>JAPDPK010000009.1:5237500-8162500 GCA_031772115.1 Heritiera littoralis
TTTCACAAGTTATGAGTGAAACAGTGTTGTCAACCCCACTTGTTCTATAGTGGTCGAATGGACTTGAGACTATCCAAAAGGTGTCTAGAGGATATAATAAGCCTAAGGTGAAAATTTCGAGATCAAAATCCCTTATTTGCGTTATTTTTGGGAAGTGTGTTAACAAATTAGAAAATGACAATTAACGACATAACTCGGTGGCGTTTTCGTAAATTCTGTCCAAACTAAAAGGAATTTGGACCAAGTAAAAATACCATGATATTCTACATGAAAATAAATCCTAGGCTATGTCAATAGATAAATTGAATTGGTAGTTAAATCAGAAATTTACGCGATTGGCCCGATAGAGGTAATTTCGTAATTTCATGATTTCGGTGAACCACGCGTCGATGAAATCACCGTGATTCATCAAAATACATCCAATAAAAAATTTTGGAGATGAAATCTGAATTTTTGGAGTGCAATTACATAGTTATAAAAATTACAGAAGCCTAAGGGCATTTCTGTCCAAAAATCTCATAACTAGGGGCATTTTGGTCATTTTGTCCACTTCTAGAGAATTCTAAATATTTCTCCTTATGATTGCCGTCCACTGTTAATCATCTCTTTCAAGCTATCTCATGCCACCATAGAAAAGAAAAAGAGAAAAGAAAAGTTGCCATAACTCACAAACCATCCACTTTTTCAACAAATTGTCTTCTACAAACTTCTACCTCTCTTCAAGCTCTATCTACCCATACCAAAATTACATTGAATAAGTGACAAAATAAGGAGAAAAGAGAAATGGAAGTTTCAGTCAAAGGTAAGCTCTCTTCATGCATTTAGTTTCATTTGATTTTATTTTATTTTTGATGATGAATTATTAAATATTGAAAAATCCCTTAAATCTTTCATCAAGCTGGTGAGACTTAAGAGGACTTCCCTCACCTCAAGATATTTAAAAGTACTACTCAATTGCAGTCCCTTTAGAATTCCATCATTGGAATAACTCATCTTAAATTATTTATAACTTTATTTATATTGTCTAATTAAATCTTAATCATATTTCTCATGCAAATTATCCTATGTAACCGTGCAAATAATATTAACTCATGCAAGCTAAACTATACTAACATACAAAACATCCAAATTTATTATTTTATAAGCAAATTATAAATCCAAAATTAATTATCATACAAGTTCATCATCATGCAAATTCGAATTAATGCTCATATAAATTAATATCAAAATATTTATATTTTAAACCTAAACTTATTAAATCATCATGTAAACATTTATTAAATTAATGTATTAAATACCTATATTATTAAATCAAACGTTAATGAATTCACTGCCAATATTTACCACATTAAATTAACAACTACAAACCTGACACTTGTTCCTCTTTTGGCTTTTGTTTTATTTTCCTTGCATTCCCTGTTTTCTTTCTTGTCAATTTCCTTCCCCACGTGCCTTTTATCTTTCTTCCACGTTTTCCTTCACAACCGACCTCTTAAGCTTGACTTCATGTAATTTTGGAAAGCAGCAGTGAAGCCGCTACACTGGGATGACGGATAGCAGCAACGCAAGGAAGATAGAGACACGATGAACCGGGGTTGGTTTAGATGAAGCAGCCGTGATGGTGGTGCAGAAATAGCAGTAAAAATGCAGCCGCAAGGGCAACTTTGACACAGGGAAAGAAAACATAGCGATCGAGTAGCAGGGGCGGTAGGCTGAGAAAGAAGCTATTGTTGTTAGTGCAGTGAAGGATGGAACCAAGACCAGCAGGGGCAGTGATCAGAACAGAGGCACAGTGATGGTGTCACGGGCTGGTACCAGCAGAACAGCAGAAGCAGGTGATGGCAATATTGAGGTAGCTGTAGGCGTGTTGGTTCGATGTAGTACGATGGTGAGAGGCTAGCGTAGCAGATCAGCTTGGCTGCAATAGGTGATGATGGATGTAGGATGCGGGGTAAGGTAAGCGGTGTAAGGCATGACTCCAGTAGGAACTTGTCGATACAAAGCGGTGGCGTAGAGGTGATGGATGATGCTGGCCGAGATGTGTGATGAAGATGCTTAATCAAAGGCTCCGGTCCCCCTAATCATGAGCTTTAATATCTTTTTATAGTCACAAACTTGTTAGAGTCCTAATACAACTATACTCATTCTAATAATTATCTTTAATATTTTATCTATTTAATTCTTACGTTAATCCTAATCTAACTCTATCAAATTTAATATTATCCTAAAAAATCTAAATATCCTATCCTAAAATTAATTTTTTTTATTTTTTTATTTCTTATTTCATTTTTTTCTTATTTTATTTATTAATTCTTCCTAAATCCTAATTTTAGTGTTAATGCTAATCTTAAAAAAATCCTAATTTAATTTTATCATAATTCTAAATTGCTAAATTAAATTAAAATACAATGTCATCCAACCTAATTAATTATTTTTACAAATTAAGATTTCGGACAAAATAGGGTGTCTACAGCTGCCCCTCTTTGTGCATTTGCTGTGAAATAGTAATTGCACAAAGACATAGACACCTACTTTGCCTGACTTTTTTTTTTATTTTTTTTTCAAAAAGCTCTCTCTAAACAAAAAGGCAGTCAAACTTTAAAATCTTGTCTAAAAAACTTTGATTTTTTTTGAAAATTTTAGGAAACTCCTCTAAAACTTTTCTTGCCAAAATTTGGAATCTTAGGAAACTCCTCTAAAATTCCTTTTCTTATCCAATTTTGAAATTTTGGGAAACCCCTCCAAAACTTCTTTTCTTGTCTAATTTTGAAATCTTGGGAAACACCTCCAAGACTTCTTTCCTTGTCTAATTTTGAAATTTTAGGAAACCCCTCTAAAATTCTTTTCCTTGTCAAATTTTAAAATTTTGGGAAACCCCTCCAAAACTTTTTTTCTTGTCAAATTTTGAATTTTAGGAAACCCCTCTAAAACTCATTTTCTTGTCAAAATATGAAATCTTGGGAAACCCCTCCAAGACTTCTTTCCTTGTCTAATTTTGAAATTTTAGGAAACCCCTTTAAAATTTCTTTACTTGTCAAATTTTGAATTTTAGGAAACTCCTTTAAAACTTCTTTTCTTGTCAAAATATGAAATCTTGGGAAACCCCTCCAAGACTTCTTTCATGTCCAATTTCAGAGATTTTATGCAATTTAGCCTCTCCATGTAATGCCATTCATGCAATTTATCCTATTCATGCAATATCATTCATACAATCTATTCTATTCATGTAATGTCATTCATGCAATTTATCCTATTCATGCAATATCATTCATGCAATCTATTCTATTCATGTAATGTCATTCATGCCATTTATTCTATCTATGCAATTTATTCTATATATGTAATGTCATTCATCCATTCTATTCATGCGATGTTTTCTTTGAAAATCATTTCATCCTTAATTGTAGCAACAACAAGGTTTTTCTTCATCAATCTATCTCATGCATTCTTCTCTTTTCAATTGTCATCCTGTCTTTATTTTTCCTTTTCTTTTCTCATTTTCCTTCTTCCAATTTTCTTTCCCAATGAAGCTCTTGTCTTCGTGCCCTCTATACCTTATCTTATCCCTTGTTTCTTCTTTTTGTTATCCTCTCTATCTGGTCATTCATTTGTTCATTAAAATCTTTACTGAGACCTCATCATTCATTCTTTCTTATTCATTGGTTTTTCTTGATTTCCAATTTCCATTCATCCATAAGTTTCCTGTTATTTCATTTTCCTAAATAATATAGGAGTCTTTCACATATTTTGCCAAGCAAACATTCATTACCATTCTAATTTCAAGATCAATGCAACACAATTTCTCAATCCCTCAAGGTAAGGATATAGCAAAGAAATGATAGGTGAAAAGAAAAGAGTGGTATTATTCAACATTTGGAAAGATTTAACAAGAAATTGCCAAGCATAAAAGGAAAGTAGGCTTGAATGAAAAGCAAGAATTTTCAAGATTTAGTAATAGTATCCAAATAACAGCAATTCAAACAATTCTAATCAATGAATACAAAATTCCCTTCAAAAGTCCATCTTGTCTGATCATGTTGAGTTTATCAAAATATCCTCTTGCCTTAGTATCATTGACATCCAATTTTTCTGGTATCTAAGCCGCCTTTTCAGGTTTTCAACTTAGATGCACTCCATTGATCCAAACCGCCCTTTTTGAGTTTTCGATCTGAATCATTCTTTCATTTTTTTTCTCTTTTTTTTCTTTTCTTCTTTTTTTCTTCTTTTTCATTTTCTTTTCTTTCTTTTTTTTATTCATTTCTCTTCATTTTCAACTTCGTTGTCCTTGATGAAGCTTCTCTTATCTGTTCTCCATTCTGATTCATGCCCCAACATCAAATATTTCTTCACCCAATTTAATGCTCACATGGATCCAAGAGAGTCTTTGGAATCTCACTTCTTCCATCTAGACGACATCTTTTTGCTTATCTTGATCTGCTTGTCCTAATTCCTTCCAAAGGATCATCATCTCATAGTGTAAGTATGCCTTTATTCAACACATGATTCTTCAATAGGAGTACTCATATTTGATCAAAATGGACTTTTAAGGCACGTAATGTAGGCTCAGGTGAGGGTTCATGAAAGAAAGGATAATATAGGCCCAAGATAAGTGTTTTAGGGTTCATCAAACCAAGAATCTTTTTTCATGAATCATTTAGGCATTTTGACTTTTGCCCCATTCTAATTTGCTTTCTCTCTCCTTTTTTATTCAAATGTGACTAGGGTTTTCACTTTCTTGATTCAAACCCTCTTTCTTCATTCTCTTTTTCTCTTTTTTTTTTCACAAAAGGGTTTTTTTTCCTTTTTAGATTTTTACTTTAACCCACTGATCTTTCATCTTCTATTCTCTTTGCCCCCCCAATGTGGAGGGTGATTCTTGGTGGGTTATATCAAAAAGAATATAATAGGCTCAAAAAGGGTAATCAATGGATAATTTTTCTCACGCTTGAAAGGTAGTGACAGAAGGCCATTTCTCATCTCAATACAAGTACTCTCATGAAAGGTCATCTATTAAACAAAGACAAACTCATTAGAATTTCATGTAGAGATTAACCTTTAATCGTAACATTCTATAGGTGAAGATTTTAGACAAATATCTTCTATTCTCTTCTTGCTTGAACAATCTTGGCAAACTGGAAATCCATCCCACCAAACAAAGTAGTTCTTTCAGAATTGAGTTTTACACTTATTAATGCCATTATCATTATCATTATCATGTTCATTATTTGGATACTTTCAAGCTTGGTAAGAATGTAAAGAATATGGGTATTGGTGTTTTACATAAAAGAACAAGATTGGAATGAGGAATTGAGAAAAATGAATTGTACTAATCCTTTATTGAAATAAAAATGAATGAAAGCTAGCCCAATACATAAAAGAATTCTTAATGCCTTTTGGGCTTAGGCACTCCTATATTACCTAAGAAATGTCCTAAGATGAATGAAATTAGATACAAAGAAACAACCATTATCTTCAAATCCAGTGAATCAATCAATATTATCCACTTTCTTCCATAGCATTAACCACTACCCTTTGTGTGATCTGGTAGAGGATTATCATTCACATTTGGATCATTCTTTGCCCCAAAACTCAAAATTCCAATATGACAAGTGCTTGGACTTTCCTCTTCAAGCCCACACAACTCTCAATATAGTGACTAACATTGTCATTATGATAAGCACACTTTGCATTAGGATCATACCACTTTGGGTAGGGAGGCTTCAAAGGCCCCACATAAATAGGGGTAATAAGGTGACCCCTTACCAACTGTGAGAACAACTCTGCGTATGTCATCGGTATAGGGTCTATGGTGACATTTTGGCTAACTCAAGTATTCTTTTGGTCATTAGGTGAAAAAGTAGGGGCTTGTGAATGGGAAATGGGTTGGTAAGCATTTTGATGATGAGTTTGTGGGTGGGGTTGAGAATAAGCGTAATTCACTGAAGGTGAATAAGGGGTATAGGAACGATGTGAGTTATTAGAGACTGCTTGTGCATCTTCTTCCTTCTTCTTTGAAAACCCATTCCTTTTGCTAGCGTTCATAGATGCTTCAATCTTACTACTCTTGAGGGCATTTTCAATAGCTTCACCAGTCAGCACCGTGTCTGCAAAATTCTTGGTTACACTGCTAAGCATACGCTCATAGTAAGGTGCCTTGAGAGTATTCAAAAAGAACATGGTGATTTCCTTCTCAGACAAAGGAGGTTGAACTTGTGATGCCACGTCTCTCCATCGTTGTGCATATTCTTTGAAGCTCTCATCATTCTTCTTTTCCATATTTTGAAGAGATAAACGGTTAGGAGCTACGTCAGACACATGTTTATATTGAGCTATAAAAGCTCTGGCCAACTCAGACCAAGAGGTAACTCGACCCCTTTCCAATTGGTTATACCATTTAGAAGCTGACCTAGTCAAGCTATCTTGAAAAACATGAATTAGTAGCTTGTCATCCCATGTATACGCCGCCATCTTTCTACAGTACATGGTAAGATGGTCTTTTGGGCATGAAGTTCCATTAAATTTCTCAAATTCGGGTACCTTGAATTTTGGCTGAAGCACCACACCAGGAACCAAGCACAACCTTTCAGCATCAAACGGTCCAAAGTAGTCAACTCCTTCTACAGCACTTAGCCTTTCCTCTATCAAGCCCAGTTGAGCTTTAGTATCACTATCTTTCTCCTTATGTCTTAGCTTTTCCAACTCTTTGAGGTCATCTAAATTTGGTACTTCGACTGGGTTTTGAGCTTGTGTTGATGAATTTCCTTGAAGATTTCCTCCTTGCACCTGTAAAGGCATTGGGGCTTTGACAATACTTCCTTCGGGGACAAAAACAGGGTTGTCTTGCATGCTTTGTTGAGTCTCTTGGACAGACTCATCTTGATAACCCATCTTTTCCTTTCCTTTAATCATGGCTTTTAGCAATTGAGTAATTTCGCTCAATTGGCCCTTCATCTCTGCATTATCCTTTTCCAACTTTTCTATCCTACTATTTTGATCCTCTTTTATTATGCGTGCTTGATACCTTGTATGATATTTTTGGAGGGCGGACTGTCTAGTGGATGCAATTTTGATACCTTGAGTGCCACAATTAAGTTGAAATTATTTCATGTGGTGATATGTTTATGCACAAAAATGAATGCACATGGAATGCACTTAGGTCTAGCAATCTCTCCTAACAATTAAAAGTGTGTTCATTCTCATGATAGAACAGGTGCAAACTTATGTGAATGATATGTTATGCAATGCAAAATCAAACACAATTATGACTTAATGGTAAAAGCAAATTCACCTCTTTTTTTTCTCTTTTTTATTTTGAAAAATGGAAGAAAGGAAAAATAAAAAACTATATTTTTTTTATTTTTTTTGTAAAAATAATGTACAAAAGACGAAGTAAAACTTATTCCTTCATGTGTCCTATCTTAGGTTTGAGTCTACACTTCAATCTAGTATGGTTCTACCTTAAGGCTAAGCCTTATGTTTCATTATATGCTGGGTTTGGATAATTCAAGATCTAAAGGTTCCCAAATTACTCCTCACTATCATCCACACAAGACTAGTAAGGCACCCAATCCTCACCCATTATAGGCTACAAGCGGAAAGGTTCAATTTGAGTGAGAGTATTTCACTGGCCTATGTGGAGGTTACCACCTCACGAAGGCAAAGGTACTATACTCCCTTCTAAGAAGGACAAGCCTGGGTCGAGGGCTAATGCATGCTCTTGCAAGTGAAGTGTGCGCATTTAATATTTTATGAAATTTCAAGCTTTTACGCAAAATTTGATAAACTTAAATTATCTAATGGCCTGACTCTCTAAATTTCCCCAGTGGAGTCGCCAATCTGTCATAACGTGTCAGGTCCTAAAACCCAACTCGCTAGACTTAAATTCAAGGAGTCGCCACCAACCATTCAATCCTAGGTGTGATTGGTCACCTATTCTTGTCTAAAGATAATGCTTGGTCTACGTTCAAAAATTCTAAGGTTTGGGAGTACGATTACGTGTGGGGAAGGATTAGCACCCCCACAACGCCTATCTTAAGATGGTACCAAATAGTCTAAAGTTATCTTAATTTTGCCTATTTGTTTGCTTTAATTTCGATATGATTAAATATTGAAAAATCTTCTATGTCTCCTCCATCAAGCTGGTTGGACAACTTAAAAGTTCTTCTCACCTCAAGAGTATTCAAGTAGGACCAATCGCCTTTCTTGAAGAGGCTCCGTCGTCGGATAATTTAAATATATTATGAAATACCTAATTTTGACTCCTATCCCAATTTATAAAAATCATTAATTGTTTTTTTTACCATATAATTATTTTATTTTTATTTTACTTTTTATAACTTAAATGAATATGAATTATTTAATATTGAAAATTTCATCTAGACCTTCCATCAAGCTGGTGAGACCTTGGAAGAAATCTCCTCACCTAAGAATTTTAAGAAAACTACTCAAGCACAATTCCCTTTTAAATTCCATCATCGGATTAATCCACATTTATCCAAGTTATTATTTAATTTTCTAATATTTATCTTATTTTTATTCTATTAATTATTTTAATTTGAATTTATTAATTTTAATTTTATTTTAATTTTGATGATGAATTATTAAATATTGAAAAATCCCTTAAATCTTCCATCAAGTTGGTGAGACTTAAGAGGACTCCCCTCACTTCAAGATATCTAAAAGTACTACTCAAGCGCAGTCCCTTTAGAATTCCATTGTAGGAATAACTCATCTTAAATTATTTATAACTTTATTTATATTATCTAATTAAATCTTAATCATATTTCTCATGCAAATTATCCTATGTAACCATGCAAATAATATTAACTCATGCAAGCTAAACTATACCAACATACAAAACATCCAAATTTATTATTTTATAAGCAAATTATAAATCCAAAATTAATTATCATACAAGTTCATCATCATGCAAATTCGAATTAATGCTCATATAAATTAATATCAAATTATTTATATTTTAAACTTAAACTTATTAAATCATCATGTAAACATTTATTAAATTAATATACTAACTACCTATATTATTAAATCAAACGTTAATGAATTCACTGCCAATATTTACCACATTAAATTAACAACTACAAACCTGACACTTGTTCCTCTTTTGGCTTTTGTTTTATTTTCCTTGCATTCCCAGTTTTCTTTCTTGTCAATTTCTTTCCCCACGTGCCTTTTATCTTTCTTCCACGTTTTCCTTCACAACCGACCTCTTAAGCTTGACTTCATGTAATTTTGGAAAGCAGCAGTGAAGCCACTACGCTGGGATGACGGATAGCAGCAACACAAGGAAGATAGAGACACGATGAACCGGGGTTGGTTTAGATGAAGCAGCCGTGATGGTGGTGCAGAAACAGCAGTAAAAATGCAGCTGCAAGGGCAACTTTGACACAGGGAAAGAAAACGCAGCGATCGAGTAGCAGGGGCGGTAGGCTGAGAAAGAAGCTATTGTCGTTAGTGCAGTGAAGGATGGAACCAAGACCAGTAGGGGCAGTGACCAGAACAAAGGCACAGTGATGGTGTCACGGGCTGGTACCAGTAGAACAGCAGAAGCAGGTGATGGCAATATCGGGGTAGCTGTAGGAGTGTTGGTTCGGTGTAGTATGATGGTGAGAGGCTAGCGTGGCAGATCAGCTTGGCTGCAATTGGTGATGATAGATGCAGGACGCGGGGTAAGGTAGGCGGTGTAAGGCATGACTCCAGTAGGAACTTGTCGATACAAAGTGGTGGCGTAGAGGTGATGGATGATGTTGGCAAAGATGTGTGATGAAGATGCTTAATCAGAGGCTCCGGTCCCCCTAATCATGAGCTTTAATCTCTTTTTATAGCCACAAACTTGTTAGAGTCCTAATACAACTATACTCATTTTAATAATTATCTTTAATATTTTATCTATTTAATTCTTACGTTAATCCTAATCTAACTCTATCAAATTTAATATTATCCTAAAAAATCTAATTATCCTATCCTAAAATTAATTTTTTTATTTTTTATTTTTTATTTTTTATTTCTTATTTCATTTTTTTGTTTTTCTTATTTTATTTATTAATTCTTCCTAAATCCTAATTTTAGTGTTAATTCTAATCTTAAAAAAATCCTAATTTAATTTTAGCCTAATTCTAAATTGTTAAATTAAATTAAAATACAATGTCATCCAACCTAATTAATTATTTTTACAAATTAAAATTCCGGACAAAATAGGGTGTCTACAGACCTGCCAAGTCATCAACAGTCCCAAGGTCACCTGGCAAGTGTACTCTGAGGACATCTATGGACTATGACCATATGTCTCATGTGTTATTATTACTGTTCCTTATAGGGATTATAGCATGATATATCTTGGGTGTTGCTTGGTCTCCACCACTGTCATTGTGTTATTGAACTGTTTTACTAAACTGTGGTATTGAATCATTATTGATTTGATGTGATTTATTGTTTAACGAATTGTTTATCGCATTGTTTTGTGAGAACCGTTTCTACTATTACTGTACATGTGTTAAATGCAAAATTGTTAATTAAATTCTACGTGTTTAGTAAATTATAAGTGAAATAGTGATGTGGGCCCCACTTGCTTTAAAGTGCTCATATAGATATAAGACTGATGAAATATTGTCTAGAGGATATAATAAGCCTAAGGTGAAAAATTCTGAGATCAAAATCTCTTATTTACATTATTTTTTGGAAGTGTGTCAACAAATTAGAAAATGACGATGAAGGATATAGCCCGGTAGCGTTTTTGTAAATTGTGTCCAAACTAAAAGGAATTTGGACCAAATAAAAATACCATGATATTCTACATGAAAATAAGTCTGAGGCTATGTCAATAGATAAATCGAATTGATGGTCAAATAAGAAGTTTATGCGATTTGCCGAATAAGGGTAATTTCATAATTTCACATTTTCGATGAACCGCGCGTCGATGAAACCACTATGATTCATTAAAATACATCCAATAAGAATTTTTGGTGATCAAATATGAATTCTTGGAGTGCAATTACTTAGTTATAAAAATTACGGAAGCTTAAGGGCAATTTTGTTCTAAAATCTCATAACCAAGGGCATTTTGGCAAATTTGCCCCAATTTAGAAGGCTCTAAATAACTCTCCCATCAGCCTTGGTCGGCACTATTCTTCTTTCTCCTACCTTGCTTCATGCCACCATAGCCAAAAAGAAGAGAAAAGAAAGAAAGTTCCTAAACCTTACTAAATCACCATTATTTCACAAAATTCCCTTCTATAAAATTCATCTACTCAACTTCCTCTCTTTACCCATACCAAAATCCCATTGAATAGGTGACAAAATAAGTAGAAAAGAAGGAAGGAAGAATTCGGCCACAAGGTAGCATGCACTATCCATGAATTTTCATTTGATTTTAATGATGGATTTTGATGTTTTCAAGCTAGTTAAACATAAATCTAATGTTAGTTTTGCTTGAAATGAATTAAATCATAATCCACCATTAAAGAGGGTTTCGACCAAGGGTATAAGTCAATAAAATCATAGTGTTTCATCCATGAAAATGATGCTAAATGATGTAATGAGCATGGGTAAGCATGAATTAAGTGATGAATTGTTGAAATTTCATGAATTTTCCTACCATGTATATTCGGCCAACCAAAGGGGAGGTAGTTTCATGGCTGCATTTGATGATTTTAAAGTGCCAGTAGAAATTATAAGGAGTCCACCGGTGCAATCGGATTTAAAATCAGACTTAAAACGGAGAAGTTAGGTTTTATTACTAGTAGAAATTCCATTTGTTTAATATTATCATGTACAATGTGATTGCATTTAGTAATGGGAAGTGGTTTAAAATTGTGATAACCATAAATTTTTCATTTATTGAAAATAAATATTAGAGAAAATAAATATTAGAAATAAATAAATAAATAAAATTGTGAGAACGGGATATTTGTGAAATAAATAAATAGAATTGAGAAAGGAACGGATGGTGGAAATTCGAGTGAAGAAAACTTAAATCGGAAATTCGAAAAATAAGGAAAGGAGAAAATTAATTTGGATAAATGGAAATCCAAATTAAATAAGAAAATGAGAAAAGAAAATAGGAAATATGTTTATATAATTATATATTATATAAATATTATGTAATTTAAAGTGAACAAATATATATATATATACACACACATATATACTAAATATGTATTTTGTTAATACATAATATATATAGTACTATACTAATAATAATAATAATAATAATAATAATAATAATAATAATAATAATAATATATGTATTATATATAATATAAATATAATATATGTTATATTATAAGTATAATATATATTATATAGTATAGATTATAAGTATATATTTAAATTAGAAAATAAAATAAATAAATAAATAAAAGAAGAAGAGAAGGAATCGAGACGGAGCTCGATCCCTTCCCAAAACAGAAGGGACCGACAACAACAACCAGTGCCGCCACCGGAGAGAGGAGGCCAGGGAGAGGTAGAGAACGCCACCGGCCAGAAGAAGGGAGAGGTCGACGGCGTCGAAAAGAAAGAAATAGAGGCGGAAACCTGGCGGAAGTCGAGAAGGAGAAGAGAAGAGAAAGTGGCAGTGTCGGCCAAATCGATCGCCGCCACTGCAACTGAAGCTTCGCCGAAGGAAGAGGAAGACGTGGGAAGCCATCGGTGAGGCGGGGAACGGCAGAGGAAGGCCGACGGAGGAGGAAAAGAAACCGAGTAGATCCGTCGCCGTGCTGCCGATCCAAGCCGAGCTGAGGCCATCGACAAGTTCGTCTCAACGCCGGCCAGCTACTGAGCCACCGAACCGCCGGAGAACCGGCCACCGGAGGACAACCGGTGGTAAGGAAGGTAGAGCCAGTTTGACTGGTCTGAACCGATTAGACCAAGGAAAAAAGGAAAAAGAAAAAGAAAAGAAAAAGGAAAAAGAAAAAGAAAAGAAAAGAAAAGAGAAAAAGAAAGAAGGAAGAAAAAGAAGAAAGAGAAAAGAAAAGGAATTTTGAGAATTTGGAAAATTCTCAAGAATTTGAAAAATTCTCAAGAATTCGAAAAATTCTCAAGAATTCGAAAAATTCTCAAGAATTCGAAAATTACGGGAAATCCCGAGAATTACGGGAATCGGTAAGAAATCTCAGAAAGTATTAAATTATTTAAATAATTTATTTATTTAAATAATTACGGAAAAATTCTAAATTTTAGAATTTAATTTCCAGAAAATATCCTTGATGACCGAGCCGATGGAATCGGGCGAGGTGGACACGGGCGCGACCTTCGAGAGTCAGTCGCTGATCCAAAACAGGTAAGGGAGACATGTGGCGCCTGTAAGGATATTCGGCCACATGTTTTAAATTATGCATTTAATTTATAAATGCAATTTATAATGATTAGTTTTGAAAATTGTGGTGATTTATCGGTTTCAAATTATGGTGAAATACCAGTTGCGAAATATAAACTGTATTTTTCATGCAGGAGGCTAGCCAAATCGGCAGCCGTTATACTGCCAAAAAATTATTGAAAAATTACTGAAATTTACCGAAAATCACCGAAAACCAAAATAAAAAGATTTGATTTCACGTGAATCGATTTTCGGGTACGAAAATCGAGAAATTAAGTAAATTTCATAAAACATGAATATAGTGATATTTAATTTTAAAATATTCATGTTTTCGAGAATGGTGAGAAGGAAATCACCGAAAATTCACCCGGTAGGTAATATTTCACGTGAAATGAGATGAAATTGAAAAAGGGGCTGAAGTGAATATTTTTATAAATATTCTTAAATATTCACTTGATTTTACATAAAACCTTTACGATTTTAATTATGGAAATAATTAATTATGAAAATTTCATAAAAGTTAAGAAATGAAGAAAAACTATGATTTCGAGACTAGAGGTCTCTACACGTGTTTTTAGAAGAAAACATGGTGATGGGAATTTAAAGTTAGAAAATAAATAATTTATTTTCATAAATTATAAAAATGATTTGTTTGAAATTCCGATAATTATAAAATCATGTTTTCGATTGAATGCACGGAAAAGCATGCATATGTGTTTTACTGTGGAAAAAGACAGTTTTGTCTTTTTATACTTTCAGTGATGATTTTGCAAATTGTCTTCATCGTATGGAAAACATGATATATACCTTTATGAAATAATTTGAAAAATGTTATTTATTTTATAAATTTCATAAAGGTGATTATATTTACATGTGAGCCTTATGGATATTTGATTTACTGTGTTTGAAATCCATAAAGGCTAAGGTACGGTTTTTACACTGTTTTGAGACTTAGGCCCCGATCTTCATGCATCACATCTACTGTTACTGTCACGTGGCTGATTGACCAGCTAGTCATCAGCATCCCGGATTGTCGCCTAGCAAGCGTACACTGAGGACATATTATAGATCATGGCCATGGATCTCATTACTGTTTACTGTGTCCCTAGTGGACGAGATAGCATGATTTGATTGTAGGGGGATGCCTAGTCTCACTTACTGTTTACTGAAAGGATTTACGGAATCCTGTTTACTGTAATGTTTACTGTACTGAACCACTGTGTTACTGAACTGTACTGTTTATTGAAATGGTAGCCATTGATTACTATTTTACTGAACTGAAAGCTACCATTTACTGTTTACTGAACTGAAAGCTACCTTATACTATTTACTGAATTGGTAGTTACTGTTTACTGTTACTGATTGAACCGTATCGAATTACTGTTTTACTGAATATACTGTTTTACTGAACTGTACGATACGGTTACTGATTTGAAAAGAGAAATAAATGTTTATTCTAAAAGAATAACATAAGAATTATTTCCAAGATAGAAATAATTGAAGAAGTAATTATCCAATGATTGGATATTTACAAATCACTATACTGTACTGTGTTTACTGTACTGAAGAGAAGAGAAGAGAAGTAAACCACTGTTTTTATTACTGAATTGCCACGTGTTTTAAAGTATACTGAAGTGAAAAGAAATAAGTGGTTTACTCTGTTGAAAAACGAAAATTATATCGTTTTGAAAGCAACGAAATTAGTACTCTCTACAGTTGCTTCTAGGTTCCGGAACAAGTCAGGTATTTTAAAATACCTGCCTTACTCTATCTGGATCCCTAACCGACTGTAGTATCCTTCTTACATGTGAGCCTAGAGCCAGCTAGGAAGATTTTCAAGAAAATGAAAAAAAAATATTTTCAGCATATAGATAGCTGAATATCAAGTGTGACATATAACTTTCTTACTGAGCCGTGGTTTGCTCACCCCTTAATTTTAAACATTTCAGGTTTTAAAGATTGTGAGATCAATTGATTGTGGATCACGGCTGTACACAAAGGACAATGTGACAGACCGATTGATTTATATGAGGTACGATAATTTATTTTCTATATTTAGACATGTTTGCAGTACTACTTATCTGATTAACTAAGATAGGGGATGTGTATAATATAAACAATGTTATGTAAATTTGTTTAACAGTTAGTAAAAGTGAAGTATCACAGACAACCCAACCGGATGAATTGTGTAAAATAAGGTGAAAAATGTGGTAACGGGTCGTACAGATTTAGTGGTATCAGAGCATGTTGGCCTGATGTCTGTGGATACTTTTAGAAAGAAAAGTATTAACATCCCCGGTAGTATTGTGTCGTTTGAATACATAGAGAAAATAAATGATTGTAAATTGAAAAAAATAAATTAAAGGGAGTGAAAGTATAAATTGAGAATGTTAAAGAAATAATAGGCTCAGAAATTACCAAAAAAAAAATTGGTGATTCTTATAATCTAAATGAAAGCCTGTTCGGTAAGGAACCGAAAGGACTCGGTAAGGGCCCTACCAGTATTTTACGATCCGGATCGAACTGAGACATGAAAATGATGGTATGAAGGAGGGGAATGACATATCATCATTAAATAGACTTTAAGATCACCGATTGAGGGTAATTTGAAGAGAGAAAATTTTTGGCCAAAAATGACCAAAATACCCCTAACTTCAAAATTTTACTGGGAGTCAAAATAAACCAACAGAGGTTGGAATTGATTGATCTGACAGAGAAATTGATGATATAAAGCTGAATTACAAGTAAAATAATCCAATTATGGATTCCAGTGGACTTCTTTGTCGAAATCGAATAAGACCTCAAAGTGCTGATATTAGTATGAGGAATAATACTATCAGCATATGGATAATAAGACCTTTGGTTTAAAGGTATACTGAGGAGAAAGAAATAAATGTCGAAATGACAAAAATGCCCCTATGTTGGGCGATGTTCGGAACAGTGATAAAACCGAGCTGAATTGGAATCCATTGATAGTAATAGAGTTATAAATGGCATAGAGGATGTCATATGAATATAACGATCCCTATTACTGATTCCACTAACACTTAAATTACGGACGCGAATTACTAGTGACCTAGTGAACGGGCTAGGCCTCACGATAGATCCTTGAGGGGTGACCCAGTGAAAGGGCTGGGCATTCTCAAAAAGGACAGTACAGATGTGTACAGGCAGACGGCAGATGGGCCGAGGCCTTATATGATGCGATCCGATAAAAAGTGTAGTGGAATGCCATAAGATGATTGGCCCGGTTATTGATTATAAGAGCTTGAATTAAGAGTGTATTGAACAGGATCGTTGAAAACTATGGAAAGTGAAATGATTATAGGAATTGACTGATGAGATGAATAGTATAGATAATGAAATACATACCAGTGTACGGTTCTATATATTTTACTACTTTGAGGTATCAAACAGATAATCTTATATAGAACCGAAATATCTTGAAATATGTGTTATAGAATGAGTTACTGTGCGGAGTAATACGAATTGGAGAATATGTATAAAAATAGTAAAGTGATAAAGAAGAAGATGACAGCTAACCTAAGTTCTTCAGAACCCTTGAGATAGAACTGTGATGGGCGACCCAATGATAGGCGACCCGTAGTAGATCATGTGTTGTGAGATGCGGGCGAACAATGTTATCGTCCACTCACTAGTAAGGGTAAACCTGGGGCGAAAGGATCGCCTAGGGGATGCTTGCCGATGACCGATTCGAACGGGCGGGACTCTTACAAGGAGCTTAATGATAACACGAGTGTAAGGAACTAGGTACGTAAGGGTGCCAGGTTCAAACCTTGTGGATAATATGCTCAAGGGAGTTAAACCTGAATTTATTAAATGAACTTGATTCCAAAGTAAATTACAGTGGTAATAAATTGGTTAGCTGTAACATGTGTTGATAACTGTTGTACTTACTACAGCTTGCTAGAATGAGATTCGTAAGGCTGTAAAGTATGAGTAAACAATGAAATCAAGGTAGAGTATGAGTCGAAATGAATCGAATAATAAATGTCTCTGTCTTGAGAATACACAGTGTAAATGAAAGGACATAAGAGTGAAATGTCCAAATTAATAAGAAATGTGTGATTAAAGAAAGTATCGGATT
Organism: Heritiera littoralis; assembly: GCA_031772115.1. Taxonomy (NCBI): domain Eukaryota; kingdom Viridiplantae; phylum Streptophyta; class Magnoliopsida; order Malvales; family Malvaceae; genus Heritiera; species Heritiera littoralis. The sequence continues at coordinate 5,254,942 of JAPDPK010000009.1, forward strand.
TGATTTCCGATAGAACTTCCAAAGTTATATAAATTGGAGGAATCGAGATAACATTGACTCAATTTTGAATATGAAATCTGATTCTAAGCTTATATCGGATTACTTAAGAAAATCCGAAAGCTTAAGAAATCCACTCTGGAAAATGTGAGAATAATGAAATGCATGTGTATAAGGTGTGATTGAGGGAAACACAGATAACGTAAATTGAGGATAAGAAAGTTATCTGTATAAGTGTAAGTGAGAGAAGCACAAATGACTTTAATAAGTAGATGAATTGACATGATATAGTAAATGGTTACTATGTAATAAAGTTTTGTGAAGAACAAATATTCATTTACATGATGAAATAGACGCTTTATGGATCTGATTCGATATGCATGAAGAGTTAATAAGACTAGCCTCGGTATAAAGCGTCCTTAGATAAAAGATTAGAGACTGATGTCCATAAGATGATGATTAGAACTCGGAGTGAATTTTATGAGTTCTTATTGAGGTTACGAGGTTAACGATTTGCCTTGTGAGGTATATAAGCCTAAGGAAAGAGGCATCCATACATGAGTAAATTGATGAAATGCTGATAGAGCCTAAAGTACAAATGAAACATGAGCAGCATTGTGGTATAACCCTTAAACTCTTAAAGACTGTGGAATTGTGCTAAGATTGGCAACTAAGATGTTTGGCTAGACAGTGTCTCCTTATGAGGGATATATGATCTCGAGATGACAGAGTGACAGTGAATCTGCCTATGATAGAGAGATAATGATTGAGATACGAAAGTAATGAGTCTAGCTAGATACTACTGCCAGTCTATAAAAAGAGTGATGAGACTAGCTGCTCTATAGATGAGACCTAATTAAAGAAATTAAAGTCGGTAGATGGATAAGTGTAAAGAAAAGATGGTATACAAGATTTTAAAAGATCTTAACAGTATAGTACCATACCAATTGAGAAAACCGACTAAAAGGATGAGAGTAAAAACATGAAAAGATAAAAGTGGAAATATGAAAACGAAAATGAAAGTGGAATAAGGAAATAAATTGCATGATGAGAAGGGAACATCAATATGAAACAGTTCCCAAAGGTAAGACTAAAAATGATATAATGTTGGTTATCACACGACAGTGACTAGATGTAAAATCAAGCCAAATTTGACAAGTGAAAGTAATGATACTCAAAGGAGTAAAATGAATGACACGTGTTATTTTACTGCCAGTATATAAATGAAAAATGATTATACATATAACCATCGTAACATGATAGAAACGGTGGAAGTATATAGATGATGTGGTGATTAAATATATAAATTGAGGATTCAATTGTGGAATCTAAATTATGAAAAGAGATTTAAAGACCATACTACATGAAGAGAACATAATAGTCTCATGATTTATGATTGTAAGAGATGATCTATAGTAAAGTCTGCAATGAGATGCAGCCTTGATGAAATAAAAGAGAAAATGAATATTGGGGACAATAAAGAGTCCAAAAGAGATATAATGATATGGAAGTGATTAAGGACTAAGGATCTAAATAGAATCAGTTTCCATTATCGGAATCCTCTATTCTCTAGTGCCTTAGTCGCAGTATGAGTGAGAAACAGTGGAGATGTATATGTACAGTTCTAGTGAGCATTACATGTGATGGGAGTTTCTGAGTTGCCATATGCTTAATGTGTAAAATCTGATTTCATAGTACTGTAGAGGTAATATGTAATAATAAATCACAAGTAAGCCAAAAATAAAATAAAATAAATAAATAAATAAAATACTGCAACAAGCTCACGTGGAAGCTTGCTGCATTGGTAAATAATAAAAATAGAAAAGAAACACAAATAAAAAAGAAGAGAAGAAATGGAGTTGTGAGCCATGTGGCTATTTTTCATTGGCTAAAATAAAAATAAAAGAAGACAAAATGAGATTAAAACTCAGCAAATTTACTCCCTCACCTGCCGACTTTCCCTGGCTGCACCGCCATATTTTCTGCTCTGTTTTCACGTTTCAGTTCAGCCCTTTTTCTTCAAAATCTTTCACGTGTCCCCTTACAAAACTTCACCTTTCCTTCCCCGATTTCCTCAACCTTCCTTACTAGATTTGCTTTCCATCTTAAAACCACTTTAAACCTGGAAACTAGGAGGTTGACGTGAAGGATTTAGCATAGGCTTGAGGGCTGCACGGTTCTGTTTGGGAAGAAAGGTAAATAAATAGTTACAACTAGTTCATGATACGCGTTGGTTAATGTTATATTAAGTTAGTAGGATATATTCATGGTTGTTGAATTAAGTAAAATTGATTGTAGATAATTATGATACAATCGGCTATGGAAGCAAATTTGGGGAAACTTGATGATTTTAATATGTTTTACATATGAATTAATTGTAATTAAGGAATAGAAATCTGTTTGAGGCGTGGATTAAGTGTTGATTTACAAAATAACAATATGCAGTAAAGTAAGGTGAACAGGGGACTAATTGACCAGAGGTTTACTTGAATGATGATAATTTCATTTAATGAATTTGAGGTAGTTGAAAAATCCTAAGTAAGATGAGATAGGTACATGAGTTAGAGTAGGAGAGAAATAGATGAAAATCTAACCAAGATGAGCCATGAGTACCTCTAGACCATGGTTGTCGAATGGAAGAAAAACGTGGGCAGTTTCAATATGGAATGGATATAAAGCAAATATATTAAGAGAATAGAGTATAATTACTAAATTAATGAAGAATAATGAAAATGGAACAAAAGGGAACTCACGGCAGTAAAAGAAAAAGGAAGAAATTTATATATATATATATATATAAATTTCATGAACTAATGAGTAGAAAATAACAAATTAAGTTAATAAATTATTTGTGAAGTTAGATTAAAGGAAGGAATGGTTTAATTATAATTACACTTATATTGATAGGAAGTAAATATAAATGATGGAACTTGAATTATAGTATAAATGAATATTTGGCCGAGGCATGAATTGTGGAGGATCATGCTAGATTATTTAATTTAATAGTTAAAGAATGGTAATTAAGTGATGGCAAGAGTAAGTAGAAGATTGGATTTATGAAAAGAGAAATTGATGGAGATCCAGATGGAGATCCACTTGCTCGTGATGTTCGTGATGCTAAGGATCCATTGGTCATCCAAGGAGGTCCAATTACCCGAGCTCGAGCTAAGAAAACGCAACAAGCCCTGGCCTCATTCATGCAACAAGCTCTGGCATCATTGAAGTGTCAAGGAAGCTTCCATGAAGAGTCCCAAGACATCTATACTTGCTTGGAAGCCCAAACGACATGAGCATGGTTTACTATCTTATTTTAGCTTAACAATAAGATGGGCTAAGTGTTTGGATAGCCCACGTTTGAGTCTTGTTGTGTCTTGGACTATTTATTTTATGTAACTAGGTTTAGGCATGAATTTGGGTTTAGTTTTATTTTCTATTGGTGTTAATTCCAGCCCACTTGTTTATGGGCTTAAGTGCTAGGTATTATTATAAATACCTTGTAAACGCTATTGATGGGGAGATCAGTTAATTGAATTTTCAGAAATTGAGTGTGCCTTTCTCTTGGGTTCCCTCTCAACTAGGCTTATCAAGGTCTTCTTCCTTGTGGCGCCTCCTTCTTCACCATCCACCATTGCTATACCTTAGGTTCTCGAATTCTTATTCGTAGGGTCAAGGTCCAATACCTTTGGGTTCGAGTCTCTTTAGGCTTCGGGTCTAGGTTTTCAGAAGTTGTCATTCATCAACTTTGCTTCTGTCTTCTTGCGTGTCAGCTCCTTCAAATTCCAAGTAACGTTTTGTCTTGTCCGTACGCATCAGTTGGTATTCAGAGCTCAAGTTCCGATTTTCTGGTTTGTTTGTGCGTCACTCACTTTTCGATTTTTTTTTTGGTTTTTTTGTGGTTTCAATTTTTTTTCTTTTGTTCGTTCCACTTTCTGGTTTGTTTGTGTGTTCCTAGCCGCCACTTATTTCTTAACCCTAAAACCCTAGCCACCACTTATTTCATTACACAAAAAACCCTAGCCGCACCCCTCAAAAAAAAAACCCTAGCTGCACCCCTCAAAAAAAACCCTAGCCGCACCCCTCAAAAAAAAATCCTAGCCTCACCCCTCAAAAAAAAAAAAACCTAGCCGCACCCCTCCTCTTTCAAGGAAACCGCAACACTCAGAGTAAAAAAAAAAGAAGAAGAAAAGAATTCAAAAAAAAAAAAGAAGAAGAAAAGAATTCGAAAAAAAAAGAAGAAAAGAATTCAAAAAAAAAAAAGAAAAAAAAAAGAAGAAAAAAAATTTTTTTTTTGCGGTACTGTTCAAACAGAAGTTTTGGTTGAGTTAGGAGGCGTCTGAGTACCCGTTTTAAAGAAAACGGCGAAAGAAAACGACCTAGTTAAGCTTTGCTTTACTAGCCCCACCCTATCTTTCCCAAATTCCATCGTTTTCCTATAGTTTTAGGCCATTTTTTATTTTTTTATCATTCTAGTGATTTTTTTTATTTTTTTTCTTATTTTTTTTATTCTTTCTTTCTTTCTTTGAGTCACCCTAGCCCTAGCCACACCTTTCTGTGAAAAAAAAAAGAAAAAAAAAGAAAAAAAAATTTCTTGGTGACAATACTTGGTGAATTAGTTGATTTTACGAGGTTGAATCTTTGACTGAGTCTCTAGTGTGATTATGAACCTATAGAGTTAAGGTAGAGTAAGGGAAAAAGGCACGAGTGTGTGAGAGACATTAGTAGAGAAAAGCCAAATTACTTGAGTGAAACAGGAGTGTAAACACATGAGGATATTACTTGTTGACAATGTCTTCTGAAGGTGATAAGTCAGACTTTAAAAAGATTGAATTCCTGCTTCAGGCAATGCAACAACAGTTCCAACGGATGGATGTGAAATTCAATGACATTCATGATAAGTTGAACCAACATGAAGCTCGGTTTGCAAAGATCCAACAAGGTGATACTTCTCGTCAAAAAAGTAAGGTTGTTGCCATTGATGAGTATGATGATAATGTTGGGTATGATTCGAATGAAGAGTCTGGGATAGATAGACATCATAGAAGGTACCATGGGTATAGAGATCGAGTTGATAGAGCCCGCGATAGAGGCAAGGAGAAGCTGGATGGAAACCTTAGCAGTATAAAATTAAAGATTCCTCCTTTCCAAGGCAAGAATGATCCTGAGGCATATTTGGAGTGGGAAAGGAAGCTTGAAATGGTGTTTGACTGCCACCACTACTCTGAAGAAAAGAAGGTCAAACTTGCAGCAATTGAGTTCACAGAGTATGCTATGGTTTGGTGGGATCAGTTAGTCAGTAGTCGAAGAAGATATGGTGATCCTCCAGTGTCTACATGGGATGAGATGAAGCGCATCATGAGGAAGAGATTTGTTCCTACTCATTACTACAGGGAGTTATACCAGAAGCTCCAAGGTCTTACCCAGGGCTCAAAGAGTGTTGAGGATTACTACAAGGAGATGGAAATAACCATGATCCGAGCCAATATCCAGGAGGATGCAGAAGCTACTATGGCTCGTTTTCTTCAAGGCTTAAACCGTGAGATTGCCAATGTAGTCGAGTTGCAGCATTACATGGATTTAGAGGAGATGTTGCATGTGGCCATCAAAGTGGAAAGGCAACTCAAAAGGAAAGGTACATCCCGTTTTACTTCTAGTTCAGTTCCTGTTTGGAAATCTAACACCTTTCATAGGGATGATAAGCCTGTGCCTACGCATAAGTCAGAGAGCTTTGCTAAGCCCAAGCCTGAGGGCCCTCCAAAGCCCAAGACTGAACTTGCCCAAGCATCCCAGAGCAGGACACGTGATATTAAGTGTTTCAAGTGTTTAGGTCGTGGACATATTGCCTCACAATGTCCCAACCGTAGGGTGATGATAAGGTTCTGAACTCGGTGTAGAAGATGAGATGCCTGCGTTAGAAGATGTCGACGAAGAAGAAGTTGTTGAGTATGCTGCTCATGGTGAAGCACTTGTTGCTAGGCGTGCTCTTACTACTCATGTGAAGTTTGAGGATGAGGCACAACGCGAGAACATCTTCCATACGAGATGCCATATTAGTGACAAGGTATGTACCGTAATCATTGATGGTGGGAGTTGTACTAATGTTGCTAGCACATACCTTGTTGATAAATTAAAGTTGCCCACTACCAAGCATCACCACCCATATAAGTTGCAGTGGATTAATGACTGTGGTGAAGTCAACGTGGTGAAGCAAGTCTTGGTTCCTTTTCGTATTGGAAGGTATCACGATGAGGTGTTGTGTGACGTAGTGCCCATGCAAGCTAGCCACCTATTGCTGGGTAGACCGTGGCAGTATGATCGGAGAGTCATCCACGACGGTTACACTAACCGTTATTCCTTTACTATGGATGGCAAGAAGATCGCTCTTGCTCCCCTTAGCCCCAAGGAGATTTATGAGGACCAATTAAGGCTAAAGGAGCAACATGACGAGCAAAGGAAGCAAGCTAAAGAAAAGAAGGAAAACAAGGACAGCAAAACAGTGAGCTGCTATGCCAAACCCCGAGATGTGAAGACTGCATTTCTTGCTAAGTCTCCTATCCTTTTACTCTTATTTAAAGATTCTTATTTTATTGATGCTGAACTCCATGATACTTTGCCTACTGATGTTGTCTCATTGTTGCAGGAGTTCGAGGATGTATTCCCTGAGGAGATCCCAAGTGGATTACCACCGATTCGTGGGATCGAGCACATGATTGACCTTGTCCCTGGAGCTACCATTCCTAACCGTCCAGCCTACAGAAGTAATCTCGAGGAGACGAAGGAGCTTCAAAGGCAAGTTGAGGAGCTCATGAGGAAAGGTTATGTGAGAGAGAGCATGAGTCCTTGCGCCGTGCCTGTACTGCTTGTGCCAAAAAAAGATGGGACGTGGAGGATGTGCGTTGACTGCCGAGCCGTCAACAAAATCACTGTAAAGTACCGCTATCCTATTCCTAGGCTAGATGACATGCTTGATGAGTTGCATGGTGCATGCATGTTTTCTAAAATTGATTTAAAGAGCGGATATCACCAAATTCGTATGAGAGAAGTTGATGAATGGAAAACCGCATTCAAGACTAAACATGGTCTCTACGAGTGGTTAGTTATGCCTTTTGGCTTGACTAATGCACCCAGTACATTCATGCGTTTAATGAACCATGTTTTACGTGATTTCATTGGTAAGTATGTGGTTGTCTATTTTGATGATATTTTGATATACAGTAAAAGCCAGCATGAGCATGTTGAGCATCTTAGGAATGTTCTTACTGTTTTGAGGAATGCAAGTTTGTATGCCAATTTTAGGAAATGTACATTCTGCACTGATAAGATTGTTTTTCTTGGGTATGTCGTTTCTTCACATGGCATTTCTGTTGATAATGAGAAGGTAAAGGCAATTAAAGATTGGCCTGTACCTAAGTCTGTTTCTGAGGTGCGTAGTTTCCATGGTTTAGCTAGTTTCTATCGTCGATTCGTTAGAGATTTTAGCACTATAGCTGCACCTTTGATCGAAGTGGTCAAAAAGAATGTTGCATTTCATTGGGGTCCTGCACAAGAGCATGCTTTTAATTTGCTTAAAGATAAACTTTGTTCTGCTCCTTTGTTATCTCTACCTGACTTTACTAAAACTTTTGAGATTGAGTGCGATGCCTCAGGTGTAGGTATTGGAGCTGTGCTTATGCAGGAAAAACGCCCAATTGCTTTCTTTAGTGAGAAGTTAAGTGGAGCAGCACTTAACTATCCCACATATGACAAGGAGATGTACGCGTTAGTGAGGGCCTTGGAGACATGGCAACATTACTTGTGGCCCAAAGAATTTGTCATCCACACTGATCATGAGTCCTTGAAGCATTTGAAAGGACAGAGTAAGCTGCATAAGCGTCATGCCAAGTGGACAGAGTTCATTGAGATGTTCCCGTACGTGATCAAGTACAAACAAGGTAAAGAGAACGTCGTAGCTGATGCGTTATCTCGTAGGTATACTCTTATCACTACTCTTGATGCTAAACTTTTAGGATTTGAGTATATCAAAGAACAGTATGCTGATGATGTTGATTTTGGTAATGTTTATGATGCATGTGCTACATCTGGTTTTGGCAAGTTCTTTAGGCATGATGGGTTCTTATTTAGAGAAAATAAATTATGTGTGCCTAGGAGTTCATTGCGCGAGCTGTTAGTTAGAGAAGCCCATAGTGGAGGATTAATGGGTCACTTTGGAGTTAGGAAAACTCTAGATGTTTTGCAAGCACATTTCTTTTGGCCTAACATGAGGAGAGATGTAGAGAGGTTATGTGCTAGATGCATTTCATGTAGGCAAGCTAAATCTAGAGTTCATAATCATGGTTTATATACTCCTTTACCCATTCCTACTACTCCGTGGACTGATATCTCTATGGATTTTGTTTTGGGCTTGCCTCGAACAAAACGCGGTAGAGATTCTGTTTTTGTTGTGGTTGACAGGTTCTCTAAGATGGCTCATTTCATTGCTTGCCACAAGACAGATGACGCGAGCAACGTTGCTGACCTTTTCTTCAAAGAGATAGTACGTCTACATGGTGTACCAAGGACCATTGTTTCTGATCGAGATGCAAAGTTCCTTAGTTACTTTTGGAAGACGTTATGGGGAAAGTTGGGAACTAAATTGTTATTCTCCACCACTTGTCACCCCCAGACTGATGGACAGACGGAGGTCGTCAACCGAACCCTGTCTACATTATTGAGGTCCATTTTTCAGAAAAATTTGAAGAATTGGGAAGATTGCTTGCCCCATGTGGAGTTTGCATATAACCGCAGTGTCCACTCCACTACTAGTTGCTCTCCATTCGAAGTTGTTTATGGCTTCAATCCTCTTACTCCTTTGGATTTGTTGCCATTACCTAGTGCGGAGCAGAGTAACTTGGATGGAGAACAGAAGGCTAAGTTTGTGAAGCAACTCCATGAGAGAGTTCGTCAAGCTATTGAAAAGAAGACTGAGCAGTATATCACCCAAGCAAATAAGCATCGAAAGAAAGTAGTCTTTGAGCCTGGTGATTGGGTTTGGGTGCATATGAGAAAGGAGAGGTTTCTTGTTCAGCGACGAACCAAGCTGCATCCCCGAGGAGATGGACCATTCCAAGTCATAGCGAAGATCAACGATAATGCCTACAAATTGGATCTTCCTGGTGAGTATGGTGTATCTGCTACTTTTAATGTTTCTGATCTTTCTCCCTTTTCTTTTGATGAAGGTATATGCGATTTGAGGACAAATCCTTTTGAGGAGAGGGGGAATGATGGAGATCCAGATGGAGATCCACTTGCTCGTGATGTTCGTGATGCTAAGGATCCATTGGTCATCCAAGGAGGTCTAATTACCTGAGCTCGAGCTAAGAAAACGCAACAAGCCCTGGCCTCATTCATGCAACAAGCTCTGGCATCATTGAAGTGTCAAGGAAGCTTCCATGAAGAGTCCCAAGACATCTATACTTGCTTGGAAGCCCAAACGACATGAGCATGGTTTACTATCTTATTTTAGCTTAACAATAAGATGGGCTAAGTGTTTGGATAGCCCACGTTTGAGTCTTGTTGTGTCTTGGACTATTTATTTTATGTAACTAGGTTTAGGCATGAATTTGGGTTTAGTTTTATTTTCTATTGGTGTTAATTCCAGCCCACTTGTTTATGGGCTTAAGTGCTAGGTATTATTATAAATACCTTGTAAACGCTATTGATGGGGAGATCAGTTAATTGAATTTTCAGAAATTGAGTGTGCCTTTCTCTTGGGTTCCCTCTCAACTAGGCTTATCAAGGTCTTCTTCCTTGTGGCGCCTCCTTCTTCACCATCCACCATTGCTATACCTTAGGTTCTCGAATTCTTATTCGTAGGGTCAAGGTCCAATACCTTTGGGTTCGAGTCTCTTTAGGCTTCGGGTCTAGGTTTTCAGAAGTTGTCATTCATCAACTTTGCTTCTATCTTCTTGCGTGTCAGCTCCTTCAAATTCCAAGTAACGTTTTGTCTTGTCCGTACGCATCAGAAATTATGAAATGAATCAAATTTGGGACCAATTGAAATACTTGGTTAACCAAATTTTCGATGTGAAATGTTGAATTTTAAGAAGTAAGAGATAATAAGGTAAAATTCATGGATGACCATTCGGCCAAGGTTATTTGGAAATGATACCAAGTTATATTTTATGATTCTAAATGTAAGAGAAGATCAATAGTGCATTCGGATATGAAATTGGAGTTAAGTCGGTGAAGTTGTGTTTTATTATCGGTGTAAATTTCGCTGGTTAGACATAAGTTGTGTACAATATGGCTACATTTAATGATGAATAATGATTAAAAAATTAGAGAATAATTAATGGAAATTATTGGTGAAATTATTTTGCAACCAGAATAATCGGACTACTTGTGATGACATCGAGAGATTCGATACCAAGAAACAGGTAAGGGATGCATGTGCAGCACTGTAAGGATATCCAGTCTGCATGTTTTTAATTATGAAATATTTTATGAAAATATTGTGAAGATTGATTGGTTGGAAAATTGTGGTGAAGTACCGGTTGAAATTATAAACTGTATTTTCCGTGCAGGAGGCTAGCCAATCGGCAGTCGTTATACTGCCGAAAAATTATCGAAAATTTCTAGAAAATTTATAAAATCATAATAAATGATTTTATTTCACAAGAAACGATTTCCAACCACGAAAATCAAGAAATGATTATTTTTCATAAAACATGAATATAACGAAATTCATTTTAAAATATTCATGTTTTCGAAATTGGTGATAATGAGATCACCGAAAATTCTCTCGATATATGAATTATATGTGATATGAAATGGAAAATGAAAAAGGGATAAAGAGAATATTTTATAAAAGTTTTCTAAATGTTCTCTCGATATATGAATTATACGTAATATGAAATGAAAGATGAAAAAGGAATAAAGTGAATATTTTACAAATATTTTCTTAAATATTCACTTGATTTATTATATAACCTTTATGGTTTTAATTATGAAATTATTATTTTTATAAACTCCATAAAGGTTTTCAGATGATGAAAAATACGGTTTTGAGACTAGATGGCATCCTATCATGCTGATATGTGATATGTGATATGTAGTCCCGGCCGACACCTGATCAGTGATCCGCCGAGGACAATAATAGACTATGGCCATAGATCTGACATGATTATTTATACCCTTTGGGGTCTATAGCATGATATGAGTAACGACCCAGTGGACGGGCTGGGCGTGCGTGCCTAAGTCTCCATATATGAAAATGTTTTATATGATATGTGATACGTGAAATAAAAAAGTTTTACATGATATGTGATAAATCAAATGAAAGTGATTTATAGCATTTTACATAATGCTTATTTCGGTACTGATTTTAGTACTACGAGATGATTTTCATATGACGTGATATGAACATGTAATATGTTTTCAAAAGGAAAAAGAGTTTATAAGTCTAATATTCTTACTGTGATTTTGAGTTGAACATTAGATAATATGTGACATGAATATGTGATATGTTTTCCAAAAAGGAAAGAGGACGAAAATAAATATAATATTCTTATTTTAAATTTTTAAATTGAATATTAGATTTAAATGATATATATGTTATACGAAAAGGATTTAATAGCTGATTTTGCTATTTAAAGTACTGTACTAATTATGGTTGTACGGTAAAACATGAAATGAGTTTTGAATGAAAATGATGATGATTTAACTAATATTCTTTTCAAAGAATATATGAATATTAGTTATTTTATTTAAATGCTTTATTTCATAAAAGCATTATTTTGAAAAGAATATGAAAACGATATGGAACAAAAAGGAAAAAGGATTTAAATTTCAAAACAAGAAAGAATATTACTCTTTATAGTTGCTTCTAGGTTCCGAGACAAGATAGGTATTTCAAAATACCTACCTTACTCCATCCGGATCCCTAGTCGACTGTAGTATCCTTCCTACATGCGAGCCTAGAGCCCCTATAGGAAAAATGAAAAAGTTTTTCAGCATATAGGAAGCTGAATATCAAGTATGCATATAATTCCTTTACTGAGCCGTGGTTTGCTCATCCCTTAATGTTAACATTTCAGGTTTTCGAGGACTAAGAGTCTGACATCTAAAGGATTTCGGCTGCGCATTTGGAGACGATGCGACAGCTTGATTTATTTAATAAGGTATGATCATTTATTTTCTGTATTTAGACTTATTTACAGTACTACTCTCTTGTAAAGTAAGATAGGAGATGTAATTCATATTATAATTTAATATGAAATTGTATATATGTAAAAGAAAAGTAAAGCATCGCAGACAGCCCAACCAAATAAGATGTATAAAATAAGGTGAAAAATAGGGTCACGGGCTGTGACAGATTTAATGGTATCAGAGCACGGTTGGCCTGATGTCTGTCGATACTTTTGGAAAGAAAATGTGTTGAAAAAGTTAACATCCCCTGTAGTACTGTGTAGTCTGAATATATAGAGAAAATAAATGATTGCAATTGAAAAATTAAGTGTTAGATGGGGGTGAGAATTATGAACTAGGGATGTCAAAAAGGGAAAATGGCTCAGGAATGTTACCTGAAAAGGTGATCTTATAATCTTATATAAAGGTCGGTTCAGTAAGGAACAGAAAAAGACTTGGTAAGGGCCCCACCAGTACTTTTCTGTCCGGATCGAACTGAGACCTGAAAATGATGATATAAAGGAGGGGAATGAAATATCATCATTAAATAGACCTTAAGATCACCGATTGAAGGTATTTGAGGAGAGAGAAAATTTTTGGCCAAAAATGACCAAAATACACCTACCCAAAAATTTTACCAGGAGTCAAAATAGACCAACAGAAGTTTGAATAGATTGATTTGACCGAGTAATTGATGATGTAAAGTTGCATTTCGTGCAAAATAATCCAATTATGGATCCTATTGGATTTCACTGTCTAAATTAGACAAGGTCTTATAAATGCTGATATTAGTATGAGAAGGGTATTTTCAGCACATAGATATTAAGATCAATGGTTTAAATCTATATTAAGGATAAAGAAATAAATGTGAAAATGACGAAAATGCCCTTCTGTGGGATTATGTTTTGAATAGTGATAAATCAAGTTGATCTTGATGTTATTGATGGTGATGAAGCTAATGATGGCATAAAAGACAAAATATGAGTATAATGATCCCGATTATAAATTTCACTACACTTAAGTTATTGATGTGACCCGAATGGTTTTAGGGAAGTCGTAAGATGAGCGACTCAGTTATTGATTTTTAAGGATCTAAATTAAAAAGTGTATTGATGGGATATTAATACGGGATCGTTGGATGTGATGAAAAAGTGAAATGATTACTGAAGATAAATGAGAAAGTGATCTGTATGATTGATGAAATCCATATCAGTACTTTTAATTCTGGTTTTAGGCATTTCTACTGTTTTGAGGTATCAAACAGAAATTTATAGAACCAAGATATTTTCAAACATGTTGTTGGCTCTATAGGCTATACCGAGAGGAGGGGTGAATCGGTTTTTTGCTAACCTTAAGTTCGTTTTTCGGTTCCTCTAAGTTCTCTAGCTTAGATTGATATTTTCTAAGTTCTCTAGGCTACTCAAGCATGCAATATAAATTCAATTCAATAAGCACAATATAATTGCAAGTAAAGAGAGTAGGGAAAGAGAGATTTACACAAGTGATTTATAGCGGTTCGGCAACTTGCCTACGTTCTCTACCTTGAGACGCTCCCAAGGATTTTCTCCAAATCCACTATCTTGAATTTGTGATTACAATCCCTCTTTTTCTTAGGCTCAAGAGTAACCTCCCTCTTTTTCTAAGGCTTAAGAGAAACCTCTTCTCCCTCTTTTTCTAGGCTAAAGAGAAACCTCCCTCTTTTTCTTAGGCTAAAGATAAACCTCCCTTTTTACAAGGAATGAATTGGTTTACAAGAGAAGTAATCAAAGAAGACCTCTAGATAGGCAAGTGATTACAAAGATTAAGCACAAGTAAAAACCTATACAAGATTTGTGCTAAGCATTACAAGGAATAAGAGAATGATAGATGATGAAGACTTTAGAGCTCTTGATTTGTTGTTTGAGGCTTGAGGATTTGAGGAATATGTGTTTTGGAGTTGCTGAGTAGTTCCTCTTGCTTCCTTTAGCTTCTAAGCCTCTATTTATAGTCCCTTGGATGTATTCTAGCCGTTAGGTGGAGCCAAATCTCGAATATTACCGTTGTCTCACAGAAACTAGCCGTTATAGGCTATTTTTGTCCCGAGGGATCGATCCCATTCCCAAAGGGATCAATCCCTTTTGTCCAGAATCTTCATTCTTGGCTTCAGGGACCTTGGGAAGACATTCTGCCAAAAAGGGATCGATCCTGTTACAGTGGGGATCGATCCTTTTCTTCCAGAGGGCATTTTTCCTGCACTTTTGGGTTAGAAATGATATGACCTTTGATCCTAATTCAACCCAAAACATATTGGCACTTTTGTGGGAGTTTTTCTTGACTTTCTTTGATGAAAACATTGTCCAAAAATTCATCAAGTGATTTTCTAAAATATTCAAAACATTTATAAAGAATTAAGACCAATAAGGATGTATCATTAAATCATGGTCTTAATGTTTGATATGATCACTTAAAATGTATTGAGAAAATCATATGTGGTAAAGCAAATTTACAATATGAATTAATACATTAAAGCTTACTTAAGTTTTTGTCATTTCAAAATACATATTGCAATTTAAAGCTAACAATCTCCCCCTTTTTGATATGACAAAACTTAATGTAAATTTGCTTTGAAAATTCTTTCATAAAATACTCCCCTTCAAATAAAGCAGGATTTTACCAAGCTCCCCCTTAATATAAGCATGGGTTTTGAAAATGAATTTTCAAACTATTTCTCCTCCATTATCTCTCCCCCTTAATATCTCTCCCCCTTAATATCTCTCTCTCCCCCTTTTTGTCATAGCAAAAAGAAGGAAAAATAATAAAAAATATGCTCCCCCTAAAATCATGGCTATGTGAGAAGAGATAAAAGAATATGCTCCATCCAACACGAAACATGTTAGTACATAGGACTCATAGCACAAATAAATAAGTCAATTGTTCATAAAGAGTATGAAATATTCATGCAAAGAACATGACTTATGATCCTATACCAATTGTTTATAAATAATTTTGCAAGAAGTTCACAATTGGTAAGAAATGAAGCAAGTTGAGTATAAATATCTACTAAGGTCTATGACTTGCTTATTTCAATCCTATTAAGCACCTAAGTGTATCAATTGTTCTCTAAAGTCCAACTAAGGTACATGTCAACAATCATGATTATGAGCTAAAATTATATAACATATCATATGCATGTGCTCATAAATCATTTTCAAGAAATATTGTGCCTAGAATTAAGATATATAGCAATTAGCTACAAATTCTAGTACACAAGAGTTTCATGCAAAAATATCCTAAGAGAATTCTTCTCTATTTGTCATTTCAAACTAAAGAGCACAAGAAGAATTGCCAATTTAAAGCTAATGGCAATTGGCAATTTAGTTTTGGCTTACCAATTGTTGAAAATATGGTTGCCAATGATACTAATTGTTATTTCAATCTAAATACCAATTGTTACTAATGGTTGACTTAGGCATTTTGCATGAATCCAATATCTATGTGTAGTGTGTTCATGTCAAGAAAATAATCATTCTAAATATGCAAGAACACAATCACACATCATCAAATATGCATATGGATTAATTAAACATAAGCTTACTATCATAAAGTATTAATCCATATTCATATTCACAAAGTTATACCATATGGAAGATTCAACAATAAGGTATTCAAGCAAACACATTTTCTTCCATGGTTTCAAGCACAAAAAGCCTATGCTCATTTTCCAATTCAAGTCCTTAACCAATTATGAGCAAGGAAAAATTCAAAATTACCATTTTAATCAATTAAGAGCCATATCCCTAGTTGTTATCATCATTTAACGTTCTAGAGGGTATATGCTATTTTAACTAAAATGGCTTCACCTAAGTGAATCAATATTATCAAGCTAAAATATATTTTATCATTAAAATCCATAAACTATGAGTGAGGTTAAGCACATAATATCATGAAAACAACTATTCTCATCTCATAGGCATGATTATTGATTCAACTTAAGTAAACATGCATGTTCAACATCAAAACAATCAAGATACAATGCATGTATATCAATTGTTGGTGTTGTCATTAAAGCCCAAGTTCTTTACTAATTTGGCCATAAGAAAAATTTAAGTACATGGATGATAAAGTTTCATGCATTTGAACATTTAGGATCCATTTATCATCACACATTGTAGGCCAATGACCATTACCAATTGTTGAATTTACATTTGGAATCAATCCACTAGATGTATAATTATCATGAAACCTAGTGTGGAATGATAAGTCAAGCTAAGAGACATAATCCTATAAGCATGCTTAACTACGATGAACAAAAAAGAATGAAGAATATTCATTATGCACAAGTTCATCAAATTCTCAAGTATATCCATAAATTCTTCAAATATTTCTCAAAATTATGTTTAAGATTTCATTGAAAGTATATTTCAATATTATTTCAAGATTTATGCAATTCATGACCATTTTCAATGAGAAAACTGATTTTGCACTTGTGAACTCAAGAAAAATGATATTGATTGTTGAAAGTGATACCATTTGTTGGAAATGATATTAATTGATGAAGTTGAGGCATGATATCAATGAAAAATGATTTTTCATATTTTAAAGTTCATCAAAAAGGAGTTAAAACAATGAATTTTAAGTTGAGAAGAGAGAAAGTATCAAAACAATGAAAAGTTCTTCTCAATTTCGGTTGAAAAAGTGCAGAAAAGCCCTTTCTGGCTTGGAGGGATCGATCCCTATAGGAGGGGGATCGATCCCTTAACTCCAGAATGCAGATTTCCTGCATTCTACTCAAAGGGGATCGATCCTGCTTGTTGAGGGATCGATCCCTCATCTTGTTTCTGCAGTTTTTGACAGAAAATCCAACCTTTGAGGTACCAAAACTTCGTTTTTGAGTATTTTAAGTCCAAGTAAGGCATTTCAAAGGCATTTAACATTTAAATCATTTTAACATCTGCTTCGCCCTGATTCACTTATTTCTTCATACTTCACAACATATCGATCATCTTAATTAATATACTGTAATGAGTGTAATTATTTCATTAACACATTTCACAGCTAACCGAATTATTATTGAAATTCATTTTAAAATCATTTTCATCTTATAATTCAAGTTAGCTGTTATCATCCTTATCTCTTATCTTCACTTACTGTCCTTATGCATATTCTCCAATTCCATATACTCCATACAATACATTATCTCGTAAGACATATTTCAAAATATTTTCGGTTCTATAATTATCTGTTTGATACCTCAAAAATAGTAGGAATGTATAGAACCATAATTAAAAGTACTGCTATGGATTTCAGCCTCTATACTGATCTCCTTGTCAATCATCTCCAACCATCATATTACTTTTCATCATATCCAACGATCCCGTAATAATATTTTAACTCTGACCCTTAAAAATCAATAATTGAGTCGCTCATCCTGTTACTTTCCTGTAACCATTCGGGTCATGTTGGTAACCTAAGTGCAGTGAAATTTATAATCGGGATCGTTATACCCATATTATGTCCTTATACCATCAATAACTCCATTACTATCAATATATTCAAAATCGACTTGATTTTTATCACTATTCAAACCATAATCCCACATAGGGGCATTTTCATCATTTCCACATTTGTTTCTTTCTCCTCCCTATACATTTAAATCAGTGATTCTATTATCAATTTGCTGATAGTACCCCTTTCTCACACCAATATCAGCAATTTAAGAGCTTCTTCAATTTGGATAGAGAAATCCAATAGAATCCATAATTGGATTATTTTGCCTGAAATGCAGCTTTACATCATTAATTACTCTGTCAAATCAGTCCATTTAAATTTTTGTTGGTCTATTTTGACTCCCGATAAAATTTCGGAGGTAGGGGTATTTTGGTCATTTTGGTCAAAAATATTCTCTCTCCTCCAAATACCTTCAATCGGTGATCTTAAGGTCTATTTAATGATGATATTTCATTCCCCTCCTTTATATCATCACTTTCAGGTCTCAGTTCGATTCGGATAGAAAAGTACTGGTGGGGCCCTCACCGAGTCCATTTTTGTTCCTTACAAACCGACCTTCATTTAGATTATAAGATCACCATTTCAGTTAACATTCCTGAGCCATTTTCCCTTTTTGACATCTTTAGTTCATAATGCTCACCCCCTTCTAAACACTTAACTCAATTTACAATCATTTATTTTTTCTATGTATTTAGACTATACAGTACTATAGGGGATGTTAACCTTTTCAACACATTTTCTTTCCAAAAGTATCAACAGACATCAGGCCAACCCTGCTCTGATACCATTAAATCTGTCACAGCCCTTGACCCTATTTTTCACCTTATTCTATACATCTTATATGGTTGGGCTGTCTGCGATACTTTACTTTTCTTTTACATATTAACAATTTCATATTAAATTATCGTATGAAATACATCCCCTGTCTTACTTCATAAGAAAGTAGTACTGTGAATATGTCTAAATACAGAAAATAAATAATTATACCTTATTTATTAAATTGACCTGTCGCATCGTCCTCGAATGCGCAGTCGAAAATCCTTTTACTGTTAGACTCTCGGTCTTCAAAAACCTGAAATGTTAAAATTAAGGGGTGAGCAAACCACGGCTCAGTAAGGGAATTATATTCATACTTGATATTCAGCTTCCTATATGCTGAAAATTTTTTTCATTTTTTTTCTATGGGCTTTAGGCTCGCATGTAGGAAGGATACTACAGTCGGCTAAGGATCCGGATGGAGTAAGGTAGGTATTTTGAAATACCTATCTTATCCCGGAACCTAGAAGCAACTGTAGAGAGTAAATTTCATTTCGTTTGGAAATTCAAATCCTTTCCTTTTTATTTCGTAACATTTTCATATTCTTTTTCTCATAATGCTTTTATGAAATAAAGCATTTAATTAAAATAACTAATATTCATAAATTCTTTGAAAAGAATATTAGTTAAATCATCTTTCTTTTCTTTTAAAACTCATTCCATGTTTTACTGTACTCTCATAATTAGTACAGTACTTTAAAATAGCGAAATAAGCTATTTAATTCTTTTTCGTAAAATATATAAATCATTTAAATCTAATATTCAATTTAAAAATTTAAATAAGAATATTAGATTTAATTTCCTCCTTTTTCCTTTTAAAAACATGTCACATATTCATATTACATATCATTTGAAAATCATCTCGTAGTACTAAAATCAGTACTGAAATCAGCATTTATAAAAATGCTATAAATCATTTCATTTCACATACACATATCATGTAAAACTTTTACATTTCACATATCACATATCATGTAAAACATTTTCATTTAAAACATATCATATGTGGAGACAGTGGCAACCACCGAGTCCTATCATGCAATAATACCCGAAGGTATAAAATAATCATGTCAGACCTATGGCCTTAGTCTATAATTATCCTCGACGGATCACTGATCAGGTGTCGGCCAGAACTACATATTACATATCACGTATTACATATCACATGTCGGCATGATAGAGGAGCCAACTAGTCTCAAAACCATGTTTTCATCATAAAATAACCTTTATGAAATTTGTAAAATATATAATTTCATAATTTAAAATCATAAAGGTTATAAAACAATTTAGTGAATATTTAAGAAATATTTATGAAAATATTCATAAAAAAATTCACTTTACTTCTTTTCATTTTTCGTCTCGTATTACGTGTAATTTACATATTAAGAGAATTTTCGGTAATTTCATTATCACCATTCTCGAAAACATGAATATTTTAAAATTAAGTCTTATTATATTCATGTTTTATTAAAAATAATAATTTTTCCGTTTTCCGTGCTTAAATATCGATTTTCGAAAATAAAATCATTTAATATGATTTTATGAAATTTTTTTAAAATTTTCGGCAGCATAACGGCTGCCGATTGGCTAACCTCCTGCACAAAAAATACAGTTTATAAATTTTCAGCCAGTACTTCATCCCAAATTTCCAACCAGTCATTCATCAAAATATTTCATAAAATATTTTTCATAAAATAATCCGAAATTAAAACATGCAGACTGAATATCCCTACAGTGCTGCACATGCATCCCTTACCTTTTTCGGGTCGGCGACTTCCTCTTTTCGATCGCGCCCGTACTCCATCTCTTCCGATTCCTTATCTTGATCATCGAGAATAATTTTTGGAATTTAAATTCTAAATTTTAGAATTTTCTCAAATTATTTAAATAAATAAATTATTTAAATAATTATCATTAATAATTTCCCGGATTTCTTACCGATTCCAGAGTTCCCGAGAATTTTTTGAATTCCGAAAATTTCATTTTCTCTTTCTTCTTCTTTTTTTTCTTTTTCTTTCTTTTTCTTTTCTTTCTTTTTTTCTTCCTTTTCCTCTTTCAAACTTGAAATCAACAATGGTAGTCAAGCCGAAGACTATAACTCAAGCGCTTATGGGGAGGCAACCCCAACTTTCAAATCTTTCCTTTCAAGATTTCGTTACTTATTTATTTTTGTTTGTTTTTGTTTATTTATAGGTGATAGTCTCAGCTTTAGATGCTGCAAGGAGCTGGTCACGTGCTACGCTATGGTTTAATAAGAGACTGCCACCATAGTTTGTGTGGTGCAGCAAGGCTGGAACGGTGAGGCAGAGTCGTTGTGAGACGAAGTGGCAACTTTAGCCGTGATTGCGCAGGTGAAGCAGTGGAGTTGTGTCGTGGCTGCATAGTGTGGATTTGCATAGACTGTAGCAGGACCAAGTTGCTACTGCTAAACGTAGGTTACAATGCAAGCAAGCACCTGGACATTTCTTTACTGAGTTGCTACTGCAGGAATGGTTTGCTGAAGCAGTTGTGGTGTGGAAGCCTGGACTGAAGCGATGCATAATGGCCTAACGCAAGAGGCTGCTGCGTGGTGAACATGCATGAACAAAACGTGGTTGTGGCAGAACTGCGTGGATGCATAAGGAGTTGGGCTAAAGTTGTTTGGTATTGGTGAAGCTTGCTGGGAGACATGGACAGAAGCTGGCTGCTACCGCTTGTTGTATGCTGACTTTGTACATGGTTAGTTGAAGCTAATGCATGGCGTTGAAAGGAGAAAGAATGGTTGCTGCAGCAGTTGTTTTAGACAACGAGATGAAACAGGCGAGGCACGTGCTACTCTTGGACCGAAAATGGGAGCAAGAGCCAGCCAGGAGAGTGGTCTTTGCAAAGGAACGACTTACTAGCATGTTGAAAAGCATGACACATTTCTAAGGAAAAATGAAGCTTCATGAACGTGTGGCCTTTCAATCTCAAAGTCAAGGGAGTATTTCTTTCTCATTCTTGGTTTATTTTCATTTTTATTTTTCTACATTGAGGACAATGTATATTTTAAGTTTGAGGGAAGAGCAAAATTTTTTACTTTCAAAGATTGAACAAAATTTTTTCAATTTTCTTTTGAAATCTTTGCAAAAATTCTGTGCTTTAAAATGGTTTTTACCATGAAGTGATTATATGCTTGCTTGATAATTTGATAGGATGATATTTTTCGAATTTTATATGTGCTAATATATTCTCTTTATTGATGTTTTATGCTTAAAAGAGCTTACTAATGTTTATTTTATGTTTTAGGTATTAAATATTAAAGTTGGAATTAAAAGAAGCTAAAAGGGCAAAGTGCAGATTTTTCTGTCCAGTTTAAAAGATTGATGAATTTGACCAACTTAACAACCTGATCTCAAGAAGTGACCTTCATAGAAGTTGTAGAGGACTTCTCAAGGTTCCGGAATGCATAAGATTGCAAAAATCTGAGTTCGTTTGGTGGGTCAAACGTCTAGACAAAATCAGTACAAAATTCTGGACGTAGAATAACATGATTTAGAAAGAATTCCAACAAAGCAAGGTTAAGACAAGAATTTGTGAAGACAAGATTTAGTTGAGACAATGTCATAAAGTAGAAAAACAGAGTTTCAGTAGAAAAAGAATTGTAAAGAGAAAGAAGTTCTAAAAAGAGTTTGAGTCAAATTAAAAATTCATATTAGACTCTTACTCTAATTCAGATTCTTAAGCCTATATAAAGAGCACATTGGCTCTCGTAAATATCAGATCTCTCTTCCCCCTCTTCTCTCTTGTATAGTTTTAGAGTAGATTTAATAAAAATTTTTATTTTTATTATTTTGCTGATTTATTTATTATTTTTAATTTTGATTTTGTTTTCTTTATTTAAATTTATATTGTTTTGTGTGTTCTTGCTTGCTAGTTTATAATATTGATTATTAATTCTGATTTTAGATTATTAATTCTGATTTTATATTATTAAAGATTGCTTCTTTGATTGTTTCTTGCATGACATTTGTAATCTTTATAATATAGAATTTGGAGTTTATATTCTTGAATATGAATAGTGAGTAGATTTCTTGTTAAATTATGAGGTAAATTAATTGTTCTTGGGAAAAGCATGTTGTGAGATTTTTGAACCTATAATATAATTGTTGATTAAATATCCAAGATTCTCTGAGCACATTATAATGATTGTTTGTTTGATTAGATAGGGTGCACACTATTTGGTTAAATTAAATAATCTATCGCCAGATTAAAAACATAAGTCCGTAATTGCTTGTGGAGTTAATCACTAGGGATGGAGGAGAATTAAGGTTTAGATTAAATGAACCGAGCTTATGTGTTTGTTATCTAATGTCAACTCATATCTTTCTTGTTGTTAATGCTGCTATAACGTATATCTAGAAAGCTTGTTCTAGGTAGGTTATGTAGTTAGAGATTAATTAAAGAGCTTGTTTTAACTAACGACTCAATAAGGAAAATGGTGTAATAGAGCTTGTTGTTATGCTACGGTTGACTGTTTAATTGACAATAATATTTTGTAATCAATGATCAACATCTAAATCCAAGAATAAGTAATTGCCTTGTAACTGAGCTTTTTGACATTTGTTTTTTATGTTTAATAATCTTTGTTTTCTCTATTTTAGAATAGTTTACAAAACCCCAAAATTTCTTCTTTCCCTAAACCCTAAAATTAGATTTTTAATTTAATAATTAACTTGAATAATTCAATCTCTGTGGGTTCGACCCTTGCTCTGCTATCTACGTAGTAGGGTTAGGAAATTTTATTTTTGGTTACTGACGACACTCATCAAATTTTTGGCGCTGTTGCCGGGGATTGAATTTTTGTTTAAGTTAATTATTTTAATTTAAAGTCTATTTTTTTTTCTTTTCCTTTTCTTTTCTTTTTCAGGGATTGCTTGTTCTAGTCACAAACTTCAAAAGATTAGGTACTACATACAAGCAACCCAAAGCATGGTGCCACAAACACCACAACATCCATCACCACTATTCCCCAATACAAGAAGTAAGAGGTCTCCATGGAGCAAGCTTACGAACCATACTATAATTATGACCCATGCTATAATTATGAATCACACTACAATACCCACAATCAAGCATGGTGGGATCATTCTAATTTTAGTTATGGGAATCAATATGAGGTTTACAATGCACCATTTCAAGATACATATCAAGCTCTACCTTAAGACTTAGGTATGTCTCTTGTAGATATTCTTATGTAACGGTCTGAGTGTACATTTTTACACAAAATTTACTAGTATTTTACACATAACTCTGATTGGGTTGTCTGTGATGCCTTTAACACGTGATCAGTAACAGTAATAATTGATAAACATTTGTTCAATAATTTTGAAATATAAAAAAAAATTTTCCAGCATTCTATACACTTTACATCCCCTGTTTCTATTGTACAATAATGTAGTACTGTATACAAGCGTCTGATTATATAAGAGAAGTGATTGTACCTTTAAATTTCAATGCCTTTTCCCAATGGGCTATTCGCAGCTATATTTATTCGAGGAAGCCATCAAATAATCCTCGTAATTAATCTGGAAAATTTGAAAGTAAGGGGTGAGCGAACCATATGGTCAGTAAAGGAGTCGTATGCTACTTGATATAATAAAATCTATATGCTGGAAAATATTGATTTTTTCCATAAATCTAAATAGAATAAATCATTTAATTTCCACCACTTCAGTAACAGTTCAAAACATTTGACAATACAGTGGTAACACAGTAGTTATGGTACATAGTCTTTTCAGTACAGTAGCTTATAAATATCCAAATCACTGGATAACAGTTCAATAATTATTTGTATTTTAGAAATAATCTTCAAAGTATTCTTTCTCGATAACAGTAAATTTCCTTTCAGTTCAATAAACAGTATTCCGTATAATTCAGTTCAACAAATAGAAATCAGTAGATTTCAACTCAGTAAACCGAAATCAGTAGCTACTAGTTCAGTAAACAGAAATCAGTAGCTACTAGTTTAGTAAACAGTAATCAGTAGCTACCAATTTAGTAAACAGTAAACAGTAGCTTTCAATTCAGTAAAACAGTATTTCGGTACGATTCAGTTCAGTAAACAGTAATCCCCAGTGCAGTATAGTAAAATAGGATTCAGTAAATCCTTTCAGTAAACAGTAAACAGTAATCGGTAAATTGAGATTAGGCATCACCCTATAATTAAATCATGCTATCATCGTCCACTAAAGGACACCGTAATCATTCCTAAAGGAACACAGTAACAGTATATAGTGAGATCTATGGCTATGATCTATAGGGTGTCCTTGGTGTACACTTACCAGGTGACATATAGGACGCTGATGACTGGCAGCTTAATCAGCCACGTGACAGTAACACTAATAGTATGATGCATGAAACTCGGGGTCTAAGTCTCAAAACAATATAAAAACCGTACCATAGCTTTTATGGATCTTATTCAAAATAATTTGAAATATTTCATGTTTATCCATAAGGCTCTCACATTTTCATATATCATCACCTCTATGAATTTTATAAAATAATTAAAATCATCACTTAATTCCATAAATGTATAAAATCATTCATTTTCTCATAAAAATACCTTTAAGGAGATCAAATGAATTAAATCATTTATTTAAAAAATTATTTTCCAAAAAGGTATTTTATTCCCCATTTTCACATAAAGTAAATCCATCAGTAAATATTCATGTATCAAGTGAGAAAGTAAATAAATATTCAATTTGAATATTTAATATCATATAAAACAAATCAATTTCTCACTTTAATAAAAATATAAAACATGAATATTTAATTTCTCATAACTTTCTCAAAATTTCCAATTTATGGAAAATTGGTGGAAATTAAATTCAAAATTTTCCATTTAAATCATTTCATGCTTCTAAAATATTTTGGAATATTTTAGAATTTTTTTGGAAAATTTTCAATAGCATAACAGTTGCGAATTCCTAACCTCCTACATACAGTCACAGTATATAAACCAGCTTTTCAACCACAGATTTTGCATGTTTTCAAACCAATTCTTGCATTCAATATGCTTATAACATTTAACTCAAGAAAACATGCAATTTATTATATCACTACAACTCACACACTCCCCTCTTACCAGTCTTATGAAGTCGAGCTTCCCGCTTACGCTAACCAAACTCCGTCAACTTGGGCTGCAAAATAATTTTACCAAAAATTATTAATATTCTTCTTCTTATTCTTAAGCCACTATAATTCGTACAATGCAGCCATTAACTTCATGTTATGAGCACAACTAGTATAAATTATAATGGTGCTAAAACTCAACTTGTTCCTTTAAGCTTCTTTTTCGATTTTAATTTCACTAACCCATCTCTTTTAATTTCTAGAATTATTCTCTACCAACATCCAAAATTTTCAGCACATTTTCCTTAAAATTCAAGTCATGGTCGAAACCCTTAATGGCCATTCCATTGACTTTAAATATCCTTCATCAAATTAATTTTCTCGTTTCCCATTTATTACTTTTCTCTACGTGAATCATCTTGATGATTCTTGCATGAAGCCTTAAATACTCCTATTCTTCCATGTCCAACCGAGACTCTTTATTAACCAACTTTGGATTTTTCAACCCTTTCATGAATATTTCCTCTCTACTTATCTAGATCCATTCTCAAGCTATTATTTCTTATTACTTTTTATGCAAAAATTGCATGCCTTCCATGGAATTCCAATTTCCACTTAAATTTTCCAAAGATGGCTGATTTTTATTGAGCAAATCTTACGGAAAATTAATTTCATAATATTTTTCTACACCATGCAAATACTAGAGTTCAGGTTTAAAATCAAGGAAAGCATCAAATTTCTAATATGCTCTTACCTTTGGCCAACGATTTGTGACTCCATTTTCTGTTTGTTTCCTACACATCAGTCCTCCTTCTTTTCCAATTTCTTGATGGTTTTTTAAGGTGCAAGGTAAGCTTATGGAGGTGGTTAGATGATTAACCAACAAGAATATGAAATTTTTTCTAAAAATTTTATGGGAGAGACAAAGGAAAACCGAATACAAAGTGCAGTAAGAATAGAATTTTCGTGAGCAATAGAGGAGTTCGGTATGGAGAAGAAAGTGCTGAAGCTTTTGTTCCACAATTTCTATTATTAAACATGTTATCAAAAGGGAATTTGCCATTTAGCTTTCTATCTTTTTCCTCATCATTCTTCTTGTCGGATATCTCATTAATTGACGACGAAAATGGCAGCCAAAAGAACACGGTAAGGAGCAAATCTTCTACCTTCATTAATTTGTGAACATACTTTGTAGCCATGAGAATGACGTGTAACAATTGTGTCTACTTGTTTTCTTGACCTATTTCCTCTATATTCCTACTATAAAATTCATGTTTAACAGCCTTTAAAAAGGCTGAAGAAAGACGTGCCATTTTCAACAAGGTGGCGTGGACTTTGATTTCTTGGCTGACCAATTAAATTGCTTCCAATTCTTTTTCTTTGCTTCTTTTTCAGCCAAAAATTCCTCTTACATACTAGCTTTAAATACTTTATATCTTTAAGTACCATTTTCTATCTTAAATTTATAGTCTAACAGCCTTCAAAAAGGCTGAAAAGGGACGTGTAACAGCAGCAAAGTGGCGTGGAAGTCCACTTTGGCTGCACTTTTGTTGACTTCCATTTCCTAATTCCTCCAATAAGCATTTTTATCATTGCTTTATGTGTTACCTCCATCTATTGTATGTTTATTTTATTTTTTTTTCTCATTCCTTTTACAACTTTCCAACCGAGCACAACAAGGTAGCTGAAAAAATTTGGTGTGTTGTTTATTTCTTGGCTGCATCTTCCTTGACTTTTCTTTGCCTTTTTAATATATATCTCAGCCCATGATTTTCCAGCCTTATATCTCATCAATAATCTGCTCTTTATCTCTATTATTTATCCCATTTTTACACCAAGATTGGTCTCAAAATTTTTCTTCTAGCCTTGTGTACTAGCAACCATGAGTGGCGTGGAAGCCAACTCTTCTTTGCTACACAATTTAAACTTTGTTTCTTCTTTCTTTATATATTCCATCAATCACAATTTTATCACTTGTCCAATAAATAGTTTCTTCCTCTTCTAAATATATTTATTGATATTCAATACCATGAAAATAATGCTTCCATTCTAAATTTTCTGATTTCACTTTCTTCCTTTACTCCATGCCTTACTTTCTATTCATCTCTTTAGTTTTCATTCTAATTCATATACACTATATTGTAAATTAAAATTTCAAAAATTTCATAATGTAAAGTGGAATTTCATATTCAATATTTATTTGATTCCACTAAATAATTTATTTCGGTTATCAATCATTTACAATATGCTGTACAGTATAATAAAATCGGGTCTCACATTTCTCCCCTCCTTAAGAAATTTGGTCCTCCAAATTTCACCCGGACCTGTCACTGAAAGAGCTCTGGATACCTCTCATGCATAAGGCTCTCCAACTCCCAAGTAGCCGCCTCCTCAGTGTGATACTGCCATAGCACCTTAACCAAAGAAATGGTCTTAGATCGCAATACCTTATCTTTCTTATCTAAGATCCGTATTGGCCTCTCAACATGACTCATATCCTCTCTGATCTCCAGTGGCTCATGTCAAATTACGTGAGAAGGATATGGATGGTACTTCCTCAACATCGAGACCTGGAATACGTTATGCACTCCTGACAGCTCTGGTGGTAGTGCTAACCGATATGCCACATCTCCCACACGATCTAAGATCTCAAAAGGTCTGATATATTAAGGACTCAGCTTTCTTTTCTTATCGAATCTCATCATACCTTTAGAGGTTGAGACCTTCAGAATATATTATCACCCGTACATCATGGGAACCTACTCAACCATATACGGTTTCCCACTTGTTTCCCATGCTATCTTGGATCGATATTGTCTGCCATATATAGTTTCGTAAGGTTCCATGCCGATAGTCACCTATTAGTTATTATTATAAGTAAACTCTGTCAGGGTAAATGATAGTCCCAGGAGCCTCTAAACCAAGTGCACACGCTCACAACATATCCTCGAGCATCTATATCGTACGCTCGGACTGTCCCTTAGTCTGCGGATGAAACGCGATGCTAAAACTCTGTTGGGATCCCATGGTTTCCTGAAGTCTCTCTTAATAATAAGGTACGAAGCAAGACTCCCTGTCAGATGTAATGCTTGCTGGAACAACGTGTACTATCACTATCTCCCTGACATATAATTCAGCTAAGACAATAATTGGATTAGTAGATTTCATAACCAAGAACTTGGGCAGACTTAGTTAATTTATCCACAATTATCCAGATAGCATTAGATCCTTTATGGGTTCTCCGAATTTCACTTAAATCACACATTTCCTCTTTCTCAATCAATTCATACTCCCTGTAATTATTTATCATCTTTGGGAGTTAACAATTTTCACTTTCTCTTCATACAATAGGTAATTCACACTATTTATCCCTTATTATTTCATTGGGTGCCAAGTCAATAATAATTTGGTAATTATCATTTAAACAATTTTAATCAATCGTATGTAATTGTCCCAGTAGCTTTTACATCCATTGCACTTGCTCTCAACATGTCATTGAGCATTTACATATTACTCTCGGATATTTAATCAGTACTAAGCGGTGCTATTAGTAAATTTGGAATCCCAAAGCCTTTTGCTATTCTCTCAAAAGCATGTGGCAAATCAAGGATTCCTATCACTTGTACTCGCTCACTGGAACTTCACATACATTCTCACCATTTCACAGATATGTATCGACTAGGGCACTCAAAATATTAAGAAACTTGATGATGTAGAAGTGAATCAATTTGTCAATCAACCTATAATCATTTCTATAACATCATAGTTCTTTCGGATTCTTTACTATCCCACAATAATCATTTTACAGTTTAACTAAGACTGCACTTCACTTGTAGACTTTAATATTAACCATCCATTACCGTAAATCAGACGTTAGGTAATAATTTTCCCTAACATCTCTTTTCATATTGAGTTATTATTACAACCCTTATTCTCATGGTACATATAATATCACTTAATTTCAGAATGTACCCGAGGATGTAATTTTTTTCAAAATCAATTTCTGTAATTGAATTTATCAAATTTCCAATTCCGTCTCCACATTATTTATGCCGTTTCACAATTCCAATATATATATATATATCCATTTACATGACTGTTAATAATTCGATCTTAAATCTAGCCGTGACGAGATGATTGTTAGAGGAATCACATATAATCTTAATTTTGGGAACTACATCATAATTCGTGTTCCCTTATCCTCATATGATTTGTCTTTTAATACATTTTCATCCATTTCTATTTGATATTCTCATATATATACCATATCAATGAAGCGGCTGACTCCACAAACTCCTCTATTTAAATAAATTAATATTCACTTTATCACTCGAGACCACACATCTCTAATAGTGTTATGATTCAGTTAAAACTCATATTTACTGAGCTTAACAATGAAATTCTCAGTTTCCAAAATTCTGTGGAATTATTCAAGAATGCTGCTTATGTTATTCAAACAATTATACATATTCACATCTTGTGATTTCATGCCATTATAATTTATTTGTATGTGATTGGAATATTTCATTCATTAAACTCACATACCTCACAAAATATTTTATTAACCTCATAGGCACCATTAAGAACTCATTAAGATTTTACCGAGTTCTGAACATCATCTTATAAACATCAATCTCCAAGCTTTTATCTGTTGACACCCTGTTTAGAGATTGATTTTAGGAATTCCTTATATTCTCTATAACGAAATCATCAGTGTTTCTTCCGAACACACATATACAATAAATTCTTTATCCAAGATTTTCTGGAGGAATTTCTTAAAATCTTCAGACTCTGTTATGTTCTCTAGTAAGAGCTTAGAAATGGAATAGATACTGTGAATCATGTCAATGATCTCTCGAATCCACATTACTCCGAAATTCATTTAAAAATTTATCCAGTCACTTCTAGATCATAATTTCATATCATCTTGGATGTTTTATTATTTACATCCTAAAATTTCATTATGTATCCTTAAATACATACGTATAACTTTCAATTCATTTAACATATATTTCAAATCGATTTATCTATTTATTACTCCTTTCATCATATAACATTTAATTATGGCAATAAATAATACACTAAGTATAGTAGTTTTAACTACTTCACTTCATAGCTAACCTATTCATTATTGTCATTCACTTTGAAATCATATTCATCTAATAACTCAGGTTAGCTGTGATTCTCTTATAGTCACTTTACAGTTCTTATAACATTTCTTCATGTCTATACAGTATATCATTGTGTAAAGCATACCCCATCAATTCTCCATCACAATCAGTCAACTCGTGATCAATTTCATCTGTTATAATTTCAAAAAATTTATTTCCATATAGGGGCAAAATTGTCATTTTCACATTTATTTCTCTCTCTTCAAGATACCTTTAAAAAGGCGATTTTAAGATCTATAACTGATGATATTCTGTTTCACTCTAATATCATCACTTCAAGGTCTTAGTTTGATTCAGACAGAGAAGTCCTGGTAGGGTCCTCACCGAGTTCCTTTTTCGTACCATACCGAACAGACCTCCAATAAGACCGTAAGATCATCTCTTTCATGTCAAATCTTCGGATTAAAATCCCTTTTCATAATCTTTGATTCATAAACTTTCATCCCATTTTAAACACTTAACATAATTTACAGTCACTTGGTTTCTCTATCCATTCAGACTATATAGTACTACAGGGGATGTTAACCATTTTCAACAGTTTCACTTTAAAAACATCAACAGACATCAGGCTAACCTTGCTCTGATACCATTAAAATTATAACAGTCCAAGTGTACATTTTTACACAATATTTACTAGTATTTTACACATAACTTCGGTTGGGCTGTCTGTGATGCCTTTAACACGTGATCAGTAACAGTAATAATTGGTAAACATTTGTTCAATAATTTCGGAATATAAAATTTTTTTTCTAAAGAGGTATTTTATTCCCCATTTTCACATACAGTAAATCCATCAGTAAATATTTATGTATGAAGTGAGAAAGTAAATAAATATTCAATTTGAATATTTAATATCATATAAAACAAATCAATTTCTCACTTTACTAAAAATATAAAACATGAATATTTAATTTCTCATAACTTTCTCAAAATTTCCAGTTTATGGAAAATTGGTGGAAATTATATTCAAAATTTTCCATTTAAATCATTTCATGGTTCTAAAATATTTTGGAATATTTTAGAATATTTTTGGAAAATTTTCGACAGCATAACAGTTGCGGATTCCTAACCTCCTGCACACAGTCACATTATATAAACCAGCTTTTCAACCACAGATTTTGCATGTTTTCAAACCAATTCTTGCATTCAATATGCTCATAACATTTAACTCAAGAAAACATGCAATTCATTATACCACTACAACTCACACACTCCCCCCTTACCAGTCTTATGAAGTCGAGCTTCCTGGTTACGCTAACCAAACTCCATCAACTCGGGCTGCAAAATAATTTTACCAAAAATTATTAATATCCTTCTTCTTATTCTTAAGCCACTATTATTCGTAAAATGTAGCCGTTAACTTCATGTTATGAGCACAACAGTATAAATTATACTAGTGCTAAAACTCAACTTATTCCTTTAAGCTTCTTTTTCGATTTTAATTTCACTAACCCATCTCTTTTCATTTCTAGAATTATTCTCTACCAACATCCAAAATTTTCAGCACATTTTCCTTAAAATTCAAGTCATGGCCGAAACCCTTGATGGCCACTCCATTGACTTTCAATATCCTTCATCAATTTAATTTTCTTGTTTCCCATTTATTACTTTTGTCTACGTGAATCATCTTGATCATTCTTGTATGAAGCCTTAAATACTCCTATTCTTCCATGTCCAACCGAGACTCTTTATTAACCAACTTTGGATTTTTCAACCCTTTCATGAATATTTCCTCTCTACTTATCTAGATTCATTCTCAAACTATTATTTCCTACTACTTTTTATGCAAAAATTGCATGTCTTTCATGGAATTCCAATTTCCACTTAAATTCTCCAAAGATGGCTGATTTTTATTGAGCAAATCTTACGAAAAATTAATTTCATAATATTTTTCTACACCATGCAAATACTAGAATTCAAGTTTAAAATCAAGGAAAGCATCAAATTTCCAATATGCTCTTACCTTTGGCCAACGGTTTCTGACTCCATTTTCTGTTTGTTTCCTACACATCAGTCCTCCTTCTTTTCCAATTTCTTGATGGTTTTTTAAGGTGCAAGGTAAGCTTATGGAGGTGGTTAGATGATTAACCAACAAGAATATGAAATTTTTTCTAAAAATTGTATGGGAGAGACAGAGGAAAACCGAATACAAAGTGTAGCAAGAATAGAATTTTCGTGAGCAATAGAGGAGTTCGGTATGGAGAAGAAAGTGCTGAAGCTTTTGTTCCACAATTTCTATTATTAAACATGTTATCAAAAGGGAATTTGCCATTTAGCTTTCTATCTTTTTCCTCATCATTCTTCTTGTCAGATATCTCATTAATTGATGACGAAAATGGCAGCCAAAAGAACACGGTAAGGAGCAAATCTTCTACCTTCATTAATTTGTGAACATACTTTACCGCCATGAGAATGACGTGTAACAATTTTGTCTACATGTTTTCTTGACCTATTTCCTCTATATTCCTACTATAAAATTCATGTTTAATAGCCTTTAAAAAGGCTGAAGAAAGACGTGCCATTTTCAGCAAGGTGGCGTGGACTTTGATTTCTTGGCTGACCAATTAAATTGCTTCCAATTCTTTTTCTTTTCTTATTTTTCAGCCAAAAATTCCTCTTACGTACTAGCTTTAAATACTTTATATCTTTAAGTACCATTTTCTATCTTAAATTTATAGTCTAACAGCCTTTAAAAAGGCTGAAGAGGGATGTGTAACAGCAGCAAAGTGTCGTGGAAGTCCACTTTGGCTGCACTTTTGTTGACTTTCATTCCCTAATTCCTCCAATAAGCATTTTTATCATTACTTTATGTGTTACCTCCATCTATTGTATGTTTATTTTATTTTTTTCTCATTCCTTTTACAACTTTCCAGCCGAGCACAACAAGGTAGCTGAAAAAATTTGGTGTGTTGTTTATTTCTTGGCTGCATTTTCCTTAACTTTTCTTTGCCTTTTTAATATATATCTCAGCCCATGATTTTCCAGCCTTATATCTCATCTATAATCTACTCTTTATCTCTATTATTTATCCCATTTTTACACCAAGATTGGTCTCAAAATTTTTCTTCTAGCCTTGTGTACTAGCAACCATGAGTGGCGTGGAAGCCAACTCTTCTTTGCTACACAATTTAAACTTTGTTTCTTCTTTCTTTATATATTCCATCAATCACAATTTTATCACTTATCCAATAAATAGTTTCTTCCTCTTGTAAATATATTTATTGATAATCAATACCATGAAAATAATGCTTCCATTCTAAATTTTCTGATTTCACTTTCTTCCTTTACTCCATGCCTTACTTTCTATTCATCTCTTTAGTTTTCATTCTAATTCATATACACTATATTGTAAATTAAAATTTCGAAAATTCCATAATGTAAAGTGGAATTTCATATTCAATATTTATTTGATTCCACTAAATAATTTATTTCGGTTATCAATCATTTACAATATGCTGTACAGTATAATAAAATCGGTTCTCACATCTTAAGACTCTTGAAATTAAAACTTTACAATTTTCACAAGAGACTGATGTTTATATTAAGAATATTGAGCACCATGTGAGTCAAATAATGAATTCCTTAAGTAACATTAAAGCTATGACCTCTTAACCTGTGGGGAATCCAAGAGATGATGTTACTAACATCACCTTGAAAAGTGAAAGGGAAATTGAATCCAAGGAAAATGCACATGAAGATGTCGACAACTTTATAGAAAGGGAGGATGAAACCGATTTCTATATTAAAGGTGGAGATGTCGACATGCACAATGTAAAAGGGAGAAAGAATTTCGACAACTCGTAAAGCACTAAAAGGATGTTGAAATCAAGGAATTCAAAGCTGAGGTAAGTGATAAACAAATTCCTTTTAATGCTTCTACTTACCCTCCTCCTTTTCCTGGTAGGTTTGCAAGAGCTACAAACGAAGAGCAAGACAAGGAGGCATTGAAGACATTTAGAAAAATGGAAGTCAATATTCCTCTCCTTGATGAAATTAATGATCAAGTGCCTTGCGATGCCAAGTTTTTAAGGGAGCTATGCACTTCTAAGAGGAAATTAAAAGGTGATGAAAAGCAAGTTCTTAAAGATGAGCTAGAAATAGCCATGAGCAAAAATCTTGAGAAGGAGGAACTCCTGAAACCGATAAAAAAATTGAGGTTTGGGATTGGATGATGGAAAGTGGAGTAGTCGAGCTAATGACATTAAACAAAAGCGCTAATTGGGAGGCAACCCAAGGATGTAAAACGAGGGAGTATTTCTTTCCTTTTGTTGTATTACCATTTAATTTTTGAGTTTTTATTGTTCTTCTTTGCATGCCAGACTTACTTTGAGGATAAAGTAAGATTTAAGTGTGGGGGGGAATATTGGTATAAAAGTCTATAGAGTGTTTTTTTTAAGAAGTGGAAATAAAAAAAAAGGGTCAAATTTTTAGGAGTTTTAAAAGATCATGATATGTTTTCTTTCTTTTAAGGATTGATTCTAAACTAAAACATAGTTTTATAAAAAGGTTGAGAGTATTTTGATTATTATTATTGTTGAAGTGAATGCTTTCTAAAGAATTTATGTGAATTCATGATTAAATATGATTTTTTATATAATACTAATAATGTGACCTATTCATGGAAATTAGTACTAGCATAAATAGACGAGAACCATTAAAAAAAAAAGAGAGAAGAAAAAGGAAGAAATATAAAAATAGAGGTTGAAAGCTTTAAATTTCTACTCCAATGTTTTAAGTTGCTTATTCTCTACTGCAGTTTTTTTTTTTTATGTAACTTGAAATATGAGTTTGCAAAGCACTCTAAAAGAGGGCTTACTTGTTGAGTAACTGGGTGTTGGTATCACCAACATTAACATTCGCGTAAAAAGACAAGTAAGTACTTAGGGAAACCATTGTTGATACCTTAGAAAAAAAAGGAAAAAAAGAAAGAGATAGAAAAATAAAAGGTTCTAAGATCTACTACCTAGGCTTGTATTGATAAAAGATGGATAATTACAAAGTTAATATTATATGTTTCAATTGTGTTGATTGTGAATTTTGCATGAATTTATTCAGAAGTATGCATGAATGTGAGAACCGAAATTTTCCAGCTAAATATGTACTTCTTATATAATTTAGTGACATAAAGAGTGATGTACTTATGACATTTCAAGTATAAGATTATAGTACGTATTCATAGAAGTCAAGTATCCAAGAGTAATGTGAAATATACGATAATACGATATATGAAGTGCATAGTAAATGAGAACAAAAGGCGCTATAACTTTACACTTAAAAAGGACTACGTACACATATAAACGAAATTTAAAAGAAGGCAACCTGCATGCATGCGTGTGTAAAGGTGCATGCATGTAATGAAACATACGTACGAATGCATACAAATGCATATGTAAATAATAAGGACTACATGAGATAAAAATAAATATTAAGATGAAGAAATAAGTTAATTGCATATAAATAGGTATATATATAAGTGAAGATATCTATATTGATATTTATATGTATATTGATATTTATATTTATATTTATATTTATATATTCATATTTATATGTAAAACTATAAGAATAAGTATGTGAATATACAATAAATAGGAATGTATACAAAATATATAAATAAGTAAATGATTAAATAAATGAATAGGAATACGTACTTATGTATATATATAGTGAATAACATATATATATAAATATCTTATATATGTATATTGTATTGAAATACATATATATTATATTATAAAAAAAATATGGGAATGACCGAATTTGGTGGGAAAAATCCAACCCAAAATCCAAAGTGCTCTGCCGAATCAACTTCAATAGCACCCTATACCTAAAACTATAATAAAATAAGATAAAAAAAAAGAAAAGAGAAAAAAAAAACTCAGCCCACTTTTGTTCTTTTTCTCCCATTTTCCCCTGTACATTTTCTAAGCTCTTCCTTACCTTCCCATCGTGCCTCCCTCTCACCTTCCTTGTGTTGCACATTGCTGGGTAGTTAACGAGGGCTGGACTAAGTGGTGTTGTGAACTGAAAATGAAGGGGTAGGCCGTGGCTTTAAAAGCTAGGTTAGGAGCTTAAGGGGGGCTATTAAAGCTTGGACAACAGTGAAGATCTAAAGCTAGTTCAGACGTGGAGAAGACAAGTCGTGAGTGTGTGGCATTTTGTTGGTTTTGATGTGGAAGAAATAGAGGATTTAAGGGCTGAGCTGAGATTCCGACCAAGGCAGATCAAGGCTAGGTTAAATGATGTTCTTAAAAGCTGAAATGGGGACTGATTAGAGGGGGTGAAAAACAGAGGCATTTGGTGGCTGAGTTGGGTGTTTCCAACCACGAACGAGGGGCATCCAAAGGCCAGAGCGGATAACATTTCCGGTGGTGGCTATAGCCGGCGTACAAGGGCTGTTCATGGGCTGTCCGGTGGCTGACTTGAGGGCAGAAACTAAGGTAAGGAAACGAGAAAAGAAAAAGAAAAGGAAAAGAAAGAGAAAAGAAAAGAATTAAGAATAAAGGAAATAAAAAAGAAATATATATATAATGCATATATATATATTTATATATATATATATATAAAGATGTAGAAGATGAGAAAATTAGATTTTTTAGAAATTATATTATATTAGTGTTAAATATACATATATATATATATATATATATATACATTACTTACTTGAAAACAAGGTAAGAGACAAAAAATAAAAATAAAATATAAATAAATAGAAAGAAAGGAAATAAAAATATATATGTGAGTATATGATGCATATATATATATAGAGGTAAGAAGATGAAATAATTCAATTTGAGAAATTGAATTACATTAACGTTAAGTGTGTACATATATATATATATATGAATATCTATATATATGTACTAAATTGGAAAATCTAAATTTTTACAAGTATATAGAGATGGGCTAGGCATGATTAAATTGGACTTTTCTGAATGTGTAACACGACAGGAAGACGGCGGACACAGCCTAGCTGGACACGGGGCACGCTCAAACTAAGCTCGCCTTAGGTAAGACGTTTATATAACGTAGAAGTAGGATTATCCTGTATAAGATTGAATCTTACGATGAAATGATTTGAATACCTAGAGATTGGATATAACGAAATGAAATGCAGGTACGATATTAGACTTGATAAAGTACCAAAGTGGTGTGATATTGACCGAAAATGAATCGATATGGTATAGGCTCATAGACATCATGAGATGAAATGATAAATATTCATGCAATCCAAGAGCATTCCATTTTACGGTTTTCATTTCATTTTCTTGAATTTTATTACCATTAAGCATGCCTTATTACTATGCATGAAACTCGAAATGATTTATTCTTATCATGCTTACAAGAATTCTTGGATGCTTATATGGTTTTGAAAAGAATGAATTTACAGTTTTCACATATGTACGTATATATGTAAATGATCTTAAGAAAAGTATTACGTACAGTGAACTATTTTCATAAGAAAGATTAAATGCTTTATGAGACTATAGGCACCTTAAGAGAATTAAATTCAATAAAGTATAGTGGAAGTTGCCTAATTGGAGATTACTCATTAGGCATAGATGCTTGTCCGACAATAATCGTGGACAAGTCTCAGTCTCACCTGATCAGTGGGACTGAGAGACATGAGGTCTATGGCCATAGATAGCACCCTAGTGGTTTCCAGGGGACGATGATATGATTCTTCACTACTAGCTACAGTGATCTAAGCCTTTATTGATAGTGAAATAGGGATTTAGCCTAGTCTCAAATGATATGAAACGAAGTTTAGAGTATGATTTTAAAACAGAAATGAACTCTAAACTCGATATAGCTTTATGCCATATGAAATGTATTTGATATTGTACATGACATGAAATATGTTTCAAAAGTACATGTGATATGAAATGAAGTTTAGAGTATGATTTTAAAACAGAAATGAACTCTAAACTCGATATAGCTTTATGCCATATGAAATGTATTTGATATTGTACATGACATGAAATATGTTTCAAAAGTACATGTGATATGAAATGAAGTTTAGAGTATGGTTTTAAAACAGAAATGAACTCTAAACTCGATATAGCTTTATGCCATATGAAATGTATTTGATATTGTAAATGACATGAAATATGTTTCAAAAGTACATGTGACATGAAATGAAGTTTAGAGTATGGTTTTGAAACGGAAATGAACTCTAAACTCAATATAGCTTTATAGCATATGAAAAGTATTTTGATATTGCACATGACATGAAATATGCTTCAAAAGTACATGTAACATGAAATAAAACAGCATATGAAATGTATTTGATAATGCACATGACATGAAATATGCTTCAAAAGTACATGAGACATGAAATGAAAAGTTTGCATATTTTCAAGCATGTCTTAAGAAGTAAAACTGAGATGTATTGATATTTTGCATGTCTTGAACATGTTTTAAAAGAATATGTATTATATGTTTCAAGATTTCAATCACTTCATATATAGTTATATGTTAAAAAGTCATATCATGATTCCATGACTTAGACATCTCATGACATGTTAAGGTATAGTTGAATTGAGCTTGAGAACATAATAGACATGTGTTACATGATAAATAAGAGAATGATTGACAGTAAGTTCTCCTCACATGACATCACACATTGCATTAGAACAGTATAATTCTAACTCTGCACTTATATAAATGACTTACTGAGCCTTGCTCATTAAACGCTATTTAAATTTTTTAGATCGAGCACGGAGTTGGGGGAGTATTTCGTAGCTTTCCAAATAGTCCCAAGCCTGAAATATAGTCCCAACTCTCCAAGGAGATTTTTGTGAACATTTTGGGTATACACACTCTTCTTTTGTATTTAATATCAATTCAGGCTGTTTTTGATTCAATACTTAGATGGGATGTAACCTAATATAGAGAATAGCATCTAGACTATAGTAAAGATGAATTATAGAATTGTTGATTTTGGATGAGTATGGATATATGATAGAATAGCATGAACAAATGACCAAGTAAAAAAAAATGTAAACCATAAGATGAAATGTTATGAATTGGAAATGGACTTAGGTTATGGAGAAAGTTTAAATTCATTAGAAGAATGAATAATGGTGAACTTGGTCATAGTAGTACTAGAATATAATCAACTGTTATTGTGGGAAGCATGAGCTGGATATTACTTGTGAATTTTATGCAGGTAATTAACCTGGGTAAAGTGATAAAAATAGGCGAGGGAGCTAACGTCCTGAAATAAAAATTCACTATATTGCACTTAGACAAAACAAGTATAGAAAAGCAAAAAAAAAATTAGCCCTAAATTCTACGCATCCGTACAAGTAAGAGGTACCGTCGCGACCTTCGGGTCGTGACAGATTTATTGGTATCAGAGCCGAGATTGTCTAGTGCATGTCAGTGTAGATGAGTTAGAATGGTTTACATCAGATAGTACTGTCAATGCCTGATTGTTAAGTGCTCAGTAAGTGCAGAACACTGTTCTAAATGCATGTGTTTTCATATAGAAATTAAATGATAACAAAGTAAAGAAGACTACCAAGTGGTGGATGATTTGAAACCTCAATAAGTAACATAATAGCCTGTAAGGTATTGTGATGTACAAAAAAAAAGGGACTCTTCAAACCTGTCATTGGTAGAATTAAGATTTAATACGACATGCTATATACTATGAATCTTTTGTAAATGTTAGAGATTTATAAGGTATGTCGTGCAAGATAACAAATTGATGTGGAAGTTAAGATTGCGTGAAATAAGACACGCAAGACCATAATGTCTTGCTATTGATCTTGACCTAGTTTTATAGTTTCTAAAGTATAAGAGGATGAATGGTCAAGATATGAACTTACGAGATACATCAAATTTGGCAAAGTTATTGAGTATTGAACTTTGAAATTAAAAAGGGATTGTAATTCGAGAATTTTACATGAAATAAGTGATCTTATAATTTTAATGTTAGGTCTGTCAGGTAAGGCACTAAGAGGAGCTCGATGAGGGCCCCACCAGGACTTCTTTATCCAAATCGAACTAAGACCCTGAAATGATGATATTGGAATGAAAGTGGATATCATCAA
Organism: Heritiera littoralis; assembly: GCA_031772115.1. NCBI lineage: Eukaryota > Viridiplantae > Streptophyta > Magnoliopsida > Malvales > Malvaceae > Heritiera > Heritiera littoralis. The sequence goes on from JAPDPK010000009.1 coordinate 5,295,728, forward strand.
TCAATAGATTTTAAAATCATCTGTTTAAAAGGTATCTTGAAGAGAGAGAAATAAACTGGGAAATGACGAATATACCCTTATATTGAAATAATTCTATCGAATCATAGATGACTAAATTGATTTGGAACCAATTGATGGTAATAAAGTAATGGATGGTGTAAAGAATGTATTACAGGTATAATGGTCCCTACTATTAGCCCCACCTATACTCTGAAGAGTAATGCGACCGGAGTGTGCATTGTGGGAGGTCGCGAGATAGTCGGCCCTATTATGGATTCTTAGGGCCTGAATTAAATGTGATAAGACGAAGTATTTGGTGAGGGATTATTGGATATTATGAAAAGTAATACACTTGGTAAGTATGACTAAATAAGTGAATCCATGTGAAATATATGTTAAATGATTTGAAAGTTATACGTATGTGTTTTGAGGATACATAGTAGAATTATAGAATGTAAATAACGAAACATCCAAGATGATATGAGGTTATGATTTAGAAGTTACTGGATGAATTTCTAAATAATTTTCGGAGTAATGTGGATTCGAGAGATTATTAACTCGATTCACAACATGGAATCTATTTATAAGCTCTTATCAGGGAACATAAAAGAGTCTGAAGAGCTTAAGAAATTACTCTAGAGATTAATGAATAAAGAACCCATCTGTATTAGTGTAACTAGTGAAAACTCAGATGATATGGTTCAAAAGAATAAGCATAGCTTATGATTGTGTACCAAATTCTGAGTACTCAATAGTATTATTATTGAGAATGAATAAGTTATTGTTTAAGATTGATGTTTTACTTGATCCACTCAATGGTGTGTTTAGAGTTTCAATATCAATCTTTGAACAAGATGTTATCGGATAAAAAGCTTACAGATAAGTATTCATAAGGTGATGTTCAGAACTCGGTATAACTCTTACGAGTCCTTTTGTGGTACTTAAGAGATTTATGAAATATCTTGTGACGTTTGTGGATTTAATGAATGAAATATTTCAATCACATACAGATAAATTATAATGGCATGAAACCACGAGATGTGAATATGTATATTTATTTGAAGAATATAAGTAGCATCCTTGAATAATTCCACAAACTTCTGGAAATTAAGAATTTTGTTGTCAAGTTCAATAAATATGAGTTTTAACTGAACAGTACCTTTGTGAGACGTGAGGTCTCGAATGATAAAGTCAATATTGGTTTGTTCAAAAAGAGGTTATTGCTAAGTGAGTAAGATTAAAATATAGTCATTGGGGTACAAAAATTACGAAGTTTACCCGAATAATATAAATGATTTGTTGAGGAGTTATGGAATGGGTTGCTTTACTAATATGATACATACATATAAGAAAATTAAGTGGAAGCGAATGAATATGTATGAATATAGTATTCGAAATTGTTAAAAGATTTTTAACGGAAGAGTACTATACCATTTGGAAAAGCAACGGAAGTAATGAATATGAAAAGATGAAAATGGATTAAAAGACAAATCATATGATGATAAGGAAACACGAATTATAAGGTAGTTCCCAAACCTAAGATTGTTTATGATTTCCTCTGATTTTTTTGTGGTTATGGCTAGATATAAGATTGAGCCAAACTTAAAAAAAAAATTGTTATACTTAGAGGAGTGAATAAATGAAGTACTGCTAGTCATGTAAATGGATATATATATATGTGTGTGTGTGTGTGTGTATATGTATATATATTGGAAGTGTGAAATTGCATAAGTAATGTGGAGACGGAATTAATATTTTGATAAATTCAATTATAGAATTTGATTGTGAAAAAATTACATCCTCAGTTACATCCTAAAATTTAGTGATATTACATGTACTATAAGAATGAGGGATATAATGGTAATATTATATGAAAAGAGATGTTAGGGAAAATTATTACCTAATATCTCATTCACTGTAATTGATGATTGATATAGTCGCAAATAAAGTGTAGTCTTAGCTAAACTGTGAAATGATGATTGTGGGATAGTAAAGAATCCGAAGAAACCATGATGCCATTTGAGTGATCGTTGACAGATAGACTAAGTCGGCACACTTTTTGGCTATGAAAGTCACAAATTCACTCAGTGCCCTTACAGATTTGTATGTTAGGGAGATTGTGAGACTACATGGGGTCCCAGTGAGCATAATATCGGATAGAGATTCTAGATTTACTTCTCGCTTTTGGGAACACTTCCAAGATGCTCTGGGAACGAAATTGAGTTTCAGCACTACTTTCCATCCTCAAACTGATGGACAATCCGAGAGAACAATTCAAATCCTTGAGGATATATTGAGAGCATGTGTCATGGATTTTTAGGGTTCATGGGATGATCATCTGGCACTAGCTGAATTTGCATATAATAATAGGTTCCACTCCAGCATTGGGATGGCACCGTATGAGGCGTTGTATGGATGTAGATGTAGATCCCCGATAGGCTGAGAAGAAGTGGGTGAAAGGAAAATATTTGCTCCCGAACTTGTAGAAAAGGCTTCAAAGAGTGTCAGATTGATATGTGATCGATTGAAGACGGCACAGAGCAGACAGAAGAGTTATGCCGATAATCGCAGGAGACACTTGGTGTTTCAGGTTGGAGATAAGGTGTTTTTAAAGATCTCTCCATCTAAAGGTATAATGAGGTTCGGTAAAAGAGGAAAGTTGAGTCCTTGATACATTGGTTTGTTTGAGATACTAGACAGAGTGGGTGATGTGGCGTATCGATTAGCACTACCACCAGAGCTATCGAGTGTACACAATGTCTTTCACGTATCTATGCTTAGGAAATACCACCCAGATAACTCCCATGTGATTGAGTATAAGCCTTTGGAGATCAGAGAGGACTTAAGTTATGTTGAGATACCGCTTCAGATTTTGGATCGAAAGGAGAAAGTATTGCGGTCCAAGACAATTCCCTTGGTAAAGGTGCTGTGGCAACACCACTCCTCAGAAGAAGCTACATGGGAGTTAGAGAGTCTCATAAAAGAGAAGTACCCCCACTTATTCTAGGATAACTTGAAGCAATTTGGAGGACCAAATTTTTTAAGGTGGGGAGGATGTGAGAACCAAAATTTTCCAGCTAAATATGTACTTCTTATGTAATTTAGTGACATAAAGAGTGATGTACTTATGAGATTTCAAGTATAAGATTATGGTACGTATTCATAGAAGTCAAGTATCCAAGAGTAACGTGAAATATACAATAATACGATATATGAAGTGCACAGTAAATGAGAACGAAAGGTGCTATAACTTTACACTTAAAAAGGACTACGTACACATATAAACCAAATTTAAAAGAAGGCAACCTGCATGTATGCGTGTGTAAAGGTGCATGCATGCAACGAAACGTACGTACGAATGCAAACAAATGCATATGTAAATAATAAGGACTAAATGAGATAAAAATAAATAATAAGATGAAAAAAATAAGTTAATTGCATATAAATAGGTATATATATAAGTGAAGAGATCTATATTGATATTTATATGTATATTGATATTTATATTTATATATTCATATTTATATGTATAACTATAAGAATAAGTATGTGAATATATAATAAATAGGAATGTATACAAAAATATATAAATAATTAAATGAATAGGACTACGTACTTATGTATATATATAGTGAATAACATATATATATATCTTATATATGTATATTGTATTGAAATACATATATATTATATTATAAAAAAATGGGAATGACCGGATTTGGTGGGAAAAATCCCACCCAAAATCCAAAGTGCTCTGCCGAATCAACTTCAATAGCACCCTTTACCTAAAACTATAATAAAATAAGATAAAAAAAGAAAAGAAAAAAAAAACTCAGCCCACTTTTTGTTCTTTTTCTTCTGTTTTCCCCTGTACGTTTTCTAAGCTCTTCCTTACCTTCCCATCGTGCCTCCCCCTCACCTTCCTCGTGTCGCACATTGCAGGGTAGTTAACGAGGGCTAGGCTAGGTGGTGTTGTGAACTGAAAATGAAGGGGTAGGTCGTGGCTTTAAAAGCTAGGTTAGGAGCTTAAGTAAAGCTTGGACAATAGTGAAGATCTAAAGCTAGTTCAGACGTGGAGAAGACAAGTCGTGAGTGTGTGGCATTTTGTTGGTTTCGATGTGGAAGAAATAAAGGATTTAAGGGCTGAACTGAGATTCTGACCAAGGCAGATCAAGGCTAGGTTAAATGATGTTCTTAAAAGCTGAAATGGGGACTGATTAGAGGGGTGAAAAACAGAGGCATTTGGTGGCTGAGTTGGGTGTTTCCAGCCACGAACAAGGGGCATCCAAAGGCCAGAACGAATAGCATTTCTGGTGGTGGCTACAGCCGGCGTCCAAGGGCTGTTCATGGGCTGTCCGGTGGCTGACTTGAGGGCAGAAACTAAGGTAAGGAAACGAGAAAAGAAAAAGAAAAGGAAAAGAAAGAGAAAAGAAAAGAATTAAGAATAAAGGAAATAAAAAAGAAATATATATATATAATGCATATATATATATATATATAAAGATGTAGAAGATGAGAAAATTAGATTTTTTAGAAATTATATTATATTAGTGTTAAATATATATATATATATACACACACACACACACACACACACACACACAACTTACTTGAAAACAAGGTAAGAGACAAAAATAAAATAAAATATAAATAAATAGAAAGAAAGGAAATAAAAATATATATGTGAGTATATGATGCATATATATATGTATATATATATATAGAGGTAAGAAGATGAAATAATTCAATTTGAGAAATTGAATTACATTAATGTTAAGTGTTTACATATATATATATATATATGAATCTATATATATATATATGTACTAAGTTGGAAAATCTAAATTTTTACAAGTATATAGAGATAGGCTAGGCATGATTAAGTTGGACTTTCTGAATGTGTAGCACGACAAGAAGAAGGCGAACACGGCCTAGCTGGACACTAGGCACGCTCAAACTATGCTCGCCTTGGGTAAGACATTTATATAAAGTAGAAGTAGGATTATCCTGTATAGGATTAAATCTTACGATGAAATGATTTGAATACCTAGAGATTGGATATAACAAAATGAAATGCAGGTATGATATTAGACTTGATAAAGTACCATAGTGGTGTGATATTGACCAAAAATGAATCGATATGGTATAGGCTCGTAGACATCATGAGATGAAATGATAAATATTCATGCAATCCATAAGCATTCCATTTTACGGTTTTCATTTCATTTTCTTGAATTTTATTACCATTAAGCATGCCTTATTACTATGCATGAACTCGAAATGATTTATTCTTATCATGCTTACAAGAATGCTTGGACGCTTATATGGTTTTGAAAAGAATGAATTTATAGTTTTCACATATGTACGTATATATGTAAATGATCTTAAGAAAAGTATTACGTACAGTGAACTATTTTCATAAGAAAGATTAAATGCTTTATGAGACTATAGGCACCTTAAGAGAATTAAATTCAATAAAGCATAGTGGAAGCCAATTAATTGGAGATTACTCATTAGGCATAGATGCTTGTCCGACAACAGTCGTGGACAAGTCTCAGTCTCACCTGATCAGTGGGGCTGAGAGACATGAGGTCTATGGCTATAGATAGCGCCCTAGTGGTTTCCAGGGGACGAGGGCTAGCTAGTAGTTTTCCAGGGGACGATGATATGATCTAAGCCTTTATTGATAGTGAAATAGGGATTTAGTCTAGTCTCAAATGATATGAAATGAAGTTTAGAGTATGGTTTTAAAACAGAAATTAACTCTAAACTCGATATAGCTTTATGCCATATGAAATGTATTTGATATTGTACATGACATGAAATATGTTTCAAAAGTACATGTGATATGAAATATGTTTCAAAAGTACATGTGATATGAAATGAAATTTATAGTATGGTTTTAAAACAGAAATGAACTCTAAACTCGATATAGCTTTATGCCATATGAAATGTATTTGATATTGTACATGACATGAAATATGTTTCAAAAGTACATGTGATATAAAATGAAGTTTAGAGTATGGTTTTAAAACAAAAATGAACTCTAAACTCGATATAGCTTTATGCCATATGAAATGTATTTGATATTGTACATGACATGAAATATGTTTCAAAAGTACATGTGACATGAAATGAAGTTTAGAGTATGGTTTTGAAACGGAAATGAACTCTAAACTCAATATAGCTTTATAGCATATGAAACGTATTTTGATATTGCACATGACATGAAAAATGCTTCAAAAGTACATGTAACATGAAATGAAACAGCATATGAAATGTATTTGATAATTCACATGACATGAAATATGCTTCAAAAGTACATGAGTCATGAAATGAAAAGTTTGCATATTTTCAAGCATGTCTTAAGAAGTAAAACTGAGATGTATTGATATTTTGCATGTCTTAAACATGTTTTAGAAGAATATGTATTATATGTTTCAAGATTTCAATCACTTCATATATAGTTATATGTTAAAAAGTCATATCATGATTCCATGACTTAGACATCTCATGACATGTTGAGGTATAGTTGAATTGAGCTTGAGAACATAATAGACATGTGTTACATGATAAATAAGAGAATGATTGACAGTAAGTTCTCCTCACATGACATCATATATTGCATTAGAACAGTATAATTCTAACTCTGCAATTATATAAATGACTTACTGAGCCTTGCTCATTAAACGCTATTTAAATTTTTCAGATTGAGCACGGGGTTGAGGGAGTATTTCGAAGCTTTTTGAATAGTCCCAAGCCTGAAATATAGTCCCAACTCTCCAAGGAGATTTTTGTGAACATTTTGGGTATACACACTCTTCTTTTGTATTTAATATCAATTCAGGCTGTTTTTGATTCAGTACTTAGATGGGATGTAACCTAATATAGAGAATAACATCTACACTATAGTAAAGATGAATTATAGAATTGTTGATTTTGGATGAGTATGGATATATGATAGAATAGCATGAACAAATGACCAAGTAAAAAAAATGTAAACCATAAGATGAAATGTTATGAATTGAAAATGGACTTAGGTTATGGAGAAAGTTTAGATTCATTAGAAGAAAGAATAATGGTGAACTTGGTCATAGTAATGCTAGAATATAATCAACTGTTATTGTGGGAAGCATGAGCTGGATATTACTTGTGAATTTTATACAGGTAATTAACCTGGGTAAAGTGATAAAAATAGGCGAGGGAGTTAACTTTCCAAAATAAAAATTCACTGTATTGTACTTAGACAAAACAAGTATATAAAAGCAAAAAAAAAATTAGCCCTAAATTCTACGCATCCGTACAAGTAAGAGTTACCGTCGCGGCCTTCGAGTCATGACAATGAATTTGAGAAGTAATGATTAGAATATGATTGACTTGATTATTTAACTATTGTCAAAGTGTAACATCCCGAATCTACAGTAAGTCACATATTTTACTCTTATTCACACATTTTTACCGGTTGGGCTGTCTATGATGCTTAACATTCTATTAACCCTTTAAGAAATAAATGGTACTTTCTTTTTCGTACCAAAATAGAAATATGAATACCTCATAAATTTTGAGATCACCTACATTCCCTTTTTACTCAAAGTAGTACTGTATAATTTTACTAAATATATAAAAGAATATAATGTACCTTCAATATCATATATCTGCTGACTTTAACAGCCGATAACTCTGGAAGGTAAACCTTTTAATCCAAATCAATAACCTGTGTGGTGGAAAAAAGGGGGTGAGCGACAACGTGCTTAGTAAAGGAGTTGTATATTGCTTTATAAAACCAAAACTATATATCACAAAATGTTTATTTTTCCTAACAACATACCCAGTAGGAAAACAATGGATATAGTGAACAGTCTTTAATATTCAAATCACTAGCTAAACAATTTACGATATAGTATAGTAAACAGTAAACATGATTCAGTAAATCCTTTCAGTAAACAGAAATTAGTAAGTTGAGACTAGGCATCACCCTACAATTAAATCATGCTATCATCGTTCCCGAAGGAACCCAGCAATCGTCCCCACTGGGATATAGCTAGATCTATGGCCATAATCTATAGGTGGTCCTCGAGTATACCTACTAGGTGACCTCGAGACCTCTGATCACTTGGCAGGTCAATTAGCCACGTTAATAGCAACGCATGAAACTAGGGGCCTAAAGTCTCAAAAATCAATTTACATCTCATAAAGAATCATTAAGGAATATTTCATACATTTCATCATTTCTTTAAAATGATTGTTTTCCAAAAAGGTATTATATTTATAGTTTACAAAACACAGTAAAAACAACCAGTAATTTCACCATTTTTCATGTGAGGAAAACACAAGTTAAACTGGCTCGTCCCTTATTAGCTCGCCCATTACGACTCGCCCATCACAGTGGATTGAACTCTCATGTTTTCATTCGCCCATATGGCGAACTAACATCACCCACTGTGGCTCTCACACTGAGCTGAACTGGGGGTTGCCCACAACATATTTCTCTTTAAAAAATAAGGGATCATCCACCGTTGGCTCGCCCATAATTATATCAAAGGGGTCGCCTATCTTTGGCTTACCCAAATTCAAAACAGTTTATCAAACTAATGCATGTCTCAAACCAAATCATTTTCTCAATATTTTTATAACATTTTTCTCCACAGGACATGTATTTCACTTCACATACTACTCCCTGTGAGACCTGATTTTATAACACTATACACCATATTGTAAATGCTTTATAGTAGAAATAAATTACTTAGTGGAATTAAATAAAGATTGAATGAAATTCCACCCGTAAATTTTTAATTATTGGATTTATGAATTATAGTATGGTGTATAAGAGTTGAAGCAAATATTGAATAATGGATTAAAAGTATGGATTGAAGGAAGAAAAGAAATCTGAAAATTTGAGTAGAAGAATTATTTTTATGGCATAAAATACCAATAAATGGAATTATAAAAGAAAGAAAATTTATTGGTATGTATATGAATTATTTTCATTGGATTGAATACATTAAAAGAAGATGAGAAAATACAAACCAAACCATGCAAGAAGTGGGCAGCACGCCACTTCTGTTTCAAATTTGGATACACAGCAAAATTTGGCTGAAAATGAAGATGAATTATTGGTGCTTATGTGGACGAATTATTGGCTAAAAATATGCACACAAGTAAGCATGGAAGAGTCAACAAAGTTGGGCAGAAAAATGGACTACACGTTACCATTACTGCCGTGAAATTCATGGCTAGAAATCAGCCACAATTTGTGGAATAAAATACAATATAAATACTACATAAAGAGGGGAAGAGAAGTTAAATTTAACATGCGAATAAATTTATTGGCTGAAGTATGAAACAAAGGAAGTAAAGTAAGTCAAGGAACGTGTAAAAGAAATGAGTTCCAGCCGTTCCTTGCTGCAATTTTTCTTCACCCATTTAATGCTCAATAAGAAAAGAAAATGATGAAGGAAAAAAAAAGAGAAAAGACAAGGGAAAGATTGTATTTGAAAGTATGGTTAATTTCCATTGGTTGGAATACACAAGAAAAGGAGGAAGAGAGTCAAAACTAGTGCAGCTAAATTAAAGTCCACGCCACTTTGCTGAAAATGACACGTCTTTCTTCAGCCTTTTTAAAGGTTGTTAAACATGAATTTTATAGTAGGAATATAGAGGAAATAGGTCAACAAAACATGTAGACAAAATTGCTACACATCATTCTCATGGCTACAAAGTATGTTCACAAATTAATGAAGGTAGAAAATTTGCTCCTTACTGTGTTCTTTTGGCTGCCATTTTCTTCATCAATTAATGAGATATCCGACAAGAAGAAGGATGAGGAAAAAGATAGAAAGCTAAATGGCAAATTCCCATTTGATAACATGTTCAATAATAGAAATTGTGGAACAAAAGCTTTAGCACTTTCTTCTCCATACCGAACTCCTATGTTGCTCACGAAAATTCTGTTCTTGCTGCACTTTGTATTCGGTTTTCCTCTGTCTCTCCCACAAAATTCTTGGTAAAAAAATTTTTATTCTTGTTGGTTAATCATCTAACCACCTCCATAAGCTTACCTTGCACCTTAAAAACCATCAAGAAATTAGAAAAGAAGGAGGACTGACATGTAGGAAACAAACAGAAAATGGAGTCACAAACCGTTGGCCAAAGGTAAGAGCATATTGGAAATTTGATGCTTTCCTTGATTTTAAACTTGAATTCTAGTATTTGCATGGTGTAGAAAAATATTATGAAGTTAATTTTCCATAAGATTTGCTCAATAAAAATCAACCATCTTTGGAGAATTTAAGTGGAAATTGGAATTCCATGGAAGACATGCAATTTTTGCATAAAAAGTAGTAGGAAATAATAGCTTGAGAATGGATCTAGATAAGTAGAGAGCAAATATTCATGAAAGGGTTGAAAAATCCAAAGTTGGTTAATAAAGAGTCTCGGTTGGACATGGAAGAATAGGAGTATTTAAGGCTTCATGCAAGAATGATCAAGATGATTCACGTAGACAAAAGTAATAAATGGGAAACAAGAAAATTAAATTGATGAAGGATATTGAAAGTCAATGGAATGGCCATCAAGGGTTTCAGCCATGACTTGAATTTTAAGGAAATGTGCTGAAAAATGTGGTTGTTCGTAGAAAATAATTCTAGAAATTAAAAGAGATGGGTTGGTGAAATTAAAACAAAAAAAAAGAAGCTTAAATGAACAAATTAAATTTTAGCACCATTATAATTTATACTGGTTGCGCTCATAACATGAAGTTAATGGCTTCATTTTTACGAATAATAGTGGCTTAAAAATGAGAAGAAGAATATTAATAATTTTTGGTAAAATTATTTTGCAGCCCGAGTTGACGGATTTCGGTTAGCGTAACTGGGACGATCGTCTTCATAAAACTGGTAAGGGAGTAGTATGTGAAGTGAAATGCATGTCCTGTAGAGTAGAATGTTATAAAAATACTGAGAAAAGGATTTGGTTTGAGACATGCATTAGTTTGATAAACTGTTTTGAATTCTGGGCAAGCCAAAGAAAGGCGACCCCTGTTTTAATAAAATCCAGGCGAGCCAAAGATAGGCAACCCCTTTGATATAATTCTGGGCAAGCCAAAGAAAGGCGACCCCTGTTTTAATAAAATCCAGGCGAGCCAAAGCTAAGAGACCCCTTTGATATAATTCTGGGCGAGCCAACAGTGGGCAATCCCTTGTTTTTTTTAAAGAGAAATATTTTGTGGGCGACCCCCCAGTTCAACTCGGTGTGAGAGCCACAATGGGTGATGTTAGTTCGCCACATAGGCGAATGAAAACATGCGAGTTCAATCCACTGCGATGGACGAGCTGTAATGGGCGAGCTAATAAGGGGCGAACCGGTTTAACTTGTGTTTTTCTCACACGAAAAATGGTGAAATTACTGGCTGTTTTTACTGTGTTTTGTAAACAGAAAACATAATACCTTTTTGGAAAACAATCATTTTAAAGAAATGACAAAATATGTGAAATATTCCTTAAAGGTTCTTTATGAGATATAAATTGATTTTTGAGACTTTAGGCCTCGAGTTTCATGCGTTACTATTAACATGGCTGATTGACCCGCCAAGTGATCAGAGGTCTCGAGGTCACCTGACAAGTGGACCCGAAGACCACCTATAGATTATGGCCATAGATCTAGCTGTGTCCCAGTGGGGACGATTACTGGGTTCCTTCGGGAACGATGATAGCATGATTTAATTGTAGGGTGATGCCTAGTCTCAACTTACTGATTTCTATTTACTGAAAGGATTTACTGAATCCTGTTTACTGTTTACTATACTATATCGTAAACTGTTTAGTCAGTGATTTGAATATTAAAGACTGTTTACTATATCCACTGTTTTCCTACTGGGTATGCTATTAGGGAAAATAAACATTTTATGGTATATAGTTTTGGTTTTATAAAGCAGCATACAACTCCTTTACTGAGCACGTTGTCGCTCACCCCTTTATTTCCACTCCACAGGTTATTGATTTGGATTAAAAGGTTTACCTTCCAAAGCTATCGACTGCTAGAGTCAACAGATATACGATATCGAAGGTAAATTATTTTATATGTTCAGTAAAATTGTACAGTACTACTTTGAGTAAAGAGGGAATGCAGGTGATCTGAAAAAAAAAGTTATGAGGTATTCATATTTCTATTTTGGTACTGAAATGAAAGTATCATTTATTTCTTAAAGGGTTAATAGAATGTTAAGCATCACAGACAGCCCAATCGGTAAAAATGTGTGAATAAGAGTAAAATATGTGATTTACTGTAAGACCTGATTCTACACTACTGTAGACCCTAATTTCATAAAATTGATAATGGAAATTAAATAAATAATGAATATTGATTTCTATTTAGGTGAAAAGCTCCTTAACTTAGGATGTGAATGGAGCAATTTCTGTGAAACATGCTATGGGCGAGTACTATAGTGGAATAGCTCGCCAATGGGCGAGCAAGGCAGGACGATTGCCAATGGTTGATGGCGAGTTGGATGATGGCGAGTTCATTTAATGGCAATATTGGCAAATAGGTGAGTTCGCCAAGTTGTTGGTAAAGTGATCGGCCGAGTGATGAGAGGGCTCTGATCGCCCAAATCAACCTAGTGGTGATCGCCCAATGAGTGAGTATGGCGAGTAAGGCAATAAGGTACTCACCAAATTTACAATGCTAAATGTGATCGCCAACTTGTGGCATGAATCATAGCAAAGTAGGTGAGTAGAGTAATACCCGGTGATCGCCAACAATATAACTATGGCTGTGATCACCAAACTCTTAAGTTGGTATCAAGACCATGTGACGATGCCAATAATCAAGTAAAGGCCAACGTTGATGCTCGAATTGGCAAGTTAAGGACTATTGGCGAGCTGCGAAGCCGACGATCTGGATTAGAGATGGCAAGCTGAGACATTGCGTAGCATTGGCAAGCTGGAAACAATAAATCAGAACCGTGCAGCCAAATTTGACTTCTGTTGCTATTGTGATACAAGGCTGAAGAAAAATCTAACAGAGGATGAATTCTATTGGCTGAAGTAGCCATCAAATTAATGCAACATATGATACTTAAAAGAGAAGGAGAATGGAAGTCAACAAAGGTGTAGCAAAAGTGAACTCTCATGACACTTTGCTACTGCTACACGTTATTTTCTTCAATTCTGTTAAAGGCTGACCAAATCTGCTTGTTAAGTGTAAATGAGACAAGAAATTAATTAAAGGCTAACATGGTTGGAAAGTTATTTGTGGAAATATAAGACAAAGCCAATAGAAGAAGCAAAAGGCGTGTGGAAGGGAGACTTTCACGCCACCTTGAGCTGCAGTTTTTCTTCATGCATTAAAGGAATGATTGACCCATGAAATGATAAAGAAACATGATAAGGTGCTATGTGGACTATTAGTATTGGTTAACATGGATAAAGAGAAGAATAAATAAGCAAGAAGGCTGCAGCAAAGTTGCTCTCTTCACTACCGAATATGCCATCTACGAGAGCCAAACTTTGTCTCGATTTCTGTCCTGGTTCTTTGCTTCGGTTCAGCTGAGAAATGAATTGAGAGAGATTCCATGGTGACATTCAACCTTCCTTGCTTACTCAATCTTTATTCAATTGAAGAATCAAATAAGAATTCAAGCTAGAGGGTTGACGTGGAAGAGGAATAAAACAGAAGACAAATTCTGTTTTAGAAGCATAAATTTATCAAGTTGAGATTTAATGGCTTTTTTGAGATTGAATGATATATTTCTATGATTTCGAGCATGAGGAGCATGAATATAGTCTTGCTTTCAAATTGTTCTTGTTAGATCATAGAAATAGAATAAATTTATATTTTGAAGCAGATGAAGAATAAATGCAACTGGGTTGAAACTGTAGTATGATGATGGAAAATCATTAAAGGAAACTAAAACAAGATGTGAATCGAGAATAAACAAGGAAAGTGCTGGAAATGGTGTAAGAGTGATGGAATAGGTGAGCTTCCTTCCATATGCATAGCGAGCTGATTGGTGGGCGAGCTCTCATGCATGTGCATGGCAAGCTGCTTTGTGGGCGAACTCCCACTTGTAAGCCAAACAAGGAATGGCGAACTGATTTGTGGGCGAACTCCCACGTGTAAGCCATTTGGTGCCTGGCGAACTCTGTTGGGTGAGCTCCCATAAACAAGCCACTATATGAATGGCGAGAAAGAAAGTTGGGCGAGCTCCCACGTGTAAGCCAATAAACGAATGGCTAGCCCTGTTGTGCGAATGGCGAATTCTGTTGGGAGAGCTAGTAGATCTCAATTCTCGCCAAATTACAGGAAATATTCGAAAAGAAAATATTAATCGTTTTAATAAATTATTTTGCAACCGGGAAATTAAGAACTCGGTAAAAGCGATCGGGAAGGCGAGCGGGAAGCAAGGCTTCGTAAGACCAGGTAAGGGAGATGTGTGTGAAGTGAATGCATGTCTTGTGGAGTTAAATTTTATGAAATTATTAAGAAAATGCTTTGGTTTATGACATGCATTATTTGATAAATAGTTTTGATCTTGGGCAAGCTATAAAGCAGACCCCTACGTTGATTTGGGCAAACTGATAAAAGGGCGGGCAAGCCAAAATAAAAGAACCCACTTATGATATTTAGGGACGAGCGACCCCTGTTTTAATAGAAATCCGGGCGAGCTAAAGTGAGCGACCCCTTTTATGTTGTTTGGGTGAACGACACTGTTTTAATTGAAATCCGGGCGAGCCAATGGAAGGCGACCCCTGTTATGATGTTTTGGGGCGGGCGACCCCTTTGTTAAGAAAATTCTGGGCGAGCCAAGTGGGCGAACCCTTTTTTAATGTTTTGGGCGAGTGACCCATGTTTTAATAAAAAGCCGGGCGAGCCAAAAATAGACGATCCCTTTTCTTTTTTGTGACAATGGGCGAATTGGCCATGAACAAGCCATAGTTGGCGAACTGGCCATGGGCAAGCCGGAAGGGGCGAGTTGACCATGGGCGAATTGCTATAAGCGAGCCAGTTTAATTTATTTTTAAAAACTAATGTTGGCGGGCGAACACTAGTTCACCGTGTTGGGCGAGCTGGCCATGGGCGAGCTGACCATGGGCCAGCAGGTTTTAAATGTGTTTTCTCGTACGAAAACCAAAGAAAAGAACTAGCTGTTTTATTGCCTTTTGTAAACAGAAAATATAAAACCTTTTTGGAAAACAAATCATTTTGAGAAAATGATGAAATTATGAAATATTCCTTAAAGGTTAGTTATGAGATATAAAGTGATTTTTGAGACTTTAAGCCCCGAGTTCATGCATTAGTATTCACGAAACTGAGTAACCCGCCTAGGGCGATGGCTCGGGTCATGGACCCATGGGTGCACCCCAGGGCGTCACAAGGCTGATTGACCCGCCAAGTCATCAGCGGTCTCTAGGTCACTTGGCAAGTGGACTCGAGGACCACATATAGATTATGGCCATAGATCTAGTCGAGATAGCCGTGAGGGGCGATGGCCTATAGGTGCACCTCAAAAGCAGATGATTTGTGTTCCTGGAAAGGGGTAGGGAACGATGAGTGCATGATTTATTTGTAGGGTAATGCCTAGTCTCAACTTATTGATTTCTGTTTACTGAGGGGATTTACTAAATCCTATTTACTGTTTTACATTTTAATGTAAATTGTTTAACCAATGATTGGAATGGTGTATCGAGAGTATGGTTTACTGTATCCACTGTTTTCCTACTTGGTATGATTTTAGGAAAATAAATACTTTGTGGCATATAGTTTTGCTTTCTTTAAAGCAGCATATGTCTCCTTTACTGAGCGCGTGATTCGCTCACCCTTTTGTTTTAACTCCACAGATAAAAAGACACAGAGTTAGAGAACTATATCGCAAATGGATATAACTACGTGATAAGCACTAGTGCAAATTATGTTAAATATGACAGGTACATTCGCTTTTCTTTTACATTTCAGACATAAGTATACAGTACTACTTTATTGAAAAAAAGACAATATGGGATGTCAGATGTAAGGAATAATGAAAATTATTTCATATTTCGTATTTGTTAAATAAATGTTTATCATTTATTACTATCACTGTAGAATGTTAATGGCCTCATAGACAGCCCAACCGGAAAAGTTGTAAAGAAATACGTGAAAAATGTGATAACGGGTCGTTACATTTACTGTAGATTCGGAATGTTACAGATTTAATGGTATCAGAGTAGGGTCGGTCAGATGTCTAGTGGTGCTTGAAACGAAAAGTAAATAGTAAACATTCCTTGTAGTACTGTATAGTCTGAATGTATAAAGGAATCAAGTGATTGTAACTGAGTTAAGTGTTTAAAATGATGTGAAAGTTTATGAATTAAGGATTACAAAAAGGGATTGTAATCCGAGGATTTGACATGAAATAGATGATCTTATGGTCTTACTGGAGGTCTATTTGTATGGTACGAAGAGGAACTCGGTGAGGGCCCCACCAGGACTTCTCTGTCCGAATCGAACTAAGACCTTGAAATTATGATATTGGAGTGAAATGGGATATCATCACTATATAGACCTTAAGATCGTCTGTTTGAATGTATCTTAAAGAGGTAGAAATAAACTGAGAAATGACGAATATGCCCCTATATTGAAATAATGCCTCTGAATCATGGTTGACTAAATTGATTTAGAACTGATTGATGGTGATAGAGTATTTGATGGTGTAAAGGACATATTACATGTTTAATGATCCCTACTGTGAGCCCCACTTATATTTTGATAAGTAATGCGATCGGAGTATATACTGTGGGAGGCCGCGAGATAGTCAGCCTGTTGTGGATTTTTAGGGCTTGAATTAAATATGAAAATATGGGGTATATCGGTTAGGGATTATTGGATATTAGAAAAAGAGATACACTTATAGAGTGTGAATAAAAAGGTGAATTGTGAATTAATGATTCAATATCAGTGTTATTAATTTTGGTTCTAAATAGTCCTTCTATTTCTTATGGAAATAAACCAGGTATTTATAGAACCGAAATACTTTGGAAATGTGCCTAACAGAATGGTATATTATGAAGTGGAAACGTATATAAAAGTGAATCGGTGTGGAATACATGTTGAAAGATTTGAAAGTTACAATTACGTGCTTGGAGGATATATAGTGGATTTGCATGATGTAAATAACGAAACCTCTAAGATGATATGAGGTTATGATTTAGAAGTAACTGGATGAAGTTCAAATAAATCTTCGAAGTAATGTGGATTCGAGACATCATTAACATGATTCACAGTATGGAATCTATTTATAAGCTTTTATCAAAGAACATAAAAGAGTTTAAAGAGCTTAAGAAATTACTCTAGAGATTAATAAATAAAGAACTCATTTGTATTAGAGTAATTGGTAAAAACACAGATGATCTGATCCGAAAGAATAAGAACAGTTATGATTGTGTACTAAATTCCAAGTATTAAATAGTGTATTACTGAGAATGAATACGCACTTGTTCAAGATTGATGTTTTACTTGATCCACTCAACGATGTATATAGAGTTTCAAGATCAATCTCTAAACAAGATGTTATCAGATAAAAAGCTTATAGACAGGTGTTCATAAGATGATGTTCAAAACTCGGTATAACTCCTACGAGTTTTTATGGTACTTAAGAGAATTATGAACTATCATGTGACGTATGTGGAATTAATGAATGAAATATTTCAATCACATACAGATAAATTATAATGGCATGAAACCACGAGATATGAATATTTATATTTGTTTGAAGAATATAAGCAACATTCTTGATTAATTTCACAACTTCTGGAAATCGAATAAAATAAATGATTGGTTGAGAAGTTTGTGGAATTGGCTGCTTCACTAATATGATACATACATATGAGAAAATTAAATGGGAGTGGATGAATATGTGGGAGTATAGTATTAAAAAATGTTAAAAGGTTTTAATGGAATAGTACTATACCATTTGGAAAAGCAACTGAAGTGATAAATATGCAAAAAAAAATACATTAAAAGATAAATCATATGACGATAAGGGAACATGAGTTATGAGGTAATTCCCAAATCAAGATTGAATGTGATTCTTCTGACTATCATAGTGTCACGGCTAGATTTAAGATCGAGCTAGATTGACAAATGAAATCTTGTTATACTCAAAGGAGCAAATAAATGATTTACTGTCAGTCATGTAAATGGATAAATACATATAAATTGGAATTGTGAAACTGTATAAGTGATGTGGAGATGGAATTAGTATTTTGATAAATTCAATTACACAATTTGATTGTGAAAAGATTATATCCTCAGGTACATCCTAAAATTAAATGATATTACATGTACCATGAGAATGAGGGATGTAATGATAACTCTATATGAAAAGAGATATCGAGGAAAATTATTACCTAATGCCTCATTCACTGTAAGTGAGGGTTAATATTAAGGTTTGCAAGTGAAGTGCAGCCTTAGCTAAACTGTGAAATGATGGTTGTGGGATAGTAAAGAATTCGGAAGAATCATGATGTTATAGAAGTGACTATGGATTGAATGACCAAATTGATTCACTTCTACAGCATCAAGTTCTTGATCTCTTGAGTGCCCTAGTCGATAAATATATTTGTGAAATGGTGAAAAGGTATGTAAAGTTCTAGTGAGAGAGTACATGCGATAGGGATCCCTGATTGGCCCCATGCTTTGAGAGAGTAGCAACAGGCCTTGGGATTCCAAATTTACTATTAGCACCGCCTCTTACTGATATAGATATCTGAGCGTATTGTGTGGACGCTCAAGGATATATTGAGAGCGAGTGTATTGCATTGAAAAATGCTACTAGGACAATTACATACAATTGATTAAAATTGTCTAATGATAGACATCAAATCATTATCGACTTAACACTGAATGAGATGATAAATGATTTCAGGGAGTATAAATTGATTGTGAAAGAAGGAAACGCACTCAAGGGAATTAAGCCTAAGTTCTTCAGGTTCCTTGGGACAAATCAATGATGGGAGACCTACGAGTTGGGCGATCGCCCAATAGTGGATAATACGTTGTGAGGTGCGAACAAACTATGTGGTCGCCGACTCACTTATAAGAGTAAACCTAGGGCGCGGTAGAGCACCAAGGGGATGCTCGCTGGCGGCCCGAAGAGATGGGCAAGGCTCTTAAAGAAAATCCGAATTATAAAAAGATTCCAGCAGTCTCATCTTAGAGACGAGATTAACTAAAACTTAAAAATATGATAAGGAAGAAAAATACCTATATTGGTGGTACTTCCTAAACTAAGTGAAAATTGAATTACCCATAAAAAGGTATAATGCTATCTGGATAATTGTGGATATATTAACTAAGTATGCTAATTTCTTGGCTATGGAATTTACTAATCTAATTAGTGCCTTGGCCGATTAATATGTTAGGAAAATGATGAGGGTATATGGTGTTCCAGCGAGCATTTCATCTGACAGGGAGTCTGCTTCGCATCTCATTGTTGAGAGAGACTTCAAGAAGCTATGGGATCCAAACTGAGTTTAGCATCGCGTTTCATCCATAAACTGATGGACAGTCCAAGCGTATGATACAAACGCTCGAGGATATGTTATGAGTGTGTGCACTTGATTTTAGAGGCTCTTGGAATGATCATTTACCCTAACAGAGTTTGCTTATAATAATAGCTAACAGGTGACTATCGGCATGGCACCTTACGAAATTATATATAGCAGACGATATCGATCCACGATAGCATGGGAAAAAAGTGGGAGACCATAAGTTCTTAGCTCCCTATAGGGTTGAGCAAATTCCCGAGATGTATGGGTAATAATATATTTTGAAGGTCTCACCCTCTAAAGACATAATGAGATTTGGTAAGAAAGGAAAGTTGAGTCCTTGATACATCGGACCTTTCGAGATCTTAGATTATGTCACAACCCATGACCCTATTTTTCATCTTATTCTATACATCTTATTTGGTTGGGCTGTCTGTGATACTTTACTTTTCTTTTACTTATAAACAATTTCATATAAAATTATAATATGAATTACATCCCCTATCTTAATTCATAAGGAAGTAGTACTGTAGATAAGTCTAAATACAGAAAATAAATGATCATACCTTATTAAATAAATCAAGCTATCGCATGTCCCCAAATGCACAGCCGAAGTCCTTTAGATGTCAGACTCTTAATCCTCGAAAACCTGAAATGTTAATATTAAGGGGTGAGCAAACCACGGCTCAGTAAGGGAATTATATGCCTCACTTGATATTCAGCTATCTATATGCTGAAAAACTTTTTCATTTTTCCTATTGGGCTCTAGGCACACATGCAGGAAGGATACTACAGTCAACTAGGGATCTGGATGGAGTAAAGTAGGTATTTTGAAATACCTATCTTGTCCCGAAACCTAGAAGCAACTGTAGGGAGTAATTTTATTTCATTTGAAATAAAATATCCTTTTCCTTTTTATGCCATATCATTTTCATATACTTTTCAAAATAATGCTTTTATGAAATAAAGCATTTAAATAAAATAACTAATATTCATATATTCTTTGAAAAGAATATTAGTTAAATCATCATCATTCTCATTTAAACTCATTTCATATTTTACTATACAATCATAATTAGTACAGTACTTTAAATAGCAAAATAAGCTATTAATTCCTTTTTGTATAACATATACATCATTTAAATCTAATATTCAATTTAAAAATTAAAAATAGGAATATTAGATTTATTTTCCTCGTTTTTCCTTTTTGAAAACATATTACATATTCATATCATATATCATATAAAAAAAAAACCATTTCGTAGTACTAAAAACAGTACCGAAATGAGCATTTTATAAAAATGCTATAAATCACTTTCATTTAATTTATCACATATCATGTAAAACATTTTCATTTCACGTATCACATATCATATAAAACATTTTCATATATAGAGACTAAGGCACGCCTAGCCCGTCCACTAGGTCGTTACTAATATCATGCTATAGACCCCGAAGGGTATAAAATAATCATGTCAGATCTATGGCCATAGTCTATAATTGTCCTCGGCGGATCACTGATCAGGTGTTGGTCGGGACTACATATCACATATCACATATTACATATCACATGTCACATATCACATATCACATATCAGCATGATAAGGTTGCCCACTAGTCTCAAAACAGTATTTTTCACCATCAATAAACCTTTATGGAATTTATAAAAATATATAATTTCATAATTTAAAACCATAAAGGTTATAAAACTATTTAGTGAATATTTAAGAAATATTTATAAAAATATTCACTTTATTTCTTTTCATTTTTCATCTCGTATTACTTGTAATTTACATATCAAGAGAATTTTCGGTGATTTCATTATCACCATTCTTGAAAACATGAATAATTTTAAAATCACTTTCGTTTTATTCATGTTTTTATGGAAAATATTCATTTTCTTGATTTTCGTGGTTGAAAATCATTTCTCGTGAAATAAAATCATTTATTATGATTTTATGAAATTTTCTAAAAATTTTCGGTAATTTTCGATAATTTTTTGGCAGTATAACGGCTATTGATTGGCTAGCCTCCTGCACGAAAAATACAGTTTAAAATCTCAACCGGTAATTCACCACAACTTTCCAACCAATCATTCATCGCAATAATTTCATGAAATATATTTATAAAATATTTCATAATTAAAATCATGCAGACTGAATATCCTTACAGTGCTGCACATGCATCCCTTACCTATCTGAGGAATACGTGTTTCTCGATTGCACCACTTGTAAATCGTAACTCTCGGCTACAAAATAATTTCACCAATAATTCATTCCCTTTGATTTACTTTTCCTTAATAAATTATGGAAATTCAATAAATCATAAAATTTCCAAATTCCTTCCATCAATTAAAGATTTATTTTCAAATCATAAAATTCACATGATCAACTTGTAAAGCATACTTGATCAAGTATATCTTCATGCCCTAAAACTCATTCTTTTACAAATTCACTCTAACAAATAATTCTATTATCCTTCTATTTATGTTGCTTTAACTATATATAGCATATTAAGTTACCATATTATTTCTTATTCATAATCCATCAATTCCATATTTCAAGTTATGGAATGTACTACAATTGATCTCAAAATCAATACATTCTTCTCCCACTTTTAACTTTACAATCATTCTTAATTTATCATAATATAAATCTTTAGATTTACCATTTCATTAAAAATTACATTTATATTTTTCTTCTATGACTATCTAGTCACTTATCTTTTTTTTTTTTTTCTGTTTCACGTTTTACTTCAGCTTCGCTTTTCCTTCTTCACGTTTTCTTCTTTCTCTTATTTTTCCAATTATTCTTTCTCATTTGTTATCATATGGTTACTCTTATATCCTTTAGTATTTTCATTAAACAATCTACAATTCATAACAACACCTTTATTAATGTGGAACCATGCTATAACAGAACATATTCATCATTCACGCTACCATCATTTTTCTGCTTCTTTTCTATAAGCTGAAATTCAGCTCACCTTCATGGTTCCTTCTCCTATATTTCCTTCCATGGCCAGCAGCCTCTAATTCCATATTCTCATGAGTTTCATCCTTCAACCAACTCTAAGTTCATAAAATTGCTCTACTTACTTAGGACTTACATGAAGCATTTTCAATTCATCAAAGTATCCCCTCCATCGTTCTGAAGGAAACCGAAACAAACATGCAGCGGAATTTAAATCATTCGGCCTCCACCAGGATCGATTCGGAGGGTTGCCTGATTAGGGTTTTGAGATTTTACCTAACGTTTTCTCTGATTTTTCTGTCTTTGGTCGAATCACAAGCAGCAACTTTTCGTTCCTGCCTCTATGGTGTCCACACGAACGGATCTCAGCCTTAAGGAGCGATTTTGATTCTTTATACCCGAACTGCTAGCTTAGGTTAAAAGAATACTTTTCTGTTTTCTAATTGTTGTGTGGCTATGTTTCAGAAAACATCCTTTTATAGGCAGTAAATTTTACCCTAAAATTTACTGCCAAACAGAACTCTAATCCTACCTAGAATAGGATTAGTTATATCCCTAATCCAATTCAGAATAGGATTAGTTATATCCTTAATCCAATTCAGAATAGGATTAATTAAGCTCCTCACTGATCTGTTCTAAGTGTGCGACCCAATAGGTTCTCAAAACAATGGCAATGACAAAATTGTCACAGGCAATGAGCGGTATCTAGCAACACATCATTGCTACCCATGTAACGAGAATGTCAATGACTCGACATAACCTTACTCGTGATAGATTTTACCGTGTAGTCTAATCCCTTTATCCTTTGATGTCTTGATTAGACACAAGTCATGGAATGTGTCACACTTGTATAGTCTAATCAGCGTTTCTTGATTCTTGAGTAGACTAATTAAACAAATAAAATCAATATCTTATATTGACTTATTCGAGCACGGCCATGCATTTCTTAGTCTCACTCTATCAAAGGGCCCAAGATATCACTCTTGTTATATAAGAGGGATAAATTCTATCTTGATCACTCAACATCCCTCTACATAGATCAAGGCATACCCAATTACTACCTTTATAGTCCATCCTGTTACGAATGACATCTAGCAGCATTAAAGTATGCAATTCTCTATGTTGGGATCTCTGATGATCTCAAGTCAAAGGATCACATACACCATCATCACTATGAGAATCGCTTATGACACTCATATAACAATCCATGTAGCGTTCTCATGGAGGGTCGATCCAGTACATAGTTCTCTAACATGTACCTATGTGATGACTTGATATCCTATATCCATGACAATGGTCATCAGTCAACCACATACTAGTCTTATCGTATCATTGTTATCCTTGTTCACAATAATACTTGACTAGGGATATTTTAAGAATAGTGTGTTATTACTATTCTAAGGACATTATCATATAAGATTATATTACGCAGTTATAAAACAAATATAATAATGAATTATAATAAATAAAATGTCATGATACATAAATAATGCCAAAGTCAATCATCTAATGAATGGTTCTAAGGGCATAATCCAACACGTTCAACCTATACCTAGGCAGAATAACACGATCATCACGCCATTTTCCCCTGTTCTAAAACATTACCACCATACCTGATTGCTTCCTATATGTTTTTATTTCAATAAAGACCACAAGCATCATCTACTCAAACAACACAGCCCTACACAATAAATAAAATTGCATGAAACGTTGGCTGTCAATTACCTGTGCAGGAACCGATTTTGTCCAGCAAATAGAGCAGCCATTTTTGGTGGTTGTGGGCTGAGATATGTGGATGATTATGAAGCTCTTAAGGTAAAGAACAATTATTAGTAAGGAGCTTAAGTGAACAGGTGAAGAAAAGAAGGGGTTCATCTTGGCTGACCGGAAGACAATTTAGGTGAAAATGGGAGAAACAGAAAAGATGCAGCAGCAGCAGTAGAACAGGGAAGAAGTCTGAAGAAAGTGGTAGAAGTTTATGTGTTGTTCTCCGTTTATTGGTGTATAATTATATTTTAAATTAATAAAATCTGATCCCATATTAGAAGGTCCAAAATACCCACTAAAGCTCATTTATTTACTAAATGTGCCACTGCACACTGTATAATCGGTTCCAGCCCATTTTTCTAATTGCTTTACTGCACTTATAATCAACTTTAAAAATTTACCAAGATCAATCCAAAATGTATAAAAATATGAACCATATATCGCCGGAAAGGTCTTCGAGTTAACTTTCGAACGCAATTTGAATCACCTAAATTGGAGTTTCCTATCAAAACTTATGTCCAACTCTTTGCTGATTGCTCAATTCTGAACTTGCTACAAATGACGTGAATGTAAGAATTCATTGTCAGAAATCTATAATGAATTAAGATATGAGCCTTATATGGATAAACAGATATTTCAATTAGCTTTCTTATGGATTTTGAATCACCTTAATCGGAGTTTCCTACCAACCGCTATGGATGAATCTTTACAGATAGGTCAGTTGAGTCGGTTGGTAGAATCTACTGCTCATGGGAGTAATTTTACAAAATTTCTGGTATTGATCCTTAAGGAACTAGAATAAGAGGCCTATATTCTTGGAAAGATACTTAAGTTAGCTTTCCAAAGAATTTTACGGTTTATCAATTTGATACTCCGATCAAAAATTATAGTCGAAACACTATCGATTGGTCATTCAAGCCTCAAGATATTTTTATCATCACAATTTTCAATCTTTAATTCAACATCCAAAAATATATTTTCTCACTCATATCATCGTCTGAGCACCGAAATCTAAGTAGGGCCCACATAGCCTTTTATTTAATATTTGTAAAAATGTAAAAAATAATTTATTTATTAATTAAAATTTATATGTCCATATATGTACAGTACAATAAAATCAGATCTTACATTTTCTCCCCACCTTTAAGAAATTCGGTCCTCTGAATTTCACTTAAACCGATCATTGAAATTCTTTATTTATGTACTTTAGATTTTCGATTCCTCATATCATTTCTTTCTTAAGTATATCTTCGACTACGCATTTGAAATGTAACATTCCTAATAAGGAATTCTCAAGGTCGGCATTACTTAATTGTATAACTTTACTGCCGCCTCATGTATATTAAGGTCTTGTTTCTTTATAGTGAATCTGTATGTAATAGGGAGCCCACTTTACTATTTTGAGAGTTAACCATTTCAATTTCTCCATTTTCATCTATATCATTAGAAATTTATATCGTACACCATCTTATATCTCATGTAGTACCATGCCGATATTAATTTAAAGCAAAGATATAGTAGTCCCAGGAGCTTTTGAATCCATAGCACTCGCTTTCATGTATTCCCAAGCGTCTAAGTAGTACACTCATTTTCTACATCAATTACATGTAAGAAGTACTGCTAGAACTATATTAGAACTCCCATAGTCTATTAAATTCTTTCCAAATTTAGAATGTGACATGGGAATCCATATCATAAACAATGTTCTCTAGAACTCAACATACCATCTCACTATTTATCGGCTAAGGCACTAAGAAGAGTCATAAATCTGGTTACTGAGAAATTTTATTATTTTAATCATCTCTATAACATTATAGCTCTTCCATTTCTTCAGTAACCTCAAAACAAAGTCCCTCCCAGTTGGCTCCCTTTTTCACATTAATTTGATAAGGACTGTAATAGATTTGCATATTTTGCTATTTAACTTCCATTCACTGTCTATAAAATATTCAGTATTAGTCTCGTTATACCTCCTTTCATCTGGAGATGTAATCTCTCTCATTAACATTAGATCTCAAATTTAAGCAAATCCATAATTGCTTCGTCAACAGAGATCATGTCTCATAAGAATACGTTTAGTTGAAATTCATAATCAATGCATCTTAGTTATTAAGCTTCCAACCTCTGAAAGTCTATAAAATTATATATATAATATATATATATATATATAACACTAGTCATATTCTTCATGTGCCTTAACATATCTTGGCATTTCATCGTTAAGCACCATCACAATTAGCTCAGGTATAATTTAAATACCTCATTCATTTGACTTATGTATCATTATTACTCTCCCAGACAATTTAACCTTGGTTTCTCCCATAGATACACATTAGGAGAAACAATTTCTTTATTCAGTAAATTTTCGAAGTGACTTCTTAAGCTTTTCAATCTTGCTTATAGCATCTGGTAATGATTACAGCTTAGAAGTAGTCTCTATACCAATTATCGAGTAAATGTTAAACTCAATATTCCGAATCAATGGTGGTATTCATCTAGAAATGTATCTAGAAATTTTCAATCACGTGTCTCACACCACTTTGAACGTTTCATTTCTCTGTCTTTAACATAATTAACATTTCTTACAACACAAGCACGTAACTCTTCAACAATTTTAGCACACTTCCTTCTCTGATTCATTTATTTAATAGTTTTCCACAATATCACATTCAAGTAAAAGAAGGTGGTAGATTAAATTAAATATAATATTCCATTTAACAAATCTGCAGCTAACTTGTCTCGTTCTGGACTTACCCCGAAATCAAATACGTTCGATAAGCTTAGGTTAGCTGTCATATTCTTTCTCTCTTACAACAATTCTCCAATTTCTATATACCTTTTTCACAATTTGGTAATATTTAGAGTAGTATATTATTTTTATAAGGTATATCCTCAAGTTCTTTGATTCTACCAGTATCCTATTACTACACACACATAGAAGATACAAAAGAAAGGTGTAGAACCAGTATTATCAGTATTAGTATTAAGTTATTGACTGCACAATTACAATCTCAATCTCCTTCAGTAAATATATCATCTTTCTCATCATCAAACAATTCCCTAACCCAGTACCCCATTCATTTACATCTTGGCCTTAAAATGCATGATAAGGCCAACTGTCTAGCAACTTCCCATTATATACTCATCAGGTCGTACCTATCATTTGAACAAAGGCAGGGTCAATAATAGGGATTGTTATACTATAATTTCTCTATCAAATATCACAAGAAACAGTCTTTATATAATCCTCTTTTCTATCACTTTCACTTAGTTCAATATCCCATCCATTTACTGTTATTCAGGGGTTGTTTCACGATAAGGACACATTCGTCATTTCAAAATTTATTTCTTTCTCCTTAGTATGACTTTAAACCAATGATCTTAACATCTATATGCTGATAGCATCCTTTCTCATACTACTACCAGCAGTTTAAAATCTTTTTCAATTTTGACAAAGAAACTCAATAGGATTTATAATTAGATCATTTTGCTTGAAATGCATCGTTACACCATCAATTACTCTGTCAAATCAGTCAATTCCAACTTTTGTTGGTCTACTTAACTCCCGGTAAAATTTTGGAGGCAGGGGTATTTTGGTCATTTTGGCCAAAAGTTTTCTCTCTCTTCAAAATACCTTCAATCGATGATCTTAAGATCTATTTTATGATGATATTTCATTCCCCTCCTTTATATCATCACTTTCAGGTCTCAGTTCGATCCGGACAGAAAAGTACTAGTGTGGCCCTCATCAAGTCCATTTCTGTTCCTTACCGAACCGACCTTCATTTAGATTATAAGATCACCATTTCAGGTAACATTCTTGAGCCGTTTTCCCTTTTTGACATCTTTAGTTCATAATGCTCACTCCCTTTTTAAAACATTTAACTCAATTTACACTCATTTATTTCCTCTATGTATTTAGACTACACAGTACTACAGGGGATGTTAACCTTTTCAACACATTTTTCCTTTCAAAAGTATTGACAGACATCAGGCCAACCTTGCTTTGATACCATTAAATCTGTCACAACCCATGACCCTATTTTTCATCTTATTTGGTTGGGCTGTCTGCGATACTTTACTTTTCTTCTACATACAAACAATTTCATATAAAATTATAATATGAATTACATCCCCTATCTTAATTCATAAGGAAGTAGTACTGTAGATAAGTCTAAATACAAAAAATAAATGATCATACCTTATTAAATAAATCAAGCTGTCGCATCGTCCCCAAATGCACAGCCGAAGTCCTTTAGATGTCAAACTCTTAATCCTCGAAAACCTGAAATGTTAATATTAAGGAGTGAGCAAACCACGGCTCAGTAAGGGAATTATATGCCTCACTTGATATTCAGCTATCTATATGCTGAAAAACTTTTTCATTTTTCCTATTGGGCTCTAGGCACACATGTAGGAAGGATACTACAGTCGACTAGGGATCCGGATGGAGTAAGGTAGGTATTTTGAAATACCTATCTTATCCCGAAACCTAGAAGCAACTGTAGGGAGTAATTTTATTTCATTTGAAATAAAATATCCTTTTCCTTTTATGCCATGTCATTTTCATATACTTTTAAAAATAATGCTTTTATGAAATAAAGCATTTAAATAAAATAACTAATATTCATATATTCTTTGAAAAGAATATTAGTTAAATCATCATCATTCTCATTTAAACTCATTTCATATTTTACTGTACAATCATAATTAGTACAGTACTTTAAATAGCAAAATAAGCTATTAATTCCTTTTTGTATAACATATACATCATTTAAATCTAATATTCAATTTAAAAATTAAAAATAGGAATATTAGATTTATTTTCCTCGTTTTTCCTTTTTTGAAAACATATTACATATTCATATCATATATCATATAAAAAAAACCATTTCGTAGTATTAAAAACAGTACCGAAATGAGCATTTTATAAAAATGCTATAATCACTTTCATTTAATTTATCACATATCATGTAAAACATTTTCATTTCACGTATCACATATCATATAAAACATTTTCATAAATGGAGACTAAGGCACGCCCAGCCTGTCTACTGGGTCGTTACTCATATCATGCTATAGACCCCGAAGGGTATAAAATAATCATGTCAGATCTATGGCCATAGTCTATAATTGTCCTCGACGGATCACTGATCAGGTGTCGGTAGGGACTACATATCACATATTACATATCACATATCAGCATAATAAGGTTGCCCACTAGTCTCAAAACAGTATTTTTCATCATCAATAAACCTTTATGGAATTTATAAAAATATATAATTTCATAATTTAAAACCATAAAGGTTATAAAACCATTTAGTGAATATTTAAGAAATATTTATAAAAATATTCACGTTATTTCTTTTCATTTTTCATCTCGTATTACGTGTAATTTACATATCAAGAGAATTTTCGATGATTTCATTATCACCATTCTCGAAAACATGAATAATTTTAAAATCACTTTCCTTTTATTCATGTTTTTATGGAAAATATTCATTTTCTCGATTTTCGTGGTTGAAAATCATTTCTCATGAAATAAAATCATTTATTATGATTTTATGAAATTTTCTAGAAATTTTCGGTAATTTTCGATAATTTTTCGGCAGTATAACGGCTGCCGATTGGCTAGCCTCCTGCATGAAAAATACAGTTTAAAATCTCAACCAGTAATTCATCACAACTTTCCAACCAATCATTCATCGCAATAATTTCATGAAATATATTTATAAAATATTTCATAATTAAAATCATGCAGACTAAATATCCTTACAGTGCTGCACATGCATCCCTTACCTGTCTGAGGAATACACGTTTCTCGATCGCGCCACTTGTAAATCGTAACTCCCGACTGCAAAATAATTTCACCAATAATTCATTCCCTGTGATTTACTTTTCCTTAATAAATTATGGAAATTCAATAAATCATAAAATTTCCAAATTCCTTCCATCAATTAAAGATTTATTTTCATATCATAAAATTCACTTGATCAACTTGTAAAGCATACTTGATCAAGTATATCCTCATGCTCCAAAACTCATTCTTTTCCAAATTCACTCTCACAAATAATTCTATTATCCTTCTATTTATTTTGCTTTAACTATACATAGCATATTAAGTTACCATATTATTTCTTATTCATAATCCATCAATTCCATATTTCAAGTTTGGAATGTACTACAATTGATCTCAAAATCAATACATTCTTCTTCCACTTTTAACTTTACAATCATTCTTAATTTATCATAATATAAATCTATAGATTTACCATTTCATTAAAAATTGCATATATATTTTTCTTCTATGACTATCTAGTCACTTATATTATTTTCTTTTTTTTTCTATTTCACGTTTTACTGCAGCTTCACTTTTCCTTCTTCACGTTTTCTTCTTTCTCTTATTTTTCCAATTATTCTTTCTCATTTGTTATCATATGGTTACTCTTATATCCTTTAGTATTTTCATTAAACAATCTACAATTCATAACGACACCTTTATTAACGTGGAACCATGCTATAACAGAACATATTCATCATTCACGCTACCATCATTTTTTTGCTTCTTTTTTGTAAGCTGAAATTCAGCTCACCTTCATGGTTCCTTCTCCTATATTTCCTTCCATGGCCATCAGCCTCTAATTCCACATTCTCATGAGTTTCATCCTTCAACCTGATAGAGCAACAGAATATTCACCTTCACTCATGCCATAATTCAAGCATTAGTATCAGCAATATAATCTCTGCCAATCTCCAAGTTGACCAGCAATTATTGCCTTCATACTCAGCCCTATAATTACTCTGTATACATTTTTTTTTGCAAGTCTTGATGTATATATATACACTCCACTGAGAATGAAAACAACAAGCCATTCTTCATAAATTGCAGTATTTTCCTATATGGTGTCAGAGCCAATTAGCTCCAACGAGCCTACACCCATCTAGATTATAATTCGTAGCTTTTTTTTCCTCAGCATGACTGAAAATTCCTCCACAACCTCTCACAATACCACTAACCAGATCCCTACAATAACATTCATCCAACCATCAAGTCAGAACACACAACCCAATTCCCTTATCACCTTCAATGTTGCCTCACAAATTCTACTTAAACTTACTGGCAGTAGCACGTATCCTACATGGAGAGCCCAACTCACAACCTTGCTTCATGGTTACGATCTGATGGGATACATTGATGGAACTTACCCTTGTCTATCCGAAACAATCACCCAAAATGGAACTCAACTGTCAAAACAATGAGTTCAAGTTATGGACGAGGCAAGACAGTCTACTCTGTAATGCAATAATGGCTTCGGTTGACGCAACCATTGCTTCCATGGTTGCAACAGCAAATACTGCTAAACAGGCCTGGGACAGACTCACTACTGCATATGCCAGCAAGTCACAAACTCGGATCTATGGACTGCGAAGTAGCTTGGCCAAGATAACAAAAGAAAACAAGTCAGTGGCGGAGTACTTGCGTGAAATTCGAGTAATAGCAGATGAGTTAGCAATTGCAGGTTCTCCTCTTGACAACGGTGAAATGGTGATCAAAATTTTGAGTGGCCTTGGTTCAGAATATAAGGTGATAAGTGCAGCAATAAGAGCTAGAGATACACCTATTTCCTATGAAGAACTCTTTGATAAACTCACAGATCATGAGACATTTCTAAAACATGAAGACAACAAAAAGGAGACCACCATCATCACTGCTCAATTCAACCAACGTAGCAATTCCAACAGGTGGCGAGGAAATAACAACGCCAATAGGAAATCCACAACAAGTGGTGGATCTCAACCCAACAATAACCAATTGCGCCTGTATAATCTAGACAACCACAACTCCAACTGGCACTCTTCAGCAGGCCATGGTAGAGGGAAAGTTCAGTGCCAAATCTGTGACAAAATTGGTCACACAGCCAAGGTATGCAGATCAAGGTTCCTTGATCCCCAGGTTCATTTGTCAACACGAGCTCCTCCAACACAGAACAACAATTGGATCATGGACTCTGGGGCATCTCACCATATCACATCTGATCTACAAAATCTCTCAATTCATTCTGAATATAATGGCAACGAAGACATTCTTGTTGATAATGGTAATACAATTCCAATAACCCACATAGGTTCTACCTATCTTAACTCCTCTACAACTTCCTTTACTCTTAAAAATGTACTGTGTGCCCCATTGATCAAACGTAATTTTCTTTCTGTTTCTCAGTTTTGTAAAACCAATAACACCTCTATTGAATTTTTCCCTTCTTCTTTTGTGGTGAAGGATTTGAACACGGGGGCATCTCTTGTACGCGGTCGGAGTAATGGGAATCTTTATGAATGGCCATCGTCCCAATCTTGCTATAGACCTATATCTGCATTCAACACCAACCCTCAACCAACACTTTCCCTGTGGCATCAACGTCTTGGTCACCTGAATAAGAGAGCACTACATCAGCTTGTCTCTACTCACAGTCTTCCCTTCTCTTCTAAGTCTTCATTTCATACATGTAACTCTTGTCTTTGTAATAAAAGTCATAAACTTCCTTTTGGCATTTCCTCCCTTCAAAGCACCAAACCACTTGACCTTTTGTTTACAGATGTTTGGGGTCCTGCTCCTCTTACATCCTTTGATAACTACCGCTATTATGTTATATTTGTCGACCACTTTACTCGTTATACATGGTTGTATCCACTTAAACACAAATCAAATGTCACTTCTATCTTCACTACATTTAAAAGTCTGGTTGAGCGCTACTTTCAGACACCAATCATAACTGTATATTCCGATGGAGGAGGTGAATACCTTGGCCTCCACCAATTCCTCTCCCAACAAGGCATCCAACACTTGTTTTCTCTTCCCCACACTCATGAACATGTTGGCATGGCTGAGCTTCGCCATCGCCATATCCTGGAGATAGCCTTAACAATGCTTCATCATGCTTCAGTTCCTCTCAAGTACTGGACTGCAGCCTGTCAAACGACAGTCTATCTTATAAACCGAATGCCTACACCGATTCTCAAGCATCGAACTCCCTTTGAAGCATTATTTCATCTCAATCCTCACTATCGAACCTTAAAAGTCTTTGGCTGCCTTTGTTATCCTTAGCTTAAGCCTTATACACATTATAAACTTGAACCTAAGTCCAAGCCTTGCATCTTTCTAGGATATTCCACTTCTCATCACTGTTACAAGTGTCTCAACCCAACCACACTCAAAGTTTTTCTATCACGTCATGTTGTCTTTGTGGATAATACGTTTCCCTTTCAAAAGCAATCCCCTCATGAAACTCGAGTCAACCCAAACACCTACACCCAATGGACATCACAAGTGACTATTGACCACCAGCTTCCCACACCTCCTCCTGTACCTTCAACTATGCTCCGAAAAACTCAGCACAAGTGCCTTTTGTTCCTTTGCCAATCTCTCCTATTACCTCGTCATCTTCATCCGATACCTCTCCTTCTTTTTCATCAAGCTCCCTACCTTTGGACGACACGAGTGATGCAACTAGTGCATCTCCTCAACCATAGGTTAGCCCACCATCTCCACTACCCCTAACACGTATTGTAACTCGTTCCAAAAATAATATTTTCAAACCCAAATAGATTTTTGACTACCTAGTTACAACTGAAGCCTTTGAACCTTCCACCTTCAATCAAGCTCAAAAACATCCTCATTGTCATAAGGCCATGAGTGAAGAATTTGATGCTCTTGTTAAGAATCATACTTGGGACTTGGTCCCTTCTACTGCTAATCAAAACATTGTTGGCTGTAAGTGGATTTACAGGATAAAAAGAGGTCCAGATGGCACTATTGAAAGACACAAAGCCCGCTTAGTAGCCAAGGGATTCACACAGAGGCTTGGGATTGACTTCCATTCCACCTTTAGTCCAGTGGTCAAACCCAGCACCATGAGAATAATCCTCTCTCGCTGTTCAATT
The DNA here is from genome assembly GCA_031772115.1 of Heritiera littoralis. Lineage (NCBI taxonomy): Eukaryota > Viridiplantae > Streptophyta > Magnoliopsida > Malvales > Malvaceae > Heritiera > Heritiera littoralis. The sequence goes on from JAPDPK010000009.1 coordinate 5,329,930, forward strand.
CAACTGGCCTCTTCGTTAGCTTGATGTGAATAATGCCTTTCTTCAAGGTAAACTAAAGGATAAAGTCTTCATGCAACAACCCCCTGGTTTCATTCACCCGCAGTTTCCAACACATGTTTGCAAATTGAACAAAGCAATCTATGGTCTGCGTCAAGCCCCTCGTGCTTGGTACCAAAAGTAATCATTTTTAAATATATAAATTAGCTTGAAAATTGCTTGATTAGTGATTTTATTATTTATATTTAAATTTGCAAAGATATCCTTAGACATATAGAATTTTTTTTGAATAAAAAAGAAATAAAAATTAACATTATATTTATATATAATAAAATGTATGGTTTTACTTTTATATAGAACATTTATACATAAATATATCTTTATGAGAAATTATATACATCACATTTTATTTTTTAATACTTATTAACATATGATTGTATTTAGAGAAATTACCAAATATACTATTAATAGAGTTTTTAAACTTCATAAATGTAGTTAATAAGATGATACATATCCCTTAAGGAATAGTAAAAAAATAAAAAAAAAACTAATTAGAAAATAATGTAGGATGCATGACAGTTTTTTAACCATGATTGTGAAATTAAAAATTTTCATTGTCAATGTATCAAAAACTAACCTTTATAATTTTACCAAAATATAAAGATTTTTTAAAATTTTCTTTGCAACCTAAATATTAATATTATCATTATAAAAATAAATAAAAATTTTATTTTTGATCATTTACTTTATATTTTTATGAAATTTATTGGCTTCAATATAAAAAATAAAAATTTTAATATTTTCTACATGTATAAATATAACTTGACTAAAATTCAGTGGGATCAATTGACCCCACATTTTGTACGTGGCTACGCCACTGCCTATTGTGGTAGTTCCTCCTTCCTCTATTTTTTTTTCGCTAGTTTAAGTTCAGCCCTTAGCCAAACCACTATAGCAGCCACTTGGTGCCACCCCTTTCTCTCTCCAGGGGCGTAGCCAGAAACAAAATTCAGTGGGGTCACATATGTGTGCTAATCCATATTATATAAATATTTTTATATTGTATTAAAAATAGTTTTTTGACTCCACATACAAGGTTAAGACGAGACACATGTCTTTTAAAAATATTAAAAATAAAATAATACATGTGTCATCATCTTAGCTTCACTTGTGAAGTCAAAAAACTTCACTGATAGTGTATATAATAATTATCTAATTATTATATGAAGTAATCATTTTTAAATATATAAATTAAGTTGAAAATTGCTTGATTAGTGATTTTATTATTTATATTTTAATTTGCAAAAGATATCCTTAGACATATATAATTTTTTTTGAATAAAAAAAAATAAAAATTAACATTATATTTATATATAATAAAATGTATGGTTTTACTTTTATATAGAACATTTATACAGAAATATATCTTTATGAGAAATTATATACATCACATTTTATTTTTTAATACTTATTAACATATGATTATATTTAGAGAAATTACCAAATATACTATTAATAGAGTTTTTAAACTTCATAAATGTAGTTAATAAGATGATACATATCCCTTAAGGAATAGTAAAAAACTTTAAAAAAAAAACTAATTAGAAAATAATGTAGAATGCATGACATTTTTTAACCATGAATGTGAAATTAAAAATTTTCATTGTCAATGTATCAAAAACTAACCTTGATACTTTTACCAAAATATAAAGATTTTTTTAAATTTTCTTTGCAACCTAAATATTAATATTATCATTATAAAAATAAATAAAAATTTTATTTTTGATCATTTACTTTATATTTTTATAAAATTTATTGGCTTCAATATAAAAAATAAAAATTTTAATATTTTCTATATGTATAAATACAACTTAACTAAAATTCTGACCCCACATTTTGTACATGGCTACGCCATTGCGTACACTTACGGTATACTCATCGAAAATTCGGTAACAAGTTTTTAATTATAGAATTATCAGCAGGCTTGGGGATGGTGGCTCAAGATGATAGGTGTTGTATTGGTGGAAGTAGTTAAGTGCATGGACAGAGTAGTTACCCCTTTGTATGTTGAAGCAAATGCTATACAATGGGGTCTCGAAGTGGCACTAGAACAAGGGCTGCACGACGTGGTGCTGGAAAGTGACTGTCTACTTGCGATAAATGAGTTGAACCGCAGGGATCCTTCGAATTGGGAAGCTGGAAATATTTTAGTTTCGATTAGTTCATTAGATTTATGTTTTAGTAGTACCGTTTTTCAGTACGTTAATGGGGAGGCAAAAAACGTTAGGTCATACTTTAGCTAAGGTCAGTGGTTAGGTTCGTTCTAACCCGTTATGGTTGAGAGCTCTTCCTGAACTGGTTTGTAATCCAGATAGTTCTTGAATAGAATTTTGATGTTATTCTTAAAAAAAAAAATATCAAATCGTACTGGATTTATATTCAACTCAAAGACTAATTACTATAACTCAATTTTTAAAATGATTTTAACATCATTAAATTCACATGATAAAATAATTAATAATTAAGTTTTTTTATAATTTTATATTTAAGTTGAGCCTATTTATTTATTATTAATTTATTTTAAGTTAAATATAACCATCTCAACTCTTGTCAAATCGCTCTGGCCACAAATAGTTTATCCCTCGTCACCTCGGAAAGGTCTCACTCCGCCACCTCTATGGTCCTCTTCTAGATAGTTGTTTTCTGTGGTGGCGACTGGCTATAGGTAACCCATTTTAGTTTTTGCCTGTTCCTTATGATGGCTTACTCTTCTTTAGGTAGTCCTTTCTGCAACTCGGGCGCATGGTACGAAACTTAAATGATTCTAACATTAACTCCACTCAACAAATGCTCAAAATTCATCGACTAAGAGCTAGTTTGGATTTTACCGCATGTGTCGTTCACATGAAGCCCAAAGATTAAGCTACCAAGTTAGATATATACTAACATATGTAAATATGGAAATTGGGAAGCATAACATATTTAAATTGAAAAATATTGGAACATAGCTTTGATAAAAGACTCAATACGCTTTTCATCGACGTGCATAAAACACATGACATTGAACTTACCGATTCTTGCTTACAATCTTAATTCTATAATAACTTAGATAAAAGAAGACGAAAATTAATAAAAAAGGTAATTAGAATTTGTTTAGCCAGTCTTACTTGCTAGTCAAAGGATGATAACGAGTGGGAATTAAGAGCAGATCATTCTTTCTTCTCACAGTTATGCCAAAACATTCAGTCATGTCCAAATCTTCATACTTCATTCCATCTGGGAGCTTCCAATCGAAATAGTATAGAAACTGTGCAAGGGGTAGCTCAATGTTGGGCAGTGCAAATGATATGCCTGGACAAATCCTCCTTCCAGCACCAAAGGGAATGTATTCAAAATTGGATCCCCTAAAATCAATAGGATTTTCCAAGAATCTCTCTGGATAAAACTTTTCAGCTTCTTTCCAATACCTTGAATCCCTTCCTATGGCCCATGCATTAACTATGACTTTTGTCTTTGCAAGCACATCATATCCACTAACTACACAATTTTCATCACATTCTCTTGGTATTAAGAGAGGTGCAGGGGGGTGTAACCTCAGAGTTTCTTTAACTATTGATCTCAAGAATTTCAATTCATGAAGACCAGTTTCACCCACGTTACCTTTTCGATCAAAAACCTGTCTCACCTCGGCTTGTGCTTCTTTCATCAGTCGTGGATTTTTTAGTAATTCTGACATTGCCCACTCTATTGTTGTAGATGATGTTTCACTCCCACCACCACGAATGTCCTAAAAGATGGTAAATTATGATTAACTTACGTGTTGGTACATGTGATATCAGAATATACAAAGAATAATTAGAGTTTTTTTAACTCTACAAATGAATTTATGATAATGACACATCATATTTTATTTATTTTTCATTCTCTTAATATTTTTAAATGACATATGTCATCATCTTAACAATGTTTGTAGAGTCAAAAAACTCTACTGACAGTATATTAGATATTAATCTATATACAAAAAATAATTATCTAATACACCATCAGTGAAATTTTTTAATTCTGTAAGTGAGTTTAAGACGGTGACATGTCTTCTTGTAAACTATAAATCACATCCTTATATTTCAGGATTTAAAACTCTAGAAGCCAAGACCTCCAAGTTGAAGTATGAAGTTCTAACTATAGAAACTTAATTTGAATTGAATAGACAAATCATTAACTTTATTTTTTGTGCATATAATTCAAGCGAAGAATTTACTTGCATCCAAAAACAGCTGTTCTTAGCATCACAATTAGTTTACTATAAAAGATACTTAACTAGAAGAAACGTTTCAAATGATCAAATTTGTTCTTAAATAGATTTTGGATGCTGAAGGAAGTTGTGAACTTATGATAAGAAGTTAGATTGATGCATGAGCGAAAGTGATTCTAACCTGGATAACTGCTTTAATGTTGTCGTCCATTAGAGGGATTTCCAGGTCACAACGCTGTTGAAGTTTAAGAAGAACATCTAGAAGATCTTCCTGTTCTTGTTGATTGACTGTTTCTGATGTCCTGTCTGTTTTCTCTTTGTGCTCGTTGACAATGTTTTCAAGTATCCGATCACAAGCACGTTGCAACTTCTCGAGTTTAAGCCTCACTCCACTCTTCAGTTTAAGCAGTTCATTAGAAGGATACATATCAGCTAAGCAGAAACCACCTGACAGCTTCACAGTTTCTGTTATAATCCTTACAAATTCTTCTTAGCTTTTGCTTTTTTTGCCAAGGGCAGCCCTTGATGTTATCCCATATGTCATCGAGAAAATCTTCTCACTCAGATTCACTGGGGATCCTTCATTCAGAGATATGGCTTTGATTACTGCAGACACTTCCTGTTCCCTGATGGATCGAAATGATTGAACACGGCCTGGACTCAAAAGCTCCGTCGTGCTGATTTTCCTCAACTGTCTCCAGTAGTTTCCATACGGTGAAAATACAATGCCCACAGAATCATACGACATTATCCTGGAAGCAAGAATATAAGGCCTCTGAGAAAAGATAATATCATGGTCTTTCAAAACCTCTTTTGCAATTTCTGGTGAAGAGATTACAATGGTGGGAACTTCACCAAGTTGTAGATGCATCAGAGGTCCATGCTTCTTGGCCAAATCTCTAAGGCTGTGATGGGGCAAAGAGCTGATAAGCTGATGCATGTTCCCTATGAGATGTAGCTTTCGTGGTCCTGGAGGAAGCCTTGCTTTGGGGTTTTCAGCTTTTTGATCTTCTCAGAATTTTGTCTACCATCAACAGAAAAAAGAAGCTAAGGAGTAAGGTTGTGAAGGAGAGAAAGTACTGAAGCTCCATGTTGCTATAAGAATGAAGGAAATGGCGAAGTGCCACTTCTTTTCCCCCTCGGAAGAATGAAAGGTTCAAGTAGATGTCTTCAAAAACCTTTATATAGAAGCTCTAAGTTGTTAGAGATCTGTAATTACCAGTTTTTGAATAGGCAAGACCGTAGCTTTTTGTAATTAAAATAAAGAAATAAGTTATGAACTCTAATATGGATTTTAGTGCTTTAATACTATTGCATTTCTGATTTGACTCTTTTTCTAGAGAAAGGCTCTCGATAATTGAGGACACAAAACCATCTTGAAATGAAACTCTTTAATAGACTTCAAACTAAAGAATACTTGCACAATTTAGCCACCGTCTCAACTCTTACTGGTATTTTTGCTTTATGTCATATCATCAACTTCAGGTTCATTGTATTTAACAAGTTCGTCGATGATTCTAAAATAAATAAATAAAAGTTTGTCAACAATGCTGTTTGCGATTCATGTAGGGCAATACTGACTAGAAGAGAATTTCTAAATATACTCGCTTTTTTAATGAGTTATTGTTTAATACAAAGAAATGAGATATGTAGAGTAAAAAAATGATATATCTAGAATCTTTCTTACTAAACAATAATCATTTAGCTCTAAAAAAAAAAAAACCTTTTAGCAACTATAATTTACAAGGCTTAATACCCAAATGTGTCCTCCACATTTGTCACAAAATGGAGTTAAGTTTTCAACGTCTAAATGCATAAAAATCAATCTTAAACGTTTCAAAATAATTAAATTAAGAATATTTCCATTAAATAATTTAATTTCCGTTACCCCTACCAATAATAAAACTTAACGAAAATTAAAGGATTTAACGGAAATGTGATAACCCAGAATTTTTCTATTTTTGGTATTAAATTACTTGGAAATTTAATTTTTATGCAAATAAATAATCGAAAATAAATAAATAAATTTATTTACAAGATAGGAAAATTGTTGGAATTCCCGAAAACTGATGAAGTGATGAAGTTGAGGAAATTATTTTGAATAATTTTTGGATATTAAGAAATCCAAAATTTAAGAAATAAAAATGTGTATATATATTATTATTAATTAATAATTGTATTTATAAATATTTATTTATAAATACAATTAAAAAAAAAAGGGGGCGGGAATCGGGATACCCGATTCCCTTCCATTTTCTTCCTCTGTTACAAACAGAGGAGAGCCTCCAAGGAAGAATGCCGACGCCGTCGGCCGAGAGAGAGGGAAGCCGTCGCCAGTGAGGGCTGTCACCGACCGATGAGAAGAGAAAAAGGCTGCCTGTGATAGTAAAGGAAAGAAAAAGGAAAACGAATCAGAAAACAGAAAAGAGAAGAGAAAAAGAAAGGAAAAAGGAAAGAGGCAATGCCGGCCGATCCAGATGCCGCCACCACCGCCTTCGACGCCGGCGAGGTCAGGCCAAGTGAAAGGAACAGCCGGCGGTGAAAGGACGAAGAGAAAAGGGGGAGAAAAGAGGGACAAAGGAGACCGAAAACTCACCTCTGGAGCCGCCCATCGCCGCCGCCGCCGCTCGGGAAAAGGAGGCCAGATCCAGCCTCGTCGCCTGTCACGACCCAAAAGCCAATGACGTCCACTCAACACTTACCTTATTGCTTTTGGAAAATTATGAACCAATTTTTTTTTTAATTACGGTTTGTATTCGGTGTTAGTGTAGTAACTAAATCAAATCTTGTCTTAATAAGATTATTTCTCTAGCTATGTCATACTTCTCAAAATGATTTTTATCATTTTAGCCTTATTTTCACTTATCCAAAAGAAATGGGTTGAAAACCTCTCCCTTGTATTTTATCAATTTCTCCAGTAAAATCACCTGCATTAAAACACATTCTAAATTTCACAATACAGCCAGCTTTAATTCCCACAATTCACACAATCATGCATCTCATATTTCTCAAGATTCATTTCACTAGAAATTTCACATTTTGCATTTTTTATACATACTTCAAAATATATATCTAATCCCGGATCGTACTCGATAATCACATAGACTTACATAATAATCTAGTGCGATCCAAAGTTACATCTCATATCTCTTCCTAGTACTGTGAAAATAAAGTTTGCATAATTATCAAAATGATATACGATTTGTATACCTCAAAAGCACAAAAGCATAACTCGGAGAACGTAGCCGAGTACCACAGCTAGGTACAGTTCCCGAGAGGGCCTATACGAAGCCTGAAGCTCGTATGATCTGTAATGTTAAATTAAGGGGTGAGCAATCCACGGCTCAGTAAGTAGCTTAAATAAATAAAGACTAGGCTCATATCATAAAATATGATCATACATGCATGAACTCCATAAAATATCATGTATGCACTATGACAAGATTAGCTACTAACTCACAATCTACAATAGATCATATAGGCTCATTCATACTTTTCTTCATATCTTCAACTCTCACAATATCATTCTTTTCATTTCTTTCATCGATATGGTTGAACGTGAAATAAACAAACATTTCGAATAATACATGATACTATAGCATAATATATGTAAGGTTCGACAAGTATTCCAAATCATTGTCGTATGTATAATATCCATCTTATCAAACGATATTTACTACATCACAAGACCACCATCGTTTATCCATTGTCTCATTGGCATATGATTTCGCATGATTCATCGGTACACGTGTAGCACTTAGCTCTCCAAGGACTCTAGAGGTAGCTCCCACAGTTCACGAAGAATCTGTGTAGCACGTAGTTCCTTTGAGTTCTTCAGAGGTGGCTCACATGGTACAAAGAAGTGAGTTTTACTCGGATTGGCCTTTATGGCGTACGTTTCCTAATGGTTCATCGATACACATGCAGCACTTAGCTCTCAAAGGACTCTAGAGGTGCTCCCACAGTTTGCGAAGAAAGCTGCGTAGCACGTAGTTCCTTTGAGTTCTTTAGAGGTGGATCACACGGTACAAAGGAGTAAGTTTTACTCAGATTGCCCTTTATGGTGCACGTTTCCTAATGGTTCATCGATACACGTGCAGCACTTAACTCTCAAAGGACTCTAGAGGTGGTTCCCACAGTTCACGAAGAAAGCTGCGTAGCACATAGTTCCTTTGAGTTCTCTAGAGGTGGCTCACACGATACAAAGGAATGAGTTTTACTCAGATTTGCCTCTATGGTGCATGCTTTCTGATGTTTCATCAGTACACGTGCAGCACTTAGCTCTCAAAGGACTCTAGAGGTGGCTCGTGCAGTTCATGAAGAAAGTTGCGTAGCACGTAGTTCCTTTGAGTTCTCTAGAGGTGACTCACATGGTACATGGAATGGATGTTATTCAATTTTGCCTCTTTGGCCCATACTTTCTAATGGCTCATCTTTTACCATCATTCAAGTCCTCGAGATTACATATACACGTCAGTGGTCATACAATTCTAGTGTCCTAGTTTTTCGATAAATAACACTAGGAGTTATTCAAGTTCAATGAGTTAAATATCGTAGGCTATATACATATTGTACACTAGTTCGTCTATACATTTCCAAAGTATAACAATGTATCGGCATGCTCACTAGGTGCAACTTAATTAATTCACATACATTTCTCATGATGTAGGCACCTTCATTTTATGCCAGTTTGTATTCTCAGTGAGAACAACAAGAATAACACACCACACGTAAATCACAATAATCCGAAAACTATTTACGAACTCATCAAGTCCAACTTATATCTCACTCATACTTACTCTTATGGTCTTTTCCGTAATATTCCACTAAACTTGATGCGAATTTGGACAAGTATTTAATAAAAATTCATTCATCTCTTACGAGATGATACTAGCAAGATTTATTTAACCCACTTACCTCGAGGCTTAGCAAATCTTCCTCCTCAAGCTTTTTGGATCGGTACTCGAGCCTCAACACCGCTCTTAGCCACTTGAATAAGCTTTCAAAATCGAGCCTCCTCTGCTGGTGCGTGGTCCACGGTTACAATTGTTGTTTCTCCCTACTCTGTCTCGCCTATAGCAGCCTTATTTCAGGCAACCAAAAACTCAGCCTTTAGCCCCTATTTAAACACCCCAAACAGCAGCCTTGTTTCAACCAAAATTAACGTCCCTTTCTAGACCCAAAACATCCATCTTTACCCCTGTTTCTTTCCTGTCTTTCCACGTCTGAAAATACCTTATTTTTCAGCATTATTTCCCCTATTTCCAGCCCTCATTTGAGCCTTTTTTCGAGTTGGCAAAACATAGCTTGACAGCATGCCAAGTTTAGCCCCTGCCGAACCCCTGTTGTAACTTGAAATCAACCAGAAATGACCACCAAACTCAACTCCAAACAGCCCATTTTCAACCTTTGTACAGCCACAAGAATCGGGCCTAAAAACCAACCTTAACTTAGTAGCTAAACCTCAACTCATTTCAGCCTTAATGTACATCTTGAAACCACGTTCAAGTCCCTCAATTACCGCCCATAGCCAAGTCCCCTATTCAGCACCTCCAAACTCCAACCATCTACCTAGGTTCCTTTTCCCTCACGCGGCCTACTTTAGTTTCTCCCTCTCTTTTATATTATGGTTTCAAAACAAATGGGTAAAGGTAGAGAGTGGACTGCCCTTAAACAGAAATAATAGAGGCGCGAGATTTGTTTCCTTGTTTCGGACGTTCCTTACTTAACAGCTTCTTGTTTTTTGTTCTCCTTCTTCATCTCGTCTTCTCTCCCTCGTCTCTTGTAGCTCTGTTTTATCATTTCCCAACCCGAGAGTCCCTACTGCTTCAGCCACTTCTTTTGCCATATTTTATGCCATCTTCAACCGCTAAGAGGATCGATCTACAATGCCAGCTACAGCCTTTCTCATTGGGCTCATCTCTCAAATGGAAGCTATTTCGATTTCACTCTTGGCATTTGTTGGTTGCAAAAGCAGCTTTTGGGTCCCTTGCCGCACGCCTCCTATGCTTCAATTCTCCTGCAACTCCTCTTTCCTCCGGGCTCTCTTTCCTCCTTTTTCCTTTTCTCAGTCCATCCCTTCCTTTCCCTTCCTTCCCCTTCCTTCTATTATTTTATTTTATTTTTTTATTGTTTTTAACCGAGGCTCCTACTGCCTCTTGTTTTATTTTCAGACGTGGGAGCAAGTAATGATTTTGATTGGCTTCCTTAAATTTTATATTAATATTATTATTATTATTATATATATAGATTTTTTTATTCTGTTATTATATATATACACTATTTCATTACTTTTATTTTATTTTATTTATTTATTTTTATTACTTATTTAGTTATTCATTATTATTATTTTTCTATATATATATATATGTGTATATATATATATATATTTTTAACATACATATATATTTTTATCTTAAACATTTGCATACCTATACATGTTATTTATATATATCATGTCTAATATGAATAATATAAGCGATGGTAATATAAATATCTATTAACTTATATTCTCATCGTGTAAAATTATAAAAGTATAAATTTACTTTGTTTATCGGATATATATATGTATGTAAATCAAATATATAGACAGACATTCATTAACTGTTAAACACCCTAAACTCAAACTTTTGGATTCAGTACTCTAGTTAATACAAAATTTTTGGTTGTAATTCCATGCTAAGTTTACTTAATTAATTTATTTGTTTACAATTTAGGTACAGAGTTTTACAGTCTTCACATTCTCCCCACCTTAAGAAATTCGGTCCTCCGAATTTTACTTAAATTAAAAGGTGGTACCGTTCCGTATTCTTGTGGTTCTTGTCCTAGATCATCTTTTAAGTAATACTGCCAGTATACTTTCAAACTCAGAATCACTTTTAGACTACTACATATCATTTTTTTTTCACCATCTATTTATACTCCCTAAGGATTTCTTATCAATTTGGGAGTTATCAATTTCATCTTTCCTTACATAATAGCTAATTCACACTATTTATCACCCTTTTTCTCATTTGGTGCCAAGTCGATGTAGTTCGATAACTATCACTCACACGAGTCAATCAGTAGTATGTAATTGTCCCAGTAGCTTTCAAATCTCATGCATCCGCTTTCTCAATATATCTTCGAGCATTTCCATACTATGCTCAAACATTTTCATTAGTACGAAGCGGTGCTTTGTATAATTTGTGATCCCAAAGTCGTTTGCTATTTTCCATAAGCATATGGCAATTCATAGATTCCCCTCACATGTAACGCTCACTAGAACTTCATATCCATTATCACCATTTCATAATCGTATTTCGACTACTACACTAGAGAATCTAAGAGCCTGATAATGGAAAAGTGATTTCCATTTGGACAATCCATCTCTAATCACTTCCATAATTTCATATTTCTTTTGGATTTCTTATTACTCACAATACTCGTTTTCACATTGGTTTAACCAAGGCTGTATCTCATTTGCAGACTTTACAGTTAACCATCTCTTACAGTAATTAAAACATTTGGCAATCATTTTCTCTTAATATCTCTTTTCATGTAGTATTCTCATTACATCTCTTATTCTTATGGTATACTCAATATCACTTAAGTTTCTGAATATTCTCGAGAATGTAATCTTCTCATAATTTCAATTGTATAGTTGACAATTCAAATCATCAATTTCGTCACCACATTATCTATACAATTTCACCATTTCCGAGGTGGTTATACATATAAAATTTTCTCTATTTACATAGTCGGCAGTATATCATTTATTCACTCTCTTGAGCATCATTAAATTTCGTCTTTTAAATTTGGCTTGATCTTCGATCTAGCCATAACTGCGTGATAGTCAAAAGAGGTCACTTTTAATCTTAGAATTGGGAACTGCTTCATACTCGTGTTCCCCAATCTTCATGTAATTTTACCTTCTTATTACATTTTCATCTTTTCACTCACATTATTTCGGTCGGCTTTTTCCTCAGTGGTCCAGTACTTTACCGTTAAAATCTTTTAACATTTAATTATAATTCACTTCTGTAGAGCAGCTAGTCCCATAAACTCTTCTATAGACTGGCAGTAGTATCTAGCTAGACCCAATGATTTCATATCTCAATCACTTTCTTTCAATCATAGACAGATTCATTGCCACTCTGTCATTTGGAATCATATATCTCAGAAAGAGATACTGTATAGCCAAATCTCCTATTTGCCAAACTTAACATGTAGTTTCCGATCTTTGAGAGTCTACAAGGTCATACAAAAATGCTAATCTTGTTCCATTATTGTCTTATACTATATTGGTATCCCATCACTTTATCCATGTGTGGTCTAAAAACCTCAATCATTAAGCTTACACATCTCACATAGTATTTCATTAATCTTGTAAACTTCAATAGGAGCTCGTAAGAATTTTATCGAGTTCTAATCATTATCTTAAAGACATCAGTCTCCAACTTTTGTCTAATGATGCCCTGTATAGAGACTGATTTTTTTTTCAGAGTTATTTCTTAAGCTTTTCAGACTCCTTCTACGTTCTCTAATATAAGCTTAGAAATGTATTCTATATTAATCACCGAGTCAATGTTAACCCGATCTCCCATATCTAAATTACTCTAAAAATTTATCAGGAATAACATCCAATACTTTTTAATTACAGATCTTTTACCGTTTGGGACATTTCATCTCTATGTCTTACAATTTCACTGTATATCCTCAAGGCAGAGATACTTAATATTCAAATCATTGTAACATATACTCCCTTTAATTCACTTATTTACTCGTATTTCATAGCATATGCTGTATCAAATATAACAGTTTAACTAACACATTTCATAGCTAACCGATTCATTACTGTAATTCACTTTGAAATCATTCTCATTTAATAATTCAGGTTAGCTGTCATCTTTTTCTGCTCTTATAGCCACTTTACGATTCTTATACATATTCTTCAAATTTATAATATTCCAATCAGCATACCATCTTGCAAAGCATATCTCAAAATGCTCCGATTCTATAAATATCTGTTTGATACTTAGGAAACAGACTGAATGTATAGAACCAAATTTAACAATACTGATATAGATTTCATCAATTATACATATCACTTTCTCAACCATCTTTAGAAACCATCTCATTTTTCATAATATCCAACGATCTCTTAATAAACATCCGTCCATATCCAAGATGACATCATGTGATATCCGCAAATTTCATTGTCTTGGTATATAGACAAGTGTATTATTGGAAGAAATTTAAGAATTTATGAGGATTAAGTGATCATAAGAGTTTAGTGGATAGAAATATCAAGAATGATAATAATTGGATAAAGAGAAATGAAAGATAAGAAAATAAATAAGTACATAAAATAAAATAAAATATCCCAGGGATTTAATTTGGGATGTATACTAATAAATAATAGGATATGAAGGAAATTAATATATAAATGTATTTCATATATGTGTATATATATAAAGAAGAATAAAAATATAAATAATACCTTTTTGAAATAAACAAATATATATATTAAATAATAATATAAAACAAATAAAATATAAGATTGGCTTCTTGAAGAAGCCAATCTTCCCTCACCTACTCCCACTAACGTGGGAGTCTTGAAATTTACAATTGAGGAGCTCTCTTCCTCGGTTAAGCTAGCAGAACAAGGGACCCATTTTGCTTTAAGAATAGGGCTTGAACCGAGAGAAAGGAGAAAGTAACTGCAGCAATTGGATGTCTCGGCTGGGTTGAAGCATGGCTCGATATTGTTCAAGGGCTGAATGGTGAACCAAAACTGAGAAGATGGGAAGAAGAAAAGAAGATAAGTTATGGCCAGGGGTTGGTGAAGGAAAGAAATAGGGGAAACAACTGAAGCAGTGGCATTCCAACGGTGTTTCAAAGGCTGATTGCAACTGTAGGTGCAGGGAAAGAAGTCTGTACCTACTGTCGTGTTGGCTGCTGTTCAGGCCAGAATAGGGCAGCAGTAGCAGGGGATTTTAGGAGGCATTTGGGTTCTAATTTTAAGACTACAAAGTGAATGAAAGTGGCCACTGATCAAGGCTGTACCGAGAGCCTTGTTGGGTGCTGAAATGTGGCTTGTACATAGGTTGTTTTCGTGTCTAAAGTGGAGTCTTTTGGTGTGTGATTAAGGATGAACAGAGGAAGAGGGAAGCTTGGCGTGGAGGAACAAATATGTGGTGTATAGGGTGTTGAAAAGGAGCTGAAATAGAAAAGAAGAACACGGCAAATAAATAAATAAGTGCAAGGGAGTGAACTCAGCTTGGAGGTTTCAAGGGAATTCTTAGAGAAGGAAGATTTTCTTTTAAAGTTCTTTGAAAGACATGCTAGTAAAAACCAATAACTTAGAAGTTTTGACTCTATGTGCAAGCTTCTTGTAAGAGCACATGTGATAATAAGGAGTTGAGCTTGTCGCACTAGCTCGATTAACCACTAACTACTATAGTAGGGTTATTGTTATCTCATGATCCTACTCTATTGTAGCCATCCTCAACACTCTATTATCTGGGTGGGAATGAGTCGAATATGATAGTAATAGGGGTGATAATCGTGATGGGGTTGGAAATGAAATCAACTATCTTTAAGCTGATCTTCTGGGTCTAATTCTATGCCCAGCCCCCCCTCAATTCCGAATTAAATCAGAATAGAAACCTACACCAAGTGTAGACAAATTTCAGTATAAGACATATAATAGATAATTTTCCAAACATATGTTTCACAGTACATGGGATGTAACACCACAGACGATCCTAACTACACTAACACATACTAGACAAACCATGCTTTGATAGCATTAAATCTGTCACTACCCAAAAGCTAATGACGTCCACTCAACACTTACCTTATTGCTTTTGGAAAATTACGAACCAAATTTTTTTTTAATTACGGTTTGTATTCGGTGTTAGTGTAGTAACTAAATCAAATCTTGTCTTAATAAGATTATTTCTCTAGCTATGTCATACTTCACAAAATGATTTTTATCATTTTAGCCTTATTTTCACTTATCCAAAAAAATGGGTCGAAAACCTCCCCCTTGTATTTTATCAATTTCCCCAGTAAAAATCACATGCATTAAAACACATTCTAAATTTCACAATACAGCCAGCTTTAATTCCCACAATTCACACAATCATGCATCTCATATTTCTCAAGATTCATCTCACTAGAAATTTCACATTTTGCATTTTTTATACATACTTGAAAATATATATCTAATCCCGAATCGTACTCGATAATTACATAGACTTACATAATAATCTAGTGCGATCTAAAGTTACATCCCATATCTCTTCCGAGTACTGTGAAAATAAAGTTTGCATAATTATCAAAATGATATACCATTTGTATACCTCAAAAGCACAAAAGCATAACTCGGAGAACGTAGATGAGGACCACAGCTAGGTACAATTCCCGAGAGGGCCTATACGAGACCTAAAGCTGGATTTCAACTCGTATGATCTGTAATGTTAAATTAAGGGGTGAGCAATCCACGACTTAGTAAGTAGCTTAAATAAATACAGACTAGGCTCATATCGTAAAATATGATCATACATGCATGAACTCCATAAAATATCATGTATGCACTATGACAAGATTAGCTACTAACTCACAATCTACAACAGATCATATAGGCTCATTCTTACTTTTCTTCATATCTTCAACTCTCACAATATCATTCTTTTCATTTCTTTCATCGATATGGTTGAACGTGAAATAAACAAACATTTAGAATAGTACATGATACTATAGCATAATATATGTAAGGTTCGACAATTATTCCAAATCATTGTCGTATGTATAATATCCATCTTATCAAACGATATTTACCACATCACAAGGCCACCATCGTTTATCCATTGTCTCATTGGCATATGATTTCCCATGATTCATTGGTACACGTGCAGCACTTAGCTCTCCCAAGACTCTAGAGGTGACTCCCACAGTTCACGAAGAATCTGTTTAGCACGTAGTTCCTTTGAGTTCTCCAGAGGTGGCTCACACGGTACAAAGGAGTGAGTTTTACTCGGATTGGCCTTTATGGCGTACGTTTCCTAATGGTTCATCGATACACGTGCAGCACTTAGCTCTCAAAGGACTCTAGAGGTGCTCCCACAGTTTGCGAAGAAAGCTGCGTAGCACGTAGTTCCTTTGAGTTCTTTAGAGGTGGATCACACGGTACAAAGGAGTAAGTTTTACTCAGATTGCCATTTATGGTGCACGTTTCCTAATGGTTCATCGATACACGTGCAGCACTTAGCTCTCAAAGGACTCTAGAGGTGGCTCCCACAGTTCACAAAGAAAGCTGCGTAGCACATAGTTCCTTTGAGTTCTCTAGAGGTGGCTCACACGGTACATAGGAATGAGTTTTACTCAGATTTGCCTCTATGGCACATGCTTTCTGATGTTTCATCAGTACACATGCAGCACTTAGCTCTTAAAGGACTCTAGAGGTGGCTCTCGCTGTTCACGAAGAAAGCTGCGTAGCACGTAGTTCCTTTGAGTTCTCTAGAGGTAGCTTACTCAGTTCACGAAGAAAGCTGCGTAGCACGTAGTTCCTTTGAGTTCTCTAGAGGTGGCTCACACGGTACAAGGAATGGATGTTATTCGATTTTGCCTCTTTTGCGCATACTTTCTAATGGCTCATCTTCTACCATCATTCAAGTCCTCAAGATTACATATAAACGTCAGTGGTCATACAATTCTAGTGTCCTAGTTATTCCATAAATAACACTAGGAGTTATTCGAGTTCAATGAGTTAAATATCATAGGCTGTATACATATTGTACACTAGTTCGTCTATACATTTCCAAAGTATAACAATGTATTGGCATGCTCACTAGGTGGAACTTAATTAATTCACATACATTTCTCATGATGTAGGCACCTTCATTTTATGCCAGTTCGTATTCTTAGTGAGAACAACAAGTATGACACACCACGCATAAATCACAATAATCCGAAAACTATTCACGGACACATTAAGTCCAACTTATATCTCACTCATACTTACTCTTATGGTCTTTTTCGTAATATTCCACTAAACTTGATGCGAATTTGGACAAGTATTTAATAAAAATTCATTCATCTCTTACGAGATGATACTAGTAAGAATTATTTAACCCACTTACCTCGAGGCTTAGCAAATCTTCCTCCTTAAGCTTTTTGGATCGATACTCGAGCCTCAACACCACTCTTAGCCACTTGAATAAGCTTTCAAAATCGAGCCTCCTTGTAACGCCCTCGGAAGCCGGATTTTTGGGCTAACTTTTTCCTTCACTTCCTATGTTTGTCACTCGTTCAGTATAGCTAAAAACCTAATGAGTAGTCTTACTCTTATATTTGTTTAAGACTAGTTGTCTAAGGTCCCATTATAGTCTTCTCGTAAGACGTGTCGAAAACGACACTGAAAAACTCCACCCCTACTTTAGTCTAGTATCCCCCTACTAAGCACATCATCGTTTCAATCTGTAGAAATTTCAAATCTCCATGTAACTTCTAAAATACTAGACATCCATGTGATTCAATATATAAACATATCGAGATTACAACTTAACTACGAATCACAGTATGTTTACAGACTCGATATCACCTAGTACTTACATCTCGAATCCTATACACTGTGTACACAAAAGAATTTAGTCTGGGATATAAACAAAAGAACAAAAGATTATACCTTGGCTCAAAATATAACTTTCTGCAGCTCGACAAAAGGACTCTCGATGCACCACGCTCATGCCGAGTCTACCTGAAATAATCTGAGGTGGAATGGGGTGAGCTTTGGGGAAAGCCCAGTAAGAAAACATACGCTAAGTGATATTAGATGTTCTACTATGTTTGTGCATGTGTATGCGTAAATAAGTGCATCAAAACTCATGCTTAAGTATGTTTTACGGAAAATGCAAGTTGACAAATCATTGTTCTATAAGCTATAAAAACACTTGCACTCATGCATTTATAAAATCAAAAAACACAATCAAAATATTTTCCAAGGGACAGGATTTCATTGATAAGGTATCGTAATATAACCGGGATCTTTGGAAATAACCGAAAGCTTTCTATGAAAGCATCCACTGTAGCTAGCAGTGGTTACCGTTCCGAACCAAGATTCTATCCATGATCATGAATCCTCCCAGCACCAGTGATCATCTAGTAGCTGAGGTACAAGTCACGACTATTTGTCGGACACCTGAAAGATCACAAAGCATCCAGGATATTTCACGATAATTGCCACACAAGCTTACTAAATGCCACATAGGCATAATTTAAACGCCACACAAGCGAGCGTGTGAAATCCCCAATTTCAAGAAATTCCTCCATAATTATAAAGTATGTTAGCTTAAATGAAAATAAGTAGATATGAGAATTATGAAGTATGAAGGATGTATGGAACATGGAAGAAGTAATGAACTGGAAAGTCAAATAGTCAAGGAAATTAAATTGATGTTATAAGAATAATGGAGGTATGAGCAAAGAATTAATATCAGAAAATTAAGTGTAACTAAAGACAAGTGTTATATGGGAGAAAGAAGACCAATTAAATGAATATGAAGTTTAATGTATGAATGATGTATGGAAGAAATAAGAAAGTTGATAGTCAATAAGACAAATGATTTATTAGGTTGATATCAGAAAAATATTAAGAGTATGAGAAAAGAAACAAAATCAGATTTTTGATTGGTTAATTAAACATATGTGGCTTATGCATGAATGGAAGAATGGAAGAAGAGAATTAATGGGTCAAAGGGGTCAAGGAAAAGCATGGCTGAGATTGATGATGGGATAAGAAGCAATTAATGAAGTTGCATGACTCACCACCCTCATCATCATCACCCTACGCCAGCCTCTCTTCCAGCCCTCTCCCTCTCGTTCTCTCCATTTCTCAAAGCTTCCAAGTCTCCTTCCATAGCTACCTTGACAAACCCCCTCATCCATCCATCGATTCTTTTGGTTTATTGAATGAAAAACGATCCTTGCCACTAGACTAAGTGATATCCGAAGTTTGGTGGATTAATTCTAAGTATTGGAAGAGATCTCAAAGTTTGAGATTTTGATCTCTAGTGAAGGTAAGAGAAGAAGATGATTCTTGCAATTTCTTTCTTGATTTGGAATTGTTTTGAGTTGGTATAACATGTGTATGTTGTTTAATTTAAGGTTTGATATGATATGATGATTTCAGATTTGAAGGAGTGAAAGCTAGGGTTACGCGCCAAGTGATTTCGCATTTCCGAAGGAATCAAGGTAAGGAATTTATGTAACGGACGTAAGGCGGCTATGTCCGCCTGTTTTATGATGTTTTTACATATTTTGGAGAGAAGCACTAGTTGGTTTTGTGCAGGAAAAGATGCATTTTCGGACTTGTCTCCTAGTACCAATTAGGCTAGGAGCAGCCGACTGCCATAAAGGGAAGTCGACTGCCTAGAGACAACCAAAACGCCGTTTTTCGAAAACCAACTCAAACCAGTCGACTGTTATGTATGCCAATCGACTGCTATTTTCCAGAAAAGCATTCTGTTTCAAACCAGTCGACTGCTATATGAGACAGCCGACTACTATTTATGAAAATGCATTATGTTTCAAAAACAGTCGACTGCTATATGTACCAGTCGACTGCTATATGGACCAGTCGACTGCCCTCATGCGTTTTCAAAATGAAAAATATCAAAATTTTAAATGAAAATAATTTTGATAAATGAAAGTATGAAGCAGCAGCCGACTGCCCTATGAGGCCAGTCGACTGCCCTGTTTTGAAAGGAGGTTTTCAAACCTATTTTCAGAAAGTATGAAATGTCATGGCAAGAAGCTATATGGCATATGTTTTGAGATTATGCACTTTCATGTTTCTGGTAGGGGCTCTGATCAAGTCCTGAAATGATGTATGTTATGGGTTGAGGAACCATAAGTCAGGCCTCAGTCGCTACAGAAGGACACCTGACTAGTGTTAACTGTAGCCACCAACAGTTGGGCAATCTGTCTATATTATATGTTCGGCTAAGGGAGAATTTCTGGCCCTACGGGGTACACCACATGATGATGATGCAGTGCATAACCTCCATAAAAGTACAAATAGTTTTTATGTTATCAAAAAAACTATATGTATATGCGATTTCAAAGAATAAAGAAATCGAAAGTACTTGGTGTACTTGTATAAGAAGTTTTAAAAGAAGTATATGATGTATGGTTTCAAGAAAGTATAAGATGTTTTAAGAGAAGTACGTATGTATGTAAATGATGATTTAAAAGAAGTATACGATGTATATTTTAAAGTATGTATGAAGTATGAAGTATGATGTTTTAAAGAAAGAAGTTTATGCATGATGTTTTAAAGAAAGTATAAGAAGAAGTATGTGATGCATGTTTTATTCGTATGCTATTTTAAAGAAGCGTACAAAGTATGTTTGCCATGTCAATTGAAATAAATATGTATGGTTGCAAACGATGCATGAAAGATGTTTATAATGCATGCTTTATAATGCTTTACATGACATTATAGAGCCAAGTAGGAAAAATGCATATAGAGGCATAGCACGCTCTTTTACATATTTTTCTTACTGAGCGTAAACTCACCCTTTTACGAACATTTTTCATACAGACTATCTGAAGTAATCCCTCGCTCTCCATAGAAGAGCCTACGAGTGGATCTTGAAAGTTTACCTTCAAGAGACGCTTCCCAAGTAGTATAGAAGGTATACTTATACAATTATGCAAAGTAAATTGTAATTCAGCTATGGTACAGTACAACTAACATTAATGTATATAAGATGTTGGGGATTTAAGTTAAGATGATGTATGAGATCCTGTGGAAATGGATGATACATATATACATGTATCATTAGTCTGTTTTATTGAAATTGAATCATTCACATTGAGCTATTAGATATTAAGCTTAAGAAAAAAAAAAGTATGATTGACATTGACAAGCAAATCTAATCAAGTTAAGTGAAAAGGGAAAAAGGTGAAAAAAAATGAAATGTATGGTGACTGGGACGTCACAGAGTGCCACACAGGCTTAATAAATGCAACACAGGCGAGTGCCACAGAGGCTCAATAAACGCCACACAGGCGAGTTAAGTGCCACACAGGCAAATTCCAAGCATCCCTTGTCTCTTATGCCAAAATTCATGCAAGAATACTTTTACAATGTATCTTGAGTATGGGAGACATAATTCGTATTAAACCCTCACGTTTTGATAACCTCATCGTACAAAACATATTTTAAAAAGACAGTATCTCGATGACTAGTAATGGTGCTTGAGGTATATGAGGTTTTAAATACATTATAGAATTTAAATCAATGCCAAAAATCTATTTACTAATTTCTAACGAAATTTCGGCATTATGATGACATAGGTAGAACACTACCTAGCATCATAATCCCCAACAAACAACCTGCATAAAACGTCAACCAACAGTATATTCATCCACAAATCCAACACAGTTCAAATTCAAAACCATTTGTACTTCAACTCAGTTCAATACGTATGAAATTCAACCAAGAATGTATTTCAAATCAATAAGCATTAAATAACAAAAATTTGGACATACACAACATAGCAGACTAATAAACATTTACTGTATATTCCCTTACCTTACGTTGCACGACACCAAGATTGGTAACGCTACACTTGCAAGCCTTACCACTTTAGCATTTTCTCAAAATTGTTCTTCACTTAACCTTTTAAGGCTCATCAAGGCGAGCACACTTGTTCTTGCTCTTCTCCCTCTTTCTTTAACCATTGTGTTTTTCCAAAACACACTTACAACTTAAATTTCCAGCCCTCCTAAAAATACACTGCCGTGGTATTAATTTGCCATTCAATAGATATATATATATATATATATGTGTGTGTTATTCTCAATAACATTATAATATTTAGTCTAAAAATGCATCAATTACTCATGTCGCTTAACCATCGGATAACTACAACATTCATACATGTCATTCTACTAGTCTTCCTTTAATTATGAAGAATTAACATGCTACAAATTTAAATAATCCTAACCAACGTCCATGAATATTACTTAACCATAAGCTATTGTATATAAATTTTTCCAAAGTTCGCTACACACCACGATCACTTCATAACATAAATTTAACATGCACTATTGTGGTAATTAACTCATAATTTCATTAACTAAAATGTAACACTAACTATATTTAAGTTACTTTATAATTCAAAATTTTACTACTAAACAATATAAACATAGCAAGTCTTGTATAAATAATCTTACCTCTTTCAAGCGTATATTTATCTTTACAAAAGAATACATTCACATTCTCAAATAAAATTACTCCAACCAACAATATGTATATTACTTACCTTTAAGCCGATTATATGAAGCATTCTCAAATCTTCCTTCTCTGAGAATTCCCTTGAAACCTCCAAGCTGAGTTCACTCCCTTGCACTTATTTATTTATTTGCCTTGTTCTTCTTTTCTATTTCAGCTCCTTTTCAACACCCTATACACCACATATTTGTTCCTCCACGCCAAGCTTCCCTCTTCCTCTGTTCATCCTTAATCACACACCAAAAGACTCCACTTTAGACACCAAAACAACATATGTACAAGCCACATTTCAGCACCCAACAAGGCTCTCGGTACAGCCTTGATCAGTGGCCACTTTCATTCACTTTGTAGTCTTAAAATCAGAACCCAAATGCCTCCTAAAATCCCCTGCTACTGTTGCCCTATTCTGGCTTGAACAGCAGCCAACACGATAGTAGGTACAGACTCCTTTCCCTGCACCTACAGTCACAATCAGCCTTTGAAACACCATTGGAACGCCACTGCTTTAGCTGTTTCCCCTATTTCTTTCCTTCACTAGCCCTTGGCCATAACTTATCTTCTTTTCTTCTTTCCATCTTCTCAGTTTTGGTTCACCATTCAGTCCTTGAACAATATCGAGCCATGCTTCAACCCAGTCGAGACATCCAATTGCTGCAGTTACTTTCTCCTTTCTCTCGGTTCAAGCCCTATTCTTAAAGCAAAATGGGTCCCCTGTTCTGCTAGCTTAACCGAGGAAGAGAGCTCCTCAATTGTAAATTTCAAGACTCCCACGTTAGTGGGAGTAGGTGAGGGAAGATTGGCTTCTTCAAGAAGCCAATCTTATATTTTATTTGTTTTATATTATTATTTAATATATATTTGTTTATTTCAAAAAGGTATTATTTATATTTTTATTCTTCTTTATATATATATATATATATATATATACACATATATGAAATACATTTATATATTAATTTCCTTCATATCCTATTATTTATTAGTATACATCCCAAATTAAATCCCTGGGATATTTTATTTTATTTTATGTATTTATTTATTTTCTTATCTTTCATTTCTCTTTATCCAATTATTATCATTCTTGATATTTCTATCCACTAAACTCTTATGATCACTTAATCCTCATAAATTCTTAAATTTCTTCTAACAATACACTTGTCTATATACCAAGACAATGAAATTTGCGGATATCACATTCTCTCCCCTTTAAAGAATTTGGTCCTCCAAATTCGATAGAAGTACTTTTAAAATCGGTGGTGATACTTATCTCTGTCTTGCTTTTATTTTGAAATTTCAAATCATAAACTAACCTTAATTTCAAATCAAGATTTGACTTTATCCACAAATCCATAATCTAGGAATCCTTTCTAGTTATACTCCTATGCATTATATATATAGCTCAAATGCTCCATTCTTAAACAAATTTCTTAGCAAGCATAGGGTATAACCCTAAGCATGTCTAACTAGGATCATTCAAAATAAAAGTGTATAAGGCATTAACAACATATTTTCTTGTTCTCATCACCTAAATTGTCAAAAAATCTAAGATATTCCAACAATTACCACAATCACATTAAATCAATAATTAAATTCATTATTCACCAAGTTCCAACAAAATCCAACTAGATTTAATCCGTATTCTAACTGTATTTTAACAACATGGTAAGAATATCTCTCATAATATTTCACATCATTCCAACAATGTTTCACGATATCCCAACACATTAAAATAACCATCAAAATATTTCAACAACCCTTCAAACTCATTCACACAACCTTTTGACCATACTCCGTTATTGTTTCATCATTATTTCATTATCAATCCTCGGTTATACTTAACATTTCATTCCCACTAATATTATTCATTCATAACATTTTAGAACTTTCCAATAAAATGTCATAATATCATAAACCAATCCAATATATTACAATATAATACTAGTGCAATCTTATAAAAGCATCTTTCATAGTTAGTCTCCATCTCAAATTTTCAATTTCCAACCATTTCCAGTAACATTCCGCACTATTCAAACAATTTCCCAACGACAATTTCAACAACATTCAAATCAATATCACACCAAGTTTCAACAATATTTCAATGATGTTATATCAAGTTTCTGATAATATTCTAGCAACATCGAAGTAATGCTTCAGTAGCGTTGTGGAAGTAATGCTTCAGTAGCGTTCCACAACATCAAAACAATTTCCAATTGTAAATAATAATATCTAAAATAAACTCATACCTATAACAATATAATTCTAGCTTTTACCTTATGTAAGTATCTTACCATGCCATTTTTCCTAACTTTCACATCTTTTTGTTATATCCAAAGAGTCTCCAAAATTATTTTTCAAGAATCACCTTCTATAGTGTGTCATATTGAATTTCAACTCTATTAAAGGGAAGTTAGGAGAGTCCTTATTTCTCACCTTTTCTTGATAAGCAAGAAATGCCAAATTTATCAACTATAATTCTTTTACGAGAGTGTTAACGTGCCAGAGATAATCTAAAGATTCAGAGTTTAAGTTTAATTTTCTAGCATTTAGAGATGATATGAGCGGATGCATAGAGCCTGAATTTAATTAGGGCAAGACCTTATTATAAAAATCAGGAGTTCATCTTTCCAAATAAGTGCCTGCCTTCCAGTAGTAGGGCTTAGTCCTATGGTATTTACCACAACGTGGGCAGGGTTTAGATCCTCATGTGGTAGAAGGCTTAAATCCTTTAAGTTGTGGCATTCCAACTCTCTTCATCCTTGGACCTTATCCTAAATAAGTTTTCTCTCCTTAATTCCTTATCTTTGCTTTATCTTTGTTTCTTACAGCCTTGGCCCGTCTTTGTTAGAAAAGCTTTAACCTTATACCTTAGCTTTTCTCATCTAAAACAAACGCATGATAGCTATTGTTGTAAACAAGTTCAACCTCTAAACCTTAGCAACCCATCTTCACCAACTCTAAAATGAAATTTACTCCAAACAACACTCGCATTTACCATACTTAATATAAAGTTCTTTTTCTCTAAGTGTCTGGGGAGACAATCTCTAAGTACTGAGCATGTTCTTATAGGGATCTAGCTAAGTTGAATCCTAACAAAAATCTGGCAACATAACCTTTTAGAAAATGGAACCTCCTGTAGGTAGTTTACAATAAACCACAATCCAATTTCAACAATTTAAATCCACAACAGTCCCAAATAATGATAAATTTTTTTTTCAAATCAATCTTCAACAGTGTTTAAAATCCACAAATAGTTCAAAGTAGTTTTAATTTATAAATCAATCCTCGGTAGTGTTTAAAATCCACGACTAATCATAAATCACCAATGCTCAATACATTTTGAAATTTATAATTTTAATCATAAATAACAATATGGCACTATCACCAACTTAGCATATATTTCTTACACATATGCAACATATTCCCAATCTCAAATAATTCATGCTTTGTATTCCAATCCAAGCATATTTTAAAATTCTTCAAGGACTCACTCTAAGTGCAAAATCATTGACTCAATTCACCACAGTCCAAATACTCTTTATGATCCTGTAGAAGAATATATTTACTTATATAGAAGTACATATATTTATATATGAATTATGCCTAGAGAAATAAAAATAATAACATGGCACAAGACTACCAACTTGGCATGATATTCTCATAAACATTTATCATCACATCCACAATTACCCAAAATATTTCCTTCAATCATTGATATATATATATATATATAATATTCATCCTCATAGCATATTCAAAACCTTGAAAATTCAATACATTAAATAAAACAATTTCATTGACCACATTCAAAATTTCTCAAAGTCATATGATTTATATTTACCCAATGCATATGTAATACGTGGTATCGATATGGCCAACCACAATTTAATAATGATTTTCTTACCTCTTTATGCCAAACCTTCGTGCTTTGCAACTCTACATATGCACTTGACAAATTGTCACTTCCTTGTTTCCTATTCCTAGAATTACCTCTATGTCGTGAACCTTTATAGGCTCCCTTGTGTTTTTCTCCACTTTGGAATAGCTATATCAACTCACTTTCCTTAGTGTTTCTCTACAATTAAATACCAATATCAATCATTGCTCTAGCATACATACATATGTATATATAAATAGATCAATGTAAAGGAATTATCTTTACTCTCAGACATCAGCTTAGCCGAACCATTTTACCAAATCTCCATCATGCTGTTCAACAAATCTTACACTGTATCCCTTTTTTTTTTTTTACTCATTTTGGATAACCTTTACTATTATTCCTTATAATGGTTGAACCTCATGCTTCTTGTTTTCTTTAAATTTTTTTTTTAACAGCAATTATGATGAAGATTTCAAGCTTAGGAAAGAAAGCAAATGGGGTAAAGTAAATGTAGGAATTCTCACCTCTCCCATTCTTCCTCTTGTTCCTCTACTTTTCCTCCCCACTTCATGTTTTCCCCTGTAGTCGTTTTGTTTCAGTTTCCAACAACAAGGCTCGACACTTTCAACCCCCCTTTTCTTATTGTTTCTGCTTCAGCTGCACCTCCATGAAGTTCTTTCCTCCTCTTCCTTTCCTTTCCTTCTCTTTCTTTCCTTTTCTTCTCTCTTTTTTTTTCAAATACCCACGATTCCAGCTGGTTGTCGTGAGCCCCTGACCTAGCTCTAAATAGCTCCAATTAATGCCAACTTCCAGCTGCTGCTGCCTTATAGTGGCAACAACTCCTTCCTTCTTCCTTCAACTAGTAGCCAGCTTAATTTCATTGTTTTGGTCCTGAAACAGCCCCTATTTAGAGACCTTTCGTAGTACGTGGATCGACATTCTGTCAAACACCAAAAGAGGCCAGCTTTCAACCATCGGCCTTCACTTAATTTTCCATAACTGATGTAAAAACAATACTAATTGTGAATCTATGTCAGGCAATTCTTGACCTTATGGTTTATCTTTCCACACTTAAAATAAACACTTGTCTTTGAATAGCTGAACTTAATCCCATGATACTTACTATAACACAAGGAAGGCTTAGATCCCGATGTAGTAACAAGCTCAAAACTCAAGTTGAGAAGCTACTATTCTCTGCCTCCTCTTGGGGCATTATTCTTAACAGACTTCTTGTTTCTAAGCCACATACTTTTTTCCTTGCCTTATCAACCACTTACTAGCTCATGGAGGTGATACAATTTGAGGTTGAGGCAATTACAAAGTAGAAAGTAGTGGCGATGGGGTACTCATAGGTGCCAAGAGTTGTAAGCAAAATGCCAAATAGACAAAGCATTAACAACATTATCTTCATGCTGTAAATCGGTCAATCAAGTATTCAAACTATCATGTCATATGAGCAGGTTTTGAGGTAAAGACGAGGTCCACCAGTCCCACTTATCTTAATTCAGGTTTTCTTATATTGAAAACGAGCATCCTAACATGCTTTTCAAACACTATTTGCAGTTTATATCCAGACAATACACAGTGATTTGGGATGTAAGTCTAATTCTACCTACCTACACTGGCACGAGACTAGACAAACTAGGCTCTGATACCATTCTGTAACGCCTTCGGAAGCTGGATTTTTGGACTAACTTTTTCCTTCACTTCCTATGTTTGTCACTCGCTCAGTGTAGCTAAAAACCTAATGAGTAGTCTTACTCTTATATTTGTTTAAGACTAGTTGTCTAAGATCCCATTATAGTCTTCTCGTAAGACGTGTCAAAAACGACATTGAAAAACTCCGCCCCTACTTTAGTCTAGTATCCCCCTACTAAGCACATCATCGTTTCAATCTGTAGAAATTTCAAATCTCCATGTAACTTCTAAAATACTAGACATCCATGTGATTTAATATATAAACATATCGAGATTACAACTTAACTACGAATCACAGTATGTTTACAGACTCGATATTACCTAGTACTTAAATCCCGAATCCTATACACTGTGTACAGAAAAGAATTTAGTCTGGGATATAAACAAAAGAACAAAAGATTATACCTTGGCTCAAAATATAACTTTCTGCAGCTCGACAAAAAGACTCTTGATGCACCACGCTTGTGCCGAGTTTACCTGAAATAATCTGAGGTGGAAGGGGGTGAGCTTTAGGGAAAGCCCAGTAAGAAAATATACGCTAAGTGATATTAGATGTTCTACTATGTTTGTGCATGTGTATGCGTAAATAAGTGCGTCAAAACTCATGCTTAAGTATGTTTTACGAAAAATGCAAGTTGACAAATCATTGTTCTGTAAGCTATAAAAACACTCGCACTCATGCATTTATAAAATCGAAATACACAATCAAAATATTTTCCAAGAGACAGGATTTCATTGATAAGGTATCGTAATATAACCGGGATCTTTGGAAATAACCGAAAGCTTTCTATGAAAGCATCCACTGTAGCTAGCAGTGGTTACCGTTCCGAACCAAGATTCTATCCATGATCATGAATCCTCCTAGCACCAGTGATCATCTAGTAGCTGAGGTACAAGTCACGACTATTTGTCGGACACCTGAAAGATCACAAAGCATCCAGGATATTTCACGATAATTGCCACACAGGCTTACTAAATGCCACATAGGCATAATTTAAACGCCACACATGCGAGTGCCACACAGGCTTAATAAACGCCACACAAGCGAGTGCCACACAAGCTCAATAAACGCCACACAAGCGAGTGCCACACAAGCTCAATAAACGCCACACAAGCGAGTTAAGTGCCACACAGGCAAATTCCGAGCATCCCTTGTCTCTTATGCCAAAATTCATGCAAGAATACTTTTACAATGTATCTTGAGTATGGGAGACATAATTCGTATTAAACCCTCACGTTTTGATAACCTCATCGTACAAAACATATTTTAAAAAGACAGTATCTCGATGACTAGTAATGGTGCTTGAGGTATATGAGGTTTTAAATACATTATAGAATTAAATCAATGCCAAAAATCTATTTACTAATTTCTAACGAAATTTCGGCATTATGACGACATAGGTAGAATACTACCCAGCATCATAATCCACAACAAACAACCTGCATAAAACGCCAACCAACAGTATATTCATCCACAAATCCAACACAGTTCAAATTCAAAACCATTTGTACTTCAACTCAGTTCAATATGTATGAAATTCAACCAAGAATGTATTTCGAATCAATAAGTATTAAATAACAGAAATTTGGACATACACAACATAGCAGACTAATAAACGTTTACCGTATATTCCCTTACCTTACGTTGCACGACACCAAGATTGGTAACGCTACACTTGCAAGCCTTACCTCTTTAGCATTTTCTCAAAATTGTTCTTCACTTAACCTTTTAAGGCTCATCAAGGCGAGCACACTTGTTCTTGCTCTTCTCCCTCTTTCTTTAACCATTGTGTTTTTCCAAAACACACTTACAACTTAAATTTCCAGCCCTCCTAAAAATACACTGCCGTGGTATTAATTTGCCATTCAATATATATATATATATGTGTGTTATTCTCAATAACATTATAATATTTAGTCTAAAAATGCATCAATTACTCATGTCGCTTAACCATCGGATAACTACAACATTCATACATGTCATTCTACTTGTCACAGCCCGCGACCCTATTTTTTACCTTATTCTATACATCTTATATGGTTGGGCTGTCTGCGATACTTTACTTTTCTTTTACATATTAACAATTTCATATTAAATTATAATATGAAATACATCCCCTATCTTACTTCATAAGAAAATAGTACTGTGAAAATGTCTAAATACGGAAAATAAATAATCGTACCTCATGTCATAAGTCGAGCTGTCGCATCGTCTCCAAATGCACAGCCGAAGTCCTTTAGATGTCAGACTCTTAGTCCTCGAAAACCTAAAATGTTAATATTAAGGGGTGAGCAAACCACGGCTCAGTAAGGGAATTATATGCATACTTGATATTCAGCTTCCTATATGCTGAAAATCTTTTTCATTTTTCCCATGGGCTCTAGGCTCGCATGTAGGAAAGATACTACAG
Organism: Heritiera littoralis; assembly: GCA_031772115.1. NCBI lineage: Eukaryota > Viridiplantae > Streptophyta > Magnoliopsida > Malvales > Malvaceae > Heritiera > Heritiera littoralis. Next base: position 5,360,451 of record JAPDPK010000009.1, read on the forward strand.
TCGGCTAGGGATCCGGATGGAGTAAGGTAGGTATTTTGAAATACCTATCTTGTCCCGAAATCTAGAAGCAACTGTAGAGAGTAATTTTTCATTCTTGTTTTGAAATCCAAATCCTTTTCTTTTTTTTTATTTCGTAACCTTTTCATATTCTTTTCAAAATAATGCTTTTATGAAATAAAGCATTTAAATAAAATAACTAATATTCATAATTTCTTTGAAAAGAATATTAGTTAAATCATCTTCCTTTTCATTCAAAACTCATTTCATATTTTACTGTACAACCATAATTAGTACAGTACTTTAAATAGCAAAATCAGCTATTAAATCCTTTTTGTATAACATATATATCATTTAAATCTAATATTCAATTTAAAAATTAAAATAAGAATATTAGATTTATTTTCCTCCTCTTTCCTTTTTGGAAAACATATCACATATTCATGTCACATATAGTCTAATATTCAATTAAAATCATAGTAAAAATATTAGACTTATAAACTCTTTTTCTTTCTGAAAACATATTACATGTTCATATCACATGTCATATAAAATCATCTCGTAGTACTAAAATCAGTACCGAAATAAGCATTATGTAAAATGCTGTAAATCACTTTCATTTAACTTATCACATATCACGTAAAACATTTCTCATATATGGAGACTTAGGCACACACGCCCAGCCCGTCCACTGGGTCGTTACTCATATCATGCTATAGACCCCGAAGGGTATAAATAATCATGTCAGATCTATGGTCATAGTTTATAATTGTCCTCGGCGGATCACTGATCAGGTGTCGGTCGGGACTACATATCACATATCACATGTTACATATCACATATCACGTATTACATATCACATGTCGGCATGATAGAGGGCCAACTAGTCTCAAAACCATGTTATTCATCATAAAATAAACCTTTATGGAATTTATAAAAATATATAATTTCATAATTTAAACCATAAAGGTTATAAAATCATTTAGTGAATATTTAAGAAATATATAAAAATATTCACTTTATTTCTTTTCATTTTCTATATCGTATTACGTGTAATTTACATATCAGGAAAATTTTCGGTGATTTCATTATCACCATTCTCGAAAACATGAATATTTTAAAATAACTTTCATTTTATTCTTGTTTTTATGAAAATATTCATTTTCTCGATTTTCGTGGTTGAAAGTCATTTCTCGTGAAATAAAATCATTTATTATGATTTTATGAAATTTTCTAGAAATTCTCGATAATTTTCAATAATTTTTCGGCAGTATAAAGGCTACCGATTGGCTAGCCTCCTGCACGGAAAATACAGTTTATAATTTCAACCGGTACTTCACCACAATTTTCCAACGAATCATTCATCGCAATATTTTCATAAATATTTTCATAAAATATTTCATAATTAAAATCATGCAGACTGAATATCCCTTATAGTGCTGCACATGCATCCCTTACCTTTTCCGGGTCGGCGACTTCCTCTTACCGGTCGCGCCCGTACTCCATCTCTTCCGATTCCTCATCTCGATCGCCGAGAATAATTTCTGGAATTTAAATTCTAAATTTTAGAATTTTCTCAAATTATTTAAATAAATAATTTATTTAAATAATTATCATTAATAATTTCTTGGATTTCTTACCGATTCCCGAGATTCTCGAGTTCTCGAGAATTTTTTGAATTCCCGAAAATTTTCCTTTTTCTCTCTCTCTCTCTTTCTTCTTTTCCTCTTTTCTTTCTTCCTTTTTCTCTTTTCTTTTCTTTCTCTTTCTTTTCTTTTTCTTTTTCTTTTTCCTTTTTTCTTTTCTTTTTCTTTTCCTTTTTCCCGTTGGTCGGTTCAGCCTTCTTCCTAGCCGGTTCTTCACCGGCGGCCGGTTCTCCGGCGGTTCATTGGCTCCTCAATTGGCCGATGGCACAGCGAAGCTACCGGTGCCTTCCGTTTGCCCTGGATCGGCGGCATATCGGCGGATCGACTCGATTTAGCTTCGGTTTCATCCGCCTCTTCGCCGGCCTTCCTCCGCCGTTCACCGCGCCTCGGGTGGCCTCTATCGTCTTCCTCTCCCTCCGGCGGTGCTTCGGTGGTAGTGGCCGTGCCTGGATCGGCCGGCACCGTCGTCTGTCATTTTTCCTTTTCTCCTCTGTTTTTCTCCGCTTTCCTTCGTTTCTGTTTTCCATTAGTTTCTCTTCTCCCTTTTCCTTTACCGACGTCGACATCGACATTAGCTTCCTCTCCTCAGCTCGCCGGCAACCGCCTCCCCCTTCTCTCTTTTTCTTTCCGCCGTCTGCGGCAGTGTTCCTTCTCTGTTTTGTAACAGAGAAGGGAAACAGGGATCGGGTTATATCCCGATCCCATTTCTTTCTCTTCTTTTTTTTATTATTTTTTTATTATTTTATATATATAATTATTTCTTTTAATTATATATATAATTATAGATAGATAGATATATATATATATATATATATTTATATAACTCATTTATTTATATATATATCTATACACATCACTTTAAAATAAAATAATATATATTTTATATATATATATATATTTTATTTATATACATAATTGTATATAAAAATATACACATTTATTTATTTAATATAAAATAGTATATATTCCTTTTATAATATACACTATATTTCATATATATATATATATATACACATATATATACACATATGTATTATATAAAAACATCTGCAAATATATTTATATAATCTAATTATATAAATATATTTTTATACGCATTTTTATTTTATTAAATTTTGGAATTCCTAATATCCAATTTATATTTCTCCATTTTTATTCCTTATTTAATTTGGATTTCAATTAATCCAAATTAAATTTCCTCTCTTCATCATTTTCCATAATTTCAACCTTATCCTTATTTCCAATTTATCCAAATTTAAATTCCTCAATTTCCTCACTTCCATAATTTCGAGAATTTCAACGATATTCCCATCTCGTAAATAAGTTTTATTTATTTACTTTAATTTATTTATTTCCTTTTATCTATTTTCTTTAATATTAATTTCCAAAAATAGAAAATTTGCGGTTATCACATTCTCCCCACCTTAAGAAATTCGGTCCTCCGAATTTTACTTAATTCATAATGTGGTAGCATCCTGTATACTTATCACTCTTGACCTTTTGATCATCTTCTGTATTATACTGCCAGTATACCTTTAAGAACATAATCGCCTTTTATACCTCTATATATCATTTCTCATCATATACTTATACTCCCTTAAATTTCTTATCAATTGGGAGTTATCCATTTCCACTCCTTTTCATATCACATATGATTCATATTGTTCATCATCCATCTTTCTTATTTGGTGCCAAGTCGATATGTTTCGATAATTATTATTTACCGATTTTAATCAATAGTATGTAATTGTCCCAGTAGCTTTCACATCTCGTGCATCCGCTCTCTCAACATATTATCGAGCGTTTCCATTCTACGCTCAAACATTTACATCATGTACGGAGCGGTGCTGTCAATAGATTTAGAATCTTAGAGCCTTTTGCTATTTCCCATAACATATAGCTACTCAGAGATTCCCATCACATATAGTGCTCACTGGAACTCCACATACATTCTCATCATCTTTTATAATTATATTTCGACTATGGCACTAAAGAATCTAAGAGTTTGATAATGGATAAGTGATTTCATTAGACTATCAGTCTATAATCACTTCCATATTATCATATCTCTTTCAGATTCTTCATTATTATCTCCAATACTCTTTTCATATTGATTTCATCAATTGTTGTAGTTCATTTGCAAACTTTACTATTTACCCTCTTTTACCATAATAGAATCAGGAGACAATCATTTTCTCTCCATATTATCTTTTCATGTAATCTCATCATTACATCTCTTATTCTTATGGTATACTCTATATCACTTAGGTTTTAGAATATACCTGAGAATATACTCTTTTAATAATTTAGATTCCATAGTGACAAAATGAAATTATCATTTAATCTTCTCATTATTTAACTTCATTCTTGAATCTATAATTATCAATTTAATCACCTAATTATCCATACAATCCACTATTTCCATCATTTCGAGGCGGTACATATATATATATATATATCCTTTTTCCATTTATATTATTGGCAGTAAAAATATAAATCATTTCTTTACTCCTTTGAGTATAATTACTTTTCCTCTATCGAGTTTGGCTCGATCTTACATTTAACCATAATCATGTGATAACCACAAAATCACTTTTAGTTTTAAATTCGGGAACTATTTCATATTCGTGTTCCCTTTTCTTCATATACTTTCCTCTTATGACATATTCATCTTTTCCTTCATCATTATTTCAGTCACTTTTTATCAATGGCAAAGTATTCCACTATTACCTCTTTTAACCTTTTACATACCCTCTTTATACTTATTCATTCATCGACTTTAACCTTTTACATTTTTTAATCATATCAGTAGAGCAGCTAACCCATAAACTCTCCTATAGACTGGCAATATTATCTGGCTAAACTCATCCATTTTGTATCTCAATCACTATCTCTTCATTATAGACAGATTCACATCGCTCTGTCATTCGAGATCATATCTTGGAAAGAGATATTGTATAGCCACATTTCTTATTTGCCAATCTTAACATATTATTTCACTGTCTTTAAGAGTCTACGGGGTTATACCACTATGCTGCTCATTTTCCATTTGTGCCTTAGACTGTACCGATATCATCACTTTATCCTTGTATGGGTGCCTCATTCAGTATGCTTATATACCTCACAAGGTATTTCATTAACCTTGTAAACCTCACTAGGAACTCGTAAAAAATTTTATCGAGTTCTAATCATTATCATCTTGTGACCATCATTCTTCAACTTTTCATTTGATGATGCCTTTTACAAAGATTGATCTTATAACTCCCTATACATCTCTGATTAAATCATATTTAAGGCATCAATTCCATATAGATATTTACTTGTTCTTCATAAGAACTTAGTGTATAATAAAAATTTAATACATCATTTAATTCATCCTCAATCACATCATTTGTATTTCCATCAATTCCTTTTATACAAGTGAATTTCATTATCCACAAAATTTTTCAGAGTTATTTTCTAAGCTTTTCGGATTCTTTCTATATTCTCCAATATAAGCTTAAGAATAAATTTCATATTTAAAATCGAGTCACCGTTAGTTCGATTTTTCCAATCTATATAACTCTGAAAATTCATCAGGAATCTCCTCCGATGCTTTCTTTAATCATTCATCTCTCATCATTTTGGACATTCATCTTTGTGTCCTATCATTTCACTCAAGGCAAAGATATTTAATATTTAAATCATTTTAACATTTGCTCCGCCTTGATTTGCTTATTTCTCGTATTCCACAACATATCAATCCTCTTAATTTACAATGCTGTTTTAAGTGCAATTATTTAATTAACACCTTTCACAGCTAACCGATTTATTATTTCTGTAATTTATTTTTACAATCATTTTCCGATAATAATACAGGTTAGCTGTTATCTTCCTCATCTCTTATCATCATTTACTATTGTTATGCATATACTCAAATTTTATATCACTCCATACAGTATATCATTCTTAAAACATAATTCAAAATATTCCGATTCTATAATTATCTGCTTAATAGTTCAAAGATAGTAGGGATGTATAGAACCAGAATTAACAGTACTGCTATGGATTTCATCCTCTATACTGATCTCTTCTCAGTCATCTCCAGTAATCATATTACTTTTCATCATATCCAACGATCCCGTAATGATATCCCGTTAATACACTTTTAATTTAGACCCATAAAATAAATACTAAGTCGCTCATCCTGCGACTTCCCTATAACCATTCGGGTCATGTTGGTAACCTAAGTATAGTGAAATTTATAATCGGGATCGTTATACCCATATTGTGTCCTTATACCATCAATAATTCCATTACTATCAATATATTCAAAATCGACTTGATTTTATCACTATTCAAACCATAATCCCACATAGGGGCATTTTCATCATTTCACATTTATTTCTTTCTCCTCATTATACATTTAAATAAATGATCTTATTATCTATGTATTGATAGTACCCCTTTCTCATACCACTATTAGTATTTTAAAATCTTTTTCGATTTCGACAGAGAAATCCACAAGGATCCATAATTGAATTATTTTGCATAAAATGCAGCTTTACATCATCAATTTCTCTGTCAAATCAATCAATTTCAAGTTCTGTTGGTTTATCTTGACTCCCGATAAAATTTTGAAGGCAGGGGTATTTTGGTCATTTTTGGTCAAAAATATTCTCTCTCCTCATAATACCTTCAATCGGTGATCTTAAAGTCTATTTAATGATGATATTTCATTTCCCTCCTTTATATCATCACTTTCAGGTCTCAGTTCGATCCGAACAGAAAGTACTGGTGGGGCCCTCACCGAGTCCATTTCTGTTCTTTACCAAACCGACCTTCATTTAGATTATAAGATCATTTCAGGTATCATTCCTGAGCCGTTTCCCCTTTTTGACATCTTTAGTTCATAATTCTCACCCCCTTCTAAACACTTAACTCAATTTACAATCATTTATTTTCTCTACGTATTTAAATTCACAATACTACAGGGGATGTTAACATTTTCAACATGTTTCCTTCCCAAAGTATCGACAGACATTAGGCCAACCCTGCTCTGATACCATTAAATCTGTCACAGCCCGTGACCCTATTTTTTACCTTATTCTATACATCTTATATGGTTGGGCTGTCTGCGATACTTTACTTTTCTTTTACATATTAACAATTTCATATTAAATTATAATATGAAATACATCCCCTATCTTACTTCATAAGAAAATAGTACTGTGAAAATGTCTAAATACGAAAAATAAATGATCGTACCTCATGTCATAAGTCGAGCTGTCGCATCGTCTCCAAATGCATAGCCGAAGTCCTTTAGATGTCAGACTCTTAGTCCTCAAAAACTTGAAATGTTAATATTAAGGGGTGAGCAAACCACGGCTCAGTAAGGGAATTATATGCATACTTGATATTCAGCTTCTTATATGCTGAAAATCTTTTTCATTTTTCCTATGGGCTCTAGGCTCGCATGTAGGAAAGATACTACAGTCGGCTAGGGATCCGGATGGAGTAAGGTAGGTATTTTGAAATACCTATCTTGTCCCGAAATTTAAAAGCAACTGTAGAGAGTAATTTTTCATTCTTGTTTTGTAATCCAAATCCTTTTTTTTATTTCGTAACCTTTTCATATTCTTTTCAAAATAATGCTTTTATGAAATAAATCATTTAAATAAAATAACTAATATTCATATTTTCTTTGAAAAGAATATTAGTTAAATCATCTTCCTTTTCATTCAAAACTCATTTCATATTTTACTGTACAACCATAATTAGTACAGTACTTTAAATAGCAAAATCAGCTATTAAATCATTTTCGTATAACATATATATCATTTAAATCTAATATTCAATTTAAAAATTAAAATAAGAATATTAGATTTATTTTCCTCCTCTTTCCTTTTTGGAAAACATATCGCATATTCATGTCACATATAGTCAATATTCAATTAAAATCACAGTAAAAATATTAGACTTATAAACTCTTTTTCCTTCTGAAAACATATTACATGTTCATATCACATGTCATATGAAAAATCATCTCGTAGTACTAAAATCAGTACCGAAATAAGCATTATGTAAAATGCTATAAATCACTTTCATTTAACTTATCACATATCATGTAAAACATTTCTCATATATGGGGACTTAGGCACACACGCCCAACCCGTCCACTGGGTCGTTACTCATATCATGCTATAGACCCTGAAGGATATAAATAATCATGTCAGATCTATGGCCATAGTCTATAATTGTCCTCGGCGGATCATTGATCAGGTGTCGACCGGGACTACATATCACATATCACATGTTACATATCACATATCACGTATTACATATCACATGTCGGCATGATAGAGGGCCAACTAGTCTCAAAACCATGTTATTCATCATAAAATAAACCTTTATGGAATTTATAAAAATATATAATTTCATAATTTAAAACCATAAAGGTTATAAAATCATTTAGTGAATATTTAAGAAATATATAAAAATATTCACTTTATTTCTTTTCATTTTCTATATCGTATTACGTGTAATTTACATATCAGGAAAATTTTCGGTGATTTCATTATCACCATTCTCGAAAACATGAATATTTTAAAATAACTTTCATTTTATTCATGTTTTTATGAAAATATTCATTTTCTCGATTTTCGTGGTTGAAAGTCATTTCTCGTGAAATAAAATCATTTATTATGATTTTATGAAATTTTCTAGAAATTCTCGATAATTTTCAATAATTTTTCAGCAGTATAAAGACTACCGATTGGCTAGCGTCCTGCACGGAAAATACAGTTTATAATTTCAACCGGTACTTCACCACAATTTTCCAACCAATCATTCATTGCAATATTTTCATAAATATTTTCATAAAATATTTCATAATTAAAATCATGCAGACTGAATATCCCTTATAGTGCTGCACATGCATCTCTTACCTTTTCCGGGTCGACGACTTCCTCTTACCGGTCGCGCTCGTACTCCATCTCTTCCGATTCCTCATCTCGATCGCCGAGAATAATTTCTGGAATTTAAATTCTAAATTTTAGAATTTTCTCAAATTATTTAAATAAATAATTTATTTAAATAATTATCATTAATAATTTCTCGGATTTCTTACCGATTCCTGAGATTCTCGAGTTCTCGAGAATTTTTCGAATTCCCGAAAATTTTCCTTTTTCTCTCTCTCTCTTTCTTCTTTTCCTCTTTTCTTTCTTCGTTTTTCTCTTTTCTTTTCTTTCTCTTTCTTTTCTTTTTCTTTTTCCTTTTTTTCTTTTCTTTTTCTTTTCCTTTTTCCCGTTGGTCGGTTCAGCCTTCTTCCTCGCTGGTTCTTCACCGACGGCCTGTTCTCCGGCGGTTCACTGGCTCCTCAGCTGGTCGACGGCACGGCGAAGCTTCCGGTGCCCTCCGTTTGCCCTTGATCGGCGGCACGGCAGCGGATCGACTCGATTTAGCTTCGGTTTCATTCGCCTCTTCGCCGGCCTTCCTCCGCCTTTCACAGCGCCTCGGGTGGCCTCCATCATCTTCCTCTCCCTCCGGCGGTGCTTCGGTAGCAGTGGCGGTGCCTGGATTGGCCGGCACCGCCGTCTGCCATTTTTCCTTTTCTCCTCCGATTTTCTCCGCTTTCCTTCGTTTCTGTTTTCCGTTCGTTTCTCTTCTCCCTTTTCCTTTGCCGGCGTCGACGTCGGCATTAGCTTCCTCTGCTCAGCTCGCCGGCAACCGCCTCCCCCTTCTCTCTTTTTCTTTCTGCCGTCTGCAGCAGTGTTCCTTCTCTGTTTTGTAACAAAGAAGGGAAACAGGGATCGGGTTATATCCCGATCCCGTTTCTTTCTCTTTTTTTTATTTTTATATATATATAATTATTTCTTTTAATTATATATATAATTATAGATAGATATATATATATAACTCATTTATTTATTTATATATATATATATCTATACACATCACTTTAAAATAAAATAATATATATTTCATATATATATTTTATTTATATACATAATTGTATATAAAAATATACACATTTATTTATTTAATATAAAATAGTATATATTCCTTTTATAATATACACTATATTTCATATATATATATATATATATATATATATATACATACATACATATGTATTATATAAAAACATATGCAAATATATTTATATAATCTAATTATATAAATATATTTTTATACGCATTTTTATTTTATTAAATTCTGGATTTCCTAATATCTAATTTATATTTCTCCATTTTTATTCCTTATTTAATTTGGATTTCAATTTATCCAAATTAAATTTCCTCTCTTCATCATTTTCCATAATTTCAACCTTATCCTTATTTCCAATTTATCTAAATTTAAATTCCTCAATTTCCTCACTTCCATAATTTTGGGAATTTCAACGATATTCCCATCTCGTAAATAAATTTTATTTATTTACTTTAATTTATTTATTTCCTTTTATCTATTTTCTTTAATATTAATTTCCAAAAATAGAAAATTTGCGGTTATCACATTACTAGTCTTCCTTTAATTATGAAGAATTAACATGCTACAAATTTAAATAATCCTAACCAACGTCCATGAATATTACTTAATCATAAGCTGTTGTATATAAATTTTTCCAAAGTTCGCTACACACCACGATCACTTCATAACATAAATTTAACATGCACTATTGTGGTAATTAACTCATAATTTCATTAACTAAAATGTAACACTAACTATATTTAAGTTACTTTATAATTCACAATTTTACTACTAAACAATATAAACATAGCAAGTCTTGTATAAATAACCTTACCTCTTTCAAGCGTATATTTATCTTTACAAAAGAATACATTCACATTCTCAAATAAAATTACTCCAACCAACAATATGTATATTACTTACCTTTAAGCCGATTATATGAAGCATTCTTAAATCTTCCTTCTCTAAGAATTCCCTTGAAACCTCCAAGCTAAGTTCACTCCCTTGCACTTATTTATTTATTTGCCTTGTTCTTCTTTTCTACTTCAGCTCCTTTTCAACACCCTATACACCACATATTTGTTCCTCTACGCCAAGCTTCCCTCTTCCTCTGTTCATCCTTAATCACACACCAAAAGACTCCACTTTAGACACCAAAACAACCTATGTACAAGCCACATTTCAGCACCCAACAAGGCTCTCGGTACAGCCTTGATCAGTGGCCACTTTCGTTCATTTTGTAGTCTTAAAATCAGAACCCAAATGCCTCCTAAAATCCCCTGCTACTGCTGCCCTATTCTGGCCTGAACAGCAGCCAACACGGCAGTAGGTACAGACTCCTTTCCCTGCACCTACAGTCGCAATCAGCCTTTCAAACACTGTTGGAACGCCACTGCTTCAGCTGTTTCCCCTATTTCTTTCCTTCACCAGCCCCTGGCCATAACTTATCTTCTTTTCTTCTTCCCACCTTCTCAGGTTTGGTTCACCATTCAGCCCTTGAACAGTATCGAGCCATGCTTCAACCCAGCCAAGACATCTAATTGTTGCAGTTACTTTCTCCTTTCTCTCGGTTCAAGCCCTATTCTTAAAGCAAAATGGGTCCCCTGTTCTGCTAGCTTAACCGAGGAAGAGAGCTCCTCAATTGTAAATTTCAAGACTCCCACGTTAGTGGGAGTAGGTGAGGGATTTATTTGTTTTATATTATTATTTAATATATATATTTGTTTATTTCAAAAAGGTATTATTTATATTTTTATTCTTCTTTATATATATACATATATGAAATACATTTATATATTAATTTCCTTCATATCCTATTATTTATTAGTATACATCCCAAATTAAATCCCTGGGATATTTTATTTTATTTTATGTATTTATTTATTTTCTTATCTTTCATTTCTCTTTATCCAATTATTATCATTCTTGATATTTCTATCCACTAAACTCTTATGATCACTTAATCCTCATAAATTCTTAAATTTCTTCCAATAATACACTTGTCTTTATACCAAGACAATGAAATTTGCGGATATCACACTCCTCTACTGGTGCGTGGTCCACGGTTACAATTGTTGTTTCTCCCTTCTCTGTCTCGCCTACAGCGGCCTTATTGCAGGCAACCAAAAACTCAGCCTTTAGCCCCTATTTAAACACCCTAAACAGCAGCCTTGTTTCAACCACAGTTAGCGTCCCTTTCTAGACCCAAAACATCCATCTTTACCCCTGTTTCTTTCCTGTCTTTCCACGTGTAAAAATACCCTATTTTTCAGCATTACTTCCCCTATTTCCAGCCCTTACTTGAGCTTTTTTTTGTGTTGCCAAAACATAGCTTGACAGCATGCCAAGTTCAGCCCCTACCGAACCCCTGTTGTAACTTGAAATCAACCAGAAATGGCCGCCAAACTCAGCTCCAAAGAGCCTATTTTCAACCTTTGTACAGCCACAAGAATTGGGCCTAAAACCAACCTTAATTTAGTAGCTAAACCTCAACTCATTTCAGCCCTAATGTACATCTTGAAACCACGTTCAAGTCCCTCAATTAGCGCCCACAGCCAAGTCCCCTATTCAACACCTCCAAGCTTCAACCATCTACCTGGATTCCTTTTCCCTCACGTGGCCTAGTTTAGTTTCTCCCTCTCTTTTATATTTTGGTTTCAAAACAAATGGGTAAAGGTAGATAGTGGACTACCCTTAAACAGAAATAATAGAGGTACGAGATTTGTTTCCTTGTTCTGGACCTTCCTTACTTGACAACTTCTTCTTCTGTTTTCTCCTTCTTCATCTCGTCTTCTCTCCCTCGTCTCTTGTAGCTCTGTTTTATCATTTCCCAACCCGAGAGTCCCCACTGCTTCAACCACTTCTTTCGCCATATTTTATGCCATCTTCAACCGCTAAGAGGATCGATCTACAACGCCAGCTACAACCTTTCTCATTGGGCTCATCTCTCAAATGGAAGCTATTTCGATTTCACTCTCGACATTTGTTGGTTGCAAGAGCAGCAGTGTTTGGGTCCCTTGTCGCACGCCTCCTATGCTTCAATTCTCCCGCAACTCCTCTTTCCCTCGGGCTCTCTTTCCTCCTTTTTACTTTTCTTAGTCTGTCCCTTTCTTCCCCTTCCTTCTATTATTTTATTTTTTTTTAACCAAGGCTCCTACTGCCTCTTGTTTTATTTTCACGTGGGAGCAGGTAATGATTTTGATTAGCTTCCTAAGGAAGCCAATAGGAAGCCAATCAAATTTTATATTAAAATTATTATTATTATTATTATATATATAGATTTTTTATTATGTTATTATATATATATACTATTTCATTACTTTTATTTTATTTTATTTATTTTTTTAATTACTTATTTAGTTATTCATTATTATTATTTATCTATATATATGTATATATATATTTTTAACATATATATATTTTTATCTTAAACATTTGCATACCTATACATGTTATTTATATATATCATGTCTAATGTGTATAATATAAGCGATGGTAATATACATATCTATTAACTTATATTCTCATCGTGTAAAATTATAAAAGTATAAATTTACTTTGTTTATCAGATATACATATGTATGTAAATCAAAAATATAGACAGACATTCATTAATTGTTAAACACACTAAACTCAAACTTTTGGATTCAGTACTCCAGTTAATACAAAATTTTTGGTTGTAATTCCATGCTAAGTTTACTTAATTAATTTATTTGTTTACAATTCAGGTACAGAGTTTTACAGTCTTCACACTGCCACCCTACCAAGCTTCGGAGTGGTTGAACCGTCGGAATGGGTGGGCATCGATGGCTGAACTGGCCAAGCAAGGTGAACCGATTGAACCGGCTCAGACCAAAAAAAGAAAAGAAAAGAAAAGAAAAGAAAAAAGAAAAAGAAGAAGAAGAAGAAGAAGAAGAAGAAATGGGTAAGGAAATTTATAAGATTTTGTTATATTCCATTTAAATTTATAGAAATTGTTGGATTATTTTCTAAGCGAATATATGTGTGAATTGTTAAAATTGTAGTAACTTGGTAATGAGGCAAATGGTGGATTTCGGCTAGGCTCGAAAATCGGGAACACGCTAAGCTTGAGGCAAATTGGTAAGATACTTTTATAAAGTAGTGGTAGTGTTACATTGTATGTTTTGGAATTGTGATCCTGATGATGAATGATTATTGAAATGATTTTTAAATGCTAAGAGGACCTACAATTGGTGGTAGGGGTCTTAGTAAGAGATAAATAAATGGTGAGAATCAATGGTTGTGTGGTTATAAACTGTATTTCCTTGCAGGAGGTTTTGATAAAATTAAGTCGTTATGCTATCAAAATTTATATCAAAATGTTTGATGAAAAAGGTTAAGTTTTCTCGTGTAAATGGAATTTTGGAAAGATTTATCGAAAGATAAGTTTTGAAAAGACTTTATCATGTTGCCAGAAAACTTGATTTTTGAAATAGCTGAGAAGGTAAATGATTGAGTATGATAACATGATGAGTTACATGATGTGAGCCTTATAGAATCGATAAATGGATTTATCTTAATATCATGAATTGGTTATCAAGTCGAGATTGAGATGGATCGATTAGTCAGATCATTGATAAAAGTAACGAGGATTATATGATATAGCTTGGAAGAGAATATCAAGGTTGTAATTTAGATAGTTGAACGATTGAATTGTGGAATTATCGACGTAGCGATGATTTTAGAATTAATTGATTTGGATTTCTTGATATTGGAGTAGTTTCGAACGTGATAACACGGACATTGTAAGAGGTCAATATTGAGATGATTTTATTATATTACATCGTATTTTCGAATATACGTGAGATAATAAGCGGATCTACACTTGTGGTAGGGGTCTTAGTATCAACATTTTGGTATACGATGGATAGTTGTGATATTGATGTTATAACAAATGTATGACTTATGCATACATAATCTTATTGAAATTGAGCTCGAATTACAATATGATCCAATCATTGATAGATTCAAATAAATGAGTGTCAAACATGTGATTATATGATTTCAGTTATAACTTTGGAATAGGTCTTGAATAATAAGATCGGCAATTGTATAAGTTCGATATTCTGATATAAAATGTTTTGGAACACTGTTTGATAATGAAAATTGGCCAAATCTCTTAAGTGGGTAAACTGCTAAACTAAGATTAATTTAATAATACCTTTATAGATAATTCTAGCATGGTATTATATTATACATGTCATATGAAAATTGATCTGAAAACCGTGATTTGATTTGGTGATAGTGGATGAAATTGGGCATCAAGTTGGAATAATGAACGAGTGCCAATATGTTAAACCATAGAGGGATTGTAGACGACTATTGATCTTGTGATTTTATATCCTCGATGTTGACTCTGGAATAGGTCCTGAGTGATGATATCTATAATTGCATAATTTCAGTATCTTAATGGCTATATAGAAATGTGACATTTAAATATTCAGAGATACTAAGAGGACTTATACTGACAGTGGTGGTCCTAGTATTGAATGATGAAATGTACAAGTGATTTTTATAGTCGATAATTATTGTGAAATGATATTGAATATCGAGGAACCACAGTGAATATCGAAATTACCTATGAGGTATGATTCGATTGAAATCAAAAGAACCTATGAGGTATGATTCGATTGAAATCAAAAGAACCTATAAGGTATGATTCGATTGAAATCAAAAGGATGGAAATGAGGAATTTGGATTATAGTTAACACTATAATTAAATGATATATTTCACGAAAATGATAATTCATTATTTTGAACTCATGATTGAATTTGCATCGCATTTAAGCATGCCTTGTTACAACTTGAAACATTATAATAATGTTTATATGAATACTATAAAGTATTGATTAGTTTTGAAAGGAAAGTATATGGTAAATATATACTTTATATATAAAACCTCTTAAATAATGATACCATATGCTTTACATGATCTTTGACAAGAAAAGCTAAAGATTTAAATGTTTTATGAGACTGTAGGCACCCTAAAAGAATTAAATTCAATAAAGCATAATGGAAACTGCTTAATTGGAGATTACTCATTAGGCAGAGATGCTTGTCCGACAATAGTCGTGGACAGGGCTCAGTCACACCTGATCCGTGGGGCTGAGAGAGATTAGGTCTATGGCCATAGATAGTGCCCTAGTTGGTTTCCAGGGGACGATGATATGATTTCACTGCAAGCTACAGTGATCTAAGTCTTTATTGATAAAGTATTAGGGATCTAGCCTAGTCTCAAACTGATATGATATGCAGTTTAGAGTATGCTTTTAAATTGATATGAACTCTAAACT
This sequence comes from Heritiera littoralis, assembly GCA_031772115.1. NCBI lineage: Eukaryota > Viridiplantae > Streptophyta > Magnoliopsida > Malvales > Malvaceae > Heritiera > Heritiera littoralis. The sequence goes on from JAPDPK010000009.1 coordinate 5,376,355, forward strand.
AATATGATTTCACAGTATATGAAATGTGTTTCGATATTGTACTTGATTACACATGATATGAAAAGAGAAATGTGCACATTTGATTTGAAATGATATGAAAAGACATGTTTTGAATTGACATATATGAAAAGTGAAAAGACATGTTTTGAATTGACATGATATGAAAAGAGAAATGTGCACGTTTTGATTTGAAATGATATGAAAAGACATGTTTTGAATTGACATGATATGAAAAGAGAAATGTATACGTTTTGATTTGAAATGATATAAAAATACATGTTTTGATTTGACATGATATAAAAAGAGAATTATGCATACTTTCAACCTTGTCTTAAAGGTATATATGAAATGAATTGAGAATCGACGTGTTGGAACATGCTCTAAAAGTACATGAAACATGATTTGAAATGATAGTTATCTTACATAGTGAAGCTTGCATAAGTTTTGCATGCTGAGTCAGGACATAACAATATTCTAACTATATGATGTCATGATATTATACGGTACATGTACATAAGACTGATATGAAGAGAATTATGACCTTACACTATCATGATCATGATTTTTCACATGAAAAGTTATATGAGTTGATGTAATACAGGAGTATATTTACTGAATGTAAAGTGACTTGATATGATATCTCAATTGAACATAATATACTATGGGATTGATGTAAGCATGAATTAATAGTATATGATATTCAAGTTATGCGGGATGTATTGTTGTACGATACATTGTAGTATAAGAACAAGAAGGTTGTAAGTGATTTAATAGATTTGTTTAGAGGTTTGAACGATGGATAGATGTCGAGAACGGAGATAATGAGGTACTTTAAATTTCCTTACATCGGTACTCCAAAACCCTCGATCACTTACATTCCTTAAGACATGATCTTGTTATAAGTATGAGATGTTGTCAATTGAGATGGTGAATTGTAATTGCAAACTTGCATATTTTATGCATGGCAGTTAAGACAGTATAATTCTACTCCTGCATTTATATTAGTATCTTACTGAGCCATGGTTTTGCTCACCCTATTTAATTTCATCTCTTTTCAGATTATTAAGTTAAATTCTGCCATGAGGACTTTTGAGTGGGCCTCCGGATATAAAATCTAGGCTTGGTACTAGCCTTTTGAGGTATATGTTCTTTATAAAACACTTGTTTATATGTACGACTTTAATTGATGCACATTACATATTTTGTTAAATAAGTCGGGATGTAACTTAGAATCGTTTCCTCGCTAGTTTAATATTTAAGTGAAATGACTATAGTTTGTATAGTAACTACACTGACACCGAATACAAGTCATAAAATGAAAAGGAAAAATTTAGTCCATAAATTTGTAGACTAAGAAAAGTATGAGCATCAAGTGAACGTCATGGCCTTCGGGTCGTGACAAGAAATATCCTTAATTCAATTATTTTGAAATGTTTAGGACTAATTTCCATGCATTTAAATGTAGAGGACTTAATTCCATTTTGTGACAAACGTGGAGGACATATTTGAGTATTAAGCCTAATTTACAACAATTGACAAAATCATGGCAAAATCTCATTACATCGATAAGTCCTTCCTTATTTGTTATTTTTTTTAATTTTATATAATTATACTCTTTGTTGTTGCGAATTCTTATCAAATTAATAATGATAAAAAAGTCTGTTACATATCTTATTATGTTTGCAATTATGTTGTTGCCTAATTAATTTATTTAAAATTTTTAAAATATTTTATACAACCATACTTTTTTTTATCGCGAATTCTTATTAAATTGACAACAATAAAAAAATCGATATCTTATTATGTTTGCAACAACATTTTATTGTTGTTACCTAATTAACATTTTAAATATTTAATATAACAACACAAAATATTATTATGATATATAATTCATATTTGTAGCGAAAAATATGCAACTACTTTTAGTAGTCGTTGTCAAATTAAATTTTTTTTTGACATTTTTATATGCAAGGATCAAAATAATTGTTACAAAATGTTATTGGCAATTTAATATGTAAACACTTAATTTTGTCTTGATATGATAAATTCAAAAAATTTAAGGATTAAAATGTACACAATAAAATTGACCCAAATTTAATTAAAACATATTTTCTTAATTTAAAATCCAATCAACTTCATGTGAATTTTGAGTCATGTAAAGCTTCTTGGGCTTACAAACATAGAAGCCCAATTTAATTTGAATATGTTCTGTGCACTTGAAGGCTCAAATTTTCCTATTTTTAATTTTATTTTATGGCTTTGTATATGGTACATTAATAGTGTATAATCTCTATATACTGTCAATGCAACAAAAATTAATACCTTATCATAAGCAAACAAAAAAATTTCAAGCCCATAAAAATAAATACAAATAATTTTTTTTTAATTTACTCATAAGTACTTATCGATGAGATATCAACCTCTAGTACATTGATAGTGTATTAAAACTATACATTATCATTACATCGTATATAAATCTTCGTTTTATTTTCTAATTTAGTTTTTGATTTTTAATTTTATTTTTTATTTTAATGAATTTAATTAATGATAATTTCTAAAAAAACTAAAAATGGAAAGAGTTGCCGCCTTCTCACAGCCCCTCTCCCTAAGCTGTCCATCAACCACCTAAATAGTTCGTAGCCAATCCCTCATCCCCATAATAGTCACCTTGGTGACTAGAACTAGCTACTAAGGTCATTTTTGGTGCATATTGTTGGATTATGCCCTTAGAACCATTCATTAGATGATTGACTTTGGCATTTTTATGTATCATGACATTTTTATTTATAGTTCATTATTATATTTGTCTTATAACTGCGTAATATAATCTTATATGATAATGTCCTTAGAATAGTAATAACACACTATTCTTAAAATATCCCTAGTCAAGTATTATTGTGAACAAGGATAACAATAATACGATAAGACTAGTATGTGGTTGACTGATGACCATTGTCATGGATATAGGATATCAAGTCATCACATAGGTACATGTTAGAGAACTATGTACTGGATCGACCCTCCATGAGAACGCTACATGGATTGTTATATGAGTGTCATAAGCGATTCTCATAGTGATGATGGTGTATGTGATCCTTTGACTTGAGATCATCAGAGATCCCAACATAGAGAATTGCATACTTTAATGCTGCTAGATGTCATTCGTAACATGATGGACTATAAAGGTAGTAATTGGGTATGCCTTGATCTATGTAGAGGGATGTTGAGTGATCAAGATAGGATTTATCCCTCTTATATAACAAGAGTGATGTCTTGGGCCCTTTGATAGAGTGAGACTAAAATGCATGGCCGTGCTCAAATAAGTCAATATGAGATATTGATTTTATTTGTTTAATTAGTCTACTTAGGAATCAAGAAACGCTGATTAGACTATACAAGTGTGACACATTCCATGACTTGTGTCTAATCAAGACATAAAAGGATAAAGGGATTAGACTACACAGTAACATCTATCACGAGTAAGGTTATGTCGAGTCATTGACATTCTCGTTACATGGGTAGCAATGATGTGTTGCTAGATACCGCTCATTGCCTGTGACAATTTTGTCATTGCCATTGTTTTGAGAACCTATTGGGTCGCACACTTAGAACGGATCAATGAAGAGCTTAATTAATCCTATTCTGAATTGGATTAAGGATATAACTAATCCTATTCTGAATTGGATTAGGGATATAACTAATCCTATTCTAAGTAGGATTAGAGTTCTGTTTGGCAGTAAATTTTAGGGTAAAATTTACTGCCTATAAAAGGATGTTTTTTTTAAAACATAATCGCACCTTTTAAAACAGAAAAAAAAACATTCTTTTTAATCGAAGCTAGCAATTCGGTTATAAGGAATCAAAAACTCTTTAAGGCTTCTGATCGTGAGACGTTCAAGAATCGTGAGATCCGTTCGTGTGGATACCGTAGAGGCAGGAACGAAAAGTTGTTGCTTGTGACTCGACCAACGAAAGAAAAATCAGAGAAAAACGTTAGGTAAAAATCTTGAAACCCTAATCAGGCAACTCTCCGAATCGATCCTGGTGGAGGCCGAATGTTTTATTTCCGCTGCGTGTTTGTTTCGGTTTCCTTCACGATGATGAATAAGATAGGATAATAATCATCATATCTTATGTTTGATGCACACATTAAGAGAAGGATTGGATTACAATGAGAATTAGTCATCCTCCTAGTATAGGATAACTCAATCCTTTCTAAAAGATAAGGATTATTTCTAATCTCATAGGATTAGAAATAAATATTTATATTTTATTTATTTTATCCTTAACATTTATATTTAAAAATTAACTTATACATTTAATGAAATAATAAAGATTTTTAATTAATTAATTAGTATAATTTATTAGTATAACCCGCAGTCAGGGTTATAATTCTTTTCAAATGTGCCTCGTTAATAAAACTAAAATTTGAAATTGCATTACACTTGTTTGTATAACACGGTGGTTGTTGTTTGAGCATGGTGCATAGTTATAGCCCTAGCCCAATATGATTGTATTTTAGTGGTTGTAAATTTTAATAAATACGACCTGCGTGTCGTGCCTTGTTCTTGAAATTCTTGTTGTACATTCTTTTCTCATCTTACTCCCCTCGAATGTAACTCGAGGTTTCTCTTAAACTATGTAATTGGAGCTGACAACCATGCAAAGGATGACCGAAGAGGCACTTGGAGAAGATGCTATCACCCTTAGGTTAACCCTTAGGGTTTCTCATTGGCTTGGGAAATCCATTTAGTTTGGGCTATAACTATGTCACGTTTATTTTATTGCTTAATTGCATGAGATGCATGGTTTATTTTGTACGTTTATGATATGAAAATCATATGATAATTTCAAAAAAAAAAAAAAGGTAAAATTGGTGAGATCTTATTCAATAAACTAAGAAAATCCGTCAAATTAAATTAAGTCAATAATAGATGCCTACCAATGAATAGCACTCGTCAAGGCTAGAATCGATTTTGTTATGTTTGCCAAAGCAAAATATCATATCTATCTTAGTAAGACGCGATGGGATAATAGTGATATCCAAAGGCTATAAATTGGGTTGACTTAACTAAATTTCCTCAATAGGATTGGGAATTTAAAAGCATAAAGTTGGGCTTCCATTCATGAGATGAATTAAAACAAGTGTTGTTCACCCAACTATCCAAGAGTTACATGAGATGTAATTGGTAAGTGTTGCCTACCTAAATAGCCAAATCTTGGGCGATTAGCCAAAGCTAACTCTAGATAAGGTGAAATATGGATCTTGGCCCACTAGAGAAATTATGTGATAATTTTTTCGAATTAATAGTGAGGGTTGTTGATTCGATAAAAATAGTGGGAGCATCATTTAATAAATAAATATTTAATTAAATGAATGCAATCATGATACTTATATTTTGCATATTTTTGTTGTAGATTACCATGGCATCAAACACAAAAACACACTTTCACTGCGATCTGTCCTTGAGAAGGACAAGTTGAATGGGACAAACTTCCTGGATTGGTACAGGAACCTGAGGATAGTCCTCAAGCAAGAAAAGAAGTTGTATGTCCTTGAGATTCCCTTACCTGAGGAACCACCCTCTAATGCTCCAAGGGCAGAAAGAGATGCTTATAAGAAGCATCAAGATGATGCATTGGATGTTAGTTGCCTTATGCTTGCCTCCATGAATCCCGAGCTTCAAAAGCAACATGAGGAAATGGATGCGTTCGATATGATCGAGCATCTCAAGCAACTCTATCAAGAGGAAGCTAGGCAAGAAAGGTACAATGTCTCTAAGGCATTGTTTCAGTGTAGGATGGCAGAGGGGACTCCCGTTGGTACTCATGTGCTCAAGATGATTGGGTACACTGAAAACCTTGAAAAATTGGGATTTCCTTTAGGCCAAGAGTTGGCCACTGATGTGATTCTGCAATCGTTGCCAGACAGTTACAGTCAATTTGTTGTTAATTACAACATGAATGAAATTGACAAGACTCTGCCACAGTTACTTAGCATGTTGAAAACAGCTGAATCCAACATGAAAAAGGCCAAGCCCAAAGATGTCTTAATAGTTAAGAAAGCTAAGGGCAGGGCTAATGCAAAGGGCAAGAAAAAGGGTAATAAAACCAATGGCAAGTTCAAGCCCAATGATACTGCACTGAAGCCTAAAGGTGGGGTTGCCAAAGAAGGGAAATGCTTCCATTGCGGTGAGACCGTACATTGGAAGAGGAACTGCAACAAATACCTGGAAGAGCTAAAGAAGAAGAAAGGAAGTGAGACTACCACTTCAGGTATTTATGTTATAGAAGTTAATCTATCTACTTCTTCATCATGGGTATTAGATACTGGATGTGGTTCTCACATTTGTGTAAATGTGCAGGAACTCAAAAGGAGTAGATCGTTGACTAAGGGCGAGGTCGACCTACGAGTGGGAAATGGAGCAAGGGTTGCTGCATTAGCTGTAGGAACTTATATTTTGACATTGCCCACAGGGCTTGTTTTAGAATTAGATGATTGTTATTATGTGCCTTCCATCACTAAAAACATTATTTCTATTTCTTGTTTGGACAAGAAGGGTTTTTCATTTATAATAAAGGACAACTGTTGCTCCATTTATTTAAATGATATCTTTTATGGTAGTGCAAAACTAATTAATGGTCTTTACATTCTAAATCTTGATATGCCTATTTATAACATAAATGCTAAAAGGATTAAATCTAATGATCAAAATCCAACATATCTCTGGCATTGTCGCTTGGGACACATAAATGAGAATCGCATTTCCAAACTCCATAAAGATGGACTTTTGGACTCATTTGATTTTGAATCTTATGAGACATGTGAATCTTGTTTGATGGGTAAGATGACTAAAGCCCCTTTCAAAGGACATAGTGAAAGGGCAAGTGATTTATTGGGCTTAGTACATACAGATGTATGTGGACCTTTAAACACACAGGCCAGAGGTGGGTTTATGTACTTTATTACATTTACTGATGATTTCAGTAGATATGGCTATGTGTATCTTATGAGACACAAGTCAGAATCTTTTGAAAAGTTCAAAGAATTCAAGAATGAAGTACAAAACCAACTTGGCAAGAGCATTAAGGTACTTCAATCAGATCGAGGTGGTGAATACTTAAGCCAAGAATTGCTTGACTATCTTAAAGAGTGTGGGATTGTCTCACAACTCACTCCTCCAAATACACCACAATGGAATGGTGTATCTGAAAGGAGAAACCGAACTTTATTAGATATGGTTCGATCAATGATGAGTCATACAGATCTTCCAGAATCCTTTTGGGGACATGCATTAGAAACAGCTGCTTTTACACTGAACCGTGTTCCATCTAAATCGGTTCCAAAGACACCATATGAGATATGGACTGGTAAACGTCCCAGTATGTCTTTTATGAAGATTTGGGGTTGTGAGGCTTATGTAAGACGTCAAGTCTCTAACAAACTTGCACCTAAATCTGATAAGTGCTATTTTGTGGGATATCCTAAACAAACTAAAGGATATTATTTTTACAATCCCACTGAGCGCAAAGTGTTTGTAGCTCGAACAGGTGTCTTTCTAGAAAGAGAATTCATTTCTAGAAGAACTAGTGGGAGAAAAGTAGAACTTGAAGAAATTCAAGAGCTACAAGATAGCGCACCCGATGTTGAGATGGAGCCTGAGCAAGCACCACAAGTTGTTGTGGAACCAGAACCACAAGATGTTGTGGAGCAACCGCCTGCTCAAGAGACACAAGCCTTGCGTAGATCAGTTAGAACACATCGTGAGCCACAGAAATATGGATTTCTAATGACTCAGAACGGTGATGTATTGCTCATGGACCAAGATGAGCCTACTACCTATCAAGAGGCTATTACAGGGCCAGACTCTGAGAAATGGCTTGAAGCCATGAGATCTGAGATGGAATCCATGTATGCCAACCAAGTTTGGACCTTGGTTGACTTACCCGAAAGGGTAAAACCTATAGGGTGTAAATGGGTTTTTAAGAAGAAAACCGACATGGAAGGAAATGTTCATACCTATAAAGGGCGATTGGTTGCTAAAGGTTTTAAACAAATTCATGGTATTGACTATGATGAAACTTTTTCACCAGTCGCGATGATCAAATCCATTAGGATCTTGCTTGCGATAGCTGCATACCATGATTATGAAATCTGGCAAATGGACGTCAAGACCGCTTTTCTTAATGGAAAGCTACTCGAGGATGTGTACATGACACAACCTGAGGGTTTTGTTGATCCAAAAATTCCTGGAAAGGTTTGTAAGCTGCAACGTTCTATTTATGGACTAAAGCAAGCTTCTCGAAGTTGGAATCTTCGTTTTGATGATGCAATCAAAGAGTTTTGTTTCATCAAGAACGAAGATGAACCTTGTGTCTACAAGAAGGTCAGTGGGAGCACTATTGTCTTCCTGGTGTTGTATGTAGATGACATACTACTCATTGGGAATGACATCCCTACCCTTCAGTCTGTAAAGACTTGGTTAGGGAATTGCTTTTCAATGAAGGACTTGGGCGAAGCTACCTATGTACTGGGTATAAGGATCTATAGAGATAGATCAAGGAAATTAATTGGCCTAAGTCAAAGTGCATACATAGATAAAGTGCTAAAGAGGTTTAGCATGCAGGATTCCAAGAAAGGATTCTTGCCTATGACACATGGCATTACTCTCTCAAAAGAACAGTGTCCAACAACACAAGAAGAGAGAGAACGTATGAGTAAAGTTCCATATGCATCTGCTATTGGATCCATTATGTATGCCATGTTATGCACACGTCCCGATGTCTCGTATGCCTTGAGCATGACGAGTAGATATCAAGTTGATCCTGGTGAACGTCACTGGATCACTGTCAAGAATATTCTTAAGTACTTGAGAAAGACTAAGGATACATTCTTGATATATGGAGGTGAGGAAGAGCTCATTGTAACAGGTTACACTGATGCTAGCTTCCAAACTGATAAAGATGACTATAGATCGCAGTCTGGTTATGTGTTTTGCCTTAATGGTGGTGCTGTGAGCTGGAAGAGTTCAAAGCAGGCGACAGTGGCCGATTCTACAACAGAGGCTGAGTATATAGCTGCCTCTAAAGCTGCTAAGGAGGCTGTTTGGATCAGGAAGTTCATAACTGAGCTTGAAGTTGTTCCTAGCATTGTAGATCCGATTGAGCTCTATTGTGACAACAATGGAGCCATCGCACAAGCTAAGGAACCTAGATCTCACCAACGATCCAAACATATACTACGGCGCTTCCATCTCATTCGAGATATCATCGAGAGAGGAGATGTGAGGATATGCAAAGTACCAACTGACGATAACATCGCCGACCCACTGACGAAGCCTTTGACGCAGCAGAGACATGATCGTCACACTAGGTCACTAGGTATTAGATACATGAGTGAATGGTCTTAGTGCAAGTGGGAGATTGTTGGATTATGCCCTTAGAACCATTCACTAGATGATTGACTTTGGCATTTTTATGTATCATGACATTTTTATTTATAGTTCATTATTATATTTGTCTTATAACTGCGTAATATAATCTTATATGATAATGTCCTTAGAATAGTAATAACACACTATTCTTAAAATATCCCTAGTCAAGTATTATTGTGAACAAGGATAACAATAATACGATAAGACTAGTATGTGGTTGACTGATGACCATTGTCATGGATATAGGATATCAAGTCATCACATAGGTACATGTTAGAGAACTATGTACTGGATCGACCCTCCATGAGAACGCTACATGGATTGTTATATGAGTGTCATAAGCGATTCTCATAGTGATGATGGTGTATGTGATCCTTTGACTTGAGATCATCAGAGATCCCAACATAGAGAATTGCATACTTTAATGCTGCTAGATGTCATTCGTAACATGATGGACTATAAAGGTAGTAATTGGGTATGCCTTGATCTATGTAGAGGGATGTTGAGTGATCAAGATAGGATTTATCCCTCTTATATAACAAGAGTGATGTCTTGGGCCCTTTGATAGAGTGAGACTAAAATGCATGGCCGTGCTCAAATAAGTCAATATGAGATATTGATTTTATTTGTTTAATTAGTCTACTTAGGAATCAAGAAACGCTGATTAGACTATACAAGTGTGACACATTCCATGACTTGTGTCTAATCAAGACATAAAAGGATAAAGGGATTAGACTACACAGTAACATCTATCACGAGTAAGGTTATGTCGAGTCATTGACATTCTCGTTACATGGGTAGCAATGATGTGTTGCTAGATACCGCTCATTGCCTGTGACAATTTTGTCATTGCCATTGTTTTGAGAACCTATTAGGTCGCACACTTAGAACGGATCAATGAAGAGCTTAATTAATCCTATTCTGAATTGGATTAAGGATATAACTAATCCTATTCTGAATTGGATTAGGGATATAACTAATCCTATTCTAAGTAGGATTAGAGTTCTGTTTGGCAGTAAATTTTAGGGTAAAATTTACTGCCTATAAATGGATGTTTTTTTTAAAACATAGTCGCACCTTTTAAAACAGAAAAAAAAAACATTCTTTTTAATCGAAGCTAGCAATTCGGTTATAAGGAATCAAAAACTCTTTAAGGCTTCTGATCGTGAGACGTTCAAGAATCGTGAGATCCGTTCGTGTGGATACCGTAGAGGCAGGAACGAAAAGTTGTTGCTTGTGACTCGACCAACGAAAGAAAAATCAGAGAAAAACGTTAGGTAAAAATCTTGAAACCCTAATCAGGCAACTCTCCGAATCGATCCTGGTGGAGGCCGAATGTTTTATTTCCGCTGCGTGTTTGTTTCGGTTTCCTTCACGATGATGAATAAGATAGGATAATAATCATCATATCTTATGTTTGATGCACACATTAAGAGAAGGATTGGATTACAATGAGAATTAGTCATCCTCCTAGTATAGGATAACTCAATCCTTTCTAAAAGATAAGGATTATTTCTAATCTCATAGGATTAGAAATAAATATTTATATTTTATTTATTTTATCCTTAACATTTATATTTAAAAATTAACTTATACATTTAATGAAATAATAAGGATTTTTAATTAATTAATTAGTATAATTTTTTTCCTTCTTTTTCTTTCTTTTTTGTTCTTGTTTTTTATTAAAGAAAAACTATAATTTTGATAAAATAATATTTTCTTGAACACATTTTTAAATTATTTTTTAGAAAATAAATTCTCAAACATAAAAATTATTATAAAATATAATTTTTAACTAGTTTTTTCTTCTGTTTAACTTTTTACCTTTTCTTTCTTAATTTTCTCTTTTTGCCTGTTAACCATAAAATTATTAGAAATTATATATTTTTTAATTCATCAAAATTGAATTATTAAATTTAACTTGTATTTTTCTTTTTCTTTTTTTTGTTTTCTATATTTCCTTATAATTGACAAAAGAAAAAAAAGAAAAAAGAAACCATAAAAATAAAAAAAAATATTTAAGAATGGTCTTTTGGAAATTTTAATGCAATTAAAAAATAAACTTATTTCTTAAAAACACTCAATTTTCTATAAATAAATATATTTAATTTAGAATAAAAAAATTATTTTAAATTTAAATCATATAAAAAAAAGCAAAAAGGAAAAAAAATTGAAAAAATACAGAGGATGCTTTTTATAAAAATTCATTTCTTAACAAAATAATTTTTTTTGAAAACGTAATATAAATTTTTTAAAAGTAATTTTTTATTAAAAAATCAACTAATAAATTAGACTATTAATTATAGTATTATAAATAATATTTAATTTTTCAATTTTTCATTTATACTTATAACAAAAAAAATTATAAATTTAAATTATGTTACTTTAAAAAAGAGTACTTAAAAAAATTATTTTATACTTCTTTTAATTTTACACATAACAAATATAGTGAAAGATATAAAAAATTATCTTATCTTATTCTTAATCTTTATACACACCAAACATAAGATAAGATGATATAATATAATCTTATCCTATCTATAATTTTATATTATTTTATCCTATCGTCATTCTATGCACCAAACATGACCTAAAACTCTTGAATTGAAATACTAAGGACCCCAAACGATGGATTCGAATGAGATTAAAACTCAGACTGATTCTACTGTGAGGAGGGCTTAGAGATTTGGAAGTTTTCAATTCTTGAGGAGGTTTGGCTTTGGGCTTTCGTTTCTGGTGAGGAAGGGAAATGAAGAGAGAAGAAGGAAACGGCTAGATCTTTATCGCTACTCTAGGTGGTCGGCAGTCACAGTGGTGGCGGACAGAGAAGGATCCCGGGGCTAGACAAGGGAGTAGCGACGCCTACTTGGAGAAAAAGAAAGAATCGCGCTGCAGGCATAAGAAAGCTTTAAGAAAAGAAAGGTGAAAGTTAAAAAAAAAAAAGAAAATGTAGTTAACGCTGGCAGGACTTTGCTTTAACTTTTTTAAGTCATTCATTTATTTAACTTGCTTCTTTTTAGTATATATAAAAAGGATTATTATCCTATCCACTGTCAGTGGAGTTTTTTAACTCCACAAGCGGAGTTAGGATGATGATATGTGTCCCATTTTATTTATTTTTTATTTCATTAATAATTCTAAAGGACACATGTTATCATCCTAACCCCGCTTGTAGAGTTAAAAAACTCCACTGTCAGTGGATAGGATAATAATCCATATAAAAAACTTGCTTTTACTTCTGAATTTCTGTCCACTTTAATGTTTGCTTTGATTAATGAATTCCATAATACTTGCTTTGACTCGTCAATAGGTTTAGGGGAGAGAATTCTGTGCACATAATTAATAATAAATTTAAAATTATTAGACGTAAAATATATTAGAAGTATCGTAATTTTTAATAATTAATTTAAAGTTAGTGTAAACAATATATGGTTAAGCATAAATCAAAAGTTATTACGTGTAAAAAATGTTAAAAGTATATAAACACATGATAATTAACATAAACATACTTATAGCAAAAATATTATATATCTAAATCTATTGACACTAATGTTGACATTGATAATAATATTTTTTATGATATGTCTAATATATTTTACATCTAATAACTCTAAATTTACGTTTAATCATATGTTTTTTTATGTTAACCTTATAATAATTTCAAAATTTATATCCTTACCGTAAAAATTCCCCTAAGTTTAGATACTTTTTATTTAGTTTTATATTTTGTTCACATAACCAAATGTTTCATAGTTTCAATGCTTGTTGTTTTTGACTAATTAAATCATTTGTTTAATAGGTTTGGGTGCTTATTACTCTACACGTGATACACTTTCACGTTCTAGCTTGTTAATTTATTGGTAAAATTCTAAAGAATGTGAATCAATAACAATTATATAACAGTGCAAACGAAAATTGTATTTTCCAATAAGAAAATGGGAACATTTTAAATTACTTGAAAGGAAATAGCAATGAGCATTTTCTCCCTGTTGTTGCATTGAGAGGGAAGCCATGTTTTTTTCACTTTGAATATTAAACTTGGGAATTAGAATACCTAAAATAAAGTATTCGAATATCTATACAAATGAAGTTACAAAGAATAGATACATTTCTAGATTTTTATATGTACATCCTATAAAAATATATATACGTTTTTATATACATTTATTGATTTTTTATGTGTACGTCTTGTATGAATAAATGTGTCTTTTCCAGGATCGAAAATAATATAAAGTATTTGAATACCTCATATATGCAGTCGAATACATTTCAATATAAAATTTTATTAAGAGAACTAAAAGTAATATTGAGTATTCGAATACTCTTTCCCGGTATTAAAATACCTATATGTATAAAGTTATGTAAATTTTTTAATTTTTATGTGTACATCTGTTTCTTCTCATATTGAAAACAATATAAAGTATTTGAATGCCTTTAAATAGTAATTTGAATACCTATATATAAATGCTATAAAAAATATGTACATTTCTTGATTTTGTATTTACATATAATTATCATAAAAATATATATTTTTTATAGTTTTGTACAAAATATGTAGTCAAATACCTAAAATATGTATTTGAATTAATAATATTAATCACTCTTGAAAAAAAATTGAAGAACAATATATGTTTCTTTTCAAAGATTCATTAAGGGTAAAATTGTGATTCTCATTTCTTTCTTATTAATTGCAAAAGTTCTTATTTTCCTTTGATTCATTAAAAAACACGTTAGCACTTTTAAATAAATAGGACAAGGTCAATTGGATGCTTCTGGAATTTTCCCTAATTTTTTTACATGCAAATTGTTTGTCATATTTATAGAAGGTGGAACTAAAGCTTGTTTTACAAATGAAACAACCATAATAAAATTTTGATTTATATAAAAATTTCTTCGATGATGAGATTTTGTAGAAATTGCAAGTAGAGATTCTTTGAAAATTTCTAAATGAGAAGAATTCTCTAAATGTTACCGGATTATCGGAATATTTAGTGTGTGTTTTTTATATTATAAATTTTTGTTAAAAATAAAAAAAATTTTAAAAAAGAAAAAGTAATAAAAATTCATGTGCATCATGTATTACTTGTTTGCATCATATGTATTCATGTAATTTTAAAAATAGATGTCAATCTCCCAATGATAGGATCTTACGAAAATCACAAATAATGATTCCTAACTGATCTTCAGGTAAAAGGAGTCCACTAAATATTACCAGTGTATTGGAGTATTTAGTGCAATTTTTCAATAATTTAAATTTTGTTAAAAATGAACATGAATAAGGTATTTTTAAAATCAAAACAAAGAAAAATTAATAATAAAGTTTAAATTTAATTAAATGAATGTTTGATGATAAGATGTTGCGAAATTCATAAATAATGATTTCCAATTGATTTTTAAGTGAGAGAAGCTCATTAAATATTATCAAAGTATTTGAGTATTTAGTGAAACTTTTTAATAACGTGAATTTTTAAAACAAAAGTAAATAAAGTTCTTTTAAGAAAATTATAATTCATATGCATCACAAATTAAAAGCTTGCATTATGTGTATTCATAATTAATTACAAAAATAACGTAAATTTTCTAAGAATGAGATTTTATAGACATCGCAAGCAGCGATTCTTAAGAAATCTTTAGATACGAAAATTATTTGAATACTATTAGAGGTGTGAGATGCACAATTTCCCTTATTTCTTCCATAACTATATAATATTTTAAGTTGGAATGATTAGATAAATCATGATGAGAAGTTATAGTATGTCTTATAGGCAAATGGAGAAACTATGAGGTAGGCCCCACAGTATTATGTATAACCTGGATGTATATAGAAGTGGAAAATTCATAAATTTGGGCTCAAAATACATAATTAGTAAGAAGACCACTTTCCAAAATTCTTTAGTTTAAGCATACTTAAGTTTACATGCAACAAATTCAAAAATGACGATTTTGTCCACAGGCCGAGAGAACTTTAGAAAAACACGGTCAACCTAGTTTAACTTTTAATCCACAGACTGTGTCACATCCTGAATCTACAGTAAATTACATATTTTACTCTTATTCATACAATTTTACCGGTTTGGCTGTCTGTGGTGCTTAACAATTCGTTAATCACTTTAGTAATAATTAGTACTCTTATTCATCGTACCAATATGGAAATATTAGTTGTTACATTATTTCCTTAAGATATATACATCCCCTTCTATTTAAAGTAGTACTGTACAAATTCGCTGAATATATAAAAGAAAATAATATACCTTCGATATCGAATATCTGTTGACTCTAGCAGTCGATAATCTCTGGAAGGTAATTCTATTAGTCTAAAATCAACAATATGTGGAGTGAAAAATAAGGGGTGGGCACGTGCTCAGTAAGGAAGGTGTATGCTACTTTATAAAAATAAAAACTATATCCCACAAAACGTTTATTTTCCCTAACAACATACCCAGTAGGAAAACAGTGGATATAGTAAACAGTCTTTAATATTCAAATCACTGGCTAAACAGTTTACAATATAACATAGTAAACAGTAAACAGGATTCAGTAAATCCTTTCAGTAAACAGAAATCAGTAAGTTGAGACTAGGCATCACCCTACAATTAAATCATGCTATCATCGTTCCCAAAGGAACGCATCGTTCTCAAAGAAACGTAGTAATTATCCCCACAGGGATACAGTAGATTTATGGCCACAATCTATAGGTGGTCCTCAAGTACACTTGCCAAGTGACCTCGAGACCTCTGATGACTTGGCAGGTCAATCAGCCTCGTGAATAGTAATGCATACTAAAGTCTTAAAAATCACTTTATATCTCATAAAGAACCTTTAAGGAATTATTTCACATATTACATCATTTTCTTTAAAATGATTGTTTTCCAAAAAGGTAATATATTTTCTGTTTACAAAACACAGTAAAAAAGTAGTCAATAATTTCACCATTTTTCTTGTGAGAAAAAAAAACAATTTAAATTAGCTCACATGTTTTCATTCGCTCATATGGCGAACTAACGTTGTCCACTATGTGTGACGTCCCCGTCACTTCATCTTATCACTTATCTTTTTCCTTCTTTATTTAGATTTAGTTCATCAATGTCATCCATCTTTTCTTTTTATTAGCTAATTACCAATAGCTCAATAGACAAAATATTTCTTTCAGTAAAACCTAATAATGATATATATAAATATCATTCCATTTCCACAGGATCTCATACATCATCTTACTTTACATCCCCGACATCCTATATACATAAAGACTAATTGTACTATACCGTAACTGAATTAAAATTTATTGTACATATGAACATATGAGTATACCTTCTATACTAACTGGGAAGCGTATTGAGAAGGTACACTGCAATCTTTCCAACACAAGCTCCTCTATTTGGAGCGAGCCTCACTTCAGATAATTTGTAGGAAAAATGATCGTAAAAGGGTGAGTTTACGCTCAGTAAGAAAATTATGTAAAAGAGCGTGCTATGCCTCTATATGCACTTTTCCTACTTGGCTCTATAATGTCATGTAAAGCATTATAAAGCATGCATCATAAACATCTTTCATGCATTGTTTGCAACCATGCATATTTATTTCAAATGACATGGAAATCATACTTGTATGCTTCTTTTAAAATATAGCATACATATAAAACATGCATCATACTTCTTTCTTTAAAACTTCATCCTTCATAACATACTTTAAAAACATACATCATACATTTCTTCATACATACATCTTGTACTTTGAAATAGATGGAGACTATGTACAGTATTTAAGCGATTGAGTCGTCATATAAACCGTTCATTCTCATTTATATGACTCTAATCATGCATTGGTGCAGTAGTGCACTCCGTATAGGTTAGGGATTCTCTCCTACCTTTATAATTCCACAGTGAACACTAGTCAGGTGTCACATGTGGGATTAAGGACCTGACTAGGGTTCCTCGCTCAACATACATATTACTGAGGACTTGATCAGAGTCACCCAGCCATCAGAAATGCATAATCATCACGCAGTCCATAGTCTCAAAACATTTATAATATACTTTTTCAGAAAACACTTTTGTGTTTAAATCAAATAAGCTTTGAAAGCTCTTTTCATACATGGCAGTCGACTGGTCCCATTGGGCAGTCGGCTGCTGCTTCATAATTTCTTTTATCGAAATTAATTTCATTTAAATTTTCGATATTTTCATTTTTGAAAATACATGAGGGCAGTCGACTGGTCCATATAGCAGTCGACTGGTTTTCAAACAGAATGCTTCTTAAGAAATAGCAGTAGACTGGTCCATATAGCAGTCGACTGTTTTTGAAACAAAATGCAATTTAGCAAATAGCAGTCGACTGGTTTGAAACAGAATGCTTCTGGGTAAATAGCAGTCGACTGGCTTATGTATTTATGTAACCATTTAAAAATGCACTTTTAACATCCATTTGATATAGTTTAAAATCCTTGTAGCATGCAAAGGCAAGTAGCATTCTAATGGCTTCTAATCTAGCTACCGGAGCATATGTTTCATCATAGTCTATCCCTTCTTCTTGCCTATATCTTTGTGCCACCAATCTAGCTTTGTTTCTAACATTATGCTATTCTCATCCATTTTATTCTTGAATATCCATTTAGTTCCAATAATTGGATGATCCTTAGGTCTTTCCACTAGTGTCCATACTTTGCTTCTTTCAAATTGGTTTAATTCCTCTTGCATAGCCATAATCCAATTTTCATCTTTCAAGGCCTCATGCACATTCTTTGGTTCAAATTGTGACACAAAAGCTACATGTTGACATATGTTTCTATAGGTTGACCTAGTTCTAACTCCAATATTTGGATCTCCAACAATATCATTATCCTTCACATAACCAAGTTCTTTAGGGCACCTAGATTCTTTCTCAATTATTTCTTGTTCCAATGACTCCTCATTCTTATTTATATCAAGATCTTCTAATTGTTCCCTAACCTCTTTATCTTGAGATGGATCAACAATGGGTTCATCAAAAATCTCTACTTCATCATCAAGATTGGTTCTACTATAGGTATTTGACTCATCAAATATCACATGAATAGACTCTTTTACAACAAGTGTTCTTTTATTGAAAACAATATATGCCTTAGAATTTGAAGAATAACCAAGAAAAATGTCTTCATCACTTTTTGCATCAAATTTTCCTAAGTTATCTTTTTCATTATTCAAAACAAAATATTTACAACCAAAAGGATGAAAGTAGCTTATGTTAGGCTTTTTTCCTTTATAAAGTTCATAGGGAGTTTTCTTTAAAATAGGCCTAACCATAGCTCTATTTATAACATAAAATGCAGTGTTTATGGCTTCAGCCCAAAAAGATTTTGGTAAATTATTTTCACAAAGCATGGTTCTAGCCATTTCTTCTAAGGTTCTATTTCTCCTTTCAACTACCCCATTTTGTTGAGGAGTTCTAGGAGCTGAAAAGTTATGGCTAATACCACTTTCATTACAATATGTATCAAAACCAAGATTTTCAAATTCTTTTCCATGATCACTCCTAATGCTAGTAATAAAGTAACCCTTTTCATTTTGAGCAAGTTTTGAAAAAATAATGAATTTATCTAAGGCCTCGTTTTTTACACTTAAAAAGAACACCCAAGTGAACCTAGTGTAGTCATCGACTATGACAAAACCATAATGCTTTCCTCCTAAACTAGTGGTTCTAGTTGGTCTAAAAATGTCTAAGTGAAGGAGTTGAAGTGACCTAGAGGTTGTAACACACTTCTTAGATTTAAATGATATTCTCTTGTATTTTTCTCTTACACATGCCTCACACACTTTATCATTTTCAAATTAAAGTTTAGGTAAACCTACCACTAAGTCTCTTTTGGCTAATTTAGATAAAATATGCATGCTAGCATGACCTAGTCTTCTATGCCATAACCAAGGTTCATCTTCTCTAGTGGCTATGAAGCATACATTTTTGCTATTTAGTTCATCTAAATTAACAATATAAATGTTTCATTGTCTATGTCCGATAAAAAGAATTTGATTAGTTTTAGCATTAACAACATTACAACACAAAGCATCAAACACAACTTTAAAACCCTTGTCAGACAATTGGCTAATACTAAGCAAATTATGTTTTAAACCTCTAACATACAGAACATTCTCAACAGTTGAGGAAGAGTTACCAATGGAGCCAATTCCTTCAATTTGTCCTTTGGAGTTGTCTCCAAATGTGACTTCTCCACCACTTTTGGGCTTTAAGAACTTGAATTGGCTGTTGTCACCGGTCATGTCTTGAGCATCCACGATTAAGATACCAATGCTCCTTGGACTTAGCCTTGTAGCAATGCTCTTCCTCCTACACACAAATACATCAAACTTTTATCTTAGGTACCCAAATTTTCTTGGGTCCTTGTGTGTTAGTACTAACAATTTTTGATCCTTTAGGGATCCATTTCAATTTTAATGACTCATCACTTGAGTTTAAATTATGTTTTGGCACCTAAATCTTAACAGCCATTTTTCCTCTAATAACGGTCTTCGTGGATGTGCATGCTTGTGAAGAGTGTCCTAATTTATTATATAAGGTACGTAATACAAATTTTCTATTTTTGCCAAGGAAATTTTTAAAATGAGTTTCTTTGTTTGATGCATTATAGCCTACTATTGCTCTATCAAAGAATGCTCTTTGGGTCTCTAGCATATGATCAAGTTTTTGTTAGCCCATGTAAAATCTAGAAAAGGAGTTTTGCAAATTAATGTTCTTTTTATTTAATTCTTCTATTTCTAGATTTTCATTCTCTAATTTCTTCTCACTTTCTAATTTAACATTTATAAGCATCTCATTTTCCTTTTTCAACTTTGAAATCATTTTCTTATATTTCAAATTCATGCACTCAAATTCATTAGCTAACTCATCAAGTGCATCTTGCAATTCATCAAATGTGTATTTATTGGTGTCAAATGAGTTAGATTTTACCTTCTCATCTTCAAAGGCCATAAAACAAATGTTGGCTACTTCAACTTCTACACTCTCTTCATCGGAGCAATCACTATCACTCCATGTAGCCATCATTGCCTTCTTCTTTGGTTTCTTCTAATTTTGCTTTCTATAAAAAGGACAATCAAATTTAATTTGACCAGGTTTTTTACATTCATAACAAATAATTTGGTCCTTTTCTTTCCTACTTGTTTCACCTTTGTTAAAATCTCTCCTAGGGGGTCTCCTAGAGTTTCCAGTGGCTCTTATCCTCATGAATTTATTGAACCTTTTTGCAAACATGGCCATTTTTAAATCCTCATTATCACCACTCTCATCATGATCGTCTTTTGATTCCTCAATCGTGGTTGATTTTAATACTACTCCAACTTTCTTACGAGGATCTTGATTCCTCTTGATCTTCATCTCATAGGTGAGTAGAGATCCCATGAGTTCATCTAGTGAAAGAGTATGGGGATCCTTAGATTCCTCAATAGCTGTAACTTTAGCTTCCCATGATTTGGGTAAGCTATTAAGGATCTTTTTTACCATTTCTACATTAGAATATGTTTTTCATAAGGCTTTAAGACCATTTATAATGTCAGTAAACTTAGTAAACATGTCACTAATAGATTCACCACTCTTCATTTTAAATAATTCATAATCTTGAGTGAGCATGCCTACCTTAGTTTCTTTAACTTGTGTGGTTCCCTCATGTGTAATGGCTAGTTTATCACAAACTTGTTTAGCATTCTCACATTGTGAAACTCTATTATACTCATTTGGTCTTAATGCACAAAATAGTGTGTGCATTGCCTTAGCATTTAGTTGTGCCATTCTAAAATTGATTGTGTCCCACTCATCCTCTTTCTTTGGCACATCCTCCCCATCTACTTTCTTAATAGGGACAAGGGGACCTTTAACTATAATCCTCCATACTTCATAATCATTAACTTGAATGAATAACATCATCATAGTCTTCCAATAAGCATAATTTTCATCATTGAAGAGTGGTGGCCTAACTGTAGAGTGTCCCTCTCTTACCACAAGTATAGATACACTAGTTTGAGCCATCTAGATCATTTCTACTTGAAGGAAGTTACTCCTAATCGATTCTCGAGTCCAATCTCTGATACCAATTGTTGGCTCTACCGAGAGGGGGGTGAATCGGTTTTTCTACTAATTTTTGGTTTTTCTAACACTTAATGCACAAATAAAACAAATAAGGCTACAATAAAATAAATGCAGTATGTAAGTAATTGAAAGAGAAGCAAACACAGATTTATAAAGGTTCGGCCAATCTCTTGCCTACGTCCTTTCTCCTTGATCTTCTTGTCAAGGTATTGATTCCACTCTTCCTTTGAAATTCTTACAAACCACTTCAAGGTGTGGTGAGACCTCTTACAATTTCTCTTGAAGACTTAGAAATAATCTTCTAAGTCTTTCCCTTTGTAATATTACCCACACTCTTACAATAACAATTCTAACAAAGCTTACACAGCCCTTGAATATCAGAAGTTTGAGTGAATGGGTGATGTACAATGAGAATTCACACAAATGGAGTTAAAATTTTCAGATTTAATTTTGTCTCTTGAAGCTTAGAGAATTTCTAAGTGCTTGTACCGCCTCCAATCTTCATAAATGCCTCTATTTATAGTCCACCAACTGATTGGAATGATTGGTGAAGCATTTAATGCTAATCCTCCCATTGAAACCCTAAAAAACTAGCCGTTGGGCTCAGTTCTCTTGTAAAGGGATCGATCCCTTTACTGGTTGGATCGATTCCTTTTCTCCAGAATGCTTGGTTCTTGCTCGAGGACCCTTTTCAGTCTTTGAAGACCATTATGCCAAGAGGGGATCGATCCCTCTATAGGGGGAATCGATGCTTCATGTCCAACCTGCACAGTTTTGAGTTGTTTTGGAGTATTTTGGTGGATTTTTTTGATTTCTAGTTAGTACAAAGTATTCTAACACTTTTATAGGAGTATTTCTTGACTTTCTCAATTGAAATCACAGTCTAATCTTTTGTTAAAAAAACATTTCCATCATTGAATTCAATTTAAGCAAATTTACATTTGTAGAAAAATGTTTTAAGCATTCTTAAGTTTTTGTCATTTCAAAATACATGTCAATTTAAAGCTAACATTTAGCATGGAGCTGGTCAAATTGGTCAATCTTGACCAAAATTGACTAAAATAAATTAAATTTAATTAAAAATAAAATTAAAATGTGAAATATAAAAGTAATAAAATATTGCTAGTGGCATAAGTGTAAATATTAAATCTTAAGAGGAGCAAAATAGTCTTTTTGCTTATGGTAGATTTTTATACTATAAAATAACATAAAATAAACACAAAATCTAGTCTTCATCAGCCCAATTCAGCACCGACTCACCCCTGCTATTATTCTTCTCACCATTTGCTTTACGTTTCCTCACTTTTCCTTAAAAAAATCCACCCCTTTTCATCACCAAAACATCAATCATCCTTCACAAAACTTGTTCCTCACCTCAAGATCAGCTTAAACGCAGAAATTGAGAGGTTGATCCGAAGGAATCAACACTGATCTGGGTTGCTGTTCTGTTCGATTAACATGGAAGGTGAGAAGTGATTTAGTTTTATACCATTCTAGTTAATGATCTTGATTGTTTAAAGCAAATATAACATGATTAGAACCTTAATTTGAAGCAAAATGAAGTATAGCGTTGGAAGAGTGTCTCGGTTATGATAAGAAAATAGGCGAAATTTTGGTGAATTTGATGTTTATTGGGTAGGAATTAGCTGTAATTGATGAATGGAACTTGGTTGAGACTTGGATTGAGTGATAATTTACAAGACATGAAAGTGGCGTAAGGATGGTGCCATTTGGCCATGACATGGGTTGAATGATGGAGATGCTATTTTGATGAATAGAAGATACTTGATAAAAGTCCTAAGTGAGGCAAGAAATATTCATAAGTGAGGTGAAGAAAGAATCAATGAAAAACCAACAAAGATGAGGCCATGGGAAGCTTTCGGCCATGGCTATTGGGAATGAGAATTTGTGCAATTTTAAATATAAAATAGATATATGATAAATATCCTAAGTGAGTAGAGAATATTTCCTAAGTTACATTGAGAAAAAGATGAATGAAAAATTGTTGGCTTTACAGAGAGGGGGGTGAATCAATTTTACTACTATTTTCGAGTTTTTATGAGCTTAATAAACAAGTAAAGCATATTATGCAATAATAAATGAAATGCAGTAAATAAGGCAAAGGGAAGAGAAGCAAACACAGAATTTATAAAGGTTCGACCAAACTCTTGCTTACGTCCTCTCTCCTTGATCCTCTTGTCAAGGGATTGATTCCACTCTTCTTTGTGAATGCTTACAAGCCACTTCAAGGTGTGGTGAGACCTCTTACAATTTTTCTTGAAGGATTAGAAATAAACTCCCAAACCTATCCCCTTGTAAAGCTATCCTTTCTCTTACAAAAAAACCTTACAAGGCTAGCACACCCCTTTGAATATCAGAAATTTATGTAAGTGGGTGATGAACAAGATGAAATATTACAACTGAGATATAAAGGATGAATTTTTCAGCTTGGATTTCTTTCTTGAAGCTTTAAGAGTTTCTAAGTGCTTGTTCTTACTTTAAACTTCATAAATGCCTCTATTTATAGTTCATCAACTGCTTGGGATGGTTGTTGAAGCATTTAATGCAAAACTTCTTATTGAAATCGTCAAAAACTAGCCGTTGGACACTATTCTCATGAAAAAGGATCGATCCCTAACTTCCAGAATGCCTCCCAACCTATTCTGCCAAATGGAGATCGATCCCTCAACAAGGGGGATCGATCCCTCAAGCCTTCCTGCACTTATTTGGTGGCTATTTTGGGATAAATTGATGGCTTTTTGTGATTTCAAGTCAGTTCAAAATATTCTATCACTTTTATAAAAGTATTTCCTGTCTTTTTCAATTGAAAACACAGTCCAAAACTTTGTTTAAAAGATTTTCAATCATTGAGTCCATTTTGAGCAAATTTACATTAAAAACATTTAGCCTTACTTAAGTTTTTGTCATTTCAAAACATTTGTTAATTTAAAGCTAACAATCTCCCCCCTTTTGATATAACAAAACTTAAGGTAAATTTGCTTATAATTTTTGAAAAATGTTACTCCCCCTCAAGATTTGCTCCCCCTCAATTTTAGCATGAAAATCTATAAAAATTTACCACATTAATTCTCTCCCTTTTTGTCATAGCAAATATCAGCAAGGATAAACTCCCTTAACACATCATAAAGAGACAGGAAATATGCATCATGAAGGAATGATAAGAGAAAGGCACATAAATAATAGCATAAGTAGAGTTAATAACATAGTCAATTTAAAGCAACAATAAACATTGTTGAATAAACATAAACATTGGTCGAAGAGGCCACATAGGTCTAAAAGATCACAACAAGCTAATGAGATAAACATAGTTAACACATAGAGCAATGAGATAAACTTAATAGAATCCTCAATAATAATAAACTAGTTCAAACAACAAAACAACTAGACAATAAGATAAGAAAGCATGAAATCCAAAGTCCTAAGATGCTCTAGTCAACGCCTCCTAGGAAAAGTCATGTGATACTGCTCAACGAAGTCTTCATGCTGCATGCACACATCTTGAAGTTCATCGAACAAGGCAGCCTGGGTCGCTTCCATACCAACAAGACAAGCATCTATTTGATCAAACCGCTGAGTGACAGTTTGTTGGAAATTTTGAAGCGTCAGCATGATCTGGTCAAGAGAAGCAGATGTCAATTCGGATGGTGTGGAGGAAGAAGGTTCTGCAGGAGTGTCCTCTTTGGAGGCATGCTCAGGAAATGCTGACTGCCCGTGATGCTTCTCCCATACGAAATCATCATCACCTTGCCGACATAAATACCACCCAAGGTTATGCATGGTAGTGAGATTAATGGTGGTAGTCGAGTCCGAAAGAATGCCGGCCTCGCATGAGCAATCAATGCCTTGGTCAATCAGAAAATATTCAAGGGGTTGAGGAAAGACGATAGTTTTTCCTCCACCGCGAACAATGCGCAACCAATCTTCAATTATAAAGTGAAGAAGGTATGGCCTAGAGCCATCGGGTGAGTGAATTTGGTGAAGCCAGAAGCGATCTAGCCTCCAGTCTTGAGAGTATTTGGTGTCGAGTGGTCGAAGATTCTAGGAAATTATGATATGGAGAATTCGTGCGAAAATGAGAAGGTCATCGGCACGTTCATCAACTATAGTAAATTCTAACGGAACTTCGACAGTCTCAAAACAAAGTCCGCCTTCAAGAATAAGGAATGCAAGTGAGAGTGACTACTCGGAAACTTCAACACGCTTGCCCATGACAAATGATCTAATCGCCATAACTTCGCATGGGTCATTGGGGCTCATGACAAGTTCGGCATTGGAGAAGAATGCCTGAACGATATTGCAAGTGACCAAAGTGTTGATCTTTAGAAAGTGGGTCCACCAAAAGTCGTCGAATTTGGCCAAGTAGGGAACTCAATGGCTTCGAGGAATTCAAAATCAATTGGACGCCAATGCTTGATGCACATGTCGGCGAATTTCTCATGAAAGCAATTTTTCTCTTCCGCATTTCTAAAACAGTGATTGAAGGCTGTAGGCATGGAGGAGGAGGAAGAGGCAGGGGCTTTTTTTTTTCTGAGCGGTGTGTTTAACACGAGGGGCCATTTGGAGGAAGGTAATGTTCTATGAGGAGTTTCATCGAACAAGTGGTGGGTGCTACTTTGGTTGAGTGTGGATGAGTGTATGGGGGAATGAGACACGGGCCAACAACTTAAATCCACAGAATGCAATGCAAACTACAACTTTGATAAAAGATCAGTGATGAAAGATGAAAGAAATCAAGAGTTATGTGTCCTAGAATTTGAACAAATAATATGAGTTTAGTGTGAAGTGGAAAGTGAGATAGAATGATAATTTGTGCAATAAATGGAAACGGGTTTGCAAAAGATGATGAAATAAGTAAAAAATGCAAGATAAACTATGGAAATTGTGAAGAAATATGTACTATTAAAGTGTTGGGCGTGAATGGCGTCGGGCACAGTGGAGAAGAAAAGAAAACGCAAAAAGATGAGGTTTTATCAAGAAATAATGATGAGAAGTGAAAAAGAGGAAGAAATGATGAAGAACGGTGAAGAAATGAAGAAATTTGGTGAAAAAATGAGTGAGATATAGAGTTTTTGAGGGAATGTTGGAATGGCGTTTGGATGAAGAGGGAAGATGAATAGTGATGAAAAGAGGTGAAATCCGACTCTTAAGTGCCACGATTTGGGATTCTGTCTCGAGGGGATCGATCCCCTCAAGGAAGGGATCGATCCCTTCCAGGCAGAATGCGTGCCCAGCCATTCGGGTGCCATGGATCAATCCCATGATGGAGGGGATCGATCCCTTATGGCCTAAACCGAGCAATTTAGGCTTGAAAAACTCGAGAATCGATCCGATTTCTTGAAGAATGGACTCCACAATCAGTTGCCTTAGTTTTTATACAGAAAAGTGGTTGGAAAATAGGTGAAAATGTGCATTTTCAATATTTTAAAATCAAAATCAGATTTGAGCAACTTGGAAAACATGATGTGTGACTTGTAAAAGGCCCAAACATGTGGAAAAAGGCAATGAAAACCATTTTGTTTGGATTTGAGGAAGTTTTAAACATGAGAAGTGAATTTTAGCTTATGAAACTGAATGGTAAGATATTAACATGATCGAACACACAAATTTCAACAATTCATCCTAATAACTAAGAAAAAATATTGCAAGGTAAGGTCATGAATAGCAAGTGTTCAATTCTATCAGACCCGATATTTTATATGTATTGTATATCATATTGTACACAACTGATAATTGGAATAAATTAATTTGTGGAATTAAATAAATAGTGAAGATGAGATTCCACTTCACATTTTGGAAATTTTGGAATTTAAATTTTATATAGTGTATGTGAAGAAGAATGAAAATCTAAAATTATAAGAATGGAAATTTAATTGTTGGAATTATTGGCTTAATAGCAAACAAAAAAAGTGAAGAAAAAGCCAAGGAAGATGGACAACACGCCAACAATTTTGCTACACTTAGTGTATTCGGCTGGAAAGAATTGCTAGGAAAAGAAATTCAAGCCATGGATAAAATAATATATAATAAACACTAAATTAAACATAACATGAAGACCTAGAAGCTCATTGGTGGAAGCTTTGAAAAAGAAGTATGAAGAGAAGTCAAGAAAGGAGGCTACAAAGTGGACTTCACGCCACTTTGTTTCTCCTTTGTACCGATCGGTTTGGACATCAAATTACTGATAAAGACATGGTTTTATAATGTAAAATAAGTACAAAAGGAGTCTAAGAATAAAGTAATAAAGAATACTTTATATTAGAATTGCTATTGGTTAAAATAAAGCAACAAAAAAATTTGAAACAAGACCAAACCGAAAGCCACGCCAGTTTTACTACTTCGACACGTTTTATCTAGCCTTTTAAAGGCTGCTTGTGAGCAGAAAATATAAAGGAAAAATGAGTTAAAAGATAGTTTATAAAAGGTACTAAATAAAGGAATATCATTGGCTGGAAATTATGAAAATGAGGTAAGAATACATAGTCAAAAACGTGGACAGCAACATGAATTTCCAGCCGTTCGTTTTGGCTGTAAAGGTTTCAGTTTTAATGAATAAAAGACAATAGATATAAAGTAAAAGAAACTTAAAAATAATAGTTGAACAATTATCACAATTATCCTTGTGGAAGTATAAAACAAAGACCAAAGAAAAGCTGCAAAAGACGTGTAAAAGAAAACACATCTACGCCACCTTGTGCTACAGTTTTTTCATGCATTAAATGAATTTTAATGCAACAAATGATGAAGAAATATGATAAGAGGATAGGTGGATTATTAGTATTGGTTAATATGGATAAAGAGAAGAATAAAGAAGCAAGAAGGCTCGGCAAAACACCATCTTCACCACCGAATGTGTCACCTACGAGAACCATATTCTATTCCATTTCTGTTTTGTTTCTTTACTTCGGTTCAGCTAAGAAAAAAATTCAAAAAAATTTCATGGTGATATTCAGCTGTCCTTGCTTACTTAACCTTTATTCAATTAAAGAATCAAATAAGAATTCAAGCTAGAGGGCTGAGTGGAAAAGGAACAAAACAGAAAACAAATTCTGTTTCAGAAACACAAATTGATCAAGGTAAGATTTAATGGTTTCTTGATATTGAATGATATAATTCTATGATTTCAAGCATGAGAAGCATGAGTATAGTCTTGCTTTTAATTTAATTTTGTTAGATCATAGAAATAGAAGAAATTCATATCTTGAAGTAGATGAGGAATAAAATGAAATTGAGTTGAAATTGTAGCATAATGATGGAAAATCATTAAAGGAAACTAGATAAAATGAAAGAGAAGCTTAGAAATTGAAGTAGGTTGAAAAGAGAACTTTAACTATTGAGGAAACCTACGGTTGAACATGGGAAAATAAAGGCATTAATGGCTTCATGCAAGGTTTGACCAAAAGATGGCTCACATAGGAAAGTATTTACTATGGGAAAACAAGACCATTGAAGAAAAAGATTGGAAGTCAATAATAGTGGTCATCAAGAGTTTCGGCCATAACCATTTAAGACTCAATGATAGGCTGAAAATTAAGGGTTTTAGTAGAGAATAATTGTAGAAATTACGATGCAATTAAAACTGAAAAAGGAAGTGGAATGAAGAAATTGATTTTAAATACCAGTATAATTTATACTAGTTGTATTCATAACATGAAGTTAGTGGCTGCATTTTATGAATTTTAGTGGTTTAAAAATAAGAAGAAAATTATTAATAATTTTCAATAAAATTATTTTGCAACCGAGAAGTACGATTTCGGTAGACGCAACCGGGAAGCTCGATTTCGTAAGACCAGGTAAGGGAGTAGTATGTGAAGTGAAATGCATGTCCTATGAAGAAAAATGTTATAAAAATATTGAGAAAATGATTTGGTTTGAGACATGCATTAGTTTGATAAACTGTTTTGAATTTGGGTGAGCCAAAGATAGGCGACCCCTTTTATATAATTCTGGGCGAGCCAACGGTAGGCGATCCCTTATTTTTTAAAGAAAAATATTTTGTGGGCGACCCCCCAGTTCAACTTGGTGTGAGAGCCACAGTGGGTGATGTTAGTTCGCCACATGGGCGAATGAAAACATGCGAGCTCAATCCACTGCAATGGGCTAGCCGTAATGGGTGAGCTGACCATGGGAGAGCAGGTTTAACTTGTGTTTTTCTCACACAAAAAATGGTGAAATAACTAGTTGTTTTTATATGTTTTGTAAACAGAAAACATAATACCTTTTTGGAAAACAATCATTTTATGTAAATGATTAAATATGTGAAATATTCCTTAAAGGTTCTTTATGAGATATAAATTGATTTTTGAGACTTTAGGCCCCGAGTTTCATGCACTACTATTCACGTGGTTGATTGACCCGTCAAGTCATCAGAGGTCTCGAGGTCACCTGGCAAGTGTACCCGAGGACCACCTATAGATTATGGCCATAGATCTAGCTGTGTCCCAGTAGGGACGATTATTGGGTTCCTTCAGGAACGATGATAGCATGATTTAATTGTAGGGTGCTGCCTAGTCTCAACTTACTGATTTCTGTTTACTGAAAGGATTTACGGAATCCTGTTTACTGTTTACTATACTATATCATAAACTGTTTAGCCAATGATTTGAATATTAAAGACTGTTCACTATATCCACTATTTTCCTAATGGGTATGCTATTAGGGAAAATAAACATTTTGTGGTATATAGTTTTTGTTTTATAAAGTAGCATAAAACTCCTTTATGAGCACGTTGTCGCTCACCCCCTTATTTCCACTCCACAGGTTATTGATTTGGATTAAAAGGTTTACCTTTCATAGTTATCGGCTGCTAGAGTCAGCAGATACACGATATCGAAGGTACATTATATTCTTTTATATATTCAGTAAAATTGAACAATACTACTTTAAGTAAAAAAGGAATGTAGGTGATCTCAAAATTTATGAGGTATTCATATTTCTATTTTGGTACTGAAATGAAAGTACCATTTATTTCTTAAAGGGTTAATAGAATGTTAAGCATCACAGACAACCCAACCGGAAAAAATGTGTGAATAAGAGTAAAATATGTGATTTACTATAGATTCGGGATGTTACAAGTTCATTCACTAAATTCTTGACTTGCATTCATCACAACTAACTTAAACCATTCATTCAAAATCACAAGGAAATCAATTTAGTTCAAGGAGCATTCATGAGACGTAGTTCACCTCTAAGTGTGAAAAATCGCTCCTTATCCAAGGGTTTTGTGAAGATATCAACCAATTGGTGCAAGGTATCTATATACTCTAGAACAATATCACCTTTTTGCACATGATCTCTGATAAAATGGTGTCTTATTTCAATGTGCTTAGTTCTAGAGTGTTGTATGGGGTTTTTCGTAAGGTTAATGGAACTAGTATTATCCTATTTGATAGGAACTTGATTCATCTCTATTCCATTGTCACTCATTTGTTGTTTAATCCACATTTCTTAAGCACAACAACTTCCAGAAGCAATATATTCAGCTTTGGTTGTGGATTGAGCTACACTATTTTGTTTCTTAGAGAACCTTGAAATGAGTTTATTTCCTAAGAATTGACAAGTTTCAGATGTACTTTTTCTATCAACTTTGCAACCACCAAAATCCGCATCGGAATAAGCATGGAAAGCAAAAGTAGAATCTTTAGGATACCAAAGTCCTAAGGAAGAAGTGTCTTTAAGGTATATAAGGATTCTTTTTACAACTTGTAAGTGTGATTTTTTAACAGATGACTGAAATCTAGCACATAAGCATACACTAAACATTATATCGAGTCTACTAGCAGTGAGATATAGCAATGAACCAATCATAGACCTATATAGTTTAGTGTCTACACATTTTTCTCTTTCATCCTTATCAAGCTTGATATTTGTGCTCATTGGGGTGGAATGAGGTTTAAACTCATCCATTCTAAACCTTTTGAGCAAGTATTTAGTATACTTAGCTTGATTTATAAAAATACCCTCTTTACATTGTTTAACTTGAAGTCCTATGAAGAAGGTTAGCTCTCCCATCATGCTCATTTCAAATTCACCTTGCATTAATTTGGAGAAATCTTTACATAATGACTCATCTGTCGATCCAAAAATGATATCATCTACATAAATTTGAACTACTAATAAGTCACTAACCCTTAGATTGGATAAACAAGGTTGTATCCACTTTGCCTTTAACAAAACCTTTTTCAGTCAAAAATTTTGAAAGTCTTTCATACCAAGCTCTAAGAGCTTGTTTTAATCCATACAAAGCTTTTGATAGCTTGAAAACATGGTTAGGAAACTTTGGATTTTCAAAACTGGGAGGTTGCTCAACATAAACCTCTTCATTTATGTAACCATTTAAGAAAGCACTTTTAACATCTATTTGATATAGTTTAAAATCCTTGTAGCATGCAAAGGCAAGTAGCATCCTAATGGCTTCTAATCTAGCTACCCGAGCATAGGTTTCATCATAGTCTATTCCTTCTTCTTGCCTATATCCTTGTGCCACTAATCTA
Source organism: Heritiera littoralis (assembly GCA_031772115.1). Taxonomy (NCBI): domain Eukaryota; kingdom Viridiplantae; phylum Streptophyta; class Magnoliopsida; order Malvales; family Malvaceae; genus Heritiera; species Heritiera littoralis. The sequence goes on from JAPDPK010000009.1 coordinate 5,408,372, forward strand.
GCTTTGTTTCTAACTATTATACTATTCTCATCTATTTTATTCTTAAACACCCATTTAGTTCCAATAATTGGATTATCCTTAGGTCTTTCCACTAGTGTCCATACTTTGCTTCTTTCAAATTGGTTTAATTCCTCTTGCATAGCCATAATCCAATTTTCATCTTTTAAAGCCTCATGCACATTCTTTGGTTCAAATTGTGACACAAAAGCTACATGTTGACATATGTTTTTATATGTTGACCTAGTTCTAACAGATATATTTGGATCTCAAACAATGTCATTATCCTTCATATAACAAAGTTCTCTAGGAAATCTTGATTCTTTCTCAATTATTTCTTGTTCCAATGACTCCTCATTCTTATTTATATCAAGATCTTCGAATTGTTCCCTAACATGTTTATCTTGAGATGGATCAATTAATGGTTCATCAAATATTTCTACTTCATCATCAAGATTGGTTCTACTAGAAGAACTTGACTCATCAAAAATCACATGAATTGATTCTTCTACAACTAGTGTTCTTTTGTTGAAAACTCTATATGCCTTGGAATTTAAAGAATAACCAAGAAAAATACTTTCATCACTTTTTGCATCAAATTTTCCTAAATTGTCTCTTTCATTGTTCAAAACAAAGCATTTGCAACCAAATGGATGAAAGTAGCTTATGTTATGCCTTTTTCTTTTATAAAGCTCATAGGGGGTTTTCTTTAAAATAGGCCAACCATAGCTCTATTTATAACATAGCATGCAGTGTTGATAGCTTTAGCCCAAAAATATATTTGGCAAATTGTTTTCACAAAGTTCTTCTCAGGTTCTATTTCTCCTTTCAACTACCCCATTTTGTTGAGGAGTTCTAGGAGCAGAAAAATTATGGCTAATTCCATTTTCATTACAATAAGTATCAAAAGCAAGATTTTTAAATTCTTTTCCATGATCACTCCTAATGCTAGTTGTAGAATAACCTCTTTCATTTTGAACAAGTTTTGAAAAGATGATGAATTTCTCTAAGGCTTCATTTTTCACACTTAAAAAGAACACCCAAGTGAACCTAGTGTAGTCATCAACTATGACAAAACCATAGTGTTTTCCTCCTAAACTAGTGGTTCTAGTTGGTCCAAAAAGATCTAAATGGAGGAGTTGGAGTGACCTAGAGGTTGTAACACACTTCTTAGATTTAAATGATATTCTCTTATGTTTTCCTTTTACACAAGCCTCACAAACTTTATCATTTTCAAATTAAAGTTTAGGTAAACCTACCACCAAGTCTCTTTTACCTAATTTAGATAAAACATGCATGCTAGCATGACCTAGTCTGCTATGCGATAACCAAGGTTCATCTTCTCTAGTGGCCATAAAACATACATTTTTGCTATTTAGCTCATCTAAATTAACAATGTAAATGTTTCCTTGTCTATGTCTAATGAAAAGAATTTGATTATTTTTAGCGTTAACCACATTGCAACACAAAGCATCAAACATAACTTTAAAACCTTTATCACACAATTGACTAATACTAAGCAAGTTATGTTTTAAACCTCTAACATACAAAACATTTTCAATAGTTGAGGAGGAGTTACCAATGGAACCAATTCCTTCAATTTGTCCTTTGGAGTTGTCTCCAAATGTGACTTCTCCACCACTTTTAGGCTTTAAGAACTTGAATTGGCTTTTGTCACCAATCATGTGTCTTGAGCATCCATTATCAAGGTACTAATGCTCCTTAGACTTAGCCTTGTAGCAATGCTTTTCCTCTTACACACAAATATATCAAACTTTTATCTTAGGTACCCAAATTTTATTGGGTCCTTAAGAGTTAGTACTAATAATTTTTGATCCTTTAGGGATCCATTTCAATCTAAATAACTCATCATTTGAAATTAAAACATGCTTTGGCACCCAAATTTTCATGGGTATTTTTCCTCTAATGATGGTCTTCCTAGATGTGCATGCTTGTGAGGAGTGTCCTAGTTTATTACATGAAGTACATAGCACAAATTTTTCATTATTAATAAGAAAGTTTTTGAGGTGAGTTTCTTTGTTTGATGCATTGTAGCCTACTCCTTCTTTATCAAAGAATGCTCTTTGGGTCTCTAACATATGATCAAGTTTTTGTTGACCCATATAAAATCTAAAAAATTGAATTTTGTAAATTAATGTTCTTTTTACTTAACTCTTCTATTTCTAGATTTGCATTCTCTAATTTCTTCTCACATTCTAACTTAACATTCATAAGCATCTCATTTTCCTTTTTCAATTTTGCAATCATTTTCTTATGTTTTATATTCATGCATTCAAACTCAGTTGCTAAATCATCAAATGCATCTTGCAGCTGATCAAATGTATATTCATGAGTGTCAAATGGGTTGGATTTTACCTTCTCATCTTCAATGGCCATAAAACAAAGGTTGGCCACTTCTTCTTCTACGCTTTCTTCATCGAAGCGGTCACTATCACTCCATGTAGCCATCATTGCCTTCTTCTTTGGTTTCTTCTCATTTTGCTTTCTATAAAAAGGACAATCAAATTTAATGTGACAAGGTTTCTTACATTCATAACAAATGATTTGGTCCTTTCCTTTCCTACTTGTTTCCCCTTTGCTAAAATCTCTCCTAAGGGGTCTCCTAGAATTTCCACCAGCCCTCATCCTCATGAATTTGTTAAACCTTTTTGAAAACATAGCCATCTCTAAATCCTCATCATCACCACTTTCATCATGATCATCTTTGGATTCCTCATTTGTAGTGGATTTTAGTGCAACTCTAACTTTCTTAAGAGGTTCTTGATTCTTTTGATTTTCATCTCATAGGTGAGTAAAGATCCCATGAGTTCATCTCGAGAAAGTGTATGGGGATCTTTAGATTCCTCAATAGCTGTAACTTTAGCTTCCCATGATTTAGGTAAGCTATTTAGAATCTTCTTCACCATTTCAACATTGGAATATGTTTTTCCTAAAGACTTGAGACCATTTATGATATCAGTAAATCTAGGAAACATATCACTAATTGATTCATCACTCTTCATTTTAAATAGCTCATACTCTTGAGTGACCATGCCTACTTTAGTCTCTTTAACTTGTGTGGTACCTTCATAAGTAACTGCTAGCTTATCCTAAATTTGTTTAGCATTCTCACATTGTGACACTCTATTATACTCATTAGGTCCTAATGCACAAAAGAGTGTGTGCATTGCCTTAGCGTTTAATTGTGCCATTCTAAAATCGTTTGTGTCCCATTCATCCTCTTTCTTTGGCACTTCCTCCCCATCTACTTTCTTAATAGGAACTAGGGGACCTTTAACTATAATTCTCCTTACTTCATAGTCATTTGCTTGAATGAATAACATCATCCTAGTCTTCTAATATGCACAATTTTCACCATTGAAGAGTGATGGCCTAACTGTAGAGTGTCCCTCTCCTACCAAGGGTGTAGCTACACTATTTTGAGCCATCTAGATTGTTTATACTCGAAGAAAATTATTCCTAATTGATTCTTGAGCCTAAGCTCTAATACCAATTGTTGGCTCTACCAAGAGGGGGTGAATCGGTTTTACTACTATTTTCGAGTTTTTATGAGCTTAATAAACAAGTAAAGCAAATTATGCAATAATAAATGAAATACAGTAAATAGGGTGAAGGGAAGAGAAGCAAACACAGAATTTATAGAGGTTTGGCCAAACTCTTACCTACGTCTTCTCTCCTTGATCCTCTTGTCAAGGCATTGATTCCACTCTTTTTTGTGAATGCTTACAAGCCACTTCAAGGTGTGGTGAGACCTCTTACAATTTCTCTTGAAGGCTTAGAAATAAACTCCTAAACCCATCCCTTTGTAAAGCTACCATTTCTCTTGCAAGAAAACCTTACAAGGCTAGCACACCCTTTTGAATATTAGAAATTTATATAAATGGGTGATGAATAAGATGAAATATTATAATGAGATACAAATGATGAATTTTTCAGCTTGGATTTCTTTCTTGAAGCTTTGAGAGTTTTTGAGTGCTTGTTCTTACTTTAAACTTCATAAATGCCTCTATTTATAGTTCACCAACTGCTTGGGACGGTTGTTAAAGTATTTAATGCAAAACTTCCCATTGAAACTCTCAAAAACTAGCCATTGGAAACTGTTCTTGTGAAAAAGGATCAATCTCTTGCCATAGGGGATCGATCCCTAACTTCCAGAATGCCTCTCAGCCTATTATGCCAAATGGGGATCGATCCCTCAACCAAGGGGATCGATCCCTCAAGCCTTCCTGCACTTATTTGATGGCTATTTTGGGATAAATTGATTTGTTTTGTGATTTCAATTCAGTTCCAAATATTCTATCACTTTTATAAAAGTATTTCCTGACTTTTTCAATTGAAAACACAGTCCAAAACTTTGTTTAAAAGATTTTCAATCATTGAGTCTATTTTGAGCAAATTTACATTAAAAACATTTAGCCTTACTTAAGTTTTTGTCATTTCAAAACATTTGTTAATTTAAAGCTTACAAAAATAATTAGAATAAGACCACATGAAGCATTCGGTTAAGGCTAAATAGAATGGTGTTGGTGCAGATTTTAATGAATTGATAGTGTAGAATAGAAATACTAAATTAATAAAAAAATATTTATAAAGTTTAAATTGAGAAAAAGAATGAGATTAATTGAAGAATTTGGCCAAGGCATAATGTAGGGTGATTACTAGGTGAATTTTCATAGTTGATGATTGAAAGAATATTTATAAAGGTTAATAAGATTATTAGTGAAATTAGATTTAGGAAAGATTTTTAATTTAAGAGTAATTATATTGTAGCATTTGGAAATAAATAAATTAATTGTTGGAATTGATAAAGTAGAAGATGAGAAATTTAGAGAAAATTTACTAAAAGTCATAATATGGAATAAAGTTAGAAAAGAATACAAATTTAATTATGGTCATATGTTAGAATTTAATAGGAAACAAAATAAATTAATTGTGGGAATTAATAAAATGGAAGTAATTTTGATATAAGCAAATGGTGGAATTAATATTAATAATGAAAAATGATTATTTGTGAAATTTGAATTGGAAAATAATAAATATAATGCAATAATGAAATATTTGACTATAATAGAAATTGATATGGGAAAAGATTAAAATGAGAATGGAATATGAACAAATATTAACCAAGAAATAAAAAAATTTAAAACATGACAAATATGGGACAGGAGAAGCAATTCGACTAAAGCATTATTCATGAGGTCTTCATATTTTTATGAATTAATGGTTAAAAAAAGAATAATTAAAGGTAATAGAATTTTAATGAAATTAAAATTAGGAAAATAAGTCAATTTAATTATGGCCAAATTTTGGTATTTAATGAGAAATAAAATAAATTACTATGAAAATGATAAACTAGAAAATAAGGATTAATAGAATAATAATTAAAGTTGAAATATGAATTATGGGTGAAACTGAAATTTGGAAAAGATTATAATTTAAATATAGTTATGTGATAGAATTTGCTAGGAAATAAATTAAATTAACTATAGAAATGGACAAAAGAAAAATAAGAATTAATAGAATATTTATTGTAACTATAATATGAAATTTTGTATATATTTGGAATTATTGTGTAATGTTCAAGTCGAGAAATAAAGGGATGTAAAGCTGCTAGCGAATTTTTATATTACGTGGAATTGATGTAAGAAACATGTATGGGAGTTGCATAGGACACGTTTTGTCACAGCCCGTGACCCTATTTTTCACCTTTTTCTATACATCTTATTTGGTTGGGCTGTCTGTGATACTTTACTTTTCTTTTACATATAAACAATTTCATATACAATTATAATATGAATTACATCCTCTATATTAATTCATAAGGAAGTAGTACTGTAGATAAGTCTAAATACAGAAAATAAATGATCATACCTTGAGTATTAAATCAAGCTGTCACATCGTCCCCAAATGCGCAGTTGAAATCCTTTAGGTGTCAGACTCTCAATCTTCGAAAACCTGAAATGTTAAAATTAAGGGGTTTGCAAACCACGGCTCAGTAAGGGAATTATATGCCTATCTTGATATTCAGCTATCTATATGCTGAAAAACTTTTTCGTTTTTCCTATGGGGCTCTAAGCTCGCATGTAGAAAGGATACTACAGTTGGCTAGGGATCCGGATGGAGTAAGATAGGTATTTTCAAATACCTATCTTGTCCTGGAACCTAGAAGCAACTGTAGAGAATAATTTCCTTTTCGTTTGGAATTTTAATCCTTTTTACCTTTTTATTCCATAACATTTTCATATTCTTTTCAAAATAATGCTTTTATAAAATAAAGCATTTAAATAAAGTAACTAATATTCATATATTCTTGGAAAAGAATATTAGTTAAATTCTCATCATTCTCATTTAAAACTCATTTCATGTTTTACTATACAATCGAAATTAGTACAGTACTTTAAATAGCAAAATAAGCTATTTAAATCTTTTTCGTATAATATATAAATCGTTTAAATCTAATATTCAATTTAAAAATTGAAAAAAAATATTAGATTTATTTTCCTCCTCTTTCCTTTTTAAAACATATTATATATTCGTGTCACATATCATATGAAAATCATTTCATAGTACTTAAAAACAGTACTGAAATTAGCATTTTATAAAACTGTTATAAGTCATTTCATTGCTTCTCATATCATATAAAACATATTCATTTTACATGTTACATATCGTATAAACATTTTCATTTTACATATCATAAAACATATATGGAAACAGTGGCAACCACCGCGTCCTGTCATGCAATAATACCCGAAGGTATAAAACAATCATGTGAGATCTATGACCATAGTTTATAATTGTCCTCGACGGATCACTGATCAGGTGTCGGCCAGGACTACATATCACATATCACATATTACATATCACGTATCACATGTCGGCATGATAGAAGGGCCAACTAGTCTCAAAACCGTGTTTTTATCGTAAAATAACCTTTATGGAATTTATAAAAATATATATAATTTCATAATTAAAAACCATAAAGTTTAAAAATCATTTAGCGAATATTTATAAAAATATTCATAAAAATATTCACTGTATTTCATTTCAATTTTTCATCTCGTATTACGTGTAATTTATCTATCATGAGAATTTTCGGTGATTTCCTTATCACCATTCTTGAAAACATGAATATTTTAAAATTCCATCTCATTATATTCATGATTTATGAAATTTAGTAATTTCCTCATTTTTCGTAATTTAATATCGATTTTCGGAAATAAAATCATTTAATATGATTTTACGAAATTTTTTCTAAAATTTTCGGCAGCAAAACGGTTACCGATTGACTAACCTCCTGCACGGAAAATACAGTTTATAAATCCAACCAGTACATCATCACAAATTCCCAACTGATAATTCACCACAATATTTTTATAAAATATTTCATAATGAAAAGTAATGCAGACTGAATATCCTTACAGTGCTGCACATGCATCCCTTACCTATCCCGAGTCGACGACTTCCGCGTTATCGGTCGCGCCCGTAATCCTTCTCTTCCGATTCCAGCCTCTCGTTCACCTAGAATAATTTTCTGGAATTTAAATTCTAAAAATTAGAATTTTTTCATAATTTATTTAAATTAAATACTCGAAATTAATTTTCGAAATCCTTACCGAATTTTTCGAGATTTTTTGAATTTTCGAGAATTTTCGAATTTCCAGAATATTATTTTTCTCTCTCTTTTCCTTCTTTTTCTCTTTCTTTCTTCCTTTTTCTTTTTCTTTCTTTTTCTTTTCTTTTTCTCTTTCTTTTCCCATTTTCTGGTTTGAACCAGTTCGGACCGGTTCAACCAGGTTCTCTTCACCTCGCTAGTTCAGCCTCTTCCCACCGGCATCACCGCCGGTTCGGACCTCCCACAGCTGACCACGATTGCGGGGATGCCGGATTTGGCCTCGGTTTCTCCCTATCACCGGCGACGGCGCCGGATCTGGAGGCTTGGGTTTCGGCCTCTTCACTTCTTCTTTTCTCCTTCCTCCGTCGATTTCCTCTTCGCCGGTGGCTCCTCTCACCTTGGTCGGCCTTCGCCGATGACGGGAGGGGTGGTGGCGGTGCCCGAATCGGCCGGCACCGCCGATCTCCCCTTCCTTTTTCCTTTCAGTTTTTCTCGCTTCGCTTCGCGTTGTTTCCTTCTCCTTCCGCCTCAGGCTGCCGTCGTTCGCTTCTCCTCTCGTCGGTGACACCACTCTCTCCTCCCCGTTCCTCCTCTCACTCGGCCGGCATCGGTCGGCTCCTCCATTTGGTGACACAGAAGCGGGAAATCGGGTGTTTCCCGTTTCTGCTGTTACTTTTACTTCTTTTTTTTTAATATATATAATATGTATAATTATAATTATAATTATAATTATAATTATATTTATAAATATATTTATACAATATATTTATAATTATATTATTATCACTATATGTATATAAATACATATATTTGTATTTTATATAGATAGATAGATATATATATATATATATATATTTATATTACAAGATATGTGTACATATATATATATATATATATATATATATATATATATATATATATATATCTATACACTTTATCTTACAATAATATTTATATTTCATGTATATACATATATTTATGTATATCAAAAACTTTATAATTATATATGTGTACTTATTTAATAATATAAAATAATATATATCACTAAATAATAATATATACATATATTTCATATACGTAAATATATACTTATATTAAAAATATATATTTATATTCTAAATTTATATAAATATATAAGTACCCATATTTTTATTTCTTTAATTTGGATTTCTTAATATCCAATTTATTTACACTTATTTTCATTTCTTATTTAATTTGGATTTCCATTTATCCAAATTAATTTTCTCCACTTCTTCACTTCATCAATTTCGGGAATTTCAACGATATTCTCATCCCGTAAATAAATTTTATTTATTTATTTAACTTCTCTATTTATTTTGGAATATAATTACAAATATTTAATACCAAAATATTAAAATTCGCGATTATCACATTCTCCCCACCTTAAGAAATTCGATCCTCCGAATTTAACTTAAATTAAAAGGTGGTACTATTCCATATACTTATAATTCTTGACCTTTAGATCATCCTTTAAATAATACTGCCAGTATACCTTCACATCTGTATCACTTCTTATATCATTTCATATCATTTTTCATCATATACTTATACTCCCTTAAATTTCTTATCAATTGGGAGTTATCCATTTTCACTCCTTTTTATATCACATATGATTCATACTGTTCATCATCTGTTTTCTCAATTAGTGCCAAGTCGATATAATTTGGTAATTGTCATTTCAACAAGTTAATCAATTGTATGTAATTGTCCAGTAGCTTTCACATCTCGTGCATCGGCTCACTCAACAAATCATTGAGTGTTTCATACTACGCTCACATATTTACATCATGTACGGAGCGATGCTGTCTATAAATTTGGAATCTCAGAGCCTTTTGCTATTTCCCATAAACATATAGCTACCCAGAGATTCCCATCACATATAGGGCTCACTGGAACTTCACATACATTCTCCTCATTTTTTAATCATATTTTGACTATGACACTAAAGAATCTAAGAGTTTAATAATGGAGAAGGGATTTCATTAGACTATCAGTCTATAGTCACTTCTATATTATCATATCTCTTTTAGATTCTTCATTATTATCTCTAATACTCTTTTCATATTTGTTTCATCAAATATTGCAACTCAGTTGCAGACTTTGCTATTTACCATCTTTTACCAGAATTAAATCAGGAGACAATCATTTTCTCTCTATATCATCTTTTCATGCAACATTCTTATTACCTCTTTTATTCTTGTATCATATTCATTATCACTTTAAATTTTTGAATATACCTGAGAATATACTCTTTTGATAATTTAGATTCCGTAATGACATAATCAAATTATCATTTAATCTTTTCATTTTTTAACTTCATCCTTGAATCTATAATTATCAATTTAATCACCTCATTATCCATATAAATCCACTCTTTTCATCATTTCGGGGTGGTATATATATATCCTTTTTCCATTTATATGACTGGTAGTAAAAATATAAATCAGTTCCTTACTCCTTTGAGTATCATTACTTTTCCTCTATCGAGTTTGACTCGATCTTACATTTAACCATAATCATGTGATAACCACAAATCACTTTTAGTTTTAAAATTGGGAACTACTTCATATTCGTGTTCCCTCTTCATCATGTACTTGTCCTCTTATTACATATTTATCTCTTCCTTCATCATTTTGGTCACTTTTCCTCAGTGGTATAGTACTTCACGGTTAAAATCTTTTTAACATTTTGAATACTATATTTACACTTAGTCATCCGCTGACCTTAACCTCTTTAATTATCAGTCACATCTGTAAAGCAGCTAGCCCCATAAACTCTCCTATAGACTGGCCGTAGTATCTAGCTAGACTCAGTACATTTCGTATCTCAATCACCTTCTTTAGTCATCGATAGATTCACCGTCATTCTTTAATTTGAGATCATATATCTCAGAAAGAGATACTGTCTAGCTAAATTTTCTATTTGCCATTCTCAACATACACTTCACTGTCTTTAAGAGTCTGCGGGGTTATACCACTATGCTGCTCATTTTCCATTTATGCCTTAGACTATATCCATATCTCATCATTTTATTCATATATGGTTGCCTCATTCATTAGGCTCATATACCTCACAAGGTATTTCGTTAACCTTCTAAATCTGATTAGGAACTCGTATGAATTATGTCGAGTTCTAATCCTTATCATTTTGTGACAATCATTTTTCAACTTTTCATCTGATGATGCCTTTTTCAAAGATTGATCTTATAAACTCCTTATACATCTTCGATTAAATCAATTTAAGGCATCAATTCTATATGGATGATTATTTGTTCTTCGTAAGAACTTTATTTCATAATAGGAATTTTATACCCAATTATATTTCATCCATATTTCCATCTTTTACATCATTTAATTCATCCTCAATCATATCATTTGTATTTCCATCAATTTCTTTTATACAAGTGAATTTCATTATTCACAAATTTTTCAAAGTTATTTCTTAAGCTTTTCGGATTCTTCTATGTTCTCCGATATAAGCTTAAAAATAAATTTGATATTAACAATTGAGTCAATGTTAGCTCAATTTCTCCCATCTATATAACTCTGAAAATTTATCGAGAATCTCATCCGATGCTTTCTTTAATCATTCATCTCTCTTATCATTTTGGACATTCATCTTTGTGTCCTATCATTTCCACTGTACATCTTCAAGGCAGAGACATTAATATTCAAAATTATTTTAACTTATACTCCACCTTGATTCATTTAGTTACTCATACTTCACAGCATATCGATCATCTTAATTTCTATGCTATATTAAGTGTAACTATTTCATTAACACATTTCACAGCTAACCGATTTATTATTACTGTAATTCATTTTAAAAATCATTATCATTTAATAACCTCAGGTTAGCTGTCATCTTCCTCGTCTCTTATCTTCACTTACTGTTCTTATGCATATTCTCCAATTTACAGTACTTCACACAGTACATTATTCTATAAAATATATTTCAAAATATTCTGGTTCTATAAATATTCATTTGATACTTCAAAAACTATATAATTGTATAGAACCAGGATTAATCGTACCACTATGGATTTCATCAACCATACCGATTACCTTCTCATTCATCTTCAGTAATCATTTCCTTTTTCATCATATCTAACGATCCCATAATAATATCTCATCAATACACTTTTTAATTTAGACCGTTAAAATCAATAACAGGGCTAATCATCCTGCAACTTCCCACTACAAACATTTCGGTCGCATCCATCATCTAAGTGTAGGTGGGACTAAATAATCAAGACCATTATACATATATTATGTCCTTTATACCCTCAATAACTCCATTACTATCAATAGATTCAAAATCGACTTGGTTTATCACTATTCAAAACACAATCCCACATAGGGGCATTTTTGTCATTTCACATTTATTTCTTTCTCCAAAATATGCATTTAAACCAAGGATCTTATTATCTATGTGCTGATAGTATCCTTTCTCATACCACTATCAGCAGCTTAAAATCTTTTTTGATTTTGACAGAGAAGTCCACTAGGATCCATAATTGGATTATTTTGCTTGAATTGCATCCTTAAACCATCAATTTCTCTATCAAATCAGTCAATTCCAACTTCTGTTGGTCTATTATGACTCCAGGTAAATTTTTGGAGGTAGGGGTATTTTAGTTATTTTTGCCAAAAATTTTCTCTCTCTTCAATATTACATTCAATCTGTGATCTTAAGGTCTATTTTATGATAATATTTCATTCCGTCTTTTATATCATCACTTTAAGGTCTCAATTCGATTCGGATAGAAAAGTACTAGTGGGGCCCTCACCGAGTCCATTTTTGTTCCTTACCGAACCAACCGTCTTTTAGATTATAAGATCACCATTTCAGGTAACATTCCTAAGCCGTTTTCCCTTTTAGCATTCCTTATTTCATAATTCTCACCCCCTTCTAAATATTTAATTCAATTTACAATCATTTATTTTCTCTATGTATTTAGACTACACAGTACTACAGGGATGTTAATCTTTTCAACACATTTTCTTTCCAAAGTATCGATAGACATCAGGTCAACCTTGCTCTGATACCATTAAATCTGTCACAACCCGTGACCCTATTTTTCACCTTTTTCTATACATCTTATTTGGTTGGGCTGTCTGTGATACTTTACTTTTCTTTTACATATAAACAATTTCATATACAATTATAATATGAATTACATCCCCTATATTAATTCATAAGGAAGTAGTACTGTAGATAAGTCTAAATACAGAAAATAAATGATCATACCTTGAATATTAAATCAAGCTGTCGCATCGTCCCCAAATGCGCAATCGAAATCCTTTAGGTGTCAGGCTCTCAATCTTCGAAAACCTGAAATGTTAAAATTAAGGGGTAAGCAAACCACGGTTCAGTAAGGGAATTATATGCCTCACTTGCTATTCAGCTATCTATATGCTGAAAAACTTTTTCATTTTTCCTATGGGGCTCTAAACTCGCATGTAGGAAGGATACTACAGTTGACTAGGGATCCGAATGGAGTAAGATAGGTATTTTGAAATACCTATCTTGTCTTGGAACTTAGAAGCAACTGTAGAGAATAATTTCCTTTTCGTTTGGAATTTTAATCCTTTTTACCTTTTATTCCATAACATTTTCATATTCTTTTCAAAATAATGCTTTTATAAAATAAAGCATTTAAATAAAGTAACTAATATTCATATATTCTTGGAAAAGAATATTAGTTAAATTCTCATCATTCTCATTTAAAACTCATTCCATGTTTTACTGTACAATCGAAATTAGAACAGTACTTTAAATGCAAAATAAGCTATTTAAATCATTTTCGTATAATATATAAATCATTTAAATCTAATATTCAATTTAAAAATTAAAATAAGAATATTATATTTATTTTCCTCCTCTTTCCTTTTTAAAACATATTACATATTCGTGTCACATATCATATAAAAATCATTTCATAGTACTTAAAAACAGTACTGAAATTAGCATTTTATAAAAATGCTATAAATCATTTCATTGCTTCTCATATCATATAAAACATATTCATTTTACATGTCACATATCGTATAAACATTTTCATTTTACATATCATAAAACATATATGGAGACAGTGGCAACCACCGCGTCCTATCATGCAATAATACCCGAAGGTATAAAATAATCATGTCAGATCTATGGCTATAGTCTATAATTGTCCTCGGCGGATCACTGATCAGGTGTCGGCGGGGACTACATATCACATATCACATATTACATATCACGTATCACATGTCGGCATGATAGAGGGTCCAACTAGTCTCAAAACCGTGTTTTTATCGTAAAATAACCTTTCTGGAATTTATAAAAATTTATAATTTCATAATTAAAAACCATAAAGGTTAAAAATCATTTAGTGAATATTTATAAAAATATTCATAAAAATATTCACTGTATTTCATTTTAATTTTTCGTCTCGTATTACGTGTAATTTATTTATCACCAGAATTTTTGGTGATTTCCTTATCACCATTCTCGAAAACATGAATATTTTAAAATTCCATCTCATTATATTCACGATTTATGAAATTTAGTAATTTCCTCGTTTTTCGTGATTTAATATTGATTTTCGGTCAACTTAAGTATTTCTTTCTTTTATTTTCCTACTGTTTGTTGACCTCCAACCGTGAGCTTTCTTTCCCTTTAGTTCAGTCCACGTTGGCTGTATGTTAGTTAGGTAATTTTATTCCTTTATGATGCATATATAATTTAACTTTATAGGTACTTCATCATGCCATTTAGTCAACCTAACCTAACCCTCTCTTTCATTTTTCTTGCTGTCTAAACTGACAGCTTCTTTCCTTCTTGTTTTGCAATCCACGTTTCTTCAATTTTGTCTCAACAATAAAGCTATATCTAGTATATCATAGATTGCCAATACTCTACCATTCACACACATAAAGTCATCTAAAAGTCAGTCAAACCATTTACACATTTCTTCCATTTTCGGCTGCACTCATCAGCCACACGATTTTCCTCTATTTTCGGCTGTACTAACAGCCTCTCTTATTTCTTTCATTAGCCACATTTGTTGACCATAAGATTACCTCTTTTCTTTTCTTTTATTTTCCCCTGTTCCACGTGAATCTTACTTAAACTAGGAAGTATGTTTGTTTTATTTCTTTTAAAGTTTCATTTCTGTTTTCGGTTCCATGACTGACTTGCTTTCCATCTCCACGTAAATCATCATCAACATCATCTTCCTCTTTATATACCTTCACAACCAAACCCTAGGTTTAGCTTATACATGTTTTTCAGTTCAAACCAAAGCTATAAACAATATATTCTTGATCATTACAGCCCTAATCAAAGAACAAGAAGCTTAAAACTGAAGTTGGACGTTACCTGTACAGAGAGTAGATCTGTCTACTTAAGTCAGCTTCTGTTTTGAGGTTTTTGGTTAAAGTTTCTTGGGGTTTCAGATGTTCTTGAGTCAAGGTTTAACTTTCCTAAATAAACTTGTTTTATTTACTGAAGAACACAAAGGCTCTGCTATGGAGGGGAAGGGCTACTCGACATACCAAACAGAGGAGAAGTTTTCGGTGATGAGGGTTGAAAATGAGGATCACGACAGGAAGAAAAACAAAGCAAAAGAAACATTTTAATTGGACTTTAGCAACCTTCATTAAAAGCCCTCTTAATTGCCTATTTCTTTTTTTTTCTTGTCTTGTTATTATTTGCTCTTCGGTACAGCAAAGAAAATGAACAAAAAGTTAGTGCTATAGTTTCTGCCGACCTAGGAAAAACGTGAAAAAGACTTTCTCTTGTCTGCTTTTATTATTTATTTTGTTTCTTTCCATCTCTCTTGCATTATTTGTTTCTTCATGCCGCCACCACTTTTCTGATTTATCCAAATCAGAATTTTCCAGTATTCATTTAATTATTTATTCCATCTTTTATGTAATATTTTCCATACTTATATTTTTCATCTAGAATTAAAATTTCTATGTGAGAGACACTATTCTTATATAGTTAATTCCTTAAAATATTATCAATAATTTCTTTATCGATAATTAATTCATATAAATGTACATCTACAGCATAAAATAACGAGTTCTCACATTCTTCTCACCTTATAAGAATTTGGTCCTCCAAATTCAGGCTGGTCCATTAGACAAGTGCGGGTACTTTTCTCTCATGAGGCTCTCTAGCTCCCACGTAGATTCCTCTGTTGTGTGGTGCTGCCAAAGAATCTTAACCAGTGGAAAAGTTTTGGATCGAAGCACCCTTTCCTTTCTGTCAAGGATCCGGATTGGCTGCTCAACATAGCTCATATCTCCCTGAATATCCAATGGTTTGTACTCGATAACATGGGAGGGATCCGGATGATACTTCCTCAACATAGAGACATGGAAGACGTTATGTATTCCAGAAAGCTGTGGTGGCAAAGCTAACCGGTAAGCAACATCCCTAACTCTCTCCATGTTGGATTATGCCCTTAGAACCATTCATTAGATGATTGACTTTGGCATTTTTTATGTATCATGACATTTTATTTATTATAGTTCATTATTATATTTGTTTTATAACTGCGTAATGTAATCTTATATGATAATGTCCTTAGAATAGTAATAACACACTATTCTTAAAATATCCCTAGTCAAGTATTATTGTGAACAAGGATAACAATGGTACGATAAGACTAGTATGTGGTTGACTGATGACCATTGTCATGGATATAAGATATCAAGTCATCACATAGGTACATGTTAGAGAACTATGTACTGGATCGACCCTCCATGAGAATGCTACATGGATTGTTATATGAGTGTCATAAGCGATTCTCATAGTGATGATGGTGTATGTGATCCTTTGACTTGAGATCATCAGAGATCCCAACATAGAGAATTGCATACTTTAATGATTCTAGATGTCATTCGTAACAGGATGGACTATAAAGGTAGTAATTGGGTATGCCTTGATCTATGTAGTGGGATGTTGAGTGATCAAGATAGGATTTATCCCTCTTATATAACAAGAGTGATGTCTTGGGCCCTTTGATAGAGTGAGACTAAGAAATGCATGGCCGTGCTCGAATAAGTCAATATAAGATATTGATTTTATTTGTTTAATTAGTCTACTCAGGAATCAAGAAAAGCTGATTAGACTATACAAGTGTGACACATTCCATGACTTGTGTCTAATCAAGACATCAAAGGATAAAGGGATTAGACTACACAGTAACATCTATCACGAGTAAGGTTATGTCGAGTCATTGACATTCTAGTTACATGGGTAGCAATGATGTGTTGCTAGATACCGCTCATTGCTTGTGACAATTTTGTCATTGCCATTGTTTTGAGAACCTATTGGGTCGCACACTTAGAACGGATCAATGAGGAGCTTAATTAATCCTATTCTGAATTGGATTAAGGATATAACTAATCCTATTCTGAATTGGATTAGGGATATAACTAATCCTATTCTAAGTAGGATTAGAGTTCTGTTTGGTAGTAAATTTTAGGGTAAAATTTACTGCCTATAAAAGGATGTTTTCTGAAACATAGCCGCACAACAATTAGAAAAACAGAAAAGTATTCTTTTAATCGAAGCTAGCAGTTCGGTTATAAAGAATCAAAAACACTCCTTAAGGCTTCTGATCGTGAGACGTTCAAGAGTCGTGAGATTCATTCGTGTGGATACCATAGCCGCCCCTGGGAACCCCGCAGTCGGGTCATAATTCTTTTCAAATGTGCCTCGTTAATAAAACTAAAATTTGAAATTGCATTACACTTGTTTGTATAACACGGTGGTTGTTGTTTGAGCATGGTGCATAGTTATAGCGCTAGCCCAATATGATTGTATTTTGGTGGTTGTAAATTTTAATAAATACGACCTGCATGTCGTGCCTTGTTCTTGAAATTCCAGTTGTACATTCTTTTCTCATCTTACTCCCCTCGAATGTAACTCGAGGTTTCTCTTAAACTATGTAATTGGAGCTGACAACCATGCAAAGGATGACCAAAGAGGCACTTGGAGAAGATGCTATTACCCTTAGGTTAACCCTTAGGGTTTCTCATTGGCTTGGGAAATCCATTTAGTTTGGGCTATAACTATGTCACGTTTATTTTATTGCTTAATTGCATGAGATGCATGGTTTATTTTGTACGTTTATGATATGAAAATCATATGATAATTTTAGAAAAGTAAAATTGGTGAGATCTTATTCAATAAACTAAGAAAATCCCTCAAATTAAATTAAGTTAATAATAGATGCCTACCAATGAATAGCACTCGTCAAGGCTAGAATCGATTTTGTTATGTTTGCCAAAGCAAAATATCATATCTATCTTAGTAAGACGCGATGGGATAATAGTGATATCCAAAGGCTATAAATTGGGTTGACTTAACTAGATTTCCTCAATAGGATTGGGAATTTAGAGGCATAAAGTTGGGCTTCCATTCATAAGATGAATTAGAACAAGTGTTGTTCACCCAACTATCCAAGAGTTACATGAGATGTAATTGGTAAGTGTTGCCTACCTAAATAGCCAAATCTTGGGCGATTAGCCAAAGCTAACTCTAGATAAGGTGAAATATGGATCTTGGCCCACTAGAGAAATTATGTGATAATTTTCCGAATTAATAGTGAGGGTTGTTGATTCGATAAAAATAGTGGGAGCATCATTTAATAAATATTTAATTAAATGAATGCATTCATGATACTTATATTTTGCACATTTCTGTTGTAGATTACCATGGCACCAAACACAAATAACACACTTTTACTGTGATCTGTCCTTGAGAAGGACAAGTTGAATGTGACAAACTTCCTGGATTGGTACAGGAACCTGAGGATAGTCCTCAAGCAAGAAAAGAAGTTGTATGTCCTTGAGATTCCCTTACCTGATGAACCACCCTCTAATGCTCCAAGGGCAGAAAGAGATGCTTATAAGAAGCATCAAGATGATGCATTGGATGTTAGTTGCCTTATGCTTGCCTCCATGAATCCTGAGCTTCAAAAGCAACATGAGGAAATGGATGCGTTCGATATGATAGAGCATCTCAAGCAACTCTATCAAGAGAAAGCTAGGCAAGAAAGGTACAATGTCTCTAAGGCATTGTTTCAGTGTAGGATGGCAGAGGGGACTCCCGTTGGTACTCATGTGCTCAAGATGATTGGGTACATTGAAAACCTTGAAAGATTGGGATTTCCTTTGGGCCAAGAGTTGGCCACTGATATGATTATGCAATCGTTGCCAGACAGCTACAGTCAGTTTGTTGTTAATTACAACATGAATGAAATTGACAAGACTCTGCCACAGTTACTTAGCTTGTTGAAAACAGCTGAATCCAACATGAAAAAGGCCAAGCCCAAAGATGTCTTAATAGTTAAGAAAGCTAAGGGCAGGGCTAATGCAAAGGGCAAGAAAAAAGGTAATAAAGCCAATGGCAAGTTCAAGCCCAATGATACTGCACTGAAGCCTAAAGGTGGGGTTGCCAAAGAAGGGAAATGCTTCCATTGCGGTGAGACCGGACATTGGAAGAGGAACTGCAACAAATACCTGGAAGAGCTAAAGAAGAAGAAAGGAAGTGAGACTACCACTTCAGGTATTTATGTTATAGAAGTTAATCTATCTACTTCTTCATCATGGGTATTAGATACTAGATGTGGTTCTCACATTTGTGTAAATGTGCAGGAACTCAAAAGGAGTAGATCGTTGACTAAGGGCGAGGTCGACCTACGAGTGGGAAATGGAGCAAGGGTTGCTGCATTAGCTGTAGGAACTTATATTTTGACATTGCCCACATGGCTTGTTTTAGAATTAGATGATTGTTATTATGTGCCTTCCATCACTAAAAACATTATTTCTATTTCTTGTTTGGACAAGAAGGGTTTTTCATTTATAATAAAGGACAACTGTTGCTCCATTTATTTAAATGATATCTTTTATGGTAGTGCACAACTAATTAATGGTCTTTACATTCTAAATCTTGATATGCCTATTTATAACATAAATGCTAAAAGGATTAAATCTAATGATCAAAATCCAACATATCTCTGGCATTGTCGTTTGGGACACATAAATGAGAATCGCATTTCCAAACTCCATAAAGATGGAATTTTGGACTCATTTGATTTTGAATCGTATGAGACATGTGAATCTTGTTTGATGGGTAAGATGACTAAAGCCCCTTTCAAAGGACGTAGTGAAAGGGCAAGTGATTTATTGGGCTTAGTATATACAGATGTATGTGGACCTTTAAACACACAGGCTAGAGGTGGGTTTATGTACTTTATTACATTTACTGATGATTTCAGTAGATATGGCTATGTGTATCTTATGAGACACAAGTCAGAATCTTTTGAAAAGTTCAAAGAATTCAAGAATGAAGTACAAAACCAACTTGGCAAGAGCATTAAGGCACTTCGATCAGATCGAGGTGGTGAATACTTAAGCCAAGAATTTTATGACTATCTTAAAGAGTGTGGGATTGTCTCACAACTCACTCTTCCAGGTACACCACAATGGAATGGTGTATCTGAAAGGAGAAACCGAACTTTATTAGATATGGTTCGATCAATGATGAGTCATACAGATCTTCCAGAATCCTTTTGGGGACATGCATTAGAAACAGCTGCTTTTACACTGAACCGTGTTCCATCTAAATCGGTTCTAAAGACACCATATGAGATATGGACTGGTAAACGTCCCAGTATGTCTTTTATGAAGATTTGGGGTTGTGAGGCTTATGTAAGACGTCAAGTCTCTAACAAACTTGCACCTAAATCTGATAAGTGCTATTTTGTGGGATATCCTAAACTAACTAAAGGATATTATTTTTACAATCCCACTGAGCGCAAAGTGTTTGTAGCTCGAACAGGTGTCTTTCTAGAAAGAGAATTCATTTCTAGAAGAACTAATGGGAGAAAAGTAGAACTTGAAGAAATTCAAGAGCTACAAGATAGCGCACCCGATGTTGAGATGGAGCCTGAGCAAGCACCACAAGTTGTTGTGGAACCAGAACCACAAGCTGTTGTGGAGCAACCGCCTGCTCAAGAGACACAAGCCTTGCGTAGATCAGTTAGAACACATCGTGAGCCACAGAGATATGGATTTCTAATGACTCAGAACGGTGATGTATTGCTCATGGATCAAGATGAGCCTACTACCTATCAAGAGGCTATTACAGGGCCGGACTCTGAGAAATGGCTTGAAGCCATGAGATCTGAGATGGAATCCATGTATGCCAACCAAGTTTGGACCTTGGTTGACTTACCCGAAAGGGTAAAACCTATAGGGTGTAAATGGGTTTTTAAGAAGAAAACCGACATGGAAGGAAATGTTCATACCTATAAAGGGCGATTGGTTGCTAAAGGTTTTAAACAAATTCATGGTATTGACTATGATGAAACTTTTTCACCAGTCGCGATGATCAAATCCATTATGATCTTGCTTGCGATAGCTGCATACCATGATTATGAAATCTGGCAAATGGATGTCAAGACCGCTTTTCTTAATGGAAAGCTACTCGAGGATGTGTACATGACACAACCTGAGGGTTTTGTTGATCTAAAAAATGCTGGAAAGGTTTGTAAGCTGCAACGTTCTATTTATGGACTAAAGCAAGCTTCTCGAAGTTGGAATCTTCGTTTTGATGATGCAATCAAAGAGTTTGGTTTCATCAAGAACGAAGATTAACCTTGTGTCTACAAGAAGGTCAGTGGGAGCACTATTGTCTTCCTGGTGTTGTATGTAGATGACATACTACTCATTGGGAATGACATCCCTACCCTTCAGTCTGTAAAGACTTGGTTAGGGAATTGTTTTTCAATGAAGGACTTGGGCGAAGCTACCTATGTACTGGGTATAAGGATCTATAGAGATAGATCAAGGAAATTAATTGGCCTAAGTCAAAGTGCATACATAGATAAAGTGCTAAAGAGGTTTAGCATGCAGGATTCCAAGAAAGGATTCTTGCCTATGACACATGGCATTACTCTCTCAAAAGAACAGTGTCCTACAACACAA
This sequence comes from Heritiera littoralis, assembly GCA_031772115.1. Lineage (NCBI taxonomy): Eukaryota > Viridiplantae > Streptophyta > Magnoliopsida > Malvales > Malvaceae > Heritiera > Heritiera littoralis. The sequence goes on from JAPDPK010000009.1 coordinate 5,430,020, forward strand.
GAAGAGAGAGAACGTATGAGTAAAGTTCCATATGCATCTGCTATTGGATCCATTATGTATGCCATGTTATGCACACGTCCCGATGTCTCGTATGCCTTGAGCATGACGAGTAGATATCAAGTTGATCCTGGTGAACGTCACTGGATCACTGTCAAGAATATTCTTAAGTACTTGAGAAAGACTAAGGATACATTCTTGATATATGGAGGTGAGGAAGAGCTCATTGTAACAGGTTACACTGATGCTAGCTTCCAAACTGATAAAGATGACTATAGATCGCAGTCTAGTTATGCGTTTTGCCTTAATGGTGGTGCTGTGAGCTGGAAGAGTTCAAAGCAGGCGACAGTGGCCGATTCTACGACAGAGGCTGAGTATATAGCTGCCTATGAAGCTGCTAAGGAGGCTGTTTGGATCAGGAAGTTCATTACTGAGCTTGAAGTTGTTCCTAGCATTATAGATCCGATTGAGCTCTATTGTGACAACAATGGAGTTATCGCACAAGCTAAGGAACCTAGATCTCACCAACAATCCAAACATATACTACGGCGCTTCCATCTCATTCGAGTTATCATCGAGAGAGGAGATGTGAGAATATGCAAAGTACCAACTGACGATAACATCGCCGACCCACTGACGAAGCCTTTGACACAGCAGAGACATGATCGTCACACTAGGTCACTAGGTATTAGATACATGAGTGAATGGTCTTAGTGCAAGTGGGAGATTGTTGGATTATGCCCTTAGAACCATTCATTAGATGATTGACTTTGGCATTTTTTATGTATCATGACATTTTATTTATTATAGTTCATTATTATATTTGTTTTATAACTGCGTAATGTAATATTATATGATAATGTCCTTAGAATAGTAATAACACACTATTCTTAAAATATCCCTAGTCAAGTATTATTGTGAACAAGGATAACAATGGTACGATAAGACTAGTATGTGGTTGACTGATGACCATTGTCATGGATATAAGATATCAAGTCATCACATAGGTACATGTTAGAGAACTATGTACTGGATCGACCCTCCATGAGAATGCTACATGGATTGTTATATGAGTGTCATAAGCGATTCTCATAGTGATGATGGTGTATGTGATCCTTTGACTTGAGATCATCAGAGATCCCAACATAGAGAATTGCATACTTTAATGCTGCTAGATGTCATTCGTAACAGGATGGACTATAAAGGTAGTAATTGGGTATGCCTTGATCTATGTAGTGGGATGTTGGGTGATCAAGATAGGATTTATCCCTCTTATATAACAAGAGTGATGTCTTGGGCCCTTTGATAGAGTGAGACAAAGAAATGCATGGCCATGCTCGAATAAGTCAATATAAGATATTGATTTTATTTGTTTAATTAGTCTACTCAGGAATCAAGAAACGCTGATTAGACTATACAAGTGTGACACATTCCATGACTTGTGTCTAATCAAGACATCAAAGGATAAAGGGATTAGACTACACGGTAACATCTATCACGAGTAAGGTTATGTCGAGTCATTGACATTCTCGTTACATGGGTAGCAATGATGTGTTGTTAGATACCGCTCATTGCCTGTGACAATTTTGTCATTGCCATTGTTTTGAGAACCTATTGGGTCGTACACTTAGAACGGATCAATGAGGAGCTTAATTAATCCTATTCTGAATTGGATTAAGGATATAACAAATCCTATTCTGAATTGGATTAGGGATATAACTAATCCTATTCTAAGTAGGATTAGAGTTCTGTTTGGTAGTAAATTTTAGGGTAAAATTTATTGCCTATAAAAGGATGTTTTCTGAAACATAGCCGCACAAAAATTAGAAAAACAGAAAAGTATTCTTTTAATCGAAGCTAGCAGTTCGGTTATAAAGAATCAAAAACACTCCTTAAGGCTTCTGATCGTGAGACGTTCAAGAGTCGTGAGATTCGTTCGTGTGGATACCATAGAGGCAGGAACGAAAAGTTGTTGCTTGTGACTCGACCAACGACAGAAACAAGAGAAAACGTCAGGTAAAATGTCGAAACCCTAATCAGGCAACTCTCCGAATCGATCCTGGTGGAGGCCGAATGATTTTAAATTTCGCTGCATGTTTGTTTCGGTTTCCTTCACTCCAATATCTCAAATGGACCAATGAAACGAGGACTCAACTTTCCTTTCTTTCCGAAGCGCATGATACCCTTGCTTGGAGATACTTTCACAAATACAAAGTCCCCAACCTGAAACTCAAGTGGCCGTCTACGTACATCAGCATAACTTTTCTGTCTACTTTGGGCAACCTTGAGTCTATCACAAGTAATCCGAACACCCTTAGCTGCCTCTTCAACAAGATCAGGGGTTAAAATCTTACGGTCACCCACTTCTTCCCAAGCCACAGGGGATCTACATCTCCTGCCATATAGAGCCTCGTATGGTGCCATTCCGATGCTGGCATGATGACTATTATTATAGGCAAACTCTGCGAGGGGCAAGTGGTCATCCCATGAACCCTTAAAGTCTAGTGCACACGCCTTCAACATGTCCTCTAAGGTCTGAATAGTTCGCTCGGACTGACCGTCTGTCTGAGGATGGTAGGCGGTGCTCAAATGTAATTGAGATCCCATGGCTTTCTGAAAATGAGTCCAAAATCGAGAGGTGAATCTGGAATCTCTATCAGAAGTGATGCTCACGAAAGCCCCATGTAATCAAGCAATCTCGCTAACATACAAGTCTGCCAATGTACTCAGTGAATCTACGCTCTTAATGGCAAGAAAATGGGTACTCTTAGTCAATCTATCAACAATAACCCTGATTGCATCATGACCTCTCTGGGTCCTCGGTAAGCCCATAATAAAGTCCATCGTAATGTTCTCCCATTTCCATGTAGGCACCGGTAAAGACTTAAGTAGTCCTGCTAGCTTCTGGTGCTCAACCTTAATCTGGTGACAGATCAAGCATTTGGCCACAAACTCTGCCACGTCTTGTTTCATACCAATCCACCAATACACCTTACGCAAGTCATGGTACATCTTAGTGCTGTCTGGGTGCATAGTGTAACGAGAACAATGGGACTCTCTCAAAATCCTTTGTCTTAGGGTATCATCGCTTGGAACACATATACGACCCTTGAATCTCAATAAACCATCATCACTGATCGTAAAATCTGACTGCAAGCCTTGCTCTGCTTGGCTAACCATGTCCAATAACCTCTGATCGTTTCTCTGCCCTGACCTGATCTGATCTAAGATACTTGGCTCAATCTGAAGGCTAGCCATAAACCCGACATCTACTGTTTCAACACTAACATTAAGCTCGGCGAACAGCTCTAACAATTCCCATTCTCTAACCATCATAACAGAAACCATACTCTTTCTACTCAGAGCATCTGCAACTACGTTCGCCTTGCATGGGTGGTATAGAATCTCACAGTCATAATCCTTAAGAAGCTCTATCCAACGTCTCTGCCTCATATTAAGTTCCTTCTGATCAAATATATACTTCAAACTCTTATGGTTAGTGAAGATCTGAAACTTCTCTCCATACAGATAATGCCCCCATATCTTTAGAGAAAAAACCACTGCAGCTAACTCTAAATCATGCGTAGGGTAGTTGCGCTCATGGTCTCTAAGCTGGCATGAACCATACGCGACTACTCTACCATGTTGCATTAGCACACAACCTAAACCCTGATTGGAAGCATCACTGTATACAACGAAGCCTCCCGATCCACTCGGAATGGTCAAGACTGGTGCTGTAGTTAATCTTTGCTTAAGCTCCTGAAAACACTGCTCACATTGATTTGACCATTCAAACGGAACCCCTTTGCGTGGAAGCTTAGTCAACGGAGCTGCAATATGAGAAAAACTCTCCACAAACCTCCGGTAGTACCCTGCCAATCCCAGGAAACTCTGAATCTCAGTCACTGTCTTCGGTCTCTCCCATTGGAGTACGGCCTCAACTTTGGACGGATCAACTAACACCCCGTCCTTAGATACTACATGGCCAAGGAAAGCTATTCGATCCAACCAAAATTCACACTTACTAAGCTTCCCATAAAGTTGTTTATCTCGAAGAGTCTGGAGCACAATCCTCAGATGCTGCTCGTACTCCTCCTGGGACTTAGAATATATTAGAATATCATCTATAAAGACAATCACAAATTTATCCAGATACTCCCGAAACACATCATTCATCAAATTCATGAATGCGGCAGGGGCATTAGTCAAACCAAAAGGCATCACCAGAAACTCGAAATGGCCATATCGGGTTCTAAAGGCCGTCTTCGGTACATCTTCCCTCCTAATCCTCAACTGATGATAGTCTGATATCAAATCAATCTTAGAAAACATTGAAGCCCCTTTCAATTGATCAAACAAATCATCTATTCTTGGCAGGGGATACTTATTCTTAATTATAGCCTTATTTAGTAACTTATAGTCAATGCATAATCGGAGACTACCATCTTTCTTTCTCACAAACAGTACAGAAGCACCCCATGGAGAAACACCTGGTCTAATAAAACCCTTATCAAGCAACTCTTGCAACTGTTTCTTTAATTCTTCTAATTCCACTAGTGCCATCCGGTAGGGAGGTTTAGAGATAGGCTGGGTATCCGGTACTAAATCAATAGTGAACTCCAGCTCTCTTTCTAGTGGTAATCCTGGTAACTCATCCGGAAACACATCGAAAAACTCACATACCACTGGTATATCTGATATACGTGGAGATTCCCAACTCGTATCGGAGATAAAGGTGATATAACTGTTAGCTTTAAATTGACAAGTATTTTGAAAATGACAAAACTCAAGCAAGATTAGAAATGATTTTTATACAAGTAAATTTGCTTTGAATGAACTCAATGATTGAACTTATTTTAACAAAGTCTTGGATTGCGATTTCAAAAAGTCAGTAATACTCTCAGAAAAGTGTTTGAAGATTTTGAACTAACTTAAAATCACAAAAGCCTTGATCTTTGCAGTCAACTAAGTGCAGGAAGCTGTACTGGACAAAAGGGATCGATCCCTACTGTAGAGGGATCGATCCCAAGGAGGCAGAAGGCTCTTAAATCATCCTGGAAAAATTTGGATAGCATTCTGGAGAAAAGGGATCGATCCCTACTGTAGCAGGATCGATCCCTTTGCCCCAGACTTGACAGTAACGGCTAGTTTCTGAGGTTTTCAACGGGAAGAATTACATTAAATGCTTCACCAATTGTTCTATCCGTTGGGTGGGTTATAAATAGTGACATTTATGAAGTTTGGAGGTAGAACAAGCATTCCAAAGTATTCAAGCTTCAAGAGAGAAACTGAAATCTAAAAATCTTTATTGTAACTCCATTTTGTGAGATTGTTTTCTGTGTTCTTCACCCATTTACTGAAAAGTCAGATATTTAAAGGGGTGAGCTATCCTTGTAAGGTCTGATATTGTTGAGTGTGGGAATACTACAAGGGTGGAGGATTAGAAGGAGATTTCTAAAGTCTCAAGAGAAATTGTAAGAGGTCTTGCCACACCTTCAAGTGGTTTGTAAGCATTCTCAAGGAAGAGGTGAATCAAAACCTTGACAAGGAGTTCAAGGAGAGAGGACGTAGGCAAGAGATTGGCCGAACCTCTATAAAACTTGTGTTTGCTTCTCTTTCCCTTACTCTTATTTACTGCATTTATTTCATTGTTGCTTATTTGACTTTGATTGTGCATTAAGAGTTAGGAAAATTAGAAATAACTAGAAAAACCGATTCACCCCCCTCTGGGTAGAGCCAACAATTGGTATCAGAGCTTGGGCTCGAGAGTGACTTAGATTAACATCTATCGAGTATAAACGATCACTAATGGCTCAAACTAGTTTGTCTACACCCTTGGTAGGAGAGGGACACTCTACGGTTAGACCTCCACTCTTTAATGGTGAAAACTATGCTTATTGGAAGACTAGAATGATGCTATTTATCCAAGCTAATGATTATGAAGTATGGAGAGTTATTGTTAAAGGTCCTCTTATCCCTATTAAGAAAGTAGATGGGATGGATGTGCCTAAGAAAGAAGATGAATGGGATACTAATGATATTAGGATGGCACAACTTAGTGCTAAAGCAATGCACATACTCTTTTGTGCATTAGGACCAAATGAGTATAATCGAGTGTCACAATGTGAGAATGCTAAACAAGTTTGGGATAAACTAGCTATCACACATGAGGGAACCACACAAGTCAAAGAAACCAAAGTAGGCATGCTCACACAAGACTATGAATTATTTAGAATGAAGAATGATGAGTCAATTAGTGACATGTTTACTAGGTTTACAGACATAATAAATGGTCTTAAAGCTTTAGGGAAGACGTACTCTAATGTAGAGATGGTGAAAAAGATTCTCAATAGCTTACCCAAATCATGGGAAGCTAAAGTCACTGCTATTAAGGAATCCAAGGACCCTCATACACTCTCATTAGATGAACTTATGGGATCCTTGCTCACTTATGAGATGAAAATTAAGAGAAATCAAGATCCCCCAAAGAAAGTTGGAGTAGCACTAAAATCCACCACAAGTGAGGAATCAAAAGATGATCATGATGTAAGTGGTGATGAAGAAGATTTAGAAATGGCCATGTTTGCCAAGAGGTTTAATAAATTCATGAGGATGAGAGCTAGTGGAAACTCTAGGAGATCCCCTAGGAGAGAGTTAAATAAAGGTGAAACTAGTAGGAAAGATAAGGACCAAATTATATGTTATGAATGCAAAAAACCTGGACATATTAAATTTGATTGTCCTTTGTATAGGAAGCAAAATGAAAAGAAACAAAAGAAGAAAGCAATGGTGGCTACTTGGAGTGATAGTGACTCCTCCGATGAAGAGAATGTGGAAGATGAAGTAGCTAACCTTTGCTTCATGGCTTTTGAAGATGAGAAGGTAACTTCTAACTTGCTAGATACTCATGAATACACTTTTGATGAATTACAAGATGCATTTGATGAATTGGCCAATGAATTTGAATGCATGAACTTGAAATATAAGAAAATGATTTCTAAATTGAAAAAGGAAAATGAAATGCTTGTGAATGTTAAGTTAGAATGTGAGAAGAAATTAGCAAATGCTAATCTAGAAATTGAAGAATTAAATAAGAAGAACACTAATTTGCATAACTCCTTTTCTAGATTTTACATGGGTCAACAAAAACTTGATCAAATGCTAGAAACTCAAAGAGCATTCTTTGATAGAGAAGGGTTAGGCTATAATGCATCTAACAAAGAGACTCATCTTAAAAACTTCCTAGTTAAAGATAGAAAATTTGTTTTGTGCCCATTATGTAACAAACTAGGACACTCTTCACAAGCATGCACCTCTAGGAAGACCATAATTAGAGGAAAAATGGCTATCAAGATTTGGGTGCCTAAACATGTTTTGAATTCAAATGATGAGTCTTTAAAGTTGAAATGGATTCCTAAAGGATCAAAAATTATTGATACTAACTCACAAGGACCCAAGAAAATTTGGGTACCTAAGATGAAAATTTGATGTGTTTGTAGGAGGAAGAGTATTGCTACAAGGCTAAGTCCAAGGAGCATTGGTACCTTGATAGTGGATGCTCTAGACACATGACGGGAGACAAGAGCAAATTCAAGTACTTAAAGCATAAAAGTGGTGGAGAGGTCACGTTTGGAGACAACTCCAAAGGACAAATTGAAGGAATTGGCTCCATTGGTAACTCTTCCTCAACCATTGAAAATGTTTTGTATGTTAGAGGCTTGAAACATAACTTGCTTAGTATTAGTCAATTGTGTGATAAGGGATTTAAAGTTATGTTTGATGATTTGTGTTGCAATGTTGTTAATGCCAAATCTAATCAAATCGTGTTTATTGGACATAGACAAGGAAATATTTATGTTGTAGATTTAAATGAACTTAATAGCAAAAATGTATGCTTTATGGCTACTAGAGAAGATGAACCTTGGCTATGGCATAGAAGACTAGGCCATGCTAGCATGCATGTTTTGTCTAAGTTAGCCAAAAGAGACTTAGTGGTAGGGTTGCCTAAGCTTCAATTTGAAAATGACAAAGTTTGTGAGGCATGTGTTAGAGGAAAACACAAAAGAAATTCATTTAAACCTAAGAAGTGTGTCACTACCTCTAGATCACTTCAACTTCTTCACTTAGATCTCTTTGGACCAACTAGGACAACTAGTTTAGGAGGTAAACACTATGGATTTGTGATAGTTGATGATTATACTAGGTTTACTTGGGTGTTATTTTTAAGTGTTAAAAATGAGGCCTTAGAAAAATTCACTGTTTTCTCAAAACTTGTTCAAAATGAAAAAGGTTACTCTATTTCAAGCATTAGAAGTGATCATGGAAAAGAATTTGAAAATCTTGGTTTTGATACATTTTGCAATGAAAATGGTATTAGCCACAATTTTTCAGCTCCTAGAACTCCTCAACAAAATGGGGTAGTTGAAAGGAGAAATAAAACATTAGAAGAAATGGCTAGAACCATGCTTTGTGAAAACAATTTACCTAAATATTTTTGGGCTGAAGCAATAAATACTTCTTGCTATGTCATAAATAGAGCTATGATAAGGCCTATTTTAAAGAAAACTCCATATGAGCTTTATAAAGGAAAAAGGCCTAACATAAGTTATTTCCACCCATTTGGGTGCAAATGTTTTGTTTTAAACAATGGTAAAGATAACCTAGGAAAATTTGATGCTAAAAGTGATGAAGGTATTTTTCTTGGTTATTCTTTAAATTCTAAGGCTTATAGAGTTTTTAATAAAAGAACACTTGTTGTAGAAGAGTCAATACATGTAATCTTTGATGAATCAAATATTTCTAGTAAAACCAATCTTGATGATGAAGTAGAGATTTTTGATGAACCTATAATTGACCCATCTCAAGACAAGGATGTTAGAGAACAATTAGAAGATCTTACTATTAACAAAAATGAGGAGTCCATGGAACAAGAAATAATTGAGAAGGAATCTAGGTGTCCTAGAGAACTTGGATATGTGAAAGATAATGATATTGTTGGAGATCCTACCATTGGAGTTAGGACTAGGTCAACCTATAGAAATATATGTCAACATGTAGCCTTTGTGTCACAATTTGAGCCAAAGAAAGTGGATGAGGCTTTGAATGATGAAAATTGGATTATGGCCATGCAAGAAGAATTAAATCAATTTGAAAGAAGCAAAGTGTGGACATTAGTAGAAAGACCTAAAAATCATCCCATCATTGGAACCAAATGGATATTCAAGAATAAGATGGATGAAAATAGCATCATTGTTAGAAACAAGGCTAGGTTGGTGGCTCAAGGTTATAGACAAGAAGAAGGAATAGACTATGATGAAACCTATGCTCCTGTAGCTAGATTAGAAGCCATTAGGATGCTACTTGCTTTTGCATGCTACAAGGATTTTAAGTTATATCAAATGGATGTGAAAAGTGCTTTCTTAAATGGGTATATAAATGAAGAAGTTTATGTTGAGCAACCTCCCGGGTTTGAAAATCCAAAATTTCCTAACCATGTTTTCAAACTTTCAAAAGCCTTATATGGATTAAAACAAGCTCCTAGAGCTTGGTATGAAAGACTTTTAAAGTTCTTAATCGAAAAGGGTTTTACAAGAGGAAAGGTAGACACAACTTTGTTTATACAATCTAAGGGCCATGACTTATTGGTAGTTCAAATTTATGTAGATGATATCATTTTTGGTTCTACAAATGAGTCATAGTGCAAAAATTTTTCAAGGCTAATGCAAGGTGAATTTGAAATGAGTATGATGGGAGAATTAACCTTCTTTCTAGGACTTCAAGTTAAACAATGTAAAGAAGGTATTTTCATAAATCAAGCTAAGTACACTAAAGATTTGCTCAAAAGATCTGGAATGGATGAATCTAAACCTTTTTCTACACCTATGAGCACAAATATTAAGCTTGATAAGGATGAAGGAGGAAAAATGTGTAGACACTAAACTATATAGGTCTATGATTGGCTCATTGCTATATTTAACTGCTAGTAGACCCGATATAATGTTTAGTGTATGCTTGTGTGCTAGATTTCAGTCATCCCCTAGAGAATCACACCTACAAGCAGTAAAAAGAATCCTTAGATACCTCAAAGACACTTCTTCCTTAGGACTTTGGTATCCTAAAGATTCTACACTTGACCTCCATGCCTATTCCGATGCAGATTTTAGTGGATGCAAAGTGGATAGGAAAAGCACATCGGGAACATGCCAATTCTTAGGAAGTAGACTCATTTCATGGTTTTCTAAGAAACAAAATAGTGTAGCTCAATCCACAACCGAGGCTGAATATATAGCTTCCGGAAGTTGCTGTGCTCAAGTTTTATGGATTAAGCAACAAATGAGAGACTATGGAATAGAAATGAACCAAGTTCCCATTAGGTGTGACAACACTAGTGCCATCAATCTTACAAAAAATCCCATCCAACACTCTAGAACCAAGCACATTGAGATTAGACATCATTTTATACGAGATCATGTGCAAAAAGGAGACATAATTCTAGAGTATGTGGACACCTTGCACCAATTAGTTGATATTTTCACAAAGCCCTTGGACAAGGAGAGATTTTGCACTCTTAGAGGTGAATTAGGCATTATGAATGCTCCTTGAAGTAATTTGATGTTGCATGAATGTCTTATGGTTGGCTTGTGATGATTGCAAGACAGCAATTTGAAGAATATAATTAACCTTGCAATTCATGACCTTAACTTACTGAGTTACTGTTCATGTTCATAGCTCCTTAAGATTGAACTGTTGAATTTTGTGTGTTCTGCTCATGTTAAACTTCTTTCATTAGCCAAAACCCATTTCTCATGGTTAAGACACTTTCACATCCATGTTCACATATTGTGTCTGCGTACTTAAGCCATTTCTGCATTTTTCTGCATTTTTTTCTGCACTTTTTCAAACTTATTCCATGCATCTCAAATGCAAAAATCAACTTTTGATTTTCAGATGCTCAAACTGCATATGTTTCAATGTTTTCAAATCATTTTTGTGCATTATAAATGAGCCACGTGACTGCGGAGACAATTCCTCTCACATAGGATTGGATTCCAAGTCTGTCTGGCCAACATTCTGGGTGATGGGAAGCATTCTGCTTAAAAGGGATCGATCCCTCTACAGTAGGGGATCGATCCCCTAGTGCCAGAATAGCTTTCTGGACTTTGGGAAGCAATCTGCCTAAAAGGGATCGATCCCTCTACAGTGGGGATCGATCCCCTCGTGGCATATTTGCCTCTAAGGTGTTTTTTTAACCGTCGGCCTCTTCTCCTCTTTTCAACTATTCATCTTCCTCTTCCTTTCCAAACGCCATTCACCATTTTCTCTCACTCACACTTCTCTATCTCACTCATTTCTACACCTAATCACTCCATTCCTTCATCAATCTTTCTCATTTTCTTCTCTTTTTCATTTCCCCTCCTCATTTCCTGACAAAAACTCTTCCTTTCTTCTTTTCCTTTTTTCTTCCACACCATGGATACTATTCACCCAACATTTCAATTGTAAGTTTTTCTAACATTTTTCTTTAAATTTTTCTTGCATTTCTAGTTCCTTTTATCATGTCTTGCCTACCCATGTGCATATCTTGCATAAATTTCTTCTCCATCTAGGTTTTCAATTCCTTTGGCACTTGTATTTTTCTCAAGTTTATACTTAGACTATCTGTCATTTTTCATCTGAATTTCCCTATTATAATTGTTTAATGCATCTTGGGTTGTGGCTCTCTGCTGTTGGTTAGATCACATCTCTCCCACACACTCATCCATAGTTCCTCAAACTTGTGCACACCACCTGTTTGATAAAAGTTCTCAACGAAATTTCCTATCTTTTTCCTTCTCCATATGGCTCCTAAGATTAAGCACGCTGCTCCAAAATGCAAAACCCATGCTTCCTCTTCCTCATCCTCCATACCAACCACCTTTAACCGCTGTTTTCGCCATGCTAAAGAGAAAACCAAATTTCTAGCCGAATTTGCCAATATGCCCATTAAGCATTGGCGTCCTATTGATTTCGACTTCCTCGAGTCAATTCATTTTCCTTACCTCGCCAAGTTCAATGAATGGGGTTGGACCAAATTCCTCAAAATCAATACTCCGGTTCCAGCAAACATCATTCGAGCCTTCTTTTCCAACGCTGACATCATCTATGCTCCAAATAATGACTGTAAGGTTGTCGGGATTAAGTCTTATGTCATGGGCAAGCATATTGAACTGACCATGCAATCCCTCTCCCTTGCCTTTAGACTTCTTGAGGGCAGTAATATCTATGACCATATCAATGTCCCCTTAGCGTTTCCTGTTACCGATAATCATGCAAGTGACCTTCCTGTCTTCGCACGCCTCCTCCATATCATCATCTCATGGAATCTCTGCCCTCTTGGCACCCGATATTCTCATCTTTGCAAACTTGATCGTTTTTGGCTTCATCATATTCATGAACCTAACGGTGCCCCACCAGACCTACTACACTTTATCCTTCATGATTGGGTGAAGATTGTTCGTGGCAAGGTCCACACCATTGTTTTCCCTCAGCCTCTCGCCTACTACTTAATCTTTGAAGGTGTTGACTGTTCATGTGAGGTTGGCATACTTCCGGATGCCAACACCACAATCAATCTCACCACCCTCCATAACTTGGGATGGTATCTTCATCAAGTGGGTGACAATTTCGAATGGGTCAAGGGTCATGGTCAGCCTGCGTTCCCGAACATGCTCTGGCACCAGACGGCGAAGAAGGAGCGGATGCAGCCGACGCACCTGCAGCAGCCACATCTTCTGCACCTTTCGGCTCCTCGTCAGCATCTCTTGACCAGATCATGCATATGCTTCAAAACCTTCAGCATGACGTGGGTGAGCGACTTGATCACATCGAGGCCACCCAAGCTGCCTTATTCGATGAAATTCAGGATGTTCGCATGCAACATGAGGACTTCGTTGAGCAATATCACAAGACTTTTCCAAGGCGTTGATCGTCCTTGTTGTGACATGTGTCCGACTTTCTAGTTGTTTTATGTTGATGCCTATGTTCATGACTTTGCTAGTTATGCTTTCTAGTTGTTTTATGCTAATACTATGTCTATGACTATGTTAATGACTTTGCTAGTTATGCTTGCTAGTTGTTTTCTGTCAATGACTATGTCACGTTCTGATATTAATTATGCCTTCATGACATTGGGTTGCTTTTTGTTCCTCTCTATCTCCTTGCCAATACTATTGCTTATTTTGCTTTCAATTGGTTTACCTTTATTGCTTTAAATTGCCTTCTACCACTAACCATTTCTCCGTGCTCTTTATTCCTTTGCTATGACAAAAAGGGGGAGAATTAATGTGGTAAACTTATATTAAATTGAGGGGGAACAAATATTGAGGGGGAGTATTTTTTTTTTCAACAAAAAGTTAAATTGAGGGGGAGCAAATATTGAGGGGGAATAATGTTTTTCAAATAATCAAGTAACCTCAATTTTCAAACACATAAGCAAATTTACCTTAAGTTTTGTCATATCAAAAAGGGGGAGATTGTTAGCTTTAAATTGACAAGTATTTTGAAAATGACAAAACTCAAGCAAGATTAGAAATGATTTTTATACAAGTAAATTTGCTTTGAATGAACTCAATGATTGAACTTATTTTAACAAAGTCTTAGATTGCTATTTCAAAAAGTCAGTAATACTCTCAGAAAAGTGTTTGAAGATTTTGAACTAACTTAAAATCACAAAAGCCTTGATCTTTGCAGTCAACTAAGTGCAGGAAGCTGTACTGGACAAAAGGAATCGATCCCTACTGTAGAGGGATCGATCCCAAGGGGGCAGAAGGCTCTTAAATCATCCTGGAAAAATTTGGATAGCATTCTGGAGAAAAGGGATCGATCCCTACTGTAGCAGGATCGATCCCTTTGCCCCAGACCTGACAGTAACGGCTAGTTTATGAGGTTTTCAACGGGAAGAATTACATTAAATGCTTCACCAACTGTTCTATCCGTTGGGTGGGTTATAAATAGTGACATTTATGAAGTTTGGAGGTAGAACAAGCATTCCAAAGTATTCAAGCTTCAAGAGAGAAACTGAAATCTGAAAATCTTTATTGTAACTCCATTTTGTGATATTGTTTTCTGTGTTCTTCACCCATTTACTGAAAAGTCAAATATTCAAAGGGTTGAGCTATCCTTGTAAGGTCTGATATTGTTAAGTGTGGGAATACTACAAGGGTAGAGGATTAGAAGGAGATTTCTAAAGTCTCAAGAGAAATTGTAAGAGGTCTTGCCACACCTTCAAGTGGTTTGTAAGCATTCTCAAGGAAGAGGTGAATCAAAACCTTGACAAGGAGTTCAAGGAGAGAGGACGTAGGCAAGAGATTGGCCGAACCTCTATAAAACTTGTGTTTGCTTCTCTTTCCCTTACTCTTATTTACTGCATTTATTTCATTGTTGCTTATTTGACTTTGATTGTGCATTAAAAGTTAGGAAAATTAGAAATAACTAGAAAAACCGATTCACCCCCCCTCTCGGTAGAGCCAACAATAACCTTCACACGAATAAATTTATTTGAAATTTCAAACATATAAACATTATACAACTTCATCGAACATAACATCATATATTTTATTTCTTAATAGCAAAACATACATCAAATTTGTCTAGTAAAGAGAAGGTTATAGTCTTAGTGTAGCAATCTAGACTTGCACGATTGATTTCTAACCAATCCATGCCTAAGATAACATCGAAACTATGCATGTTTAACAAAACTAGATCTGCTAACAGTACCCTATCTCCAACCTTAATTTCACAATTCCTCCACACCATATCTGTCATTTGGGATTCATACATGGGTGTGCAAATATGCAATAGATGACTTAGAGGCTCAGGTTCTAAATGGAGATTGTGTGCAAACTGTGGTGATATAAATGAGTGCGTGGACCCTGGGTCAAATAAAACATGCGCCTCATGCTTACAGACAAGAAGATTACCTCTAATAGTCGCAAAAGAGTTATCGGCAGTCTCCCTGTATAAAGCAAATACATGCCCCTGAGTAACAGGCTTCTTACCCTTCTCAGCTACTGTAACTTGTTTCTGTGGGGCTTGTCTCTGTGGAGCCCATGTCTCTGGCTGCTGTCGTGATGGCTCCTGAGGCTCTGGGGTCTTATCCTGCATTTGTGGGCAATCTCTGATCAAATGACCCTTTTCCCCACACTTAAAACAATTGCTAGTGACCCAGTGGCATGGCCCACCATGTATCTTACCATAATCTCTGCACCGTCTAACAACCCTCTGGGAGCCTCTGATGATCTCTACTGTATCAGTAGGAGTCTTGGGCTTATCAGCCCTTGCTCGAGACTCATCTGTACTCGATCTCTTAAGCGAACTCCACCTTTGCTCTGATCAGGAACTTTTTGTCCTCTTATCTTTACCCTTACTCTTACTTCTGGACCCATACTGCGCCTGCGTAACATCTAGACCCCTCTCTATATCCTGAGCCCGTCCAAGAGCATCTTCAAACTCAGTAATACGAAACCCTAATAATCTGTCTCGGATGGCTGGTCTCAATCCAAACAAAAACCTCTCGGTACGACACTCCTAATCTCTGACTGTCTCGAGGTCATATCTTATCAACATTGTAAATTGATTCTCATACTCATCAACCGACATACTGCCTTGTACTAAATTCAAAAAATCTGTCTGCATCTTCTTCTGGGCAGTACGGGGAACATATTGGGTCCTAAAGGCTGAAAGAAAATTATCTCAACTAATCACTGTGTGTTGAGTAGTCAATTGTCTCTTAGTGGCTCTCCACTAGTGTCCTGCCTGGCCTTTCAACATATAAGAACCCATACTGACTTTCTCAGCATCTGCGCACCCCAAGTAATCAAAAGCTAGTTCTAATTCTAATAACCACCCTTCGGCCTTAACTGGATCCTTAATCCTTTTAAATTCTGGGAGATTCATCTTAAGAAAGTCCTGCAATCTGCCTGTATCTCTATCATCTCTAGGCGATGGGACTGAAGGTTGAGGAGTGGAGGGTGCTGAAGGAACCTATGGAGGAGGAGGTGGTGAAGTAGGTGTGGGCACTGTGGCCCCTATAGCTGAGGTGTTTGCCCCGAGATGTTGAGCAAACATAGCAGCAATGTTGTCAAACCCCTCTTTCATACTGTGTTCGAGCCTGTTTATTCTAGCATTTGGGCTCTTTGGTTGGGGAGTAGGTGGTAGAGGTGGCTGAGCTTG
This sequence comes from Heritiera littoralis, assembly GCA_031772115.1. Classification (NCBI taxonomy): domain Eukaryota; kingdom Viridiplantae; phylum Streptophyta; class Magnoliopsida; order Malvales; family Malvaceae; genus Heritiera; species Heritiera littoralis. The sequence continues at coordinate 5,446,226 of JAPDPK010000009.1, forward strand.
CCTCCGAGGACGACCTCGGCTCCCACTTATAGTGCGTGATCAAATACCTGCGCATAAACCTTGTGTTTTAATCAAAACTTTAACAGATATACTCAATTTTATAACCAAACAAGCACAGATACTTGGGATGTAATCTTATTCTGACTACCGACACTGACAGTACTAGACAAGCCTTGCTCTGATACCAAGAAAGACTGTCACACCCCGAAAACGTGAAAGTTTTGGGCTAACTTCTTCATTTTTATAAATTTATTCTTAATTTCTTACTTAGGTTGCATTACTGCCAGTGTAGGTTACTTACATTTTTTTTTTCAAAATTTCGACAGCATAACAGCTGTAACTATCCTAACCTCTTGCATAAAAATGCAGTTTATATTTTCAGCCAATACATCATCACAATTTTCCAACCACAGAATCATCACAATATTTTCATAAAATATTTCATTATATCATATTGACCTATCCCTCAAAATAACATTTACGTTCATACGATATCGACTACATCCCAAAAGTATTATTTATATACAAATATCTGTGCTATACAGGATGTCTGGTATAAAAAATAAGAGTATACCTTACGTGTGTACAAAAAGTAGCCTGAAGAGAGACATATCCCTCAGTCTACGTCGTATACGCAACAGGCAAAGGGATGATCACTACAAATAATCTGGAAGGATAGAGGGGGGTGAGCTTTTGGAAAGCCCCATAAGAAATGCATTTAAAATAGTCATAGCATCGATATATGTAGAAAACAAATGCCATAATAATGCGTTTCATACTTTAAATCATTGTATGAATTCTTTAATACATATATCTAAAATTCATACTTATTCAAACATGCATCATACTTTAGAAACTTAATATAATAATTAATAAAACTTATCATACAGTTCTTGGAGACTAGGCAAAATCATATAGCCAGTATACGGGTCATGACTAATCATCCGCTGAAAAGGGAACTGAATACCTATGGCCATGGTATGGGCCGTAGACCTGATCAGGGTCGTACTGCGAACATGCACCACGAAGGACCAACATACCCACAAGGGACAGAAACATGCACAATGTGGGCGAGAACATGCATGACGTGGGCTAAACATATGCTACAAGGAACGGAAACATGCACAATGTGGCAAGCATGACAGGCAATAACATAAACTATAGGAAGGCCTTAGTCTCAAATTTTTACTTACTTTTGTAACTTCTTAATCATACATTTGGTACAAATAGGTAAGGACCGGGAGTGCCTGGGTCACGTTAGCCAGGGATTTACCACCCCAATCATAGTTTCGGAAAACATACTTATTTACTGTCATACTTAAAACATTATGGAAAACTATGCATAGAAGTTATAAGGTTCGTTTAGTTAATTATCAAAAGACTATGGAAATAAATTTTGAAACAAAATTCATGCTTCAAACATTTCTTTATAAATTGAGATGAAAGTAAGGGACACCATCACAACTTTAAATTACATCCCTTATCTCAGTACACTGTAGAGCAATGCCTTAAGTCGCACCAATATGCTTCCTTTCTCACCGAATTATAAAATGCCAAGTCACAATTTAATATAATTAATTTTCAGTATAACATTCCTTCACTTGTCTAATTCTTAGTAAAATTCCCATTACTTAGAATGTTAGAATTTCATAAAATTTCTCATACTAAATGAATATTTCATTCCTTTTCCATTTTTTGTTTTTAGCATTTTTCCTCTTCTCAACATTATAGTCACCATCCCTTTTTGATTACCAAATACCATTCGGTACACACACATATATATAAGCTTACTTGGCCTATTTACCTTGTTTTTCCATTTTATATTCTATACATTCTCTTGTATAATTTCTAGCCACTATAGTTGACTGCTTTTCTCCCATTTCCTACGCCGCTTACCTTACTTTCCTTTATTTCTCATTATGGCTGAATGGCCTTGAATGACTTAGGTGACTTATTCCTCCAATATATATATATATATATATATTCAACTATAATGCCACTTTATTTTACCAATCCAATTAGGTCAACTTAAGTATTTCTTCCTTTTATTTTCCTATTGTTTGTTGACCTCCAACCGTGAGCTTTCTTTCCCTTTAGTTCAGTCCACGTTAGCTGTATGTTAGTTAGGTAATTTTATTCCTTTATGATGCATATATAATTTAACTTTATAGGTACTTCATCATGCCATTTAGTCAACCTAACCTAACCCTCTCTTTCATTTTTCTTGCTGTCTAAACCGACAGCTTCTTTCCTTCTTGTTTTGCAATCCACGTTTCTTCAATTTTGTCTCAACAATAAATTTTATTTTATTTTTATAATTTTTATTTTAGCTATATCTATATCATAGATTGCCCAATACTTCCATTCACACACATAAAGTCATATAAAAGTCAGTCAAACCATTTACACATTTCTTCCATTTTCAGCTGCACTCATCAGCCACACAATTTTCCTCAATTTTCGGCTGTACTAACAGCCTCTCTTATTTCTTTCATCAGCCACATTTGTTGACCAAAAGATTACCTCTTTTCTTTTCTTTTATTTTCCCCTGTTCCACGTGAATCTTACTTAAACTAAGAAGTATGTTTGTTTTATTTCTTTTAAAGTTTCATTTCTGTTTTCGATTCCATGACTGACTTGCTTTCCATCTCCACGTAAATCATCATCAACATCATCTTCCTCTTTATATACCTTCACAACCGAACCCTAGGTTTAGCTTATACATGTTTTTTAGTTCAAACCAAAGCTATAAACAATATATTCTTGATCATTACAGCCCTAATCAAAGAACAAGAAGCTTAAAAACTGAAGTTGGACGTTACCTGTATAGAGAGTAGATCTGTCCACTTAAGTCAGCTTCTGTTTTGAGGTTTTTGGTTAAAGTTTCTTGGGCTTTTTAGATGTTCTTGAGTCAAGGTTTAACTTTCCTAAAGAAACTTGTTTTATTTACTAAAGAACACAGAGGTTCTACTATGGAGGGGAAGGGCTACTCGACATAGCAAACAGAGGAGAAGTTTTCGGTGATGAGGGTTGAAAATGAGGATCACGACGGGAAGAAAAACAAAGCAAAAGAAATATTTTAACTGGACTTTAGCAGCCTTCATTAAAAGCCCTCTTAATTGCCTATTTCTTTTTTTTTCTTGTCTTGTTATTATTTGCTCTTCGATGCAGCAAAGAAAATGAACAAAAAGTCAGTGCTATAGTTTCTGCCGACCTAGGAAAAACGTGAAGAAGACTTTCTCTTGTACATCTACAGCATAAAATAACGAGTTCTCAGAACGGGGACGTCGGATCTTGCCTTGGTTTCTCCCCATCACCGACGACAGTGCCGGATCTAGAGGCTTGGGTTTCGGCCTCTTCCCTTCCTCTTTTCTCCTTCCTCTGCCGGTTTCCTCTTTGCCGGTGGCTCCTCTCACCTTGGTCGGCCTTCGTCGATGATGGAAGGGGTGGTGGCGGTGCCCGAATCGGCCAGCACTGCCTATCTCCCCTTCCTTTTTCCTTTCAATTTTTCCCGTTTCGCTTCGTGTCGTTTCCTTCTCTTTCCGCCTCGGGCTGTCGTCGTTCGCTTTTCCTCTTGCCGGCGATGCCACTCTCTCCTCCCCTTCCTCCTCTCGCTCGACCGGCGTCGGCCGGCTCCTCCATTTGGTAACACAGAAATGGGAAATCGGGTGTTTCTCGTTTCTGCTGTTACTTTTACTTCTTTTTTTTAATATATATAATATGTATAATTATATATATAATTATAATTATATTTATATTTATAAATATATTTATACAATATATTTATAATTATATTATTATCACCTTATGTATATAAATACATATATTTTGAATTTTATATAGATATATATATTTATATTACAAGATGTGTGTACATATATATATACACTTTATCTTACAATAATATTATATTTCATGTATATACATATATTTATGTATATCAAAAACTTTATAATTATATATGTGTACTTATTTAATGATATAAAATAATATATATCACTAAATAATAATATATACATATATTTCATATATGTAAATATATACTTATATTAAAAATATATATTTATCTAATAAATTTATATAAATATATAAGTACCCATATTTTTATTCTTTAATTTGGATTTCTTAATATCCAATTTATTTACATCTATTTTTATTTCTTATTTAATTTGGATTTCCATTTATCCAAATTAAATTCCTCAAATTTATCCAAATTAATTTTCTCCACTTCTTCACTTTAACAATTTCAAAAATTTCAACAATATTCCCATCCCGTAAATAAATTTTATTTATTTATTTAACTTTTCTATTTATTTTGGAATTTAATTACAAATATTTAATACCAAAATATTAAAATTCACGGTTATCACACGTTTTACTTGCATTTGGAAATTTTTCGAAAACCAAATCCTAACCGTTTACACGCTTAACTTTCCTAAATGAAAAATAGAAATTTATTTTAAAATTCTTACAAATGTAAATATTGTTTTACATGAATTGATTTACATAAAATGTTTAAATTGTATAAAATGTAATTTTTCATGATTTACCATTTTTGTTCAAATATGCTATTGTATAATTAAACTTTGCATTCAGTTTTAATGAATTTTATTACTGCTCAAATATAATAATTATTCTTTTAAATGATTTTGGACTGATTAAAAATAATTGCTATTTAAAAATATTTTTCACTGTTGAATTATATGATTTATTAAAAAGATTTTGAGATGGTTACTTCTTAGTGATCATGCATGCGAGATTGATTGACATGATTGTGAGACTCTGATCAAGTCCATAGGTATTGTAAATGACTATGAGAATGATGATCAAACCCACAGGTTTTCACAGTGAGCATTGACCAGTGCGAATTGTGATTGTCGATGATGGCCTTTCGCTATTAATTGTCCCTTCAGGGAATATTGATATTGTTCGTCTCTTCGATAATATTGTATCGTACATGATTCTATTAAATGCGACTATCTCCACTGAATTGAATGTTAATGATTTGAATACTAAATGATTTGAATGCTGATTTTACTGATTTGACAGAAAGAAAGAAATGTTTAAATCAAATGATTGATAGTGATAATTTTAAATGAATTATTTTACTGAACTCAATGAAAATACTAAAAGTATTGTTTTATATCATGTTTTCGAAAGTGTTAATGTATGGTTTACTGAAATTGCATAATGAAGCTGCTTTATGGAATTGTTTTAAATAAATTGTTTTATACAGTGTTACTGATTAGAAACTACATGAAATTATTAAATGTTTTATACTGAATAATTATTTCATCGTCAATTGTTTACTCCCTATAGTCAGAACTAGGGATCGGGACACGACAAGTACTTAAAAGTACCCCCATACTCCATCTAGTTACTTAGTCGGCTATAGTATCCTTCTTAGAATGTCCTTTGGTGTACTGTTAGGAAATAAATGATTTTATGCATGTTAATATTCATATTTAAATTATTTCTATAATATGTAAATAAGTTTATTTAACTTTATTTAACTGTGTATAGTACGCACTTTTATATATGTTTCTTATTGAGTTTTCTCTAAAGCTCACCTTCTACTCACAATCCCAGATATAGTTCACCAGTGTACGTGCCTCCAGTTGCTTCTAGGTTAGTTGAAGAAGATCGTTAAAAGTTTATAATATTGAGTAGAAAGGTATATGTTAATTTTATATTTATATTCAAACTAGCAAATGCACAATGTAGACACCTAATTTTATCCGAGTTTACAAATTATTTTGATAAATTTGATGATGATGATGATGATAATAATAATAATAATAATAATAATAATAAAAAATAATAATAATATTATTATTATTATTATTATTATTATTATTATTATTATTATTATTATTATTATTATTATTATTATTATTATTATTATTTGAATGACTTGGTATTGGACTCGATTTAATTAAGTTTTAGACTTGAGAAAAAGAGTGAAGATACTCAGTTTAAATCAAACAAAAAAAATTTATATTTGTCCATTTTATATTTTGGGTTTCATTGATCTAGCTCAATTCAAATTTTTGGTGCATGGATTTCAAGGCCCAAGTTACACATGAGTTGATTTTTGTTTTAAAATTAGTATTTTTTATCTTTATATATACATATGTTATATTATATTACTTTTATTTTATTTTTAATCTAATCAACCAATCAGCTCAGCATTAATTGGCATACAGTACCCAATACCCGGCAGCAATTCCATGTGCCCTCTCACAACCTCTCTACCTTGTCACTCAGCTGCCTGTTGGCTTTGTAATCCCTAATCCCCATGAGTCCATGACAGCCAAACCTTTCTCCCAGTAACAGTCACCTAATGGCTAAATTTGACCGCAAAAATCCCTTGGATTAAAGGTTGAAACCGGACAAGATGATGATCCCAAATTAGATTAAAACACAAACTAATTCTAAAATGAAGGGGGATTTCTCGCTCAATTCCTAAACTGGCAGCAACTATCACCCTAAAACCCATTATACCAGAGACCACACAAGCCTTTTGCCACCAGCACAACCACTGCACATCACCATTTGGCCCCTCTATTACCCGAACACCAACAGCAACCTTCAATCAAAAAAATCACCACTACCATTATTCATCATCACCATTCTCAACCCTTTTCAACCATCCAAACCCAAAGTCACACCAACCCGAACCCTCACCCCTTTAGCTCACCACCTTCGACCTCCACCATCGCATGCTAATCACCAAACCCCTAACCACTGAGCCCCATTTCACCACTGCTTGCACCACCCGAGGAAACCAAAACCCAAAAAATCACAAACATCAGCAGCCTTAACCCTCACCAATTTTTGGCCTCTGCAAACGCTATTCGAGAACCCCAAAACAGCCTAGATCTAGACACACACACACACCCCTCAACAGAAACTAAACAAAAATAATAAACCCATTCCTCGCACAGCCACAGAAAAAAAAAACAAAAATTGACAACCACCAGCCACAACCAAATCAACAGCAGCAAAAAATCAAAACAAAAATCTAAGAAATGAAAAGAGGGGCTTCGGTTTAAGGGGTTTTGGGCTACGAAGTTCGGTGAGGAGGTAATGTTTTGGCCGGCGGTGAAAGGAGTTTTAAGCTTTTGAGATAGAGGCTACCCAGTCAGATCTAAGGAAAGAGGAAAGGATTTGAGGAAAATCAAGGCAAGATAGAGGGAGAGCAAACGAAGAGCTCTCGAAAAGTGGGCTTCTTTTGACAGCCATCAGAGCAAGCAGCGATGGTTTATTTAGGTTCATAGGCTGTGTGTTTAGCTTTAGATCTACCGGAATAGAGGTGTTTTCGGAGAAAGAGAAGGCCAGAAATAGAAAGGAGAGGAAGAGAGGCTTTGGAAAGCTAGAAGCTTTTCTCCTTCCGATGGTGGCGCAAGGCGGCTCGAGCAGCCGAGAGACGGCTGAAAGTCGGGGAGAAGGAGAGAGGGCCGAGAGAAGTTTTTTTTTTAGATAGTTTTAAAAAAATGAAGTAATAAAAAAAATAAACTTTTATAGTGTGTAAAAAAAGAAAGAAAAAAGGGAAGTGACCGCGCGTAAACCCGGATCCGACCCATGATCTGCGTGCCTGGTCCAGCAGAGGAGGTGACCCGCGTTCTGGCCCGCTTCAACCGACCCGGCCTCAGATCCACTGATCAACCCGCTCCAGCGTTGGGCCCGTTTCAGCCTTGGCCCAGTCAGCCTATTCCAGCTGAGCCCTCACCTCTGGGCTGTCACATTTGGGCTTTCTTGCTCTTAAGTTTAAAACCGAAATCATTTAGGTATACTTCCTTTAATTTTGGCAATTTTTATCTTAATGTTTAGTTATTATGATTTTTTTATTATTATTTTGTTTAGTTATTATATTTTTTATTGTTATTATTATTATTTTAGGAAAATATGTGGATTATAATATATGTTGAATAATAAATTTAGAAAGACATATGTCACAACCTGAAGGCCAATGACGTCTACTTCACATATATTTATCGCCTTTGAAAAATTACGAACCAAATTTTTCTTTTGCTATTTCTTTCTTATTTACGGTTTGTATTCGGTTTAGTGTATAACTAATTCCAATCTTGCCTTAATAATATTATTTCTCTGGCTATAATACTTCTCAAAGTGATTTTAAATCGATTTAGCCTTATTTTCACTATTCCAAAAGAAACGGGTTGAAAACCTCCCCTTTGTATTTTATCAATTTCCCCAGGTAAAATTTCCTGCACTAAAACACATTTTAAATCACACCACATAGCCAGCTGTTGTTTCTCCACAGTTCATACAATCAAGTATCTCAAGAGTTTAACCATTAATAAGTTCACACCCATCACTTCATAGATCATTTAAATTATACATTAGAACCCGAATCGGACTCGATAATCACCTAGACTAACATAATCATCTAGTGCGATCCAAAGCTACATCCCATATACTTTCCTAGTACTGTGAAATTAAAGTACATATGGCTATCAAAATGATATACGAGTAGTATACCTCAAAAATGCAAAAGCTAGCCTCGGAGAACGCAAACGAATACCACTACTAGGTACAGTTTCCCGAGAGCCTATACGAAGCCTGGGCCGGCTATCAACTCGTATGATCTCCAAATGTTAAATTAAAGGGTGAGCAATCCACAGCTCAGTAAGTAGTTTAAATAAGTACATACTAGGCTCATATCGTAAAACACGATCATACATGCCTGAGTTTTATAAAATAGCATGTATGGGTTATACCCAGGTTTGCTGCCATTCTGTATGTACACAGACTTCATAAACTTATTCATGCTGTCATTTCATTCTTAAATTCACAAGGTATTATTCTTTATATCAGTATGGTTAAGTGTGAAAGAAAACAAACATTCAAATAACACATGTTTGTATGGCATATATAAACATAATTCAATGATCATACACATTCTCTGTCATATGTATAAGATGTATTCCATCTACTGACATTCGTCACATTCACGAATCACAATCATTTATTTATCGTCACAATAACCGACAATTTCTCATATTTCATCAAAACACATGTAGCACTTAGCTCTCAAAGGATTTTAGAGGTGGCTCCCATAGTTTTCGAAGAACCTATGTAGCACGTAGGTCCCTTGAGTTCTATAGAGCTGGCTCACACGGTACAAAGATTGAGTCTTTACTCGGTTTGGCCTTTAGGACACAGACTTCCTACTATCACATCAGAACTCGTGTAGCACTGAGTTCTCAAAGATTCTAGAGGTGGCTCCCATAGTTTCCGAAGATTCTATGTAGCACTTAGGTCCATTGAGTTCTCTAGAGGTGGCTGACACAGTACAAAGATCGAATTCTACTCGGGTTGGTCTGTTACGACACGAACTTTCTATTATTACATCGGAACCCGTGTAGCACTTAGTTCTCAAGGATTCTAGAGGTGGCTCCGATAGTTTCTGAAGATTCTATGTAGCACTTAGGTCCATTGACTTCTCTAGAGATGGCTCACACGGTAAAAAGATCGAGTTCTACTCGGGTTGGTCTTTTACGACACGAACTTTCTACTATCACATCGGAACTCGTGTAGCACTTAGTTCTCAAGGATTCTAGAGGTGGCTCCCATAGTTTCTGAAGATTCTATGTAGCACTTAGGTCCATTGAGTTCTCTAGAGGTGGCTCACACGGTACAAAGATCGAGTTCTACTCGGGTTGGTCTTTTACGACACAAACTTTCTACTATCACATCGGAACTCGTGTAGCACTTAGTTCTCAAGGATTCTAGAGGTGGCTCCGATAGTTTCCGAAGATTCTATGTAGCACTTAGGTCCATTGAGATCTCTAGAGGTGGCTCACACGGTACAAAGATCGGGTTCTACTCGGGTTGGTCTTTTACGACACAAACTTTCTACTATCACATTGGAACTCGTGTAGCACTTAGTTCTCAAGGATTCTAGAGGTGGCTCCTATAGTTTCTGAAGATTCTATGTATCACTTAGGTCCATTGAGTTCTCTAGAGGTGGCTCACACGGTACAAAGATCGAGTTCTACTCGGGTTGGTCTTTTACAACACAAACTTTCTACTATCACATCGAAACTCGTGTAACACTTAGTTCTCAAGGATTCTAAAGGTGGCTCCCATAGTTTCCGAAGATTCTATGTAGCACTTAGGTCCATTGAGTTCTCTAGAGATGGCTCACACGGTACAAAGATCGGGTTCTACTCGGGTTGCCTTTTTCCTAGCTTTTGACAAATATGACTAGGTAGTAATTTAGGTCCAAGAACTCATATTGGGAACTATACGTACCGCACACAAGTCACATATGCATTCACAAGGTATCACAATGTGCTAACATGCTCCCTTGGTGCGATTTTAAATAATTCATATGCATCCCAAAAATGCAAGCACCAAAACATATACAATTTAAACAATCAAAAACCCCGAACAAACTATAACACATAACATGCAAATCACAAGGCAAATTCCTTTCTACACAACTAGTATTCACAATCACATTATGTCCAAGTTTGCATTTTTCCGTACTTAAACTTACAGTCTTACCCATAATATTCCACCAACTTGTAGTAAATTTAGATAAGCGTTTTAATAAATATTTATTCATCTCTTACGAGATGATGCTAGCAAGGCTTATTTATCCCACTTACCTCGATGCTTGGTAGGTTACTTTTCCTCGATCCTCAAGCTCAAGCTTAGCTTCTACACTGCTCCAAATTCACTACAAATTAAATCGAATGACGTTTCAATAACATGTCTTAATTACGTTCGATCACATATCAAATGTATATCTTAGAATCTTAATTATTTCAATTCATTCCTATGGCAAAGAACTAAATTCTTTATGTGTCTCGCCAAGGCATTATCCATCCGGTTTAATAACTCTTTACTTTATATTCTTTATAAGATTGTGAGAGGTTTATTAACTTGTATACACTATTTTCCCTTCAAGGATAGCAACTAAGACCTGTGCCAAGTTTTTATTTCCTCCTCATCATCCAATCGATATTTATACATAGATGTATATACATTTTATGCTTTCCATGTACAAAATTTCATCACTTCATTTTATTTCCATCATGACGGAATGGTCACTCACCATCACGCCATTCCTAATATTCTGTCTATTTCCCCCACAAATTCTGTTTTAACAAATTTCCACTCATTTAATATATTCCTCTACACCTCAACATACTTAAATTCTTTTGCATAAATTTCATTCCATCAAACATCCAAACCGTAGCTTCCCTTGCCATGCTTTCACAACTTTATTCTATTTATTTATTTTTTTTTTCTTCTTTCCATAGCCGAATGACATTATCACTGTCAAAAAAAATCAATTCTAATTCAACTCAACAACAATAATCATGTTTATAGTTTCAGAACAACCATAACAACAAATTGTAAGGGTTGAGTTCATTTCTACACTTACATTGCTTCATAATCGATTCTACACAGCCTTGAAACACTCTTGAAACAGCCCTTACTTACTCTTGTGTTTAACAGATATTGCTACCATGAATTTAGCTTCTGTTTTGGCATTAAGACTGTACAATGTGATTCCTTGCTGCCGTTCCCTGCTACTCACGGTGGTGAGACAGTAGCTGAACCTTCCCTTATTTCTCTTCTCTTCTTTCTTTTTTTTTTCCTTCCGGCTTTCACCTTTCCTTTCTTTCTTTCTTTTCTCGATTATTTTTCTATTTTCTTCCTTCTTTTCTGGTTCTACCCGAGCCTTTCCCTCTTTCCTTCACTTCTTTTCTCTTCCGTTTTTTAATTGTAAAGCTTCCTTGAGAAGCTTGTTGAATAATCTGATGGAGTTAGTCGAATTTGATTGGGTAAAGTCCCAGCAAACTCCACTAACACATTTTTTTATCTATATCTTTTTTTTTCTATTTCATATATCTATATTCATATAAATTATAATTATCTTTATATATAATAATATATATTTATACATGTATATAATATATATATTCTTATATATTTATTTATTTGTTATATTACTACATGTAAAATGTATTTGTATTTATATTTTAAATCTTAATATATAAAGATATATACATATACATAGCCATACATAATATATATATATATATATATATATATTTCCATGTCTAATATATTTTTAGTATGGTATGTGTATACATATGAATTCTTCAATTTATTTTAATTATTTAATATTTATGCATACTACACTTCCTTTAGTATACTTGTGTATTTTGTTTTATTAAAACAAACATACCTACGTATTTTGCTGAATATATGCATCTCATTAGTTCTTATTTAATTCTTGAACTTAGTTATAAGGTTTTCTAAATGACACATAGGTATAAATTATTAATATTTGAGACTTCATCCTTATTACTTGACATAAGATTAATGCTTACAAAATGTATCATAGTACTTAACTCATTCCATGTCTCTTTTTTATTCACTAATATGGTACAAAGTTTGTAGTTTTTATATCCTCCCCACCTTAGGAAATTCGGTGTTCCAAATTTTCCGTGTCTATCTAAAATAGGTGGGGGTATTTCTCTTTCATTAAACTTTCCAACTCCTATGTGACTTCCTCTGAAGAGTGGTGCTGCCAAAGTACTTTGACTAAAGGGATTGTCTTAGACCTTAATATCTTATCTTTCCTGTCTAAGATCCGAATAGGTCTCTCGACATAGATTAAGTGCTCTCTAATCTCCAATGGCTCATACTCGATAACATGAGATGGGTCCGAATGATATTTTCGTAGCATCGACACATGAAAGACGTTATGCACACCCGATAGCTCTGGTGGTAATGCTAGTCAGTATGCCACGTCACCAACTCTCTCCAATATCTCAAACGGACCAATGTATCAAGGACTTAACTTCCCTTTCTTGCCAAATCTCATTATGCCTTTAGACGGAGAGATTTTTAAGAACACTTTATCACCCACTTGAAACTCTAAAGGCCTCCTTCGACTATCGGCATAGCTTTTCTGTCTATTTCGGGCTGTCGTCGGCCTATCACATATCAATCTCATATCTTCGGAAGCTTTCTCTACAATCTCCGGAGTGAATAAATTTCTTTCACCTACCTCTTCCCAGCCAATAGGGGACCTACACCTACGCCCATACAATGCCTCGTAAGGTGCCATCCCAATACTAGAGTGAAAGCTGTTGTTATATGCAAACTCCGCTAGTGCTAGATGATCATCCCATGAGCCTCAAAAATCCATAACACATGCCCTCAACATGTCCTCAAGTGTTTGAATAGTCCTCTCAGACTGCCCATCTGTTTGAGGGTGGAAGGCTGTGCTAAAGCTCAGTTTAGTTCCCAAAGCATCCTGGAAGTGTTCCTAGAAATGAGAAGTAAATCGAGAATCTCTGTCCAAAACTATGCTCACTGGGACTCCATGTAACCTCACAATCTCCTTAACATACATATTTGCTAAGGCACTAAGCGAATCGGCAGCCTTCATAGCTAAGAAATGAGCGGACTTTGTCAATCTGTCAACTAGCACCCAGATTGCATCATGATTCTTACGAGTCTTCGGGAGCCCCATTATGAAGTCCATAGTCACATGCTCCCACTTCCATGTAGGTATGGGCAAAGGCTTTAGTAAGCCCGCTGGCCGCTGGTGTTCAATCTTAACCTTTTGGCACACTAGGCACTTGGACACAAAGGTCACTATATCCTTCTTCATACCAGTCCACCAATACACCTTGCGTAAATTCTGATACATCTTCGTATTCCCTAGATGCATAGTGTATTTGGAGCTATGTGCCTCTTCAACATCTCATCATTCGGGACACAAATTCTGCCCTTATATCTCAACAATCCATCATCTAAAATCCCAAACTCTGAGTTTTGGCCCGGTTGTATTCCACCAATAATCTCCACAAGTCTAGGATCCTCTTTCTAGGCTTGTCTATTCTGATCCATAATTCTAGGCTCTATCCTCAAGCTAGCCATCAAACACTCACCATCGGGTTCTAGGTTGATATTCAACTCCGAAAATTTCTCCATCAAATCCCATTCTTGGACCATCATGTAGCTAACAAAACCCACACTCTTCCTACTTAATGCATCAACTACCCGATTTGCTTTACCCGGATGGTAGAGAATCTCGCAGTCATAGTCCTTCAATAGCTCCATCCATCTTCTCTGTCTCATATTCAGCTCTTGCTGCTAGAATAAGTACTTTAAACTCTTGTGGTCTGTGTAAATCTGGAACTGCTCACCATACATATAATGGCGCCATATCTTTAGCGCAAACACTACCGCTGCCAACTCCAGATCATGAGTAGGGTAATTTCTCTCGTGGTCCTTCAATTGTCTTGAACATATACCACTACTCTACCATTCTGCATCAACACACACCTTAGACCTTGTAGAGAAGCATCACTATACACTGCAAATCCTCCGGATCCACTTGGAATCGTCAACACCGGAGCCGTAGTCAACCTTTGCTTAAGCTCTAGAAAGCTGCACTCACACGCATCATTCCACCCAAACTTGACATCCTTGCGTATGAGTCGGGTTAGTGGAGCAGCAAGCGTGGAGAATCCCTCTACAAATCTCCTATAGTAACCTGCAAGCCCTAAAAAGCTACGAATCTCGGTCACTGTTTTAGGCCTCTCCCAATTCATCACGGCCTCTATCTTAATTGGATCAACTGCTACACCATCCTTTGATACCACATGCCCCAGAAAATTGATTTGTTCCAACCAAAACTCACACTTGTTGAACTTTGCGTATAGCTCTTCCTCTTGAAGAGTCTGGAGTACTATGTGGAGGTGGTACTCATGTTGTTCCCGGGATCGGGAATATACCAGTATGTAATCTATGAACACAATGACGAACTTATCCAAGTGAGGCTTGAATACTTCATTCATCAATGCCATGAATGCTGCAGGGGCATTCGTTAAGCCAAATGGCATAACCAGGAACTCGTAGTGGCCATATCAAGTCCTGAAGGCTGTCTTTGGTACATCTTCCCCTTTAATCCTCAATTGGTGGTACCCCGACCTCAAATCAATCTTCGAAAATATTTGGGCACCCTTCAATTGATCCAACAGATCATCAATCCTAGGCAGTGGATACTTATTCTTCACCGTTGCTTGATTCAACTACCTATAATCGATACATAGCCTCAAACTGCCATCCTTCTTCTTCACAAACAACACCGGAGCTCCCCACGGTGACACACTCGGCCTTATGAACCCTTTGTCCAACAACTCTTGTAATTGCTTTTTCAACTCCTCCAACTCAACTAAGGCAATTCGATATGAGGGCTTGGATATAGGTTGAGTGCCTGGGAGCAGCTCTATGGCAAACTCCATCTCTCTTCCGGAAGGTAGCCCTGGTAGCTCATCCGAAAATACATCGGAGAAGTCCTTGACAACTGGGATGTCAGACAATTCCGATTCGCTCTTTTCGGCATCCTCGACAAACGCGAGATGGCTTTCATAAACAAATCAATCTCATATTAGTGAGACACCAATAAAATCATAAACATTCTATTCATTATCTCCTAGACGTAATACAAGCTTTTCAGGTAAGGAGAAGGTAACAACCTTGCTATAGCAGTCTACACTAGGATGATGGTTGGTCAGCCAATCCATGCCTAGTATTACATCGAAGTCATACATGTCTAATAATACCAAATCTACCACTAAGTACTTATCTCCCACCTTTACTTTACACTTACGATACACATGTTCGATCATTTGAGATTCTTTAAGGGGAGTAATTACATGTAATAGATGGCCTAAGGGCTCAAACTCTATATGCAATTTACTAGCAAACATAGGTGAAATAAAGGAGTGCGTTGAGCTTGGATCAATAAGTACAAATGCTTTTAAATCACAAATAGTAAGCTTACCCTTAATGACTGAACCTGAAGCGTCGGCCGTCTCTTGGTCGAAAGCGAACACTCTTCCGTGCTCCACAAGTTTCTTACCCTTACCTTGAGCCTTCTTTTGTTGTGCCACCGGTGGTCTATCATCTCATTTTTCAGTGGCCTTAAGCTGAGGGCAATCTTTAATCACGTGACCTATCTTACTACACTTAAAGCAAGCTCCCGAAGCTCTGTGGCAAGGCCGATTTCTATGGAGTCTGCCGCAAGTAGTACACGGCTGGCAAGCATCAATGGGTGCTACAGCTATGGCTCGAGTAGTAGGAGTAGTTGTAGCAGTAGGCCTAATAGCCTGTGGTCGAGGCGCAACAAACTTTTGCCTCTTACTAGGGCCCTGATATCTGCTTTGCTCGGGCCTCCTTTTATCAAATCTTTTATCGGTGGGCTGTTTAGGTTTGGGCAGTTTCCTAGCATCATATTCGGCCTGTGAAGTCTCAATTTCTTGTTCAACTGTCAATGCCTTCCTCACAACAGCCGCATACTCCGTAAGCTCAAAGGGGCTAACTCTACCCCTAATATTTGACCTCAAACCCGAAGTGAATTTCTCTGCCTTCTTCTCATCATTGTTGGCATAATCCATATCATATTTGACTAAGGCAGTGAATCAGGTCTCATATTCATCAACTTTTATAGTCCCTTGCTTTAATTCAAGAAACTCTGTCTTCTTTTTTCGTCTTGCCACTACTGACACATAGTAACCCATGAAGGTCTCAACAAACTTCTCCCATGTAATAATGGGATCTTTAGCCAATACCAAGGGCTCATTAGTCTTCCACCACTTCTGAGCCTCACCTCTCATCATATACACAGCTAATGATACCTTCTCAGTGGAATTGCAACCCATGTATTTAAAGAGGAACTCCATCTCCTCTATCCACTCTTTCGCCTTAGTGGGATCTTTTTCCCCCTTGAACTATGGAGGATTCATCTTTTGAAATTGCTTCAAGAGAGACATATTCCGATCTACTGAACTCCCAACCTGAGTAGTAGCTGGCTGAGGTACGGCTACTTGAGGTGTAACTAGAGGAGGAGCAGTCTGTGGCTCTACAGGAATCTGTGGAGGTGGCACCTGTGGTGGTGGTATAGGTGGAGGCACTAAGGGTGCAGATGGAGGCACTAAAGGTGTTGAAGATGCATGTGGAGGTGGCGGAGCCTGAGGTACACTAGTTTGGTTTGCCACAAGTTGTTGTAGCAAGGCTGTCATAACCTCATAATTCTGCTCCATTCTAGCCATCCTCGCCTCCATGCTATCCGGGGGGTGGGGGAGTCGGATGTGGAGGTGATGGAGGTGCAGAGGGTGATGGAGTCGAGGGTGGTATTACTGACCCCCGAGAAGGCCTCCCAAGTCCACCTCTACGTCTCGTTCTCCTCATTCTACTCAAATTTCAATTGCCTATACCAAGAGCAGATCAATCTCAGTATAAGTCAAATTTGGAAACTTTCAACATAAATTTCGCAGTACAGGGGATGTAACGCTACAAACGGTCTAAACTACAATAACACGTACTAGACAAATCAGGCTCTGATACCATTAAATTTGTCACGACCCGAAGGCCAATGATGTCCACTTCACATATACTTATAGCCTTTGAAAAATTACGAACCAAATTTTTCTTTTGCTATTTCTTTCTTATTTACGGTTTGTATTCGGTGTTAGTGTAGTAACTAATTCCAATCTTGCCTTAATAATATTATTTCTCTGGCTATATTATACTTCTCAAAGTGATTTTAAATCGATTTAGCCTTATTTTCACTATTCCAAAAGAAACGGGTTGAAAACCTCCCCTTTGTATTTTATCAATTTCCCCAGGTAAAATTTCCTGCACTAAAACACATTTTAAATCACACCACATAGCCAACTGTTGTTTCTCCACAGTTCATACAATCAAGTATCTCAAGAGTTTAACCATTAATAAGTTCACACCCATCACTTCATAGATCATTTAAATTATACATTAGAACCCGAATCGGACTCGATAATCACCTAGACTAACATAATCATCTAGTGTGATCCAAAGCCACATCCCATATACTTTCCTAGTACTGTGAAATTAAAGTACATATGACTATCAAAATGATATACGAGTAGTATACCTCAAAAATGCAAAAGCTAGCCCCGGAGAACGCAAACGAATACCACTACTAGGTACAGTATCCCGGGAGCCTATACGAAGCCTGGGCCGGCTATCAACTCGTATGATCTGTAGATGTTAAACTAAAGGGTGAGCAATCCACGGCTCAGTAAGTAGTTTAAATAAGTACATACTAGGCTCATATCATAAAACACGATCATACATGCCTGAGTTTTATAAAATAGCATGTATGGGTTATACCAAGGTTTACTGCCATTCTGTATGTACACAGACTTTATAAACTTATTCATGCTGTCATTTCATTCTTAAATTCACAAGGTATTATTCTTTATATCAGTATGGTTAAGTGTGAAAGAAAACAAACATTCAAATAACACATGTTTGTATGGCATATATAAACATAATTCAATGATCATACACATTCTCTGTCATATGTATAAGATCTATTCCATCTACTGACATTCGTCACATTCACGAATCACAATCATTTATTTATCGTCACAATAACCTACGATTTCTCATATTTCATCAAAACACGTGTAGCACTTAGCTCTCAAAGGATTTTAGAGGTGGCTCCAATAGTTTTCGAAGAACCTATGTAGCACGTAGGTCCCTTGAGTTCTCTAGAGGTGGCTTACACGGTACAAAGATCGAGTCTTTACTCGGTTTGGCCTTTAGGACACAGACTTCCCACTATCACATCGAAACTCGTGTAGCACTTAGTTCTCAAAGATTCTAGAGGTGGCTCCCATAGTTTCCGAAGATTCTATGTAGCACTTAGGTCCATTGAGTTCTCTAGAGGTGGCTCACACGGTACAAAGATCGAATTCTACTCGGGTTGGTCTTTTACGACACGAACTTTCTACTATCACATCAGAACCCATGTAGCACTTAGTTCTCAAGGATTCTAGAGGTGGCTCCCATAGTTTCCGAAGATTCTATGTAGCACTTAGGTCCATTGAGTTCTCTAGAGGTGGCTCACACGGTACAAAGATCGAGTTCTACTCGGGTTACTCTTTTATGATACGAACTTTCTACTATCACATCGAAACTCGTGTAGCACTTAGTTCTCAAGGATTCTAGAGGTGGCTTCATTAGTTTCTAAAGATTCTATGTAGCACTTAGGTCCATTGAGTTCTCTAGAGGTGGCTCACATGGTACAAAGATCGAGTTCTACTCGGGTTGGTCTTTTACGACACAAACTTACTACTATCACATCGGAACTCGTGTAGCACTTAGTTCTCAAGGATTCTATAGGTGGCTCCCATAGTTTTCGAAGATTCTATGTAGCACTTAGGTCCTTTGAGTTCTCTAGAGGTGGCTCACATGGTACAAAGATTGGGTTCTACTCGAGTTGGTCTTTTACGACACAAACTTTCTACTATCACATCGGAACTCATGTAGCACTTAGTTCTCAAGGATTCTAGAGGTGGCTCCCATAGTTTCTGAAGATCCTATATAGCACTTAGGTCCATTGAGTTCTCTAGAGGTGGCTCACATGGTACACAGATCGAGTTCTACTCGGGTTGGTCTTTTACGACACAAACTTTCTACTATCACATCGGAACTCGTGTAGCACTTAGTTCTCAAGTATTCTAAAGGTGGCTCCCATAGTTTCCGAAGATTCTATGTAGCACTTAGGTCTATTAAGTTCTCTTGAGGTGGCTCACATGGTACAATGATCGGGTTCAACTCGGGTTGCCTTTTTCCTAGCTTTCGACAAATATGACTAGGTAGTAATTTAGGTCCAAGAACTCATATTGGGAGCTATACGTACCGCACACAAGTCACATATGCATTCACAAGGTATCACAATGTGCTAACATGCTCCCTTGGTGCGATTTTAATTAATTCATATGCATTCCAAAAATGCAAGCACCAAAAAGCAGACAATTTAAACAATAAAAAACCCCGAACAAACTATAACACATAACATGCAAATCACAAGGCAAATTCCTTTCTACACAACTACTATTCACAATCACATTATGTCCAAGTTTGCATTTTTCCGTACTTAAACTTACAGTCTTACCCATAATATTCCACCAACTTGTAGTAAATTCAGATAAGCGTTTTAATAAATATTTATTCATCTCTTACGAGATGATACTAGCAAGGCTTATTTATCCCACTTACCTCGATGCCTGGTAGGTTACTTTTCCTCGATCCTTAAGCTCAAGCTTAGCTTCTACATTGCTCCAAATTCACTACAAATTAAATCGAATGACGTTTCAATAACATGTCTTAATTACGTTCAATCACATATCAAATGTATATCTTAGAATCTTAATTATTTCAATTCATTCCTATGGCAAAGAACTAAATTCTTTATGTGTCTCGCCAAGGCATTATCCATCCGGTTTAATAACTCTTTACTTTATATTCTTTATAAGATTGTGAGAGGTTTATTAACTTGTATACGCTATTTTCCCTTCAAGGTTAGTAACTAAGACCTGTGCTAAGTTTTTATTTCCTCCTCATCATCCAACCGATATTTATACATACATGTATATACAATTTATGCTTTCCATGTACAAAATTTCATCATTTCATTTTATTTCCATCATGACCGAATGGTCACTCACCATCATGCCATTCCTAATATTCTGTCTATTTCCCCCACAAATTCTGTTTTAACAAATTTCCACTCATTTAATATATTCCTCTACACCTCAACATACTTAAATTCTTTTGCATAAATTTCATTCCATCAAACATCCAAACCGTAGCTTCCCTTGCCATGCTTTCACGACTTTATTCTTTTTATTTATTTTTTTTTTCTTCTTTCCATAGCTGAATGACATTATCACTGTAAAAAAAAATCAATTCTAATTCAACTCAACAACAATAATCATGTTTATAGTTTCAGGACAACCATAACAACAAATTGTAAGGGTTGAGTTGATTTCTACACTTACATTGCTTAATAATTGATTCTACACAGCCTTGAAACACTCTTGAAATAGTCCTTACTTACTCCTGCATTTAACAGATATTGCTACCATGGATTTAGCTTCTGTTTTGGCATTAAGACTGTACAATGTGATTCCTTGTTGCAGCTTCAATTTCTCCTAGTTCTCTCCTTGTCCGACGCCCTAGAAGTCCAAATCTCCAGCTTTTTGTTCCACCTTCCAGCCAGCATCGATCTTGCCAAGCTCTCCGCTAGTGTTTTCCTCCCTTGCTGCCGTTCCCTGCTGCTCACGGTGGTGAGACAGCAGCTGAGCCTTCCCTTATTTCTCCTCTTCTTTCTCTTCTCTTCTTTCTTTTTTTTTCCTTCCGGCTTTCACCTTTCCTTTCTTTCTTTGTTTTCTCGATTTTTTTTTCTATTTTCTTCCCTCTTTTCTGGTTCTACCCGAGCCTTTCCCTCTTTCCTTCACTTCTTTTCTCTTCCGTTTTTTAATTGTAAAGCTTCCTTGAGAAGCTTGTTGAATAATCTGATGGAGTTAGTGGAATTTGATGGGGTAAAGTCCCATCAAACTCCATTAACACATTTTTTTATCTATATCTTTTTTTTTCTATTTCATATATCTATATTCATATAAATTATAATTATCTTTATATATAATAATATATTTATACATGTATATAATATATATATTCTTATATATTTATTTATTTGTTATATTACTACATGTAAAATGTATTTGTATTTATATTTTAAATCTTAAATATAAAGATATATACATATACATAGCCATACATAATATATATATATATATTTTTTTTCATGTCTAATATATTTTTGGTATGGTATGTGTATACATATGAATTCTTCAATTTATTTTAATTATTTAATATTTATGCATACTACACTTCCTTTAGTATACTTGTGTATTTTGTTTTATTAAAACAAACATACCTATGTATTTTGGTGAATATATGCATCTCATTAGTTCTTATTTAATTCTTGAACTTAGTTATAAGGTTTTCTAAATGACACATAGGTATAAATTATTAATAATTGAGACTTCATCCTCATTACTTGACATAAGATTAATGCTTACAAAATGTATCATAATACTTAACTCATTCCATGTCTCTTATTTATTCACTAATATGGTACAAAGTTTGTAAATTTTATATCCTCCCCACCTTAGGAAATTCGGTCCTCCAAATTTTCCGTGTCTATCTGAAATAGGTGGGGGTATTTCTCTTTCATTAAACTTTCCAACTACCATGTGGCTTCCTCTGAAGAGTGGTGCTGCCAAAGTACTTTGACTAAAGGGATTGTCATAGACCTTAATATCTTATCTTTCCTGTCTAAGATCCGAATAGGTCTCTTGACATAGCTTAAGTGCTCTCTAATCTCCAATGGCTCATACTCGATAACATGAGATGGGTCTGGATGATATTTTCGTAGCATTGACACATGAAAGACGTTATGCACACCCGATAGCTCTGGTGGTAATGCTAGTCGGTATGCCACGTCACCAACTCTCTCCAATATCTCAAACGGACCAATGTATCGAGGACTTAACTTCCTTTTCTTGCCAAATCTCATTATGCCTTTAGACGAAGAGATTTTTAAGAACACTTTATCACCCACTTGAAACTCTAAAGGCCTTCTTCGACTATCGGCATAGCTTTTCTGTCTACTTTGGGTTGTCCTCAGCCTATCACATATCAATCTCACATCTTCGGAAGCTTTCTCTACAATCTTCGGAGTGAATAACTTTCTTTCACCTACCTCTTCCCAGCCAATAGGGGACCTACACCTACACCCATACAATGCCTCGTAAGGTGCCATCGCAATACTAGAGTGAAAGCTATTGTTATATGCAAACTCCGCTAGTGCCAGATGATCATCCCATAAGTCTCGAAAATCCATAACACATGCCCTCAACATGTCCTCAAGTGTTTGAATAGTCCTCTCTGACTGCCCATCGGTTTGAGGGTAGAAGGTTGTGCTAAAGCTTAGTTTTGTTCCCAAAGCATCCTGGCAGTGTTCCCAGAAACGAGAAGTAAATCGAGAATCTCTGTCCGAAACTATGCTCACTGGGACTCCATGTAACCTCACAATCTCCTTAACATACATATTTGCTAAGGCACTAAGCGAATCGCTAGCCTTCATAGCTAAGAAATGAGCGGACTTTGTCAATTTGTCAACTATCACCCAGATTGCATCATGATTCCTACGAGTCTTCGGGAGCCCCATTATGAAGTCCATAGTCACATACTCCCACTTCCATGTAGGTATGGGCAAAGGCTTTAGTAAGCCAACTGGCCGCTGGTGTTCAATCTTAACCTTTTGGCACACTAGGCACTTGGACACAAAGGTCGCTATATCCTTCTTCATACCAGTCCACCAATACACCTTGCGTAAATTCTGATACATCTTCGTATTCCCTAGATGCATAGTGTATTTGGAGCTGTGTGCTTCTTCCAAAATTTGCCTCTTCAACATCTCATCATTCAAGACACAAATTCTGCCCTTATATCTCAACAATCCATCATCTGAAATCCCAAACTCTGAGTCTTGGCCCGGTTGTATTCCACCAAAAATCTCCACAAGTTTAGGATCCTCTTTCTGGGCTTGTCTAATCTGGTCCATAATGCCAGGCTCTATCCTCAAGCTAGCCATCAAACACTCACCATCTGGTTCTAGGTTGATATTCAACTCCGAAAATTTCTCCATCAAATCCCATTCTCGGACCATCATGTAGCTAACAAAACCCACACTCTTCCTACTTAATGCATCAGCTACTTGGTTTGCTTTACCCGGATGGTAGAGAATCTCGCAGTCATAGTCCTTCAATAGCTCCATCCATCTTCTCTGTCTCATATTCAGCTCTTTCTGCGAGAATAAGTACTTTAAACTCTTGTGGTCTGTGTAAATCTGGAACCGCTCACCATACAAATAATGGCGCCATATCTTTAGCGCAAACACTACCGCTGCCAACTCCAGATCATGTGTAGGGTAATTTCTCTCGTGGTTCTTCAATTGTCTTGAACCATATGCCACTACTCTACCATTCTGCATCAACACACACCCTAGACCCTGTAGAGAAGCATCACTATACACTGCAAATCCTTCGGATCCACTTGGAATCGTCAACACAGGAGCCATAGTCAACCTTTGCTTAAGCTCTAGAAAGCTGCGCTCACACGCATCATTCCACCCAAACTTAACATCCTTGCGTGTGAGTCGGGTTAGTGGAGCAGCAAGCTTGGAGAATCCCTCTACAAATCTCCTATAGTAACCTGCAAGCCCTAAAAAGCTACGAATCTCGGTCACTGTTTTAGGCCTCTCCCAATTCATCACGGCCTCTATCTTAATTGGATCAACGGCTACACCATCCTTTGATACCACATGCCCCAGAAAACTGATTTGTTCTAACCAAAACTCACACTTGCTGAACTTTGCGTATAGCTCTTCCTCTCGAAGAGTCTGGAGTACTATGTGGAGGTGGTACTCATGTTCTTCCCGGGATCGGGAATATACCAGTATGTCATCTATGAACATAATGACGTACTTATCCAAGTGAGGCTTGAATGCTTCATTCATCAATGCCATGAATGCTGCAGGGGCATTCGTTAAGCCAAATGGCATAACCAGGAACTCGTTGTGGCCATATCGAGTCCTGAAGGCTGTCTTTGGTACATCTTCCCCTTTAATCCTCAATTGGTGGTACCCCGATCTCAAATCAATCTTCGAAAATATTTGGCCACCTTTCAATTGATCCAACAGATCATCAATCCTAGGTAGTGGATACTTATTCTTCACCGTTGCTTGATTCAACTGCCTATAATCGATACATAGCCTCAAACTGCCATCCTTCTTCTTCACAAACAACACTGGAGCTCCCCACGGTGACACACTCGGCCTTATGAACCCTTTGTCCAACAACTCTTGTAATTGCTTTCAACTCCTCCAACTCAACTAAGGCCATTCGATATGAGAGCTTGGATATAGGTTGAGTGCCTGGGAGCAGCTCTATGGCAAACTCCATCTCTCTTCCCGGAGGTAGCCTTGGTAGCTCATCCGGAAATACATCGGAGAAGTCCTTGACAACTGGGATGTCAGACAATTCCGATTGGCTCTTTTCGGCATCCTCGACAAACGCGAGATAGCCTTCATAAACAAATCAATCTCATATTAGTGAGACACCAATAAAATCATAAACATTCTATTCATTATCTCCCAGACGTAATACAAGCTTTTCAGGTAAGGAGAAAGTAACAACCTTGCTATAGCAGTCTACACTAGCATGATGGTTGGTTAGCCAATCCATGCCTAGTATTACATCGAAGTCATACATGTCACCAGCGTATTGGGATACTAAGTGATTTTATTTTTATTAAAATTCCTAATTTCATAAGAATTATGATAAGAAAAAATAAATAACTAGGTAAATAAATATAAATATACAAATAATACATATATTTTTACATAATATAAAAGAATGTCCGATGATGAGATTTCATAAAATTTGAATGTAGCGATTTTTCGAAAATCTTTAGGTGAGAGAAGTTTTTCAATTATTACCAGAGTATTGGAATAATTGGAATAAATTTTCAAAATGTAGATTCACATTTATTATTCGAAAATAATAAGCAATTTTTATAAAATAAAATAAACAAAAATAAATAAAATAACAAATTAGAAATAAAATGAGCACCTAAAGTATATTTGTACCATTTGCATGAATTTGCCCGATGATGGGATGTTATGAAATTCACAAGTAGTGATTTTTTAACAGATCCTTAGGTGAGAAGAGTCAACTAAATATTATCAGCGAATTGAAGTATTTAGTGTGATTTTTTAATAATTTAAATTTTCGTTAAAAATGAAAAAGAATAAGTTTTTTTTAAAAAAAAAAGAAAAACAAACAAATAATGAAATTTAAATTTAATTAAATATTTGCCTGATGATGGGATGTTATGGAATTCAGAAGTAGTGATTTCCTAACTGATCCCTAGGTGAGAAGAGCCACTAAATATTACCATAGTATTGGAATGTTTAGTATGATTCTTCAATAATATTGATTTTTTATTTTAAAATAAATAAATAAAATTTTATAAAAAATTATTATAAAAAATACGCGTGCGTCATTCATTATCTGTTTGCATCATATGCATACATGCTAATATCAAATTGTAAATCTTCTGACGATGAGATTCTATAGAAATCACAAGTAGCTATTCTTAAGAAATCTCTAGGTGAGAATTTTATTTCAAATACTACCAAAAGTATTGGAGTATTTAATTTAATTTTTCAATATAAAAAGATTCACATTCACTTTCAAAAAATAAAATTTAACCTTTTAAAATAAAAAATGATTTCGATAAATAATAAAAATGATTTGAGAAAAAGTAGAATAAAAAGGAAATTATTTTTAAATATTAAATTAAGACCATTTTATTAAAACAAAAATGATAACACATGATTAAGATGATACCACTTTTAAACGGGCATCGTGGGGGTGCTAATCCTTCTCCATGTGTAACCGTACTCCTGGACCCAACCTTGTTTTCGCGGACCCAAACTGTCTTTTTAATAAAACTTAATTAATTTTGAGATTTTGGTGGCGACTCCCTGTTTTTAAATGTTTTCAAAATCGTCAAGCGGTCGAGTCCTCGGACGAAATTGTTACGATAGCTTGGCGATTCCACTAGGGATCTTTTTGAGAGTCAAGCCATTTATTAGTCATGTGTTATCTTAAGTTTTAATTTAATGGACTTAACTAATATTTAAATTTAATTTCTTTAATTTTGAATAATTTGTTGTTTTTGTGTTTTAGTTATTATGTTTATTTTACAGCATTCTTTATCTTGTATATATTATTCTTAATAAATTGTTGGGGCATGTAGGATAAGGGTTATAGTGCGATGAATGTTTAACGTGTTCCCCTGTACACACACTTGCACATGCATTTCATAACTTGAGCTCTATTCCTCGGCTCCATACCTCCTAGGAGGGGTAGAGTACTTTTGCTCTGGTGAGGTAATAAACTCCGCAATGGCAAGCGAAATACTCCCACTCAAATTAATCTTACTAGTCAGTGTGGATGCCAATAAGGAATAATTTAGTAACCTTTTTGACCTTTTAGAGATCTAAACCAACATATGAAAGGCCTTAAAAAATTAGATTTACGAAGAGCCATATCTGCCTTATGTAACTAAGACACATGAGGGAATCTTTTTACAACCGTATTTAATATCAATAATAAAATGAGTACATTGGCTTTTAGTTTGAACTATTCATAATTTTTTATTTTTTATAAAAGGGAGGGTTCACATTTTCATAAAAAATGGTAGAAAATATTATTTTAACAAAATCTTTTTTTCAAAAGAAAAAAAAAAGAGTTTTTTTTACAAAAGAGTATTTTTTATAATATAATGTTTTCAAAATTTTGTTAAATTTCTAATTTTTAGAATTGTATTTTCCAAAAATTGCAATTTTTTTGTTGTTTTTACATATTTCTTCATTTTCATTTTGTTTCCTTTTTTGAAAAATGGGTAACAAGATAAAGTTTTTGTCTTTTCAAAAAAAATGTTTTCCCTTAATTTCTTTTCTCCAATACAAAAAAAGATCAATAAAGAAAGTGGAAAAATAAACATAAACTTTTTTCTTTTTGTAAATACTGAAATCATTTGTTTTGAAAAGAGGTGAAGAAAATAAGATTTTGTTTTCTTTGAATTAAATCCATTAAAAATAATAAGAAGAAATTCGATTAATTTTTTTAAATTTTAATTCAAAAAAATTCTTTATTTTTTGTTATTCTTGTGAAAATTTTTCTCTTGAGATAAAGGCAAAAAAAAAGTAAAATGAGAGAGATTAAAAAGGAGAAGTTGCTCTTTCTTGTTTTTTTTGAAAAAAAAAAAGAAGAGAAGGGAGAATGGCATAAAAATGAAGGAATCAAAAATTGTAAAGGAAGAATCCTTGATTTTAGAAGAAAATTCATTAGGTTAGAAGGAAAGAAAAAAAAAGAGAGTAGAAAAGATGCAGTACTTTATAGAATATAAATGATTAAAAAAAAGAAAAAAAGGGTTAAGAGAGTAGCCTAGTGACAATAATAAGTACAAATTGCAATGAAAAGAGAGGTGTCATTTCTTTTTTTATTTTTTTATATTTTCCCTCCATCTTTTTATTCATAAATAATGATACCATAATCATTTGGGCAATGTGCATATGAAAATAAATTTAGTAAACCTTTTTGCATTTCATGTCATCTCATATCATCCACCATTGCATCCATGCATCCATTGACATGTGTGCATCATGTTGATTAGGCCTATGTTCAAAAGAGTCTAATAACATTAACATTTTGTTAAATTCCCTTGGAAGGTTGATTATTGTCTTTATAAAGTGGTTCAATATGGAAGATGATCAAGTAACCCGAATGGACAAAGCAGAACAAGACCAAAGTGAGATAAAGGAACAGCTCTCTCGAATGATGCAAGAAATGAAGGGTATCATAGAAATGAAGAAGACTATGGAAGGGAGTCTTGTGCAAGGAAACAATCAAGTTCAAGCACATGACAACCCAAAAGGGAACTTCCTAGGACAAACCTCTAGCAATGTGAATTTTCAATCAGTTCTTGGTCAAAAGGCAAATTTTCCCAATCCTATTGGTGTCCTTAAGTTAAGACCTTCAAATGAAAATCCATCAAAAATGGTTTGGGGTCCAGTTGTGGAAAGGAGGTATAACCTCTTGGAAGAAAGAATTCAAGCAATTGAAGGAGGGAATGAATTTTGTGATCCAAAGGAATATTGCTTGGTGTCGAATGTGGTTATTCCACCAAAATTCAAAGTCCCAGAATTTGAAAAGTATGATGGGACCAAATGCCCTAAAACGCATTTAGCCACATATTATCACAAGATGATTGGGCATGCTTATGATGAAAAGCTGCTTATTCACATATTTCAAGATAGTTTGGTAGGGGCAGCAGCTAATTGATATTTTAACTTGAAAAGATGCCAAATTCATACATGGAGGGATCTGTCTCGAGCATTTTTAAAGCAATATAATCATTTATTGGAGATAGCTCCGGATCGTTTGACCCTCCAAAGCATGAGAAAGAATTTGAATGAAAGCTACAAAGAATATGCTCTTAGATGGAAAGAAATGGCATCACAAGTTCAACCACCACTCACAAATAGAGAAATGAACTCTTTGTTTGTAAATACTCTCCCTTCTCCATATTATGACAAGTTGATTGGCAATATTTTTTCATATTTTTCGGATTTGTTGGTTTCAGTGTGTAGAATTAAAGATGGGATAAGAAAAGGGAAGATTGCAGATATCGATACAAGGAATTATGGTGGAAAGGGATGGGACACCTTTAGTGAGCAAGTTCAAGAAGCAACTGTTGAACGATCCAACAAGAGAAAATTCAATGGGATGCAATGACCTTTCAACAGTCATTCTCACCCTTTACTACAATCCTTTTATCCTTATACTCCAATATCCTATTCCCACAAGTTGTCACAGCCACATTATCTTAACACATCAGTCCCTTAGGCACAAGCCCCTTTGCCTCAAAAGTGCATTTTACCAAATGACCATGAGATTGATCTTGACCATCCTGAGACCAAGATGAGAAAAAAGGATTAAATTATACCATTCAATCCTGATGTCCTATACAGACTTGTTCCAACTCCTTGTCCAAAATTATAAGATTTCCACTGTTCATGCCAAACCTAGGAAACCTCCTTACGTAAAATGGTATGACCCCAACACAAAATGTGACTACCATGATGGGATTGAAGGACATTTCATTGAAAATTGTACTGCATTTAAGGATAGGGTACAAGCTTTGATTGACGCAGATCCAACGAAATTCAAAGAACTTGTCTGTGGCTATCATCATTAAGGGAGAAAGTCTTAAAGATCAGTGGTTCAAAGGATAACATGTGTTCCAATGGGAAACTTTTATTTATGCTTTGTACATATTTTTCACTTCAAAATCACTTCTAAGGATGTGAACTGGATTTGACAAGGTATTTCATGAATTTGTAAATATTTATATTTGAAATTTTTAGATTTCTTTTAAAATTGTGTTTTTTAGGGTAAAAAAAATGAAAAAAATGGTAACTAGGCATTTCTTTTGGTAATAAGAGCCCTTATAATTACTAACAAAAGATAAAAAAAAGCGTAATAAAAGAAGAGGACATAACAAAGTCTCTAGAGAATTGGTGATCATTATTTAAAAGAAACTTATTCCAGAAAATACATTCTCCTTGAACAATTTCTTTCAAAGTCACAAGTTGGAACTTCATGGTCCTTCATTTTCACTTAATCATTGTGAGATATTGAGGAAAAATGACCTTCATCTAGGCAATTGTTAATAAAATGATTTGTTTGCTAAAACCTTTTTGTTAGGATTCCTAAATGATCAAACAAATGACACTTTTTTAGATTTGGACTTTGGTAGTTTAATAATTGTCAAGATTATGCTAAAATCATCCAAACTTCTTTGAAAAACCGTGGGTCCTAAATTCCTTGGCCAATCTTTTTCTATTCGACTTATTGCTTAAGGCACACAAACAAAAGATACAGTAAACAAAGTACCCTAAGCCTTTAAAACATCTCAAATGCCATAGTATTTCTTCTCTCTTCTCTTGGTAGAAATACTATGAGCAACATATGGTCAAAATGAAATGTTCCAACATGATATTCATTGGTCTATGAGGCATCATCCATGGTTTGCATCATTGCCATGGAAAGATTGATGCATGGGATGCAGGACAAAAAAAAAGGGGAAAAAAAGAAAAATTGATTGTGACATCATGCACTCAAGATATTCGAATGATTTTAAACAACAAAAAAAAAAGAAGAAGAAGATACCAAAATATGAAAATATCCAAGAAATTCAATCTAGAAAAACAAAAAAAAGGACAAAATGTTTGACCCTTTTGACTCAAGGAAATTTTCGTAAATTTAAGTGACCAGGTTTGAAATGACAAATGGCCATCTTTCATCATCCTTTGTACAAATCTAAAATTTATCCATTTGCTACCCTCTTTGAGCCTTATAAATTCTTTCTAAATAAACTTTAACCAAGGATCACCCTCCTCAATGGAGGGCATGTATAGAAAAAGACTTTTCTAAGAGTTTGAATGACCAGTCCCAATTCTAGGTCAAAAAGGTTTATCATGTTGAGGGGAAAATGTGAGATGAATTAGCTTTACAAAATTTTGATCTCACTCCATTTGAAGTGAAAAAAAAAATGCAAAATAAAAAATGAGGAAAAAGAAATTACAAAAAGAAAAAAGAAAAAAAGAAGAGAAAATAAAATGAAGGTGTGGTGAAATAAAAAAGATAAGGACAAATGTCGAGTTAAGCCTTCAAATGATATTAAATGATCCTTGGTTATCACCCTTAAACACATTTTTGTTCCTTATTATCCATTCTTTCAGAACCCCAAAACCTGGCCTGCATTATGTACCTTGACAAGTCCATTTCAATCAAATGTGGATACTTAAACTGAAGAGATTTTTCCTTAATGAAACTTATTCTATTAATTATCTCTTATTTTTAATATTTTATCTATTTAATTCTTATGTTAATCATAATCTAACTTTATCAAATATAATATTAATCTAAATAATTATCCTAAAAAATCTAATTATCCTATACTAAAATTAATTTTATTTTCTTTTCTTATCTCTTCTTTTTTCTTTTTTTATTATCATTCCTAAATCCTATTTTAATTTTAATTTCCTAATTAACATTAATTCTAAAATCTAAAAAATTCTAACTTAATTCTAGCCTAATTCTAAATTAAAATACAATGCCACCTAATCCAATTAATTATTTTTACAAATTAAGACTCCGAACAAAATAAAGTGTCTACATTAAGGTAAGAGATGTATGCAAAAGGGTATAGGGACACTATGCCTGCATTGTGGTTTAATGGTTGGATATAAAATGGAATTGTTTTATAAGTGCAGGAAGTTTGAAATTTGGTTTAACTCCAAGAGTTTATTCTATCTAGGAGCAACCCACTGCCTATACAGGACAGCTGACTGCTCAAACACGGACACGACGTATTTGTTTCCGAAACTAACTTAAACTAGTCGACTGCTTTGTATAGCTGTCAACTGCTCGTCTTTATAACTAACTTAAAACCAACCAACTGCTTTAAAGTAAGTCAACCGCTTTTTTCTAGTAGCATTCTGTTTCAAAATCAATCGATCGCCATGAAGGCCAGTCGATTGCCTTTTTCCCAAAAACATTCTATTAGCACACTAGTCGACTGCCATATAGGCCAATCAACTGCATTTTATCCAGAAGCATTTGGTTTGAAAACTAGTCGACTACCCTCTCTATATTTGATTTCTAAATATTTCAAAATTAATTTTAAAAATATAAATTAATTAATTGAATAAATTGTATAGTAGTCGACTGCCTTAAAAGAGCAGTCAACCGCCCCCTTTGAAATATTGATTTGCCTTAAAAGAGCAGTCAACTGCCCCCTCTGAAATATTGATTTGAACTTCACATTTAGTATAAATGTGTTAGTTTACAACACATGTATTTCAAAAAGGGCTTTAATATGGATTGATGATTTTAAAAGTATTGATTTGATAATAAATGTTTTGAGATTGTTGGCTCCTATATCATACATTTAGATTGTATTGATTATTACTACTTGACCTTTAAGTCATCAGCTCCTACAGATGTCATCTGACTAGTGTATACTCTATGATTGTTCAAAGACAGCCATTAGTCTTTGAATTCGTAGGAATGACTTGTTAGCGGTAAATCCCTAGCCTATACCATTGGTATGCCATTTCCTATATTATATCCCTTATGGGAATTGCCTATGCATTATTCTATTAGGATATTGATGTCTCGACGAAATGTTTACAGTTTGATAGATTATAGATTTGAATGTTATATATTTTAAAAAAATGTTCGATCGATTGAAACATTTTATGATTGAAAGAAAGTTTGATTTTATTGATTTAATTGTATTTGATGTGATTGTATGCTTTACAACCGTTTTGCATTTATAGTAAAATGTTTGTTTGAAAATCTGATTACAAAGCTTCAATATCCTTGGAACATTATATAGCCTCCCTATAATCGAATTTAGGACCCGGGATAAGTGAAGTGCTTTAAAGCATCTTTCCATGTTCAACTTGGTCATCCAATTGGCTATAGAAATTCCTTGTTCTGAATGATAGTATTGATATTGACTTGTTCATGCCTTTGTAGAGCAAAGTAGGGATCATGCTTTATAGTTTCGTAGTATTGCACTTTTATATATGTCCTTTTATTGAGCGTAAACTCACCTCCTATTTTCCTCCCAAACTATTTGCAGTGATTTCACTCGCTTTTAAAGGAGCTCATACTTTTGGAATATAGTATTCCTTCGAGGCACACCTAACAACCCTTGAAGGTATATTGTTCTATTGTATTTTTTAGACTTTGTATAGTATCGAAATATAGTTTAAGCATAGTGGGGATGTAAAACTATAAAGATGATATTGTATTCAGTAAATAGAATGTTAAACTAGTTCATGTATAGATATGTGACTGTCAAATGATACATTAATGTTAATGTTAATATTTATAAAACATCTTGAAGGGAATGGATTTAAGGTGATAATATTGTAATAATCTTAGCATTTATGGATTGCAAGTAAGAAAGTATAATGACACGACAAACAGCCTAACCAAATCAATAGAAAAAAGAAAAAGTTAGTTCGTATTTTAGCTAAATCGGTACGTTACAAGAGTTTTGGAGTATTTTAGTATAATATTTTTGTTGGCTCTACCGAGAGGGGGGGTGAATCAGTTTTTCTAATTCTTTCTAATTTTCCTAGCTCTTAATGCACAATCCAAGCAAAATAAACAATGATGAAATAAATGCAGTAAATAAGAGTAAGGGAAAGAGAAGCAAACACAAGTTTATAGAGGTTCGGCCAATCTCTTGCCTACGTCCTCTCTCCTTGAACTCCTTGTCAAGGTTTTGATTCACCTCTTCCTTGAGAATCCTTACAAACCACTTGAAGGTGTGGCAAGACCTCTTACAATCTTTCTAGAGACTTTGAAATCTCCTTCTAAGCCTTTACCCTTGTATTGCTACCCAACACTCTACAATATCAGATCTTACAAGGATAGCTCACCCCTTGAATAACAAGAATTTCAGTGAATGGGTGAATAACACAGATGAGTCTCACAAAATGAAGTAACACAATGAACAATTTCAGATTTGAATTTCTCTCTTTAAGTTTGAGGATTTTTCAGTGCTTGTTCTACCTCCAAACTTCATAAATGTCTCTATTTATAGTCCACCAAACGAATGGAACAGTTGGTAAAGCATTTAATGCATTTCTTCCCGTTGAAACCCTCAAAAACTAGCCGTTGGTGTCAGGACCCGTGCAAAGGGATCGATCCTTTTTATCCAGAAGCTATTTCAACTTGTTCCTGGTGCTTGTCCACCTTACTGCCAAAATGGGATCGATCCCTCTATAGTAGGGATCGATCCCTTTTAACCAGAATGCCTTCCTGCACATCTTTCAACTGCAATTTGAGATAGTTTATGGTTGTTTGTGATTCTAAGTTAGTTCAAAGACTTCTAGCCCTATTCTTAAGAGTATTTACTGACTTTTTCAGTTGGAATCACAATCCAAAACTTGTTTAAAATATTTTCTATCATTGAGTTCATTCAAAGCAAATTTACTTAGAGAAAAATCATATTTTAAGCTTACTTGAATTTTGTCATTTCAAAATACTTGTCAATTTAAAGCTAACAATCTCCCCTTTTTTTGATATGACAAAACTTAAGGTAAATTTGCTTAGGAAATGAGATTGCTTAAATTTTTGAACCCTTAATATTTGCTCCCCCTCAAAGTTAGCTTCCCCTTTAAGTACCAAGATTAATTTATCACATTAATTCTCCCTCTTTTTGTCATAGCAAAAAAAAAATGATATACTCCCCCTCAACAATAATAAGAAACATGGAGAATTGGTTAGTCAATTTAAAGCAATAGGTCAATAAGAGATATTGAAGAACATAGACAAACCATGGCAGAATGATAAAATAACCAGAAATATATAACATGCTATATCACAGAGGTTCAAACATCTAACAAAGTTTACACAGACAAAGACAAAATCTGACAGTGAAGTTCAACAAACATAGCACAGAGGTTCAAACATCTAAGCATAACAAGGTAAATGCACACCCTACACAAAAAGAACAAAATCAACGCCTGGGAAATGTCTTATGATACTGATCCATGAAGTCCTCATGCTGCATGTGGATGTCTTGGACTTCATCAAATAAGGCAGCTTGTGTAGCCTCCATGGTGTCAAGGCGAGCGTCGACATGATCAAAGCGTTGAGTAACAGTGGCTTGTAGGTTTTGAAGCGATAGCATGATCTGGTCAAGAGAGACCGAGGTCGAGGTGGATGGGGCTGAAGATGTGGCTACGGTAGGAGCTACCTCTTAGTCATCGCCTTCATCGCCGCCTTCTTTCGGATCGTGTCAGGGAGATGCTGGAGCACCATGGGCCTTTTCTCAAACTATGGTATCACCTTGCTGACGAGAGTACCGGCCAAGATTATGCAAAGTGGCAAGGTTGATGATGTGGCCTGCCTCTGGAAGGACGCCAGGCTCACACGAACAGTCGATACCGTGGTCGAGTAGGTAGAAGGCAAGTGGTTGTGGGAAGACAATTGTCTGAACTTTTCCAAGAACAATCTTGATCCAATCGTGGAGAATGAAATGGAGAAGATCCGGTCGATCGTCATCAGGTGAGTGAATGTGATGAAGCCAAAAACGATCAAGTCTCCGGAGTTGGGAATATTTGGTGCCAAGTGGGCGAAAATTCCAAGAGATGATGATGTGGAGGAGGCGAGCAAAGACGGGAAGGTCACCCGCAAGGTCATTGACGATATTGAATTCTAATGGGACATTGATATTTTTGCGTGCAAGACCATGCTCCGGAATTCGAAAGACACGGGAGAGAGAATATTTGGTGAGTTCAACATCCCGACCCATAACAAACGATTGAATTCCCACCGCCTTACATGGTATTAGGCGAATATATAACTTTGGCATTGGAAAAGAAAGCTCGAATGATGTTCAAAGGAACCGGAGTGTTGATTTTGAGAAAGTATGTCCAATGGAAGGCGTCAAATTTGGCCAAGTAAGGAAAGTTAATCGATTCCAAAAAACCGAAGTCAATTGGGCGGCAGTGCTTGACGCGCATATGGGCAAAGAGGGCATGATAACGGTTTTTCTCTTTCGCATTCCTAAAGCAGCGATTGAAGGCAGTTGGAACGGAGGCGGAGGAAGAGGAGGGACGAGATCTTTTTCGAGAGGCTGCATGTTTGACTTTGGGAGCCATGTGGAGGAAGAATGATGAGTGAAATTTCTAAGAGGAGTTTTGTCAAACAGGTGATGGGCACAGGTTTGGGCAACTGTGGGTGAATGTGTGTGAGAAATATGATCTAATCAACAGCGGAGAGCCACAACCCAATATGCATTTAACAATTATGATAAGGAATTTCGGATGAACAACTACAAATAGGCTAAGGAATTTCGGATGAACAACTACAAATAGGCTAAGTATAATTCCTAGAAAAAGACAAGTGCCAAATGAAATGAAAACCTAGATGGAGAGGAAATTAATGCAAGATATGCAAATGGGCAGTCAAGACAGGATGAAAGAAATTAGAAATGCAAGAAAA
Organism: Heritiera littoralis; assembly: GCA_031772115.1. NCBI lineage: Eukaryota > Viridiplantae > Streptophyta > Magnoliopsida > Malvales > Malvaceae > Heritiera > Heritiera littoralis. The sequence goes on from JAPDPK010000009.1 coordinate 5,482,855, forward strand.
ATGGAATGAAAATGTGAGAAAAACTTACAATTGAAATGTTGGGTGAATAGTAACCATGGTGTGGAGGAAGAAGGAAGAGAAGAAAAGAAGAGATTTTGTCAGGAAATGAGGAGGGGAAATGAAAAAGAGAAAGAAATGAGGAAGATTGCTGAAAGAATGAAGTGATTTGGTGTAGAAATGAGTGAGATCTTGAAGGTTGTGGGAGGAGGAATGGAGAAGGGGGAAGGCTTACGGACGATGGGGAAGAGGAATAAAGAAAATGAGTGAAATCCCGACGTTTTAACAAGGATACGCGGGAAGGTTTGCCCGAAGGGATCGATCCCTTTAAGGATGGGATCGATCCGTTTTTGGCAGTGTGTACCCCTGCCCATTCTAATGCTAGGGGATCGATCCCATGATGAAAAGGATCGATCCCTCATAGCAAAAACCCAGAATTTTAGGCTTTAATGACTCGGAAATCAATCCAATTTTCATAAGAATTGACCCCTTAGTCCATTGCCTCAGTTGTGATGCAGAAAAATGATTTGAAACTTAAAGAACTTGTGCATTTTCATTGTTTAAAAACAAAATCTGGTTTGGCCACTTAGGATGCATGAGACATGTCTTGAAAACTGCAGAAAAATTGCAAAAAAATGCATAAGTATCCAGAAATGATGCAGAGCAGTTTTGAGCAATAAGTAACCATGATTGTGATAGTGCCTTAACCATTAGAAATGTGTTTTGGCTAATGAAGGAAGTTTAACATGATCAAAACACACACAAATCAACAGTTCAATTTCAAAAAGTTAAGAACATGAACAGTAACATGGTAAATTAAGGTCATGAATTGCAAGTGGAAATGATATGCTCCAAATTTCTTTCTTGCAATCATATCAAACCAACTTAAGCCATTCATTCAACATTAAATCAATTCAAGGAGCATTCATAATGCCTAATTCACCTCTAAGAGTGCAAAATCTCTCCTTGTCCAAGGGCTTTGTGAAAATATCAGCTAATTGGTGCAAGGTGTCCACATACTCTAGAATTATGTCTCCTTTTTGCACATGATCTCGTATAAAATGATGTCTAATCTCAATGTGCTTGGTTCTAGAGTGTTGGATGGGATTTTTTGTAAGAATGATGGCACTAGTGTTGTCACACCTAATGGGAACTTGGTTCATTTCTATTCCATAGTCTCTCATTTGTTGCTTAATCCATAAAACTTGAGCACAGCAACTTCCGAAAGCTATATATTCAGCCTCGGTTGTGGATTGAGCTACACTATTTTGTTTCTTAGAGAACCATGAGATGAGCCTACTTCCTAAGAATTGGCATGTTCCCGATGTGCTTTTCCTATCCACTTTGCATCCACCAAAATCCGCATCGGAATAAGCATGGAGATCTAGTGTAGAATTTTTAGGATACCAAAGTCCTAAGGAGGAAGTGTCTTTGAGGTATCTAAGGATTCTTTTTACTGCTTGTAGGTGTGATTCTCTAGGGGATGACTGAAATCTAGCACACAAGCATACACTAAACATTATATCGGGTCTACTAGCAGTTAAATATAGCAATGAGCCAATCATAGACCTATATAGTTTAGTGTCTACACATTTTCCTCCTTCATCCTTATCGAGCTTAATATTTGTGCTCATAGGTGTAGAGAAAGGTTTAGATTCATCCATTCCAAATCTTTTGAGCAAATCTTTAGTGTACTTAGCTTGATTTATGAAAATATCTTCTTTACATTGTTTAACTTGAAGTCCTAGAAAGAAGGTTAATTCTCCCATCATACTCATTTCAAATTCACCTTGCATTAGCTTTGAGAAATTTTTGCACAATGACTCATTTGTAGATCCAAAAATGATATCATCGACATAAATTTGAACTACTAATAAGTCATGACCCTTAGATTGAATAAACAAGGTTGTGTCTACCTTTCCCCTTGTAAATCCTTTTTCGATTAAAAACTTTGAAAGTCTTTCATACCAAGCTCTAGGAGCTTGTTTTAATCCATATAAGGCTTTTGAAAGTTTGAAAACATGGTTAGGAAATTTTGGATTTTCAAAACCGGGAGGTTGCTCAACATAAACCTCTTCATTTATATAACCATTTAAGAAAGCATTTTCACATCCATTTGATATAACTTAAAATCCTTGTAGCATGCAAAAGCAAGTAGCATCCTAATGGCTTCTAATCTAGCTACCGGAGCATAGGTTTCATCATAGTCTATTCCTTCTTCTTAGTTATATCCTTGAGCTACTAACCTAGCCTTGTTTCTAACAATAATGCTATTTTCATCCATCTTGTTCTTGAATATCCATTTGGTTCCAATGATGGGATAATCTTTAGGTCTTTCTACCAATGTCCAAACTTTGCTTCTCTCAAATTGATTTAATTCTTCTTGCATGGCCATAATCCAATTTTCATCATTCAAGGCCTCATCCACTTTCTTTGGTTCAAATTGTGACACAAAGGCTACATGTTGACATATGTTTCTATATGTTGACCTAGTCCTAACTCCAATGGTTGGATCTCCAACAATATCATTATCTTTCACATATCCTAGTTCTCTAGGACACCTAGATCCCTTCTCAATTATTTCTTGTTCCATGGACTCCTCATTTTTGTTAATAGTAAGATCTTCTAATTGATCTCTAACATCCTTATCTTGAGATGGATCAACTATATGTTCATCAAAAATCTCAACTTCATCCTCAAGATTGGTTCTACTAGTGATATTTGATTCATCAAAAATTACATGTATTGACTCTTCTACTACAAGTGTTCTTTTATTGAAAATTCTATAAGCCTTAGAATTTAGAGAATAGCCAAGAAAAATACCTTTATCACTTTTAGCATCAAATTTTCCTAGGTTATCTTTACCATTGTTCAAAACAAAACATTTACATCCAAATGGGTGAAAGTAACTTATGTTAGGTCTTTTTCCTTTATAAAGCTCATAGGGAGTTTTCTTTAAAATAGGCCTTACCATAGCTCTATTTATGACATAGCAAGAAGTGTTTATTGCTTCAGCCTAAAAATATTTAGGTAAGTTATTTTCACAAAGCATGGTTCTAGTCATTTCTTCTAATGTTCTATTTCTCCTTTCAACTACCCCATTTTGTTGAGGAGTTCTAGGAGCTGAAAAATTATGGCTAATGCCATTCTCATTGCAAAATGTATCAAAACCCATATTTTCAAATTCTTTTCCATGGTCACTCCTAATACTAGAAATAGAGTAACCTTTTTCATTTTGAACAAGTTTTGAGAAAGCAATGAATTTTTCTAAGGCTTCATTTTTCGTACTTAAAAAGAACACCCAAGTGAACCTAGTGTAATCATCAACTATCACAAATCCATAGTGTTTACCTCCTAAACTAGTTGTCCTAGTTGGTCCAAAGAGATCTAAGTGAAGAAGTTGAAGTGATCTAGAGGTAGTGACATACTTCTTAGATTTAAATGAATTTCTTTTGTGTTTTCCTCTTACACATGCTTCACAAACTTTATCATTTTCAAATTGAAGCTTAGGTAATCCTACTACTGGGTCTCTTTTGGCTAATTTAGACAAAACATGCATGCTAGCATGGCTTAGTCTTCTATGCCATAACCAAGGTTCATTTTCTCTAGTGGCCATAAAGCATACATTTTTGCTATTAAGTTCATTTAAATCCACAATATAAATATTTCCATGTCTATGTCCAATAAACACAATTTGATTAGCTTTGGCATAAACAACATTGCAACACAAATCATCAAACATAACTTTAAATCCCTTATCACACAATTGACTAATACTAAGTAAATTATGTTTTAAGCCTCTAACATACAACACATTCTCAATAGTTGAGGAAGAGTTACCAATTGAGCCAATTCCTTCAATTTGTCCTTTGGAGTTGTCTCCAAATGTGACTTCTCCACCACTCTTATGCTTTAGGAACTTGAATTGACTCTTGTCACCCGTCATGTGTCTTGAGCATCCACTATCAAGGTACCAATGCTCCTTGGACTTAGCCTTGTAGCAATACTCTTCCTCCTACATACAAACACATCAAGCTTTCATCTTAGGTACTCAAATTTTCTTGGGTCCTTGAGAGTTAATACTTATAATTTTAGATCCTTTAGGGATCCATTTCATCTTTAAGGACTCATCACTTGAATTTAAAACATGTTTAGGCACCCAAATCTTGACAGCCATTTTTCCTCTAATCATAGTCCTAGTTTATTACATAATGCGCACAAAACAAATTTTCTATCTTTAACTAGGAAATTTTTAAGATGAGTCTCTTTGTTAGATGCATTGTAGCCTAACCTTTCTCTATCAAAGAATGCTCTTTAAGTCTCTAACATTTAATCAAGTTTTTGTTGACCCATGTAAAATCTAGAAAAGGAGTTTTGTAAATTAGTGTTCTTTCTATTTAATTCTTCTATTTCTAGATTTGCATTCTCTAATTTCTTATCATATTCTAATTTAACATTCATAAGCATTTCATTCTCCTTTTTCAACTTAGAGATCATTTTCTTATATTTCAAATTCATGCATTCAAATTCATTGGCTAACTCATCAAATGCATCTTGCAATTCATCAAAAGTGTATTCATTAGTATCTAACAAGTTAGAGGTTACCTTCTCATCTTCAAAAGCCATGAAACAAAGGTTGGCTACTTCATCTTCCACATTCTCTTCATCGGAGCAATCACTATCACTCCAAGTAACCACCATTGCCTTCTTCTTTTGTTTCTTCTCATTTTGCTTTCTATACAAAGGACAATCAAATTTAATATGACCAGGTTTTTTGCATTCATAACAAATAATTTGGTCATTTTCTTTCCTACTAGTTTCACCTCTATTTAACTCTCTCCTAGGGGGTCTCCTAGAGTTTCCACTAGCTCTCATCCTCATGAATTTATTGAATCTCTTGGCAAACATGGCCATTTCCAAATCCTCTTCATCACCACTTACATCATGATCATCTTTTGATTCCTCAATTGTGGTGGATTTTAGTGCTACTCCAACTTTCTTTGGGGGATCTTGATTTCTCTTAATTTTCATCTCATAAGTGAGTAAGGATCCCATAAGTTCATCCAAAGAGAGTGTATGAGGATCCTTAGATTCTTTAATAGCAGTGACTTTAGCTTCCCATGATTTAGGTAAGCTATTGAGAACCTTTTGCACCATCTCTACATTAGAGTATGTCTTCCCTAAAGCTTTAAGACCATTTATTATGTCCATAAACCTAGTAAACATGTCACTAATTGACTCATCATTCTTCATTCTAAATAGTTCATAGTCTTGAGTGAGCATGCCTACTTTGGTTTCTTTGACTTGTGTGGTTCCCTCATGTGTGATTGCTAGTTTATCCCAAACTTGTTTAGCATTCTCACATTGTGAAACTCGATTATACTCATTTGGTCCTAATGCACAAAATAGTGTGTGCATTGCTTTAGCATTAAGTTGTGCCATCCTAATATCATTAGTATCCCACTCATATTCTTTCTTAGGCACATCCGACCCATCTACTTTCTTAATAGGAATAAGAGGACCTTTAACTATAATTCTCCACACTTCATAATCATTGGCTTGAATAAATAGCATCATTCTAGTCTTCCAATAGGCATAGTTTTCACCATTAAAGAGTGGAGGTCTAACCGTAGAGTGTCCCTCTCCTACCAAGGGTGTAGACAAACTAGTTTGAGTCATTAGTGATCGTTTTTACTCGATAGATGTTAATCTAATTCAATCTCGAGCCCAAGCTCTGATACCAATTGTTTGCTCTACCGAGAGGGGGGGTGAATCGGTTTTTCTAATTCTTTCTAATTTTCCTAGCTCTTAATGCACAATCTAAGCAAAATAAACAATGATGAAATAAATGCAGTAAATAAGAGTAAGGGAAAGAGAAGCAAACACAAGTTTATAGAGGTTCTGCCAATCTCTTGCCTACATCCTTGTCACGACCCGTGACCACATTTTTCATCTTCTTATACACAACTTAACTGGTTGGGCTGTCTGCGATACTTCACTTGTACTGACTGTTAAACAATTTTACATAATATTGTTTATATTATACACATCCCCTATCGTAACTAATCAGATAAGTAGTACTGTTGACGTGTCTAAATACAGAGAATAAATGATCATACCTCAAATAATCAGTCGGTATGACACATTGTCCTTCGTGTACAGCCAAGATCCATAATCCACTGAACTCACATTCGTCAAAACCTGAAATGTTGAAAATTAAGGGGTGAGCAAAACCACGACTCAGTAAGAGAATTATATGTCTCACTTGATACTCAGCTTCCTATATGCTGAAAATCTTTTTCATTTTTCCTATGGGCTCTAGGCTCGCATGTAGGAAGGATACTACAGTCGGCTAGGAATCCGAATGGAGTAAGGTAGGTATTTTTGAATACCATACTTGTTACGGAACCTAAAAGTAACTGTAGAGATAAATTTTCATTTCTTTTTGAATTAATAAATCCTTTTCCTTTTTAAACTTTTATAACCTTTTCATATTCTTTTCATAATAATGCTTTTATGAAATAAAGGGTTTAAATAAAATAACTCATATTCATATATTCTTTGAAAAGAATATTAGTTAAATCATTATTATTTTTCTTTAAAACTCAATTCGTACGCACACAGACGTCTCAAACTTGTTCATACTTTCATTCCATTTTTAAGTTCACAAGGCATCATTCTTTTTATCAGTATGATTAAGTGTGAAAGAGACGAACATTCAAGTAGCACATGTTTGAGTGGCATATATAAACATAATCCGATACATCACACACATCATATGTCATATGCACAAGATCTAGTTCGTCCTTCGACATTTGTCGCATCTCCATCAGAACTTAAACTGATTACTAACACATCAGAACTTGTGTAGCACTTAGTTCCCGAAGGACTCTAAAGGTGGCTCCCACGGTACAATCATCGAGTGTTTGCTCGGTTTGGCCTTTACTACCACATCAGAACACGTGTAGCATTTAGTTTCCGAAGGACTCTAGAGGTGGCTCCCACGGTACAATCATCGAGTCTTCGCTCGGTTTGGCCTTTACTACCACATCAGAACACGTGTAGCACTTAGTTCCCGAAGGACTCTAGAGGTGGCTCCCACGGTACAATCATCGAGTCTTTGCTCGGTTTGGCCTTTACTACCAAATCAGAACACATGTAGCACTTAGTTCCCTCACGAATTGTTTTATTGTAAAGCCCAGGATTTACCACTATGGCCTTAAATCAACCTTAAATCATAAACCATTAATTTCATAAAAATTCCGGCATATTTATTTTAAAAAACGACTATATTTTATGACCTTGATTTATTTATAAGAATTTCAGCCGAGATGGTTATCTCAAGAAAATTTATCAACCTATATTATTGTGTTGAAGAATGAAGGCCTGTTCGGTAAGGAACAGAAATGGACTCGGTGAGGGCCCCACCAGTACTTTTCTGTCCGAATCGAACTGAGACCTGAAAGTGATGGTATAAAGTAAGGGATGCATGTGCAGCACTGTAAGGATACTCAGTCTGCATATTTTAAATTGAAATATTTTATGCAAATATTTTATGAAAATTATTATGATGCATGATTTGCTGAAAATAAATTGGGAAGAAGTACTGGCTGAAAGATTTAAAGCTGAATTACAAGTAAATTAATCCTATTGTGGATTTTAGTGAACTTCTCTGTCGAAAATCGAATGAGATCTAACTTGCTGTTATAAATATCAGAAAGGATACTATCAACACATAGATGATCAGTTCATTGATTTGAATGTATATTGAGGAGATAGAAATAAATGTTGAAATGACGAAAATGCCCCTATATTGGGCGATGTTCGGAATAGTGTTAAAACCAAGCTGAATTGGAATCCATTGATAGTAATGGAATTATTAATGGCATAGAAGATGTCATATGAATCTAACGATCGCTGTTACTGATTCCACTAACACTTAGATTACGGACGCGAATTGGGACGAAGTCTCGATAAAACCGTGCGGGACGTTGGGCCCAAAGCGGACAGTACGGATGAGTAATGTCCCAGTGACCGGCTCAATGGGGAGGAGGGCTGGGCATTACAATAAAACGCGCGTTTTTTTGTGGCGACCCAGCCCCCTTCCCACTTGAGCTGGTCACTGGATCCCACTCATCCGTACTGTCCGCTTTGGGCCCAAAGTCCCGCACGGTTTTATCGAGACTTCGTCCCAATTCGCGTCCGCCGCTACTCGAACCCTTGACATCCAAGCGATTCGAGTAACGACTAACCATTGGACCACTCATCCGTACTGTCCACTTTGGGCCCAAAGTCCCGCACGGTTTTATCGAGACTTCGTCCCAATTCGCGTCCGCCGCTACTCGAACCCTTGACATCCAAGCGATTCGAGTAACGACTAACCATTGGACCTAGGTCCAATGGTTAGTCGTTACTCGAATCGCTTGGATGTCAAGGGTTCGAGTAGCGGCGGACGCGATTGGGACGAAGTCTTGATAAAACCGTGCGGACTTTGGGCCCAAAGCGAACAGTACGGATGAGTGGGATCCAGTGACCAGCTCAAGTGGGAGGAGGGCTGGGTCGCCACAGTCCTCTCTCCTTGAACTCCTTGTCAAGGTTTTGATTGACCTCTTCCTTGAGAATCCTTACAAACCACTTGAAGGTGTGGCAAGACCTCTTACAATCTTTCTAGAGACTTTGAAATCTCCTTCTAAGCCTCTACCCTTGTATTGCTACCCAACACTCTACAATATCAGACCTTACAAGGATAGCTCACCCCTTGAATAACAAGAATTTCAGTGAATGGGTGAATAACACAGATGAGTCTCACAAAATGAAGTAACATAATGAACAATTTCAGATTTGAATTTCTCTCTTGAAGTTTGAGGATTTTTCAGTGCTTGTTCTACCTCCAAACTTCATAAATGCCTCTATTTATAGTCCACCAAACGAATGGAACAGTTGGTGAAGCATTTAATGCATTTCTTCCCGTTGAAACCCTCAAAAACTAGCCGTTGGTGTCAGGACCCGTGCAAAGGGATCGATCCCTTTACCAAAGGGATCGATCCTTTTTATCCAGAAGTTATTTCAACTTGTTCCTGGTGCTTGTCCACCTTACTGCCAAAATGGGATCGATCCCTCTACAGTAGGGATCGATCCCTTTTAACCAGAATGCCTTCCTGCACATCTTTCAACTGCAATTTGAGATAGTTTATGGTTGTTTGTGATTCTAAGTTAGTTCAAAGACTTTTAGCCCTATTCTTAAGAGTATTTACTGACTTTTTCAGTTGAAATCACAATCCAAAACTTGTTTAAAATATTTTCTATCATTGTGTTCATTCAAAGCAAATTTACTTAGAGAAAAATCATATTTTCAGCTTACTTGAATTTTGTCATTTCAAAATACTTGTCAATTTAAAGCTAACAATTTTAATACAAAAGACTCACATTTATTTTCAGAAAAATAAAATTTAACTTTTATATATAAAAATAAATAATGATTTTGATAGAAAAATAAAATTGATTGTAATATAAGGGAAATACTTTTAAATATTAATTTAAGACCATTTTATTAAAACTAAAAGATAACATATGATTAATATGGTACCGTTTTTAAATAGGCATTATGGGGTGCTATTCCTTTCCCACGCGTAACCGTACTCCCAAGCCCAACTTTGTTTTCGCAAACCTCAAAATTGGTTTTTAATAAAACTTAATTAATTTTGAGATTTTGTTAAAAAGATAAATATTTTTAGGTGGCTAATCAAATCTAATATAAAAAGATTGGTAGCGACTTTCTGTTTTTCTTGCTTTCAAAATCGTTGAGCGATCGAGTCCTCAGACAAAATCTTACGACATAAGACATATTATTATTATTATTATTATTATTTGAGGTTGGTGCATACATGAATTTCATGTCTGAAAAAAAATAGAAATAAAGTATCAAATGTAATTTTTATTATAATAAAATAATGGGTGCAATTCTCTGTATATATCTATATACAAAAGAAAAAAAAATCCCTAGGTTCAATTTCCATCAAAGGCTTAACGCTTGATCTCGATGAAGTAAAGATGAGCAATTCTTAGGAGAAATGGCCAAAGACTTATGGTTCTTTGTGGATTTAAAGTAACTAAGGATGAGTAATTCTTGTCATGCTCGAGAGTGTGAAATTTTACGTTAATTAATTTTTTTTTCAATTTTCATTTCCAATTTCATTACATGAGTTACCATTTTGTTTGTCTTCTATGTACAGTGTAAGTCATTCCAGTGATTAGCTAAAACTTACTTAACTTCTTTTGATTTCATAACACTATCTAAGGTCCTAGTCAATTGTGTAATGTATTCCATTATTCATTCATTACATGCAGTCATGACACTTATTCATTCCATCTCAAATCCATCAAAGTGTACAAATATAAAAGTCTAACTATAACTTTAATATCTGTATTATTTTAACTTAAATATTTTTACATCACACTAATGTCTTTCTAACAATATTAGACATCTAACGTTATTTAATTTACATCCCTTATGCAATGACAAGTACATATGCTATGCAAATGTTGTTTGGATACAAATATAAGGTACATATTATGCCTTCCAATGATTTTGATAAGGCCTTGGAAATTGTTCCTTTAGCCTCGATAAAGACACCAAACGTGTCTGCTAACAATAACCTATGGGATGAGTAAAAGGGTAAGCTTTACGCCCAATAAGAAACGTATATAAAAGAAATGGATAACTATATGCAATAATTCTATCAATGTTTCTATGATAACAATAAAAACTGTTGATAATAAACATGGGTTCGAAAAGGAATAATTATTATAGTCGATTAGGAATTTCAGGGTGAGTATGAAAGGATACTTTAAAGCACCTTACTTGTCCCAATTCCCAATACAACGACTATAGGGTTCCTATTATGTCAATAAAATATTTGATGCATATGATCAATGGCATTTCAAAACCAGTCAATGCAATACGATTCAATAAAACCTTTCTTTTCTACTATTAAAATTCTTTCAATTCGATACAGTACGAAAACAAATACTTTTCAAATAAATCGATGTAATAACTTCGAGTCAATAGATCAAAAGAGAACCTTAATGAATTCATTTATATATTTCAATAAAAATAATAATATTTCGTCAGTCGGTAAATCAGTTAATTCGATACTATAAATCATTCATTTTTTTTTCGAACAGTAATGTTTCCTTTAAAATAATTTCATCAGTTCATTCAAAACAATTTACAATACAGTTTGTTGATTTTAGATCAAAAATAGATCATTCGAAATAGTTCAGAAGTCAAATAGTCCAATTCAAATTAGAAATAGTCATATAAAACAGTTTACTAAATAGATAGTTCATTTCAGACTAGTAACAATCATTTAAAACAGTTCAAAAAAAGTCATTTGAAACAGTTTAGTAATAGTAACTGAAAACAATTCATAAGACAGTTAGCTCATTTCAAATTAATAACAATCATTTAAAATAGTTAAGTAGGAAACACAGCAACATCCTAATAGTAATCATGCGGTTTCGATAGTCACAACAAGAAGTAAACAATAACAACATTTAGCCACAGTCAAATAAAGGTCCATCTAGTGTCATAGAGCTAGTGACATTTGAGGATTGTTAAAGACTTGCTCAGGGTCAATAGCGAAATAGTGCACCCCACAGTACCATGGAGCAAGTGATACAAAGGTGGCTGTAGACTTGCTCAAGGTTAACAGCAAATGGTACAATACAGAATGACTGCCAATAGGCAATTATGTGAAGGTCAAATGTCTCCAAATCATTTGTCTTGATTCCTTTGTTTTCAATAAAATATAACTTACGCTTTTTAAATTGATACAGTTACGATGCTTTTCAGAATACGGTTTTAAGAGGAAATCCAAATTAGGATAACCCACTAATTCTAAAACATTTCATTCATAGAAATTCAATATTTTTTAAATGTAATTTAAATCAAAATATTTAAATGCAAACTTCATTTTGAAGATTGATAAATAGAGTTGGTGCGTTATCATTTGCTAGTTGCAACGGTTTAGTATAATAAAACAATAAAATTTATTAGTTTGTTTCTTTCCTTAAATCAAAGAATATTCAAAATCAATGTTTCATAATGCATAACTTTTTAAACAAATTCTATGCATATGAATAGTATAGTTGTGCAAGTCTAACTAATTGCCTATACAGAGTTCTTGCAATGCTACTTTATTTTGGTTTTATAGTTTAAACCAAAACTGTTCGTATGATCTAAAATCTTCAAATGTTAAATATTAAAAACCTTTAAACACTTTTCGAAAATATAAACTTTTTTCCCTTAAAACTCCTTTTTTGTTAGCTCCTTAAAATTCCAAATCCTTATGAATTCTTCCAGTTTAACTTTAAACGTTATACTAGAAATCCTTTTTAGCTTGTCCTAAAATAAATCTTTTCTGAATTCCTTTTATGCGAGAAAACAACGATCTTTTCCATAAAAGGATTTCGTATAAAATTCGGTAGCATAACCTTTTAGAAAATGGGATCTCCTGCAAGTAATTACAACAAAACACAATCCAGTTTCAACAGTTTAAATACTTAATTGTTCCAAATCAGATTTAATTCCACAAATCAGTCCTACTGCATTTATCTCCATATAAAATCAATCTCACTAAATATTAAATCTAGAAGCAGTAGTTAAACCAGTCATTGTTGCAGAAATAGTTCCAAACAGTAATCAAATTCATAAACAGTTTTCAAAATAATTCATATATCTAACAATTCAATCTCAACACAGTCAAATTATTCAATACTTTCTTCCACAATCACTTTATGAAGAAACATTAAAATAAGTCGTTTAAAATTAAAACAGTCGTATCACTTCATTGAAAAATAGTATAAGCAGCGTAAGAAAACCTTCTTTCATAAAACAATTAAATTGGAAGGATCATGACACCGTCCTACTTTTCTTTTATATATGTCCCTTGCCTCGATCCTTGTGATTTTAACTGACAATCCTTCAATTGCAACTCACTTGCAACAATCCTTTCTTTTTCCAAAATTCACTCCTATGGATTCTTTAGCTGCAATCAGTATTCAAACATAGTTACAACTAGGTACTACCTTTACTAAATATTTAGAGTACTTATTAACGATTCTTCAATTGCAACTCACTTACAACAATCCTTTCTTTTTCCAAAATTCACTCCTATGGATTCTTTAGCTGCAATCAATATTCACAGATAGTTACAACTAGGTACTACCTTTACTAAATATTTAGAGTACTTATTAACAATTTTAATTTCCTAATACAATGACATTTTTGGTTTATTTCTTACCGAAGTCGAAATTGCTTCTAGCACTTAATTAATTCTTTTCGATCTCTTTTCCATTTCAACAATGCTAATACTTTAAATTTTATTTTTAACTCATTTAAAATTGTTAAATTATTATTTCGGTCTCAATTTAACAACGCCTTTCATCTAGCTCAATGCACTTTTTGACGTCCGTACCATTTTCTTTCAGTTTTAACTATTTCGGTATAATTCTCTGTCCTAAAATCACTTCTCATTACAAGTAAATCAATTAAAATACACTAACCCCATAAAACTTAGGTTGGCCAAACCCTTCTAACCATTTTCCTCTAAATTTCTTTAGAATTCAAGATTATGAATAAGCTTACAGTCATGCCTACCATTACAAATCTCGTTTTCAGGCTAACTTACACAAATTTTCCACACAAAACCCATTTGGCTAAATTTCCTTTACTGCCTTAGGAGTGTTTTTACAACAAGCCTAAAGAAAACTGAAATTTCTAGCTTTCACTCACCTCTGCATAGTTAATTTCCAAGTCAGATTTCACCTACCAAATAAAGTCCATTTTGGTTGATTTTCGGATGTGGTAGATAAGAGGTAGGGCTTCAATCAGTCCTTCTTGAACATTTTGAGCTAAGGCCGTTTTCCTAGCCATTTCACCCATGCATAGTGGCTCTCTCAATTACGCCTAAAATAGGGTAGGTTTGATAGGCAGAGTTTCTAGCAACTTTTCACTAGCCAAATGAACTCTGTTTAAGCTAAAATTTAGATATGTTATAGAGGGAAGATAGGAATCTAATCGATCCTTCTTGATCAACCTGAACAGAAGCCATTTTCCTAGGTGTTTTGGCCTCCCACGATGGTCTTGACACCTAAGGCTAGATAAAATGGGGTTTCGGGTTTGATAGAGGAGATGGCCGGCTGTTTAATGGGTTTAATGAAATTCAACATGTGTCAAATATTTTACCTTGACCAAAAATATGACTTGGTTGATAAATGACCATATTACCCTTATAAATCTTGAGAATTACCAAGCTAAGTTTATTTACACTACATTTCTTCTCAATGAAAAATTCATTTTTTCATTTTTTATCCAAACAAGGCCTCAAATAATTTTTCCATACTCTTCATGACTTAAAATTATCTTAGAATAATTTCATAATTATTTATTTCATAATTATCTTTATAATTTTCTATTAATTTCCACAATACCATTTAAATTAAATTTGTCAGATATTTCAATAAATTAATTTATTTATTTTTATTGACTGTTCATCTTGAAAAGTCAATTTCTCAGTGTCCTTGAGGGTTATACGAAACTTGAAAATTTTCTTAGAATAATTTGGCTTTAATCGAAAGTCATTCGATGTATTCACTTATTTTTACCTATTTCTTGAGATTTCGATTCTCGAATTAATTTGGGGTTAAACATTACCATAGGAGGGTCAAACAGTATTTAGTCAATAGTCAAAGCTCATCTACGTTTGACTTTATTTCAGTTTCAAATTTTCGGCTATGGACACAATCGTCATTTTCTAATTTGTGGGTCTTAATTCCTAGGTATCTCAAATTAGATTCCTATCAAAACGAAATTAATATTGTAGGTATATTGAACTCCAAATATCAATATTTTACCCTTTCGGTGTCATTTTAGGTCTTCACGAATCCCGTGGGCTCCACATTTAGTCTTTCTAACCTTCCACTATTTGACCACTCTTGTCGAACCACCTTCGCCTTTCCATTTCTATAACTTTTTACTTACGGAATCATTTTAGAAAAATGCAAAAAATGTGGTCCTCACAGTTCTTGGAGGAACGACCAACGACTTGTAGTTTCTTGTAGATTTAAAGTAGCTTGGTATATCTTTAAGGAAATGGTAAGCGACTTGTAGTTCTTTTGTAGATCGATTGGCTTCGATTTGACCTCAATAGCTTTGATGAAGAGATTACTTGGTAGCCTTGAACCTTGGAAGAAGAATTAGAGGTTTGAAATTCTCATAGAAAGATAAAGATTGGTCCTCAATGGCTTAAAGGGTTGACTTGGTAGTCTTTGCACTTGGATAATTTAACTTTATAGTCTTGGCACTTGGAGATTTGACTTGATAGACTTGATAGCCTTAAGACTTGGAGAGACTTGGCAGTTTTTGAGAACTTGGAGAGAAAATATAACTTAAATATAGCTTAAATTTAATATTTTTCTATAATTGAAATTTTTAAAAAAAATAGCTTAAATTTAATTTTGTTAACAATGTTCTTAATGTGTTGTACAAAATATCAAATTCAATTCTTCAAAAAAAAATATCAAATTCAAAGTTTCAGACAAATATTGAAATTATATAATGATTTTTTATATAATTGATTTATTATTGTATTAAATTTAAAATTTTATTATGAAATAAAAGTAATAAAATATTATAATGATTTTTATAATAAAATCAAATATTAAATTAATAATATATTTATTGTTATAAATACAATAAGTGTATTATTAAAGATTATTTGATATTCACATATTATGCTATTTTAAATTAATTTTATTTAATAATTGAATTAAAAAGATTCAATATTTATTTTGTTGATAATACATAATTGATATAATTGTATAATAACTAATATTCATTTTCAAAAATTTAAAATTTTTAATTAAAAAAATGTATCAATTATTTATTTATTTTTAAACAATAATCATATAATTATAATTCGAGATTTTGTTGATTATAAATTCGGTTTTTTATAGATTTTGAATGTATCAGTCTTGGTTTTGGATCGTATCAGGTTCAGATTATATTAGGTTTGATTGTGTCAGGTTCAGATATTTTTGAATTCGAGTTTTTTCGAAATTAGATTTTTTTTTTGTTTCGGACTTTATTGAATTTGAGCTTTTAACTTTTTTTTAATCAATTTGGATTTGTTCATATTCGGTCAGTGGATTCAAGCGAATTTTTAAGTTCGATACAGCTTTTGCTACCTCTACGTAATAGTCTATTTTTATTTAAATTTAATCCACGAAAAAACAGCACCCAAAAGCATGGGACCTAATATGGTCCCTGGCTCACGCAACCAAAATTCCTGGCCTCATCGGTCATCTCCCCAATCCATATAAACAATTCCGAGCTCAAAACTAAATATTAAAATAAAAAAAAAAAACCAAACTGCCCCAAAGCCCAAACTTCTCTTGGAAAATTTCTTTTGTCTAGATCCTTCGATTTTAGGTAAAGAATCTAAAAACTCTTGATTTATTTTTATGATCGTTTTCGTTTATAATTTTATAATGTTATTCAATTATCGATTTTGGATCTTTGTTGTTTAATCGGGATTATTGAAGGAATCAATGGATGAATTGGTTATCAAAGAAAAAGTTTTGGTCTAGTTTTTGGTTTTTTTTTTTAGATTTATTTATTTTGTATTTGATTTATTTTTTACGTCGTTGAAAATTTTTTAAGGTAATGAAGCTGATTATATTTTTTAAATAATTTAGGTAAGGATAATAGATAAGAAATTGTAATCTTAATGGTTAGAAAAAAATCAAAATAAATTTAAATTCAATAAATAGATAATTTATTTGAAAATTTAGTAAATGAGTTAGATGTAAAATCAACTTAAAGGCATGATATATAAGTATTTCCTAATAGTGAAAATTAAAAAAATTTATTTATTTTATTTTCTGTAAACCCATTCTTATATTTAATGCATGATGTAAATCTCGCAATTTTATTAGCTTTTATTCTACTTCGAAATTTTTAATTGATATTATTGTTGTTATACTTTGTCAGTTTAACCCGTGTGAACTTATGCTTCTAATCTATTGATTACAAACTTGACATTAGTTTCAGAAGCTGCATCCGGTCAATAGCATGTTTTATTTGTCAGAATATTTTGTTTCTTGACATGAGTTCCTCGTATTCGGGTCTTGCTCATGAGTAATCAACAGGAATTGTTGTTACTGATTGTATGTATATCTATTTTGTGTTGACTTATGGAAGTGATGTTTGTTGACGAAGCTTGCAGGTGCTGCTGCTGTCAGCAGAGTTTCAAGGTGCAGTGTGTAAAAGCTCAAAGTGTCTTTTATGTCCGTACAGGCCCTTACCTATTTGGGATTGATTGGGTTGCTTGGAGAGTATTGTCCTTCAGTTAGAAAAAAGATCGGACCTTTGTCAGAAAAATTTGGCTGTATGCATCTTGGATCATTTCAAGAACACTCGCACTTTCATGATTGCAGCTGGTTGCAACCTTTTGTGATTGCAGAAGATCAGTCTTCTCTCATACCTTACAAAACTTTAGAAGTCTTTACTGCTGCGTACACCTTGAGTTCTAGCATTTGCTACCTGTGACATTCAGCTATTTTGTTTTGAATTGCTGGTGAAGATGGCTTTGCTGAACATTGGTGCTGGAAACAGCGATGATGCCTTCTACAGGTATAAGATGCCCAAAATGATTACCAAGATTGAGGGCCGAGGGAATGGCATCAAAACGAACATAGTCAACATGGTTGATATTGCAAAGGCATTGGCAAGGCCAGCCTCTTATACAACCAAGTATTTTGGCTGTGAGCTTGGTGCTCAGTCTAAATTTGATGAAAAAGCTGGGACTTCTCTTGTTAATGGATCCCATGATACTGCTAAGCTTGCTGGACTTCTTGAAAACTTTATCAAGAAATATGTGCAGTGTTATGGATGTGGAAACCCTGAAACTGAGATATTGATAACTAAGAACCAGATGATCCAATTGAACTGTGCTGCATGTGGTTTTGTCTCAGATGTCGATATGAGAGATAAGTTGACAACTTTCATCTTGAAAAACCCACCTGAAGCAAAGAAGGGATCAAAAGACAAGAAGGCATTGAGGAGGGCTGAAAAGGAGCGACTTAAGGAAGGTGAGGCTGCAGATGAAGAGCAGAAAAAACTGAAGAAAGAGGGAAAGAAGAAAGGCTCCTCCTCTAAGGAAGGCACCAGTAAAGTCAGCTCTACAAAGAAGAAAGCTGGTGGCTCTGATGAAGATCGCATTTCACCACCTCACAGTCAAGCTGATGAAAAGGAAGAGGTTGATGAGGATGAGGATGATGATGTGCAATGGCAAACTGATACATCAGTGGAGGCAGCATGGCAGCGAATCCAGGAGCAACTGAGTGCTGTGACAGCAGATATGGTCATGTTATCTACTCATGAATCAGAAAAGAAAATGAAGGTGACTAGTAAGGCAAGCCACAATTCAAATGGTTCATCTTCACCAAGGCAATACAATCACAGGGCTGACAATAGCGCCTCAGACTTTCATGAGACCCTTATTGAGGAGTTAAAAGCACATTTGAAGAAAGGTGCTTCTGCAAATCAATTGAAGTCCCTTTTGGGATCTCTTTCTGGTTCTGACCAGGAAAAGATGAGTGCTCTGTTAGAGGCATTCTTTGATGGCATCGAGAAAGGGTTTGCTAAGGAGGTGGTTAAGAAGAAAAACTACCTTGCTGCTGTTGCTCAAGATGAGAGATCACAGCTTCTTCTACTTGAAGCTATACAATCATTTTGTGGAACAGCCAACTCATGTGCATTGAAGGAAGTTTCTTTGGTTTTGAAAGCACTCTATGATGCTGATGTGTTGGAGGAGGAGTATTTACTGCAATGGTATCAAGAAGGTTTGAAGGGGGAGAACAAAGGCTCTCAGATATGGAAGAATGCTAAGCCGTTTGTTGATTGGCTCCAGAATGCAGAGTCGGAATCTGAAGAGGAATGACGCAGTACCTCTTTCTTGCAGGTTGTTGCCAATGGTTGTGTTTTTGCATTTGTTTTGGTGCTTTCTACTGCTAAGAATAAAGAGTGAGTCCGTCTTTTTTTTTAAGTTTGCTTTAGTATTTTCGTTGAGGTTTTGCTTGGTAGGAAGATGAAAAGAGAAGGATGAAAAAATTTTTAATTTAGTGATTAGGTTTCATGATCACTTTTTTACTTTGTAGCTTAATTATTAGATTAAAAAAAATTTTCATCCTTACTTTTCTCTTTTCTGCCTAACAAAATCAGAATGTCATTTTGTGTTTTTGCGTCTGATATTGGGGGTTTGATCTGAGTTATCAGCTGTTATATTGTTGAATTGCGTTAGGACGATTGAATGTTATCATCATCAGTTGCTTTGTTCAAGTTAATTTCATTCTCCCTAATCATTGAAGTTTGCCGTGTGTAATTTTCTGGTTCCTAAATGATGTAATGGAGTAGATTACTGATTTGGGATTGGTGGTACTTATGATGAAATGGAATTTTAGGAGAATAAATCCTCTTGGAACCATATTATGTTGCATGAATCCCTGAAATTTTGGTTGTGAAATTTTGTTTATGTTTTAATTTTAAGTTGTGGAGCACCTTCTCTCCAATTGGCTTTCATTGTGATAGCTGTGCGGCAATCAAATTAGACCAATTGATTACATTCAGGGAAAAACTATGTATCCGTTTGAAGATACAAGGTCATAAGTGTAATATGGTCATTAGACACTAATTTAATGGCACTGTCTTGCCCTCATATAGATTATCATCGTTATCATCATTAGAACCTTTATTTCAAGAGATCAGGATAGGCTATATGAACCAATATTTAAACTCATGTTAGATGGTACATATGTATTCTTTTTTTTCACACATTCTTATCTAAAGTCATGTGTTCATATAATTCTAATACTTTTATAACTTTTTAAATTACTTCATTTCAAGTTTTTTTCGGTCTTTTTTTAGTCTTAATGTTTCTATTAACATTCATAACTTCTATTTTCTTAACTGAAGTGTCTATAGATCTACGTTGTACGTGTCCAAATCAACGTAAACAATTTTTGCACATTTTGTCTTCAATAGATATCATTCTAACCATCTTACGAATATCTTCATTTCTCATTCTATTCTTTTTTGTATATTTACATATTCATTGCAACATTCACATTTCTACTACTCATTTTTTGTATATGCAGTTTCTTAGTCACCTAACATTTACTATCATATAATAATATTGGTCTAATAACTATTTTGCAAAATTTGCTTTTCAATTATATAGAAATTCCTTTATCGTACAATACACTTGTAATGCTTTTTCACTTACTCCATTCAACTTGGATGTTCCCTTACAGATAATGAGTTTAATTTCTCACAATGAACAACGTCAAAGAATAGTCTCCGCTGGTTATGATCGCAAGAGTGGCGCAGAACCAAAAGAACCATAAACTGCAGATAAGCATGAAATGACTGACCTCTGTTAAAATGATTGAACAAAGTAACCAATTCTAAAACTATCCCAGAAACTAGATATCAACAAATTAGTGGACTCGAGATCTAACATGAGAAGAGTTCAAATATCAATCGAGCATTGCCAAGAGAACAATGATTCTCATGTATTAAAGTAATTGCTGCTAAGCTAAATGATTAAAAATCAGAGATCAAAGTGAAACATTTTCACCAGCTAAAAAACCAAGGAACCAGAAAACTGAAAAGACTGGCTACATAGCAATGGCTCAACAGGGCCCATTGTCTAGCTACCTTACTTCCTTCACAGCCGTTGGACCAACTGGCAATCAACCATCATGCTCATATTTTTTCAGAAATTCTTTTAAATAACTTTCATGAAAAATTTTGTCAAACATATTACTTTGAAAAAGGTTTACCTTGTTTCAAGAAAAACTGATTTTAGAAAAATTTCCATCAATACCACATTTACATCAGTTTGAGAGAGGCATATTTGAGCGAGTGATTATCAATGTCTGACTCCAGAAAATCACGACCGGTAATGACCATTGTTATAAAGTGAGGAGCCGGCAGATCTCTCCTGGAAATTTCCCAATTTCTTCTGAGATGACATCACAATTCTTTTTTAATGATTGAAGGAAAACAACTCCATCCCACAAAGAAGGCTAGAATCAGGCTAGACAGATCAAGATATATCTCAAGTTCATAGGAACGCCTCCACAATGAATTAAGGAGGCGGTGCTGTATGACCAGGCTTAAATTGCTATAATTTTGTAAATGTTCCAACAAAAGAGAGTAAAAATCAGTTTCTTACAATTTCATTGAAAAACAAGAGTGCAGATTATGAATTGACAAAATAATAACAATGGTTGGACCTGGTAGCAAATCTCACAAATGATGTTACCCTTTCCATTGCACCATCTCTGAATACATTTGTGGTGAGCATACTGCAACAATCAAGAAAAGAGTAGCAGAAAAAAACAAGTCATCTGATATGGATCTCACCGAAAGAAGATGAGGTTCAATGAAGAAGACGAAGAACACTTGAAGAAAAACAATAACAAGTTAAAAACGCAGCAAAGGAAAACAAAAATTAGAAGTAAAACCAAGACCCGTTGTGTAGAAACACAAGAACCTATGGTATTGGACCAAGACCCGTTGTTTAGAAAAGCAAGAACCTATGGTATATATTGGTGGAAGGTGGAAGAACGCCACAAGGAAGACCTTGATAAGTTCAAGAGTTCTCAAGAGAACCAAAGAGAAAAAGTCTCTCAATTTTATTACTAAAATCAATTGTGTTCTCCCCAAAGGGTTACATAACTATTTATAGGCAACTAGCTAACTTGCAGCACAAGTAATAGGAATCCTACTTTCCTAACTTGCAGAATAGGAAATAGCAAACTTGCAGAACAAGTAATAGAAATCCTACTCTCTTAACTTGCAAAACAAGTAATAGAAGTCCTACAAAATATATTATTTAAAAAGGAATTTGGGCTTAAATTAAATTAAGACAACGTTCAGCCCAATAATACTTAACTAAATAAAATATGCATCCAGCCTAATTGCATTTCAACCCAATACTTATGTGTATGTCTTCAAGAAGGTTGAACTTGGGCTTGGATCATGTTGTAGAAAACTTTATCATCCTCCATGCTCAAGCTTTGTTGGGCTTTCTCTCTAGCAATATTAATGAAACCAGCCAAGGCTTGTTGCATTATCTTTGATTTAGCTCTTGTAATTGGACCTCCATGGATGCTCAAAGGATCACGAACATCACGAACATGACTTGAGCTATGTGAGCTTGATGGGTCTCCATCATTCCCGCTCTCCTCGAAAGGATTTGTCCTCAAATCAGAATCACCTATATCAATATTAAAGGGAGAAAGATCAGAAACATTAAATGTAGCACTAACATTATACTCACCTGGAAGATCCAATTTATAAGCATTGTCATTGATCTTCTCAATCACTTGGAATGGTCCATCTCCTCGAGGTTGCAACTTGGAGCGACGTTGAGCAGGAAATCTCTCTTTACGCATATGTACCCAAACCCAATCACCAGGTTCAAAGACAACTTTCTTGCGATGCTTGTTGGCTTGAGTAGCATATTGCTCAGTCCTCTTCTTAATGTTTTGATGTACCTTCTCATGTAGTTGCTTAACAAAATCAGCTTTCTTTTCCCCATCCAAACTAGCTCTCTCCTCAATAGGTAGTGGTAAAAGATCCAATGGAGTGAGTGGATTAAAACCATAGACAACTTCAAATGGAGAATAACTAGTAGTAGAATGCACACTTCTATTGTAAGCAAACTCCACATGAGGCAAACAATCTTCCCAATTCTTCAAATTCTTTTGAATAATAGACCTCAACAAAGTAGACAAAGTACGATTGACTACTTCTGTTTGACCATCGGTTTGTGGATGACAAGTAGTGGAAAACAATAGCTTTGTTCCTAACTTTCCTCATAATGTTTTCCAAAAGTAGCTAAGGAACTTCACATCACGGTCAGAAACAATGGTCCTTGGAACCCATGTAGACGAACAATTTCCTTGAAGAATAAATCGGCAATGTTGCTTGCATCATCTGTCTTGTGACAAGCAATGAAGTGAGCCATCTTAGAGAACCTGTCAACAACAACAAAAACAGAATCTCTACTTCTCTTTGTTCTTGGTAACCCCAAAACAAAGTCCATAGAAATGTCAGTCCAAGGAGTAGTAGGAATAGGCAATGGAGTATAAAGATCATGATTCATAACTCTAGACTTAGCTTGTTTACAAGTGACACATGTCTCACACAATGTTTCAACATCTCTTTTCATGTTAGGCCAAAAGAAGTGATCATGTAATATATCTAAAGTTTTCTTTACTCCAAAATGTCCCATTAACCCACCACTATGGGCTTCTCTAACAAGTAATTCTCTTAAAGAACTCCTAGGCACACATAATCTATTTTCCCTAAATAAAAATCCATCATGACTATAAAACTTTCCAAAATCAGTTTTCTCACATGCAATGAACTCATTTCGAAAATCCTCACTAGTAGCATACAAGTCTTTAATATACTCAAATCCAAGTAGTTTTGCATTAAGAGTAGTGATTAGAGTATACCTTCAAGACAATGCATCAGCCACGACATTTTCTTTACCTTGTTTATATTTGATCACATATGGAAATGTCTCAATGAACTCCATCCACTTGGCATGACGCTTGTTCAACTTGCTTTGTCCTTTCAAGTGCTTCAAGGACTCATGATCAGTGTGGATGACAAATTCCTTGGGCCATAAATAGTGTTGCCATGTTTCCAAAGCCCTCACTAATGCATACATCTCTTTATCATATGTGGAATAGTTAAGGGCAGTTCCACTTAACTTCTCACTGAAAAAAGCAATGGGGCGTTTCTCCTGCACTAAAACAACTTCGATACCTATGCTTAAAGCATCACACTCAATCTCAATTGATTTCTCTTTTTGCTTAGCCTCGGCTTCACTCACTGTTCTTTTCTCACTCTCTTTTAATCTCAATTGATCCTCATCTTTCAGTAGCACACTTAATGTTTGACATGCTATAGATTCCTTTTCATCCATGGGTAATTCCATACTATCCTCATCATCCTCTAATGGCAGCATAGAATCATCATCAAAATCTTCCTCGTAGTTGCTATCCAACTTATTATGAGCAACATTATCACAGGCATAAGAAGTATTATCTTGGTTTACCTTAGCTAGGGTGAAGTCATGTTGCTCCAACTTATCATATTTAACCAACTTCGACTCTATCCTCGAAAGTTGTTGTTGCATGGCTACGAACATGATCTCAATCTTACTCAAATCAAGCTGTTCACTATTAGAAGACATGATTGTAACCTGCAAGAAACGTTAGTAAAAGAAAAGGACCTCACAAGTATGAACTCACGTGTTTACACTTAATACACACAAGAATGTAACACTCACACTCGTGTTTCACACAATTTTAATATGGCTTTTCTCTACTAATGTTACTCACACACTCTTGCCTTTTTTTCCCTCACACAACTTCTCTATAGGTTCTATATTGAACTCAAGACTCAATCAAAAATCAGCTTATGGAATTCAACTATCAACCAACAATAAACAAGCTGAGCACAAGATTCTAATCAAGAGAAAACAAAAAAATGAAGACTCAACAAGGCTTAAGAAGACTCTAATGAAACTAAACCTTGAAGGAAACATGCGTGTTTTGGGGTGTTGAATTAGGGTAAGGTTTAGCCAAAGGTGTGGTAGTTTTGTCCTTTTATGTGGCAGGGTCAAAAAGGTAATTTTAGGCAGTAGGGTAGAATGGTAACAATGAATTTTCAAATTAGGCAAACAAGAAATCTCAAAGCTCAAGAAAGAATGACTACCTCAAGATTTTGATGAAGCACACCTCCATGAATTACCTTTGATGTTGCACTTGCTACACACGATGTAATAAATCCCCTCTTGAATTGATTTTTCTTTTCTCTTTTTTTTTCTTTTCTTTTTTTTTCTATTTTTTTCTATTTTTTTATATTTTACTAAAGTAAATGAACAATGAAGAAAAAAAAACAAAAAGTCTAAATAATAAGAAGAGGTTTACTTGGGGAACAAGCCAACTTTTGACAAAAACAAGCTAGTTTTGGTAGTAGCTTGTGTGGCAAGGAACGAGAGGGAACGGTGGCTTGTTAAACAAGTAGTCTTTATGTGATGTAGAGCTTTTGAAGGTTTCTTGGTGAGCAAGAAAACCTTTGGGATTTGGTTGCTTGGAGAACAAGATAGGGTTTACTTGGTGGCTAAGTAAAGAAAATAGGTTTGAGGGACAAACAATATTAGTGGTGGCTTGGCAAAGGATTCAAGATCAAGGTTTGTCCAAGACAAGAAGACAACGAAAAAAACAAAAACGAGACTCGAACGAATTGAACCTAAGCTCTGATGCCAAATGATATGGATCTCACCAAAAAAAGATGAGGTTCAATGAAGAAGACGAAGAACACTTGAAGAAAAACAATAACAAGTTAAAAACGCAGCAAAGGAAAACAAAAATTAGAAGTAAAACCAAGACCCGTTGTGTAGAAACACAAGAACCTATGGTATTGGACCAAGACCCGTTGCTTAGAAAAGCAAGAACCTATGGTATATATTGGTGGAAGGTGGAAGAACGCCACAAGGAAGACCTTGATAAGTTCAAGAGTTCTCAAGAGAACCAAAGAGAAAAAGTCTCTCAATTTTATTACTAAAATCAATTGTGTTCTCCCCAAAGGGTTACATAACTATTTATAGGCAACTAGCTAACTTGCAGCACAAGTAATAGGAATCCTACTTTCCTAACTTGCAGAATAGGAAATAGCAAACTTGCAGAACAAGTAATAGAAATCCTACTCTCTTAACTTGCAAAACAAGTAATAGAAGTCCTACAAAATATATTATTTAAAAAGGAATTTGGGCTTAAATTAAATTAAGACAACGTTCAACCCAATAATACTTAACTAAATAAAATATGCATCCAGCCTAATTGCATTTCAACCCAATACTTATGTGTATGTCTTCAAGAAGGTTGAACTTGGGCTTGGATCATGTTGTAGAAAACTTTATCATCCTCCATGCTCAAGCTTTGTTGGGCTTTCTCTCTAGCAATATTAATGAAACCAGCCAAGGGTTGTTGCATTATCTTTGATTTAGCTCTTGTAATTGGACCTCCATGGATGCTCAAAAGATCACGAACATCACGAACATGACTTGAGCTATGTGAGCTTGATGGGTCTCCATCATTCCCGCTCTCCTCGAAAGGATTTGTCCTCAAATCAGAATCACCTATATCAATATTAAAGGGAGAAAGATCAGAAACATTAAATGTAGCACTAACATTATACTCACCTGGAAGATCCAATTTATAAGCATTGTCATTGATCTTCTCAATCACTTGGAATGGTCCATCTCCTCGAGGTTGCAACTTGGAGCGACGTTGAGCAGGAAATCTCTCTTTACGCATATGTACCCAAACCCAATCACCAGGTTCAAAGACAACTTTCTTGCGATGCTTGTTGGCTTGAGTAGCATATTGCTCAGTCCTCTTCTTAATGTTTTGATGTACCTTCTCATGTAGTTGCTTAACAAAATCAGCTTTCTTTTCCCCATCCAAACTAGCTCTCTCCTCAATAGGTAGTGGTAAAAGATCCAATGGAGTGAGTGGATTAAAACCATAGACAACTTCAAATGGAGAATAACTAGTAGTAGAATGCACACTTCTATTGTAAGCAAACTCCACATGAGGCAAACAATCTTCCCAATTCTTCAAATTCTTTTGAATAATAGACCTCAACAAAGTAGACAAAGTACGATTGACTACTTCTGTTTGACCATCGGTTTGTGGATGACAAGTAGTGGAAAACAATAGCTTTGTTCCTAACTTTCCCCATAATGTTTTCCAAAAGTAGCTAAGGAACTTCACATCACGGTCAGAAACAATGGTCCTTGGAACACCATGTAGACGAACAATTTCCTTGAAGAATAAATCGGCAATGTTGCTTGCATCATCTGTCTTGTGACAAGCAATGAAGTGAGCCATCTTAGAGAACCTGTCAACAACAACAAAAACAGAATCTCTACTTCTCTTTGTTCTTGGTAACCCCAAAACAAAGTCCATAGAAATGTCAGTCCAAGGAGTAGTAGGAATAGGCAATGGAGTATAAAGATCATGATTCATAACTCTAGACTTAGCTTGTTTACAAGTGATGTCATAACGTTTCCTAGGTCTAGGTCGCTAGACATTAAACAAATGGAGTCGCCACCAATCTTTTTTTTAACCTAGGTGTGATTGGCCACCTAAATGACTCTAAGGACTGGTTTACATTTTATGTTTTGGGTTCGGGAGTTCATTTACGTGTAGGGAAGGTTATAGCACCCCTACAACGCCCAAAGTTGGTACCATTTTAATCTTGTATTATTTTAACTTAGTCTTAGTTATGTGGCCTTTATATTTTATTGTTTAAATATTGAAAATTCTTTTAAGAATCCTCCATCATTCTGGATGAACTCTTAAAAAATCTTCTCACCTCAAGAGTATTCAAGGGGTACCATTCGACTCCCATGAAGAGGCTCCATCGTCGGAAGTATTTTAGAATTTTATTATTCCTTAATTTATTTTTTATTTAATTATTTTTTATTATTTATTTTAAATATTATTATTATTTTTTATATATTATTTATTAATATTTTTAAGGATTTTGGCATTTAATATTGAAAATATCTTCTAAATTTTCCATCATTCTGGATAAACTTAGGAGAACCCTCTCACCTAGGAATTCCTCAAGTGTTACTCATTCGCAATCACCTTAAGGATTCCATCATCGGAATTATTATTTAATTATTTATTAACTTTATTAATTATTTATTTTTTTTATCTTTATTAGAATATAAATTTTATTATTTATTATGTTTTTATCTTTATTTATTATTTGTTTATTTTTGAAAATGCCTTCTAAATCTTCCATCGTTCTGGATAAATTTAGAAGGATCTTCTCACCTAAGAATTCTTCGAGTGTTACTCATTCGTAATCACCTCAAAGATTCCATCATCGGAATAAATTATATAACTTATATTTTTATTATTATCTTAGCCTTCTATCATTATTATTGTTACACAATTATTTTATAATTATTTTTTATTTTTTAGTTTTTTTTATCTAGAGAATAAAGTGTCAACCTTTATTTTTTTGAAAATACCTTTTAAATCTTCCATCATTCTGGATAAACTTAAAAGGATCCTCTCACCTAGGAATTCCTCAAGTGTTACTCATTCGTAATCACCTTGAGGATTTCATCATCGGAATTATTTTAATTTTAGTAAATAATTTTCAATATTCATTAGAAGATTTATCCTAATTTTTATTTATTTATTTTTATCCCTTATTTTAATTCTTCTTTTAAACCTTATTTGTCATTATACTTGTACTATTTTTTATTCTCTTAAAAATCTTAAAACACGTGTACTAACTATCAAAGAAAGCATATTCATAAAAATAAAAACATTTTTAAAACATACCTTTTTGTCAGAAGATGATGGCCAAGTACTATTAGCCTTTAACTTTGACTTTCACGTGGGCTTTATTTTTTTGTTAGTATGAAATGAGCAAGATACTTGCTTTAAAGTTGGCTCAACGTGTTCTTCGCTGCGAAACTGCCTAGACGCCTGGCGTCAGCACCTTCGCCAGAATTCGCCTTGGGAACCTCTCGCCCGAGCTTAATGGGACTGCTCCTAGCAACACCAATGGGCCAAGCGCCGCCACTGCTTTGATCGGAATTCTCTTTTTCCTTGCTTGCTGCTTTTTTCCTCTTGATGCTGGCTTTTTTTTTTTCTCAGAATTCCTCCCTTTTTTTTTTGCTTGATGCAGACTGTTTTTTTTCTATGAATTCTTTTTCTCTCCGAATTGTGTTGTATTCTTTTTTATGGGGTTTAACCCCTTTTTATAGTCATAAATTTGTTAGAGTCCTAATACAACTAAACCTATTCTATTAATTATCTCTTATTTTTAATATTTTATCTTTTTTAATTTTTTTATGTTAATCCTAATCTAATCTTATCAATTTCAATATTAATTATCCTAAAAAATCTAATTATCTTATCCTAAAAATATTTTAATTTATAATTATCTAATAAATCCTAACTTATATTACTATTTATCTTATATTAATAAAATTATCCTAATCTATTAAATATTTCTAATTTAAATAATCCTAACAATGTTAATCCTAATTTTTCTAGATGTTAATTCAAAATGTCAATTCAAAAATTTACAAATTATTATTTTTTCACAACCCGGACAAAATGAGGTGTCTACAGCTGCCCCTCTTTGCACATTTTCTGAAAATCAGGAATTGTGAAAAGACAATTAGACAACTATTTTGTTCGGATTTACCTTTTTTATTTTTTATTTTTTTTATTTTTTTTATTTTTTACTTACAATTTTTGAGAAACAATTACTTCCTCTCACCAGAGGCTGTAAGATTTTGAAAAATAACCTTTTGCTCCTCTCACCAGAGGCATTGGAACTTCGAAACATAACCTTGTGCTCCTCTCGCTAGAGGCAATGAAACTTGGAAACATAACCTTGTGCTCCTCTCACCAGAGACAATGAAACTTGGAAACATAACCTTGTGCTCCTCTCACCAGAGGCATTGAAACTTTGAAACATAACCTTGTGCTCCTCTCACCAGAGGCAATGAAACTTGGAAACATAACCTTGTGCTCCTCTCACCAGAGGCATTGAAACTTTGAAAAATAACCTTGTGCTCCTCTCACCAGAGGCATTGAAACTTGGAAATATAACCTTGTGCTCCTCTCACCAGAGGCAATGAAACTCGAAACATAACCTTGTGCTCCTCTCACCAGAGGCAATGAAACTTTGAAAAATAACCTTGTGCTCCTCTCACCAGAGGCATTGATACTTTGAAAAATAACCTTGTGCTCCTCTCACCAGAGGCAATGAAACTTGAAACATAACCTTGTGCTCCTCTCACCAGAGGCAATGAAACTTGAAACATAACCTTGTGCTCCTCTCACCAGAGGCAATGAAACTTGAAACATAACCTTGTGCTCCTCTCACCAGAGGCAATGAAACTTTGAAAAATAACCTTGTGCTCCTCTCACCAGAGGCAATGAAACTTGAAACATAACCTTGTGCTCCTCTCACCAGAGGCATTGATACTTTGGAAAATAACCTTGTTCTTATCACTCACTAATATACCAAATCCAATAGTCTTAATATCACAACACGACATAAGATTCAAAATTTCGTTTCCAAGAATTTCGACCTCTCAAGTTTTAATCTATTTCCCTCAATGTATGCACCTAAATAATGCAAATGTAAATGTATGTCAAATAATGCAAATGTCCATGCAACACTGACTCTTTTTTTTTTTATGTTAATGTGAAAATAATGAAATTGACAACATTCCTATCATGAAGTGAATGCCTATAACCTAAATGTATGATGCAAATGTTAAAAATTTTAGAATCTTCGTTTTAATGTCCTCCAAGATTAACCCCCACATTCCAATTTCCATTCTTCCACTATTCTTGCCTCGCTCGAAATCATTGTCATACTTCTATTGAATCAATCTTTATCTTTCATGTTTTTGCCCCAAGTAATGTTGGCAATCATCATCCCTTTGTATTTCCTTCAATGTAATGCAAACACCCTTTTTTTTCTTTAAAGACCCTATAGTACGCTATTCAATTCCAATTAGAACAAAAGCAAGATGAATAAGATAAGAACACGATGGTGTATTTATTTGAACAAGGTATATTTATTTGAATAACAAGTGAACATTTTCAAGAATTGATAGGGATAAGTACAAAAGCAATGGCTAGTGAGTCACAAATAATGAATACCCGGACAACTACAAACCCATCATCACAGAATTTTGCTTTAGAAGCCTCGTTAGTAGATGTCCATAATCTTCCAAGAACCTTTAGATCAGAACTTTGCCCCCTTCACTATGAGACATTCCTCTTTTCAATCTTTGGCCCTAATTATTCTTTTTGTTCAAGCCGCCTTTTCAGGTTTTCAACTTGAAATTTCTTTTTTTTTTTTTGTTTTTTTTTTCTTTTTTCGTTTTTTCTTTTTCTTTTTTTTTTTGAATTCAAGCCGCCTTTTCAGGTTTTCAACTTGAAATTTCTTTTGTTGTTTTTTTTTTGGTTTTTTTTTTGAATTCAAGCCGCCTTTTCAGGTTTTCAACTTGAATTCCTTTTTTCTCTTCAGGCATAGTATTTCTTCACTGCATCTGAATTTATTGGATTTGGTAAATCATCTCCGTCCATTTCACTAAGTAACAATGCCCCTCCTGAAAAAGCTTTCTTCACCACATAAGGGCCTTCCCAATTTGGTGCCCATTTTCCACGAGGATCTGGCTGATTTGGTAGAATTTTCTTTAATACCAATTCTCCTTCCTGAAAATGTCGAGGACGAACTTTCTTATTATGAGCTCGCATCATCCTCTTTTGATACAATTGCCCATGACAAAGAGCCTTAAACCTTTTTTCTTCGATCAAATTTAGTTGTTCATAACGACAACGGACCCATTCAGCTTCTTCTAATTCAACCTCCATCAATACTCGTAATGACGGGATTTCTACCTCGATAGGTAATACTGCTTCCATTCCATATACCAATGAAAATGGGGTGGCCCCAGTAGATGTACGAACTGAAGTGCGATAAGCATGCAAGGCAAATGGTAATTTCTCATGCCAATCCCTATATGTTTTTGTCATCTTGCTAACGATCTTCTTTATATTCTTGTTAGCTGCTTCTACTGCTCCATTCATCTTCGGACGATATGGTGCTGAATTGTGGTGTTTGATTTTGAACTGACTGCACACTTCTTTCATCATTGTGTTATTTAGGTTAAGTGCATTGTCTGAGATGATTCTTTCTGGAAGACCATATCGGCATATTATCTCTTTCTTGATAAACCTACACACCACAGCTTTCGTCACATTAGCATATGAAGCTGCCTCTACCCATTTTGTGAAATAATCGATGACCACAAAGATGAAACGATGTCCATTCGAAGCTTTTGGAGTAATAGGCCCAATGACATCCATACCCCACATAGAGAAAGGCCAAGGAGTTGCCATTACATGCAACGGCAACGGAGGAGCATGCATCTTGTCTGCATATATTTGGCATTTATGGCACCTTCTGGCATACTTAATGCAATCACCTTCCATAGTCATCCAATAATAACCTGCCCTCATAATTTGTTTAGCCAATCTCTGACCGTTAGCATGGGTCCCACAAACTCCTTCATGAACTTCTTCAAGAATTCTTCTTGCTTCAACAGCATCTACACACCTCAAGAGCACTTGATCCTTTCCTTTTTTGTACAAGACTTCACCATCTACCAAGAAATTCATTGCCAGTCTTCTCAATGTTCTTTTATCGTTTTCAGAGATCGAATCTGGGTATTGTTGATATTTCAAATATCTCAAAATATCATAATACCATGGTTTTCCATCAACTTCCTCTTCAACATTGCAACAATGTGCAGGAGACTCTTGTATCTTAGCTTAATGGGAAAATTTCGGCATTAGAAACACTTTAAACATTGCAGCTAAGGTGGCTAAAGCATCAGCCATTTGGTTCTCTTCCCGAGGTAAATGATTAAATTGAATTTCCTCAAACTGTTCAACCAACTTAACTATGAAGTCACGGTAGAGAAGTAACTTTGAGTCTCTTGTTTCCCATTCTCTTCGCAATTGGTAGATTACTAAAGCTGAATCACCATAGACTTCCATCTTTTTGATTTTCTTTTCAATAGCAGCCTGAAGCCCCATGGCACAAGCTTCGTATTCTGCCACGTTATTGGTGCAATTGAAATTCAATCTTGCAGTGAATGGGCATTGATCTCCTTTTGGGGATATCAAGACAGCTCCAATGCCATGCCCCAGGGCATTTGATGCACCATCAAAGTACATCTTCCATGTATCCTTTTCTACTTGATCCTCATCAACTTGCATGACAGCCATTAAGTCTTCATCTGGGAAGTCAAAATTTATGGACTCATAATCTTCTAAAGCTCGTTCTGCAAGGAATTCCGCAATGGCACTCCCTTTGATGGCTTTCTGTGACACGTACACAATATCGTATTCAGAAAGCAATACTTGCCATCTTGCTATTCTTCCAGATAGAGAAGGTTTCTCGAATATGTACTTGACAGGATCTAATTTTGAGATCAACCAAGTGGTATGATACAACATGTACTGTCTGAGTCTATGAGCTGCCCAGGCCAAAGCACAACACATCTTTTCCAAGGATGAATACTTGGATTCATAGTCAGTAAACTTTTTGCTCAAGTAATAAATAGCCCTTTCTTTTCTACTTGTAGCATCATGTTGCGCCAGTACGCATCCCATCGATTTTTCATGCACTGTTAAGTAGAGGATGAGAGGCCTCCCTGGAACAGGAGGGACTAATACTGGTGGACTTGAGAGATACTCCTTAATTTTATCAAAAGCTGCCTGACAGTCTTTATCCCAATCCCCCTTATCATTCTTTCGTAGGAGTTTGAAAATTGGATCACACTTGGCCGTTAATTGAGAAATGAAGCGAGCAATGTAATTCAACCTTCCAAGAAAACCCCTTATTTCTTTTTGAGTACGTGGTGGAGGCAAGTTTTGAATAGCACGTATTTTGTCTGGGTCCACCTCAATGCCTTTTTCACTAACAATAAATCCCAACAATTTTCCAGAAGTTGCTCCAAACGTGCACTTGGCAGGGTTCAACTTGAGTTGAAACTTTCTCAATCTTTCAAATAACTTCTTGAGATTGACCACATGATCTTCTTCTTTATGGGATTTGGCAATCATATCATCCACATATACTTCTATCTCCTTGTGCATCATATCATGGAATAGAGTTACCATAGCTCTTTGATAAGTTGCCCCTGCATTCTTTAATCCAAATGGCATGACTCTGTAACAGAAAGTCCCCCACATCGTAATGAATGTAGTTTTCTCCATATCATCTTTATCCATCTTGATCTGGTTGTAACCTGAAAAACCATCCATGAAAGAGAAGAGGGAGTACCTAGAGTATTATCAACCAAAGTATCGATATGTGGCAATGGAAAGTTGTCTTTTGGGCTAGCTCGATTCAGATCCCTGTAATCGACACACATTCGTACTTTCCCATCTTTTTTCGGAACAGGGACAATGTTTGCTACCCATTGAGGGTATCTTGCCACTTCCAGAAAACCAGCATCAAATTGCTTTTTAACTTCTTCTTTGATCTTCAAAAGCATGTCTGGCTTCATTCTTCTTAACTTTTGTTGAACTGGTTTACATTCTGGTTTCAGGGGTAATTTATGTACCACAATGTCTGTGTCTAAACCAGGCATGTCTTGATATGACCATGCAAATACATCCTGGAACTCATGGAGCAAATTCACCAAATTCTTTCGTGTAGAAGATGAGATGGAAGTTCCGATCTTGACTTCTTTCTTGACTTCTTCATCTCCTAAATTGATGACCTCGGTAGATTCCTTATGAGGCATGATTTGTTTTTCTTCTTGCTCTACTAATCTCAATAGATCGGGAGGCAAACATAATCATCAGAATTCCATCTTCATTAAGTTCACCCACACAACTTGACCTCTCAAAGTCAAATCCTGGATCATCATTATAATTGTCTGTGTATTCATCATTTGTACACCTGGCATTGGGCAACAAATAGGAAAATATAGAGAAGTGTATAGGCAAAAAGAAACGAATGCAAAAGAAGAGAAAAGGAAAAAAAAATGGAAAAAGATATGAGCAAATGCATCATGCTTTTATTTTATTGAAATTGAATAAACGCCCTACATAAGGTCTCTAATGCTTTTGGGCATAAGCATTGAGAAAGGATTTATTGCATTACTTTGAAGAAGTCTTATAGACAGTAGGGATCTCAACAGCACTCCAATTCTTCAACTCAAAACCTGGTGGGCAAGGAAGTACTTCTAACATCTCCATATTCTCTCCAATCTCTTCTTTATGTACCATCTGGATAGAAAGTTCTTCAAAAGCCTTTTCCAATGCGGAACTATTCACTCCAGGATAGACATATCCTGCTGAATGGAAGATATCATACAATGGAGGGAATACCATTGGTTCAGTTTCCAGATCCTCCTCGTTGAAAGCGGCCCTCCTTTTCTTCCTCTTTTCCTCAACAAACCTCTCCATCTCAAACCCTTTTGGCTTATAGCCTAAGCCAAACCTATCTTTTTTCATGATGACCTTCACCGGCATCCTGATCCCTTGCAGCCTCTTTCCCAAGCCTGACCCAGCACGGCATCCTTTTCCTACAATCTGACAAACACCTGCTTTAGTAACCCTAGACAATCGTGGCACGGGCACAGTAGATCCTTCTCCTACAAAAGTGGCATTGACCAACTCCAAAGATCTGAAAGAACATTCGCATTTTCTGCGATTTCCACATATGGTGTTGACAAGAAGGTTGTGGCAATCATATCCTCTTCAGCATTCACAGTCACTAAGTGTTCATCCATGACAAATTTAATCTTTTGATGCAAAGTTGAAGGGATTGCACCAGCTTGATGAATCCATGGTCTTCCTAAAAGACAATTGTATGAGGGGGTGATATCCATCACTATGAACTCAATGTTGAATACATGTGGCCCAATCTCGATAGGCAATTCAATCTCTCCTATTATCTCTCGACGAGTACCATCAAAAGCTTTGACTATCGTGTGGCTTCTTCTCATGTGAGACTTATCAACTGGTAACTTAGATAGAGTAGCCATTGGCATTACATTCAGAGCTGAGCCATTGTCAATAAGGACCCGTGGTATGATATGATCTTTGCATTTGGTAGTTATATGCAAAGCCTTGGTGCTACCTCTTCCATCAGGAGGAATCTCATCATCACTAAATGAGATAAAATTATCAGCCGTGATATTTCCCACCAATCTATCTAACTTTTCTACCGAAATGTTATGTGCCACATGTGCTTCATTGAGTACCTTTAGCAAGGCATTCCTATGTGGCTCTGAATTTAGCAATAAAGAGAGCATTGTTATGCGAGCCGGCAGTTTATTCAGTTGCTCTACAACACTATACTCACTATGCTTGATGAACTTTAGGAATTCACAAGCTTCTTTTCTGTCACGGATTGCTTAAGTTCCGCAGGTATTACTGTCTTTCCTTTGTCATCCTTCAACAGAACCTCTTCAACCTCTTTCCCTTTCTGTGACATCAGCATTTGGGGTGTATAGCAACGCCCACTGCGGGTTATCCCACCTTCATTTGTTAGATTCCCAGACATCGCAGCACTATTAACATCTGATGCATTTTGAGTTACAATACTGCAATTATAGTTCCATGGAACTGCTTTATCATCCCTATATGGGAATGGTTTTGGAACTTTGATGGTGACTTTGGGAACCATTGGAGTAGTATTAAGTGCTGGTTTCTTCTTACAAAATATGGTCACTGGCTCTATTCCTTCAAAAGGGTGATCCTTTTTTGAATCTTCTGCCATAGCAACAACTGCATCTTCAGCCGTTTCCTCATAAAATTCTATTGTACCCTCATTCATCATCATCTGTACTTTCTCTCGAAATTGTTCACAAAATTGAATGGTATGACCAACTGATTGTCCATGATATTTGCAAAAGGTTTCTTCCTGTTCTCTTTCAACTCCCAATCCCATATTAGCAGGTTGAATCATCTTTGCTTTTATCATTGCATCCATTACCCTTTCCATTGGTGTCTTGACTTCATCGATGCTACCCTTAACCCAACATATTTTTCCTTCAATAATAGCATTGACTTTTCCTCCATGATCCGGTAAAGGATTTCCAACTACATTTGGTTCTTTTTCAACATCAAAGTTCAAAATTCCTGCTTTTATAAGATCACGAACTTTGTACTTGAGCCCGTGCAATTTTCTGTCGAATGACCGATGATCCCATAATGATAATCACAATGAGCATTGGGATCATACCATTTAGGAAAAGGAGGTTTAAATGGCTCAATGTGGACTGGTGCTATTAGGCGTTTTTCAATGAGTTGTGGTAGCAGTTCAGTGTAGGTTATTGGGATAGGATCGAATTGGTATTTGTTTTGATTATTCCAAGATCTTCCTGGGTTGTGGCCTGAATTGTTGGCTTGGTATTGTGTTTGTGGAGTGAATGGGGTTATTGGACGATAGGTTGGAGGTTGGGACACCGATTGGTGAGGGTATGGATTTTGGGCATTGGTTGATAAGAGTAGGGGCTTTGTGATACATTGTTGCTGGTAGGGTAAGAATTGTAGTTGGATCGAGCATGGTAAGGAACATTGCTTGGTTGCCTACTTCCAAAGCTGATGTTGTTGGCTTCCCCTTCTTTCCTCTTGGAGTTTGCCCCTTTCCTGAAACTTGGAGCATCACTTGCTTCAATTCTCCCATTCTTTATTGCATTTTCAATCATTTCCCCTGCTACCACTAAATCTGCAAAGTCTTTTGTTGCATTGCCAACAAGCCTTTCATAATAAGGTGTTCGAAGCGAATTAATGAACAGCATGGTCGTCTCTTTTTCTGTGAGAGGTGGGTAGACTTGGGTAGCCATGTCTCTCCATCTCTGTGCATATTCCTTAAAGCCTTCACTCGACTTCTTTTCCATATTCTGAAGAGATAACCTATCTGGGGCCATATCCACTACATGTTTATACTGGGCTTTAAAAGCTCTAGCCAAATCTTTCCAAGAGCGAATTCGCTCTTTATCGAGTTGAACATACCATCTAGCTGCAGATCCTGTCAAACTATCTTGGAAGCAATGGATTAGTAACTTTTCATTGTTCGTATACCCAGCCATTTTCCGACAGAACATTGTGATGTGAGTCACAGGGCATGTCGTTCCATCATATTTTGAAAATTCAGGAACTTTAAATTTTGGCGGAATCACCAAATCAGGAACTAGACTCAGTTCACTTGCATCACTGCAATCAAAATTATCTTTCCCTTCTATGGCCTTCAATCTTTCTTCTAACAAATCATATTTAAGCTGAATTTCTTTATCTTCTACAGGTTCAGAAGTTTTTCTTCTCAGCTTTTCCTGTTCCAGAGGATCGTCTAGATTTGGAACATATA
Source organism: Heritiera littoralis (assembly GCA_031772115.1). Taxonomy (NCBI): domain Eukaryota; kingdom Viridiplantae; phylum Streptophyta; class Magnoliopsida; order Malvales; family Malvaceae; genus Heritiera; species Heritiera littoralis. The sequence goes on from JAPDPK010000009.1 coordinate 5,520,956, forward strand.
AAGGGTTCACAAAGCCTCCTCCAAGGTTTGATTCCACTTGAGCTTGATTTCTTTGTTGCCCCATAGGAATAAATGGTTGCTCTACAGCTGGTGAATGACCTTGAATAGTTACGCCATGAGAATTTGTGGCGGGGTAAACCCTGGTGGATAAACTGGTTCAGCACTGAATTCATGAGACCCGCCTTCATCTTTTGAGGAGGATGTTTCGACAACAGCTTTCCCTTTTGTCATAGCTTTCATCATTTGCATCATCTCGAACATTTGCTTCCTCATTTCTTCCAATTCTCCTGCCACTTGTTCTCTCATTTCTTCTTGCATTCTCTCCATCTTCTCAACTCTTGCAGACTGTTCATTCTCCATTTGTTTACTTCGAAGACGGGTACTATATGGATGTTGAGTAGATCGACTTGCCACTTTGGATCTTGTCACCTCGAGACCTTTGTGATTGATATACATCCCAACATTAGTCCTTTTATTCTTATTTTGTTATGAATGAATTTATGCATGTATGCAAAGAAGACTTGGAACATAATTATTTGTTAAATGAAAGAACCTTTATTATTAAAAAATCTGAGATTACATCCAAGAGAAAATCTAAAGAACTTGTAGCCTAACATAAGCATAAAATGAAATCTACTACATAAAGAGGACCTATGGTCTCCATAATAGCCTCTTGATCAGGCTATAGTGATGTTGCACCTCATCAAGTAACTGCTCTAATTGTCTCCCATGATCTGAAATAGGGCTTATCCCTGGTTTTATCTCTTCTATCCTTTCTTCCATTTCTCTGGCTTTGCGCGCGGCTAGGTTGAACTGCTGGAACATCTTCAATAACAGTTGAGATCCCTCAGCTTTCCTCCAACCATCACATTCTTCTCTTAGAGTAGTCACTTCATGAATCATTTGCTGAAGTGCCTGTCTATATTCTTGGGTTTCAGAAAGTGCGACTTGCATCTGTGCTTGCACCAAATCTTTCTCTGTTTGAAGTTCTTCTTGCTTAAGCTTCATTTTTTGTATTTCATCTTTCAATTGTTCATTTTCTTGCTTTTTTGTCTGCACTTCTGTTTTCAACTGCTCTTTTTCTTGCTTCAATCGCCTATTTTCGGATTTGGACAATTCCCTTCTCAGTCTGGTGACTAGTTCTGTTAATTCCTTCTTTTCTTGGTCAACTTTCTTGATTGTCTGGTTACACTGTCTAGATTCTTCCTTCATATCTACTTTGAGCTTCTTATTTTCTTGCTCAAGTTGCTCTTTCTCTTCCTGAAGCTTTCTCTTAGAAATTTCCAAATCTATCATGGGGTCTCGTGGAGTAGGTTCTGTCGATTGATCTAACTTTACTTCTTAGGAACTACCACATCCTTAGCTCTCCTCATGTGCCACACCGCATACTCTGGAGTCACATCATTAGTAAGTCTTCCTTGATCGATCCTCAAAGTTTGTTTCCAACCTTTATAACTTCTTCAATCTTTTTCAAAGCTCCTGCTTCAGTGTATGCAAATTCCAATTTATCCAGTCCTTTGGTCATAGGAATGAATTGTTCATAGCCTGCCTGTCTCCTTACCATTATTGGTGCATAACTGATAGCACCCCACAGCCCCAAAAGTGGAACCCATGGTTGACCCCCACAACTAAACAATACGGCATCATGTCGCATCCAAGGTGCCATCCATACTATCTCTTGACTGGTACTAGAAAGCTTGCGAAAAATTGAGACCCACTCATTCTTGGATTTGGGTTTTGGCCATTGACTCTTGCAAAATTCCTTGATAGGGAAGCTGGTATTAAAGAAAGCTCTGCGAAATTCACTTTTATCGCATAAGATGACTTCTTATCCAAAGGTATAATAATTGGGCACAGCCGATGAAGCGTCCTTCCCCATTTCGTCGACAAAAGCTCAAAGATCTGAGAGTTTCAGCTAGAATAGTTGGAACGGGATTAACTCCATGCTCAACTTGATCAAGGAAATCTATCACTGTGACATCTATATATCCCAAGACTTTGGGAAAGACCACCAAGCCATATATTGCCAATGCCATCATGCTCATACTTTGATCATTCTCTATATTCTTCCTGATGTGATCTCGTAAGAAATCCCAAGGCACATAATCTTGCCCTCCTTTCTGTCTCACCCATTTATCAATTTCTGGCAAACTAACATTCATCATTCCAGCGAGCTTCCTACGATAACCGATCTTCTTGTTCTTCCAATATATCTTATCTGCATTGGAACACTGGATGCGGAGTAAGAGTGAGTACTCTTCAATCGTTGGAACCATGTCAACTTCATTAAAAACAAAGCATCTATAGGAAGGGTCCCAAAATTGCGTTATAGCTCTAATCAAGTCTTTGTCTAGAGTAACTGCAATTAATAATGCTATGTCACCGTACTTCTTTTCAAAATCTTCTTTTTTTGAAAGACTCCAAAGCTTCCAAAGATCAATGAACTCAGTAAAATCATTTTGTTTGAGATCCAGGTGAACTTTTTCAGGGAGTGGTGATATAAATTCTTGAGGTAAACAGTCTCCTTCTCTTCGTTGAGCTTCTTCAGATCTGATTCTGACACTGTTGGAATTCTCAGTGGGGAAAGGTGTGACTTTAACGCTTGATAAATCCTCCATGGATGTAACTGAGGTTCAATCAATTAACAAATTGTTATGTAAAAAGCCTTCTTTTATATGATATGACAATGCATGAGAATGCAACTATGGGAAAGATATTGGGATTTTGTTCCCTCATGTGTCCTAACTTTGGCTTACTACTTCACGGATAATCAAGGTTCTAACTTAAGGGTTGGCTCTTAGGCTTTTTATATGCTAGGTTTGGATATAATAGTTACTAAAAGTTCCCAAATTGTTCCTCACTGTCGTCCACTCTGGACTAGTAAGGCACCCCAATCCTCACCCATGACAGGCTACAAACGGAAAAGGTTCAATTTGAGTGGGAGTATTTGGCTAGCCCATGCGGAGGTTACCACCTCACGAGAGCGGTAGCTACTCTACTCCCTCCTAGAAAGGACTGAGCTCGGGTCGAGAGCTTTATGTATGCAAATGCAAGGTGTGGTGTGTGAGAGGGAACTTTATTTTAACCAACTCTTCAAAACACTAAACAAATCAAGAGAACATCAAATAAGATTAGTGCAATAAATTCCAACAAATTTTAGGCCATCAAAAATTTAGACTTAGTATAACACAAGATCAAATTATGGCTCGACTCACTTTGAGGTCCCCAGTGGAGTCGCCAAGCTGTCATAACGTTTCCTAGTCTAGGACGCTAGACATTAAACAAATGGAGTCGCCACCAATCTTTTTTTTAACCTAGGTGTGATTGGCCACCTAATGACTCTAGGACTGGTTTACATTTAAGTTTTGGGTTCGGGAGTTCATTTACGTGTAGGGAAGGTTATAGCACCCCTACAACGCCCAAAGTTGGTACCATTTTAATCTTGTATTATTTTAACTTAGTCTTAGTTATGTGGCCTTTATATTTTATTGTTTAAATATTGAAAATTCTTTTAAGAATCCTCCATCATTCTGGATGAACTCTTAAAAAATCTTCTCACCTCAAGAGTATTCAAGGGGTACCATTCGACTCCCATGAAGAGGCTCCATCGTCGGAAGTATTTTAGAATTTTATTATTCCTTAATTTATTTTTTATTTAATTATTTTTTATTTATTTATTTTAAATATATTATTATTTTTTATATATTATTTATTAATATTTTTAAGGATTTTGGCATTTAATATTGAAAATATCTTCTAAATTTTCCATCATTCTGGATAAACTTAGGAGAACCCTCTCACCTAGGAATTCCTCAAGTGTTACTCATTCGCAATCACCTTAAGGATTCCATCATCGGAATTATTATTTAATTATTTATTAACTTTATTAATTATTTATTTTTTTTATCTTTATTAGAATATAAATTTTATTATTTATTATGTTTTTATCTTTATTTATTATTTGTTTATTTTGAAAATGCCTTCTAAATCTTCCATCGTTCTGGATAAATTTAGAAGGATCTTCTCACCTAAGAATTCTTCGAGTGTTACTCATTCGTAATCACCTCAAAGATTCCATCATCGGAATAAATTATATAACTTATATTTTTATTATTATCTTAGCCTTCTATCATTATTATTGTTACACAATTATTTTATAATTATTTTTTATTTTTTAGTTTTTTTTATCTAGAGAATAAAGTGTCAACCTTTATTTTTTTGAAAATACCTTTTAAATCTTCCATCATTCTGGATAAACTTAAAAGGATCCTCTCACCTAGGAATTCCTCAAGTGTTACTCATTCGTAATCACCTTGAGGATTTCATCATCGGAATTATTTTAATTTTAGTAAATAATTTTCAATATTCATTAGAAGATTTATCCTAATTTTTATTTATTTATTTTTATCCCTTATTTTAATTCTTCTTTTAAACCTTATTTGTCATTATACTTGTACTATTTTTTATTCTCTTAAAAATCTTAAAACACGTGTACTAACTATCAAAGAAAGCATATTCATAAAAATAAAAACATTTTTAAAACATACCTTTTTGTCAGAAGATGATGGCCAAGTACTATTAGCCTTTAACTTTGACTTTCACGTGGGCTTTATTTTTTTGTTAGTATGAAATGAGCAAGATACTTGCTTTAAAGTTGGCTCAACGTGTTCTTCGCTGCGAAACTGCCTAGACGCCTGGCGTCAGCACCTTCGCCAGAATTCGCCTTGGGAACCTCTCGCCCGAGCTTAATGGGACTGCTCCTAGCAACACCAATGGGCCAAGCGCCGCCACTGCTTTGATCGGAATTCTCTTTTTCCTTGCTTGCTGCTTTTTTCCTCTTGATGCTGGCTTTTTTTTTTTCTCAGAATTCCTCCCTTTTTTTTTTGCTTGATGCAGACTGTTTTTTTTCTATGAATTCTTTTTCTCTCCGAATTGTGTTGTATTCTTTTTTATGGGGTTTAACCCCTTTTTATAGTCATAAATTTGTTAGAGTCCTAATACAACTAAACCTATTCTATTAATTATCTCTTATTTTTAATATTTTATCTTTTTTAATTTTTTTATGTTAATCCTAATCTAATCTTATCAATTTCAATATTAATTATCCTAAAAAATCTAATTATCTTATCCTAAAAATATTTTAATTTATAATTATCTAATAAATCCTAACTTATATTACTATTTATCTTATATTAATAAAATTATCCTAATCTATTAAATATTTCTAATTTAAATAATCCTAACAATGTTAATCCTAATTTTTCTAGATGTTAATTCAAAATGTCAATTCAAAAATTTACAAATTATTATTTTTTCACAACCCGGACAAAATGAGGTGTCTACAAGTGACACATGTCTCACACAATTTTTCAACGTTTAAATATAATGACTTATTTAAATAAAGTGATAAAGTTTAAGAGTTTTTTTAATATTTTAACATTTTAAAATTAATGGATTAGAATTGAATTTTGTAAAACTTTGAGAATTTCGCTGGAATTGAAAAAAAAATGTTCAAGTGGGTGGCCTAGCATCTTGGGCTAAAACATCACTTCATGGCTCTAAATAGCCCAAACCAGCCTTTTTTACTGCCCATGGCCGAGCCTTGAACTAATGTGGCCCATCTGGCCCGTATATCTCCCGGCACAATTGTTTGAGGGAAAAAGCTGATCATGTTCATTTTTTAGCCATTAATTATTACTGTTAGGTATTAAAATAACATTGCATTAAATAACAATTTGTTTGAGGCTGTTGCTATTGTTGCTTAATCTCTTTTCTTATCAAAATTATAAATAAATATATTGTAATGATTTATTTTATATTAATTCACTAATACTTTTTGTTATTAATTTTTTCTTGTTGATTTAACCACTAAAACTAATTATTCACAATCCCAAACTTAATTTAACATATAATTGTTTTTCGAAAAAATTGAAATATACATACATTTGAATATTTGCAGGACTACATTGACTATTTAACTGATAATACAAATTATAATAAATTCATCAGATCAAGATTTTAAGTGAAAAAAAAAAAAGAACATAGAATTCAGAACATTATAAATTTAAGAGTGCATTTGGATGAAAAATTTTGAAATTTTGAAACATTTTACAATGAAGATATTTCAAAATATATCAATTTAAAATGGTAGCATTTATAATTGTTTTGTTTGGATAAATATTTTAGAAAAAATTTTTGAATACTAGAATTTGATGAAATAAAAAAATAAATAAAAAAGAAAATTATCAAAAAAATATGTAATATGGGTATCATTAGATTTATGAAAATGTTTAGATACTATTAATAATATAAAAAGCAAAAAATTTATATTATATTTAATTAAAAATAATATTTTTTTCTTAGTTTTACATTAACAGTGGGCCATAGGTAGAGGTGGCAAATGGGTGAGTCGGATCGGTTTTGGGTTGGATCATTTTGGATCAGATCATTTTAGGTTAAGGAAAAATCGGATTATTTCGGATTCGGATCATTTCAGGTTCGGATAAGGTCAGGTTTGGATCAAGGAAAAATCAGTGTATTTTGGGTTTGGATCATTTCGGATTCGGATAAGATCAGGTTTGGATCAAGGAAAAATCGGTTTATTTCGGGTTTGGATCATTTCGAGTTCGGATAAGGTCGGGTTTGGGTCGTTGACCTTTTTAGTCAATTCGAGTTTGTCAGATTTGGATTCAGGTTGGTCGGATTTGGATTCGGGTTGATTGGACAGATTTATTGGATTAAGCTTTGGTCATCTTAATGTGATTTATTTGGTATGAAAATCAACTGAAATCATATTTCTAAAAATTACAAAACTCATGAAAATAAAATTTTCTTTTTACATGACCTATGTACAATTGGGATTGAAATAATCAAAATATTTAATAATCTGTATGATAGTTTTCTTTATAATATATTTACCAATATTCATAAATTAATTATATTTTTTTCATTTTATTTTTATTATCTACAATAATTAATAACTTTTGGATCAAAGTGATTTAATAATCCCTACTAAATATCATAAAACAGTACTATATATCTCTTTAATTTATTTTGATTTTTTATAAAATAATTGGAGACATTAGTGTAGATGATATAGCTTCTGTACTCTATTATAGATTAGCTATTAAATAATTATACATTAGGTTCAAATGAATGCAATATAAAAGTAAATATTTAAATTTAACTAGATTAAAAAAAATATAACACTCATATTATTGAAAAAATATATATATTTTTACTATATTAAAATCTTTGATATTTAATTTTAACATTTAAATATTTATTGATAATATTAAATTTAAGTTTAAATCCTTTCAGGGTTGGGTAAATTTGGATTCGGGTCAATTTGGGTTCGGATCAATTCGGATTCGGATCAATTTGGGTTCGGGTTAATCTAAATTCGGATGAATTTTGGTTTGGATCAATTCAGGTTCGGATCCGGTCGGGTTTGGATGAATGTAAATACGGATAAATTTGGTGTTCTGATCAATTTGGATTCGAAACGGGTTGGATTTGGGTTGTTGACTTTTTTAGTCAAATCGGATTGGTCGAGTTTAGATTCAGGTTAATTGGATGGATTTTTTAGCTCGGGTCAACTTTTACCACCTCTAGCCATGGTTAAAAATATAAGGAAATTTTTGAAGAATTTAAAAAAACCACCTATTGAGGTGGGTTTTGAAGCTTGGATTTGGGATATCAAATATCCCTTTTAAAATCCTTTCAAAATTTTTATTTTTATTTGCCAAACAAATATATTTATTTTAAAAATTTTAAAAGTATTTATTGAAATAAAATCCTTCTTTCAAATGTCTCATCCAAATACATCCTAAAGGTTTGTTTATTTAAATAAAAAAGTAATTGTATAAAGTAGATCTTTTTGTTTCAATCTCCAATGTAATTTAATTGCATAGATTCAAAACTTTGTCCATAAAATTTAATTATATATTTTTCATGCAGTAACATACGTTTCTTTTTTGGTAAAAAAAAAAAAGATAATTTCCTATAGTTATGATTTTGGTAAAAATCATATTAAATTGTCAATTTTCTACAGAAGAAATTTGAAAAAAAAAAAAAGACAAATAAATAGGGAAAGGGGGAACCAAAATAAAAAAAAATATATTTAATGATTAAAAAGTTGCAGGCTCTCTTATATTATTTTGGGTGTTCTATACGCAGTTAAAAGAGAGGTTTTGGGAGGTTATGCAAGCAGAAACATATTGGAAAGAATTTCAAACAATATGAATATCACAAGAAGTTGTAAAATAATCATTATTCTAAAGATTTTTGACACAAAACATCAGAATCTGATAGATGCCCATAAGCTTATACTGCAGATCTCCCGCGCCACAAATTTTTTTCCAGTATGTCGAGCTAGGAACTTCCCTTGCACTGAATTTTCTACTCTAACATGATACAAACACGATTATACATTACATGAACACGAATTGCCATATCTACTCAGAACATTATTGCTGAATCAATAAAATCTATCCTGCCATGAATCTGCATAGCAAAACAATTTTCAGCTTGCTGAACAAAAGTAGAACAACATTGTCGCTCTTGCTGCTATGATTTAAGTGAAAGTTCAGAATCCGTTGAGAATAATTTGCAGAAGCAGAGACTTTGTTCCATATGCAGTTTGCAGTCAATGTTAGAAAACTACTCAATCTAATGAGATAAGCTAAATCTGAGAAGAGGAATCATTCGGTGACAATCACATATCAATAAAAGAAAAATCAGAAATAGAAAGGTTTTGAACAAACCTTAGAAGAAAGAAACTAGCAGCTTGAAATAGATTAACATATACAATGAAAGAGAGAGCAGAGCAAACACATGCTGCCAAAACAGAAGAGCTGAAGCTTCCATTTGTGCATAACCCCTCAAGCTTGCAATTGCTCCTAACAATATGGCACTTGGTGTTGTGTATTGCAGCAAAAGCACAAACCTATACATTGAACTATCTGAGATCAAAAAATTCCATTTGTCAGCCAAATAGATCACCCCAATCCCAGTCAAAGGAAGTATCAAAAGCCTAGCAACAATGATCCCAATGGTAGTTCGAATCCCGAGTCTGGACTCATTTGGTCCTTCCCATAGCATTCCTCCAAGAACAAGCATAACTGCAGGTACCATTGCCTCAGAAATCATGGCCATACTGTCTGTGATGAAATCCAGAGGAGCATCAGAACCAAAAACTATAGATTTTACTTGTGGGGTGATCCCAAGAAGAATAGCTAATACAGTAGCAATCAATGGAGGCTGAAGAATTTGATTGATCGGCGTACGTTGGACAACAGTTCTAATCTTTTTAAGTATCTTAGGCTCAGCCAAACACCTATGCGACTTGGGACTACTTGGACTTTCCTCTTGAATCAATTCAATATCCGGAGTATCAGATTGAGATACATCAGAGACGCTATTAAAAAGGCTTGTAACTAAAGGTGCTTTGCAATGTTCAATTTCTCTGTCCTCAATTCCAGCCCACTCAGCTTGAATAAGAAGAGGAGTGCTGGTATCATTTCCTGCAGGCAATTCCTCAATCTCAGTCCCTTCCTCTAACAACCTCATAGTACTCCATTGGTGGCTCCATCATGTGATAGATAAGAGTGTAAACAAGAACAACAGAAACCCATTGGGAGAAAGATGCGTATGCAAGTCCATCATAACATGTACCACCAAAAGGGTTGTCTTCATTGTGGCACACTGATGAAACTACTGCAAGAGGAATATTTCCTGTGTTTCCAAAAGCTGTGATGATCACGGTGAGACGAAAGAATTCGCGTGGTGGCCTGCATATTAATGCCACTAAGCACCCCAATATGGAACCAATCGCTGTACTAATGACAACATTTACTGGAATAAACCACCGATGGATGAACTTTTCGGCACTAATGACTGGTCCAAGGTGAGTGAATATCATACAAGGCCAGAATAGAAAAAAGACAAGCTTGCTAAGAAGCTTAAGAGTAGGTTTTGAAATCAGTTGGATTTTTGGATGGGAAAGAAGCAGTCCTATTAGAGCTATGGAAAGGAGTTTCAATAAAGGCAAAACTGCTTCAACTATATATTCTGTTGATTTCATGTCTCCATTCAAAATGGCCAGTAAAGGCTCCATCATTTATTGTGCAGTTAAACTCTAACACAAATGAAAAACCACTCAAGAACAGAGTTTCAAAAATGAAAAGGAAGAGAATTAGGGGAGGCAAAAAGAGTTCTTATAGATACCAATCAGTTAAACATGAATAAAGATTCAAAACATGCTGGTTTTACTTATGGAAGGAAAACTCTTTAAATGCTCACTGTCTCACCCGTAAATTAATCCAAATGCATTACTCCAAGAACCTGAAATTCAAATCTCAGAACTTTATCCGTTCACAGACGAATAATACCTCATGGAATGACAATTGAGAAGCATCAACACAGGGAAATACAGAATGATGAGCCAAACCAATTATGAACCAACACTCAGCAAGACGAAACTGTGAAGAAAACCACAAATGAAGTAGACCCCCACAAAGCCGACCAAATGATGCCTCTGACGTTCCAAATATCTCCAATAGAAATGAAAGAAAAGAAAAGGGTTTACCAGATCACGATCAAACCAGAAAAAGAAAAGAGTTAAGAGAATGATGAAACAATGAATGAACTAAAGGGAACAAACTTGATTTGAGTTCAAACGTTGGACACGATAGCTTAGAGACTTGACAGCAAAAAGAAGAAAGAAATCAAAATAAAGAGAAGATTGGTGAGTTTCTTACAACAATGATTGAATTGTTTGACAAAAAAAAAAAAGACAATCATTGAGTTCTTGTAGCGAAAGTCTTAAAGTTTATTTGTTTATTTGTATAATATTTTTCAAGGTTGGCAGTCAAGAATAAGATGATGAGAACCATTGGTATAATATTTTTGTCTACCTATCATCATATGCGGTCTGAAATTAATCTTATTCGAAATTTAATCACAATTAAAGTTCTTTACTTATTCCCAAAAATATGTTTAGTGAAAGTTGAATCCGATAGCTCTTCTCACAAACTCAATCTGCATTGTTAACTAAGCTACAAGTCTTGGATGTCTACCTACAAGTCTTGGGTGTCTACCTACAAGTCTTGGGTGTCTACCTACAAGTCAATAGCTGGCCGTTCGTTATTTTTAGAAAGATCTTCCCCGCTCCGTTTTGGACCAATAAATGTTTTAAAAAATTAATAGATACTAATGTGATTTTTTCATTTACTTTTTAGAAATAATGATATAATTATATTTAAAACTTTATATTTTATGAATACAGCTATTTAATAAAATGAAATACTCTCAAAAGAACGATATAACATTCTACAATATTCTTAATTAATAAAACAAAAATAATTTTTCTATATAATAAATTTTAATATACAATAATGGTAATCATAATCTTCAACAAAATACAAAATATCCAAAAAAATACAATCCACAATTACAATAGAAATTTGATAAATTAAGCTGGAGTTGTTTCTCTTTCTTGTTTTATGATTTTTATGAAATTTCTTAAATTAGTGTGAAAAAAAAAATAGAAGAAAGAATGAGCGAGTAACCGTGGTCATACCTTTTTTATGTAAAAATATGCTTTAAATCTTTTTGTTACAAAAATAACAATAATAAATATGTACTTCCTGGAAGAAATAAAAGAAAAGAAATTGTAAAAAGGAAAAAAATTCTCCTTTTAAAATATTTTATTTTGAAAAATTGTGAAACAATTAAATTTGTAACAATAATAAACTTAATTATTTTATTAAGAAAGAGCATTGGGAATGTTCACGCAGCACCCCTTTTCTCTCTTTTCTGTTTTCGGTTTTTTCGTTTTTTATTATTTTTCTAATATTGAGTTTTTTTTTTTATATCTAATAGGAAAAAAAGAAATTTTTTCTTTTTACTCTATTAAAAAAATGTGTTTGCTAACATTGATTTGGACATAAATGAGATTTGAAATATCTATTTCATATTTGACTTTTTTTTTTATCTCTTTAACCTTGATCAAAATAAAATATTTTGGAAAAATAAAAAGTAAGAAAAAGTCTAAAAAAAAAGCATCAAAAGCTTAAAAAAGCAAGGAAAAGCCACATGCAATGTGGAATCACCAACGAGCAGGGAATAAATCAAGAAAACATTAGTCAAAATAAAGTATTTTGAAAAAAAAAAGCCTAAATGTAATCTTTTGTATCTTATGCTTCATCATTCAAGATTCACGTACCTGCAATATTGGAAATGTCAATTTACAAATGTAGCATTTTTAGCCAAACATGCTACAATACTTAAAATTCGAAAGACATCTATCATCCGTCACTTTTACTCGGCACTTTCTCATTCTTTCTTTCTTATTCTTCAACAATGTTGCTTCTATTCCATTTTAAACTCAAAACCTTGAACAATAAAACTATCAAGTTGTGCAATAATATTATTGAATCTCTTCCACTTGTGGTCTTGTCTAAGATTTTTGGACATGTTGCTTCCATTTCACTTACTGATTTTGTGAATGCTAGCATGACTTGTAAGGCTTTTAATAAAATATAAATGTGATGACATTTTTTATAATGTTTTATTGAATAATTTCAACTGGCAACCTCGGCGTGAAAGTGAGAAAATCTTGCTAAAATGATGCAAAGATGTTAAGAATGCAGAGGCCTTATATGTTGGATTATGCCCTTAGAACCATTTATTCGATGATTGACTTTGGCATTATTTATGTATCATGACATTTTATTTATTATAGTTCATTATTATATTTGTTTTATAACTGCGTAATATAATCTTATATGATAATGTCCTTAGAATAGTAATAACACACTATTCTTAAAATATCCCTAGTCAAGTATTATTGTGAACAAGGATAACAATGATACGATAAGACTAGTATGCGGTTGACTGATGACCATTGTCATGGATATAGGATATCAAGTCATCACATAGGTACATGTTAGAGAACTATGTACTGGATCGACCCTCCATGAGAACGCTACATGGATTGTTATATGAGTGTCATAAGCGATTCTCATAGTGATGATGGTGTATGTGATCCTTTGACTTGAGATCATCAGAGATCCCAACATAGAGAATTGCATACTTTAATGCTGCTAGATGTCATTCATAACAGGATGGACTATAAAGGTAGTAATTGGGTATGCCTTGATCTATGTAGAGGGATGTTGAGTGATCAAGATAGGATTTATCCCTCTTATATAACAAGAGTGATGTCTTGGGCCCTTTGATAGAGTGAGACTAAAATGCATGGCCGTGCTCAAATAAATCAATATGAGATATTGATTTTATTTGTTTAATTAGTCTACTCAGGAATCAAGAAACGCTGATTAGACTATACAAGTGTGACACATTCCATGACTTGTGTCTAATCAAGACATAAAAGGATAAAGGGATTAGACTACACAGTAACATCTATCACGAGTAAGGTTATGTCGAGTCATTGACATTCTCGTTACATGGGTAGCAATGATGTGTTGCTAGATACCGCTCATTGCCTGTGACAATTTTGTCATTGCCATTGTTTTGAGAACCTATTGGGTCGCACACTTAGAACGGATCAATGAGGAGCTTAATTAATCCTATTCTGAATTGGATTAAGGATATAACTAATCCTATTCTGAATTGGATTAGGGATATAACTAATCCTATTCTAAGTAGGATTAGAGTTCTGTTTGGCAGTAAATTTTAGGGTAAAATTTACTGCCTATAAAAAGGATGTTTTTTCTAAAACATGGCCGCACTTTTTAAAAACAGAAAACAAAACATTCATTTTAATCGAAGCTAGCAATTCGGTTATAAGGAATCAAAAGCTCTTTAAGGCTTCTGATCGTGAGACGTTCAAGAGTCGTGAGATCCGTTCGTGTGGATACCGTAGAGGCAGGAACGAAAAGTTGTTGCTTGTGACTCGACCAACGAAAGAAAAATCAGAGAAAAACGTTAGGTAAAATCTTGAAACCCTAATCAGGCAACTCTCCGAATCGATCCTGGTGGAGGCCGAATGTTTTATTTCCGCTGCGTGTTTGTTTCGGTTTCCTTCATTATATAGGAAAGGAATAGTTAATTATTTTAGTTGAAGAAAAGCCGAGTGAGGACCATGCATTACTTAAAGTTAGCAGTCAAAGAAGGCAATGCACTCGAAGCCATATATGTCATGGTATTATATTGATTTTCTTAGGAGATGAGTAATGGGAACATGGGCTCTAAATTTTGTCTACTTTGAATCCGATAAAATCTAGTAAAAGAAGTTTCAACATTACTAGATGTCGTTCAAACATAGACAAGTTCCTAAGCGACATGTAATGTATGTATCCTTGTCTAAGCCAAAAGAATTCGTGATAATACTGATGACATCACTCTAATACCAAATGAAGCTTGGGAAGGGAGCAACAAAGTTGATAACCCCAGAATTAGCCGTGTTCTAACTTTTGCTTTTGGGACCATAAAGTAGTTTCTTATGTACCATACTTACGAAATACCTAATGCCTTCAAATATTTTTTTAAAAAAATAAACTTAATGTATTTTTTGATATTTAATTAGAATTTAATTTATATTTCTATGGTATTCTTTTACATCATATATAATTGAGTTAATTAGAAGTTGCAATGTAAAGTAAATAAAATGTAAATTAGTAAATAAAAATAACGAATCACTAAGTAAGATATTAAGCAACATCCAATCTTACGAACAGAAAAAGCAATACCCAAGCTTTCATCACATGTAGACGAATTCATGACAAAACGTTGTCTCAATGCGTTAAACTCTATGATTTCATGATAAAAGCAAACTCTATTTACCTTAAAAATCAATAATAAATAATATTATTGAAGGCTACGTTTCGTTTAATGAATTGTAGTCTTTAATGATAAATGTATAATCTATTTATCTGAAAAATCAAACAGTCTTTATGTTTCCTTTTTTGTGGATAAATAATACTATTCAAGATTACGTTTCTTTTAATAAACATAGTGTTTATTTTCCATTTTATTGTTTTAACTACAATTTTCACTTTGATCATAGTCTTTATTTCATGAAATTAGAATATTTACACAATCTTTTCTAAGTCAAAACTCGGAATCTTTCAATGATTAGTCTCTTAGTGTAATTAGTATCCTTCCATCGATTTTATCTCAAGGAATAAGTAAGCATGATGTAGTGTCTACTTATTCGATTCATTATGTTAGTTCTTGCAACTTTAAGATTGACTCCAATGAATATTTTGAATTGATTTCATCAAGGATTCATTGTACCGTGGGCATAGACTTGCACAAATCAATATCAAGTCAATAACAATCGAGGTATGTCCCTTAAATTCACTTGGAGTGATGGATTCTCTCTTGACTACTCATCATTCTTCATATGCTTCATGCTATACCTAAAAACACCTTTTATATGCATTTGGTCTACGTAACCCATTTGGATGAAATCAAAGTACGACGATCTACATACAAGATAACTTGGATGTTAAGTTGAAGGATCACTTCCACGAATATTACAAGAGAATGTTTCCATAAACACTTAAGTTAATACTACCAAATGAAATTTTCATGTCAAGTCATGTTCAATGAAATTGTTCTCTAACAAGCACCCACATATTATTCTCAAGTATATCACATACTTCAATTTATGAGTGTAACGTCCTGTTTCCATTCAAATACCAACTAACTTGCTTTTATAATGGGTTAGGCTGTTTGCCGATGTCATCTTTGTTCTTACTGTGAGAACCATTTCTACTATTACTGTTCATATGTTAAATGCAAAATTATTAATTAAGTTTTATGTGTTTAGTAAATTATAAGTAAAACAGTGTTGTGGGCCCCACCTACTCAATAGTGCCTGAATGGATTTGAGACTGTGCAAACAGTGTATGGAAGATGTAATAAGCCTAAGGTAAAATTTTGAGATCAAAATCCCTTATTTACATTATTTTTGGGAAGTGTTTCAACAAATTAGAAAATGACGATTAAGGACGTAACACGGTGGCATTTTATGTCCAAACTAAAAGGAATTTTGACCAAGTAAAAATAACATGATATTCTACATGAAAATAAGTCCTAGGTTATGTCAATAGCTAGATCAAATTGTTGATTAAATCAGAAATTTACGCAATTGGCCCATAAGGGTAATTTCGTAATTTCACATTTTCGATAAAACCGCACGTTGATGAAACCACCATGATTCATCAAAATACATCCAATAAGAATTTTTGGTGATGAAATATGAAATTTTGGAATGCAATTACATAGTTATAAAAATCATGGAAGCTTAAGGGCAAAATTGTCCGAAAATCTCATAACCAATGACATTTTTGTAATTTCACCCCTTTCTAGAAGACTCTTTAAAACTCTCCCTCATTTGGCCGGCCACTATTCATGCTTCTTCCTCCACCATCTCATGCCACCAGGGAAGAAAGAAAAGAAGAAAAGAAAGAAAAAACTTTTATAACCTACTAAATATGCCATATCTCACCAAAATTCTTTCTACAAACCTTTTCCTCTCTTCAAGCTCTATCTACCCATACCAAAATTTTGTTGAATAAATGACAAAATAAAGAGAAAGAAGGAAGGGAAGTTTTGGTCAAGGTACCATTCTACTCATACCTTATGCTTTGTTTAATTTCAATGGTAGATTTTGATTAATTCAAGTGTGCTAAACATGTTTCTACCATTAGTTTGAATTAAATTGAGCTAAATCAAATTTCACCATTGATGGGGGTTTAGGTCAAGCTTAGAAGCTTAGGAAATTATAGTGTCCAATGCATGAAAATGGTGCCAAATTAAAAAATAAGCATGAATGTGTAGGAATATAAGATTAAATTATTGAAAAGCTTGAATTATGGCATGAAGCACCATTCGGCCAGCCTAAGGGGAGAGGGTTTTGTTCTGAATTTTGATGAGTTTAGGATGCCATGTGAATGAAGAAATTATGAGGAGTCCACTGGTGCAATCGGATTTAAAATCGGACTTAAAATGAAAAAGTTATGTTTTAGCACCAGTAGAATTTATATTGGTTTAATGGTTTCAGTGTATAACGTGGCTGTAATTAGAAGTGTAAAATAGCTCAAAAATTAAAGTAAAATGAATTAATAATGTTGGTTAATTGCTGTGCAGCCCGGAGAACCAGATTATGAGTGGCGCTATCGAGAAAGTCGATAAAGTCAAACAGGTAAGGGATGAGTGTGTAGGCCATAGGGATGTTATGAATGCATTGATTCAATGAGAATATTTTTATGATAATATTTTGGTACTCAATTGCATTGGAAATTGTGCCAATTGTTGTTTTTGGTTGGATTGTAAACTGTGTTCTGTATGCAGGAAGGTTAGGTTGAAAGTAGCCGTTATGCTGTCGAAATTTCTTAGAAAATTTTCTAAAATATCATGAAATATTTTAAGTACATTATTGAATGATTTTATAGCCTTGGAAATTAAATATTTAATATTTTTCATAAAGTGTGAAATTACCGAAAAACAATATTTAAATATTCATGAAATTGATTTTATTGAAATGAAAGCATTGAGATGTGTGTATATGTGTTTTACATTGAAATTGAATATTTATAAAAATTATCATTATAATGTGAATATTTTATAAGATATTTTCACCATACTGTTTATTATGTGAATTTATACATTTATGGATTGATTTATGAATCTTAACTATTTTCATTTAATTCCATAAAGGTAATGTGAAGATTTATAAAATGTTTTGAGATTGTTAGGCCCTGTATCATGCTCATGTATTGCTGTGTGTGTGGCTGATAGACCTCCAAGTCATCAACAGTCCCAAGGTCACCTGGCAATTGTACTCTGAGGACACCTATAGACTATGGCCATATGTCTCATGTCATATTATTACTATTCCCAACGAAGGATTATAGCATGATATATCTTGGGTTTTGCCTGGTCTGCATTACTGTTACTGTGTTACTGAACTGTTTTATCGAACTGTGTTACTAAATCTTTATTGTGATTGATGTAATTTTAGTTCAATGAACTAGTTATCATGTCGGTTATCAAGCTTTGATTTTCCTAAACTGTTTACCGTTCTGAATTGTTTACTGTGTATTTAATGAAATTTTATCGACATATGTGAAATGTGTTTAAATGTGATTTTTGAATTATTTACTAAGAATATTTTATTTTTTGATTTATCAAATATTTATTTATGAATCTCTTTTATTGAATATTATTAAAAGATATTTTAAATTTATTTATTTACTAAATTTTTTTGATGTAATGGTTTAATAACTGTTTATATAGAAATAACTACTGCTATTGAAAGAAACAGTTTACTATTTCTATTTACTGTTATAGAACTGTTTACTGTGACTGAACTTCTACTGTTATCAAAGTGTTTGTTGTTATTAAACTGTTTATAGTTTTATTACTAAACAATCTATTGTTGTGTGATCATTGTGTTTATAGTGAAAGAGAAATTATATTAAAGTGTTTTTCGCTTACCACTTTATAATTCATCTTTCATTGGAATATAAATAAATATAATTTTCATATTAAAATTTTAACGTTATTATTTTCTATATTTACTACCGAATTGTAATGGTTACTAAGGTACTCATTTTGTACTGAATTATTTATCGTATCATTTTTAATGTACAACCTACTGTATTATTACAATTATGGAACAATTTATTATACTTAACCGCTTACTAAATTGTTTTCTGGATTTTATTGAGATGGGGAAAATGTGTAGAGTGCTTAAAGTGATTTGATGAAATATTAATGAGGTGTTTTAATTAAAGGATTTTTATAAATCATTTATTCGATTAATTATTTATTGAACTATTATTAAACATTATTTATCTCAAAAATTAATAACTACTCCTTATAGTCACTTCTAGGTTCCGGGATACGACAGGTATTCGAAAATACCTTCTATACTCCATCTGGATTCCTAGCCGACTATAGTATCCTTCTCTTATTGTGCTTAGTGTGCCATCAGGAAAAATAAACGTTTTGTGCATATAGATTTCATAATATTAGTTTTGCAAACGATTCTCTTATTGAGCACGTTACGCTCACCCCTTACTTTTTCACTCCCCGATTAACTGCAAGGATTATTTGAGATGCTCTTTGGATGATTATGGTCACGTTTATTCATTCCGATGCAGTATTTAGTAAGCCCTGGAGGTACAGTTACATTTCTTTTATATATTTAGACATATTTATACAGTACTACATTATTGTAAATGTTATTCGTGGGATATAAATATTGAAGAAACGTTGTTCTATAAACAATACTAATTTATGAATTGAATGAAATTGTATATTGTAAGCTTGATATATTAAATATAAGGATGTGATGAAGGCATCGCAGATAGCCCAACCGCTACATTATGTGTGAAAGTACGTAAATTACTGTATATATAGACTATTACAAATTTAATTGGTATCAGAGCAAGGTTGGCCTGATGTCTGTCGGTGTTTTTAGAATCGAAAATGTCGAAAGTGGTTAACATCCCCTGTAGTACTGTATTATCTAAATGTATAAATGAATCAAATGACTGTGAATTGGGTTAAATGATTATACTGTGTAGAAATGAGTAGGTGAGGGGTGGTAGGGTGGACTATACTCTAAATTCTCCTATATTGGATTTAGTATAGGGAACCACACCAGAACTTACACTTCTTCTGCAACTTGAAAAGTTAATTACCTGAATGGTTAGAGCAAAATGAATATTGCTAAAATATTAAAATTATTTAAAAGAGGGTCTGTTCGATGAGGTTTAAGGATGGTACTCATTGATGGCCCCACCAGGACTTTTTATCCAGATTGAAGCACGACCCGAAATGACGAAAACGAGATGAAATATGAATACAACAAGCATCTATATTTCAAAAGTCATCTAATTGTGTGTAATTTGAACAGTGAGAAACAAATTTGAAAATGACGATCTTGTTCTTACCTTGAAATTACTTTTCTAAGTGATGGTCAAATTAAATTGACTTTGAATTCGTAAACTATGATAGAATAAACCTTGTGTAAAGAAGTCCCATTTGACCTTCAACCTTACAATGAGACTGACTGACAAGTGTAGTTGTGTAAGTGGAATTATAAACTATGAGTAATTTCCTAATAATAAGGGATCTAAAGTAGTGTTAGGGAGTTTTGAGGACAAAATAGGTAAACAGCTTAAAAAGGAAGTCATCAAGAATTCAGGTTATAAATAGCATATTAGTTAGACCTATTACTATAGCCCCTTATTCCCGACCCCACCTTTATAGAGTGTAGTATAGTGATCGAGTGTGTTCATATTAAGAGGTCACATGGTTCTGGTCCTGTTCCAAGTTCTCGAAGCCTTGATTCAAGTGTGGGCAGAAGAGAGATTTGGTAAAAAAAAAATTGCCCGATATTACGAAAAGTGATATACTTACTAAAGTGATTTAGTGGTTATATTTACTAATGTGATTAAGAGTAACAATTATAATTGTGATATTGCAATATTGATATTGTATAATATTGATGCTACACATTTTATGTTTCTAGTGGGTGCAAAAATGACATTTATAGAATCAGAATCTCTAGCATACACCTTGTATATAAATACATTGTTTAAAGAAGAATAGGTTATTGATATGTGTATAAGAATTGTAAAGTGATTATAAGAGAAAAGAAAATGACAGCTAACCTAAATTGGTTGAATAAATGTGATCCTATGTATCCCTAATAATGAATTGGTTAGCTGCGAATCATATTAGCTTAGATTGTTATACTAAGTTTGTCACTTTCTTCCACCTTAAACCAGTGAATTAATGAAAGTGAGACGTTTATTGAATTATAGAGTGTTATGTGGATGTGTTTAGAAGAATATATTGGTTATGTGGAGAATGTAGGAAGAAATGTACCGAATTACATGTAATTTTGTGATTAAGGATTTTCTCGAAGGCATTTCAAATGAGTTATCAGGGTTATCCCCGGATCAGGAGATCAAGTTTATCCTCGGCTTGGTATCCAATATGAAACCTATTTCTAAAACTCTTATATCAAATGTTAAGCCGAGTAAACAGAAGTGCAAGAACACAATCTCCAAAAGTTAAAGTTGGAAAACAAATGTGGTGGTAAATTTTGTGCAGAATGAATATCAGAATGGTAACTTATGGTGTGGTCAAAGAATTCGATTTATTAGAATAATTCACGAGCCTTAGTTTGAATGTGATAACCTTTGAGGGATATGGAATTATGAGCCGGAGTAAATGGAAAGGAATTTGAAATATTTAGAAAAATAATGTTTATTGATTTAAGGTTACTAATCAAATACAGATGGATATACAATAAGTTTTTGGAAATTTACACTCACAATATATTGAGGTTTAGAGGCAGATATTGTGTTTTTACAGGAATCTAATTTTGATAAAGGCTATACTTCTAGGTACACTCTGCATCCAGGCAGTACTACAATGTACCAAAAATTTACAAAGAGTGTATGGTGACTTGAAATGCAACGAGACATCGCGAAGTTACCGCTAGATGTCATATATATTAAGAGGTGAAGGCTAAATATCAAAAAACTTGCAGGTTATAATAGCCTCTATCGATTTCAATGTGGAAAATGAGATTTATAATGGGATTGCTTAGAGAGTTGAGAGAATGATGATACCGTAAATGTGATTGTGAAAAGACTGATGAAGTCTACCACTTTCTTTCTAGCAGGTCTACTTATTCCCTTAGTACCTTGGCCGATGTATATGTCAGTGAGATAATGTGATTGTTAGATGTTCCAAGGAGCAGCACTAATGATAGGGATTCTCATTTCACATCCTATTTCTGAAAGAGAATTCAGGAGGCTATGGGGATCCCGATTTAGTTCCAGCACCGTTTCTCATTCGTAAATTGAGGGGTAGACTGAGCGTACTACCTAGACGCTCAAGAATATGTTGGAAGCGAGTTCCCTGGATTTTTAGAGGCTTTTGAGATGACTACTTACAACTATCAGACTAACATCGACATGGCACTATATGAGGCGTGGAATGGCAAACAGTGTGGACTTCTAATGATATAGGAGGAAGTCAGAAATTAGAATTTGTTAACTCCTGATTTGGTAAAGCGAGCTTCTTGTAACATATAGATTATTTTATAAAGGATTAAGAACTACATAAAGTCGACAAAGAAGTTATACAAATACTAAACGCCGACCTTAAGGGTTCTTCATTAGAAATCCTGTATTCCAAAAAAGTGCTATGGCAGTAACACTCAAAGGAGAAATCTATATGAGAATTAGAATGCCTAAAGTATATAAACTATTTCATTGATTGGTCCAGAAGAAATTTGGAGGACCAAATTTTCTAAAGGCGGGGAGTAAATGTGAGAACCGTTTCTACTATTACTGTACATGTGTTAAATGCAAAATTATTAATTAAGTTCTATGTGTTAGTAAATTATAAGTAAAACAGTGTTATAGGCCCCACCTGCTCACCAGTGCCCAGATGGATTTGAGACTGTGTAAACAATGTACGGAAGATGTAATAAGCCTAAGGTAAAACTTCAAGATCAAAATCCCTTATTTACATTATTTTTGGGAAGTGTCAACAAATTAAAAAATGACGATTAAAGACATAGACCGATGGCATTTTCATAAATTGTGTCCAAATTAAAGGAAATTTGGACCAAGTAAAAATAACATGATATTCTACATGAAAATAAGTCCTAGGCTATGTCAATAGATAGATCAAATCGGTGATCAAATTAGATATTTACGCGATGGGCCCGATAGGGTTATTTCGTAATTTCACATTTTCGGTGAACCGTGTGTTGATGAAACCACCATGATTCATCAAAATACATCCAACAAGAATTTTTGGTGATAAAATCTGAATTTTTGGAATGCAATTACATAGTTATAAAAATTGCGAAAGCTTAAAGGCAAAATTGTCCGAAAATCTCATAACCAAAGGCATTTTCGTAATTTTGCCCCTTTCTAGAAGACTCTTTAAAACTCTCCCTCATTTGGCCAGCCACTATTCATGCTTCCTCCCCCATCTCACGACACCATGGAAGAAAGAAAAGAAGAAAAGAAAGAAAAAACTTTTATAACTTACTAAATATACCATATCTCACCAAAATTCTTTCTACAAAACTCTTCCTCTCTTCAAGCTCTATCTACCCATACCAAAATCTTGTTGAATAAATGACAAAATAAAGAGAACGAAGGAAGAGAAGTTTCGGTCAAGGTATGTGACATCCTCGTCACTACCCAAATATCAACTAACTTTTTCCTTTCCCATGCCGTTTAGCTAGACTCGTTCGTCAATGTCATCTTTGCTTTCTTCTTATACTTCATGCTTTATTACTTATAGCATGATATCAAAATTTCCTTATATGTATATGCACATGCGTCACATACATTAGGATCCCACATAACTTACATATCCTATATCCCCAAACTTCCTAATATACATTAATGTAATGTTGTACTGTACAATAGTCTGGAGCACATATTACATAAGTATACCTTCAATAGTTATTGGGAAGCGTATCTCGAAGGTACACTATAAGGTCTCAAAAGCAAGCTCCTCTATTTGGAGCAGAATTCACTTCAGGTAATCTGTATGAAAAATGTTCGTAAAAGGATGAGTTTACGCTCAGTAAGAAATAAATGTAAAAGAGCGCACTATGCCACTATATGCAGTTTTCCTACTTGGCTCTATAATATCATGTAAAATAATTATAAAGCATATATCATATAATTTCTTCAAATATCATATACACATAATATTAAATAAGTCAAATACTTTCAATTTCCTTTAATTTACTTGAAATCACATGTACAAATACAATTAACTTCAATTTCAAATAACTTCAAATATATTCATATACTTCAAATACTTTCATACGTATCAATTCACTTGAAATCGAATATACAAATAATCTTCAAATACTTAAGGAGACGGTTGACACCCAATAGAATCATGCACCAAGTAATTCCCATAAGGGATATTAAATAAGTGGCGTACCCACGCATGGGCCAGGGATCCTCCCCTAAGCCAAAACACATAAGAGACATATGGCCATTGTCTATAGACCACAGTGAACACTAGTCAGGTGACATCTGTGGCAACTGAGGCCTGACTTATGGTTCCTCAGCTCAAATACACATAACACATAATATTGGGGACTTGATCAGAGTTCTTTCAACAAATATCGATAGTGCATGATCATTAAGTGGTTCATAGTCTCAAAACATTGGGTAGCAAAACTACGTCTTAGAAAACCATTGATGTTCATAAACCTTCTTATATACTTTAATGATAATCCCAAAACATTTATATAAATAAATTAAAAATCATTATTTTTCAAATGGGGCAATTGACTGCTATTTTAGGGCAATCTACTGCTATAGCATAAATAAATTTTATAAATTTATTTTCTTTTTTTTTACATTTAAAATATTTAAAATTTCGAATACACTTAGGGCAGTCGACTGGTCTGCAAACAGAAAGTTTTTCAAGAAAATGTAGTCGACTGGCTCTTTAGCAATCGACTGGTTCGCAAATAGAATGCTTTTAGAAAAAGGGTAGTCGACTGCTATATAGGGCAGTCGGCTGCTTTAAGGCAGTTTCGGAAAAAGTTACGTCACGACTGTCTCTGAGCAGTCGGCTGCTATTTAGGGCAGTCAGCTGCCTCGAGCCATATCGTACTGGGCGAAAAATCGAGATTTTAAACCTTCCTGCACTTAAAACAGCTTTTATTTCAAACCAAATATGCAACCAAAACAAACATAGTCTCCCTACATCCGTTACACATATTCCTTACCTCAAGTAACTCCGAAAATGCAAATCACTTGGTTGCACCAATAGCTTTTCCTTTACTTCTTCCAAGCTATAAACATCATCATTCAAACCTTAACTTTCTTTCATTTTTATACCATAAATATATTATAACAACATAATACAACTCCAAACCATAACTGAATTTGACTAAATTAATTTCTCCTCTTACCTTTATAATTCACCAAATAACAGAATTTCTGATCTCCTTTATTCCTTTGAATCAGCCTTTCATATTATAGGCTTAGCTTAAGCTAGTGACAAGGATCGTTTTTCGTTAAGTGAGCTTAACGAATCGATGACAGGAATTGGTAGTTTGTCAAGGTGAATATTGTTGGAACTTGGAGAAATGGAGGGAACGAGAGGGAGAACTGAAATGGGTTGCCGGCTTGATGATGAAGGTGAGGAGTCATGGCTTCATTTAATGCATATTAATCTCTTTTCATCTCAGCCATTATCTCCCCTTTTGACCCTTAACCATTTGATGTTTAACCATAAATTCCTCTTCCATCCATTTATATGCCACATATATCATTTAATTACATTAAATTTCAGATATTACTTCTTTCCTTATACTCCAACTATTCTTATGTTCTCCAATTTCATTACTTGACCATAATTTAATTGACCAATTTATTTCTCTTCTTCTCTTTATCATGTCAGCCATTAATCCCTTGACCATTTAATATTTGACTATCAATTCTATTTATTCCTTCCATGTCCCATATATCATTTATACTTCAGATTTTCATATTTATTTTATTCCTTTCAGCTGGAACACTTTACAAACATGAGAGAATTACATGAAATTAGGGATTTCACAAGGTACGATTCTACTCATACCTTATGCTTTGTTTAATTTCAATGGTAGATTTTGATTAATTCAAGTGTGTTAAACATGTTTCTACCATTAGTTTGAATTAAATTGAGCTAAATCAAATTTCACCATTGATGGGGGTTTCGGCCAAGCTTAGAAGCTTAGGAAATTATAGTGTCCAATGCATGAAAATGGTGCCAAATTAAAGAGTAAGCATGAATGTGTAGGAATGTAAGATTAAATTGTGGAAAAGCCTGAATTATGACATGAAGCACCATTTGGCCAGCCTAAGGGGAGAGGGTTTTGTGCTGCATTTTGATGAGTTTAGGATGTCATGTGAATGTAGAAATTATGAGGAGTCCACTGGTGCAATCGGATTTAAATCGGACTTAAAACGGAGAAATTATGTTTTAGCACTGGTAGAATTTATACTGGTTTAATGGTTTCAGTGTATAAAGTGGCTACAATTAGAAGTGTAAAATAGCTCAAAATTAAAGTAAAATGAATTAATAAGGTTGGTGAATTGCTTTGTTGCCCGGAGAACCAGATTATAAGTGGCGCTATCGAGAAAGTCCGTAACGTCAAACAGATAAGGGATGAGTGTGTAAGCCGTAGGGATATTATGAATGCATTGATTCAATGTGAATATTTTTATGATAATATTTTAGTACTTAATTGCTTTGGAAATTGTGCAAATTGTGGTTTTTGGGTGGATTATCAACTATATTCTATGTGCAGGAAGGTTAGGTCGAAAGCAGCCGTTATGCTGCCAAAATTTCTTAAAAAATTTTCTAAAATATCATGAAATATTTTAAGTACATTATTGAGTGATTTCCTAACCTTGGAAATTAAATATTTAATATTTTCCATAAAGTGTGAAGTTACCGAAAAACAATATTTAACTATTCATGAAATTGATTTTACTGAAATGAAAGCATTGAGATGTATGTATATGTGTTTTACAATGAAATTGAATATTTATAAAAATTATCATTACAATGTGAATATTTTATAAGCTATTTTCACCGTACTGTTTATTGTGTGAATTTATACCTTATAATTATGAATCTTAACTATTTTCATTTAATTCCATAAAGGTAATGTGAATATTTATAAAATGTTTTGAGACTGTCAGGCCTCGTATCATGCTCATGCGTTACTGTGTGTGTGTCTGATAGACCTGCCAAATCATCAACAATCCTAGGGTCACCTGGCAAGTGTACTCTGAGGACACCTATAGATTATGGCCATATGTCTCATGTGATATTATTATTGTGCCCTACAGGGGATTGTAGCATGATATATCTTGGGTGTTGCCTGGTCTCCATTACTATTACTGTGTTACCGAACTGTTTTATCGAACTATGTTACTAAATCTTTACTGTGATCGATGTAATTTTAGTTTAATGAACTAGTAATCGTATCGGTTCTCGAGCTGTGATTTTCCTAATCTGTTTATCATTTTGAATTGTTTACTGTGTATTTAATGAAATTTTATCGACATATGTGAAATGTGTTTAAATGTGATTTTTGAATTATTTACTAACAATAATTTGTTTTGTGATTTATCAAATATTTATTTATGAACCTCTTTTTTTGAATACTATTAAAAGATATTTTAAATTTATTTACTAAATTGTTTTATTTTAATGGTTTATTAACCATTTATATAGAAATACTTACTGCTATTAAAAAAAACTATTTACTATTTCTATTTACTGTTATAGAACTTTTTACTGTGACTGAACTTCTACTGTTATCAAAGCGTTTGCTATTATTAAATTGTTTTTAGTTTTATTACTAAACAATCTACTGTTGTGTGATCATTGTGTTTATAGTGAAAGAGAAATTATATTAAAGTGTTTTTCGCTTACTGCTTTATAATTCATCTTTTATTGGAATATATATAATTTCATATTAAAATTTTAACGTTATTATTTTTTATATTTACTGTCGAATTGTAATGGTTACTAAGGTACTCATTTTGTACTGTTTTCTTTCTTCTTTTCTTTTGGTTATGGCGTGGGAGCTTGTTGGGAGAGACAATGAATAGTGTATCTCAGCTGCTGAAGAAAATTTAAAGAAAATTATGGAAATGGGTAAAATTACCAAAATGCCCCTAGTTATGAAAATTTCAGACAATTTTGCTCTTAAGTTTCTGCAGTCGCAAATAGTGTAAACGCACTCCAAATTTTTTTATTCCAGTACCAAATGATCCAATTAAATGTATTTTGATGATGGAAGTGGTTTCGTTGACGGGCGGTGTACGGATAGTGAGAAATTACGATTTTACCCCTACGACCCGCCAGCGAAATTTTTTGTTTTGGCGATTGATTCAAGAAATCTATTGACACTATGTTAAAGTACTTTTCATTTATAATCTCATGATATTTTTACTTTGTCCCAATGCATTTTATTTCGAGAGCAATTTACAAAAATACCCTCAGGATGTATCCGTCATTTTTCAATTTGTTTTTCATACTTCACAAAAATCATGTCAACAAGGTACTTTGGCCTCCAAATTTTCATAATATCATTATTACACTTTCCCTACATTATTTCACCAGTCATTTCCAAATTTTGGGCATTATAGTACAAAAAAATGAGTTCTCACACGAATAATGTCTTATCCCATTATTTTCATCTTGCACTACTCTTATTACTTTCAATTCCAATTTCACCAATAATCTTTATTAACCCCAATTCATCATTCTTTACTCATTAAATCATAAAATTTAGCATGAGACTTCTTCTTGTAAACTTGGCCGAAATCTTCATGAGATTTTTGTTCTTACTGTTTTTCCTTTACTCTTTACTCAATTAATCTATGGACATCCTTCATTCACTACGGACTTTTATCAAACACCTTCAATAGATTAAAATTTCATCATCATTTAACAAGCACCATGGCCAAATGCATCCATCCTTATGCAATGCTAGTCATTTTCCAAATTAAATTCCACAATTAATTTTCATTCATGTTATACAATATTTTTACCATCATCAAATATCAAAATTCATATCAACATTCTTCTATTAAGTCTTGGCCAAGCATTTATTCTTGGATCTTACTTATTATTTCTCAATTCCCATTTCACAAAGGATCCTTATTCATTATTTATATTTATTCTACAATTCCCAAATATTAAATTTACAACAACACTACCTATATTACTTGCATAGCCGAAAACTTTTATGGTTCCATTTCCATTATTTTTCATTTGCTCTATTCTCATTTTAATTTATGAATATTTTCAATTTCACTTAAGAATTTTATCAAACATGTTTTGTGCATCAAGACTCCTTATCATCATTTTAATTTTGTCTTGGCCGAAAGGCCCCTTTCACACAATATCAATTATTTCCCAAATTTAATTTCATCATTCATCCTTACTCATCTTATACATTATTTCCACTATCATCAAATATAAAAATAACTTCAACATCATTAACTCCTTCATCAAGCCGTGAGGTATACCATGCCAATACTATCCATTTCTCAATTTTAATTTAATAATTCCATTTTATTCGTATCACTTTAAAATTCTACAATTTCTATGCATCAAATTCCACCATATTTCCTAAATTCTAGGCTTGGCCGAACCTACACTTAGTATCAAATCCTTTGTTTTGTTTCATTCCAAGTTATAGTCAAGCTTTTCTATCCTCAACATTCCTTTTCCTATTATTCATGCAGCCACGTCACTTCATGAACTCTCCATAACCGAAACCTTCATGCTCTCCTATACTTTGTTTTATGTAAGTTTAAAGCTAAAATCATGTGTTTCACACTTAAAATAATTCCAAAACTATGGTTGAACTTAAAAAAAAAAAAACACCTTCATTTCTTACCTATGCAAACTGAACACTGCAACAGCCCATAAACTCTATAACTAAGTAAAAAGAGACTACTTTCTTAAAGCATTACATAGAAATTCCAACCAATACATTAACTTTTTTTTTTTTGTGGGTGGGCCGGGGGTAAGGAATTCATTGGTTTAAGTGTCAAATAAACCAGAAAAACCTTTAGCTTGAGATGTTATGCACGAAAACGTTTATCATGGTACAAAGTCTTCGCATATCTCATTTACTTATCTTGCACATAATGAAAGTCCAAACAAAAGATAGAACAACTCTCTTATGAATTCACTAAACTATACTAATTTTTTCATCAAGATAATTTGTTGTAAAATGTTAGAACATTCAAATTGATACTCTAAAAAAAAAGGCAATTATTTCTGCATGAACCATGACCTCCAGGTCATAAAGAAGCATTATTTTTTCATCAAGATAATTTGTTGTAAAATGTTAGAACATTCAAATTGATACTCTAAAAAAAAAAGCAATTATTTCTGCATGAACCATGACCTCCAGGTCATAAAGAAGTAACATTTAATTACTATTACACCGAGATTCCCCTCTAACATTCAAATTGATACTACTAGAATTAAATAAATTAGTAGAGTCCTAACTATTCAAGTTTTGTAAAAGAAATATGTTCAACATAAACAATATATTGCAAACGGTGACCATTTGTACTCAAATGAGGAGGGCATTGTCTTAGTTCTTCTACAGAAAATATAATTATTCAATATTCAGCTGTGTACAAATACCAAAATACTTAACAAAATGGCATGCTGCAGGTAATCTAGCATGTAACACTTTAACATACACTCCAGGTAAACAAATGTAATTAGCATTCAATGTTGGATCTTATCTTAAAATATTTACAGGGCCAAATGATTTTGACTGAAAAGTAAGAAAAATATGCATCATCATATGTTTTTCTACAAAATTTGAATGAAATGTTCCTTCAATTGTTCATGTTCACAACGTTAATATATAAAAATGAAGTCAACCTGGCATTGGTAGTGGAAGATAGTGAACCGCCTTAGTCATCATAGGAGGCATGAGGAGCAGCAGTACATCCAGGGTCAAATGGATCTTCAGAGCCACAACAATGCCAATACTGAAAAACTTCGCCAGAGTCAGGAGTATCCATGGTGCCCCCAGCATACACACTCTCAAATTTCCTCTTTGTTTCCCCTGATAATAAACAGATAGAGGTAAGGAACGAAATGCAGTTGCTTCTATCAAAACAGAATATTCTGAAAATGTGACCTCAATATATTGAGAAAATTAAAAACAAAAAGTACAATCTTTCAAAGTGCTCTATCAAGCGAAGTGATCTATCGAACAGATTGGAAGCCAAAACCATTGCAAATACTTCGAACATGCTCAAATTCCATCCTTTTTGCTGTAAAGAATTTCAAATTTTCTAAGAATGGACGATGTAACCAGTCTGGGAGCCGTAAAACTATTCAGTTTTAGACTGACAAATCTTAGAGGAGCACCCTTCCAAGAGCTGTGACCTAGTGCAAAATGCCAAAAGGAAGAATTCTACCCCAATTATGTCTCACATAGCCAACTATGGTAAGATCTTAGCTAGGAATGAGCTTATTATTACAAGTTATCTCCGTTATTCAACAATTAATTTCACAAAAATGATTGGAAGATTGTCCCCAGTCTCATTAGGCTGGAACACATGCTGTTCACATCCTTCATCATTTCTACACTTAAAATTGTCAATGAAAATCCATAATAATATTCAGCCAACTGTTCTATTACATTGGAAAAGCTCAAAATAAGTTATCACAAAGACAAAGAAATAAGATCCACATAAAGTAATATAGGAAACAGCAGCATTTGCCGAATCCAACACAATATGGCTGCTAATATTGAATATTGAATACAGAGAGAAAAATCAATTCTCTTGATTGAAGGTTAAAAGTAAAACTTGCACTTTGCTCAGTCTTTACATGAATATATACACAAGCTGAAAGTTAACTGTCATAACTAACTAAACTGCTACTGATAACTCTCAAACATAACTAACTAACGTGGTTATACTAGAATACATGAGATTCAGCTAAGATTTCTTGCTTCTGTTCTGTATAAGTTGCTGATGATCGAGAGCATCATCTGGTTCAGCTTCTGTTACCCCCCCGCAAGCTGGAGCATACAAATTTTGTATGCCCAGCTTGGAGATAAGAAGTGAGAAGGTAGAAGTGGAGTGTGGTTTGGTAAAGACATCTGCCAACTGATCAGAAGTTGAAACATGAAGTAAATGAATGAGACCAGATTGCAGCTTCTGTTGGACAACATGGCAATCAATTTCAATGTGTTTTGTCCTCTCATGGAAGATAGGATTTTGTGCTATATGTATGGCAGATTTATTGTCACAAAAAACAGCTGCTGGTTGAGAATGAGAGATCTGTAAGTCTGATAGAAGATATTTGAGCCATTGCAATTCACAAGTGACTGCTGCAATAGCTCTGTACTCAGCTTCTGAAGAGGATCTGGATACCGTAGCTTGCTTCTTGGATTTCCAAGAAATTAGTGAGGGACCAAGGAAGATGCAATATCCAGTGATAGATTTTCGTGATATAGGACAAGTTGCCCAGTCAGAATCAGAAAAAGCCTTGAGATGAAGATCAGAAGCAGCTGGGAAAAATAATCCTTGGCCTGGTGAACCCTTGAGATATCGAAGGATTCTATGGACAGCAGTTAAATGCTTCTGAGTAGGTTTGTCTATAAACTGTGACAAATGTTGAACAGCAAAGCTGATGTCTGGTCTAGTTGAAGTAAGGTATAATAGTCTGCCAATGAGTCTTCTAAATTGAGTAGCATCTGTTAACAAAGGAGCATCATCTGGTACAGCTTCCTTATGAGACAAAACCATCGGGGATGAGACAGGTTTAGAACCAAGAAAACCAATATCTTGGAGAATGTCAAGTGTGTATTTTCTCTGACACATGTTGATGCCCTGGGATGATCGAGCCACTTCAAGGCCAAGAAAGAATTTGAGGGTGCCTAGATCTTTAATGCTGAATGCCTTATCTAAGTAAGCCTTCATGGTAGAGATGGAGTCCAAATTATTACTGGCAAGTATGACATCATCTACATATATGAGTAAGGCAATAAAGATAGTCCCATCATGTTTTATAAACAATGAAGGATCAGCATTAGCATGATGAAAACCTTTCTGCAACAATGCTTCAATCAGTTTGGCATACCATTGCCTGCTGGCTTGTTTTAACCCATACAATGACTTCTTCAACTTGCAAACCTTGTTTGGAGTATTAATAGAAAAGCAAGGAGGGAGATCCATGTACACTTCTTCTGAGAGATCTCCATGTAAGAAAGCATTGTTAATGCCCAATTGATGTAAATGCCAGTCCTTTGCAGCTGCAATGGCAAGTAGGGTCCGGATGGTTGTCATTTTAGCTACTGGAGAAAAAGTGTCAAGATAGTCTAGGCCAGGTTGTTGTGTGTAACCTTTAGCCACTAATCTAGCTTTAAACCTCTCAATGGAGCCATCTGCTTTATGCTTTATTTTGTATACCCACTTGCATCCAATGGTCTGTTTTGAGCTAGGCAAGTCCACTAAGTCCCAAGTATCATTCTTCTGTAGTGCTTCAATTTCAGCTTCCATGGCAGCCTTCCAACAGTCATGTTTAAGTGCTTGATTGTATGTTTTTGGTTCATGGATGGGTGTTATGGAAACAGAAAATGCTTTATTAGTATTTGACAGTTTATGATAAGACAGAACTTTTGATACAGAATGAGAAGTACCTGAAGTTTGTTGTGGAGGAGAAACTGCTGTTGGAGGATTGATATAGCCATCATGTGAGACTGTAGCACAGTTATAATCCTTCAAGTATCTGGGTGGATTTCTGGTTCGATGTGATTTTCTTGTACATGGCAAAGAAGATGTACTTGGATGACATATAAAGGGAATGGACTGAATATCAACAGAGGGTGGAGTATGATCGTTGGCTAATATGTCCTAGAGCTCAGGATTATGAATAGGTAAAGGAAACACAAAGTTATTTGAAAAATCTGAATTTGATCTGGACAAAAGAAATGGGAATGTGTTTTCATAAAAGGTGACATCTCGAGAGACAAAGATATTTTTGGAGTTTAAATCATATAGCTTATATCCCTTTTGACCAACTGGAAATCCTAAAAAAATGCATTTTCTAGCCCTTTGTTCAAACTTTGTCCTAGGATGAGCAAGAGTGGATGCAAAACAGAGGCAACCAAAGACTTTTAAATGAGTGAAGATTGGTTTTCTGTTGAAAAGTAATTCAAATGGGGTTTTATTATTGATGATAGGAGAAAGAATTTTATTAATTATGTGGACAGCATGAAGTATGCAATCAGACCAAAGAATTTCTGGAATACCAGATTGAAATTTTAGACACCTTGCAACATTTAAAATATGTTGGTGCTTCCTTTCCACAACACTATTCTGTTCTGGTGTTTGTGTGCAAGACGTGTGATGTATGATACCTTTTGAAGCAAAAAAGGAGATCATGTTGAATTCCTGACCATTATCAGATCTTATGCATTTTATTTTTGTTAAAAATTGAGTCTCAATCAGATTATAAAACTGTTCTATAATAGGTCTTGTTTCAGACTTGTCTTTCATAAGATATGCCCAGGTTGCTCGACTGTAGTCATCCACTATTGTTAAAAAGTACTTATGACCATATATAGAAGTAATGTGATTAGGTCCCCATATGTCCATGTGCACAAGATCAAAGGGAGCAAGGCTGGTAGTAGTACTGACAGGAAATGATTTTCTTCTTTGTTTACCAAAATGACAAATGTCACATATTACATTTGGATTACTAGAGATTGAAGAGTCTAAACTTTGAAGAATTTTTATTCTAGGATGAGAAGCATGACCTAAACGAAGATGCCAGATATCTAGTGTACTAGGATTGCTAATAGAACATTTGTTTACATTTGATACTTGATGAACTAACTGGTACAGGCTTGCAACTTGTTTAGCTATACCAATCATCCTCCAGCATGTTGTGTCCTGCACAATGCAAATTTCAGATCTAAAGGTGACTATGCAGTTAAGATTTTTAGTAAGTTGGCTAACTGATATAAGGTTGAAAGTGAATGAGGGAACAAATAAAACATTGGTAAGTATAAAAGAATCTGAAAACCTAACTATACCAATGTGACTAACAGATACATGATTACCATTCGGGAGTTTGACAAGTATGTTGGTGACTGGTTTATAGGTCTCAAAGAAGGTTAATGAACAAACAATGTGGTCAGTAGCACCACTATCAAATATCCAGACAGATGTATAAGTATATACTGAACAGGTTGCAATATGAGTACCTTGTGTTTTTGGTGTAGCAGTGAAGGTAGCATTTATTGCCTTAACATGATCTGTGGAAGAAGCTGCCATTTTGGTCGAATTGAGCATTTCCAGAATTTGATTGTACTGTTCTTGTGTAAAAGAAGGAGTACCTTGAGAGATCTCAGTGGGAGGGAGAGAAGGTAATACTTCATTATGAACATTCTTCAGTGTACATGCTCTGTCATAGACAACTCCCTCAGCCTGATTAACCACAGTCATATGTCTTGCCTTAGGCTTGTATCCAGGAGGATAACCATACTTCTTGTAACACTTGTCAACCACATGGCCTAGATATCCACAGTAGCTACATACTGGCCTTTTGCTTGTTGAGTAAGGCTGTTTCTTGAAACCAGAAAATGGTTGATTACCTCCTGATGCAACAGTCTTGGCGTTGAATACACTAGAATCAAGGGATTGATGTGTGGAAATAGTTGCATTGTTCTGCCTCTCTTGTTGAACAACCAATCCAAACACTTTGTTGATTGGAGGAAGAGGGTCAATCAACATAATTTGAGATCTTACTGCTACAAAACTTTCATTTAAACCCTTCAAGAATCTTATCACCTGATCACTCTGTTGATATTTCCTTGCAATTCTTGAGGCTTCACAAGTGCATTGAGGATTACAGGAACATGAAACAATGGGCCTCAGATTCAAGAGTTCATCCCACAAGATCTTGAGATGAGTGTAGTAATCCGTGACTGACATATTCTTCTGTTGAAAAGAAAAAATCTCTTCTTGTAAGTCTGAAATTCTGAATGAGTCTCCTTGTGCAAACCGATCATGTAGATCAAGCTATACATCTCTAGCAGTGTCGATCCATATAATGCTTTGAGCTATGGAAGATGAGAGTGAATTGATTATCCATGACAACACCATTGTGTTACATCTTTCCCATGATGAATACAGAGGCTCAGTCTTTGCTGGTGGATCAATACTACCATCAACAAATTTCAACTTATTTTTGGAAAGCAACGCCATTTTCATGGATCTACACCAATAATGGTAATTTGAACCATTTAACACAGGTAATACAAGAACAAGGGTTGGATTTTCATTGGCATGAAGAAAGAAAGGACTGGAGGAATTAAATTGCTCTGTTTCTGTTGCCATGGTGGCTAAAGAATCAACAAGAAAACTGTTTGGTTGACAAGAAAATGAAAGAAAAACCAAAAGAAACTAAAGAAATGAAAGAAAAATTACGTCATCTGATACCATATTGAATATTGAATACAGGTGATACAAGAACAAGGGTTGGATTTTCAATATTCAATATTCAATATGGCTCTGATACCATATTGAATATTGAATACAGAGAGAAAAATCAATTCTCTTGATTGAAGGTTAAAAGTAAAACTTGCACTTTGCTCAGTCTTTACATGAATATATACACAAGTTGAAAGTTAACTGTCATAACTAACTAAACTGCTACTGATAACCCTCAAACATAACTAACTAACGTGGTTATACTAGAATACATGAGATTCAGCTAAGATTTCTTGCTTCTATTCTATATAAGTTGCTGATGATCGAGAGCATCATCTGGTTCAGCTTCTGTTAGCTAACACTAATCAATTGATGCTTAAAGCAGACAACCTTAATAAATTCTTTTCACATCTGTACCTTATGAGGAAAACAGTTATCTAAGGAAATAAAGTTGCATTGTCTCAACTTCACTCTGATGAGTAACATGTATCAGAATCTCTAATGCCTTATAATCCGCAATTCGAATTGCCTTTTTTCATGCATATGCATCAGTTAGAATGTCAGAGCAGAAAATAACATATCTATGTAGATTAATCAGTCGTCCACCAAACCACTTTTCAAGTTCTTTCTCACTAATAACTTAACCTAAGAACTGTTTTCTTCTTCTAATTAGCCAAAGGCATGTTTTAGCAATCAATTGCTTACAAAACCAAATTTCTGTCAGAAATACATGCTATGCTTATTATTCAACATTGTCAAGCATATTAGTATAAACTAAGTTGAATTTTATGCTTAGAAAGCTGAAATTTATGCATACGAGCAACGCAAAAAGGTTACCTCCAAAATGGGCAGTGTGGAAACGGCAAGCGCGAAGGTGATTGAGCAGAGGATCGAACTGAGTTTTGCAATTCTTGCATGTTTTGAGGTTATTGGTGCTGGGCTTCGCTGTGCAGAGGATTGGAGTAGGACCCAAGTTGGATAGTATATGGCTGGTTTTAATAGCAGATGGGTAAGCGTTGAATGGCTGGTGAATGATTGGTGGGGTTTTGCAAGCGTAAGGCGAGGGAAAGAGAGAGATTGTTAGAGCCATGTGAGCGATAATAATCCTCTTCTTCTTTCTTCGCTCTTCAGCCTTCAGAGTTGGCGCGGCGGTCTCCCGGTTTGGGTTTCGATTTAACGTTTTCCGCTGCGGAAAACGATTAGCAAACAATCAAACCGCTTGGCCGGGTCCAGTTTTTCACCCCCATTTTTTTCATTTTGGCTTAATATTAGTAATTTAAAATAATGTTATCCAAAATACAATATTCATGAATAATACAGAAATAGTCAGTAATATTTTTTAAATAATTTTAAAAAAAACTAATTGGATTTTTTCAATAATTTAATGCCGTTTTAATTGCAAAAGAAAAAAAAGAAATATAAACTTACCATCCAATTTTTTTTGAAAGGAAAGCTGTTTTTCTTTTTTTTTAAAAAAAAATGTGATTTCAAATTATGAGAAGAAATTAATATAATATTCTTTGTTTAATTATCTGGTTTTGATCCATATAAAAAAAAATGAAAGAAGAGGAAATATTTTATTTGCTGATGTAGAGAAAAGGATACGAGGGAAAAAAATTCAAACATTAAATTTTTTAAGAAAAAAATATTGAATTGGGGCTTGAATTAGATGTAACAATTTTAAACATAATACTAATTTTAAACTCATGCGATGCACTGTAATATATTAATCAAACAATAAATTCATTAATAGTATATATTTTTTGAAACTTTATAATATAAATTATTACGTTTATGAGATATCTAATGCATATTTAATATTGTTTTATTTGTAATTTCTATATTATAATATAGTAATATAAAAAAATTATATATTAGAAATAATTATGCAAATTGTGTAAAAATTAAATCAAATTCATATTGTAATTTATTAAATGAATATTAATTATATAAAAAAATTCAACATATTTTTTATTTGAAGAAATTGAAATTTTCTCTATCTTAAAATCAATCTCATATATAATTTTTTAAATGGAGATTTTTTTAATGAATTTTTGTTCAGTTAAAGAAGTAACAAATAATTCTTAAGCATTTATTGTTATCTTTGAATGATACGTGCTTAACTTGATGATCCAATAAATTTCACAAATGAAATAGACGATATGGATAAAATACTAATCTGCGATTTGATTAAATTAAGTTTTAGTTATAACATTATATGAAAATATAACAAATATAGTCATACTATATAAATGTATACATACATATTCCAATAATTTTTTATATTCAAGTTTTTGAGCAAAATGATACACTTTAGACACGAAAAGCTTAATACTTTCTGTCTCAATATTATAATTTGTTGCTTCTATTTTGAACAAAAAAATTTCATTCTAGAGATCTTCAAGTATCTCTCAAATTTTGTAATCGTCATTTTCCTAAATCATGGTCATGGACATATCATTAAATTAAATTGAACATTGAACAATATTACAATAATTGTTAACTAATCAATACCTTCAAAGAAATTTCATTCTGATTGTAAACATATTTATTAATTAATTTCTTAGCTTCAATGTTGAAAACTGTTAGCTTTAAATTGACATATATATTTTGAAATGACAAAAACTTAAGTAATGTTAAATGTTTGATTCATATTATAAATTTGCTTTATCAATTATGATTTTCACAAACCATATTTGTGACGACCAGTATCTCGTGGGGCCGGTCGCACTCAACCGTATTGTCCGCTTTGGATTCTAGAGGTGGCCCTAGGTCCAATGGTTAGTCGTTACTCGAATCGCTTGGATGTCAAGGGTTCGAGTAGCGGCGGACGCGAAAGAAATCCGTGAGGACCTAAGTGCCACGTCAGCTGAACTGACGGGGGCCACCTCTAGAATCCAAAGCGGACAATACGGTTGAGTGCGACCGGCCCCACGAGATACTGGTCGTCACAAAAAAAACGCGCGTTTTATTGTGAGGCCCGCTTCCCGGACTACCTCACTCATTCGTATTGTCCGCTTTGGATTCTAGAGGTGGCCCCCGTCAGTTCAGCTGACGTGGCACTTAGGTCCTCACGGATTTCTTTCGCGTCCGCCGCTACTCGAACCCTTGACATCCAAGCAATTCGAGTAACGACTAACCATTGTCCAATGGTTAGTCGTGACTTGACACTTACAAGTGGTAAGGGGTTCGAGTCACGGCGGACGCGAAAGAAATCCGTGAGGACCTAAGTGCCACGTCAGCCGAACTGACGAGGGCCACCTCTAGATTCCAAAGCGGACAATACGGATGCGTGAGGTAGTCCGGGAAGCGGGCCTCACAATAAAAAGCGCGTTTTATTGTGAGGGGTATCATGTCACGGTTTTCAGACCGAGGGCCGAAGCCAGGGCCCACTCACTCAACCGTACTGTCGGTCCAATGGTTGGTCGTTACTCGAATCGCTTGGATGTCAAGGGTTCGAGTAGCGGCGGACGCGAAAGAAAACCGTGCGGGGCCTTGATATGATACCCCAAAGCGGACAGTACGGTTGAGTGAGTGGGCCCTGGCTTCGGCCCTCGGTCTGAAAACCGTGACATGATACCCCTCACAATTTAAATCTGTCACGACCCGAAGGCCGCGACTTTCCTTTAATACTTATACTTTTCTTAGTCTACAAATTTATGGACTAAATTTTTCTTTTTCATTTTAAGGTTTGTATTCGGTGTCCGTGTAGTTACTATAATATCTAGGTGACCTATAGTCATTCCATTTAATTATTAAACAAACACGGAAACGGTTCTTAGTTACATCCCGACTTGTTAAACAGAATATGTACTGTGTATCAATTTAAGTCTTACATGTAAACAAGTATTTTATAAGAAACATATACCTCGGAAGACTAGTAGCAAGTCCATATACAGTCTCCGATGCCCACTGAGCAGCTCACATGGCAGATGCTAACTTCAATAATCTGAAAGAGATGAAATTTAGTGGGGTGAGCAAAACCACGGCTCAGTAAGATACTAATATAAATACAAGAGTAGGATTACACTGTCTTAATCTGCAATGCTTAAAACTTGCAAATTTGCAATTACAGTTAATCTTTTCTCATCGATAACATATCATTATCTCATTTCTTGTCATCTGTCTATCACTTATACTTTTAAAATTATCATCATAATCACTTTTCAGTCTTCTTGTCCTTACACTATAGTGCATCGCACAACAATCTGTCGTATCCAAATTGAATGTCATATACTATTAGTCTATATTTTCCTCTATCTCGGAGTACATCATGTCTAATTGAAGCACCATATCAATTCACTTTATATTTCATAATCATACTCCTGTAATTTATCATCTCATATCACTTTTCCTTATAGAGAAATCATGATCACCACAGTGTAAGTTCACAATTCTCTTCATATCTATCATATGTTCATGTATCATATCATGTCATCGTCTAGATGAAATATCATTTATGTCGAGTCATAACATTTCTAAAGGGGAGGGTAATTCTACGGGATGACTTAGATGATTAGCGTTTTGTATAGAGGGATTTTTGTTTTCTAAACATACAGTTTATGTTTGTGACATCCGCAGATAATGTTATATTATTTGCTTATATTTATAATTACGTTTTCATCCTCGTTCATTGCTTTTCTTACATGTTACAAATATAAATTAAAATATATAATTTATAATTGGATAATACATTCATTTAAAGAAATAAATATGAAAATACAATAATATTTTATAAAATATCAAGGCTCATCTAAGTTAATGGTTTCTCTAGTAGCAACATCCGATCTTGATAAGAAATTTTGAAATTCCTCAATACGTGATATATATGGAAGCTCCCATTCACGAGCAGAATCCCAACGATATCGATACCAGTTGCATGCAATCGGAGGTATTGGTGCGAATGGGTCCATAAATACCTGAAAAGTAGCATGTTAAGCGTATGTACAATCCATAAAACACAAAAAGTCAACTATACGTAAATATTATTATTATCAATACCTCAACAAAGTGCGAATCGTTAACAAATCCAATTGCAATAAATCCATGCTGTAGTAGTGGAGGTGGTGCACTTCTCAGTGGGAGATATGTCAAGCACTGTCTCGAAGATAAATGGACTAGCACAACTTGATACCGTGTTGCTATCAAATGACCCATATCGGGTAAGGTCATCCATTTATCATAAGGAGCCGGTGTGTTGAAATACGATAATGTCTCTATCAATTCATCAACACGCTCTACGGATCCATAGAGATTAGCATAATAAGCTCGAAAATTACATATCTCATGAATCAAATCTTGTCGCACCTTAGCCCATGCATCAACACCCATGCCCTGCAAACCAGCTATAGCTCGAAAACCACAATTTCCATCTGATTCAACATCCATAATAGAGCATATGTGTTGGCGTATCTCTAAAGGGAAAGAATCAATATATTTGATTTTCTTTTTCCGATGAACTGGTAGTTTCATCTTCTTTACCATTGAATTGACTAAGACGGGTGTTGAGGTGCTATCCTGTTGAGATTCAACAATCTCAAAGTATGATGGGCCACGTCGAGTTGATTTGTCTGAATGACCTTTGGTCTTAGCTTTCTCGAGTGGAGGAACAAGGAAGGTAGTTGCTGGATCACCCAGTTCCCTTAACTTTTTCTTCAAGGCTAATTTTCCTAAGAGATCACATGCATCGAAGCGTTTAACTATAAGCTCCCACTCAGCATCAAGATTCAGCTCAGACATGTAACCAACATTGATCTTCTTCAAGTCCAACTTTGACCAGTAGGGATCCACAACGGATAAGGGAATTGGTTTTTCATCTCTTATTAATTCAGCAATCTCGTGAGCACAAGGCAACCCATGTGTACTTCGAATGACACAACCACAGGCAAGATGGTCAATGCCAATATCATTTGCTCGTTGTGCCTCCTTTAAAATAATATTCAATGCTGTCCTAGACACCAATCCTCGCAACTCCCTAAACAAAGTTGGCCGAAAATTATGTTCAACAACAATAAGACTTTTCTCAAACGAAGCCTTTATCTCCGTATGTTGCAGCTCAATCAGGGAGTTCATAATTTTCCAAGATCTATCAAAATCTCCTTGAGACGAACCAAGGTGTCTCTTTAATTCGCATGTGCACTCTTCGCCCTACATGACATCAGAAAAGTGTTTATTATAATGATGTATAATATAAATTGTGCAATAAAACAAATTTTAAACTTTATAAACCTGTATACCTATTAGTTGTAACATTTTCGAAGTGCTTTACTTTATTTGTCCACGCAGCAACAAATCTCTCTTTAGACTTATTTAACCATGTGTTAGTCAAGTACTAGAGTGCTCTTGGATAAGAACGGTAATGAGTTACTATTGAACTTAAATTTGTTTCGTACTCATACTCATTCGAAGAGAATACAAGAATACCCCAAGCTGACATAAATGCCTCCCACTTCTCATTGCTCTCAAACAACTTTTTACAATGAGCAAGTACATTCTTTGATATATGCCATCTACATAAGAGATTGGTTGCACTAGGGAACACTGTCTGTACTGCTGTCAACAATGCCAAATCCCTATCAGTAACAATGACGAAAGGTGTTGAATCAGAAGACATCAAGCTTCTTAGTTTCTCTAATGCCCAAGTATAGTTATCAGTGCGTTCAGCCTCCATGTAAACAAATGCAACTGAAAATGTCAAATTTGTACATGTCACACCAACAATCTCAAGGAGTGGGAGTCGATATCTATTAGTTTTATATGTACAATCCATAATTAACACATGGGGAAAAGCATTCAACAAATCCTATAGCTGTCAGATGTGCCCAAAATAAATCTCTAACACAATCACTTAACTCATCACTCCTATGCCACTCCACATATTTACATTCATTCAAGTGTTTCATGAGTTGTTGCATCTGTGATCTACCAGCTTTGTCAAGCATTCTATATTTTTGTCGTGCATTGTAGATAGTCTTCATCGAACTCACATTCTTCTCATCATGTTATTTCAACATCAGTAATATATTTCTTGGTTTTACCATAACATTTGTCATATCACCCACCATATTTTGCTCTTTCACTGTTAAACGACCAGCAAAGGAATGTCGTTCTAAATGTTTTGCAGCCAAATGATTATGCATCCCATATACTACTTTCACTGCCCATTCATCATCCCTATCCAATTTCACCCCCTGTAACTCGAATGGACAATTACATTTCTTTGTTCCTGTTCCCAAGCGACGGAATTCATCTGTGTTTGACTTATATGCTCCATGCCTTTCACATACAAGTCAAGTCTAGGTTTTCTTCGGGGAACACCAACATCTGATGATCTAATCACAATAACAAAACCCAAGTCTCTTCCAAGCTCTCTAGCCCATGTGATCAAGGCATTTCGACTATTGAAGACCTAAAACAAAATAAAATTAATAATTAGTCTTTTGTACTATATTTCTATTAAAACCTTATATTAATTTTAAATATACTTACTTGGTTAGTAGTAAATGCATGAGTATAATCAAATATTTCTTCATCTACAACTTCCAATTCTCCAGATACTACTATGATGTCAATCTGCAAATATTAAACAAAGTAATTAATTATAATTACTTAAAAAAATGATAACTACTTAACTTTAAAAAACACAAATCAATTATATAATAAAATACATATCAATTATACAATAAAAATAACTACTTATCAAAAAATTACATATCAATTATATAATAATACATAACCACTTAAAAAAAACAAAAAACTTCCTGACAGCAATATTCGTGCAACTAGATTTGTGCAACGAGTCCACTTATGCGCAAGATAACTTGCGCATATTTGCACTTTATGCGCAACTGAGTTTATGCAGAAATGGAAGTATTGCGCAACCTATCTTGCGCACAAACTTGATATTTGCGCAGCTTAGATTGCGCTATATCTTCATTACTGTCGAAATCCGATTGCCCAATAATCGAAACCTGTGAAAAAAAATGCATTACCTGTTTTCCTTCTTCTTCTCCTTCTTGAATGCTTTCATA
The DNA here is from genome assembly GCA_031772115.1 of Heritiera littoralis. NCBI lineage: Eukaryota > Viridiplantae > Streptophyta > Magnoliopsida > Malvales > Malvaceae > Heritiera > Heritiera littoralis. The sequence goes on from JAPDPK010000009.1 coordinate 5,565,027, forward strand.
TCCCTCATAACTATAATAGTAGCTATTTTCACTTACATTTTCCATTATTTTTGTGAAAGAAAATAGATTTTAAGCTTTAGAAGAAGAAAATGATGAGAAGCAAGAAAAGAGAATAAAGCAGAGCGATAAGAGAGAAAAAAGAGAAAAAGAGTACGGTATTTGTCTTATGGCTGAAGATATATTTATTAAACATTTGATATACTGATTTCCGCGAGAAATGGATTTGGCAACGGATGATTTTGCGCAAGATGTCTTGCGCATATCATTTTCCGTATAATCAGTCCCTATGCGCAGCTTGTCTTGTGCATGGCTCCATCCCTCTACTCATCGCTTTCTTCTTCTAAAGCAGAAAATAGATTTCTGCTTTTTCACAAAAACAATGGAAAAATGCAAGTGAAAGTAGCTGTTATAATAGCTATGAAGGATATGAAAACATTGAAGAAGGAAGAGAAAAAGGAAAACAGGTGGGTTTTTGTTTTCACCGGTTTCGTTTTGCGCGCAATCGGACTTGCACAGTTATCAATTTCATGCGCAGTCTAGCTTGTGCATATTGGCCATCCTTGTGCAAGCTAGTTTGCGCATAAAGAACATTTTTGCGCAGACTAGCTTGCGCAACCTGGCCATTTATACGCAAACTAACTTGCGCATGAGGTTGATATGGTTGATAACTTTTTACCCTATTTTAGCTAATGGTTTCGACAATCTCTTTTGCATCAGGCTATGGCATCAGACATCAATTGCATCAGGCTATGGCTGCAGTATCGCATGAGGCTATGGCTCCTTACAATGCTCTCCCGAGACTTAAGCCTCGTTTGGCAATGAAGTGGGATCCTGCTTTTGGGCTAACTTGCGCATGAATGGCCATGGCAATGAAGGAGAAAAATGCCAGTGCCTAGCAACAAAATTGTTTTCATCGGTTTCGCTTTGCGCGCAATTGGAGTTGCACAGTTATCAATTTCATGCGCAGTGTAGCCTGCACATATTGGCCATTATTGCGCAAGCTGGTTTGCGCATGCAGAACAGTTTTGCGCAGACTAGCTTGCGCAACCTGGCCATTTATGTGCAATCTAACTTGCGCATGAGGTTGATATGGTTGATAACTGTTTACCCTATTTTAGCTAATGGTTTCGACAATCTCTTTTGCATCAGGCTATGACATCAGACATCAATTGCATTAGGCTATGGCTGCAGTATCGCATGAGGCTATGGCTCCTTACAATGCTCTCTCGAGACTTAAGCCTCGTTTGGCAATGAAGTGGGATACTGCTTTTGGGCAAACTTGCGCATGAATGGCCATGGCAATGAAGGAGAAAAATGCCAGTGCTTAGCAACAAAATTGTTTTCACCGATTTCGCTTTGTGCGCAATTGGACTTGCGCAGTCATCAATTTCTTGCGCAGTCTAGCTTGCGCATATTGGCCATTCTTGCACAAGCTGGTTTGCGCATGCGGAACATTTTTGCGCAGACTAGCTTGCGCAACCTGGCCATTTATGCGCAAGCTAACTTGCGCATGAGGTTGATATGGTTGATAACTTTTTACCCTATTTTAGCTAATGGTTTCGACAATCTCTTTTGCATCAGGCTATGGCATTAGACATCAATTGTACAACTCAGCGTCTCATTATTTCATTAATGTCTCTTTGAACATATTAATTCATGGCAATTTTGCATAGTAATCTTTTACAACAAATTTTCAAACCAGTTTTCCAACCAGTAATTCAACAGCCATGGCAAATTAGGCAATACAAAACCGCTACTGAGTTGTTGGAAGACTGAGTAAAACTGCAAGATTCTAACCACTTAAATAGAGATGACTGAGTCACCATCACTGCTTTCACTATCACTACTATGCTCCCACTCTCGCTCCCACTTCCACTGGCACTCCCGCTTCCACTGGCACTCCCGCTACTCTCACTTCCACTACTACTGCTTGAGCTCGAAGTCTGTTCTTCTTTCCCTTCAGCATTCACCTGAGCTCTAAGAGCTTCTGCTGCATTATGCCCCACGATGGAGAACGATGGAGACGGAGAAGAAGAGCTTCCGAGGAACGATAGGATTTTCTCTTATGTTTTTTGTTTTTAAGGTAAAATGTGGTAGGAGGGTTAAATGGTCAAAAATTTTGAATTTGTAATATTTTTTTTGCGGGGCACACATATATGGAGTAGGAAGAGTAAAATAGGGAGTTTATTTAGAACTTCTCCAAACCCACCTTGATAGCTTAATCAAAAATCATAATAAAACAGTTGAACAAAATGTCAATATAAAGAAAGGATCTCATTCTAAATTGAAAAAAAAAATTCATACTCAATATACAGTTTAAGGGAAAACAATTGGCATGAGATTAAGTAAGAAGCGTTTATAAAACAAAAACCCAGAACGAAATGACCGGAAGAGAGTAAGTAATCCAGCCATTAGAGAGAAAAACGGAGAGGTTTCCGAGGGAAACTTTTCTAAATACTGTAGCCTTTGCCCGCGCAAGTTAGCGATTCCTACTAACGAGTCAAAAAGACCAAATTACCCGCTGTGGCCCAATTCTCTCTCTTTCTTGTCTTTTGTTTTTTTTTTTTTGGTACAGTTCTTGTCTTTTGTTTTATTTCTCAAAAATTTCTTCTAGGGTTTCAAAAATGGCAAATAACAGCAATAAAGAGGAACCAAGCACTGCTCCAAAGCCTAATCGATGGTATAATATAAGTTTAGGGTCTTCCTTCAAGGACCAACACCACCCTTCTTCCAAATTCTGCACTTTACGCTGTAAGTACTCATTACCCCTCTTAATTTTTCTGGGTTCTGTTTGGTTTCCATGAAAAGACTTTCTTGTACTAAGTACCGCTCTTGCTTTTTCTGGACTATTTATTATTTCGAAGAAAACGAAAGAAAATAGTTTCTCCTCAACTTGTATGTATGATTTCTTTTTAATTTAATTTTGTTCTTTTATCATATTATTAAAACTATTTAGAAAAAAAATAGGAATTTTATAATAATAATAATAATAATAATAATAATAATAATAATAATAATAATAATAATAATAATCGAATTCAATTTTGAAAAAAAGAAGTGCAACCAAAGAGATTATTACAGTAATATATACTCGAAGAAAATTAGAGTAGGGTAACAGAGAATTTTTTTCAGTATACCTCGAGTTGCTTTTTTTTTTCTTCTGATTTTAATTTTCGAATAGAGCAATATAAAGGAGGGGTTTGATTCGCAATCGTTACTTTCAATGGGAATAAATTGATGTATTCTTTTTCTATCAGTATCCTGAATTGCAAATCATTGAGTTTTAGGATTTAAATTTTGTTTTTCTCGCAATCCTTTACCAAAATGAATATGAAATTTAAGCATTTAACCAATTTGAATTGGATATTGTTGGTTTTGTCTCCAGTAGTGAATCTCCGACTTTGAGATGGTTTGCATATTGAGAGTTGGAATTGGTGTTTATGAGATAATTACTTTCTCCATTAGCTAGGAAGTTTACTTTTTTTGCCTTCTTTTTCATGATGTTTGATTATCAATCTAGTGGAGGTGTTTGTTATAAGATCAACTTCAATTCGTTTGATATATTTATTTCTATCAGTATCTAAAATATTTGAGAGTGTAGAAATATAAGTTTAGATCTTTTTTTGATTATGTTCCAGATGAATTTAAGCCAGCATCAATTGACAAGAGCCAACCAGGATTATTCCACAAGGCTAAGGATAACCGGGTTAAGGTTGAATTTGAAAACAACCAACATGGAAAACCCAAGGTGACGTTTGAGGGTGTCAGTGAAGATTACAAGGATAATGATGCAGTTTTGTTCTTTGATGGTGAGACCTTTCGGTTGGAGCGGTTACACCGAGCTGTGAAGCGGTTGAGACATGTTCGGCAGCCTGGTGAGTCCACAGCTGCAGCTACCACATCCATGGCTCCTTCAGCTGGCCCTGCTGCAGAGTCTTATTCACCTCCACTTGGTAAAGTACTGAAGCCAGAGTCTGTGAACAAAGGCCCTATTCTGCCATTGCCAGTGAGTTTACTTGACTTCAGCAATGTCATGCATCTTTTGCTATGAGCAAAAGCAAAGGATCACATTTGTTTATAATCATTGTTGAAACTGCGTTTTGACAGCCTGCTACTTAACTGCTGTTTTTTTTTTGTGTAAATTAGGCATTACTGTTGTTAATAAGATCTAAAATTATGTTAATTTTTCTATTTGTCCTGTTTTCTATGTGATTGTACAGCTTCAGGTGGAACGCATTGACACTGGGGACTTTGAGATTGGAGGTTAGATTCTCATTGTTTATTAGATGCTAATCTCGTTAGCTTAGGCCTTTATCATGATGATTTTACTATTCTATCTGAATTTGAGTTCAAACTGGAAATAAAAGACAATCATCTTTACTGATTGTCAGAATCCAGCTGGCTGAGCTTCTGTAGATATATTAACTACTTTTTATTTCAAGAATTTGTTGTTTGTAGTCAATTTGTTTTATCATGGAAAACTCTCACTTCACTGCCCGTATTGCAGAATCTAGAAAGGAGAACAATGCAGAGTACCCATCTTCAATTCGTAATCAACAAACTGTGTCACCAGATCCTAAAAATTATGAATCAGAAGAACAGGTGGACATAGTCAACGATGATGATGACAATGATGGTTTGGAGACTGCTAAGCAAGACGATGCCTCTGAAAAGGTTTCCACTGGTATGGGCATCGATATTAACTTACCTCATCAAGCTGATACAGATGAGATTGCTGATGTAGATGTAAGTGATGATGAAGAACATAAAGTAGGACGTAATGCAGCCGAAGCTCTTAGGGCTCAGGTGAATGCTGAAGGGAAAGAAGAACTGACTTCAAGCTCAAGTAGCAGTGGAAGTGAGAGCAGCGGGAGTGGCAGTGGAAGTGGGAGCGCGAGCAGTAGTACTGATAGTGAAAGCAGTGATGGTGATTCAGTCATCTCTATTTAAGTGGTTAGAATCATGCAGATTTACTTAGCCTTCCAACAGCAGCATAGTAGCTGTTTTATATGGCCTAATTTGGCATTTTTGTTGAATGAATGGTTGGAAAACTGGGGTTCAACAATTGTTGTGAAAATTTACTATGGAAAAGTTATTTGAGATTTTTTTTTTGTTTTGCATGGCCATGAATTAAAATGTTCAAAAAGACATTAATGAAATAATGAGAAGCTGAGTTGTACAGAGATATGCAAGTAGTGCTGTGAGAAATCGATTCAAAAGCATCTTCTATGGTTCAAAAGCCTTTTTTTTTTGGTTGTTTGGCATTTTGATGAGTATTAAAATGCTGCCTTTGGCCAAAATGCAGGCTTCCACTTCATTTCCAAACAAGGCTTAAGAAGCTGATCCTCGGTGCAACAAATTAATAGCTATTCAAACATTGTAAAGATCTATGTCTCACATTTTGTTGTATTTAATTTTTTTAGCCTTCAATTACTGAAAATAATCAAATATCATGGTTGTAAAAATGCTATGGTGGTAGTAGAGAAAGCTGTTGAAAAGAGTCTTAAAAACTAAAGCTGCTCAATTCTTCTTCCTTGAATTTTTAGCTCTGAGCAAATTCCACCCAATATTTTGTCATCATGGAGAGAATAACATTCAGGTTGTTATTACCAGAAGGAAAATGAAATTTGAGAAGGAAAAATATTCATGCCCCTATTTTCTAAAACAGACAAGGTTTTTTTTTTTTTTTTTTGGTGACAATTCTATGCAAAAGATGGAACAGCTGATCTGAGATTTTGAGAGTTCTGCATGGACTCCTTCCTTTGCCAAAACCGTTGGTAGATACAAAGATGTTGCCTTGCTGGTAATAGCTGTTCAAACTGAAACCCAAAGCCACAGAACAAAAGGAATGTTCCATCATTTATAGCAGCTGCATAGCATAGATAGTTTCAAAAGTCACAATTGCTAATGCTAAAATCATGACTGTATGCAATGCAATAATGAAACCATAAGCAAGAATGAAGTAAAAATAAACAGATGAAACAATTCCAGAAAGATATTATGCAAATAATAATAAGCAGATTTAGAGGCATATTGAGGTCAAAAATAAATGTAAATAAATTGTTTGTTTTGTTTTTGAAAATTTTGTTACAATCTTAGATGGTCAAAAGCTTAGCGAGAGAAGCAACAGATGATGGCCTGTAGCGAAGGCATTAGTTATCCCTTGAATCTCATAAAGACGCAGGTTCACTCTTTTCCTGCTCAGCGTCTCTTTCCCCGTCACTTCCTTGACCTCCTGTATATCCATTCTGTAACATTTTATGTTCTGTAGGTAAATTCTTTTTGGCTTTCCTGCTTCCTTCCACTTTCCACAAATCCCACACCCGGGTTTTGGGTGGAGGTGATGCGTCTGCAATAGGAGCAACTAATCCTGGCTTGCCATCATCTATAACTCCATCAACTAAACCGTACTCCTTAGCTTCCCAAGGATTCATGAAATTATCCCGGTCTGTATCTATTTCAATCTGCAAAATAATGGATGGTAAAAATAGGACAATTCAAAAAGGAAAATCAAAGCGAGGTGCAAGAAATAGTTGATAAAAGAACGTCAGAAGGCATATCAATAAATATCCAATCCAACCTGTTTTTCAGGCTTTCCTGTGACTCTTGATAATATCTTGTTCAGCTTAACCCTATGGTACACCATTTCTCTTATTCGTATGCTCATCTCCGTCGCCTGGAATCACATGCAACAGTTTAGTGTGAATAACAGAAACCACCAGAAATTAACTAGCTACAGACAATTGTATCCTTCTAAAGTGACATCCGTCTTAAAATGAGCCAGACAAATTACTAGCCATGTTCAAGTTAGGCTTGTTCTATCAAGTAGAAAATTTTTCTCCTGTCCTCGATCTTTTGCCATTTAAGAACTCCATTTTTCCAATGGTTAAAATTATTTCATGTTGCAAGAAAGTTACACTTGAACAATAAGAAAATTTTGCTTCTAATTAGCCAAGGACACATTAAGAAAAGCAATCTATATTTATATATGATGAAATACCTTCTGATTCATATATGTAGAAAAACATTCTACATAATTTGCTTGTGATTAATATAGCATTCTTCTTCAGCAATTTGCATGTAAATCAAACAAAAGTGAAAGTTCTACGAGAAAATTGCAAGAGACACATTAAAAAATTTCCCCCTACATTAATATGTGACTGAAACAGTTACCAACTAATTCCAATCATCATATAGCATTCTTCTTTGGCATATTTGCATGTATATTAAAAAAACACAGAATTAGCCAAAAAAAAAAAAACTTGTATTGGCAATATTATACGAGAAAGCACTCAAAGTTAGCATGGTTATATATAGACTTCAACGTATAGCATGGTCACTTTCGCAAAAATAATGCAATCAAATCTCTTATCGATTTAAGCCACATCCATTTTACTTAATTATTTACCTATGTCCCTTGGTGTACCAATATCTTCTAAGGGAGCAAAGAGTATAAGAATTTATATTTGAAGCATGTTCAAATATCCACACAAGTGATGATTGCAATTTCAGTCCCGATTATAGAAGAGCATCCAAAATTTGAAGGTCCAAATCAGAAAGCAAGCATGCCAAGTTTAATAACAAAAACAGACAATAATTAAATCAAACTTTCAGGTAGAAATTTGAACGCAATCATTTCATATTCAATAATGAAAACAAAGAATGAAGTTATTAATGCCCAAAAGCCCTCAAATGAAGATGCATAATTCTTATCTCTGATGATCAATGTTCATAAATTAAACAGGGCATCACACACTTACTTTGCCTCCAGCAGTTCCAAGTGGTTGATGAATCATCACTCTTGAATTGGGCATGCAAAACCTCTTCCCTTTCGTACCAGTAGCCAGGAGGAATGCACCCATTGATGCAGCAAGCCCCAGGCAAATAGTTGAAACATCTGCTTTGCACATCTTCATTGCATCATATATTCCCATTCCTACATGCATCGATCAATGAGGGAAGGTTAACATAACCAGAAGGGTGACAAAAAGCTTAGATATACTCAACTCTCATAAGCAGCTAAAATATTTGCATCATCTATGTGAATACTTTATCGCAGCCAATTAAGTAATTCTAGCACATTCATTTTCTTGAACTGCTAAACTCAAAACCACAAAGATGCAAATTTAAAGAAATCACCGCCCAGATTATTTTGCTTTCACATACTGCTAAAACTAATACAGTCACCATTCTCACACCTTGGAACAGACAAAACTCCATACATTATATACAACAGCTTTTCTTTAATATATACACAAACCATAAACTTGAAGTTCCCAGGTGCTAAACAAAAAAGGCTCGTGCAGCTCGGTGCTTAACAACATTATAAAATCCCAACATGAATACAATGCCACGTGGACACCACACTTCTAATTCTTGAACTCTATTTTACCCTTTCGATTGCATCTTAAGCAGCCAAAAAAAATTCTGCTTTTTTCAACATCCAATATTTTAGCTAGTTTCACAAGTCCTGAATGAACTAATGATTTGTTAAACCGGATGCAAAAGGGCACACAGGAACAACTAACAATTGGTGAAGTTAGTGATAAGTTCTGATCTATTTACCAAGATATCTAAATAATACAAAGGTAGGAAATGAAGCTCGGATTTTGGAATGCTTCTTGCAAGCTATGTCTATGTGCTTGCTTATCCAAGAAAAATATCAGCAGAATTTCATGAAAACCATTTTGTAAAATATTTTATTCATTTATCACTTCAGCCATTAATAAAGCACGAAAGAAACCAAAAAAAAGGATAAAAACAAATAGCAAGAAAAATTGTGCTAATTAGAAAACCTAAGGATCATTTAAATTAGCTAAACCCAACATTTACACTAGCTTTCTGAATAAAAATCAGGAAGTAGAAATATTTAGTTGCTCACTCAACCTTTCTTATGCTACACTTGCTTTTGGTCACTTGATTTCTTTAGGCATTTGCTGTCTCAACCAATAACTATCAGGACCATTTACAAACCATAAGATTACCTTGAAGCTAATCAAGCTACAAACTTTAGGAGCTTGCCTTACTGTAGAATACAAACAACAATACCCTAAAAACCTAATCTCAAACTGTTGGAAACAGTTTATTGAATTCAAAAGCCCATTCTAATGCATATGAATAAAGGCAAGAATAAAAGGAGAGATGCAGCGAAGCAAGCACATGGAAGAAAACCTAGACATACCAGCGGTCACAGAGCCACCGGGTGAATTGATGAACAATTTTATTTCCTTCTTGGAGTCTTCAGCATCCAGAAGCAAGAGCTGACTTATAATCAAATCTGCGGTCATGTCATCCACCTGTTCAACATCAATGGAAAATTAAATAGATTCAAACATGAGAAACTTCAAAACTCAGCCAAAACAACCACCAAGGCATTTGAATTCAAATTATAAAACAAAAAAAAGTTAGCAAAACCCATCTAAAAACAATTTCAATCTTTAACCTACAACAATGCTGAAGAGAGATAATCCCAGTTCCTCTATCTTCCATAAAAAACACACACAACACAATACAAATAGATGCTAATAAACAAATCACTTTCCAAGTTGAATTATAAAGATAAAAACAAGCAATTCTAGAAATAGAAAAAGGGAGTGAAATAAAATAACGCACTAAACACAAACACTATTGAAAATCATAAATCCATTAAAACCGAACCCACTTTCCTAATTGAAATATAATCTAAAAACAAAATCATGTACTTGAAGAAAAAAGAAACCCACTTTCTTAATTCAGTTATAAAGCAATAAAAAAACAAGAACTTACGAAAAAAGAAAATAAAAGAAAATAAAACCTGAGAACCCAAAAAGACAATCCTTTGACGAAGAAGCATGTTGGTAGTATCAAGCTCTTCAAATCTAGGAAACCAAGCAGAAGCTGAAGCCGGAGTAACAGCGGATAAATCAGAGACATCCCAGTTGCTAGATAAGGTAGCTGATTTTGGATATGAACTCTTCAAAGCCTTGACACAGACGGTTTTCTCTCTTCTTTTAGTTGGAAACAGAAACTGTTTGTTAACAAGACATGGTGGTGGTTTGGCTATGTGGGTTAAACTCATCTCCATGTTTTCTTTTAAGAATGTTGGGACTTCTTTCCTTTGTATTTGTTTTTGGTTTCTGTCTGTCGTTTGGTTATGCTGGAAAAGTAGTTGAAAAAGACGACAAGCAATAACAGATATATTGGCTATTAGTAGAGGTGGCAAAAGTTGACCGATCCGAAAAATTTATCTAATTAACTTGAATCCAAACTCGATCTATCTAATTTGATTAAAAAAGTCAACGACCCAAATCCAACCTGATCCGAATTCGAATTGATCTGAAACCAAATTTATCCGAATTTACATTGATCCAAACCCAACCGGATCCGAACCCGAATTGATCCGAATCTAAATTCATAGATTAACTCGAACCCGAATTGATCCGAACCCAAATTGACCCGAATCCAAATTTACCCAAACCTAAAAAGATTGAAACTTAAATTTAAAATTATCAATAAATATTTACATGTTAAAATTAAATATCAAAGTATTTTAATATAGTAAAAATATAATTTTTTCAATAATATGAGTGTTATATATTTTTTTAATCTAGTTAAATTTAAATATTCACTTTTATATTGCATTCATTTGAACCTAATATATAATTATTTAATGGCTAATCTACAATAGAGTACAGAAGCTATATCATCTACACTAATGTCTCCAATTATTTTATAAAAAATCAAAATAAATTGAAGAGATATATAGTACTGTTTTATGATATTTAGTAGGGATTATTAAATTACTTTGATTCAAAAGTTATTAATTATTGTAGATAATAAAAATAAAATGAAAAAAATGTAATTAATTTATGAATATTGATAAATATATATTATAAAGAAAACTATCATACAGATTATTAAATATTTTGATTATTTCAATCCCAATTGTACTATAGGTCATATAAGAAGAAAATTTTATTTTCATAAGTTTTGTAATTCTTAGAAATATGGTTTCAGTTGATTTTCATACCAGATAAATCACATCAAGATGACCAAAGCTTAATCTAATAAATCTGTCTAATCGACTCGAATCCAAATCCGACCAATCTGAATCCAAATTTGACCAACTCGGATTGACTAAAAAAGTCAACAACCCAAACCGGACCTTATCCAAACGCAAAATAATTCAAACCCGAAATAGACCGATTTTTCCTTGACCCAAACCCGACCTTATCTGAACCCGAAATGATCCAAATTCGAAATAATCCGATTTTTTCTTAACCCGAAATGATCCGATCCAAAATGATCCAACCCAAACTCGATCCAATCCGCTCATTTGCCACCTCTAGCTATTAGCATTGGTAGGATTGATTTTCTTGATAAAACTAAATAACAAAACAGGAGTTTTCTAGTTAAAAAAAAATCAATTTACGGGATTTTTGCCCAAATTATTCTTGGAAAAAATAAAACAGAATTATTGCTTAAAATAATTAAAAAATTAATTACCCAAAATATAACAAATGAAATATTAGGTCTGTTTCTTTTTCGGAGAACAATGAATAATCAATTACTATTAAGATTTAAATGCTGGTTTAAAAAAAATGATTAAAATCTTAGAGATGTAGTAATAAATTTTAATATTCTTAAATTTTGATTGAATATTTTACATAAAGGTAATCGGGAGATTCTACAGTAAGGTCGTAAAATATCGACCTTATTGTAAGGTCATGATATCTCATGAGATATTGAATATCTCATGAGATATTGAATAAAATTTAAAAATTATTTAAATATGTTAATAATTGCTTAACAGGTTAACAGGTAAACCAAAATTTAATTAAAAAGATTTAAATTACATATTTATCCTTTTAAAAGGTAAGAAAATATTTATATTTACATCTTTAACCATTAATCAAAATTAAATTACGATATTACCCATAAATATTAAAAAAATATAAGGTAATTTGACCAGAAAAGTTTGGGAAGTCGACTTCCCGTGTATAGAAGTCGACTGCCCCAGTTATTTTACTCTATAGATTGATTCTAGCATATGGGCAGTCGACTTCTTATAAATGGCAGTCGACTGCCAAATGTAATACGTGATTTATTTTACTGTTAATTATCATTTATTTGAACTCGTAGTATTTTTATAATTAATTACTTAAAATTTATCCTGAGTTACATTAATTTTTATGCTAATTATTATAGATTTTATTAATATAATAAAATTTAAGATGTCATATATTTTATGATAAGTGTTATAAATTTTATGATCAATTAGATAAATTTTACGATATATTACGGTGAATGTAATAAATTTTACGATAAATCTAATAAATTTTACGTGAATTATATGAATTTACGATGAATGTAATAAATTTTACGATAAATCTAATAAATTTTACGTGAATCACATGAATTTACGATGAATCCAATAAATTTTACGATGAATTTCATTTAATTTACGATGAATTTCATAAAATTTACGATGAATATCATAAAATTTACGATGAATCGCATTGAATTTACGATGAATATCATAACTTTTATAATGATTCTAATAGTTTTAAGTTAATTCTAGTAACTTTACACTTATTACTATATTTTTACGGTAATATAATGATTTCATGATTAGTAATCATAATTTTACAATTATTGTTATCAACTGCGCACTACTTGTATTAGTTTAATGCATACTCTAATGTTTGATGTTTAATGATAATAATTTGATGTGTTAATATAAAAATAGGCTTCCGGAATTTACTTTTAGGAAATAAAATAAATAATTTGATTATTTAATTCAACATTCACTTATTATTGAATTTAAAGATTAAGTCCAAGGTAGTTGGTTAAAAAGTCAAGTCGAATTCAATTATCTTAACAATGACTCAAGAAGATCGTAAACCTAATCAAGTTTTACTTAGTTTTTTTTAAAAAAATTAATATCATTATTGCAATTCGTTTTGATGGTGGTGGTGGTGATCAATATTATGATGATTATAACTACAATTGTTGTTATTATATTTATGTCGATTCTAATTAAATTTACAATTAAGCATTATATTTATATGTATATTACATTATTTTTAAGCTGATTATAAAAATTTGTACATATAATTGATAATTTTTTTATGATTATTCTTTTATTTTTATTCTTATTTTTATTAAATTTACATTAATAAATTAAAAAAATATATTAACAAAATATTTAAAAAGATATTTTTCATGGGGAGTCGACTTCTCGAGAAAGGAAGTTGACTTCCCATGTGCATTCTGGAAACAAAATGCTACTGTCGATGTAGCAGTCGACTGCTTAATTATAGCAGTCGACTGCGTTTGAAACAGAAAGCTTTAGTGAATTTTATGACAATGGAAGTCGACTGCCACAATTAAGCAGTTGACTGCGTTTAAAACAGAAAGTTTTTGTGCATTTTACGACAATAGCAGTCTGTAAAAACTACAAACTTTGTACCATGTTGATGAATAAATAAAAGACATGGAGTAAGTTGAGTATTATGATATATGTTGTAAGTAATAATCTTATGCCAAGTAATGAGGATGAAACCTTAAATTTGTGGAATTAGAAAACAAATAATTTATACTTTTGTGTCATTTGGAAAATCTCATAACTAAGTTCAAGAATTTAAATATGAACTAATGAGATGCATATATTCCACCAAATACATAGGTAGGATTGTTTTAATAAAACAAGTATACAAGTATATTAAAGGAAATGTAGTATGTATGAGAAATGAATAATTAAAATAAATTGAAGAATTAATATGTATACACATACCATACTAAAAATATATTGGATATGAAAATATATATATATTGTATATGGCTATGGGTATGTATACATATTATTATATTAAAGAATTTAAAATACGAGTATAAATACACATTTCATGTAGAAATATAACAAATAAATAAATATATAAGAATATACATATATTATATACATGTATAAATAAACATTGTTATATATAAATATAATTTTAGTTTATATGAATATATATATATAAATAAAATATATATATATATGTTAGTGGGGTTTGATGGGACCTTACCCCATCAAACTCCACTAACTCCATCAGAATATGTAACAAGCTTCTTAAGGAAGCTTTACAAACAAAACACGGAAGGGGAAAAAGAAGCACAGGAAAGAGTTAAAGGCTCGGGCAAAAACAAGGAAAAGAAAGAAGAAAAGGAGAGGAGAAGCCGATAGGGAAAGAAAGAAAAGAAAAGTGAATGCCGGAAGGAAAAAGAAAAGGAACAGGAGAGAAAGAAACATTGCAGTGAAGGAAGAAGAACTGCAGTTATGCAGTAAAGAAACAGAAACGAGAGGAAAGTCTTGATGTACGGAAGAACGAAGTAGGTCTGAAAAAAAAAATGGGGCTCATTTGGTGATAGCAGCTGGAATCGTGAGCTGAAGGAGGTGAGTCTATAAATGATGCTTTGAAGAAATTGATGGTGTAGCAAGGACGCCATTCAGAAGTCATTGGTGTAGGATTTTGGAAGCTTGAACAAGGCTTGAATGAAAATCTAATCAGAGAATCGAAAAGGTAAGAAGCTGTTGGCATGAAAGTGTCATTTAAAATTCTGTTTGAATCAATTATAATGGCCAAACAATGGCTGATTTTGTAGAGTAGCACAAGAGCTTCGTTCGACACACCTCGAAGGAAAAGAAGGTTAACTTCGGGTAGACAAGAAGCAAGGCTGTTATCACCCTTGAGGAAGCAAGACACGACAATGAAATGGAGGTTGAAAGGAAGGAAATGTGTCGTGGGTTTGGTGGCTAATTAAGAAGGTGATTTAAAGTTTCAAAAAAAGTGATATTCGGCTGGCAAGTGAGAGGAATGAAAGAGATCTCGACAGGGAAAGAGGTTTCACATTTCGGGTTATAGGACTAAAGCTAAATAGGAGATTTTGCTGAGCGTTTCAGCTGAAGGAGAAATAAAAGGATTTTCTTTTATATTGGCTGTTGAAGTGCGCCTAAACAGGGGTTGTAATTATGGGCAACTCACGTCTGAAAACAGGTAAACTTTTTGGTGTTTGAATATAGAAAGTGGTACCCAAAACGTGGGGCATTTAAACTAAACCAAATGGTGTCTTTTGGGGACAGAATCAAAGCTGGAAAAATAGAGTGGAACAAAGCATACTGACTAGAGAATTATCCAAGCCGAGAGGGGGGATCATAAGGGCTGACCTTGCAGCCAAATTGGAGGGTTCTAACTAAGGTAAATGACATTCTCTTAGTTGATGTTTTAATTGATTTTGAGGATAGCATTGTGCATAGAAATAAGTCTCGAAAGAAATAATAAGAGAAATAAAAAGAAAAGAATTAAAAGATATATAGTTGTGATACACACACATATATATATATACATATATATATATATATATAGATGTAAACATATATCTATATAGATATACACAAGTATAAAGATGTAGTAAAGTAAGGGAATTGAAATTGGAAATATATACCATGAAAGTGCTATGTATTGAAATGTATATCTATATATTGCCATATAAATATGTAATTGCATATTTAAAAAAAAAAATGAAAGAATAAAATCTAAACATCTAGGCTACACTAGTATCAAATACTCATATAGATATATATATATATATATATATATGTGTACATATATATATATATATCACTTGTATATATATGTATGTATACTACTTGCTTAAAAAAAAAAATATGTATGTATGTATAGTGCTTATATAAAGACATATAGTATATCCTCAGAAACCTTATTATGCAAATGCTAAATACATACATATATAAATATAGATATATATGCTACTCACTTGAAAATTAAACAAGAGACAAAGAAAGGAAATAGCATATACAAATTAATAAACCTCTTATTGCCTTATAAAGAATATAAGTAAAGAGTTATTAAACCGAGTAAATAATGTTTCGAAAGACACATAAAGAATCTAGTCCCTCAACAAAGAAATGAGTTAGAATAGTTTAGATCCTAAGACATATAATTGATATATGATCAAAATATAATTAAGACATGTTATTGAAACATCATTTGATTTAATTGTAGTGAATTTGGAGCGGTGTAGGAGTTTAGCTTGAGTTGAGGATCGAGGAAAGGTAACCTATCAAACACCGAGGTAAGTGGGTTAAATAAATCTTACTAGTATCATCTCGTAAGAGATGAAAGAATCCTCATCAAATAACTAATTAAATTTATATAGAATTTTAGGTTGGACATTACGATTAAGTCAAATAGAGTAGGTATGGTAAGATTTTGAATTGGACATTATGCGCTTGTGAAATATACTTATTTGAAAAGTGAGCTTGTTGTGAATTGCGTGAAGTGCCATGGTTTCCTTATGATTACTGAATATGTCATCGTACTGTTATGTTTCGAATAACCATATGAGCAAAGGCTCGATTTCCGAACCGTGGGAGCCACCTCTAGAGTCCTTCGGGAACTAAGTGCTACACGAGTTTCGATGTACTAAAGGCCATATGAGCAAAGGCTCGATTTCCGAACCGTGGGAGCCACCTCTAGAGTCCTTCGGGAACTAAGTGCTACACGAGTTTCGATGTACTAAAGGCCATATGAGCAAAGGCTCGATTTCCGAACCGTGGGAGCCACCTCTAGAGTCCTTCGGGAACTAAGTGCTACACGTGTTTCGTTGTAAAGGCCAACCGAGCAAAGACTCGATTTCCGAACCGTGGGAGCCACCTCTAGAGTCCTTCGGGAACTAAGTGCTACACGAGTTCCGATGAAATGCAAGAAATCGTGGAATATTGCCATGTTAAGTAAGGGATTGTAATTCATGAATGAGATGAATGTCGAAGGATGAAATGGATCTGAGGCATATGACATACGAAGTGTGTGATTATTAAATTATATTTGTACATGCCATTTGAATATGTACTACTTGAATGTTTGTTTCTTTCGATTATTGGATTATGTTATATGTGCCATTTGAATATGTACTACTTGAATGTTTGTTTCTTTCGATTATTGGATTATGTTATATGTGCCATTTGAATATGTACTACTTGAATGTTTGTTCTTTCGATTATTGGATTATGTTATATGTGCCATTTAAATATGGGCTTCTTGGATGTTGGTTCTTCTACATATAATCATACTGGTAAAGAGAATAATACCTTGTGAAATCAAGGACGAAATGTAAGCATGAATAAGTTTATGTCGTTTGAGCACTTACGAAAGGATAATAAACCTTAGTATAATCCATACATGCTAATTTACAATAACTCCAGCATGTATGATCATGTTTTACGATATGAGCCTAGTATGTTTTATTTAAACTACTTACTGAGCCGTGGATTGCTCACCCCTTAAATTAACATCTGCAGATCATACGAGTTGATAGCCGGCTCGAGCTTCGCGTAGGCTTCCGGGAAACCATACCTTGTAGTGGTATTCAGTTGCGTTCTCCGGAGCTAGCATTTTGTAGTTTGGAGGTATACTACTAGTATATCATTTGATAATCTTGTGTACGTTAAATTTCACAGTACTAGGAAGGTATATGGGATGTAAACCTTGGATCGTACTAGATGATTATGTGAGTCTAGGTGGTTATCGAGTCCGATCTGGGTCAAAATTGTATGTTTAAACTATATATGGATGAAGTTATATAAGTGAACTTAGTAATGACCTAACTCTTGGAATCTTTGATATACGTGGTTGCATGAAACTGTGGAGAATCACCAGCTACCATACTATGTGATTTAAAATGTGTTTTTGCAGGAAATTATACCTGGGGAAATTGATAAAATATAAAGGGGAGGTTTTCGACCTGCCTCTTTTGGGGAATAGTAAAATAAGACGAAAATCATAAGGAGAGCCTCCTTGAGAAACATGACATAGATCGAGAAATAATATAAATAATATAGGATTGGATTTAGATACTACACTAACACCGAATACAAACCGTAAGTAGAAAAAAAAAATTTGGTTCGAAATTTTCGTAAGAAATCATATAAGTGTTAAGTGGACGTCATTGGCCTTCGGGTCGTGACACAGTCGATTGTCTACATTAAGCAGTCGACTGCCATGCGTAACCCTACCAGTATAAAAGTGTCTTTTTCGTTTTTCACCTTATTTCTTCATCTTCTCCAGCCGTTCACTGCGTTTCTCTCTCAAAAAATCCCTAATCCTCTCCACCCAAGTCAATTTCTAACCAATTTAACCTTCAATACTGAAAACCCAATCAATTTTGTAGCGATTAATCTAACTTTCCGCATTCAAAATCATCAAAAACCCGTCATTTTTTGGATTTCTCAAAAAATCATCAGATATGTCGACGAGAGGTGATAAAGGAAAAGGGAAAGTGCAAGCTACTTCTCCAACTCGAAAGAGACAAAGACAAGGGCAAGCTTCGAGCCAGGTATCTCAAGGTCAGATGTTTAGAAATGCTATTCACTCTGAACGTTATGATAGACTAGGAGATAGAAGTTGTATATGTGGTAGAACTGTTAAGTGGTCTGAATTTCGTGGTAATTCACTGAGGGCTGTTGAAGAATGGTTAGAATTTGTTGAATGGTTAGGGATAGCCAATATCAGTGAAAAGAGATATAGCCCATCTCTAGTTAGAGAATTTTATAGTGGTATTGCCTTGAACAAAAAAGAATTAGGCTCAAGAAATGATTTGAACCATGATTGCTTATACACATATTTGAATGATGAAGAGGTTGTGTTGACTGTGGGTGAATTAGGGGATTTGTTAGGAATTCCTTCTGAGGGTGTATACATGATGCCCGTTGATTTTGATGGAAATTCTGCTTGGCGAAAATATAGTGGTAGAGATGAACGTCATATTAAGGATGTATCTGCTGCTCGATTTTCATCTGCTGCTTATAGATTTTTGCATCATTTTATTGCCACTTCAATAGAGTGCAAAACTAGTAGTTTAGCATTTGTTACAATTGAGGAATTGTGGCTAATGGAGTGTGTGACCAGTGGAACAACAATCAATCTAGCACGTTATTTGATGCAAAGGATGCAGAATGTGCTAGTTTCCCATTCCAGTAATTTACCTTATGCCAATATAATCACACTTATAGCTCAATCTAAAAATCTTTTGAGTGAAAGGTATATTCGGGATCTTACTGTCAAAGCCACCGAGTATACTAAGAAATCAATTGGGCTTATGGATTGGAAATTGGAAAATAATGAATGGA
Organism: Heritiera littoralis; assembly: GCA_031772115.1. Classification (NCBI taxonomy): domain Eukaryota; kingdom Viridiplantae; phylum Streptophyta; class Magnoliopsida; order Malvales; family Malvaceae; genus Heritiera; species Heritiera littoralis. The sequence continues at coordinate 5,584,195 of JAPDPK010000009.1, forward strand.
TTAGAAAATCTTCTGAAGCGGCAGAGATTCCAGCACAACAAGAAACATCGTCAGCTCCTTCTCAACCTTCTCTTGAGATGATTGTTCAGATGATTCAAGGACTTGGGCAAAGAATGGATACCTTAGAATCGAATATGAATGAAAGATTCGATTCGATTCATGCTAACATTGCTCAACTGCGGGAAGATTTCCAACTCGGTGGAACTTCTTCAACTAGGACTGGCGGTGGAAGGTTTAAGCGCACAACTAGAAAATCCAGCAGTTCGCAACATTATTTACCTTCTTCGGGTTCTCTTTGAATAAATGTTTGAATGGAAGGTGAGCGTTTACACTTAATTTTGTGTTTTTTATTATTTTTTTCTATTTATGTTTGTTAACGATTTTTCAATTTGATTACCAATCGCAGGCAATGGAAGCAAGAAGGAGCTACAATGGAATTATTTGAAGAACTTTATACGGGTTTCATATTATTGTTAATGTTAGGATTTGTCTTAGTTAGTTTAAATTGAACAATTGCACTGTTTTTTATGTTAATTTCTTATGCTATGTATTGAATAGTTATTTACTCATTTGAAGACATTTTGAACCTTTTCAGGTTAATTTATGTGTGCTTAGAAAAGTTTGATTATTAATTTAATGTGTATTTGATTTATATGTGTTAGAAAGTTTGTGAATTATGATGCAGTCAACTGCCTTTTGTAGCAGTCGACTGACATTTGAAATGGTTTTGAATTTACGAGGGAAGTTGAAGAAAATTTAAAATTTCACGTGCAAAAGCTATCAAGCTTTGGTAGTTGAATGTAATTCAATTTCAGTACACGGGTAGTCGACTGCTTTTAGTTAAGTACATAATTTCTGGGTTGAAGGCAGTCGACTACCTTAAATAGCAGTCGATTGCTTCGTTTCCATACGTTTTCTGGGTTTAATGCAGTCGACTGCCCTAAATAGAAGTCGACTGCCCTGTGCCACCAGAGCAATACCAAGTAAAGAACAACAAAAAAAAAAAACAAAAACAACACCACCACCAACAACAACAATAATAACTAAATATATCACCCATATCCTATTACCTCAATATTGTCACTATTAGAAGAAAATTTATAATTATAATAGTTAATTCAAATATAAAAGTGACATTTTCATGTTCAAATACAATAAAAAGGTTTAAGAGGTCATACAAATTAAAAAAAGTAAAACATCAATCATTTCTTTCAGACTCTAAAACTTCACATTGAATGTTGTGGTGAAGGTGGTTGACCCGAAGATGAGGGTGGAGGATTTGGCAATGCATTCCAGTGTACAAGAGCCTCTAGTCTTGAATCAACACGATCAAATCTTCCTCCAACATAAGCTTTAAATGCAGCCAGATCTGTCTCGATAGCTCCTAACCTTGAATCAATAGAGGGAGAAAGCTGATCGAGTTTGTTATCCAATCGGCACATATAATCAAGAAGCATGGCATTTGATGGTTGATCAGCGGTAGTAGTTGGAGGAGGCACATCAGTTTGAGAGGGATGAATGGCATCATCTTCATCTTGCTCATCTTCCTCAATAGACTGAGCTTTCTTCACCCAAGAACCATTTATTTCTTTGAAACCCATCTTTGCTATGGAACTCAATTTATATTCGACACCAATTGATAATAAATCATACTTCGGGTTCCCAAAATCATTGGTTCGTCCAATACAGGTAATTAAGTTCACATAGGGGATGGGTATTTTTCCAAGTAACGAAGGATTTTTCTTATTTGTTTCAATCTTAGTTTTAAGAGTAGCTTTCATTCGGTCAATAATATACTGAGGCAAATTGATAGTAACACCACTAACAACACAGTCAAGCATCCATAAATCCTCTCTAGTTACATTGTTAAATGCCCCACTACGACATTGTACAGATGTAACAATGAAATGATGTAAAAACCTATATGTCAAGTTTGAGAATGATGATGCTTTGGCATGCTTATCATGAATATCAGTCCTCCCTGTATATTTTCTCCATGCCGTATTGACATCAAAAGAATTTGGCACTGAGTACAGAGCTTCTTCATTATTACATCCTAAGAGATGACCTAAATAATGTGGTGAAATATCATGTTCCTGGCCATTAACAAACATAAATATACTCTCATCCTTCCATTGGAGACAGTTTAATGATGTTTCCTTCCTTTTCAAAGCAATACCCGAGTAAAACTCACATACTAATGCTAGGCAATACTTATCACTAAGATTTGCTAAATTATACCATCTTACTTTTTTTAGATAGTTCTTAATTTCTCTACCAAAATTTGTAGAATCAAACTCACTCCAATCAATTGAACGCCCAGTGCAAAATTTGGAATCCTTAAAAAGTTCATACCTTTCTTATTGAATACTATTACGAAAATCTAATTGTCCAGGGGTATCCTCCGACTCACTTATTCTTTGTCGTTTGGATCGTGCGTTTGACTTGCTTGGACCAGTATCTTGCTTCTTTTTCCTCATTTCGGATGCATTCTTTGATATTTTACGCCTATTCATTTTTAGGTTTTGAAAAGAAATTTTTAGGGATTTTAGTGTAAATGGAACAAATTTGGATTTAGAATAGGATTATGTTGATGAGAATATGTTTGGGATTTGCAAGATTGAATTAGAGAGAAAGATGAAGGAAGAGGAGTGTCTAAGAAAGAAGGTTTGGTTTAGGGATTTTCTGCCTAAAAAATCCCTTATAAAGTCCAAATTTTCATGGGGAGTCGACTCCCCATGTGCATTCTGTTTCCAGAATGCTTCTGGCGATGAAGCAGTCGACTTCTACTTATCAGCAGTCGACTGCTTCGTCGCCAGAAGCATTCTGGAAACAGAATGCACATGGGGAGTCGACTTCCTTTCTCGGGAAGTCAACTTCCCATGAAATTTTTTCCAGAAAGCTTATAATTTATTATTATTTTGGTTGAAATTATTAGTATTATGATGAATCTTATAATTTTTGTGATTATCTTTTTTAAAATTACGAACAATCTACTTAAATTAACTATGAATCCCATTATTTTTACAATTATCCTTATTTAATTTACAAACAATATATCCAAATTTACGATGAATCTCATCATTTTTACGATTAATCTCATCATTTTTACGATTATCCTTTTTAAATTTATGAACAATCTACTGAAATTTACGATGAATCTCATCATTTTTACGATTATCCTTATTAAATTTACGATGAATCTCATCATTTTTACGATTATCCTTATAAAATTTACGATGAATCTTATCATTTTTACGATTAGCCTTATTAAATTTACGAACAATCTACCGAAATTTACGATGAATCTCATAATTTTTACGATTATCCTTATTAAATTTACAAACAATCTACTTAAATTTACGACAAATCTCATCATTTTTACGATGAACATTATTAAAGCTATGAACATCTTCTATTATTTTATGATGATCCTTAGCTAAATTTACATTTAATTTATTTAGTTTTACAATAATTCTAATCTAATTTACGCTAGCTATGTAAGAATTACATTTAAAATACATGGAATGTTGAATTTACAATAATAAAAGTCGACTAAACATAAATAGAATAAGAACAGCGGGCTTAAAAAAATTAGGAAATCGACAGCTCGAGAAAGGTAGTCGACTGAATGCACCTGCTAATGAAGCAGTCGACTGCTACTAATTAGCAGTTGACTTCTTTCGTTAGCAGATGCATTCTATTTCTAGAATGCATCTGGGCAGTCGACTCCCTTTCTTCGGCAGTCGACTCCCAGCATGAAACTTTTGGGAATTCGACTGCCTGAAAATATCAGTCGACTTCCCATATGCATTCTGGAAACAGAATGCTTCTGGCTATTTAGGCAGTCGACTGCTAAATAGCCAGAAGCATTCTGTTTCCAGAATGCATATGGGAAGTCGACTGAGATTTTCGGGCAGTCGACTCACGATTCTGTTTTGCATTCCGATTTCTTTGGCAGTCGACTGCTACGTATAGCAGTCGGCTTCTGGTATCTTTTAACTTTAGGGTTTGTCTTGTTTTGTATACTTAACAATTATAGACAAACCCTAGCTTTTTTGCCTCCTCCGGTAATAGTTGATTGCTCTGCAAATTAATCACAATCTCTATCAAATATCCTCATAAACAATCTTCCTTTTTACATTCATATACAATAAACAACGCTCTTCATCAGTACTGTCTTGCATCTATATCAGATTTCTTGATTATGGCAGATGAAAGGTATGTGATATTTCATCTACAGTGATACAGTTGAATTGTATAAATTGTTTTATTTAAATAATTTGTTTTTTAATTTTTGTTTACATTATACAATATTAATGAGATCTCACAATCAGAATTGGCTGATACAAAACTATTGCATGAACTTACCCAAGATGATATACTAGGATTGGAATTTGATGGGGTAGATGAATGTTATGAGTTTTATAAAGCTTATGGTACTGCAATGGGTTTTGGTGTTCGTAAATGTAGCAGTAGGCGTAATAAAGATAGAGAGATTGTCATGAGACAGTTTTCTTGCGCAAAAGAAGGATAGAGGGCTACCAAGTGGGAAAACCTTGAGAATAGAGTCCGTCAGCCCAAAAGATCATCTAGAACTGGATGTGAGGAAAATATTCGGTTCATTCTAAAAAAGATACATGAAAATGGTGTGTTTCACATTGTCAACTGGAGCATAATCACGAGATGGTCAACCCTTCTCAAATATGTTTTATTCGGTCGAATAGGCATATAACACCAGCTGATGTTACTGAAGCCAAAGCTTTGAAGACAAGTGGTATACGAACTTGTCACGTGATGAATTACTTTTCTGCGCAAGCCGGTGGAATTGAGAATGTAGGATTTACAAGAAAAGATTTGTATAATCGTTTGGCATCTGAAAGGCGTGCTGAAATTGTTGAAGGTGATGTTCAAGCGACGCTCGTATATTTTACTATGAAAAAGGATCTGGATAATGGATTTTACATGGAGTATACAACAGATGATTAGAAACGAATCAAGAATATCTTTTGGGCTGATTCCACATCAAGATCAGATTATGCTTGTTTCGGCGATGTCTTGATATTTGACACCACCTACAAGAAAAACACATTTAATTTGCCTTTGCTGGTATTTGTTGGTGTGAACCATCATCATATGACCACAATATTTGGTTTCGCACTTCTTACCAATGAAGATACTGAAAGCTTTATTTGGGCTTTGAAAACTTTTTTAGATTGTATGGCGAACAAGAAGCCGATATCTGTGGTTACTGATGGGGATCGAGCAATGAAAAAGGCACTTAAAGAAGTGCTTCCTGGTGTGCGACACAGGTTATGTACATGGCATCTTTCTCGGAATGCAAGCTCAAACATCTCTAATTTAGATTGCTTGAAAGCATTTAATTCCTGCATGATGTCTTGGTGGAGTATTGATAAGTTTTAAAGAGCATGGTCAGACATGGTCGACAAATATGAATTAAAAGATCACCAATGGATAAATGAGATGTATGAAAAGAAGCATATGTGGGCCCAGGCATATTTGATTGGTCATATTTGATAGGTTATCCCTTAAGCAACTCATGCTAGAATTAAGCCACTTTGTTGGTTGTAGAGTCATCAAGTCAGACCTTGTTGCAAAAGTATTCAAGAAGTGTACAAGCTTATCCTCACTGTATGTGCAAATAGATTATTATGAAGTGATCAAATTTGAAATAAAAGGTAATGAAAAATTTTCAATTGTACATGCCATTAGTTCGATCACAATTCCATACAAAATTGCAAACATCAATAACTTGTTCAGGCAAGTTAAGAGGTGATGAAGCTGATGAACTGCAACTTTTAACCTTTATAATAAAATAGAAACATGTATAATCAGAATTAAATAGTAAATTTATAAGATAATTGTAAATAATATTATACCCTATGAGATTATTATAAAAATAAGGGTTTAAAATTTAAAATTACCTTTTTAGGAGTCTTTTTGGTAATTTTTTTATTTACTTCTTTTTTCACACGAGGGATTTTAGATGTCAAAAGTTCTTTCTTCACAATTATATTTGCTGCAGATACCGCATCAGTTAGATTCTTTGGACCCCTCTGTGGAAAGAATGTCAATAACTGTTGCCAATTGTAATGCCTACAAAATAAACAGTAGTATAATTAATAATATTTGTACACCTAAAAAAATATTTATGAGTATGTAAATGTTACCTTTAGATTTGACATTCGAACAATATCTCTTTGTGCCAGTTCTTTCAAAGGAGACTTTGGATATGACATATCTTCTTTCATTGAAGATTCATGAAACACTTTTAAACATTCTATTGGAGAATCATGTATACTCTTTTCTTTTTCCTTATGATCGCCCTTAACAAGAGTCATACAATCCGGCTCTTTCACAGGAGATTTTGGGTATGAGTTATGCCCATGGGGTTGATCATCAGCTAAATCTTTCTCATTATTGTCTGGCTTGTCTGTTTCACGTACAAACTCTCCATTATCCTCCTTACAAATACTATCGGACTTACAACAATGACCAATAGCAGGAGAATAATTTTTTCTTTTGCAGACTTCAATAATTTCCTCCTTCAATGAACATAACAAATCATCAAAAGATTTTTTGTTTGTATCATTCTCAGCCTTCGGCTCAACCATATCTCTCTGTATGCCAATTTTCTCTTTGATTGACAAAAAAAATCATTAAAAGATCTTTTCATGTGATCAATCTCAGACTTCAGCTCCATTACATCTTTCTTTAAGCCAACCATCACATTCTGTTGGGTTTCTTTCATACCTTCTTGCATGCTATCAACATATTCATAAAATTTCTATAAAAAATAATGTTAAAATTATAACTATCATATTTAAAAATATGATCACAAATATATAACTATAATAACATACTTTCCATTGAGAAGGTATATGAGCGTCATATGTGATCTTTCCATCTAACTTCCCATCATAATCCTGTATTGAAACATTAATTATTTTATGAAACTCAAAATATCTAAAAAAACAAATGTGTTTAAGAAATATATTAATTCAAATTACCTTAACAACATGATAATTTTTGAAATCTTTAATATCATCTAAAATTTGATCAATCCTATCTTGGTTCCATGCAGCAATCCTAGGTTTTGGATATAATCCATTTCCATAGTGTATTCGTGCACCAGATACGTGATCAAAAAAAATAATCTATGCAATAATATAGAAGTGACGTGTATTAGATAATCTACAGTTACAAAAATAAGATTAACAATAATGGTACAGATAACTAATTAAACAATACTAACCTGAAGAACCAAAACACATCCACAGAACCATCTTGTTTTTCCTGTCATTGCATGGCTTTTGCTGCGAAACTTGCTAACTCCGCTTATCAATGTTTGACATACATATTCAGCCAAATTCAATGGTTTACCAGACTTTATACTACTTAGGCAAGAAAGGTATTTTTGTTTTGTTTTTATGCCTGTTGGAGGGCATAGTAAACAACCTAAGGCATATAAAAGGAATTTTGCCCTGAACTCATTTGAATTAGGAGGTAATGATGGAATTTGTTCTTCTAATTCAGTAAGCAACATGGAACCCTTGTGAACATGAAATTGCTTACAAACACTTGATTTTTCTGACTCATCAATTTTAGATCGAACAAGGGAGCCCTCAGTTGAGACGCCAAGAATGACAGATACTATTTCAGGAGTTAATGATATCTCATGACCGTACAAATTCAAACATTGTTTTTTTAAATCTACCCTTTCAATCAACCACAAGCAAAGATCCCTGTTCAATTTATGCTCTTGAATATGTAGCAAGCCTCCTAAACCGATTCTATGGATTGAATTATGGCATTTTGATTTAATATTTACCAATAACTTACAAAATCAATGTGGACTACAACGTGTATCCCAAGAAACCTACATTTAAAAATATTTACCACCAAATTAGTATAATTTTATTAGAAAATTGTTATCTATAAATAATTTTTTAATCATTTATGTTATAAAACAATATCACACATTCATTAAAATCACATACCTTGTTCAGTTTTGAATTCATAACTTTCTTTTCTTTCCCATACCGCAGGCGGTCAGTACGCGCTAATTGATCATAAACTAATTTCGTATCATCAGGAAGTGTCACATCCCGTTACCGTATTTTTCACTTTATTTTACACGATTCCTTCGGTTGGGCTGTCTGTGATACTTCACTTTTACTAACTGTTAAGCAAATGTACAGTACATTGTTTATATTATACACATCCCCTATCTTAATTAATCAGATAAGTAGTACTGTAGATATGTCTAAATACAGAAAATAAATGATCATACCTCATATAAATCAGTCGGTCTGTCACATTGTCCTTTGTGTACAGCCGTGATCGACAATCAGTTGATCTCACAATCATTAAAACCTGAAATGTTTAAAATTAAGGGGTGAGCAAACCACGGCTCAGTAAGAGAGTTATATGTCACACTTGATATTCAGCTATCTATATGCTGAAAATATTTTTTTTTCACTTTCTTTAAAATCTTCCTAGCTGGCTCTAGGCACACATGTAGGAAGGATACTACAGTCGGCTAGGGATCCAGATAGAATAAGGTAGGTATTTTAGAATACCATACTTGTCCCGAAACCTAGAAGCAACTGTAGAGAATATCAATTTTGTTGTTTCAAAACGATATAATTTTCGTTTTTTCCACAGATTAAACCACTTGTTCCTTTCCACTTCAGTATACTTTAAAACACTTGACAGTTCAGTAATAAAAACAGTGGTTTACTTCTCTTCTCTTCTCTTCTCTTCAGTACAGTAAAAACAGTACAGTACAGTGATTTGCAAATATCAAATCATTGGATAATTACTTCTTCGATTTTCTTTATCTTAGAAATAATTCTTATGTTACTCTTTTAGAATAAACATTTATTTCTCTTTTCAAATCAATAACCGTATCATACTAAAGCCTCATAAGAAATGCATTTAAAATAGTCATAGTATCGATATATGCAGAAAACAAATGCCATAATAATGCATTTCATACTTTAAATCATTGTAAGAATTCTTTAATGCATATATCTAAATTTCATACTTGTTTCAAACATGCATCATACTTTAGAAACTTAACATCATAATTAATAAAACTTTTTATACAATTCATGGAGACTAGGCAAAATCATATAGCCAGTATGCGGTCATGACACTTACTTCTTCCTCCGAAGAGGGAACATAATACCTATGGCCATGGTATGGGCTGTAGACCTGATCAGAGTCGTACAGCAAACATATACATACACCACGAAGGACCAACATACCCACAAAGGATGTAATCATACACAATGTGGGCGAGAACATGCACGACGTGGTTAAACTTATGCCACAATGTGGCAGACATGACAGGCAATAACATAAACTATAGGAAGGCCTTAGTCTCAAAACTTACTTACATACAATTGATATAAAATAGTAAGGATCGGGCGTGCCAGGGTCTAAGTTAACCTGGGGGGTGCCACTCCGATACCTTTTTCGGAAAACATATACTTAAATCATACAACTGATATAAAATAGTAAGGACCGGGCGTGCCAGGGTCTAAGTTAGCCTGGGGGGTGCCACTCCGATACCTTTTTCGGAAAACATATACTTAAATCATACAACTGATATAAAATAGTAAGGACCGGGCGTGCCAGGGTCTAAGTTAGCCTGGGGGGTACCACTCCGATACCTTTTTCGGAAAACATACTTATAGCATTATTGAAAAATATACATAGAAATCATAAATTCGTTTAGCTAATTATCAAAAGACTATGGAATTTAATTTCAGAACGAAATTCATGCTTCAAACATTTCTTTATAAATTGCGATGAAGACAGTTTGAAAAATCATCACTGAACATGTAAAAGGGTAAAATTGTCTTTTTCACCATAAAACATATATGCACGTTTTTCCATGCATTAATTGAAAACATGATTTTATAATTATCGGAATTCAAATAAATTATTTTTATACTTTATGAAAATAAAATATTTATTTTCTAACTTTAAATTCTCATCTCAATGTTTTCTTTTAAAAACAAGTGTAGGGACCTTTAGTCTCGAAATCATAATTATTCATCCTTTCTTAACCTTTATGGACTATTCATAATTAATTATTTCCATAATTAAACCACAAAGGTTTTCTGTAAAATCAAGTGAATATTTAAGAATATTTGTAAAAATATTCACTTTAGTCTCTTTTTCATTTTCATTTCGTTTCACGTGAAATATCACCTATCAGAATAAATTTAGGTGATTTCCTTTTTCACCATTTTCAAAACATGAATATTTTAAAATTAATTATCAATATATTCATGTTTTATGAAAACTAATCGATTTCTCGATTTTCATGTTAGAAATCGTTTCACGTGAAATCAAATCTTTTATTTTAGTTTTCGTTGATTTTCGGTAAATTTCAGTAATTTTTTCGATAATTTTTCGACATTATAACGGCTACCGATTTGGTTAGCCTCCTGTACGAAAATACAGTTTATATTTTCAACCGGTGTTTCATCACAATTTCATCCGATAAACCATCACACTATAAAACCGATAGTTATCAATAGCATTTATAAAATTAAATGCAATTTAAAAACATGGCCGAATATCCTTACAGGCGGCACATGTCTCCCTTACCTGTTTCGGGTTGGCGACTGCCTCTTACCGGTCGCGCCCGTACTCCATCTGTTCCGATTCCTCATCTCGATCATCGAGAGAATTTTTCTGGAATTTAAATTCTAAAATTTAGAATTTTTTTCTACAATTATTTAAATAAATAAATTATTTAAATAATTTAGTACTTTTCGGGATTTCTTACCGATTCCCGTATTTCTCGAGATTTCCCGTAATCTCCGAATTCTCGAGAATTTTCTAAATTCCCGGAATTCCCTTTTTCTCTCTCCTCTTTCTTCCTTTTCTTCTTTTTCTCTTTTCTTTTCTTTTTCTTTTTCCTTTTTCTTTTCTTTTTTTTTTCTTTTTCTTTTTTTTTTCTTTTTTCCTTGGTCTGACCGGTTCAGACCAGTCAGACCGGTCAACCTTCCTCCACTGCCGGTTCTCCTCCGGCGGCTGATTCTCCGGCGGTTCGGTGGCTCAGCAGCTGGCCGGCGTTGAGACGAAGCTGTCGGTGGCCTCAGCTCAGCCTGGATCGACGGCACGGCGGCGGATCTACTCGGTTTACCTTCGGTTACTTCTCCTCCTCCGTCGGCGTTCCTCCGCCGTTCACCGCCTAAACCGTGGCCTCCATCCTCTTCCTCTTTCCCCGGCGATGCTTCGGTGGCAGTGGCGGCAACCAATTCCGCCGGTACCGCCGGTTTCCATTTTCTTTTCTCTTCTGATTTTCCGCCGGTTTTTCCTTCGTTTCCGTTTCTGTTTTCTTTCTTCTTCCTCCTCGGGTCACCGTCGTTCGCTTCTCCTCTCGCCGGCGACGTCGCGCTCCTCTCCTTTCTCCCTCGATCGGCCGACCGACGGTGGCCGGCTTCCTCTGTTTTGTTTACGTTTTCTCCTCTGTTTTAACAGAGGAGAAAATAACATGGGAATCGGGTATATCCCGATTCCCTTTTTCTCTTTTTCTTTTTTTTTTTATAAATAATATATATAATTATATATAATTATATATAATTATTTTATGATATATATTTCATATAATACCATATATATATATCTATACATTTAAAATCAAATACTATATATATTTATATATTATATATTTATATACAAAAATGTATTATAATAACATACATATGTATTTATTTAACATAAAATAGTATATATATCATTTTATAATATATACTATATTTCATATATACATATGTATTTATATAAAAACATATCAAAATATATTTATATAATCTAATCATATAAATATATAATATATGCATTTTATTTCATTTAATTTGGATTTTCTTAATATCCATTTATTTCTCCTTTTTATTTCCTATTTAATTTGGATTTCCATTATCCAAATTAAATTTCCTCTCTTCATTTTTTTTCATGATTTCTCATCTTATACTTATTTCCACTTATCTGTTTTCTTTAATATTAATTTCTAATATTAATAATTTCCAATAAATGGAAAATTTGCGGTTATCACAGGAAGAGATAAAAATTCTTTTGCAACCAGTCAAATAATTAAATTTAAATAAAAGATTATATAAACATTTTATATGATTTGATTTACAATGTACATATGAACTGAATTTGACAAAGATTTTCACCTCATTTAAGTTTGTCATCTTTTTTAAATTTTTCTTGTTAGCGCATATTGATTGGCTGTATATCATAAAGTTAAGAAAATGTTATTCTTAAAAGACAATACTATAAATTGAAATAGCTAAGGAAATATCACACATTCCAATGTAATGCTTTGTAAATGCACATATATAGCAGTCGACTGCTACATTAAGGCAGCCGACTGCTATATTACGGAAGTCGAATTCTATTGTAAAGAATTCGACTGCCTATGGGAAAATTCAAAACAGAATGTTACCATGGCAATAGGCAGTCGACTGGGTTATGAAGCAGTCGACTGCCTTACGCATTCTAACGTTCTGCGATAAATTTTCCCTTAGGAAGTCGACTGCTTCAATCGAGCAGTCGATTTCCCCGATAAATTTTATTTCTGAAACACTTATAAAACCAGGCAGTCAACTGCTTGAGAACATGTCAAGAATTAAAAAACTTACTGGTAAAAAATATAATGATTCCTTGGTTGCTTGGGAGGACGTTCTTTGTAAATCATTGGTTCTTTACACTTTTCATCGCAATTTTCATCGTTTATGCAATTCTCTTCCACAAATTTACGCATTGTTAAAAATATAAGAGGGGAATAAAGAAGAACAACTATTTGATTGAGATTAGGCTTAAAGTTTAGGATTTATAAAATAGTGAGACAGCTACAAACTGGATTAAAGGTAAAACAGACAAAAATTGGAATAAAGGGGTTTATGATTTAGGAATTAGGGTTTAAAAACAATAAAAAGGTTTATATAAGAAGAAGAATAGTACTACAATTATAACAAGGGTATATTAGTAATATAATAGTATAATTTAAAAAATATTTAGTAAATAATTTTAATTTTAATAATTGGTTTAGCAGGTTACCAGGTTAAAGAGTTTTTAATTTTTAAAATTTCATCAACGGTTTATATTAGATTTGACTAATCTAATGGTTCTAATTCCATGACCTTAAAATAAGGTCAATTTTTGTGACCTTACTGTAGAATTTGCCAAAGGTAATCCGTTGGTTTTAAATTTTGAACTCTAATTAATCATTAAAGCATTAAATAACCATCTAAATTTCGTTCAATCCACAAGTGAAAAGTGAAGTTTAGAAATTCAAAAATAAATAAATAAAAACACCTTAATAAAATTTCAAATGGAAGCCTTAAAAAACTTAAGCATTTTTAAACGGGTTATTATCCAATACATTTTCATTTGAGTTTTTAGATTGGCTTAATATCCAAATACGTCATTCACATTTACCACAAAATGAAATTATACCATTAACGTTTAATTGCATAGAAATTAGTCCTAAACATTTTAACATAACAGAATTAAGGACATTTCCGTTAATTCTCTCTAACGCCATTAAGTTCTATTACCGTACAAAGGCAACAGAAATTAAATAATTTAATGAAAATGTACTTATTTATTTTATTTTGAAACGTTTAAGACTAATTTTTATGTAATTAAATGTTGAAGACTTAATTTCATTTTGTGGCAAATGTGGAGGGCACATTTGTGTTTTAAGCCTTTTAGATTTTACAAACAAGATAATGATGGTGACACATACTTTACTTCATTTATTTTTATTTTTTAAGGACATTTCCGTTAATTCTCTCTAACGCCATTAAGTTCTATTACCGTACAAAGGCAACAGAAATTAAATAATTTAATGAAAATGTACTTATTTATTTTATTTTGAAACGTTTAAGATTAATTTTTATGTAATTAAACGTTGAAGACTTAATTTCATTTTGTGGCAAATGTGGAGGGCACATTTGTGTTTTAAGCCTTTTAGATTTTACAAACAAGATAATGATGGTGACACATACTTTACTTCATTTATTTTTATTTTTTAGGCTTAATAGCCAAATATACCCTAAACATTTACATAAAATGGATTAAGCTCAACGTTTTGTTGCATGCAAATCAATTCATAAACTTTTACTTTACTGTAAATAAATCACAATCTCTTAAAATTATATAATTAAGTTAAATCTGTCAAATGTCACTAATTTCTATTTGCATTACACACATAACATGCCACACGGGAACCCACGAAGCTATCCACGTCAGTTGTCATATAAGATGTCCAAATGGTAGTTTGTGTCATTTAACATATTTGGACTTAATTATATGATTTTTAAAGGTTAGGGGTTTATTTACAATAAAATGAAAGTACATGGACTGATTTACATGCAATAAAACGTTAGGAGTTTGTATTCATTTTGTGAAAAAGGTTAAGATATATTTGAGCATTAAGCATTTTTTTTAATATTCCTTAAACAAGATTAGGAAGAAATTTTAAATGACTTTATTATTTATGAATTGATCCTTAGGTATGCTTGAATGAGAATGGTCTTTCCATTTAGTTGTCATGATAGTCACCCTTTCTTATTACATGTGCTTTGAAATACTTAGCCTTTTTACTATAAAAAAAAGGAAGAGAAGTGAGAAGATGAATTAACCCTCATTTAAAATCATAATTGAAATTAATGCACATTTGTAAGGGGAGAAGTGATTTTGCAAATTTTAAAATGAATATGAAATTAAGGGAAAGCTTGAAATACTTAAGAATTTGATATGACGTTTATAAACTTAAGAAGAATTTAATTTTAATCACACTAGCATATTTCAATTTGTTTTTAAATGTGGATTCGATTCTAGAAACCATGCTAAGTGTTTAATACTTAAAAGAGACTCAAATGTGCATGTATTAGAATAATAAATCTTATGATTGGATGTGTAAAAGTCTTCATGTTGCATTATATCACAAACTAAAACCATATATACACGCATATGCAAAAAACTTTTCTTAAATTATAATGCAATTCATGTTTGTCGTGGGTTAGATAGGCAGTAAACTTTAAATTTTAAATTCCACAAATATTGTCATGCTACATGATATATGCAGCTTGCTTACGTGAAGATCATGGTTCTCTATAATGTTATAGTTAACATACCATACACGCATAGTCTCCACCTTAATCATCAATTTATACAACCACAAATTACTCACACTGCTACATGTATACATGTATCTACATTCAATTACATCCCAAATAGACATGTCTTACATCTTGATAGGTGTTTATTGAAAAACAGTACAAATATAATTTAAATTCACCTCCACATAAACCTTCCAAGTAGAGATAGAAGGAATCGTGTGAGACTTAAGCTCCTCAGAGATTCTTTAAAGGTTGCTCAATCCAAATCATTAGTGAGCTAATGCCTAGTAAGTACCTAATACAAGCACACAAGATTAGTACTATATAAAGGTTGATTGAAATTAAAATGGAACATTATTCAAAAATTATCTTTCTTATAAAAGTATCATGACATAAATTGTTTAAACCAAGTAATTTAAATGGTAAGTGTTATTTATAAAACAAAACTAAATAAGTATGTGCCATGTGGTAGTGCATGCATACATGAAAATAGAAGAAAGCATAAAAGTACATATATCTTAGTATATCTCAACATACAATTACGGAATCCCATCCTAGTTACCTCAAAGCAAATCAAATCTCAAGTACAAATCATCGTATTGAAAACTATGATCCCGCCAAAGTGAGTAAGATATGGACAGAGTCACCAAGAACTAATGCGGTGGGCCACAATTACACGTTGTTGCATAAGCAACAGTCCTCATACACTTAAGGAGTGTATAAATCCACTCCAATCATTGGTCAAGTGCTACCAATGTCACGCAGACACTCTAGTAAGACGTTCTTCATCGAGAACACACAAAACAGTAATATGCATATAGAACGGTCTGATCCGTACACTAGGATTGGGTACCCCACCACCTGCTAATGCTTCGATCAGTCCTTATTTTTTGGGAGCCAGCCATAGATTAACCCAATGTCATTACATAATTAATCCTCATATCCCTGTGGGATGTATCCCAATTATCGGTCACAAAATCCTACACAATTCTAATGGAGTACCCAGATCACCAAATCAAAACACAATATTCTCGAAGAGATCCACAGTTCACAAAACACAAGTACAAAATCACAACATAGATCGTCAATTTCATATAAAACATATATATCAATGTCAAATCAATGTAATTACATGGCTAAATCACATTTTTTGTAAAACCCAGAATTTTCCCTAAGCTTTATTGTATGATTTAAAGTAATTTTGGAATTTAAATGGGAGTTAGTTTATAAGTAATGCTAAATGAGTAGGAACTTTAACCTTTTGGTACTATTTTGATTATAGTTCAAGATTTAGGAATCCACTTGATGAATCGTGAAATTTATTGAAAAGTAGCTCAAATACCTTTCTAACCATATGCAGCACATTTCAAAGTCCATTGTGAATCAAAACCAACAAATATTCAAAATTGACCTATATGCAACCACATATAGGTAACTTGGCTAGCAGACCTATTTGTAAAGAATTACACATAATTTATGATAGGAAGCTCCAATTAGTGTGATTCAAAATTCATTAGAAAGCTAACTTAAATGCCTCTCCAACCATATATACACATGGTATAATTCATTGTGGATTATCACCAATGAATTTTCAAAATAAACCTATGTGCAAGAAGCTCTGCCAATGAGCTGCCTACAAAGAACTATAAATTGTTAATGCTGGAGAACTCCAATTGAAGCGATTCCAATTTTGTTGGAAAGTTAACACAAAGATCTTTACAACCATATATGTTTCATATTTTAATTTATTACAAATTAATATCAAAAATTTTTTGAAGTTTCATTAGGTGCAGGAATTTCAGATAGTGAATAATCGGTAAAGACTGGTATAATTTTTCATAGGGAATTCTGATTTAGGTGACTCAAATTGTGTTGGAGGGAGAACTCAAAGATCTTTCCAACCATATATAGTTCATGGTCAGATTCATTGTGAATAAATTTTAGTGAATTTTCAAAGTTCTACTAGTGTAAGGTTATCAAAGGAATTGGTAAAATCAAATTAGTTTTAAGTGAGTCTGGGCCAATGTTTGATTAAATAAAATTTTAAAAGGGCTGGGAAGCTCAATTTAAATTTAACCATGCTCAAACTAGGATTGCATGAAAATAAATATTAGTGGGCTACGTAATTATACTAAATAAGACCCTTAAAGTGTAAATATACCATAGGAAATAATAACTTAGGAAGTTATGTGTTGTGAGCTTGTGAAGTTATGTTGATGCTAGATGATGCCATTGACAATAAGAATTTGTTGGTGCAAAAATGTTGTTGTGAATGGTTAAAATGCTTATCTATATGTTAAGCTTGTTTGCTTTGGGTAAGTGACTTACACAAATTTATTTAGTGTTATATTTTTTAGGATAATAAACTATGAGTTGATTACAATGATATATGTTAAGTTGAATGTGAGAAAATGACTAAGGTATATAAGGACTGACATAATTGCATTGATGAGAATGTTATATACAAAGATAAATATGATAATATTTGCAAGTATAAAAAGGATTATAAGTCAATAATCATGTATAAGTCTTAAATTGTTTCATCTTGCTATGATGGTATGAAGTGATTGATCATTTATAATATTTTTAGGTCGAATGACGATTTTGAGATTAGTACATTTAGAGTTCAAATTTGATTTTAGAAAGTAATTATGGGTTGAAATATGTTATATAATGGATGTGTATAAGATTTGGAAATTGATTTGAAGTGTAGAATGGTTCAATTTAGGATTAAAAACCCCAAATGACCAAATGGATTTATTTTAAGGTTTGGCTAGGGTAAGTTCAGTAAAACCCTAATTGGATGGCTTAGAATGTCAATTTTAGTAATTAAAAATCATAATTAAGCCTATTATGGTGTTAATAGTCATTCAAGATCACTCGGAAAAAGATCGAACCTAAAAGCTAAAAAGTTGACTTTTCTATTTAGGATTTGGCTTTTAGAAAAAAGGGTTGACTTGAGGTCCAGAATGAGGTTTGAGGGTCCCAATCATGAAAATAGGGTTTAAGTGAGCTCTTGACAAAAGTCAACTAAAGATTTGATCGAGTCAAACTTTTATGTTTGACTTTGACTAAAAAGTCAAAGGGGCTTTGGTTAAGCAAGAGAACTATAAAACTTATGGAAGTTAAGTCAAATTATAAAATGTGCAGGTGTTTTTTAAGCATATTTTCTATATTCATAAATCCCATATATGCTCAAATTTATTGTGCTTTGATATGAATATTGATTAATGATTCTTGATGCATGATTAATGATTCTTGATGCATGATTAAATGAGTATTCAATAAATTTGCAATGATTTTGTGTTTAATTGGATTGATTTTGATTTAAGCGAGTTTGAAATATATTGCAAATATGATCACTTCCCTCAAATCTGCCAAATATGTCATATATGCAAAAACATGCAAGATGCCATTTTATGAGCATTAATGAGGAATGTGCATATTGGAAATTATGTCATAATGTTCACAAATATTATGATTTGATGACATATGTGCTTGAAATATAAGTGAAATGTTTGTTATGGCAAATTTGTGTTTTTTTAAACTTCTTGGTGTTGTCAAATAGCGTATAACTCTCAAAATGATCTTCCATGTATCCAAAAATGCATTTTATATTCATAATTCTTCTAAAATTGCAAAATCTAATATCAAATGATTTCTCATCCATGTTTCTTATTCATATAAGTCTAAAATCATGTTATACAAGTGTTTAAATTTTACTTGGACTTAAAACACTGAAAAACATATTTTTGGCATGTTGCAAGTTGACTTTTAAGTAAAAAATTGCAGAAAATGAGCAAGGGATAGATGCCTCATTCTTAGGGATTAATTCCTTTGATTAAAATGTGCAACTTGGCTATTCTAGGATCAATTAAGGGATCAATGCCCCTTTTGTTGGATCGATTCATCCTTAGGCAAAGTGCCTTTTTCTTGCCCCTAAAGCCAAATTTCAGAAAAATTATTCTTTTTCTTAATATTTTCTTTCCTCTAAACTTAAATCACAGTGTTTTAACTCATTCTTGATCATATTTCAACCAAAATTACTTCTCCATATATTTTGAATGATCTTAATGATTAATGTCCCTCAATCCACATTGATTATGTTGTGTGCTTGGAAAATACCAAATTATCTCATAATTATATTTTCACTCCTTCAATTTTGCATACACTAAGTGTTTGACAAAATATACAAACCAAAGTTAGCCAACAATTGTAAAATCATTTTTTATTGATATCATTTTTTATTCTCAACAATTGGTATCGTTTTTCATTGTACTTACAAGGGTAAAACCATTTTTCTTATTGAAAATTTTGATGAAATGCCTTAAATAATTTCCTATTGAAAATTTTCATGAAATGCATTAATCTTGAAATGATCTAGATATACCTTTTCAATGGATGCTTAAACATAATTTTTAGATTATATCAATGATTTGAGAATGTGATTAAGAAGATAGTGAACATGTGTGTAGACACCCTATTTTGTCCGGAGGCTTAGCCTGTAAAAATAATTAATTGGGTTAGGTGACATTGTATTTTAAGTTAATTTAACAATTTAGATTAAGATACTTATTTAATATTAGAATTATTTAGAATTAGGCTAGAATTAAATTAGGATTTTTATATTTAAAATTAACATTAATTAGAATAAATTTAAAATTAGGATTGGCCTAGGATTAATTTAATTAAAATAATTTTAGATTAGAGTTATTCTTAGATTAAAAATAGACTTTTTATAATTAGAGTTAGAATAAAATTAGTCTAAGAATTAAATGGATAAAAAAAAGAGATAAATACTAATTGTTATTTAATTGAACTAAAACACTAGCAAATTTTTTACTATAAAAACCCCATAATTTAGAAGAGAAAGGAGGATATTGAAGACTTCCATAGAGCCACTACAACTCGTGCCCTTTGTTCTTCATTCATCACCATCTTTGGCCATCTTCACCACCTTGAGCCACCTTAAAACTGGCCTTTGTCATTAAGTTACTGCCCCTGTTTTCATTCTCAAAGTAGCCCTACATCATCCATCATTTTCACGCCATTTTCACAATCATCATCTCCATCTCCGTCGTGAATCGTCTACTCCCTTGCATCATTATACAGATCACCAAGCTTCACTGGTTTCCTCTTCACTGCCTTGCCTTTGTCATCATCATATTGCATTCACCTTTGTTCCTTACTACAACACCATTAAAACAGCCAAGCCTTGTAGCATTTCATGCCCTTGCGCACTATGGTTCTGCCTCTGCTTTTGCTAGAGTCACCTACTACCACTTTTTCCATCGCGTCACCTTGTTGTTGTCCGAGCTTCATGCCTAGCTTTCTTGAACTATTGCTGCTACCTCCATCGGACAGACCTATGCCACCTGAACCCTTGTTGCATCACCATCATTGACTACACCATAGTCATTGCACACCCAGTCCTTCATTGCCCTCAATTCTTGTTGCTGCAACTTTGCCAATACCCAAATTCCTTGCCACTATTCTTGCCTGTCGACCATAGTGGCTTGTTTTTGCTACTCTTTACGTGCATCAGTCATGATTTGCTACTAAACTTGTGAGATCCCAGAATTCTCTATTTCTCCAATACTTATTGAATATGATGAGGTAGAATATCAAGCCAAATTACGATAACTACCTCTCATATATTTGGAAGTTATCGGGAAAAATTGTCAAGTGGGCCCACAGGACAATTCGTAATCCGGATGCCTTTCGAAGTGCCAAAATGTTAAATTTGGGGCTGAAATACCTAAAGGGCAAGAAGACCACGTTTCGAAATTCTTTAAGATGAGCACACCTAGGTTTACATGTAACAAATTAAAAAATGACGATTTTATCCATAGCTTGGAGGACTTTTCTGAATAACGGTCAAACTAAATTGACTTTGGGCCTACAAACTGTCATAGGAAAATCCTCACATAAAGTAGTTTCACTTGGATCCAGCTTGTGAATTGAATTACGTGAAAGTGCTAAAAATAATGCACACGAAGCAAAAAGCATTCTTTTAGGGGTTGTTTAGTAATTTCACTACCCATGACCAATCAAACAACCTTGGGAGTCAATCTTTGACCATGTTTGAGCTAAATATGAGGAAAATAATAAAAAATAAAATATAAATTCTGAATTTAAAAATATTAAAATAATGTTAGGACATAAATGGAAATAATGAAATTGTGCGAGGGTATTATGGTCATTTAACATAGGGCTGGTCAAATTGGTCAAAGTTTGACCAAAATTGACCTACATAAATAAAATATAATAAAAATAAAATTGAAATCTGAAAATGGAAAATAATAAAATAATAGTAATGGCATAAGTGTAAATAGTGAAATGTAAGAGGGGCAAATTGGCCATTTTATATATGGGCTACAAAAACATCCTTAAAAGTATCAAAGAGGACCAGAAAATTCTGGTCATCTTCTACAAGTGGCCGAAAGTCTCCTTTACCTCCATGAATGCTCACGTTTCTTCCCTTCCACTTAGTAAAACATCACCCAACCTTCACCAAATCAACACCTTTCCTTCATAAAAGTTGTTCTTCATCTCAAGAGCTCTTTATCCATCCCATTTATTGAACCAGAAACCAACAATTGAGGGCTTTTCTACTGCTAGACAGATTTGGTTATAAGGTATATCCACTCATACTTGATGTTTCCTTTAATTCCAACTATGATTTTAGGTTGTGCTAGGCATTGCAAACATGTTTATGGCTTTAGATTTAACTAAAATTAGGTGTATGAATGGATAAGGGTTTCAACCATGAGGGTTTCTAAAGATAAATGTTGTTCTCATGCTCAAAGTGTTGTAAAATTGCAACAAACAAAGTGCTAAGTGTGTGTATGTGCTAAGATTGCAAATATGCTAAAATTGTCCTGTCCGTGCCTCATGTTTAAATATTCAATTTGATCGTAGCTTAAGCTATGTGCAAATGAATGTAGGGCACTCTGCCCAGAAAACGTGATTCAAATGGCTGATTTTGAAAAATTATAGAAAATAGACTAGAATGAAATTGGATGCAATCCATACATTTATAGAAAGGTAAATGAGTTAGGAATAATATGGTTAAAGGTAAATGAGTTAGGAATAATATGGTTTTGGGTTTGTATAATTTGTATAACCCTGCATTGAGATATAAACTAATTTATGCATAGAGGTTAGTAGACAGATCAGCCAGAATGCACCTGAAAATAGAGTAATTTTGAGGAGTTATTAAAAATGACTCAAAAATGATAAAATTCTGAAACTTATCATTCTAATTAGGGAATTGAATTAAGAATCACATGGTTTTGGATTCATAATTTTTTGGATATCCTTATTATTAGTAATATAATTTTTAATGTGCAAAGGTCAGGAAACCATCCTACCAAATGGATAGAATTGGGCTGAACTTTGGAAAATTTGTTGAAAATAATACATAATGAATTAGAAAATGGGCTTTACACTTCTGAATAGGGAATTAAGTTAGGTTCCATGCAAAATTAAAGGTGTATTAATTGGAATCCAATATTTTCGGTCATGAGTAGAAAGGCATCAATAGGTCAGAAATTCTTACAAAGAATAAGGTTGTTTATATAGAGAGACGGGGTGAAGAGAAAGGTTTCAAAGTGTACAACATTCTTTATAATTGAAGAATTAAATTTTAATTGTAATTCGATATTGTTTGCAACACTGAATTCGGGAGATTAAAGAAGTTTAAGTTGTATTATTAATGTGATTACACTGTGTGGATATTAAGGAAAGGAACATGTATGGAAGATGCTTAGGAAATGCTATGCTTACATTTAGGAATTTTCAAAAACCAATCTTAATTGTTTCTCACCCAATTTGCCTAAACTAGAAATAGAAATCTATTTTTAATCCTTACAAGTCTGAATATGGTTTAATTTGCATAAAATATATTTTTATTATTTTACATGAAACAATTTATCATTTATGTCTAAATGTACTATTTGGATATTTAAAGTTTTGCATTGAGTTTTTAATGAATTTTATTGCTACCAAATATAATAATTATTTCTTTATATGATTATGGATTGACTGAAGATAAGTTTCTAAAATATTTTCCTACTATGATTGTATGATTTAATGAAAAATGTTTTCAGACGGTTGTTCCTTAGTGATCATGCATACGAGATTGATATGATATGACTGGGAGACCATAATCAAGTCCGTAGGTTTATGATTGTGAGACTCCAGTCAAGCTCACAGATATCCACAGTGAGCACTTGACTAGTGCAAACTGTAACTGTTGACAATGGCCATTGTTACGAGATAGTGATCGTCCTTGTGAGGATACGAGTGATTATTTGTCCCTTCGGGGATACTATTTAGTGCATGATTCTATTGGATATGATTGTCTCCACTTAACAAATTATGAATGATTTGAATACTGATTTACTGATTTGACAGAAAGAAAGAAGAGTTTAAAATCGAATGATTAATAGTGATAACGATGATTTTTAAATAAATTTTTTACTGTACTAGATAAAAATATTGTTTTATCGTATTAAATGAAAATACATAAAATATTGCTTATATCATGATTTTGAAAATGTTATTATACTATTTACTAAAATTGCATACTGAAATTACTTTATGAAATTGTTTTAAATAACTTGTTTTATATACTGTTATTGATTTGAAATTGCATGAAATTATTAAATGCTTGATACTAAATAATTATTTCATTGTCAACTGCTTACTCCCTATAGTCGGAGCTAGGTATTAGAACATAAAATATACTTCAAAGTACCTCGCATACTCCATCTAGTTACCTAGTCGACTATAGTATCCTTCCTAAAATGTCCCTTAGTGCACCGATAGGATTTAATGATATAAAGATAAATTTGTAATGAAAGTTATGGAATGAACTTACATTGATACCGAATGCAAACCGAATACTAACAGTAATTGAACAAGAAAGATAGTATCGAAAAGGAAAAAAAAGTTAGTTTGGACGTTACAGAACTTGTCTGCTATCAGCACGCGGTCTTGCCCTTTCCGACCTTGTTACAAAGCTGTTTTCAAGTTACCATCATCATCGGTTGTAAGTATAGAAATAGGGGAGACAAAGAGAAGTGAACAGGTAGCTGCTCCCTCCTTACCAGTTTATATTGTTATTTAATATTTTATTAACTAGTAAATAATAAATGTGATGAGTAAGTTTTGACTTAATGATTCTGATAATTGTTTGTTAAATTAAAATATTAAGTTAATAGTTTAATAAATTGATCATTTGATAATAATTTAAAGGCTAACATTTAATTAGATTTTGTATATTAAGCACTCGATTTAATTTGCATGATAATTGATTTGAACTAGTGATTTGCTTATTAAGTTATTATTTTGTCATGTCAATGATTTAGATATTTAATTTGTATAATTTAGTTTACATGAGTTGTGTGATGTGTAATTAGGATATGATTTAAAATCTTAGGAGTTAAATAGTAAAAAAAAATATAAACAAAAAATATGATGGAAATAATTTGAAATATAAATCACAAAATATGGAAATAATTTGAGAATAAATGGAGATTATCCCGATGATAGAATTATAAGATGTCACAAATGGTTGACATTTTAAAATTCTTAGGTGAGAAGTTTTCTTTAAATTTCGCCAGTATGATGGAAAACCTAAAGAAAATTTTCAATAAGAATAAACGACATTTATTTTCAAAAGATAAATAATATTATATAAAATAAAAATAAAACTTAAGAAATAAAAGAAATAAAAATAATTAAATAGAAAATAAAGACATTATAAAATAAAGAAAAATGTAAGATATGAAGAGTAGATGGAAAATAAAATTAAAATATTTTATAAGAAATTTAATGAATCCGACGACGGAGCCTCTTCGAGAAAGACGAATGGGATTTACTATATGCTCTTGAGGTGAGGATGAAATTTAAAAATTTGCCAGAATGATGGAGTTTCTTAGAATTTGTCCAATATTTAAATATTTGAATTTAATAAAAACAAAGACCATTTAGTTAAGAATTCTTTAAGATATCACAAATTAGTTGGTACCATTTTAGGATGGGCGTTGTGAGGGTGCTAATCTTTCCCCACACGTAACCGTACTCCCAAACTTAAGATTCTTTAAACGTAAACCATGCCTTATCTTTAGACAAAAATAGGTGACCAATCACACCTTAGATTAGAATGGTTGGTGGCGACTCTTGAGTTTAAGTCAACGGGTTAGGTTTTAAGATTTGACATGTTATGACAATGTGCTTAAAAGATATGATTATTTCTTTGGTTTATCTTTGCCAAGCATGCTGTGACGTCCCCGTCACTTCATCTTATCATCTAACTTATTTCTCATTATCTTATCCGGTCTTATTTTGATTTAGTTCATCAGTGCCAACCCTTCCTTAATCTTAAGCTAATTATCAAATAGCTCACATGAGTTTATTTCTTTTAAATGAACATCAAATGATATATATAAATACCATTTCATTTCCACCGGATCTCATACATCATCTTAACTTACATCCCCAGACATCTTATATACACATTAGCTACTTGTACTGTACTGTAACTGAATTACAATTTGCTATTCATAGATGTACAAGTATATCGAGAAGGTACACTTTGCTTCTTCAAAAACAAGCTCCTCTAGTCGGAGCGAGGTCTACTTCAGGTAATCTGTAGGAAAAATAGTCGTAAAAGGGTGAGTTTACGCTCAGTAAGAAAACTACATAAAAGAGCGTGCTATGCCTCTATATGCCTTTTTCCTACTTGGCTCTATAATGTCATGTAAAGCATTATAAAGCATGCCTCATAACATTTTTCGTGCATTGTTTGCAATCATGCATATTTATTTCAAATGACATGGCAAACTTACTTTGTATGCTTCATTTAAAATATAGCATACATATAAAACATGCATCATACTTCTTTCTTGGAAACTTCATACTTCATAGCATACTTTAAAACATACTTCATGCTTCTTTACTTCACAACATACATCGTATACTTAAAACATACATCATATACTTCTTCATGCATACATCATATATCCTTTGAAATAGGATGGAGACTATGTACAATATTTTAAGCGATTGAATCGTCATATGAACCGTTCATTCCCATTCATATGACTCTAATCATGCATTGGTACAGTAGTGCACTCCGTATAGGTCAGGGATTCTCTCCTGCCTTTATATTTCCACAGTGAATACTAGTCAGGTGTCACATGTGGGATTGAGGACCGGACTAGGGTTCCTCGCTCAACATACATATTACTGAAGACTTGATCAGAGTCTCTCAGCCATCAGAAATGCATAATCATTACGCAGTCCATAGTCTCAAAACATTTATAATATACTTTTTTTTTTTCAGAAAACACTTTTGTGTTTAAATCAAATAAACTTGAAAGCTCTTTTCATACATGGCAGTCGACTGGTCTTATAGGGCAGTCGGCTGCTCCTTCATAACTTCTTTTATCGAAATAATTTCATTTAAATTTTTCGATATTTTCATATTTGAAAATACATGGGGGCAGTCGACTGGTCCATATAGCAGTCGACTGTTTTTGAAACAGAATGCATTTTGGCAATTAGCAGTCGACTGTCCCATATAGCAATCGACTGGTTTGAAACAGAATGCTTCTGGAAAAATAGCAGTCGACTAGCTTACATAACAGTCGACTGGTTTGCATCGATTTTCGAAAAACGGCGTTTTGGTTGTCTCTAGGCAGTCGGCTGCTCCTAACCTAATTGGTACTAGGAGACAAGTCCGAAATGGTTATTTTCCTGCAAAGAAACAGCTGGTACTTCTTTCCAAATCACATGCAAGCATCATAAAACATGCGGACATAGCCGCCTTACGTCCGTTACATAATTTCCTTACCTCGATTCCTTCGAGAACGCGAAATCACTTGGTGCTTTAACCCTAGCTTTTCACTTCTTCAACCTGAAATCATCATACCATTTCAAACCTCAAATTAAACAATATACACATGTCCTACTAACTCAGTACAACTCCTTATCATGAACCAAATTGTAAGAATCATCCTCTTCTCTTACATTCACTAGAGACCAAAATTTCTGATGTTAAGATCTCCTTCAGTACTTGGATTCACTCTATCAAACTTTGGATATCTCCTAGTCTAACGACAAGGATTATTTTTCGTTAAATGAACTTAGTGAATTGGTGAGGGAGTAAGGAGGTTTAGCAAAGAGCTTGGAATGGAAACTTGGAAACTTGGAGATGGCACGAGAGGGAGAGGACTAGAAGGTTGCTACCGTGGGTGATGATGATGAGGGTGGTGACTCATGCTTCATGCATTAAATGCATGCTTTATCATCCCTTATCTCAGCCAACTTTATCCCTTTACCCCTTTTGACTCAATTTGACTCATTAAATCCCTCATCTCCTTCTTCTATTTATACTTAAGCCACATGTATTTAAATTAGCCAATCAAAATTCTGTTTTGATTTCTTGTCTCATCCTCCATTTATTTTCCTGTCATCAACATAATTTATTTGGCTATTTGGCTATAAATTTTCTTATTTCTTCTATATTCCATTCATCATGCATACATTATTCATACATCAATTACACGTCAACTTCATATTCATTTTATCATATTTACTTAGAATACTTTACATACATGAAGGAATACATGGAAATTGGGGATCTCACATCCTCCCCACCTTAAAAATTTGGTCCTCCAAATTTGCCTTAGCTTGTCATGTAAATAATTCTGGATACCTTTCCTTCATTAAGCTCTCTAGTTCCCATGTAGCTTCTTCCATCGTGTGGTATTGCCAGAGAACTTTCACTAATGGGATCGTCTTAGACCTCAATACTTTGTCTTTTCTGTCCAAAATCCGAATCGGCTTCTCTACATAACTCATATCTTCCTTTATCTCCAAGGTTCATATTCTATAACATGTGACGGATCCGGATTATACTTTCGAAGCATCGATATATGAAACACATTATGTACTCTCGATAGCTCCGGAGGTAATGCCAATCTATAGGCAACATCACCTATTCGATCTAAGACCTCAAATGGACCGATATAGCGAGGACTCAACTTACCTCGTCGGCCAAATCTCATGATCCCTTTGGATGGAGAAACTTTCAAGAACACAAAATCTCTAACCATGAACTCAAGTGGCCTCCGTCGAGCATCTGCATAGCTCTTTTGTCTATTTTGAGCTGTCTTAAGCCTCTGACAAATCAACTTAACATCTTCTGAGGCTTGCTCAACTAAATCTGGAGCCAATAACTTACGTTCGCCCACTTTTTCCCACCCAATCGGAGATCGACACCTTCTTCCATACAAAGCTTCATATGGTGCCATCTCGATGCTTGCATGATAGCTATTATTGTATGCGAACTCAGCCAATGGCAGATGGTCATCCCAGGAGCCTTTAAAGTCCATAACAGAAGCCCTCAACATATCCTCGAGCGTCTGAATCGTGCGCTCGGACTGTCCATCAGTCTGTGGATGAAAAGCTGTGTTGAAATTCAGCTTAGATCCTATGGCTTCTTGAAAATGCTCCCAGAAATGGGAAGTAAACCTGGAATCTCTGTCAGAAGTGATGCTCATTGGAATTCCGTGTAGTCTTACAACATCTTTTACATACATATCTGCCAAAGTATTGAGTGTATCTGTTGACTTCATAGGCAGGAAGTGAGCTGACTTCGTCAATCTATCGACAATCACCCAAATACCATCATGATTCCTCTTGGTTCTGGGCAATCCCATAATAAAGTCCATCGTAATGTGTTCCCACTTCCACGTAGGTATAGGCAGAGGGTGCAATAATCCTGCTGGCTTTTGATGCTCTACCTTAACCTGTTGACATGTAAGACATTTCGCCACAAACTCAGCTATGTCTTTCTTCATGCCATTCCACCAATACACCTTGCGAAGATTATGATACATCTTCGTATTTCCTGGGTGCAACGTGTACTTAGTGGCATGAGCTTCAGTCAAGATCAATTTCTTCAATGCGTCATCATTAGGAACACATATACGACTCTTAAACCTCAAAATTCCATTACTGCCAATATCAAATTCTGAGGTCATACCTGACTGCATCTGATTCATAGCCTCAATGCATCTATCATCTTCCTTTTGAGCACTTTGGATTCTTTCTATCAAGTTTGGCTCAATCCTCAAACTAGCCATCATTCCAACCTGCTCATTAGGCCTTACATCAAGGTTGAGGCTTGCGAATTGCTCCATTAGCTCATATTCTTTTATCATCATATAAGACATCATACCTACATGCTTCCGGCTCAGAGCATCCGCCACCACATTAGCTTTCCCTGGGTGGTACAAGATCTCACAATCATAATCCTTTAGTAGCTCGAGCCATCTTCTTTGCCTCATGTTCAATTCCTTCTGAGAGAACAAGTATTTCAGACTTTTGTGATCTGTAAAAATCTGAAATCTCTCACCATACAAATAATGCCTCCATATCTTCAGGGCAAACACTACTGCAGCTAACTCCAAATCATGAATAGGGTAGTTCTTTTCATGGTCCTTCAATTGTCTAGAACCATATGCCACTACCTTACCATGCTGCATTAACACACATCCCAACCCTTGCCCTGAGGCATCACTATACACTGCAAATCCTCCTGAACCACTAGGGATGGTAAGGATCGGTGCAGTCGTTAGCCTGCGCTTCAACTCTTGGAAGCTACTCTCACAGGCTTCATTCCACTCATACTTCACTTCCTTGCGCGTCAAGCGCGTCAATGGAGCAGCTAGCTTCGAGAAACCCTCCACAAATCTTCTATAGTAGCCAGCTAAACCCAAGAAACTCCTAATCTCCGTCACAGTCTTTGGTCTTTCCCATTGGACCACCGCTTCGATCTTTGATGGATCAACTGAAACTCCATCTTTACTGATCACATGACCTAAAAAGGAGATATAATTGAGCCAAAACTCACATTTACTTAGCTTGGCATACAGTCCTCGGTCTCTGAGGTCCAAAACAATCCTCAAATGCTGCTCATGCTCTTCCCGTGACCTCGAGTACACCAAGATGTCATCGATGAAGACAATGACAAACTGGTCCAAGTACTGTTTAAACACATCATTCATCAAATTCATGAAGGCTGCAGGTGCATTGGTCAGACCAAACGGCATCACCAAGAATTCATAGTGACCATACCGTGTCCTGAATGCAGTCTTAGGGACATCTTCATCTCTAATCTTCAACTGATGATATCTCGACCTCAAGTCTATCTTGGAAAAGACTTGTGCACCCTTTAACTGATCAAAGAGGTCATCTATCCTTGGAAGAGGATACTTGTTCTTGATTGTCATCTTGTTCAACCACCGGTAGTCAATACATAACCTCATACTACCGTCCTTCTTCCGGACAAAAAGCACAGGAGCACCCCAAGGGGATACGCTGGGTCATATGAATCCCTTGTCTAGCAACTCCTGAAGCTGCTTCTTCAATTCTCCCAATTCTACTAAGGCCATCCGGTAGGGAGCTCTGGATATGGGCTCAGTCCCCGGCACCAAATCAATCGTAAACTCCACTTCCCTATCCGGAGGAAGTCCTGGAAGATCATCCGGGAACACCTCGGGAAAATCTCGGACTACAGGAATATCATTGAGTCCGGGACGTTTCTGATCTACGTCCTCCACATAAGCAATAAACCCTTCACATCATCATACATATTATCCATTACTTTCATTTGCAAACAATTAAGATCAAACATACTTTCATATTAATTACTTGCAAAATTTACAACATAGCTATCGAGTGAAGAAAATGTTACACTCTTAGCATAACAGTCTACTATAACATGATTATTAGCCAACCAATCCATACCCAAAATAACATCAAACCCATACATATTCAGTAGGATTAGGTCAGCCTTAGATTCTCTTTCTCCTACCCGTAGCTTACAATTTCTATACACTAACTCTGTCATTTGTGATTCCTTAAAAGGTGTGCTTATCTTTAATAAGTGTTCTAAAATCTCAGGCTCAACAGGTATTTTCATAGCAAACTTAGGAGACACAAAAGAATGCGTGGAGCCTGGATCAAACAATGCCATGACATTCATATCAAATAGGTAAATTGTACCTTTAATCACTTTGGACGAGCATCGGCAGACTCTTCATCGATGGCAAACACTCGTCCTTGGGTCACAGCTTTCTTTCCCTTCTCAGCAGCAGTGGCCTTAGGTTGCGGTTTAGGGGTCTTATCAGATTCATCAGGCATCCTCGGATCTCTCTGAGGGCAATCCTTGATCATGTGCCTTTTCTCCCCACATCTAAAACAAGCGCCACTCGCCAAGCGACATGGCTGTGATCCGTGAAATTTCCCGCACTGCTCACATCTTTGCATCATACTCTTCGGTGAGCTAGCGGTACTTCCAGCTGGATTTCGGGATCGCTCATCACTTATCTTGATCCCGGTAGCTCTAGCAGTACCTACATAATTGTCATCATCATACTCTAATTCCAATATAATTCCATATAACCATTTAATTTATTTAAAGATTATCTTTCTATACTTTACTTACCTATAGAAACTCCTTCAGATCTCCTACTTCTCCGAAATGGATACCTATCACTCGGAGCTTTCTCATCCGACTTCCGCTTCATCGGTTCTTTGCCCTTACCCTTGGATCGGAAGTCAGCATGATGCAAATCATAATCCTGCTCACACAACTGAGCCTTACGGACAGCTTCTCCATAGGTGGTGATATCCATCGGATACAGTTTAGATCTAATCGGGGACTTCAATCCCTCGATGAACCTGTAGATCTTATGCCCTTCATCTCTAAGGACCTCTGGATCAAATCTACTCAAGGTAGTGAACTTAGATTCATACTGATTCACCGTCATTGTACCTTGAGTTAAACTCAGAAATTCAATCTTCAGTCTATTCCGATCAGTGCGTGGGATGTATTGCTCATTGAAAGCTTCCACAAATCTATCCCACGTAACCTCATCATATCGGGCCTCTAACACGGTCCGAGTGGCTTGCCACCAATATTCAGCATCATCCACTAATAGGTAGGTAGCCAATCCTACTTTCTCTCTTTCAGAACAAGGCATATACTCAAAGGATTTGAGAACTGCTTTCATCCAGTTCTCTGCTGTCAGCAAATCTCTTTCCCCTTGAACTTGGGCGGATCCAACTTCTTGAATTCCTTAATCAATGCTACACTGCAATAAGCTCTAGGATCTTGCCTTCCAGTAACTGGAACTGGTGGGGTTACTTCCGTAGGAGGAACTACAGGGGTAGCTGTTTGGGTACTTGTGGCCACATTCGGGAAATTAGACATAAACTGTGTAAACATCATGGCCATATTCTCCATGTGCTTCTCCATCTTAGCTAGCCTTGTATTCGGGCTATGTGGTAGAGATGGATGAGGAGACGGAACTGGGGGCTCTTCAGTGCGACCCCGTCCTCTTCCTCTACTTGTACCTCTTCTTCGTGAGCTCATACTGTAAAGATAATCATCATTGAGCTCTTTAGTATAACTACAAACAGTTATACTATACATTTGCATTCAGACATGTACAGTATAATTGGGGATATACTCTATTTCTAACTTTTGACACTGACAACTACCAATCAAACTGCTCTGATACCACTCTGTGACGTCCCCATCACTTCATCTTATCATCTAACTTATTTCTCATTATCTTATCCGGTCTTATTTTGATTTAGTTCATCAGTGCCAACCCTTCCTTAATCTTAAGCTAATTATCAAATAGCTCACATGAGTTTATTTCTTTTAAATGAACATCAAATGATATATATAAATACCATTTCATTTCCACCGGATCTCATACATCATCTTAACTTACATCCCCAGACATCTTATATACACATTAGCTACTTGTACTGTACTGTAACTGAATTACAATTTGCTATTCATAGATGTACAAGTATACCTTCTATGCTAACTGGGAAGCGTATCGAGAAGGTACACTTTGCTTCTTCAAAAACAAGCTCCTCTAGTCGGAGCGAGGTCTACTTCAGGTAATCTGTAGGAAAAATAGTCGTAAAAGGGTGAGTTTACGCTCAGTAAGAAAACTACATAAAAGAGCGTGCTATGCCTCTATATGCCTTTTTCCTACTTGGCTCTATAATGTCATGTAAAGCATTATAAAGCATGCCTCATAACATTTTTCGTGCATTGTTTGCAATCATGCATATTTATTTCAAATGACATGGCAAACTTACTTTGTATGCTTCATTTAAAATATAGCATACATATAAAACATGCATCATACTTCTTTCTTGGAAACTTCATACTTCATAGCATACTTTAAAACATACTTCATGCTTCTTTACTTCACAACATACATCGTATACTTAAAACATACATCATATACTTCTTCATGCATACATCATATATCCTTTGAAATAGGATGGAGACTATGTACAATATTTTAAGCGATTGAATCGTCATATGAACCGTTCATTCCCATTCATATGACTCTAATCATGCATTGGTACAGTAGTGCACTCCGTATAGGTCAGGGATTCTCTCCTGCCTTTATATTTCCACAGTGAATACTAGTCAGGTGTCACATGTGGGATTGAGGACCGGACTAGGGTTCCTCGCTCAACATACATATTACTGAAGACTTGATCAGAGTCTCTCAGCCATCAGAAATGCATAATCATTACGCAGTCCATAGTCTCAAAACATTTATAATATACTTTTTTTTTTTTCAGAAAACACTTTTGTGTTTAAATCAAATAAACTTGAAAGCTCTTTTCATACATGGCAGTCGACTGGTCTTATAGGGCAGTCGGCTGCTCCTTCATAACTTCTTTTATCGAAATAATTTCATTTAAATTTTTCGATATTTTCATATTTGAAAATACATGGGGGCAGTCGACTGGTCCATATAGCAGTCGACTGTTTTTGAAACAGAATGCATTTTGGCAATTAGCAGTCGACTGTCCCATATAGCAATCGACTGGTTTGAAACAGAATGCTTCTGGAAAAATAGCAGTCGACTAGCTTACATAACAGTCGACTGGTTTGCATCGATTTTCGAAAAACGGCGTTTTGGTTGTCTCTAGGCAGTCGGCTGCTCCTAACCTAATTGGTACTAGGAGACAAGTCCGAAATGGTTATTTTCCTGCAAAGAAACAGCTGGTACTTCTTTCCAAATCACATGCAAGCATCATAAAACATGCGGACATAGCCGCCTTACGTCCGTTACATAATTTCCTTACCTCGATTCCTTCGAGAACGCGAAATCACTTGGTGCTTTAACCCTAGCTTTTCACTTCTTCAACCTGAAATCATCATACCATTTCAAACCTCAAATTAAACAATATACACATGTCCTACTAACTCAGTACAACTCCTTATCATGAACCAAATTGTAAGAATCATCCTCTTCTCTTACATTCACTAGAGACCAAAATTTCTGATGTTAAGATCTCCTTCAGTACTTGGATTCACTCTATCAAACTTTGGATATCTCCTAGTCTAACGACAAGGATTATTTTTCGTTAAATGAACTTAGTGAATTGGTGAGGGAGTAAGGAGGTTTAGCAAAGAGCTTGGAATGGAAACTTGGAAACTTGGAGATGGCACGAGAGGGAGAGGACTAGAAGGTTGCTACCGTGGGTGATGATGATGAGGGTGGTGACTCATGCTTCATGCATTAAATGCATGCTTTATCATCCCTTATCTCAGCCAACTTTATCCCTTTACCCCTTTTGACTCAATTTGACTCATTAAATCCCTCATCTCCTTCTTCTATTTATACTTAAGCCACATGTATTTAAATTAGCCAATCAAAATTCTGTTTTGATTTCTTGTCTCATCCTCCATTTATTTTCCTGTCATCAACATAATTTATTTGGCTATTTGGCTATAAATTTTCTTATTTCTTCTATATTCCATTCATCATGCATACATTATTCATACATCAATTACACGTCAACTTCATATTCATTTTATCATATTTACTTAGAATACTTTACATACATGAAGGAATACATGGAAATTGGGGATCTCACATCCTCCCCACCTTAAAAATTTGGTCCTCCAAATTTGCCTTAGCTTGTCATGTAAATAATTCTGGATACCTTTCCTTCATTAAGCTCTCTAGTTCTCATGTAGCTTCTTCCATCGTGTGGTATTGCCAGAGAACTTTCACTAATGGGATCGTCTTAGACCTCAATACTTTGTCTTTTCTGTCCAAAATCCGAATCGGCTTCTCTACATAACTCATATCTTCCTTTATCTCCAAGGGTTCATATTCTATAACATGTGACGGATCCGGATTATACTTTCGAAGCATCGATATATGAAACACATTATGTACTCTCGATAGCTCCGGAGGTAATGCCAATCTATAGGCAACATCACCTATTCGATCTAAGACCTCAAATGGACCGATATAGCGAGGACTCAACTTACCTCGTCGGCCAAATCTCATGATCCCTTTGGATGGAGAAACTTTCAAGAACACAAAATCTCTAACCATGAACTCAAGTGGCCTCCGTCGAGCATCTGCATAGCTCTTTTGTCTACTTTGAGCTGTCTTAAGCCTCTGACAAATCAACTTAACATCTTCTGAGGCTTGCTCAACTAAATCTGGAGCCAATAACTTACGTTCGCCCACTTTTTCCCACCCAATCGGAGATCGACACCTTCTTCCATACAAAGCTTCATATGGTGCCATCTCGATGCTTGCATGATAGCTATTATTGTATGCGAACTCAGCCAATGGCAGATGGTCATCCCAGGAGCCTTTAAAGTCCATAACAGAAGCCCTCAACATATCCTCGAGCGTCTGAATCGTGCGCTCGGACTGTCCATCAGTCTGTGGATGAAAAGCTGTGTTGAAATTCAGCTTAGATCCTATGGCTTCTTGAAAATGCTCCCAGAAATGGGAAGTAAACCTGGAATCTCTGTCAGAAGTGATGCTCATTGGAATTCCGTGTAGTCTTACAACATCTTTTACATACATATCTGCCAAAGTATTGAGTGTATCTGTTGACTTCATAGGCAGGAAGTGAGCTGACTTCGTCAATCTATCGACAATCACCCAAATACCATCATGATTCCTCTTGGTTCTGGGCAATCCCATAATAAAGTCCATCGTAATGTGTTCCCACTTCCACGTAGGTATAGGCAGAGGGTGCAATAATCCTGCTGGCTTTTGATGCTCTACCTTAACCTGTTGACATGTAAGACATTTCGCCACAAACTCAGCTATGTCTTTCTTCATGCCATTCCACCAATACACCTTGCGAAGATTATGATACATCTTCGTATTTCCTGGGTGCAACGTGTACTTAGTGGCATGAGCTTCAGTCAAGATCAATTTCTTCAATGCGTCATCATTAGGAACACATATACGACTCTTAAACCTCAAAATTCCATTACTGCCAATATCAAATTCTGAGGTCATACCTGACTGCATCTGATTCATAGCCTCAATGCATCTATCATCTTCCTTTTGAGCACTTTGGATTCTTTCTATCAAGTTTGGCTCAATCCTCAAACTAGCCATCATTCCAACCTGCTCATTAGGCCTTACATCAAGGTTGAGGCTTGCGAATTGCTCCATTAGCTCATATTCTTTTATCATCATATAAGACATCATACCTACATGCTTCCGGCTCAGAGCATTCGCCACCACATTAGCTTTCCCTGGGTGGTACAAGATCTCACAATCATAATCCTTTAGTAGCTCGAGCCATCTTCTTTGCCTCATGTTCAATTCCTTCTGAGAGAACAAGTATTTCAGACTTTTGTGATCTGTAAAAATCTGAAATCTCTCACCATACAAATAATGCCTCCATATCTTCAGGGCAAACACTACTGCAGCTAACTCCAAATCATGAATAGGGTAGTTCTTTTCATGGTCCTTCAATTGTCTAGAACCATATGCCACTACCTTACCATGCTGCATTAACACACATCCCAACCCTTGCCCTGAGGCATCACTATACACTGCAAATCCTCCTGAACCACTAGGGATGGTAAGGATCGGTGCAGTCGTTAGCCTGCGCTTCAACTCTTGGAAGCTACTCTCACAGGCTTCATTCCACTCATACTTCACTTCCTTGCGCGTCAAGCACGTCAATGGAGCAGCTAGCTTCGAGAAACCCTCCACAAATCTTCTATAGTAGCCAGCTAAACCCAAGAAACTCCTAATCTCCGTCACAGTCTTTGGTCTTTCCCATTGGACCACCGCTTCGATCTTTGATGGATCAACTGAAACTCCATCTTTACTGATCACATGACCTAAAAAGGAGATATAATTGAGCCAAAACTCACATTTACTTAGCTTGGCATACAGTCCTCGGTCTCTGAGGTCCAAAACAATCCTCAAATGCTGCTCATGCTCTTCCCGTGACCTCGAGTACACCAAGATGTCATCGATGAAGACAATGACAAACTGGTCCAAGTACTGTTTAAACACATCATTCATCAAATTCATGAAGGCTGCAGGTGCATTGGTCAGACCAAACGGCATCACCAAGAATTCAAGTGACCATACCGTGGTATCAATGCAGTCTTAGGGACATCTTCATCTCTAATCTTCAACTGATGATATCCCGACCTCAAGTCTATCTTGGAAAAGACTTGTGCACCCTTTAACTGATCAAAGAGGTCATCTATCCTTGGAAGAGGATACTTGTTCTTGATTGTCATCTTGTTCAACCACCGGTAGTCAATACATAACCTCATACTACCGTCCTTCTTCCGGACAAAAAGCACAGGAGCACCCCAAGGGGATACGCTGGGTCATATGAATCCCTTGTCTAGCAACTCCTGAAGCTGCTTCTTCAATTCTCCCAATTCTACTAAGGCCATCCGGTAGGGAGCTCTGGATATGGGCTCAGTCCCCGGCACCAAATCAATCGTAAACTCCACTTCCCTATCCGGAGGAAGTCCTGGAAGATCATCCGGGAACACCTCGGGAAAATCTCGGACTACAGGAATATCATTGAGTCCGGGACGTTTCTGATCTACGTCCTCCACATAAGCAATAAACCCTTCACATCATCATACATATTATCCATTACTTTCATTTGCAAACAATTAAGATCAAACATACTTTCATATTAATTACTTGCAAAATTTACAACATAGCTATCGAGTGAAGAAAATGTTACACTCTTAGCATAACAGTCTACTATAACATGATTATTAGCCAACCAATCCATACCCAAAATAACATCAAACCCATACATATTCAGTAGGATTAGGTCAGCCTTAGATTCTCTTTCTCCTACCCGTAGCTTACAATTTCTATACACTAACTCTGTCATTTGTGATTCCTTAAAAGGTGTGCTTATCTTTAATAAGTGTTCTAAAATCTCAGGCTCAACAGGTATTTTCATAGCAAACTTAGGAGACACAAAAGAATGCGTGGAGCCTGGATCAAACAATGCCATGACATTCATATCAAATAGGTAAATTGTACCTTTAATCACTTTGGACGAGGCATCGGCAGACTCTTCATCGATGGCAAACACTCGTCCTTGGGTCACAGCTTTCTTTCCCTTCTCAGCAGCAGTGGCCTTAGGTTGCGGTTTAGGGGTCTTATCAGATTCATCAGGCATCCTCGGATCTCTCTGAGGGCAATCCCTGATCATGTGCCTTTTCTCCCCACATCTAAAACAAGCGCCACTCGCCAAGCGACATGGCTGTGATCCGTGAAATTTCCCGCACTGCTCACATCTTTGCATCATACTCTTCGGTGAGCTAGCGGTACTTCCAGCTGGATTTCGGGATCGCTCATCACTTATCTTGATCCCGGTAGCTCTAGCAGTACCTACATAATTGTCATCATCATACTCTAATTCCAATATAATTCCATATAACCATTTAATTTATTTAAAGATTATCTTTCTATACTTTACTTACCTATAGAAACTCCTTCAGATCTCCTACTTCTCCGAAATGGATACCTATCACTCGGAGCTTTCTCATCCGACTTCCGCTTCATCGGTTCTTTGCCCTTACCCTTGGATCGGAAGTCAGCATGATGCAAATCATAATCCTGCTCACACAACTGAGCCTTACGGACAGCTTCTCCATAGGTGGTGATATCCATCGGATACAGTTTAGATCTAATCGGGGACTTCAATCCCTCGATGAACCTGTAGATCTTATGCCCTTCATCTCTAAGGACCTCTGGATCAAATCTACTCAAGGTAGTGAACTTAGATTCATACTGATTCACCGTCATTGTACCTTGAGTTAAACTCAGAAATTCAATCTTCAGTCTATTCCGATCAGTGCGTGGGATGTATTGCTCATTGAAAGCTTCCACAAATCTATCCCACGTAACCTCATCATATCGGGCCTCTAACACGGTCCGAGTGGCTTGCCACCAATATTCAGCATCATCCACTAATAGGTAGGTAGCCAATCCTACTTTCTCTCTTTCAGAACAGGGCATATACTCAAAGGATTTGAGAACTGCTTTCATCCAGTTCTCTGCTGTCAGCAAATCTCTTTCCCCTTGAACTTGGGCGGATCCAACTTCTTGAATTCCTTAATCAATGCTACACTGCAATAAGCTCTAGGATCCTGCCTTCCAGTAACTGGAACTGGTGGGGTTACTTCCGTAGGAGGAACTACAGGGGTAGCTGTTTGGGTACTTGTGGCCACATTCGGGAAATTAGACATAAACTGTGTAAACATCATGGCCATATTCTCCATGTGCTTCTCCATCTTAGCTAGCCTTGTATTCGGGCTATGTGGTAGAGATGGATGAGGAGACGGAACTGGGGGCTCTTCAGTGCGACCCCGTCCTCTTCCTCTACTTGTACCTCTTCTTCGTGAGCTCATATTGTAAAGATAATCATCATTGAGCTCTTTAGTATAACTACAAACAGTTATACTATACATTTGCATTCAGACATGTACAGTACAATTGGGGATATACTCTATTTCTAACTTTTGACACTGACAACTACCAATCAAACTGCTCTGATACCACTCTGTGACGTCCCCATCACTTCATCTTATCATCTAACTTATTTCTCATTATCTTATCCGGTCTTATTTTGATTTAGTTCATCAGTGCCAACCCTTCCTTAATCTTAAGCTATTTATCAAATAGCTCACATGAGTTTATTTCTTTTAAATGAACATCAAATGATATATATAAATACCATTTCATTTCCACCGGATCTCATACATCATCTTAACTTACATCCCCAGACATCTTATATACACATTAGCTACTTGTACTGTACTGTAACTGAATTACAATTTGCTATTCATAGATGTACAAGTATACCTTCTATGCTAACTGGGAAGCGTATCGAGAAGGTACACTTTGCTTCTTCAAAAACAAGCTCCTCTAGTCGGAGCGAGGTCTACTTCAGGTAATCTGTAGGAAAAATAGTCGTAAAAGGGTGAGTTTACGCTCAGTAAGAAAACTACATAAAAGAGCGTGCTATGCCTCTATATGCCTTTTTCCTACTTGGCTCTATAATGTCATGTAAAGCATTATAAAGCATGCCTCATAACATTTTTCGTGCATTGTTTGCAATCATGCATATTTATTTCAAATGACATGGCAAACTTACTTTGTATGCTTCATTTAAAATATAGCATACATATAAAACATGCATCATACTTCTTTCTTGGAAACTTCATACTTCATAGCATACTTTAAAACATACTTCATGCTTCTTTACTTCACAACATACATCGTATACTTAAAACATACATCATATACTTCTTCATGCATACATCATATATCCTTTGAAATAGGATGGAGACTATGTACAATATTTTAAGCGATTGAATCGTCATATGAACCGTTCATTCCCATTCATATGACTCTAATCATGCATTGGTACAGTAGTGCACTCCGTATAGGTCAGGGATTCTCTCCTGCCTTTATATTTCCACAGTGAATACTAGTCAGGTGTCACATGTGGGATTGAGGACCGGACTAGGGTTCCTCGCTCAACATACATATTACTGAAGACTTGATCAGAGTCTCTCAGCCATCAGAAATGCATAATCATTACGCAGTCCATAGTCTCAAAACATTTATAATATACTTTTTTTTTTCAGAAAACACTTTTGTGTTTAAATCAAATAAACTTGAAAGCTCTTTTCATACATGGCAGTCGACTGGTCTTATAGGGCAGTCGGCTGCTCCTTCATAACTTCTTTTATCGAAATAATTTCATTTAAATTTTTCGATATTTTCATATTTGAAAATACATGGGGGCAGTCGACTGGTCCATATAGCAGTCGACTGTTTTTGAAACAGAATGCATTTTGGCAATTAGCAGTCGACTGTCCCATATAGCAATCGACTGGTTTGAAACAGAATGCTTCTGGAAAAATAGCAGTCGACTAGCTTACATAACAGTCGACTGGTTTGCATCGGTTTTCGAAAAACGGCGTTTTGGTTGTCTCTAGGCAGTCGGCTGCTCCTAACCTAATTGGTACTAGGAGACAAGTCCGAAATGGTTATTTTCCTGCAAAGAAACAGCTGTTACTTCTTTCCAAATCACATGCAAGCATCATAAAACATGCGGACATAGCCGCCTTACGTCCGTTACAAAATTTCCTTACCTCGATTCCTTCGAGAACGCGAAATCACTTGGTGCTTTAACCCTAGCTTTTCACTTCTTCAACCTGAAATCATCATACCATTTCAAACCTCAAATTAAACAATATACACATGTCTTACTAACTCAGTACAACTCCTTATCATGAACCAAATTGTATGAATCATCCTCTTCTCTTACCTTCACTAGAGACCAAAATTTCTGATGTTAAGATCTCCTTCAATACTTGGATTCACTCTATCAAACTTTGGATATCTCCTAGTCTAACGACAAGGATTATTTTTCGTTAAATGAACTTAGTGAATTGGTGAGGGAGTAGGGTGGTTTAGCAAGGAGCTTGGAATGGAAACTTGGAAACTTGGAGATGGCACGAGAGGGAGAGGACTAGAAGGTTGCTGCCGTGGGTGATGATGATGAGGGTGGTGACTCATGCTTCATGCATTAAATGCATGCTTTATCATCCCTTATCTCAGCCAACTTTATCCCTTTACCCCTTTTGACTCAATTTGACTCATTAAATCCCTCCTCTCCTTCTTCTATTCATACTTCAGCCACATGTATTTAAATTAGCCAATCAAAATTCTGTTTTGATTTCTTGTCTCATCCTCCATTTATTTTCCTGTCATCAACATAATTTATTTGGCTATTTGGCTATAAATTTTCTTATTTCTTCTATATTCCATTCATCATGCATACATTATTCATACATCAATTACACGTCAACTTCATATTCATTTTATCATATTTACTTAGAATACTTTACATACATGAAGGAATACATGGAAATTGGGGATCTCACACATGCTCATAAGATTATATCTCATCGCTTAACTCACATATTCCCCATTAGGCTTCATGATATATGTGTGTGTATGTGTGT
The DNA here is from genome assembly GCA_031772115.1 of Heritiera littoralis. Taxonomy (NCBI): domain Eukaryota; kingdom Viridiplantae; phylum Streptophyta; class Magnoliopsida; order Malvales; family Malvaceae; genus Heritiera; species Heritiera littoralis. The sequence goes on from JAPDPK010000009.1 coordinate 5,626,804, forward strand.
GTGTGTGTGTGTGTGTGTGTGTGTGTATTTTCATTAGTATATGAGTAATTAAGGTCAAGATGTATGCTTGAATGATAAGATGATCAACTTGACCTTAGTGTTTGAATTCGAATGACTTAGGTATATATAATATTTGAGATGCTTAAAACATTACCTAGAGTCATAATTATCTTTGGCCTATAATTTGTGATGATAAATGGATCTTAAATGTTCAAGTGTATGAAATTTTGTCATCCATGAACTTAGATTTCTCTTATGGCCAAATATTTAAAGAACCTAAGCTTTAATGACAACATTAATAATCAAGGATAAATGTAAACATGAACAAATGCACTTTGATTGGTATCTATACATAGATTATTGAATGTTTTGATATTGAGCTTGCATGTTTGCTTAAGTTGAATCAATGAACATGTCTATGAGTTGAGAATTTTTTTTTTCATGAAATTTTGCATGACCTTACTCATAGATTATGAACTTTAATGTTAAAATATACTTTAGTTTGATGATATTGATTCACTTAGGTAAAACTATTTTAATAAAATAGCATATACCCCTATAACCTTAAATGATTAAACAATTAGGGATATGGCTATGATTTAATTAAGATAATAATCTTGAACCTTTCTTTGTTTATAATTGATAAAGATCTTTAAATGAAAAATGAGCATAGGGATCTTTGTGTTTATGACTAAGGAAGAATATTTGTGTAGTTGAATGACATGGATTCTTGAATCTTTCATATGATTAAAATTTGTGCTTATGAATATAGATTAATGCTTTGTGATAATATGTTTATGTTTATATTAATCCATATGCATGTTTAATGGATGTGTGAGTATGTTCTTGCTAGATTGACTTGTCCATTTTCTTGGCATGAACACACCAAACAAAACAACGGTATCATGCAAAATGTATGAGTCAACGATGAGTAACAATTGGTATGAGTTTTAATTTGATAATTCTTTTATCTTGAGATTGAAAGAAAAACTAAGGAAGAAGTCTTTTAGGACATATTTGCATAAGACATTTTGTGCTGGAATATATGGTTAATCGATATATGGTTTAATTCTAGGCACATTCTTTCTTGAAAATGGTTTATGAGCTCAATACATAATCTTTCATCTAAATTTAGCTCATAATCATTATGTATTTTCATGCACCTTAGTTGAACTTTAAAGAACAATTGATAATATCTAATAGAATTGAATTGAGCAAGTTATAAAATTAATTGATAAAATTCTTTTATTTTTTTGTGTAGACTGCAGGTATCCTCATCCGTTTTAACGATTTGAGACTAATCATGTTCGGGGTTTAGTCACAGTTAAGGCTCTTCACCCCTCCCCAAAGATGTGTTTAGTGGGAGTCGAACCTGAGAGCTCTTCCCACAAACTCAGCCTACGTTGCCTTATTATGATCAATTAGCAAGTTCTTGAAAATTATTTATGAACAACCGGTATATGATGTCCTAAACAATGTCCTTTGCATACACAAACACTTTACAATCTTTATATGGACATTGATTTATTTGTGCTATAACTCCCAATGTACTAATGTCTTCTTGTGTTGGTTGGAGCAAATGTTGTAAAAAATAAAATCTAAAGAGGGATAGGATATGATTTATATGTTCTAAAAAATTTAAGCCTTATTTTAAGGGGATAATAATTTTTTGTTCATCTTTTTGTTATAACAAAAAGAGGGTGGGGGGGGGGGGGGGAGATAATGGTTTGTAAATTGATTTTGAAAATCATGCTTATATTAAAGGGAAGCATTTTCAAAGGAAACTTACCTTAAGTTTTGTCATATCAAAAAGAGAGAGATTATTAATTTTAAATTGATATATATCTTAAAATGACAAACACTTCAGCAAGGTTAAATGCATGATTTAATTTGTAAATTTGCTTATTTATTTATGATTTTTCACAAATCATTTTATGTGCTTTTATCAAATATAAGACCATGATTTAATTGATTATTTTATATTGATCTTAATTTATTTAGAAAATGTTTTTGAATATTGCATTAAGTAATTTTCTCACGACATTATTGTTTATACTTTCAGAAAATTTCTTGATAATGTTTAGAATAAGTTTCATGGGCTTAGAGTTTTTAAAGATTTAAATGAAACTAAAAAATGACTTTGGAATTAATAGAACTAAAATACTTATTCATTTCTCAATTAAAATAACCCAAATATTAAGTTTAGGAAGTAAGGGATCGACCCTACCTTAATGGCATCGATCCCTTTCATCTAGAAGCCTTCCCCTTTTTAAACTAAAGCATAGATTCACCCCCTATGCTATGGCATCGATCCCCCATGTTGCTCACATTATTTTGTAGCTATTCAAAGGAAGGAATTGGTTCCCTTCCTTAAGGGATCGATCCTTTGAGTCATGGAAACCTTTAACAGCTAAATTTATGTGAGGACCAATGGGAAGATTTGTTTTTGGCTCCACCAAGCTTCAACAAACTTTAAGGGACTATAAATAGAAGCTATGAAGACCATTGGACCCAAGAGACACAATTCGACAACTTCATTAAGCTTCAAAATCAATTTTTGTGCTTGAAATTCAACATCTTCTATCATTCTCACTTTCAAGTGTTCATTGGTTTAGCACAAATCTTGTATAGATTTCTCTAGAGCTTAATCTTGTAATCACTTATCTTCCTAGAGGTTTCTCTTTGATTAATTATCTCAACCCGAAGGCCAATGACGTCCACTTAACACTTACCTTATTGCTTTTAGAAAATTTCAAACTAAATTTTCTTTTTCTATTTATAGTTTGTATTCAATGTTAGTGTAGTAACAAAACTAAATCTTGCCTTAATAATATTATTTCTCTAGCTATATTATAAATCTTAGGGTGAATATAACTATTTTAGCCTCATATTCACTTATCCCAAAAGAAATGGGTCGAAAACCTCCCCCTTGTATTTTATCAATTTCCTTGGTAAAATCACTTGCATTAAAAATACATTTCTAACTTTCACAATACAACCAGCTTTAATTTCCACAATTCATACAAACATGCATCTCATGTTTCTCAAGATCCAACTCATTAATAATTTCACATTCTTTTGTTTACAATTTATACATAATTCAAAACATGATCTTATCCCGGATCGTACTCGATAACCACATAAACTTATATAATAATCTAGTGCGATCAAAAGTTACATCCCATTTACTTCCTAGTACTGTGAAAATAAAGTTTGCATAATTATCAAAATGATATACCATTGTATACCTCAAAAGCACAAAAGCAAGGCTTGAAGAACGTAGACGAGTACCACAGCTAGGTACAGTTCCCGAGAGAGCCTATATGAAGCCTGAGCTGGATATCAACTCGTATGATCTGTAGATGCTAAATTTAAGGGGGTGAGCAAATCCACGGCTCAGTAAGTAGCTTAAATAAATACAGAGTAGGCTCATGTCGTAAAATATGATCATACATGCATGTACCATAAAAATATCATGTATGCACTCTGCCATGATTAGCTACTCACATATAATTTACAACAGATTGTATGGGCTCATTCAACTTTTCTTCATACCTTTAACTCATACAAACTCATCTTTTTCATTACTTTCATCGATATGGTTAAGCATAATGTAACTAACCATTTCAAATAGCACATGATGCTATAGCATAATATAATTAAAAGTTCAACAATTATTCCAATTCTTTGTAATATTTATCATATTTATCTTATCTAATGATAGTTGTCACATTCACAGATCACAATCGTTTATCCATTGTCTCATTGGCATATGATTTCCCACGATTCATCATTATACGTGCAACACTTAGCTCTCAAAGATTCTAGAGTTGGCTCCCTCAGTTCCGAAGAATCTGTGTAGCACGTAGTTCCTTTGAGTTCTCTAGAGGTGGCTCACACGGTACAAAAGAATGAGTTTTACTCGGATTGGCCTCTATGGCGCATGCTTTCTAATGGTTCATCGGAACACGTACAACACTTAGCTCTCAAAGGACTCTAGAGGTGGCTCCCATAGTTTCGAAGCATCTGTGTAGCGCGTAGTTCCTTTGAGTTCTCTAGAAGTGGCTCACACGGTACAAAGGAATAAGTTTTACTCGGATTGGACTCTATGGCGCATGCTTTCTAATGGTTCATCGGAACTCGTGTAGCACTTAGCTCTCAAAGGACTCTAGAGGTGGCTCCTACAGTTCCGAAGAATCTGTATAGCATGTAGTTCCTTTGAGTTCTTTAGAGGTGGCTCACACGGTACAAAGGAATGAGTTTTACTTGGATTGGCCTCTATGGCGCATGCTTTCTAATGGTTAATCGAAACTCGTGTAGCATTTAGTTCTCAAAGGACTCTAGAGGTGGCTCCCACAGTTTCGAAGAATCTGTGTAGCACGTAGTTTCTTTGAGTTCTCTAGAGGTGTACAAAGGAATGAGTTTTACTCGGATGAGTTTTACTCGGATCAGTTTTACTTGGAATGGCCTCTATGGTGCATGCTTTCTAATGGTTCATCAGAACTCGTGTAGCACTTAGCTCTCAAAGGACTCTAAAGGTGGCTCCCACAGTTTTGAAGAATCTGTGTAGCACGTAGTTCCTTTGAGTTCTCTAGAGGTGGCTCTCACAGTACAAAAGATTGAGTTTTACTCGGGTTTGCCATTTTGGTGTATGATTTCTAGTAGTAATGTTCTAAAAATCATTCAAGTCCTCGAGTCACATATATACATCAGTTGTCATACAATTTCATTATCCTAGTTTCAATGAATACAACTAGGTGCTATTCGAGGTCCATGAATTTAAACATCGTAAGCTGCATATATACTGTATACTACTTCACATATTCATTCCCAAAGTATCGCCATATATTAGCATGCTTACTTGGTGCAACTTAATAAATCACATGCATTTCTCATAATGTAGGCACCGACAATTTATACGATTCTATATGCTCAGTAAGCATAAACAAGTCATACACAAAATGCATAAGTCACAAATATGGTTTTATTCCGGAAGAATACTACTCACGAACATATCAAGTCAACTTGTATCTTACCAAGACTTACCCTCGTAGTCTTTTCCATTGTGTTTCACCAAACTTGAAATAAATTAGATATTTTAGAACAAAGATTTCTTTCATCTCTTACGAGATGATACTAGTATGGTTTATTTAACCCACTTACCTCAATGCTTAGAAATCATCTTCCTCGATTTTCCAAATTTAAGATTCGAGCTCCTACACCGCTCCAAGTCACTACAAATCATTTCATTTATTTAAATCATTATTTCCAAAGGGTATTTATTTTCCTTTCCAACACATTAAACCAGTCGGTTGATATCCATGTATATAGTGAGAAAATAAATAAATACATATTCATTTTGAATATTTAATATTTCATAAATCATAAATAATTTCTCACTAAATCAAAATATTAAAACATGAATATTCAAATTAAATAATTTTCTCATAATTTCCACTTTATGGAAAAATTTGTGTAAATGGTCTTCGAATATGTTCTTAGACCTAATTTCAAGCATCTAAAATATTCATAATATTTTAGAATAATTTTGGTAAAATTCGGCAGCATAACAGCTACGGATTTCTAACCTTCTGCATCGAGATTACAGTATATAGAACCGGCTTTTCAACCACAATTCATGCATGTTTCAAACCAAATCATGTTTTCAACATTTCCATAAAATTTATCTCAATAAAACATGCATTCCCTATATCTATACAACTCACACACTTCTCCCTTACCTGTACGGTGTTATTTCATTCAAACCGTACACTTTGTGGTCTTGAACCAATGATTATGTCCTTATTCGTCTCCTTTCCCATTTCGTTTATTTAGCTTCGGAGCTGCAGAAGATGAGTCATACAAGTTTAATTCCGAAACATACATATACACTAAGCATTCTTAGAAATCCTACTCATTAAGGTAGAATTATTTTTTTTTAAGAATTTCCAACTTATCAATGCCTTTCTATTCATAGCGGAAAATTTTGAATTCTGATTAATGCACCGTCAATTATATATGTGATCTAACTTAATTCCCTATCCATAAATATAAAGCACATTTTCTAGTTCATTCCATATTGTTCTTCACAATTTTCCAAAGTTCTGCCCAATTCTGACCCATATGACAGGATGGTTTTTTGACCTTTGTGCATTAAATTTTATATTACTAATTATAGGGATATGCAAAATTATGAATCCCAAAACCATATGAATCTTAATCCAATTCCCTATTCAGAATAGCAAGTTTCACAATTTTATCATTTCGAAATTATTTTTAATAATTCCTCAAATTTGCCCTGTTTCCAGATGCATTCTGGCAGATTGTCTACTGACTCTATGTACAAATTGAGCCATATCTCAAGATAGGATTGTCCAAATTGTACAAACTCAAAACCATTTTATTCTTAACTCATTTACCTTTCTAGGAACATAAACTGTGCAGCCAAATTCAATCTGTGCTAATTTCTGTAAATTTTCAAAGTTGACACAGAGCATATCACCTATTGCACTGAGTGCCCTGTGTTCAACTGCCTATATCTCAGGGTACTCAACTCCAAATTAGGTAATTCCAAAACTGAATTTTGCCTAACTCATAAAGCTACCTGTAATAATTTTTTCCAGAATTTATTTCATTCTAAAACCCATAAACTGAATTTTTTAATTATGTGGCTCGGACAGACAGTTTTCCAGCAAAAATTGAAATCTACATTTGGCACTTTGTTTCTCTTCTTTTCTCAACTCTATGCAGCATCAAATCATGCCCAAACCAAACTTGGCCGAAACCCCCATTTACCATTTTTCTTGATTTTTCAATCCTTTCTTCAAACTATTGTTTTTATATTACTTAAACCTTTTCTAGCTTTCATTTCCTACCAATTTCATGCAACAAAAAGCATGCATTCATAATGAACCATGGCTGGCTAAAACCCATAAATATGGCACATTTTTATTCAGCCATATTTAGGTAAATCCAATGCCATAATCTTTTTCTACAATTTGAATACACTAGGAACACAATCTTAAAACAAATCAAAGCCATAAATTTTTTGGACAAATCTTACCTTGACCGAAATCTTCTTGGCCTTCTTTCTCCTTGTGCCTTTCTTCTTTTTTTTTTTATTTCCGGCTAGCTGTAGAAAACCTCTCCTCCATTACACTTTCTGATCAGGCCAGCTTATCTATCTTTCTTTCCTCTCGACACACTCTCTGTAAGGTTTCGTTGTCTCGGTTTATCATGTCATACACGAAAATACGCAGCGGATTAAAATCAACAAAACCAAAATCACCAGGATCATGCAACAAGATTAATTTCGGGATAAAATCTAACCTTTTGGTGTACTCGTGTAGGAATGTTCGACTTTTGAATATGGCAGCCCACGAACAGCCCTTGATTTATCGTTAACTCAAGACTTCTAGCTGAGAGAAGCCCTCTAACGGTATCCACACGAGTAGGACGCAAAACAAGACGTTTGCCTGAGACAAGATGTGATCAGAAGCAAAGGGAGGAGGAAGGGAATTGTTTTATGAGAGTGCTAGCTCCAAGAGGCAGAATGGCTATAAAAATATTCTGCTCCTCTTATGTCTAACTTTTAGACTTAATGTTGTTTTTATAGTGCCTCTTAACAAAACTCTAAAAAGGCCTTAGCCTTAGTCCAACTAAATTGGGTATTTTGGGCCTTTTAAAATTCCTTAATTCAAATACAATTAATTGTAGGGCATACTCTAACAATCTCCCACTTGCACTACAACCAATTGGTTATGCATTTGGATTAATAATTTGGTGTGCTAATGAATTATTATATTAATAATTCATAATTATAATCTCATTATAATTGAAAAGACCAAAATACCCTTTAGTAATCTCGGCTAAAATTACTATTAATTAAATCCCGAATTATAGTTGGAACAGGATTCTAGTCTCACTAGGAATCCTTCTTGTACTAGGATTCATCACATGAATCCAACTCCAATTACCTTGTCTTGGTCATACCCTTATTGTGTGTGACCCTTTAGGTTTCCATTACGTTGGCAGTGATTCAGAATCTCATTCATAAATCACAAGCCAAGATTGGCATCTAGCAATGCATCATGGCTACCCAAGTAATGAAAATGTCGGTGAGTTGACGACAACCTTTCAATGAGCAATTACCGTATAATTCGATCCTTTTGTCACCTAATATCTCAGTTGAACATAAAGTATGGAACGTGTCATCTCTATTAAAGTTCAACTCTATTGTTTCTCAATCTTAAGATAAATGATTTAATCAAATGAATTCAAGATCTCATCTTAAATCTCATTTGTACTGTGGCCATAGATTTTCAATCATTAATCTCTATTGAGAGTCCTTGAGATGTAGACTCTTGTTACCAAGAGGGACAAATCCTATCTTGATCACTCACAACCCTCATGATTCATGATGTACCCAATTACTGTCTTACTTGCAACCCTTATTGAGCTACGTTTACCAGCATCAAAGTACACCAATCCACACATAGGATACCATGGTGATCTCAAGTCTAAGGATCACATATACCATTGCCATTTGAGAACATCTAATGACACTCAATGTAACGATCCACATAAAGTTCTCAAGATGGGTCAATCCAGTGTATTCATTCACAATAATCACCCATGTGTTGATTTGGATATCACCATATCCATGACTTATGAGATCAGTCACCCAAAGGAATCTAACACATGTTAGTCTTACCGTATCACTGATGTCCCTTCTCAGTGATACTACGACTAAGGATATTTAAGAATAGTATTCTTTGTATCATAAGGATCTCATTATCAAAGTCACTACTTTGATTCCTTTTATACGAATCCACTATTCTAGGGACTTTATCATTTGATTATGACTTGATCAAATTAAATATAGTCAATAATGATAAATAACTGCCATGTATTATTAAATAACATAAATAATCACAATGTCTTAAGTGTACTATAAGTCTAAATCTGATTGGCTTATAGCGCATACACTAACATTCTCCCACTTGCACTACAGCCAATCGATCATGGAAAGGCTTGAGTATTTGTTTGGACCATTGGTGAGACCAAGATTTCTTAGCTTGTTCAATGGCTCCATTGTTATCACAATAGAGTACCAATGGATTAGTAATGAACTTCTTGATCCAAACAATTTCCTTATTTGCATCTAATGCAGCTATATATACTCAGCCTCGATCGTAGAATCGGCCACTGTCTCTTGTTTAGAACTTTTCCAACTTAACAGTGCCATCATTTAGGCAAAACACATAGCCAGATTGTGACTTAAAGTCATCCTTATCTGACTAGAAACTGGCATCAGTGTAACCATTTACAATGAGCTCATTCTCTCCTTCATAGACTAAGAAAGCATCTTTAATCCTTCTCAAGTACTTAAATATGTTCTTAACTGCTATATAGTGACGCTCACCTGGGTCAGCTTGATACCTACTCGCCATGCTTAAAGCATGGGAAACATCAAGCCTCGTACATAACATGGCGTACATGATAGATCCAATAGCCGAAGCATATGGAATCTTAGCTATTTATCTCTCTCATCTTATGTTTTAGGACACATGTCCTTTGGGAGATAAATGCCATGAGACATAGGTAAGAATCCTTTCTTAGATTATTCCACGTTGAACCTTTTCAACACTTTGTCAATATATGTACTTTGACTTAGACCTAGCAGCCTACTCGATCTATCTCTATAGATCTTTATTCCAATGATATAGGCTGCTTCTCCTAAGTCTTTCATGGAGAAGAAATTCCCTAGCCAAGTTTTGATAGATTGTAGGGTAGGAATGTCATTTCCTATGAATAGTATGTCATCCACATATAACATTAGGAATATGACAGCACTCCCACTAACCTTTTTGTAAACACAAGGTTCATCTTCGTTCTTGATGAAGCCAAACTCTTTGACTATCTCATCAAAACGAATGTTTTAGCTCCGAGAAGCTTGCTTCTCAAGCTCTCGACGTATTCTATTAGACTACGCGGGCCTTGTGTTTCTGGAGCTATTTCCTGTTCCACAACATCTTGTGGGACTTGCTCTTATTCCACTAAAGGTTCAGTGACATTTTGTGGTTCTTGAACCTCTTCAAGCTCTATTTTCTTCCCACTAGTTCTTCTAAAAGGAAGTCCTTTTCTAGAAAGACACCGTACTGAGCCATAAACACTTTGTGCTCTGTAGGATTATAGAAATAGTATCCTTTTGTCTCTTTAGGATACCCCGCAAATATGCATTTATCAGATTTGGGTCCTAATTTGTTTGAGACTTGTCTTTTGACATAAGCCTCACAACCCCACATCTTTAGAAAAGATAGATTAGGCTTTTTTTTTTCAATCCACATCTCATGTGGTGACTTTTCAAAAGCTTTAGTAGAACACGATTTAGTATGAATGCTGCTGTCTCTAAAGCATAACCCCAAAAGAAGACAGGAGGTCAGATAGACTCATCATAGATTGAACCATGTCTAACAAGGTCCGATTCCTCCTCTCAGATACACCGTTCCATTCAGATATACCAGGTGGAGTGAGTTGTGGAACTATTCCACACTCCTTTAGATGATCTATAAATTCTAGGCTCAAATACTCTCCACCGCGATCTGATCGGAGTGTCTTGATATTCTTGCCTAGCTGGTTTTGTACTTCATTCTTGAATTTTTTGAACTTTTCAAAGGATTCTGACTTATGTCTCATTAAATAAACATAGTCATAACTACTGTAGTCATTAATAAATGTGATGAAGTAATGGAACACTCCTCTAACCTGTATGGTTAATGGACCACATACATCTGTATGTATGAGCTCTAATAAACCACTAGCCCTTTCGCTTATTCTTGTAAAAGGGGCCTTGGTCATTTTACCAAGGAAACAAGATTCGCATACATCATATGATTCAAAATCAAATGAATCTAAGTGTCCCTCTTTGTGGAGCCTAGATATGCGTTTCTCGTTTATGTGACCAAGTCTATAATGCTAGAGGAATGTAGGGTTAATCTCATTACCCTTTGACCTCTTGAAATCAACACTGTATATGTGATTATCTAAATCTAGAACATACAATCCATTCATAATGGAAGCATTGCCATAGAAAATATCATTAAAGTAAATTGAACAACTATTGTTCATTATTTTAAAAGAAAAACCTTTCTTGTCCAAATAAGAAACAGAAATAATGTTCTTGGCAATTGCTGGAACATAATAACAATTATCAAGTTCTAGAATTAGGCCCGAAGGCAACGATAAATTAAATGTTCCTACAGCTAACACAGCAACCGTTGCTCCATTTCCAACTTGTAGGACCACCTTGCCCTTGGCAAGTTTTCTACTCCTTGTTAGTCCCTGCACATTCATGCAAATGTGAGAACCACATCCAGTATCTAATACCCAAGACGAAGAAGTAGACAAATTTATATCAATCACATATATACCTGAGATGGAAGTCTCACTTCCTTTCTTTTTCTTCAACTCTTCAAGGTACATAGTGTAATTTCGCTTCCAATGACCAGTCTTACTGCAATGGAAGCATTTTCCTATCTTAGCAACTCCACCAGATGGCTTGAGTTTCTTGACCTTTTCCTTCTTGTTACCATTGGGCTTGGGCTTACCCTTAAGCTTGCCTTTGCCTTTGGATTTGGTCTTGTCAATCACCATAACAGAAGTAGGCCTTGACTTCTTCAAGTCCTGCTCAGCAGTTCTCAACATATTGAGCAATTCTGCCAGTGTCTTATCCATACTGTTCATGTTGTAGTGCAACACAAACGAACTATAGCTGTCTGGCAAGGATTGGAGGATGAGATCAACTGACATCTCTTTATGCATGGTGAAGCCCAATGCTTCCAGCCTCTCAATGTACCTAATCATATTAAGTATATGAGTGTGCACCGGAGCTCCCTCAGCCATCTTGCTTTGGAAGAGCGCCTTAGACACCTCATAACGTTCGTGTCGTGCTTGCTCTTGGAACATTTCCTTGAGATGTTTCATCATATCAAATGGTTTCATATTCTCATGTTGCTTCTGGAATTCAAAACTCATGGAAGCTAACATCAGCACTGTATGTCAGTGGCATTATCCAAATGCTTTTGATAAGCTTGCTTATCAGTAGCGGAAGCATTCTGTCGGGGTTGAGCAGGGATCGCATGCTCTAGAATATATAACTTCTTTTCTTGAGTGAGGGCTATCCTCAAATTTCTGTACCAGTCTAAGACGTTTGCCCCAACCAACTTGTTATCCTTCTCAAGGATAGAACGAAGGGATAAATTGTTGTTTGCCATGATAATTCTACAATCATAAAATATGCAAGTAAGTAATATTGTGATTAAAATCATTAATTATGGTCTTTTAATTAAATGAATTACTCCCACTATTTTCCTCAAGCTAATAGCCCTCACTATCAACTCAGGAAGCCTTTTCGCCTAGACTTCCTAGTGGGTCAGGATCCATATTTGGTCCCATTATGACTTTAGCTGAGCTAATGCGTCCAATGAGATTATTTAGGTAGACAACTCTTGTCAATTGCATCTCATACAACTCTTGGATAGTTGGGTGAACAACTCTTGTTCTAACTCATCATATGGGTTAAAGCCCAACCTATGCCTCTAAATCTTATTAGGTTTGACTGAGCCAATGCCCTAATTTAATTTAGTTAAGTCTGACCCAATACACTTGGAGATAACTATTATCTCATGCAATGTGAATTCCTAAGGTAGGTATGGCCTTGACTGAGCCAAAGTAGCATAATACCGAACAAAGTCTCTTTCACATGCATCGTATTGGAAGGCATCTTTATTTGTTATCTTTGACTTAATATTTATTTTGAGGGATTTTTAATTTTACCATCTCACCTAGCATGCTTTTCTAACATATATATCAACATATATAAGTAAAAGCGTAAAATTAAACGTGACATGGTTATGGCCTTTCTATTACAAAAGAACCTAGGGATACATTATTTTTCTAAATGCCTTCTCCTCGATTTCCCTTCAAGCGTCACCTCGGTTCGCCTTGGTTCCGAATCATCTTGGCTCCAAATGTTGTACATTTTATAAGATAATCCTAATTTATCTATATAACTATTACATAAATAAATTACAAATAAATCAAGGCTCACAGGCCCAATTTAAATTTATTTAAATAAATTACAACTCATGTAAACCTAGGCCCATAACCATGCACCATGCAATCATCCATATCACATAAGAATCAAGCATCAAGCATACACAATAATATCACATATTAATTTGCATGCTTCCTAATTAAAATCTAATTTTAATTAATCAAATTTTAATTAATTATGGGTATCAAGGGCTATTTTAATTTAATTTTAATTCTCAAAATTCAATTTGGGCTTAATTGAAATTTTAATCTTATTAAAATCTCAAAACCATTGGACTCTTATCCATTTTAAAATATTTTATTTTAAAACAAAAATTTATAAAGATAACTCCTTTTGAAATTTTAATCTCATTAAAATCTCAAAAGTATTGGATAACTCTTATCCAATTTAAGATAGAAAATATTTTATTTTAAAACAAAAAAATTTTTTTTAAGATAATTCCTTTTGAAATTTTAATCTCATTAAAATCTCAAAATTATTGGATAACTCTTATCCAATTTAATATAGGATATATTTTATTTTAAAGCAATATTATCAACATAATGTTTTTGAAATTTTAATCTTATTAAAATCTCAAAACTATTGGATAACTCTTATCCAATTTAATTTTTAAAATATCTTTCTTTAAAATATATTTAATTTAAAACTCTTATCAGGATAACTTTTATCCTAATTTATTTTATATATTTTAAATAAAATAATAACAATTAAATTTTTTTTAAATCTATAATTGTCTTACAATTATTTTAGGGTTAAATAAAATAATAACAAGTAATTTTTTTTTAAATCTATAATTGTCTTACAATTATTTTAGGTTGCCCAAACGAATTTTAAAAATTAAAATCAAATCTGTAACAACTTACAATAAAACAGCATCACCACGAATCGAATTCGCTATCCCGAAAGCCGTTTGCACACTGGCTCGGATACCACTGGATAAGGTTTCGTTGTCTCGATTTATCATGTCATACACGAAAATACGCAGCGGATTAAAATCAACAAAACCAAAATCACCAGGATCATGCAACAAGATTAATTTCGGGATAAAATCTAACCTTTTGGTGTACTCGTGTAGGAATGTTCGACTTTTGAATATGGCAGCCCATGAACAGCCCTTGATTTATCGTTAACTCAAGACTTCTAGCTGAGAGAAGCCCTCTAACGGTATCCACATGAGTAAGACGCAAAACAAGACCTTTGCCTGAGACAAGATGTGATCAGAAGCAAAGGGAGGAGGAAGGGAATTGTTTTATGAGAGTACTAGCTCCAAGAGGCAGAACGGCTATAAAAATATTCTATTCCTCTTATGTCTAACTTTTAGACTTAATGTTGTTTTTATAGTGCCTCTTAACAAAACCCTAAAAAGGCCTTAGCCTTAGTCCAACTAAATTGGATATTTTGGGCCTTTTAAAATTACTTAATCCAAATATAATTAATTTTAGGGCATACTCTAACACTCTCCCCAAATTTCCTTTCCTTTGCTTTTCATTTCTTTTTATTTTCGATTCTTTTGTGTTTAACCGAGGCACCCTTCTGCCTCTTTTCTATTTGTTTTATTTATTTATTATTTTGGTTCCATCTTTCAGCTCTTTCTCGTGCCTCTCTTTCTCAATTTCCTTACTTTTTTTCTTGATTTTATTATATTATTATTCTTTTGTCCTTAACCGATGCACTCTTCTGCCTTGTTTCTGTTTTTTTTTTTTTTTAGACTTGCTCATAGCTTCCTCAATAAGCTACGGGTGGTAATCAAAGGTGATTTGTTTAGTGGGGTTTGATGGGAGAAAGTCCCATCAAACTCCACTAAACACATTTACTTTATTTTATTGTATTCTATACATAAAATAGGTATATGTACTTATATTTCAAGTGTTAAATATAGGATATATACATACATATTTATATATATATATATACATTTATTTTCATGTCAACTATATTTTATTTATTTATTTTGTAGAGGTATGGGTATTTATATATATATATTCCTCTTTTATTTTAAAATTTACTTATATCTATATATTTACATATTTAATACTTAATATGCGTGTGTGTATATATATATATATATTCTTTACTTTCTTTATCTTAATTATTTTAATTGTTCATGTATACTACATTTCCCTTAGTATACTTGTGTCCTTTGTTTTATTAAAGCAATATAAATATATATTGTAGAATATATGTATCTATTTGCTCTTACATATCCCTTGAACTTATTTATAAAATTTTTAATTTACACCAAGGTATCAATCATTTATTTGCTAAGCTCACAAAACTTGAATTTCATTCTCATTACCTGAAATAATAACAATTACATTGTGCATCTCAGAGCTAGCTTATCCTATGTCTTTTATTTATACACTAGTATAGTACAAAGTTTCGCACTCTTTACATCCTCCCCACCTTAGGAAATTTGGTCCTCCAAATTTTCCTCATCCATCTCAAAATGGTGAGGGTACTTCTCCTTCATCAAGCTCTCTAACTCCCATGTTGCTTCTTCTGAAGTGTGATGCTACCAAAGCACCTTGACCAAAGGGATTATCTTAGACCTCAATATCCTATCTTTTTTGTCTAAGATCCGAATAGGTCTCTCGATATAACTTAAGTCTTCCCTGATTTCCAAAGGTTCGTACTCAATAACATGGGCTGGGTCCAGATGATACTTCCTTAGCATCGAAACATGGAAAACGTTATGCACACCCGATAGCTCTGGTGGTAGTGCTAGTCGATATGTTACGTCACCAATCTTGTCCAATATTTCAAACAGACTAATATACCAATAGCTCATCTTCTCTTTCTTACTAAATCTCATTATTTTAATCTTTTTTTTCCAAGTGGTATAGTACTCCACTATCCAACTCTTTTAACATTTTGAATACCATCTTTACACTTATTCATCCACCGATCTTAATTTCTTTAATTATAAGTCACATCTATAGAGCAGCTGGTCCGTAACTCTTCTATAAATTGGCAGTGTGATCTAGCTAGACTCATTAATTTCGTATCTCAATCACTGTCTTTCTATCATAGACAAATTCACTGTCGTTATGTCATTCGAGATCGTATATCTCAGAAAGAGATGCTGTCTAGCCAAATTTCCTGTTTGCCAACTTTAACATATAGTTCATAGTCTTTGAGAATCTGGAGGGTCATACAACAATGCTGCTCATGTTCCATTAATGTCTTAAAACATTTCGATATCTCATCACTTTATCCATTTATGGTTTAAATAACTTATTCATTAGGCTTACATACCTCACATGGTATTTTATTAATCTTGTAAACCTCAAATAGAACTCGTAAGAATTTGTCAAGTTCTAAATATTATCTTATGGGTATCAATCTCCAACTATTAGTTGATGACGCCTTGTACAGAGACTAGTCTTATGAATTCCTTATACATCTCTAATTAGATCAAATAAGCATCAATTCCATACAGATGAATATTTGTTCTTAGTAAGAACTCTTTTAAACAATAGGAATTTAATTCACAATTATAAATCCTCAATTCAAGTCATCTGTATTTCCATCATTTACACCTATACAAGTGAATTTCATTATCCACACATTTTCCAGAGTTGTTTCTTAAGATTCTCGGACTCTTTCAATGTTCTTCGATACAAGCTTAGATATAGATTCCATATCAATAGTCGAGTCAATGTTAACCCGATCTCTCAAATCTATATTACTCTGAAAATTTATTAGGAATAACATCCGATACTTTTTTTTAATTATAAATCTCATACCATTTTGGGCATTTTGTCTCTATGTCCTATCATTTCCATTGTATATCCTTAAGGCTGAGACATTTAACATTTAACTCATTTTAACATATATTCTGCCTCAATTCACCTATTTACTTATACTTCACAACGTATCAATCATCTTAATAAATATGCTGTATTAAATATAACCATTTAACTAACACATTTCATAGCTAACTGATTCATTACTGTAATTCACTTTGAAATCATTTTCATTTAATAATTCAGGTTAGCTATCATCTTTTTCTACTCTTACAGTCACTTTACGGTTCTTATACATATTCTTCAAATTTATAATACTCCAATCAGCATACTATTCTGCAAACCATATCTCAAAATGCTCAGGTTCTATAAATATCTGTTTAATACTTAGGAAGCAAACTGAATGTATAAAACCAAAATTAACAGTATTGATATGAATTTCATCAACTATACATATCACTTTCTCAATCATTTTCAGTAACCATCTCATCTTTCATAATATCCAACGATCCCTTAATAAACATCCCATTAATACACTTTTAATTCAGACCCTTAAGAATCAATAGCAGGGCCAATCATCCTGTGACTTCCCACTATAAACATTTTGGGTTGCTTCCTTAATCTAATTATAGATGGGATTAATAATCGGAACTATTGTACACATATTACATTTCTTATGCCATCAGTAGCTTCATCACTATCATGGAATTCAAGATCAATTTGGTCTACTATTCAGAAATTAGTCCAATATAAGGACACATTTTTCATTTAAAAATTTATTTCTTTCTCTTCATTATTAATTTAAACCAGTGATCTTAATGTCAATATAGTTTCTAAATCGTAAAACTTTTAATAGTATGATATTCAAAATTCTACATCCTTCAAACTCCCACCCATCACATAACTCATTTCTCATTCATGAGTCTTGACAGGTATATCACGTCAATCTCCGACCACATAGGCCCTTATGCCTTTACTGGTATTAGTCCAATATATTTAGAACAAAAAAAATGAGCACTTATTGCTTCATTATTTGTCAAAACATATTATACGTGGATTAGGCAGGGAGAAGGTTACAGTTTTCCTATAGCAGTGTACATTAGCACGATCGGTGGCTATCCCGTCCATGCTCAAGATGAAACCAAGGTTGTAAATGTGCAACATTAGCAAATCTGCTATTAGGTCTCTATCTCCCACCTTCACTTCACACTGACAATACACAGTACTCAAACTTCCATTTGAGATTCCTTGAAAAGAGTGCTAGTATGCAACAGGTAATCTTAAAGTTTCCAACTTTATATGTAGCCTGTTACATGTCCAGCTTATGAGGGTGATGGAGTCAATGGTTGCATTGTCGGCCTCCGAGGTGGCCTTCCAGGCCCACCTCTACGTCCAATCCTCCTCATTCAAATTCGAATTAAAAATAAACTATACCAAAAGTAGACCAATCTCAGTATAAGCCAATTAATAGATAATTTTCCAAACATATATTTCACAGTACATGGGATGTAACACTACAAATGATCTTAACTACACTAACACGTACTATACAAACCCTGTTCTGATACCGTTAATCTGTCAACCCGAAGGCCAATGATGTCCACTTAACACTTACCTTATTGCTTTTAGAAAATTTCGAACTAAATTTTCTTTTTCTATTTACGATTTGTATTCAATGTTAGTGTAGTAACTAAACTAAATCATGCCTTAATAATATTATTTCTCTGGCTATATTATAAATCTTAAGGTGAATATAACTATTTTAGCCTCATATTCACTTATCCCAAAAGAAATGGGTCGAAAACCTCCCTCTTGTATTTTATCAATTTCCCAGTAAAATCACCTGCATTAAAAATACATTTCTAACTTTCACAATACAACTAGCTTTAATTTCCACAATTCATACAAACATGCATCTCATGTTTCTCAAGATCCAACTCATTAATAATTTCACATTTTTTTGTTTACAATTTATACATAATTCAAAACATGATCTTATCCCGAATCGTACTCGATAACCACATAAACCTATATAATAATCCAGTGCGATCTAAAGTTACATCCCATTTACTTCCTAGTACTGTGAAAATAAAGTTTGCATAATTATCAAAATGATATACCATTGTATACCTCAAAAGCACGAAAGCAAGGCTCGAAGAACGTAGATGAGTACCACAGCTAGGTACAGTTCCCGAGAGAGCCTATATGAAGCCTGAGTTGGATATCAACTCGTATGATCTATAGATGTTAAATTTAAGGGGGTGAGCAAATCCACAGCTCAGTAAGTAGCTTAAATAAATACAGACTAGGCTCATATCATAAAATATGATCATACATGCATGTACCATAAAAATATCATGTATGCACTCTGCCATGATTAGCTACTCACATATAATTTACAACAGATTGTATGGGCTCATTCAACTTTTCTTCATACCTTTAACTCATACAAACTCATCTTTTTCATTACTTTCATCGATATGGTTAAGCATAATGTAACTAACCATTTCAAATAGCACATGATGCTATAGCATAATATAAGTAAAGTTCAACAATTATTCCAATTCTCTGTCATATTTACAATATCTATCTTATCTAATGATAGTTGTCACATTCACAGATCACAACGTTTATCCATTGTCTCATTGGCATATGATTTCCCATGATTCATCATTACACGTGCAACACCTAGCTCTCAAAGGATTCTAGAGGTGGCTCCCACAGTTCCGAAGAATCTGTGTAGCACATAGTTCCTTTGAGTTCTCTAGAGGTGGCTCACACGATACAAAGGAATGAATTTTACTCGGATTGGCCTCTATGGCGCATGCTTTCTAATGGTTCATCGGAACACGTGCAGCACTTAGCTCTCAAAAGACTCTAGAGGTGGCTCCTATAGTTTCAAAGAATCTGTGTAGTACGTAGTTCCTTTGAGTTCTCTAGAGGTGGCTCACACGATACAAAGGAATGAGTTTTACTCTGATTGGCCACTATGGTATGTAGACACCTAATTTTGTCCGAGCAGTTTCAAAATAAAAAAATAAAAATTAAAAAAAATTAAAAAAATAAAAAATAAAAGAATAACAATAATGAAGGAGATAATTAAGGTGAAATTAAATATGAAAATTCATTGCCTAAAGTAAAAAAAAATTGAAAAGGAAACAAATTAAAAAAGGTCAAACAAAAATAAATGATAAAATAAAGATCCCATGATTTTGGGATCAATGCATTAAAATCAAATTTTTCTTTCTTAAATAAAGGAGGATTTTTTTGGTTTTAAGGGTGGAACCAAAAAAAAACACTGGGGGAAAAAAAAGCCCTAGAAAAAAAACTGGAGAAAAGCCTAGAAAGAAGCTGAAGAAAAACCCTAAAAAAAGATTTTCTACTGCTCTTGGGGACAGCAACCATCCTTGGTCATCCTCGCTACAAACGGACACAACCTTGGTCATCATCTTCATCACACGACCCTGCTTGCTCATCTGGATCTAGCAGCCTCTACCATCATCATCTCTTCACCATCGTTCATCTTCATCTTCATCACCGAGCCATTTTTAAACCGTCTCCTACAACTCTTCACTGTCACCATTCTGCTCTACCTCCTCATCGCATCCCTCTGCTCTTGTTGAGCCCAATCTAGATCGAGACAACCTGGGTTCTTTATTCTGTGTTCATCGTCACCATCCAGTAACTATCACTATCGCATTATCTTTATCATAGGTTGGATCTGTTCCAAAGTACATCGCCTGATCCCCGTCATCACTGCCACCCGTTTTTTTTGCACCTTGAACCGTCGGTTCTGCTGTGTCCACTTCTATCAACTGGTGGTCGACCTTTCCTGCGCACACCCCTGCACCAGTGTCATCTTCATCGTTTCTGCTGTGCCTCAATCCATCTCAGTCCGTTGATCAGTACTTGTAGTGACACACAGCAATCCTCCAAGGTGCTACTGCGCCACTTGCCCCCATTATCATTGAAAACCGAATGAGAACAAGACAAAAAAGAACAAAAGGTTGTTTTGTTATTGCGTGAAACCACCAAGGTATGTGCATGTATATTTATTTATTGTATTGTTTTTATTTTAGATTTATATTTGTTAAAAGTAGTAGAAGGTGACGTCTTGAAGGATGTTTCCATGGAAAAAAAAACATGTTTAGGCACACATGCTTAATCTTATATTTATTATTTTTGTAATAAGAGATTTTAAAAATATATATAATGAATAAAATATAAATAAAACTTTAAGGAAGAATTTAAATTAAAAATTTTCCGATGATAAGATTTCGAAGAAATCACAAGTAGTGATTCTTCAACAATCTTTAGGGTCGAGAAAAATCTTTGATGTTACCAGCGTATTGGAAGATTTAATTGGTTTTATCTCGATTTCAAAATTCTTTAAATAAATTAATATAAAAAAATAAAAATAAATTAATCAAATAAAAAAATTTAAAATAAACAAATAAATAAATATAAATCTGAATTATAAATAAATAAATAAAATATAAATTTAAAAGAATATCCTATGATAGGATTTCTTAGAAATCACAAGTAGTGATTCTTTGATTATCCTTAGGGTCGAAATAAAATATTTGAATATTACCAGCGTATTGGGGTATTCAAATAATTTTAGTTCGGTATTAAGATTTCTAATATAATCAACCGATATGAAATAAACTAACACTAAAAAATAATTAATAAATAAAAATTTTAAACAAACAAATAAACAAGACTTCAAAATAAAAGAGTAAAACAAATTAAGAATAAATAAGATATAAATAATTTCCGATGATGAGATGTTACAGAATTCACAAGTAGTGATTCCTAACTGATCTCTAGGTGAGAGAAATATGCTAAATGTTACCAGCGTATTGGAATATTTAGTATAATTTTTCAATAAAAATAAAATTTTATAAATATAAATAAATTACAAAAGCAATGATATAATTATAAAAGATAATAAAATAATATATTTCTCATGTACATCATACCTATTTTGTTTGCATCATTTGCATTCATGAAATTCCAAAATAAGTGCAAATCTCCCGAGGATGAGATTCTATAGAAATCGTAAGTAGCGATTCTTAAGAAATCCCTAGGTGAGGAAATTATCCGAAATGCTACCAAAAGTATTGGGGTACTTCGGAATAATTTTCAATACAAAAGATTTTCATTTATTTTAAATAAAAAAAATAAAACTTAAATATTTCAAAATAAAACAAATAATAAAAATGGTTTCAAATAAATGGAGTTCTTTTTAAATATTTAATTAATATCATTTTATTAAGATCAAAAGATAAGACATGATTAAGTGGTACCGTTTTTTAACGGGCGCTGTGGGGGTGCTAATCCTTCCCCACACGTAACCGAACTCCCGAACCCAAACTTTGTTTTTGCAGACCAAAAATTATTTTTTTTGATAAAACTTAATTAATTTTAAGATTTTATTGAAAAAATAAAAGATTTTAGGTGGCCAATCACACCTAGCCAAAAAAGATTGGTGGCGACTCCTTTCCATTTTGTGTTTTTCATAATCGTCTAGCGATCGAGTCCCCGGACGAAAATCGTTACGACAGCTTGGCGACTCCACTGGGGACGTTAGAGAGTCGAACCATAATTAATCATGTTTTATCCAAAATCTTAGTTAATGGTCTTAATAAATATTTAATAAAACTTTTCATAAGAAAAAATATAATTAAAAAAAAAACAAACAAAAAAAAAGTGTGGATCATCTTTATCATTTGCATTTTGTTGGGATGCACTTTAAATTTTGTTCTTTTGCATACATGACACGTTCATTTGCATACATCAACCCTACACCCGGGTTTGTCCCTTTTAGGAGAGAGTATAGTACCTTTGCTCTCGTGAGGTGATAACCTCCGCAATGGCAAGTGAAATACTCTCACTCAAGTTGAACCCTTTCCGTCTGTAGCCTATCATGGGTGAGGATTGGGGTGCCTTACTAGTCTAGTGTGGACATCAGTAAGGAACAATTTGGGAACCTTTTGTCCTTTAGAACTCCAAAGCATACATATAGTAAACTTAAGAGGACCAACTTGGGATAGAGTCATGTTAACCCTATTACTTAGGACATATCTTTGATCATGTATGTTTGCTTTTGTTTGACATGTGAAACACTAATAGGGAATCATAGGTTTTTTAGCAAAACATTTCCATGCATGATTTTTTCCAAACACATGTAGCATTTTGTTCATCCATTCATCTTCATTCATTTTTTTTCCAAGCATCACCACATGTGAAATGATAAATTCTTAATTGTGGTAATAAAGATTTGAAGATAGCTCGACCAAAAGTTCATTCACACAACACTCGTTATCGAGCTAAGATCATGGAAGAAGAATCAAGCGCGCGCATGGAGAAGATGGAAAAAGCTCAAGAGGAAATGAGGGGGCAACTGGCCCAAATTACAGAATTATTAAAAAATCTAAGCAAGGGCAAAGGAGTAGTAGAGGAAGCTGTAGTCCAAGAAGGGGTTCAACAACACAGTATGGAAGATCCTATCTATCCTCCTAGATTTGGTCCATTTCCAAGTCAAACATCTCAAGAAAGAAGATATCCACCTGCTTACACTGCTATACCCCAAGTGTTTGGACAAGCTCAATTCCAAGGACCCACCCATCCTTCCCAAAGTGCAAAATCTACTGATCCCATTGAGGTGCCCGACTTAGATGACCCAAGGAAAATTGAGAAGTTGAAAGCCAAACAAGTAGAAGAGAAAGATGAGGCGAAGTCACAACAAAAGATTAATATGTTGGAGGAAAGGATTCGAGCTATTGAAGGCTTAGACTTTTATGGTTCCATGGATGCTACTGGGTTGTGCTTGGTGTCAGACTTGGTTATTCCACCCAAGTTCAAAGCACCAGAGTTTGAGAAGTACAATGGAACTTCTTGCCCTAGGTCTCATCTTATTATGTATTGTAGGAAGATGGCTGCTTTTGCTCAAGATGATAAGCTCCTTATTCACATTTTTCAAGAAAGTCTCACTGGATCTGCTGCCAAGTGGTACAATCAATTAGACAAAACCCGGGTTACCACATGGAATGACTTAGCAAGGGCATTCATGGCCCAATATCGACATATTGCTGATATGGCCCCTGACCGTTTATCAGTTCAAAACATGGAGATAAAAGCCAATGAAAGCTTCAAGCAATATGCGTAAAGGTGGCGCGATGTAGCTGCAGAAGTGCAACCTCCTCTTTCAGAAAAAGAGCTCACCATCCTATTTGTGAACACTTTAAAGGCTTCATATTATGATAGGATGATAGGCAATGCCACCAAGAATTTTGCTGATATGGTGTTATCTGGGGAGATCATTGAGAATGCGATCAAGCGTGGCAAGATTGAAGTTCCTAACAATACTGAGAAGAAAGGATGAGCCAACAGAAAGAGGGAAGAGGATGCCCATGCTGTTATACACGGGGGGCAGCATGGACGATACACTCCACGACACTCTTATCCCATGCCACAACCATATTATCCTGTTCAATACCCACACCAGTCATATCCGCAAATTAATGCTCAGCCTAACTTTCACCCTCAAACACCTGCCCCGACTATTCAACCAGTTAAGCAATTCAATAAACAAGAGGGCAATCATAATACATCATGGCCAAAAAGAGAAAGGACTCCCATTGACCCAATCCCCATGACCTACACTGAGTTGTACCCAAAATTGATCAAAGAGCAACTCATTGCCCCAGTCTATATGGAACCTTTCAAGCCTCCATATCCAAAATGGTATAATGAGAATGCTTGATGTGAGTATCATTTCGGGAATCCAGGTCACTCTTTGGAGAATTGCACTGCTTTAAAGTATAGGGTGCAAGGTTTGATAAAGGCCGGCATATTGCACTTTGAAACAAAGGGGGAACCGGCTGTGAATGTGAATCCATTGCCCAACCATGGAAATGAGGGATGATTCTTTTGAGGTGAAAGGAGTTTAAGCCATGCAAGTATGGAGATTTATCAGAATTTTTTTTTCTGTTATTTCCTTTAAGTAATGCAAGACAGTTTTTTTTTAAAAAAGTGCCTAAGCCCATAGGCACAAAATAAAGTTTTATGTATGGGCTAACTTTTGTTTGGTTTCTTTTCAATAAAGCAACTAGTGTGATGCACTATCATTCTCTCATTTTCTATGTTCATCGGTCATTACCCATATACTCATCATATCCTTGTTTCATAAATATCCAAATAATGAACATGATGATAATGATGTCAATAAATCTGGAATTCAATTTTGAAAGAACCACTTTTGCTTATGGATTATCAATATGCCAAGGTGTCCAAGTAAGAAAGAAGAAAATTTGTTCACAATTTTCACCCAAATTTGAGGGTATAAGAAAAGGTGAATCTCTTATAGAAGTTTCTAACAAGTTTGTATTTGTTCAGTAAATGACCTTCAAGGAGAGTATTTGCATTTGAAATGATAAATGGCCTTCTTTCACTATCCTTCAAGCGTGAGTAAAATTATCCTTTGATTACCCTTTTGAGCCTATTATGTTTTTTTTGTGATGTAACCCACCAAGGATCACCCTCCACATTAGGGGCAAGGAAGATGAAATAAAGAAATTTTGGGGGCAAAAATGAAAGTGTTCATGATGAATCAAGGGGCAAAAAAAAAATAAAAAAAAAGGGGGTTTGAATTCAAAAAAAAAAGCAAGAAAGGGCAAAATGCCTAAATGTTTTACTTGATAAAGAAAGTGATCTCTTGGTTTATAAACCTTGAAACACATTTTGGGCCTATTATATCCTTTTCTTTCATAAGCCCTTACCTGAGCCTACATTACGTACCTTTAAAAGCCCATTTTGATCAAATGTAAATGCTCAATTTGAAAAATCGTGTATTGAATGAGGCATACTTGTATAATGAGATAATGTTCCTTTGAAGATTCAGTAGTGGGGTGAAATAAAAAGAAGCAGATCAAGCTGAATGAAGGAATTCATGCCTAAATAAAAGAATAGGCTTTGGAAGATATCTTGGATCAAAATCGAGAATGTCTATTAGGGGGCATTAATTTGGATTGAGCACTGAAGGTTGAAGTTTGTCAAAGCCAATGAAGTTGAAAAAAAAAAGGAAAAATATGAAAAAAAAAGAAAAAAAAGAAAAAAAAGAGATAAAAAGAAAAAGAAAAAGAAAAAGGAGGATTCAAACTGAAAACCCGAAAAGGGCAATTTGAATCAAATAAAGGGGCACCTAAGTTGAAAACCTGAAGGGCGGCTTAGGAAGAATATCATCACCAACAGTTTTGATGCAGAGGGCAAGATTGGCAGACACTACATAAAAGAACATATCAACATAAGAGTGAGCTTTTGGAAAAGAATTTTAGATTGACTTGATGGAATGTCAGAATGTTCATTAAATGGATACTGAAAACCCTATTCCAAACAGACTGTCTCCTTGATTTTTCTTGATTTCATGTTCCTTTTCTAAGAATGAATATCTATATCTCTCTTGGTCATTTTAAATTTATACCACCCATATAACAAATGGAGAATATGCATAAGTGCATTACATTGGTGGTCAAATTGGAAGGAAAATAAATAAATGTTGGTAACCTTTTTTGGGTAAATTTTTGAAAAAAAAATATTCTTTTGAGAAATCTTGCATTACTAGAGAAAGAAACAAAAATAAAAAAATGATGAAAACATAACTTTGAAAGCATGATGGCAAGTCTTCAAGCATAATGGGACCAAGACTCATTAGAAGGTGGGATGAGAAGTGGAGATAGAAGATTTGAATAAGAAGAAGAATCCAGCAAATATGTGGAACTTGAGGAAAATGAGATGAGCTTGAGAATCTTGTTACCACAATTGAGATTGCATTTACATACATTCATGGAATAATTTAGGGGGCATGACATTGACATGTGCATAACATTCATAGCATCCATGGTATTCATGACATTCATTAAATTCATGACATGCATGACATTTCATCAGTGCATTTTGACATTGAACTATTTGTTAAGACATTAGGATAAGAAGCCCTGAATGATTAAAATTTTGAGGAAAAGAGAAAATATAAGAGACAGTAATTTGGAAAATGATGAGGTATGAGAAGATGATGAGAAAAAAATACCTTTTTGAAAAAACTTTAGATGAGAGCAAAGTCCAGTTTAGCTGGCACCTTAAAGGAGGATGAAGCCTAATATTGTTGGCATCAAAATGAAAGTTAAGCCCAGTCAAACCCATGTTAACTGGCATTCTAAAAAGAGGAACTTTATTTTTCAAAGTCTCATTGCCTCTGTTGAGAGGAGCTTTGTTTTTCAAAAGTTCCAATGCCTATGGTGAGAGGAGCACAAGATTATTTTTCAAAGTCTCATTGCCTCTGTTGAGAGGAGCTTTATTTTTTCAAAGTCTCATTGCCTCTGTTGAGAGGAGCTTTATTTTTCAAAGTCTCATTGCCTCTGTTGAGAGGAGCTTTTTATTTTCCAAGTCTCATTGCCTCTGGTGAGAGGAGCTTTTATTTCATGATCTTTATGCATTCCTTAGTCTTATGATAGAAAAGACTTTCATATTTTTGCATTCTTTAGTCTCATGATAGGAGAGACTAAGAATTTCATTTTTTGCATTCCTTAATCTTGTGATGGAAAAGATTAGGAAAATTCATGTTTGCATTGCTTAGTCTTATGATAGGAGAGACTAGGAATTTCACTTTGCATTTCTTAATCTTGTGATAGAGAAGATTAGGAAAACTTCATCTTGTATTCCTTAGTCTTATGATAGGAGAGACTAGGAATTTCACTTTGCATTCCTAAATCTTGTGATGGAGAGACTAAGAAAATTTCATTTTGCATTCCTTAGTCTTGTGATAGGAGAGACTAGGAATTATCATGTTTTACCAAAAAAAAATCATTGATAGGTCTTGCATTCGGACAAAATGGTTGTCTATGTCTTTGCACCATTGTTGTTTCACAGTAAAGCGCAAAGAGGGGCAGCTGTAGACACCTAATTTTGTCCGAGCAGTTTCAAAATAAAAAATTAAAATTAAAAAAAAATAAAAAAATAAAAAATAAAAAATAAAAGAATAACAATAATGAAGGAGATAATTAAGGTGAAATTAAATATGAAAATTCATTGCCTAAAGTAAAAAAAAATTGAAAAGGAAACAAATTAAAAAAGGTCAAACAAAAATAAATGATAAAATAAAGATCCCATGATTTTGGGATCAATGCATTAAAATCAAAATTTTCTTTCTTAAATAAAGGAGGATTTTTTTGGTTTTAAGGGTGGAACAAAAAAAAAAACACTGGGGGAAAAAAAGCCCTAGAAAAAAAAACTGGAGAAAAGCCTAGAAAGAAGCTGAAGAAAAACCCTAAAAAAAGATTTTCTACTGCTCTTGGGGACAGCAACCATCCTTGGTCATCCTCGCTACAAACGGACACAACCTTGGTCATCATCTTCATCACACGACCCTGCTTGCTCATCTGGATCTAGCAGCCTCTACCATCATCATCTCTTCACCATCGTTCATCTTCATCTTCATCACCGAGCCATTTTTAAACCGTCTCCTACAACTCTGCACTGTCACCATTCTGCTCTACCTCCTCATCGCATCCCTCTGCTCTTGTTGAGCCCAATCTAGATCGAGACAACTTGGGTTCTTTATTCTGTGTTCATCGTCACCATCCAGTAACTATCACTATCGCATTATCTTTATCATAGGTTGGATCTGTTCCAAAGTACATCGCCTGATCCCCGTCATCACTGCTACCCGTTTTTTTAACACCTTGAACCGTCGGTTCTGCTGTGTCCACTTCTATCAACTGGTGGTCGACCTTTCCTGCGCACACCCCTGCACCAGTGTCATCTTCATCGTTTCTGCTGTGCCTCAATCCATCTCAGTCCGTTGATCAGTACTTGTAGTGACACGCAGCAATCCTCCAAGGTGCTACTGCGCCACTTGCCCCCATTATCATTGAAAACTGAATGAGAACAAGACAAAAAAGAACAAAAGGTTGTTTTGTTATTGCGTGAAACCACCAAGGTATGTGCATGTATATTTATTTATTGTATTGTTTTTATTTTAGATTTATATTTGTTAAAAGTAGTAGAAGGTGACGTCTTGAAGGATGTTTCCATGGAAAAAAAAAACATGTTTAGGCACACATGCTTAATCTTATATTTATTATTTTTGTAATAAGAGATTTTAAAAATATATATAATGAATAAAATATAAATAAAACTTTAAGGAAGAATTTAAATTAAAAATTTTCCGATGATAAGATTTCGAAGAAATCACAAGTAGTGATTCTTCAACAATCTTTAGGGTCGAGAAAAATCTTTGATGTTACCAGCGTATTGGAAGATTTAATTGGTTTTATCTCGATTTCAAAATTCTTTAAATAAATTAATATAAAAAAATAAAAATAAATTAATCAAATAAAAAAATTTAAAATAAACAAATAAATAAATATAAATCTGAATTATAAATAAATAAATAAAATATAAATTTAAAAGAATATCCTATGATAGGATTTCTTAGAAATCACAAGTAGTGATTCTTTGATTATCCTTAGGGTTGAAATAAAATATTTGAATATTACCAGCGTATTGGGGTATTCAAATAATTTTAGTTCGGTATTAAGATTTCTAATATAATCAACCTATATGAAATAAACTAACACTAAAAAATAATTAATAAATAAAAATTTTAAACAAACAAATAAACAAGACTTCAAAATAAAAGAGTAAAACAAATTAAGAATAAATAAGATATAAATAATTTCCGATGATGAGATGTTACAGAATTCACAAGTAGTGATTCCTAACTGATCTCTAGGTGAGAGAAATATGCTAAATGTTACCAGCGTATTGAAATATTTAGTATAATTTTTCAATAAAAATAAAATTTTATAAATATAAATAAATTACAAAAGCAATGATATAATTATAAAAGATAATAAAATAATATATTTCTCATGTACATCATACCTATTTTGTTTGCATCATTTGCATTCATGAAATTCCAAAATAAGTGCAAATCTCCCGAGGATGAGATTCTATAGAAATCGCAAGTAGCGATTCTTAAGAAATCCCTAGGTGAGGAAATTATCCGAAATGCTACCAAAAGTATTGGGGTACTTCGGAATAATTTTCAATACAAAAGATTTTCATTTATTTTAAATAAAAAAAATAAAACTTAAATATTTCAAAATAAAACAAATAATAAAAATGGTTTCAAATAAATGGAGTTCTTTTTAAATATTTAATTAATATCATTTTATTAAGATCAAAAGATAAGACATGATTAAGTGGTACCGTTTTTTAACGGGCGCTGTGGGGGTGCTAATCCTTCCCCACACGTAACCGAACTCCCGAACCCAAACTTTGTTTTTGCAGACCAAAAATTATTTTTTTTGATAAAACTTAATTAATTTTAAGATTTTATTGAAAAAATAAAAGATTTTAGGTGGCCAATCACACCTAGCCAAAAAAGATTGGTGGCGACTCCTTTCCATTTTGTGTTTTTCATAATCGTCTAGCGATCGAGTCCCCGGACGAAAATCGTTACGACATGGTGTATGCTTTTTAATGGTTCATCGGAACTCGTGTAGCACTTAGCTCTCAAAGGACTCTAGAGGTGGCTCCCACAGTTTCGAAATATCTATGTAGCACGTAGTTCCTTTGAGTTCTCTAGAGGTGGCTCACACGGTACAAAGGAATGAGTTTTACTCGAATTGGCCTCTATGGCGCATGCTTTCTAATGGTTCATCGGAACTCGTGTAGCACTTAGCTCTCAAATGACACTAAAGGTGGCTCCCACAGTTTCGAAGAATCTGTGTAGCATGTAGTTACTTTGAGTTCTCTAGAGGTGGCTCACACGGTACAAAAGAATGAGTTTTACTCGGATTGGCTTTTATGGCACATGCATTCTAATGGTTCATTGGAACTCGTGTAGCACTTAGCTCTCAAAGGACTCTAGAGGTGGCTCCCACAGTTCCGAAGAATCTTTGTAGCACGTAGTTCTTTTGAGTTCTCTAAAGGTGGCTCACACGGTACAAAAGATTGAGTTTTACTTAGGTTTGCCATTTTGGTGTATGATTTCTAGTAGTAATGTTCTAAAAATCATTCAAGTCCTAGAGTCACATATATACATCAGTTGTCATACAATTCCATTATCCTAGTTTCAATGAATACAAGTAGGTGCTATTCGAGGTCCATGAATTTAAACATCGTAAGTTGCATATATACTATATACTACTTCACATATTCATTCCCAAAGTATCACCATATATTAGCATGCTTACTTGGTGCAACTTAATAAATCACATGCATTTCTCATAATGCAGGCACCGATAATTTATACGATTCTATATGCTCAGTAAGCATAAACAAGTCATACACATAATGTACAAGTCACAAATAAGGTTTTATTCCGGAAGAATACTACTCACGAACACATTAAGTCAATTTGTATCTTACCAAGACTTACCCTCGTAGTCTTTTCTACTGTATTTCACCAAACTTGATATAAATTAGATAATTATCGAATAAAGATTTCTTTCATCTCTTACGAGATGATGCTAGTATGGTTTATTTAACCCACTTACCTCAATGCTTAGAAATCATCTTCCTCGGTCTTCCAAATTTAAGATTCGAGCTCCTACACCGCTCCAAGTCACTACAAATAAATTCATTTATTTAAATCATTATTTCCAAAAGGTATTTATTTTCCTTTCCAACACATTAAACCAGTCGGTTGATATCCATGTATATAGTGAGAAAATAAATAAATACATATTCATGTTGAATATTTAATATTTCATAAATCATAAATAATTTCTCACTAAATCAAAATATTAAAACATGAATATTCAAATAAAATAATTTTCTCATAATTTTAACTTTATGGAAAATTTGTGTAAATGGTCTTCGATTATGTTCTTAGACCTAATTTCAAGCATTTAAAATATTTATAATATTTTAGAATAAATTTGGTAAATTTTGGCAGCATAACAGCTGTGGATTTCTAACCTCCTGCATCGAGATTACAGTATATAGAACCAGCTTTTCAACCACAATTCTTGCATGTTTCAAACCAAATCATGTTCTCAACATTTTCATAAAATTTATCTCAATAAAACATGCATTCCCTATATCTCTACAACTCACACACTTCCCCCTTACCTGTATGGTGTTATTTCATTCAAACCGTACACTTTGTGGTCTTGAACCATTGATTATGTCCTTATTCGTCTCCTTTCCCATTTCATTTATTTAGCTTTGGAGCTGCAGAAGATGATTCATACAAGTTTAATTCCAAAACATACATATACATTAAGCATTCTTAGTAATCTTACTCATTAAGGTAGAATTTTTTTTTAAAGAATTTCCAACCTATCAATGCCTTTCTATTTATAGCGGAAAATATTGAATTCTGATTAATGCACTGTCAATTTTATATGTGATCTAACTTAATTCCCTATCCAGAAATATAAAGCACATTTTCTAGTTCATTCTATATTGTTCCTCACAATTTTCCAAAATTCAGCCCAATTTTGACCCATATGACAATATGGTTTTCTGACCTTCGTGCATTAAATTTTATATTACTAATTTTAGGGATATCCAAAATTATGAATCCCAAAACCATATGAATCTTAATCCAATTCCCTACTCAGAATAGCAAGTTTCACAATTTTATCATTTCGAAATTATTTTTAATAATTCCTCAAATTTGCCCTGTTTCCAGATGCATTCTGGCAGATTGTCTACTAAGTCTATGTACAAATTGAGCCATATCTCAAGATAGAATTGTCCAAATTCTGCAAACTCAAAACCATATTATTCTTAACGCATTTGTCTTTATAGAAACATAAATGTTGCAGCCAAATTCAATCTGTGCTAATTTCTACAAATTTTCAAAATTGACATAGAGCATCTCACCTACTGCACTGAGTGCCCTGTGTTCAATTGCCTATATCTCAGGTTACACAACTCCAAATTAGGTAATTCCAAAACTGAATTTTGCCTAACTCATAAAGCTACCTGTAATAAGTTTTCCCAGAATTTATTTCATTCTAAAACCCACAAATTGAATTTTTTAAATATGTGGCTTAGACAAACAGTTTTCCAGCAAAAATTGAAATCTACATTTGGCACTTTGTTTCTCTTCTTTTCTCAACTCTAACCTTATAAACATTTTCTATTCACTTAGTATATTCATCAAATACTAAAATGCAGCATCAAATCATGCCCAAACCAACCTTGGCCGAAAACCCCATTTACCATTTTTCTTGATTTTTCAATCCTTTCTTCAAACTATTGTTTCTATGTTACTTAAACCTTTTCTAGCTTTCATTTCTTACCAATTTCATGCAACAAAATGCATGCATTCATCATGAACCATGGCTGGCCAAAATCCATAAATATGGCACAGTTTTATTCAGCCATTTTTAGGTAAATCCAATGCCATAAACTTTTTCTATAACTTGAATACACTAGGAACACAATCTTAAAACAAATCAAAGCCATAAATTTTTTCGACAAATCTTATCTTGACCGAAATCTTCTTGGCCTTCTTTCTCCTTGTGCCTTTCTTCTTTTTTTTTTTTCCTTCCGGCTAGCTGTAGAAAACCTCTCCTCCATTACACTTTCTGATCAGGCCAGCTTATCTATCTTTCTTTCCTTTCGACACACTCTCCCCAAATTTCCTTTCCTTTGCTTTTCATTTCTTTTTATTTTCGATTCTTTTGTGTTTAACCGAGGCACCCTTCTGCCTCTTTTATGTTTGTTTTATTTATTTATTATTTTGGATCCATCTTTCAGCTCTTTCTCGTGCCTCTCTTTCTCAATTTCCTTACTTTCTTTTCTTGATTTTATTATATTATTATTTTTTTTGTCCTTAACCGAGGCACTCTTCCGCCTTGTTACTGTTTTTTTTTTCAGACTTGCTCATAGCTTCCTCAATAAGCTACGGGTGGTAATCAAAGGTGATTTGTTTAGTGGGGTTTGATGGGAGAAAGTCCCGTCACACTCCACTAAACACATTTATTTTATTTTATTGTATTGTATTCTATACATCAAATAGGTATATGTACTTATATTTCAAGTGTTAAATATAGGATACATATATATATATATATATATATACATATATATATATATATACACACTTATTTTCATGTCAACTATATTTTATTTATTTATTTTGTAGAGGTATGGGTGTATATATATATATATATATTCCTCTTTTATTTTAAAATTTACTTATATCTATATATTTACATATTTAATACTTAATATGTATATATATATTCTTTACTTTCTTTATCTTAATTATTTTAATTGTTCATGTATACTACATTTCCCTTAGTACACTTGTGTCCTTTGTTTTATTAAAGCAATATACATATATATTGTAGAGTATATGTATCTATTTGCTCTTGCATATCCCTTGAACTTATTTATAAAATTTTTAATTTACACCAAGGTATCAATCATTTATTTGCTAAGCTCACAAAACTTGAATTGCATTCTCGTTACTTGAAATAATAACAATTACATTGTGCATCTCTGAGCTAGCTTATCCTATGTCTTTTTTTTATGCACTAGTATAGTACAAAGTTTCGCACTCTTTACATTACTCAATCTAGAAAGCCCATTTACTACTTGTAAAGGGGAGACTCTCCTTGAGTGCTTCATTGTAAGTGAGGTATTGGGTAGAAAGATTTACTTCTTAAGCCATAAAAAGGACTGGTGTAAGGTTTTCCACTGGTTTCCTCCTTGAGCCCGAAAAAAGGAGTGGTATAAAGTTACTCTTGAGCTTGCGAAAAAGAGTGTAACAAATTCATCGGTGGATTTGGAAAAATCCTTAGGAGCATCTCAAGGTTGAGGACACATGCAAGGTTGCCGAACCTCTATAAATTATTTGCATACAATTCTCTAACCCTTCACTTTTACTTGCAATTTAACTGTGTATATTGTATTGTGCTTAAATCATATGCTAGGATAGCCTAAAAAACTTAGAGAACTATAAAATAGGTTAGAGAATTTAGAAAACCAGAAAGCAAACCTAACTTTAATTAAAAACCAATTCACCCTTTGACGGTTAGCTAGTTGAGCCAATAGGATCAACAAGCAAGCTCTTGTTTTCTGCATCACAATGCACAATTAAAGATTCACAACTAGAAGATTTTTATTAATGGATACATAACAAATAGATTTGTTCAAGGATTTGGTCCCGTTCAAACTCAAAGGCCTGTTCTTTTTTTGGACGGATTTATGTTGCTCTAAACTTATATCACAAGTGCATGGGTCGTGACAAGTAATGAAGAGTGAGTAGAGTATCATTTGCACAAGTATTATTTAGATTTGTTCTAACTAAGTACTAAAATTGGTCACCCTAAATTTATTCAAATAATATTCAAATTTTTTAAATTAAATTAATTACTAAAATATTAAAATTAAAACATAAAATAAAAATGCAATTAAATAAAAGAAAATTAAAATTAAAATGCAACTAAACTAAAAGAACCTAAAATTTAAATCATCATCATCAGAGTCTTGATCTCAATAGATTGGAAAAAAGAACCTAAACTTTAAATAACTAAAAAAAAATTAAAGTGCAGGAAATTAAAAAGGAAAAATTAAATTAATGAACTTAAAATAAAAATTTTAATTTTATTTTAACTAAGTTCCTAATGGTACTAATTCTATTTAAACTAAAACAAATTTCTAATATAAAACTTAACTAACAAAACAAAAATAATAATATAAGTAACTTACTAATGTTATAATCTAATCTGTGAAACACACTTACTGAACTGAAACAGAAAACTGCAAAGAAAACCTAGCAAGAAAAACCTGTCACGCCAGCACTACACATCCTGTTGCCTTGCCACGCAAATACTTCCCTGTCACACACACGCCATCTGCCCTTCACCACTCGCACCAACACAGCTTTCGACCATGCAGCAGCAACCAGCAAGCTTCAGCAACGCAACTTTGCCACGCCAGCGTCCGCTGCTCCTGCTTTGTCGCACCAACTCTGCTTCAACAGAACCCAACGGCAGCAGCAGCAGAACAGGTGAAGGCAGCCACGTGAAGCAGCCTCCTAGCGTCGCCTCTGTTCCAGCAACCAGTATTCCCACGCACAGCCACCGCTTCAGCAGGAAGCAAACGCTGAAGAGCAACGATCCAAAGCAGAACAGTAAAAGAAAATCAAAACAAAACAGAACAAGGCAAGTACAGAAACAGAGACAGCGTAACACAGCGGTAGCACATAATCGGTAGGATAGGAAGATCTATATAAAACTAATGCTAAGGTTTGAAGATAATTATTTTAAATTAACCAATAACTAAACTAAGATGAAAGAGCATTAAAATCATAAAAAAAAAAAATTCAAAGGAAGGAACTGGATTATAATTGAAAATAATTGGCCTGTAAAACGTAAACAGAACAAGGAACTTAGATTGAAATTTTTTTTAAAAAAAATGAATGTAAGTCTCTTTAAGTTAATCTAAACTACTATAAAGCATGAAAGAAAATCGTTTACAGTGAGGGTTTAGTTGGAGCCTTTTGCAGCAAGTTTCCGCTCTTGGACTCTTTTCTAGTCTCCTTAAAGGTAATCAAATCCACGTCAATTTTCTCTTCAAATTCAAGCCAAACAACAGTCGAACTTTCCTTCTTCACTTTCTCCAATTAAATTCCAAATATTCTCCGAATGTATATTCAATATGTGTGAATAAATTAGCTCATGCCAATTCTTCATTAATCTTCAAAGTAGTAACCACTTTTTAATCCAATTTCCTTGATTTTCATAATGTTCTTTAATTTCCTATACATGAATAAAAATCAAATAAATAGGAAGGAAATTAATTAAAATTTTCAAAATTTAATTAAAATTCATGTAATAAGTATCTTAAAATATGATATTTTAGAGATTCAACAATTTGGACAAAAAATATTAAATTCATTAAATTAGTTTAGGCTTAAAAATCAAGGTTCGCTAAAAATGAGCCGAGATTAGGTTTATCATTTCAAATCTAAGTCCGGCCCAATCCGTTATTTATGTTGTTTTAATTATTTTTTTATACTAATATATTCTTAAAACCTTTTGATTTTTTTGTACGATTTAATTTGAATTTGTATTTTTAAAACTTTAATTTAATTTTTTAGTCTTTTTGTAAAAATTTATTGTAGTAGTTGGCATTAACTATAGAAAAATTGGTTTTTTTTAGATGAGTAGTTTTACTATCTTTCTTTGAGATTGAATACTTGAGTTATGGAGTTTTCATTGTGATGTCCGGATGTAGAAAGAAGCAAAGAAGAAGGCCTTCAAGGTTACAAACTGTGAATAGAAAATTAACAGACGATAGAGACTGAAAACGATGGCGTTGTGGTTATCACCAGCCTTAGCTATTCTCAGCAAAGATTGGCTCAGCCAAACTTTATTGCTTTCTTTTCATTTCTTTATTTGTTTTTCTTTTATCGCTTGGTGATTTGATTTTCTCTTCTTTTTGTTTTATTGCTGCAGTAATTGTGGGATTGAAGGAGAAATTCGGTGAGGCGACCAGGAGAAGCAATGTCAAAGCTATTGTTCTAACTGGTGAGTTTTGAGTTTTAAATCTAATCAACATCCTGCCAGTATTTCTAAATTAGCATTGCGTCTTTTCTTTAGGCATCAAAAAAATCATGTTGGCCGAAAGAGGAAGCACCCAGGGCCATCCTAATGTCCAGCCAATAGCTCGGAACAGCACACACCACTGGACCGTCTCCAAGTTCACCTTCGTCACAATCTACTCACACACCAAATGCCATCTCAATGCCTACTTTGCCTCATAATAGTGGTTCCTCCAAGTCTTTGCTTATGTTTGGTTCTCTTACATCAGCTCCTAATCAACTGGTAGACATCTATGCTAATTTTGAGTAACATCATGTCTTGTTTTAGTTTTTTTTTTCTTTCTTTTAGTATGTGTGTGCATATGCTGATGACTTAACATAGGGTCATGTATTGGTTCATATATCCTACCCTAATATTGGGATCAAGGTTCTGATGATGATGATGATGATGATGATAATGATGATGATGTGTGTATGTGTATACATACATACATACATACATACGTACATACATACATACATTGCAGTGATGAAATTTAGTGTTTTGGCCCTTTAACTTCTACAAAAAGTTCGTTGAGAAAATAAATTGACAAACTAACTTATATCATATGCTCATTGTGATTTGCTATCACTTGAGAGGAAGCAAGAGATGTAGTTTGGAATCTCCTTAGAGGTGAAATGGTATATAAAGATAGTGATATAATGAAGTGATAGTTGTTGTATATATGATGGAGAATGGGAGCAACAAAATATTTTAGTTTTAGTCTTTTAATTGTTTTAGAGTTTTAAGCTGGAAAATATTGTGTTTAATTTTATTAATAAGATTTAGGATATTATTTTAGTCTTTTATTGTTTTATTTTAGGGTATTAGAATTTTAATAGAGAGTTTGTATCCTATTAGAATTAGGCTTACTTGCTTGCCTATAAATAGGCTTTGTACTCTCTTTAAAAGATAGAGAATAATAATATTAGAATTTTCAGCAAAGTTTTTGCTCTTTGGTTGTGTGACTCAACTATTCTTAGGTGTGACTCCTTAGAAACCCTAGTTGAGACTCCTAGGCTTTTATTCTTTACTGTTTTAGTAGCATAATTAGCCCCCATTCACATCCTAAACCCTAATCCAAACCTAACTCAGATTTGTCCTACATCAATTGGATCCCACTATAGGAAACAAAAAAAATCTGATCTGTAAAAAAAATTTATGGAAAAATTTGAGTTTGCAATTCGTTTACTCAATTTTGCGTCTATGATGGTGACTAACGCTGAATTAAGTAAGGCTATGGGGGAACTCCAACAAGACCATGAGCGTACCAAGGGTGCTATGGAGAATATGAATGAATGCCTTAATGGTTTACAACAGACTGTTCAAACACTAGCAGGTACTGTTGAAACACTAGCAGCTTCTATGGCACGAATGGAAACACGTCTAATTCAGGCCCCACAAGGTGTTCTTGTCCAACCTGTTGCTTAACTACCTGCAGTTGTAGGAGAGCATGCTGAACCACAAGATCATCCTGGAGATATCACTAGGAAGGTGAAAGTAGGAGTGGCGGATTTTGAGGTAAAGTGGATCCAACTTTGTTTTTTGATTGGCTTAACTCCCTTGAAGACTATTTCTATTGGTATGATATGTCGAATGAAAGAAGGGTACGATTTGCCAAGATAAAGCTAATTGGGCTAGCAAAAATCTGGTGGTATGGTGTGGAGAGTGAAATAACAAAGTTAAGACAGCCCCAAATTCAAACTTGGAAAGAGATGAAGGTCAACCTAAAAAAAAAGTACTTGCCACTTAATTATCTTGAGAAGATGCGCCAACAAGCATATAGTTTACGGCAAGGCTGCATGTCTGTTGCTAAATACATGAATAAATTTGATGAATACAAGATAAGGAGTCAAGTTGTGGAAGATGCTACACAGCAGCATCACGATTTCAAGCTGGGTTGAGGATTGACATCAAAAGGGAGATGCTTAGGCAGCCTATTAGCTCAGTAGAACAAGCCTTCCAGGCAGCCCTTGATACAGAACAATATTTGAGCTATTCTACTAGCAAGAGAATGGGTTTTCAAATTGGGGAAATATAAGTTAAGAGGAACTCTGGTGCAAATCTAGAGAGAGCGACTACTCGTCCTAATGGAACAAGACCTTCTACTAATTTCAACAATACTAAAATGGAGTATGTTTATTTCAAATGTGGGGAGGCTGGACACTTTGGGTGTGATTGTGAGAGCCTTATGGATAAACATGAAATATTTCAAATTATTTTGAATAAGATTCATAAAGGCTGTGGTACGGTTTTTATACTGTTTTGAGACTTAGGCCCCAAGATTCATGCTTATTACTATTACTGTTACTGTTACTGTCACGTAGCTGATTGACTCGCCAGTCATCAGTGGTCCTGGATGTCACCTGGCAAGTGTACACTGAGGACCCCTATAGATCATGGCCATAGATCTCACCGTATGTTGTTACTGTGTCCCTTCGAGGATGATTACTGTGTCTCTTAGTGGATGATGATAGCATGATATGATGTAGTGTGATGCTTAGTCTCAACTTACTGATTTCTGTTTACTGAAGGGA
Source organism: Heritiera littoralis (assembly GCA_031772115.1). Taxonomy (NCBI): domain Eukaryota; kingdom Viridiplantae; phylum Streptophyta; class Magnoliopsida; order Malvales; family Malvaceae; genus Heritiera; species Heritiera littoralis. The sequence goes on from JAPDPK010000009.1 coordinate 5,666,822, forward strand.
TTTACTGAATCTTGTTTTACTATACTGCATTGTGAATTACTGTTTACTGAATTGAAATGTACTGAATACTGTTTACTGAACTGGACCATACTGAATACTGTTTACTTAACTAAACCAGACCGAAATACTGTTTTACTAAACTCTACTGCATTGGGAAATACTGTTTTACTGAACTGTACCGTACTAAGAAATATTGTTTACTAAACTGTACCGTACTAAGAAATATTGTTTACTGAACTGCACTGACAGTCACTGTTTATTGAGAAAGGATATTATGAAAATTATTTCTAATATAGAAATAATTACTGAACTGTTTATCCAACGATTTTGGATATTTACAAACTACTGTACTGAAAGTGATTGATTATTGTCTCTACAGTTTTATATCTACAGTTCACTGTACTGTTTGATCACTGAAACTGTCATGTGTTTTGAACTGTTACTGAAGTGATGGAAATTAAATGATTTATTCCATTTAGATTTATCGAAAAATAAATATTTTCCAGCATATAGATTTTATTATATCAAGCAGCATATGACTCCTTTACTGAGCACGTGGTTCACTCACCCCTTTAATTTCAAACTTTCCAGATTTAATCATAAGGATTATTTGATGGCTTCCTCGAATAAATATAGCTGCGAGTAGGCATTGGGACAAAGAGCATTGAAATTTAAAGGTACAGTCACTTCTCTTATATATTCAGACACTTGTATATAGTACTATATTATTGTAAAACAAAGATAAGGGATGTAAAGTGTATGGGATATTGTAAAACTTTTTATATTCCGAATTTATTGAATAAATGTTTACCATTTATTACTGTTAATGATCAAGTGTTAAAGGCATCGCAGATAGCCCAACCGTAAAATTATGTGTAAAATATGTTATTTATCGTACTATGGACTGTTATAGTGATTGTCCAACAAAAATAAATATGCATATGGGAGTGAAAAAAAAGGATGAAGAAATTCAGAAAGATGATAATAATTCTATTGATTATGGCACTTATGAGGCTGATGATCTTGACTTGATGGTGTAGATACATCACTCTTAGTTTGACATATTTTGATAGCACCTAGAATGGAAAAGGAGGATTGGCGACGCACTTCAATATTCCAAACACTTTTTCGTTATGGTGGCCAAGCCAAAAAAACTTGTCGTTGATGGTGGGAGTTCCATGAATGTGGTTTCTACCTCCATTGTTGAGCGTCTCAAACTAAAAACTACACCACACCCTCACCCCTATAAAATGGGTTGGATTGATAGAACCACAATTCCGATAACACAACAATGTCTTTTATCTTTTAGTTGTGGTAATTATGTTGATTCTATACTTTGTGATGTTATCACTATGCAAGTTACCCACATCCTTCTTGGTCATCCTTGGCAATATGACTGAGATGTGAGTCATGCTGGTAAGGAAAACACCTATAGTTTCTGTCACCGAAACAAGAATATTGTTTTAAAGCCAATGAGTTCAGGGGATTTCAAGAAGTATAAGAAAAGGACTCCAAGGTCTAGTAAAGTTGTGGAGGGTGAGAAGAAGCATCTCCGTATTTTGACTAAAAGGCAGTTTAAAGTTAAGAGAAACAAAAATTACCCAATACATGCTAATTCGAAAAGAAGACCTACTGATTTCAATGAAGGTAACATGGGTATGAAGTGGAATAAATCCAAAAGGTATCTAAGAGGAGTTCACAAGAAGCTTCATCCACATTATCATGCTTTAAACTCGCCGGAGTTGAGTTTTTCCCAGCGAGGGAGAATGATGGAGAATGGGAGCAACACAATATTTTAGTTTTAGTCTTTTAATTATTTTAGAGTTTTAGGCTGGAAAATACTGTGTTTAAATTTATTAATATGATTTAGGATTTTATTTTAGTCTTTTATTGTTTTATTTTAGGGTATTAGAATTTTAATAGAGAGTTTGTATCCTATTAGGATTAGGCTTGCTTGCTTGCCTATAAATAGGCTTTGTACTCTCTTTAAAAGATAGAGAATAATAATATCAGAATTTTCAGCAAAGCTTTTGCTCTTCGGTTGTGTGACTCAACCATTCTTAGGTGTGACTCCTAAAAAATCCTAGGTGAGACTCCTAAACTTTTATTCTTTACTGTTTTAGTAGCATAATTAGCCTCAATTCACATCCTAGACCCTAATCCAAACCTAGCTCAAATCTGTCCTACATCAATATAGGCTCTTTAACTTTAAGAATCAATGCTAGGTAAATAATCTGATTTCTGACCAAATGGTATCAGAGTTAAGTGAAATCACTAAAAACTGATAGCCTGCATGTTTCTAGTTATGTCTTCTTTTATTATATAAGGTCCTAATTCAATATAACAAAAGTTCCCCTTTTGCTTGCAACATTGAATATGAAATTGTTATCTCTTTCTGTCTTATTTAGTACTCATCTACATAAGATATTGAGATTTGATATCCTTTATATTGGATACATCAATCGGAAGAAATTTACAGACTACTTGCAAGTTATTTTCATTGATATTCTACTTTGTAGTGGGATAACTTGAGATTTTAAACTCACAAGCTCATATAGACCGTTTTATGGATGATGGGTCTATAGATGATAATATGGAGTCATTTTTATCTCACAATGATCCAGACTAGAGATAGAGTTTGTTTGTGTGGTGATATCAGCAAAGGTACAGTTAATGTTGATTTTTAGTTATTGGTGGCATCTGTTTCTACACGATAACACCTAAAAATTCATAAAATGAATGAGATACATAAGGACTAAGTAATATTGTAATGTCAAGTTTTGTGGTTTACAATGAAAGAAGATACCCATTATCGCTTGAAGTCCTCCTTCCAAGTTGGCAACAACATTATATTTGGCCTTCGGTACACCATCACTGTCTTTTACTCTTTTTTTTTTGCTTTTCTTCACTACATGCAAATTGAGCCATGAATTTGTAAATAGATTTTAATTAAATTAGGGAACTTGATGTTTTAGTCTACTTCAGTACTTTAAATTAATAATTTTAAAATTTTAATTAAAAATTCAATACTTACAATTATTTAAAAAAATTAGCACAATTTCTGTCTTAGTTTAGACCCATAATGAGGTTTCTAACTGTATTACTTTACCATCTTTTTGTTGTTTGATGATTATATGGTTGCAGTCATAAGGATTTTACGATTTATTTCAATTAGGTGTATATGTTTAGGAAAAGGTAACCATAGTGCATGAGTGGAAAAAAACCATAAATGGTTAGGTTTTCGAGAAAAAAAATGTAAATACCTACAGCTAAACGTGAAAAACCTAATGAAGTTATAGAAACTTATCAGTTTTTGTATTTCTCATATATAGCTTAAACTTCTCTTTCGACCTTGATGGTGATAGTAAGCTCTATCATTGGATTTTGTTTGTACTTATTTCTTTTTGTTTACATGTGTTTATTTGTTTGTTTATGTATATGTCTACAAAGCACATATACTCATCTATGCTTTGTTTTATGTACTTAAATATTGAATGAACATGTTTAATGCATAATTACTAGAGTTTTATAAAGGACTAACAATTATTGCCTTTCTACCTAGATGTATATTGCAAAAGGTCACTAGAATGCTTCCTAACTTATTAAACAAAATGAAACTTTTCAACATTATAAATTTTAACTTAAAATGACATGTTTATTATATTCAACTTTAAATGTGTTTTTTAAATATAACTATAATCATAGGTTTCGTTGTCTTTGCCTTACAAGTTTGTTTTATATGTGAATGGTTTCTTCTTTCAATTGCTTCATTGCCTTAGTTTTAGGTTGTAGAAGGTAGCATTACTGATCATTGCTCAATTACCTTAGATTATAAGACTTTTAGGTTGCAGAAAGTAGCACTGCTCAATCACTCCTTGGAGTTATGGTAATACTTATTGAAAAATTAAACATTGGCTAATATTAAACCAAATTACAAGGAATCGATGGGCTTCTATTATGAGAATTGAGAGTTTCTAAAACTCGAAAAGCCTAATTTTTGTAGCTTCCTCGGAGTTTCTTACTTCCTTTGGAAATGAGGAAATATATAAAAGTGAAACCTAAGAAATGAAATCATTCTCACTTTATATGGGGAAATAAAGCATATATCTTGGAAATCCTTCAATCCGCAATTGCATGGTCTGGTTCCTTTATTGAAGTGGTGATAGAGGGTTTTTTCCTTTAAAGATATTAAATAATTATGATCTTATATTTTGTGAACAAGTTAGATTCATTTTGACTTAGTGATTTCTCTTAAAACAGTGGGATTATCATGATCATTAGAATATGGTGTCCTATAAGACAAAAACACCAATTATGTTGTCTTGATAAATAGTAGTAGTAGTATTTTCTTGGACCATGCCTAAAGAATCCCCATGGTTGTGAAGAGATTTCTTTTATAAATTTAGTAAAGCTTTTTGCTTAATAAAAGTTGGGGAAGAATATATGCATATATATTTGAAGAAGGTAAATTAGTATCTTAATCTTTCATTCCTTTATGTTATTTATGTTTATTAAAATAATGTGTCCAACCTGAATTGTTATTGATATTGTCATGCCCCGATTCCTGGAAATCAAAACTAACTTTTCACATTTTCACATGATTGGTTGGGCTGTGCTTAGTGTTCTTATTTTAACTTTATGCTAAAATTATTTAACTAACGCAACATTCAATTATTTACGTAGGTCCCAGTACACATAATCAGAGTAAACATTTGTTTGTCTATATAAATAATCTATAACGAATACTATAATTTACATTCAAACTTCTTCAATTTATTGTTTACATCCCTTTACACAACTAAAGTACTATACAATAAATGTCTGAATACCATACCTGCAAAGTACGACATCAAAACCCCTATAGGCATCTTATCAAAATCCTCTCTCAACAAATGACTATTTTTGCAGATAAATCAGAAAGGGATCCTATAATCGATTAGGGATATTAGGCTGAGTATGGAAGGATGCTTTAAGACACCTTACTTGTCCCAGTTTCCAAATCTGACTATAAGGAGTTTCTGAAACTTTACAAAGAAGAAATTCATGCACACCAAATCAATATAAAATAAATTGTTTATTCCTTTAGTGACAGTATACAACAATAAATAATTGTTACCAGATGGTTTAGTAAAATATCCGATAAATCATGAAATTCATTTTTCAGTAAACCGTTTTATAAACAATTCAAAAATCAACTCAATAAATAGTTCAGTAGCTCACTCGTTTAGAAAACCTTCCTGCATATCGATTAGAAAATCACTCAATTCAGAACATGGTTCAGAGAGTAGTTCAATAAACATTTTGAGAATCACACTCAAAGAATCATTTAAAAACCAATTACATGCGTAGGAAGTTGTTCAAAGATAGATTACATAGAAAACCATTCAAATTAGTTTTGAAGACAATTCGGTAAACATCCAGTGATCCGTTAGTAAGTTTGTTTGATAATAGTTTAGAAAATCAGTAAACGCATTCATTGCCATTCAGTAAAATAGTTCAATGATAATTTAGTAACAAATCAGAGGATAGTAAAGTAAATAGTACAATAACCCTTTTCCTAACATTTCGATTATAACGTAGACTACTACATATATCAGAGAACGAATTTTTGCATTTCTATATCAAAGTCCCAACCATATAACTTTCACAACTTCATTTGAAAACCGTGCCATGCAAATGTCTTAAATTAATCCAAAAATCACGTAGATTTCAAATGTTCAACTAACATTTAGATAATCTCAAACCAGTCAAACAACATGTAAATTTTCAAAATTCAAATAACACTTGCACCATCAGAATCAAACCATTTTTCAGTTTCAAAATTCAAATGTTAGAGTTATAGAAATCATTCAGAATCTAGATAAATCATATTCGTTTTAAAACTCAGAATTCAAATATGAAAGCTTCAAAAATCATACAGATTCCAAATGATTAGTTCCCAAAACTCTCTGCAAACAAAACATAATCAATTTCAGTATTTCATGTAATGGTCAGAAAATATAATTAAGAAAAACCTAAAATCAGAAATCAATCATGTTTGGGAGTGCTCGGAATACCGTGAATTTGCCACCCCACTAAAAAAATAAGATAGAGACAAGGCATCACCCAATTGACTCATGCATTAGGACATATGGCCATAGTCAGAATATTGTCCACAGTGTTCACTGATCAGGTGCCTTCTGGGATGCTGATGACAGGATCAATGTCAATCAACCACAAGTTAGCCATATGATCGTATACTCATAGAAGCATGTGCCCGCAAGCAGCTATTGGGCCAACAGTCTCACAATAATTCACAAAAAATCTCAAAATGTTTACAGAGATCAATTTAGTAAAATACATCTTCATCACTTCATAAAGCATCGAAATCACTAAATTGTTATATTCAAAAAATAAAGATTTATCAAGTATTCTCAGTCTAATAACAGATATTCAAAATATTTTATTGGCTCATAACAAAGACATGAAAACGTGAATGTATCATGAAAAGTGCAAAAACTATTAAAAATCCCGTCGAAAACTGAGTTACAAATTTGTTATGCATTATGACATTTAAGAGCTTTGATTTCAAATCATATAATCAAAACCTTTCTTATGCATGAAAATTTTTCTAGCGATGAATTTTGAAGCATAAGGTTCATTTAAGAAAATTTTGGCAGCATAACAGTACTATCTATCCTAACCTCCTTGCATGAAAATGCAATTTATAACCACAATTCCAGTTTCACAATTCAATCCAAAAATCAAATCCAATCTCATAAAAATTCATTTTCAACAATTCAAATGCATCATAGTATCCCTACGGCCTCTACATATATTCCTTACCACTTAGTTTGTTGCAGTGGTACTCGTCAGCATCAGTGTTATTTTTCGACTTCTGAGTTGCAAAACAACGTACAAACATGATCAAGCCATCATACTTTAATTATAAAAATATTTAACTCTTCATGACTTATCACATTGCCTACAATAACTTCTATTTTAGTCTTTTTCACACCGGTGCTACACTACAACTACAGTTAAATCACTTCTAATTTCAATTTCGATTTTGCCCACGGTCTCATATTAATTCGTACAGTATTCTAGGACCCAAAACACATTAAATTGAGCATGAATTCTACCTCCCCTTCACCTAGGTCGAACATGGGTTCTTTTCCTACACAACTCATTTCAATAATTTAAGCTTAAATTCATGCTTTTCACATGTTCTACATTAATTCTACACCAAATTCTCATTGAATCCCATTATGTTCATGAAGAAGAATGCTTGGCAAAACCCTAGGGGAGTAGATTTTCATGGTTTTAATTCAATCAAAGCTTAGATACAAGCTTAAACATCTTAAACGTATAGCTAAAAACCATTAAATCATGAAAATTTCAAGATTTCTCTCACCTTTCTTCATGACAAGATCTGGTGGGAATTGTTTGACCTTGAATTTGGCCACTTTAGGACTTGATTTTGGTGTCAAAAAATAGAGCACTGAAAATTGTACATATTTGGTGAAGACAGTTTTAAGTTTCGGTGAGTTTTCAATATAGTTTTCAAGCTTTCTCTCTCTTCCTTAAGCTTTCGCTATGGAGAATGGAAGAGGGAAGAGTAGCTGCTAACTTTTGAGGAAGAAAAGTAGGAAATTGCTTTAAAAATAATATTTTATGGTGCATATTACCATTTTGCCCTTATATTTAAGTAATTTTCCCATTTTACCCTTCACAGTTTGACTTTGTTGAAAATAGTCTACCCAAACTCCAAAATATTTTATTTAATCATAAAACATCTTTATTTAACTTGATCTAATTATTGATTGAGATTTCGTTGGGATTTGACTTATTATTTGAGCGAAATTACCAAAATACCCATAACCGTTGAATCGCGTAAATTTATTCTATCAGTTCACATGGCCTAAAACCTTATTTCATGAAAAATTATTCACCACTGATAATTGATCAAAAGTCATCTCGGTTTGACCGTAATTTACGAAAATTTTGACGAGCTATAGACTTAATCTTCATTTTCGAAATTATTGTATGCTTTTCAAAACATATTCAAACAAAGGAATTTTAAGATGTAGATTCCTCCTATCTCAGTATTTTACTCCAAATATCATAACTCTAAAGTTTCACCCCAATCCAGACTGTAAGAGTTTCGTGGGGCCCATATGATGCTTTTTCCTATAAGTCCAATTATTTCATTTCTTAGTAATTCATCATTTGTCTTTTCATTTCCATAACCTTTAAATTATGGAATTTATTGAAAAAATGGGATCGTCACAGATATATTTGATAGAGTTAATGTCCAAAACAAATTTGATGAGGGAGAGGAGAAACTCCAAAGGTTTCAATCACAGTAAGTTTCTTATGTAATTTTTACATTTTCTTGTGGATCTTTTTGTTATTTGGAAAGTTGAATTTGAAGATGTTTGGATTTCAAATTTTGTATAAATTTTATATTGGTTACACATAAACATGATATTCATATTTATTTTCTTGATTGATGGAATACTAGTAGGCTTTAATCACAACATATTTAATTGATGAATTTTGTATGATTATACGGAAATTGCTCTTTTAAAGAGAGTCAATAATAAATTTGGAGTAGGAGAAAAAATTGCTAACTATTGAATTTGTAATGCATTGAAGGAGTAATAGGATGTTGACAAAGCTTAACATTGTTTAGCCATTTTTAACAAATAATTATTAATGGAGAGGCATTTTGGTGATAGAGCTTATAGGGGCTGTCTGAAAAAGATGTTATCATAGAGGACATTAACATATGCTGGCTTGAGCATTTGATGTTTGATGCTGAGGCGAAAATATTGGTTTTTCTACCTGAGTTCCTCTTTTTATCCTTTTACCATGCAACTATTGTATTTGATGTATCTATTATGTTCATGAAATCTTGAATGCATTCCTTTCTGTTACAAAAACCTGGTATGGCAAGTTTGGTTGAATATCTCGAACCACTTAATGAAGCAATCACGATGGCTAATGCTATGACAGTTGTTCACATATTAAATAGTATTAGGTCAAAGCTACCAACCTTAATTACTAGCGCATGCAAATAATTTTGTCAAAGAAGAAATTTGTTTAAGGTAACGAGCTTGGAATTTACTTACTGCAATTTGTGCAAAAAAGCTATGACTTGAGTGGATGATAAAAGCTGGTGTTGTCTCTATCATTTAAAGGAAAGACAAATGAGCCAGATTGTTCATGATGATTTGCACAGATTAGTTTTCCACCTATCTATCATTTGTATTGCAATGCCTTAAAAGATTGGGTTGAATCTACTGGTAGGGTTGTTAAAGCATTTGATTTCACTACAAAATTTATTCTCAATGCTGCAGTACATGGGGAGTTATGGGAAAACTCTTGGAATGATTGACTTTTACCTCAAAATGTTGTTTTTTCATTGAAAATCATGATGCAGGATCTCAAATGATTATGCCATTCCCATCTAATAAAGCAATGCTAGGATATGGTCATGTTCTCACCCCTCCCGGTGTCTTTTCCATTGTAACTTTAAAGTAGCATACGGAATTGGCATTTTCTTCTTAATTTGCCATCACTTTCATCTTCTAATAATTATATAGGATCATAAGGAAGATGGGGCCAAAGATGGACCTTAGAAACCCTCTTCCTTCCAACAACTAGCTTGTTACCGATGGGAACCATTATGTAGTATGGGAAACCAAGTGACAAATTGAAAAGATAAGAACCATATTAACATTTGGAATTGTCATTGAGACAACAAGTGCTACTCTGAAGAGTGGACATCTGTATAGTTTACTACTTAAACGAAGAAGTGCATAAAGATATGGAAATTTGAAGGTCTTCATTCAACTCTATTGCAATTCAAAAATAAAAAGAATCAATATAAAAATGCAACTCAGTAGTTAATAATGTATCTTTGTGTAACATAGAGCATTACTTTTGACATAATGAGCTGTTAATCTCTTAACATAATTGATAATTCAAACAACCTTGAGGATCTATATTTAATTTAAGAGAAGCATGATACTAGAATACTAGCATTTTCTGCCCCAAAGGCATCCTCCCTCCCTCCTTATCAGATAATCACCTCCAAATGATATGTCTTAGTTTAATCTTTTTTCTTTCCAGCTCCATACTCATTGCTTTTCGTTTCATCCTCAAAGCTTTTAGCAAGATCAAACTCTTCGTAACTGCCAACCCTGAGAGGCTCATCATCTTTGCTAAGGCTTTGTATAAGCATCAACATTGCAACCATAAACACAATTATATACATTACTTTGATGCTAATTGGTGAATTGATAAAGTCCATAAATGATAGCCCTTAAACTCTTTTCTTTTCTGTTTTTCCTTCTCTATACCCTTCCAGGAATCTTGAAATTTGAAACCCTTGATCTTCATCATTAAGGCTTTTAGAACAAATAACCTTCCATAAAATGTAGTAGATTAGTCAACTATAACACTATAACAGGATGTTTCCTATCGTACAATAATGTAAAGTAAATCCAGAGCAACACAAACATTTATTTCAATGGATTGCTGATACATATAGTAGCATTCAAGAAACAAAAAACTTAACTAGAAAAATGTGAGGATAATTACGCATCTACAATCTACTGTGGCCAAGAAAAATGAAGATCTGCATGATAATATGTTGTTATAACATCAATAATGTCCATGTGATACCAATGATGAGTTATGCTACATTCTGGAAGATAACCACCGATAGTTTACCATTAGTGTTAAGAAATACAATATTTGAAAAATTAATACTTACTAACAAGTACTCCTCACCACCATTCCAGATTATCAATTTTGGCAAATTAGTCTTCTCATTGGCACCAAATGTTTCAGTGAACTCTTCCCACTGTTTAACTCCAACATAGCCAAACACCAAGTCATTATTTGCAGATGTCAAAGCCTTTAATAACTTGATCAATTTTAGTGATTTCTCTTCATTTTCATATTGCATAATTGTCAGGTAGAGGTGGTTATTGGTTCGGGTCGACCCGATCCGGCCTGATAACCGGAACTAATAGAAACTGATTTCGAATCGATAGAAATTGATTTCAAACCGGCCTAGCTCGGTATGATATCGAGCTGGGTCGGTTCAAAAAATATATAACTGGGCCCAGTAAGGGCTCGGCCTATTAAGGAACCTGGACCGGTTAGTCTCGATTCAAATCGGACTAGACTGATTTTAACTGGTCTGGTCCAAAATTTTTTTTTGAAATAAAGCTTGCCACTGTGTAGGCCTACGCAGTGGCAGGCCGAAACTGCCACAGCAACTATGATGAGTTTTGAGTCGTTGCCCATTTCAAATAGAGGAGCGACGCTCCTTCCCTCCAATTTTTTTTATTTTTTTTATTATTTTTTAAATTCAATATTTTTTCTCTATAAATACCTTCACTTTCCTTTCATTTTTCTTTACATTTTCTTTTATATTTTCTCTCAAATCTAAACACTCATATACTCTTAATACTGACTCATACTCTCTCAATACTCACTCAAACTCTCTCAAATTCACTTAAATTCTTTTATTCCAAATTTATAATATTATCATTTTCCTCTCTAAAATTTTTTTTCTTTTTATTTTACAAATTTTACTTTTAATTTCTAAGTTTCGACTTCCAATATATATCTTACATCTATTTTTTTAAATTTTAACATATATTTACTTTCAAAAAATATAAAAAAGTCTTATTTCTTTCGTTGTTCATGTTCTGTTTCTCTACCTTTTGGTTTTACTGAAATCCCTAATTTAGGTGACAAATCATTCAATGAAATCGAACCCGATATTCATCCGGAGGAGGAGGAGCTTCCTTCAACACCATCAATAGGTCGTAGTTGTGGTGGTCGTGCTCAAACACAATCATTAGCTACCACCACTGCCGATACATCATCAAGACCGACAAGATCAAAGATTACCTGAAAAAAACAAGCAGGGTATGGGAGTATTTCGACATTGTAGTAAAAGAAGGTACGACAGATGAATATTCTGCTATTTGTAAATTGTGTAAAGGCGTTTACGTTTATAGCTCCGGTGGAAGTGATGGTGGTACAGGTACGTATAAAAGACATTTAATTGGTGCTTATAAAATTAATCTAGATGCTAAAGAAATGAAATTACTAAAGGCAAATAATCTTAAATTAATATACATGATGGTGGAAAAAAATTTAATTTTGATAATGTTCAAGCTAGACGTGGTTTAGTTAGATTTGTAGTTAGGACTGAACAACCATTCACAATTTGTAAAAAAGTAGGATATTTAGAATTTGTTTGTAAATATTTACAACCTACATATAAATTTGTTTCTAGACATACATTAAAAAAAGATTGCATGGATATGTTTAAAGAATATAGACAAGCTTTAATTGGCAAACTTAGTAATATTTCGTCTAGGGTTAGTTTAACTAGTGATATATGGACTAGTACTAACGGTATAAGTACTAATAGTATAAGTTATCTTGTTATAACTTGTCATTGGATATATGAAGATTGGTGCATGCAAAAACAAATTTTATCTTTAGATGTAATAGAAAAAGCACATAATTCATATACTATTCATAAATATATTACTAAAGTTTGTAAATTATATAGACTTGAAAATAATAAAGTTTTTGCTATTACTTTTGATAATGCTTCGAGTAATACTGTAGCTATTCCTATATTAATTAAAAGTTTAAACCTAGTTATGCAAGGTGTCTTTTTTCATGCAAGATGTGCATGCCATATTATAAATTTGTGTGTTCAGAGTGGTTTTAGTGCTATTGGTAGTGGTAGTACTGGTGGTATAGGTCTAATTGATAAAATTAAAATTTTAGCAAAATAGATCTGCACCCCAAATAATAAATGTGAATAGAAGCAACTTTGTATAGAAAATAATATACCTGTTAAAGCATTTCCACTTCTTGTGGAAACAAGGTGGAACTTGCTGCATTGTTTGTTTTCTTCTGTTTTACGCTATAAAAAACTTATTACTCCTTGTAATAACAAGTATATAAGTAGCCTGTATTTAGCACTTTATGAAGAAGATTGGATTTTTATTGAATGTTGTGTTGATTTATTATCTACTTTTAAAGATGCAACCGAAAGATTTTCAATTCAGTTTTATCCAATATGGTATGGAGGAAAAATTTTAAAAATATTGGGAAACAATTCCTCCTATTTATTACATTACAACTTTACTAGATCCTAATCAAGGTGAAGTAAATATAGATTGTTTTTTATTGTTATAAAGAATTTCTTGGTCTTGATTCTATTGAGGACCAAAAGATCAGCTCGTAGTATACTGATTTCATTTCCAATCATATCACTCTGGTCACTTGCGTCGCTACTACATCTGACCCCTCCCCATCCATATAGTAAGGAGGCGAGGATGGCTAGGAAAAAAAATGTGATAACTGAGAATTCCCCGACCTTAATTAATTAATTTATTTAATTTATTTTCGATAAACATTCAATAATTTAATAATAATAATTCAAATAATTGTGTAGGGAATCAAATAAGTGGACTGGCAAATGAACGAGACTTTAGGCACAAACCACAAGGTGAGACCCATCGGGTCAAACCTTAAAATGTGGTCAAACCCTCAAACATATAAGTATTGCCCTAAATTTTAACTTTTTGCTTAAGTAAGGCTAACTACATGACACCTAAAGAGGAATGGAATCTAGCTATATATAAAATTGATTTAAGTTAGCTAAATTAATATTCCAAGACTACTTATAGCATTTCATAATTAAAAAGAAATTAAATGGTAAATCAATTGAGTTATGAAATATAATTTAGCCATATAAGATAAATGGCTATAATTGATATAATTGAATTAAAGGAAATTAAGGAATTAATAAGAAATATAATTTCAAAGTAATTACAATTTACATAATATATAAAAATATATTAGTGAATGAGAGTAGGTAAAATTAATGAAGTAATATAATATATACACACACATATATATAAATAAAAGGTAAAATATAGATATATAAATAAAATAAAATAATAATAATAATATACAAGATTGGCTTCTTGAAGAAGCCAATAATCTTGCACCTAACCCCACTAACGTGGGAGTCCTCATGTTGGCATTTCAGAGCTTCCTTTTTAGTGCAAAACAGGGGAGCTTCAAGGGGTAGGTTCCATTGAAGCCGAGAGAGGTAGAAAGGAAAGGGAAATAGGGAAGGAAGCAAAGGAATTTCGTCCTTTGCAAATGCTGAGCAAGGAGGAGGGTCAACGAGAGAATGAGAGAGAGAGAAAAGCCGAGATTAATTAAGAAAAAAAAAGGAAATCGAAGAGTGAAAAGAAAACAAAAGAAAAAGGGAGCACTGCCATTATTACTTAACTGAGAGTTTTAGAGGTTGAAGAAGAAGCTCAAAGCACGGCAAAGTATGGATAAGGGGATGCTGTAACAGGGGCTCGGTAAGGTTGTAATAGGCTGGGTTTAAGAATGTTATGGCTGGATCCAAAGTCTGTAAATAGGGGTATTTAATGGCGGAGCTGAAACAGAAATTTAAATGGTGCAAACCAATCAGGTAAGGTTAAGATATTGGGCTATATAAGGGCTATTGTAAGTAGCAAAAAAAAAGAAAGAAAGAAAAGGGGCAAGAGAAAGCATGGAGAAAAAGAAGAAGATGGGTTCAGTCCACGTCCACTCTTTGCATTCTCTTCTCTTGGGTGTGTAATAGTTGACTAGAGTTGAAATATTTATCTCTAAATAGGGGAGTTCTCGGCCAGTAACAGAGTAGCAACTCAGCTCATCTCAACAACAGCTGGCACACCAACTGGCATAATAGTTGGCACGTCAGTTTTACTTATTGTGTTTATCAGAGTTAGTTTCATGTTAGTTAAACAGTTAAGGTAATTAGTCAATGGCTGATTGATCGTTTGTAGTCCTGTATATAAACATGAGATTGCATTCTTCAAGACTTAATAAGAGAAATTCAGCCAGATTCTATCATGGCATCAGAGCCAGAAGTCCTTACCACCCGATTGATTTTCTGAGTCTCTTCCTTTGTTTTTCAAAATTTCTTGTTTTTTTCTTTTCATGAATATAACATTTCCTTATTCAGCATCCATGGCTGCACCCACCTGAATTGAGGAATCCTCTCCTTACTTTCTTCATCCAAGTGAAAACCCTGCATTAGTTCTTGTTTCTTTAGTCTTGACAGATCAAACTATCATTCATGGAGCCGAGCCATGAGGATGGCACTCCTTTCCAAGAATAAACTTCAGTTCGTTGATGGCTTAATCATAGTTCCTTCCAAAATTGATCCTACATTCTCAACATAGCAGAGATGCGATACCATGGTTCTCTCATGGATATTGCATTCCATTTCATCATATATAGCCCAGAGTGTGATATGGCTAGACAATGCCTTTGATGTTTGGAAAGATTTGCAAGACAGGTTTTCTCAAGGTGACCACTTCAGGATTTCAGAACTTCAAGAAGAAATTTAAAGTTTGCAACAGAATACTCTTTCTATAACAGATTACTTCACCAAGCTTAAGATTCTTTGGGATGAAATCATGAACCTTAGATCCATCCCAAAATGTTCTTGTAACCCTTCTTGCAAATGTGGTGCTTTGGATATAGCAAGACAATTTCAAGAAAACGACTATGTCATTAGATTCTTGAAAGGATTGAATGAAAATTTTTCCATTGTCAGATCTCAAATCATGTTGATGGACCCGTTACCAACCATCAACAAAGTCTTTGCCCTGGTAGTCCAGTAAGAAAGACAAATAAATTCTGTCTCCTCTGTTCTTCCTCAAGAATTGAATTCAATGCTTTTACCAGTAGAGCAATGGCTCCAAAATATGGTAACTCTGCTGGAAATCCTTTCCAAAGAAAGCCAGGTAACACGGGGAAGAAATTCATCTGCACCTACTGTGGATACACTAGGCATTCAATTGACAAGTGCTACAAAAAGCATGGATATCCACCAGGCTACAAGCCAAAATCTAGAAGTGGTTCAGTGAATCATGTTGATGCCACTAGTTCAATGCAAGAGATCAAGGGTGATTCAAAATTGGAGTTAGATAAGGAAGATTGCCAGTCATTTCCAATCACCTTTACCAAAGATCAATACCAGAATTTGCTTGAATTGCTTCACTCATCTGACATGTCTCCTGCTCCAGCAGCTCATGTCAACATAGTAGCTACTTTCAACAGTAACCCCTCTTGCCCATCTCCCTCTTCCGGGACAGTTATTATAGTAACATGTTCTATCAGTTAATTCCCTTTTCATTCTAAGTTTCTATTCGATACTGGAGCTACAGATCATATAATCTGTGATTTACAATTTTTAACACCTATATACTTGTTTCAGATTCCTTTGTAAAGTTACCAAATGGCCAATATGTACTTGTTACACAAATTGGCATAGTCCAATTGTCAGATACCTTTATTTTACATAATGCCTTGTTTGTACCAAAATTTTCATTCAACCTCATTTTTATCAGCAAACTAACCAAGTCTCTTAATTGTTTTCTCATATTTCAATCCAACCGTTGTATTGTGCAGGATATAAACAATTGGAGGATGATTGGGTTAGCTAAGCAAATTCAAGGTCTTTATCAGATTCATAGTGTTTCTTCATCTGTTAATCCTTCTCCTAAAATAGTAGCTTCTATACAGTCTGTTTCTCAAAGCCACTTATGGCACTTTCGTTTAGGACACATTTCATATCCTAGAATGAAACTTTTGAGCAACATAGATTCTTCTATTTCTTTACAAAATGTAAAACCTTGTGACATATGCCATTTTGCAAAACAACGAAGAATACCTTTTCCATTGAGTAATTCTGTTTCTAGTGCAAGTTTTGATCTGATTCATGTTGATATTTGGGGACCATGCCATGTTACATCTGTCGCATCCAAAAATGTACAGTATTTACCATATTATAACACCACACGTGACAGTTGGGCTGTCTGCGATGCCTTTATCACTCACTTATGAAAAACATTAACGACTATTATACTTAAATTAAATCAGTAGTCGATGAAAATATTTACTGCAATATATATACAGTATGTACATGTGTTCTACATCCCTAATACATGAATTATACAAATGTAGTACTGTGCAACTATGTCTGAAAACATGTAAAAGAAATACTACCTCCAGGATCCACTAAGTGCTGCCTCGGGGGTCAACTATAACGCAACCAGATCTATGGAACAGAATCACTGAAGATAGTCTGTGGAGTGAGAGAATGAAGGGGTGAACTAACGCGCTCAATAAGAGAATTGTATGTAAAACTGATACTATAAAATCTATATGCTAAAAACATTTACATCCTAATAGTTCACAAAACAGGATGGATATTATAGCTGGCTAGGAATACTGAATGGAGTATGGGAGGTATTTTAGAATACTATACGTGTCCCGGCTCCTAGAAGCGCCTATAAGGAGTAATTGTTTTCTTTTGATATTCAAATCCAAGTAAAACATAAAATATTCACATGATAAAACAGTTAAGTAAATAAATAAGGAATTAATATTCCTTTCACAAATACTCATTTCCACACTTGTAAAACATCGTATAATATTTAGTTTAACACGTAATATATCAAAAGCTCAGTAGCTGTAAATAATTTAGTACCAGCAAAAGGTTCAGTGAAAAGTACAATCATCAGTACAGTATCATGGAGACCAGGCAACACCCTAAATATATCATGCTATAATAATATCCCGAATAGGGAAAATAATAACACATGAGATCTATGGCCATAGTCTATAGGGTCCACAGTGTGCACTGATCAGGTGTCCACTGGGACGCTGATAATAGGATCAGTATCTATTAGCACTAACACGTGACACGTGAGCATGATATAGGCCCTAACAGTCTCAAAACAGTAAACACGTGATATAAACACCATTTATGTAATCACTTTCACTGAATATATCTTCAAATCAATCCATAAATATTCATAAGGAAAATATTTTCATCTTATGAATAATAATTTATAAAATATTCATACTGTAATAATCGTTCCAGAAAATGTTCTAAATATTTATAGAACTGTATAAATCACATGCTGTTACTTTCACATAATTAAAATTCCTTAACAGGAATCTTTAAATATAGTTTTTCGGTAAATGATAAAATTATGCAATTTAATGAATTTCATGGAAATTTCCCAAAATTCCACTTATTTCCACTTTAGAAAAATACTAGAAATATTTTCTAAATATTTCTATAATTTTCGGCAAAATGACTGCTATTTCTAACTTAGCCTTCCTGCACGGAAATTACAGTTTATAATTTCAACAACAGCCATAATTTCACCACTTTCAAAGGCAATTTATATCCAAATTATTTTATAAAACTAGTGTGAACCCAACTATGCATTTACAGTATCCCTACAGTTCACACACGCATCCCTTGCCTGTCTTATGAAGCCAATCTTCCCAGTTATGCTAATCGAAATCCGTCAACTAGGGCTGCAAAATAATTTTATCAAAAATTATTAATGTTTTTCCTCTTATTTTTAAGCCACTAACTTTAATAAAATGCAGCCACTAATGTTGCAACATAAGCATAACCAGTATAAATTACACTGGTGCTAAAACCCAATTTCTTCATTTTTGTTTCTTTTTCGGTTCTAGTTCCACCAATCTTTCTATTTTAATTTCTATAATTATTTTCTACTATTAAGCCCAAAATCCAGCACATTTTCCCCATCCAAAATGCCATGGCCGAAACCCTCTTATGGCCATTTCCATGATTTTGTCTCTTTTTCCTTAAATTAATGTTTCCAATTGGTGAGTCTAGTCTACATGAGTCTTCCTTGCCATATTCTTGCATGAACATGACAATTTCCTATTCCTCCATGTCCAAACCAAACCTCCCCCATCACTAACCAAATTTTGGTTCTTCATCATTTCAAGTTTCTAAGCTTTCTCTTCATTTTATTTATATTATATAATTCATTTCTCATCATCTTCATACAATTTCCAGCCCCTTTCCTTGCTTGTTCTCATCTAAATCAACATCTCACGTTGTTCCAATTTCCATATTCTAACAAGATTTAACTAAAAACAATACTATAACTATGATTTTCATGTTAAGAATTATGGAAATTCATCATGTAAGATTAAGAAAACCATAGACTTATAAAACTCACCTTGACCAAAATTCACCTCCTAAAACAAAATACTTTTCTGTCCCACGTTCAGCCTTTCTTTTTGGCTTCCTTGGCTATTCAATTGATGGAGGAAGGTTGATGGTGAAGGCTTAGATGCTTAAGTATCATGTATGTATAATTTTTGCTACTTTTCCTTAGATGAACGGAAGCCGAACGGAAGCCAAATGGAACCCAAAATGCAACACAAAACTGATGGCTTGTAGACAGTAGGGGATCGGTGAGGAAGATATAGAAATTGATGAGTTTTGCTTCAATTTTAGTCTTCCATTTATTCAAGATAGCCAATAGGAAATGACCACCTAGCTTCTTATCTTTCTTTTCTCCTCATTTTATGTCTTACTAGCATTAAAATTCTGAAGAAGTTGGCAGCATAAAGGAAAGGTTGAAATGGTTTATTTGCTGTCTCGTTTTTTACCAAGTTCACCTCTCCTCTTTGAAATTTTTTTATCCAATAAAATTATTCACATGGTACACTTTAAATGTTGCCTCCTTTATATGATTATTTGTATCTTTTTCCACTATGAAAATTTTGCAATTCAATAGCCTTTAAATGGCTGAAAATGGCATACAACAGCAGCAGAAAAGTTGCATGAGAGTCCACTTTTGCTGCATGGTTTCTTGACTTCTTTCTCTTCTTATTGTTCACTTCAACCAATAAAATTTTAGCTCTATTTTATTTGTTAACTTCTCTTCCTTGTACATTATTAATTTTGCATTTTATTGTATAAAATATGGTAGAATTTCAGCCAACTTTTCCAGCTGAAAGTCGGTACCATGGCAGCAATGAAGAATGGCATACCGTTCACAACTTTGGCTGCACTTCGTGACTTTTCTTTGCCTCTTTTGATAACTATTTCAGCCAATAAAATTCCACTATATATCCACTTAATAATTCCCTCTTTATCTATTCTTATTTACCTCATCTTTCCACCAAGATTTGTCTCACAAAATTGCTTCCAGCCTTGTATACTAGTAGCCCTAAGTGGCGTGGAAGCCAACTCTTTTTTGCTACACAATTTAAGCTTTGTTTATCCTTTCTTTGTATATTCCATCCAACCAAAATACATCACATGATCAATAAATAATTCCTTTCTCTTATAAATATATTTATTGCTATTTGCTACCATGAAAATAATACTTCCATTCTAAATTTTCTGATTTCATTTCCTTCCTTCATTCTATACTTCCAATTCATCTTTTAATTTTCATTTCAATTCATATACACCATATTATAAATTATAGTTCCAATAATTCCATAATTCAAAGTGGAAATTCAAACTCAATATTTATTTAATTCCACTAAAACATTTATTTCCACTATCAATCATATACAAATATGGTGTACAGTATTATAAAATCGAGTCTCACATTTTCTCCTTACCTTAGAAAATTTGGTCCTCCAAATTTCACCTGGACCTATCACCGAAAATTTCTGGATACTTCTCACATAATCTAAGATCTTGAAAGGTCTGGTGTATCAAGGACTCAACTTTTCTTTCTTACCGAATCTCATCATGTCTTTAGGGGGCGAGACCTTCAAAAAATATATTTTCACCCGTACATCTCGAGAATCTGTTCAACCCTATAGGGAGCTAAGAACTTATGGTCTCCTACTTTTTCCCATGCTATCGTGGATCGATATCGTCTGCCATATATAGTTTCGTAAGATGTCATGCCGATAGTCACCTGTTAGCTATTATTATAAGCAACTCTGTCAGGGTAAATGATCTTCCCAGAAGCCTCTAAAATTAAGTGCAAATGCTCACAACACATCCTCGAGCGTCTGTATCGTACGCTCGGACTGTCCGTCAGTCTGTGGATAAAATGCGGTGCTAAAACTCAGTTGGGATCCCATAGCTTCCTGAAGTCTCTCTCAACAATGAGATGCGAAGTGGGACTCCTTGCTGTCAGATGTAATGCTCGCTGGAACACCGTGTACTCTCACTATCTCCTTGACATATAATTTGGCTAAGGCAATAATTGGATCAGTAGATTTCATAACCACGAAATTGGGTAGACCTAATTAATTTATCCACAATTATCCAGATAGCATCAGATCCTTTACGGGTTCTCCGAATTTCACTTAATTTAGGAAGTACCACCAATAAAGGTATTTTTCTTCCTTATATAATTTTTAACTTTCAGTTAATCATGTCTTTAAGATGAGACTACCAGTATACTTTTTCAATTTGAATTTCTTTTAAATCACCCCTTTCTTCTTTCACAATCAATCAATTTATACTCCCGAAATTCTTTATCATCTTTGGGAGTTAAAAATTTTCACTTCTTTCATACAATAATTAATTCACACTATTATCACGTATTATTTCATTTGTTGCCAAGTCGATAATAATTTGGCGACTATCATTTAAACAATTTTAATCAATCGTATGTAACTGTCCCAGTAGCTTTTTAAATTCAGTGCACTCGCTTTCCATATATCATTGAGTGTCTACACTATGCTCTCCGATATTTACATCTATAAGAAGCGGTGCTGACAGTAAATTTGGAATCCCAAAGCCTTTTGCTATTTTCCAAGAGCATGTGACAAATCAGGAATCCCAATCACATGTAACTCTCACTGGAACTTCACATACATTCTCACCGTTTCACAGATATATGTCGACTAGGGCACTCAAGAGATCAAGAAATTTGATGATGTAGAAGTGAATCAATTTGATCAATCAATCTATAGTCACTTCTATAACATTATGGTCCTTTCGGATTCTTTACTATCCCACAATCATCATTTCATAGTTTAGCTAAGGCTGCACTTTTTTTGCAGACTTTAATATCAATCATCACTTACAGTGAATGAGACATTAAGTAATAATTTTTTTCGATATCTTTTTTCATATAGTATCCTTACTACATCTCCTATTCTTTCGGTATACTCGATATCACTTAAATTTTAGAATATACCTAAGAATATATTCTTCCGTGACCAGATTTTTACACATTTTTCTATACATCTTATTCAAAGATTGATATATATATACATATATATCATTGAATAAATGTATAGAAAAATGTGTAAAAATGTGGTCATGGGCTGTGACAACATCCTTATATGGTCACTTTTATTTTTTAACAGTAGTCGATGACTATAGTAGACACACTTGGATCTATTTGATGAAACTAAAATCTCAAGTAAGACCATTACTTCAAAGTTTCTGTACACTAGTTGAAACACAGTTTGGAAAGAAAATTAAAATCATCAGGTCAGATAATGGACAAGAATTCAATATGAACCCTTTTTACTCCTCCAAAGGCATCATTCACCAAACATCATGCATTGAGACCCCTCAACAAAATAGCATAGTAGAAAGGAAACACTAACATATATTGAATATAGCTAGATCTTTGACAATTCAAGCTAATCTACCAAAAAAATTTTGGGCTGACTGTGTTGCTCATGTTGTGCATCTCATGAATAGAACTTCTTCTCCAGTCATAAACATCAAAACCCCATTTGAAATGTTATAAAATAAACCACCTATTTTATCTCATTTAAGAGTTTTTGGGTGTCTTTGCTATGCATCAACATCAACACATCACAGAACAAAACTTCATCTAGAGTAGTAAAATACATTTTCATAGGGTTTCCTTATGGCACAAAAGGCTACAAGTTATACAACTTGCAAACTCATGAAACTCTAATTTCTCGAGATGTATTCTTCTATGAAAATATTTTTCTTTTCAAGTATGTCACAAGTGATTTTACATTAGCTCAAAATGATTCTAGCTGTGTACAGTCTTTACCACTTCCTATCCTTCAGCAACAGCTGTATTCAAATTTTGATTTTCTGTTTCTCCTACTATACCTAATAATGCTAACTCATCTAATTCTACCAATTCAAATGTAGTTGATCTAACATTAGATTACATTCAAAATACTAAGCCTTCTTCTAATATTGAGTCTTTTCCAAACATTGAACCTAGTTCAGAACCTTCCTTATCACCTTTATCTGATCATTTAATTCCAGAATCTGATTTTCCTTTATAGACTCATTCACCACTTGTGCTGAGAAGATCAAATAGAACAAGACAATTACCTGCACATTTGCAGGACTATCATTGTCACTTGGCTCAACATATTCATTCTCCAGCTGTAACATATTCAGCACAATCCAAAGTAGCTCCAGGTACTCCTCATGATTTAGCTTCCGTTCTTTCTTACAAAAGATGTTCACCAACACACACAACCTTTTCACTTCAAATTAGATCTATGCAAGAACCTCACACCTATCAAGAAGCTATGAGACATGAGTGTTGGAGAAAGGCAATAGTAGCCGAGTTGGAAGTACTACAAGCAAACAAAACCTGGGAAATCACAGATCTACCTCCTTCTAAGCAACCAGAAGGGTGTAAATGGGTTTACAAAATTAAGTACAAGGCTGATGGATAGATTGAGAGGTTCAAAGCTAGGTTGGTGGTAAAGGGGTACACTTAACAAGCAGGTGTTAACTATACTAAAACTTTTTCCCCTGTAGCCAAAATGAGTACACTCAGAACATTATTGGTAGTGGCAGCTAGCAAGAAGTGGCACCTACACCAACTAGACATTAACAATGCTTTTCTTCATGGTGATCTTCATGAAGAGGTTTTCATAGAAATTCCACCTAGTTTACCAAACACAAAACCAGGGCAAGTTTATAGACTGTTAAAGTCATTATATGGATTAAAGCAGGCAAGAAGACAATGGTACTCAAAGCTCACTGTAGCTTTACTGAAGAAAGGTTTTAGACAGGCTCCATCGGACCATTCTTTCTTTATTCAGCACTATGGTGATTCTCTTCTTATCTTACTAGTCTATGTTAATTATGTGATCTTAGCTAGTAATGATATGAAGCTCATTGAGGATGTTAAGCACTATCTTGATTCTGTCTTCAAAATCAAGGACTTGGGAGTTTTAAAATTTTTTCTTGGCTTGGAGGTAGCGAGGTCTGACAAAGGAATCAATCTTTCTCAAAGAAAGTATGCCTTCGAAATATTACAAGACACTGGTTTCCTTGGCTCCAAACCAGTTCCTAGTCCAACAGTCTCTTCTCTGAAGCTTTCCAAGTCCTCTAGTCATCCATTGGAAGATCCTACTGTTTATAGAAGACTCATTGGACGCCAGTTTTGTCTCACAATAACAAGGCCTGATATTGCCTTTGCCATCCAACATCTTTCTTAGTTTATGAAACCACCCACTGATCTTCATATGCAAGCTGCTCATAGGTCCTTGGAAGGGAGACCCTGGATAAGGACTTTTCTTCTTTGCTTCTACCTCTTTGCAGCTCAAGTCTTTTAGTGACTCAGATTGGGCATCTTGTCCTAACATAAAGAGATCAGTCACCGGCTATTGTGTATTTCTTAGTGATTCTTTAGTTTCATGGAAATCTAAAAAGCAACAAATTGTTTCTCGATCTTCATCTAAGGTAGAATACAGAGTTATTACCTCTCTTACTTGTGAACTTCAATGGTTATTATACCTTCTGCAAGATCTTCACATTGCTCATCCTCAACCAGCTCTGCTTTATTGTGATAACAAGTCAGCTATAGCTATAGCTGAAAACCAAGTGTTTCATGAATGCACCAAACACATAGAACTTGATTGCCACTTAATCCGAGAAAAAGTGCAAGCTGGAGTGATTCTGCACCTTCACATATCTTCAGCAGCTCAACTTGCATACCTATTTACCAAGCCACACACTTCCAAGATTCTTCAATCATTTCTGCCAAAACTTGGTGTCCAAAGCCTCTACACTCCAGCTTTAGGGGGGCTAACAGAGTACCGACTCAGCTCATCGCAGTAACAGTTGGCACACCAGCTGGCATAATAGTTGGCACGTCAGTTTTACTTATTATGTTTATCAGAGTTAGTTTCATGTTAGTTAAACTGTTAAGGTAGTTAGTCAATGGTTGATTGATTGTTTGTAGTCCTGTATATAAACATGAGATTGTATTCTTCAAGACTTAATAAGAAATTCAGCCAGATTCTATCAGCCAGATCAAGGAGGTACACTGGTTTTTTTCGTTTCTCGATCAAGGGTAGTGCTAGAGCAAGGGACAATCTCAGTTGAAGCAATGCCGTGGGGTAGCAACTAAGTTTCGTGTAGTGCTACTGCTGCGAACCAGTGAATTAAGTCGTGAGAGAGACAAAAAAAGGGGGTGCAAAAAAACAAAAGACAAGGGACCCCACCTCAGGCTTAAGAGCAGAAAGGAGGAAAATGACGTATCCCATGTTCATGCCATGCATTTTGGAATTTTTTATAGCTAATATTAGAGTGTTTTGCTATGTCATTTGGAAAAAAATAATAATAATGACAACATTTCAGTAAGGATTAAAATAGAGCCATTGAGGCTTGTTTCGGTTTGGAGTTTGGTATGCTGTTGGGGATGTTAAAACAAGAGTCATGGCTTGTGTTTTTAGGCTCAGTTTAAGGGCTGTTCAGGGTTGTTTGGTGTAGCTAAAGGCTAAAATAATGCTGTGCCAAGGTGGACTTGGAAGTAGAAGCTTGGGAATTTCAAAGTGGCAAGGCTTCTTTGCTTTGAATCTTAAAGTGTGTGTATATATATACACACATATGTATGTATAGATTTATATAAATACTGTAAGAAAATATAGTGGAAATACGCCATGAAATTAATATTTAAATTGTGATAACGGTGTTGTCAATGAGAGGGACAACCACTAACCTTAAGTATAAGGGGCTAGTAAGGGAATATTGAAAGGTAATGACTTTGTTGAGTTAAAGAAAATGTTTATAAACATACAAGTATTGGTATATGTCTGTTACTTGTATGAGAAGGAGAAATAAATTCCTCGTCGTTAATTGATCAAAAATTTAGTTCGAAAAATTGAGAAAACGATATAAGTGTGATTGATAATGTACGTCGAGGCCTTCGAGTTGTGACAGATTAAATGGTATCAGAGCAAGGTTTGTTTAGTACGTGTCAGTGTCATAGAGATCGTTATTAGTGTTACATCCTATGTACTGTGTAATGTTTGCATGTAACCTAGCATTATCAACTTATACTAAGATTGATCTGCTCTCAGTAGAAGTTCCCGTTCTGATTTAATTCAAAAATAAGGAGACTAGGCATAAAAGTAAGCTTGGGAGATTGGCTCGGAAACAACCGATTCCTTTTTGACTCTATCACCTTCATCAACTGCACTTGTTAGTAGGTTGCATATAAAGTAAAAAAAACCCTTTATATTATCTATTGTTTTTTATTAACACTCCTTTCAAGGAAATCTTAAATGAAAAAGTGTGCAGCTTGAGGATAAAGCCTAAAGGTGAGTGTTTGATGGGCAGAGCCTAAAGGTAAGTGTTTGATGGAATTTTTTTTTTGAAACCGAATATGAGCCTAGAGCCTCAAGGTGAGTGTTTGATGGGCAACTTGAGGATAAAGCCTAGTATTACTGATTAGATCAGACAAGCTCAAAGAGAAGATCCTAAACTTGTAGAGATTGCTAGGAAGATACAACTAGATCAGGATTTGGATTTTGGGATCAAAGATGATAGGTTGTTGAGATATAGGGCAAGATTAGTATTCTGGACAGTGAAATCTTGAAGAGATAGATTATGAAAGAGGCACAACATCTTACATGTGTCGATATTGAGAAAGTATCATTCGAACCTCTCCCATCTCATTGAGTATGAACCTTTGGAGATCAAGAAGGACTTGAGTTATGTCGAGAGATCTATTAGGATCTTGGACAGGAAATATAAGATATTAAGATATAAGATAATTCCTTTAGTGAAAGTACTCTGGTAGCACCACTCTTCAGAAGAAGCTAAAGGAGAGTTACAATGTTTGATGAAGGAGAAGTAGTTGCACCCTTTTTAGTTGAACAAAAAAATATAAAAAATTTGGAGGACCAAATTTCTTAAGGTAAGGAGAATGTGATAACTGAGAATTATCCGACCTTAATTAATTTATTTAATTTATTTTCGATAAACATTCGATAATTTAATAATAATAATTCTAATAATTATGAAGGGAATCAAATAAGTGGATAGGCAAATGAACGAGACTCTAGGCACAAACCACAAGGTGAGACCCTAAAATGTGGTCAAACCCTAAAGCATATAAGTATTGCCCTAAACTCTAACTTTTTGCTTAAGTAAGGCTAACTACATGACACCTAAAGAGCAATGGAATCTAGCTATATATAAAATTGATTTAAGTTAGCTAATTTAATATTCCAAGACTACTTATAGCATTTCATAATTAAAAAGAAATTAAATGGTAAATCAATTGAGTTATGAAATATAATTTAGCCATATAAGATAAATGGCTATAATTGATATAATTGAATTAAAAGAAATTAATAAGAAATATAATTCCAAAGTAATTACAATTTACATAATATATAAAAATATAATGAGAGTAGGTAAAATTAATGAAGTAATATAATATATATACACATATATATATATATAAATAAAAGGTAAAATATAAATATAAATAAAATAAAATAAAAATAATAATATAAAAGATTGGCTTCTTGAAGAAGCCAATCATTTTGCACCTAACCCCACTAACGTGGGGAGTCCTCATGTTGGCATTTCACAGCTTCCTTTTCAGTGCAAAACAGGGGAGCTTCTAGGGATAGGTTGCATTGAAGCCGAGAGAGGTAGAAAGGAAAGGGAAATAGGGAAGGAAGCAAAGGAATTTCGTCCTCTGCAAATGCTGAGCGAGGAGGAAAGTCGACGAGAGAATGAGAGGGAGAGAGAAAGAGAGATAAGCCGAGATTGATGAAGAAAAAAAAAAGGAAATCGAAGAGTGAAAAGAAAAGAAAAGAAAAAGGGAGCACTGCCATTATTACTTAACTGAGAGTTTTAGAGGTTGAAGAAGAAGCTCAAAGCAGAACAAAGTATGGATAAGGGGATGCTGCAACAGGGGCTTGGTAAGGCTGTAATAGGCTGGGTTTAGGAATGTTGTGGCTGGACCCAAAGTCTGTAAATAGGGGTATTTAATGGTTGAGCAGAAACAGAAATTTAGATGGTGCAAACCAATCAGGTAAGGTTAAAATATTGGGCTGTATAAGGGCTATTGTAAGTAGCAAAAAAAAAAAGAAAGAAAGAAAGAAAAGGGGCAAGAGAAAGCATGGAGAAAAAGAAGAAGATGGGTTCAGCCCACGTCCACTCTTTACATTCTCTTCTCTTGGGTGTGTAATGGTTGACTAGAGTTGAAATATTTACTCTAAATAGGGGAGTTCTCGGCCAGATCAAGGAGGTACACTGGTTTTTTCCGTTTCTCGATCAGGGGTGGTGCTAGAGCAAGGGACAATCTCAGCTGAAGCAATGGCGTGGGGTAGCAACTAAGTTTCGTGTAGTGCTACTGCTGCAAACCAGTGAATTAAGTCGTGAGAGAGACAAAAAAAAAAAGGGGTGCAAAACACAAAAGACAAAGGACCCCACCTCAGGCTCAAGAGCAGAAAGGAGGAAGATGAGGTATCCCACATTTATGCCATGCATTTTGGAATTTTTTATAGCTAATATTGGAGTGTTTTGCTGCGGCATTTGGAAAAAAAATGATAATAATAACAGCATTTCAGTAAGGATTAAAATAGAGCCATTTGGAGTTTGGTATGGTGTTGGGGACGTTAAA
This sequence comes from Heritiera littoralis, assembly GCA_031772115.1. Classification (NCBI taxonomy): domain Eukaryota; kingdom Viridiplantae; phylum Streptophyta; class Magnoliopsida; order Malvales; family Malvaceae; genus Heritiera; species Heritiera littoralis. The sequence continues at coordinate 5,695,567 of JAPDPK010000009.1, forward strand.
ACAAGAGTCACTATGAGACTTGATTTTATTACACTGTACACCATAATTATAAATGATTGATAGTGGAAATAAATTATGTAATAGAATTAAATAAACATTGAATGTGGATTTTCACTTTTCATTTTAATTATTGGATTTATAATTTGTAATATGGTGTATAAGAGAGGGAATGAATATTAAATGATTGATTGAAGGTATAGAATGAACAAAGAAAATAAATATGAAATTCTTATATGGAAGTGATATTTCTATAATGTACTATACAAATGAATATATTTAAAGGAAGAGAAGTTTAATTAGTGTACATATGATTAAATTTCATTGGTGGAAATATGTGAAAGAGGTGGAAAAACAAACAAAATCATGCGGCCAACAAAGGGACTTGCACGCCACCTATCTTGCTGCTGTTGTATTTTGCACGACAGAAAAATATTCAAGGGAGTTAAAATACAACTTAAATGAGACTTAGAAGAAAGTGATGTTAAAGTTTAACATGTGAATAATTTTATTGGTTGAAGCTGATAAGAAGAAGAGAAGGAAGTTAAGAAACGGTACAGCAAAGGTGGACTTTCACGCCACTTTCTGCTGCATGATGCCATTTCTGTCCAGCCATTTAAAGGCTGTTGAAATACAAATTGATGTAGTGTAAAATGTCATGGAAATAATGCTTAAAAGATAAAGCCTTCAAAGTCATCATCCAAGAAAATTCTATTGGCCAAATAGCCATCAAAAGTAGGCCAAAGAAGTCAATAACGTGTGGGAATAAAAAGGGTGATTGTCATTCTTCTTGCAGCCTTGTCCTTTTACGTGTGATGCTCCCTCAGCTGCTCTCTTGCTGTAGTTAAATTCTTCATGAATTAATGAGGCTGCAGTTAAATTCTTCATTAATTAATGAGGAAATGGAATAATTAGCTAGGTGACAAACTTTATTGGTTGATATGGAGAAATAGAAGACTAAAGTGGATCAAACTTCAGCCAAATTCTTCCTCTATCGATGCTATTCTGCTGCCTTGTTGTATTCGGCTGGAAGGAAATGGCAAGGAAAAGAAATTCAAGTCATGGATAAACTAATATATATTAAACACTAAATTCAACACAACATGAAGAGCTAGAAGCTCATTGGATGGAATTTTCAAAAGAAAGAAAACAAGAAACTAAGAATCACGCCACTACATGGCTGCATGTAGTGTTCGGTTATTCCTAATAGAAATGTGAAAGCAAACAAAATCTATAATATAAAATTTAATATAAATAATATTTAAAAGAAGTTAAGTAAATATTACACAAGGAAAATAACCTCATTGGTAGAAGCTTTGAAAAAGAGGTATGAAGGAAAGTCAAGGAAGGTGGCTACAAGTGGACTTCACACCACTTTGTTTCCCCTTGGTACCGACCGGGTTGGACATCACATGGCTGATAAAAACATGATTTTCTTAGTGTTAAATGGATAGAAATGGTGTTTAAAGATAAGCCAATTAAAGTTATATATATTAGAATTTTATTGGCTGAAATTAAGCAAAGTCCATGCCAACTTTGCTGCTTTGGGACGTTTCTGCCTAGCCTTTTTAAAGGCTGCTGTAGTATGACTTTAAGAGTAGAAGATATTGAGGAATATATTATAAAAGAAACATGAGATTAATTAGAAGTTGACATGGCTAGAAATTTTACTTGTTGAAGTATTAAACAAAGGCAATTAAGAGAGGCAAGAGACGTGCATGATGGAGGACTCACATGCCAGTTTGAGCTGTAGTTTTCTTCATGCATTAAATGAATTTTATGCAACAAATGATGAAGAAATATGATAAGAGGATAGGTGGATTTTTAGTATTGGCTAATATGGATAAAGAGAAGAATAAATATGCAAGAAGGCAACAGCAAAGTTGCTCTCTTCACCACCGAATATGCTATCTACGAGAGCCAAACTTTGTCTCAATTTCTATCCTATTTCTTTGCTTCGGTTCAGCTAAGAAAAAAATTCAGAGAAATTTCATGGTGACATTCAACCTTCCTTGCTTACTCAGCCTTTATTCAATTGAAGAATCAAATAAGAATTCAAGCTAGAGGGCTGACGTGGAAGAGGACCAAACAGAAAACAAATTCTGTTTTAGAAACATAAATTGATCAAGGTGAGATTTAATGATTTTTTGACATTGAATAATATAATTCCATGATTTCAAGTATGAGAAGCATGATTATAATCTTGCTTTTGGTTTATTTTTGTTAGATCATAGAAATAGAAGAAAATCATATCTAGAAACAAATGAAGAACAAGAAGGAAATTGAGCTGAATTTGTAGTTGATGATGCAAAATAATTAAAGGAAATTAGATAGATAGAAGAAGAAGCTTAGAAATTGAAATATGATCAAAAGAGAATTTGAGTATTAATAGGAGACCCACGGTTGAATATAGAAATATGAAAGCATTTATGGCTTCATGCAAAATTGGCAACATGAGATTCACGTAGACAAAAAAGGAATGAAGTGCAAAATAAGAAAATAGAAAAAAGTGTTGGAAGTCAATAATAGTGGCCATCAAGAGGTTCGGCCATGACCATTTGAGACTCCATGATAGGCTAAAAATTGAGGGTTTTAATAGAGAATAATTGTAGAAATTAAAAGAGAATTTTCGGTGCAATTAAAACTAAAAAAGGAAGTGGAATGAAGAAATTTAGTTCTAACACCAGTATAATTTATACTGGTTGTACTCATAACATGAAGTTAGTGGCTGCATTTTATGAATTTTAGTGGTTTAAAAATAAGACAAAAATTATTAATAATTTTTGATAAAATTATTTTGCAGTCGAGAAGTACGATTTCGGTAGACGCAATTGAGAAGCTCGGTTTCGTAAGACCAGGTAAGGGAGTAGTATGTGAAGTAAAATGCATGTCCTGTGGAGTAAAATGTTATAAAAATATTGAGATAATGATTTGGTCTGAGACATGCATTAGTTTGATAAACTGTTTTCATAGACCGTGATTTGGGTAAGCTATAAAGCTGACCCCTATATTGTTTTCTGGGCGAGCCAAAGAAAGGCGACCCCTGTTTTAATAAAATCCGGGCAAGCCAAAAATAGGTGACCCCTTTGTGATATTTGGGAAAGCTAGATAGGCGATCCCTTGTTTTAAAGAGAAATATTTTGTGGGCGACCCCCCGTTCAGCTCGGTGTGAGAGCCACAGGGGGTGATGTTAGTTCGCCACATGGGAGAATGAAAACATGCGAAGTCAATCCACTGTGAGGTAAGGGGCGAGCCAGTTTAACTTATGTTTTTCTCACACAAAAAATAGTGAGATTACGGGCTGTTTTTACTGTGTTTTGTAAACAAAAAATATAATACCTTTTTGGAAAACGATCATTTTAAAGAAATGATGAAATATGTGAAATATTCCTTAAAGGTTCTTTACGAGATATAAATTGAGTTTTGAGACTTTAGGCCTCGAGTTTCATGCATTACTATTCACACGGCTGATTAGTGCCATAGATCTAGCTGTGTCCCAACAGGGATGCGAATTGGAGTTTTGGCCTAAGGGCACACTCCGAGAAAGTCGTGAGGGGCGATGGCCTACGGGTGTACCCCAAAGCGGACGACTTGTGTTCCTATGGGAACGAAGATAGCATGATTTAATTGTAGGGTGATGCCTAGTCTCAACTTAATGAGTTCTGTTTACTGAAAGGATTTACTGAATCCTGTTTACTGTTTACTACATTATATTATAAACTATTTAGCCAGTGATTTGAATGGTGCATTGAAAAGATTGTTTACTATATCTATTGTTTTCCTACTTGGTATGATTTTAGGAAAAATAAATACTTTGTGGTATATAGTTTTTGCTTTATTTAAGGCAGTATACATCTCCTTTACTGAGCGCGTGGTTTGCTTACCCCTTTGCTTTAACTCCACAGATAAAAAGACACGGAGTTAGAGAATTATCTCCCAAATGGATATAGCTACATATAGAGCGCTGGGGCAAATTATGTTAAATATGAAAGGTACAGTCACTTCTCTTTTACATTTCAGACATATGTATATAGTACTACTTTATTAAAACAAGGACAATAGGGGATGTCATATGTAAGGAATTATGAAAAAAAATTCATATTCTGTATTTGTTAGATAAATGTTTATCATTTATTACTGTCACTGTTGAATGTTAATGGCATCACAGACAACCCAATCGTGGATTATGTGTAAAAATACGTGATTTACAATATGTGTGGACTGTTACAGTCACAGCTTGTGTTTTTAGGCTCAGTTTAATGGTTGTTCAGGGTTTTTTGGTGTAGCTAAAGGCTAAACTAATGTTGTGCCAAGGTGGACTTGGAGGTAGAAGCTTGGGAATTTCAAAGTGGTAAGGCTTCTTGGCTTTGAATCTTAAAGTGTGTGTATATATATACACACATATGTATGTATAGATTTATATAAATATTGCAAGAAAATATAGTGGAAATGCGCCATGAAATTAATATTTAAATTGTGATAACAGGTGTTGTCAATGAGAGGGACAACCACTAACCTTAAGTATAAGGGGCTAGTAAGGGAATATTGAAAGGTAATGACTTTGTTGGGTTAAAGAAAATGTTTATAAATATACAAGTATTGGTATATGTCTGTTACTTGTATGAGAAGGAGAAATAAATTCCTCGTCGTTAATTGATCATATTTTTAGGAGAAAAAGTGGTATAAAATTCAACTAAGTTTTCATGAATAAGGAATTATACACTTGGCCAAGATGATGTGTGCCTATATGTATACATATAGATTGTACGATAATAAAGAACAAATTCTTGGCATGGAGACAACTTAGATAATTGTGGTTCTATTGTACATGTTTAGTACTTGATTAAGTCTAATTAGGATATATTATTGAGATGGTAATGGATTGATTTGTAGTGAATTGGAGCGGTGTAGAAGCTTGAGTTCGATTTAGAAAACCAGAGGAAGAATATTGCTAAGCATAAGGTGAGTGGGTTTAGTAAAGTTTGTTAGCACCATCTCGTAGGAATGTTTTAAATTTATAAATTCGTTTATATTGGGGATTGAAACTTGTTTTCTACCAACGTATTATGGCCAACTAGGTGTGCATGTTAAGTAAAGTGAATCGATGCATATGTGCATTCACGTATAGCATGTTTTGAGTTTAATTACTTAATATTTATATTTTAAGGACTTGTATTATATTTTAAATTTTCAAAGTCTTGATTTGAACTAACTTTAGAAATAAATCGAAAGTTCTTTATATTTCAAACTCAAAACTGATTTAATAAGTGCTTTGAAATCCGTACAAGCCAAGTGCTACACGAGAACATTGTTTTCAAACCGTTTTCGAGTGCAGGCATATCCTACGACCTTCGGGTCATTTCTAGCCTATCGAGCTTAACTCTAGGCCTTATTGCTCGTCTATCGCGCTTTGTGCTCTAGACTATTGTATTGTACTATACCTATCGAGCCTAGTGCTCTAGGTAAATTGTTAGGCTTGTTTGGAAAACCAGCAGACAAGTTCCAGCTCTCAACTGATCAGCGAGATTAGAGTATCGTTCTATGGCCATAGATTTTGTGTTGCTTACGACACCATTCTATCACTAGCTAGGATAAACATCGTTATCGTTATCGTATCAATGATTGAGGATTATTGCCTAAACTCTACATACCATTGCTTTATTATTGATATCGATTTTAGTGAATTGAGGCTTACGCCTAAAGTGAAAAGTGAACTATTTGAAATCGTTTTAAGAGATTTAAGGCTTATGCCTAAAAGTGACAAATGATCGATTTGAAAATCATTTTCAATGAATCGAGGCTCACGCCTAAAGTGATAAGTGATCGGTTTTAAAATCTTTTTCAGTGAATCAAGGCTATACGCCTAATGTTTATTGATTATCGTTTTATGAACTAATTGATTTATAAAAATGCATAGTTATTGATTTTAAACGAATGCACAGTACTTGATTTATCAAAGTGCATAGTCATTGATTTTAAACAAAGTGTTCAGTAATTTATTTATCGAAGTGCATAATGATTTGCATAGTGATTGATTTGTCGAAGTGTATAGTATTTTGAATTTAACCGATATGCATAGCGAATTGATTTAATCGAAACGCACTGTAAATTTGATTTAAATAAAGTGTATAATGAGAGTGTTTTGAACTGAAGTGCATGGAAAAAGTGTTTTGATTTAAGACCGTGATTAAATACCATGCATGCACGTCACTTCAGCATTGCTTTTTCTACACTTGCATGTAGATCGACATGAGTCTAACATGTATTTAGTTAAACGACTTACTGAGCCGTGGTTTACTCACCCCTTTCTAACATCATCGTAGATCATACGAGCTAAAAATCCATGCTTGGAGCTCCGTGTAGGCCCTTGGGGATTGTACCTAGTAGTGGTACTTGTTTAAGTCCTTTAAGCTCTGCGTTTTAATACTTTTGAGGTATATGAAATTTTGCATATCATGTTGGTTATCATGTCTAGACATTATGTAATGCACACACAGTACATGTTTATTGGAAATATGTTGGGATGTAACTTAGGATTACTCCGGGTCATTATAGACTAGTATAATTATTGAGTGCGATCTGGAATATGTTTATGGTATGATAACTATAAACTTTATGGAATGTGAATATGTTCATTGATGACTCTGGGAATATGTGTAATGTATGATGATATAAATTGTGGATTGTGGAGTTGAGATATGATGTTAAATATATACATATATTTTGCAGGTTAATTAACTAAGGAAAATTGATTATATGTAATGGGAGGTTTTCGACCTTTTTCTTTTACCAAATTAAATCTCGAATTAAAATATTGAAGAAGTAAGTTGATTTGCCTTAGGAGTTAACGTTGATTTGCTTTAGGAGTTATCCATTTAAATGATAACGTTAAATTAAATTGAAATTGAGAAAGGTGGAACTTGTTTAGCGATGACACTGGCACCGAATACAAATCTTAAGTAAAAAGAAAATTTTAGTTTGTAAATTTGGGTAAATGGAATAAGTGTTTGTGTTAAGAGTACATCATGGCCTTCGAGTCGTGACAATTTAACACTTTATAAAGAAGATTGGATTTTTATTGAATGTTGTATTGATTTATTATCTACTTTTAAAGATGCAACCGAAAGATTTTAGCACTTTATGAAGAAGATTGGATTTTTATTGAATGTTGTATTGATTTATTGTCTACTTTTAAAGATGCAACCGAAAGATTTTCAACTCAGTTTTATCCAACTACACCTTATTTTATTCTTATTATCTATACAATGTTTGATAAATTTTTAAAACTTAGGGATCATGAAACTTTATGTTATTTTGTATATGGTATGGAAGAAAAATTTTAAAAATATTGAGAAACAATTCCTCCTATTTATTGCATTAAAACTTTACTAGATCCTAGTCAAGGTGAAGTAAATATAGAGATTTTTTTTATTGTTATAAAGAATTTCTTGGTCTTGATTCTATTGAGGACCAAAAGTCCTCAATTAACATTCTTTTTCGAGAACTGTTTAATATTTATGAAGCAGAAAGTGAGCAGTTCAAGTTTAACCGAGGATAAGAAGATTCGTACGAAGAAATCGAGAGTAGCAGCAGCAAAAGAAAAGGTATTTTGAATGCAATTATGGAGGCAGCAAATAAGTGAATGAAGCTAAAAGGAAAAGTCGACGAATCTAGATCAATAACTTGACGAAGTTTTAACTTAAATAAGATAGGATTTTTCTTAAGTCAAGACTTTTCTATAGGTGAAAACTTTGATCTTCTCCAATGGTGGAAAGAAAACCCAATACAATTTCCAATTTTAGCTTCCATGGCCCGAGATGTTTTTACGATGCAAGTTTCTTCTGTTGCTTCAGAATCTGCATTCTCAACATGTGGAAGAATTATTAGAGACCATCGAACCACTCTTAATTCGGATTCATTGTGCATGTTAACATGCCTTAAAGATTGGTTTGACGTGGAATCTCGCAATTTCGAACTTGGAATGGCCAATGAATTCACTGATAATAATTCAAAGGAGGAGGAAGAAATTTCTAAGGCAATCCGTATAAATTATGAAGAATAGGTAGTAATCTATTTTTTGTAAATTGTATATAAAATTGTAAATAAGTTTAGTCATAGTAAATATTTATTATAGACTACGGTCCCGTAGTTTTTACCCTTCTAACTTTTTAAAGGGTTTTCTACGTAAAAAATCTTTGGTCTCATACTCTCTCATTTTTCTCCTTTGTTATTTTAATTTATTATTATTATTAAATACCAAATTAATTAATGTTATACTTATTTATGTTTAAAAAATAGATAAATATTTAAAATACAAAATGAATGAATATTTTTAAAACATATTAAATAAATGAATAAATATTTTAAATGCAAAATGATATGCTTACTTATATTTTAAACGATAAGTAAATTATATTTAAAATGTAATAAATAAGTTTAACAAAATTGAAAAATTTTGAAAGTAATATAATTTTTTTAAACTAACACTTTATTAAAAAAGTAACTTTATCATGTTATCATAATAACATTATTTATATTTTGAATCAAATATCATTATAACTTTATCATAATATAATTTTATTTTATTATAACAATAATTTTATTAGATAATTTTACAATAATTTATCTTTAAATTATTGTTACATTAATTTAATAAATTATAATAACTTTATAATAAAATATTGTTAAATTAAGCTATTAACATTATTTATTATAAAAATAAATTTATTAGATTAAATTATAAAAATAAATTAATATATATTTATTTTTATTAAAATGAATTAATATAAATTTTAAAAAATTAAAAATTAAGAAAAACCAAGCCAGTCGATTTAGCCCGGCTCGGCCCAGTTTAAGATGAACTGGTTCACCGAGCCAAACCGATTCATCTATATTAAAGTGATAGTGGGTTGGAATCGGTTCGGCCATTGTTAGGACAAGTTTTCTCTTATAATCTTTTAATAGCTTCAATGTTTCATGATTCATGGACATTGCCAGAGGGAGCAAATTTTGCTTAATAAAATCACCCAAAAATTCATTTGCATCATTGAAGAAAGAAGAGTAAGACGACTTTTTCTTTATGTAGCCACAAACAAATATGGACATAATAATGATCAATTAAAGCAATTGAGAAATTTTAACCGGACAAAAAGAAGAAAAATGTTATACAAAATAGAAACCAAGTGAAGATGGAGAGTTGACAAGATTACAAACTTAAAAATCAATCAAAACCATCATACTTACTAAACATCAATGACAAAGCATTTGAGGAATTTTAACCAAAGGAAAGGAAAATTTTTATACAGAACAGAAGACATGAAGATGGAGAGTTGACAAGAGTACAAGCTTAAAAATCAATCAAAACCATCATGCTTACTTAACATTAATGATGTTAAGTCAGCAGTTAATCTGATAATTTTGAAGTTTAGCATGAACTTGACAAAATTTTTTATGTTACGTATGAGCCAGACCTAATAAACATGATGCTAAACATTTACTACCGAGTAGATAAAGCACAAGACATAATATAGGCGACAAAGAAGGAGAAAGAAAAGAAATGATTTCTTTCAAGTGTACGCACAAATGAAAAGCTTGTCAACATATGACAAGTGGCAACTTCTTAGTCTTAATTAAATGGGGAAAATGAAAAGAATGATTCAATAAAGTTTGTATTGGTCATAACATTTTGTGCATGACAAATCCAACTTCAATTGAGGTAGGTACTTAAAATCATTTCACAAAATAGATGAGGTTTTTTTTTATATTTTTTCAAAAATAACAAATTGAATGGAACATGTTATTTTTTATTCTTCTAGTTTAACATCCAAACCCTTGTGTAAAGCCTAGACGCTTCTTTCTTCTTTTTTAGTTTCCATCTTCTTTACATCAATAAAATTTCTAGGACATTAATATGAATGAATTGACAAAAATAGCTATCAATTTTAAGGCAATGTTATCTGTGTTGGAACTAACTAAACTCACCAAGGCCACTAACACAATAACAAAAGGAGAGAACTAACCTTAGGTGGGTTGAGCTAAAAACCCACCATAATCAATGCCAATGCCACCACTGCCAGAAGGAGGAGACACCACCCGGAGGTCCATGCACGCCTATCCACTGCGGCATAGGTCTGTCCATGGTAGCTTGAGAGAAGATAGAGGAGATGATGGTGAGGAAGAGTAGAATCGGGAGAAGAAAAATGGGAGAGGGCTACTGTTGTTCACTCTCTTCACATACAAGTGATCAATGGGCCATCACTTATACATTAGTGCCAACAGTAGGGACCTCTCATATATTGCATCATGTATTACATCCATCCCATTATGGATTAATACATGTATAATATAACTATATTATATATATTTGGTCACACTTTATACAAAATATACTACCAATATTATTATTATATGATATTAATTATACTTAACTAGTCCACATTATTGAGATAATTCAACATTCTCCCACTTGGACAATTAAGTTAATTAACAAAAGACATCATATAATATCAATATGTATTTATAAGCCCTCTAGATACATTGTACCGAAAGGGTACAAATGTGTAAACTTATAAATACTTCAACAACAATAAGTCTTTATAAGCTTCAGAATGTATCATACCGACAGAGTACAAATATGTAAACTCATAAAGACTTTAACCCAAAATAGTAGTATAGAAGTGTGAAATAGAAATGATATGAAAACAAAATCAATATCCATTTCCATTACGTCCATGCATCTAAACCGAATGATGCGTTGCTTCAACAAAAGCTCATGATACCAATACAGAATGTCTCATTTAACAGAATGCCATATTCACCAAATACGCGTAAACAGAATATGTATATATGGCAACTAGGAATCCATCCACACAACTGCAGTTGATTTCATTATATAGAGCTCCCAATAACTCAATACAGCAAACGGCTACATATGTCTCATACAAGTGCTATGTCGCCAAAGCACTTAAGCAGCCAAGCTCTTAGTTAATCAATATGAGCTTTTTAACCATGTGCTCTACAATCTTATCAAATAATGGATTCCAATATTTTTCTCTTTAACAAACTGAATGATGATATCTAAATATTTGGAGTGTGAGGAACTCCTAGTATTTTGAAAGAGAGTATTTGCTGCAGCATTACCACAGTGCATCTCCAAGACTTCAGAATAGGAACCACAGAAACGAATCCTGAGATGAAATTCTGCAGCCTGAATGTCTCATCATGTAGCTTTACAGCATGCTACACATTTAGCCTCCATAATTAAGGACGCTGTAAGTGTTTGTTTCACACCTTCCAAAATACAGCTCCTCTACATAACATAAGTATATAACCAAAAATAATTTCTAATGTCTGGATAGCATGCAAAATCAAAATCAGAATATCTAACCAAACCCAGAATATCAGACTTGTTGATATCTAAAAACTCTCTTTGCAGCTTCCAGCTTTCTATTGTAGGATTGCTCAAGTATTTGCAAAATATACCTATAACATACACAACATCAAAATGTGTATAAACTTGAGCACATAGTAATTACCCACAATAAGGCATACATAACACTCGACATGAGCTCTTTCATCATCATTTTGAGGACTTTGGGATTTTTATAGTATGTCACCTTTCATAGAAGGGCACCTCATATAGGAGAATAATATACAGTAAACCTACTTAACACACAACGCAAGTTTCTTGAGACCAATAGAGTATGCCTATTGATATGTCATAAAGAATCTCAATTCTTAAAACAAATAAAGCCTCACTTAGATTCATCCTGAAGTGACACAACGACATGAAATTTGTCTCATACAATAGGTCAGTGCTATTAGCTGATATTTGATATCATCAATTTAGAGCACAAATAACACATAATTATTCCTACTGACCTTGTAATGGATCCAATTATCAACCGACAATGTTCTCCTTAAAGTGACAATCTCATTACTTTGGATATAGTCTGGATGCCTTTTTAATATTCGCAACTAAACTCCTTGAGTTCACAAGCTATATGTTCCATCTTAGGAATTACAAACTTTTAGGTTGTTGCATTTACACATTTTATTGTCCAAGATATAGCTCCTAATCAAAATAAGCTACCAATTGCAATTATGATTTTAAAAGACTCTTAGGTAGAAATAGGAAAGAATGTTTTTATAAAATCAATTCCTTCTTTTTCATTTAAAGCCTTGGCCAAATTTGGCTTTAAATTTTCTACCTAATAATGTGACAACTGAAGTAGATTCCACGCATCTTTATGCAACATAGATGCTTACTGATCCTGCGTGGCAAATATCCAATTCTAAGAGTTCAGATCAATATAGCCTCCTGACAAATATCAGAATCAAAAGACACATAATCTCATATTCATATTCCTCTGTAAGGTTAGGTGCAAGTTCAAAATATGGTATTGGGATCAACCATTGATTCTTTCAATTGTAGCCTTTTACCATCAAAAGGTAACACATATATAGGACTAACACAACAATATGTACGTCATCAATGACTTTATGCAGTTCACAACTCCCACTCTTTAAGTCATCTTCTAAATAGATTGCATTGTTAGACTCAATAATTCTAGTATTACATAATGAGAAAACAAAATTTAGAATCTTTCTAGCCGATACAATAAACAACAGAATTGCCGCTGACAGTTTTCTTGTCAAATTTCCTTGATTGTGGGTTATAATCATTTTGCCTTACTTTATAACCCTAAACACAAAAAGTGGCACAAATTCGGCTTCTTGTTTGACTACAATTTATGATGAATTTGGGAACTGATTTTACTTAGATATCATCTTTGAATATGAGTTGCAGTTTTCATAACTTCACTCCATCTAAATTCCGGATATTTGAAGTGATTCAACAGAAATCGTACCACATCAAATGTACGAATGATTATTACTGCAATGTAACAGTCCACAGTACAATAATTAACATATTTTATACATAATTTACGGTTGGGCTGCTGTTATGCCTTTAACACTTGAACAGTAACAATAATAAATGGTAAACATTTATCTATTTAATAAATTCGGAATATGAAATTTTACAACATTCCTTATACTTTACATCCCCTTTTCTATTTTACACTAAAGTAGTACTGTATACATATGTCTGAATATATAAGAGAAGTGACTGTACCTTTAAAATTTAACACACTTTGCCCCAATGTGCTTACTTGCAACTCTATTTATCTGAGGAAGATCTCAAATAATCCTTGCAATTTATCTGGGGAGTTGGAAAAATAAAGGGGTGAGCGACAACTTGCTCAGTAAAAGAGTCGTATGCTGCTTGGTACAATGAAATCTATATGCAAGAAAACATTTATTTTCCTACCGGTGTACTAAGCACAGTAAAGGAAGGATACTACAGTCGGCTAGGAAATCCAGATGGAGCATGGAAGGTATTTTGAAATGCCTGTCATGTCTCGAAAACCCAGAGCGACTATAGGGAACAATAAATAAATTGTTCCCTTTAAAAGCAATTAAATTCTCATTTTCTCATAATATAAAAATGGTATAAACCATTTTATTATATCTCTTCAGTAACAGTTTTCAAAACACGTGACAGCACAGTGGACTGTAGATACAAAACTGTAGAAACTATAATCAGTCACTTCCAATACAATAGGTTGTAAATATCCAAAATCGTTGGATAAACAGTTCAGTAATTATTTCTATATTAGAAATAATTTTCATAATATCCTTTTCCACTAAACAGTGATTCACAGTACAGTTCAGTAAGCAGTAATCAATATGATACAGTTCAGTAAAACAGTATTCCTCGATACAGTACAATTCAGTAAAAAGTATTCAATAAAATCCATTTTAGTAAACAGTATCAGTAGGTTGAGACTAGGCATCATCCTAAATCATATCATGCTATCATCCTAAATCATATCATGCTATCATCATCCCCTAAGGGACACAGTAACAGTATATAGTAAGATCTATGGCCATAGTGTATAGGGCGTCCTTGGTGTACACTTGCCAAGTGACCCCGAGGCTGTTGATGACTTGGCAAGTCAATCAGCCATGTGACAGTAACAGTAATCAGTAAGCATGAAATCGTGGCCTAAGTCTCAAAACAGTATAAAAATTGTATCATAGCCTTTATGGATCTTATTCAAAATAATTTGAAATATTTCATGTTTATCCATATGGCTCATAATTTCATAAATTTCCTCTTTTCATGAATTTCTATCATTTTCACATTTTTCCCAAAATCCTCTCAAAACATTTTATTCATCATCTCATCACCTTTATGGAATTTATAAAATAAATAAAATTATTAATTAATTCCATAAAGGTATAAAATCATTTATTTTCCTATAAAAATACCTTTAAGGAAATCTAATGAATTAAATCATTTATTTAAATAAATATTCCAAAAAGGTATTCATTTCATATCTCCAAATACAAGGAAAACAATCGATAAGTATTCATGTATCAAGTGAGAATCTCATAAGTATTCTTTTTTGAATAATTAATAGTAAAAAGAATATGTTTCATTCTCACTTTAAATAAAAATCCATAACATGAATATGTAATTTAGCATTTTTCAACAATTTCCACTTTATGGAAAATTTATGGAAATGATTTCCAAAATTCGTGATTTATTCCATTTATGCATCTAAAATATTTCATGATATTTTAGAATAATTTTGATAATTTTCCTACAGCATAATGGCTACGAATTCTTAGCCTCCTGCATGGAATTTAACAGTATATAAACCAGCTTTCAACCACAATTTTGCATGATTTCAAAGCAAATCAAGCTTCCAATAATTTTATAGAATTAAACTTGATAAATCATGCAATTCATCATATCCATACAACTCACACACTTCCCCTTGTTTCGTCATGTCAATCTTCCTAATGTCACCACACGAAATCCGATTATTCATGCTGCAAAATAATTTTATCAAAAATTGTCATTAATTATTCTCTTAATTTCTACAGTCAATTCCCATGTTCAAACCATAAAATGCAGCATAATAACAGTCCAAAAATGCTCATGGCTAAATATCTTCATGAACCCCTTCTTATGGTGATTCATCTATTCTTTCCTTAATCCTATTTATGCATGTCTATTATTTCC
Organism: Heritiera littoralis; assembly: GCA_031772115.1. Lineage (NCBI taxonomy): Eukaryota > Viridiplantae > Streptophyta > Magnoliopsida > Malvales > Malvaceae > Heritiera > Heritiera littoralis. The sequence goes on from JAPDPK010000009.1 coordinate 5,710,658, forward strand.
TTTATTTCTCTTCTCAATTAATATAGGAATATTCTCTACTCACTTAATATATCTATCATACACTTATTGCATTTCAAAATTACCTAATTTTCATTTCCAACAGCCTTGCCCAAAACTCTCTATGGCCTCCTCTTTGTTGGTTTTTCATGGATGCTTTCTTTACCTAACTTATGAGCATTTTCTACCTCACTTAGACTTTTGTCAAATATCTTCTATTTATCAAAATACCACTACCATCGTCAACCTTCCTCATTGACCGAAAAATACCCATTTCACGCCACTGCATGTTTGCAAGAAAATTCTCACCATTCTTCCATAGTCGAACCTACCTTGTAACTCTAACCAATTAATTTAGCTAGTTTATAGTTATAACTATTTTTATCCAATGTCCAGCTTTCATCTTTATCTCACATACATCAAAATTAACCATGTATATTTCTGTTCTTCTTTACTGCCAAATAGCACTTCTTTCTCTACAAATAAATTTTCATTTAACTAAGGTTGTAGATATATTTTCCATGCATAAATAAATGAAAATCAAAGCTAGAAACACATGAAACATCATCAATCCTCACCTTCCTTCACTGTCGAACTATTCAGCCACTTTATTTCAGTTCACTTTTCCTTCTTTCCAGATTACAAATTCCAATTTTTAAGAGTTCTAAAGATGGGATACATGTAAGTACATCAAACAAGCCTAACATGCTTCTACACAATATGAAACATGTTAAACAAATAAAATGCGGACGCGATAGGATCTAACCTCCAGCCATTGCACTCTGTAACTCTGCTGTTGAAGCAATTGCCGAATCTGACAGTCTACTCTGTGTCGATCACAGACCTTCCAAATCTTCCAAGCACTCAAAACCTCACTAGATGGTGTTTGTGTGTTTTAGGTTAACGTACTTGGGGACCGGAAGGAGCCCTCTTATATTACTAACGAGGGCATGCTAATTATGGCAGTAAAATCACGTTTTAACCATCACAAAATCGTGTTTTAATAGCCAAATATTGAGTTGAGATTCAGCGTGAAATTATGGACCATATCCGGAATTGGTCAACCAAACAATTATTTCCATAATTATGGAGATATACTAACATTCTCCCACTTGGTCCATATATTTCACTTATAGAAGAAACAAATCACATGAATCATGGCGACAGTTCCTCTAATGGTGAGTATTATCTTTCATGTATTACTATGTAAAATGTTTCTAAATCAACTCATTTATACTTAATGAATTAACCTTATGTTTATTCTCGGTCCAAACAACAAGGATATTTCTCAAATAAACTTTAGTGTATACAAATCAAAAATGAGAAACATCATATTATTAATAAGAGTTTCAATTACAATCAAAATGTGGGACCAAGTCCCATTCTCTCTACATGATCCTTAAATTTAAATGGTGGCATGCCCTTAGTCAAAGGATCAGCTAACATCAATTCAGTGCTAACGTGTTCAATGACCACTCTTTTATCTCTAACACGTTCTCTAATGGCTAAGTATTTAATGTCGATATGCTTACTTCGACTTCCACTCTTATTGTTCTTAGCCATGAATACCGCAGCTGAATTGTCACAATATATCCTCAATGGCTTAGATATGGAGTCAACAACTCTAAGCCCACCAATGAAACTCTTAAGCCATACACCATGTGAGGTAGCCTCAAAACAAGAAACGAACTCGGCCTCCATAGTAGAAGTGGCAGTCAGTGTCTGCTTAGCACTCTTCCATGAAATAGCTCCCCCGGCAAGCATGAAGATGTAACCGGATGTTGATTTCCGGGTATCAACACAGCCAGCAAAGTCTGAGTCTGAGTAGCCAATCACTTCCAACTCATCAGTCCGTCTATACATAAGCATGTAATCCTTAGTGCCTTGAAAATATCTAAGCACTTTCTTCGCAGCTCTCCAGTGGTCCATCCCCGGGTCACTTTGGTATCTACCCAACACTCCCACAGCAAAAGCAATATCAAGCCTGGTACAGACCTGTGCATACATAATGCTTCCAACAGCTGAGGCATATGGAATGTTCTTCATCTGTTCCCGCTCAAGATCATTTTTCGGGCACTGGTTCAAATTGAACCTGTCACCCTTCACAATGGGAGCTGGGCTTGGTGAACAATCTTTCATTCTGAATCTTTCCAAGACTTTGTTAATATAGGCTTCTTGTGACAGACCTAATATACCTCTATGTCTATCTCTATGGATCTTAATGCCAATGACATAAGATGCATCACCCATATCTTTCATATCAAAGTTCTCAGAAAGAAATTGTTTCACCTCACGTAGCATCCCCTTATCATTGGTTGCAAGCAGAATATCATCCACATATAGCACAAGGAAACAAATCTTGCTCCCACTGACCTTCTGGTATATACATTGATCCATGATGTTCTCAACGAAACCGAATGAAGAGATGACTTCATGGAATTTTAGATACCATTGGCGGGAAGCTTGTTTCAACCCATATATGGATTTCTTCAGCTTACAGACCAAATGCTCACCATTACTAGAGGAAAAACCTTCAGGTTGTTTCATGTAAACCTCTTCCTCTAGATCACCATTGAGAAATGCCGTTTTCACATCCATTTGTTGCAACTCTAAGTCAAAATGTGCAACAAGCGCCATTATGATGCGGAGAGAATCTTTCTTAGATACAGGAGAGAAGGTCTCCTTGTAATCGATTCCCTCCTTTTGAGTGAATCCTTTGGCTACGAGTCTTGCCTTATAACGCTCAATGTTGCCTAATGAGTCAGTCTTGGTCTTAAAGACCCATTTACAGCCTATAGCCCTGGCCCCATTAGGCAACTCGACAAGATCCCATACTCCATTAGATGCCATCGAATCCATCTCATCCTTCATAGCATCGAACCAAAGTTTTGATTCTTTGCTATTCATGGCTTGTGAAAACGTCTCTGGATCATTAACGGGCCCAATATTGAAATCATACTCTTGCAGATACACAATATAATCACTAGGAATAGCTGATTTCCTTTCCCTAGTAGACCTTCTTAATGTTGGTTCAACATTCTCCGAAGGATCACGTTGTTCAACTGGTTGCTCACTCAATTCTGGTGTATCCAGAGGAGCCTCGTCTACTGGTAAGTTATTAGCTACTTGTGGATCTTCAACGATTGGTTGTTCAATGTCCAGTTGTACTGAAGGGACATTGTTCATGATAACCAATCCTTGACTCGAGGTAGAGGGTTGATCTCTCACAGAAACTCGGTCTTGAGATTGATCGCTCCCACTAACTAAGTCATTTTCAAGAAACTTCGCGTTCCTTGATTCCACAAATCTAGTGCTATGAGATGGACAATAGAATCTGTAGCCTTTGGACCGTTCGGCATATCCGATGAAATACCCACTTATGGTCCTAGGATCCAGTTTCTTTTCCTGTGGGTTGTAAACTCTTATCTCAGAAGGGCATCCCCAAACGCGCATATGACTCAAACTCGGTTTCCAACCTTTGAATAATTCAAAAGGCGTCTTTGGAACAACCTTGGTTGGAACCCGGTTCAATATATACGCTGCCGTTTTAAGAGCTTCAATCCATAAGGACTTAGGCAACTTCGAGTTGCTAAGCATACTACGCACCATTTCCATCAAAGTTCGGTTCCTTCTTTCTGCAACACCATTCTGATCCGGTGAACCAGGCATGGTATATTGGGCAACAATCCCATTTTCTTGAAGGAACTTCGCAAATGGTCCAGGTGCTTGTCCATCTTCAGTGTATCTACCGTAATACTCCCCACCTCTATCAGTTCTTACTATCTTTATGGGTTTCCCACATTGTTTCTCTACTTCAGCCTTAAATATTTTAAAGGCGTCCAATGCTTCGTTCTTGTTATGAAGCATGTAGAGATACATAAACCTCGAGTAATCATCAATAAAGGTGATGAAGTATTTCTGACCATATGCATCAATGTCTGGACAACATATGTCAGAATGTATGATCTCTAATATGGTTGAACTCCTATTGGCACCTTTCTTAGACTTGTTGGTTTGCTTACCCTTAATGCAATCCACACAAGTGTCGAAATCAGTAAAATCGAGAGTACTAAGTATTCTGTCATTTACCAATCTCTTAATTCTATTTATGGAGATATGACCTAATCTCCGGTGCCATAACGTGGAGGAGTCCTCATTCATAACACATCTTTTAGTGCCAGTTTGAACATGCAAGGCGTTATGAGCAGCGTCATTTTGCAAATCAATAGAGAAAAGACCATCACATAAGGTACCATTCCCAACAATATCAGACTTAAAATACATCAATACTGATTTATTTGAAAATTGAAAGGAATATCCATAAGGTACCAGCCTAGAAACAGAGATTAAATTTCTAGAGAAACTAGGAATATAAAAGGTCTTTTCCAATTGCAAAACAAAACCACTCCTAAGAACTAAAGTGCACGTTCCAACGCCTTCAACATGCGAGCGCATCTTATTTCCTGAATAGATGCTCTCCTCATTTCCCACTGGCTTCCTTAGGTTTGTCATACCCTGTAAGGAAGTTGAAATGTGAATTGTAGATCCAGAATCAATCCACCATGTGTTATGATTAACCTCAACCATATTTGATTCAAAACAAACATATGAGAGTGGATTACCTTTCTTAACGAGCCACTGCTGAAGCTTAGCACAGTCCTTCTTCATGTGTCCCTTCTTTTTACAGAAGAAACACTTGGACTCTTTCTTAATGTCAGCTTGGGTAGGGATTTTCCCTTTTCCTTTGTTCTTGGCTCGATCTTTGGTCTTTCCTTAGCTTGCAAAAAATGCACTTTCACCCGATTCCATAAGCAGCCTTCCCTCCTCTTGAACACACATGGTCATCAATTCATTGATGGTCCACTTATCCTTATGTGTGTTGTAGGATATCTTGAATGGTCCGTACTGCTTTGGTAGAGTGTTCAATATATAATGCACAAGAAAAGACTCAGACATCTCCACCTCTAGCTTCTTGAGTTGGGCCGCTATATCTCTCATGGCCATTATGTGCTCGCGCACTCCTTTGACACTGGTGAGCCTCATCGATGAGAACTTCATTATCAGGGTGCTGGCCAACGCTTTGTCTGAAGTGACAAATTGATCATCTATGGCCTTCAGTAAGGTCCTAACGTTGGTATGCTGTTCGACAGAACCATGTATCCCAGCAGATATTTTTGTCTTAATATACATGACACTAAGGCGATTGGATCGCTCCCAGCGTTCATGTAAAGCTACTTCAGTAGGAGTGCTGGTCTCTGTCAATACGGGCTCGTCTTTCCTTATAGCATAGTCTATATCCATGCACCCTAATTGGAGGAGAACTCTCTCCTTCCAAACCTTGTAGTTCTCTCCATCTAGCTCGGGAACTTCTAGGTTAATACTAGCCTGAGGAAACACTGCATATAGAAAATAAACATACTTATGTATCTAGAATTTTTGAGGCAAACTTAATTATGTCTACCAATGTAAACATATTTTATTAATAAATCTTAGACATAAAACTTGCCTGTGGGCTAAAGTTCTAATTCTAATAGATTTATATCATAATGATAAAACTATCAAATTATATCATTTTCTAATCCCTGTGGGTAAATTAAGAAACTAATTTGACATTTTATCCTAATTAGTTATAAAATTATAATAAAAATTCCTGTGGGATAAAATTTATCATAACCTTATAACTAATTACAATTTATGCCTAATATCATTATGTGATTTTACAAAAATAATTTTACTTAATTAAGGTTGTTGTGGCTAAGCCCTAATTAAATAAATTATAAATCACTGAGACATATTGGCAAATTCTAAATTTATTCATATTTTAAAATTGCAATTAACATAAGACAATTTTAATTCTTAATAATATGAACAAACTTAGCTACATGTGCTTCTAGTATAAAAATAACAAAATTATACACATTCAAAATGCGCACATATACACATTCAAATCAAATTTTCATAATTTAATCATAATTTTATGATAATTTTCACAAAATTATTCAATTTAAAATTATAGCATTTATAAAAATTCCAAATTCATGAAAAATTCTCATAAAATCCAAAATAATGAGAAGTTTTCATAATTATATTAATTTTGTGAAAATAATCCAATTATTCATAAAATTATGAAAATTACAGAACTGAAAATTTGATATAAAACTATCAAAATATAATTATTTGGCCTTAATTAAATAATTTCAATTACTTAAATTAAATAAATCCTTAAGGCCTAAAATAAATAAACCAAATAGCCTTTTATTTAATTTATATGTCCAAATAATTAACCAAATGGCCCAAAATAAATGGACCAAAACTAACAAAAAATAGCCCAAATAATGGCCCAAAACCGGATAGCCCAATAAGGATTAATTTCCTTTTTTTTATTATTATTATTAACAGTGCAGTGCACTGTATATCAAGCCGGGCGCGTGAGATCCACGCGCCCGGTTTCAACCATCGGGCGAGTGATTATCACGCGCCCGCTTTCTACTGCTGGGCGCGTGAGATTCACGCGCCCGTTTACACCATCGGGCGCGTGAATCTCACGCGCCCGAGGGCTTCTTCTTCGCCCGACGGGCGTTTTCCAGAATTTCTGGGTCTTTTTGACCCGACCCGGCACAAAACCCTTGAACCAGTCCCGTTTTTCATGTATTTTTCATCCCTAGAGCTTTACAACAATAGATCTAAATTATTTGAGCCAAAATCACATGAAAACAGAATGGGTTTCAAGAAATCCGAGACTTAAAGTTTCAAAAATGGGTTTTTTTAGCTTCTTTCTACAGATCTCTAGCAAGACAGAGGTTAAACTACGGCTCTGATGCCAAATGTAAGTACATCAAACAAGCCTAACATGCTTCTACACAATATGAAACATGTTAAACAAATAAAATGCGGAAGCGATAGGATCTAACCTCCAGCCATTGCACTCTGTAACTCTGCTGTTGAAGCAATTGCCGAATCTGACAGTCTACTCTGTGTCGATCACAGACCTTCCAAATCTTCCAAGCACTCAAAACCTCACTAGATGGTGTTTGTGTGTTTTAGGTTAACATACTTGGGGACCGGAAGGAGCCCTCTTATATTACTAACGAGGGCATGCTAATTATGGCAATAAAATCACGTTTTAACCATCACAAAATCGTGTTTTAATAGCCAAATATTGAGTTGAGATTCAGCGTGAAATTATGGACCATGTCCGGAATTGGTTAACCAAACAATTATTTCCATAATTATGGAGATATACTAACAATACAGACTTGATGAAGGTTGATGGATGTTTTGGTGATGAAGCATGGTAAATTTATAAACAAACAAGAGAAAAATGTGAGGAGTTTTCTTGAAAATCTGGAACAGAGTTGGGCAGCAAATTAGCAGAGGAGAAAGTCGGTGTTGCATTTTTCCTTTGCCAACTTGAAATGCTTGAAGAAGACTCTTTTTTGTCTTCTTTATTTTTATGTTATCCAATGAAAAGTTGCTACATAGTTAACTAACACCTTTCCTTCATCATTTCTTTTCTTTAAATGGTTCTACACGTGCTAAAAATAGCAGCAAAAGGAGTGACGGTGAGGAAATTTTGCTGCATAGTTTTTGACTTGTTTTCCCTCTCTTTTTGTATACTCCAACCAATCACAATTAATCACATGTCCAATTAATCAATATCCTTCCTTTAAATATCATTTATTTGTATTTTATGCCATAAAATTGCGTTTCAATTCCAAATTTCCAGATTTATTTCTTTATTTATTTCTATACCTTCAATTCATCATTATATTTCTTTCACCTCTTATACACCATATTATAAATCATAAACCCAATAAATCCAAAATCTAAAGTGGAATCCAAATTCAATATTTATTTAATTTCACTAAATAATTTATTTCTACTATCAAAGATTTACGAAAATATGGTGTACAGTATTATAAAATCGGGTCTCACATGCAATCTTATCCTTTTTGGTATTCCAAGCACAGCATACTAGGCGTCAATACATAATCATACAGTGCACTTAACCCGAAAACCGATATATGATCTTGCCTAGCTTTATTATACTGAGCATAACATTCATCACTACTATTTGATCATTGCCTTAAGCAGCTTACTTGACGTAAGCAGTGTAGTGGAATCAATAAGAATGCCTATGGCTTTTGTAACATCAAACCTCTCACTCTATATTACCTACATCAGAATGGTCTTTAGTGAAAGTGATGAAATACTTAGATCCACTGAATACAGTATGTGGAAATGATCTACAAATGTCGATATGTATCAGTTCCTAATCATTTCAATATCTGTTAATCATGTCCTTAAATTTAGCAAAAAAATTTCCCTTAATGAAATCTTTACTTGTGCCTCGAAATGTCCCCAACTCTTGCCACAACATAATAGATTTCTTATCTATCCTATTGTAATCAAAATCAACAATTACATCATTTACAACTAAAGAAAATTTTCTCAATATTGGGGTACAAGTCTACTGCGTATAATCCATCACATAGAATGCCAAAATCAATACACATGTTGTTGCTAAACTGAAATACTTTTCTGTTATCAAAATGAAAAGTATAAACCGACATTAATTCTAAAATTATCTACAAAACGTAACAACGATCTGGTCATTGTTTTCAATATGGATTTTAACTCTATATCGTCAATTCACAACAATTTTCCCTTATTTGGTCTCCGGTTGCTTATGACTTTATCAATAATAGCACCGGTATCCAACCACCAATAGTTAGCAGGTACTCATCCTAGATTGGATCCAAAATAAATGCTAACAGAATGCCTTTCACACATCCCAATCTAGAGAACTCTTACAATCTACCCTCTTGTGCCTAAGTTTATGATAGAAGTGGCACACATCGATATTTAAAGGTATTGGTGGAACCAGAATGAAAAATAGGCTTGGCAAATTTCTTCTTCTAAAATGACCTTTTATTGAGACCTCTTAATAATATTACTTCTGGCAGTAATGTTTGCATATGTCATCATTATGGCTAAATGAGATCTGCTAACTTGAAAAATCTCCCACTCTTGAATGACAATATCAATTTTGATATTAATATGCCATACTTCCTTCTGTCCATTAAGGTACGCTGAATGAGATCTGCGACCTAGAAGATCTCTCACTCTCTACCCCAGAAGGAAGTGGCTCACAATCTGCCACACATAAATTAATCCTCTATTGCAACCTTCATCAATCTTTGTGAACTATTTCCTAATTGCATCCTTAAATACTTCTTGATTATGACTAATTGGAACACTTTCTTTGATGTGCTTATTAATGGCATGCCCTACATAATCAGAGAATTCTCACTTGAGTGTTCCTGAAATTCTATATTAATATTTTGTCCTCAAAGAGCTCACATTATTGGGTATAGAAGATTGATCGACTCTCGAGACTACTTCCTAATTTGATGTGTCTCTAATCGTATAGATCGATTTATACCATCTATCTAATTTGATCCTGCTAGAGATTTGATATGTGATAGTTACACAATATGGAGGCTAGTCGAATAACTCAATAAATATTAATTTTATTCCATAACACACTACCAAGGATAAAACAAAACCGATTGAATATAAACCTGAATGATCGCCCACCGACAGGGTAGGAAAATCGTGTCATATCCCAACTAGAATCTTCTCAATCCCAAGCATCTTTCAAAGCAACAAGCAATCCAAGAGGGAGAGACTTGTCACTTCTACATATCTCAGTAAATCTTGCAACTATCACTATATATTGCCTTATCATTATTATTATATCCTTAAAATTATCAAAATAAATCGTCAAAAAATCTACATGACTATTTTTGCGACAGGCAAGTACTAGTCAATCAAATTAATGATTTAGTATTTTAAGAATATTTACATAATTAATTTACCAAAATTAACTACATCCAAAATATGCAATTTCTAAAATAGCAATTTTAGGTCAAACATTAATAATTACTTAATTCTAAAAAAATGTGAATATTCAAATAACAAGGCAATGTTAAATTTAGAGAGTTTATTTGTTTAAATAAATTATTAACAAGATGGGTAAATCAGAATCCTAATAACTAGTCGAAATAAAATACCCAAATAATTTATTTAAACTTATTTAATTTGGTCAATTATCAATAATTTATGGGCGTGGGTATATATATTTCAAAATTAAGTGAATTATGAATTAAATAGGCAATTGAATTTCCCAAAATTAATTCCTCCAAAAAATCCACTTATACCCTTTTAATTTTGGGCTTAACAATTAGACAATTAGTTATGGCTATTAAATAAATTTGGTTTATAATCAAAATTACCCAATGATTAATTAACCAAATGACTCATAATTAATTAATCAAAATGGCCAATTAAAATCATAATCCAAAATGGCCTTTTAATTAATTATGCAAAATAGCCAATAATTAATCCAAATTTAATAGCCAAATAAAATTAATTAATCAACATGGACCCTAAATTAATTAAGCAAAATGGCCCCAAAATTAATTAATTTTAATTGCCCAAAATTAATTTAATACTAAATGACCAATTAAAATAGCTAAATTAATAATGCCCATAATATTACAAAATTTATTTTGACCTAAATTAATTAAAACCTTAAGGCTTTAAATGGGCAATCATCTTTCTCACCCATTGGCCAATCGCCATACTCGCCCTTCACCTTTCTCGCCCATTCGGGCAATCACCATGCTCGCCCATGATCTTTCTTGCCTAATCGGGCAATCATATTACTCACCCCTTTCAGGCGGTCATCTTATACACCCACCATCATCCTTGCCTATCAGGTGATCTTCTTTTTCACCTATTTGGGCAATCATACTACTCACCTATCACTTTCCTCGCCTACGTGGGCGAGCATTGTTTTTATTTAGGGTGATCAAAATACTCGCCCATTCTATTTCTCACCTGATCATCTTCTAACCTATTCGGGTGATCATTTTCCTCACCTAATCTAGTGTTTCGTAGAAAATGGGTTTAAGGACTTGATTTGGTTGAAAATGGCCATTTTTTGCTTCATTTTGACATCAAAATTGAGGGTTTTTCATCCTAAATCCCTTTACAACAAGAACCTAACCATTTTTAAGTCAAAATTACAAGAAATGGCATGGATTTCAAAAAACCCAAAAAACAAAAAACTTCAAAATGAAGCTTTCATGTCTTCTCAGTCTCAAAACAGTAATGGCTAGTGACTTATAATGAGTCTGGCTCTGATGCCAATTGTTGAATTAACTAAACTCACCAAAGCCACTAACACAATAACAAAAGGAGAGAACTAACCTTAGGTGGGTTGAGCTAAAAACCCACCATAATCAACGCCAATGCTGCCATTGCCAGAGGGAGGAGACACCGCCTGGAGGTCCATGCACGCCTATCCACTGCGGCATAAGTCTGTCGATGGTAGCCTAAGAGAAGATAGAAGAGATGATAGTGAGGAAGAGTAGAATCGGGAGAAGAAAAATGGAAGAGGGCTACTGCTGTTCACTCTCTTCACACATGCAAGTGATCAATGGGCCATCACTTATATATTAGTGCTAACAGTAAGGACCTCCCATATATTGCATCATGTATTACATCCATCCCATTATGGATTACTACATGGATTACTACATGTATAATATAACTATATTATAGATATTTGGTCACACTTTATACAAAATATACTACCAATATTATTATATGATATTAATTATACTTAACTAGTCCACAGTATTGAGATAATTCAACAATCTGACCTCAAAAAAAGAATTTAAGGCAGTGTATGTAATTTAATGTAAGTGATAAATACTTGAGATGGTTTAGTATTAGAGCTAATGTTAATCCTTTGATAAAAAACTAACCTTCAAAGGGATCGTAAAAAATGTTATACTGGTTATAACTTGGATAAGGAACAACCAAAGTAGGAACTTTGTCAAAGTCATACAATACCACAACATCCTCTAAGAATTTCTTTGCTACGAAAAACCATGCCTTCATTTTATACTTAATGGCTAAATTAGATATCACTGTCTCATTCATACCAAAACCTTTGTATATAGGAAAGAAGCTACTAGTGGTTTCAACAAAATTACTGATGGAAGAGTCTAAACTGAGAATAGAGACATCAGGAGCAATGAATTTCTTCAGATATCAAACAAGTAAATCTGGTTTCCTTAAACCATAATAGTCTACAGGAACACCATGCTTAAAGAGTTTGAGTGTAGGATATCCACTGCAAAATCAACATCAGATTATAATTATAACCAACTACAAGCTAACATTCAGGACTGTATTTTACTTAAATAAATCATTCACATCCAATAAGCACACATAAATCAAATTGTCAGGTGAAAAATGCACTGTATAAAAGGGAAAATCATTTCTAGGAATGACCATGGGCATTCACTTTAAGACTACACTTTATTACTATGACAAGAATTGTAAAATAGTTTGTAGACTGTCTTTGATGCCTAATGTTTATAATAGCCAAAGGCATTCAAGGTTAATCACTTAAACAAAAGCCATAGATACTCAATTTCATGTTTACAAGTAAGAGTGGTGAACTTGTTAGCATTTACTTTAGCTATCAGTATGGGCTCCTTTAATCCGAAAAGCATTGTGGCAACCTCATTTAACTTCAATCCAAGAAAAATAGTTGGTTTATGGAATTCAAGTCCCATAAAGCAAATTTCATTTGAATGAAAAAGAAAAACTAAAATTCAGAAACTTGATCCAAGGCAAAAGGTATGGTTGAACACAAAGAAAGGGGGGACCTGGAGGGAAAGGCATTTGAATGGCTGCACCAAGGGGCATAAAAGTCGACAAGGATGTAATCAAATGAGGATATAATAGTGTTAAAGTTGGATTCGTCTAACTCCAACACTCTGCCATCTACGTTATAACTCATTTATTGTCGAACAAATCCCTGTTTTTAAGATGCATACAAGGAAGCAATAGAAAATTGTTAGCCAACCCATCTTTTCACTTAGACTAACTAATATGATGGTGATTTATCATAGATGAAGAGCGAACACCATTTTTAATTTCTTTGTTAGGTTAATTACAATCCATGAATTTTCCCATTCACCCTATTACTAAACAAACTTAAAGAGGAAAAATTCTAAATATACAACATTTCTACTAAGTATGGCCCACCTAAAAAAGAACAACTTAATCTATCTCATTAAATTACAATTTTAATCCTTTTAATAAATTTCTAGATTCAACCTTTCATCCTGCTAGCCCCTCCTACCAATAACCCTTCCTCCTTCCTTCTTCCTCCTTCCTCCTTCCTTCTTCATCTTGCCACTCCTTCGGACTCTAGCTTTGAAGGCTGCTATAGATTTAAGTATCCATTTTAGAGTTTATTTTTTTGATTATGGGAGAGAAGGAAACGACATCGATGGCCTCGCATAAGTCACCTTGCGCGGGGTTGCTGGCCTATGCAAATGGGCCCACGTGAGGCTATTAGCCTCACATAGGTCAACCCACTCGAGCTAGCAACATTGTGTGTGTGACCTTGTGGGAGGCTATTGCCATAGCTAGTGTAGTAATAGTTGTGCCTACGGTACATTAATATCTAACACAAAGCTTTAGTTTTTGTTTAATCCATGAAGTAGTTTATACTTGTGTCAAGGCTGCTGCCATAGCCGGTGTAGTAACGGCTGTGCCTAAAGTACATTAGCATTAGCCTTGCTCTCATCGGTTTATTTTTTGAACCCAAATTTATTTCATTTTGAATCCACCGAAAAGTAAAAGAAATGGAGATTATCCTAAAATCAAGTGTCTATTTGGTTAATGCTTCTTTTTTCTTGAAATTCCTACCATTAAATATGGGGTCTGGGGCTTAAACAAAGTTTATTGCATTCTAAGATAATAGTTACAAATTGCAGAGTTTTGGACCATATCGTTAATGCAAGTTCATCATTTTGTCTTTATTGAATAAGCAATCCAGCAGTTGTTTAGAACTTCGAATTCTTTGACACTCTATTATTTGAATCATACATATTGCAGATTATTTGGTGTTACAAATATTTATGATATGAGTATTTAGTTACATGAATTATATTGTACTACTATTACTTTTTTGTATCCAGTTTCAGTGCATTTAGGTTTAAAAGGTTAAAACACAATTAACTGATTACCTGCAAAGTGGTAGAGAATGTATTGGCTTTACAAAAACAATCATTATAGTTTCATTATCTCCATTAATACAGCTCTGTGCTCGGTTCTTTTATGAACATGGCTAGCTTCATAATTGTGTTCTGCATTACCCCCATCCCTTTTCAGTTGATTGTAATTTGTAAGATTCCTTAGGCAAAGGCAAATCTCAACCATACTTCTCAAGCTCTTATCATCAATGCAGGTATTCTCAAATATGTATTGTATGATTTGTTAGTCTTAATCATTAGATTCTCACTTGTCCTACCAAGTGAATTCATGATTTCTGTATGGCATCAAGTTTGTAGGAGCATCCAGGGATGGCATAGAAATAGGAGGATAATGAGAATGGCTTTATTATATAATTGATCATATTACTTTGGTGACGTTCTAATATGGTTCTCTTATTGATTAACAACAATTGCCGCTTACTTCATTACCGTTGATAAAACTATGTTGGAAAGTGCTAGGAGAAATTCTCAAGCCCAGTTTGACAAAACTATTTGAATGCCAGACTTGAAGGTAGTTCAAAGGTTCTAAGGGCAACTATATATGCTATACAATTTGCTTGTGATTTTAGATTTGGTTTGTAATTGTGGATTTCTTATTATTAATTGCTTGTTAACGGTTAACGTAAATTACCTATTTACTTAGATGGATTTATATACTTATTAAATGTCATGAACTCACTATTTCTAGTCCATATCCACGTCCATTTGCTAGCCATTCATTGAACATTCCAAAGTTTCCTAATCTAAATAGTCAAATAGTAAGCGCAAGTATCAGAAACCTATTCATTTCCAAAGGTTTTGTTTATAATTATTTAAATGTTTTCTTTCTTAGACATGGCAATAACATGGGATGCAAGTTCATCTCAAGGAAGATGACAACAACCCACCGGCTCTGAGAGGAGATGAGTTAGGAAATATCGTGCTAAGCAAGCCCCGCAAGCCGAACCTATCGTGTAAGCCAAATAGGTCAAACCAGCCAAGCATGCTAAGTAGAGCGCGTAGGTCGAATAGGCCAAGCAGGACGAGCAGGCCTCGCAAGCATATGCAGATGATATAGAAGAGGTAACCAAGCCTTGTCCTAGAGGCCCAAGTGATATGTTGATTCTTAGAAGTTTTAGATCACATGTTGCTTTTGCAATATGGGATGGTCAAGTAATTATTTTGTTAAATTTAAGAAAATATATTTATATTATTTGTTAAAAATGATCTTATTGTTTGTTGTTTTTGGTATAGGAGCAAGGTAATTTGAAAGTTCTTAATCATAGCCAGAAAATCTCTCAGTGGACTTTAGACAATGATCGGTCACATATTTGCTCCATTGTTTTGCAGTTCGGCTTAGGTTGTTTGGTTGAGTGTAGTTATCACACTTGCAACAGTACCATGATCTCTGTTTTTATGAGAGGTGGCAATCAGAGACGAATACATTCCATATGCCTTTTGCAGAGATGATGATTACCTTGGACGATATAACTATACTATTAGTGTACCAGTGGCTGGGCTGATCGTATCATGCCGGCACATTTCCACAAAGCGCACAAACAAAATGTTAGTACGTTTGTTAGGTGTCTCTCTTACGGAAGCCCAAGTAGCAACGAGTACCGGTTGTGGGTCAAGTGTGACATTGCATTGGTTGAGATCGAACTTTCACGATGTGACAAACAAGAAAAGTGATGAGGAAATAATGTATGCTACTCAAGCATACTTGCTTCACTTATTTGGGTGCACACTTTTTGTGAATAAGAGTGGGTTGCATGTTCCGTATCATTATTGTCCTATTTAGAAGATCTATCGGTTATCAGTGGAAATGCGTGAGCTGTAGGTGCTCTTGCTCATATGTATAGATATCTAGGTCTTGTGAGTAGGTCAAAAGTACATTGGATTGGTGGCTATATGACCCTTCTCCAGGTATTATGATTTACTTTATATAAATAACTTGTTAACTATAATTTGTTTATATATAATTTATTAATGATTAATGTTTTATTTGATGTAGGCTTGGATTTATGAGCACTTTTTGTTGTTGAATCTGTAAGTGAACTTCAATTACGAGGATAGTTTGCTGCAGGCTCGACGATGGAAGCCACTGGTTATGGCTAAGATGTGAAGGTTTTGCGAGAGCAGCTAGATGACCTCCAATGTAATCAGGTGTGCTGGGATCCATATACAAATAGTCAAAAATATCATCCATTGCCTTCAATCACATTTTTCATGGTCTGCTGAAAAGCTGGGGATGTCGTGGAGTCATATCATCCAGAGAGCGTTACAGTAGTGGGGCTATGTACAGACCATACCTTCGACACCTTTAAAACCATTTAGTACAAGTGCCACTTATGATGTTGTTTATCAATTCATGGATCAGTTGTGGGAGAGATGGACTATGTATATGCTCACTGAAGAGAATGAAGGGTGAAAGTTGTGATGTTGGGTGAGACAGCTCAGACTACATGGCTTGGTACGACTCCATTTCTCATCGATTCGTACAAAACCCCACATGTAGATCGAGGTTTCAAGCTAAACCAGTCTATTCCAATTATTCTAATGTTGAGGGCAATGTCTCCTATTAAATTACACATTAGTGGCAACAAAGATATGGAGACATTGACAAAAGGACTTTACGACCTATGTGACATATTATCTGGGTCGTCAGATGCAGCTTCGGCCTCAGCTCCATCGAAGGTAGCTCCTATTCCAATTCCATCAGAGACAACTCCTCCTCTAGTTCAATTAGTGATAGCTTCTCCTCCAACGCCATTAAAGACAGCTCTTCCACCAATTACATCAGAGATAACACCTCCACCAGCTCTATCGGAGACAACTTCTATCCCTGTTCCATCTGAGATCGCTCCTTGCCCAGTTCCATCTGAGACTGCTCCCAACCTAGCTACATCAAAGGTAGCTCTTCTACTTATACATTTTTTTACTAAGTTCGAGAAAAAGAGGGGTAGGATAATTCTTTCAGTTGCGTCGAAGGATTAGTGTTTTGTATTTAATGTTTTTTTTTAACACACATTTTATCTTTATGATATTAGATAATGTTATTAAAATATATAATGCATAAATGGATAATACATTCATAAAAAGGCATAAATGATTAAATACAATAATATTTAATAAAATATCATGGTTCATCTAAGTCAATGGTTTTCTAATGACAACATCTGATTTCGACAACAAATTTTGAAATTCCTTGATGCGAGATACATATGGAAGCTCCCACTCAGTAGCAGAATCACATCGATACTAATGCTAATTGCATGCAATTAAAGGTATTGGTGCAAACGAGTCCATAAATACCCGAAAAATAGCACTGTTAAACGTATGAAAAAAAATGTAAAACAAAATATCTCAAGTCTAGCATATATATTATTATCAATACCTTAACAAAATGAGAATCGTTAACAAGTCCAATTGCTATGAATCCATGCTGTAGTGGTTGAGGTGGTGCAGTTCTAAGAGAGAGATATGTCAAGCATTTTCTTAAAGATAAACGGACTAGCACAACATTATACTTTGTTGCTATCAAGTGACGCATATCGGGTAAAGCCATCCATTTATCATAAGGAGCTGTTATGTTAAAATATGATTATGTTTCTATCAATTCATCAATACGCTCCGCGGATCCATAAAGACTAACATAATAAGTTCAAAAATTGCAAATCTCCTCAATCAAATCTTGTCACACCTTAGCCCATGCATCAACACATATGCCTAGCAAACAAGCTATAGCTCAAAAACCATAATGTCCATTTGATTTAACATCCACGGTAGAGCGTATGTGTTGGCATATCTTTAAAGGGAAAGAATCAATAAATTTCACTTTCTTTTTCTGATGAACTGGTAGTTTCATCATCTTCGTCACTGAATTGATTGAGACAGGTGATGATGCACTATCATATTGAGATTCAACAATCTCAAAGTATGAAGGGGCACGCCGAGTTGATTTGTCTAGATGACTTTTGGTTTTAGCCTTCTCGAGTGAAGAAACACGGAATGTAGTTGCTGGATCACCTAGTTCTTTTAACTTTTTCTTCAAAGCTATTTTTCTTGAGAGATTACACGCATTGAAGCATTTCACTATAAGCTGCCACTCAGCATTAAGATTCAACTTAGCCAAGTAATCAACATTTATCTTCTTCAATTCCAACTTCAACCAATAAGGATCCACAAGGGACAAGGGAATTGGTTTCCTATCCCCTATAAATTCATCAATCTCATGTGCACAAGGCAACCCATGTGTGCTTCTAATGATGCAACCACGACAAGATCGTCAATGCCAATATCATTTACTCACTACGCTTCTATCAAAATTGTGAGAACTCTTTCTATTGTACTGTACATGAGTTTTCTATTTATTCATTAAGTGAAATTTAGTGTAGAATGTAATTATAAATGAAAGTGTAATGCAGGCCCCACTTATTTTAATGTGTTCTCATGGGCTTGAGATTGAAAATATAGTGTACAGTGGCTGTAATAAATATAATATGATGATTTTGAGGTTTAAAATCATTTATTATATTATTTTGTATTACTTTGTGAAGTGAGAAAAACAAATTGGAAAATGACGGTTACGTCCGAGGGCATTTTCGTAAATTGTACCTAAACTAAAATGAGTTGGGACGAAGTAAAAATATCATAATATTCTACATGAAAAGGAGGTTAAGATAGTGTCATTGGATTTATCAAATCGATGGTTAAATCGAAAAATTTTGCTAGTGGTACGCTAAGGGTAAAATCATAATTTCACGCAAGCGGTGTACCACGCGTCAACGAAACCACTTATAATCATCAAAATACATTTAATGTGATTATTTGGTGATGGAATCTGAATTTTTGGAGTGCAATTACATAGTATTTACGCTTACGAAAGGGCAAAATTATTCAAGATTTACATAACTTGGGGCATTTTGGTCATTTGCACCCTTCTAGAATGGTCTTCATAATTCAGCCAACTTGGTAGCCGGCCACTATTCATCATTTTCTCAAAGCATTCTCACACCATTGCCAAGGAAAAAGAAGAAAGAAAATAAAATCAACAAAAACCTAGTTAAATATACATTTTTTTCACCTAGATCAAAACTAGAAAATTGTCTTACTCACTCTCCTCTTCTCAGCCATACCAATAGATCATCAAACTAGGAAGAAAACAAGAAGAAAAGGAAAGGTGAAGGTTTTGGCCAAGGTAAGTGATTCATGGTGCATTTACTTTCTTTAAAGTTTAATGTTGGATTCTTATGTTTTTAACATTGCTAAGTAAGGATCTAGTGTTAGTTTTACTTAAATCTCATTGAATCCTGCTAAATGGTGACCATGGGGTTTCGGTTGGCATAAGGACATAAGGAAATCATGGTGTTCTTTGCATGAAAATGATGGAAAATGATAAAATGAACATGGATTTAAAGCTTGGTAAGCTTAGATTGATGAAATTCACTAAGTTTGGCATAAGGGAGGTTTCGGCCATGGCTTCTTGGAGGTGATATTGTGCTGCATTTTATGAATTTGATGTGCCAAAATAATGTAGGAATTAAGAGAAGAAGAATGGTGAAATCTGATATGAAATCGGAATTAAAACGATGAAGTTGTGTTTTACTATTGGTGTAAATTACACTGGTTAGACATAAGCAGTGTACAATGTGGCTGCATTTAGTGATGAATAATGGTTTAAAAATTAGAGGATAATTAATGAAAATTATTGATGAAATTATTTTACAGCCAGGATAATCGGATTACGTGTGGTGTTATCGAAAGGTTCGGTAACATGAGACAAGTAAGGGATGAGTGTGGAAGCCGTAAGTGTGATAACCGTAAATTTTCCATTTGTTGGAAATTATTAATATTGGAAATTAATATTAGTGGAAGTATATAAGTTGAAATAAATGAATAAAATTATGAGATCGGAATATTAGAAAAGAATTCCGAGAATCGAAGAAGGGACGAATTGAGAAATTCGTGTGAAGAAAAAGTTAAATTGGAAATTAAATTCGGAAAATAATGAAAAGAGGAAATTTAATTTGGATAAATGGAAAACCAAATTAAATAAGAAAATTAGAAATGAAAGAGAAATATATTTATATAATTATAAATTATATAAATGTATTTTTATATAAATACATATGTATTGAAATACTACACAGTATATATCAATATACAGAGGTATATATAGATATATATACTATTGTATAAATTTAAATAGTACATATGTTTACAAAAATATAAAATCTTATGTATATATAAATATATACATATATAAGAAAAGTAAATATTTTTTTTGTCATCAAATTTTGTGTGTGTGTGTATATATATATATATATATTGTAATACAATATATATCTATAAATACATATATATATGAAATATATATTAATTCAAATTAAAATTTATATATATGTATTTTGTGTATAAAATATATATATGTTATTATATTATGTTTATATATATTATATAAATATAATATAGTATATTATATACAAAAAAGGAAAACAGAAAAACAACAATAGAAAGGATCGGGAAGCCCGACCCTTCCCAGCCAAAGGCCGACGGCGGCGGAGCTGCCACAACCGGCGAGGGAGAAAAGAAAAGAGAGAAACGCCACTGGCCAAAGGAAGGAAAGGGGTCGTCGGCAGCGGGAAAGGAGAAGGAAGGAAGGAAAATTGACAGGAAACTGAAAAAGAAGAAGGAAAATAGGAACTGGCGGTGCCGGCCGATTCGACCACCGCCGCTGCAACCGAAGTACCGGCGAAGGAAGAGGAAAAGGTAGGAGGCCACCGGTGAGGCGGAGAACAGCGGAGGAGGAAGAACGGAGGAGGAGAAGAAACCGAACCTAAACCGAGTAGATCCGCCGCCGTGCTGCCGAACCAGACTGAATGGAGGTCACCGGCAAGTTCACCGTAGCGTTGGCCAACTGAGGGGCCACCGAACCGTCGAAGAACCTGCAACCGGAGAAGAATCGACGATGAGGGGGTCTGATCAGTCTGAACCGGTCTGGCCAAAAAAGAAAAGGAAAAAGAAAAGAAAAGAAAAGAAAGAAAGAAAAAGAAAAGAAAAGAAAAGAAAAGAAAAAGAAAGAAGGAAGAAAAAGAAGAAAGAGGAAGAGAAAAGGAATTCCGAGAATTCGAAAATTCTCGAGAATTCAAAAACTCGAAAATTACAGGAATCGGTAAGAAATCCCAGAAAGTGTTGATAAAAAATTATTTAAATAACTTATTTATTTAAATAAATTGAGAAAAATTCTAAAATTTAGAATTTAGTTTCCAAAATCGTTCTCGGTGAATGAGACGATGGAACCGAGAGAGGTGAACACGAGCGCGACCTTTGAGAGGTAGTTGCCGACCCGGGACAAGTAAGTGAGACATGTGCAGCCTGTAAGGATATTCGGCACACATGTTTTAAATTATGCATTTAATTTTTATAAATGCTATTGATAATGATTGGTTGGAAAATTGTGGTGATTTATCAGTTGAGATTTAAACTGTATTTTTCGTGCAAGAGGCTAGCCAATCGGCAACTGTTATACTGCCAAAAATTACCAAAAATCATAATAAATGATTTGATTTCACGAGAAACGATTTCCAACTACGAAAATCGAGAAATCGATGATTTTTCATAAAACATGAATATACGAAAGTTTAATTTTAAAATATTCATGTTTTCGAGAAATTGGAAAATGAAATCACTGAAAATTCCTCTCGAGGTGTACATTTCACGTAAAACAAGATGGAAGATAAAAAGATACAAAGTGGATATTTTATTAATAATTCTTCAAATATCCACTGATTTCATAAATAACCTTTATGGTTCTAATTATGAAAATAATTATTTATAGAAATTCCATAAAGGTTAACTAAAGATGAAAAATTATGATTTCGAGACTAAAGGTCTCCACATGTGTTTTTAGAAGAAAACATGGTGACAAAATTATTGAAATTGGAAAATAGATATTTTATTTTTCTATAAATTATGAAAATATTTGAATTGAATTCCTATGATTTTGAAAACCATGTTTTCGATAGAATGCACGAAAAAGTGTACGTACATGTTTTACGGTGGAAAAATGATAGTTTTGCCCTTTTATATTTTACAGTGATGATTTTACAAAATGTTTTCACCGTATGGAAAATATGAATTATACCTTTATGAAATATTTTGAGAAATGCTATTTAAATTATTTATTTCATAAAGGTGATTATATTACATGTGAGCCTTATGGATACTTGTGAAATATTTCGATTTACTGTGTTTAAAATTCATAAAAGCTATGGTACGGTTTTATACTGTTTTGAGACTTAGGCCCCGAGTTTCATGCATCATACCCTTACTGTTACTGTCACGTGACTGATTGACCAGCTAGTCATCAGCGTCCCGAATTGTCACCTAGCAAATGTACACCGAGGACATATTATAGATCATGGCCATAGATCGCAATATTGATACTATGTCTCTTCATGGACAAAGATAGCATGATTTGATTGTAAGGTGATGCATAGTCTCACTAACTGTTTACTGTTTACTGAAAGGATTTACTAAATCCTGTTTACTGTACTGTACTATTTATTGTATTGAATTACTATACTGTTTACTGATTACTGATGAAAAACCGTGCCAAAAACAATGTTTTACTGAACTGTACTGTTACTGTTGACTATTTATTGAAATGGTAGCCACTGATTACTGTTTTACTGAACTAAAAGCTATCATTTACTATTTACTGAACTGAAAAGCTACCGTATACTATTTTTTGAATTGGTAGCTACTGGTTACTGTTTACTGACTGAACCATATCAAGATACTATTTTACCGAATGGTACTATACTGAATATTACTGTTTACTTAACTGTAAGATATGGTTTCTGAACTAAAGAGAAATTAATGTTTATTCAAAAAGAATAACATGAAAATTATTTCTAAGATAGAAATAATTACAAAATTGTTTATCCAATGATTTGGATATTTACAAACTACTGTACTGTAACGTGTTTTTAATTGTACTGAAGAGAAACAGAAGTAAACCACCGATTTACTATTGAACTGTCATGTGTTTTAAAACGTACTAAAGTGAAGAGAAATAAATGGTTTACTCTGTGAAAAACAAAAATTTAATCGTTTTGAGAACAAATTGTATAGTACTCTCTGCAGTTGCTTCTGGGTTTCGGAACAAGTATGGTATTCTAAAATACCTGCCTTACTCTATCCGGATCCCTAGCCGACTGTAGTATCCTTCCTACATGTGAGCCTAGAGCCCATCTAGGAAAATTTAAAGATAGTGAAAAAGTTTTTCAGCATATAGATAGCTGAATATCAAGTGTTGCATATAACTCTCTTACTGAGCCGTGGTTTGCTCACCCCTTAATTTTAACATTTCAGATTTTCGAGGACTGAGAGTCTGATATCTAAGGATTTCGGCTATGCATTTGGGGACGATGCGACAACTTGATTTACTACATGAGGTACGATCATTTATTTTCGTATTTAGACTTATTTACAGTACTACTATCTTGTGAATTAAGATAGGGGATGTAATTCATATTATAATTTCATATGAAATTGTTTAAATGTAAGTGAAAAGTAAAGTATCACAAACAGCCCAACCAGATAAGTTGTATAAAAATACGTGAAAAATGTGGTCACAGACCGTTACAGTAAGGATATAGCGAATGCATGATTTTTATGAATATGATTTTTATGAAATTATTTGGTGTTTAATTGCCTTTAAAATCATGAAAATTTGTGGTATTACGACTGTTATGTAAACTGTGTTTAAGTGTAGGAGGTTAGGAAAAAATCACAGCTGTTATGTTGTGTAACGACCCGTTACCATATTTTGACCTTATTTTACACAATTCATCCGGTTGGGCTGTCTGTGATACTTCACTTTTACTAACTATTAAACAAATTTACATAACATTGTTTATATTACATACATCCCCTATTTTACTTAATAAGTAAGTAGTACTGCATACATGTCTAAATACAGAAAATAAATGATCGTACCTGATATATCTTAGTCGGTCTGTCACATTATCCTTTATGTGCAACCGTAATCCACAACTATTGGATCTCACCAGCATCAAAACCTGAAATGTTAAAATTGGGGAGTGAGCAAACCACGGCTCAGTAAGAGAGTTATATGTCACACTTGATATTCGGCTATCTATATGCTGAAAATATTTTTCATTTTCTTTAAAATCTTCCTAACTGGCTCTAGGCTCACATGTAGGAAGGATACTACAGTCGGCTAGGGATCCAGATAGAGTAAGGCAGGTATTTTGAAATACCTGACTTGTTCCGGAACCTAGAAGCAACTGTAGAGAGTACTATTTCCGTTGTTTTCAAAACGATATAATTTTCGTTTTCCACAAAGTAAACCACTTATTTCTTTTCACATCAGTATACTTTAAAACATGTGATAGTTCAGTAATAAAAACAGTGGTTTACTTTTCTTCTCTTCGGTACAGTAAAACACATGACAGTACAGTGATTTGTAAATATCCAATCGTGGATAGTTACTTCTTCGATTATTTCTTTCTTAGAAATAATTCTTATGTTATTCTTTTAGAATAAACATTTATTTCTCTTTTCAAATCAGTAACCGTATCGTACAGTTCAGTAAAACAGTATATTCAGTAAAACAGTAAGTCGATACGGTTCACTCAGTAGACAGTAAACAGTAGCTACCAGTTCAGAAAACAGTATAAGGTAGCTTTCAGTTCAGTAAAATAGTAATCAATGGCTACCATTTCAGTAAACAGTACAGTTCAGTAATACAGTGTTTTGGTACGGTCTTTCTTCAGTAACAGTAAACAGTACAGTAAACAGTACAGTATAGTAAATAGGATTCCATAAATCCTTTCAGAAATCAGTAAACAGTAAACAGTAAGCAGTAAGTGAGACTAGGCAATACCCTACAAGTAAATCATGCTATCATCGTCCACTAAGGGACACAGTAACAGTAATGAGATCTATGGCCATGATCT
This sequence comes from Heritiera littoralis, assembly GCA_031772115.1. Taxonomy (NCBI): domain Eukaryota; kingdom Viridiplantae; phylum Streptophyta; class Magnoliopsida; order Malvales; family Malvaceae; genus Heritiera; species Heritiera littoralis. The sequence continues at coordinate 5,735,769 of JAPDPK010000009.1, forward strand.
ATAATATGTCCTCAGTGTATGCTTGCTAGGCGACAATCCGGGACGCTGATGACTAGCTGGTCAATCAGCCACGTGACAGTAACAGTATATGTGATGCATGAAGCTCGGGGCCTAAGTCTCAAAACAGTGTAACCGTACCATAGCCTTTATGGATTTTAAACACAGTAAGTTAAAATATTTCACAAGTATCCATAAGGCTCACATGTAATAAATCATCACCTTTATGAAATAATTAAATTAAAATAACATTTCTCAAAATATTTCATAAAGGTATAAATCATAATTTCTATACGGTGAAAACAGTTTATAAATCATCACTGTAAAAATAGAAGGGCAAAACTGTCTTTTTCCACCGTAAAATACATATGCACGCTTTCCCGTGCTTTTTATCCAAAACATGGTTTTCAAAGAAATCGGGATTTAAATCAAATATTTTCATAATTTATGTAAAAATAAATTAACTACTTTCCAAATTTCAAAATCCATTAACCATGTTTTTCTTCTAGAAATACGTGTAGAGACCTCTAGTCTCGAAATCATGGTTTCCCATTATTTCTTAACCTTTATGGAATTTTCATAATTATTTATTTCCATAATTAAAACCATAAAGGTTTTATATGAAATTAAGTGAATATTTAAGAATATTTATAAAAATATTCACTTTAGTCTCTTTTTCATTTTCATCTCGTTTCATGTGAAATATCACCTACAGAGTGAATTTTCGGTGATTTCCTTTTCACCATTCTTGAAAACATGAATATTTTAAAATCAAATATCATTATATTCATGTTTTATGAAATTTACTTAATTTCTCGATTTTCGTACTCGAAAATTGTTTCACGTGAAATCAAATTATTTATTATGATTTTCGATGATTTTCGGTAAGTTCAGTAATTATTTGATAATTTTTCGGCAGTATAACGGCTGCCGATTTGGCTAGCCTCCTGCACGGAAAATACAGTTTATATTTTTCAACCGGTATTTCACCACAATTTGAAACCGATAAATCACCACAAATTTCAAAACTAATCAATATAAATTGCATTTATAAATTAAATGCATAATTTAAAACATGTGGCCGAATATCTTTACAGGCAGCACATGTCTCCCTTACCTGTTTCGAGTCGGCGACTGCCTTTCGAAGGTCGCGCCCGTGTTCACCTCTCCCGATTCCATCGTCTCGGTAATCGAGGATGATTTTCTGGAATTTAAATTCTAAAAATTAGAATTTTTCCATAATTATTTAAATAAATAAATTATTTAAATAATTTAACACTTTTCGGGATTTCTTACCGATTCCCGTATTTCCCGGGATTTCCCGTAATTTTCGAATTCTCGGGAATTTTCCAAATTTCCGAAATTCCTTTTCTCTTTCTCTTTCTTCTCTTTTTCCCTCTTTCTTTTTCTCTTTTCTTTTCTTTTCTTTTCTTTTTCTTTTTCTTTTTTCTTTTCTTTTTCTTTTTCTTTTTCCTTTTCTTTCTTTTCCCGCCGGACCGGTCTGCCTCCTTCCTCGCTGGTTCCTCGCCGGCGGTCGGTTCTCCGGCGGCTCAGGGGCTCAGCAGCTGGCCGGCACCATGGCAAAGCCGAATCTGGCCTCCGTTCGTCACGAATCGACGGCACGACGACGGATCTACTCAGTTTACCTTCGGTTTCTTCTCCTCCTCCGTCGGCCTTCCTCCGCCGTTCTCCGCCTGAACCGTGGCCTCCATCGTCTTCCTCTCCCTCCGGCGAAGCTTCGGTGGCAGTGGCAGTGGCCGGTTTGGCCGGCAACGCCAGATTCATTTCTTTTTCTTCCCGACCTCCGCCGCGTTTCGCCTTTGTTTCCGTTGATTTTTCTTTCAGATTCTTCCTCCCTTCCGACGGTCACCGGCCTCCCTCTCTTCGCCGGGGCCATCTCTTCTTTTTTCCCTCGCCGGCGGTGGCATCTTCACCACCGATGACCTTTGGCTGGGAAGGGGTCGGGATTCCTTCCCCGATCCTGCCGTTTCCCTTTTCTGTTTTGGTTCTTTTCTATTTTTAGTATATAATATCCCATATTATATACTATAATTTATATTTTATACATATAATATATACTATATATTATACATATATTATTTCATATATCATATAATACAATACATATTATATATAAAATATATATTGTATATTACAAAATATATGTCTAGTATATATATATGTATATTTATATACTTTAAAATAAATAACATTTATATAAATATTTATATAAATGTAATACCTCCATATATATATATATTGTATTAACAATATATAAACCTTTAAACTTTAATGTAATTTAATATTTACATTTCCTCAAATATGTATATACTTATATATACATAAAATGTCATACTTGAATACATATGTATTATTTAAATTTATAAAATAGTATATATATTTATATATATACTACATACCATACGGTATTTAAATACATATGTATTTGCATGAAAATACATTTATATATAATATATAATTATATAAATATATTTCACATTTCCTTTCTCATTTCCTTATTTAATTTGGATTTCCATTTATCCAATTTAAATTTCCTCTTTCCATTATTTTTATTTTCACTTCCAATTTCATCACTTCCTTAATTCTCAGAATTTCCACAATATTCCGATTCTCACAATTTTATTTATTTATTTCACTAAGTTTCCAATATTGATAATTTCCCATAAATGAAAAATTTACGGTTATCACATTCTCCCCACCTTAAGAAATTCGGTCCTCCGAATTTAACTTAAGTCCAAAGGTGGTATATGCCGTATACTTATGACTTCTGACCTCTAGGTCATCCTCCAAGTAATACTGCCAGTACACTTTTAACATTAAGAGTACTTTAGACCACTACATGCTGTCTTTCATCACATATATGTCTATACTCCCGTAAGTTCATTTATCAAATCGGGAGTTATTCATTTATACTCTTTTCATATAAGAGTCCATGCACAGTATTTTTCATATCATAGCTAATCTATGCTGTTCATCGTCCATTTTTCTCACTTAGTGCCAAGTCGATATAGTTTAAAACTATCAATTACACATATCAGTCAGTTATATGTAATTGTCCCAGTAGCTTATACATCTCATGCACACGCTCTCTCAATATCATGGAGCGTTTACATCTCACGCTCATCTATATATATATATATCAGTATGGAGTGGTGCTATCAGTACACTTGGGATCTCGAAGCCTTTTGCTATTTCTCATTAAGCATATGGCAACTCAAAGACTCCCATCACATGTAAGGCTCACTGGAACTGTACATACACATTCACACCGTTTAACACTTATACTTCGACTACAGCACTAGAGAATCTAAGAGTCTGATAATGGAAGGTGATTCTATTCAGATCATCAGTCTTTAATCACTTCCATATTATCATTTCCCTTTTGAACTCTTTATTATTCACAGTATTCATTTTCTCTTTTATTTTATTAAGGCTGCATCTCACTTGCAGACTTTACTATTGATCATCTCTTACAATCATAGCTCATGAGACAATCATGTTCTCTTCATGTAGTATGGTCTTTAAATTTCTTTTTATAATTTAGATTCCACAATTGAATCCTCAATTTATATATTTAATCACCACATCATCTATATACTTCCACCGTTTATCATTTCAAGGTGGTTATGTGTATGTCTAACACTTTTTTTTTTGGATACTGGCAGTAAACATATCGTTCCTCTTATTCCTTTGAGTACCATTACTCTCACTTATCAAATCTGGCTTGTTTTTACATATTGCCATTGTCATGTGATAACCATCACGAGATTATTTTTTTCAATCTTAATTTCGGGAGTTATTTCATGTTCCCTGCTCATTATGCAACTTATCTTCTTATTTCATTTCCGTATTTTCACTCCCATCATTTCAGTCGATTTTCTCAAGTGGTATGGTATTCTATAGTATAAAATCTTTTAACATTCTGCATACCATCTCTTCTCTTCCCACTTATCCGTTTACCGACTTTAGTTTCTTTAATTATATCTCATTAATAGAGCAGCTAGTCCCATAATTCTTTTATATATTGGTAGTAGTATCAAGCTAGACTCCTTATTAATTTTGTATCTCCCAAGAAGAGACACTGTCTGGCCAAATCCCTTATTAGCCAATCTTAACACAAATCCATAATCTTTAAGAGTTTAAGGGTCATACCACAATGCTGCTCATATTTCATTGTACTTTAGGCTCTATCAGTATTTCATCAATTTACTCATGTATGGATGCCTCATTCTGTAGGCCTATATACCTCACAAGGCAAATTCATTAACCTTGAAACCTCAATAGAAACTCGTAAAATTCACTTCGAGTTCTAATCATCATCTTATGGACACTAGTCTCCAATCTTTTATCTAAAGACGCTTTATACTGAGGCTAGTCTTATTAACTCCTCATGTATCTCTGATTAGATCAATAAAGCGTTTATTTTCATGTAGATGAATACTTGTTCTTCATGAGAACTTTATTAGATGGTAAACATTTACTATATCCCTTTATTTCATCTACATTTCAATATCATCAGTACTTCTCTCACTTACACTTATACAGATAACTTTCTTATCCTTAATTTACGTTATCTGTATTTCCTTCAATCACACATTTACAAGTGAATTTCATTATTCACACATTTTCCAGATTTGTTGTAAAGCTTTCGGACTCTTTCTATATCCTCCGATATAAGCTCAGAATTAAATTTCATACTATCAACCGAGCCAATGTTAGCTCTATTTCTCCAATCTATACAACTCTGAAAAATTTATCGAGGATCATATCCGATATTTTCTTTAGTCACACATCTCTTATTATTTTGGACATTTCATCTCATGTCCTATCATTTTCACTATATAACCCAAGGTAGAAACACTTAATATTCAAATCATTTTGAAATATTATCCACCTTGATTTTGTTATTTACTCATACTTTACAGCCTTACGAATCTCATTCCAGTAAGCTGTAGTAAGTACAACAGTTATCAACACATGTTACAGCTAACCAATTTATTATCTCTGTAATTTGCTTTAAAATCCATTTCATTTAATAGATTCAGGTTTAATTCCCTTGAGTATGTTATCCACGAGATTTGAACCCTGGCACCTTTACGTACCTAGTTCCTTTCACTCGTCTTGCCATTAAAATAATTGTAAGAGTCTCGCCCGTTCGTATCGGCCGTCGGCGAGCATCCCCTAGGCGATCCTTTCGCCCCAGGTTTACCCTTACTAGTGAGTCGGCGATAACATAGTTCGCCTGCATCTCATAACACGTGATCTACTACGGGTCGCCCATCATTGGGTCGCCCATCACAGTTCTGTCTCAAAGGTCTTGAAGAACTTAGGTTAGCTGTCATCTTCTTCTTATCATTTTACTGTTCGTATATTTAAACAGTACTCCACATAGTACCTCATTCTGTAGTACATATTTCAAGATATTTCGGTTCTATATAAGATTATCTATTTGTTACCTCAAAGTAGTAAAATATATAGAACCGTAATTAACCACACCAATATGTATTTCATTATCTATACTATTCACCTCATCAGTCAATTCCTGTAATCAATTCACTTTTCATAGTATTCAACGATCCCGTCCAATACACTCTTAATTTTCGGCCCTTACAATCAATAACTGGGCCAATCATATTACAACATTCCACTACACTCTTTGGATCGCATCATAACTGGGCCAATCAATAACGATCCCGTCCACCTGTACACATCTGTACTGCCCTCTTTGAGAATGCCCAGCCCGTCCACTGAGTCACCCCTCGAGGATCTATCGCGAGGCCCAGCCCGTTCGCTAGGTCACTCACAGTTGCGTCCATAATCCAAGTGTCACTGGAATCAGTAATAGGGATTGTTATATTCATATGACATCCTCTATGCCATTTATAACTCCATTACTATCAATGGATTCCAATTCAGCTCGATTTTATCACTATTCCGAACATCACCCAACATAGGGGCATTTTCGTCATTTCGACATTTATTTCTTTCTCCTCAGTATACATTGAAATCAATGATCTGATCATCTATATGCTAATATTATCCTTTCTCATACTAATATCAGTCATTTCAGATCTTGTTCGATTTCGACAGAGAAGTCCACTAACATCCATAATTGGATTATTTTACTTGTAATTCAGCTTTATATCAACATTTTCTCTGTCAAATCAATCCATTCCAAGCTCTTTTGGTTTATTTTAACTCCCTGTAAAATTTTGGAGTCAGGGGTATTTTGGTCATTTTTGGTCAAAAATTTTCTCTCTCTTCAAATTACCCTCAATCGGTGATCTTACGGTCTATTTAATGATGATATTTCATTCCTCTCTTTTATACCATCATTTTCAGGTCTCAGTTCGATTCGAACCGTAAAGTACTGGTGGAGCCCTCACCGAGTCCTCTCGATTCCTTATCGAACAAGCCTTCATTTAGATTATAAGAATCACCAATTTTCTGGTAATTTCTGAGCCTATTATTTCTTTAACATTCTCAATTTATACTTTCTCACTTCCTTTAATTTATTTTTTCTCAATTTACAATCATTTATTTTCTCTATGTATTCAGACGATACAGTACTACCGGGGATGTTTAACACTTTTCCTTCCAAAAGTATTCACAGACATCAGGCCAACCATGCTCTGATACCATTAAATGTTGCCAAAAATTCCTCAAAAATTTTCTAAAACATCATGAAATATTTTATGTGCATAAATTGAGTGAAATTGTGTATTTTGGAATCTATTTCCAATAATTTCCATAAAATGGTATTTTATTGAAAAATATTATTTAAATATTCATGTAATTAAATTTTATTAAAGTGAGATTACCGATACGTTCTTTAAAATATTTTACAGTAACAAAGAACGTTTATAAATTTTCTCATTGAAGCACGAATATTTTATTGACTATTTTCATTGTACTGTTAAAAGTGAATTTAAATACCTTTTTGAAATTTTATTAATTTTAATGATATTTATTTAGTTTCCTTAAGGTATTTTCCACTATAAATAAAATGATTTGAGACTGTTAGGCCCATGATCATGCTCACTGTTTACTGTACTATTATTGTGCTATTGATATTGATCATATCTTCAGCGTCCCAGTGTCACCTGATCAGTGTTCACTGAGGACACCTTATAGTCTATGGACATAGATTCACATGTTATTGTTTCCCTTAGGGGATAATTATAGCATGATTTATTTAGGGTGTTGCCTAGTCTCAACCTACTGTTAAATGTTTACTGAATTGTGATTTCTGTTAACTATTCATTAAACTGTACTGAAATAATACTGTTTATTGAATTGAAAATATTTATGGAATTATTTTTGATTTTGAAATAATTACTAAACTGTATTGTGATGTGAAATTCAAATATTTACTGTACTGAATTGTTTTCACATTGTCTACTAAACTGTTTTATCGAACAGTTAGTGAATTGATTTATATACTGTTACTACTGTTTAATTTTAATTGTTCACTGTACTGTCTTTACTACTGTTACTGTCATGTATTTAAAATGTTTATTGAAGTGTTTAATTAAATGGTTTTATTACCATTTATTTATTGAAAAATATATTAAATTATTTCCTATCGAAAATTTATTGATTACTCTCTATAGTTGCAGACATATATTTCAAAATACCTTCCATGCTCCATCCGGATTTGTTGGCCGACTATAGTATCCTTCCGATTATTGTGCTTAGTGAACTGTTAGGAAAATAAATATTTTCGAGCATATAGTCTTCGTTATATCATCTTGCATACGACTCCTTTACTGAGCACGTTTCGCTCACCCTTTTATTTTCCACTCCACAGGATACTATATTGGTTAAGACATATATTATCTCGAGGTTATCGGCTACTTTTTCGGTTACCCGAGACTACATAGTGTCGATCCTGGAGGTATTTGTATTTTCTTTTATATATTCAGAATTATTCTACAATACTACTTAAATTGTAAAGTAGGAACAAGGGATGTAAAGCATAAGAAATAATGTAAATTTACATATTCCGAATATTGTAAATTGATTTAAGTTTACTGTTTATCACTGTTACTGTTGAAGTGTTAAAGGCATCGCAGATGGCTCAACCATAATTTATGTGGAAAATGTGAAATATACTGTACATTTGGATTGTTACAAAAATAATATTCAATGTTGTTCTAGACACCAATCCTAGTAACTCCCTAAACAAAACTGGCCAAAAATTATGTTCAACAACAGTAAGAAGTATCAAAATCTCCTTGAGATGATCCAAGGTGTCTCTTTAACTTCGTATGTGCACTATTGGCTACATAACGTTAGAAAAATGTATATTATAATGAATAAATTTTAACTTTCATAAAAATAATATTCAATGCTGTTCTAGACACCAATCCCAGTAACTTCCTAAACAAAGCTGGCCGAAAATTATGTTTAACAACGGTAAGAAGTATCAAAATCTCCTTAAGATGATCCAAGGTCTCTTTAACTTCATCTGTGCACTCTTGGCCCTACATAATGTTTGAAAAATGTTTATTAGAATGAATAGATTTTATAAATTGTGAAAATAACAAATTTTAAATTGTAACGTTCGGAATTAGAAAATTCCAAACTAACTTTTTCGTTTTTACTTCTATCTTTCTTATTCAATCATTCGGTATCAATCGGTTTACGTTCAGTGTCAGTGCAAGTATGATTTATAAATTTCGTTTCGTATCAATCTTTATCCCACATAAATCATATAAGAAAATCAAATACAAACTATAATATAAAATTTATAAGTTTACTAATATCCATTCAATTTCAATCACGCCATAATTCCATATACATTCTTTAATCAGTTACTACACAATTTACATCCCAAGATTTATCTACAGCTACTGTGCATACGCTAGTCTAAATATAAATATAAAAATTTACATTTACCTAGTCACTGAGCACTTTAAACTTCTAATAATTCTCTTCGATTATTCTATCGCAGTGGATGGTACGTATACTGATGAGCTATCAAGGATGGTAAGTAAGGGATAAGCTTTGGGGAAAGCCTAGTAAAAAACATATATAAAAGTACATACTAAATACAGTTAAATAAAAATGATTTATTTTACTAATTATGAAAAAGGCATCTTAAATATAAATCTTAAAATGCATAAAAATATTTATTTCCTAACAGCTCACTAAGGAACAGTAGAGAAAAGATACTATAGTTGACTAGGTAACCAAGTAGAGGAAAGATACTATAGTAGACATTTTTATACAGTACTACTCCACACTGCACAACAACTCTAAATTATATTCAAATTTCTATATTATAATTCTAATAAATATTCCATAATTTTCTATTTTCTATTTATCGTTCTTAACAATTCATTTATTTTATTTTCTACTAAATACCAAAATATAACTTCAATTAAATCCCATTCTTTCTTTAAGTTTTATGTCACCAATAATTTCAATTTTATAATTAAAATCTTGTATATAACTAAAATAAATATTCTATAAATTCCTACCTTTCATTTTGTCAATCTCAATAATTCATTTATTTCATTTCCTATTAAATACCAAATTTAATTATAATTAAATTGACTTATTTTTCCTATTTTAATTTCATTAAAATTCTATTATCTTTAATTATTTACTATAGTCAAATATTTCATTCTTGCACTATATTTATTATTTTCCCCATTCAAATTTTACAATTAATCTTTATTCATTATTAATATTAATTCCACCATTTTCTTATATGAAAATTAATTCTATTTTATTAATTTCCAATAATCAATTTATTTTATTTCTTATTAAACAATACCATATAATCACAATTAGATCATTTTCTTTTCCACATCTAATTTTTCTTCAATAATCCTATTAAACTTAGTTTATGTTCCTTTAATCTTTAGGTTATGAATTTAACATGAAATCTTTACCAACTCCATTTGGCCGGATTCACCTCTTGGCAAAATCTTATTCTCTTTTCACTTATTAATTTCACCAATTATCTTATTGACATTTATATATTATCCCTTATCCATTAACCATTAGAATTCAGTAATTCATTCTATGAATTATTGTCACATTCCGTAACTACATAATTTCACGTTTTTTCACGCATTTTATATGGTTGGGCTATCTGTGACGCCTTTAACACCATTCATCTACAACAGTAAAACAGTTTAGACAACATTACATCCCTTCAATTTAAAATTTATAACAAGTAATACTGTATAAAAATGTCTGAACATATAAATGTAAGCACGATACCTTAAGGATCCATTATGAGCTATCTCAAGCTACTTAAGGCGTAGCTACTCTACGGATTGATACTTCAGTTAATCGATACATCAAATCTGTGGATGGTGAAAGTAAAGGAGTGAGCAAACCACGGCTCAGTAAGAAAATTGTATGCAACACTTGATATCCCGAAAACTATATGCAATGAAAACTTTTCATTTCCTATAGGTACACTAAGGATCAATATAGAAAGGATACTATAGTCGATTATGTAACTGGGTGGAATAAAGGTAGGTACTTTAGAGTACCTTTCGTGTTCCGGCACCTAAAGCAACTATGGAGAGTACTCATCATTTGCGAAAAACATAACTCTTTTTCATATCACATATTTTTCCTTTTCAAATAATGCTTTATAAAATCAAGCATTTAAATAAATGGGATTAAAACCAATATTCATGTAAAATGTATAAAAGAATATTAGTTTATAAAATTCCCATTTTTCACTTTTGAGTCAAATCCCTTTTTCATATAAAACATATACATATTCATTTCCAAACCATTTCATTTCCATCAATTCCATATAACATCTCATTTCATCATTTAAAAGAGATGGAGACTAAGGCATCACCCAAAGTATATCATGCTAGTAAAAGTGCCCCGTAAGGCATATCATAGGTCCCCTGTAAGGCACATCATCATCATGTCAGATCTATGGCCATAGTCTATAAATGTCCTCGATTAAGCACTGATCAGGTGCAAATCAGGACCATATACATATCACATATCGACATGATATGGGGCCTAACAATCTGAAAACAACATTTTTATATAAATATTACCTTTATGGAAAATTAATAAATTCAAAAAAAATTAGATAAATTCCATAAAGGTTTCATCATCTCATATAGTGAATATGTATGAAAATCATTTATAAAATATTCACTTCCACTATTTCACCATTCAAACCATATCACATATTGTAAAACATATAGGAGGAATTTTCGGTAATCTTACTTTCGATAAAACCGATAACATGAATATTTAAATAACCATTTTTTGATATATTCATGTTTTATGAAAAATGATAAATTCCTCTTTTTCAAGGCTAGGAATCAATAAATCATATAATGAAATATTTTCTATTATTTTTAGAAAAAATTTAAAAAAATTTTGGCAGCATATCGACTACTCACAACCTAGCCCTCCTGCAGATTCCAAATCATTTCATATATCACAAACAACCATAATTCCATGAATGTCAAAGCATATCATTGCACAATTATTCTCATAAAATCATTTGCATAACGTTTATGCATTCAAGATATCTCAACAGGCTACACACGTATTCCTTACCTGTACGGTGTCGTTTCATTCAAACCGCATATTTTGTGGCCTTGAACTAATGATTAGGTCCTTATTCGTCTCCTTTCTAATTTCATTTATTTAGCTTCGAAGCTGCAGAAGATAAGTCATACTAGTTCAATTTCGAAATATATACACAGAGCATTCTTAGAATTTCTACTCATTAATAGTTCCATTATCCAAAATTTCACTATTTTACTATAAGAGTAGCATTGTTCTTTATAAGAATTTCTGACCTATCAACGCCTTTTTATTCATAACAAAAAATATTGAATTCTGATTAATGCACCGTCAATTTTATATGTAATCTGACTTAATTCCCTATCCAAGAGTATAAGGCCCATTTGCTAATTCATTCTATATTGTTCTTCACAATTTTCCAAATTTCAGCCAGATTTTGACCCATTTGGCAGGATGATTTCCTGACCTTTGTGCATTACAAATTATATTTCTGATTATAGGGATATCCAAAAATTATGAATCTAAGACCATATGAATCATAATCCAATTCCCTATACAGAATAGTGAGTTTTACAATTTTATCATTTCGGAATTATTTTTAATAATTTCTCAAATTTACCCTGTTTCCAGATGCATTATGGCAGATTGTCTACTGACCTTTATGTATAAATTGGGCCATATCTCAAGATAAGCGTGTCCAAATTGTGCAAACTCAAAACCATATTATTCTTAACTCATTTACCTTTCTATCAACATAAAGCTTGCAGCCAAATTCAATTTGTGCTAATTTCTACAAATTTTCAAATTTGACATAGAGCATCTCCCCTATTGCACTGAATGTCCTGTGTTCATCTACCTATATCTCAGGCTACACAACACCAAAGTAGGTAATTCCAAAACTGAATTTTTCCTAATTCATAGGGCTATATTTCATAACTGTTTCAGAATTTATTTCATTCTAAAGCCCCCAAACTGAATTTGTTAAATTGGAGCTAGGACAGGACAGAATTCCAGCAGAGTTGAAATCTACCCCTAGCATTTGTTTCTCTTCTTTTCTCAACTCTAACCTTATGAATATTTTTTTTTATTCCCTTAGCATATTTATCAAACATGTTAATTTCAACCACAATTACTCACCATCGTGGCTGCCCTGTTCCCAAACAGCATATCCACGCCATTTTTCTGCACGTTACAGTTTTGCAATTCAGCATTTAATCCAAGTTTCAAGCAATTTCTGTTTTATTCTTTATGGCCGGCGGCTTTCAATTTTCTTCCATAACCATTAGCTTCTAGTTGCTCTTCCTTGTGGTTATTTATGCTCCATTTAACTCTAAGTTTATGAATTTTTTCCACTCTCATGAAATTATCATCAAACACTTCCAAATCATTAAACATCATCACCATCGTTCAGTTCTATTTCTACTAAGAAATACCCAGATTCACGCCAGCCTTGCTATTTTAGCAACCATCATAAAATTCATTGAAGTTCATCATCTAATATTACTTTCCTATTACTTTCCTACCTAGTCATCCATTAAAATAACAAAATTCTTTATTTCTTTATTTATTTTCTTTCTTCAGCCGAGACTCCTTGTTTTTTTTTTCTTCTTTTTCGTTTAATTCACTTTAAAGTCCTAAACACATCATCCCAACCATAAGCAAGCTAAAGCCATCACCAAAAATCAAGTAATACATACCAAGTCAACTTACCTTACCTTAGCCGAACAGAAGCAGATTCAGTTCAGTCCTGTCACGTTGGTTTCTGCTCTCTATTTCCCACCATAATCCAGCTCCAAAAATGGGGAATGAGGTTTATCAAAGACGTTTAAAGAATTAGAAGCTTGAAGGGATAATTTAGCATGATGAAGCAAGGTGGCGTGAGGGAAAGATGAGAGCAAAATGGGCTGTTGCAGAAAAGTAGGTGCAACAAAATTAACAGAGGAAGAAGGTCGGTTAAGGGGGCTAAGATGGCTTCCTTTAATAACATTCTATCCGATAAAATAACATTACATGTCCACTAATACCTTTCCTCTCTTTTCTCTTCATTCATGCATTTCTTTTTCTTTTTTTTTATTTAACAATGCAGCAAGCTCCCACATGAGCTTGCTGCAGTATTTTTGTTTTATTTTATTTTTTATATAGTTGACTTACTTTATTTATTTTTACATATTACCTCTACAGTACTGTAAAATCGGGTTTTACATTTTCTCCTTACCTTTAGGAAATTCGTGAAGGAAACCGAAACAACACGCAGCGGAATTTAAATCATTCGGCCTCCACCAAGATCGATTCGGAGAGTTGCCTGATTAGGATTTCGAGATTTTACCTGACGTTTTCTCTGAATTTTCTGTCGTTGGTCGAGTCACAAGCAGCAACTTTTCGTTCCTGCCTCTACGGTATCCACACGAACGGATCTCACGACTCTTGAACGTCTCACGATCAGATGCCTTAAGGAGCGTTTTTATTCTTTTAACCGAACTGCTAGCTTCGATTAAAAAGAATGTTTTGTTTTCTGTTTTTAAAAAAAAGTGCGGCTATGTTTTAGAAAAACATCCCTTTTATAGGCAGTAAATTTTACCCTAAAATTTACTGCCAAACAGAACTCTAATCCTACTTAGAATAGGATTAGTTATATCCCTAATCCAATTCAGAATAGGATTAGTTATATCCTTAATCCAATTCAGAATAGGATTAATTAAGCTCCTCATTGATCCGTTCTAAGTGTGCGACCCAATAGGTTCTCAAAACAATGGCAATGACAAAATTGTCACAGGCAATGAGCGGTATCTAGCAACACATCATTGCTACCCATGTAACGAGAATGTCAATGACTCGACATAACCTTACTCGTGATAGATGTTACCGTGTAGTTTAATCCCTTTATCCTATGATGTCTTGATTAGACACAAGTCATGGAATGTGTCACACTTGTATAGTCTAATCAGCGTTTCTTGATTCCTGAGTAGACTAATTAAACAAATAAAATCAATATCTCATATTGACTTATTCGAGCACGGCCATGCATTTCTTAGTCTCACTCTATCAAAGGGCCCAAGACATCACTCTTGTTATATAAGAGGGATAAATCCTATCTTGATCACTCAACATCCCTCTACATAGATCAAGGCATACCCAATTACTACCTTTATAGTCCATCCTGTTACGAATGACATCTAGCAGCATTAAAGTATGCAATTCTCTATGTTGGGATCTCTGATGATCTCAAGTCAAAGGATCACATACACCATCATCACTATGAGAATCGCTTATGACATTCATATAACAATCCATGTAGCGTTCTCATGGAGGGTCGATCCAGTACATAGTTCTCTAACATGTACCTATGTGATGACTTGATATCCTATATCCATGACAATGGTCATCAGTCAACCACATACTAGTCTTATCGTATCATTGTTATCCATGTTCACAATAATACTTGACTAGGGATATTTTAAGAATAGTGTGTTATTACTATTCTAAGGACATTATTATATAAGATTATATTACGCAGTTATAAGACAAATATAATAATGAACTATGATAAATAAAATGTCATGATACATAAAAAAATGCCAAAGTCAATCATCTAATGAATGGTTCTAAGGGCATAATCCAACAATCTCCCACTTGCACTAAGACCATTCACTCATGTATCTAATACCTAGTGACCTAGTGTGACGATCATGTCTCTGCTGCGTCAAAGGCTTCGTCAGTGGGTCGGCGATGTTATCGTCAGTTGGTACTTTGCATATCCTCACATCTCCTCTCTCGATGATATCTCGAATGAGATGGAAGCGCCGTAGTATATGTTTGGATCGTTGGTGAGATCTAGGTTCCTTAGCTTGTGCGATGGCTCCATTGTTGTCACAATAGAGCTCAATCGGATCTACAATGCTAGGAACAACTTCAAGCTCAGTAATGAACTTCCTGATCCAAACAGCCTCCTTAGCAGCTTCAGAGGCAGCTATATACTCAACCTCTGTTGTAGAATCGGCCACTGTCGCCTGCTTTGAACTCTTCCAGCTCACAGCACCACCATTAAGGCAAAACACATAACCAGACTGCGATCTATAGTCATCTTTATCAGTTTGGAAGCTAGCATCAGTGTAACCTGTTACAATGAGCTCTTCCTCACCTCCATATATCAAGAATGTATCCTTAGTCTTTCTCAAGTACTTAAGAATATTCTTGACAGTGATCCAGTGACGTTCACCAAGATCAACTTGATATCTACTCATCATGCTCAAGGCATACGAGACATCGGGACGTGTGCATAACATGGCATACATAATGGATCCAATAGCAGATGCATATGGAACTTTACTCATACGTTCTCTCTCTTCTTGTGTTGTAGGACACTGTTCTTTTGAGAGAGTAATGCCATGTGTCATAGGCAAGAATCCTTTCTTGGAATCCTGCATGCTAAACCTCTTTAGCACTTTATCTATGTATGCACTTTGACTTAGGCCAATTAATTTCCTTGATCTATCTCTATAGATCCTTATACCCAGTACATAGGTAGCTTCGCCCAAGTCCTTCATTGAAAAGCAATTCCCTAACCAAGTCTTTACAGACTGAAGGGTAGGGATGTCATTCCCAATGAGTAGTATGTCATCTACATACAACACTAGGAAGACAATAGTGCTCCCACTGACCTTCTTGTAGACACAAGGTTCATCTTCGTTCTTGATGAAACCAAACTCTTTGATTGCATCATCAAAACGAAGATTCCAACTTCGAGAAGCTTGCTTTAGTCCATAAATAGAACGTTGTAGCTTACAAACCTTTCCAGCATTTTTTGGATCAACAAAACCCTCAGGTTGTGTCATGTACACATCCTCGAGTAGCTTTCCATTAAGAAAAGCAGTCTTGACGTCCATTTGCCAGATTTCATAATCATGGTATGCAGCTATCGCAAGCAAGATCCTAATGGATTTGATCATCGCGACTGGTGAAAAAGTTTCATCATAGTCAATACCATGAATTTGTTTAAAACCTTTAGCAACCAATCGCCCTTTATAGGTATGAACATTTCCTTCCATGTCGGTTTTCTTCTTAAAAACCCATTTACACCCTATAGGTTTTACCCTTTCGGGTAAGTCAACCAAGGTCCAAACTTGGTTGGCATCCATGGATTCCATCTCAGATCTCATGGCTTCAAGCCATTTCTCAGAGTCTGGCCCTGTTATAGCCTCTTGATAGGTAGTAGGCTCATCTTGGCCCATGAGCAAAACATCACCGTTCTGAGTCATTAGAAATCCATATTTCTGTGGCTCACGATGTGTTCTAACTGATCTACGCAAGGCTTGTGTCTCTTGAGCAGGCGGTTGCTCCACAACATCTTGTGGTTCTGGTTCCACAACAACTTGTGGTGCTTGCTCAGGCTCCATCTCAACATCGGGTGCGCTATCTTGTAGCTCTTGAATTTCTTCAAGTTCTACTTTTCTCCCACTAGTTCTTCTAGAAATGAATTCTCTTTCTAGAAAGACACCTGTTCGAGCTACAAACACTTTGCGCTCAGTGGGATTGTAAAAATAATATCCTTTAGTTTGTTTAGGATATCCCACAAAATAGCACTTATCAGATTTAGGTGCAAGTTTGTTAGAGACTTGACGTCTTACATAAGCCTCACAACCCCAAATCTTCATAAAAGACATACTGGGACGTTTACCAGT
This sequence comes from Heritiera littoralis, assembly GCA_031772115.1. NCBI lineage: Eukaryota > Viridiplantae > Streptophyta > Magnoliopsida > Malvales > Malvaceae > Heritiera > Heritiera littoralis. The sequence continues at coordinate 5,752,994 of JAPDPK010000009.1, forward strand.
CCATATCTCATATGGTGTCTTTGGAACCGATTTAGATGGAACACGGTTCAGTGTAAAAGCAGCTGTTTCTAATGCATGTCCCCAAAAGGATTCTGGAAGATCTGTATGACTCATCATTGATCGAACCATATCTAATAAAGTTCGGTTTCTCCTTTCAGATACACCATTCCATTGTGGTGTATTTGGAGGAGTGAGTTGTGAGACAATCCCACACTCTTTAAGATAGTCATAAAATTCTTGGCTTAAGTATTCACCACCTCGATCTGATCGAAGTGCCTTAATGCTCTTGCCAAGTTGGTTTTGTACTTCATTCTTGAATTCTTTGAACTTTTCAAAAGATTCTGACTTGTGTCTCATAAGATACACATAGCCATATCTACTGAAATCATCAGTAAATGTAATAAAGTACATAAACCCACCTCTGGCCTGTGTGTTTAAAGGTCCACATACATCTGTATGTACTAAGCCCAATAAATCACTTGCCCTTTCACTATGTCCTTTGAAAGGGGCTTTAGTCATCTTACCCATCAAACAAGATTCACATGTCTCATAAGATTCAAAATCAAATGAGTCCAAAAGTCCATCTTTATGGAGTTTGGAAATGCGATTCTCATTTATGTGTCCCAAGCGACAATGCCAGAGATATGTTGGATTTTGATCATTAGATTTAATCCTTTTAGCATTTATGTTATAAATGGGCATATCAAGATTTAGAATGTAAAGACCATTAATTAGTTGTGCACTACCATAAAAGATATCATTTATATAAATGGAGCAACAGTTGTCCTTTATTATAAATGAAAAACCCTTCTTGTCCAAACAAGAAATAGAAATAATGTTTTTAGTGATGGAAGGCACATAATAACAATCATCTAATTCTAAAACAAGCCCTGTGGGCAATGTCAAAATATAAGTTCCTACAGCTAATGCAGCAACCCTTGCTCCATTTCCCACTCGCAGGTCGACCTCGCCCTTAGTCAACGATCTACTCCTTTTGAGTTCCTGCACATTTACACAAATGTGAGAACCACAACCAGTATCTAATACCCATGATGAAGAAGTAGATAGATTAACTTCTATAACATAAATACCTGAAGTGGAAGTCTCACTTCCTTTCTTCTTCTTTAGCTCTTCCAAGTATTTGTTGCAATTCCTCTTCCAATGTCCGGTCTCACCGCAATGGAAGCATTTCCCTTCTTTGGCAACCCCACCTTTAGGCTTCAGTGCAGTATCATTGGGCTTGAACTTGCCATTGGTTTTATTACCCTTTTTCTTGCCCTTTGCATTAGCCCTGCCCTTAGCTTTCTTAACTATTAAGACATCTTTGGGCTTGGCCTTTTTCATGTTGGATTCAGCTGTTTTCAACATGCTAAGTAACTGTGGCAGAGTCTTGTCAATTTCATTCATGTTGTAATTAACAACAAACTGACTGTAGCTGTCTGGCAACGATTGCAGAATCACATCAGTGGCCAACTCTTGGCCCAAAGGAAATCCCAATCTTTCAAGGTTTTCAGTGTACCCAATCATCTTGAGCACATGAGTACCAACGGGAGTCCCCTCTGCCATCCTACACTGAAACAATGCCTTAGAGACATTGTACCTTTCTTGCCTAGCTTCCTCTTCATAGAGTTGCTTGAGATGCTCGATCATATCGAACGCATCCATTTCCTCATGTTGCTTTTGAAGCTCAGGATTCATGGAGGCAAGCATAAGGCAACTAACATCCAATGCATCATCTTGATGCTTCTTATAAGCATCTCTTTCTGCCCTTGGAGCATTAGAGGGTGGTTCCTCAGGTAAGGGAATTTCAAGGACATACAACTTCTTTTCATGCTTGAGGACTATCCTCAGGTTCCTGTACCAATCCAGGAAGTTTGTCCCATTCAACTTGTCCTTCTCAAGGACAGATCGCAGTGAAAGTGTGTTATTTGTGTTTGATGCCATGGTAATCTACAACAAAAAATATGCAAAATATAAGTATCATGAATGCATTCATTTAATTAAATATTTATTAAATGATGCTCCCACTATTTTTATCGAATCAACAACCCTCACTATTAATTCGGAAAAATTATCACATAATTTCTCTAGTGGGCCAAGATCCATATTTCACCTTATCTAGAGTTAGCTTTGGCTAATCGCCCAAGATTTGGCTATTTAGGTAGGCAACACTTACCAATTACATCTCATGTAACTCTTGGATAGTTGGGTGAACAACACTTGTTCTAATTCATCTCATGAATGGAAGCCCAACTTTATGCCTCTAAATTCCCAATCCTATTGATGAAATTTAGTTAAGTCAACCCAATTTATAGCCTTTGGATATCACTATTATCCCATCGCGTCTTACTAAGATAGATATGATATTTTGCTTTGGCAAACATAACAAAATCGATTCTAGTCTTGACGAGTGCTATTCATTGGTAGGCATCTATTATTGACTTAATTTAATTTGAGGGATTTTCTTAGTTTATTGAATAAGATCTCACCAATTTTACTTTTTTTTTTTAAAATTATCATATGATTTTCATATCATAAACGTACAAAATAAACCATGCATCTCATGCAATTAAGCAATAAAATAAACGTGACATAGTTATAGCCCAAACTAAATGGATTTCCCAAGCCAATGAGAAACCCTAAGGGTTAACCTAAGGGTAATAGCATCTTCTCCAAGTGCCTCTTTGGTCATCCTTTGCATGGTTGTCAGCTCCAATTACATAGTTTAAGAGAAACCTCGAGTTACATTCGAGGGGAGTAAGATGAGAAAAGAATGTACAACAAGAATTTCAAGAACAAGGCACGACACGCAGGTCGTATTTATTAAAATTTACAACCACGAAAATACAATCATATTGGGCTAGGGCTATAACTATGCACCATGCTCAAACAACAACCACCGTGTTATACAAACAAGTGTAATGCAATTTTTAATTTTTAGTTTTATTAATGAGGCACATTTGAAACGAATTATAACCCTGACTGCGGGGTTCCCAGGGGCGGCAGCCAGCGGGCGGGGTCAAGGGGCAGCGCCCCTTGCGGGGGTTTGGGGGCGGAGCCCCCGAAAAAAAAAAAAAAAAAGGTCAACAGTATTGACATTGCCAACGCCCCTTATCCGGAAGTGTCCTAATCTTATCAGGATGTTCCAGCCAGTATCTCATACTGACTATAATTTTAGTCGCATTAGAACTCTTATCTAAAAGTGTTTCAATCTTTATACACTTTCGACATTATTCTGTTTCTTCCATAACGTTTATGCAGAACAGAAACCGCCATTAATAATTCGCATCACAGATTATACATAACGTTTATGCAGAACAGAAACGCCATTAATAATTCGCATCACAGATTATACATAACGTTTATGCAAAACAGAAACGCCATTATTAATTCGCATCACAGATTATATCTCACATATAAGTTGAATCGAAATTGATATACATCATATATATATTTTCAACAATTCGATTTCTAGCCTTTGAATATATCATATACATTCTAATCCGTATTAATCTCATTAAAACGATTGCATGTAATCATAAACAGAAAGTAACCAGAGATCATGCTTTTATCAAAACAAATCAGGGACTCCGAATCTGGCTCGGATACCAGTGAAGGAAACCGAAACAACACGCAGCGGAATTTAAATCATTCGGCCTCCACCAAGATCGATTCGGAGAGTTGCCTGATTAGGGTTTCGAGATTTTACCTGACGTTTTCTCTGAATTTTCTGTCGTTGGTCGAGTCACAAGCAGCAACTTTTCGTTCCTGCCTCTACGGTATCCACACGAACGGATCTCACGACTCTTGAACGTCTCACGATCAGATGCCTTAAGGAGCGTTTTTATTCTTTTAACCGAACTGCTAGCTTCGATTAAAAAGAATGTTTTGTTTTCTGTTTTTAAAAAAAAGTGCGGCTATGTTTTAGAAAAACATCCCTTTTATAGGCAGTAAATTTTACCCTAAAATTTACTGCCAAACAGAACTCTAATCCTACTTAGAATAGGATTAGTTATATCCCTAATCCAATTCAGAATAGGATTAGTTATATCCTTAATCCAATTCAGAATAGGATTAATTAAGCTCCTCATTGATCCGTTCTAAGTGTGCGACCCAATAGGTTCTCAAAACAATGGCAATGACAAAATTGTCACAGGCAATGAGCGGTATCTAGCAACACATCATTGCTACCCATGTAACGAGAATGTCAATGACTCGACATAACCTTACTCGTGATAGATGTTACCGTGTAGTTTAATCCCTTTATCCTATGATGTCTTGATTAGACACAAGTCATGGAATGTGTCACACTTGTATAGTCTAATTAGCGTTTCTTGATTCCTGAGTAGACTAATTAAACAAATAAAATCAATATCTCATATTGACTTATTCGAGCACGGCCATGCATTTCTTAGTCTCACTCTATCAAAGGGCCCAAGACATCACTCTTGTTATATAAGAGGGATAAATCCTATCTTGATCACTCAACATCCCTCTACATAGATCAAGGCATACCCAATTACTACCTTTATAGTCCATCCTGTTACGAATGACATCTAGCAGCATTAAAGTATGCAATTCTCTATGTTGGGATCTCTGATGATCTCAAGTCAAAGGATCACATACACCATCATCACTATGAGAATCGCTTATGACATTCATATAACAATCCATGTAGCGTTCTCATGGAGGGTCGATCCAGTACATAGTTCTCTAACATGTACCTATGTGATGACTTGATATCCTATATCCATGACAATGGTCATCAGTCAACCACATACTAGTCTTATCGTATCATTGTTATCCTTGTTCACAATAATACTTGACTAGGGATATTTTAAGAATAGTGTGTTATTACTATTCTAAGGACATTATTATATAAGATTATATTACGCAGTTATAAGACAAATATAATAATGAACTATGATAAATAAAATGTCATGATACATAAAAAAATGCCAAAGTCAATCATCTAATGAATGGTTCTAAGGGCATAATCCAACAATTCGATCCTCCGAATTTCGCTTAAACTAATCGCCGAAATGATTTATGTACTATAAGTTTTCTATTCCTCATACGGATTTCTTTCTTAAGTAATTCTTCCACAATGCATCTGAATTGCAACATTCCTAATAAGAAATTCTCAAGTTCGGCATTGTAAATTAGTAAAACTTTACTGCCGCCTCATATATATTGAGCTCTTGTTTCCTTATACCAATTCTGTATGTGATAGGGAGCTTACTTTACTATTTCGAGAGTTAACGGTTTCAGATTCTCCATTCCCTTCTATATCGTTAGAAATTTACATTATACTCCATCTTGCATCTCATGTAGTACCATGCCGATATTAGTTTGAAGCAAATTTATAGTAGTCCCAGGAATCCATAGCACTGTTTTCCGTGAATTCTTGAGCGTCTAAGTAGTACGCTCGATTTCTCTATCACTTTATACATAAGAAGCGATGCTAGAACTACATCAAAATTCCCATAGTCTCTTAAAAATTCTCTCAAATTAGAATGTGATATGGGAATCCATATCATAAGCAATGCTCCCTAGAACTCAACATACCATCTCACTATTTATCAACCAAGGCACTAAGAAGAGTCATAAATTTGGTTACTGAGATGTTTTGTCATTTTAATCATTTCTATAACATTATAGTTCTTTAGATTCTTCAGTAACCTCAAAAATCTCTCCCGATTAGCTCCCTCTCTTTCTTTTTCTTTCTTTTTTTGATTGGGTAGAGGCTGCAATAACCTTGCAGATTTAAAATGTTTAACTTCCATTTACCATCTATGAAACCTTCGGTATCAATCCCCATTATATCTCTTTTATCTTAAATTATCAGTACACAACTCATTCTTATAGTACTTTCATATTGTTTGGAAGTAGCATATATCTGGAGATGTAATCTCTCTTAAAAATAAAATTTCTTTAACTGAAATTTTTTTAAAAATACCAATCCCACCTTTCGCTATCAATGTCAATCTCATAATTCATGTACATGTCCCTTATATACTTTATAGTAAATTTATTTATTTATTTATTTATTCCTCTGGATATGACCAATTTTATCTATTAAGTTTGGCTGAAATCTAATCCTAGCCGTATATGTATGATCGTCAGAGGAAATCACTTTCAATCTGAATTTGAGAATTTCTCTAACAATCCATATTCTTTAGTCCTTTTATAAAATACCTTCTTAATACATGTTCCACATTCAACTCATTTGTCACTTCCGTTGCTTCTCTCGAATAATATAACGCTTCATAGTGTAATTCTTTTGATCCTTTTTAAGTACTCCTCTCGTACATTTAATTTCCTCACATGTGATATATACCCATGGAGCAGATGATCCAGCAAATTCTTCCATAATCCCGTTGAGTTATTCAATTAAACTCAATAGATTCCATATTTCAACTACTCTCTTTGATCTCTCTCCCATTCAATATTAAATTTCAAATTTAAGCGAATCCATCGTTGCTTCGTCATTTGAGATCACATGTCTCAAATATTTACTTACCTTAGTTATCCTACTTCCAGTCTCTAAAAGTCTATAAAACTAAATATATAACACTATTCATGGTACTCTGGTGCTTTAACATGTATTGGTATATCATCATCAAACACCATTACAATTTATCCAGGTATGACTTAATACCTCTTTCATTTGACTCATAAACACCAAAAGGATATTCATCTGCCCATATACATTATAAAGATCTTATGATAATTTTACCGAGTCCTAACTATTGTCTTAAGTACATCGATCTCTCAAAATTTAACCGACAGTACCCCAATTAATAGTTGATCTTAGAAAACATTTATGCACCCCGAGTGGATTAAGTTGAGAATTTGTCTTGTGATAGGTGCATATTTCTAATTGATGATAACACTATCAGTTAATCATCAATTAATGTATACACATATACTATCACTACTCTCCCAAACAAGCAATACTGTTTACTCCTATAGTAATATGTTAGGAGAAACAAATTCTTCTTTCAGTAATTTCTAAGGTTACATCTTAAGCTTCTTCAATTTCAGTTATATCATCCGATAATAGCTTAGAAGAGGCTCTGTGCCTGTTATCGAGTCAGTGATAATTCGATATTTCAAATAAATAGTAATGTTTCATCTAAAAATATCTTTGAGAAATTCCCAATCACACATCTCATACACCTTTGGACACTTCGTTTCTACATCCTTCACATAAACAACATATTCTCAAAACACAAGCACATAACCCTTAAGCAATTTTAAAACACATTCCACTTTGATTCATTTATTCATTTACGATTTCACCATACAGCATTCTGATTGAGGGAAGGTAATATACCGGATATGACAATTAAGTTAATACTTTTCACAGCTAACCTATCCATTCCTGCAATTATTTTGAATTCGTATGGCTTAGGTTAGCAATCATTTCCCTTCTCTTTTATAATCACTCTACAGTTCATATAAACACTCTTCGAAATTTATGATACTTTAAATAGTATATTATTATATAAAGTTCATTCCAAAACTTTTCGGTTCTACAGGTATCTGCTTAACACACATAAGAACCAAAAGAGATGTGTAGAACCAGGATGAACCATATTGGTATTTGAATCATCAAATACAAGTCACCTTTTCTGTCACATTTAGTAGATGTATTACTTCTCATATCACCAAACAATCCCTAGCCACATACCCCGTCTATTCACATATAAATCAGGCCCTAAGGAATGCATGACAAGGCCGACTATCTTACAACCTCCCATTATGTACACATCAGGTCGCATCTCTCATATGAACAAAGGTGTGGCCAATAGTAGGGACTGTTATACAAGAAGTTCCCTATCACAATATCATAAGAAACATTCTCTACACAATCCATTTTCCTATCACATTTAATGAGTTCAATGTTGATTTAGTTTACCATTTTTCAAAGGGGTTATTTCGATGTGAGAGCACATTCGTCATTTACAAATTTATTTCTCTCTCCCTTCAATTACATTTAAACAGGTAATCTTAAGATTTATCAACTGATGATATTCACGCTTCACCTCGGTATCATCATTTTAGGGTCTTATTTCGATTTGGACAGAGAAAGTCCTGGTAGGACCCTCACCAAGTTCCTTCCTATATCTCGTCGAATAGACCCTTCATGAATATCGTAAGATCACCCATTTTACCGAGAATTCTAAGATTACAACCCCTTTTTATAACTCTTAATTCACTCTCAATCTTCATTTATACATTCAGACTATACAGTACTACAAGGGATGCTAACCATTTTTTATACTTTCGATGCTAAAGACATCAACAAACATCAGGCCAACCTTACTCTAATACCATTTAACTGTCACATCCCGTGACTACATAATTTCACATTTTTTCACACATTTTATATGGTTGGGCTGTCTGTGACACCTTTAACACCATTCATCTACAACAGTAAAATAGTTTAGACAACATTACATCCCTTGAATTTAAAATTTATAACAAGTAGTACTGTATAAAAATGTCTGAACACATAAATGTAAGCACGATACCTTAGGGATCCATTATGAGCTATCTCGAGCTACTTAAGGCGTAGCTACTCCATGGATTGATACTTCAGTTAATCGATACATCAAATCTGTGGATGGTGAAAGTAAAGGAGTGAGCAAACTACGACTCAATAAGGAAATTGTATGCAACACTTGATATCACGAAAACTATATGCAATGAAAACTTTTCATTTCCCATAGGTACATTAAGGACCGATATAGAAAGGATACTATAGTCGGTTAGGTAATCGGGTGGAATAAAGGCAAGTACTTTAGAGTACCTTTCGTGTTCCGGCACCTAAAGCAACTATGGAGAGTACTCATCATTTGCGAAAACATAAATCTTTTTCATATCACATATTTTTCCTTTTCAAATAATGCTTTATAAAATCAAGCATTTAAATAAATGGGATTAAAACCAATATTCATGTAAAATGTATAAAAGAATATTAGTTTATAAAATTCCCATTTTCCACTTTTGAGTCAAATCCCTTTTTCATATAAAACATATACATATTCATTTCCAAATCATTTCATTTCCATCAATTCCATATAACATCTCATTTCATCATTTAAAAGAGATGGAGACTAAGGCATCACCCAAAGTATATTATGCTAGTAAAAGTGCCCCGTAAGGCATATCATGGGTGCCTTGTAAGGCACATCATCATCATGTCAGATCTATGGCCATAGTCTATGGACGTCCTCGATTAAGCACTGATCAGGTGCAAATCGGGACCATATACATATCACATATCACATATCACATATCGGCATGATATGGGGCCTAACAGTCTCAAAACAACATTTTCATATACATATTACCTTTATGGAAAATTAATAAATTCAAAAAAAATTAGATAAATTCCATAAAGGTTTTTATCATCTCATATAGTGAATATGTATGAAAATCATTTATAAAATATTCACTTTCCACTATTTCATCATTCAAACCATATCACATATTGTAAAACATATAGGAGGAATTTTCAGTAATCTTACTTTCGATAAAACCGATAACATGAATATTTAAATAACCCTTTTTCGATATATTCATGTTTTATGAAAAATGATAAATTCCTCTTTTTCAAGGCTAGGAATCAATAAATCATATAATGAAATATTTTCTATTATTTTTAGAAAATATTTAAGAAAATTTTGCAGCATATCAGCTACTCACAACCTAGCCCTCCTGTAGATTCCAAATCATTTCATATATCACAAACAACTATAATTCCATGAATTTCAAAGCATATCAACACACAATTATTCTCATAAAAACATTTGCATAACATTTATGCATTCAAGATATCTCTACAGGCTAAACACGTATTCCTTACCTGTACGGTGTCGTTTCATTCAAACCGTACACTTTGTGGCCTTGAACCAATGATTAGGTTCTTATTCGTCTCCTTTCCAATTTCGTTTATTTAGCTTCGGAGCTGCAGAAGATGAGTCATACTAGTTCAATTTTGAAATATATACACAGAGCATTCTTAGAATTTCTACTCATTAATAGTTCCATTATCCAAAATTTGACTATTTTACTATATGAGTAGCATTGTTCTTTATAAGAATTTCCGACCTATCAACGCCTCTTTACTCATAACAAAAAATATTGAATTCTGATTAGTGCACTGTCAATTTTATAAGAAATCTAACTTAATTCCCTATCCAGGAGTATAAGGTCCATTTTCTAATTCATTCTATATTGTTCTTCACAATTTTCCAAAATTCAGCCAGATTTTGACCCATTTGGCAGGATGATTTCCTGACCTTTATGCATTAAAAATTATATTTCGGATTATAGGGATATCCAAAAATTATGAATCTAAGACCATATGAATCATAATCCAATTCCCTATTCAGAATGGTAAGTTTCACAATTTTATCATTTCGGAATTATATTTAATAATTTTTCAAATTTACCCTGTTTCCAGATGCATTATGGCAGATTGTCTACTGACCTATATGTACATATTGGGCCATATCTCAAGATAGGTTTGTCAAAATTGTGCAAACTCAAAACCATATTATTCTTAACTCATTTACCTTTCTATCAACATAAAGCTTGCAACCAAATTCAATTTGTGCTAATTTCTACAAATTTTCAAATTTGACACAGAGCATCTCCCCTATTGCACTGAATGTCCTGTGTTCATCTGCCTATATCTCAGGCTACACAACTCCAAAGTAGGTAATTCCAAAACTGAATTTTTCCTAATTCATAAGGCTATATTTCATAATTTGTCCAGAATTTATTTCATTGTAAAACCCCCAAACTGAATTTGTTAAATTGGGGCTCGGACAGGACAGAATTCCAGCAGAGTTGAAATCTACCCTTAGCATTTGTTTCTCTTCTTTTCTCAACTCTAGCCTTATGCATATTTTTTTTATTCCCTTAGTATATTTATCAAACATGTTAATTTCAACCACAATTACTCACCATCGTGGCTGCCCGGTTCCCAAACAGCATATCCACGCCATTTCTATGCATGTTACAGTTTTGCAATTCAGCATTTAATCCAAGTTTCAAGCAATTTCTGTTTTATTCTTTATGGCCGACAGCTTTCAATTTTCTTCCATAACCGTTAGCTTCTAGTTGCTCTTCCTTGTGGTTATTTATGCTCCATTTAATTCTAAGTTTATGAATTTTTTCCACTCTCATGAAATTATCATCAAACACTTCCAAATCATTAAACATCATCACCATCGTTCAGTTCTATTTCTACTAAGAAATACCCAGATTCACGCCATCCTTGCTATTTTAGCAACCATCATAAAATTCATTGAAGTTCATCATCTAATATTTACTTTCCTATTACTTTCCTACCTAGTCATCCATTAAAATAACAAAATTCTTTATTTCTTTATTTATTTTCATTCTTCAGCCGAGACTCCCTGTTTTTTTTTCTTCTTTTTCGTTTAATTCACTTTAAAGTCCTAAACACATCATCCCAACCATAAGCAAGCTAAAGCCATCACCAAAAATCAAGTAATACATACCAAGTTAGCTTACCTTACCTTTGCCAAACAGAAGCAGATTCATTCCAGTCGTGTCACGTTGGTTTCTGCTCTCTATTTCCCACCATAATCCAGCTCCAAAAAAATGGGGAATGAGGTTTATCAAAGACGTTTAAAGAATTAGAAGCTTGAAGGGATAATTTAGCATGATGAAGCAAGGTGGCGTGAGGGAAAGATGAGAGCAAAATGGGCTGTTGCAGAAAAGTCGGTGCAGCAAAATAAACAAAGGAAGAAGGTCGGTTAAGGGGCTAAGATGGCTTCCTTTAATAACATTCTATCCGATAAAATAACATCACATGTCCACTAATACTTTTCGTCTCTTTTCTCTTCATTCATGCTTTTCTTTTTCTTTTTCTTTTTTATTTAACAATGCAGCAAGCTCCCACGTGAGCTTGCTGCAGTATTTTTGTTTTATTTTATTTTTTATATAGTTGACTTACTTTATTTATTTTTACATATTACCTCTATAGTACTGTAAAATCAGGTTATACAATTATGCTTGGCCCTAATATATATTATTACTCAAACTCATTCTTTTTCCCAAATCAAATTTCATTATTATTCTTTTTAACATATATACTTTATTCATTAACTATCAAACTATAAAATTCACATGTAAATCTTATGTATCAAGTCTTAATTGAAATTCCAATTTACTCTAACTCATTCTTTTCTTAAATTTAATTTTACAATTAATTATCATTTATCACTATATTAATTTTATAATTATCATTAATTAAAATTCCAATATTATTTCTTTTTCATCCCCATGGACGAACCTCTCTCTAAATACCAAACTTATTATCTTGCTAATTTATAATCACGGATATGCTTATTACATTACTAACAATTTATTTTCTATCATCCATATATTAAAATCACCATAGCTTTTCCCGAATATATCTCTTGGCCGAATGGCTTCACCAACCTTTATACTCATTTTTTCTTAATTCTATCATCATGGCTAAGTTTGTCTTATTTCATATTACCATTTTATATCCTTAATACATTAAAATTTCCATGCTGTCCATAACTTCCTACTTTTAACCGAAATCTCTATGGGTTCTCATACTTATGATTTTGCTAATTTATTTTCATGACTATATTCTTCTCACTATGTACTATTATTTCCAGCCCATCACACATAAAAAAAATACCCTAGGGAGTTCTACATTGAATTTTGTTTCAAACCATGGTCACAAACATCATCTACTCAACCAATACCAACATAAACACCGGATAAAATTACATGAAATCTATTACTCCCTTTACCTGTACAGTAATCTGTTCTAGCAGTAGTTGTAAGTTTAAATTAAGCCTAAACATGCTTCTAAACATACATGAAACATGATTTAATTTGTATGCGGAAAAATACTATAAGGATCGAAACTAACCTCCAGCCATTGCTTTGCTATCTGTCTGATTTTGATCCAGTCTCAGAAAATCGACGAGCTTGCTTGAATTACTTCCAAGCCTTCCAAGCACTCAAAACCTCACTAGATGGTGTCTTTGTCTGAGATTAACGTACATGGGGACCGGAAGGAGCCCTCTTTTATTACTAACGAGAGCATGCTAATTATGGCAATAAAATCACGTTTTAACCATCATAAAATTGTGCTTTTAATAGCCAAATATTGAGTTGAAATTCAGCGTGAAATTATAGACCATATCCGGAATTGGTCAACCAAATATTTATTTCCATAATTGTGGAGATATACTAACATTCTCCTACTTGGTCCATATATTTCACTTATAAAAGAAACAAATCACATGAATCATGGCGACAGTTCCTCAAGTGGTGAGTATTATCTTCCATGTATTACTATGTAAAATGTTTCTAAATCAACCCATTTTTACTTAATGAATAAACCTTATGTTTATTCTCGGTCCAAACAATAAGGATATTTCTCAAATAAAACTTTAGTGTATACAAATCAAAATGAGAAACATCATATTATTAATAAGAGTTTCAATTACAATAAAAATGTGGGACCAAGTCCTATTCTCTCTACATGATCCTTAAATTTAAACGGTGGCATGCCCTTAGTCAAAGGATCAGCTAACATCAATTCAGTGCTAACGTGTTCAATGACCACTCTTTTATCTCTAACACGTTCTCTAATGACTAAGTACTTAATGTCGATATGCTTAGTTCGACTTCCACTCTTATTGTTCTTAGCCATGAATACCGCAGCTAAATTGTCATAATATATCCTCAATGGCTTAGATATGGAGTCAACAACTCTAAGCCCACCAATGAAACTCTTAAGCCATACACCATGTGAGGTAGCTTCAAAACAGGAAACGAACTCGGCCTCCATAGTAGAAGTGGCAGTTAGTGTCTGCTTAGCACTCTTTCATGAAACAGCTCCACCGGCAAGCATGAAGATGTAATCGGATGTTGATTTTTGGGTATCAACACAGCCAACAAAGTCTGAGTTTGAGTAGCCTATCACTTCTAACTCATCAGTCCGTCTTTATATAAGCATGTAATCCTTAGTGCCTTGAAGATATCTAAGCACCTTCTCCTCAGCTCTCCAGTGGTCCATTCCCAGGTCACTTTGGTATCTACCTAGCATTCCTACAGCAAAAGCAATATCAAGCCTGGTACAGACTTATGCATACATAATGTTTCCAACAGCTGAGGCATATGGAATGTTCTTCATCTGTTCCCGCTTAAGATCATTTTTTGGGCACTAGTTCAAATTGAACCTGTCACCCTTCACAATGGGAGCTGGGCTTGGTGAACAATCTTTCATTCTGAATCTTTCCAAGACTTTATTGATATAGGCTTCTTGTGACAGACCTAATATACCTCTATGTCTGTCTCTATGGATCTTAATGCCAATGACATAAGATGCATCGCCCATATCCTTCATATCAAAGTTCTCATAAAAAATTGTTTCACCTCACGTAGCATCCCCTTATCATTGGTTGCAAGCAGAATATCATCCACATATAGCACAAGGAAACAAATCTTACTCCCACTGACCTTCTGGTATATACATTGATCCATGATGTTCTCAACGAAACCAAATGATAAGATAACTTCATGGAATTTTAAATACCATTGGCAGGAAGTTTGTTTCAACCCATATATGGATTTCTTCAGCTTACAGACCAGATGCTCACCATTACTAGAGGAAAAACCTTCAGGTTGTTTCATGTAAATCTCTTCCTCTAGATCACCATTGAGAAATGCCGTTTTCACATCCATTTGTTGCAACTCTAAGTCAAAATGTGCAACAAGCGCCATTATGATGCGGAGAGAATCTTTCTTAGATATAGGAGAGAAGGTCTCCTAGGACTTAGGCAACTTCGAGTTGCTAAGCATACTATGCACCATTTCCATCAAAGTTCAGTTCCTTCTTTCTACAACACCATTCTAATCTGGTGAACCAAGCATGGTATGTTGGGCAACAATCCCATTTTCTTGAAGGAACTTCGCAAATGGTCCAGGCGCTTATCCATCTTCAGTGTATCTATCGTAATACTCCCCACCTCTATCAGTTCTTACTATCTTTATGAGTTTTCCACATTGTTTCTCTACTTCAGCCTTAAATATTTTAAAGGCATCTAATGCTTCATTCTTGTTATGAAGCATGTAGAGATACAGAAACCTCGAGTAATCATCAATAAAGGTAATGAAGTACTTCTGACCATATGCATCAATGTCTAGACAGCATATGTCAGAATGTATGATTTCTAATATGGTTGAACTCCTATTGGCACCTTTCTTAGACTTGTTGGTTTGCTTACCCTTGATGCAATCCACACAAGTGTCGAAATCAGTAAAATCAAGAGTACTAAGTATTCCGTCATTTACCAATCTCTTAGTTCTATTTATGGAGATATGACCTAATCTTCAGTGCCATAACGTGGATGAGTCCTCATTCATGACACATCTTTTAGTGCCAGTTCGAACATGCAAGGCGTTATGAGCAGTGTCATTTTGCAAATCAATAAAGAAAAGACCATCAAATAAGGTACCATTCCTAACAATATCGACTTAAAATATATCAATACTGTTATTTGAAAATTGAAAGGAATATCCATAAGGTACCAGCCTAGAAACAGAGATTAAATTTCTCGAGAAACTAGGAATATAAAAGGTCTTTTCTAATTGCAAAATAAAACCACTCCCAGGAACTAAGGTGCACGTTCCAACGCCTTCAACATGCGAGCACATCTTGTTTCCTGAATAGATGCTCTCCTCATTTCCCACTAGCTTCCTTAGGTTTGTCATACCCTGTAAGGAAGTCGAAATGTAAATTATAGATCCAGAATCAATCCACCATGTGTTATGATTAACCTCAACCATATTTGATTCAAAACAAACATATGAGAGTGGATTACCTTTCTTAACGAGCCACTGCGGAAGCTTGGCACAGTCCTTCTTCATGTGTCCCTTCTTTTTACAGAAGAAACACTTGGATTCTTTCTTAATGTCAGCTTGGGCAGGGATTTTCCCTTTTCCTTTGTTCTTGGCTCGATCCTTGGTCTTTCCTTGGCTTGCAAAAAATGCACTTTCACCTGATTCCATAAGCAGCCTTCCCTCCTCTTGAACACACATGGTCATCAATTCATTGATGGTCCACTTATTCTTATGTGTGTTGTAGGATATCTTGAATGGTCCATACTGCTTTGGTAGAGTGTTCAATATGTAGTGCACAAGAAAAGACTCAGACGTCTTTACCTCTAGTTTCTTGAGTTGGGCCGTTATATCTATCATGGCCATTATGTGCTCACGCACTCCTTTGACACTGGTGGGCCTCATCGATGAGAACTTCATTATCAGGGTGTTGGCCAACGCTTTGTCTGAAGTGACAAACTGATCATCTATGGCCTTCAGTAAGGTCATAACGTTGGTATGCTATTCAACAGAACCACGTATCCTAGCAGATATCTTTGTCTTAATATACATGACACTAAGGCGATTGGATCGCTCGGAGCGTTCATGTAAAGCTACTTGAGCAGGAGTGTTGGTCTCAATCAATACGGGCTCGTCTTTCCTTATAGCATAGTCTATATCCATGCACCTTAATTGAAGGAGAACTCTCTCCTTCCAAACCTTGTAGTTCTCTTCATCTAACTCGAGAACTTTCAGGTTAATGCTAGCCTGAGGAAACACTGCATATAGAAAATAAACATGCTTATGTATTTAGAATTTTTTAGGCAAACTTAATTATGTCTACCAATGTAAACATATTTTATTAATGAATCTCAAACATAAAACTTGCCTGTGGGCTAAAGTTCTAATTCTAATAGATTCATATCATAATGATAAAACTATCAAATTATATCATTTCCTAATTCCTGTGGGTAAATTAAGAAACTAATTTGATATTTTATCCTAATTAGTTATAAAATTATAATAAAAAATTCCTATGGGATAAAATTTATTATAACCTTATAACTAATTACAATTTATGTCTAATATCATTATGTGATTTTACAAAAAAAAAATAATTTTACTTAATTAAGGTTGCCGTGGCTAAGCCCTAATTAAATAAATTATAAATCACTTAGACATATTGATAAAATTCTAAGTTTATTCATATTTTAAAAATTGCAATTATCATAAGGCAACTTTAATTCCAAATAATATGAATAACTTAGCTACATGTGCTTTTAGTATAAAAATAACAAAATTATACATATTCAAAATGAGCACATATACACATTCAAATCAAATTTTCATAATCATAATTTTATGATAATTTTCACAAAATTATTCAATTTAAAATTACAGCATTTATAAAAATTCCAAATTCATGAAAAATCCTCATAAAATCCAAAATAATGAGAAGTTTTTATAATTATTTTAATTTTGTGAAAATAATCCAATTATTCATAAAATTATGAAAATTACAAAACTAAAAATTTGATATAAAACTATCAAAAATATAATTATTTGGCCTTAATTAATTTTAATTGTCTAAATTAAATAAATCTTTAAGGCCTAATAAATTAAAACCAATGGCCCTTTTATTCAAATATAAAAGCACAACCCAAAACAGCCCAAGGTTGACTAAAATAAAGCCCAAACGGTGGCCCTAAAACAGCCCAAGGTTGACTAAATAAAGCCCAAACGGTGGCCCAAACTAGACAGCCCAATAAGGGTTAATTACCTTTTTTTTACAGTTGTACAGTTGTACTGTAGAACCATCGGGCGCATGTAATTCATGGACCCGCATTCAACACTTTGGCGCGTGAATCCCACGCGCCAGTGCCAATATCGGGCGCGTGCAACTCTTCGCCCGAACGGGTAGCTTGTAGAATTTTTGGGTTTTTGACCCGACCCGGCTTAAAACTCCTTCAAACAGTCCCGTTTTTCATGTATTTTTCATCCTTAGAGCTTTACAACTATAGATTATATGCTTGGGAACCAGAAGGAGCCCTCTTTTATTACTAACGAGAGCATGTTAATTATGGCAATAAAATCATGTTTTAACCATCATAAAATCGTGCTTTTAATAGCTAAATATTGAGTTGAAATTCAACGTGAAATTATGGACCATATCCAGAATTGGTCAACCAAATATTTATTTCCATAATTGTGGAGATATACTAACAGCAGTAAGACAGCTTGATTTTGTTCAGTTTTGGCTGAGCTATTTGGATGGCTGATAGCTCTTGAGATGGGGAACAACTCTTATGAAGGAACCTTGTTGATTGGGTGAGTGTAGAGAGGTGTTTCACAAGGGAGAACTTAAAGGAAAGTTAAAGCAAAGTGAAGGTGACGAGCTACAATTGCTGGTTGGCTAAAACAGAGATGATAATCTCTAGGCTTTTTTTATTTTTAAGGTTATTTAATATAAAATATTCAGCCCATGTGATAACCGCAATTTTCTTAAACCAAATATGAACTCAATATGTAATTTAATGAATATAAAACAATAATGTAATTTGTAGATTTCAAATATATAGTTATGGCTCATAATTACTGAAATAAAGATTTTGAGAATAGAAGTCAAAAGTGACATGAGAACTACACAAATACCTAATTGCGTTGTGTTTAAATCGATATGGAAGGAGTACTCAAAATTTTACGTATAGGTTACGCACATGCGTGAGTCAACAAATGCATGCAATGTGCTTGTGTGCATGCGTATGTAAATTAAATGCATGCAACGTGCATGCATACATGGGAATGTATGTGCTTACATAAAATAAAAATATAATTAATTATATAACTAAAGAGTCAAGTGAAATAAGATTAACTTAATACACATATAAAAGATATGTATAAGTATAGAGATGTACATATATGTATATATATTATACATGTAAGTATAAATATTTGCACATACAAATAAATATGGGATAAAAATGAATATATATATATACACACACACACAAATATATTTAAATAAAATATATAAGTATTTGTGCAAGTGCATATACATGAATATGGACGAATATAAGTGTAATAGAAAGAAAATAAATAAATAAATAAAATATAACTATAAACATGATATTTATTTTATGAAATTATAAGATGTAAGCATAAAATGTAGGTATAATAATATATATATATATGAAAAATGTATATATTTTATAAAATATATATGTTTTAAGATATAGAATAAATAAATTATGGAAGTAAAAAATATTAAAATATGTATATGGTGACAAAAAAAAAGATGATAAATGTAATATAAATAGGAATAAAATATAACGTAATAAAAAGTATTTTTATATAAAAATTAAGTGGATGATTTGGTGGGAAAAATCCCACCAAATCTCAACCTGGCAGGATGTCTGCGTCCAAGGCAGACCTATGCTGCTTCACTTTGCTTTTTATAAAAAAAAAAGATAGAAAAGAAAGAAAAGAGAGAAAGGATGGAAGAGTGAACCGGTGAGAAGGGAGAGAGAGCTGGACCAGGGAAAGAAAGGAATAGAGTTGGAGCAAGGCTGTTGAAAGGGAGAGGAAGCCGACAGCACCGGACCAAGGCAGCAGAGGCGCAAATCGGGGCCAAAACAGGGAACTTTGGGTGGCTTAGACAGGGGCAAATGAAGGCAGTGTAATAGTGTATTGCTAAGCTAGAACTAAGGCTGAACAGAGGCTAGTGCTAAAGCGTGATTGAAGAAAAGGATTCTAACCTGCTGTAAGCGTAACAAGAAGAGGAAATTTAAGGTGTATGTGGCAGTTCCAAGAGGCTGAATACAGTGGCATTTAAGGGCTAGTGTAGGTGTTGCTTAAGTACTGTTCGAGCGAAAAAAAATTGATGGGTTTTTAGGGGTTACTACCAGGTGTTTCACGAGCTGAAAAATACTTAGTTCAGGGCTATGTTGAAGCGATGAGAAGCAGGGAAGAAGGCTGGCATTTGAACTGTGTTTGATGACTGGAAATGATGTGGTTCAGGGTGGTGTTTTAAAAAAGCTGTATTAGATGGTGATATAGACTAAAAATGGTGGCTGTTTAAAGGAGTTTAGGCTAAAGTGAGAGGGGAGAAGCAGCATTGGAAGTGACATGGAAATAGGGCTGAAATAGATGAGGTTTTGCGGTGCTACTGGGAGGCATCTGTCATGGCTATATGAAGGGCCTTTTAAGGCTGTTTCAGGCAGTGAAATAGTGACAAAAAAAAAAGGGGGAAATGATCAGGGGCTGTTTGACAAGGCTCATGCAGGGCAGATTAGGGGTTTTTAACTGGCTGTTTAAGGCTGTTAAAGTGCTGAGTTATAAAGGGTTTTCAAGGTGGTTTAGTGGCTAAAGAATGCTGGTCGTTCGGAGTTTTGGTACAGCAGAAAACAATGCTATTTTGGGGTTCTCCTCTACTCTTATAACAAAGGAGGGTACAGGGTTGATGTTGGCTGGAACAAAGGGCATTTTGGTGTGTAATCAAGGGCTCAAAACCGAGCTTGAGGGGAAGAGCAAGGGTAATTCTAGGTTGCTATTCGAATGCTGAAATTTTGGAATTCTTCAAAGTTAATGCTAAGGGACTTATTGTGGCTAAACTAGGAGGGGAACCAAGAGGCAGAGAAGAAGGAAAAGAAAAGAAAGGAAAAAAAAAAGAAAGGAAAGGAAAGAAAAGGATGAATAAGCTCATGACTAACTCGAGCTAAATCGAAGGTCGGTAAGACCAAAAATCATATTAAATTACTATAAAAAATTATTTATAGTTTAATTGATCAATATTAAGTCAAATTACTTATATTTGAATGTGTAGCGCGACGTATAGGCAATAATACGAGTCCAGTTAAGCTCAGCATATGTGCACGTTATGCGAGGAATCGTTAAGACGTTTATTTAATTCAGATTTAGAATTTTATTGTATAGATATAGTTAGATTGTGTGATAATGATGATTATTAAAGGTTGAGGCTTAATGATATATAAGGAATAATATGCCTATGGTAGGATGACAAATTGATGAAATGATTGAGTGATGTTAGTATTGTGATTAAATGATTTTACCGTTATCATAAAAGTTGATAAGATAATATTTAAATATACGCGAAATATTAAGAAGACCCATATTTGATGGTAGGGGTCTTAGTATCGATATTGAAAAATAAATGTGATTAAGTTGATTGGTAAATGTTGTGAAATGAAATTGAATGTTGTAGAATGATAGGAAATATTGAATTGATTTGTTAGATACAATCTTGTTGAAATCAAAGGAGATGAATTTGAGGAATTAAAGAGAAATGTGTAATGATGTTAAGCAGGATATAGGTGATATATCAATGTGTTTTGAGGGTAAAGATTAATGGCGGAATTGACATTATAGTTACCACTATTCAAATGATATTGCATCGATACAATTCGTGAGCATGATAGTAAATCGTTTTAAACTCAGGTTTTAAATTGTATTGCCTTTTAAGTATACTTTGTTTATAACTTGAGATTTTGAAAGGATTTACTCATGCGATATTTATATGAATACTTCATAAGTTTTCTATATTTTTGTCGTGCATTGTAAATGGTCTTTAGGATACTCACATTCTTCTCATGTAACATCTAGAATTATAAAATTCCAAACCAAAATTTTCCTTTCCACTTCTATTTTTCTCATTCAATTATTTGGTATCAGTCGATTTGCATTCGACGTCGATGTAAGTTCAATATACAATTTTCATTTCAATTATATCTTTATACCATTAAATAAATTAATCCATAAATAATAAATATAAAATCAGAATAAAATCTATAATATAATATTTATAATTCTTATTTATAACAATTCAATGTAATTACGTTCCACAAACTTCATATACATTCTTTAATCAGTCATTACACTATTTACATCCCAGTATTTATCTAACACTGCTGTGCATACACTAGTCTGAATATAAATATGAAATTCTACATATACCTGACCACTGAGCACTTTAAACTTTTAGTAAGTTCTTCAATTACCTATTGCAGCAGATGGTGCGTACACTGTGAGCTATCTGGGATGGTGAGTAAGGAGGTGAGCTTTGGGGAAAGATTAGTAAGAAACATATATAAAAGTGTATACTATATACAGTTAAATAAAAATAATTTATTTAAACTAATTTCGAAAGAGGCATATTAAATGTAAATATTAAAATGCAATGAAAACACTTATTTCCTAATGGTTCACTAGGGTACGATATGCTATAGGAAGGATACTATAGTTGACTAGATAACTAGATGAAGTATAGGAGGTACTTTGAAATACTTGTCGTGTTCTGGTTCTTAAATGCGACTATAGGGAATAAACGGATGTTGATGGAATAATTATGCAATATAAAGCATTAATAATTTCATATAGTTTCCAATCAATAACAATGTATAAAATAATTTTATTTTAAACAATTTCATGATGCAATTACAATATGCAATTTTAGTAAATAATATAGTAACAATTTCAAGATCATGCAATAATGCAATAATTTCAATAATTTTGTTTAGTGCAGTAAAGCGATTCATTTAAGCTCATTAAAATAGAATAAATGCACTTGTATTGGGAAAACATATATTGGAAAAATCGTATCACTTCTTTCGTCAATTTCCAATCAAATCATGTATTGTCCTCGAAAATCAAATCATTCAATAAATCAATCATCTGTTAAATATCACATATTAGTAAAAAAACAATCTCCTAAAGATTCATGCATGCACTATATCCCGTAAGGGACCTATATAGTAAGGCCAGGAAATTCCTTAGCCAATCCTACGAAGCACTATAATGAATGGCCATTGTCGATCACTTGCAGTTTGCACTAGTCAGGTACTCACTGCGTAAACATGTGGGTTTGACCATAATTCCCACGATTATATCATGTAAAGGGAAAGGTCTAGGACGTCTCTCCAACCTAATCATCACTGTCTCGTATGCACGGTCATCAGGGAGACATCAATTTCATAAAATCATTTCACATAAATCAATCATGTAAGTTATTTCATGAAATGCATTTCATGTAAATTATTTCATGTAATTCAAATTATGTAAATTGTTTCATGTAATTTAATTCATATAAATCGTTTCTTGTAATTCTATCCATGTAAATCACTTTATATAATGCAATCCATGTAAATCATTTCATATAATGCAATTTGTATAAATCATTTCATATAATGTAATTTGTATAAGTCATTGCATGTAATGCAATAATAATAATAATAATAATAATAATAATAATAATATATTTCATGTAATTAAAATCATATTTAGACTTGTATGAGAGAAAAATAAATTTCTATTTGCCTGTTTGAAAGAATTGACTGTGAATCAGTTACGATTAGATTTCGAAATTTACGATGAAATTAAAACATTTCTTATGCAACTCTTATATATGTTTCTTACCTCTATTTTTGTGCAGTATGAAATTCGATAATACCATTTACGCCTCTTTGTTTCCTGACTTAACACTGCACAATAAATTCCAAACTATTTTAAAAATTCCATATTGTGATTCTAATAAATACTCTATTAATTTCTATTTCCTATTCATCATCAACAATTAATTTATTTTATTTTATTTTCTAATAAATACCAAAGTATAATTTCAATTATATCTTATTCTTTCTTTAATTTTCATGTTACCAATAATTTCAATTTCTATTTAAAATCTCATATATAACTATAATAGATATTTCTATAAATTTCTATTTTCTATTTAGTATACCTCCATAATTTACTTATTTATATTCCTACTAAATGTCTTAACATAACTATATTTAAATTGAAATTTTTTCTTAATTATAATTCCACTACTAATTTGATATATTAAATATAATAATTATTTTATTAATTCTTATTTTCTATTTTATTACTTTTCATGATAAAGTTATTTTATTACTAATTAAATATCCAATTTAGCTAAAATTAAATTATCTCATTCTCCAAATTTTAATTCTTATTAAAATTCTATTATCTTTAATCATTTACTATAGCCAATATTTCATTATTATATTATATTCATTATTTTCTAATTCAAATTTTTACGATTAATCTTTATTCATTATTAATATTAATTCACTATTTGCTTATATTAAAATTACTTCCATGTGATTTGTTCTCACAATTAATTTATTTTATTTTCTATTAATTAACACAATATAATTTACAATTAAATCATTTTTTTCCTCCACCTAATTTCTTCAATAATCCTGTTAACTTAGTTCATATTTCTTTAACCTGTAAATTATTAATTTAACATGAAACCCTTACCAATTTCCACTTGTTCAATTACATACTGTTACTCAAACTCATTCTTTTCTAATTTTAATTTCATTAATAATCTTTGCTTACTTTGCATATTTATTATACACCCTTTAATTATTGAATTACTTCAATCTCATACAATTTATCCTTGACTCAATGTTTCCCCTTTTTTATACATCATCATGCATATTTAAATTTAATTCACAATTAATGTTAATTCATCCTATATGTGTTATTCCTTAACTATAATCTTATAAAATTTACATGAAAAACTCACACATTAGGCCATAGTCAAGTTTCAGATTTGTCCATATTTAATTATTTTCCCCAATTTTAACTTTACAATAACTCTTAATTTATCATTATATAAATTTTTATATTTATCTTTTATCAAAACTACATTAGCATTTTTTTTTTGTTTTCCTTTCTTTTCTTTTCCTGTTTCTGTTTGTTCACTGCCGGCAGCTTCTATTTTTTTCCATCCAAACCGTAAGCTTCCCACTACTATATCCTCATGTTTTCATTATTCAATCAACTCTAATTTTATGCATTTTTTTTACTCATTTAGGACTATCATCAAACACTTTCAACTCTTTAAAATATCCTCATCTTCCTCCAGCCCCTGTTCTGGCCGATTACACCATCATCGTGCCACTTCAATATAGTTTCACAAATTATCATCTAATTTAAGTTCCAACCAATTCCTTTCATCAATTATCACTAATTTCTACCTAAAATTCATCAAAATCAACAAAGTTTCCCATTTCTATACCATAGCCGAATCTCCCTATTCTTCCGCACTGTTATTTAATTCAATTCCCAAAGCTAAAATCACACCATCTATGAAATAACCAGATATAGCTAAGATCAAACAAAGCATCACCAAACCTCACCTCCCACCTTTGCCGAATAGAACTGCCCCAAAACCAATTCTGTTTCCTCCTCGTCAACCCCCCTAATTCCAGCTTTATGGTGATCTTGAAGTGAGGAAGAGGTTTAGAGAAGAAGATTGGATGACTAGGTGAAGAAAAGATGGGATTTGTACAAGGAACTGTGAAGAAAATCGCGCAGTAGAAAAAGGCAGGGGAAGTCGGTGTGAAGCTGATGAAAAATGGCTGAATTTGGTCTGGTTTTGTCTTCTTTATTGTTGTTTCATCCAATAAAAAATTGACACATGGTTAATTAATTAAATTTTATTTTTTATTTTTCAAAAATTACACTTTTACCATTCCAAATATCTTATTATTTCAATTTTTTTCAGATTTAATTTTATTTAAATTAAATTTAATTAATTTAGGTCAATTGTGGTAAACTTTGACCAATTGACCAGCCCCTATGTTAAATGATTATAATACCCTTCACACTTTCCTTAATTTCAATTCTATCCAAACATTATTTTAATATTTTATATTTTCAGATTTTACATTTTATTTTTATTATTTTTCATTTATTTAGATTAAACATAATTAAAGGTTGACTATTAAGATGGTTGGACCGGCCATGGGTAGCAAAATTATCAAACTACCCTTTATCGACATCTTTTGCTTTATTCGCGTAATTCAATTCACGGGCTGGATCCATATAAAACTTCTTTACGTGAGAATTATTCTATGACAGTCTGTGGGTTCAAAGTCAATTTAGTTTGACCGTGATTCAGAAAAATTCTTCCAGGGAATGGACACGATTGCCATTTTCGAATTTTGTTTCTCACTTTTCAAAATACATTCAAATGAGGTGATTTTGAGATGCAAATTAATGCTATATTCATATTTCACCTCAAATAGCGTCATTCTAAGGTCTCACTTCGATCTAGACAGAGAAAGTTCTGGTAGGGCCCTCACCGAGTACCTCCTTGAACCTTATCGAACAAGCCCTTCATTAAATATTTTTAACAATAAATTTTCTCTTTTAAATTCCTACATTATGGAGCTTATATCAAATATAAGAAAATTGGGGTCCTCACATCTCATCATGCTGTTTCAACATAATTAATATATTTCTTGGTTTTGCTATAACATTTGTCATATCGGTCACTATACTTTGCTCTTTCACAGCCAATAAACTAGCAAAGGAATGTCCTTCTAGCTATTGTGTAGCTAAATGATTATGCATCCCATATACTATTTTCACTGCCCAATCATCGTCACTTTCTAATTTCATCCCTTGTAACTCGAATGGACAATTACACTTCTTTGTTCCCATTCCCAAGAGACGGAATTCATCTCTGTTTGACTTATATGTTTCATACCTTTCACATACAAGTCAAACTCTAGGTTTTCTTCGGGGAACACCAACTTCTGATGATCTAATCACAATAACAAAACCTATGTATCTTCCAAGCTTTCTAGCCTATGTGATCAAAGGATTTCGACTATTGAAAACCTAAAACAAAATAAATTTAATAATTACTTTTTTCTACTATATTCTATTAAAATATTATATTAATTTTAAGTATACTTACTTGGTTAGTAGTAAATGCATGAATACAGTCAAATATTTCTTCACGGACACTTTTCGATTCTCCACTGTACACTATCCTTTTGTCTTTCTACAAATATTAAACAAAGTAATTAATTATAATTATTATTAATAAATTATATAATAAAAATGATTAATTATAATTATCAAAATATAGTTGTACGCACAAGTCAATTTGTGCAAAAGCACTATACCTGCCCAAGACATTTTGCACAATAATAAGTTTTCTGCATAAGCTATCTTGCGCAAGAAACTTATTTCAACGCAAGTTTCCTTGCACAAAAATGACCTATTCGCGCAAGCTAGCTTGAGCGAAAATGACATCTCAACACAAATAAACTTGTGTTAAAATAGAATGTTTTGCGCCAATGTACTTGCACTGGGATGAAATTTTCGTGCAAGATGACTTGCAGATAAGTATCTTCCCAGTGCAAGCCAACTTGCGTTGGGTTTTTGCTTCCCATGCAAATTCGATTGCGTGGGAAGCAAAATCAAGCAAAAAAAAACCTTACCTCTTCTCCTTCACCTTCGGTTCCTTCACTTTCAATGCTTTCGTATTCTTCATAGCTATTATAATAGCTACTCTCACTTAGTTTTTCATTTTTTTGTGAAAGAAAATGGAATTTAGGGTTTGAAAAAAAAGTAACGAGGAAGAAACGTAAGAGAAGAATAAGCATAAGAAAGGGAAAAAAGAGAGGGAAAATGGGAAAAGTAAGGAGAATGTATAATATATAAAATAAAATTTGTTCTTTTTTGTTTAAACAATATGAAATATTTTTTGCAAAAAATATTAAAAATTGTCTCGTGCAAGAAGATTTGCACAAGACCTATGGTGTAGCGCAAGGAGCCTTGCACAAGACCTATGGTTTTGTGCAAGGCTTCTTACGCAAAACCCATAATGTTGCGCAAGGAGCCTTGTGCGACACATATAGTAATATGTAAGGAGCCTTACGCGAGAAGCATGGTATCATGCTAGGAGTCTTGCACAAGACAGATGGTCTCGCGCATGCTCAAGGAGCCTTACGTGGGACCATGGGCGGGAAAAGAAATTTTATGGGGTTAAAATATTCAATTCAAGGGGTAGATTTAGGTTTTTTTTTTGGGTGGGGTATATTTAGAAGTTTTCTAGTTCAAAACATAATTTTCCTTACGAGCCACAAAAATTTAGTGGAATACCTAATTTGCCCTTCCTTACCTTTCTTCCTTTTATCCTTGTTTTTGGTTTCCAAATCCATCAAAATTTCTCTAACCTAAACCATAACTTAATAATTTCTCAATTTTCATTTTATTTTGTTGTTGCTCAAAATAATAATGATGTATTACTAACATAAGAACTTTGAAAGTTATACCACTGGCTACCAAGAGCTCTATAGGAAATAAAGAAATCATAGAGATGTTCCCTGCTTGCGCACTCTAATATTTAAGTAAGAAGAGTTTTACAAAGTTTTAATAAGGCAAATAAAGATTAATCCCATTTAGAACATACTTGTCATCTATTTATACAAGTAAATTGGCACATAATTACCTTTTTGACTGTGGGTTAATGATATAACCCAAACAACGCAGATAGTCCCACGTAATTCTCTCATAAAATCGTTGAAAATATTTTTAGAGAATTACTTGGTTAATTGTGGACTTAATTTCATGTAATTAAACTTGCATAAGGTTTAAATGATTTTGGAAATTAAGAAAAGCCTTATTTTAAAGTTATTTTAGCCTAAAAATTCAATTTAAGCTTAGGGATCAATTCCCTTCCCTTAGGCATCAATCCTCCTTCAAAGTTAGTAGCTATCCTCTATTTTAAAAAACCAAGAGATTGATCCCCTTAAAAGAGGCATTGATTCCCCAAGCTTTTTAAGCCAAGTTTTCATTATTTTTAATTAGAGGGATCGATTCCCCCTTAGAGGCATCAATCCCCCTTTGTTCTTCAAGCACCCAACGACTTTTTTTTTTTGTGTCTTGCAATGGGACTTTAACATTAAATGTTCCACCAAACTTCTCCAACACCAAAAAGAGTATAAATACAAGCATTTAAGATCTTGTGACTTAAGAGAAACAATTTGCAAACTACTTTAATCTTGAACAAGTAATCTTAAGCTAGAAATTCTTATATTCATCTCATTCTTCATCATTGTACTCAGTAAACTTGTAAACACTTACCAAGTGAGGTTTCTTTAGTTTACACAAAAACTATCTATTCTTAAATCTTGTAATCAAGGGAAGAGTTACCCTTGTGAGGCTAACTTGTGAGAGTTGGGTAGTCTCTTGCTAAGTGGGTTTGAGGGTTTCTTCCTAAATCATAAAAGGAAGTGTAAAAGATCTCACGAACCTTCAAAGAGGTGCACAAAGATTCACTTGAAGAGTGGAATTGACATCCTTGACGATAAACTCAAGAGGAGAGGTCGTAGGCTCGTGTATGGCTGAACCTTTATAATTCTTGTGTTTACAGTCTCTCTTCCTTTATCTATTTACTTTGAGCAATTGAATTTTCATATTAATTATGTTTGTTTGTGTGTTTTGGTTGAAACTTAACTTATGGTAGAAAAATTAGTGATAAACCAATTCACTCCCCTTTCGGTTTAAGTCAACAGATGTAATTAGAATTATCAAGATCATTCATTTTCCAGAAATCATCATGCTTCACATATTATCAATTATTAACAATTACACCGCATGCACCACATGAGCTATTGTACCCTCATTAGGCAGTAGTTCACACATACATAAGCAATATCATTATCTCATATTACTCACACGAATTTCAATCATATCACAACCTCATTTCTATTTGCATAACATATCAAAACATCATTATTCCATCCTCAAACCATCATGGTCACATGTATATCTTATGATTGTAGTGTCTTATTCTTATAAATCCATAAGATAACATAAGTCATTTTCCATGATAAATCACCTTATTATATCATTCATAGTTAGATACTCCAAGGTAAGCTCCCTACAAAGTCATCTTATGACCTGATATCACTATTCACACAACTTAACAATCATATCTATCCTACTCAAACTCAATATTTCAAGCATTTATCAAACTTAAGCAAAATGATACTAATTCAATTTATACATGTCACTTACCAACACTCCCAAACTCAATATTGTGCATTTGAGACTACCTTTAACTGAGCCTCACAAGCATCACTAAGGAGGTATTAAATAACAATAATTAAGCGCATCAATTAGTTCACAACCCTTTCTCGTACACTGTGAAATCCCCAAATTTCTGTAATTTTACCATATTTGTATAGTTTTCCAACTTAGAGTATTTAAATAAATATGAGAATTTGATATATAAATGATATATGGGACATATATGGAATAAAAGGAATTGAATGGTCAAATAGTCAATTAGTCAAAGAGTCAATGGCTAAGATGAGATGATTAATTGGATAAAAATGCATTTAATGAAGCTCTTTATGTGTCATTATCTTCAACAAGGGCCGGCAGCCATTTCACTCTTGCTCTCAAAATTTTCCTAAGTTTCTTTCCTACTTACCTTAACAAACAAGCAATTCCTGTCATCAAATCGTAAAGCTTGCTTAACGAAAATCGATCCTCATCACTAACTCTACTCATACCTGTAATATGAAGAGTTGAATCAAAGGAATTGAGGAGATTTGATTTCCTGTTATTTTTGCTATTGAAAAAGGTAAGAGATGAAGTGAGTTCAGTTAATTTGGTCCATGGTTGGGAGTCATATTGAGTTGGTATAATACGTTTACAGAGGTTTCTTAAAAGTTTGAATCATTACTGTAATTTCAGCTTGAAGAGTTGAAAGGAAAAGAATTTGGTGCAACCAAGTGATTTGCAATTGCGAAGTTATTTAAGGTAAGGAATATATGTAACGGACGTAGGGTGACTATGTCCGCATGTTTTGGATGTTTTGGGATGAAACACAAGCTGTTTTTATGCAGGAAGTTTAAATTCGAGTTTTGCTTGTAAGTTACCAAATGGCTAGGAGCAGCCAACTACCTTAAGTAGCAGCTGACTGCCCCAAGTAGCAGCCGACTACCTAGAAACAACCAAAGCGTAGATTTTCAAAAATCGATGCAAACTAGTCGACTGCTATATAAGCCAATCGACTGTTATTTTCCAGAAAGCATTATGTTTCAAACCAGTCGACTACCATTTACTTGAAAAGCAATCTATTTGCGAAAACAGTCGAATGCTATATGGACTAGTCGACTGCCCTGTTTTCAGAAGCATTCTGTTTCAAAACCAGTCGATTGCCCCATGTGTTTCAAAATTTCGAAATATCAAAATTTTAAAAGAAAATAATTTCGATAAATCAAATTATGTGGTAGCAGCCGACTGCCCTATAAAACCAGTCGACTGCCCTATAAAACCAGTCGACTGCCATGTTTGTAAATGAGGTTTTAAATCCTACTTTATATAAGTACATTTGAATTACCAAAAAGAAATGTATGACAAATGTTTTGAGACTATGAACTACTTGATGATCGTGCCCTATCTGTATTTGTACTTGACTGAGGAACTCTAGTCCGGTCTTCAGTGCCATAAATGTCACCTCACTAGTGTTTATCGTGGCCTATCGACATTTGGCCAATTGTCTCTGTTATATGTTTGGCTAGGGTAGGATTCCTGACCCTTACGAGGGTACGCCACTTATTTGACATCTCTCGGGATTATCCCTTATGGGATATATTTGTTGTATCTCCGATGAGATTTATCTAGTGCATGATTCCATTGAAATACTAATAGTCTCCATGTTATTTGAAAGATATATGTACATGTGACTTTACGTGATTTGAAAAACGTGAAAGTATTTGAAGTATTTGAATAATTGCCTATGTGATTTCAAAAGAAAAAAGAAATCAAAAGTATTTGAATTACTCGATTTTAGTTGTACATGATATTGTAAGGAAGTACATGATATATGCTTTATAATGATTTTACATGACATTATAGAGTCAAGTAGGAAAACTGCATATAGAGGCATAGTACGCTCTTTTACATGTGTTTCTTACTGAGCGTAAACTCACTCCTTTACAATATTTTTTCATCCAAATTATTTGAAGTGATTCATGCTCTAGATAGAGGAGCTCACTTTTGGGATCTTTTAGTATACCTTCGAGACATGCTTCCTAATTATCCCTTGAAGGTATAATCAGTTGGCCATATAATTCAGCTATTGTACAGTACAATAATACATTGATGTATATTATAACAGTGGGGATATAGGATATGTACGTTATGTGAGATCCTGATGTATTTGACGTATGTGCATATGTGAAAATTTTTATTCATATGAAGTTTCATATTCCATCATAAATGATAAAACATAAAGTGTGCAAGAAGGAGAAAGGATGACATTGACGAACGAGCCTAAGTACCCCTTATGTTAAAAGAAAAAGTTAAGTGATATTTAATTGGTATTTGATAAAAAGTAGAGGTCGTGGGTCACGACAAAGATTAGTATCAAAGCAGGTTAGTCTGATGTTTGTCGATGTCATTAGGTTAGAAATAGTGTATATCTCCAATGTACTGTACTTGTCTGGATACTTATGCATAGTATAATTGTTTTAAAGTTATACTAAATCATGTTAATTGGTGGTGACAATTACAGAATGAGTACTCGAAGAAGGGGTACTAATAGAGGACGAGGACGAGGACGGGGCCGTGAGGAACCACTCCCAACACAATCTCCTCCATCTTCACCGCATAGCCTGAATACTAGGCTAGCTAAGATGGAGAAGCATATGGAAACTATGGCCACAATGTTCACACAGTTTATGTCAAACTTTCCGAGTGTGGCCACTAGTGCACCAGCAGCTACTCCTACCGTTCCTCCTACTCCTACAGTACCGCAGTTGGTAGCATAGACAGAGTTGCCCCCATCAGCCCAAGCTTCTGAAAGGTGTGATCCTAAAGCTTATTGTAGTGTTACCTTAATTAAAGAATTTAAGAAACTGGATCCGCCTAAGTTTAAAGGGGACAGTGATTTGTTGGCAGCGGAGAATTGGGTGAAAGCGGTCACTAAATCGTTCGATTATATGATTTGTACCGAAAGAGAAAAGGTGGGATTGGCTGCCTATTTGTTAGTGGACGATGTAGAATCCTGGTGGCAATCCACTAAGACAATATTAAAGGCTAGACATTCAGAGGTAACGTGGGATATATTTTTAGAAGCATTCAATGAACAGTACGTCCCACGCACTGCCTAGAGGAGGTTGCAAGTAGAAGTCTTGAACTTGACTTAGGGGAATATGACGGTTAGTCAATATGAGTCAAAGTTCACTATATTGAGTAGATTTGATCCGGAAGTATTGAGGAGAGAGTAGCACAAGACCTACAAATTTATGGAGGGATTAAGACCTTCTATTAGGTCTAAGTTGTACCCTTTGGATATCACTATATATGGAGAGGCCGTTCGTAAGGCTTAGTTGTGTAAGCAGGACTATGAGTTTCATCAAACTGATTTCTGAGCCAAGGGCAAAGGCAAAGAACAAATGAAGCGGAAGTCAGACGAAAGAGCCTTTAATGATAGATATCCGTATAGGAGAAATAGACCTTCTGAAAGAACTTCAACAGGTAAAAAATTAAGTTATAAGAGAATGATTTTTATCTTAAATCGATGATTTGTCGTAAATGTGTTGAATTTTGGAGTTATATGATGGTTATGGTACAGGGACTCCTAGATCCACCAGAATCAAGATAAATGATGAAAGATCTCGATATTCAGTTGGTAGTACCGCTAGCTCGCCGAGGAGTATGATGCAGAAATGCGAGCATTGCGGGAAATTCCATGGGTCACAGACATGCAGCATGGCAACTGGGGCTTGTTTTTGGTGTGGAGAGCAGGGACATCATATTAAAGATTGTCCCAAGAGGAATTAGAGGGTGCCCAAGGAATCATAGAAGGCCACCCAGCCTCAGCATAAAGCCACTGCTACAGAGAAAGGAAAGAAACTCGTGACTCAGGGTCGAGTATTTGTTATAGATAAGGAGTCCGCTGATGCCTCATTTGATGTGATTAAGGGTAAGATTTACTTGTTTGACATAAATGTTTTTACATTATTTGATCCAGGCTCTATACATTCATTTGTATCTCCAATGATTGCTGTGAAATTGCCTATTGAACCTGAACCCTTAGGACAATTACTACAAATAAGTACTCCATTTAGGGAATCTCAAATGATGAACATAGTATATCGTAGTTGTAAGCTATGGGTAGGAGAGAGAGAATCGATAACTGATCTAATTCTACTAAATATGCACGGATTTGATGTCATATTAGGGATGGATTGGTTGGCTAAAAATCATGTGATAGTAGATTGCTATGCAAAAAGTGTAATCTTCTCTTCTCCCGTTAGCTATGTTGTAAGTTTTACAAGTGTTTAATGAAAATGAATAGTTATTATTTGAATTATTTGAAAATGAGTTTGATAGATTATAATTGTTATGTGAAGGATTTATAGCATATGTGATGGACGTAGACAAGAAACGTCCTGAACTCCATCAAATTTTGGTAGTCATGGATTTTTCGAATGTGTTTCTGGATGATCTTCCTGGACTTTCTCCAGATAGGAAAATGGAATTTACGATTGAGCTGGCACCAGGAACAGAGCCTATTTCGAGATCACCCTATTGGATGGATTTAGTTGAACTTAGGGAATTGAAGAAGCAGCTTCAGGAGTTACTAGCTAAAGGGTTTATACGGCCAAGCGTATCCCCGTGGGGTACTCCTGTATTGTTTGTCCGGAAGAAGGATGGCAGTATGAGGTTGTGCATTGACTACCGATGGTTAAATAAGGTGACAATCAATTGAAAATTAGGAGTGAAGATGTCCCTAAGACAGCATTCAGGACACGGTATGGCCATTATGAATTCTTAGTTATGCCATTTGGTCTCACTAATGCCCCCGCAGCGTTTATGAACCTGATGAATGATGTGTTCAAACTATTTTTGGACCAGATTGTCATTGTTTTCATCGATGACATATTGGTGTATTCAAGGTCTCGGGAAGAGCATGAGCAGCATTTATGGATAGTTCTACAAACCCTTAGAGATCGAGGATTGTATGCCAAGCTAAGTAAGTGTGATTTTTGGCTAGATCAAATCTCCTTTTTGGGTCACATAATTAATAAAGATGGTGTTTCGATCGATCCATCGAAGATTGAAGCTGTTGTACAATGAGAGAGATCGAAAACAGTTACGGAGATTAGGAGTTTCTTGGGTCTAGCTGGCTACTATCGAAGACTGCCCCATTTGTTTCAGAATTTCGAAATATCGAAATTTTAAAAGAAAATAATTTCGATAAATCAAAATATGTGATAGCAGCCGACTGTCCTATAAAACCAATCAACTGCCATGGTTGTAAATGAGGTTTTAAAGCCTACTTTATATAAGTACATTTGTATTACCAAAAAGAAGTATATGACAAATGTTTTGAGACTATGAACTACTTGATGATCGTGCACTATCTATATTTGTACTTGACTGAGGAACCCTAGTTCGGTCCTCAGTGCCACAAATGTCACCTAACTAGTGTTCATCGTGGCCTATTGACATTTGGCCAATTGTCTCTGTTATATGTTTGGCTAGGGCAGGATTCCTGGCCCTTACGAGGGTACGCCACTTATTTGACATCTCTCGAGATTATCCCTTACGGGATATATTTGCTGTATCTCCGATGAGATTTATCTAATGCATGATTCCGTTGAAATGCTAATAGTCTCCATGTTATTTGAAAGATATCTATACATGTGACTTCACGTGATTTGAAATACGTGAAAGTATTTGAAGTTTTTGAATAATTGCCTATGTGATTTCAAAAGAATAAAGAAATCGAAAGTATTTGAATTACTCGATTTTACTTGTATATGATATTGTAAGGAAGTACATGATATATGCTTTATAATGATTTTATATGACATTATAGAGCCAAGTAGGAAAACTACATATAGAGGCATAGTACACTTTTTTACATGTGTTTCTTACTGAGCGTAAACTCACTCATTTACAATAGTTTTTCATCCAGATTATTTGAAGTGATTCCCGCTCCAGATAGAGAAGCTCACTTTTGGGGTCTTTTAGTATACCTTCGAGACACGCTTCCCAATTATCCCTTGAAGGTATAATCAGTTGACCGTGTAATTCGGCTATTGTATAGTACAATAATACATTGATGTATATTAGAACAGTGGGGATATAGGATATCTACGTTATGTGAGATCTTGATGTATTTGACGTATGTGCATATGTGAAAATTTTTATTCATATGTAGTTTCATATTCCATCATAAGTGATTAAACAT
The DNA here is from genome assembly GCA_031772115.1 of Heritiera littoralis. Taxonomy (NCBI): domain Eukaryota; kingdom Viridiplantae; phylum Streptophyta; class Magnoliopsida; order Malvales; family Malvaceae; genus Heritiera; species Heritiera littoralis. Next base: position 5,788,968 of record JAPDPK010000009.1, read on the forward strand.
AAAGTGTGCAAGAAGGAGAAAGGATAACATTGACGAATGAGCCTAACTACCCCTTATGTTAAAAGAAAAAGTTAAGTGATATTTAATTGGTATTTGATAAAAAGTAGAGGTCGTGGGTCGTGACATACACTTAACACTTAGATCGCACTAAGTTAAATTCAATGTCACACTAACATTTACTTATAGGCCATAGGTATCCTTAGGGTTCCTCATGCCGTTTCAACATATACATATATATAAATATATATATATATATCATACTAACATTCCATAATTTTTTTTTGAGTAGTACATTTTCATTAGAAGTTACAATTACAATCAGCATATTACAATCAGCATATTACATTCCTTAAACAGGTAAACTATGAAAATCATATTACTCAAACTAGGTAAACTAGTAAATAACTATAACTAAACAAATTAGTAAATAACTAAACTAATTCAAACTTACACTTGTGAGACTCGAACTTGAGATTTCAAAATCTCATGACCTCTTTCTTGCCACTAAGCCAAGGCCTCATTGGCTGTATATGAATATAATTAAATCAAAACTTATCACACTTATACATTTACTCCTCTGTTAAACTTAGGGTTAAGTGACAAAATGCCTCCTCTTCAAGGTTTATCTACAAACCAATTTCACCATTCACTTTCCAGCCTTCCATTTTTTAACTGAACTAGGTACAACCTTAAATTTTCATGGTAAAAGGTCAATCATTTGAAGAAAATTGGACCGGGATTTATATTTTAGGATGTTCTTAAAGCCCAACCTTCTTTTCATACTATGGCCCATGTAGATTGCCATGGATAGACAAACACGAAATAAAACTGAAAGACAGCAGCAGAAACACGCAGCACGGAGAAAAGAAAAGAATTCGCAAAATAAAATTGAGCCGTTGAAGAAGAGGAGGAAAAGAAACAAAGAGAAAGAAAGAATAGAGGAATGCATTCACCTTCAATGCTTCGTCGTTTCTTCTGCTTCAGTGCAGCATCATCGTCATCAGTAACTGCTTATTCTTCTTCTTCTACGACTTCCAAGAAAAAGTCTCTTGTCTTCTTGGGTTCCCCTCAGGTATTTAAAACTACTCTGGGAAAAAAGTACATTTTCCTAGGACTACATTTATTTGCTTAAATATATTTGTCAGTGCTATTTCACTTCTTTTCAAACAATCGGTTCCTTTTATTTATTTATTTATTTAATTTTTTCAGGTCTCTGCAACAGTTCTTGATGCTCTATTCAATGCCTCTGCTGCACCAAGTTCTTCTTTTGAGGTATTGAAGAGAAAAAAAGTTTGAAATTTTGATTGGAAGTTTTCAACTTTATATTCATAATTCTTTTGTTTTACCGTATTTTGGTCCTTTTTCAGCTGCTTGATAATGGGTTATTGTTAGTTGTTGGAGATAATATTCATAGATAGTTACCTGAAAATTTTGATGGTTCTAGGCTTTACTGTTGTCCGGTTGTGTTCTACTTAAAGCAACTGTTCAATTACTTTGAACATCGATTTGAAAAGTGGGACTTAGCTTGTAAGTTGGTTTCCCCAATTTTTAATGGATTCTGATATCCAATAAAATTAAATCCAAATTGTGGTGAATTAAAAATTTACAGGCATTCTTTGCATTGTGCCTTGAATCAGTCAGTATATGCCTTGTTAGGCTGAGGACAGAGATTAAAAACCGTGTGCTATTTGCAATATATTTCTATAGTTTTTGTTGATAGTCATTGCTAATTTTGTAATATTTAGGTTGCAGCAATTGTTACCCAACCACCTTCTAGAAGAGATAGGGGCAGAAAGGTGATGCCTTCAGCAGTGGCACAGTATGCTCTTGAAAGAGGCTTTCCTTCTGATCTCATCTTCACACCTGAATGTGCTGGCGAGGTAACTGCATGATAATGTGCTCTTTCAATTGGTATAAAACTAATCTTCAAAATTGAGTCTAATTTTTAGCTATTTTGTTCAAATAATCTTGAAATGGTGCAGTTAGAAATTGAGAAATCTTGTCATAAATTATAAGTGATCCTTGTATGGAAGAAAGAAAAGAGAGACGGGCAGGGGGGGAGGGAAAGTAATCAGGAACCTATAGGGTATACTGTCTAATATGTTATGTGTATGTAATCTAATTACTTTTCAATCTCAATATTTTTGGAAGGGCTTATTGAATTGTTAAGTGGGGTGTTATGTGTGTTTATTCAAGTCTTTATAAAAGTCTTCACTCCATAATGATCTTTTCATATTTTCTATTTTATGTGAACATATTTGTAATTATCTGGTTCTGTTTGCCTTTTTAACTTATGGTTGGGGATGGTGAAAGCTGGTTTTAATTAGTGATTCCTTGGTTGGTATGCATCAGTCTGGTGGAAGAAGAAGTTTCTCTAGTTTTCTTTCTTTCTTTCTTATTCTTCTTTTTATTAAGTAGACTTTTTATTTATACACTTTTGAAGCAACCAAATAAGGCTGGAAGTATTTCTACTTTCCTAAGCTGCTCTTAAGGGTTTATTTACACGAAAGGACTTGATATGTCTTTCTACTTTATGCAGGAAACCTTCCTGTCCAATTTAAGAGCTTTGCAGCCTGAACTTTGCATCACAGCAGCATATGGGAATATTTTACCCACCAACTTTCTCAATATTCCACCATTAGGTTAGTCAATGGTTTTTTTTTAACACACTTGGAGTTTATTTATCTTCTACTTATTTGCCATGTCTACCGTTTGTGCTTATCGAATGCTTGTTCTCTAGTAAACAAACCCAGCAACCAAATTTCTTTTGAATGTATAAAGAAATGTGATCTTTACTGATTCAGCTTTCCATCAAGTGCTGGACTGCTGGTTTCTATCTGAAAGATTATTGCTTGGTTTGTTGACTTGATGTGAAGCATCTATCACTGTACTTGGTATCTTAACTACATAAACTAAATGTGTGGTTAGATTGTTATATAGCTAAGTACTAATACCCCTATGGTATTTCAAATCTTTTTATTTTTTATTTTTTGATCCTTCTTGCATTTCAAATCTTCAAGTGGCATAACTATAGGTAAAAAGTACACTGTCTTAAGAATTTGTATGTAGTGTTTTTATTGTAGGAATCCATATGTTATAATGACTTACTTGTATAAAAATCAAATTAGGGCTTCAAATTGTGCATAATTACCCATTAGGAGAAATAGACTGGATAATTTGTACATTTGCAAAATTTCAAGGTTAGGCATTAAGAATAATGATGTCTTATAAAGGATAAAGAGTAAATTTCTTAGCTGAAAAGTCTCAAAGTGTGCATCTATCTTCTCAGGAACAGTCAATATACACCCAAGTCTACTGCCCTTGTACCGTGGTGCTGCTCCTGTTCAAAGAGCACTTCAGGTTTCTTCTCTCAATAGATTTTGTTGTTATTTTCAAATGCTTTTATGATTCTCCCACGATGTGCAATCACTCAGTCTCTTCATTAGGATGGTGTTAAAGAGACGGGAGTTTCATTAGCATTTACCGTACGTGCCTTAGATGCTGGACCTGTCATTGCCCATGAAAGACTGGAAGTTGACGATGAGATTAAGGTAAGGATTTTTACTGCCCAAATTTGTTCCTAAATTAGTAAAGGCTGATAGAATCTATGACTAATGATTTGCTTAATTAATACTTACCTTGGCGAGTCCAAAAGATGTTAATTTGCTCTAGATCAAGTATTGAGAACAATTTGCATACAATCAAGTTTTACAGTAATAAATGGACTTTTTCTTTCATCTATAAACTTTACATCATACTTGCAGTATAAGATGTTGATTATTATATAATTGTTACCTTTTTCTTTTCTGTTTTACCTTTTCTTGCCTACTCCAGTATTTCAATTTTAGCTTTCAAAATTGATCTTCTGCCTGCTGCAGTATCTATAATCTATAACCTCATAGATTAATTAAATTGATGAATGCTTATATGATTTACTTGCAGGCACCAGATCTGTTAGCATTACTATTTTCTGAAGGTGCTTCTATTATCTTCTTGATATTTCTCATATTTTATTCTGTTTTATACCTGAAAAACTCTTGCGGTTTATGGTCTATTCCTCAAACAACTTGCATGAAACTTGTTGGTTGTTGATATTGCTTGTCTTTTGCTGCACATTACTCAGTTAATACTTTCAATATCTTAAAGCCATCGTGTTTCATTAATGCATAACTGCAGATATGTATGTACAACATTCAAACTGTTACTTGGTGAAGAAATTCATCAGTATCATCAAGATTTATCAATCACGCTAACTCTGCCATCTATTTTTAACAACTCTGCTCTTTATTTTTTCATTTAAATCTTTTTACTAATATTGTGGTATAGACTGCTTTCATTTGCCATATTCATCGTCTTGCAGGCATATATTAGTCCCAGGAATGAGTTTATGTGGCCTAAATAATACCACTTTTGACCTACTTTCTTGTTACTGAATCATACTTCACATCTATTCTTTGTCCTGTATAAGCTTTGTACTTATTGTATAACATTATCTGCTGCTTGGTTTATGTGAATTTGTGTTGCGCAATCATACAAGTCAATCTAATAAACTATTTAGTTCAGTTACCTATGTTAACCTTATTTTATATTTAATTTCCTCTTTGGGTGATTTATGTCATCTTAAGATTGCAGGTTCTAAACTTCTTATAGACAAACTTCCTTCCATATTTGACGGATCAGCTAAGGTGAATGCAGAACCTCAAGATGATTCTAAAGCTACCTTGGCTCCAAAGGCAAAGTTTCCATTTTCTTTTATTTGTTTATCTGCTTTTAAGTATCATTCATAGGAATTATTTGAATCCTGTTACCTCGTTGGTGCATCAACATTTATATATATCCACATGATTACTCGCTAATGGCATGTATAGTTTCTGTTTGTTAATAAATGTTGGTACACAGTTATTAAAAAAATGTTGGTGTGCTTCCCAAATATTTGAAATTCATATCAATGTCTTATATTTGACATATTACATACTATTTGCCACAGTCTTTGTGTGTATATTCAGTATTTTCATGCAAATATGAACTATGAATCTTTTCTTCCTCCTCCTGATGTTTAGTGGAAATGCTACCCATTTGTCAACTGGTGAAATGTTTACTTTTAATGTGATGGCCGAGTTTATGGCTGAACTCGAGATTCAATTGAAAGAACTGATGAAACTGATAGATTGCTTGCTTTTGAGAACTTGGAACTTAAACTATAGAAATTTGCAACAAGCAACTCTAAGAATTTTTATAGCATTTAAAATAGATCTCTTTCTTCATTATGACACTGGTGACAGTGATAGTAGCATCAGTTTCAATGAAAGAACTCATCATCATCATCAGCAGCAGCAGCAGCATCAAAGCCTTTTGTAGCATCATTTTCAATGAAAGAACTATTGCTTTAAAATTTTTTCAAAATGTGCTTCTCATACTCCTCCATAGAAGTTACTGCATGGTCGTTGCAGAGAAATCTAGCACCTGTTTTCCCCCTGGTTTTCTTCTTTCAATTTTTGCTTTATCCAACAGTTCTTATATCATCGTTCTCTCTACTAGAAAATGCGCTTTTTTCATAAAATTTTGACATTTTACTCATGCATGGAGATCTTATCTTGGTTCAGAATCATAGATCTTGCTTGGTAGATGGGCAGAATATTTTCATACCAGATAATCCCTACAGTTTGAGGGGAATTTTGCTGCAATGATAAAGGTTGCTCTTTTATGACTTGGAGGTCACGGGTTCAAGCTGAAACAGCCTCTCTGTTAATGCGGAGAGAAGGCTGCATACATATAATCGTTTCCAGACCCCACAATGTGGGAGTCTTGTGCGTTGGGTTGAAAAAAAATGCCTACAGTCTGCATGTTTAGGCTTAAGGTTTGCAATGTTAAAGTTTAATTTTGGTTTTGCTTCTAGTTTCCTAGTTCGCATTTAGTTGTACGAGTAAACAAGGTGAAATGAGACCTTTAATCAGTACATAATGTTGCATAAATTTAACATTTTCCTAATTTATGCAGATAACTCCTGAAGAGTCATGGCTATCCTTTGATGAAGAAGCTTTAATCCTACATAATAAGGTTAGTTTCTCTTCCAATTTCTTTGCATCTAACTATGCAGTCTGACGTGCAATTTCTTTAGGTTCGTGCATTTGCAGGCTGGCCAGGAACCCGAGCTAAAGTTTTAGTTGTTGACAGCAAAAGTAGCAACCATAATATCCTGGAACTTAAAATCATCACCACAAGAGTAGGGCCTGATGATAAAATTCATAGCAATGATGTTAATGACATTACTTTCGTCAATGGTGCATTGGTATTTCCATGTGGAGGATGTACAGCTCTTGAGGTGCGTGAAAATTCATTGTTTTTCTTTTTCCGAAGAATGTATTATGGGATTTTTTTTGGTTTTGTTGAAGTGGCAAGTCGTACAATAACCATCAGATGCATCAAATTCGCCTATGTTTTATTTGCCAAGAGACCTCTATTCTTTATTCCAAGCTGTTAATGATAAAAGTTGCCAAATCTAATTTTCTAATCTCCAATTCATACAACCAAAGGCTTTTTCTTAGATATTGGTTTTTTTGGTTTGCTGGTCCTAAAGCAGGTATTGGAGGTTCAACTTCCAAGTAGAAAGGCTATAACTGCGGCTGCCTTTTGGAATGGTTTACACGGTCAAAAGCTAAGACACTGTAACAGAGGAGGCATTTTACTTTAGATCTTGGTTTACGTTTTTAATCTACTCCACTCTATTGGGAGAACGGCTTTGATGACGGTGATGATGGGTGGTGTAAAATTTCTGTTGGTATTAAGATTGAAAAACTTTCAATACTAGTTCCTTTTATTCTTATTTTTTTAGATACATTCACGTTGTTATGCAATGTCAAGTTACCTCTGTTTCGTTTGAACAGTTCTTGTGTGCAATTTAGATGGTTCCAAACCAAGCTATAGAAGAAGCCTTTTGGTTACTTTTATAAGTAAATTTACACATTTGCATCTTTTGATATGATTTGTTCTAATGTTTAGAACTTGAGACATCAACTCGGAGGTTTGTATACGAATCTTGGGAAGAAAGGAAAGTAAACTTTTTTATGGATTGTGTGATCCGTTCAGGTTTAAAAGTTGATCCGACTTTTTGATAGGTTTGAATAAAAATATTAAAAACATTAGATGGGTTTGAATTTGAAAATTAAAATCCGGTAAATATTGGGTTGAGTTTGAATTGACCATTTAAAGTTTAGATCCGACTTGGCTTGATTCAATAATTATAAATTTGTTATACTATTTTTTATAACTTAATTTGGTATTTGATTAGAAATTGATGAACTTGTATCGTTTTACAGATTTTGATTTAGATTTTCATATTTTTGAAAATTTTTTTATAAGAATTTATTGTGCTATACTTATTAATTATTATGTATTTTTTATATTTTTAGATTTGATTTTGTTATTTTTTTAAATTTAATAATGTTTTGGATTTATTTGGATGATTTTGAACTTATTTGCTATATGTAAACACGAGTTTAGACAAAAAAAATTAAATTCAAAAAATTAGGGTGGGCAAACTTTATTTAAAATTTACTTTAATATTTTTTTCCTTTATTTTTTTATGCCAAACACATACACTAAAAAAAAACCCTTCTTCCCCTCTTTAATTTTTTCTATATTTATTTATTTATTTATTTATTCTTTTCTACCAAACATTCGTGAGACTTAATAGAAAGTGTGAATTTTCTTTTGTTTATAAAAAGTACAAAAGAAATGAAAAATCGAACGTTGGATTTAATCTCTTTTAAAAAAAGGTGACAATCACTAAATCAAACATTGGTTGCTACAGAAAGTGTGAATTTGCATCTCAGTAGAATTAACGCATTGGACGCCTCCAAGCTATGATCAGTGCACAAGTTCATGCCTTACCAATTTTACAATGAAGATACGAAAGCAAGGCATATGCAATATATACAGTACACGTCACCACCAGGTAAGCTTCTAGGCCTAAGGGTAAAATGCTCATTTCTCAGCCTAAATAAAAAAAAAAAAAAGAAAAAAGAAAATGCATTGCACTTCATAGTGAATATTATGTGGGCGGTGATCTAAATGATTCTCTATTGCTTAACTTAGGCTCCGGCCATCCTTTTTCGCTACTTCGCTTTCGGTATAATCAAATTATTGATTATTATCATCAATAGAGTTTTTTTTTATTTTACAAACCAATTTAACATAGTGATAAATACTTTATTTTATTTTATTTTTATTTTTTTAATATTTTTTAAAAACATATGTCATAATCTTAAGTCTGCTTATAAAGTAAAAAAATTCTATTGACAGTGTATTGAATAATGATTTTCAAATTATTGTAGTATAAAAATGATTCATGTCTTTGTTTAATTGATACAGCTGCACTTGCATGCATTTGAACAAAGTAAAATTCGTTTAGTTCATATTTTATTTTATTATTTTATTTTGTTTTATTTTATAGAAAGTTAAAATTGTCTTTTATTTAAGATAATTATTACATATATTACTGGTGAAGTTTTTTTTATTTTACAAGTGATATTAGAATCGTGACACATGTCTAATAAAAATATTTAAAAAATAAAAAATAAATAAAATAAGACACGTGTCACAATCCTAACTTTGCTTGTGAGCAAAAAAACTCTACTTGCAATATATGGAAAATTATTCTTTTATTTAATGATATTTTTTGTCTCAAAATTATTGGAGTGTGTGGAGTATTTTTTGAAATGGATTTATAACCTTGTTTAATTCTTTGAGAACATAATTTAAGCATATTTGTTAATTGAAAAAAAAATTCACAATGTGTTATGTAGAAAGTTGGAACAACAAGAGGTGTCCGACTCTTGCAAGAGATTGGATCAATTTGTTTCTTATCCATCTCGACACCAAAATTCTCTTTGATAAATGCTTTTATTTTTATTTTTATTTTTGAGAAAAAAAAAAGAAAAAAATATAAAAATTTTGTATAAAAAAAACTCATAACAAACAGAGCTTAAAAAGTCTCAAGATTGAGTTAAAATCTATTAACACTAATATTTATATTAATAATCATATTTTTACGATATTTTTAACGTATTTTACGTTTAATAACTTTAAATTTATGTTTAATTATTTTTTTCGTTGATCTCACAATAATATCAAAATTTGTAACTTAACTAAAGAAATTTCCAGTGGACAATAGTCTCTTATTGATGACAATGTTGAAGCCCGAACCTTTTGGAGGTACGATTAGATTGTGCCCTGAGGCCTGACTTATGAAATAATTGGAAATTGGAATGCACACATGATTTTAAACCCTTCTCTCAAGTGTTGACGTGAAGCCAATGGTGAATGACAATTTCACCCTAATGATTGAGGACTAAATTAAAACCCCACAGAAGAAATAAAATAATTGCTTGAGAAACTTCAAGCTAATAAGAGCCATTTTTGTGGCTATTTTAGTAATAAAAAACTAGGGAAAGCAAAATCACACTCATTCATCAGAATTCAAAGTGAACATAAAAATACTTTACAATATTTTCCCATCGGCTCACTCCAATAAACAATTAAGCATTGCCAAAAGCAATGTTGCCCACCCTCATGAATTTTAGGCACATAAGCATGGTTTGTGGGCATACCTTTTCTTCATTTTTTTATTGCTAACTAGCATTATTTTCTAGGCCCTACCTTTATCAAACTTCATTTATGTCTATGTTCAAATCCATGAAGCACTTTTTTTTATCTACTAGCAATGATGTACATTTTTTTTATAATCAAGTGGTTTTATATATTTAAAAGAAATTAAAATATTGTTACATCACAAATGTTCTAGTTAAAATATCAAAATACAAAGAATTATACATCTCAAATCATTAAAGCTTTGCTTGGTAGGAATGATAGAAAAATATGAGTATGAAAAATTTGTTAATCCAAAAATTAAGTTATAAAAAAATAATTATGAAACCTATCTATTAGATTAATAAATTTTCCTTTTTGTCAATGAAGGTTGACGTAAGTAGTTAAGATTTGAACTTTCATGCAAAGCACTAGTATTCGAATCTCCACGGTCCTTTATTGGTATGCAATCTGTAAGTTTGAAAAATCTGTATATAAAAGTCCAATGATTCGTAAATCTCAAAATGCGTTGACAGCTTGTCCTAACTTTAAAGAAGGATAACCTCTTTTTTTTAAAATTTTTTTCCTTCATCTTTTTTTTTTTATCACTACTACCAATCTATAGAGAAACATTAATATTTACACAATCTGCCACAACCGGTGTTATTTCTGTTAATTACTGACAATCTCTTTAATGTGACAAAGAACTTGAATGGAAGACTCTAGGAAGCTTTCATATAACCTATTTGTTTTTTTTTCTTTCTCCACACATAGTAAATATAAGCACTTCATACAATCCTCAACAAAGAAAAAAATCAAAGATTTACTCTTTTAACTTTTTTAGTGCCCATCGCAACTCATCCACCCAAATAGCTATTTTTCTATGAAGTTGAGGAAGCTGCAAGACCTCTTTTCATAAGCCCTTTGATGTTCTTAGTTACTTTCACATCCAACTTTTCCTCCCACTCATCTCGTGACAGATAAAAAGAAAAATTATAACATTTAAAATCGGATTATTTTGGTTCATAAGGAAATACAATGAGAGTGGAAAATTGAATTTTGAATCTAAATTTTTTTAAAAAAGGTAACAACCGTTAACTCGACCTCTAGTTATTCTTAAAATTGAGTATAGTTTAAATAGTAGTCGTGCCATGAAAATTCAAAGAAAACAAATTCTTATTTGAGTTAATGTTTATAACAAGACATGTCCAACTATTAAAACTTAAGATTTTAATTTGAAGATCTACACTCGACGGGTGGGATTATATTAGAGCGAGATGAGGGATTATAATTATCTATTATTTCCTTCAAATTAATTTATTTTTGAAAAAAAATGTAACAATTCCCCTTCTGTATAAATACCAAGTCTCATAGTATTATTATCACAAGTACATTCCTTTCCTTCTCTTTTCCTCTCTGTTCTATTCTGCTTTGTTCTGCTTTGCTCTGCTCTGTTCTGTCTGTTGTTATCTTTCTGCAACAAAAGAAGCAAACATGGGGGCTCTTGACTATCTTTCAAACTTTTGCACTGTCACGAGCACAAGGAGGAAACGCAAACCAATGCAGGTAGATATTCAATAGCAACCATAGAGACAGAAAAGAGCTTCTCTCCTTTTACTTTTTCTATTCTCTTCTTTACTTATATTCTGTTTTTTGCAATGAACAATTAAAGAAAGAAACTACCTAGACAATTCTTCTTTTCTAGTGATTCTGCATTTCTTATGACTTAATGCTAAAGATGGTATGTTTTATGTTGCCCAGACTGTTGAAATCAAGGTTAAAATGGACTGTGATGGCTGTGAAAGAAGAGTGAAAAATGCTGTTACCTCCATGAAAGGTTCTATAACATGAACTCTCTCTCTCTCTATGTATGTATGTATGTATGTATGTATGTATGTATGTATGTATGTATGTATTAATGTTCACTGCATTTAATCTCACAGGATGAAAATTTTCAAACATCAAATACCAAAAAAAAAAATAAGTGATGAACATTTTGAGTTATTCTAATAATTAGAGTTATTTGAATTTGGGACCTTCAAATTGAATTATAACGGTTTGTGCTTGTCCACAAAAGACAAGAAAGTATCATGCCTTTAAAAGGAATTTTATCAGACATAGCTAATATAATTCAAAGAAAGACAGCATTTGAAAGGACATATAATTTGACAATTCCTGCAATCATGGTCATAAGGAATGAAAAGGAAAGTAAAACAAAGATCCCCAAGGAAAATTTTGAATGATTGGTTCCAGGTTTTTTGGTTTGACTTCAATTCATTCTAGACTTCAGAGCTAAGCTCAATTGTCTTTTCTTTGCAATTTTTCTTTTTTACGAGTCTTCACTCACAGCTTTTTCTTTTTTGTTCTACTAGTGCATACCAAATAAAGTTTAATTGGTGATTGCAAAGATTCTTACTTTCTCAAGGGCTTAACCGAGGATGAGTTAATGCATTTCTTCAAGTTACTATTTCAATAATATTCTTCTAACATTACTTCAACAAATTTAATAAAGTTCAGTATGTGATGCTTTTCAAGTCTCAATGTTGTGATCATATTCTAAATAACATATTCATATTAGTTTATGCTCTTACAATCTGTGTGAACAGGTGTAAAAACTGTTGAAGTGAATCGAAAACAGAGCCGAGTGACAGTGAGTGGCTACGTTGAACCAAACAAGGTGTTAAAGAGAGTGAAGAGCACAGGCAAAAGAGCAGAATTCTGGCCTTATATCCCTCAGCATCTAGTTTATTATCCTTACGTTGCCGGTGCTTATGACAAAAGGGCACCCTCCGGCTTTGTTCGGAATGTTGTACAAGCTTTTCCGGCTTCTTCCAATGCACCGGAGGAGAATTTCGTATCCTTCTTCAGCGACGATAATGTTCATGCATGTTCAATAATGTAAGGGGAATAACTTTAGGGGTGAAATAATGAAGTTAGGTGATGAATTTTGGAGAGTATGTACTATTTTATTTTAACGGTTTTGTTATGATATTATGCTTTGCTGGTTGCTTGAATTCAGCCCACTTGTGATGAGAAAAGGGGGAATGATATATAATTACTGTATAAATAATTATGAGATTCACTAAACTTTATTCTTTAAAAATTGCTCTCTTTATATTTCTATTTTTAGCCTTTTTGAAAGGAAATTAGAAGTTAGACTATAACCTGGGTATTGCTTATTTTGGTATTTTAAATGCAATAAATTTTGCTTTCTATATTGTTTTTAAAAATCTTTTTATGATAAAAATACAAAATACTATTTTTCACCTTATTAATTGTATCCGCAATTTTGCGCGTGTCTTTGGACCCGCGTAAGTAAACTTTCACAAGTACCCTTACACCCGCGGAAGTTTGCTGCCACAGGGATTATCAGTGCGTAGAAGCAAACTTCCACAGGACTAACAGTATCAGCGGAAATTTATTTCCGCAGGATTGTGTGTAAGAAAATTTGATTCCTATAATCCTACGCCAATAAAATACCAACTGACAGTTTTTGGAAATCTGATCAACCATCAGTTTTTAAAATAATTTAAGGATTTAATTGAAATGCTAATAATAATTAATTGAAAATAATTTAGACGTCTCTCATTTGAACAGCACATACAAAGAATTGTGGTTTTTGTCGAATGTTTGGCTATTGAAAAGAACTTTAGGTAGTTGAAGCAAACTTTTGCAGGACTGAGTCACCATTGAAGTCCGCTTACACGGGACTGTACAATCAAGAATTTTTATAGTAAAGTCATAAATTTTTGACTTTAAGGTAAGATCAAGGTAAAAAAATAAAATTAAGCGTAAATTTAGAGTTATTAAACGTAAAATATGTTAGGAGTATTGTAAAAATATGATTATCAATATAAACATTAATGTTATTAGGTTTAAATACATGATAATTAATGTATGTTTATGTTAATTATTATGTATTTATATACTTCTAACATATTTTACACCAATAACTTTAGATTTATGCTTAATAATGTATTATTTACGTTAACTTTAAGTCAATTATCAAGTGTTTATGATACTTCTAATATATTTTACGCTTAATGACTTTAAATTTACGCTTAATCGTATGTTTTTTACGTTGATCTTTCAGTAAGGTCAAAATTTATGATCTTATTATAGAATTCTCCTGCGGGATCATTTAACAAACAATTTTTTATTTAATAAAATTTAAAAAATAGTTGTAAAGCGCAAATTTTGAATTGCATTTAGAATTTTTCATCAAATTAATGTTTATGCTTTTCACTCCCGAGGTGCACGTGCATGTAAATAATAAAAATAATTATGTACATATTAGGTTTAACTAATGAGAGCTCCAATATTTGATTGGTGCGTTAATCATCAAATACTAAATTCTAGAGTGAATGTTGGTGAAAATAAGAGGCATTGATTCCAAGTGGGAGATAAATTAGAAAATTGTTCATAACTAATAAGAAGAGGTAAAGAGAATAAGTTTCGAAAGCACAGCTTGAGGAAGAAAGTAAAGAGACAAGTCACAAAAAAGAAATTTTAATTTCAATGATTCAACCTAATTTGTATTTATTATAGTCAATAGTAAGATAAATGGGTATATCTTTTTTTAATTTTATTATATTGATGAAATTTTTTAAAATTTTTTAAATACAAAATTTATGATAATAGAAAAAAAATAAAAAATAGGAAAAAGTAAAACTAAAATCAAAGTTAGAATCTGCACATCATAGTATGTTATAAATATTTTACAGAATCTTCTTATCATTTATATTTAAAAAATAAATAAATACATGTTATAATATTTTCCAGAATTTTCTAATCATTTATAATTAAACAAAAATTTTAACATGCATATGTATGTGTAAACATTTTATTAGATAATCAACAAGTGGTTGAAAGAAAAAGAAGTAGACTTATCTCAAGGCATTTAGACTTGGTTTGAATTCTGGAATCGTCGTTATTAAGAGGGCTTTATCTTTTATCATTCCTGGCCCGAGTAGAATCACTCTCAAACTGTAAAACGGATGAAAATACATGTGGTTACAAAAAAAACTATTTTATTGGACCATTCTAGGTCAAAATTGACATATAAATAGATATTTTTGTTCTTAAAATTAATAATAACTCAAAATAGAGGAAAGGAAAACTTTCTTGACATCCCATATTAAAAATTGTTGATTCGTAGAAATATATTCAAAGCAAGGGACAGATTTTAGAGAACGGAGAGTTTGAAGTTAGTGAAGCATAGGATTCTTGCTTCCCACCACAAACGGATGGAATTGAGGCAATGCACTGCGTGGTGTTGGACTATGTATCGTCCAAGTATTTGTTTTGACTAGAGAAAGTGTAAAATATATTACAAACAAAATTGCCTTCCTTTAAATTTCAAAATATAATTAATTACATACTTATGTTGCTTTATCTTAAGCAATGTGGTATGAATTATTGGCTTCAAATATTATTTTTATTTGATGCATGAAGAAATTGAAAATTCATATTATCGTAAAAAATAATCATTTGAAATGAATTAAAATTATATAATATCAAGCTGTAATTGATTAAATTAGTGATTATCTCAAGCAATGGATCACAATTTGAAGGTTGGATCCATCATCTAACTCTTGGCTTTGCTTAATTATACCAAAAGAAATAGTAAGAGATCAAATCATGAGCAGTTCAAGCAAGATCTTGAAAAGACTTAACGAGCAATATCTTTAAAGTCCTTAAATTACACTTTCCATCTCAAAGTTGAATACTCTGATTGAGATTTCACATAATAAAAAAAATACATAAATTTGTTTAAAATAAGAACTTAATAGTTTTCTCTAAAATTTGAGTTCTTTTATATGAAATGCTAATTACAAAAAACTCATATGACAGTTTAAGTACGGAACCGCTCATTGGCTCTAGAGTTAGAATTTATGTCCTTTTTTTAAATGAAAGAGTATGCTTAATTTTTGTATTTATAGTTACATCAGTTCCACATTTTTTACTCTGGTTTTATGCGCCAAAGAAATCCTCAAAGCTTTTTATTATGAAATACAGAAAAAGTTACAAAGACAAAAATCCCAAAAAACGAAAAAGCAATGTCTACTAGCATGTAGCATCTAAAAACAATTAATATTAAATCATTTTATTCGAAAAAAATAATTGGATATAATTAAAAGAGAGTTTATGCCACTGTTTTTTTTTTCTTTATTACTTTTTGATGTATCCATCATCATCATCATAATTTGTATGCTTGCCCACACATGAAAAACGAAATCCATACCCATGAATGAAGATATGTATTGAAAAATAATAAATAAATAAATAAATAAATAATCAATATGCCAAACCAAAGAAAGAAGAAAAAAATGATATATTATATATATATATATATATATATATATATATATATATGAGAATTTTTATTCAATACATTGTTACTGAAGTTTTTAAAATCTACAAACAGAATTAAAATGGATGTTGAATATTCTATTTTGTTTTTTATATTTTTTATATGTCATCATTTTAAATTAGCTTGTGGAGTCAAAAACTCTATTAACAATGTATTAGATAAAAATACTATATATATAATATATATAAATGTTAAGTATGATATAATCCTGTTTCATCTGAAAATCTAAATTGGAGATCTCTTTACAAATACATATTCTAACAGTTAAAGTATCCTGTTAAGAAATATATCGTTTACTGATACATATAAAATCTACGAACCCCACATTTCCCATTTTTTCGATTGCTTATGGACCAGTAGTGCGTGATTACAAATAGAAAAGAAGGCATGGTGGGGACATGAAGTTAGTGCTCTGGGATAAATACACAAATTTCAATACTTTCTAATATTTAATAGGTGCATAAATAAATCCACCTTTTGCCTCCCTCCTTATCTGGTCCTTTTCAAGGTGAATACATTTTTTTTCCATCCTTCTTTCTCTAGCCTATTCGATTAGATAAATACCTCGCTAGGCTTCATTTCTCGACAACAACATCAATCTTTCTCTAGCTTATTCGATTAGATAATACCTTCCTTGGCTTCATGTGTCCGCATTAAGCAAATCGTTGTCATGTTTGCTTTGCTTACATAAAAAGCTAAATATTGAGATTCACCTTCAAAAAGAAATTAAGAAAACAACTACTTTTTTTAATTATATACGTTATCTACTTAAATTTTTTTTTGATGTTGATACGTATTCAATATTGAGATCAATACAGAATAAATTACACACAAAAGATAATTTAAAGTGGTAAGTCCAATTGCCAACATTTACAGATGAATGAGAAAAATCATCTACGAACATGGATATTATAAAGAGTACAAAACATTATAGAACATACTAAATCCCAAGACTTGAAACAAACTTAATTTCAATGCTCAATAGTGTTTAATCATAAGATGCCGTTTATCCCATTGATGCAAGTTATTGAGCTAGGAATTAGGACCGGAGTTGGATTGAGATGAACTACTGTAGCTGAAGAATTAAAGTTGAGTTAGATTGCCAAGCTGGATTGCTGAGCTAAGGTAGTTAAGGTAGTTAACTACTAAAGGCGGGAAAGAAATTAGTGATTGAAAGTTGTTAATATAGTTAAAATTAGTTAGAAGTAGTTACTACAATAAGATTGAAACTTGTACTTATATCCAATTCATTTACTAAATGTATATAAGTACAATTTGTTGGGGTTTGCCTTGAATCCCACATCGAAAGTATATGAGAAGTTATAAGGGTTATTCCCTTATAAATAAAGTGTTAGGCTTGGTTTGTAAAATATCCCAGAGAGTTATAAAGTTGAGCTATTATAAAAGGGTGTAGTTGGGCTCTTTGGGTAGTTGGGTTGGGTTTGTAAGGAGTTTGCAATTTTTCTCTTCTAAAAATTGCACAGTTGTAGTTGTTTGATTGTTTATTAAATTGGTTGGGTGGTTGTAGGCCAAATTGGTTGGGCCAAACCACATTAAAATTATTGTGTTTGTTTTTGCTTTCCTCTATTTTTGTGGGTGTTTGGTTTGAGGGATATTTTTCCCAACAAGTGGTATCAAGAGCTGAAGGTTCGTGATCCTGCGAGAGGAGGAAAGCTATGGCTGAAGGTATGTCTGGAGGTATGCCTAAGTTTGAGATTCCTTTATTTGATGGTAAAAGTAATTTTATGTTATGGCAAAGTACGATTCAGGATCTTCTAGTGCAACAAGGTCTAGATTTGGCATTAGAAGAAAATAGGCCAGATGGAATGTCTGATAAAGATTGGGTTAGAATTCAGAAGAGGGCTGTGAGCACAATTAGATTGGCACTTGCTCCAGAGATTAAGTATACTATATTGACTGAGACGACACCAACCGGATTGTGGAAGAAGCTGGGAGACATCTATGAGTCAAAATCGCTGACGAATAGATTGTGTTTGAAGATGGATTTGTATTCTCTGAAGATGGATGAAGGTACGAGTCTCCATGATCACTTAAATGAATTTAATAGATTAGTTTCACAATTATTAGCTATTGATTCTAAAGAGTTGAAAGAAGAAGAGAAGGCATTGCTGTTGTTGTCATCTTTGCCCAAATCCTATAGACCGTTAGTTCAGACTTTATTGGTAGGTAAAACTACTTTGACGTTGGATGATGTGATTGCTGTGCTGCGTGAGAATGAAAGATTTATGGGCAAAGAAGATTCTTCATCTGCAAGAGGTGTACTAGCTGCTGTGGAAGATTCTACTCGAGGGAGGACTAATGAGAGACATGGTGGATCAAGAGGGAGATCAAGATCAAGATTCAGAGATTATAGTGAGGTGGAATGTTATTATTGTGGAGAGAAGGGTCATATTCAAGCATGTTGCAAGACATTAAGAGAGGATATGGCTGCATTCAAGAAGGCTCAACAAAAGAGTGATGATGGAAAGAAGAATGAGACATGTGTTGTTTTGACTGATTCGGATGATGATGTATTGGCAACTTGTTTAGATGGGCCTCATACTTATGAGAAAAGTTGGGTTTTGGATTCAGCTGCATCGATGCATATTTGCAATGATAAAGATCGGTTTGATGAATTGAAAGAGGTTGAAAGTTTAGGCAATATTGCGGTTGGGAATGGTAATCGAGTGAAGATTGAAGGTATTGGGAGTGTTCAACTCAAGCTTCATGATGGTGGTGTCAAGACTCTTCGTAATGTGAGGTATGTACCCAGTTTTAGCTACAATTTGATTTCTTTGGGTGAGTTAGCTTCACGTGGGTACACATATGTTGGTAATAATGATTTGTGCAAAGTATACAAGAATGGTGGTTTAGTTTTGCAAGGAAAGAGGAATGAGAAACAACTATATTTGCTTGATGATGCAAAGGATAGAGTTGTTTTCAAGAGTAAGAAGATTCAGAGGCATGTTAGTTTTTCAGATGTTGTTGAGCAGTTTGGGGAGTTTGGGGATTCAAGTCAAGGGAGGATTTGTTGGGGTTTGCCTTGAATCCCACATCGAAAGTATAGGAGAAGTTATAAGGGTTATTCCCTTATAAATAAAGTGTTAGGCTTGGTTTGTAAAATATCCCAGAGAGTTATAAAGTTGAGCTATTATAAAAAGGTGTAGTTGGGCTCTTTGGGTAGTTGGGTTGGGTTTGTAAGGAGTTTGCAATTTTTCTCTTCTAAAAATTGCACAGTTGTAGTTGTTTGATTGTTTATTAAATTGGTTGGGTGGTTGTAGGCCAAATTGGTTGGGCCAAACCACATTAAAATTATTGTGTTTGTTTTTGCTTTCCTCTATTTTTGTGAGTGTTTGGTTTGAGGGATATTTTTCCCAACACAATTGTATCCAGAAGTATGATGATAAATAAAAATACAAATTTTCCTAAATTTAAATTTCTCTTCTTCCTTTGCACGTGCATCCTCTAAATTATTGCATATGTTGCAATTGCTTGGTGATCAAAACCTCTTGAAGCTTGTTCTTCCTTCCTCGGGCTTCCTGACTTTGATCCTTCTTCATTAACTTAGTTCTTGAAGAATTTAACACACATCAATTGGTATTAGATCCACCTTTGTGGCACTTAATTCCACCATGCCAAAGAGCAGTTGATCACATGATTACATAAAGTTTGAAGAATCCGTGAAGGAAAGTCTAAAGGAGATTCTGGCCAAGATTCACATTCATGAAACCAATATTTCTGCATTGAATATTCAGTAGAATCAAATCATGGCATAGTTGTAAAATGAGCAAGTTAACTCTAGCCAAGTTCATGGCTAGTCAAGAACTCAGACTCAACAACAGTATTTTGCTACCCGACAAACCAAGGATGACCTCCCTAGATTTAATAGAGAAGATTTAAATGGATGGATCTATAGTTGCAAGCACTTCTTTGAGATTGATGGAACACCTCTAGAAACTATGGTCAAATTGGCCACCATCAATCTGGAAGGAAGAGCTCTCCAGTGGCATTAGAATTGGTTCGGGTTCAAAGAATTGCCATGATGCTATTTCTTGGGAGGAATATGTTCAACCCTCGGAAGATAGATTTGGTGATTTCAATGGAAAAGACCCTATGGCTAAGTTGCTTAGCCTCAAGCAAATAGCTATCATGATCAATTTGAAGTTTTATTAGGAAGAGTTCAATTATCTAAGGAAT
Organism: Heritiera littoralis; assembly: GCA_031772115.1. Taxonomy (NCBI): domain Eukaryota; kingdom Viridiplantae; phylum Streptophyta; class Magnoliopsida; order Malvales; family Malvaceae; genus Heritiera; species Heritiera littoralis. The sequence continues at coordinate 5,809,123 of JAPDPK010000009.1, forward strand.
ATGCTATATGTTTCTTCTTAAATGGTTTGAGAAGTGTTATTCAATAGCCAATTAAGATGTTTATGCCAAAAACTCTTAACCAAGCATTTGCCCTGGCACAACTCCAAGAAGCCTTCTTAAATACCTTACAAAAAGAATGATCAACCATATACAAGAAAACTTCACTTTTACCAAATCTATCTAGCTTACCCAAAACATTCGCAAATACTATCCAAATAACCAACACCAGCCTTAAAAGAAATTACCAACCCTTACCTAAAACCAAAATGAGATCCAACAATAATATGAATGACAAAAGAGCTAAATGTCTTTGCTTTTAATGTGATGAGAAATAAGTCCAGTGTCACAAATGCCAAAAGAAATAGTTGTACTTGGTTGAAGTAAATGAATTCAGTGATGATGATGAAAACCAAGAAGAGACGGTGGAAAATGAGATAATAGAAAATGAAAATCCTCAAATTTCTTTCCATGCTATAAATGGAATGGCTTCCAAGGGTTATAAACCATAAAGGTCACTGTGTATGTGAACAAAAGGCCATTGCATGTCTTAATTAATTTTTGTAGCACACACAATTTCCTGGATGTTAATATGGCTAAGAAAATAAGTTGCAAATTGGAGAAGATTGAACCTATGAGAATAGATATGGCTAATGGCAGCAACTTGGCTTAGACCTTGCAAGGCACCAAATTCACCACTGATGACTTATTCTTGCCATTGGGATATTGTGACATGGTTCTTGGAATTAAATGGTTAGAAACATTGGGGGAGTTCAAGTGGGACTTTAAGCACATGGGGATGGAACTTGTAGTCAAGGAAATAACATGTTCTTAAGGGGGGATCCATTACTGCTGAGCTCAAAACTATTTCCAGTAAGTAGTTGAGTAAGATACTGCCCTTTTCCTTAGACTATTCTCTAGTGCAACTATGTAGTTTGCATTCGAACCCCAACTTGGTATCTTATTGTTTTATCAATGGGATTATAGTGGCAAAAGAAGTGCATATTCTGGAGCCCATACAGGAATTGTTGAGTACGTATGAGGCTTTATTTTAAGAACCAAAACAAGTACACCCATATGGGGTCCATGATCATAAAATTCCTTTAAAAGAAGGAATCAATGCAATAAATGTCAAACCTTATAGACATTCCGCATTATAGAAGGATGTACTGGAAAGAATGACCTAAGAATTGTTAGAGGCTAGACTAATACAACCTAGTAATAGTTTATTTTCCTCCCCAAGAGTGTTGGTTAAAAAAAGATGGCACATGGAGAATATGCATAGACTATAGGGAGTTGAATAAAGGCACTTTTATATTAAAACAAATCACCAGAGCTTGAAGTACTAGTTGTAGCAAAGGATTACTCTTTTTGGTTAGCACTTATGGCTTACCTAGCTTATGGGGTATAACTATGAGATTTCACATAGAAACGGAAAGGAAAGGAAAATGATGCTGCGGATTTTAGGAAGTTCATTCAAGAGTGTGACACTTGCTAAAGATTCAAATATGAAGCTATAACTTTACCAGGACTCTTGCTATCTCTCCTAGTGCCAAATTTAGCATGCTTAATGTAACCATGAACTTTATAGAATAGAAGGCTTACGTCTCTCTGGTGGTAAGGATGTAAAACTGTTAGTGGTAGATAGGTTCACTAAGTATGCACATTTTATGCGTAAGGATCACATTTTTCCAATAACTTCCATAAGTTAAAGGTTATGGAAATGGAAAGACAAAGGATAAACTACTAAGAAATTGAATAACTGGAGTTATAGAAGGAAATTGTCATATGGTCTCCACGAGACCTCTACAATTTGAATTGGGGTAAAACTCCAAATTCATGATTTTTGGAGTGAAATGCTAAGGTGGGAGGAATCTGCATCTCGAAATTCTTTTGTTTATGCACATTTTGGAAAGCGTGCAACAAATTCGAAAATGATGGTAGTATCCATAGGTCAGAGAAATAATTACGAATAATGGTCAACCTAGTTTGACTTTGGACCATTTGACAATCATAGATGAACTCTCATGCGAAGAATTCTCACTTAGTTCCAATTCGTAGACTGAATCACACGAAAATGTCAAAAACAAAGCGAATGATCGTGTAGGATTAATTTAGTAATTTCACCCTTTTGGTCAGTCAAACCCCATTGGAAGTCAACTGTTCGACAAAATTTTGTTAAATGTATATTATTTGTGTAAAAATAAAAATATTCTAAATTTTTATTAAACATATTAAATAATATAATATTGAAAGGATACAAGTGGAATTATTGAAATTATAAAAGGCAGTTTAGTAAATAGGCCTAAAGAGAATTTTATTATTAAATAATATTAAATTACTATATTTTAAGCCATTCTTATTTTCATGGCCGGCCACACTTCACGATTTTTCGTCTCTTTACCAAGCTTTAAGTTAGAGAGAGAAAGCTTTAAAAACAGAAAAAGCTCCAAAAACACTATCTTCCCAACTTCAAACCCTCTTCCACCTTACAGGAAACTTGTTCATCTCATCACCTCGTATCACATATCTTCAAATTAGTCCTTGATAGGGCCATTTTCATGGTGAATTACTCCCTTGAAGTTTCAACCAAGCATGAAAGGTCAGAGAAGATAAAGTTTCTCTTGATTCTATCTAGTGTTTATGATCGTTCTAAGTTAGTATAATATGTGTATGTGCTTGAAATGAAACGAATTTGAGTGTAGGAATGCTTTAGGGTTTTGACCAAGTAGGGGTTTATATGATACCATGTATTTTGACATGGATGAATGGTTTAATATGAATGTAGAGAATGCATAGAAGCTAGCCATGGCATTAGAATTGAAAAATGATGAGTTTGACACTAAGGAGTAGTTTCGGCCAAGAAGGAATTATAGGGTTACCATGCTCAATTCAATGATTTGATGGTTAAAGAATAATGTATAAATGATAATAAGACTGTTTGTGAAGTCAATTCGAAAAAGGATGAGTTTTGACAATAGTTGTAGTTTTGGCATCCGGTAGGAATTAGATTGGATTTGTTGTTGTATTAGGAAATATGGACGATTGTATAGTCTAGAACATTTCGTGCAAAAGAGATGTTGAGATTTGACTGTGTTTTGATACTGTTTTGTTGTCTCAAAGTAAGTGACGTTAAGGAGGCTATAAGAGAATATATGCTCGCTTATATATACTGTGGCTACTGGAATTGATTTCGTATAGTAGGCTGTGATTGAGTGGTAAGGGATATGTATAGAGAATGTAGGAGATACTGAACATGGTTTTAAAATCAACTACTTGGAGAATATATATATTGTCTTTACAATGCAGGAGGTTTAGAACTATTTTACTTTTATGCTGCCGCGATTTCATAAAACATTAGCTTAGCACGAAACAGACTTTGAATTTGAAAATGTGCATGAAGCGGAAATCGTCATAGTTTAATTTTTTTGAAAACTGTCTCATGATTTAATCATGTTGAAGTTTAAATGATATTATGATTTAGTTATGGTCTTGGAAAGTATTATAATATTTTAAACACTGAATTATTGGGTAGTGTGACACTAAAGACATGCAATTTTGTAACTGGGTTTTTGATTGGGTTTTTAATCGTTTTCTCATGTTTTAAATTACCTATATGTTTTAGACACATGTTTATACGTGAATAACATATTTTAAACATTGTTTACTGCATCGAGAATATTTGCCGAATTTTTAGACTTGAAATGAAATTGTTGTCTATTTTGATATTTATGAACTAACTAAAGATATATTTTATTGAAATCAATTTTTGTAAGTATTTTTGAATGTTAAATGAATTGTTTTAAGACTTGGGCTCCCCGAAGTTGCCTTCATGTTATCTTGTAGTATATTTGATTCTAAGTTTGAACCATTAATTGACCTTAGTCACATCTTCAATAACCACAGCTGTCACTTTACAAGTACACACTATGGACCACTTATGACTATAGCCATATGTCTACATTTCTCCCTTTATGAGATCTAGACTGCATGATTTCTATTAGGATATTGCCATGTCTCCACTGATTTTGATTTGTCCGGATTTATATGGTTTCTAAATCTCTGTTATCTTAACTCTGAATTTTGAAATTATTATGATTTATTTGATGTATATGATTTTCGAACCTCTAATATTTGAACTTTGAAATCTAAAAGTGGTTTAATATTGATGCATGAATGCTATTTGAACTCTGAAATCGGTATCAAAATAATGATACATCATAGTTTGAAATGAAATTTTGAAGTAATTGTTATGACTCTGATTTCGAAACACATGTCTTTGATATACTTCCTAGACTACTCTATAACCAAGGTGTTAGGAAAAAGGGACAAGTGAGGTACTTTAAAGCATCCTTCTGTACTCATCCTTAACCCCTAACGAGCTATAAAGATTTCTCCTTCCGAGTCTTTATGCAGAACTATCGTTTAAACTCTAGCATATAGTAATCTTTTTAACATATCTGTATATAGCTTACAGTATCAGTATCTTTGTATATACTTACTGGGTGTAAAGCTCACCCCCCTTTTTTCCCACTTTTGGATTATTTAAATTAGTTTTGGTCTCTAAAAAAGGTTCTGTTGGATTCCTTCGAGGCAGTCAAATAGTACCTTAAAGGTATGTCTACTACAATTATTTTATATATTCAAACTTTATTGTACAGTACTGTAGTGTATAGGAAAGGGATGTAAACTGAATGAAAACAAATATATATTACAGTATAATGGATGAAAGAAATGTGGTTAGAAGCGTTGTAGATTTTGATACATATATATACTGATATGCTTAAGGTTTATATAAATTGATTTTATAATGAAGGTTTTGAATATAGTAATTGGAAATGGAACAATAAGAATATGTATTTGAGTGTGTTAAATGACTGACCTTGGACTGAATTCGGACAATGGATATCAATTTATCTAATTATGTTTTAGCTTAAAACTGAATTGGCAATACTGAGCACAATCCAATTGAATGAATGAAATATGAAAAAATGTTGTGAAAGTTAAGAAATTGGAGTGTGACTTATAAGCCTTAAGCATCCATTTATAGTTGTTGCAGTGGTAGAAGTATACATACACAATGTTTTTAAGTTGCATGGTTTACCAGAAATCATAGTCAATGACAAGGATTCCATTTTTTCCAACAAATTTAGTAAAAGTTATTCAACATTCAAGAAGTATCAATTCATCTTTCTTTAACCTATCATTCTCAAACTGATGGTTAAATTAAGGTTCTTAATAGGTGTTTGGAGACCTATCTTAGATGTGTTGTAGGGGACCAACCTAGGACTTGGACCAAGTTGCTACCCTTGGCACTTCCTATCATTCTACTATTAAGCTTACTCCTTTTGATGCCTTATATGTTATGTTCCTCCTTTGCATTTACCATATATCCCTAGTTCCTTATTAGTTCAACAAGTGGAATTGCAAGACAAAGAGTACATGTTGCAGTTGTTGAAATTTCATCTACAAAAGGCCTAACCAAGGATGAAGGTGCAAGCTTATAAGCATAGGATAGATAGGAGGTTTGATTTTGGAGATTAGGTGTATTTGAAGTTGCAATCTTACAGGAAAAACTCGTTAGCATATAAACAGTTTCAAAAGCTTAGTCCTAGATACTTTAGGCCATATCTAATTGAAGACAATGTAAGGTCACAACTTAAAAGTTAGCTTTTTCTCCAAATTCTTAGTTACATCTTATTTTTTATGTCTCACAATTAGAGAAGAAGGTTGGGAGCCTTAGCACTATACTAGGGTCACAATTGCCAGTACCTAGTACTACTTTTACCTTAGAACCAATAGTAATCTTGGGCAAGAGAACGGTGAAGAGAGGCAGTAGACCATTAACTCAAGTGTTGGTACATTGGTCAAACTCCTTTCCTGAAGATGTGACATGGGAGTTCTTATATGATCTATAATAGAAGTTCCTAGAATTTCTACCTTGAGATCTATGCATCTTTTTGTTGGATTATGCCCTTAGAACCATTCATTAGATGATTGACTTTGGCATTTTTTATGTATCATGACATTTTATTTATTATAGTTCATTATTATATTTGTTTTATAACTGCGTAATGTAATCTTATATGATAATGTCCTTAGAATAGTAATAACACACTATTCTTAAAATATCCCTAGTCAGTTATTATTGTGAACAAGGATAACAATGATACGATAAGACTAGTATGTGGTTGACTGATGACCATTGTCATGGATATAGGATATCAAGTCATCACATAGGTACATGTTAGAGAACTATGTATTGGATCGACCCTCCATGAGAACGCTACATGGATTGTTATATGAGTGTCATAAGCGAATCTCATAGTGATGATGGTGTATGTGATCCTTTGACTTGAAATCATCAGAGATCCCAACATAGAGAATTGCATACTTTAATGCTGCTAGATGTCATTCGTAATAGGATGGACTATAAAGGTAGTAATTGGGTATGCCTTGATCTATGTAGTGGGATGTTGAGTGATCAAGATAGGATTTATCCCTCTTATATAACAAGAGTGATGTCTTGGGCCCTTTGATAGAGTGAGACTAAGAAATGCATGGCCGTGCTCGAATAAGTCAATATGAGATATTGATTTTATTTGTTTAATTAGTCTACTTAGGAATCAAGAAACGCTGATTAGACTATACAAGTGTGACACATTCCATGACTTGTGTCTAATCAAGACATCAAAGGATAAAGGAATTAGACTACACGGTAACATCTATCACGAGTAAGGTTATGTCGAGTCATTGACATTCTCGTTACATGGGTAGCAATGATGTGTTGCTAGATACCGCTCATTGCCTGTGACAATTTTGTCATTGCCATTGTTTTGAGAACCTATTGGGTCGCACACTTAGAACGGATCAATGAGGAGCTTAATTAATCCTATTCTGAATTGGATTAAGGATATAACTAATCCTATTCTGAATTGGATTAGGGATATAACTAATCCTATTCTAAGTAGGATTAGAGTTATGTTTGGCAGTAAATTTTAGGGTAAAATTTACTGCCTATAAAAGGATGTTTTCTGAAACATAGCCGCACAACAATTAAAAACAGAAAAGTATTCTTTTAATCGAAGCTAGTAGTTCGGTTATAAAGAATCAAAAACGCTCCTTAAGGCTTCTGATCGTGAGACGTTCAAGAGTCGTGAGATCCGTTCGTGTGGATACCATAGAGGCAGGAACGAAAGGTTGTTGCTTGTGACTCGACCAACGACAGAAATCAGAGAAAACGTTAGGTAAAATCTCGAAACCCTAATCAGGCAACTCTCCGAATCGATCCTGGTGGAGGCCGAATGATTTAAATTCCGCTGCATGTTTGTTTCGGTTTCCTTCACTACCTTCACTTTTATGGGGGATGGATTGATGCAAGTTATTGAGCTAGGAGTTGGGACTGAAGCTGGATTAAGCTAACCTATTACAGCTAAAGTATTAAAGTTGAGTTAAAATGTAGAGTTAGACCGCTGAGTTAGATTGCTAAGCTAAGACAATTAAGGCAATTGAGTACTATGGGCGGGAAAGATAGTTAACATTTGGAAGTTACTAATACAGTTAGAATTAGTTAAAACTAGTTACTGAAATAAGATTGAAACCTGTACCTGATTCATTAATTGAATGTACATAAGTACAACTATATCCAGATATATGATGATAAATGAAAAATACAAAGTTTCCTAAATCTAAATCTCTCTTCTTCGTCTTCATTTGCATCCTTTGCATTATTGTATGTGTTGCAATTGCTTGGTGATCAAAACCTTTCGAAGCTTGTTCTTCCTTGCTCGAGCTTCCTGACTTTGATCCACCTTCATCAACTTTGTTCTTCAAGAAATTAACACACATCACCCATTAAACCAAATACTTTCTCAACTTTTCCTCACATCTTACAACACTATAAAACACTCAAAGAAAAACTTATATTTCAAATAGAGATTAATAGAGACTATATATCTCTTATAGTTTTACAATCTAAGACTTATTTCTCATATTTATAAAGTCCATTACTTGGTCATTAAGAATTTATAATCACTAAGAACTTCTGTAGATTAAGTATACTTATTCCTTAAATAAACTAAATCTTAAGTAATTCCCTAACCAATAGAATTCCACTAAAATCCAAATTGACTATGGATTAGAATTTAAGTCAAATATCTAACAAATCTCTAATTGATGAAAATTCACCAAAGATGTTGGCATTCAAGAAATTTCAACTACCCATAATTGAATCAATCATGTCTTTACCTAATTCAGACAACACAATCAATACTCATGTGTAACCAAGTCAACTTCACTCTCATTGACTTCAAAGAGGAATTTAAATAAATTCTATTACATCAAGAAATTTTTTTCACTATTGTTTACCTCCATGGATGATAGGAAGCAAGAATGTGTTATCTTTATAATTTATAATTATTTTTTAAAAATATATTTTCTGCCTAAATGAGCTTGCTAATATTTATTTTATGTTTTAGGTAGCAAAATAAGCTTTTGGAGTAATTTGAGCAAAAGGACAAATTTGAGATTTTCTAACCAGTTAAGTGTAAAATGGTAATTTTAATATCTTTACATTTTTTGCTCAAGATAAAAGCCTTCATAAAAGTTGAAGAAGACTTCTTAAACTTTTTAGAATGTACAAGTTCACAAAAATCCAAGCTGGTTTGGTTGGTCAAATATTTTTGAAAAATCAACTCAAATTCTGAATACTAATCCTAGGGGGGATTAGGATTACTAGATGGCTATATAAGGACTACTTGTGTAAATTAAACTTGGAGAGTTTTACTTGAGATAAAATACAATTAGAAGAGATGTATAAGAGGTGGAATATTACAAGGAGCTGTTAAGAAGCGGCAGCAAGAGAGTTCTGACTTTTTGAGTCGAATTCCACTTGAAAGCAAGAAGTTTACAAGGAAAACAAGTATTGTAATTAGAGTTTTATTTGAAGTAATTCTTGTAATATTGGGATTGTAAATAGCTCATTAAAAGATTGAAGTAGGGGAAATCGGTTTAGTATTATTGTAATATAAAGTTAACGTTTTCTTTGCTTCACAATATAAAGTTAGCGTTTTCTATAATATAAAAGCATGCTTGCCGATTTTCTTATTGTCTAGCCAATATCTATATATATTATAATTAAGATATCGTATTTGAATTCATTTTTCAATATTGCATCGGGATCTAAAACCTTATGACAAGCTTAACTAATTAGGAAAGATCATGCATCAGATATAATTATAATCTGCAACAACAAAACTAGCTCTTTTTTTTTTAATCTTCTTTGACGAATGTTCATCCTTTACGGCTATTTGATTCATAATCATTTAAAAAGAAGATAAATAAACAAATAAATTTATTTTGTGCTTTCGGTCATTAACAATAAATGTCGTTACTCATATATGTACTAAAATTCCACCATGAACTTCGGCTTTCGAGGTTTTTTTAATTTTAATTTTATTTTTAAAGCAAATGACAATTATTTATGGACATCGAGGAAAAATAAAAATTTTATAATAAAAGAATTCATGTCGTCATCTTCAACAAGATTCATATTCAACCAAAGAGCAAAAACAAGAATTTTTTTTTTAATTTGGCAGCCCTATGACAAGCATATTCTTCACAATTTCAACAACATATCCCTAAATTTTGGCTTTTAAATTTAATGGACTGACGAATAAGCAATATTAATTAATCAAATAGTGGTAGTTATTATTTTTCACATAGCAACACCAATATCGGTTGGATCTTATCTAAATAATTCTTGTTAATTATACACTTAACGCAACGCGACAACAAAATAAAACAAGCCTTTGATCTTCTTTATAATCTTATAATAATTTCGGTGATAGATTTTTCGGCGATCTTGTGATTAATTATGTATTATCAAAGTTGATCATCATTACTTTTGCCGCTAAGTAGTTGATTAGTTAGACAATTATTATAGAATTATAATGAATTGATAGATAATAATTTAATTATCAATAAATAATTAGAAAAAATGAAAGTGGATTTTTTTCCTAGACATTTGGATATTGTTCAAATCTTGGAGTCGTCAATGTTGAATCGATTTTATCATTTACCACTCTCGGTCTAAACAAGATTAGTCTCAAACTATAAAACAGATGAGTATACTTGTAGTTAAAAAAAAAGATAAATAATAATTTAATTCGAATTAAACATCCAAAGATGGAGATTAATGATTATTGGATGCACCATGATCCCTTTCTTTTATGTTGGAATAATATTTTTTTAATGAAGCTTTCAACATAATTTCTATAGTTTAAATAAGAAAAAAAATGAATCCACTTATCATATTTCCAATAATTAATTGTCACAAAAGAATTAAAGACATGTTTGTCCTTGGATTTCGATTCAACATAAAATGTCGGAACTTTGTTTACTTTTTGCAGCAAATCGGATGGAAAAGAGTGGTGGATGCAATATGAGCGTTGGATCAGTCGAGAATAAACGGTTCCCTTTGACTGAAAGTTGACTAATGGGATGATCCTGTATTCAGCAAAAGCAGCAATATTAAAGAAATTTTATATATGTATTAGGCCTACATGCTTTTCTAAATGTTCCTTCACTGAACAAAAAAGCCCATGTTGTGTGTGCTTGGTACAGTTGAATATTGAGACTAAAGCATTTGCTTTATCTTTTGAGAGTTTTTCTGTCCCACATTGTGCGTATTCCTTGTGGTGTGTGTTTATAAGGGATTTCACGTTAATCCAAACCAACTGATTTTGAAATTAGTGGTGTGTTCCTTAACTGAACAAAAAAAATGTTATTACTTTCAATCATTCACAATTGAAATGTACCAAACTGTAAGACCAGGAGTTATGTTGTTCCATGCGTATTGCCTGAAGGATTGAGAATAACTTTGGTTGTGTTAACTGTTATACAAAAATGCAATATGTTCTAAGTCTGGATAGAGGAGGTTTTTTTTTTTAGGTAAACCACAAGTATTATCATCCGTTTTAATAGTCTCAGACTAATCTTGCTTGGGTCTTTGTCACAGTTAAGGCTCCTCACCCCTCCCCAAAAGTGTGTTTAGTGCGTGTAGAACTTGAGAACTCTTCCCACAAAGTCAATCTGCGTTGCCAACTGAGCCACAACCCATGGATTGGATAGAGGACGTTTGGACAACTGATCACTCAAAACTCATCAACTTTTTATGAAATAAGCCAATACGAGAATTTCATTGGATTGTTACCTACAAAGTGATTCAATCGGACGACTTAGTTTGGATTCATTGATTAGTTCATATAATCTACTTCAATATTAAGATAAAAGCTCCAATGATTACAATGGTGCTCACTTGGCTTAGGCTTAATTGTATAATAACATGGTAAAAAGATAAGAGTGATATTGAAGAGGGACAAGGTGGAATTATGAGAGATGTTGAAATTTTGTTGATCTTATCAAAGTCTATAGCTAGCAGTGGTGGAAGATTTTCATCATGACATATAATTAAGGTTGAAAAGAGCAAATTAACCTTAATAGGAGCATGCAAAAACATTTCATGTTAGCATATTGTACATCCCCATGAATCCTACTTTCCTGTGAGATAATATATTTTAACGATCCTACCATTAGAGGTGGTAAAGCTGGCCCGAACCCAAAAACTTGCTCGAGCTTACCCAAGACCAAACCCAGATCAAACTGAATTGATCAAAAAAAGTTAAAAGTCCGAAATCGAAAAAGTTTGAAATTAAAAAAGTCCAAAATTGAAAAAACCCAAACTCGAAAAAGCTCGAACTAGAAAAAACCCAAACCCGACACAACCTAAACTTGACATAACCCAAACCCGAGACCGATTCAATCTGAAACCCACAAAAAATCGAATTTATAACTCGAAAAAATCTGAATTTTAATTATATGATTATTATTTAAAAATAAATAAATAATTGATACACTTTTTTAATTATAAAATTAAAGTATGGATAAAAATAATTATTTCTAATTGTAAAGAGTAATTTAAAAATATACTATAATGGTGTTATTGTGTAAGTGGTAATTTTAATAAAATACATGAATAAATTAAGTTATTGGTAATTAATTATTTGTTATATTAATAAGATTCCAATTTGGTATCTTACAACAATGATTTATATATATTATAATAATCTTTTAAGAATAAATTATGTAATCTCTTAATGCGCAAGTATTATTCTGATAGAATTAATTATTTATTAAAAATAATTTATTTATTATTTATTAAATATAAAATTAAAGTGTAGATAAAAATAATATTTCTAATAGTAAATTAAAGTGTAATATAATAATATACTATGTAGTATTATTGTGTAAGCAGTAATTTTAATAAAATTTGTTTTTTATACTTTATTAATATTATGATTAATTATATTTAAATAATTATTATATTAATTAATTTAATAATATCTATTATTTAACATTTTAATTAGATATTCGATCAATTAATGTATATCTAATGTTATTATGTTAATGTAAACGTAAAAAAATTAGTAGTCAATTGGTATATAACTGTAGATGATACGATTATATTAAATATTATTATTTATTATTATAATGTCAATTGGTATATTTAACTATTTTAATTCAATGTTCTAAATTTTTAATAAGATATTTGACTAATTAGTATATACGAGTACGATTATATTTAATGTAGTAATTTTAATATTATGATTTATGTACAAACCAAAAACAAAATAAATATAAAATTGAGGTAATTAGTTGACAATTATTAATAATATTAAGTATTTTTTTAATGTATTGAATAATTAGTTAACTAGTTATATGATTAGATTTAATCTAATTACTAATTATATTGGTATTTAAAAAACAAAATAAATGTAAGAAAAATTCTTAACAATTTAAAATTTTATTAGAAAATATAATATAATTATTAAAAAAGCTAATAAAACAAAGTAAAAAAAAAATTGAACTAAAAGTGTCTAAATGTAAATGGCCTAACTTGGACCTAAAAAATGCAATGATCTACTAAGTTATTGTTAAGTGTATAGAGCCATTTATATAAATGTTTAATTGTTTAGTGTGATTTATTTATAATTTATTAGTTATTTATTTATACAGCTAATAATTTTGGATTTTCACTTTTCTTTAGTTTTACTCTCTCTCTCTCTCTCTCTCTCTCTCTCTCTCTCTCTCTCTCTCTCTCTCTCTATATATATATATATTTGGCTCACTTAAAAAATAATATTTATATAATTATTAATATATAATTATATATTTTATAACAAATCGAATATCGCAAGAAATTAAAAAAATAAATAATCATTATCAAGTAATAAAAATATAAAATGTAAAAATTTATATTAATATGAATATTTGTTAAATTTTAACTTTACTTTAGCAATTCTATTATATTTTAATTTAACTATATAAAAATTAAATTAATTATTATATTCAAAATTATAAAAAAATTTATAATTTATAAAATTTCAAAATAATTTGACTAAGCTTATTAAACTCGCCCGATTAAAACCTGATTAAACTTGAAACCGGATTGAACCTGAAAATAACCGAACTCACAAAAGCCCAAACACAAAATGACTTGAACCTGAAATAACCTAAATCCGAAGACAAGCCAAACTAAACCCACCCAAATTGACCAATTTGTCACCTCTACCCACCATACACCAATTTTGCATTTTGAAGTTTAGAAGCATACCTAGAGAACACAACTTTTAACTTTTGTTGTTCACGGGTTAAAGATTGCTTTCTTGATATATATATATGAGAACACAACTTTTGACTTTTGTTGTTCACGGGTTAAAGATTGCTTTCTTGATATATATATATACACACACATTAAGAGGGATCAACTTATATTTGTATAAAATTAAATAGTCTTACACTAATTTTTAATCATTAGATTGAAATAGATTTGTGGTTAAGATTAAGACTTTCTTTTCCTTCAAAATGCAATTAAATGCAAAAATAGTTTTATCCTCTTTCCTTTTTTAATTTTTTTCTTCTCCTTCTTTAATTATCTTATTTGAATAGTATTTTCTTCTTTAATTATCTCAATTGAATGTACAAATAATAGTTGTCATCCTGATTTAGTTTGCTCCATTTTTTTTTTAAATTTTGCTCTTCCAGTTGCTACCTTGTTATTTGAATTGTTTATTCTTTCTTTTATTATTATTTTTTCTTACTAGACCCATATCTAGTGTCAAGTTCATTAGTACTTAGTCAAATTCATTGAGTGATTAAAACTTCCATCTCTACCAATAATGTATTAGAGAACTTATTCATGTTAAATTTATTAGGAAACACCGAATGATGTTCGAGGCCATCTAATTGAATTCATACATATTGACATAAACCATGATCATTTAAATATAAAAACTTGGATGGAACCTAATTTAATTTTTTTCTTACCATTGACCCATGGCTAGCATCAATTTGTATTACAAATATTTAATGTGTAAAAAGAAAATTTTGATAACAGATTTACAAATTGTTATTCTGAGTGTGTCTAGAATTTGCTTAATTCAATGCTTTAAACATATTATAGTTTTGAGGACACTTGGTTTTTAAAATAAATTTGCGAAAGAACAAGTAAGCTAGAGAAAGGTAAGTTGAAAAAGAAAATAAAAAATACAACAGAAACAAGAAGGAAGTCATGAAGTAATGTTTATACAAGATACTGTCCCAGCTAGTGGCCACAAAGAATAAAAAAATAATGGAGTGAAGTAGATTGTTGATGGCGGCAATTGTTGTACTCTATGTGAGAGGAAACAAAGATGAAAAAAAACATGAAAAAAAAAAGAAAAAACAATAGTATAATAATTAAAATAATTAAAGAAGGACAAGGACAAAATTAAAAAAAAAGAAAGAGAACAAAAATATTTTTACATTAAATTGCACTTTAAAAGAAAAGAGAGTTTTAATCTCAACCACAAATATAATTTCAATCTAATGGTTAAAAATTAGTGTAAGGCTAACTAATTTACACTGGTGTAATTTGATTCTTCTTCTATAAATATAAATATATAAATATATATATATATATATATATATATATATATATATATATATAAAAGGGAAGAAAAGGGGAAAAAATGAAATAGACATCAACATTTGTAATTGAATATCTTTCAAGATGGGCCACATTAATATTTCTAGGGAATGGTCAAATTTACTTTTATAATGTTGGTTATCTCTCCTCTTAAAGAAGTTTAATCCAAGTATCCTTATTTATAACATTAATACAAGTGCTTATTCTAAGAATGTCTCTAATATGCAAATAGGTTAGTCCTATTACCTAGGGAGAATTTTTCTTTCTTGTTCTCTATAAGAATACTTAGAAAGTAAAATCTTGAATGCACTAGATCATTGTATTAAAGTACGTTGTTAAAATGGTCCAATAAATGAATTAGCCATTTTAATCATCATTCAAATTTGTACATAATTCAGCTTATAATTTCTTAACTTGCAATTTTTTACTACCCCAAAGCCATGTAGCCTATAAATGCTCTGGGCCTAAATATATATATATATATATATATATATATATATATATATATTCGTTTCTTATTTTTTCTCAGTGCATCTTCTACTTTTGGGGCATTGAAAGTGGCAACAAATGTGTCTTCTGTTAGAGTATGCCTTATTAATCAATTAGATTTGGACTAAGTAATTTTAAATGGCCTAAAAGACCTAGTCTACTTGAATTAAGGCTAAGACCTTTTCAGGGTTTTGTTAAGAGGCACTATATAAACAACATTAAATCTAAAAGTTAAATAGAACGTTCTTGATAATCGCTCTGCCTCTTGGAGCTAACACTCACAAAACAATCCCCTTCCTCCTTCCTTTGTCATTGGCCACTCCCTATCCCAGGCAAAGGTCCCGTTTGCGTCCTACTCGTGTGGATACCGTTGGTGGACTTCTCTCAGCTAGGAGTCTTGAGTTAACGATAAACCGAGGGCTGTTCATGGGTTGCTATATTCAAAAGTTGAACTTTCCTACACGAGCTACACCAAAAAGGTTAGATTCTATCCCGAAAGCAATCTTGTTGCATGATCATGGTGATTTTGGTTTTTTTATTTCTATAATCTACTACTTATTTTCATTTATAACATGATAAATCGAAACAATGAAACCTTACAGTGGTATCTGAGCTAGTGTGCAAACAGCTTTCGAAATAGCGAATTCGATTCGCGGGGATGCTGTTTTATTATAAGTTGTTACAGATTTGATTTTAATTTTTAAAAAGTCATTTGGGCAACCTAAAATAATTGTAAGACAATTATAGATTAAAAAAAAACTTATAGGCAACATTGTAGTTGCCGCTCTTTGCAAAAAAAAAAAAAAGAAATAATTATTTTATTTGAAATATATTTTAATTAAAATAAATTAAGATAAAAGTTGTTCTGATAAGAGTTGTCCAACGGTTTTGAAATTTTAATGAGATTAAAATTTCAAAAAGAATTATCTTGATAATATTTTGTTTTAAAATAAAATAATTTCTATATTAAAATGGATAAGAGTAATCCAATAGTTTTGCAATTTTAATGAGATTAAAATTTCAAAAGGAATTATCTTGATAAAATTTTTATTTTAAATATTCCCTATATTAAATTGGATAAAAGTTATCCAATGGTTTTGAGATTTTAATGAGATTAAAATTTCAATTAATCTCAAATTGAATTTTGAAAATTAAAATTAAATTAAAATAGCCATTGATACCCATAATTAATTAAAATTGGATTAATTAAAGTTAGATTTTAATTAGGAAACAGGCAAATTAATATGTGATATTGCTATATATGCTTGATGCTTGATGCTTGATTTGTATGTGATATGGATGGTTGCATGATGCATGGTTATGGGCTTAGGTTTGCATGGGTTGTAATTATATAAATAAATTTAAATTGGGTCTACGAGCTTTGATTTATTTGTAATTTATTTATGTAATAGTTACATAAATAAATTAGGATTATCTTGTAAAATGTACAACATTTGGAGCCAAGATGGTCCTAAGCCAAAGTGAACTGAGGTGACACTTGAAGGGAGGCATTTAGAAAAAACAATGTATTCCTAGGTTTTTTTGTAATAGAAAGGCCATAACCATGTCACATTTAATTTTATGCTTTTACTTATATGTGTTGATATATATGTTAGACAAGTATGCTAGGTGAGACGGTAAAATTAAAAATCCCTCAAAATAAATATTAAGTCAAAGATAACAAATATAGATGTCCTCCAATATGATGCATGTGAAAGAAACTTTATTCGATATTGTGCTACTTTGGCTCAGTCAAGGCCATACCTACATTAGGAATTCACGTTGCATGAGATAACAGTTATCTTCAAGTGTATTAGGTCAGACTTAACTAAATCAAACTAGGGCTTTGGCTCAATCAAACCTAATAAGATAAAGAAGCATAGGTTGGGCTTTAACCCATATGATGAGTTAGAACAATAGTTGTTCACCAAAGAACAATAGTTGTTCACCAAAGAACAATAGTTGTTCACCAAACTATCCAAGAGTTGCATGAGATCCAATTGACAAGAGTTGTCTACCTAAATAATCTCATTGGACGCACTAGCTCAGCTAAAGTCATAATAGGACCAAATATTGATCCTAGCCCACTAGGAAGTCTAGGCGAAAAGGCTTCCCAAGTTGATAGTGGGGCTATTAGCTTGAGGAAAATAAAGGGAACAATTCATTTAATTAAAAGACAATAATTAAATGATTTCAATCACAATGTTACTTACTTGTATATTTTATGATTGTAGAATTATCATGGCAAACAAAAATTTATCCCTTCGTTCTATCCTTGAGAAGGATAACAACTTGGTTGGGGCAAACTTCTTAGACTGGTACAAAAATTTGAGGATACTCCTCACTTAGGAAAAAAAGTTATATGTTCTAGAGCATGCGATCCCTGCTCAACTCCGACAAAGTGCTTCCACTACTGATAAGTAAGCTTATCAAAAGCATTTGGATGATGCCACTAACGTGCAGTGCCTAACTTTAGCTTCCATGAGTTTTGAACTCCAGAAGCAACATGAGAAAATGAAACCGTTTGATATGATCGAACATCTCAAGGAAATATTCCAAGAGCAAGCATGGCACAAACGTTATGAGGTGTCTAAGGCACTCTTACACAGCAAGATGGCTGAGGGAGTGTAAAACCTGATTCTACTACATTGTACAAGATATTTGTAATTATTTGATTATTAAAATAAAGTTTATTTGGTGAAATTAAGTGAATTGGGTATGTGGGCCCCACCTTGAATTCTACTGTTTTATTGAGGATATAAATGAAATATGGTGTTCAGAAGGTGAAATAAATATTAAATAATTATTTGGAGGCATAAAAATAAATTTTGAAATTTTTGGGGTTATTTTATGAATTTTGGAAAACAAATTAGAAAATGAAAGTTATGTCCCAAGGGCATTTTCGTAAATTTTGCCCATAATAAAATGAGTTGGGATAAAGTAAAAATATCATGATAAACTACATAAAAATGGGAATATCATGGTGTCAAACGATTTGATGAAAAAGTTGGTTTGATCAGAAAATTTCACTGACAGTTAAAAAGGGGTAAAACTATAATTTCACATTATCGGTGCACCGCGCGGCAACGAAACCACCTCCATTCATTAAAATACATTAAATTTGATTTATTGGAGTTGGAATTATATTTTTTGGAGTTCGTTTGCACGGTTTCATGAAATCGGAAGCTTAATGGCAGAACTGTTAATATTTAATTAACGAAGGGCAAAATGGTCATTTACGTGAAGGGGGACTGGTCAAATTAGCCAATAATCACCATAAATTGACTAAAATAAATTAAATTGAATTTAAATAAAATTTATAAGTTGAAAATAATAATCAATTAGATTTTCGGCCGCCGTGCGCCGTCGTCGATGGCCAAACCTCGAAAAGCCTTTGACTTTCCAAAAGCTCTCCACCTCCTTTTTTCAATTCTGACCTCCTTTTCCTTCGAAACCCTTTCTAACCCAACGGATTTGACTTCACCGAAAGCCTCCTTCCTCTTTTTTATTTTTTTGTTTTTGTTTTTTTTATTTGTTTTTAAATCTGGTGTTGGATCTGGTTGTGATTTTTTGTTGTTGTTTGTCTCTTTTTTGCAGGTGATAGGGGTTTAGGTGTTAGATCTAGGGTTCCTAAGGGTCTCAGGTTTGGGGTTCGGTGTAGAGGCTGTGTTAGGGGTTGTGATGGTGATGGTTTAGGGGTTTCGGTGGTGGTGGTGAAGGGTTGAGGGTGATGCTGGTTTGGATCTCTGTTGGGTTCGGGTCTCAGGTGGTGAGGATGATGTTGGGGGTTTCGGTGGTAATGGTGATGATGGTGTTTGAGGGTTTTGGTGGTGAGGCTAGTGTTGGATTATGCCCTTAGAACCATTCATTAGATGATTGACTTTGGCATTTTTTATGTATCATGACATTTATTTATTATAGCTCATTATTATATTTGTTTTATAACTACGTAATGTAATCTTATATGATAATGTCCTTAGAATAGTAATAACACACTCATCATCATCATCATCATCAGAGCCTTTATCCCAATAGATTGGGGTAGGCTATATGAACCAATATCTAAAATCACGTTAGATCGTCCATATGTATTCTCTGCCTCCATAGATTCCTATTCAAGGCCATTTGCTCATCTAATTCTAAAACCTCCATGTCTTTCCAAACTACTTCCTTCCAAGTCTTTTTCGGTCTTCCTCTAGTCTTAACCCTTCTCTCAACATCCATAGCCTCTATTCTCCTAACTGGAGCATCTACAGGTCTACGTCTTACATGTCCAAACCAACGTAAACGATTTTCACACATTTTGTCTTCGATAGGTACCACTCCAATCATCTTACGAATATCATCATTTCTCATTCTATCCTTTCTTGTATATCCACATATCCACCGTAACATTCTCATTTCTGTTACACTCATCTTTTGTGTATGTAGCCTCTTAGTCGCCCAGCATTCACTACCATATAACAATGTTGGTCTAACAACTGTCCTATAGAACTTGCCTTTCAACCATGTAGGAATTCCTTTGTCACACAACACACCTGTAGCACTTCTCCACTTACTCCATCCAGCCTGGATCCTATAGGTCACATCACCATCAATCTCTCCATCCATCTGTATTATTGATCCCAAGTATCGAAAATGATCCCGCTTAGGTATCGCTACCCCATCTAACTTCACTACATCATGCTCTTAAAATATCCCTAGTCAAGTATTATTGTGAACAAGGATAACAATGTACAATAAGACTAGTATGTGGTTGATTGATGATCATTGTCATGAATATAGGATATCAAATCATCACATAGGTACATGTTAGAGAACTATGTACTGGATCGACCCTCCATGAGAACGCTACATGGATTGTTATATGAGTGTCATAAGCGATTCTCATAGTGATGATGGTGTATGTGATCCTTTGACTTGAGATCATCAGAGATCCCAACATAGAGAATTGCATACTTTAATGCTGCTAGATGTCATTCGTAACAGGATGGACTATAAAGGTAGTAATTGGGTATGCCTTGATCTATGTAGAGGGATGTTGAGTGATCAAGATAGGATTTATCCCTTTTATATAACAAGAGTGATGGCTTGGGCCCTTTGATAGAGTGAGACTAAGAAATGCATGGCCGTGCTTGAATAAGTCAATATGAGATATTGATTTTATTTGTTTAATTAGTCTACTCAGGAATCAAGAAACACTGATTAGACTATACAAGTGTGACACATTCCATGACTTGTGTCTAATCAAGACATCAAAGGATAAAGGGATTAGACTACACGGTAACATCTATTACGAGTAAGGTTATGTCGAGTCATTGACATTCTCGTTACATGGGTAGCAATGATGTGTTGCTAGATACCGCTCATTGCCTGTGACAATTTTGTCATTGCCATTGTTTTGAGAACTTATTGGGTCGCACACTTAGAACGGATCAATGAGGAGCTTAATTAATCCTATTCTGAATTGGATTAAGGATATATCTAATCCTATTCTGAATTGGATTAAGGATATAGTTAATCCTATTCTAAGTAGGATTAGAGTTCTGTTTGGCAGTAAATTTTAGGGTAAAATGTACTGCCTATAAAAGGATGTTTTTCTAAAACAGAGCCGCACAATTAAAAACAGAAAAGATATTCTTTTAATCGAAGCTAGCAAATCGATTATAAGAATCAAAAACGCTCTTTAAGGCTTCTGATTGTGAGACGTTCAAGAGTCGTGAGATCTGTTCGTGTGGATACCATAGAGGCAGGAACGAAAGGTTGTTGCTTGTGACTCGACCAACGACAGAAATCAGAGAAAAGGTTAGGTAAAATCTCGAAACCCTAATCAGGCAACTCTCCGAATCGATCCTGGTGGAGGCTGAATGATTTAAATTCCGCTGCATGTTTGTTTCGGTTTCCTTCAGCTAGGGCAAGGAGGGTGGTGATATACGGTGATGATTTCGGTGAAGGTGTAGGGTTAGTGCGTGGTGATCTTGAGTTGGTGGAGAAAAAAGGGAAAGGGCTCTGGACGAATGGGTAGCCATCGTTGAGAGTTCAGATCCCCCAGGGTTTGAGTGATTGATTGCTTATGAGGGTGAGGGAGTTACAGAGTTGGTGGCGGTTGGTGGAGAGGAGATGGGTTAGCAGAGGGGTGGTTGTCTCGGCTGTAAGAGGTGGCTGGCCTAGCAGGAATGGATGTCAGGAACTGGTGCCGTGCACGGCACCAGTTCTATCCCTTTTTTTTAATATTAAAAAAACCAAAATAATGGAAATAAATAAAAATAATAAAAATGAAAATGATATAAAATAAATAAATAAAATAAAATAATGGAACTAGATCAATAAAAAAATAAATAATAAAAATAAAAAAATAAAAAAAAATCTTTAAACTTTCAAAATGATTAAGTCATGACAAAATTAGGTGTCTACAGTGATAATATGTTATTAACTTGACATGAATATGTTGTTAATATATAGTGATAATATGTTGTTAATTTTGAACGAAATTGACGGACTCATCATAGTAATTGGCATGGTGGATTTTGTCAATTGTTTTAGAGAAGCTAATTCTTTTACTAATTCTCTTGCAAAGATTGGGGTGGATAGGACTGAATTTTTTTTAGCTTGCTGGTAACTTTGATTATCTTATTTAGTCTTTTTGTTGCTTGCTGATATTGTTTCATCTGTTGTGTTTTTGGGCAGGTTAAAAGCTGAGTGGCTTGGTTTGTTTTAGTTCCTCTGTTGTTTGCAACCCTATTTGATAGGGGTTTTACTGCTGCAATGTTTATCTTATTCAATAAACTTGATCTTGGCTGAGCAGAAAAAAAAACATAAAAACAAAAAAAATGCTTGACATGAATATGATGGAAAATCTTGAGAAATGAAGTTGAAAATTTTATGATGTTAAGGTAATGTTGATAATGGATGAGTGGTATGTTTATGGGATGAATTGACATTTTGGAATACTAATGTTATATTTATAGTACCTTGATGAAATGATGTTATAATATTGGTATTATGTTGTTGGAATGTTGAGGATTGAAAATATTTAGAAGATTGATTTATAATGGTATAATAATTTGTGTTATTTAAGTGTGAATTGGAAAGCGAATATTTAAAGATGAAGCTTAATGAATGCCGACTCAATGAATGGTCGATGATGATGATATGATAGGGATGATGAGAAATAATAATGCCATCATGATATTTTGTGGATCTTAATGGCTTACGAAATTTTGTGATGATATAAATATATAAACACACTGTATGACCCTGCTGCATAATGAGGACATATTGTGGTGCGCGCGATTTCTTTAGAGTTGTGCTATTGATGTGTCTTGGGATAGTGATGTGACATTGATGTTAGCGTAACACTTGACAACCTACCTTGATTGTCATCAGATGGCTATGCGGTTAATGGATTTCTGAGAACCTAAAAAACCCAAAATACAAAATGGGTTTCAAAGAACCCAAAAAACAGAAGCTTTATTTTGAGCTTTAATGGGGTTCTCTTTTTAGAATGGAAGTGGTTAGTGACTGGGTTCTAATCCCAAGTGTTGAAGTTGATTAAAAGTTCACCAAATCATTAATATTAAATTAAAATGTAGCAAGATTAATTTAGATACGAATGAGAGTTCAATCTTATCACTACAATTGCTCTAAGGTTGAAATGTTTTTTGAATGCTTTCCATTGAGGAGAGGCGTAATCACATTCTAAAAGAAATTTATTTATTATTTTATATTACATTAAGTAATATAGGGTAAATTATAAATCAATCTTACAAAAATAAAATTGAGGTAAATTGACCTTATTGAAATGAAATTTTATATATCAATATATAATAATGTAAAATAATTTAGGGTCAATAAATAATAAGTTCAAATAG
This sequence comes from Heritiera littoralis, assembly GCA_031772115.1. Lineage (NCBI taxonomy): Eukaryota > Viridiplantae > Streptophyta > Magnoliopsida > Malvales > Malvaceae > Heritiera > Heritiera littoralis. The sequence goes on from JAPDPK010000009.1 coordinate 5,832,505, forward strand.
AGAAAATAAAAGTAATTTAAACAAGAAAAATACTTGTATTAATTATGAACCATTGTTTTCATATTTAACTAATTATGATTTTATTTGAAGTTATTCGTACGATTATATTCAAATATTAACTAGAATAAATCAATAAATTAAAATAAATAAATAAATCAATTATACAATGAACCAAGATATAATTGGATAAATTTAATATAAATTGAACTTCATGAGATTTAAAAATAAGATCTCAAAGTTTGAAAATTTCTTTATTGCAATTGAGTCAATATTTTGTTGATAGTAAACCAACAAAAATTTTCAAAAATCAAAATAGTTAAAATTTTGTTACTTGAACACTAGGATATAGTTTGGTGAATAATTGTTTGATTTTATATATATATATATATATATATATATATATATATATATATATATAAAAGAAATGCATTTAATATATTAATGATTATTTTCAAAATATGAAAGTTAACCAAACAATTTTAAAAAGATATCTTTATATTAAAGTTTTTTTTTTAAATTGTTATTCTCTATATTAATAGTTGAGTCCTTAATCTTCACAAGTGAGACATTTGATTATGTTTATTTAATAATTGAAAATTCTATAATTTTCTAAATATATCTTAATGAATATGTCGTGTACATTAGTTCTTTCATTTCACTTGTGAAATTTAAAAGTTCACTATCATATAAAAATAACATAATTATCTTTTTGTTATTTGCACTTACTTTTTGTAATGACATGTAATTATTTAAGGATTTTGCACGAAAAAAATATATTCATATATTTGTGTATTTTAAAAGATAATTTTCAATTTTTATACTTTTTATTTGATAAACTATAAGAAATATAAAGTAATAACTAATAAATGAATGAAAATATAAAAAAATCCAATGCTTGAAAATATATAATATAATTTTAAAAAGTTTAAAAAATTAAAAATTTAATCATAAAATGCAATTGTATTTTGACCCAAGTGAATAATATTTCAAGCTACTCCACTGCCATTGACCGTCCTTGGATGGCTGAAACTAAGGACCTCTTTAACATAATTTTGTATAAACCCATTTTATTATAGATTTCATACATATATAATATATATGTGTTGTTGCACAAAACAACAATAAGTGATTGCTGACGCAAGTGTATGTCTTTTTCTCCACGTGTCTCCCAAAAGCTTCTACAAGATATGAAAAGTCAGAGGAACGTAGGGGGTAGTTCCTTGCATAGGCACTCCGATGCTTAAGTTAGTAAAGTATTCCTGAGTGTAGGGAACGTAAAAGTCAAAAGTCAAAAGTCAAAAAAATTCCAGAATCAAGTAATACTTGTGGCCTATTTATAGGCGAGTGAATTACCATTATCGCAGAGTAATTATCTAGAGGGCAATTTCATCTTTTTTGAAGAGTTTGTTCCCTGTACGGTGATAAAATGTTGCATGTCGTATAATTGTGGCGGTAGAGGTCTGCCGCAAGGCGGGAGGCTCATTAGCAGGAGACCATGTTCGATTGGCGACAGGCCATTATGCGGCAGGCCTCCTATCACTACAAGAGGGATCTCATGCACACGCTACTGCGCGCCATGTCGTATCCTCTCGTTGCATGCCACGTGGCCCAATGGATTTACACCATGTGGCAACTGGTCATTTTTTAGGCCTCGGCCCAGTGGACTTGAGCTTTCCTATATCAATTGCTTCCCACTCTCTTATTGGATTTTCCCCAATAAAGAGTATAAATAATTGAATCCAAGATATTATGGTCTTTTATAAATTTTTGTCATTTTTTTCATTTTTTTTGTCAAGATGCACAATTCTGCAAGAAGTGATCCTGGCGCACAACGTTTCGTATTCCCTGCCACAGCTATATAAGCAGCAGAAGACGGAGAGGGCTGCATCAAAAATTCTCTACAGCAATACTTTGCTGCGCACATTAGCCTTTAGCACAACTCTGCCGCACAACTTTACTGCAGTAAGTTTGCTGCAAAACCCTTTCTAGGAGGACTTCACTCTATCGCAGTAAGTCTGCCACACTACACCCTCCCACATTTTCTGCACCCTCCCGCATTATCCTGTCTCACAACTCTCTTGCGCGTTGTTCCTGCCACACTTTATATTCTCCCTTAGGCCTTAGCTCTCTTGTCATTTTTTTTATCTCGCCTTTAGCGATCCACCATGGCTTCTTTTAGTACGGGCAAGTCAGTAAAGAAGGGTGTTCATTCTAGATTAAACACCGCTAACTTAGAAGAAATTAAGAATAACTACCCCCTTCTCGTATGTTACTGATATAAGCTTTTGATCACTAGGGAACCTTCTCCCAACTTAGTTGCTAAAGGCATAGTTGTTTTTAAGGCTTCAATTGTTTTTGGTTTTCGTTTTCCACTTCATGATCTAGGGTTAGAATTCCTTAGATTCAAGGAAATCGTCCTGTGCCAACTAGACCCTTATGGTTGGGCCTAACTTGTGGGCTTTTCCATAGTGTGCCATGAATTAGGTATCGTGCCTTCCATTCCCTTACTTAGCACATTCTTTAGGGCCCATAGGTTGCCTGGGTTGATCACATACTCCCTTCAAAGGGTGACAAAGAGAAACTTTCACAACAAGATTTTTGCTTACTGAGAATGAGTGGGTCATTATCGAGCTTCCTAGGGTTGTACGTATCCCAACTAGGTGGAACTAGGACACTAGTGACCATGCAAAACGCTCCGAGAAGTTTAGCTTAGCCTCTTTAAGAGACTAGTTCAATGAGCCTATTCTCCATATCTGTTCCACTGGGGAGCAAAATCTATTTTCTCTATTGACTCCCGAAAACATCGTTGCGGCCGGTTGGGGAGTAGGTAGAGCTGCTGCCAATATTCCTCCTGTTCCTCCGAACCTACCCTCACCCACACACAGCCCAGTTGCAATTCACTTACCCGTGGTCCCCGTAGCCGAAATCAACTAACCCTGTAGGTCACCTAATTGATGGATCTTCTTCTGACTAGGGAAATGAAACACTTGGGACCACAGATGCTAGTAATTCATCCGAGGAAGATCTCGAGTAGAACCAAGGCGATGCCTTCGAGATTCCATTCTATGACTTTCCTTCAGATGAGAATTTGTTAACTTAGACAATTTTGGTCATCCTTTAGGTTTTGATCAACAATTCTTTTTATCCTCATATACGTGTTTAATATTTTTTTGACTTGGTACACTAAATTTTTCTTCTTGTTTTGTGTAGACATGACCTTCCAAGATGCCTTGCGCCTAAAGAAAGCCTCGATATCCTCCTCTAGAGTTCCCCAGAAGCTCCATGTCCACGAAAACAGCCTCGGGTCGAGGCTTCTGCTTCAGAGCACCCTTGTGCTTCTACTCCTCCTCCTCCAACCATTGGCAATCCTAGTCACCCCACATAAGAGGCCGAACTGGGTAAATAGAAGAGGCACCTTATTCATGACCATAGCTCAGAGGGTCACAAGAGCTCGGGGTCACAAAGAAGTGAGTTCGCTCCCCAAGAGGGTGACCCTAAGACTACAGGTGATAGGCGTGCCCCTCATAAGCCTTGCCGCAAGTACCGAAAAAGGTTGTATATCAATGACACGATGCTTGCGAAGCTGATTTTGCCTAAGATGGTTGCTCCAACACTTAGGCGACTTAGGCGCTATCGAGTAGATGGAGGGAAGATTGTTGATGGGGATGACTTTCAAACCTACCCCTGCATCAATGACAACGACAGCATCGAGGAGCCTGGGTAGCTTCCCACCTGGCTTGGAGCACCATTCTTCCGTGTGACGAGAAAGAGACTTTTAAAAATCTTTCCACAGGCGAAGACACATCTGATTATCTTGTGATGAAGGTAAGAGCTTTGGCCTTCTTTTATAATGCGTATGTTATATCTTCTTCGGTTTAGGGTTTTTAATTATCTTCTTTCTATTTTGCCAAGCTGTGCAACAAGTGGTGGCTGTCAATGCACAACATTGAACCTTCAGAGAGGGGGCTGAGAAAGAGGTGCATGAGCTTCGAGGGAGCCACATAGCGCTTTAGAATGAGGTCAACCAACTCCGTTCACTTCCTAATAGAGTGGGCGAGTTGAAGAGAGACAACGAGGCTTTGAGATCTCAAATAACGGGCCTCAAACTGAAGCTGAGGGATGAACGGGTAAGGGCTGATTTTCTTCAAGGGTACCGAAAGGAGTTTGAGAAAGCAATGAGTGACCTGGAGATCATGAGGTCGCAACGGGATGAGGCTATCGACGAAATACACATGTTAGAGTGACAAAGGAAGGTCTGAGCCCAAGCTGTTCGTGAATACCGCCTGTCCCAAGATTGTTTTGAGAAGAAGCAAATTTACTTGGCGGGATTCATCAAGTATGGCTTCTATCTTGCCCGTGCTTGGCTAGAGAAAGAAAGGCCTAATGAGACCTTCTTGAAGCTCCTATTTACTGAAGCGGCCGAATTCTATAACACTCCTCCCTGGATCGAATACGAGCCTGATTTGGTGAATTTGGAAGATTATTTGAAGGAAGGGGTTGTGTATCACTTGGAAAACCTCGAAGGTCCTTGGCCCTCTCATAAGCCACGCGGTTAACCTGAGCCTATTGGTGCCTTGCAGGGTTTAGACAACGAAGATCTTCAACTCTTTGACTCTACTACTATCGAACCTGCGCTAGACACCGCGACTGTCGAGATTACAGGGCCTTCAAGTGACGCTTCTCCTCCAGAGGTTGCTCCTCCTGAAGATCCAAATGCAGATCCAGTGCTCTAGGACCCTACCGTAGACACAACGCCTTCGTTTCCAGCTGACTCCATCCTTACCATAGAGTGATTAGGATATTTATCTTTTTTCATTTTGTTTTTCATTTTGATTGTAATTCATACAAGCAATGTATAGTTATAAATAATTCATTCCCATTTAATGAAAATCAGCATTTCCTTTGCAATTTTTATTTTCTTTACATACTTGCTACATTATGAAAAAGCACAAGTTGTTAACATGTGCAATGTGCCATTAAAATATGGCTATAATTAACACGTTATTGCATCATGAAATCATACTCATTTGAATTTTAGCATTTTTATAGCCATAATGCTATGTAGTATGCTAAAATGTTACAACACAAAAATATTTTACCGATAAAGTCGTAACACGTTTTTTGACGTGCAACCAACAAAGTCATAACATAACATACTTTATAGCATACCTTTTGTCACGCCATACTGTATTACTCCCCAAATTTTTTTTGAGATAGTGTTACTTCCTACTCAAAGGAGAACTTTTACTCGAGTATTGTGCCTGTCTGGCACATTCTCCGCTTAAGGACTTGTGTATTTTGCTCATTTTGCACATTTTTCGCTTAGGGACTTATATTATTTGCTTGTCTCGCGTATTTTTTGCTTAGGGACTTATATTATTTGCCCATCTTGTGTATTTTTCACTTAGAGATTTTTTTATTTGCCCTTCTTGTGCATTTTTTGCATAGGGACTCTTTGATTTGACCATCTCGCGCATTTTTCGCTTAAGGACTTTTTATTTGCTCATCTTGCGCATTTTTCGCTTAGAGACTTTTTGGTTTGCTCATCTTGCACATTTTTCACTTAGGGACTTTTTGGTTTGCCCATCTCGCACATTTTTCGCTTAGAGACTTTTTGGTTTGCCCATCTTGCGCATTTTTCACTTAGGGACTTCTTATTTGCCCGTCTCACGCATTTTTCGCTTATGGACTTTTTGATTTGGCTAGCTCTTACTAATGCTATTCTTACTCCTGCAATGCATTTATCAATCAAATTATCACTCCAGAAAATATAAAATATGAATAACTAGCCTCTTATTCATAAGTTAAGTAGTAATATCATGTGATATTTGCTATACATGCAAAATCATTCATAAAATAACGACAATAAAATAATAAAGTAGAAAATACAAGATTTTCATTGCCATGTAATATCATGCAGTGGACGCGATATAACACGTCTTTGCTCTCTTTTGGTCCTCTCTCACTTGGCCTACACCATTAGGTGTCAGAAACTTCATTCATAGATAACAAGTGGAAACAATGGCTCTCATATAATTTAGCAACGGTCGCCCGAAAATCATATTATAAGCCACTGAGGTTGACTTCACCACCATAAACAATACTTTGTGGGTAACACTTCTTAGGCTTTCTCCTAACGTGACAGGTAGCTGAATTGCCCTTGCTACCTTCACCTTTTTGCCAGAAAATCCATACAAGGGCATAAGCACTAGCTTCAGCCTATCCTCTGAAATGTTCATCTTCTCAAAGCAATCCCAGTAAATCAGATTCACCGAACTCCCATTATCAACTAGGATCCGACTAACTGGGCGCTTCGCCATGACTGTCGATATCACCATTGGGTCGTCATGAGGGGGCATTACATCTCCTCTATTGGCCGGCGTGAAGGTAATGGGCTCTTCATCCTCCCTTTCTTCCATCATCGAGTTCACCTATAAGCTTGTCTAGCATAAGATTTTCTAGGCGAGGAAGAAGTGCCGGCCATTGATTCTCCGCTCGATATAACATTGATCGCCGGACCTGTAGGCTCATTGTCTTCTTCCTGATTCCTTCTATCTGCTCTTCTGTTCTCATTTTTCCTGGTTTCCTTATTCTTTGCTCTATTTCCCCTATTCCCGTCTCTCCTGTCTCTGGGACTAATTCCCCTATTACGAGTGAGATAATTGTTTCTTTCACTCCTCCTCATGAATCGATCTATTTTACCCTCTCGCGCTAACTTCTCAAGTTGATTCATCAACTCTTTACACTTTTTTGTGGGATGTCCATATGCCGGGTGGAAACTACAATATGAATCCAAGTTACGACCCAGACTCCTCGAGTTCTTTTTCAGAAACTATATAAAACCTGACCCTTCGATAGCTGCTAGTACCGATGTTCGAGATTCAGTAAGTGGGGTGTAAGTGGTATATTCCAACCTGGGAGCCTTCTCAGTTTGCTCGATTGGCTGGAAGATCCCCTTCTTCCACGCTTCTTTCTTTTCACTCCCCATTTGATACCATTTTCATCACTTCCTCCTGAGTGATGTACCTATTTGCTCGAGAAAATAAATCAGAGATTGTAGTTGGTTGGTCCAACGACAAAGATTCCTACAACTTCTCAGACTTGATCACTTGTAATGTGACTGCCATGGCTTCTCCTACTTGCAAATTACGTACCTCCAAGTGGCATCCCTAAATCGATCTACATAACTCTTCAGTGACTCCTTACTTCCTTGCTTCAAAGTGAGCAAATAAGTCGGCTCCTTCTTCCTCTGACTATTCACCACAAACGCCTTAAGAAACTCATTCCTCAACTGATCAAAAGAGGCTATGGATCCCTCGGGTAAATTATTGAACATTTCATCGCATGCCCCATTAGAGTGAGCAAAAAGGCTTTACACATTATCTCATCTTCCCATCCATGTAGCAATATCAAGGCTCCATAGTTTTGCATGTGATCATGGGGATCCGTCTTCCTTATGTATGCAGTTGTTTATGGCATTTTGAATTTCAAGGGCAACGGTTTCTACATAATGGCCCTGCTAAATGGTACCCTTCTCCTATAGCTTTCCTCTGCCGACAGCAGCTTTTTCTCTTCCAGCACCTATTCTATCATCTTCTTCATATCCACAGAGAGAGCGAGTTATTTCCATCCCTTTCAGTATGGGCCAAGTCAAGTTGGTCTTCTATAACTATCTCCTTCCTTTTACCTCGAAGTGCATCGCCTCGTATCATCTGTGTGTTCCAAAAAGGGTTAAACTCCAAATCGGGCCTCCATATACTTTCATCATCAACACCAATCTTTCCAGCACCTCCAACACCATGCCCCAGGTCAGTCCCGGTAAGATTTGACAAACTCTGGCATAAAGCAGAAGATCCTGCCGTAGCCTTAGCACCTTGCTGCCCAATAGCCTGTTGCACGGCCTTGACACTCTATCACCTGATCCTTGTCGCAGGTTCCAAGCCTATCGCCTTATATCTTCGAGGGGACTTTGGGACAGGATGTTTACTGCCGAGCCTTGTTGCATCCTGTTGGTTCTAGGCCTTTCCTGCAGGACATGTCTCCTGTCTCAACGAGGGGCCTGTCGTCGCTTGAGTACCCTGTTGCCCTGTTACCTGCGGTGGTGCCTCTTGGCTCATTTCTCCCACCAGGTTTTGTACAACTTGCGGTATGCTCAATTGCGGGAGGACTCCCTTAAATAGATCTGCCATGGCCCTCAGCACCTAGGTTGTTTCCTCGCTCTACCACTTCAGGCTTTGAATTCTGCTACAGACATTGTCGTTCTCTCTTCTTCCTTGTTCACCTGTATCCAATGGCAGATCGATTGTTCAGGAGAACTCACGTAGTTCTCATCGCTTTCATCTTTCACAGTAGTTGATCTTGTTCTTACCATTTTCAAAGTTTTGATTGGCTTTTATTTCGTTTCCCACAGACGACACCAATTGTTGTTGCACAAAACAACAATGAGTGATTGTTGACGTAAGTGTATGTCTTTTTCTCCACGTATCTCCCAAAAGCTTCTGCAAGATAAGAAAAGTCAGAGGAACGCAAGGGGTGGTTCCATGCATAGGCACTCCGATGCTTAAGTCAGCCAAGTCTTCTTGAGTGTAGGGAACGTAAAAGCCAGAAGTCAAAAAAATTCCAAAATAAAGTAATACCTGTGGCCTATTTATAAGCGAGTGAATTACCATTATCGTAGAGTAATTATCTGGAGGGCAATTTCATATTTTTTGAAGAGTTATTCCGTGTATGGTGATAAAATGTTACATGTCATATAATTGTGGCGGCAAAGGTCTGCCGCAAGGCGGGAGGCTTATCGGCGGGAGACCATGTTTGATTGGTTGTAGGCCATTACGCGACAAGCACCCTATCGCTATGGGAGGGATCTCACGCACACGCTACTACGTGCCATGCCATGTCCTCCAGCTGCATGCCACATGGCCCAACGGATTTACGCTACGTGGCAACTGGTCATCTTTTGGGCCTTGGCCCAATAGACTTGGGCTCTCTTATATTAATATGTATTATAGGTTCAAACTTAACCAAAATCATACTACTTAACTTTTATACACTATTATCGATATTACTAAAATGTTCATTAATTTGGCATTAATGAAAATTAAGTTCGGATCAAAATTGTCTTTGTTAGTCCACACATGTGAATCTAAAACGAAACTGTCTTTTTGCATGATTCAAACACCAATATATGTCGTTATGCTTAAAATAAACATCATCATTTTTCATGTACAAATAACAATTCATAAATTTAAAATTGAATAAAAGAAATTAGTAAAGCAAAAAAGGCAAATTATTGACACACACATATGTGTACATATGTCATGTGTGTGCGTGTATATGTGTGTGTGTGTGTATATATATATATTTATGGATTCTAAATAACAAAAATGCTTAAATGTTTTAGATTTTTAGAAAAAAATTAAATATTTTATTTTTGAATTAATTAATTTAAATAAAATATATGAAAGGTCATTATATTAATTTCAATGTATGTTTGCAAGTACTCATTTTTTTAAAAATAAATTAATATTAAAAATAAAGTAGAATGAGTATTAATCTTAACGTTTTCATATTTTATTAATTAATTATTTGAAAAATAAATCACGTTTTCATACTTTTCTACCACAGAATTTAAATTAATGATATGAAAATAAAAATCTAAACAATATTTCTATATTAATTTTAAATTTTCTATTATCAAATTATTTTGAAAAAAAAAATTTTATATTTAGTAAAACCATTGAATTTAAGTAAAATGATAAAACACAAAAAGTCACGAAAAATTTATTATTTTATTTCAATCTTTTCATATTGTTGTTGCCCAAAACAACAATAGATGATTGCTGACGTAAGAGTCTGTCTCTTCTCTCCACGTGCCTCCTTCAAGGTTCTACAAAATAAGAAAAGTCAGAGGGCACTTCGATGCTTAACTCAGACAAGGTTTTGGCACCATCTTAGTAGGTAAATAGAGCTTAAGGTTTAAAAATGATACATGTGACCTATTTATAGGAGTTAGATTGCGCGTAATTACCTTTATGACCCGCAACTCAAATGGTCATTTAATGGATCATTTATGGGCCTTTTGAGTCCTCTTTCCTCTTGGTCTTAGATTATCATTTGGCCCAATGTTCTTCAACTTGACTTATAGAAAAGCCCAATAATCTTTGGTTTGACCCTTATGAATTGCTTCCCACTATTTCGCAGGGTTTACCCTGTGAAAGAGTATATAAAGAATGGGCTTTTCAAATTCTTTTGCTACCCTCTTCCTGGGATTATTACAATAGTCTTTTCATCTTCACTTGAGGGCTCAACAAATGGACTTCATCATTATTTATAACAAGAACGACGTTGTGTCATTATTTATTTTGTCAAGTGTCTTTTCATAACACTATTGGGATATGTTTTCCTTCTCTGAGCTAAATGCTTCTTAAGTGGAATTTGTCACCCTTCTTCTTAAATTCAAGGTCTTAGCTGACTGAAACCAAGAACTATAAGGAGAAATTACAAGATTGTAGAGCCACAAAAGCCTTTGGTTTCATCAGAGGCGATTTGTACTTAGCATGCTCCTGATTGGTTGAAGCTTGATCCAGATGATGAGGATTTGGAACCTTTTCTAAGGATAGGCACTTATAAAGATCTATCTGATCTTACCAACTCTTAGGAGCCTTTTCGTTGACCCGAGATGGTCGAGGTTCTCACAGGCTTGGACGAAGATGATTTAGATAATCCAGAGATTAATTTTCCTGAGGATCAAGCTTTTGTTATTATAGCACCTCAGGACGTACATGCCTAGGTGCCTGTTAGTATCGATGCTCCTTTTGATGCAGAAGTTAATCTAGAGTGCTCCCCAGTTTTTTGTGAAAGAGCTTAGTTTTTTACAAATTGATCAACACATTTTTAAACTCATATACAGAGGCAACTACACATTTACCTTGTATTAATCTTACGTAATAATGAGACTTTTCTCGTGCACTTTTCGCTTCAAGTCCTTTTACATATGTGGCTTATGCCGCTCAATTACTGCTTCAAGCCCAAGCACTTCATGCATGACTTACATCACGCACTTTTTGCTTTAAGTGCATGCGTAGCCTACATTGCGCATTTTTCGCTTTAGGCTTTTTTTTTTAGTACGTGGCTTACCTCGCGCATTTTTCACTTCAAGCCCTTACACTTTATGCATGACTTACATCGCACACTTTTCGCTTCAAGTGCATGCGTAGCCTACATCGTGCATTTTTCGCTTCAGGCTTTTTTCTTTGAGTATGTGGCTTACCTTGCGCATTTTTCGCTTCAAGCCTGTACACTTTATGCATGACTTACATCGCGCACTTTTCGCTTTAAGTGCATGCGTAGCCTACATCGCACATTTTTCACTTCAGGCTTTTGGTTTGCCTGTCTCGCACCTTTTTGTGCTTAGGGACTTTTCATTTGCCTGTCTCGCACATTTTTCGCTTAGGGACTTTCAAATTTACCGTCTCGCACCCTTTTGTGCTTAGGGACTTTAGATTTGCCTGTCTCACACCCTTTTGTGCTTAAGGACTTTGGATTTGCCTGCTCGCACCGTTTTGTACTTAGGGACTTTATAGAATTGATAAGAATATAACATCGTTTATATTCGAAATGCCAACATAAAATATGATAAAATTGTAGCATACCTCGTAACATACCTCGCAGCCTGTATACTGTGTGCTCCCCAAGTTTTTTTTTGCTACTTTTCGTGTCCAAAGAAGAACTTTTACTTGAACGTTGAGCCTGTATGCGTGTTCTCGCTTAGGGACTTATTTTTGCCCGTTTCGCACCCTTTTGTGCTTAGGGACTTATTTTCGCCCGTCTTGTATATTCTCTTGCTTAGGGATTTATTTTTGCCCTTCTCACATCCTTTTGTGCTTAGGGACTTATTTTCGCTCGTCTTGTATATTTTCTTGCTTAGGGAGTTATTTTTGTCCGTCTCACACCGTTTTGTGCTTAGGGACTTATTTTCGCCTGTCTCGGGCATTTTTCATTCCTGTAATGCATACATCAACTAATGTATTGTGTTAGAAGAGCATAGAATCAAATTGATATGGATAGCTGGCCTTCCATTTCATAATGTAGTATTTTCAATCAAATGGAACAAGTAACAACATAATTGCAACAAATATTAAAACAATAATATCAAGCGTTTTACCGCTAGTATAGTTTCAAGTTTTTGTCTTTGTAAAGTCCGTAAAGTGCGAGTGCTTGGACATTCTGATGTCAATCATGGATCGTGCACTAAGTCACGCCTTGGTTCTTTACTCATAGGAACCAGCAATCTATAAGCTGCTTCCAATCCGACTATATTGAACCAAGCTCTCACTGGCTTGTTGTTTTACAAGACAGTGGCTAGTGCCTTCTTTGAACACTTGCCTAATTTGATCACAACTATTAGAGTGGACAAGAAAATCGAAAGCATAATATGGGGGTACCTCAAATCTATTACCACCCGCATGTCCTTGCTTAGTCGGTGAAAATTATAACAATGTGCAAGGGACTTCACTGACCTTGCATCCAAGCAATTGACTACGTGCTTTTTTCTTGCTCATCAGTAACTAGCTCTCATTTCTTGCTGTCAACACTAATGGGGCGTCCTACCTGGACCATTATCCCTTCACTGTCTCTACTTGATGCACCTGCGTGCACTTCCGCGACATCACAAGGGCCATTAATTTGGACAGGGGCTGCCTTTCTGGCTGTCTTACCCCCTTTTTCCCTTTTTATTTCGATGGCATTGAGGACTTTTCTGCCTTTGGTCTCCCACTCTCTGTTGGGACAAAGCACGGGAACCTCTCATCACCAATCCATAGTGTGATAACAGAGATTTTTCCCTAGCTTTGATTATTAAATTAATTATAAATGTGTATATGAGAATATATATATATATATATATATATATATATATATATATATATATATATATATATATATATAAGTAGATATATATAGTTTTGATCAAGATAAGTAGATATATATATATTTATCTATTAAACTTATAAATTTGGGATTAATACATAAGTATGAAACATTACATATTTCAAATCACATAGATACATATAACACATAAATATATAAATATATATATATATATATATATATTTATATCATTATCATGAGTACATATATATAAATGTATATGTATCCACACACATTTAACGTATGGAATTAAATGATATAAAATATATAAAAAAATAATAATAATAATAAAACCTACAACTATATCTAACAGACACATGTTCTAGATATATATATATATATATTACATATTTTATATATAATATATATATATATTATGAACAGCAACATCTGGCTTCTTAGAGAAGCCATTCCGACCCCAACAACCCCCACTATCTCCTGTCATTCTCGGTTACCAACAAAATAAATAAATAAAATACTGAAACTTGAGGGGCACCAGCTGAAGCAACCGAGAGCTATTTGGGTCTTTAAGGGGTCTTCATTTCGAGCAGCAAGGGTAGCACAAGGAAGGAGAGTCACAGCAGAACAAAGCAGCGGGGGATCGATGTTGTGCGCTGTGAGTGGAGGGCGAGATCGAGAGGAATTTGGTGAAGCGATGGTCTTGCCAGTTGCTGCTGGAAAGAGAGTAGTCTTGGAGGAGATGGGATCGATCAGAGCCAGGTGAATCGAAGGAGAAACTGACCTGCTCTCACAGCAAGTAGAGAAATTTAGAGAAAAGCCATTGTTGGCTGGGAAACTGGTGAGGAAAAAGGAAGAGAATGTGTCTTGGCTGAAGCATTCTCATGCCAAAATAGAAAAGAATGAGTGAATGCAGTAGGCGAGGGGTTTGAAAGAGACCTTCTTGGGCAAAATTGATCAGAACTAACAAAGGTTGCTGGTTTTCCCTTTCTCGGTGCATAGCTAACAATCAGAAGCGGGTTAAGACTGGACTTTGTGCTAATGAAAATGACGTGGAAACAAGGTAGAGTTAGAGTGTTTTGAAAGGTTGTTTTAAGGCTTATTTTAGGGCTTGAATTAAGACCGAGGAGGCTGGATTCTTAAGGCTGAAAACAGACAATAAACTGAAGACAAAACAGAAGAAAGAAACTGCTGCATTTTTCTTTGAATCGCAGCAGCAAGAAACAGCCCTTCTCTCGGTTCTGGAACAAGGTAGTGACGGGGGATTATAAGGCTTGAAATTGAGGGGCACCGAGGATGCAAAACAGGGGACATGTAGGCTGCAAGAGAAATGCATGATCAGCTGAAAGTGTGGAGAAGACAGTAGCTATTTGCAACGCAGAAAGTAGGGAAAGAAGGTGGCCAAACGTGAGAGGGGATAGCCATTCAAGAGCTGATCAAGATGGTGAGAATCCTTTGCCTTTATTATGACTCAGAGTGCATTTGTTTATATATTAAAAGAATATATATATTACAAAGTAAAAAGTAGGTAAATATGAAGTTAATATTAGAATGATGAGAGATAATTGTTACATTTAAATGGTGACAAATAAGTGTTGTTAGGGAGAGGGATAATCACAAATTAAAGGTACAAGGAGCTAGCAAGACATCTTAAAGTGTAGGAAAATTTTACTTGGGCTTAAGGGTGATATGTGTGTGTCTATATATATATATATATGCACATATCATGAGTATGACAAGGAAGGATTAACTCGTAGAGTAAGGATCTTATTAATTTAATCCCCATTGTCCAAATCAAATACACAAGGATATTAAATAGTTGACGTACATTGGTTGTAGAAAATGTACAAGGAGGTCTTCTGGAGGCTCGAGGCCTAGAAGTGCTCATAGAAGAAGGAACAAGAAATGGCAATCGAGCATGCGTGTCTAAGTGATTTTGCTAAAACTAAGCTTTGGCATAAGAGGTAAGATTTATATGCAAGATGATGTTGTGCTTTTATTGGTATTTATTAATGTAAGATTTTTATTCAAAGGTTAATATATTTATATTATTTGTTTCAAATGTTTAAATAGTGTTCATATGTCATGGTGAATAAGTGATCACAGGTAGTTAAAGCTTATTAATTGTGAGTCACGAAACAGCGTTAGGTGGCCAAGTGAAAATGATGTTACATGAATGTAGGGCTGTTGGAGAGAATTTTAATGGCAAATCGAATTGAGAAAGAACACGGTTATAAGGGTGCTTGGTTTTCTTGGAAGAGCCTTAAAAAGGTGATAAGCTTTCTCTTGAATACGGTTATAGTTAAGTTAGTGTGAATTGTTAAGGAATGTTGGTTTTCGCTATAGTAAGGTTAAAGGTGTTGGTTTTAGTGTAGGTATGCGAAGAAAGAATCCGAGAAAGTGCTTAAGTAGTAAGTTGTGCAAGTGTGGTGACGTGCAACGAAAGGTAAGGGAATATACGGTAAATGTTTATTAGTATGCTATGTTGTGTATGTCCAAATTTCTGTATTTAATACTTATTGATTCTAAATGCATTCTTGGTTGAATTTCATACGTGTTGAACTGAGTTGAAGTACAAATGGTTTTGAATTTAAACTGTGTTGGACTTGTGGATGAACATACTGTTGTTGGTGTTTTATGCAGGTTGTTTGGTTGTGGATTATGACGCTGGGTAGCGTTCTACCTATGCCGTCATAATGGCGAAATTTCGTTAGAAATTATTAAATAGATTTTTGGCATTGATTTAAATTATATAATGTATTTAAAACCTCATATACCTCAAGCACCATTACTAGTCATCGAGATACTGTCTTTTTAAAATATGTTTTGTACGATGAGGTTATCAAAACGTGAGGGTTTAATACGAATTATGTCTCCCATACCCAAGATACATTGTAAAAAGTATTCTTGCATGAATTTTTGGCATAAGAGACACGGGATGCTTGGAATTTGCCTGTGTGGCACTTGCCTGTGTGGCACTCGCCTGTGTGGCGTTTAAATTATGCCTATGTGGCATTTAGTTAGCCTGTGTAGCAACTATCAAGAAATATCCTGGATGCTTTGTGGTCTTCCAGGTCCTGGATGCTTTGTGGTCTTCCAGGCATCCGACAAATAGTCGTGACTTGTACCTCAGCTACTAGATGATCACTGGTGCTGGGATGATTCATGATCATGGATAGAATCTTGGTTCGGAACGAAATGCACTGCTAGCTACAGTGGATGCTTTCATAGAAAGCTTTCGGTTATTTCCAAAGATCCCGGTTATATTATGATGCCTTATCAATGAAATCCTGTCTCTTGAAAGTATTTTGATTGTATTTCGATTTTATGAATGCGTGAGTGCAAGTGTTTTTATAGCTTATAGAACAATAATTTGTCAACTTGCATTTTCTGTAAAACATACTTAAGCATGAGTTTTGATGCACTCATTTACGCATACACATGTACGAACATAGTAGAACATCTAATATCACTTAGCGTATGTTTTCTTACTGGGCTTTCCCCAAAGCTCACCCACTTCCACCTCAAATTATTTCAGGTAGACTCGGCACGAGCGTGGTGCATCGAGAGTCTTTTTGTTGAGCTGCAGAAAGCTATGTTTTGAGCTAAGGTATAATCTTTTGTTCTTTTGTTTATATCCCAGACTAAATTCTTTTGTGTACACAGTGTATAGGATTCGGGATGTAAGTACTAGGTGATATCGAGTCTGTAAACATATTGTGATTCGTAGATAAGTTGTAATCTCGATATGTTTATATATTGAATCACATGGATGTCTAGTATTTTAGAAGTTACATGGAGATTTGAAATTTCTACAGGTTGAAACGATGATGTGCTTAGTAGGGGAATGGATACTAGACTAAAGTAGGGGCGTCGTTTTTCAGTGTCGTTTTCTACACGTCTTGCAAGAAGATTATAATGGGACCTTAGACAACTAGTCTTAAACAAATATAAGAGTAAGACTACTCTTTAGGTTTTTAGCTACACTGAGCGAGTGACAAACATAGGAAGTGAAGAAAAAAGTTAGCTCGAAAATCCGGCTTCCGAGGGCGTTACACATAGGCTGCCCGAATGAGGTATAGGTACTGCTTTTGCATCAACAAAGAATTTCAATTTGAGGATTAGCTCGAATTTTTCAAGTGACGGTGCTGTAAGTATGCACTTATGTTCCCATCTTTCCACCTTTATCGCAATAGCGGTTATGCTTAGGACAGATTGTGCTTTGGTGCTTATAGCCTTGATCTAACTTGAGCACTTGGAGACGGTCAATCCAAGTTGCTGCGCAACCTTGCTGGGAGATGAAATTGTGGGTATCCAGCGTGTCTCGCACACTTTCCTCATTCTCTGTCTTCGCGTACATCAACCTATGATAGGGGCCTCGCTTGCCCACCGTGATGGCATTCAACCATCACATTGGGTTGAGTCTATGATTCAACTCCTTGCTTTCAAAGTCTGTATAATTAGACTAGATGACAGTCTGTCACACAATAGTCGGTAGTAACTTACTAACGTAGTAAATCAAGTATTCCTCATTGTCTGGGAGAGCATGTCCTCACTCGGTCCTTCATTACACGGGTGTGTGCCTGATGATGTACCGAGTCGCCTAATCCTTTCTCGCTTTGGTCACCCAAAATGGCTTGCCCATAGAGTTCTCTCACCAAAGGAGCCTGCCGCATGAACCTTTGATCGCCATTGCCAAACAAACATTGCTAGTTAGGCTTTGCTTGTCTGCATGCGTTGTTCTACTGGGGCGCTTGTCGCGTGCACGTGCGCTAGCCCACATTGAGTTCGCGCGGGCGAGCCAGTCTAATGCCCAAAGCTGCCACATTTGCTCACCCGTATGCATTGTTCTACCAGGCAATCCATTCTCTCGCCATTATTTCTCTACTGGGCGATCATGTCGCTTGTGTCTGTGCTTGCTATATTTGCTTTACGGCGTGCTCTGTGCGGGCAGACTAGCCTCTCACACACATAAGCGAATCTCTCGCCAAAGTGGCTTGCTGAGTGGACTTATGTTCTTTAACCAAAGAGCCGTGCGGCGTGCTCCTTCTCACCCTTTAGCTCACCCAGGCGAGCTACATGTGTGGCAGGCAGGGCTGTCACCTGTACAACCGCTCTCTCATTCTCTCGCCAAGGGAGATGTCATGTGCGGAAGCCCTCTTTCTCGCCGCTTTTTGCTGTTGCGCGCATGAATCATTGCTCGCCCACTTTAGCTATCGCGCAGGCAAGCCACATTCTCGCCATGAAGCCTGCTGTGTTAACCTTGCTCACCACTTTAGTTGTCGAATGAGCGAGGAACCCTCTCGCCGAATGAGCAAGCCGCAGGCTGTGGCGTGCGGGATCCCTCGCCAAGGTGATCGCCACTTTTGCTGGCGCTTGTTCGTGGCATCCTCTCACCAAGGTTGCCCTTTCACCCAAGGCTGCTACGTGCGGAGCCCCTCTCTTGCCCAGTGTCTGTAGCGTGTGGGAGCTTCCCTCTCGCCCAAAGCTCGTTGCGTGCGGGAGCCCTCTCTTGCCCGATTATTTGGCGAGCGTGGTCACTCTTTTGCCCAAGGTGCAGCTGAAGATGGCAACTTCCTTCTCTCGCCCAAGGCTTCTCACCGCGTGGACTGTTCCATGAATGAAACTGATCTCTGGTCTGGTGTTATCAATTCTCATTCATCAATCTCTACTCTGATCCCCAATGAACTCTCGACAAGTACTGTTTCGCTCAACTAGTGGTCCAAGTGGATACCGCTTTTGTGTCATAGTTAACCTGTGAAAGAACCCAACTTTAGAACAAAATCATTTGGGTTCAAGTCGCCATGGCTGAATATGACAACCTCAAGACTGGAAACATCGAGCGTGACCAGCTGCTAAATACAAAAACATGAAATATGTTTTGAGAATAGGCTGAAACGTTAACTATTTAGGGAATAGTTATCAATTATCAATCACAAAGGGATTAATCATTAATGAAGATATTGGTGTACGAAGCGATATGCTAGATTTGGCCCTTTTCTTTGATGATGCCTTAGGCGTGCCAATATCAAATCTGTCAGTTCATTAATTAATGCCAACCTGCAACGAAATTTATGAAAGGATTTGTTGAAGTTCATAGTATCCAACTAATTTAATGTTGAATTTGTTAACTAAAAATCTTTTGAAATGTGCCGACAGGCCTGTGCTGATAGGCCTGTGCGACAGGCTTGTGCCGACAAGCTAATAATGACGAGCACAGGTGACACCTGTTTGCAATGTTGGCGAGCACAGTCGACTTGGGGATAGAATGTATTAATTAGGCGACAGCCCTGCCTGCCGCATAACTTGGCGATTAGATGCGGGCGAGTTCAGCAAATATGAACCAGGTCGCCCATACGATAGCTAAACAATATGGGCGGGCACGATTCTAAGGCGGCAGGGCGAGCACACGACTACACGAAAGACTATTTAGGCGACTAAATGGCCCTACCATCTACCACAAACAAACTCGTTCAGATGAACAATGCAGGGAGCACAAAAATTTATGCGGGCACTGGTCCTCAACAATAGGTCTCCATGACAATTAAGTGCCTTGGACATGCCATAGCCAGCTTGCAGCATGCAAAGTTATCTCAGCTATAAATCAGCTTGCCTATCCGACTGTCTAGCCTGCCACACTCAAGGTTCTAGGCTATAGAATAGCACGCCCATGAGACAGTATAGCCTGCAGCACGTAAATCATCCCGGTAGTGTTCTGAAACAATACAAACTCTGGGTCCTTCAACCAATTGGCCTTTAGCAAATAAGTTGTCAAGCTCAATCTTTGTTTTATGAATTGATAGCTTGAATTTTTAACAATAAAATATTTTTATCATGCAAAGCCCCATAATTTTTGTATGCTTGCTTGTTTTATTTATCTTGGCGTTTCCTGGAAAAAATCATTTTCGTAGCCCAACGGTGATGAAGAATTTTTTTAATATTGTTATTTGTTAATTCTGTATATATATTTTTTATTTGTTGTTTGTCTTTTTGCATTTAATTTGATGGAATCCTTCCATTGTTTGCTTCCCGTGATATTCATTGCATCCTGAATTCATTAATTGCATTGCCAACCAAAACCCTGTTGACTTATTTGACATTGATAGCTTAAGTGCATAAGTTATTTCGCCAACCACAACTACATCTGACATTTTTCATTCTCTCGCCCAAGCCTGTCGCCGCATGGACCTTTCTTATTATCTTATCACTTTATGAAATGGAATGGTTCCTTTATCTTTAATTAATCAAATTCAAAGCTTTCCTTGCTTTATTTTCTTCCAACCCATGACTGCTCCTTAAATTATTTTTCAACTTTCAGCTTCTTCTTCCTTCCTCAACCTGTTAGCCCATTCTTCGGCAGACCTCAAGTCCAAAACATTTCCTTCAGCCACTATGTAATCACCTCTCACGTGTACTATTCCCTTCTCTTTTATCCCTTATTGTTATTTTTCCTTCTTCAAAGCTTCTCTTTTCCCCATAAAATGTTAGACCCAAAAGCTACACAGTCAGCACCAATAGCATGGCCATGTAGTAGTATGAGGTCCATAAGAAACAATAACTCTTTACAGCAACACGTGATTGAGTTGCAAAGGAAAGGCAGCCCACAGCTGCGATTATAAATTGGGAACACTCCTTAAAGCAGCAGGAAACCAATGAGGATGGGCAAGGTGCGGAAGCCTTGAGACGATGCAACAGCAAAGGCTCGGCTTGGGAACAAGTCAGTACGCAACGCAGCAAGGTGGTGGCAAGCAGCGAAGAAGATGGCTCGGGAGGTGTTGCAGCGGCACACTAAAGAGGAGATGCAAGTCTAGTGCAACCATAGTGTGGTGGTAAGATGCAAGGATGATCAAGGTGCAGGCCAAGGGGTGGCACGAGTGAAGACGATAGGTAATGCGCGCGAAGCTTGCAGCAAATGGTGGTTGTGTCGTAGTCACACACACACACGCAGCTTTTTCCATGGTGAGTCATCATCTGCATGCAAAACAAGGCTCCTCTCTTTTGGTTAGCATTTCATTATCCGAAATATGATTTTTCCAGGGCCAGTCGTGGGCGAGAGACTCTCTCTCGCCCAAGCCAGTCGGGTGCGAAAGCCACTCTCTCGCCCATGTCTGTCTTGTTCAGAAGCCACTCTCTCGTCTAAGGTTTGTCGCATGTGTCTATGGTCGCGTGAATTGCTCTGTCGTGTGAGCCTCGTGCTAGCTTGCGACAGGGTGTCTGTTGCATGTCTGTGCGTGCGAATCGCTCAATCGCCTGCACCTTGCATGCGACAGACTGTTCTGTCACGTGAAACCTTGCGTGCGACAGACTGTTCTATCACATGCACCTTGCGCGCGACAAACTGTTCTGTCGCGTGAAACCTTGCGTGCAGCTGACTGTTCTGTCGCGTGTATATGCATATATATATATTTGTAGCGTTTCTATCGACAACCACTCGAAAGGACTATGCTTTTCATTGTTCTTGTGGCAATTTTATCTTTCGCAAAACTAGTAGTCTCCCGCTGGTTTTCCCCACTCTTTCGCAGACTTTTATACTTGGCTTTTTGCTCAAGTTCCCATAGTCAGCGCCAATTGTTGTTGCCTAAAACAACAATAGATGATTGCTGATGTAAGAGTCTGTCTCTTCTCTCCACGTGCCTCCTTCCAGGTTCTGTAAAATAGGAAAAGTCAGAGGGCGCAGGGGGCACTTCGATGCTTAAGTCAGATAGGGTTTTGGCAGCCTCTTAGTAGGCAAATAGAGCTTAGGGTTTAAAAATGATACCTATGACCTATTTATAAGAGTTAGATTGCGCGTAATTACCTTTATGACCCACAGCTTAAATGGTCATTTAATGGATAATTTATGGGCCTTCTGAGTCCTCTTTCTTCTTGGTCTTAGATTATCATTTGGCTCAATATTCTTCAGCTTGACTTATAGATAAGCCTAGTAATTTTTAGTTTGGCCCTCATCACATATTAATGATTCCACTTAATTTAATGAAAATGGTAATGCGTTTTCTCTTTTTTTTTTCCAGCAAAATGGTAGTAAGATGAAAAATTCATGATGTTGTACTTTCATACCTAATACAAGTAAGTTATTAAATCTAACTATTGATTTGTATAAATATTAATTTATATATGAAATCGTAAAAATCATGTAAAAAAATTTATTTTTAGTTGATGTAACTTAATTGCTATATATATATATATATATATATATATTATTTTATTTTATTAAAAAAAAAAAGGTAAGACCAACATTGCAAAGCTCGAGAATTACTTATAAGAAATATAAACATTATTTAAAGATAATAAATACACAATGAATGCATCTATATACAGATTAGTAAAGTCAGGAACAGAACAGATTGAATTACTTAGGAATTTCAACAGAAGCAAATAAAATGAAAAAAAAGAAATCCAACAGAACACACTCACACACCATTAGTTTTGTGCAACTCATAACTATGGAATATTTTACATAAGTCTTGTATAAAATAAATGGCGGACAGCAGCCCAGGTAGCATCCTTTCTTTTTTGTCTTCACCACCAACATTTCTCTTATTCTAGCAATACAGATCCTTTATTCCATGTTTGACTACTTCTAGTAGAACTTCTTTGTCTTCTTCTGCTCAAACCGAAAAAATGTAGGTAAAGAAATTAGTTCGATAAATTACTAAATAATTGCAAAAAGAAAAAAATTAAATACATCGATTTTATCCATCATATGCCTGAGAGTTCGAAAGGGAAAAGAGCAAAAAAAAAGTGGTCGCCATTTTAAAGTTTGATCCCTTCCTCCGCTTGTGCAAGGGAAAAACTAATCCATCATCATATATATTTGAAACTGAATCTGGATATAAATTAATTTTGAGGGCATTGATTATACAAGTAAACTAGCACAAGTATGAAGAAAAAGTTAAAGAATGTCCATAGAAATTATAGTTTGGAAGTAGTTGGCATACAAGGAATAAAACAGAGAATACCTCTTATGCCGGCAGGGATGTCGATCACATTCATGACATTCTCGAACGAAGCACCAATATCTTTCAGGAACTTTACATTTAAGTCGGAGGGCAAGTTCAGGGCTCTAGTTATGGTATCTTCTTCAACATCCTTAGCGATGATCGTCAATTTCCTGAGATGTGTCTTACTACCAAATTTTGCCGCTTTAACATCAGCATCTATTGTATTCCCCACCAGCTTTATCCAAAGAAAAGTAAGGCGATCCAAGTTTTCGAAATCTCCCATACTAAATTCCTTGGAATCATTGCGATCAGCCCTCACAACGATCCCTGTTGCTTGCCTAAGAGAAGTTAATTTTGCCAACCCTTTTGGGCAGCAGGTTAGATGAAGGCAACCAATAAGACGAAGAACCCTCAAGTTGGTAAGTTTACCAATTGCTTTTGGCAGTTCCTCAAGATGTAGGCAAGCTGTAAGATCCAAGACTTGCAAATTATACAATTCACCCACCGTTTCAGGCAAGATTTTCATATTCCATATTCCACTCAAATTAAGATACCTCAAGTGTATCAGTTTCCCAATCGCTTTGGGAATTCCTTTATCCAGATGACAACCAGACCAAGGATCGGCTCTCAAATCCAATAGCCTCAAACGTTTTGAGTGATTAAATAAGTTGCACAAGTCTTGATTTGTTAAGACATCCTTTTTACTCATTAGGTCAAATAGACACCACAAAGTTTCAATTGTTGAAGAAGACACACCCTGTTCTCTAATTTCCCATATTGAAGAAGATGCAACTTGTTCTCCCTTTATTACATCATGAACGGATGTTACAAGGCTCCGCAAATCCTTTGAACCGACAATGGACTTTGGAAAACAAGTCTCACTTCCAAGTACCATTGTTAAATGACAAGGTTTTTTGGAAAATAAGCTCAGTGTAGGTTTTTCTCTCTCGTTGATACTTTCCAACACAAATTCATTTTTTGTCAAAAATTTGAGAAATTTATGTATAAGATCATGCATCTTACAGGAAATAATCTGGTTGTTAATGATACCTAAATTTTTGAAAAAACCACAAGATGCTAAGAACTTAAAGTACTCTTCACCGGTTGATTCCATCTCTGAATTTTCATTCGACTTTAAATAACCTTGTGCCATCCAATATTCAATCAATTTTTGTTTTATTATAAGAAAATCCTTTGGAAAAATGGCACAATAAAGGAGACATGGTCTTATAGCATGAGGCAAATTGCAGTAACTTAAAAATAAAGGACTAAAAATTTGTTTCTCTGCGAACTCTAATTCCCATATGTCACTTTTCAATATATCTTTCCAGTCTTCTTTACTGCTTTTAGTTCGCAGTATTCCTCCTAGAGCCCTTGCAACAAGCAGCAAGCCATTACTTTTGCTTGCAATTTCTTTTCCAATGTCTTCAAAATCTTTACAATTTTTTTGGTCTCCTCCATTAAAGGCTATATCTCTAAGAATTAACCAACATTGGTCATTACTTAATTTTTCTAGACGACAGACGAGAGAGGATTTTAAGCTTTTTGTAACTGACTCATTACGAGTGGTCACCAGAATCCTACTTCCTACCAGACTATAAGAGAAAATATTTTTAAGAGATTCCCATTCTTCTGCCTTGTCCATCCACACATCATCTAAAACAAGGAGGAATTTCTTTCCCTGAATTTTTTCACGGATTTTTTCAAGAAGGGTTTGTAATGGAAGTGAACCAATGTCATGTTTTTCAAGGGCTATTATAATTGCTTTTGAAATTGTTTTAAGATCAGAACAGTTTCAGACACTGACCCAAAGTTTTTCATCGAACTGAGATTGAACATCAGCATCATTGTAGACAAGTTGGGCCAGAGCTGTTTTTCCTATTCCTCCTATCCCTAATATAGAGATGGTTTTCAGGTGATCACCACTTTCTTCATCCTCACTTAACAAGCTACTTTTTAAGTTTTTCTTCTCCTCATCTCGCCCATGTAACTTCGACTCATCAACAAAGGATACACTTTCAATTTTATGTTGCTTAGTTTCCCTTCCTGTTAACTGACTATCTCTTTCTTTAACAATATCACTTACTTTTCCTTTGATTTTCTTTGTTTTCACAGCAACATTATATCGCCAAAAAAGATGCCCGAAAGAAAAACATGGAATGAAAGGAAATACCTTCCTTTTGAGAAATGAAGCATTCTGCAATTTGTGGAGTGCAGTGTTCCATTCATCCAATTGATCCTCCACTTCATAAGATGTTTCTTTGAGATTCTCCAACCGCTGCTTGATATCTTTTACCTTCATCTGCTTTTCTTCCGCATCTTCAAGCACATTTTGGATCACCCGAAGATTACCTTCCAGTTTTTTGACTTCTTCCTCGACCCCACATAGCAGCTGCCATTGTTGTCCGCTGTTTTCAGCAAGAAATGTTGCTAGTTGTTCCAGAACAGCAGAAATGACCACGTCCATTTTTAAGGGAAGAACTGATTCGTGGATGAAGAGAGAGGGTGATCAATGATTAGAAAAAGAGATTGATAAAAGAGGTGCTAGTTGGTTTTGTATGTGACTGCCGTTGTTCACCATGGTTTAATTTATAGGACTTTAGAACGAATAAAATCCTACCTCAAATTACAAGAAAGCTTCATGCTTTTGTCTAACCGAAGTAACAAGCAAGGGCAACAAAATCAAGTTAATTACTTTATTTGTTGTTAATTTAACCCCACATATATTCTCTTTATTTTTAAATTTAGATTCCCAAAATTTCTAGCCTAACTTAGCAAGGGTAATTTTAATTCCTTTATGATCAATGAAGTTAACTTGTTGGGAAATTCTTAGTGAGCCTACATATATCAATTAATTGTACATTATAGGTTATCTGATGTGTTTAGTCTATTTAAATATTTTATTTTCATGATGGGCCAAAATAAAATAAAATATGCTACAGTATAAATAGGTTATGGTCCTTAGTCTAAACATAAGGTAATTCTCATTCTCTATTCCCATAATTGAGTGAAATACAGATTCTCTTAAAAGGTTCAGACGTGGAAGACTCTAACCCTAAGAAATCAATTCCAATAAATTCATGTACGCTTCCGTATTATTTTTCTTGATGATTGAACATGAGATCCTATGTATGTTTGTGTATTTGAATTTCTTACAAGTGGTATCAAAAGCGTGTTCATGTTTGATCATTGAGAATTAAAATTTTTTTTTGAAAGCTTAGGGCTTTTATTCCCTATAAAATAAAGATTAAAATCATGTAAACAATTTTATGAATTTTGTTTCATGATTCAAGAAATTTATTCTTTAAGTTTTTTAAATTCTGAAATTAAAAATCAATCAAAACATTAATATTTTACAAGTTTTAATTCAAATTGATGAATGATAATTGTTTCTTGTGACTTTTAGGGTTCAAACAAAGTCACAATTTTGGTAAATATTTGGTTTTGATTGAAAGAAATCAAGAAAAGGGGTAAGGGTTTTTTCATGGAATTTTCTTGAATCTTTCTTGATTCGATTCATCACTAATCTTTGTTATTTTTTATCGGTTTTTGCATGGATTTTGTAAAACAAGATGTTAATTTCATGCATATAAGTTTAATTTTGGTGAAAATCGATCAAAAAAGGGTAAAAAAATCAAAGGAAAGTAAAACAGACCCATTCGGGTTTGTTATTCCTGACCCGGCTAGATGAAGAAGATGAAACTGTCCCACATGGGACAGTTTCCCAAGAGCCTACGCGCCGCCCTCTGGTGGCCATTCAACCACCAGTTTCTGCAATTCAACATTAACTTTGATTTTAAAATTTTTTTGGTGATTTTTATGAAATTTTTTGAAATTGTTAAATATTCGTTATTTAAAATTCTTGGTAATTTTAGTGTTTTGATGCATCATGCACATTTTTTTTGATGTTTTGCTTCATGATAAAATATTTCGTCATATTCTAAGTTGATTGGCAATACTCACTCTCCTTGTTGATGTGAATAAATTTGTGTACTCTTAATGTTTTGTATATGTGCATAATGTGTTAAAAATAAAGTTCAAAATAAATTAAACTAATATAAAATGCCACCAAAGTGATCACTTTTATGTTAATTTATTTATTTTGAAATTAAAGTTGTCATTTAAGAATTTAAATGACTGTTTTTAATTCCTGTGGAAAATGATTAGCCTAAAGGAAGGTTATTTTTTGGTCAAATTACAAACACAATAAAGTAGTAAATATGTGGTAAAATTAATTTTTCACCATGTATGCAATATGTTGGCCGAAAGGAAGGCATGTTGTTGATAGGATTTGATTATCAATATTTACTAATAAAATTTAAGAGTATCGCTAACAAATTGAAATTTCTGTCCAAAGACTAAATTTTAATGTTGTGCATGGAATTTTATATGTCCCAAAATTATTTTCTGTTTATTATGAGCTTATTATTGTTATTTTTTGCTTACAATAAATGTTTCTTCAATATATGTCAATTTGAACAATATTCCAGTGCTTAACGGAACTAACTTCAAGAAGTTGAAGGAACACGTTATCATTATGCTTGGATATATGGATCTAGACTACGCGATCAAGTCTGACAAACCTCTCACCCCTGCTAATACTAGTACAGCTATGGAAAAGGCACTTTCTGAAAAATGGGAGCATTCAAACCGCATGAGTCTAATAATCATGAAGCACTTAATTTCGGATACCATCAGGGCTGTAATGCCTGAGAAAGAAAATGCTAAGAGTTTCCTATAGTAGATTGCAGACAGATTCATTACATATGAAAAGGTCAAAACAAGCACCATCTTGTTTAAGCTTGTTTCAATGCAGTATAGTGGTAAAGGAAACATAAGAGAATATATTATGGAAATGTCTAATCTTGTTACAAGATTAAAGGCACTAAAGTTAGAGTTGTCTGAAGACATTCTCATGCACTTGGTCTTAATATCTCTTCCTACACAATTCAGTCCTTTTAAAATAAGTTATAATACTCAAAAGGAAGAATGGACTCTTAATAACCTCATTGCTCAATGTGTGCAAGAGAAAGAGAGGTTGAAACATGAGAAGACAGAAAGTGCTCACTTAGCATCTTCTTCCAATGACAATACTGCCAATAGAAAGAGAAAAAGGAACAATACAGGAAAAGGCACTGCAAATACTAGAACTTCATAGCTTAAGGGGCAATAGAAACAAGATAAGGTGATTACTTGTTTTTTTTGCTGTAAAGGTGGTCATGTGAAGAAGGATTTGTTCCAAGTATGCTAAATAGCTTGCCAAAAAAGGTAAACTTTTCAACTTTATTTGTTCTAAAGTTAATTTGGCTTTAGTACCCAATCACACTTGGTGGATAGATATGGGTGCAACTACTCACATAAGTGTGACTATGTAGGGTTATCTAAGAAGCAGAAAGCCAATTGATGTTGAAAGATTCATCTATGTAGAAAATGGCAAAAGGGCTCATATTGAGGCTATTTGTCTATTTAGATTAAAGGTAGAATCTGGTTGCTATTTAGATTTGAAAGAGACTTTTTATGTACCGTCATTTAGACAAAATTTGATTTTTGTTTCTTATTTAGACAAATTAGGATATTCCTGTTCATTTAGAAGTGGAAAATTTAGTCTTTTTCATAATTCAAATCTTATTGGCACAGGTTCTTTAATTGATAATCTATATAAATTGGATCTTCATGCCCCACACATGAGCGAATTATTGCATATAAGTAATTGTGGTACAAAGCACAAATTAATTAATGAGAATTCTTTCATGTTATGGAACAGGTGTTTAACACATATTTCTGAACAAAGAATAAAAAGGCTTATGTCAGAAGGAATTCTTGATTTCCTTGCTTTTTCAGATTTCAAAATCTGTGTTCAATGTATTAAGGAAAAGCAAACAAATACCAAGAAAACCGGCACTAACAAGAGTTTAAATATCTTGGAATTAATTCATACTGATATTTGTGATTCATTCCTTATAGCCTCTTAGAATGGTCAACAATATTTTATTACTTTCATAGACGATTATTCTCGTTATAGATACCTGTACTTGATTCATGAGAAGTCTCAAGCATTAGACTTTTTCAAAACCTATAAAGCTGAAGTTGAAAATCAACTTGGTAGGAAAATTAAAGACGTTATATCTGACTGTGGCAGTTAATATTACAGTAGCTACGATGAATTAGGTGAACAACGTTCAGGCCCTTTTGCAAAGTATTTAGCAAAATGTGGCATTGTTCCTCAATACACCATGCCAGGGACTCCAAGTCAAAATGGTGTAGTTGAGAGATGAAATCAGACCCTAAAGGATATAGTTAGAAGTATGATTAGTCATTCTTCTTTACTAAAGTCACTTGGGGAGAAGCCTTAAAGACTACAATGTACATTCTTGATCGAGTTCCAAGCAAAGCAGTAGCTAAAACCCCATATGAGTTATGGAGAGAAAAGAAGCCTAGTATTCGGGGTTGTCCAGCTGAAGCAAGGCCATAGAAGCCTAATGAAAGGAAATTAGACTCAAGAGCAATAAACTGCTACTTTGTTGGATACTCAAAAAGATCGAGGGGTTTCAAATTTTATGATCCCTCAAATAGATCCTTTTCGAAACGGGGAATGCTAAGTTTATTAAGAATGTTGAATATGGTGAGGGTGTCAAACTCAGGAACTTTGTCCTTGAGGAAGAACATGTTATAGTTGCTACAATTGCAATTGAGAATGATCAAACAATTATGTCTGACATTGTTGAAGATACAAATCTAGATTATCAAGACATTCTTGGGTTACCTCCTACTTATATTAAAGAGCAACAACAACCTCAATTAGAAGGGCTATTAAGGAGATCCTTAAGAGAGAGGAGATCAACAATTCTAGATGATTATATAGTATATCTCTAAGAACACGAATTTGATATAGGACTAGAAGATGATCTAAAATCTTTTAGTAAAGCCAAATAAAGTGTTCACTCTCATAAATGGATTGAGGCCATGAAAGTTAAGATGAAATCAATGGAGGACAATGACATTTGGGATCTTGTCGAATTACCTAAAAGAGCGAAACCAATTAGTTGTAAATGGATTTTCAAAACCAAGCGAGATTCGAAAGGTAAATCAAAAGATATAAAACTAGTTGCCAAAGGTTTCACTCAAAAGGAAGGCATTGATTATAAAGAGACTTTCTCTCCAGTTTCATCAAAAGACTCTTTTAGAATCATTATGGCACTTGTAGCTCATTATAATTAGGAGTTACATCAAATGGATGTAAAGACAACGTTTCTCAATGGTGACATTGAAGAAACAATTTAAATGGTGCAACCAGAAACTTTCATGTTGGAGGAATTGGAACATCTGGTCTGCAAATTAAAGAAATTTATCTATGGTTTAAAATAAGCATCTCGTCAATGGTATCAAAAATATGATCAAATGATTACCTTTTTTTGGTTTTAGGGAGAACACTGTTGATCAATGTATTTATCACAAGATCAATGGATTTATCACAAGATCAATGGGAGCAAGTTTATTATTCTGGTGTTATATGTCGATGACATCTTGCTAGCAAGTAGTGATGTAGGCTTATTACATGAAACCAAGAAAAAACTTTCAAATAAATTTGAGATAAAAGATCTTGGGAATGTATCTTTTGTTTTGGGCACACAGATCCATCGAGATCGTTCTCGAGGAATACTTGGCTTATCACAAAAGGTATATATCGATAAGGTGCTGAGCAGATTTGACATGAAAAATTATGCATCAGGAGACACGCCTATTGCTAAGGGTGATAATTCAGTTTGCTTCAATGCCCAAGAAATAACACTGAAAAAGAAGAGATGCAAAAGATTCCTTATGCTTCAGTAGTAGGGACTCTCATGTATGCTCAAGTTTGTACGCATCCGGATATTGCATACATAGTTGGAATGCTTGGTAGATATTTAAGTAATCCGAGAATGGATAATTGGAATGCAATAAAGAGAGTTATGGGGTATTTACAAAGAACTAAAGATGACACACTTACATATCAAATGTTAGATCATTTAGAGATCTTTCGATATTCAAACTCCGATTTTGTTGGTTGTCTTGATAGTAGAACATCCACTTCTGGTTATGTTTTCATGTTAGTTAGAGGAGCTGTATCTTAGAAGAGTATAAACCAGTCACTCATAGCTTCTTCCACCATGGAAGCAAAGTTTATAGCTTGCTATGAGGCATCAAACCAGGAAATATGGTTGCGGAATTTTATCACTGGGCTATACGTTGTCACTAGTATTGACGGGCCATTGAAGACTTATTGTGATAACAAAACCATAGAATTATACTATAAGAACAATAGCAGCTTGTCGAAGTCAAAGCATATTGATATCAAGTTTCTTGTTGTTAAGGAGAGAGTTCAAAGTCTTCAAATATCTATTGAATATATCAGTACGAACTCCATGATTATGAATCTGCTTACTAAGGGTGTACCACCTAAAGTGTTTCATAAGCATGTAGCTCATATGGGTGTAGTTCACTTTGATGATATGCTTGTATAGTGGGGAGTTTATTTTATTTATATTCATTTGTTATTGAGACATATTTAGGATAAAAATAAAGTATTGTTGTTACTACTACTAAAACTTTGAAATAAAGCTTTGTTCTTTCAAATTGCAATTAAGTATAAAGTTTTTGAAAGTAGGACTAGTTAGAAATAGGCATGTTTAAGGGATCACGTTGCATGTAATTTCCATGCTACACATCCATACTTGATCTATGTCGTTGATTATATTAATATACGTGACCATTGATGGGTCTAGTTAAGAAAATATATGTAATGAAGATCGCTTTGATCTTATGTTAGTATAATTGATGGACCAGATTGTTTAAAGATGTTACCTTGTGATGATAGCAAGTTTAGAGTTCTTAAAGTTATTTTAAAATGTACAATTATCAAGTAACATATATACCCCAAGTGGGAGATTTTTGGGAGATTGTTAGGAAATTCTTTAAGTCGACTTACGTATATTAATTAATTGTACGTTACAGGCTATCTGATGTGTTTAGTCCATTTAAAGTGATCAAATAAAGTTTAAGTTATTAAACTTTAGGGCATTTCAATTAGTATAGGCTTTGCAATATGTAGAGACCCAATATTTTATTTTATTTTCATGATGGGCCAAAATAAAATAAAATATGCTACAATATAAATAGGTTATGGTCCCTAGTCTAAACATAAGATAATTCTCTTTCTCAAATCCCATCATTGAGTGAGACACAGATTCTGTCAAAAGGTTTAGATGTGGAAGACTCTAACCCCAAGAAATCAATTCCAGTCGATTCAGGTATGCTTCCGTATTATTTTTCTTGATGATTGAACATGAGATCTTGTATATCTTTGTTTGTATGAATTTCTTACTTAACTTTCTTCAAGGTTATTTTAAATTTGTTGCCAACTTATTAAACCAAAATTTTCTTGATGATCTTAATCTTAATAATTTACCAATCATTGCATCAAAAGTTTGTTTAGTTTTTGTTATAAAATAATGTCATTTTTAAAGGTTGTCGATCAAGATGATATAACTTGAACTTCAAACTTCTCAATTTTAAACTTCTTGAATAATTCTTGAACTTCAAATTTCTAGATTTCAAACTTCATGCTTTTGTCTAACCAAAGTAACATACAAGGGCAAGAAAGTGTAGTTAATTTGTTGTTGATTTACCTACATGTATTCTCTTTAGTTTTAAATTTCGATTCCCAAAATTTCTAGCCTAACATAGAGAGGGTAAGTTGATTCTTGTACAATCAATGAAGTTAACTCTTTTTCAAGGTTTTTTTTAAAATTTGTTGCCAACTTATTCAACCAAAATGATTTTGATGATCTTAGTCTTAATAGTTTATCATTGATTGCATCATAAGTTCGCCTAGTTCTTTCTCTAGATCCTTGAGGAGAGACTTTAAGAGAGATTTTAGCAAACATTTGACAAACAATGTAAAATTTGTTGAACCAAAATAGCCCATTCTATCTTCAATCAACAAAGTTGAAGATCTAAAAAACAAGTCAACGACCAACTACACTGCGAGATTACTATTCAAGCAAATAACAAAAGCAGAATTCTGATTTTAAATTTATAATGCAAGAAAGATCTTGATGTAGCTAGAATAACAGGTCTTATACACATAGTTTGCACCATTTCTCACTCTAATTCTAAAAATTAAATATTTTTTCTTTTGTTCTGCATTCTGTTTATGCACTAATTTTTCTAATACACAAATATAGGCCCTGTTTTTGTCTTCTCATAATGCTTGTGATATGGGAAAGCCCAAACTAAGTAGGTTGGACCTAAGAGACCCAGAAAAAGCCACCCAGGATCGCCACAAGGCATAATGGCATTGGGCCATGTGGTAGCAAGTGTGGGAGACAACTCTCGCCACGCTGAAGCGCCCTCCCGTATAGCGGGAGACAACCTCTCGTCGATAAGGAGGAGATCTCCCATGTCCCGTTACAACCTGTCATGACTCCCAAGGAAAACCTTTGCCTTGCAAGAGAGCCTCTTGCTTCGCAATAGGTACTCTCCTGCCGTCATGAACGGCAGGTACGAAGGTCTTTTGCTACGTGCAGGGAACAAACTCTTCAAGGGCCCAAGAAAAAGATGAAATTACCCTTCAGTAATTACTACAGCATTAACAATAACTCATTCCACTATAAATAGGCCATAGGTATTATTTTATTACTTTCTAAGTACTACTTTTCTATTCACAAATACTCTTAAGAATACTTTGGCTGACTTAAGCATCAGAGTGCTTATGTAGGGAACCACCCCCTGCATCTCTCTGACTTCTCTTCTTTTTGCAGAGCTCTTAGTGCCACGTGTGAAAAGGGAAACAAGTTATCTACATCAACATCCAATCATTGTTGTTTTGTGCAACAATAATTGGCGTCGTCTGTAGGAAATGATATAAAAGCTAGTTGTTTCGAAGATGGTGAGAACAAGGTCGACAGCTATTAGAGATGGTAGTGATGAGAATTTTGTGAGTTCTCCTAAATAGCAACCTCGTCAAAGAACTCAAGTGAATAGGAAAGAGACGAGGATGACTGTATCTGTAGCTGAATTTGAGGCGTTGAAGAACCAAAGTGAAGAAATAACACAAACGTTGCGGGCTATGGTGGATCTGTTTAAAGGAGTTCCTTGCAACTAAATTTACCAGAGGCTATGCAAAATCTTGTGGGGGAGACGAGTTAAGGGATGCTGCCACAAGGCCCCACGGGATAGGAGGCTCAAGACCCACCATTAAGGCAAAGGGCACAGCCTACGACAGGGTCACAGAATCAGCAAGAGGCGGCAAGGCGATAGGGTAAGCATCCTTCTGCAAGGTCTCCACGTATACGGGATGTAGCAAGAGCCCTAGGCCCTGCGGCAGAAGTAGTGCGACAGAGTGTTGATGTTGCGGCAGGGTCCTTTACATTACACTGGAGCTCACTGAATCTCGACGAGTTTAGACTAACGCAAGGTGTAGGAGGTGCTGAAAAGACTGGAGTTAGGCAAAACAGCCCATTCATGGTAAGGAAAATACATGGTAGACTGGATAGGAATTTGATCCCACTTGGAATACATGAATAGTGCAGGGTGAAGCATCTCAAGGCAAAGGAAAGGAAGTGGACGTTGATGATCAACCTGATTTATCTCATGTAGAAAGGGAAAGAGATCTACCTACTCCTGTGATTAACACTAAAAAGATGATAAAACAGGTGTTGGAAGAGAAAAACTGGTGTCGATGGAGAAAAGTCAAAGGAGACGAGTAACATTCAGTGCGGTCATTATGCAGAAATCGTTGCCCTCAGAATTCAAAATGCCACAAATGATTATGTATGCAGGAAAAACAAATCGTATGATCACATGCAGAATTATGAAGCATTAATGTTGCTTCATGGCTGGGAGGACAAGATTATGTGCAGGGCCTCTTCACTCACTTTGATGAGGTAAGCAATGAAGTTGTGTAATAATTTGCCTGAAGGGTCCATAGCCTCTTTTGACTAGTTGCAGAGTGATTCCTTAAGGCATTTGTGATTAATATTCAAAGGAAGAAAGAGTCGACTTATTTGCTCACACTTAAGCAGGGAAGCAAAGAGTCGTTGAAAAGTTACATGGACGGATTTCGGGGTGCCATGTTGGAAGTTCAAGATTTGCAGATGAGGGTTGCTGTGGCAGCAATGTTACAAGGGACTAAGTTTGAGAAGTTGCAAGAGTCCCTATCATTAGACCAACCTAGTACGATCTCGGACTTATTCTCCAAAGAAACTAAGTACATTACCTAAGAAGAAGTAACGAAGATGGTATCAGTTGGGGAATAGAGGGAAGGAAAGAAGTAAGGGAGAGAATCCTTTGGTGGGTCTTCTAGTTAGTCAAGCAAACCTGAGAAGGCCCCCAAATTAAGGTTTACCACTTATACCCTACTCACTGAATCTCGAGCGTCGGTGCGAGTAGCCATCAAAGGATTGGGCTTTATACAGTTCTTGAAGAGAATGACAAGAAGCTTGGGCCGAAACCTTGACTCCTATTGTAATTTCATGCCGCACATGGGCACTCCACAGAAAAGTGCAGGAGCTAATGAATCAATAGGAGATATTAGCATAGGAAGGAAAGAAAGACAGATTTGTATGGAGAACCAAAAAAACTGACTATCTCGTACGCAATAGGGGTAACAATCCTAAGGATAAGAGAGATTGAGATAGGAGAAATGGCGGGAGAAACGAAGATGTTAGGGGAAATGAGAAATGAAGAGTAGACAAAAGAATCCAAGAGGAAGATAATGAGCCTACAGGGTCGACAATTAATGTTATATCAGAAGGAGAATCGATGGTAGGAAACTCTTCCTCCTTTAGAAAGTCATATGCTCGACAGGCCTACCAGGTAAATTCGGTGATGGAGGAAAGTGTGGTTGAAGAGCTGATCACCTTCACGCCAGCCAATAGAAGAGATATGATGATCCCCGATGATGACCTAATGGTGATCTCAATGGTTGTTGCAAAGCACCCGATTAGCTAGATTCTAGTGGACAATGAAAGTTCAATAAACTTGATTTATTGGAACTGTTTTGAAAAATTGAATATTTTAGAATATAGATTAAAGCCGATACCCACACCTCTAAATGGATTTTTTGGTGAAAAAGTAAAGGTAGTAGGAGCAGTTCAACTACCTATCATGCTAGGGGAAAGCCTGAAGAGCATTATTTGCCAGGTTCTGTTTAGGGTGGTGAAGTAGATTTTAGAAGCCTACAATATGATTTTCGAGCAACCACTATTGAATGATATGAAAACAGTAGTCTCCCCTTGCTATTTATTGATGAAGTTTCCGAGGCCTTATAGTGTAGGCTAAGTAAAAGGAGACCAAAGGAGGGTGTGGACGTGTTATATCGCATCCACTACATGCAAAGGGATATAAAGAAAAGATCCTCACGATCGAAGAACCACCCAAACCAAAGCCCAATGAAGAAATGAGGTAGTTCGATTAGTTGAGAATGATGAAGAAAAGGTGGTTTATGTGGGAAGTCAGCTGCCTAAGGGAATTAAGAAGGAAATAGTTCAGTGCTTGAAAGAAAATGTAAATGTCTTTGCATGGACCCCTGTTGACATGCCAGTTATCGACCCTACAGTGGCTTGTCACCAGTTGAATATTGTCCCAAGAGCAAAACCAATCAAATAAAAGAAAAGAAACTTCACTCCATAAAGGCAGTAGGTCGTAGATGAGGAGATTTCGAAGTTGCTGCAAGCAAAGTTTATAAGAGAAGTTAATTTCCCTAAATGGTTGGCAAATGTGGTAATGGTGAAGACAACTAATGGAAAATGGAGGATGTGCGCGGACTTCATAGACTTGAATAAAGCTTACTCCAAGGATTCTTATCCACTACCGCGCATTGATAAGTTGGTGGATGAGACTTCAAGATATGAGCTACTGAGTTTTCTAGATGCTTTTTCAGGGTACCACCAGATCATAATACACCCAGACGATGAAGAGAAAACTTCCTTCATTACCGATAGTGGAACATATTGCTATTGAGTGATGCCTTTTAGCCTAAAAAATGCGGGGGCCACATACCAGCGAATGGTGAATAAGGTGCTTAAGGATCTGTTGGGTAATACCATAGAGGCTTATATGGATGACATGATTATAAAAAGCCGTGAATGAGAGTCCCATGCAGAAAAAATGGCAGATGTATTCAAGGTATTATGACAATATAATATAAAGTTAAACCCCAATAAATACTCATTTAGAGTCAGATAAAGGACATTCATGGGGTTCATGATCACTAATCGGGGAATCAAGGCTAACATTGAAAAGATTCAAGCTATCTTGGATATCAAGCCACCTACTACCATAAGAGAAGTGCAAAGGTTGACTGGGAGGATAACGGCTTTGAATCATTTTTTGTCTAAGTCAACAGAAAAGAGCCTACCATTCTTCTAAGCAATCAGAAGAGGAAAAAATTTTGAATGCACCAAAGAATGCCAAACCACGTTCAATAAATTGAAGGAGTATTTGAAGGAGTTGCTACTGCTATCACAGTTGTAGGAAGGAGATAGACTCTTCATATACTTAGGAGTAGGTGAAAAAGCAGTTAGCGTGGTCTTGTTGAAAAAAGATGGTGATAGGTATCGCCCAATTTACTACATGAGCAAGTTATTATTGGATGCAAAAACAAGGTACACACAAGTTGAGAAAGTGGCCCTGTCATTGGTGATGGCAACTCAGAAATTACGTCCTTACTTTCAAGCACACTTAGTAACTGTTCTGACTGACTAACCCCTCAGGCAGATATTGCAAAAGCCAGAACACTCAAGGAGATTAACTAAGTGGGCAATTGAGCTTAGTGAATACGACATACAGTTCCAGCCTTGCTAGGCGATAAAAGGACAAGCATTGGCGGATTTTATTGTTGAATGCATGGGGCAAGAGGCTTAGGAAGAATTGGAGTTGGTTTGGTGGAAACTGTTTGTAGATGGAGCTTGTAACATGGATGGTAGTGGGGCTGGTATTGTTCTAATCTCACCCGAAGGAGAAATCTTTGAGTATTCCTTATGCTTGAACTTTCCGAGTTCAAATAATATATTTGAGTACGAAGCTTTAATAGCCGAAATGAAATTGGCTGAAAGGCTCTAAGTCAACAATTTGATGGCTCATAATGACTCCTAATTGGTGGTAAGTCAGTTCCTTGGTGAATATGAGGCACGAAAGCCTACTTTAGTACATTACTTATAGAAGGTCTAGCTACTGGTGCAGTCGTTAAGAACTTCCGATTGGCTCAAATTGATCTATCTGAGAACAACCATGCAGACGTCCTCTCTAAGTTAGCCTCTTCTAGAGGAGCAAAGGATGGAATAGTAAGGGTAGAGTGTTTGATTGAGCCAAGCACGGTAGAAAGGAAAGTCTGTGATGTTGAAACTGGAGATGATTGGAGGAGCTTGATTAGAAATTACATTCTGGAGGAAAAGCTTCTTGGATGGTACAGAAGAAGCTCGGAGGTTAAAATTACAAAGTGCTAGATTTACGGTGATAAATGGGGAGCTCTATAAGCGGGGGTTTACCATACCTTTGTTAAAATGCTTGGGACTAGAACAAGTCAGGTATACAGTGGTCGAAATACACGAGGGCATATGTGGAGAACATTTAGGAGCTCGAACACTAGCTGCAAAAATACTCTGAACTAGATTTTATTGGCCTACATTAAAACACGATGCTGCTGATAAAGTGCGAAAATGTGACAAAATGCCAGAGGTTTGCTCCTATTACATTAGCACCTGTCTTGGCCATTTAGCATACTTTTTATCCTACGCCATTCACGAAATGGGGCTTGGATATTTGGGGACCTTTCCTTCAGGGACAAGGCAAAAGAAGTAGTTGTTGGTGGCCATTGATTATTTCACCAAATAGATAAAGGTAAAACCTTTGGCTACAATCTCTGAAAAGAAAGTAGAAGCTATGGTGTGGAAGGACATTAGTTGTCGATTTGGAGTTCGTTGGGTGTTAAATGCTGACCATGGGAAGCAATTTGACTATGATGCCTTTCAAGATTTTGCAAAGGGTTGAATATACAACTTAGGATATCATCTGTCTCCTGCCTGCAAGCCAATGGGCAGGCCAAGGTCAGCAACTGAACCATACTCCATGGATTGAAAACCAAACTAGACAAGGCGAAAGGAGCATGGGTGGACAAACTTCCTAGTGTTTTTTGGGCCTACAAGACTACAAGTCCAGTTTCGACAGGAGAGACACTGTGTACGGGACTGAAGCCTTCATTCCAGTTGAAATTGGAGTAGAATCACGTAGAATGGTCCTTTATGTGTACAAAATAAATTCTCAAGGGCTTAGAGAAAACCTTGATTTAATTAATGAGCTAAGGGATAGAGCAAGGATAAGACTGGCCACTTACCAACATAGAATAGCCAGATACTATAATGCTTGAGTTAAAAGTAGGGAGTTGCAGGAAGGAGACCTAGTACAAAGAAAGTCAGCCATTAAAAACCCAAGCAATGAAGATGGTAAGCTCCGAGCTAACTGGGAAGGACCTTACAGAGTCAGAAGGATGATCGGACCAAATACATGCACTTTGGAGACTTTACAGGGAAAAAGGATCTCGAAGACTTGGAATGTTAACATTTAAAATTGTATTGGTAATAAAAGTCTTGTATTTTTGCTTTATTATTTTGTTACAATTATTTTATTGCTTGTCTTATATGTAGCCAATATCACATAATGATACTGCTTGGTTTATGAATAAAAGGCTAGTTATTCATATCTTTATGTTTTCTGTAATGAAACTTGATTGATAAATGTATTACAAGAATGAGAATAATAGAGGCAAAAGCTGGCCAAATTATGAAGTCTAAAAGCAAAAAATTCATGAGACGAGCAAACTAAAAAGCCCCTAAGCGAAAAATGCGTGAAACGGGCAAACTAAAAAATCCCTAAGCAAAAAATGCGCAAGACGGGTAAACTAAAATGTCCCTAAGTGAAAAATGCGCGAGACGGACAAATTATAAAATCCCTAAGTGAAAAATGAGCGAGACGGGTAAATTATAAGGTCTAATAGCGAGAAATGAGTGAGACGGGCAAACTAAAAGGTCCCAAAGTGAGAAATGCATAAGTTGGACACAATACCTAAGTAAAAGTTCTTTAAAAGAAGTGATATTACTTCACAAGAAGAACTGGGGAGCATATATATAGTATGGCGTACTGCAAGGTATGTTACAATTTTATCATTGATATGTGTTGCAATCGGTGGATGGCATACTGCAAGGTATGTTACAATTTTACGAACAGATATATGTTGCAATTGGTGGATATGTTTTGGCTTTGCAACATTTTAATACATCAGCATGCTATGCAGTATCGCAGCTATAAAAATGTTATAGTCTTATCAGATATGATCCTATGATACACTAACATGTCAGCATAGTATATTATAGCTGTATTTTAATGATGGCATATTACAAATGTTTGATTGTGCTTTAATCCATCACAACATCATGAGCATGTGTGAAAAGTAAAATAGTAAAAGAAAAGGAAAGCTGTAAAAGAAATCATCACCAACTTTTACTAAAAAGTAAAAGAATGATTTACAGCTGTAAATCATTCCTGTATGATTTACAACTGAAACAAAAACAAAATAAAAAGAAAAAGAGCCATCTTCACTATCTAGCTACAAAGGCAAAATCGAAAGGAGCTAGGGAGGCCGTGCCTTTGATCCAACCTTCGGGAGCAACAACTTCAGTAGGCTGAACATCACCAGAAAGCCCTATGGTCTCAACAACTACGGGATCTAGCATGGCCTTAACAGTAGTAGAGTCAAAAAATTGAAAGTCCTCACTTTCCAAGCCCTCTAAAGCCTCAATAGGCTTTGGTTAGCCACGTACTGGTGAGGAGGCCAAGGGCTACTAAGATTCTCCAAGTTATCCTTAGCTCCTTTCTTTAGGTAGTCTTTAAGCTTCTCAGAATCAACCTTGTGCTCAATCCAAGGAAGAGGCTCGTAGAATTCAACTTCTTCAGAAAATTGAAGCTTAAGGAACGTCTCGTTAGGTCTCTCTTTTCCTAGCCACGTGTGAGCAAGATAGAAACCATATTTTACAAAACCCGCTGAATATATCTTCTTCTTTTCAAAGCAATCTTGAGAGAGGCGATACTCCTGAATGCTTCGACATGAATATGATTACGATCTGTCTCCTTTCCCTTTGTCGCTCTTGTAGGTTATGCATCTCATCAAGAACTTCATCGCGTTGGGATCGTGTAAGTCGTAAGTCATCCATTACCTTCTAGTAAGCCTCCTTCCCTGCCAAAGAACGAGCCTTTGTATGCTTAGTGCTCAGCTTCAGTTGAAGGTCAGCTATTTGAGATCTTAGATCTTCATTCTCCCTCTTTAACTTGTCCACTCTGTTAGGAAGTGAGCGAAGTTGTTGGATCTCGTTTTGAAGCCCCATTTTATCTTCCTAAAGTTGATGTAGCTCTTTTCCGGTTTGCTCCTAATAGATCCTGTGTTGTGCATTTACAGCCACCACCTGCTGTGCAGCCTGGCAAAACAAGAAGAATGATTAAAGATAAAGATGAAATGGGCAAAATAATAAAATGCATGTACTCAAAGGAAAGGCCAAAGCCCTTACCCTCATTAGAAAATAGTTCGAACTATCCTCACTCGCAAAAAGATTTTTGAAAATTTTCTTCTCATCTCGCGGAAGGATAATGCTCCTAGTTAGACAAGAGGTTACCCTAGCCTCCTCGATGCTATCATTATCATTAACTTCGGGGTAAGTATGAAAATCATCTCCATCGACGATCTTGCCCCCATCTAGTTGATAATGCCTGAGTGTATGAGGCGTCTTCTTGGACAAAATTGGCCTCCCAACCAAAGCATCTTCGATGAATAACCTTTTTCGATTCATTCGACAAGGCTTACAAGGGGCGTATTTATCTCCTGAAGGATTGAGGTCACCCTCTTGGGGAGCATACTCACTTCTTTGAGACCCCGAGCTCTCACGGGCCTCTGAGCTGGGCACGGAGCGATTGCGAACAATGAACCTCCTCTTTCTTCTCGCTCTGCTTCTTGCACAAGGCAACTAGCTTCGCCAGTAACTGGAGGAGGAGTAGGGGCGCGAGGACACCTTGAAGCAGACGCCTCGAGTTGGAGTTGTTTTTGTAGAGGAGGAGTGACAGGAGGGACCCTAGAAGATGACACAAAGGCGTTCCTCTTGAGAATGGCATCCTAAAAACTCATAGCTACACAAGGAGGAAAAAGGCATCAGCATATCATGTCGAGAGCACTTATTACACGTGCAAAAATAAGATTACTGTTAAAAACCTAAATGTGCTTCAAGATCACCTATATTGGCCAAACTTTCATCCATCAAAAGATTGTAGAAAGGACTCCTAAAGGCATCGCCTTGGTTCCACTCTAAATCTTCTCTGGATGAATTGTTGGTATTGGGCCTCAGATGACTCATCTTCTTCATCATCTGAGCTTGAGGAAGAGTCCCTAACTAAGTGATCTACGGGCTTGTCGGCTCAGTTGTGGGGACCGTAGGTGGATTTGTAGGGTCGGAGCTACAAGCACTTGAAGCTGAGGGTAGGTTTAAAGGGATTGTGGAAAGTGTCAGAAGCAATCCTGCCTACTCCCCAACCAACCACAGTAATATTCTCAATGATCAAAAGAGAAAATAAATTTTGTTCCCAGATAGAACAGATAAGTTGTATAGACTCACCGAATTGATCTTTCAGAAAGGCTAAGCTAAATCTTTCGAAGCACTTTGTGTGGTCGTTAGTATTTCGGTTTCATCTAGTAAGGATATTTAAATCCCTTGGAAGCTTAACAATGACCCACTTGCTCTCGAACTTGTGTAATTTATTTCGAAGATCCGTGAAGATTTTATTAGAAAATCCTCATTCTGTTACCCTTTGAAGAGAGTACAAGATTGACCCAGCCAACCCACGAACTCTGAAAAACGTGTTAAGTAGAGGAATAGAAGGTGCGATGCCTAGTTCATGACACATTATAGAAAATCCCACTAATTGGGCCCAACAATGGGGGTGGAGTTGGCACGGAACGATGTTCTTATGCCTAAGAAACTCTAACCCTAGTTTAGAAAGAGGAAAGTGAAAGCCAAAGATAATGGAAGTCCTATACACAATTACACCACTAGCAACTAAGTCAGGGGATGGTTTTCTAAAGGTTGGAAGCCTATAGCGGTAGCCTTAAGGAAGAAGGTAAGTAGTTCTAACTTCCTTTAGTTCTGCTTTACCTAACCTAAAAGAGACACCCTTCCTTAATGATATACCCATACCATGGGTGGCTATAACTAACAACTAAGGCAAAAAGAAAAGAAAGGACGTTATATGCAATAGGCTTAGTGCCTGCGGGTGGATGTGAAAAAACGTGGGAGACTAAGAGTTTGTGACACAAAAAATAGTGGCGGTGGGTATCTTAGGTGGGAGACTTATTGTCTGCAGTAGGCTGTAAGTTTGCAGAATAAAATCAGTTACGCCACAGGATAAAGACCTGTTACAGGTTGCACAAAGCGAGAGGTTAAAGGCATATGGTAGGGTGCTACGTCAGAGAATTTTCGATGCAATTTACGTACCTTCTCCTGCTTATATAGCCGCAGTACAGAATCCCAAATGTCGCAAACCAAAAAACACCTCCCAAAGAGTTATACTTCGTAACTTGCGGAAGAATACAAAAACAACAAAAATTAACAAAATGATCGAAATACCCAAAAGAT
This sequence comes from Heritiera littoralis, assembly GCA_031772115.1. Taxonomy (NCBI): domain Eukaryota; kingdom Viridiplantae; phylum Streptophyta; class Magnoliopsida; order Malvales; family Malvaceae; genus Heritiera; species Heritiera littoralis. The sequence goes on from JAPDPK010000009.1 coordinate 5,876,039, forward strand.
ACTTACATATATACTTTCTTATTGGGGTTCCCCAACAAGAGAGTGGAAAGCAATTGATATGGGAAAGCCCAAACTAAGTAGGCCAGACGCAAGAGGCCTAAAAAAAGCCACCCAGGACCACCACATGGCACAATGGCATTAAGCCACGTGGCAACAGGCGTGGGAGATTACCTCCCGCTACAAGGGAGACAGCCTCCCGACACTCGAAAGCGCCCTCCCACATAATAGGAGATAGCTCCCTATCGATAGGAAGGAGACCTCCCACTCCCCATTGCAGCCTACAGCCGATCATAAGAAGGCCTGCAGCGACTCCCAATGAAAACCTTCACCTTGCGAGAGAGCCTCTCATTTTGCAATAAGTACTCTCTCGCCACCATGAGCGGCAGGTACGAAGGTCTTTTGCTACGTGCGGGGAACAAACTCTTCAAGGGCTCAAGAAATAAACGAAATTACCCTTCAGTAATTACTACAGCATTAACAATAAGTCACTCTACTATAAATAGGCCACATGTATTATTTTATTACTCTCTAAGTACTGTTTTTTTATTCACAAATACTCTCAAGAATACTGTAACAACCAAAATTTCTTCTACATGTTAAATAGTGTTAAATGAGCCTTAGAGGTGTTTAGAGGCCAAATTGAGATACATTCGAATTTTAGCATAGGAATGCAGGCTTTCATACGAACAAGTTGGCAGGTCCTACAAGACCGCACACTCATCCAGAAATCATGTAAGTACCTTAAATTCATCATAAATGGTTTTGGATAAGACAATTTGTTTCATATGGTTATGATTTGGGCCGATTCCGAGAATTTGACAATAAACCGAAAATTTTAGCTTTTGGCTTATGACCAATCTGCCTTGTTTCGATCATATCTCTTGAGCGGAGTATCAAAACGATAAACTGTAAAATTCTTATGAAAGCTGACTTAAAGATCTTTTAGTCATAAAAAACTCGTAATTTAATTCCCTATGGATTAATACCAGAAAAATTCTGAAATTGAACCATGTGTAGTAAAACTTGTCAGTCGATACCTCTGTAAAGAATCGAGCATATCTCTTAGTAGGAAACTCCAATTAAGGTGATTCAAATTTTGCTGAAAAGATAATTCAATAAGCTTTCCAAAAATATAATCATTGCTATCTAATTCAATATGGATCAATAGCAATGAATTTTTACATTCACGTCATAATCAGGAAATTCTGTTTGTGAGCAGTTGGTAAAGAAATGGGCATAACTTTTGATAGAGAATTCTGATTTAAGTGATTCAAATTTCATTGAAAAGCTAAATTAGAGACCTTTCTGATCATATATGGCAAGCCCTTAGAATCATTGTAGAGCAATACAGTTAATTGTTGGAAGTTTGGCTCGAAACCAAGTAATTTAAAGGTTGATCAAATGAGTTCATTAAATTAGAAAAGTTAATTTAATTTGGGGGCTTAGCATGAATAAAAGTGTTTTGGAAAGGACCTAAATAGAATGGAAATAATGTTTATAAGGGTCCAAAATTTAATTAGATTAAACTACCTATATGGAAATTGCGAAATTTTAAGTAAGGCTTGAAACATAAAATGGAGTTAATGAGCAGCAAAAATAAAATAAAATCTGTCAGCCCTTTTGCCCAAAATGTGAAACGCCTTCTCCTTTTCCCAAACCGATAGCTTTCTTCCCTAATTCTTTTCCTATCCAACTCAGCAAACCCTTGTGGAACAAAATTTATTTAGCTTCTTCCTAACTAATTCAAGCATTCTTTCTTCTTAAGGGAGTTCTCAAATCATGTGTGGCACCATTTCCCCTCCCCTCATTTTCTATCCATCTCATTTTGGAAGTGAAGCATGGTAACATCCATGGTTTGAGAGGATTCTCACCATTTTTAGATTGCCCAAGGTGGAATTTATGAAGACATGCAGGAGAGTAAACATGAATTAAACATTGCATGTGTGTTTGGTGGAGTATTGCCGTGAGAATCCAAGAGGGAAAGGAGTTGAATTTCTACCATTTTTGAGTTTGAGGTAAGGAAATGTTGTTGTATCTCACGATTTAACAATGTTTTTCCGAAATTGGATTAAATGAATGTTGCATGTGGGAAATATGACTAGGAGAGCTGAAAACCGAAAGGAAGAGAAGAGAAGCTTACTGTTGTTGGAGAATTAAGAGGGAGTTTAGCTTTTGGCCAAATCAGAATTTGGGAAAAACTGATTTTGCGAACTTTGAAGAAGCTAACTGCAGGAATTTGGTAAGTGGGTAAAATTCTAACTTTATAATCCCTGATTGTTGAATATGAATATGAATATGAATATGAAACTATAATGATTTGAGTTGAATTGCTATGAAATTGCCATGGCATGATTGGATTTTGGTTTGCTATTGAAATTTGGGTAATGGTTCTGTTCTGGACTGATGTTAAAATGTTCAATTCTAATGTTATACAATGAGAAAAAATTTTGAAAAAATTATGGTAGATGGCTTTCTGAGTTAGGAATAATTCAGTTTTGGAATCACTTGATTTGGAATTCTGTAGCTTGAGATATGTACAAATGAGTATAGGGTACCCTGCCAGAAAAAAGTGAATTGCAGTCTTAATTTTGAAAAATTGTAGAAAATAGCCTAAATTGAGTTAGTTACAGGCTTTACATTTCCAGAAAGGCAATTGAGCTAGGGTTATCATGGTTTTGAGTTTGCACTAAATGGATATGCTTATAATTAGATACGAAGTATTTTGTGCAAGTAGGTCAGTGTAACACTCCCTGAAAATTGGCAGAACATGGTGCAACTTTGGAGATTTACTGATGTTGATCTAGGAAGAATTAAATTATGAACCTTATGTCTCTAGATAGGAAATTGAGTTAGCTTACATCCAGTTCTTGAATTTGTGGATTTGGAATTATGTAGCTTAAGATATGTATATATGAATGCAAGGTACTCACCGCAAGGGACAAATAGCCTAGTGTCAACTTCAAAAATGCCTAGAAAATAATCTGAATTGAGTTTGGTTGCAAACTCTATATTTCCAGAAAGGTAAATGAGTCAAGATTGATATGGTTTTGGGTTTGTACAAATTGGAAATCCCTATGTTGAAATATGAGATAGTTTCTGCACTAAGGTCAGATGATCATTCTATTTGAATGTACTTGTACATAGGGTAAATTTATAGAATTAATGGAAATGATTGAGAAATGATAAAATTGTGAAATTTGCCTATCTAAATAGAAAATTGAATTAGGTTTCACATGGTCTTTGATTCATAATTTTTGTATACTCTCACAATTATTAATGTAAATTTTAGTAAACAAAGGTCAAAATTACATGTGAACCGTAGGGTCAAACAGTAACTTCTATTAGTCGACAAAAAAAAAATGAATGAGCTAGTACGATTAACACAAATTCAAGGAAGTAATATATCGTATAATTCTTATATGTAGCTAATCGTCAAGCTACATAGCAATTCGCACGAAATTTGAAAACACGGGCCTAGTGGTGCAATTGACATATATAAGTGTAAGTGGAAGTATAAGTAGAAATTGCATGATTTGAAATATTTTTAAAGTTCTTGTTTTGATCGTGCTTTGATAGCTTGACTTTTATGCAAAGTGTGCTTGATTGATTTACGTCATGATTTATTTAAAAAGGACATGACGAACTTGTAAAATAGTTACCCCAGTGTTTATTTGAGATGCTCGCATGCCTATAGAGTTTTGATTTATAAACTAATGATGCATTGTACTTTAAAGGAAATAAAATTAATTTTAGCATGCTTTTCCCATACTTAGCCGAATATGATGTTTTTATATAAATTTTTATATGAATTTAACAGTTAAGAGAGGGGTAACAAGGTTTTGAGATAAACAATATGTTTCTAGCACATTGATTTTCAATCATGGTTCGAGTAGTGTTGGGATTGGATCCCTTCATAGTGATTTTGTGATAATAGCACTTTTAAATTACTAGAGCAAGTATTAGGTTTGATCCTGCTGTAAGAGGATCTATATTTGGTTTGGTCCTACCACAAGAGGATCCGTATATATTGTCAGGTACTGTCTAATCAACGGCTTGGCAAGCTTGTGTGCACATAAGTAGGTTCCTAGAGAAGAACAATTCCAAGAAAGGAACGAGTAGGTTCATTGATAGCGTTGCAGTGAACTGGTGATGATGATATGAGCTCTAGACATGAGATTGATTGGTGCAACCTCACACTTTTACGTATATGCTAGACTTGTTTCCTAAAATGATGTTTTAGTTTGTTTTTGAAATTTATGATTTATATGATTTATAAGTGCATAAACGGCTATGTTATTTATGATGATTGCATAGCGGACTTTAGATGTTATGATTGTGGACCATGATTTATTGATTGCACGTCTAATAATTTTCGATACCATTTATAAATATGATTTCTAAAGAACTGCATAGTGCTCTTTATTGTAATTTCGGCATGTGGGGTTTTATAAAGGTATCATTAACTTGGTTTTGATTTTTCCTGCTTATATTTTCCCTTACTGAGCCTTCCAAGCTCACCCCCTTCCTTTCCTCACAGATTAGCTCGTGATAGTCCCGGGTGGACTACAGTTGGATCGATACTCGGAGACGCTTGGTAGTTAGCTTGAGATATCGATAGCAGCATTATATTTTGTTTGTACATATATGTATATATACGTAGATAATGCAGTCATGCACAACGTAATAGTTGTATATATGTCGAGCATGTGGGATGTTTGATGATGTTATAGTTTCATTAGCGCTATGATATGCCTTCTGGTATCTATATCGATGAAGTTTGTAATTATGCCAATCTGGAAGAGCAAAATAGTTGTATGAAAAAAAAAATGATAGCATGTTTGATGTTGTCCATTGACAATAGTTATAAAATTTTGAGTTGCTTTTGTAGTGAATATATTATGGTTGGGGTTGCGTTATTATTGTGTTTACCTTGCAGGAGGGTTAGGTTAGTAATAAGTTGTTATGCTACTGGATTTTCTAAGAAATCTATGACTTGACGAATCCAAATTATAATTATTTATTAAAGCAAGCTTGAGTTGATGTCTATACTATACACACTCAAACGGTGCAGCAAAGGATTCAATCAATTAAAAAGAAACTTTTGGCCCTAATTTCAACTTCCATAGAACAAAGTGATATATCGGGTTGTGACAAATACTTTGGCTGACTTAAACATCGGAGTGCCTACGCAGAGAACTACCCTTGCGTCTCTTTGACATCTCTTCTTTTTGCAAAGCTCTTAGTGCCACATGTGAAAAGGGAAACAAGTTATCTATGTCAGCATCTAATTATTGTGTTTTGTGCAACAACAGCTTACATAATTAACGTCCAATCTACTATCTCTAATATTAAAAAATAAATAAATAAAAATGTAATTAACTCATAACGATTGGACTTACAACGTGAAGTAATTGGAGGGATTTCGTCTACCATTTTTATTCTTATTCTTTCTCCTCCGGAGAAGAAAAGGGGAGGGAATTTTACTTTTTAATTCTCAATAAACAAATAAATAAATAAATGAACGTGGGAATGTAAAAAATTGAAGACTTGAAGTAATTCGTTTAGAATTTTACTTTCCTTTTCCCATTATCATTCTTTTATTCTTTTAGAGCATGTTTGGTTTGAAGAATTGCAATTTCATTCCCTCATATTCTGCCAACCTTTCCAATTCTTTTATTTGGTTAGTCTAAGTTCTTTGAGATAAATGTATGTGTTTTTCTCTTTAAAGTGCTTAGGCTATTGTGATGTATGATTGTTAATACAGTTTTAATCGAAATACAAATATGTTGATTTCTTGGTTATTTTTTAGCAAAGGATAACAATTTTAAGAAATGGCAATTCTTTTATATCAATGAATTGCTACTCTTCTCATCCCCAATATTTGCAATTCTATAATATCAGGAAACCAATTTTTTAAATCTCATTATACCCTTCGTACTTTTATTTTTTATAAATTAATAATTAATTAATTAACTAGTAATTAATAATTATTCTTATTTACTAAGTAAATAAATAAATTACTTAATTGTTTTTTGGTAAACTGATAAACAGAAATAACCATCTACATCCGGATTTGCAAAGTTCCCAGATAAAGATCCAACCCAAACTTTGCATGAAGCACCAGCTAAAGATAATTTTGTCAAGTTATGAGCAAGCAATTCTACTCTCGAAGGATAAACATCGCATATTATCAAGTAAAGTTGCAACCTCCAGAAGGATGCCGTAGATGCCTTGAAATCGTCTCTTGATGCTTCATTTGTGTTCTTGTGGCTCCATTTTTAATAATATAATCTTGATTTAGCTAAAAAAAAAGGCTAATCAATTCGCAAGGAATGCCACTAAACAAAACCCACACTACAAACTAATTATTTAGATTAAAAAAAAAAGCCTTAAAATAAATAAAAGGAACAATCTGCAATAGCTCTGCATTATATTTCAGAGCCATATTATTTTTCCTTTCGCTATCTCAGAAGAAAATTTTAGTATTTCAATGTTAATCCCCGATTTTTTTTCTCCCCATTATTTGCTCTGACTTGGAAAGGACTATCTGTTTAAACTCATTGTTTCCTTTCAAGTAATTGTTTGAACCAATAGGCAGACATCTTGGGGTACCTCCGGAGGTTGCTATAGTCAACAAAAACAATGCCAAACCTGGAAGTATATCCTAGTAACCATTCAAAGTTATCCAGCAATGACCAGGCAAAATAGCCTGTCACATTTGCTCCTTCATCAATGGCTTTCTTCAACTCACTCAAGTAATCCCTGAAAAATTTTATCCTTGTGGTGTCCTTCAATCCATTTGCAAGAGTAACATTTCCTGGATCATCCATGCCTATCACATTTTTCAGCAATAGTTAATGACTTCATTTTGGAGTGCATTAAGCAAACAGTTGCATTTGCATATTGAGTAACTGTAATTAACTTTTTCTATATATATATTCTACATATATGCTTACCATTTTCTGAGATAATTACATTTGGATTCCCATACCGCTCTTTTACATATGTCACAGCTTTGTACATACCCCAAGGTACAATGTAGAGCCACCAAGAATTTGCCTGCAAACGTGTAGTTACTTTAAATTCTACAGATGTTTTAATGATAATTTTCACATATTCATCATGATCTATTACAGATTTGAGAAGCTTAAAAGCATATTAACGAAGTAAAGACTTGTGGATTGGGGAATAAAATTAAGGCTGAAATCAGACGGAAAATAGGAACAAAGCAGTCCTTACTTTGAAGTTTATAATCTGACATGAAGAAAACCAGTCTAAAATAATCAAATATGAGCATAGTTTTCTTTCAACATTCATCAGGAGTGTTAATATTTCATTAACACAGAAAATGATTACGACAAACTCTAATGCAGTGCAAAAGACGGGAAATGCAAACAAGGAAAGATGCTTTGATAACTACTCTATAGTGACAAAAGACCAATTTTGTAGGTTTGCTAAGATACTGAACTGCCGCTCATGATTTGTGAGTAGTGACTCCTAATCATATTGAATTTACCTTTGGACCAATTGACACTCCATTCTTTGCTTCTGCAAATTTGAGCACAACGTAAAACACTGGCTTTAGAAAAAAAAAATCATAAAGCATTAATTAAAATATGTTAACAAGATATGGTAGGACTTACCGGCAAAGCCTACGTTCCAATCTGCCTGGTAGCCTGTGATGCTTGGTTTAGGCTTTTTGGGATCATAGATATAGCTAGTAGTATATTGGTTGATGCCCACATAATCCATGGAGCCATTCACCATCTTAACCTCCTCCTCAGTGAACTTTGGCAGTCTTTCCCCAACTATTTCTTGCATTGTTCTTGGATACTCACCATATCGAATGGGATGCAAAAACCTATTCAATGAAAGTGAAAAATAATCAGTATTAGGCTTTTGCATAATGAGAATATGAAACTTATCCTTGTACTTCCTGTAGAATCTAATCTAGTCAATTAGACTTTCAAAAGAACGCATTACTTTTCCTGATCTTCTTCAGGTTAAATGCAAGAAAATTAAGAGATTTCAAAATGATCAAGGATAAAGCAAGGTACCACTCCCAAAGAAAGGGAAAATTTTAATTCCAAACTACCTCTTTTATATAATTACACAGCATTATGGGACAATGCTAACTGCCTGGGTGTATAAGTAAAATGGAATCACAAGATACAATCCTATACTTTTATTCCCTGAGGAAATTTCTAGAATAGAAGTTTTAACATAAGCTCAAGACATACCAGCCAACATGAAAATCTCTAGCTCTTTGAGCTGCATAGTTGTCAGCCTTTGATCTCGTAAGAGGTTCATACCAATTAAAATCCAAGAGAATTCCAATCCTGCCTTTCTGTTTTCCTGAAGATACATCCAACTTCATATCAATCAATAATCCTCCCATTATCTTTTAGTCTAAATAGCAGAGAGATGGATGAACAAACCTGGTATTTCTCACGATATCTTTTCACTGCTGCAGCATGGGATAAGATCAAATTATGGCCAACGATATAAGGCTCAGTTGCAGAGTTTCCAGCTGTGCAATTTCCAAATTCCTTGGAACACCTGGAAGGAGGATTGATGCCATTGTCAAAGCCAAGAGCAGCCATAATCCTCGGTTCGTTAAATGTAAACCAGTTCTTCACTCTATCGCCAAAAGTCTTGAAACAAAAGTCCGCATAATTGGCATAATCCTCCCTGAATATTTTGAATCATATATATATATATATATATATATATATATATATATATATATATTAAATGCTTATCACTTGGACAAAATTTTTAAGATTACACATCTACAAGGTTACTTAAATTCATTAACATAATGAATACTAAAATTTAACACTTACACGATTTGGAGGTTCAAAAACCCATTATACTTCTCCTGGAGAGCTTCAGGGAGATCATAGTGGTGTAAGTTACCATAGGGAGTAATGCCTACAAAAGGAAAGAGGCAATGTAAACCAGAGGTGTTTATTTCATAGAGAAAGGGATTAAAGCAGGCCATGGTATTAATTCCATTTACCTTTCTTCACCAAGTAGTTGATCAATCTGTTGTAATAAGCAACTCCCTTCCAATTTACTCTTCCAACTCCCTCTAAAAAACAATTCGAAAGATTAATATTAACAAAAGTAAATTAAAAAAATTGACTGAATCATTAATGATTGTACATAAAGAATAAAACAACTGAGTCATGGCTGCAATATACCAGGAAAGATCCTTGACCATGAAATAGAAAATCGGTATGCATCAAAGTTGAATTTTACCAGTATATCTACATCTTCCTGTAGAAACATTGTGGGACAAATATTAAAAGTAACACAAAAAGTTACCAATACTATGCATTTAGATCTGTTCATACGTTGGACGACATGCTTGAGCCGAATCTTGACTTACCATTTAAAGCTTAAATTGGCTCGGCCTGTTCCAATCTAATTCGATATCTATAATTTTTTTCTACAATTTTTTATAATTTAACTAATTTGATATTTTATTAAAATATGATGTTTTATTTTATAGATTTTAAAAATATTTTTAAAGATATGTTAAGTAAGAAAACTATTGAAAAATAAATTTTCTACTTTTTTTTGTTTTTTTTGTACAGTTTACTTTGAGCTTATGTTGTTTTAAAACTTTAATTTAAATTTCCGTATTTTTATAAATTTTTGTAAGAATTTATTTGAACATATTGTGTTACACTTATTTGTTGATTATTATAAGCTTTTAATGTTTTAAATTTTTATTTTATTTTTAAAAATATTTGATAGAGTTTGGATTGATTTGGACGAATCTAAACTTATTTATTATAAATAAATATATAATGAGAAAAGTGATCCATTTATATTAGTGTAAAATTAATTTATTTTTACTATTTTTAAAGTAACCCATTTTTTAATTACTTTTGATTTTTTTTGTCAAATTTAATATGAGCTTGTATTATTTTTTTTAGAATTAATTTAAAATTTTTCATATTTCTTTTAATATTTTTGCAAGAACTTATATTAACTTACTATGTTTTATTTATTAATTATTATGTATTTTAATTTTTTATATTTTACTATTATTTTTTAAAAAACTAATAGTATTTGAATGGGTTGGATGAGCTTCTACTTATTCTGTAAAATGAATTTAGACAAAAAATTAAACCCAAAAAATTCGACTGAATCGAATTTGAGCTCAGTATCAATCCTTTAATAAACTTACTAAAACCCAATCGGAACTCAGCTTAGTTCAACCTGTTAAGTGATTTGAAATTGTCAAATTACGGTGCCTCTTTTGTTGACCAACGAAATGAAGCCTTAATTGTTTTAGTTGGCAGCTCTCAATTTGGTCCAATTGCAAGCTTCCTTCATAGCGTAGATTTTCGGCTGCCATTATTTCAACCAATGGCCAACCATCTGCATGCTTCTCAACCAATCGAATTAATGTTTTCTCACCTTCTCGTTTTGCCGCCTCTTGCACAATATAAATGAAGCATGAACACTGCATTGTTGAATAGAGAGAGTTGAAGAGATAGCCGAGTGGAAGCAAGTGGAAGCAAGCAGAAGCAATAGCCGAGAGTAAGCAAAGCTTAAGAGAGTGTTGGGTTATTTTGAGAATTTCTGTTCTCGGGTTTACAGGGAGAGCTCTGTGAGGTGGAGTGTAAAACACTTGTAATCTTCATCTTCTTGTTATAGTAATATTTCTCGTTGTCTTCGCCCGTGGACGTAGGCTTACAAGCCGAACCACGTATACCGTGTGTCCTTATTGCTTTATTTTTCTTGCATTTTATTTCTTGGTGCATAGTCCTGGTGAATCAATTGCAGTCTATTTTATCTCCGCTGCACAACAAACTGGTATCAGAGCTCGTTGTACGAGACGACTAAGATGGCTACAAGTACATCATCGACCAAATATGAAGTCGAGAAGTTCACTGGAAGAAATAGCTTTAGTCTATGGCGTATCAAGATGCGAGCGATGCTTGTTCAACAAGGTTTGGTGAAAGCTCTACATGGTATAGAAAAATTACCAGACACACTTTCAGACGATCAGAAGAACGAGGTTATGGAGAAGGCACATAGTGCAATCCTACTCAGCCTTGGAGATGAAGTTTTACGAGAGGTAGCGGATGAAACCACCGCGTCAGGTTTGTGGCTCAAGTTAGAGAGCAAGTATATGACAAAGACGTTGACAAATCGGTTATACCTCAAGCAAAGGCTCTACACCCTAAAAATGGAGGAAGGTATGCCCATACACCAGCACTTAGATACTTTTAATACCATTATTATGGATCTCAAAAATATCGATATTAATATCGATGATGAAGATCAAGCCTTGATTCTACTGTGTTCGTTGCCACCATCGTACGAGAATTTTGTTGATACAATGTTATATGGTCGTGATGATATTTCTCTTGACGATGTTAAAAGTGCCTTGGGTTCCACTGAGTTAAGGAAGAAACTTACCGGTAAGGCAGTTGACAACAATCAAGGTGAAGGTCTGGCCACTCGGGGAAGATCCAAAACAAAGAATGGTAGTGGTAGTTCAAGCAGGAATTACTCCAGATCAAAGTCCAGAAAGAGAATTCAATGTTTCTATTGCAGGAAATTTGGGCACATGAAGAAAGATTGTCCAAAGAAGAAGGATAAAGTTGAATCATCAAAGCAGCCAGAAAATGGTGCAAACGTAGTCGATTCACAGTCTTCTGAAGATGCCGAAATAGTTCTAGCAGTATCAGAATCGCAGGTCAGCGAGAAATGGATTCTTGATACGGCTGCTACATTTCACATTAGCACTTCCAGAAATTTATTTGCCACATACAATACGTGTGTAGGCTCAGTGCTAATGGGGAATGATCACGCATGTCAGGTCGTGGGAATTGGCACAGTCCGTATTAAGATGTTTGATGGTATTGTCAGAACCTTGACAGATGTTCGGCATATTCCTGAGATGAAGAAGAACTTGATATCCTTGAGCACTCTAGACACTAAAGGCTTCCGATACTTCGGTGAAGGTGGAGTACTGAGAGTATCCTCAGGTGCCTTAACTGTGATGCGTGGACATTTGGAGCGAGGACATTACATCTTGGATGGTACCACTGTTACTGATGCTGCAGCAATTTCATCATCAATTCATCCAGATTCTGACACCACCAAGTTATGGCATATGCGGCTTGGGCATATGAGTGAGAGAGGTCTTTCAGTGTTGAGCAAGCAAGGTTTACTGTGCGGACAAAGTGCTGGGAAGCTTGACTTCTGCGAACACTGTGTCTTTGGCAAGCAGACTCGAGTAAAGTTCGGCACTGGGATTCATCGAACCAAAGGTACGGTTGATTATATTCATTCTGATCTTTGGGGTCCCTCTCCAACAATCTCAAAGGGTGGTCATAGATATATGTTGACTTTTATTGATGATTACTCGAGAAAGGTTTGGGTGTATTTTCTAAAGCACAAACACCAAGTGCTTGTCACCTTCAAGCAATTCAAAGCCTTGATCGAAAATCAAACAGGGAAAAAGATCAAGAGGTTCCGAACGGATAACGGTTTGGAGTACTGCTCGGGTGAATTTGACGAGTTCTGCAAAAATGAAGGAATAGTGAGACACCGCACTGTTCGACGCACACCACAGCAAAATGGAGTTGCAGAACGGATGAATAGAACTCTCTTGGAACGAGCTCGGTGCATGAGATCAAATGCTGGGCTTGGTGAAGACTTTTGGGCTGAAGCTGTAAATACTGCATGCTATTTGGTGAATAGATCTCCGTCTACAGCTATTGAGTTAAAGACTCCAGAAGAAGTATGGTCTGGTTCTCCTGCTGATTACTCAGGCTTACGAGTGTTTGGCTGTCCTGCTTATGCTCATGAGGGGAAACTTAAACCCAGAGCGAAGAAATGCATATTTCTGGGATACGGCCAAGGGGTGAAGGGATACAGGTTGTGGTGTCCTGACCCAGAATCACCCAAGTTCATATACAGCAGAGATGTGACTTTTGATGAGTCATCCATGCTTCGATCCACCAACAGTTCCCGGGAAAAGGAGGAGTCAAGTGGGAAAGGAGATCATGGTGTTAAGCAGCAGGTGGAGTTTCAGGTGGAGACTCCTAGTAATTCTATGGAAGGTACTTCAGTCCAGGACAATCGTACTGAGGTACAGGATTCTCACGACGTATCTCAAGAGCAGCAATATAGCATTGCCACTGGAAGAGAGAGGAGACAGATTAAACCTCCTCAGCGTTATGCAGATGCAAGTCTGGTTTCTTATGCACTCAGTGTGGCAGAATCCATCGGTACAGAACCTTCCAGTTATAATGATGCAGTCACATGTTAATTGCTGCTAAACACATGTTGGAAATCAACAAGTTAAAATCACAGCTGAGTGGTGAGTTCGAGATGAAGGATTTGGGAGCTGCTAAGAAGATTCTTGGAATGGAGATTCACAGAAACCGAAAGGAGGGCAAGCTTTTCTTATCACAAGAAAATTATATCAGAAGGGTGCTTGAACGTTTTGGTATGAATAAGGCTAAACCTGTGAACACTCCTTTAGCAGCGCACTTTAGGCTCTCGGCTCAGTTATCACCACAGTCTGATGAGGAGGAGCAGCAAATGTCTTGTATCCCATACGCGAATGCAGTTGGGAGTTTAATGTATGCCATGGTTTGCACTCGACCAGATATTTCACATGCAGTCAGTGTAGTGAGCAGATATATGGCTTGTCCGGGTAAGGAACATTGGCAGGCTGTGAAATGGATTCTCAGGTATTTGAGAGGTACTGCGGATTTATGCTTAGTGTATGATCAAAATGTCTGTTCCAGAGACATCAACGGGGTTTTGTGGACTCTGATTATGCTGGTGATTTGGATAGAAGAAGATCTCTGACGGGTTATGTTTTCACTCTTTTTGGAGGAGCCATAAGTTGGAAGGCTGTGTTACAATCTACCGTAGCCTTGTCTACAACCGAAGCAGAATATATGGCAGCAGCAGAAGCAGTGAAAGAAGCCTTGTGGATGAAAGGTCTAGCTAGCAGCCTGGGGTTGCAACAGGATTCTATTGTTGTATTTTGTGATAACCAGAGTGCAATCCATCTGACGAAAAATCAGATGTATCACGAACGGACCAAGCACATTGATGTCAGATATCATTTTGTTCGAGATCATGTTACGCAAGGTGATGTCGTGATTAGAAAGATTGCTACGGAGGATAATCCTGCGGACATGCTAACGAAGACTATTCCTGCAACCAAGTTCAAGCATTGTTTGGACTTGGTTGGAATTTGCAGTCAATGATGCTAAAAGGCGGTTAAGGCGAAGATGTTTGAGTTTCTCGAGAAATACGACTTGGAAGAATTTTTCAAGTCAAGGTGGAGATTTGTTAAGTGACTTGAAATTGTCAAATTACGGTGCCTCTTTTGTTGACCAACGAAATGAAGCCTTAATTGTTTTAGTTGGCAGCTCTCAATTTGGTCCAATTGCAAGCTTCCTTCATAGCGTAGATTTTCGGCTGCCATTATTTCAACCAATGGCCAACCATCTGCATGCTTCTCAACCAATCGAATTAATGTTTTCTCACCTTCTCGTTTTGCCGCCTCTTGCACAATATAAATGAAGCATGAACACTGCATTGTTGAATAGAGAGAGTTGAAGAGATAGCCGAGTGGAAGCAAGTGGAAGCAAGCAGAAGCAATAGCCGAGAGTAAGCAAAGCTTAAGAGAGTGTTGGGTTATTTTGAGAATTTCTGTTCTCGGGTTTACAGGGAGAGCTCTGTGAGGTGGAGTGTAAAACACTTGTAATCTTCATCTTCTTGTTATAGTAATATTTCTCGTTGTCTTCGCCCGTGGACGTAGGCTTACAAGCCGAACCACGTATACCGTGTGTCCTTATTGCTTTATTTTTCTTGCATTTTATTTCTTGGTGCATAGTCCTGGTGAATCAATTACAGTCTATTTTAGCCCCGCTTAGAATTAATTTAAAATTTTTCATATTTCTTTTAATATTTTTGCAAGAACTTATATTAACTTACTATGTTTTATTTATTAATTATTATGTATTTTAATTTTTTATATTTTACTATTATTTTTTAAAAAACTAATAGTATTTGAATGGGTTGGATGAGCTTCTACTTATTCTGTAAAATGAATTTAGACAAAAAATTAAACCCAAAAAATTCGACTGAATCAAACTTAGCTCACTATCAATCCTTTAATAAACTTACTAAAACCCAACCCGAACTCAGCTTAGTTCAACCCATGAACGCTTCTACTGACCACTCATAAAATCTTTGGCTACGTTATGGGTTATTATCCAATAAACTATTGTTGGAGTTTTTTTTTTAACGAGATTAAAAGATACACACATAATATTTAAAGAATATTAAAAAAATAAACAATAAAATAATATATATCATTATTGTAAACTGATTTGTAAAATAAAAAAATTTTACTGACTTTATATTAAATATTAACCCAAACGCTATACTGTCGAAGAAATGGGAAGGAACAAAAATTTCAATTAGAGGCCAACCTTATAATGGTGATACTGGTCAACAGCCACGTCAGCAGTATCATTCCCGGCAATGTGGCCTATCCCGACAAAACAGAGCACAGCTCAAAAAATTAGCAAAATACGGAGCTTATTCTACAAAAATAATTAATTATTCAAGAAAATAAAATGACAGTACACACCGACAATCTCTTGGCCACGTTGAATGTCTTCCCTCCCACACAATCATATTCCAACGTCGGGCCTTTTATTTAAATATTATTATTATTGTTGTGGTTCAGAATGGAAACTACTAAAAATTTGAAAAAAGTTAAACTTCTAAGCATGAATATGATAATTTATTTATTCTGAAGAACAAATCAGAATCTTCATTGTTTAATTTATTTTTTAAAAAAACAAATCACGATTTTCATTGTTTAATTTATTTGTTTCGAAGAACAAATCACTATTTTTTATTATTTAATCTTTAGAACTTTACTTTAATATGAAATCAAAAAGCAAATTTACATAAATAAAAAGTAAAAAGATAGGAATCATTTTTACATTAAAAAAAAAGATTGTTTTGTAATTCTTTTATGACAAAGGTGAAGAAATTTAAGATATTAGACCTTAGACATCTATTTAATATGAGATTGTAATAACAAATAAATTAGATTTCAATTATTTTTGGAAGATGAACTGTTAATGGACCTCAAATAAAAATTAAATTTGAACTGTAATTTTATTACCGGAAAAGACAGAAGAATCAAAGGAACAAAGAAGCATTGTAATTCTGCTTAGTAGATACATAGAGAGTTATTACCCGGTACTTTGACGAAAACATCCCATATGCTAGGTCCTCTGCCATCCTTATTAGCCATTCCTTCAACTTGATATGCAGACGTAGCAGTTCCAAAAACAAACCCCTTCGGGAAGCTCCCTCTGCTAAGCCCTCCGGCGTCGAGGCCTGCGGCTGTGGCCATGGCCTGTGTATCCTCGTTATGCTGATCAGCTGCATTTGCAATGCAGATGACAAGAGTAAAAGCATAACATAGCAGAGATGGTTTCATCATCGTACCGTCGCCGGAGTCAGAGAGGAAAGAACTGAGATGAATAATTACTAGAATGGAGTATGATGAGAATTTACAGATGGGATGTTGTTTGGACTCTACTTAAAAAGTAGAATTGGAATCATCCGTATGTGGGACCCAATTTGCTTTGCTGAAATGACTTGCATGCCATTGCAGGAAATCCAAATGGATTGTTTGAGGTCAGGAAAAGTCTTTAATGACTTTAATCAATATCTTTTAATACTTAATCGCCAAAGTAATTTTAGTTTCCAAACTTCTTTAATGACTTTAATCAATATCTTTGAATATTTAATCGCCAAAGTAATCACCTTTGCTAGCTAATTGTGGGATTAGAATTAGTAGTTTCGTTGAGGTCAAAAGCCTGGTAATGTGCTTCAAGCTTTGGAGTGAATGTTTTTACATCAGAAATCAAAGTTGAATTTATTGATTTCAATTCCATTGGCAAGTTAAACCCTAACCTAATCTAATTTGGAGATTTCAATCCCTAGTTGCAGTATTTTATCTAATTTCACAATAATTAATTTCATTGCGAAAATAGAGTATTTACATGATTAAAACAATTTTTTTTGTTTTAATTTTAATAGTTGTTTATGGCGAGGCGAAAGCTTCATGGCTTGATAGTCTATTTCAGTTTCAATATGAGAGCACTGAAGAATGTTGATATTGATAAGTACTGCTTGGAGTCGGAAAACGACATATTTTTGAAGCTACTGCATAGGATTTCATCGCTAGCATAGGAAAGACTATAGGCATTCAAGGATGGCATGCATTTAGAGTAAACATGACTATTCGTGTTTATATTCGTGTTCGTATTATATAAAAATATATTTGTATCGTGTAAAATACGAAAATTTTATGTTAATACGAAAAGCATAAAAATTTATTTTTAGTTTTTATCATATTCATATACAATTTTTATTTAATTTTAACTTATATCACTTTCGTGTTTTCTATTCGTATTGTTTTTGTATCATATTTAAAATTGTTAAATCTTACGCAAAGTGAGAAGAAGCTATAGAAATTTTGATCAACTAGAATTTATATTTTAGATAGTGAAGGAGTTGAGAGTGTAAAGAGAGATTTTTGTTAGAGGAGAAAAAAAAATCTCGAGGAGCCTTTCAGAATTCAGACTAAAAATATCAGTGAAAGGCGTTACACGTGTTGCAAGCTTGGATGTCAGAGCCGATGAGACAGTCCCATGTCAACTATTGAAGATATTATTCTCTAAATTGGGAAGCTCAGTGGATTTTGCAAAACTAACAACATTTCTGATGATGTGTCAATTAAAGGTGAAAGCAAATTTTGTTGTTTTATCTAAATTCACTTTTAATGTAATAGTTATATAGATTTGTTTTTGATTTGTACATAAATTATAATATT
The DNA here is from genome assembly GCA_031772115.1 of Heritiera littoralis. Classification (NCBI taxonomy): domain Eukaryota; kingdom Viridiplantae; phylum Streptophyta; class Magnoliopsida; order Malvales; family Malvaceae; genus Heritiera; species Heritiera littoralis. The sequence continues at coordinate 5,893,959 of JAPDPK010000009.1, forward strand.
AATATTATTATATTAAATATAATTGTATACATTAATTAATTAAATTCCCATTAAAAAACTAAAATGTTGAATAAAAAAAGTTATATACATCAATATTATTAACATTTGATATAATCATATATAATTAGTTATACATCAATTGAGTATTAATTTTATTATGGTGACATTAATATAGTAATATTAGATATAAAGCAACTGATCAAATCTCCAATTAGAATGTTGAATAGTAGATATTACTAAATTAATTAATATAATGTCAATTACTTAAATATAATTAATCCTAATATTAATAAAGTATAAAAAATTATTTGTTAAAATTATTTCAACAAGTAATAAAATATTTATTCTAAATTAATTAAACGAATAATTAATTCTCCAAATAAATGAAAATATATAATGAAATCAAGTAAATCGATCAACTAGCTTATTAAAACTCTGTAAGTCTCAATTTTGGGCTATTTTGAAATGAATCGTGAATTGGGCTTGATTTTAGACTTGAGACTAGTCTAAAGGAAATTGTCAATTAGCTTATCGTGTATTCACTAGGGGTATAATCAAGCCAAGCCGAGCCGATATAGTAAAGTGTTCGAGCTCAAGCTCAACTCAAAAACTTGTGCTCGATACTCGACTCGAGCTCGATCGAGCCTTAATATTTGAGCTCGAGCTCAACTCGACATAAAAAACGAGCTACTCAAGCTCTCTCGATTAGGCTCATTTATTCGAGCTCGATTCTAATGCTTGAACTCGAGCTTGATTCTAATGCTCGAATTCGAGTCTAATGCTCGAACTTGAGCTCGAATTTATCTTATAGATATAAAAATATTATAATAAAATATAATTTTTTTGAATAATAATAACAATTCAATATCAACAATAATGAAAATCTTACGCATAAATCACACAACATTAACCTTATCTCTTTTTTCTCGACCAATAAAATATTTGTCATTCATAAACTGCAGTTATAAATCAATGTAGCTAACAACAAGATGGGCTATTACACTGCTCAACAATAGCCGAAAAAAGGAAGAACATAGCAAAATCAAATTCAAAACTAGGCAAACAACATCTAAATCCTATAAACTTCTAAATATGCAAGAAAATCTGCTAAAGAGTTTGCCTTCCTGCAAATGAAAACGAAAACCCTTGTCAATCTCTTCTCTCAACTTGTCTATTTTATGATAATGTAAAAGTAAAATTTCAAAAACAAACAAAAACACAGCAGTGAAACCAAGAGCTGCAGCTGAAGAACATAGTTGACAAAATAAGCACGATACCATCCATTACGTACTCCAAGAGCCATTGATATCAATAACCCACTAGTCACAAACAAAACATGATTACCACTAGAAATATATCAAAACAGAAACCTGTGTGGTAGGGGGTGTCACTGGTGTGGCAGTGCTGATAGTGAAAGGGAGAATGGGTGTTTGGAGGGTGACTAGGTGTTGCACGGGGGAGATGAAAGTGAAAGTGCCGCGGAAGTGATGAAAGGGAAAAGTGAATAAAACAAAATTACTAGGTTAAGGTTTAATTTAAGGTATATATGTAATTTTACAATAATATAATAAAATATTAAAAGCTCGATAAGGCTCACGAGCTACTCGAGCTGAGTATCTCATTACTCGAACTCGGCTCGCTTAATAGCTCGAGTGTAATAACCACAATTTCCTCTACATGTTAAATAGTGTTAAATGAGCCTTAGAGGTATTTAGAGGCCAAATTGTGACACATTTGGATTTTGATGTAGGAACTCAGGCTTTCGTACAGACAAGTTGACGGATCCCACGGGACCGCAAACTCATCCAGAAATCATGTAAGTACCTTAAATTCATTATAAATGGTTTCGGGTAAGACAATTTGTTTCATGTGGTATTATTTGGGCCTAATCCGAGAATTTGACAATAAACCGAAAATTTCAGCCTTTGGCTCATGACCAATCTAGCTTGTTTCGATCATATCTCTTGATCGGAGTATCGAAACGATAAACCATAAAATTATTATGAAACCTGACTTAAAGGTTTTTTAGCGATGAATAGCTCGTAACTTAATTCCATACAGATTAATACCAGAAAAATTCCGAAGTTGAACAATGTGCAGTGAAACCTGTCAGTCGACACTTTTGTAAAGAATCGAGCATATTTCTTAGTAGGAAACTCCGATTAAGGTGATTCAAATTTTTATGAAAAGCTAACTCGATAAGCTTTCCGACGATATAAGGCTTGCTGTCTAATTCAATGTGGATCAATGGCAGTGAATTTTTAGATTCACATCACAGTCTGGAAATTCTGACTGTGAGCAACCGGTAATGAAACGGGCATAACTTTTGATAGAGAACTCCGATTAAGGCGATTTAAATTTTACTGAAAAGCTAACTCAATAAGCTTTCCGACCATATAAGGGTTGCTATCTAATTCAATGTGGATCAATGGCAATGAATTTTAGATTCACGTCATAGTCAAGAAATTCTGACTATGAGCAATCGATAAAGAAACGAGCATAATTTTTTATAAAGAACTCCGATTTATGTGATTCAAATTTTGTTGAAAAGATAATTTAGAGATTTTTGTTATCATGTATGGCATGCCCTTAGATTCCTTGTATATCAATACAGTTAATTTTTGGAAATTAGGCTCGAAATTGAGTAATTAGAAGGTTGATCGAATGAATTGATTAAATCGAGAAGTTTAATTAAAATTTTGGGACCTAGTGTGATTAAAAGATATTCCCAAAGACCTAAATGGAATGGGAATAAAATTTTATGGGAGTCCAAATATAATTAAGTTGTAATGCCTAGTTGAAAATTAAAAGAAATAGTTAAAGGAAAAATTAAAATTTGATTGCTCCCTTTTATAACCCATTAAACCGTGACTCTCCCTATCATGTTTGAACCAACTCACTTCTCTTCCCTTGTACAGACCAGAAACAGTATAGCAAAAGAAGAATAACATTTGAGGCGTCAATCTTGGAGAGGAGAAAGGGACCAATTAGCCACTATAGGTCAAACCCCTTTCTTTTTGCTGACTTCCATTTGAAATTCCTACAAAACCCATCAGCCTCCTTTCTCTCAAACCCACAGCCTTCAATTTAAAAAAAAAAATTCTTCATGCTAGCCACGGTTTGAAAGGAGTTGTGAGAGAAGATAAGAGATGACAATTGGGTGATGAAGCAAAGGAGAAGGAGGGATAGGCATTGCGTATGGCTCTTGTATTCAGTTTGAAGGAAACTGAGAGAGGGGTTGAAGGAGAGCTACGGGTTGAGCAATTCTAAGGTAAGGGATAAAACAAATCTTATTTAATTAGCTTAGATATATTCAAAATGGAGTTTTAAAATTACATGCATGAACATTTAAGGTTGGAAGCTGAGACGGGGAGAGGGAGAATCCAAACCGAGGAAGGAAGGAAGGAAGAGCTTGGTCTCAGTTCAAGAAGAAAGGTGACAATCGAAAAGGGAATTCGTTGGTTCTTGCAAATTCAGAAAGGGAGCAGGTAGAAAAGACCTTGGGCAAGACCAAAATCATCTCGCATGTAAAGTTTGACTCACGGCAAATATTGAACTTGAGAGAAGTTGGGGGATTGCTCTCAGTTTCATGGTTAAGGTAAGAACTTTGCTGTTTTGGAAGTTTTGAAAATATAATGTCATGAATGCTGAGTTGATTTACACATAAGAATGTAAAGTATGTATGTGTCAAGGTATGAACAGAAAGGAAGAGAAGGAAGTTTAGCTTTTGGCAAAAAAGAACAGAATTGGGCCAAAGATTGATTTTGTGAATCTTGAAGAAGCTTAGCTGCTGGGATTCTTGGGTAAGTGAGGTAATGTACTGACTTTACAATGTTTATTTATTAAGTACGAAAATGAAATTATGATAAATTGAATCAAATGGCTACTGTATGGATGAAAGATTAATTGAATTCCAACTTGATATTCAAATGTGGAATTGATGTTCTGTTTTGGGTTGCAATTAAAACGTTCAGTTTAATTGTTATACAGGGAGGAAAATTCTGGAAAAATTATGGTTGATAGCCTTTTTAGTTAGGAGAAAGTCAGTTTTGGAATTTCTTAATTTGGATTTTTATAACTTGAGATATGTACAGATGAGTGTAAGGTACTCTGTCAAGAAACGTGAATCATGGTTCTGACTTTGAAAAATTGTAGAAAATAGCCTATAATGAATTAGGTCGCAAGCCTTACATTTCCAAAAAGGTAATGGCGTTAGGATTATTATGGTTTAGAGTTTGCACCAATTGGATATGCCTATAATTAGATATGAAGTAATTTGTGCAAGTAGGTCAGTGTAATACTGTGCTTGAAAACTGCTGGAACATAGTGCAACTTTGGAAAATTGCTGATGTTGATCTAGGAGGAATTAAATCATGAACCTTACATTTCTAGATAAGGAAATGAGTTAGCTGTCATCTAATTCTAGAATTTGTGGATTTGGAATTATGTAACTTAGGATATGTATATATAAATGCAGGATACTCACTGGAGGGTACAAACAGCCTAGTGTTAACTTCAAAATTCCTAGAAAATAATTCAGATGGAGTTTGATTGCAAACTTTACATTTTCAGAAAGGTAAATGAGTAAGGATTGATATGGTTTTGGGTTTGTACAAATTACAGAATCCTATAATTAGTAATATAAATTTTAATGAACACAGGTCAGGAAACTATCCTGCCTAATATGCCATATTGGATCAAAGTTTGGAAAATTATTGGAAATGGCATAGGATGAATTAAGAAGTAAGCCTTATACTTCCGAATAGGGAACTGAGTTAGAAGTAATATAAAATTTACGACTTGATGATTAGATTCTGAAATTTATACTTAAGGCTAGCACAATGACAAAAGGTCAGAAAATCCTAAGGTGCAGAAATTGAATCAAATAGATTATGAGAGGCTCAAAGGAGCAAAAAAGGAAATGAATAGATAGAACTAGTTCATATTTGAAATAATTCAGAATTACTCCTTGATGTCATTCTTATTGAATTGTATAATTTTAATCCTAGAATGCCATTGGGGTAATGAGTAACCCGATCCACCTTGTGTATGTAGAGGGTGATGCTAAGGACTGAAATTGACTAAGAGCTCATATAGCTTGTGTGGAACTTGATAGGCCAGCGAGGATTGAATCTGTAAGATAAGGAAGCACTGTAAGTAACCCTAAGCAACTACCTTGCATCCAAATCATCATATGATGTTTTAAATTCTGATTTGGTATTGAAACAAAATGAAATGTTGCATATGAAATCGATTTTGACGCATATTGAAAATGCTGCATATTGGGCCTATCCTTGACTAATTGGTTTAGCTTTCTAAAAATGTTTTATAAGCATGTTGTAGGCTCGCCAAATCTTTGTTTGGTTTTATGTATTATTGCTTTAATATGATGACGCTTTTGAGTTTCCAAATTGAACTAAGCTTTTGGTTTGATACTGTTTTCTAATTTTGTTTTATAACTTAAAGTGCTTTAAAAGCTTAGTGAGCCCATGATTGTTAGCTGCATATTTATGCACTATGATTTTGATATAAAGTCTTGGAAGGCTGATTTGATAAGATTGATATTGGATATTATTTTAAACCCAAGGTATTGAGACCTTAGGGCATCGTACTTTGAGAATTGTGTGGGCGTTTTTAATTGACTTAGAGCACTTTGTCTCGATAACTAGCTCTCTGGAACGATCGGCTTGTCCCGTATATTATGTTTGGACAAGTCCCGGTGTCATCTGATCAATGAATCGGGGTTGATTGGTCTATGCATAGGCAGCGTCCCTTTTTGGGAGATTGCTACGGTTAGCTATCGTAGATCGTTATTGTGTTAGCTCTAAGTATCTTGATGATGCTATGCCTTATCTCTTGGTACTACGATCTGTTTTATCGATTGGACAGTATGATTTATGATGATGCTTTGACGATTGATGATTGGCTTTTGCCTTATGATTTGAGAATATGTTTTACAATCAGCATATTGGATCTGATTTAGCAATGTTTGAAATGAGATTTAAATTTGTTTATGAGATTGCTATTCTTTATGTTTTAAAATGCTGTCATGTTTTATACTGCAGCATATCGAAATTGATTTACCGGATGTGTATGATTTATGAGTTTTGAAAACTGAGAGATGCAGGTTATGATTTTTAGGTTGCTTCTGTAGTTACTTACTGAGTTTATGACTCACTCCCCTCTTCTTTCCCTCCTTTTCAGATTGATGATCATTATCATAATGCTTTGACTCAAAAAGCTCCTCGGGAGTGATTCCCAAGTGCAGTTTCAGGTATATGGCTTCCAGCATACTAGATAGACACAGATTGAGTATGGCACAGTGTACTTACTTATATTTTGATTGGTTGTGTAAACAAAGTCTGAGATGTAGGCTATGTTATTTTACTATTAAGATGAAATGGTTTGATGGTTGTTCAAGATGGTGTTCGTGTTGATATGTGCAATAATAAAGCATATATAAATCATTAGTACTTGATGGTTTAAGACGAATATCATAATTGAATCAATTAAAAAGAAATAGAAATGGGACCTTAGTGATCAAGGATCGCTTAAATCAAATGATAGCTTACACAGTCACCTACAAACAATGAATTAAGAAATAGAAAAAAATTAGCCCGCAAATTTAGGCTTCCATAAGGATTAAGTGAAAATCGAGATGTGAAATCGAGTAGCTTGAGCTCGGCTCGACAAAAATCGAGTCGAGTTCGAGTTTTTTTTGAGTCGAGCCCAAGTAGCTTGCGAGCACCAGTGTATTATTTACACCCTAGTATTCACTCAGCTGGGACATTGTACTTATAATTATTATATTTTACGAATTGAAGAATATTTTTATTTTATTATATTTTGTTTGGACTTTGTGGTGCTTACATTGTTTAATTTAGTTATTTAACTTTTTTTAATCTATATATTTTTATTTTAAAAACAATATGTTTTAATTTTAAGATTAAGTTTTTATTTTCAAGTAAATTTAATATTTTTGTACTAAGAAAAAAATAGTTTAAATTTAATTTTGTTTATAATGGTCTAATATGTTGGCTCTTATAGGCAATACCGAGAGGGGGGTGAATCGGTTCTTAGCTAACCTTAAGCCCGTTTTTCGATTCTTCTAAATTCTCTAGCTTAGATTGATATTTTCTAAGTTCTCTAAGCTAGTCAAGCATGCAATTCAAGTTCAATGCAATAAACACAATATAATCGTAAGTAAATAAAGAGTAGGGAGAGAGAGATTTACACAAGCGATTTATAGAGGTTCGGCAACCTTGCTTACGTCCTCTACCTTGAGACTCTCCCAAGGATTTTCCCCAAATTCACTAACTTGAATTTGTGTTACACTCCCTCTTTTCAAGGCTCAAGAGAAACCTCTCTCTTTTTCTAGGCTCAAGAGAAACCTCTTCTCCCTCTTTTTCTAGGCTCAAGAGAAACCTCCCCTTTTACAAGGAATGTTTGTGTTTACAAGAGATGTAATCAAAGAAAGGCCTCTAGGTAGGCAAGTGATTACAGAAATTTGGTACAATGAAAAGCCTATACAATATTTGTGCTAAACAATACAAGAGATAAGTAAATGATAGAAGATGAAGACTTTGGAACTCTTGATTTGTTGTTTGAGGCTTGAGAATTTGAGGAATATGCGTTATGGAGTTGCTGAGTAGTTCCTCTTCCTTCCTTTAGCTTCTAAGCCTCTATTTATAGTCCCTTGGATGGTTTGTGGACGTTGGTTGGAGCCAAAACAGAAACTAGCCATTGTATCTCACAGAAACTAGCCGTTGGGGACTTTCTGACATAAAGGGATCGATCCTTTCATCAAAGGGATCGATACTTTCCTTCATTTCATGCATTGGAGTGCTTCTGCCAAAAAGGGATCGATCCCTTTCCATATGAGATCGATCCCATGCCTCCAGAGAGCTATTTTCCTGCACTTTTGGGTTAGAAATGATATGACCTTTGATCCTAATCCAACCCAAAACATTTTGACATTTTTGTGGAAGTTTTTCTTGACTTTCTCTGATTAAAACATGGTCCAAAAATTCATTAAGTGATTTTCTAAAATATTCAAAACATTTACAAAGTATTAAGACCAATAAGAGTATGCATCATTAAATCATGGTCTTAATGTTTGATATGATCACATGAAATGTATTGAGAAAATCATGTGTGATAAGGCAAATTTACAATATGAATTAAAACATTAAAGCTTACTTAAGTTTTTGTCATTTCAAAATATATATGGCAATTTAAAGCTAACAATCTCCCTCTTTTTGATATGACAAAACTTAATGTAAATTTGCTTTGAAAATTCTTTGATAAAATACTCCCCCTCAAATAAAGCAGGATTTTATAAAGCTCCCCCTTAATATAAGCATGGGTTTTGAAAATGAATTTTTAAACTATTTCTCCCCCATTATCTCTCCCCTTTAATATCTCTCCCTTTTAATATCTATCTCTCCCCCTTTTTGTCATAGCAAAAAGAAAGAAAAAAATAATAAAAAATATGCTCCCCCTAAAATCATGGCTATGTGAGAAGAGATAAAAGAATATGCTCCATCCAACAAGAAACATGTTAGTACATGGGCCTCATAGCACAAATAAATAAGTCAATTGTTCATAAAGAGTATGAAATATTCATGCAAAGAACATGACTTATGATCCTATACCAATTGTTTATAAATAATTTTGCTAGAAGTTCACAATTGGTAATTAATGAAGCAAGTTGTGTATAAATATCTACTAAGGTCTATGACTTGCTCATTTCAATCCTATTAAGCACCTAAGTATATCAATTGTTCTTTCTAAAGTCCAACTAAGGTGCATTGTAATACATCATGATTATGAGCTGAAATTATATAACATATCATATGCATGTGCTCATAAATCATTCTCAAGAAATATTGTGTCTAGAATTAAATCATACATCAATTAATCACAAATTCTTGCACAAAAGTGTTTCATGCAAAAGTATCTTATATGAATTATTCTCTATTTGTCATTTCAATCTAAGGAGCATGATAAGAATTGTCAATTTAAAGCTCATACTAATTGGCAATTTAGTTTCGGCTTACCAATTATTGAAAATATGGTTGCCAATGATACTAATTGTTATTTCAATCTAAATACCAATTTGTTACTAATGGTTGACTTAGACATTTTGCATGAATCCAATATCTATGTGTAGTGTGTTCATGTCAAGAAAATAATCATTCTAAATATGCAAGAACACAATTACACAAAATTATACCATATGGAAGATTCAAAAAATCGAGGAATTCAAGCAAACACATTTTCTTCCATGGTTTTAAGCACAAAAATCCTATGCTCATTTTCCAATTCAAGTCCTTAACCAATTATGAGCAAGGAAAGATTCACAGTTACCATTTTAATCAATCATGAGCCATATCCCTAGTTGTTATCATCATTTAACGTTCTTGAGGGTATATGCTATTTTAACTAAAATGGCTTCACCTAAGTGAATCAATATTATCAAGCTAAAATATATTTTATCATTAAAATCCATAAACTATGAGTGAGGTTAAGCACATAATATCATGAAAACAACTATTCTCATCTCATAGGCATGATTATTGATTCAACTTAAGCAAACATGCATGTTCAACATCAAAACAATCAAGATTCAATGCATGTGTATCACTTGTTGGTGTTGTCATTAACGTTCAAGTTCTTTAATAATTTGGCCATAAAGAATTAATTTCATGGATGATAAATTTTCATGTAACTCAACATTTAGGATTCATTTACCATCACAAATTATAGGCCAATGACCATTACCAATTGTTGAGTATACATTTGAAATCAATCCACTAGATGTATAATTATCATGAAACCTAGTGTGGAATTGATAAGTCAAGCTAAGAGACATAATCCTATAAGCATGCTTGACTAAGATGAACAAAAAAGAATGAAGAATATTCATTATGCACAAGTTCATCAAATTCTCAAATATATCCATAAATTCTTGAAATATTTCTCAAAATTATGTTTAAGCATTCATTGAAAGTATGTTTCAAGATTATTTCAAGATTTATGCATTTCATGACCATCTTTAATAAGAAAACTGATTTTGTACTTGTGAGCTCAAGAAAAATGATATTGATTGTTGAGAGTGATACCATTTGTTGAAAATGATACAAATAGATGGAATTGAGGCATGATATCAATGAAAAATGAATTTTCATATATTAAAGTTCATCAAAAAGAAGTTAAAACAATGAATTTTAAGTTGGAAAGAGAGAAGGTATCAAAACAATGAAAAGTTCTTCTCAATTTCGGTTGAAAACATGCAAAAAAGCCATTTTGGCCTGGGGGGATCGATTCCTAGAGAAGGGGGATCGATCCCTTAACTCCAGAATGCAAATTTCCTGCATTCTGCTCAAGGGGGATCGATCCTGCTTGTTGAGGGATCGATCCCTCATCCTGTTTCTGCAGATTTTTGACAGAAAATCCAACCTTTGAGGTGCCAAATCTTTGTTTTTGAGTATTTTAAGTCCAAGTAAAGGTTTAAACATTTGTAAAACATGATTTTGGACTTGTATGAGTGAAAAACATGAATGAAAAACCATTTTACAAAAGATTTTGCAATTTTAGAAGAATTTACACAATAAAATGCATTTTTGGCCTCAAAGGAGGTCATTTTGAGAGGTAAGCATATTTTGACAAAACTAAAGCATTAGAAACCAAAAATATGCCAAAAACAAACTTGTTCACATAGATTTTAAGCACATATAACATCAAATCATCATACTTGTGAACATTATGCCATGATTTCCAACATATAAGTTCTTCATTAATGTACATGACATGGCATTTTTCATGTATGACATATTTGGCAATTTGAGGCAAGTAAATACATTATTAACACATAGAAGACTTGCTCAAAATGCAGAAATCCAATAATCATTTCAAAATCATAAATCATGCTTTTCATTCAATGCATCAAGTACTATTCATCAAACATTCAAAGATCATTGTCATGCCATTTTGTTCAATCATTCAACTCACAATGCATCAAGAATCATTAACCAAATTTCTCATCAAAGCACAAATGATCAAATAATAGTTTTAAGGAGTAAGGAATTAAGCTTACAAAACTCCTTTGCTTGAGAATGCTTTGCCTTGAATTGTTGAAACCACCTTCGGTCTTTCTTGAAGGATTGTTGTGACCTTGCCAAGGATGGATTTCCAAGCTCTTCCTCTTTCTCATTGGCATAAGCAATCTCCATGGGGGGTGTGTAGAGCATTTGATCTCAATTGCTTCTTTGTATTCTCATGCTCTAACACTCCTACAACAAACAATTTAAGCATGTTTTGGTACCTAAATTTTCTTGGGTCCATGAGAGTTAGTGCAAATAATTTTTGATCCTTTTGGGATCCACTTCAAGCACAATTCATTATTATTTATAGCATGCTTTGGCACCCATATTTTTCTAACTACTCTTCCTCTAAATGTGGTTTTTCTATATGTGCATGCTTGTGAAGAGTGTCCTATTCTACTGCAAAGTGAGCATGTAAGAGATAAATCATGCATAGTATTTTTGCTCACAAGGAAATTCTTTAGATGAGTTTCTTTTTGTATTGCATTATAACCTAACCCATCTTTATCAAAGAAAGCTCTTTGGGTCTCTAACATATGATCTAGCTTTTGTTGACCCATATAAAGCCTAGTAAATGAGTTATGCAAATTTGTATTCTTTTCATTCAACTCATTTATTTCTAAGTTAGCCTCTTCTAATTTCTTTTCAAATTCTAGCTTAGCATTTATCAAGGCTTCATTTTCTATTTTTAATTTAGCAATGATTTTCTTATATTTGGAGTTCATGCATTGAAATTCATTTGCTAAATCATTAAAGGCATTTTGTAGTTCACTAAAGGTATAATCATTATCTTCATTAGAACTACTACTAGCCTCATCATCACTAATAGCCATAAAGCATGAGTAGGCTATCTCTTCATCTACATTTTCCTCATCGAAGCTATCACTATCACTCCATGCAGCCACAAATGCTTTCTTCATAGGCTTCCTATCTTTTTCCTTCCTAAGTAAGGGGTAATCTAATTTAGTATGACCCGGTTCATTGCACTCATAACATACTAAGGGGTCCTTTTCTCTTCTACTTGACTCTTCCCTTTGATGTCTCTTATTACTCTCTCTCTCTTTCATTCTCATAAATCTATTGAATCTTTTAGCAAACATTGCCATTTCCTTTTCTTCCTCATTTCCACTCTATCACTATCATCCTCATGAGTGGAAGACTTAAGTGCTACCCTTACTTTCTTTGAAGGCTCTTCATTCCTTTTTAATTTCATTTCATGAGTAAGTAGAGAGCCCATAAGTTCATCTAGAGACAAGGTATTTGGATCTTTAGACTCTTCTATTGCGGTTGCCTTTGCCTCCCAAGATTTTGGCAAGCTATTCAAAATTTTCTTAATCATTTCTACAGTGGAATAGCTCTTGCCTAATGCCTTAAGTCCATTAATTATATCATTAAACCTAGTGAACATTTCGCTAATGGACTCATTTTCTTTCATCCTAAATAGCTCGTAATCATGTGTGAGCATTCCTACTTTGGTCTCTCTAACTTGATTTGTCCCTTCATGTGTGATGGCTAGTTTGTCCCATATTTGTTTAGCATTTTCACATAAGGAGACTCTATTATACTCTTTGGGACCTAATGCACAAAAGAGGGTATGCATAGCCTTGGCATTCAATTGTGCCAATCTCATGTCATTGGTGTCCCACTTATCTTCACTCTTAGGAACATCTTTTCCATATACTTTCTTTATTGGGATTCTAGGGCCATTAACTATTATTCTCCACACTTCATAGTCATTGGATTGCACAAATAGCATCATCTAATTTTCCAATAAGAGTAATTCTAACCATTAAAGAGTAGAGGTCTAACTAATGAGTGTCCCTCTTCTCCTAGGGGTGTGCCTACATTCAAGTGAGCCATTTAAGATCGTTTTGCTCGATAGAGGTTAGTCTAAATCAATCTCGAGCCCAAGCTTTGATACCAATTGTTGGCTCTTATAGGCAATACCGAGAAGGGGGTGAATCGATTCTTAGCTAACCTTAAGCCCGTTTTTCGATTCTTCTAAATTCTCTAGCTTAGATTGATATTTTCTAAGTTCTCTAAGCTAGGCAAGCATGCAATTCAAGTTTAATGCAATAAACACAATATAATCGCAAGTAAATAAAGAGTAGGGAGAGAGAGATTTACACAAGCGATTTATAGAGGTTCAGCAACCTTGCCTACGTCCTCTACCTTGAGACACTCCGAAGGATTTTCCCCAAATTCACTAACTTGAATTTGTGTTACATTCCCTCTTTTCAAGGCTCAAGAGAAACCTCTCTCTTTTTCTAGGCTCAAGAGAAACCTCTTCTCCCTCTTTTTCTAGGCTAAAGAGAAACCTCCCCTTTTACAAGGAATATTTGTGTTTACAAGAGATGTAATCAAAGAAAGGCCTCTAGGTAGGCAAGTGATTACAGAAATTAGGAACAATGAAAAGCCTATACAATATTTGTGCTAAACAGTACAAGAGATAAGTGAATGATAGAAGATGAAGACTTTGGAACTCTTGATTTGTTGTTTGAGGCTTGAGGATTTAAGGAATATGCATTATGGAGTTGCTGAGTAGTTCCTCTTCCTTCCTTTAGCTTCTAAGCCTCTATTTATAGTCCCTTGGATGGTTTGTGGACGTTGGTTGGAGCCAAAACATAAACTAGTCGTTAGGGACTTTCTGACATAAAGGGATCGATCCTTTCATCAAAGGGATCGATCCTTTCCTTCATTTCACGCATTAGAGTGCTTCTGCTAAAAAGGGATCGATCCCTTTCCATATGGGATCGATCCCATGCCTCCAAAGAGCTATTTTCCTGCACTTTTTGGTTAAAAATGATATGACCTTTGATCCTAATCCAACCCAAAACATTTTGACATTTTTATGGAAGTTTTTCTTGACTTTCTCTGATGAAAAAATGGTCCAAAAATTCATTAAGTGATTTTCTAAAATATTCAAAACATTTACAAAGTATTAAGACCAATAAGAGTATGCATCATTAAATCATGGTTTTAATGTTTGATATGATCACTTGAAATGTATTGAGAAAATCATGTGTGATAAGGCAAATTTATAATATGAATTAAAACATTAAAGCTTACTTAAGTTTTTGTCATTTCAAAATATATATGGCAATTTAAAGCTAACATAATATTTTGCATAAAATATCAAATTCAATTAAATGTTAAATTGTATAATGACTTTTTATATATTTGAATCATTGTTGTGTTAAAATTAAAATTTTACAAATATAATAACAATTATAATTATTTTTTAATAATAAAATCAAATGTTAAATTAATAATATATTTATTATTTATTATTTTAAATATAATAAGGATAATATTAAAAATTATTTGATATTGATATATATATATTGTGTTTTAAATTAATTTTATGAAATAATTAAATTTAAATATTCAAATATTAATTTTGTTTATAATACATTATTGATATAATTGTATAATAAGTAATAATTATTTTGAAAATATTAAAATTTTTAATTGAGAAAAAGTGTGCCATTTATTTATATAATTATTTTATCTTTTGAAAAACAATCATATATTTATAAGCTGGGTTTTTTTTGAGTTATAAATTCAGTTTTTTATGGGTTTCAAATTTGATCTCGGGTTCGAATGATATCAAACTTGGGTCATATCATGTTAGGTTTGGGTTGTGTCGGATTTCGGTTTTTTCGGATTTGGGATTTTCTGAATTCAGATTTCTTAGGACACACGTTTTTTTGGGCTCTATTTTTTTCGGGTTTGGGCCTTTGACATTTTTAGTCAATACAAGTTAATCCAGATTCAATCACAATTCTTCTCGGGTCGATTTTTGAGCTTATATCAGCTTTGCCATCTCTACCCACAAAGCTATACACATTAGTTCTCACATAGAATGTCAAAATCGCAACTAGTGTTATTTAATAGATTTGGAGTTAATTGCATTATTTTGAAAAATTAGGGATTTATTTACAGAAAATAAAAGTTATGATATGATTTGCTTTAAATAAAATGTTTATGGTTTATATTAATTTTCTTCAAAAAGTTGAAGATATATTTGGGTATAAAGCCAAAATTTAACAATGCTGTGAACAATTTTTTTTTCTTTACCTAGTTGTTAACTGAGTTTAATCGGCACTAATGGGGTTGATAATGTACTGAAATGGTGAGCCTATTGCAACTATCTATCTAAAATCTCTTCAGGTTCATCTCTCTCACCATTTGTTTGCTTTGCTTGTTTTATACTTCTATCTATATTTTCCAAATCATCCCATGCACATCACTTAATCCCAAAAAATCTGAGATTTGATCACTAAAATCTACCTTTAAAAATCCAAACTTGGCAAGAAAACTGAGCTCACATTATACCTTGAAAACTCCTAAAATAAATCTATAAGTGCATCCTAGAATAGACACCAAGTCAAGGATTGTGACATGTGAAACATGTCGAGAGCCAGGCTCTTTTCGTTATTTTTAGGAAAGAGTTATAGAAGAAATGGGAAATTCCAAGAAAGACCATTGAAACGGTAATATTTATTTAAGAGGGTAAATGCCATTTTTATTTGCCAAGAAAGAAAAGAGAACTCTTTGAATTATCAACAAGGAAATGTGAACTACTATTATACCCTTAATAAAATGTTAATAAGAAAGTTATGTATGTTGCTTCCAAAAGAAAGGTATTCGAATGCCTCATTATTGGTATTCAAATACCTAAGATTAATTTCTCTCTTAAAATAAATGTACTTGAATTATATCATGATGTATATATAGTTCTTGAAAATGCATATAGTTTATAAAGCTTTGTAACTATAGGTATTTGAATACCTATAAAAATAATCAAAATACCTATAATAAGGCATCGAAATTCCTATAGTATGGTATCAGAATCAATGTTTTAATATCGTTTCAATTTCAGTCGTACCCACTGGTACGTGCCAGTTTTCTTAAGGTTTGGTATGTTTGAGTTGACTTTTCGTACCAATTTTGATGCTAGGTAATATCGGTTGGTTTCATGAGTTTCGGGTGGTTTAGTCAATTTCGACGAAATTTACTGTTTCGATAAGTACGCAAAAATTAAAAGAAAATTGAATTTTTTTTGTTTTATAATATATTTTAATATTGAATTAAAACTAATAAATACACAAATAATGAATTAAGTAAAAGCATTAACAAATATAACCATTTTAACAATAATTATTATTTATTGTACAAGTAATTTTATTAATTTTATTCTTATCATTATCAATGTTAAATGTTTTATATATTTATTTTGCTTATTATTAACAATACTATTATATGTATGAAAAATTTATAAATATTATTAAATTAAACCGAAAAATCTGAAATAATATACTGAAACAATCGATGTCGATATATCTCATTATGAAAAGAAAAAATGAAATGCTCTCTGGTACAAAATTTACAACTTTGATAAGAATACCCTATAAAAGTAATCAGATTACCTATAAATGTAATTAGAATACCTATGTGCTAAAAGATATGAAAATTTCATGATAATTACTTTATCATAAAATGTATATATTTTATAGAGCTTTGTAGCTATGTGTCACTACCTGAAGGTCGTAACATACACTTAATACTTTCACTTATACCACTTAGCAAATTTACAAACTAATTTTTTTTTTCACTTTAAGATTTGTATTCGGTGTCAGTGTAGTCACTAAACGATTCTCACTTACTTTTTCGATATACTCTAATATTTATAAGTTCGACTTTAATTCATGAGTGCATATGCTAAAACTCTCTAAGGTGGATTGTAGTCTTTTCACTTAAATATTTATCCTCGAAAAAGAAACATATTGAAAACCTCTCCCTTACATATAGTCATTTTCTCCAATTAAATAACCTGCAAATATATAACTATTTCCAACATCACAACTCAATTCCACAATCCATTGTTTATATCATTATACACTACACATATTCCTAAAATCATCACAATCAACATATCTTTATACCACAAGTTTCATATTTGACATACAACATTAATATCTCGGATTGCACTCGATAATCATACTAGTCTATATAATCATTTAGAGCAAAACTAAGTTACATCCCAAAATAATTCCAATGACATGTGTTGTGCTTTTCATAATGTCCATAAATGATAAGCAACTTATATACAAGGTTTATATACCTCAAAAGTAGCAAAAGCAGTGCTTGAAGGACTTAGACAAGTACCACTAGTAGTTACCATCCTCGATGGCTCGCAAGAACTCCGAAAGTGGAGTCTAGCTCGTATGATTTTTAAGGATGTTAGAAAGGGGTGAGCAAACCACAACTCAATAATTAGTTTAAGTAAATGCATGCTAGACTCATGTCGATCTACATGCAAGTGTACAAATGAGCAGTACTGAAACGACATGTATGCACGGTATTATATCATGATAATAAATGATTCAATATGGGCTTTGATCAAAACACTTTTACTATGCATTCTTTTAAAACACTTCCATTATGCACTTAATTTAAATCACTTTCATTTTGCACAGTGACTAAATTAAATCACTATGCACTTCGATTAAATCAAACACCAGGCATTTTGCTAAATCAATCACTATGCACTTTGATTAAATCAAAATACTATGCACTTTGATAAATATGATCACTGTGCACTTCGATGAATCAAATTACTATGCACCTAGTTCCAAATACGATCACTATGAATTTAGTTCAAAATAGATTCTTGTGCACTTCGTTTTAAAATGGATGAACTCACAAAAATTGAGAATCGGTATAGTTAGGCGAAATGCCTTATAATACTAAAAACAAATACAGACATCAAACATGTAAGTGGTCCCTTTAGGCGCAAGCCTCAAAATACAGAATACGATTTCAAAACCGATAGATTATCACTTTTAGTCAAAGTCTCATTCACTAAAAATGATTTTAAAACTGATCACTTGTCACTTTTAAGCAAAAGCTTCAAATCACTGAAAAACAATATCAATACAATCACTTGTCACTTTTTGGTAAAAGCCTCATATATTGGAAAACAATATCAACACTATTACTTGTCACTTTTAGGCAAAATCTCAAATCACTGAAAAATGATATCAATACAATTACTTGTCACTTTTAGGCAAAAGCCTCAAATCACTGAAAAAAGATATCAAATAGATATCTAATAGAGTTTTGGCAAAGACTGCACTCATTGATACTATTACAACATCCATCCTAGCTAGCGCTGGAGGAAGTGTCGTAATGAGGAACTTGTGTAGCACGTAAGTCCTTTAGGATTCTAGAGGTGGCTCTTATGGTCTAAAAGGTATCCATGTAGCACATGCCCTTAGGATTCTAGAGGTAGCTCCCACAGTCCGAATGATATCCATGTAGCACGTAGGTCCTTTAGGATTATAGAAGTGGTTCCTGTGGTCCAAAGGTATCCATGCAGCATGTAGGTTCTTAGGATTCTAGAGGTAGCTCTCACAGTACAATATCTATGGCCATAGAATAATAATCTAGTTTCATTGATCAGTTAAGAGCTAGAACTTGTCTACTGATTTTCTAAACAAGTCTGATAATGCCTAGAGCACAAGGCTTGTAAGGCATAGATACTAATACTGAAAGTCTAGAGCACAAAGCTCAATAGACGGGTAATGAAATCGAGAACAAAGCTCGACAGGCTCTAAGGGACTCAAAGGTCAATGGATCTACCCAAAATCAAATATAGAATGGAAAACTAAGTACTGATCGAATTACTTTAATTCAAAAAATGGATTACTGATTACTATTCAGAATCCCTTGGTTCAGAAAACGGATTACTGAATACTTGTGAGAACTCATAATTTTGTACTGTACATGTACGGAATTGTAAATTTTATTAAATAAATAAATTATTTTTAAATATTTTATAAATATTAAGTGAAAAGCTACGTGGGCGCCACTTTGATTTTTGTGCCCATATAAATATATGAGGGAGAAAATAATAAAATTAAAATACTAAATCAGAAAATGAAAATATCGAAATAAAAGTGGGATAGAAATGAAAATTTTGAAGTTATGCAAGGGCAAAGTTGTCTTTTCTCAAGGATTGGTCAAAGTTGATCAATTTTTGACTAATTTGACTTAAAAATAAATAAAATAAATGAAAATTTAAATTTAAAATCTGGCTGGACAGGAAGTGTACTGTGTAGTGGCAAAGTGAGTAAATAAGTGATTTTTAAAGGACATTTTGGACTTTTAAGGATCATATTAGAAATTATATGTGATGTCCCGTCACCATACATTTCATTTTTCACCTTTTTCCCTTTTCACTTAACTTGATTATATTTGCTTGTCAATGTCAATCATACTTTTTTTTTAAGCTTAATATCTAACAGCTCAATATGAATGATTCAATTTCAATAAAACAGACTAATGATACATGTATATATGTATCATCCGTTTCCACAGGATCTCATACATCATCTTAGCTTAAATCCCCAACATCTTATATACATTAATGTTAGTTGTACTGTACCATAGCTGAATTACAATTTACTTTGCATAATCGCATAAGTATACCTTCTATACTACTTGGGAAGCGTCTCTTGAAGGTAAACTTTCAAGATCCACTCGTAAGCTCTTCTATCGAGAGCAAGGGATTACTTTAGATAGTCTGTATGAAAAATGTTCGTAAAAGGGTGAGTTTACGCTCAGTAAGAAAAATATGTAAAAGAGAGTGCTATGCCTCTATATGCATTTTTCCTACTTGGCTCTATAATGTCATGTAAAGCATTATAAAGCATGCATCATAAACACCTTTCATGCATTGTTTGCAACCATGCATATTTATTTCAATTGACATGGCAAACATACTTTGTACGCTTCTTTAAAATAGCATACGTATAAAACATGCATCACATACTTCTTCTTCTTATACTTTCTTTAAAACATCATGCCTAAACTTCTTTCTTTAAAACATCATACTTCATACTTCGTACATACTTTAAAACATACCTCGTATACTTCTTTTAAATCATCATTTACATACATACATACTTCTCTTAAAACATCTTATACTTTCTTGAAACCATACATCATATACTTCTTTTAAAACTTCTTATACAAGTACACCAAGTACTTTCGATTTCTTTATTCTTTGAAATCGCATATACATATAGTTTTTGATAACATAAAAACTATTTGTACTTTTATGGAGGTTATGCACTGCATCATCATCATCATCATCATCATCATCATCATCATCATCATGTGGCATACCCCATAGGGCCAGGAATCCTCCCTTAGCCGAACATGAAATATAGACAGATTGGCCAACTGTTGGTGGCTACAGTTAACACTAGTCAGGTGTCCTTCTGTAGCGACTGAGGCCTAACTTATGGTTCCTCAGCCCATGCATATATCATTTCAGGACTTGATCAGAGCCCCTACTAGTAACATGAAAGTGCATAATCTCAAAACATATGCCATATAGCTTCTTGCCATGACATTTCATACTTTCTGAAAATAGGTTTGAAAACCTCTTTTCAAAACAGGGCAGTTGACTGGCTTAATAGGGCAGTCAGCTGCTGCTTCATATTTTCATTTATCGAAATTATTTTCATTTAAAATTTCGATATTTTTCATTTTGAAAACGCATGAGGGCAGTCGACTGGTCCATATAGCAGTCGACTGGTTTTCAAACAGAATGCTTCTTAAGAAATAGCAGTCGACTGGTACATATAGCAGTCGACTGTTTTTGAAACAGAATGCATTTTCATAAATAGCAGTCGACTGTCTCATATAGCAGTCGACTGGTTTGAAACAGAATGCTTTTCTGGAAAATAGCAGTCGACTGGCATACATAGCAGTTGACTGGTTTGAGTCGGTTTTCAAAAAACGGCGTTTTGGTTGTCTCTAGGCAGTCGACTTCCCTTTATGGCAGTCGGCTGCTCCTAGCCTAATTGGTACTGGGAGACAAGTCCGAAAATGCACCTTTTCCTGCACAAAATCAACTGATACTTCTCTCCAAACCACATAAAAACATGGTAAAACATGCGGACATAGCCGCCTTACGTCCGTTACATAAATTCCTTACCTCCATTACTTCGAGAACATGAAATCACTTGGTTCACCAACCCTAACCTTTTTCTTCTTCAAATCTGAAATCATCATATCAAAGCAAACCTTTAAGAATTTGCCATAAACATGTTATACTAATTCAGTACAACACCATACCATGAACATTGTAGACACCATTTTTGTCCAGTTCTTTTTCAAACATTTTTATTTAATTAGTTTTTATATATCTTATCATTGATTTTTTTTATTTTTGATTTTTTTATTTTATTTTAGATTTAGAAATAAATTTTGGATTTTGATTTTTATAAAATATAATAAAAAGGGAGGGAAATCAGAATTAATTTTGATAGGAAAGCAGACTTAAATGAGACTATTAAAGATTGAAATTTAAATTTTGTGGAAAGAAAAATCAGAATTAATATCGGATTTAAGATCCGATTCTTGAAATCTAAAAATTTCCTAAAAGATTGATTCTTGATTTTTATTACCTAAAATAAAAAAAAACCTAGGTCTATTTAAATAACAACACAAGAAAAAAAAAAGAAAAACCCTAAAAAAAAATTTGACTGCTCTTAGTCACCAAGGCAACCACCGTCCATCATCCTCTTCAACTTAGCCTCGCCGTCGCACCATCATTGCTACATCGCTTGCTCTCACACCAACCCCTGCCACTGCTGCCTTGTTCGCACGCCTCTGCACCCAATTGCTGCGCAGCGTTGCATCACAGCCTATTACATCATCCTCATTACTGCACCATTTGCATCACCATTCACTGCTGCATCGTCTGTCACCATCCTTCGCTTTGTTCGTGTGTCATCTCCTCTGTTCATCCAACATCGTCATCTTCATTCACCAGCCTAGACTACTGCCTATATTTTCTTGCAAAAGGTAAAGTTTTCTTTTGCCATTAAATGACATGCACTTGTGTAAAAAGGAGTAAAGCCACGTGATTATTACTAGGATTTTATTTCTACTTATTCTTTCATTTAATATGTCTTAATAGTATAGTTTATATGATTTATTTGACTAGACATTTGTGAAAGATAATGGTAATCCGATATAAAGATAATTGATTTGAAAAACCTGACTTGGATATGTAGCATGGATAATTAATGTGAATGGAATAACTTTGACTTAGTATGTTGATATTTATATATTTTGTTGATGTATTATTATTTGTTTGTTTGTTTATTTTAGAATTAGGATTAAAATAAATTAAAAATAGATTATTGAAAATTATAAGAACATAAAAAATTTTAATTATGATATTAATACAAATATAAATCAGTACCGATGATGACATTTTGAGGAAGTCAATTGAGACACCTTAGAAATGTCTAGGTGAGAAAATTCTTTCCTAAGTTGAGCCAAATTGATGGAATACTTTTGAAAGAATTTTCAATAAATTATAATATATGTTTATTCTTAGTAAATTAAATATGAATAAAATATAAATAAATATAGATAAACAAATAGAAATACAAGAATATAAATTAGACGGAAAAATTAAATAAATAGAATGAAATAGTTTAGATTAAAAATAATTAGTAATTAATAAGATTAGATAATAATGAAATAAATGTGAATTATATCGAGGATGAAATTTCAAGAAAGTCAATTGAGACTCCTTGAAATTTCTAGGTGAGAGGATTCTCCCTTAAGTTGAGCCAAATTGATTGGATACTTTTGGGAGAATTTTCAATAAAATATAATTCATATTTATTTTAAAATTAAATAGGTATAAAATAAATGAAATGAATGAAAATTAATTAGTAAAGACTAAAATTAAATGAGCATAAACAAAAATAATAGATAAATAAAAAGGATAATAAATAAGAAATAGGAATTAGGTTGAAAATTAGATTTTATAGAATGAATGTGAATTGTACCAATGATGAAATTTCGAGAAAGTCAATTGAGACTCCTTGAAATTTCTAGGTGAGGGGATTCTTCTTTAAGTTGAGCCAAATTGATGGAATACTTTTTGGAGAATGTTCAATAAAATATAATTCATATTTATTTTAAGATTAAATAAATATAAATAAATAAAATGAATAAAAATATAAATTAAATAAAGACTAAGCTTAAATAAATATAAATAAAAATTAGATAAATAAATAAATGAATAAATGTGATATGAAGACAAGAGTACAATAACAATAAAATAAGAAATAAGTATGAATTATGCCGATGATGAAATTTCAAGAAATTCAATTGAGACTTCTTGGAAATTTCTAGGTGAGGAGGTTCCTTTTGAGCCGAGCCAAATTGATGGGACGCTTAAGAGTGAATTTTCAATAAAACATAATTCACGTTTATTTTTTAAAAATAAGATGAATGAGAATATAAAAACAACTAAAATAAATAAAAAGAAATTTATAAAATGAATATAGAGTAAAAATTAAAGATAAGATTAAAAAAAGGGAACCTTATAAAATATTAAAATTTATCCGACGATGGAATTCAAGAAAGTCAATTGAGACTCCTTGAACATCTTGAGGTGAGGGAGATTTTTAAGATTGGAGCCAAATTGATGGAAAAATCTTAGAAATATTCCCAATATATAAGCATATCGAAATTAATATAAACACAAGGCAAATTGTAAAGATAACCTAAAAGTAGTTGGTACCATTTTAGGATGGGCGTTGTAGGGGTGCTAATCCTTCCCTACAGGTAACCGTACTCCGAACCCTGGTATCTTTGAACGTAGACCAAGCCTTATCTTTTGTTTGAATAGGTGACCAACCATACCTAGGTAGAATGGTTGGTGGCGACTCCTTTGATTTTAGTGTCTAGCTATTAGGTTTTCCGAAACTTAATACGTTATGACAGTTTGGCGACTCCGCTGGGGACTTTAGAGAGTTAAGCCAACGATTGGTTTTAGGTTATTTTAGGTTTGCCTTAGCTATGTTAATTTTGATAAAATAATAAGACATTAATAACTACATGTTTCTTTGACACACACTTCACGTGTATGTGCATGCATTAGCCCTCTACCCGGGCTCTATCCTTTTAGGAGGAAGTAAAGTAACTACGCTCTCGTGAGGTAATACCTCCGCAATGGCTAGCGAAATACTCTCACTCAAATTGAACCTTTCCATTTGTAACCTGTAATGGGTGAGGATTGGGTGCTTTACTAGTCTTGTGTGGACGACAGTGAGGAATAATTTGGGAACCTTTAGCCCTTTTATCAAAAGCCATGCATATAGTGAAATTAAGAAGACCAACTATAAGATAGAGCCATATCAACTCATGCTCTAGAAAATACCCATTACTCAAGACACATGCTTGATCAAGTTTGTTTTACACATGAGACATTAAGAGGGTACCGTGAGTCTTTACCAAAACATTTCCATGCATCACTCATCCATTATTGTTACATGGAAACTTTTTACCATGCCATTACATTCATAAACATGAAGCATCATATCATTTTGTTCATCTTCATTCATTTTTTAAAAAAAAAACAAAGCATTTTCAAAATTTTTCAAGCATCACCATATGTGAAATGATAAATTCTTAATTGTGGCAATAAAAGATTCGAAGATAGCTCGACCAAAGGTTCATTCACACAACACTCGTTATCAAGCTAAGATCATGGAAGAAGAATCAAGCATGCGCATGGAGAAGATGGAAAAAGCTCAAGAGGAAATGAGGGGGCAATTGGCCCAAATTACAGAGTTGTTGAAAAATCTAAGCAAGAGCAAAGGAGTTGTAGAGGAAGTTGTAGTCCAAGAAGGGGTCCAACAACGTAGCATGGAAGATCCCATATACCCTCCTGGATTTGGTCCTCATCCAAATCAAACATCTCAAGTAGGAGGATATCCATTTGCACATACAGCCATACCTCAAATGTTTGGCCCAGCTCAAGGGCAAACTCTTCCTCCTCAAGGGGCAAAATTTGCTGATCCAATTGAAGTACCTAACTTGGATGACCCGAGGGAAGTTGAAAAGATAAAAGTCAAACAAGTAGAAGAGAAAGATGAGGCAAAGTCACAACGAAAGATCAATATGTTGGAGGAAAGACTTCGAGCTATTGAAGGCTTAGATCTATATGGGCCCATGGATGCTACTGGATTGTGTTTGGTGTCTGATTTAATCATTCCACCCAAATTTAAGGCCCCGGAGTTTGAAAAGTACAATGGGACTTCTTGCCCTAGGTCTCATCTCATTATGTATTGCCGAAAGATGGCTGCCTATGCTCAAGATGATAAACTTCTTATTCATATCTTTCAGGAAAGCCTTACTGGGTCTGCAGTGAAGTGGTATAATCAATTAGATGGAACTCGAATCACCACTTGGAATGACTTGGCAAGAGCATTTATGGCTCAATATCGACATGTTGCTGACATGGCCCCTGATCGTCTGTCTTTACAAAGCATGGAAGAGAAGGCTAATGAGAGTTTCAAACAATATGCCCAAAGGTGGCGTGATATGGCTGCAGAGGTGCAACCTCCACTTTCGGAGAAGGAGCTTACCATTATGTTCGTTAATACTTTGAAGGCTCCATACTGCGATAGGATGATCGGTAATGCCACTAAGAATTTTGCTGATATGGTATTGTCTGGTGAGATAATTGAGAATGCAATCAAGAGTGGAAAGATTGAAGCTCCCAACAGTATTGAGAAGAAAGGAGGAGCCAACAAAAGAAGGGAAGAAGAAGTCCATGCTGTTGCATATGGAAGGCAATATGGAGGCTATGTCCCACAACACCCTTATCACATGCCACAACCTTACTATCCTGCCCAGAATCCTTACCATTCTTACCCTAAGGTTAATGTTCAACCTAGTCCCCAAACACCTGCCCCAACTATTCAGCCAGCTAAGTAGTTTAATAAACAAGAGGGCAATCATAATGCGTCATGGCCGAAAAGAGAAAGGACTCCTATTGACCCAATCCCCATAACCTACACTGAGCTGTACCCAAAATTGATCAAAGGACAACTCATTGCACCCATCTATGTGGAACCTCTCAAGCCTCCATATCCAAAGTGGTACGATGAGAATGCTCGATGCGAGTATCACTTCGGGAACGTGGGCCACTCTCTAGAGAATTGCACTGCTCTAAAGTATAGAGTGCAAGGACTGATAAAAGCTGGCATGTTGAGTTTTGAGATTAAAGGGGAATCGGCTACGGATGCAAACCCATTACCTGACCATACGAATGAGGGATGAGTTTTGTGGGGGCATGAAGGGTTCGAGCCTGACAATTTTGAAGATCTATAAATTCTAGTTTTATTTTTTCTTTCTTTTATTTCTTTAAGTAATGCAAGATAGTTTTTGAAAGTGCTTAAGCCCATAAGCACGAAATAAATTTTATGTATGGGTTAACTTTTATTTATTTTCTTTTCAATAAAGCGACTAGTGTGATGCACTGTCAATCTCTCGTTCCATTCATTTTCCATTTCTCAACATACTCACCATAACTTTCACTCACAAGTATCCAAATAATGAACATGATGATAATGATGTCAATAAATCTGGGATTCAATTTTGAAAGAACCACTATTGTTGATGAATTAATAGTATGCCAATGTTGCGAAAGCAAGAAAATGAAGGAAAGGTTGCTCACCATCCGCATTTGATAGACAGTACGAGAAAGGTGAATCTCTTACAGAAGCTTCCAACAAGTTTGTCATTGTTCAATAAATGATCTTTAATGAGAGCACTTGCCTTTGAAATGATAAATGGCCTTCTTTCACTATCCTTCAAGCATGAGTAAAATTATCCTTTGATTACCCCTTTTGAGCCTATTATATTTTGTAATATAACCCACCAAGGATCACCCTCCACATTGGGGGCAAGGAAGATGAAATAAAGAAATTTTAAGGGCAAAAATGAAAGTGTTCATGATGAATCAAGGGGCAAAAAAAAAAAGAGCCCAATTTTGTGAAAAAAAAAAGAGGAAGAAGAGAAAAAAAAGGGTTTCCATTCAAAAGGGAAACCCCAAAAAAAGCAAGAAGGGGCAAAATGCCTGAATGTTTTACTTGATAAAGAAAATGATCCCTTGGTTTATAAACCTTGAAACACATTTTGGGCCTACTATATCCTTTTCTTTCATAAATCCTCACCCGAGCCTACATTACGTGCCTTTAAAAGCCCATTTTGATCAAATGTAAATGCTTGAATTGAAGAATCATGCGTTGAATGAGAACATACTTGTACAATGAGATAATGATCCTTCGAAGGAAGTAGATCAAGTTGAATGAAGAAAACATGAGCTTTAGAAGATATCTTGGATCGAAATCAAGAACGCCTATTAAGGGGCATGAATTTGGATTGAGCACTGAAGGTTGAAGTTTGTCAAAGCCAATGAAGTTGAAGATGAAGAAGAAAAAAGAAAAAAAAAGAAAAAAAATATGAAAAAAAAGAAAAAAGAAAAAAAAAGAAAAAAGGAAAAAAGAAAAAAAGAAAAAAAAGAGAAAAAAAGAAAAAGGAGGATTCAAATTGAAAACTCGAAAAGGGCAGTTTGAATCAGTTGAGGGGGGCACCTAAGTTGAAAACCGAAAAAGGCGACTTAGGAAAATATCAACATCAAAAAGTTTTGATACGAGGGCAAGATTGGCAGACACTGCATATCAACCTAAGAGTGGGCTTTTGGAAAAGAATTTTAGATTGACTTGATTGAATGTCAGAATGTTCATTAAATGGATACTGAAAACCCTATTCCAAACAGACTGTCCCATTGATTTTTCTTGATTTCATGAATATCTATATCTCTCTTGGTCATTTTAAATTTATACCACCCATATAACAAATGGAGAATATGCATAAGTGCATTACATTGGTGGTCGAGTTGGAAGGAAAATAAATAAATGTTGGTAACCTTTTTTGGGTAAATTTTTGAAAAAAAATATTCTTTTGAGAAATCTTGCATTACTAAGAGAGAGAAAGAAACAAAAGTGAATGATGAATATACAAATCTGAAAACATGATGGCTAGTCTTCGGGCATAACTGGACTAGGACTCAATAAAAGATGGGAAGTTAAATGAAAGGAGATTTAAAGAATTCAGCAGATATGTGGGACTTGAGAAAGGCAAGATGAGCTTGAGAATTTTGTTACCACAATTGAGAATGCATTTGCATACATTCATGGAATAATTCAGGCAGCATGACATTGACATGTGCATAACATTCATAGCATTCATTATATTCATGACATGCATGACATTTCACTAGTGCATTTTGGACATTGAACTATATGTTAAGACATTAGGATAAGAAGTTTTGAATGATTAGAATTTTGAGGAAAAGAGAAAATATAAGAGATGGTAATTTGAAAAAATGATGAGGTATGAGAAGATGATGAGAAAAATACTTTTTGAAAAAACCTTAGATGAGAGTAAAGTCCAGTTTAGCTGGCACCTTAAAGGAGAATAAAGCCTAATATTGTTGGCATCAAAATGAAAGTTAAGCCTAGTCAAACCCATGTTAACTGGTATTCTGAAATGAAATGTTTTATTTTCAAAGTTCCAATGCCTCTGGTGAGAGGAGCACAAGATTATTTTTCAAAGTTTCAATGCCTCTGGTGAGAGGAGCACAAGGTTATTTTTCAAAAGTCTCAATGGCTCTGGTGAGAGGAGCACAAGATTATTTTTTCAAAGTTCCAATGTCTCTGGTGAGAGGAGCACAAGGTTATTTTTCAAAAGTCTCAATGCCTCTGGTGAGATGAGCACAAGATTATTTTTTCAAAAGTCTCAATGCCTCTGGTGAGAGGAGCACAAGATTATTTTTTCAAAAGTCTCAATGCCTCTGGTGAGAGGAGCACAAGATTATTTTTCAAAAGTCTTAATGCCTCTGGTGAGAGGAGCACAAGATTATTTTTCAAAGTTCCAATGCCTCTGATGAGAGGAGCACAAGATTATTTTTCAAAGTTCCAATGCCTCTGTTGAGAGGAGCTCTTTGTTTCAAAAAGTCTCATAGCCTCTGATGAGAGGAGCTTTTATTTCATGATCATTTTTCATTTCCTTGGTCTTATGATAGGAAAGACTAGGAATTTCATTTCACAGTCCTTAGTCTTATGATAGGAGAGACTAGGAAAACTTCATTTTTTTTGCATTCCTTAGTCTTATGATGGGAGAGACTAGGAATTTCACTTTGCATTCCTTAATCTTGTGATAGAAAAGATTAGGAAATCTCATTTTACATTCATTTCCTAGGTCTTATGATAGGAGAGACTAGGACATCTCATTTTACATTCCTTAATCTTATGATAGAAAAGATTAGGAATTTGCATTCTTAGTCTCATGATAGGAGAGACTAGGACATTCATTTTGCATTCCTTAGTCTTATGATAGGAAAGACCAGGAAAACTTCATCTTGCATTCCTTAGTCTTATGATAGGAGAGACTATGAATTTCATTTTGCATTCCTTAATCTTGTGATAGAAAGGATTAGGAAATCCCATTCTACTTTCATTTCCTTAGTCTTATGATAGGAGAGACTAGGAAAACTTCATCTTACATTCATTTCCTTAGTCTTATGATAGGAAAGACTAGGAAGATTCATGTTTTTGCATTCCTTAATCTTATGATTAGGAAATTTCATTCTTTAGTCTTATGATAGAAAAGACTAGAAAATTCCATTTTGCATTCATTTCCTTAGTCTTATGATAGAAGAGGCTAGGAAACTTCATTTTGCATTCATTCCTCAATCTTTATAAGAGAAGAAGGTTAGGAAATTTCATTTGACATTTATTCCTTAGCCTTATGTGAGAGATGGCTAGGAAATATCATATTTTACAAAAAAAAAAATTCATTGATAGGTTTTGCATTCGGACAAAATGGTTGTCTATGTCTTTGCACCATTACTGTTTCACAGCAAAGTGCAAAGAGGGGCAACTGTAGACACCATTTTTGTCCGGTTCTTTTTCAAACATTTTTAATTAATTAGTTTTTATATATCTTATCATTGATTTTTTTTATTTTTGATTTTTTTATTTTATTTTAGATTTAGAAATAAATTTTGGATTTTGATTTTTATAAAATATAATAAAAAGGGAGGGAAATCAGAATTAATTTTGATAGGAAAGCAGCCTTAAATGAGACTATTAAAGATTGAAATTTAAATTTTGTGGAAAGAAAAATCAGAATTAATATCGGATTTAAGATCCGATTCTTGAAATCTAAAAATTTCCTAAAAGATTGATTCTTGATTTTTATTACCTAAAATAAAAAAAAAACCTAGGTCTATTTAAATAACAACACAAGAAAAAAAAAAGAAAAACCCTAAAAAAAAAATTTGACTGCTCTTAGTCACCAAGGCAACCACCGTCCATCATCCTCTTCAACTTAGCCTCGCCGTCGCACCATCATTGCTACATCGCTTGCTCTCACACCAACCCCTACCACTGCTACCTTGTTCGCACGCCTCTGCACCCAATTGCTGCGCAGCGTTGCATCACAGCCTATTACATCATCCTCATTACTGCACCATCTGCATCACCATTCACTGCTGTATCGTCTGTCACCATCCTTCGCTTTGTTCGTGTGTCATCTCCTCTGTTCATCCAACATCGTCATCTTCATTCACCAGCCTAGACTACTGCCTATATTTTCTTGCAAAAGGTAAAGTTTTCTTTTGCCATTAAATGACATGCACTTGTGTAAAAAGGAGTAAAGCCACGTGATTATTACTAGGATTTTATTTCTACTTATTCTTTCATTTAATATGTCTTAATAGTATAGTTTATATGATTTATTTGACTAGACATTTGTGAAAGATAATGGTAATCCGATATAAAGATAATTGATTTGAAAAACCTGACTTGGATATGTAGCATGGATAATTAATGTGAATGGAATAACTTTGACTTAGTATGTTGATATTTATATATTTTGTTGATGTATTATTATTTGTTTGTTTGTTTATTTTAGAATTAGGATTAAAATAAATTAAAAATAGATTATTGAAAATTATAAGAACATAAAAAATTTTAATTATGATATTAATACAAATATAAATCAGTACCGATGATGACATTTTGAGGAAGTCAATTGAGACACCTTAGAAATGTCTAGGTGAGAAAATTCTTTCCTAAGTTGAGCCAAATTGATGGAATACTTTTGAAAGAATTTTCAATAAATTATAATATATGTTTATTCTTAGTAAATTAAATATGAATAAAATATAAATAAATATAGATAAACAAATAGAAATACAAGAATATAAATTAGACGGAAAAATTAAATAAATAGAATGAAATAGTTTAGATTAAAAATAATTAGTAATTAATAAGATTAGATAATAATGAAATAAATGTGAATTATATCGAGGATGAAATTTCAAGAAAGTCAATTGAGACTCCTTGAAATTTCTAGGTGAGAGGATTCTCCCTTAAGTTGAGCCAAATTGATGGGATACTTTTGGGAGAATTTTCAATAAAATATAATTCATATTTATTTTAAAATTAAATAGGTATAAAATAAATGAAATGAATGAAAATTAATTAGTAAAGACTAAAATTAAATGAGCATAAACAAAAATAATAGATAAATAAAAAGGATAATAAATAAGAAATAGGAATTAGGTTGAAAATTAGATTTTATAGAATGAATGTGAATTGTACCAATGATGAAATTTCGAGAAAGTCAATTGAGACTCCTTGAAATTTCTAGGTGAGGGGATTCTTCTTTAAGTTGAGCCAAATTGATGGAATACTTTTTGGAGAATGTTCAATAAAATATAATTCATATTTATTTTAAGATTAAATAAATATAAATAAATAAAATGAATAAAAATATAAATTAAATAAAGACTAAGCTTAAATAAATATAAATAAAAATTAGATAAATAAATAAATGAATAAATGTGATATGAAGACAAGAGTACAATAACAATAAAATAAGAAATAAGTATGAATTATGCCGATGATGAAATTTCAAGAAAGTCAATTGAGACTTCTTGGAAATTTCTAGGTGAGGAGGTTCCTTTTGAGCCGAGCCAAATTGATGGGACGCTTAAGAGTGAATTTTCAATAAAACATAATTCACGTTTATTTTTTAAAAATAAGATGAATGAGAATATAAAAACAACTAAAATAAATAAAAAGAAATTTATAAAATGAATATAGAGTAAAAATTAAAGATAAGATTAAAAAAAGGGAACCTTATAAAATATTAAAATTTATCCGACGATGGAATTCAAGAAAGTCAATTGAGACTCTTTGAACATCTTGAGGTGAGGGAGATTTTTAAGATTGGAGCCAAATTGATGGAAAAATCTTAGAAATATTCCCAATATATAAGCATATCGAAATTAATATAAACACAAGGCAAATTGTAAAGATAACCTAAAAGTAGTTGGTACCATTTTAGGATGGGCATTGTAGGGGTGCTAATCCTTCCCTACACGTAACCGTACTCCCGAACCCTAGTATCTTTGAACGTAGACCAAGCCTTATCTTTTGTTTGAATAGGTGACCAACCACACCTAGGTAGAATGGTTGGTGGCGACTCCTTTGATTTTAGTGTCTAGCTATTAGGTTTTCCGAAACTTAATACGTTATGACAAACATAATTGAACAAATCATCTTCTTCTCTTACCTTTTGCTAGTTACCAAAATCTCAAACTTTAAGATCTCCTCCAATACTTGGATTCAATCTACCAAACTTCGGATATCACTTAGTCTAGTGACAAGGATCGATTTTCGTTCAACTAGCTAAAGGAATCGATGGGGGAATAAGGTAGCTTGTCAAGGTAGCTATGGAGGAAGACTTGAAAGCTTGGAGAAGTGGAGAGAACGAGAGGGAGAGGGCTGGAAAGAGTGGCTGCCATAGGGGTGATGGCTGGGGGATGACTCATGCAGCCTCATTTAATGCATGCAAATCCTCTTTATCCCAATCATCTCATCTCAGCCATGTTTCCTTTTGACCATGCTTTTTGACCCTTCTTTGACCATTAATTCTCTTCTTCCCTTTTTATATCAGCCACATCTCATTACACCAATTAAAATCTGATTTTGTTTCTTGTCTCATACTCTTAATATTTTTCTCATATCAACCTAATAAATCATTTGTCTTATTGACTATCAACTTTCTTATTTCTTCCATACATCATGCATTCATCATTCATACATTAAACTTCATATTCATTTAATTGGTCTTCTTTCTCCCATATAACACTTGTCTTTAGTTACACTTAATTTTCTGATATTAATTCTTTGCTCATACCTGTCTTTAGTTACACTTAATTTTCTGATATTAATTCTTTGCTCATACCTCCATTACTCTTATAACATCAATTTAATTTCCTTGACTATTAAATCTTCCATCTCATTACTTCTCCTATGTTCCATGCATCATTTTCCTTTCATAATTCTCATATCTATTTACTTCATTTAAGCCGAGTTACTTTACAATCATAGAGAATTCACATGAAATTGGGGGATTTCACATTATAAAATTAAAATAAAATTTACACCAATCAAATTGAGACAACAAGGCCAGCTTCTTCTATTTTTTCAGACTTGTTGCACCACGTCAACCATTTCTACCTACAACCACGATTTTGCTTCTTCTCCTCCACCGATCTTCATGTTCCAGCTTTAAATCACCACCTTTTCATCACTAATTGACCTAGGCATCTTCAGATAAATTAATCCCCACCTCCATAGCTCCCTAATCATCTAAAAATCCCAACCAAAAACCACCAAAAAGAGGCTCCCTTGCAACTGGACAGTGGCGTTTGTGCAGGTAAAAAAATTTCCAGCGAACGTTTCATGCTCTTTAGCCATTTGTTTATGGTGGTGTTGGTTAGGTAGATGATGTGTATGGATATGGTTTGGAATAAGAACATGTAGACAACTCAGTAGGGCTGAATTGCTTATGGCTAGTGGCATGAATAGATGAAACGAAATCCTGCTGTGTGTGTGTGTGACGTGAATGACAGGAAACAAGACTGAACATGAAAAATAAATAAATAAATAAATAAATAAATAAATAAATGAAAACATGTTGCTACGGTTGGCCGTGATAATTTTAAGAGATGTAAACATGGAGCTTTGATGGCGTGAAAATAGAAAATAAAGGCTGAAACCGAACAGAAAGGAGGGACTGACTTAGTGTTGTTGACCGACTTTGATGAAGGGTGGCATGAAAGTCAAGAAGAGGGGCTGTTGTTGGCGTGGAAGGAGGAAAAACAAGGGCCGATTGGTGATGAATGGTCAAGAGTGAAGGGTCAAAAATGAACGCTAGTGATGAGGAAAATGTAACCACAAAACATAAGTAATTAAAACATAAGTTTAGTCAATGGGTGCTACCGGTTATAGAGGAAAAATTGGAAGAAAGAATATTGCCTTTTGTTGCTTAAATGGTGGAAAATATAAGTAGAAAAGGCAGCATATGTACTTGGTTCATTGACTAAAATGAAATAATAATTTCATTTCTATAGAGGCCATTCAGCCATAGTGAAAGAAAGAGGAAGATGGCATGAAGGGTAGCTATTCTTGGCCATGAGATCTACTTACATATGCATTTTAATATAAATCATAGCTTAAAAAAATAAGGATTAAATAAGCTAATAATTTTGGTGAAATTAAATTGCATCCGGGAATTTCGGTGTTCGTGTGGTGCACGTGATAGCGCAATTTCGAAAGATAGGTAAGAGATGCATGTGTAAATTTGTAAGGATATTCGAATGCATGATTTACATGCTATGAATTTGATAAGAATTATGGAATATTGATTTGCCTTGAACTGCGATGAAATTGTGGTTTTCTGGTTGTTGAGACTGTGTTTGCAAGTGAAGGAAAGCTAAGACTCGGGCAGCTGTTATGCTGCCGAAATTTATTAAAAATATTTCTAAAAAATGTTAGAAAATATTTTGGTGCATTATTGATATTTTCCTAGCCTTAAAGATGATAAATTAATTATTTTTCATAAAGGGTGAATTTACCGAAAAATATTTATTAAGTATTCATAATATCGATTTCGGTAAAGGTTTCACTACCGAAAATTCACCCCACGTGTTTTATAATGAAATGTGTAATTGGTGAAATGAAATGGTAAATAGTGAATATTTTATAATTAAATTCAGTATAATATTCACTATTTTATTTAAACTTTCCTTTATGAAATAAATAAATAAATTTGTATCATGTGTTGTAAAATTTCATAAAGGTTTTATCATCGTGTAAATACTGTTTTGAAACTGTTAGGCCCCATATCATGCTCACGTGTTCATGTGTACCCTTTCATGTGATATGCTATTAACATTAAGCTGTCTTCAGCGTCCTGATTGACACCCGCTCAGTGTATGACCGAGGACACCTATCGATTATGACCATAGATTCTCATGTGTTTATTTTATTGTCCCTACAGGGATCTCATGTGTACCTTATTATTCCCTACGTGACTTAATTATAGCATGATATCATTAGGGTGTTGCCTGGTCTCCACTATTATTCCACGTGTTATTACTGGTTTTGGTGATAATTATCGAAATATACTGTTTATTGTGATGCTTTATCATTGACTGGCGAAATATGTAAACGGTGTATTTTACTGCTATACGTGTTTTAAGTGATTGATTTCAATGGTGGAAATCAAATAATTTCAAGTGTTGTTCATATGATTTAATAAATTATTTTATTTAAACATATGCTATTTTTATGCAATAAATATTTTAAATGAGTTTTATATTAAAATAAATTCCTACTTCCTATAGTCGCTCTGGGTTTTCAGGACAAGACAGGTATTCCAAAATACCTTCCATGCTCTATATGGATTTCCCGGCCGATTATAGTATCCTTTCCTTTTTAATGTGCCTAATATACAAATAGGAAATAAGGATTTTATTGCATATAGTCTTCGAGATATCAAAATTTGCATACAAATCTCTTACTGAGCCGTGGTTAGCTCACTCTAATATTTTATCTTCCTAGATTATTTTTAGTGACCAAAGAGTATATCATCCGAGGATTAGAGGTTGCATATTGAGCACCCCAAGGCAGCGGTTATAGATCCCGGAGGTATATTTGTTTTATTTTATATGTTCAGACTTAAATATGTACAGTACTACAGTATTGATGTAATAATTAGGGGATGTAACAGTTAACCTTAAATACAATTTTGTAAGTGTTTTATTTCTGTAAATTAATTTAAATTACAAATATTCTATTCACTGTGATTTAAAGATGGAAATTAAGGCATCGCAGACAGCCCAACCGAATCTACGTGTATAGAAATGTGTAAAAAATGTAAAATACTGTGTACTTGGGATGTGACAATTCTGATCAAAATCCTTAAGTTCAGAAAAATGGATTACTGAATACTGGTCGAAATCTTTTAATTCAGAGAATGGATTATTACTTAACTTAGTAAGATAGAATGTTTTGTCAAAATTCAAAGGTAGATCATTATGCCTCTTGAGTGCATGGTTTTCAAAACACATATCAAAATATTTTTGAGGTTTCCGAATGTGTATAAAAACCCATTGTTACAAGGTTAGTTCAAAACTATACTTTTCAAGCTAAAACGTAATGTCGAGTACTATAAAGCTTATGCATACAATAGTTTGAGTCAAAACATGCTTTGTGTGGATTCATGTATGCATCATTAGAGTACCTCTACGTACTTCGACATGGTTACCTAGTGAGATTTTAATGTGAACCATACACGTGTACACTTAGCCTAACTAGACTAAACAAACAAGGTTCACGCAATAACTTACTGTCTAAACATTTTATTTCACAAAATAGGCAAGCTTGGCCGGCCACAATACAAGAGTCATAAAACATAATTTCAATCCCGGCCCAAGCATCATCCAGATTTACAATTCGATCATACCTTAAATCTAACATTAATAGCCAGACCAATAGCATTGTGGTGCTTAAATTCAAAAGCTAAGTAATTTATTTATAATAATTAAATATCTCTTACGAGATGATACTAGTGAAGGTTTACTTAATCCACTTATCTCAATGCTTAGAAGTTATCTTCCTCGAACTTCCAAATCATGAGTCAAACTCCTACACTGCTCCAATTCACTTTGAATAAATGAAACTTTTCTTTTGCTGAATTTTGTATTGCCTATTCTCCTTCCTTAACACTTTCAAACCAAATACCTTGAGAAACCTTTCCCTCAAAACTTTGCGAGATGCCTTTAAAATTTTCAAGGTCGAACCTCTAGCTAGCCCTGCATAAACCAACGACAACTCTTGTTTAAAGTCATAAGATCTCAATTTTTTCCTCATCAGACCTCCTATCTTGCCATTTCACGTGGAGAAGGCCTTAGTTGGCACTCCTTTAACTGCTTCTTTATTTTGAATCAAAGAGAAACTACTGATCTTGATGTTTGCTTCATTTTATATTATTTTTTTAGCTTTACTCTTTCTTCCTCATGTTGAAGATTGCCTTATAGTAGCCACCATTCAGCACTTAAATGTACTCTTTTTTTAGCCTTAAGGATCAGCCAAAACAGTGATTAGAACTGCCTTACAAGACCAAGTTTCTCAGCTTCGCTCCACTTCCTTCTGCCTAGTTTTAAGCCCTTAAAATGCTACTGTTCAAGGCTGATTCCAGCCTACAACTGTCACTCTTCGATTCTTGAAAATTGAAACTAACCTTTTCCATTCTCACACGATTGGTTGGGCTGTGTTCAGTGTCCTCACTCTAACTTTAAGCCAAAATTATTTACTGAAGCAACATGCAATTATTTACATTGGTCCCAGTACACATAATTAGAGTGCGCTTTTGTTTTTCTATATAAATAATCTATAACGAATACAATAATTTACATTCAAACTTTCTCAATTTATTGTTTACATCCCTTTACTCACTAAAGTACTATACAATAAATGTCTGAATACCATACCTATAAGGTATGACATTGAAAACCCCTGTAGGTATCTTATCTGAATCTTCTCTCAACAAACAACTATTTCTGTACATAAAGCTAGAAGGTAGAGGGGGTGACCTTGGGGAAGCCCAGTAAGAAATATATATATATATATATATATATATATATAAACTAATACTATATATCTATATGCATGTTTTGAAAATATGATTTATAAATATAGTCAGTATTAAAATAGTGATGGTGAACTCTATCGGCATGGATACTATAATCAGTTAGGTAACTAGCTTGTGTATGGAAAGATACTTTAGAGCACTTCACTTGTCCTAGTCCCTAAAGCTGATTATAGGGAATTTCTAAAAATTTCAGAAAAGAAATTCATACATTATCAAATTAGTGTTAAACTTTTTAATCCTTTAGACCATATAGTAAATAATCATTATCCAGTCATTTATAAATTAAAATCAGTAGAAAACAATAATTTATTCAAGTATATTAGGTAAGAAATTAGTAAACAGTGCAATGCATAATTCCTGTGATTAGTTCAGTAAACGTTCGGTAAATCTGTTTGTAACCATTTCAGTAAAAAGCTCAATAATTTGTTTGGTTAACATTTCAGTAAAACATTTAGTAAATTATCTACTAAAAGATTCAATAAAACATATAGTAATTCATTTAGTATAAAATTTGATAAAACGTTTAATAAATCATTATATAGTTCATAAAACATTTAGCAAATAAATCAATAAGCAGTTCAATGACCAATAAAATAGTTAGTTCAGTAAGCAAGTTACAAAACATTTTAGTATACAGTACAATGATCAATTCAATTAAAAATTGGTAATTCAAAAATTAGTCTAATAGGTCAATCGGTAAATGTTTTATTAAACAATATAATAACTAGTTCAGTAAATCACTCAGTAAACATTCCAAAAAATAATCAATGAATAGTTCGATAAATAGATCGATGAACAGGCAGCAAATAGTTTAGATAGTCAGTAAATGTTTCAATAAAACAATTTAGTAAACCGTTTAGTAGAAAAGTCAATAAAAGATTAAGAAAGTCAAACAGTCAGTAGACAATTCCGTAAACAGTTTAGTCATCAGTTCAATAAACAGTCAGTAAACTATTCTACTTAGTAAATGATAATTAAACAGTCAATAATAGTTTAGATAACAGTTCAATAAACGAATAATAAACGATTAATAAACAATTCAGTAAACAGTACTTTAATAGTTCGAAATCATATCAATAATAGTTCGATAAGCAATTCTGAACAATTTAGTAAACAATTCAATAAACAGAACTGTGACAGTTCAGTAAACAAATCAACAATCCATTCAGTAGATAGTTCAATAAACATTTCAATAAATCTTTTCAGTAAATAGTTCAATAAATAACTTAGTAAATAGTTTAATAAACAGTTCAATAAATAATACTGTCACAATTTAGTGGAGATCGGGCAATAAATCAATATCATCGTGTAATTCAGAATCCCAAAAAGGAGAGTAAACAGTAATAGTAAGCAATAACAGTAAGACATATGGCTATAGTTACAGTAATGTCCATCTAGTGTCACGAAGCCAGTGACAATCTTAGAGACCACGGAAGACTCGCTCATGGTCAATAGCAAACAGTGCACCTCATAGTACCATTGAGCAGGTGATACAAAGGTGGCTATAGACTTGTTCAAGGTCTGACTGCAACAATACAGTACAGTACAGTAATAATGATATCGGTGTCAATAGTCTCAAAATATTTACTCGATTCCCATTAAAATAATAAAACGTTATTTCATGTTATTAAAACAAAGTACAGTAAAGCAATCCAAATACAGATTTTGGGAACAAAGCTTCATTTTAAAATCATGTTGTTTAGAATAAATATATTTGGATTAAATCAAAACATTTAAATTATTAAGTTCGGTCACAAAAGAAACATTTTCAATTAAAATAGTGTCAGTTAGTCCAAAACATTCAAAACATATAAATTCAGTTAAGCACTCAAAACATTCACTCTAGTTAGAAATAGGAACTGTCAATTTTCGGAGTCAGTAGTCTTAAACTTTCACTTCAGTTAGTTATTCAAACATTAATAATGCTTTTCACAACAAGTTGGAAAACAATTCAACTTTATTAGTATTTAATCAAAACATGTCTTTAGTCAATTCACAAATTGACAAAATCATTAATAAAATCTCTAATCTACAGTTTATGGTTTCAAGGTCATTTTTCAAAATTTAGGCAACATAATGATACTGCATATCCAAACCCTCCTACACTTAAAACACAGTTCAAATACCATAACTTCAATTTCCCAATGTCATTCAATCACAATATCAGTCATTCAAATCAGTAGCTCATTTGAAATCATTCATTTCAGTCAATCGATCACAAAATAATTTTAAAGTTCAGTAATGTAGAATTTTCAGTAAATCAATCAATTGATCATATCAATGCAGTTATAGTATTCCTACAACTTATATATATATATATATATATAATATATATATATCCCTTACCTATTTCCTTTGCAACATAGACTACCACTACAACTTCAGTAAGCAACAGTAGATAAGCTATCACATATTCGCTTATTGTTTCCTTTGCAACACTTACTTTGAGGCTGCAAAATGATAACAGAATACAGTCAAGTTTCAATATTCCTTTTGTAAAGAACATTTTAGATTCTAAGGTTTCTCACATTTCCTAGTACAATAGCAAATCTGGTTTATCTCATACAGGATGCCAAAACGACAACCACTGTCAAAACTTATCTTTTTTCAATTTTGACTTCACAGACAATCTTATTATCATTAATACATTATTCTTTAACTATCAGATCATTGAATTAAGCATGAATACTCCCACATTAACACTAGGCTAAAAACATAGCACATGCCAAAACTTGTCATTTTTCAATTTTGACACCATGGCTAGCCTTTACACATTTTGTACATCAGTATAAAACCATTAATGCATGACAAATCACATGGTATCATACAATTTCTCTCTTGGCCAAATTCATGAAGTATGCCTACACTCAAATTTGTCTTAATTTGATCACATACACAGGCTATACTAACTGAGAACAATCATAAACAATAAACAGAATTAACAGAAAATGAGTTTCTCTCACCTTTCATCGTGGCCCAAAGTTGTAAGATTTCAAACTCATTGAATTTGGCCACTTCAACACTTGATTTTAGTGCCAAGAGATAGAGCACAGAAAATTAGACAGGGTTAGTGAAGACTGTTTTTGGTTTAAGGGTCGTTTGACTAAGGTTTTGTGAGTTTTCTCTCTCTAAAGTAAAGTTGTACAGTGAGAAAATGATTGGCAACCATGGTGGACGGCAATGGAAGGAAGAAAAAGAGAAAAAATCCATTAAAAATATCTTTGGGTGCAAAATTACCAAAATACCCTTCATTATAATAAACTTTTCAATTTTGCCCTTACTTTTCCAATTTTCGTTTAACTATCCAGTCTAGCTTCCAAATATTTAATTCACTCATAAAATAGTTGTATTTAGCATATTCTAATCATTAGTGAAGCTTTTATATGGGTTTGACTGTAACAAAGGTGAAATTACCAAAATACCCCTAACTGTAAAATAGCAAAATTTTTTGTTTTTCGTGTGATTTACTCTACCTATTGGCATGGTATGGGACTTCTTTACACGAGAATTATCCCACTTCTATCAGTTGGTCAAAAGTCAATTTCGTTTGACCGTTATTTGCAAAAGTTTCGCCGTCTGTGGACAAAATTATTATTTTTGAAATTGTTTCACGCTTTTCAAAATATGATCAAATGAGGTGATTTTGAGATGCAAATTTTTACTATATTCATATTTCACCTCAAATATCATCATTCTAGGGTCTCACTTCGATTTGGATAGAGAAAGTCTTGGTGGGACTTACACCAAGTACTTCCCTGATTTTTATCGAACGGACCTTTTATTCATATATCTTAAAAATCAATTCTCGCTCTTTGATTTCTAAGCTCTTTTAACTTATATTGGATATGGTGGAAATGAGATTCTCTCATCCTCCCCTCCTTAAAAGAATTTGGTCTTCCAAATTCGACTCAAGTACTTCGGCAACTCAACGTTACTGTCTATTCTTATCACTACCATACTCCATTACTTTCCTTATACAAAACAATCATCCCACTACATTTTCCAGACTATAGTCACCATTTATATTCATACAAGCATAATACTTAAGGGATGTAAACCATTCTTGACTTACAAATACTGACGCACATCAGACAACCTTACTCTGATACTAATTTTTGTCATGCTGTGATTCGTAAAAATCGAAACTAACTTTTTCTATTTTCACACGATTGGTTGGGTTATGTTCAGTGATCTCACTTTGACTTTATGCCATAATTGTTTACTAAAGCAACATGCAATTATTTACATTGGTCCCAATACATATAATTAGAGTATGCATTTGTTTTTCTATATAAATAATCTATAACAAATACAATAATTTACATTCAAACTTCTTCAATTTATTGTTTACATCCTTTTACACACTAAAGTACTATACAATAAATGTTTGAATACCATATATGTAAGGTACGACATTGAAACCCCCCGTAAGCATCTTATCATAATCTTCTCTCAAAA
Source organism: Heritiera littoralis (assembly GCA_031772115.1). NCBI lineage: Eukaryota > Viridiplantae > Streptophyta > Magnoliopsida > Malvales > Malvaceae > Heritiera > Heritiera littoralis. Next base: position 5,936,492 of record JAPDPK010000009.1, read on the forward strand.
AATGACTATTTCTACAAATAAATTTGGAAGGTAAAGGGGGTGAGCTTGGGGAAGCTCAGTAAGAAATATATATAAGAACTAATACTATATATCTATGTGCATGTTTTGAAAATATGATTTGCAAATACAATCAGTATTAAAACAGTGATGGGGCACTCTGTCAGAATGAATACTATAACCAGTTAGGTAACTAGGCTGAGTATGGAAGGATGCTTTAGAGCACTTCACTTGTCCTAGTCCCTAAAGCCGATTATAGGGAATTTATAAAAATTTTAGAAAAGAATCATATGTTATCAAGTTAGTATTAAACTTTTTAATCCTTTAGGCCATGCAGTAAACGATCATTATTCAGTCATTTATAAATTAAAATCAATAGAAAACAATAATACATTCAAGTATATTAGGTAAGAAATTAGTAAATAGTGCGATGCATAAATCTTGTGATTAGTTCAATAAACGTTCAGTCAATTGTTAGTAACCTTTCCAGTAAAAAGCTTAATAATTTGTTTGGTTAAAATTTAAGTAAAACATTCAATAAATTTAATGATATCAAAGCAGGGTTTGTCTAGTACATGTTAATTTAGTTAAGATCGTCATGATGTCACATCCCATGTATTGTGAAATATATGTTTGGAAAATTATCCATTAATTGACTTATACTGAGATTGATCTACTCTTGGTATAGGCAATCTTAATTCGATTAGAATGAGGAGGACTGGATGTAGAGGTGGGCTTGGAAGACCATCTCGGAGGTCGATAATACCACCCTCGACTCCATCACCCTTCGCACCTCCATCGCCTCCACATCTGACTCCTCCACATCTAACTCCTCTACCCTTGGACAGCATGAAGACAAGGATGGCTAGAATGGAGCAAAATTATGAAGTTATGACAGCTTTGCTACAACAATTGGTAGCCAACCAAACCAGTACACCTCAGGCTCCACCACCTCCACTTGCACCTCCAGTGCATCCACCTGCACCACCACAACAGGTGCCACCTCCACCAATTCCTGTAAAGTCACAGGCTGCTCCTCCTCCAGTTATACCTCCAGTAGCTGTGCCTCAACCAGCTACTATTCAGATTGGGAATCAAGTAGATCGAAACATGACCTTTCTTAAGCAATTTCAGAAAATGAATCCTCCGCAGTTCAAGGGGGAAAAAGATCCATCAAAGGCTAAGGAGTGGATAAAGGAAATGGAGTTTCTTTGTAAGTATATGGGCTGCAATTCCACCGAAAAAGTATCCCTAGTCGTGTCCATGATGAGAGGCAAGGCTCAAAAATGGTGGAAGACCACTGAACCATTCGTATTGGCCAAAGATCCCATTATTACATGGGAGAAATTTGTTGAGACCTTCATGAGCTACTATGTTTCAATAGTGGTGAGGCGGAAGAAAAAGAAAGAGTTCCTTGGACTAACACAAGGGTCTATGAAGGTTGATGAGTATGAGACCCGATTCACTGCCTTAGTCAAATACAACACTGATTATGCCAATAATGATGAGAAGAAGGTAGAGAAATTTACTTTGGGTTTGAGGCCAAATATTAGGGGTAGAGTTAGCCCCTTTGAGCTCACGGAGTATGCTGCTGTCGTGAGGAAAGCCCTGACAGTTGAGCAAGAACTTGAGACTTCTCAGGCTGAATAGGAAGCTAGGAAGCAGCCTAAATCTAAAGAGCCTACTGATAAGAGATTGGATAGAAGGAGGCCAGAGCAAAGCAAATATCAAGTCCTAGTAAGAGGTAGAGGTTTGTTGTGTCTCGATCACAGGTTGTTAGGCTTACTGCTACAACTATTCCTACTACTCGGGCCATAACCACAGCACCCACTGTCGCTTCTCAGCCATGTACTACTTGCGGCAGATATTATAGGAATCGGCCTTGTTATAGGGCTATGGGAGCTTGTTTCAAGTGTGGTAAGATAGGCCACATAGCTAAAGATTGCCCTCAGCTTAAGGCCATTGAGAAACAAGATGATAAACAACCAGTGGCACAACAGAGAAAGACTCAAGATAAGGGCAAGAGACCCGTGGAGCATGGTAGGGTGTTTGCACTTGACCAAGAGACGGCTGATGCTTCTGGTTTAGTTATTAAGGGTAAGCTCACTATCTGTGATTTAGAAGCATTTGTACTCATTAATCTAGGCTCAACTCACTCTTTTATTTCACCTACATTTGCTAGCAAATTGCAGATAGAGTCTGAACCCTTAGTTTATCTATTACATATTATTACTTCTTTCAAAAAATCTCAAATGACCGAACATGTGTATCATCAGTGTAAAGTGAAGGTGGGAGATAAGTACTTAGTAGCAGATTTGGTGTTATTAGACATGTATGACTTTGATGTAATACTAGGCATGGATTGGCTAACCAACCATCATGCTAGTATAGACTGCTATAGGAAGGTTGTCACTTCCTCCTTACCTGAAAAGCTTGTATTACACCTTGGAAATGATAAATAGAATGTTTATAATTTTATTGGTGTCTCACTAATATGAGATTAATTTGTTTATGAAGGCTATCTCGCGTTTGTCGAGGATGCTGAAAAGAGCCATTCGGAACTGTTTGACATTCCAATTGTCAAGGACTTCTCTGATGTGTTTTCGGATGAGCTACCAGGGCTACCTCCGAAAAGAGAGATGGAGTTCGCTATAGAGTTACTCCCAGGCACTCAACCTATATCTAAGTCTCCATACCGAATGGCTTTGGTTGAATTGGAGGAATTGAAAAAGCAATTGCAAGAGTTGTTGGACAAAGGGTTTATAAGACCAAGCGTGTCACCATAGGGAGCTCCAGTGTTGTTTGTGAAGAAGAAGGACGGCAGTTTGAGGCTATGTATAGATTATAGGCAGTTGAATCAAGCGACGGTAAAAAATAAGTATCCACTGCCTAGGATAGATGATTTGTTGGATCAGTTGAAAGGTGCCCAAATATTTTCAAAGATTGATTTGAAGTCGGGGTACCACCAACTAAGCATTAGAGGGGAAGATGTGTTGAAGACAGCCTTCAGGACTCGATATGGCCACTACGAGTTCTTGGTTATGCCATTTGGCCTAACGAATGCCCTTACAGCATTCATGGGATTGATGAATGAAGTGTTTAAGCCTCACTTGGATAAGTTCGTCATCGTCTTCATTGATGACCTATTGGTGTATTCCCGATCCTGGGAAGAACATGAACACCACCTTCACATAGTACTCTAGACTCTTTAAGAGAAAGAACTATACGCAAAGTTCAGCAAGTGTGAATTTTGGTTGGAGCAAATCAGTTTTCTGGGGCATGTGGTATTAAAGGATGGTGTGTTAGTTGACCTAGTTAAAATAGAGGCCGTGATGAATTGAGAGAGGCCTAAGATTCCGAAATTTGAGCTTTTTAGGGCTTGAGGGATATTATAGGAGATTTGTAGAGGGATTCTCCAAACTTGCTGTTCCATTAACTCGACTCACACGCAAAGATGTCAAGTTTGAATGGAATGATGTGTGTGAGCTCAACTTCATAGAATTGAAGCAACGATTGACTATGGCTCCTGTTCTAACAATTCTGAGTGGATCCAGGGGATTTGTAGTATATAATGGTGGCTCTCTACAAGGTTTGGGGTGTGTATTGATGCAGAATGGTAAAGTAGTGGCATATGGTTCGAGACAGTTAAAGGACCATGAGAGAAATTACCCTACCCATGATCTAGAATTGGCAGCGGTAATGTTTTCACTAAAGATATGGCACCACTACTTGTATGGTGAACGGTTTCAAATTTACACGGATCATAAGAGTTTGAAGTACTTATTCTCGCAGAAGGAGCTGAACATGAGGCAGAGATGATGGATGGAGCTATTGAAGGACTATGACTGCGAGATTTTGTACCATCCGGGTAAAGCAAACTGAGTGGCTGATGCATTGAGTAGGAAAAGTGTGGGATTTGATGGAGAAATTCTCGAAACTGAATCTAAACCTAGAGCCAAAAGGTGAGTGTTTGATGGCTAGTTTAAGGATCGAGCCTAGCATTATTGATCAGATCAGACAAGCCCAGAGAGAGGATCCTAAACTTATGGAGATTGCTAGTAGAATACAACCGGATCAAGACTTAGATTTTTGGATAAAAGATGATGGGTTGTTGAGATACAGGGGTAGGATTTGTGTTCCAAATAATGAGATGTTGAAGAGGCAAATTATGGAGGAGGCACATAGCTCTAAGTACACTATGCATCCTGGTAATACAAAGATGTATCAGAACTTATGCAAGGTGTATTGGTAGGCTAGTATGAAGAAGGATATAGCGACATTTGTGTCCAAATGCTTAGTGTGCCAAAAGGTTAAGATTGACACTAGCGGCCAGTGGGCTTACTAAAGCCTTTACCCATACCTACATGAAAATAGGAGCACGTGACTATGAACTTCATCATGGGGCTCCCAAGGACTCGTAGGAATCATGATACAATATGAGTGATAGTTGACAGATTGACAAAGTTTGCTCACTTCCTAGCTATTAAGGCTATTGATTCACTTAGTGCCTTAGCAAATATGTATGTTAAAGAAATAGTGAGATTACATGGGGTCCCAGTGAGCATAGTTTCAGATAGAGATTCTCGGTTTACTTCTCGTTTCTGGGAACACTTCCAGGATGCCTTGGGAACTAAACTGAGTTTTAGCACAACCTTTCATCCTCAAACCAATGGCAATCAGAGAGGACAATTCTGACCCTTAAGAATATGTTGAGGGCATGTGTCATGGATTTTCAAGGCTCATGGGATGATCATTTGGCACTAGTTGAATTTGTAAATAATAATAGCTTTCACTCTAAAATTGGGATAGCACCTTACAAGGAATTGTATGGGCGTAGGTGTAGATCCCCTATTGGTTGGGAGGAGGTAGATGAAAGGAAGATGTTTTCCCTAGAATTAGTAGAGAAAGCTTCTAAAGACGTGCGGTTGATATGTGATAGATTAAGGACAGCCCAAAGTAGATAGAAGAGCAATGCAAATAGTCGAAGAAGGCCTTTAGAATTTCAAGTTGGGGAAAAAGTGTTTTTGAAGATTTCTTCATCTAAAGGCATAATGAGATTTGGTAAGAAAGGGAAGTTGAGCTTTTGGTATATTGGTCCATTTGAAATACTAGAGAGGATTGGTGACGTAGCGTACCGACTAGCATTACCTTCAGAGCTATCAGGTGTGCATAACGTCTTCCATGTGTCGATGCTAAGGAAGTACCATCCAGACCCAACCCATGTTATTGAGTACGAACCTTTGGAAATCAGGGAGGACTTGAGCTATACTAAGAGACCTATTTGGATCATAGACAAAAAAGATAAGATATTGAGATCTAAGACAATCCCTTTAGTCAAAGTGCTTTGGCAGCATCACACTTCAGAAGAAGCAACATGGGAGTTAGAGAGCTTGATGAAGGAGAAGTACCCTCACCTATTTCAGATGGACATGGAAAATTTGGAGGACCAAATTTCCTAAGGTGGGGAGGATAACTGCAAAACTTTGTACCATATTAGTGAATAAATAAGAGACATAGAATAAGCTAAGTACTGAGATGCACTTTGTAATTATTATTATTTTAAGTAATGAGAATGAAGTTTCAAGTTTAGTAAATTTAACAATAAATGATTGATACCTTGGGATAATTTAGAAATTTTATAAATAAGTTTAAGAGATATATAAGAACAAATAGATACATATATTTACTTAGGTTTATATAAAGCACTTTAATTGGTTTCATGCATAGATTCTTCAATGTTTTGATGATAAGCTTGCATGATTACTTAGGTTGAATCAATGATCATGCCTATGAGTTGAGAAAATTTGTTTTTATGAAATTATGTGCTAGACCTCACTCAAAGATTGTGAACTCTGATGTTAAAATATTCTTTAACTTGATGATATTGATTCACTTAAGTAAAACCAATTTAGTTAACATAGCATACACACCTTAGAACCTTAAATGATAAAACAATTAGGGATATGACATGATTTGATTAAGATGGTAATCTTGAAGCCTTCCTTGCTCATAATTGGTAAAGATCTTTAAATGAAAAATGAGCATAGGATTCTTTGTGCTTATGACTATGGAAGAAAATGTATGTGTTTGAATGATATAAATTCTTGAATATTTCATATGATTAAATTTGTGCATATGAATATGGATTAATACTTTATGATAGTATGCTTATGTTTAAATTAATCCGTATACATGTATACTAGATATGTGATTATGATTTCTTTATGGTTCATGAATATATATGCCTTAAATTGATGATATGAATGCTTTATATAAATGGCATTTTAATACATGTTCCATATTGAACTTGTGCTTCACATACTTTGAGATATACATGTTTGAATTTTGAATATGGAAGAATGTTTTTGAGTATGTTCTTGCTTGCTTGACTTGTCCATTCTCTTGGCATGAACATACCACATATAACAATTGAATTTATGCAAAATGTATAAGTCAACCATTGGTAACAATTGATGTAAGCTTTAAATTGATAATTCTTCTCTCTTTTTTGTTTTTTAAGATTGAAATGACAAATAAGGAAGAATTCTTTTAGGACACATTTGCATGAGACCTTTTTGTGCTAGAATATGTGGATAATTGATATATGATTTAATTCTAGGCACATTCTTTCTTGAAAATGGTTTATGAGCTCAATGCATAATATTTCATCTAAATTCTGCTCATAATCATTATGTATTGACATGCACCTTGTTGGACTATAAAGAACAATTGATGTATCTAGGTGCTTGATAGAATTGAAATGAGTAAGTTATAGAATTAATAGACAATGTATGAACAACTTGCATCATTATGACTAATTGACAATGTATTCAAAATTATTTATGAACAGTTGGTATAGGATCATAAACAATGTCCATTGCATGTACAAACATCTCATGATCTTTATATGGATATTGATTTATTTATTTGTACTATAACTTCCAATGTATTGATCTTTTGTTTGTTGGTTGGAGCCATTTTTCTTAAGTCCTCAAAAATTTTAAGCTATAGTTTTAGGGGGAGTGCAATTTTTGTTTATCCTTCTTTTTGCTATAACAAAAAGGGGGAGAGATAATGTGGTTTGTAAATTGTTTTGAAAATCATGCTTATATTAAGGGGGAGCTTTATTTTTGAAATCATGCCTATATTAAGGGGGAGCTTTTTCAAAGTACTTTCAAAGCAAATTTACCTTAAGTTTTGTCATATCAAAAAAAGGGAGATTGTTAGCTTTAAATTGATATATATTTTGAAATGACAAACACTTAAGCAAGATTAAATGAATGATCAATATTGTAAATTTGCTTTATCAATTATTATTTTCACAAATCATATTAAGTGTTTTTATCAAATATAAAACCGTGATTTAGTTGATTATCTTTATTGGTTTTAATCAATTTAGAAAACATTTTTAATTATTAGTTTAAGTAATTTTCTTATGAAATTATTGAATATATTTTAAAAAAATTACTTGATAAATTTTTGGACTCAAACTCATGTTTCAAAGTCATGTCATATTTAAAAATATTCAAAATTGGCTTTAGAATGTTTTTAATGCTTAAAAAAGAAAACTAGAAAAGGCAAATGAACAGTGCAAGGGTTAGATCCCCTGACCAAAAAGATGGATCCCCTGCCTGAAAGAATGGACAGGATAGTTCAAGGGATCGATCCCTCCTTTTAAGGGATTGATCCCCTGTACCTAAAACACCCCCAAGGCTCACCAAGGCTAAAAGGATCGATTCCTACCATAAAGGGATCGATCCCAAGAAGGCAAAAGCTCAAGAAAGTTGTCGTAAAGTTGTAGGATCGATCCCCTACTTAAAGGATCATTCCCCTATGTGTTGGAAGCCTCCAACAGCTATTTTTTTTTATGAGTGCCAACGGAAAATCAGTTTTAGGCTCCACCAAGCTTCAACAACCATCCAAGGGAGTATAAATAGAAGTTTAAAAGTTCAAGACACTCAAGAGACACAATTCCTCATCTTCTTCAAGCTTGAAAACAAATCTTGTGCAAGAAAATTTTCATCTTCTATCATTCTCATCTCTCTTGTATAGCATAGCACAAATCATTGTATAGATTTCTCTAAAGCCTAAATTTCTGTAACCATCCACCTACTTAGAGGTTATCTTTGATGACAAAACTTGTAAACCCATTCACAAATTGTAAGGGGGAGTGATCTCTTGAAAGCTTCATTGCAAGTGAGGAAAGGTTTTCTCCTTGAGCCATAAAAGGGAGAGGTTGTAAGGTTTCCTTCTTGAACCCAGAAAAAGAAGGTGTAAGGTTTCCTCTTTGAGCCCAAAAAAATGAGAGGTGTAAAGGTTTCTCTTGAGCCTGCAAAAAGTGGGTGTAAAGACAAATTCATTAGTGGACTTGGGGAAAATCCTTGGGAGCATGTCAAAGTAGAGGACATAAGCAAGGTTGCCAAACCTCTATAAATTACTTGTGTACAATTCTCTAACCCTTCACTCTTTAATTACTTGTAATTTAATTGTGTTTATTATATTGTGTATGAATTGTATGATAGAATAGCCTACTGAACTTAAAAGAACTACAATATACGCTAGAGAATTAAGAAGATCGAAAAACGAACCTAAAGTTAGTCGAAAACCTATTCACCCCCTTCTCGGTTAGGTAATTGAGCCAACATTTCCATTATGTATCACATTCTTAAACTTCACTTGCAAGTGATCCACTCTGTTAGCTTTAAATTGACATGTGTATTTTGAAATGAAAAAAACTTAAGTAAGCCGTATTGTTTCTTTCATATTGTAAATTTGCTTTATCACACATGATTCTTTCAAACCATTTTAAGTGATCATATCAAACATTAAGACCATGATTTAATTGTATATTCTTATTGGTCTTAATACTTTACAAAATAAGTTTGAATGTTTTCATTAAGTAATTTTCTCAAGAATATATTGAACACAAGTTTTGAAAATTATTTACTAAGTTTTTGGACTAAGTCTTCATTTGAGAAAGACAAGAAAAACTCCCATAAAATTCATAAATGTTTTGGGATGAATTAAAATCAAAGTTTACATCATTTCTAACCCAAAATAGCCTAGAAAAGTGCAGGAACAAGTTGAGGGATCGATCCACCATGTTGAGGGATCCATCCCCGAGTGGTAGAATGCTCCAGAAAGCTCAAGGGGCAAAATATAAGGCATGGGATTGATCCCCTAAGGTAAGGGATAGATCCCCTATTAGTAGAATGCATGAGAGGCTAAAAATGAAGCAAAGGATCGATCCCCTAGGGCATAGGATCGATCCCCCAACACGTGAAAAGCCTCCAACAGCTAGTTTTTGTGAGATACAACAGTAACTTTTGTTTTTGGCTCCACCCAACATTAAGAATACATCTAAAGGACTATAAATAGAGGCTTGGAAGCTCAAGAAAGAAGAGAGAGCAGCTAAGACATTTCATTCTTCAATTTCTTTATCTTCCAACGGCTAGTTTTTGTGAGATACAACGGTAACTTTTGTTTTTGGCTCCACCCAACATCAAGAATACATCTAAGGGATTATAAATAGAGGCTTGGAAGCTCAAGAAAGAGGAGAGAGAAGCTAAGACATTTCATTCTTCAATTTCTTTATCTTCTTCAAGCATCTCGAAGATTACAAGAGCTAGAATTCAATAACTTTCATTAATCTCAACATCATTGTATTTTATAGCACAAATACTTTAGAGTTTCTTTTCTAAAGCTTAATCTTTGTAATCATTTATCTACCTAGAGGCCTTTTTTTATTACACTCTTTGTAAACCCAATCACATATTGTAAAGGGGAGTGAGCCCTTGAGTGTTATATTGGGTAGATAAGGTTTACTCCTTGAGCTCGGAAAAAAGAGGGGATAGGTTTCTCTTCAGCCTTGAAAAAGAGGGAGGTTTCTATTGAGCCTTGAAAAAGAGGAAGGTTACTCTTGAGCCTGCAAAAATGAGGGATTGTAAAAGACAAATTCAAGTTAGGGAATTTGGGGAAATCTTTAGGAGCGTCTCAAGGTAGAGGACGTAGGCAAGGTTGCCGAACCTTTATAAATCACTTGTGTACATTTCTCTTTCCCTTATCTCTTTATTTACTTGTAATTATATTGTGATTGTTGTATTGAATTTGAATTGCATTATTGAATTTGAATTGCCTAGAGAACTTAGAAAACATTAATATAGGCTAGTGAATTAAAAAGAACCGAAAAACGAATTTAAGGTTAGCTAAAAACCGATTCACCCCCCTCTCTGTATTGTTATAGAGCTAGCAATTAGTACCAGAGCTTGGGCTTAAGATTGATTTGGATTAACATCCAACAAGTAAAACAATCATAAATGGCTTATTTGAACATACGTATACACCTAGGAGAAGAGGGACACTCATTAGTTAGACCTCCACTTTTCAATGGAGAGAATTACTCATATTGGAAAATTAGGATGATGTTGTTTATGCAATCAAATGACTATGAAGTGTGAAGAGTGATAGTTAATAGTCCCAAAATTCCAATGAAGAAAGTTGATGGAAAGGATGTCCTTAAAAGTAAGGATGAGTGGTGAAGGAAACCGAAACAAACACGCAGCGAAATTTAATTCATTCGGCCTCCACCAGGATCGATTCGGAGAGTTGCCTGATTAGGGTTTCGAGATTTTACCTAACATTTTCTCTGATTTTTTGTCGTTGGTCGAGTCACAAGCAACAACTTTTCGTTCCTGCCTCTATGGTATCCACACGAACGGATCTCACGACTCTTGAACGTCTCACGATCAGAAGCCTTAAAGAGCGTTTTTTTATTTTAACCGAATTGTTAGCTTCAATTAAAATAAAATATTTTGTTTTTGTTTGAAAGAAGCTCTAAAACCACAGAGAACAGGTTTCTCTTTTCTGTTTAATTGTGCGGCTCTCTTTTAGAAAACATAAAACCTCCTTTTATAAGCAGTAAATTTTACCCTAAAATTTACTGTCAAACAGAACTCTAATCCTACTTAGAATAGGATTAGTTATATCCTTAATCCAATTCAGAATAAGATTAGTTATATCCTTAATCCAATTCAGAATAGGATTAATTAAGCTCCTCATTGATCCGTTCTATGTGTGCGACCCAATAGGTTCTCAAAACAATGGCAATGACAAAATTGTCACAGGCAATGAGCGGTATCTAGCAACACATCATTGCTACCCATGTAATGAGAATGTCAATGACTCGACATAACCTTACTCGTGATAGATGTTACCGTGTAGTCTAATCCCTTTATCCTTTGATGTCTTGATTAGACACAAGTCATGGAATGTGTCACACTTGTATAGTCTAATCAGCGTTTCTTGATTCCTGAGTAGACTAATTAAACAAATAAAATCAATATCTCATATTGACTTATTCGAGCACGGCCATGCATTTCTTAGTCTCACTGTATCAAAGGGCCCAAGACATCACTCTTGTTATATAAGAGGGATAAATCCTATCTTGATCACTCAACATCCCTTTACAGAGATCAAGGCATACCCAATTACTACCTTTATAGTCCATCCTGTTACGAATGACATCTAGTAGCATTAAAGTATGCGATTCTCTATGTTGGGATCTCTGATAATCTCAAGTCAAAGGATCACATACACCATCATCACTATGAGAATCGCTTATGACACTCATATAACAATCCATGTAGCGTTCTCATGGAGGTCGATCCAGTACATAGTTCTCTAACATGTACCTATGTGATGACTTAATATCCTATATCCATGACAATGGTCATCAGTCAACCACATACTAGTCTTATCGTATCATTGTTATCCTTGTTTACAATAATACTTGACTAGGGATATTTTAAGAATAGTGTGTTATTACTATTCTAAGGAAACTATCATATAAGATTACATTACGCAGTTATAAGACAAATATAATAATGAACTATAATAAATAAAAATGTCATGATACATAAAAAAATGCCAAAGTCAATCATCTAATGAATGGTTCTAAGGGAATAATCCAACAAGTGGGACACAAATGACATGAGATTGGTACAATTAAATGCCAAGGCTATGCACACTCTCTTTTGTGCATTAGGTCCCAATGAATATAATAGAGCCACCCTATGTGAGAATACCAAGCAAATATGGGACAAATTAGCCATTACACATGAAGGGACAAATCAAGTTAAAGAAACCAAAGTGAGTATGCTCACACATAATTATGAACTTTTTAGGATGAAAGAAGATGAGTCCATGAGTGATATGTTTACTAGGTTTAATGACATTATCAATGGACTTAAGGCTTTAGGCAAGACCTATTCCAATTAGAAATGATTAAGAAATTTTGAATATCTTGCCAAAATCTTGGAAGGCAAAGGTAACCGCAATAGAAGAGTCGAAGGATCCTAATACCTTGTCTTTAGATGAGCTTATGGGCTCCCTACTTACATATGAAATAAAATTAAAAAGAAATGAAGTCCCTTTAAAGAAAGTAGGTGTAGAACTTAAGTCTTCCACTCATGAGAACATTAGATATGATAGTAATAAGAGTGGAGATGAGGAATAAAAGGAAATGGCAATGTTTGCCAAAAGATTTAATAGATTTACGAGGATGAAGGAGAGAGAGAATGATAGGAGACATCAAAGAAGACAAGTGATAGAGGAGAGTCAAGTAGAAAAGAAAAAGAATTCAAAGTGTGCTATGAGTGTGATGAACCGGGGCACACTAGATTAGATTACCCTTTACTTGGGAACGAAAAAGATAGGAAACCAAAGAAAAAAGTATTTGTGGCTGCATGGAGCAATAGTGATAGCTCCGATGAGGAAAACGTAGATGATGAGGTAGCCTACTCTTGCTTTATGGCTATTAGTGATGATGAGGCTAGTTCTAGTTCTAGTTCTAGTGAAGATAACATTTATACATTTGATGAATTACAAAATGCCTTTAATGATTTAGCAAATGAATTTCAATGCATGAACTCTAAATATAAGAAAATCATTGCTAATTTGAAAATAGAAAAGGAAGCCATGACAAATGCTAAGCTAGAACTAGAGAAGAAATTAGAAGAAGCAAACTTAGAAATAAATGAGTTGAATAAAAAGAATACAAATTTGCAAAACTCGTTTTCTAGGTTCTACATGGGTCAACAAAAATTGGATCACATGTTTGAGACCCAAAGAGCTTGCTTTGACAAAGATGGGTTAGGTTATAAAGCAAATAAAAAGGAAACTCATCTTAAGAATTTCTTGTGAACAAAAATATACATTTCTCACATGTTCACTATGCAATAGAATAGGACACTCTTCACAAGCATGCACTTATAGATAAACCACATTTAAAGGAAGAGTAGTTAGAAAAATGTGGGTGCCAAAGCATGTTGTCAATAATGATGAACTGAGTTTGAAATGGATCCCTAAAGGATCTAAAATTTTGAACACTAACTCTCATGGACCCAAGAAAATTTGGGTACCAAAACATGCTTGAATTTGTTTATTGTAGGAGTGTTAGAGCATGGAGCTATAATGAAACAATGAAGTTCAAATGCTCTACACATCCCATGGAGTTTGCTTGTGCCAATGAGAAAAAGGAAAAGCGTGAGAATGCACCCTTGGCAAGATCACAAAAATTCTTCAAAGGATAGCTTAAGGTGGACTCATTAAATCAAGGCAAAGCATTCTTAAGCAAAGGAGTTTTGTAAGCTTAAATTCTATCTTTTCAAAACTCATATTTGCTAAAATTATTTGCATGATTCAATGAGGCATTTTGTTAATGATCTTTGATGTATTATGAGTTGAATGATTGAACAGAAGGCATGTTAAATGATTCTTGATTATTTTGTGGACAATTCTTGATGATTGGATAAAAGCATGTAACATGATTTTGAAATGATTATTGGATTTTTGTAATTTGAGCAAGTTTGCTATGTGTTGATAATATATTTTCTTGCTCTAAAAATGTTAAATATGTCATGTATGCAAAATGCCATGTCATGAGCATTAATGAGGAGTTTGTATATTAAAAATCATGGCATAATGTTCACAAGTGTGGTGATTTGATGATATATGCTCAAAATCTATGTGAACATGTTTGTTTTGGCATATTTGTGTTTTTCAATGCTTTGGTTTTGCTAAAATATGCATAACTTTTAAAATGACCTCCTTTGAGACCAAAAATGCATTTTACGGTGCAAATCCTTCCAAAATTGTGAAATCTATTGTTAAATGATTTTTCATCCACATTTTTCATTTATACAAGTCCAAAATCATGTTACACAAATGTTTAAACTTTTACTTGGACTTAAAATACTCAAAAACGAAGTTTTGGCACCTCAAAAGTTGAATTTTCTGTCAAAATGCTATAGTTTTTAGACTGAGGATCAATCCCTCATAGGAAAGGATCGATCCCCTTTGGCCATAACGCAGAAAATCAGCATTCTGTATATAAGGGAACGATCCCCCTCCTCCAGGGATCGATCCCCACAAGGCAAAATGCTTTCCCTGTACTATTTAAACTGAATTTGAGAAGGATTTTTCGTTACCTTCATATTTTCTTTCTTCTCAACTTAAAATTCAGTATTTTAACTTCTTTTTAATAATCTTTTTGATATGAAAATCATTTTTTAATTGGTATCATGCCTCACCTTCAATAATTGGTATTATCTTCAACAATTAATGTCATTTCTCATTAAACTTACAAGTGCAAAATCGTTTTTATTATTAAAGACATTCATGAATTGCATAAATCTTGAAATAATCTTGAAATATATTTTGAATGAATGCCTAAACATTGTTTTAAGAATTGTTTCAATGATTTGTATGTATATTTGAGAATTTGATGAACTTGTGCATGATAGATGTTGTTCATACCTTTAGTTCATCTTAGTCAAGCATACTTAAAGGATTATATATCATAACTTGACTTATCATTCCATACTAGGCTTCATGATAACTATACATCTAGTGGAATATGAATAATTAAACGTCAAGATATATGCTTGAAAGACAAAATGATCAAAACTTGACCTTACTGATAGAATTCAAATATGACTTAGGTAAACGAAATATTTGAGATACAAAAAGCTTTACCTAAAGTCATAATTATCCTTGGCCTATAATTTGTGATGATAAATGGATCTTAAATATTCAAATGTATAAAAATTTGTCATCCATGAACTTAGATTTTTCTTATGGCCAAAATTTTAAAGAACTTAGGCTTTAATGACAACATCAACATTCAAGGATAAATGCAAACTTGAACAAATGCACTTTGATTGATATCCATGCATTGAATCTTGATTGTTTTGATGTTTAACATGTATGTTTGCTTAAGTCGAATCAATGATCATGTCTATGAGATGAGAATATTAGTTTTTCATGAAATTGTACTTGACCTCACTCATAGATTGAAAATCTTAATGATAAAATACATTTTAGCTTGATAATATTGATTCACTTAGGCAAAGCCATTTTAGTTAAAATAGCATATACCCTCTAGAATCTTAAATGTTGAAAACAATTAGGGATATGGCTATTAAATGATTAAGAGGAAAATCTTGAACCTTCCCTTGCTCATAATTGGTTAAGGATTTGAATTGGAAAATGAGCATAGGATTTTTGTGCTTATAACTATGGAAGAAAATGAATGAGCTTGGATGATATAAATTTCTGAATCTTCCATTTGTGCTTATGAATATGGATTAACATTTTATGATAGGACTCTAACGTTTAATTAATCCATATGCATGTTTGATGGTTTGTGATTGTGTTCTTACATGTTTGACTTGATTATTCACTAAGCACAACACACATAACAACTAGCATCATGCAAAATGTTTAAGACAACCATTGGTAACAATTGGTATGAGCTTTAAATTGAAAATAATTCTTCTCCTTCTCTCTTTAGATTGAAATGACAATTAGGGAAGAATTTAGTTAGGACACTTTTGCATGAGACATTTGTGTGATAGAATTTGTGGTTAATTGATATATGTATTAATTCTAAGCACATTTTTACTTGAAAATGATTTATGAGCTCAATGCATATGATATGTCATCAAATTTTAGCTCATAATTATGATGTATTGACATGCACCTTAGTTAGACCTTAAAGAACAATTGATCTATCTAGGTGCTTGATAGAATTGAAATGAGCAAGTTATAGAAATTAGTAGATAATTTATAAACAACTTGCTTCATTACCTAACAATTGAGAACTTCTTGCAAACCTAATTATGAACAATTGGTATAGAATCATAAGCAATGTCATTTGCATGCTCAAACATCTCATAATTTTTTTATGGACATTAACTTATTTATTTGTGCTATTAGTCCCATGTGCTAACATGTTTCTTGTTGGATTGAGCATATTTCTTGGTTCTCACATTTATTAAGCCATAAATTTAGGGGGAGCATAATTTTTCCTTCTTTTTGCTATGACAAAAAAGGGGGAGAAATAATGGGTTTTGATTTGGAAAATTCTTTTGAAAACCATGCTAATATTTAGGATGAGCTTTATATTTAAAACCATGCTTTATTTTAAAGGGAGTATTTCTTCAAAGAATTTTCAAAGCAAATTTACCTTAAGTTTTTTCATATCAAAAAGGACGAGATTGTTAGCTTTAAATTAACATATGTATTTTGAAATGACAAAAACTTAAGTAAGCCTTAATATTTCTTTCATATTGTAAATTTGCTTTATCACACATGATTCTCTCAAACCATTCTAAGTGATCATATCAAACATTAAGACCATGATTTAATTATATATTCTTTGGTCTTAATACTTTACAAAATAAGTTCGAATGTTTTCATTAAGTAGTTTTCTCAAGAGTATATTAAACACAAGTTTAGAAAATTACTTAATAAGTTTTTGGACTAAGTCTTCATTTGAGAAAGACAAGAAAAACTCCCACAAAATTCATAAATATTTTCGGATGAATTAAAATCAAAGTCTACATCATTTTTAACCAAAAATAGCCTAGAAAAGTGCAAGAACAAGTTGAGGGATCGATCCCTCATGTTGAGGGATCGATCCCTGAGTGGCAGAATGCTCTAGAAAGCTCAAGAGGCAAAATATGAGGCATGGGATCGATCCCCTAAGGTAAGGGATCGATCCTCTATTAGCAGAATGCATGAGAGGCTAAAAATGAAGCAAGGGATCGATCACCTAGGGCATAGGATCGATCCCCTAACACGTGAAAAGCCTCAAACAGCTAGTTTTTGTGAGATACAATGGTAACTTTTGCTTTTGGCTTCACCCAATGTCAAGAATACATCCAAGGGACTATAAATAGAGGCTTGGAAGCTCAAGAAAGAAAAGAGAGCAGCTAAGACATTTCATTCTTCAATTTCTTCATCTTTTCCAAGCATCTCAAAGATTACAAGAGCTAGAATTCAATATTTTTCATTACTCTCAACATCTTTGTATTTTATAGCACAAACACTTGAGAGTTTCTTTTTTAAAGCTTAATCTTTGTAATCATTTGCCTACCCAGAGGCCTTCTTTGATTACACTCTTTGTAAACACAATCACATATTGTAAATGGGAGTGAACCCTTGAGTGTTATATTGGGTAGATAAGGTTTACTCCTTGAGCCCAGAAAAAGGAAGGGATAGGTTTCTCTTAAGCCTTGAAAAAGAGAGAGGTTACTTTTAAGCTTGAAAAAAAAGAGGGATTGTAAAAGACAAATTTAAGTTAGTGAATTTGGGGAAATCCTTGGAGCGTCTCAAGGTAGAGGACGTAGGCAAGGTTGCCGAACCTTTATAAATCACTTGTGTACATTTCTCTTTCCGTTCTCTATTTATTTACTTGCAATTATATTGTGATTGTTGTATTGAATTTAGATTGCATGCTTGAATAGCCTAGAGAACTTAGAAAACATTAATATAGGCTAGTGAATTTAAAAGAATCGAAAAATGAACATGAGGTTAGCTAAAAACCGATTCACCCTCACTCTCGGTATTGTTATAGAGCCAATACACTCCTTTTCACTAGGTATTATAATTCCAACTTCTTAAGTCTCTAGCTTATCACAATCTATACTCACATTTTCATTCATTTCTATCATTATTCTAACACTACTTCACAATCCAACGATAATTACAACGATACTATATCAATATATCCTGATGTCACAAGATCACTTATCTCCTTCATAATCGCCTATATTATTATAACCAACCTCTTCATCTCCAACAATTCCCCTCAATATTCTATTAACATCCTAATAAGATAACCATAATGATATTTTAGTAACATGTCTCAATCTTTTGACAATTGTCCAACATCTTGCATATTTACTTTATTTCAAGAACTTATCAACAAGACTTAATCAATATTCCTGATCAATCTCCAAGTAATACATCAATCATTTATTATTTATTTATTTATTTATTTTAATTTTATACCAAAAGCTCTATTGAATATTCCAATGTTATTCAAGCAATATTTAACAATAATATCAAAATTATTTAATCGTCGACACAATGATTCAAGACTTGTTCCAAGGCTTTATTCCTAATCACAAAATCAATATACCACTATCATTTAATCTTTTGCATCAATTCAACCCAATATCACACTCATATTAATCTTTATATATCAATTAAGCCACAATCTCAACTCAATATTTATCATTACACTACCTTAATTGAACTATCTTTTACATCGATTCAACCCAATATCACACTCATATTAATCTCTATATATCAATTAGGCCTACTTTAAGAACATATTTACAAATCCCACAAGTTTAGCACTTTAAACCATACCAACAAATTTGACATATTTCACATTCTTTATTTTGTTCCATTAATTGCCTCAAATACCCAACACACTCCAATAACATTATGCTGTCATTTCACAATGCCTCAACAATTATCCATCATTAACAATCATTTTTCTAAACTACACAATATAATACTACTATTACTTTATAAAAGTATCTTACCTATTCACCAAAGCTTAACGCATTTTTGACTTCCGAGCCTAGCCAAACTCCACCATTCGCCTCATTATTAGTCCACTATAATTTGAACAATTCACACACATATTCACTTAAAAATTAATCTAACAAATTCTATAAAATTTCTAGAAATATTACCAAACATTTTAATTTACTTATCCATTTTCTCATTCAATTTCTAGTAAAATACTTCAATTTTCCTATCTTTTTCTTTCACCTTTGGAACTCACTACCTTTTTACCTGTTGCTTCTTGGCTTACCTCTCCATCTCGTATTTCAGGTCAATCCGAGCTCTCTTGATTTGCCACAACTGTTGGCCTTTGTGTTCCTTGCTTCACTGGACAGCTACTGTTTACTCTAAATGTAGCTGCTGCCAAGGTGTTTTCAAGGCTTCAAGATGGTGAAGAGTGGAGATAATTGAGCCAACCCTCATTTTCTTTCTCTTTTCCCCAGTTCTAATCAGCCTCTGTACTGTTTCCCTTCAAACACAACCAAGATCTTCATCTTTTAACTCTCTTACATTTCTCCACTTTTTTTTAGCTTTTAACTCTCTTACATTTATACACTGTTTTTTAGCCAAAAGAAAGCTCCAACTACAGCCTTGCACTATCCCCAAAAATAACTAATTTAATCCTCAAACGTTCCTTTAACTTAGCTCTTAGTAACCATTGTTCAGGCCACATAAATAGATTCAAACAACACCGAATGGCCTTCTCATGTAGCAGCTTCAGGCTCTCTCGGTTCTCTTGATCAGGTTCAGGGCAACATTGCTTCAAGCTTGCTTAGTTGCCCCTCACAGCAACCACTGCTCTCCCAAACCCATTACTTCACCGAGATATTCCCCCTATTTGCACTGAAAAAGGATGAGAGAACCCTTTTTTTCAACTGTAAAAAAAACTTTGGGCTAAAGATTAGTTGAATATGGAAGTAAACCAATAGCATTAGTTGCTGTCCAACCCAACCCAAGAGGAGGCCCTGTTTTTAGTCAGTTCCAGCCAAAAGCTTTACCCTTATTTCCACTTGTTTCACTCAAGGTCAACCTCTCCAATAGCCCTCAATTTAGGTTAGTATTTGATGATTTATGGGTATGAGTGAGAAGAGGAGAAGATGTAGAACAATTTTTTAGTTATAAAGTTGTTGAGAAAATCAAGTATTCTTTATGTTTTATTTGAATTTTCTTTCTTTTCTTTTTCTTTCTTCTCTTTTCTTTCTTGTTTGTCATGGAAGGTGAAGAAGAAGAAAGTGAATAGTGGCCGACATATGTGGGCTGAATTATGAAGATGTTTCTAGAAGGGTGAGAAATTACCAAAATGCCCTTAGTTATGTAAATTTCAGACAATTTCACCCTTAAGCTTCTGTAATCATAAAAA
This sequence comes from Heritiera littoralis, assembly GCA_031772115.1. Taxonomy (NCBI): domain Eukaryota; kingdom Viridiplantae; phylum Streptophyta; class Magnoliopsida; order Malvales; family Malvaceae; genus Heritiera; species Heritiera littoralis. The sequence goes on from JAPDPK010000009.1 coordinate 5,956,770, forward strand.
CTATGTAATTGGACTCCAAAATTTTGGATTCCATCACCAAATAATCTTATTAAATGTATTTTGGTGAGTAGAAATGGTTTTGTTGACGTGCGTTACACCGATTGCATGAAATTATGATTTTACCCTTAACAAACCACCATTGAAATTTTTCGATTAAACCACCGATTTGATAAATCTAATGACACTATCATAACCTCTTTTTCATATAGAATAACATGATATTTTTACTTCGCCCCAATTCATTTTAGTTTTAGCACAATTTAAGAAAATGCCTTCAGGACGTAACCATCATTTTCCAATATGTTCACCACACTTCACAAAAATAATACAAAATAATATAATAAATGATTTGAAACCTCAAAATCATCACATTATATTTATTACACCCACTATATACTATATGATAAATCTCGAGCCCATTAGAACACATGAAAATAAGTGGGGCCCACATTACACTTTCACTTATAATTAATATAATCTACAAAATTTCACTCAATAAATAATTATATATCACATATACAGTAGAGTAGAAATGGGTCTCATACAAAACGATCACTTGTCATTTTTAAGCAAAAGCCTCAAATCACTGAAAAATGATATGAAAACGATCACTTGCCACTTTTAGGCAAAAACCTCAAATCACTGAAAAATAATATCAAACAGATATCTAATATAGTTTTGGCAAAGACCCCACTCATTGATACTGTTACGACATCCATTATAACTAGCGATGGAGGAAGTGTCGCAACGAGGAACTTGTGTAGCACATAGGTTCTTTAGCATTCTAAAAGTGGCTCCACGATCCAAAAGGTATCTGTGTAGCATGTACGTCCCTTAGGATTCTAGAGGTGGCTCTTACGGCCCGAGCGATATCCATGTAGTCTTAAGTCTTTAGGATTCTAGACGTGGCTCCCATGATCCAAAAGGTATTTGTGTAGCACGTAGGTCTTTTAGGATTCTAGAGGTGACTCCCACAATACAATATCTATGGCTATAGAATACTCCTGTCTTGCTAATCAGTCAAAAATTGGAACTTATCTGCTGGTTTTCCAAACAAGTATCATTTACCTAGAGCATGAGGCTCGATAGGTACACTTCATTACATTGGTCTAAAGCAAAAAGCTCAATAGATGGGTAATACAACCTAGAGTAGAGCTTGATAGGCTAGAAGTGACCTAAAGATCGTAGGGTATGCCTGCACTCAAAAATGAATTTGAAATACTTTTCTCGTGTAGCACTTAGCTTCCACATATTTTAAAATACTTATCAAACCAATTCTAAGTTTCAAATATGTGAAATTTTTTATTTATTTCAAAAGTCAGTGCAAACCAAGACTTTGCAAATTAAGTTAGAAAGCAAGTCATTATAAAGCATAGATATAAAAATGGCTAGGCTAAATGCATGATATACATGAAATTGCATATGCATCAATGACATGCTACAATACACTACATGGTTATCTAAGTAATTAATGCAAGTTATGCACCTAAACACAGTTTCACATGCATCAAAGTTTATATAATCATCATGTTACATGCACATTTCACTTCATCTAACATGCATGCTTGGTTGGCCACAACACGCAAAGCAGAAAACAATATTTCAATCCAGCCCAAGCATAAACCAAGGACAAAATTTGATTACACTTTAAATCTTAGCTTACTCACATCAATGCCCAGCCATAGCATTCACATCCCTTTATTTAAGAACAAGTCTAGATATTAACAAAACTTAAATCGTTCTTACGAGATGGTGCTAAAAGACTTTACTTTACCACTTACTTCAAGATTTAGCAATTATTGCCTTCAAGCTTTAATTCTGCAGTCAATCTTCCACTTCAATCCAAGCCACTACAACCATTCAACTCACACGCCTATATCGTACTTAACTCCATTCTACAAGAGATATATCTTAAAGCCACTATTATTCAAGCTCACTCTTATGCCAAGAGCTTACCCACTATTAGCCTACAATTTATATATATATATATATATACAATTTATATACACACACACACACATTAATCTTAACCAATGAAAAATTTCTCATTCTTGGAAATCTTCTTGTAGCTAAAGTTTCATATCTCCACTTTCTCCTCTTAAATATCTTAAACAATTACACCTTCCTTTACTTCATCACACTCTTTTAGTGTGTGTATATTAACCTTAAGCTAAAATAAAGCAAAGCCACGATGCTTAGCTCTAAAACTTGCTAGGCCAAGCCCCCTTGCTATCATCATTCTCCTTAACAGTCTTGTACAACATAGCCTACTCCATTCTTTATATATATATATAACTCAATTTCCTCCCAAGGCAGCCTTCAAAACTCAAGCTTGAACAGTGCCTTTACACAATGTTTCCAGCTTCCAAATATCATTCAACAACACCATTTTCAGCCTTATTACAGTCACAAAACCAAGCCTGACATCAGCCTTATATTGTACCTAAAACCCCCAAGCTTTAGAGCCTAAATAGCTTCTTAACCTTGACTTTCTCCCTGCCAAGACTCTTTGTTTTTGCCCCTTTGTACCCCTTGCCTACAACCACCAAACTGATGCCAAAACAGCTTTCATGAAAATCAGCACCGATACCCCTGTTACCAGTCATCTTCCAGCATTGGAACTTTACCTCCCCTCCCTCATTCTCTGTTTCCAGTTCAAAACATTCAAGAATGCAGCCCCTTCACTCCCGGTTCTCTCTATTTATTCCTGCGTTTGTGAACCGAAGATGGAGGCTCTACCTCTATCCCTTGTTCACACCTCCAAAACAGCTCCAAGAGCTATGCAGTACAACCCCCATTCTGCTTTTACTCTCTCCCTGTCACAGGTTTGTTCTTGATCTAATTTCCAGCAATGGTCATCATGTGAGACCCGATTCTACTGTACTGTATATGTAATATGTAATTAATTTTTAAGAGAAAATTAATGTACTAAATGATTATAAGTGAAAGTGTGATGTGAGCCCCACTTATTTTTAATGTGTTCAGATGGGCTCGAGACTGATAATAAAGTGCACAGTGGTTTAATAAATATAATATGATGAATTTGAGGTTTAAAATCATTGAATTATATTATTCTGAATTATTTTGAATTATTTTGTGAAGGTGGGAAACAAATTGAAAAATGACGGTTACGTCCCGAGGGCATTTTCATAAATTACGCCCAAACTAAAATGAGTTGGGATGAAGTAAAAAATACCATGATATTCTACATAAAAATGAGAATAAGATAGTGTTAAGAGATTTATTGAAACAGTGGTGAAGTAAGAGAAATTCACCGACGAATCGCAAGAGTAAAATTGTAATTTTTCACTATCTGTGCACCGCGCGTCGACGAAACCACTTCCAATCATCAAGATACATTAAATATGACTATTTGGCAGTGGAGTCCAAAATTTTGGAGTCCAATTACACGGTTTTTACGATTACAAAAATTAAGGGCAAAATTATCCGAAATTTATATAACCAAGAGCAAAATGGTAATTTGCCCCTTCTAGAAACATCATCACACTTCAGCCATAAGTGCTGGCCAATGTTCACTTTTTCCTTCATTTGGCTTGCATGACAAAGAAGAAAGAAAAGAAAAAGAAAGAAAAGTCAACAAAACCAACTAAAACTTGACTTTCTCACCAAACCCATTACTAGAAAAATATTCTACACAATTTTCTCTCTCCATTGACACCAATATCTCATCAAATAAAGAAGAAAACAAGGAGAAAAGAGAGCCAAGAGGTTTCAGCCAAAGGTAAAAAATTACAAATTTTAAAGTTTCAATTTATTTCAAAGTTGTATTTTGACTAAATCAAAGGTGTAGATTATGAATATACCATTGGATTTGATTTTTGTTGACTAAATAAAAATCCACTATGAAAGGGGATTTTGGTGTGCTTGAGAACTCATGGAATCCATGTAAATCCTTGCATAAAAGTGGTAGAAAATGAGACAATGAACATGGATTTAGTGTTTGGTAGCATTAGATTTAAGAAAATCATTAAGTTGGATACATGGGAGCATTCAGCCAAGGGGTTTTGGACAGCCTAAGATGCTGCATTTCATGGTTTTAATATGTCAAATTACTGTAGAAATTAAGAGAAGAAGACTAGTGAAATCAAATCTGAAATCGGAGCTAAAACGGAGAAGTTATGTTTTACTACTGGTGCAATTTACATTGGTTAGGCATAGACAATATCCTATGTGGTTGCATTTAGTGAAAATTAATAGCTTAAAAATAAGAGGAAAATTAATGAAAATTTTTGGTGAAATTGTCTTGCAACCGGGAGCATTGGATTTCGTGCGGTGCTACCAAGGGTCGGTAATATGAGATAGGTAAGGGATGAGTGTATAAGTCGTAGGGATATAGCGAATGCATGATTTTGATGAGTATAATTTTATGAAATTATTGGGTGCTAAATTGCCTTTAAAATCATGCAAACCTGTGGTTTTTGGCTGGCAAAAAAATACTGTGTTTAAGTGTAGGGGGTTAGAGTAATTGCAGCTACTGTGCTGCCGAAAATTCCTCCAAAATTTTTAAAATATCATGAAATATTTTATGAGCCTAAAATGAGTGGAATTGTGTATTTTGGAGCTTATTTCTGATATTTTCCATAAATTGAAATTTTACGAAAAAATATTATTTAAATATTCATGCAATTAAATTTTATTAAAGTGAGATGTCAAATACGTTCTTTGACATATTTCACAATTATTTAGAACATTTACAAATTTTCTCACTGAGACATGAATATTTTATTGACTATTTTTACTTACTGTTACATGTGAATTTAAATATCTTTTGGAATTTTATTAAATTTTAAATGATATTTGTTTAAATTCCTTAAAGGTATTTTCACTGTAAATGAAATGTTTTGAGACTGTTAGGCCCCATATCATGCTCACGTGTATTATTGTACTGTATTGTTATTGTGGCTGATAAACTCGCCAAGTCATCAACAGTCTAGGGACACCTGGTAAGTGTACTCTAAGGACACCTATAGACTATGGCCATAGATCTTACTATTTACTGTTACTGTTCCCTAAGGGGATTATAGCATGATATATCGAGGGTGATGCCTAGTCTCCACCTACTGTTTACTGTTACTGAATAGTGAAATACTATTTATTGTTTACAGAACTGTACTGAATTGTTACTGTTTACCGAATCAAAAGTGTTTTATGGAAATTATTACTGGTTTTGGAAAGTTTATTGCACCATTACTGTATTATGAAATTCAAGTGCTTATTGTACTGAACTATTTTTACACCATTTACTGAACTGTTACAATACCAATACTGAACTGGTTTACTGTTATTGCAAAGAGTACTTTACTGAACTGTTATTGAAGTGTTTTACAGAACTGTTAATGTTCAAAATGAACATTTTATTGTCTCTAAACCTATATGGTTTACTGAAACCACTACTGTTTATTGAACTGTGATTTATTGTCAAACGTTTACAGAATGGTGATTTACTATCAACTGGTTACTGAATTGTACTGAGATATAATGTTTTCTTAAGTGAAAATAATTATGACATTATTACTGGTTTTTGAAAGAATTACTGAATTGTTACTGTGATGTGAAATTGAACTGTTTCTTCACTGTTTACTGAAGTGCTTTATCGTACTGTTGCTGAATCGATTTATATACTGTTACCACAGTTCAAACTCAACTATTTACTGTACTGTTTTATTATTGTCACTGTCATGTGTTTTAAAGTGTTACTGAATTGATAAATTAAACGGTTTATTTACCATTTATTTATTGAAAATTTCATTAAATTGTTTTATAACAACAATTTATTGATTACTCCCTATAGTCGCTTCTGGGTTTCCGAGACAAGACAGGTATTTCAAAATACCTTCCATGCGCCGTCCGATTGCCTGGCAGACTATAGTATCCTTCTGTTTACTGTGCCTGGTGAACTATTAGAAAAATAATGTTTTCTAGTATACAGATTTTGTTATATCAGTCTTACGTATGATTCCTTTACTGAGCATGTTTCGCTCACCCCTTTATTTTTCACTCCACTGGATATTATAAATGATTAAAAAGAGGTATACATTAGAGGATATCCGCTGAAGCTGGTTTACCAAGACTACTTTGTGTCAACCCGGGAGGTATTCGTATTTTCTTTTATACATTCAAGTATATTGCACAGTACTACTAAAATTGTAAAATAAGAACAGGGGATGTAAAGTGTAAGGAATATTGTAAATTACATAATCCGAATTTACTGATTTAAATAAATGTTTACTATTTATCACTGTTACTGTTTAAGTGTTAAAGGCATCATAGACAGCCCAACCGTAATTTATGTGTGAAATGAGTTATTTACTGTACATTTGGACTGTTACAGAACGGTATTTCCAACCCAGCCAACAGTAGCAAGAAGGCCAGTGCATAACCTCCTCTATTTTCTTTCTTTCCTCTTTTCTTTTCTCTTCTTTATCACTCACAGTTTCTAGCCTATCTGCTAGTTCTGTTTTCAGTTTCTTCCTTAAACGCAGCTTAACTACCACCAATCTTCCTCTGTTTTCAACACCTCCAGCAACTCTTCCACTCACCTAACTCTCCATTTGGTCATGTCTCTTTCTGTTTATTTCTTCACTTCACTCTTTCTGTCTATTTCTCCACTTCACTCTTTCATTTCCCTCGCATGGCACTGCTGCAGCTCAATTTACATGAAGATAGAGCTTCTTCCTAACTCTCTCTCGATCTTGACTCTGGTTTCAATTGATTAGAGACAGAATAGTAGCATAGGATGAGGGCGTTGAGAGAGAGAAAAGTGGTTTCGTGTGGTTAATGGCAAGGATGATGAGTGATAGGAGAGGGAGGGATAAGGATGTTGGGGTTGGGTTATGGTGCTTAGCCATTTTGGCAGAGCATGTTAGGTTTAGTGCGAGTTTTTCCCACCAAACACGATTTCAAAATTTTATTTTTTTCATATATATATATATATATAAATATATGTATATATGTATATATATATATATATCTTTATTTTATTCTTTATTTGATATATATATATATATCTATCTATATATATTATTTCTAATTGTTGTATATATATATGTATTTCTTCTTATTAATTTCATTTATATACATATACATACATATATATATATATATATATAATGTAGGTATTTGTTTATTATATGTGTATTTTATATTTATATTTATATTTATTTTATTCTCTTATTTGATTAGAGGTGGCAAACGGGTCGGTTTGGGAGGGTTCGGTTCGGGTTATATTCGAGTTCGAGTTATTTCAATTTTGGATTATTTAAGTTTCGATTTTTTCGATTTCAGGTTTTTTCAGTTTTGGGTATTTTCGGGTTTGGTTATTTTCGGTTTCGATCAGGTTTCGGGTTCGGTCTGATTTTAACCGGGCAAGCTTAGTTAAGTTATTTTGAAATTTTATAAGTTATAAATATATTTATAATTTTAAATGTAATAATTAATTTAATTTTATATAGTTAAATAAAAATATAATAGAAAATGCTAAATTAAAGTTAAAATTTAATAAATATTTATATAAATATAATTTTTTACATTTTAATGTTTTTATTACTTGACAATTATTATTTATTTTTTTAATTTCCTACGATATTCATATTTGTTATAAAATATATAATTATATATTAATAATTATATAAACTTTTTTTGTTAAGTGAGCCAAATCATATATATATATATATATATATATATATATATATATATATATATATATATTATAAACTACATTGCAATTATGGTAAGATGACTACATAGACTCTTACATGAACAGCCTCTTTGAATGACATGTAAGCATAATTAATTTCATGTCCACTTAAGTCAAAAGGAATAATAAGTATTAACTTCTATACTTTTGTATTTTCCTAAAATTTCTTTAATCCCTAAAATTTTTCAATCTTTTTAAACAAATATCTTAAATTAATTTTAAATACTATCTAATCTAAAAATATATTTCAAAAATATAATTTTAATATTATCTATTTGGAAAACTAAATAAAATATTAATTAATATTAATTAATATCTATTAATATTATAAAACAAATAATTTTAATTTTTTTTAAAAAATTTTATTGTCTAAATTGAAAAGTATAAAAATAAGCTACAATATCATGTATACTATTTAAATATTTAAAATTATTAATTTTCTAAATAAATAGATCTAATCCAATATACATATTAAATTATGTAGACACCTTATTTTGTTCGGAGTCTTAATTTGTAAAAATAATTAATTAGGTTGGGTGACATTGTATTTTAATTTAATTTAACAATTTAGAATTAGGTTAAAATTAAATTAGTATTTTTTTTTAAGATTAGAATTAACACTAAAATTAGGATTTATGAAGAATTAATAAGTAAAATAAGAAAAACAAAAAAATTAAATAAGAAATAAAAGATAAAATTAATTTTAGGATAGGATAATTAGGTTTTTTTTAGGATAATATTAAATTTGATAGAGTTAGATTAGGATTAACGTAAGAATTAAATAGATAAAATATTAAATATTGGAGATAATTATTAGAATTAGTATAGTTGTATTAGGACTCTAACAAATTTGTGGCTATAAAAAGGGATTAAAGCTCATGATTAAGGGGACCCAAGCCTTTCACTATGCATCTTCATCACACATCTCTGCCAACATCATCCATCACCTTCAGGCCTGACACCGCATACCTTACCCCGCGTCCTGCATCCATCATCACCTATTGCAGCCAAGCTGATCTGCTACGCTAGCCTCCCACCATCGTACTACACCGAACCACGACGCCTACAGCTACCCCGATATTGCCATCACCTGCTTCTGTTGTTCTGCTGGTACCAGCTCGTGACACCATCACTGCGCCTCTATTTTAGTCACTGCCCCTGCTGGTCTTGGTTCCATCCCGCACTGCACTAACGACAGTAGTTACCGCCCCTGTTACTCAATCGCTGCGCTTTCTTTCCCTGTGTCAAAGTTGCCATTGTTGCTGCTTGCTATATAAGTTTGCCACCCCTCGCTTGCTACCTTTGTTCTACTAATTGGCGGCTCATCATACAAGTCTATCCAGTCCCGTTTCTTGCTAACTTGCTACTGCTTGGAGACTCATCATCGCACGTCATTGCTGCTACTGCTCAACTACGTTGCTGACAGAGGTAAAGGAGTTAATTCCGCTTACCAGGTTTTATAAAAATTTATTGATTGTTTTGCTATGGGACTGACATGTGATTGACCTGATCATATAATTTAATGATTAATTAATATAAATTGTGTGCTAAGAACTTACTACCATATAATTTGCTTTGCATGAAAATTAATAAAAAGACTTTACATGACTTTGCATGATGATTGATAAAGAACCTTTAAAATTGGTATGATCAAAGTGGCGTGATTTTTTAGGTTCGCATGACAAGAGTTAAATTGATTTCTTTATAAAGTTATTGCAGGACAATGTTTGACTAATTTAATATGATTGAATGATATATTTTGTGTGTACAGTTTTTATAATGTGACGTAAAGAAATTGTATGATTGAGTATGGTATATTAGGATTAGTGTTTATGAAATAAATTTAGGACAATAATTAATTTAATACTTATAAGATAAAAATAAAATTATATAAACAAAAATAAAAATTAAATAAATAAAAGCATAAAAAATTAAGGAATTAAAGATGAGTTATTCCGACGATGGAATTCTAAAGGGACTGTGCTTGAGTAGTACTTTTAGATATCTTGAGGTGAGGAGAGTCCTCTTAAGTCTCACCAGCTTGATGGAAGGTTTGAGAGGATATTTCCAATATTTAATAATTCATCATAAAAATAAAATAAAATTCAAATTAATAAATTCAAATTAAAATAATTAAAAGAATAGAATAAAAATAAGATAAATATATGATTAAAAAATTAAAATAAAATTAAATAATAATAAACAACTTGGATAAATGTGGATTATTCTGATGATGGAATTTAAAAGGGAATTGCGCTTGAGTAGTTTTCTTTAAAATTCCTAGGTGAAGAGATTTCTTCCAAGGTCTAACCAACTTGATGGAAGGTCTAGAGGAAATTTTCAATATTAAATAGTTCATATTTATTTAAGTTATAAAAAGTGAAATAAAAAATAATTATAGGATTAAAAATAGAAAAACAATTAATAATTTTTATAAATTGGGATAGGAGTCAAACATAGGTATTTTATAATATATTTAAATCATTCGACGACAGAGCCTCTTCAAGAAAGGCGATTGGTTCTATTTGAATACTCTTGAGGTGAGAACAGCTTTTAAGTTATCTAACCAGCTTGATGGAGGAGACTTAGAAAATTTTTCAATATTTAATCATATCGAAATTAAAACAAACAAATAGGCAAAATTAAGATAACTTTAGACTATTTGGTACTATCTTAATATGGGCGTTGTGGGGGTGTTAATCCTTCCCCATACATAACCGTACTCCCGAACCTTAGAATTTTTGAACGTAGACTAAGCCTTATCTTTAGACAAGAATAGGTGACCAATCACATCATGTTTGAATGGTTGGTGGCGACTCTATGAATTAAGTCTAGCGGTTAGGTTCACGGACCTAGACGTTATGACAAATTACAAGATACATAACAAATTTAGTAAGATGCTTACATGGATAGTCTATTTGAATAATATGTAAGTATTATTAATTTCATGTCCATCTAAGTTAAAAAGAATAATAAATATTAACTTCTCTACTTTTTCGTTTTCCTAAAATTTCTCTAATCGCAATAATTTCTGAATCTTAAGAACATATTAAATTAATTTTAAATGCTATTTAACTAAAAAATATTTAAAAAGAAACATAATTTTAATATCATCTATTTGAAATTTTAAATAAATATTAATTTATATCTATTTATATTATAAACTAAATAATTTTAATTTTAATTTATTTAAAAATATTTTATTATCTAAACTGAAAAATATAAAACTAAACCATCAATATCTTGTTCATTATTTAAATATTTAAAATTATTATTTTTCAAAATAAATAAAATTTATGTATAAAACATATAAATTTGTAAATATATATGTTACATGATATTTAAATAGATAAAACTAATTCGTGCATTACACAAGTTACTATGCTCTCATATATAAATATAAATACTTTTATGTAATAATTAATAATAAAAATATACCTCAAAATGTTACTCTAACACTTAAAATTATTAAAATATAATTTTAAGTTATATTTTAACATTTTGTTGATGTGTTCAATAATATTATATATGGTATGATTTTCTTTTTTATTCTTCTTAATAGTTGTTTATCTTATGTTTAACATTTAATTCTTTTATAATTGAATATTTTGATTATATTAGATATATTTTATATAGGCTTTAAACAAATAAATTAAACAACATTATTTTATATATTTATAAATTTAAATAATTAAAACTAATTTTTGCATCGCACAAGTAAAAACTAGCATATATATATATATATATATATATATATATATATATATATACACACACACACACACACACACACACACACACTAAAACTAAAGGAAAGTGAAAATACAAAAGTATTGGCTATACAAATAAATAACTAACAAATTATAAATAAATCATACTAAACAATTAAACATTTATATAAATGGCTTTATGCTCTTAGCAATAACTTATTGGTTCATTTTTATTTTTTTGGGTCAACATTGGGCCATTGGAATTTGGACACTCTTAGTTCAATAAATTTCTTTTTTTTTTTACTTTGTTTTATTAGCTTTTTTAATAATTATATTATATTTTTAATAAAATTTTAAATTTTTAAGAATTTTTTTCCATTTATTTTGTCTTTTAAATACCAACATAAATCTAATCGTATAACTAATTAACTGATTGTTCAATTATAATGTTGAACAAAATTATCGTATACATTAAAAAAATACTTAATATTATGAATAATTGGTCAATTAATTACCTCAACTTTATATTTAATTTTTTTTTGGTTTGTACATAAATTATAATATAACATTATTACATTAAATATAATCATACTTGTACACATTAATTAATCAAATATCTCATTAAAAATTTAGAACGTTAAATTAAACAAGTTATGTACACCAATTGACATTATATTATAAATAATAACATTTGATATAATCATATTATATACAGTTATATACCAATTGAGTACTAATTTTTTTCATGTTCACATTAACATAATAATATTAGATATACACCAATTAATCAAATATTTAATTAAAATGTTAAATAGTAGATATTACTAAATTACTTAATATAATGCTAGTTATTTAAATACAATTAATAATAATATTAATAAAGTATAAAAAAAACAAATTTTATTAAAACTACCACTTACACAATAATACTACTCTAATATATTATTAAATTACACTTTAATTTACTATTAGAATTATTATTTTTGTCCATACTTTAATTTTACATTTAATAGATAATAAATTAATTATTATTAATAAATACTTAATTCTATCAAAATAATACTTACACATAAGAGATTACATAATTTGTTCTTAAAAGATTATTATAATATAATATACAATTCATTATTATAAGATACCAAATTGGTTTATTCATGTATAAGATTATTATTATAATATAATAAATAATTAATTACCACTAACTTGATTTATAATTTTGTCTTTTAATGATGTCCAAGCTTATAAAAAAATTGTACTTGTATTATTTAACTTAATTACTTAACTTTTTCTAATCTTAAAAACTTGAATTTTAATTTTAAGATTAGTTTTTTTTAATGTAAATTTAATACCTTTCTATACTTTGAAACTTTAAGAAAATATAGTTTAAATTTAATTTTATTATAAATGTTTATAATGTGTTGCACGAAATATCAAATTCAAAGTTTCAAACAAATATTGAAATTATATAATTTTTTTATATATTTGATTTATTATTGTATTAAAATTAAAATTTTACTATAAATAAATATAATAAACTGTTAAAATGATTTTTATAATAAAATCAAATGTTAAATTAATAATATATTTATTATTATAAATACAATAAGTATAATATTAAAGATTATTTGATATTATATATTATGATGTTTTAAATTAATTTAATTTAATAATTGAATTAAAAAAAATTCAATATTTATTTTGCTGGTAATACATAATTGATATAATTGTGTAATAAATAATAATTGTTTTCAAAATTTTAAACTTTTTAATTAAAAAAGTGTATCAATTTATTTATTTATTTTTAAATAATAATCATATAATTATAATTGGTTTTTTTTGGGTTATAAATTCACTTTTTTATGGGTTTCGGATCGGATTGGTCTCAGTTTCGGATCGTATCAGGTTCGGGTTACGTCGGTTTCAGGTTTTTTTGGTTTCGGACTTTTTCGGTTTCAGGCCTTTGACTTTTTTGATCAATTCGGACTGGTTTTGGTTCGGTTTCGGGTAGGTTTTCTGGCTGGAGCCAGTTTTTGCAACCTCTATATTTGATACACATATATACACACACTTATTTATTAACATATTCATTTTATCTCTTTAATATATATATATATATATATATATATATATGTATGTATACTTTATTTTAATATATATTATTTCCTCATTTTCAATTTAATTAAGTTCCAAAAAATTTAATCATCACTTAAAAAAAAAATTCTCATAACTCTCATATTAACTAATATGTTTCTAAGATCAATTGTTTTATTAATTCAATGTCGAAAAATCGTAATTGTCACATTAAATCATGATAAAAAGTTAATCTAAACTTAATTTAAATGTTAAATGTCGTCTTATTCTTTTGAATTAAAATAGGATTAATTTGCATAAAACGTGAGATTAGTTCTAGTGAAATCAAAAAAAAATTAACCGTTAAAACAGAAGAATTTTAAAAAAATAATAAAAAAATTAAAAACAAAAGTGGAAGGTAACTTTATCCAACAGACTCGACTTACGATTTTTGATTCTCTTCTTTCATTTGCTTTATATCAGATTAAGTTTTAATTGACTTTAGATAACTATAGGAAAGAAAAATTTGCATTAATCTGTCTCATACTGCAAAGATTTATTACTCAATGAGATCTGAGGATACTGGGTATAGAAATTATGACAAATCTCATCTTCCTAATCTAACTTGATAAATTATGCCACAAACCGGCATGGCCTCAAAAGCTAGTTACAATTCATCCAAGCAACAAAACTCAACTTGAATGACTGTTGCACGCTGGTTAATATTATGGTTTCATACCAAATTGAGGAACTATATCAGACAAAACTTTAAATACTGAATGTAATGCCTACCAGTTCCAGCAGTAGAACATAAGCAAGAACTCTATTTAGGAGCTCCTATACTCGGGACGAGGCACAACTTACTCTTTGCAAGTAATCTGGCATCATTTTCAACAACTAAAAGTATTTATAAGAACACTTAAAAGAAGACTATACTACGGGTCAAACATTCATTAATTTCACCTACGGTTGATCACTTCAGAAGTTATATTCCATAGCACTATACAAGCACATTATCTGCACCAGCGATGAAGCACAATAGTTACTACAGCTAAACTCGGTGAGATTGCATTTCTGAAGGATCTATCAGACCTTCTAATACAACAAGCTGATCCAGCAGGGCAAGCTTCTCATCTTCAAGTGCCTTGACCACATCTTCAACTTCTTTGAGCTCTTTGCCCAATGCAAAGCTTTCTTCCTCCAATAGCAGATACTTCCTCCTCAGCGCCCGGTACTCATTTCCAGATGTAGAAGAGTCTGGTAATGAATCTGAATTCGATCTCTCAGGTTGCTGAAACATTGGAGAGATTTCATTCTTCAAGTTCCTTTTGGATGTCTTTTGCCCTGTTCTTAATGGTAGAGATCCCTGCACCTGCTGAGCCCCTTTAATGTCGATTCTTTCTAATGGAAACAAGGGTGCTTTACTAGTGGAATTTTTCTTTCTCCAGAGCTTAGGATTCAAATCTTCCTCTGATGGTGGCATCCTTGAATCTTGCATCTCACTGCTGAAAACAACATGATAGTTAAAGACAAGAAGTTAGAAGGTTTTGCTTATAACTAATGAGAATTATTAGCAGGTAACACAAAAGATGCTCACTGATAAAAGTATGGCTTTGGTATACATATATTGAAAACAAATCTAGGCTAGAATTGTACATATCAAAAAACAATCTTTAAGAAATGTATGAGAGAGACACAGAGCATAACATGTATAGAGGCACGACAAATGCACATTGAAAGTATCAACACTCTAAAAGCTTACCAGAGATCATACTACTATATATTTATGCCGTATCCCTGTGATTCTCCAACTGATCTCTGAATCCCATTTCTAGTTTAACCCAGGGTGATTAAAACCTATATTGCAGGACGAAGAGCTACTGTATCCTGTCATATATCCTATCTACCCAGAAAAGAGGATAGGATTAAAGGTCTATTATCTCATCGTTCTCCTAACTGGCTCCATACTATTTAGGTCTAAGGAGGATTCAACAATGTTGATTTTAATGGGTGAGTCAAATTGATCGAGGGGGGGGGGGGGGGGGGGGGGCATTGGAACAGTTAGAAACAAATAAGTATCAGGTTCAAATATTGGGGAAACTACTCAAAGATTAACAGATTGGAGATGGCCTAATCCAAACAACTTTCACACAAACTAGTAAACTCTGATACTGAACTATGCCTTGATTAATCCTTATACCCAAATAACACATAAAAATCCGGAATTCTATAACAAATAGAACCTTACAACAGCTAAAATCATCCGCTAACAAACCGGCCAAAATACGCCTGCCAAGCCCTCCTCCATTGCAAAGAACAAAACTTAACCATCCGATTTTCATTACCCAGCATCTCTTAGAACAAAACAGCCCCCACTTAATTTCAGATAAATAAAACACAATGTTCGTTAGGAACAAGAAACTAACAAACGTTATACCAAAATTGGGTTGCTAATACAAAATTGAACTCCTAAAAAATACTTCGAAAAGTTAATTATTACCCCTAATTCTCAGCTACAACAACATAAACACAGCAGGAACAAATGCAACCCACGAATTTGAATATGTTTTTGACCATCAAGAAACCATAATTTAACGTAGAAACTCATCAAACAGCGATAATTAATGAGAGATTTTTACCTTGGAAAACTGCAGACCGACTTTTGCTTACTGGGATTTGATTATTGATCAAGCGAATGGGAATTGGGCTAGGTTTGGGATTGGGGATTTTTTGGGTCAAGGAAAAAGAAAGAGAAAAGATATATAGAGGAGGATTTGAGTACGGAACCGTAAAACCTTGTATTACCAGGACTGTTCATTCCTCAATCCGCGTTTGGAGATGGAGAAATTCTATTTAGATTTTTTTTCTTCTTACGTTCTATTTTACTCTGTAAATTACTGTTTATGCAAGTGAAAAAATGGGCGTGAAACTTAAAAAAAAAAAAAATGTATTTAGACTTTCCCTGGGAGATGTCTTCCGTTTCCCTGAATTGAGGGTTTTTTTTTTTTACAAATTTACCCCCTCGTCTGACTCTGACAGTCTACGACTCGGAGTCTCTGAGTCAATGGCCGTTTTGAGAGTTTAAATTGTGAAAGGAATAAAAAAATTTGGTTGTCTGATTACAGGAAAGGTCAGAGGATAAAAACGAGAAAGAAAAAATAAGTTAACATCCCTTCTAATTATCTTGTATGCTTATAAGTTTTTCTAAATAAAAGGATATTTTTAGCTTATAACAAGAAGCAAATTTGGTTGCAAGCCCACAAACTTGCAAGCCAACAAACTTCCAATCTTGTATCTCACCAGGGCCAATGCCCAACAAATTGCTTCTGTCTCTTCAAGATTGTTGGAAGCTGGATTAAGAATGGCAATAGATACTCTATAAACGGATATTCAACACTACTCAACCCGATTAAGTAAAATTAGAGTAGTATATAATTGAGTTTAAGTAGCGTTCGGGTATTAAAACTATTACCCGTCACGGATTTGGGTAGTTATCTTAGGGTGCTTATTACTTGAATCCGATTATAAATAATAATTTATTAATATGATATTTATATTTTTATATATAAATTATTTATTAGTAATGTTGTATTTAATTAAATTAATTCATTAAATATTATAGTTATGATTTTTAGGAGTTAAATTAAATTTATTAATTTAACTTTTTAAAATAAGTGTTTGCTCTATAGGCTATACCGAGAGGGAGGGGTTGAATCAGTTTTTAACTACCCTAAGCTCGTTTTGCGATTTTTCTAAATTCTCTAGCTTATTTGATTATTTTCTAAGTTCTCTAAGCTAAGCAAGCATGCAATTCAAGTTCAATGCAATAAACATAATATAATCGCAAGTAAATAAAGAGTAGGGAGAGAGAGATTTACACAATCGATTTATAGAGGTTCGGCTACCTTGCCTACGTCCTCTACCTTGAGACGCTCCCAAGGATTTTCCCAAATTCACTATCCTTGAATTTATTACACTCCCTCTTTTTCTAGGCTAAAGAGAAACCTCTCTCTTTTTCTAGGCTCAAGAGAAACCTCCCTCTTTTTCTTAGGCTAAAGAGTAACCTCCCTCTTTTTCTTAGGCTAAAGAGAAACCTCCCCTTTTACAAGGAATGAGTGTGTTTACAAATTGTGTAATCAAAGAAGGGCTTCTAGATAGGCAAGTGATTACAATGTTTAAGCACAAGGAAAAAGCCTATACAAGATTTGTGCTATTCTATACAAAGAATATGAGAATGATGGAAGATGAAGACTTTGTAGCTCTTGATTTGTTGTTGAGGCTTGAGGAAAATGAAGAAGATGATGAATAGAATTTCTGAGCAGTTCTTCTTCCTTTCTTTAGCTTCTAAGCCTCTATTTATAGTCCCTTGGATGTATTCTAGCCGTTGGGTGGAGCCAAAACTTGAATATGACTGTTGTCTCACAAAAACTAGCCGTTACAGGCTATTTTCGGGCAAAGGGATCGATCCCTTCCCATAGGGCATCAATCCCTTCATTCCAGATTCGATTATTCTAGGCTGAGGGACCTTTTCTTGCATTGGGGTGCTTACTGCCAAAAGGGGGTCGATCCCTTCCTTTAGGGGATCGATCCCATTCCTCCAGAAAGCCTATTTCCTGCACTTTTGGTTTAGAAATGATGTGACCTTTGATCCTAATCCAACCTAAAACATTTTGACATTTTTGTGGGAGTTTTTCTTGACTTTCTCTAATGAAAACATGGTCCAAAAATTCATCGAGTAATTTTCTAAAATATTCAAGACATTTTATAAAGTATTAAGACCAATAAGGATGTATCATTAAATTATGGTCTTAATGTTTGATATGTTCACTTGAAAATGGATTGAGAAAATCATGTGTGATAAGGCAAATTTACAATATGAATTAAAACATTAAAGCTTACTTAAGCTTTTGTCATTTCAAAATATATATGGCAATTTAAAGCTAACAATCTCCTCCTTTTTGATATGACAAAACTTAATGTAAATTTGCTTTGAAAATTCTTAAATAAAATACTCCCCCTCAAATAAAGCAGGATTTTATAAAGCTCCCCTTTAATATAAGCATGGGTTTTGAAAATGAATTTTCAAACTATTTCTCCCCCATTATCTCTCCCCTTTAATATCTCTCCCCTTTAATATCTCTCTCTCCCCCTTTTTGTCATAGCAAAAAGAAGGAAAAAATAATAAAAAATATGCTCCCCCTAAAATCATGGCTATGTGAGAAGAGATAAAAATATGCTCCATCCAACAAGAAACATATTAGTACATGGGACTCATAGCACAAATAAATAAGTCAATATCCATTAAGAGTATGAAATATTCATGCAAAGAATATGACTTATGATCCTATACCAATTGTTTCTAAATAATTTTGCAATAAGTTCTCAATTGGTAAGAAATGAAGCAAGTTGAGTATAAATATCTACTAAGGTCTATGACTTGCTTATTTCAATCCTATTAAGCACCTAAGTGTATCAATTGTTCTCTAAAGTCCAACTAAGGTGCATGTCAATACATCATGATTATGAGCTAAAATTATATTACATATCATATGCATGTGCTCATAAATCATTTTCAAGAAATATTGTGCCTAGAATTAAGATATATAGCAATTAACTACAAATTCTAGTACACAAGAGTTTCATGCAAAAATATCCTAAGAGAATTCTTCTCTATTTGTCATTTCAAACTAAAGAGCACAAGAAGAATTGTCAATTTAAAGCTCATAGCAATTGGCAATTTAGTTTTGGCTTACCAATTGTTGAAAATATGGTTGCCAATGATACTAATTGTTATTTCAATCTAAATACCAATTGTTACTACTGGTTGACTTAGTCATTTTGCATGAATCCAATATTTGTGTGTAGTGTGATCATGTTAAGAAAATAATCATTCTAAATATGCAAGAACACAATCACACCAAATTATACCATATGGAAGATTCAAACAAACAAGGTATTCAAGCAAACACATTTTCTTCCATGGTTTTAAGCACAAAAATCCTATGCTCATTTTCCAATTCAAGTCCTTAACCAATTATGAGCAAGGAAAGATTCAACATTAGGAATAAATGCATGGATATCAATCAAGGTAAATTTGTTCAAGTTTGCATTTATCTTTTGAATGTTGGTGTGGTCATTAAAGCCCAAGTTCTTTAATAATTTGGCCATAAAAGAATTTTAAGTTCATGGATGATAAAGTTTCATGCATTTGAACATTTAGGATTCATTTACCATCACAAATTATAGGCCAATGACCATTACCAATTGTTGAATTTACATTTGGAATCAATCCACTAGATATAATTATCATGAAACCTAGTGTGGAATGATAAGTCAAGCTAAGAGACATAATCCTATAAGCATGCTTGACTAAGATGAACAAAAAAGGAATGAAGAAGATTCATTATGCACTAGTTCATCAATTTCTAAAATATATCCATAAATTCTTGAAATATTTCTCAAAATTATGTTTAAGCATTCATTGAAAGTATATTTCAAGATTATTTCAAGATTCATGAATGTTTTCAACAGGAAAAATGATTTTGCACTTGTGAGCTGAAGAAAAATGATATTAATTGTTGAAAGTGATACCATTTGTTGGAAATGATACAAATTGATGGAGTTGAGGCATGATATTAATCAATAATGGATTTTCATGTTGTAAAGATCATCAAAAAGAAGTTAAAACAATGAATTTTAAGTTGAGAAGAAAGAAGATATCAAGAAAGTGAAAAATCCTTCTCAAATTTGGTTGAAAAAGTACAGAAAACCCATTTTGGCCTGGGGGGATCGATCCCTAGAGGATGGGGGTCGATCCCTTAACTCCAGAATGCAGATTTCCTGCATTCTGCTCAAGGGGGATCGATCCTGCTTGTTGAGGGATCGATCCCTCATCCTGTTTCTACAGTTTTTGACAGAAAATCCAACCTTTGAGGTACCAAAACTTCGTTTTTGAGTATTTTAAGTCCAAGTAAGGGTTTAAACATTTGTAAAACATGATTTTGGACTTGTATGAATGAAAAACATGAATGAAAAACCATTTTACAAAATATTTTGCAATTTTGGAAGAATTTACACAATAAAATGCATTTTTGACCTCAAAGGAGGTTATTTTGAGAGTTAAGCATATTTTGACAAAACTAAAGCATTAGAAACCACAAATATGCCAAAACAAACTTGTTCACATAGATTTTAAGTACATATAACATCAAATCATCATACTTGTGAACATTATGCCATGATTTCCAACATACAAGTTCTTCATTAATGCACATGACATGACATTTTGCATATATGACATATTTGGCAATTTGAGGCAAGTAAATACATTATCAACACATAGAAGACTTGCTCAAAATGCAGAAATCCAATAATCATTTCAAAATCATAAATCATGCTTTTCATTCAATGCATCAAGTACTATTCATCAAACATTCAAAGATCATTGTCATGCCTTTTTGTTCAATTATTCAACTCACAATGCATCAAGAATCATTAACCAAATTTCTCATCAAAGCACAAATAACAAATAAAAGTTTTAAGGAGTAAAAAATTAAGCTTACAAAAACTCCTTTGCTTGAGTATGCTTTGCCTTGAATTGTTGAGTCCACCTTGAGCCATCCTTTGAAGAATTGTTGTGATGGATCCTCAAGCTTTTCCTTTTTCTCATTAGCACAAGCAATCTCCATAAAGGTGTGTAGAGCATTCAAACTCCATTGTTTCATTGTATTTGCATGCTCTAACACTCCTACAACAAACAAATTTATTCATGCTTTGGTACCTAAATTTTCTTGGGTCCATGAAGTTAGTGCAAACAATTTTTGATCCTTTTGGGATCCATTTCAAGCACAATTCATCGTTATTTATTGCATGCTTTGGCACCCACATTTTTCTAACTACTTTTCCTCCAAAAATAGTTTTTCTATATGTGCATGCTTGTGAAGAGTGGCCTATCCTATTGCATAGTGAGCATGTGAGGATGTATCATGCATAGAATTTTTGCTCACTAGGAAGTTCTTAAGATGAGTTTCTTTTTGTTTTGCATTATAGCCTAACCCATCTTTGTCAAAGAAGGCTCTTTAGGTCTCTAGCATGTGATCTAATTTTTGTTGACCCATATAGAACCTAATAAATGAGTTATGCAAATTTGTATTCTTTTCATTCAACTCATTTATCTCTAAGTTAGCCTCTTCTAATTTCTTTTGAAATTCTAACTTAGCATTCAATAGCTCATCATTTTCCATTTTTAATTTTGTAATCATTTTCTTGTATTTTGAGTTCATGCATTCAAATTCACTAGCTAGTTTATTAAAGGCATTTTGTAAATCGTCATAGGAATGGTCATTACATTCACTAGAGCTAGGTTTCTCCTTTTCATCCTCAATAGTCAAGGAGCTAGGATTTGCTAATTTATCTTTAATGTCTTCTAATTTCTTTTCTAGCTCTAATTTCACCTTGGTGAGTTCATCATTCTTTGAGCCTAGATCTTTTATTTTCTCCTCCAACTCAAAATTAGTATTCATCAAAATTTCATTCTCTTTTCTAAATTTATTTAACTTTTTGTTATATTTTGCATGCATTAATTTATATTCATCACTTAGTTCATTAAATGCATCTTGAAGCTCATCAAATGAATATTCTTCTAAAGTTTGTGAGCTAATCTCAAAATCATCACCAAGAGCCATTTATGATCATTTTGCTCGATAAAGGTTAGTCTAAATTAATCTCGAGCCCAAGCTCTGATACCAATTGTTGGCTCTATAGGCTATACCGAGAGGGGGTGTGAATCGGTTTTTAACTACCCTTAAGCTCGTTTTGCGATTCTTCTAAATTCTATAGCCTCTTTGATTATTTTCTAAGTTCTCTAAGCTAGGTAAGCATGCAATCCAAGTTCAATGCAATAAACATAATATAATCGCAAGTAAATAAAGAGTAGGGAGAGAGAGATTTACACAATCGATTTATAGAGGTTCGGCTACCTTGCCTACGTCCTCTACCTTGAGATGCTCCCAAGGATTTTTCCAAATTCACTATCCTTGAATTTGTTACACTCCCTCTTTTTCTAGGCTAAAGAGAAACCTCTCTCTTTTTCTAGGCTAAAGAGAAACCTCTCTCTTTTTCTAGGCTCAAGAGAAACCTCCATCTTTTTCTTATGCTAAAGAGTAACCTCCCTCTTTTTCTTAGGCTAAAGAGAAACCTCCCCTTTTACAAGGAATGAGTGTGTTTACAAATTGTGTAATCAAAGAAGGGCCTCTAGATAGGCAAGTGATTACAATGTTTAAGCACAAGGAAAAAGCCTATACAAGATTTGTGCTACTCTATACAAAGAATATGAGAATGATGGAAGATGAAGACTTTGTAGCTCTTGATTTGTTGTTGAGGCTTGAGGAAAATTGTTAGCTTTAAATTGCCATATATATTTTGAAATGACAAAAACTTAAGTAAGCTTTAATGTTTTAATTCATATTATAAATTTACCTTATCACACATGATTTTCTCAGTACATTTCAAGTGATCATATCAAACATTAAGACCATGATTTAATGATGCATACTCTTATTGGTTTTAATACTTTGTAAATGTTTTGAATATTTTAGAAAATCACTTGATGAATTTTTGGACCATGTTTTCATCAGAGAAAGTCAAGAAAAACTCCCACAAAAATGCCAAAATGTTTTGGGTTGAATTAGGATCAAAGACCACATCATTTCTAACCCAAAAAAGTGCAGGAAATAGCTCTCTAGAAGCATGGGATCGATCCCATATGGAAAGGGATCGATCCCTTTTTGGCAGAAGCACTCCAATGTGTGAAATGTAGGAAAGGATCGATCCTTTTGGTGAAAGGATCGATCCCTTTATGCCAGAAAGCCCCCAATGGCTAGTTTCTGTAAGACACAACGGCTAGCTTCTGTTTTGGCTCCAACCAACGTCCACAAACCATCCAAGGGACTATAAATAGAGGCTTAGAAGCTAAAGGAAGCAAGAGGAACTACTCAGCAACTCCAAAACTCATTTTCCTCAAATCCACAAGCCTCAAACAACAAATCAAGAGCTACAAAGTCTTCATCATCTATCATTCTCTTATTCCTTGTAGTGCTTAGCACAAATCTTGTATAGGTTTTCATTGTGCTTAATTTCTGTAATCACTTGCCTACCTAGAGGCCCTTCTTTGATTACTTTATTTGTATCCCATCATTCCTTGTAAAGGAGAGGTTTCTCTTAAGCTTAGAAAAAGAGGGAGGTTTCTCTTTAGCCTTAGAAAAAGAGGGAGGTTTCTCTTGAGCCTAGAAAAAGAGAGAGGTTTCTCTTGAGCCTTGAAAAGAGGGATTGTAAAGACAAATTCAAAGATAGTGAATTTTGGGAAAATCCTTGGGAGCGTCTCAAGGTAGAGGACGTAGGCAAGGTAGTCGAACCTCTATAAATCGATTGTGTAAATCTCTCTCTCCCTACTCTTTAATTACTTGCAATTATATTGTGCTTATTGAATTGAATTTATATTGCATTATTGAATAGCCTAGAGAACTTAGAAAATATTCATATAGGCTAGAGAATTTAGAAGAATCGCAAAACGAGCTTAAGGGTAGTTAAAAACCGATTCACCCCCTCTCGGTATAGCCTATAAGAGCCAACAATTGGTATCAGAGCTTGGGCTCGAGATTGATTTAGACTAACCTCTATCAAGCAAAACGATCTAAAATGGCTCACTTGAATGTAGGCACACCCTTAGGAGAAGAGGGACAATCATTAGTTAGACCTCCACTCTTCAATGGTGAGAGTTATTCATATTGAAAAACTAGAATGATGTTATTTGTACAATCAAATGATTATGAAGTGTGGAGAATTATAGTGAATGGTCCTAAAATTCCCATAAAGAAAGTAGATGGAAAAGATGTCCATAAGAGTGAGGATGAGTGGGACACAAATGACATGAGATTGGCACAAATGAATGCCAAGGCTATGCACACCCTCTTTTGTGCTTTAGGTCCAAATGAGTATAATAGAGTCTCCTTATGTGAGAATGCTAAACAAATATGGGATAAATTAGCCATCACACATGAAGGGACAAATCAAGTTAGAGAGACCAAAGTAGGAATGCCCACACATGATTATGAGCTATTTAGGATGAAAGAAAATGAGTCCATTAGCGAAATGTTCACTAGGTTTAATGATATAATTAATGGACTTAAGGCTCTAGGCAAGGCTTATTCTAATGTTGAAATGGTAAAGAAAATTTTAAATAGCTTGCCTAAGTGATGGGAGGCAAAGGTAACCGCAATAGAAGAATCTAAGGATCCAAATACCTTGTCTCTAGATGAGCTTATAGGCTTCCTACTTACATATGAAATGAAAATGAAAAGAAATGAAGTGCCATCAAAGAAAGTAGGGGTTGCACTTAAGTCTTCCACTCATGAGGTCCTTGAAGATGATAGTGATGAGAGTGGAAATGAGGAAAAGAAGGAAATGGCAATGTTTGCCAAAAGATTTAATAGGTTCATGAGAATGAAGGAAAAAGAAAATAATAGGAAACATCAAAGAGGGGAGTCAAGTAGAAGAGAAAAGGACCCATTAGTGTGTTATGAGTGTAATGAACGGGGTCATACTAAGTTAGATTGCCCCTTACTTAGGAAGGAAAAGGATAGGAAACCTAGGAAGAAAGCATTTGTGGCTGCATGGAGCGATAGTGATAGCTCCGATGAGGAAAACATAGATAATGAGGTAGCCTACTCATGCTTTATGGCTATTAGTGACGATGAGGCTAGCTCTAGTTCTAGTGAAAATAATGATTATACCTTTAGTGAACTACAAAATGCCTTCGATGATTTAGCAAATGAATTTTAATGCATGAACTCCAAATATAAGAAATCATTGCTAAATTAAAAATAGAAAATGAAGCCTTGACTAATACTAAGCTAGAATTTGAAAAGAAATTAGAAGAGGCTAACTTAGAGATAAATGAGTTGAATGAAAAGAATACAAATTTGCATAACTCATTTACTAGGTTTTATATGAGTCAACAAAAGCTAGATCATATGTTAGAGACCTAAAGAGCTTTCTTTGACAAAGATGGGTTAGGCTATAATGCTAAACAAAAAGAAACTCATCTAAAGAATTTCCTAGTCAGCAAAAATTATGCGCATGATACATCTCTCAAATGCTCACTATGCAATAGAATAGGACACTCTTCACAAGCATGCACTTATAAAAAAACTACATTTAGAGGAAGAGTTGTTAGAAAAATGTGGGTGCCAAAGCATGCTATAAATAATGATGATTTGGGCTTGAAATGGATCCCAAAAGGATCAAAAATTATTTGCACTAACTCTCATGGACCCAAGAAAATTTGGGTACCAAAGCATGCATAAATTTGTTTGTTGTAGGAGTGTTAGAGCATGGGAATTCAATGAAACAATGGGGTTTAAATGCTTTACACACCTTTATGGAGATTGCTTGTGCCAATGAGAAAAAGGAAAAGCTTGAGGATCCATCACAACAATTCTTCAAAGAATGGCTCAAGGTGGATTCAACTATTCAAGGCAAAGCTTTCTCTAGCAAAGGAGTATTGTAAGCTTAATTCTTTACTCCTTAAAAACTTTTATTTGATTATTTGCACTTTGATGAGAAACTTGGTTAATGATTCATGATGAATTCTGATTGAGCAAAAAGACATGATAATTAATAGTTCTTGAGGTATTGGATGATTGGATGAAAGGCATGATTTATGATTTTGAAATGATTATTGGATTTCTGCATTTTGAGCAAGTTTCCTATGTGTTGATAATGTATTTACTTGCCTCAAATTGCCAAATATGTCATATATGCAAAATGCCATGTCATGTGCATTAATGAAGAACTTGTATGATGTAAATCATGGCATGTTGTTCACAAAATGTATACTTTGATGATATATGTGCTTAAAACCTATGTGAACTAGTTTGTTTTGACATATTTATGAAATTCAATGCACTGGTTTTGCAAAACAAGCATAACTCTCAAAATGACCTCCTTTGAGGCCAAAAATGCATTTATTGGTAAAAATCCTTCCAAAATTGCAAAATATATTGTTAAATGGTTTTTGATTCATGACTTTCATTCATACAAGTCCAAAATCATGTTTTATAAATGTTTTAACCCTTACTTGGACTTAAATTACTCAAAAATGGAGTTTTGGTACCTCATAAGTTCAATTTTCTGTCAAAACAACTGCAGAATCATCAGGAAACATATGAAGGATCGATCCCCCCCCCCCAAAGGGATCGATCCCTCAGGCCAGAAAGGGCTTTTCTGCACTTTTTCAACTTAATTTGAGAAGGATTTTTCACTTTCTTGATACTTTCTCTCTTTTCAACTTAAAATTCATTGTTTTAACTTCTTTTTGATGATCTTTAAACTATGAAAATTCATTTTTCATTGATATTATGCCTCAACTTCATCAATTTGTATTATTTCCAATAATTGGTATCACTTTCAACAATCAATATCATTTTTCTTGAGCTCACAAGTGCAAAACAAGTTTTCTTATTAAAGATGGTCTTGAATTACATAAATCTTGAAATAATCTTGAAATATATTTTCAATGAATGCTTAAACATAATTTTTGAGATTTATTTCAGTGATTTGTGTATATATGTGAGAATTTGGTGAACTTGTGCATAATGACTATTGATCATTTCTTTTGTTCATCTTAGTCAAGCATGCTTATAGAATTATGTCTCTTAGCTTGACTTATCTATTCCACACTAGGTTTCATGATAATTATACATCTAGTGGAAGAATAATTAAAACTTGACCTTAAGGATTGATTTCAAATGTAAATTCAACAATTGGTAAAAGGTCATAATTTTTCTTGGCCTACAATGTGTGATGATAAATGGATCCTAAATGTTCAAATGCATGAAACTTTATCATCCATGTACTTAAATTTTTTCTTATGGCCAAATTAGTAAAGAACTTAGGCTTTAATGACAACTCCAACTATTGATATACATGCATTGTATCTTGAGTGTTTTGATGTTGAACATGCATGTTTGCTTAAGTTGAATCAATAATCATGCCTATGAGATGAGAATAGTTGTTTTCATGATATAATGTGCTTAACCTCACTCATAGCTTATGGATTTTGATGATAAAATATATTTTAGCTTGATAATATTGATTCACTTAGGTGAAGCCATTTTAGTTAAAATAGCATATACCCTCTAGAACGTTAAATGGTGATAACAACTAGGGATATGGCTCATAATTGATTAAAATGATAATTTTGAATCTTTCCTTGCTCATAATTGGTTAAGGACTTGAATTGGAAAATGAGCATAGGATTTTTGTGCTTGAAACCATGGAAGGAAATGTGTTTGCTTGAATACCTTATTGTTGAATCTTCCATATGGTATAATTTTGTGAATATGGATTAATACTCTATGATAGTGTGCTAATGATTAATTGATCCATATGCATATTTGATGATGTGTGTTGTGTTCTTGCATATTTAGAATGACTATTTTCTTGACATGAACACACTACACATAAATATTGGATTCATGCAAAATGTGTAAGTCAACCATTAGTAACAATTGGTATTTAGATTGAAATAACAATTAGTATCATTGGCAACCATATTTTCAACAATTGGTAAGCCAAATCTAAATTGCCAATTGGTATAAGCTTTAAATTTACAATTCTTCTCATGCTCTTTAGTTTGAAATGACAAATAGAGAAGAATTCTCTTAGGATATTTTTGCATGAAACTCTTGTGTACTAGAATTTGTAGTTAATTGTTATATATCTTAATTCTAGGCACAATATTTCTTGAAAATGATTTATGAGCACATGCATATGATATGTTATATAATTTTAGCTCATAATCATGATGTATTGCCATGCACCTTAGTTAGACTTTATAGAACAATTGTTATACTTAAGTGCTTGCTTAATTTCTTACCAATTGAGACCTTATTGCAAAATTATTTATAAACAATTGGTTTAGGATCATAAGTCATATTCTTTGCTGAATATTTCATACTCTTTGTGAATATTGACTTATTTATTTGTGCTATGAGTCTCATGTACTAACATGTTTCTTGTTGGATGGAGCATATTCTTTTATCACTTCTCACATAGCCATGATTTTAGGGGGAGCATATTTTTTATTATTTTTTCCTTCTTTTTGCTATGACAAAAAGGGGGAGAGATAGATAGTAAAAGGGAGAGATATTAAAGGGGGAGAGATAATGGGGAGAAATAGTTTGAAAATTCATTTTCAAAACCCATGCTTATATTTAGGGGGAGCTTTATAAAATCCTGCTTTATTTGAGGGGGAGTATTTTATCAAAGAATTTTCAAAGCAAATTTACATTAAGTTTTGTCATATCAAAAAGGGGGAGATTGTTAGCGTTAAATTGTCATATATATTTTGGAATGACAAAAACTTAAGTAAGCTTTAATGTTTTAATTCATATTGTAAATTTGCCTTATCACACATGATTTTCTCAATACATTTCAAGTGATCATATCAAACATTAAGACCATGATTTAATGATGCATACTCTTATTGGTCTTAATACTTTGTAAATGTTTTGAATATTTTAGAAAATCACTTGATGAATTTTTGGACCATGTTTTCATCAGAGAAAGTCAAGAAAAACTCCCACAAAAATGCCAAAATGTTTTGGGTTGAATTAGGATCAAAGAGCACATCATTTCTAACCTAAAAAGTGCAAGAAATAACTCTCTGGAAGCATGGGATTGATCCCATATGGAAAGGGATCGATCCCTTTTTGGCAGAAGCACTCCAATGCGTGAAATGAAGGAAAGGATCGATCCCTTTGGTGAAAGGATCGATCCTTTATGCCAGAAAGCCCCCAACGGCTAGTTTATGTGAGACATAATGGCTAGCTTCTGTTTTGGCTCCAACCAATGTCCACAAACCATCTAAGGGACTATAAATAGAGGCTTAGACACTAAAGGAAGCAAGAGGAATTACTCAGCAACTCCAAAACTCATTTTCCTCAAATCCACAAGCCTCAAACAACAAAACAAGAGCTACAAAGTCTTCATCATCTATCATTCTCTTATTCCTTGTAGTGTTTAGCACAAATCTTGTATAGGTTTTCATTGTGCTTAATTTCTGTAGTCACTTGCCTACCTAGAGGCCTTCCTTTGATTACCTTATTTGTATCCCATCATTCCTTGTAAAGGGGAGGTTTCTCTTAAGCCTAGAAAAAGAGGGAGGTTTCTCTTTAGCCTTAGAAAAAGAGGGAGGTTTCTCTTGAGCCTAGAAAAAGAGGGAGGTTTCTCTTGAGCCTTGAAAAGAGGGATTGTAAAGACAAATTCAAAGATAGTGAATTTGGGGAAAATCCTTGGGAGCGTCTCAAGGTAGAGGACGTAGGCAAGGTAGCCGAACCTCTATAAATCGATTGTGTAAATCTCTCTCTCCCTACTCTTTAATTACTTGCAATTATATTGTGTTTATTGAATTGAATTTATATTGCATTATTGAATAGCCTATAGAACTTAGAAAATATTCATATAGGCTAGAAAATTTAGAAGAATCGCAAAACGAGCTTAAGGGTAGTTAAAAACCGATTCACCCCCCTCTCGGTATAGCCTATAAGAGCCAACAAAAATGAAGAAGATGATGAATAGAATTTCTGATCAGTTCTTCTTCCTTTCTTTAGCTTCTAAGCCTCTATTTTTAGTCCCTTGGATGTATTCTAGCCGTTGGGTGGAGCCAAAACTTGAATATGACCGTTGTCTCACAAAAACTAGTCGTTGGCAAAGGGATCGATCCCTTCCCATAGGGGATCGATCCCTTCCCATAGGGGATCGATCCTTTCATTCCAGATTCGATTATTCTGGGCTGAAGGACCTTTTCTTGCGTTGGGGTGCTTACTTCCAAACGGAGATCGATCCCTTCCCTTAGGGGATCGATCCCATGCCTTCAGAAAGCCAATTTCTTGCACTTTTGGGTTAGAAATGATGTGACCTTTGATCCTAATCCAACCCAAAACATTTTGACATTTTTTTGGGAGTTTTTCTTGACTTTCTCTAGTGAAAACATGGTCCAAAAATTCATCAAGCAATTTTCTAAAATATTCAAGACATTTTATAAAGTATTAAGACCAATAAGGATGTATCATTAAATTATGGTCTTAATGTTTGATATGTTCACTTGAAAATGGATTGAGAAAATCATGTGTGATAAGGTAAAGTTACAATATGAATTAAAACATTAAAGCTTACTTAAGTTTTTGTCATTTCTAAATATATATGGTAATTTAAAGCTAACAATAAGTTATTTTAAAATTGATTTTAAATTTAAATTTGAAAGTCAAACTTTGACTTAATATTGAGTATTTAACGGATTCAGATAGTTAAACTGGTATTTTTTATTTCATAGGGTTAGGGTTCGGGTAATACAAATAAAAATAATCAGGTAGTTAATCAGGTTCAAATATTATAAAAACTAATTGGGTTCGGATTTGGGTACAGGTTTCTCAAAATTAGCGAGTTCTCAACCCATTTACATTCCTAAGCTAGATTTTGACCTTGATGATGCAATCGAATGGGATGGAATTCTTAAAATGAAAGTGGCCATCCACTTTTAAAGACTAGTGTCAATCTCTAGAGAAGGGGTAAGTCCTCATTATGGGTTCTATTTAAGTATGAGTGACTCCTAGATTTTTGTTACCATTGTGGACGATTGGGACATATGGTTAAAGAATGTTATTACATCCACGATGGGAGGAGGAAGATCTTTTATGGCCACTGGTATAAGCTTAATCAAGGAAGCTACCAAAAGGCAAAGAAGGGATAGAGAGAAGGAAGAAGAAGTGCGTCAGTTGACAACAGAGGGAAGGCGCGTGAATAGGGGAAAACAATCTATCATCCCAACTATAGGGACAAAAGAAGTTAATGTTGAAGAGATAGAAAGGAGGTGTTATGGTGTAAATGAGGAGTCAACAGGTATAAAGATGATGGAAATATGCCAGCACAAAGGGAACATTTTGACATACGAGGATAAGGCTCTGCACTATAGTCAAAATGCCTTGGAATACTAAGTGGAGGGACCTAATTTGGAGGTTGGGAGGCCCAATGAAGATAACCTACGAAGAGGCCCAAAGAGAAGAAGAGATGATGAAGACTCGGACTGTCACGCTTCAATTCATTATTATCGAAACTAACATTTTCCATTTTCACTTAGTTGGTTGGGCTGTGCTCAATGTCATCCCTCTTAGCTAAATCAATGTTGAACTATTTAGATTGGTTCCAGTGCAATCATTTACATTACATATTTATTCTTTTCTTACATTCCCATCTCAATTACATAAAGTCAAGTTAAAGTACTTCTTAACTATACTCGAATAAACCACTTCAACTATACCAATATCCAAGACTATAATTCACACTTACATTCCTTGAGTTTACTTTTTGCATCCCTTTACACACTAAAGTACTATACAATAAATGTCTGAATACAATAAAGTAACTGTGCAATTATACTGCAAGGTACAATATCAAACCTCATAGGAATTCGCTCAAAATCCTTCTTTCTGCATGAAAGATATCTTGACCTTATACTGTACATGAATAAGAGATGTATATGAAAAAGTATCATGACTTATATACCACATATGATTATGTTTCTCCACATTGAAAGTGATATGAATTGATGCAGTACAAAGTGTACTTATTAGATGAAAAGTGACATGATTTGATATTGTGTCTGAACAAAATTTTCATAAGAAATGATATGACATGAGATTGATACGAGTGTAAATTGATACCATATGATGTCGGAGTTACAAATGATTCATTGTTGCATGACATAATATGGAATAATGACAAGATGATTGAAAAATGGTTGATTGGTTATAATCAAAGGCCAATGTGATAGATAGGTGCTAAAACGTGGATAATGAGGTATTTCGTAATACCCTTTTTTATTGATATCTTAAACTCTTGTTCACTTAGAAACCTTTAGGACATGATATGATCTGCTTGATAAACGATTACAAAGTGAATATGATATAAGAATCTTTACCTAAAGGTTTCATGCATTTGCATTAGAACAGTATAAGTCTAACTCTGCACTTATATAAATGACTTACTGAGCCTTCACTCATTAAACGAGAACTATTTTTCAGATTGATCCAAGGGACATGTTGGACGGTTCTGGTGATTTGATAGTGTCTTAACTCTTGAAGTCCATGTTGTTGAATATCTTGGTATAGTAATATTTCTGCTCTATATGCTTTTATTTTCAGGCAATACTTGTACAGTACTGTAGGATGGGATGTAAACTAGGATAATGAGTAGTTGATGTAATATTCTGATATTATATGATATGTGTGTGGTGATTAGTAGTGGATACAAGAGCTGTTGAAGTGATAGACATTTGGTGAATATAATGTGGGCTGTGGGAA
Source organism: Heritiera littoralis (assembly GCA_031772115.1). NCBI lineage: Eukaryota > Viridiplantae > Streptophyta > Magnoliopsida > Malvales > Malvaceae > Heritiera > Heritiera littoralis. The sequence continues at coordinate 5,989,685 of JAPDPK010000009.1, forward strand.
ATGTTCTATTATATTGTGATGTTTTACAGGTAGTTAACTGGGGAAATCTCAAAATATAAGGGGGATATTTTCAATCTGTTTCTAAGAAATAGTAAGTTATGGACTATAAATGATCTTTCCCTACCTCAGAGAGTAATTTAAATCATAATTGAATTAAAGAATGAATGAAAATGATTTAGTGACTGCATTGACACCGAATACAAACTGTAAAATGAAAAGGAAAAATTTAGTTTGCAAATTTCTTAACTGGAATAAGTGTAAGCACCAAGTAAACGTCATGGCCATCGAGTCGTGACAGGGATAAGTGAAGTGCTTTAAAGCATCCATTTGTACTCAACTTAGTTATCTAATTGATTATAGTATCCTTTCCGATAAGGTGCCCAAAATCGTTTGTTTACTGTTTTTGTGCATGTAAGAGCATGTTTTTAAGATACTTGTATATAGTTATGTATAGTATCAGCTCTATTATATATATTTCTTACTGGGCATAAGCTCATCCTCCCTTATTCTCCTTTTAGATTATTTGCAGTGGTTCTCTACCTTACTTAAGAAGACTTTCTGTTTTGGGTATCCCTCATAGGGTTTCATTTTTCGTTGAGGTATACAACTTTCTTTTATGTGTTCAGACCATATATATACAGTACTACTTTATGTAAAATAATACTTGGGATGTAAACTGAACTTAGAAGACTATATGTAAATTTAGAGTTGTTGTATATTCATATATACATATACACACACACACACATACATACATACATATATATATTGGGACTATTGTGAATAGAAAATGGATTATTTATTATGCGAGTGAAGACATTGCAGAGAGCTTAACAAAATATAAGTAAAACATAAAGAATAAGTACTGTTTTAGGTGTAATTTGGTACGTGACAAATATAACATAATATAATTTTAAGTTTAAAAATACTAAATATTTTGAATAATTGGTCAACTAATTACCTTAATTTTATATTTGTTTTGTTTTTGGTTTGTACATAAATCATAATATTAACATTATTACATTAAATAATCGTACTCGTACACACTAATTAATCAAATATCTCATTAAAAATTAAGAACGTTGAATTAAACAAGTTATATGCACCAGTTGATATTATATTATAAATAATAACTATATTTGATATAATCATATCATATACAGTTATAAACTAATCGAGTATTAATTTTTTCATATTTACATTAACATAATAATATTATATATACACCAATTGATCGAATATCTAATTAAAATGTTAAATAGTAGATATTACAAAATTAATTAATATAATGCTGGTTATTTAATATAATTAATAATAATATTAAGAAAGTATAAAAACAAATTTATTAAAATTACCACTTACACAATAATACCATTATAGTTAGACCTGCTCAAGGGTCGGACTACTCACTCAAGCCGGAAGGCTCGCTCGATATTTGGTCGGGCTTGGACAAGAATATCTGATGCAATAACTGGGCTTGGACAAAATTTTTAGGCCCGTTTAAAAATGGGCCCGGTCCCATGCTTCGGGCCTGGCTTGATATTAATATATTATATTAGTTTATATTATTTTTTTATATATTTATTTAGCATAATATAATTTTATATATATAAAAAACATTATTGATTAATAAACATGATTATAAATATTTAATATGAAAATTAACATATAAATTTTGACAAATTAAATTAAAATTTAAAGGAATAAATAATAAAAAACAAATAATTAAATAATTAAAAATTTAAAAAAATAAAGAAAATTATATTTGGGCAGGTCGAGCTTGTAGCACAAAAACGAAAACGATCTTGGACAAAAAATTAGGCCCGATTTTGCGAGCTAGGTTGGGCTTGGGCATAAAGTAAATCTCTTATTACCTGTCATGGGCCCGGCCCGGCCCATGATCAGGTTGAATTATAGTATATCATTAAATTACATTTTAATTTACTATTAGAATTATTATTTTTATCCATACTTTAATTTTATATTTAATAGATAATAAAAAAATTATTTTTAATAAATACTTAATTCTATCAAAATAACACTTACACACTAAAAGATTACATAATTTATTCTTAAAAGACTATTATAATATAATATACAAATCATTATTATAAGATACCAAATTGTTTATTCATGTATAAGATTATTATAATATAATAAATAATTAATTACCATTAGCTTGATTTATTAATGTCTTTTGTTTTAAGGCTAAAAATAAAATATTAAAATGTTATAATTTATATTATAATCTATGATAATAGATTAGATTGAAATTGAAAACATACGTTTATATTAAGCTAAGAGTTGAATAATATGAAGATTTAAATAAAATGATCCATGTGAGATAATAAATGGATCATGGTGTTATTACAAATTTATCAATTATACTTGAGAATTAGAACTTTTTTAGAAAAAATTAGTGAAACATATTCAATTAAATTAATTAATTATCTTTTATAAATATAAAGTACTAAAATTAAACTCATAGAAAATTTATAATAATATAATATAATATTTTTACACTTTCATAAATCATAATTAGTTAACTAACCTCCAATTAAAAAGGATAAGAAAATAATTTAATTAAAAAAATAAACTCATAATATAATTTTAAATTTCTACAGTAAAGAATATGGTTTATATAAAATGATTATAGCACCTAGTCGATATAGACAAAAATAACTCATAAAATATTGTACTAATTATAACTTTAATATTCTATTAAATAATATATTCTATAACTTTAATATTCAATTAAATAATATATTCTATAGAATATAACATAATATAGTTTTAAATTTAAAAATACTTAATATTATGAATAATTGAACAACTAATTACCTCAATTTTATATTTATTTTGTTTTTGATTTGCACATAAATCATAATATTAAAATTATTACATTAAATATAATCGTACTCGTATACACTAATTAATCAAATATCTCATTACACTAATTATTCATATTTATGGTGTTTTAAATTAATTTTATTTAATAATTGAATTAAAAAGCTTCAATATTTATTTTGTTGATAATACATAATTGATATAATTGTATAATAAATAATAACTGTTTTCAAAATTTTAAAATTTTTAATTAAAAAAGTGAATCAATTATTTATTTATCTTTAAATAATAATCATATAATTATAATTCGAGATTTTTTCGGTTATAAATTTGGTTTTTTATGAGTTTCAGATCAGATTAGTCTCGATTTTAGATCGTATCAGGTTTAGGATGTGTTAGGTTCAAGTTGTGTCGGGTTCAGATTTTTTTGGGATTCAAATTTTTTCGGTTTCTGGCTTTTTTAGTTTCAGGCCTTTCACTTTTTTTGTCAATTTGGGCTAGTTCGGGTTTGGTCTTGGGTAGGTTTGAGCAGGTTTTCAAGTTCAAGCTAGCTTTTGTGTAACGTACCATTTACCTAAAATACTAATTAACTTTTTCCTTTTTCTCATTGCATTTTGGTTAGGCTGTTTGTCATGTCATTCCTTTTCATTTCATTTAATCACTTAAGTTAAAGGTAAATTCAATATCATTATATGTATTAACTGTTAAACATACTACAATTAATTTCCATTTCTATACATGTACCCAAATCTAACTGTTTTACATCTCCAAGTATAATACAAATATACAGCAAGTTATTGTACATGAAGTCTGAACACATAACTACAGTACAATATACCTTGAGCGACAACTAAAGTTCGCCTTAAGGGATACTGTCCAAAAATTGAGGAAGCACGAAACTCCTCGTCCAATGCATAAAAGCCTACTTAAAGTAATCTGTAAGGAAAAATAAAGGGGGAGGGGGTGAGCTTATGCCCAATAAGAAACATATATAAAAGAGTAGATACTATGCAACTATATGTAAAAATCCTACTTAGCTCAATGACAATATGTAAAACCAACAATGTTAATGATTTAAAAAGAAATGATTCTATAATCGGTTAGGGATACCATGCTGAGTATGGAAGGATACTTTAAAGTACCTCACTTGTCTTAGTTCCTAGGTCCGATTATAGGGAATATAAATGTATTTCTTAAAGAAGAAATTCATGCGTCTAAACTGAAGTTCTATTCATCCAAACTTCAATGAAAATGCTATGCATTATGAAATCATTCTCATTCAAAACCAATAAACAATAAAAGTCGTTAAATTTATATAAATGACCATAAAATACAGTATTTCATTTAAATAATCTCGTAATTTCATTTCTTTGGGTAGAAGCACTTCACTTCATTTGTGGAAAAACACGTAAAAGTTCTCATGCCTTTTCATTTCATTTTTAAGAAATAAATAAACATTTCATCTCATTTCATTTCATAAGACACTCAATGGAGATAGCCAACATCCCAGTAGAATCATGCTTATTAATTTTCCCATGAGGGATAGTTCTTTAAGACTAAAGGCCATAGTCAGTGGTCCACAAAGTGCACTAATCAAGTGACTACTGTGGTGCTGAAGACGTGATCAGTGTCAAATAGCCCATTTCATTCATTTCATTTATTTGCATGATTACCAAACGGTAACTACGGGAGCTAACAGTCTCAAAACGTTCATTTATCATTCATAAACATTTACATAAAACATTTCAATCCATTAAATCTTCAGTCAGTCCATAAACATTTAAAACAAATAGTAGTTACATGTCAAGTACAAAAATTTGGCAAATATTCTCAGTATGATAAACAAAGTTCAGAGTATTTTTCTTATGTTTGACGATGTGTCTAAAATACGCAAGAAATTGAAAACGTATAAAAATAGTTAAAAATCCAACCAAAAACTAAGTTATAAATTAATGCAGTCTTAAGGCCTAATATCTTACTCTCTCATTTCTTTCTTTTTTTTTTGTTCTTCCTATTTAGTTATTCCAAAATGATTTAGTACTAATGGTGCAAAAGAATTGAGTTTCGTTTTACGAAATTTCAGCAGCATAACAGCAGTAACTAGCTTAATGTCACGACCCGTGACCACATTTTTACCCTACTTATACACAACTTAACCGGTTGGGCTGTCTGCGATACTTCACTTGTACTGACTATTAATAAATTTTACATAATATTGTTTATATTATACACATCCCCTATTGTAACAAATCAGATAAGTAGTACTGTTGACGTGTCTAAATACAGAGAATAAATAATCATACCTCAAATAATCAGTCGGTCTGACACATTGTTCTTCGTGTACAGCCAGGATCCACAATCCACTGATTTCACATTCATCAAAACCTGAGATGTTGAAAATTAAGGGGTGAGCAAAACCACGGCTCAGTAAGAGAATTATATGCCTCACTTGATACTCAGCTTCCTATATGCTGAAAATCTTTTTCATTTTTCCTATGGGCTCTAGGCTCGCATGTAGGAAAGATACTACAGTCGGCTAGGGATCCGAATGGAGTAAGGTAGGTATTTTAGAATACCATACTTGTTACGGAACCTAGAAGCAACTGTAGAGAAAAAGTTTTCTTTTTGTTTTGAATTAATAAATCCTTTTCCTTTTTAATCTTTCATAATCTTTTTCATATTCCTTTCAAAATAATGCCTCTACGAAATAAAGCCTTTAAATAGAATAATTAATATCCGTATATTCCTTGAAAAGAATATTAGTTAAATCATCATCTTATTTCTTTAAAACTTATTTCATGTTTTAATGTACTCTCTTAATTAGTTCTGTCCGTTAAAAAGCAGAATAAGCTATTAAAATCTATATCATTCTTTGACATTTGTCGAATTCACGAATCACACTCACTTACTTATCGTCATAATATCCTACGATTTCTCATACTAACATCGGAACACGTGTAGCACTTAGTTCCCGAAGGACTCTAGAGGTGGCTCCCACGGTTCAATCATCGAGTCTCTGCTCGGTATGGCCTGTACTGAAACATCGGAACACGTGTAGCACTTAGTTCCCGAAGGACTCTAGAGGTGGCTCCCACGGTTCAATCATCGAGTCTCTGCTCGGTATGGCCTGTACTGAAACATCGGAACACGTGTAGCACTTAGTTCCCGAAGGACTCTAGAGGTGGCTCCCACGGTTCAATCCTCGAGTCTCTGCTCGGTATGGCCTGTACTGAAATATCGGAACACGTGTAGCACTTAGTTCCCGAAGGACTCTAGAGGTGGCTCCCACGGTTCAATCATCGAGTCTCTGCTCGGTATGGCTTGTACTGAAATATCGGAACGCGTGTAGCACTTAGTTCCCGAAGGACTCTAGAGGTGGCTCCCACGGTTCAATCATCGAGTCTCTGCTCGGTATGGCCTTTTCCGTTTGACATATTCCATGTCATGTAAAATATTTCCCTTTTTAACATGTCACCTATCATTTATGGATTTTAATATAGACGTTAATCTTGTCGTACTATAAACCCTGGAGGGTAAAGGACTAAACCGGTCAAATCTATGACCCTAATCTATATTGTCCTCGGTGGATCACGGATCAGGTGTCGACCGGGACTAAACATGTCACATATCATGTATCAGCATGATAAGAATACCAACCAGTCTCAAAACCGTATTTTTCATCAGAAAATACACCTTTATGGAATTTATATAATTATATAATTCCATGATATAAAACCATAAGGGTTATAATCCTTTAGTGAATATTGATAAAAATATCCATAAAAATATTCACTATGTTTCACTTCATCTTTCGTCTCGTAATTCGTGTAATTTTATCTATTTCGAGAATTTTCGGTGATTTCATTATCACCATTCTCGAATACATGAATACTCTAAAGTTCCATCTCATTATATTCATATTTTATGAAATTTAGAAATTTCCTCATGTCTAGTGATTTACTATCGAAATTCGGAAATAAATCATTTAATATGATTTTATAAAGTTTTTCTAAAATTTTCGGCAGCATAACGGCTGCCGATTCACTAACCTCCTGCACGGAAAATACAGTTTAAAATCTTTCAGCCAGTACTTCTTCCCAAATTATTTTCAGCAAATCATGTATCATAATAGTTTTCATAAAATAATTGCATAAAATATTTTAAATTAAATTATGCAGATTGAGTATCCTTACAGTGCTGCACATGCATCCCTTACCTTTTTCCGGGTCGGCGACTTCCGCTTATCGATCGCGCCCGCACTCCATTTCTCCCGATTCCTTATCTCGATTGCTGAAAATAATTTCTGGAATTAAAATTCTAATTTTTTTAGAATTTTTCATAATTTATTTAATTTTTTTCTGAAATTAAATTCTTGGGAAATTTCTTACCGAATTTGTAAAATCCCGGGTTGTCGAATTTCCGGGAATTTTCCGAATTCCCGAAATTTTCCTTTTTTTTTTTTTCCTTTTTTCTTCCTTTTTCTTCTTTTCTTTTTTTTTTTCTTTTTCTTTTTTTTTCTTTTTCTTTTTCCTTTTTCTTTTCTTTTTCTTTTCTTTTTTCTTCTTCCTTTCCCGGTCAAACCGGTTCAGACCGGTCCAGCTTCTTTCCTCGCCGTTCTTCGCCGGCGGCCGGTTCTCCGGCGGCTCGTTGGTCCCTCAGCTGGCCGGCGTCGAGGCGAAGCTGCCGGTGGTCTCAGCTTGGCCTGGATCGGCGGCACGGCGGCGGATCCACTCGATTTTGCCTCGGCTTCTTCTCCTCTTCGCCGGCGTTCCTCCACCGTCCATTGCGCGTCGGGTGACCTCCATCGTGTTCCTCTCCCTCCGGCGGTGCTTCAGTGACAGTGGCGGCCACCGATTTGGCCGCACCGCCGTCGACATTTTCCTTTTCTCTTCCGGCGTTTGCTTCTGTTTCCCGTTCGATTTTCCTCCGTTTCTTCACGCCGGCGTTGGCGTCGGCTTCCTCTTCCCTTGCCGCGTCGACGCTTCTTTTCCTTCTCCTCCTTTCCCTCTCCGGCGGCCGCTGACGGGGGCGGCTCTTCCGGTGACAGAATCGGGTTTCCCGATTCTGTCTTTTGTTTTCCTTTTTATTTCTTTCCTTTTTTGGTTTATTTGGTTTCCCTTTTTAGTATGTAACCTACTATATATTATACAATATATTATATATATAATATCTACCATATATTACACATATAATATTATTTCATATAAATTGTAATACAATATATTTTAGATATAAATTAATATATTTTACATTACAAAATACATGTCTAGTATATATATATATATGTACATTTATATATACTTAAAATTAAATAACATTTATATATATAAATTTATAAATGCTATAATAAAATATTTATACATATAAATTTTAATATAAAATAACATTTACTTTTCTTATATATTCATATACTTTTATTTAAAAAAATAATAATATATATATTTCATATATATATATGTATACCTGTACATATATATTTATAATTATATAAATGCATTTTATAATATACACATGTATTTGTTTGAGACAAATAGTATATATTTCATTTTTAATAATACTAATATTCATATACATACATATGTATTTATATAAAAACATGTGTAAATATATTTATATAATTTAATTATATAAATATATAATATACGTATTTTTATTTTATTAATTTTGGATTTCCGTTAATCCAATTTAAATTCCTCCTTTTCTTATTTTCAATAACTCCGACTTTATTTTTATTTCCATTTAATTTCCTTCACACGAATTTCCTTATTCATCACTTCCTCATTTCTCAGGATTTTCACCAATATCCGTTTCTTGCAAATTTTATTTATTTCCCCTTATTTAATTTCTCTAATATTTATTTTCAATATTTCTAATTTCCCATAAAAGGAAAATTTACGGTTATCACATCCTCCCCACCTTAAGAAATTCGGTCCTCCGAATTTAACTTAAGTCCAAAGGGGGTATACGCCGTATACTTATGACTTCTGACCTTTAGTTCATCCTCCAAGTAATACTGCCAGCACACTTTCAACATCAACAATACTTTAGACCACTACATGCTGTTTTTCATCATATATGTCTATACTCCCGTAAGTTCATTTCTCAAATCAAAAGTTATTCACTTTTACTCTTTTCATATAAGAGCCATACATAATATTTTAATATTACAGCTGATTTATGCTGTTCATCATCCATGCTTCTCACTTAGTGCCGAGTCGACAAAATTTGGTACTATCATGTACTCGTGTCGATCAATTATATGTAAGTGTCCCAGTAGCTTTCACATCTCGTGCACACGCTCTCTCAATATCATGGAGCGGTTACATCTCACGCTCATATATATAAATATATATCAGTATGGAGCGGTGCTATCAATGCACTTGGGATCTCAAAGCCTTTTGCTATCTCTCATTAGCATATGGCAACACAGAGACTCCCATCACATGTAAGGCTCACTGGAACTGTACATACACATTCACACCGTTTAACACTTAAACTTCGACTAAGGCACTAGAGAATCTAGATGTCTGATAATGGAAAGTGATTCTATTTAGATCATCAGTCTTTAATCACTTCCATGTCATTATTTCTCTTTTGGACTCTTTATTGTCCACAATATTCATTTTCACACTTATTCCATCAAGGCTACATATCATTGCAAATTTTACTGTTAATCATCTCTTACAGAAATAAATCATAAGACAATCATTTTCTCTCCATGTCTCTTTTCATGTAGTATGGTCATTACATCTCTTACTCTTATGGTATATTCAATATTATTTAAATTTTAGAATATACCTGAGAATATACTCTTTTCATAATTTAGATTCTGTGATTGAATCCTCGGATTATCCATTTAAGCATCACATTATCTATACAATTCCACCATCTCTATCATTTCGAGGTGGTTATGTGTACAAACATTTTACTGGCAGTAAACATATCAATTATCTTACTCCTTGGAGTATCATTACTTTCACTTATCAGTTCTGGCTTTGATTTTACATCTTGCCGCAGTTATGTGATAACCAACACCCTTCAATTTCGGTCTTAACTGCGGGAACTGTTTCATATTGATGTTCCCTTTCATCATGTCATTTATTTCCTTATTTCACTTTCATATTCGTTTTCATATTTTTACTCTCATTCTTTTTTGTCGGTTTTCTCGATTGGTATGGTACTATACAGCGAAGATCTTTTAGAATCTTGCGTACCATCTTTTTCTTTACACTAGCCATCTGCCGACTTTAATTTCTTTAATTAGATCTCGTCTATAGGGCAGCCAGTCTCATCACTCTTTTATAGGCTGGCAGTAGTATTTAGCTAGACTCATTACTTTCGTATCTCAATCATTATCTTTATGTCATAGACAGGTTCACTGTCATCCTGTCGTCTCAAAATCATATATCTCAAGAGGAGATACTGTCTAGCCAAATTTCTTAGTTGTTAATCTTAGCACAATTCCACATCCTTTAAGAGTTTAAGGATCTTATCACAATGTTGCTCATGTTCCATTTATACTTTAGACTCTATCAGTATTTCATCAATGTTACTCATGTAAGGATGACTCATTCTTTAGGCTTATATACTTTACAAGGCAACTCATTATCTTTGTAGCTTCAATCGGAACTCGTAAAATTCATTTCGAGTTCAAATCATCATCTTATGGACACCAACCTTCAATCTTTTATCTAAGGACGCTTTATACAGCAGCTAGTCTTATTTACTCCTCACGTATCTCTAATCAGATCAATAAAGTGTCTATTTTCACGTAGATTAATACTTGTTCTTCACCAGAACTTCATCAATGATAGAAATTTAATATATCCTTTTTGATTTGTCTACAACTCAACATCATTTGCATTTCTCTCATTTACACCTATACAGATAACTCCTTTATTCTCAATTTTTCATTATCTGTATTTTCGTCATTCAGACCTTTACACGTGAATTTCATTATCCACACAATTTTCAGAATTATTTTCTTTAACTTTACGGATTCTTTCTACATCCATAATATGTTCCAAAAATTATTTTCTTAAGCTTGTCGGATTTCTTCTATATTCTTCGATACAAGCTTAAGAATAAATTTCATATCCACGATCGAATCAACATTAACCTGATTTCTCAATCTATGTTACTTTGGAATTTATTGGAATTCTCAACCGACAGTCTCTTTAACCACACTTCTTTTATCATTTTGGACCTTCATCATTGTTTCCCATCATTTCACAGTGTAGTTTCAAGGCAGAGACATTCCATATTCAAATCATTTTGATACATACTCTACCTTGATTTCATTACATAGTCATACTTCACAGCGTTACGAATCTTATTCTGGTAAGCTGTATCAAGTACAATGGTTATCAACACACTTTACAGCTACTCGTTTCAATTCAGTTATTCACTTTAAAACCATTTCCATTTACTGAATTCAGGCTTAGTTCCCTCGAGTATATTCTCCACAAGGTTTGAACCTTGGCACCCCTTACGTACCTAGTTCCTTACACTCGTGTTACCGTTGGGATACTTATAAGGGCCTCGCCCGTTCATATCGACCATTGACAAGCATCCCCTAGGCGATCTTTTCGCCTCAGGTTTATCCTTACTAGTGAGTCGGCGATGAGATAGTTCGCCTATATCTCACGACACATGATCCACTACGGGTCGCCCATCATTGGGTCGCCCATCACAGTTCTGTCTCAGGGGTCCTGAAGAACTTAGGTTAGCGGTCATCTTCTTTTTATCACTTGACTGTTCTTATAATTATCCTCTAATTCACAGTACTCCAAACAGTACCTCATTCTGTAGCACATATTCCAAGATACGTCGGTTCTATGTACGATTATCTGTTTGATACCTCAAAGAAATGAAAACGTACAGAACCATAAGTAATCACACCAGTATGTATTTCATTATCTGTACTTTTCACCTCATCAGTCAATTCTTGTAATCATTTCACTTTTCACAGTATTTAACGATCCCGTTCAATACACTCTTAATTTTTCGACCCTTTCAGTCAATAACCGGGCCAAACATTTAATGACATTCCACTACACTCTTTGGATCGCATCATATAAGGCCCCGGCTCGTTCGCCGTCTGCCTGTACACGTTTTATTGTGATGCCTCGGATTTGCCGGTCTCAAGCCGGAGGGGCCCGAGCCGCACCACTCATCCGTGCTGTCCGCTCTGAGCTCTAGAGGTGGCCCCCGTCACACAGACGTGGCACTTAGTCCCTCACGGATTGTTTTATTGTGAAGCCCAGGATTTACCACTATGGCCCAAAGTCCACTCGTGGGGGGAGCCCTGGCCGCCTCACTCAACCATACTGTTATCCCCTGTGGCCCACAGTCCACTCGGGATTTTTCTTTCGCGTCCGTAATCTAAGTGTTAGTGGAATCAGTAATAGGGATCGTTAGATTCATATGACATCTTCTATGCCATTAATAATTCCATTACTATCAATGGATTCCAATTCAGCTCGGTTTTATCACTATTCCGACATCGCCCAGTATAGGGGCATTTTCGTCATTTCGACATTTATTTCCATCTCTTCAATATACATTCAAATCAATGAACTGATCATCTATGTGTTGATAGTATCCTTTCTGATACTTATAACAGCAAGTTAGATCTCATTCGATTTTCGACAGAGAAGTTCACTAAAATCCACAATAGGATTAATTTACTTGTAATTCAGCTTTATATCATTAATTTTTCTGTCAAATCGATCAATTCCAACTTCCGGTGATCTATTTTGACTCCCAGTAAAATTTTGGGGGTAGGGGTATTTTGGTCATTTTTGGCTAAAAATTTTCTCTCTCTTCAAATTACCCTCAATCGGTGATCTTAAAGTCTATTTAATGATGATATTTTATTCCCCTATTTTATACCATCACTTTCAGGTCTCAGTTCGGTTCGGACAGAAAAGTACTGGTGGGGCCCTCACCGAGTCCATTTCTGTTCCTTACCGAACAGGCCTTCATATAGATTTGAAGGATCACAAATTTTTCGGAAATTTCTGAGCCTATTTTCTTCTTTAACATTCTCAGTTTATACTTTCTCACTCCCTTTAAATCATTTTACCCCATTTACAATCATTTATTTTCTCTATGTATTCAGACGACACAGTACTACAGGGGATGTTTAACTCTTTTCTTTCCAAAGTATCCACAGACATCAGGCCAACCAATGCTCTGATACCATTAAATCTGTCACGACCCGTGACCACATTTTTACCCTACTTATACACAACTTAACCGGTTGGGCTGTCTGCGATACTTCACTTGTACTGACTATTAATAAATTTTACATAATATTGTTTATATTATACACATCCCCTATCGTAACAAATCAGATAAGTAGTACTGTTGACGTGTCTAAATACAGAGAATAAATAATCATACCTCAAATAATCAGTCGGTCTGACACATTGTTCTTCGTGTACAGCCAGGATCCACAATCCACTGATTTCACATTCATCAAAACCTGAGATGTTGAAAATTAAGGGGTGAGCAAAACCACGGCTCAGTAAGAGAATTATATGCCTCACTTGATACTCAGCTTCCTATATGCTGAAAATCTTTTTCATTTTTCCTATGGGCTCTAGGCTCGCATGTAGGAAAGATACTACAGTCGGCTAGGGATCCGAATGGAGTAAGGTAGGTATTTTAGAATACCATACTTGTTACGGAACCTAGAAGCAACTGTAGAGAAAAAGTTTTCTTTTTGTTTTGAATTAATAAATCCTTTTCCTTTTTAATCTTTCATAATCTTTTTCATATTCCTTTCAAAATAATGCCTCTACGAAATAAAGCCTTTAAATAGAATAATTAATATCCGTATATTCCTTGAAAAGAATATTAGTTAAATCATCATCTTATTTCTTTAAAACTTATTTCATGTTTTAATGTACTCTCTTAATTAGTTCTGTCCGTTAAAAAGCAGAATAAGCTATTAAAATCTATTTCATTCTTTGACATTTGTCGAATTCACGAATCACACTCACTTACTTATCGTCATAATATCCTACGATTTCTCATACTAACATCGGAACACGTGTAGCACTTAGTTCCCGAAGGACTCTAGAGGTGGCTCGCACGGTTCAATCATCGAGTCTCTGCTCGGTATGGCCTGTACTGAAACATCGGAACACGTGTAGCACTTAGTTCCCGAAGGACTCTAGAGGTGGCTCCCACGGTTCAATCATCGAGTCTCTGCTCGGTATGGCCTGTACTGAAACATCGGAACACGTGTAGCACTTAGTTCCCGAAGGACTCTAGAGGTGGCTCCCACGGTTCAATCCTCGAGTCTCTGCTCGGTATGGCCTGTACTGAAATATCGGAACACGTGTAGCACTTAGTTCCCGAAGGACTCTAGAGGTGGCTCCCACGGTTCAATCATCGAGTCTCTGCTCGGTATGGCCTGTACTGAAACATCGGAACACGTGTAGCACTTAGTTCCCGAAGGACTCTAGAGGTGGCTCCCACGGTTCAATCATCGAGTCTCTGCTCGGTATGGCCTGTACTGAAATATCGGAACGCGTGTAGCACTTAGTTCCCGAAGGACTCTAGAGGTGGCTCCCACGGTTCAATCATCGAGTCTCTGCTCGGTATGACCTTTTCCGTTTGACATATTCCATGTCATGTAAAATATTTCCCTTTTTAACATGTCACCTATCATTTATGGATTTTAATATAGACGTTAATCTTGTCGTACTATAAACCCTGGAGGGTAAAGGACTAAACCGGTCAAATCTATGACCCTAATCTATATTGTCCTCAGTGGATCACGGATCAGGTGTCGACCGGGACTAAACATGTCACATATCATGTATCAGCATGATAAGAATACCAACCAGTCTCAAAACCGTATTTTTCATCAGAAAATACACCTTTATGGAATTTATATAATTATATAATTCCATGATATAAAACCATAAGGGTTATAATCCTTTAGTGAATATTGATAAAAATATCCATAAAAATATTCACTATGTTTCACTTCATCTTTCGTCTCGTAATTCGTGTAATTTATCTATTTCGAGAATTTTCGGTGATTTCATTATCACCATTCTCGAATACATGAATACTCTAAAGTTCCATCTCATTATATTCATATTTTATGAAATTTAGAAATTTCCTCATGTCTAGTGATTTACTACCGAAATTCGGAAATAAATCATTTAATATGATTTTATAAAGTTTTTCTAAAATTTTCGGCAGCATAACGGCTGCCGATTCACTAACCTCCTGCACGGAAAATACAGTTTAAAATCTTTCAGCCAGTACTTCTTCCCAAATTATTTTCAGCAAATCATGCATCATAATAGTTTTCATAAAATAATTGCATAAAATATTTTAAATTAAATTATGCAGACTGAGTATCCTTACAGTGCTGCACATGCATCCCTTACCTTTTTCCGGGTCGGCGACTTCCGCTTATCGATCGCGCCCGCACTCCATTTCTCCCGATTCCTTATCTCGATTGCTGAAAATAATTTCTGGAATTAAAATTCTAATTTTTTTAGAATTTTTCATAATTTATTTAATTTTTTTCTAAAATTAAATTCTCGGGAAATTTCTTACCGAATTTGTAAAATCTCGGGTTGTCGAATTTCCGGGAATTTTCCGAATTCCCGAAATTTTCCTTTTTCCTCTTTTTCTTCCTTTTTCTTCCTTTTCTTTCTTTTCTTTTTCTTTTTCTTTTTTTTTTCTTTTTCTTTTTCCTTTTTCTTTTCTTTTTCTTTTCTTTTTTCTTCTTCCTTTCCCGGTCAAACCGGTTCAGACCGGTCCAGCTTCTTTCCTCGCCGGTTCTTCGCCGGCGGCCGGTTCTCCGGCGGCTCGTTGGTCCCTCAGCTGGCCGGCGTCGAGGCGAAGCTGCCGGTGGTCTCAGCTTGGCCTGGATCGGCGGCACGGCGGCGGATCCACTCGATTTTGCCTCGGCTTCTTCTCCTCTTCGCCGGCGTTCCTCCACCGTCCATTGCGCGTCGGGTGACCTCCATCGTGTTCCTCTCCCTCCGGCGGTGCTTCAGTGACAGTGGCGGCCACCGATTTGGCCGGCACCGCCGTCGACATTTTCCTTTCTCTTCCGGCGTTTGCTTCTGTTTCCCGTTCGATTTTCCTCCGTTTCTTCACGCCGGCGTTGGCGTCGACTTCCTCTTCCCTTGCCGGCGTCGACGCTTCTTTTCCTTCTCCTCCTTTCCCTCTCCGGCGGCCGCTGACGGGGGCGGCTCTTCCGGTGACAGAATCGGGTTTCCCGATTCTGTCTTTTGTTTTCCTTTTTATTTTCTTTCCTTTTTTGGTTTATTTGGTTTCCCTTTTTAGTATGTAACCTACTATATATTATACAATATATTATATATATAATATCTACCATATATTACACATATAATATTATTTCATATAAATTGTAATACAATATATTTTAGATATAAATTATATATATTGTACATTACAAAATACATGTCTAGTATATATATATATGTACATTTATATATACTTAAAATTAAATAACATTTATATATATAAATTATATAAATGCTATAATAAAATATTTATACATATAAATTTTAATATAAAATAACATTTACTTTTCTTATATATTCATATACTTTTATTTAAAAAAATAATAATATATATATATTTCATATATATATATATATGTATACCTGTACATATATATTTATAATTATATAAATGCATTTTATAATATACACATGTATTTGTTTGAGACAAAATAGTATATATTTCATTTTATAATATATACTAATATTCATATACATACATATGTATTTATATAAAAACATGTGTAAATATATTTATATAATTTAATTATATAAATATATAATATACGTATTTTTATTTTATTAATTTTGGATTTCCGTTAATCCAATTTAAATTCCTCCTTTTCTTATTTTCAATAACTCCGACTTTATTTTTATTTCCATTTAATTTCCTTCACACGAATTTCCTTATTCATCACTTCCTCATTTCTCAGGATTTTCACCAATATCCGTTTCTTGCAAATTTTATTTATTTCCCCTTATTTAATTTCTCTAATATTTATTTTCAATATTTCTAATTTCCCATAAATGAAAAATTTACGGTTATCACACTTAACCCTCCTGCATTGAAAACACAATTTATATCTCACCACCAACTAAAATTGCCAATGCAATATAATATCTCTTATACTATTATATATATATATATATATATATATATATATACACACACACACACACACCCCTTACCATAATGCCAATAATTGCCAATAGAAATTCAAAGGCAGCAACCTAATAAGCTATTCGAACTCTAGCCTCCTTCACTTAGAGCTGCAAAAACAATATCAAAACATGTTTAAAACTCAACACTTCTTTTATAAAGGTTATTCTACACTTTAAGAACTTCTATAATTCCTAAGCAATTTTGGTCTATTTCCTACTGGATGCCAAAACTGCAACTATCATTAAAACACTTCCTTTTTCGAATTGACTTCACTAACAGTCTTATTATCATTAAAGTAACAATTGAAACATGGTAACCCCACTAACTATGCTTGGCCAAAAGCATAGCATCACCATTCACTAAGTTTTATTAGATTCCAACACCATGGCTAGCTTATTCATGATTTCTACATCATTTCTACTCCACTTTTACATATGTAGCCATGCATGATCCTACACTAAACCCTCATGGCCGAAACTCTCCTAACATGATTCACCAAGTTTTGTTTCAATTTGAAGCCATAAAAAGGCTTAAGCATCACGAACACATCAAATTCTATCAATTGAATTAAAGGAACAAACTTTCTCTTTCTTAGCTATGGTGGCCAAAATTTATGGGGGCTGTTTCACCAAGAATATGGCCACTTTAACACTTGATTTTATTGTAAAGTTGTAGAGCTCTAAAACCTGTACATGCTTACTAAAGACAGTTTTCAGTTTTGGGGTTGTTTACTAAGGTTTTTGGAAGCTTTCTCTCTCTTCAAGGTGCTAAAAATGCTGGAAATTAGGATGAAGATGATGGTTGCTAAAAAATAGTGGAAGAAAGGCTGAAAATTTCTAAAATAAAAATATCTTAACATGCAAATTACATTAATGCCCTTAAAACATTAAAATATGACCATTTCGCTCTTAACAATTTGACTTCATTGAAAACAATCAGTCTAATCTTCAAAATATTTCATTTATTCATAAAATGCATTTACTCAACATGTTCTTATGGTTGGATGAGCTTTTGTTGAGATTTGACTAGTCAAATGAATGAAATTACTAAAATACCCCTAATTGTCAAATCGCACAATTTTTTTACTTTTTCGTGTGAGTTAGTTTACCGATTTGGATGGTATAAGACTTCTTCACACAAAAAAATTATTTGCTAACATTACTTTGTCAAAATTCAAATTGGCTTGACCGTTATTCACAAAAGTTTAAACAGATTATGGACTTAATTGTCACTTTTGAATTTGTTGCACACCTTTCTAAACATGCATAAATAATTAAATTTGAGACGTAAATTCTTACCATCTCGATATTTAGCTCCAATTATCAATGTTATGAATTTCTATGCCCATCAGAGCAATAAAGGTCCAAGTGGAGCCCACCATTTATTTCTCCTTTATACCTACAAAACATATAACATTGAACTCATTATGTGATGTCTTATTTCATTATACTCCTTAATAGTTATTTAGAGAAGATAGGAAGTCTGAATCTCACACCTTTCCCACTTCAAGAAATTTGGTCCTCCAAATTTGAGTTAGGTTATCGATGAAACAGTTAAGGATACTTTTCTTTCATCAAGCTCTCTAGTTCTCATGTTGCTTCTTCTTCGAAGTGCTACTGCCAGAGAACTTTAACTAGTGGAATAGTCTTAGACTGCAATATTTTGTCCTTCTTGTCCAGAATTCGTATTGGTTTCTCAACATAACTCATGTCTTCTCTAATCTCCAGAGGTTGATACTGAACGACATGAGATGGATCTGGATGGTACTTTTGAAGCATGGAAACATGGAAGCCGTTATGTACAGTAGCTAGCTCTAGAAGTAATGCTAACATGTACGTTACATCTCTCACTCAGTCTAATATCTCGAACGACTCGATAAAACAAGGACTCAATTTCCCTTTCTTGCTAAATCTCATGATACCTATCGATGGAGAAACTTTCAAGAATACAAAATCCCTAACTGAGAACTCAACTGCCTGCATCAAGTATCACATAACTTTCTGGCAGCTCTGAGGTATCTTAAGTCTTTGACAAATCAACTTGACATCCTTAGAAGCCTGCTTTACCAAATCTGAATCTAATAATTTACGATCACTCACTTCTTCCCAGCCAATTGGAGAATAGCACCTTCTACCATAAAGAGCTTCATATGGTGCTATCTCAATGCTAGAATGATAACTATTGCTATAAGCGAATTTAGCTAACGGCAGATTATCATCCCATGAACCTTTGAAATCTAAAGCACAAGCTCTTATCATATCCTCGAGCATTTGAATGGTGTGCTCGGACTAACCATCAGTCTACGGATGCAAAAGTCGTGCTAAAATTCAACCGAGATCGCATCGCTTCTTGAAAACACTCCCAAAAATGAGAGGTAAACCTAGAATTTTTGTCATAAGTGATACTCATTAGGACTCCATGCAATCTAACTATCTGTTTGACATACAAGTCTGCCAAAGCATTAAGGGAATTTGTAGATTTGATGGTAAGGAAGTGGGTGGATTTAGTAAGCTGATAAATAATCACCCATATGGCATCATGATTTTTCCTAGTTCAAGGCAAACCCATAATAAAATCCATCGTAATGTGCTCCCATTTCCACATAGGTATAAGCAGAGGCTATAATAAACTTGCCAGTTTCTAATGCTCTACCTTAACCAGTTGGCAAGCAAGATATTTCGCCACAAACTCTGCAATGTCATGCTTCATTCCAGACCACTAGTACACTCTACGTAGATTATGATACATCTTTGTACTGCCTGGGTGTAGGGTGTACTTCAATGTGTGAGCATCAATCAAAATCAAATCTTTTAACTCTTTATTATTGGGAACACAAATACGGTCTCTGAACCTCAGAATACCATCACTGCCAACCCCAAAATCTAACTAAATACCCAACTGAACTGATAGGCAACTTCCACACAATAAGTATCCTCCCTCTGAGCGTCTCTAATTTGACCCATTAAATTTGGCTCAATCCGTAAGCTGGCCATCATATCATACCTTTCAGAAGGAGTAATAGCAAAATTAAGGCTCATAAACTGCTCCAGCAACTCATATTCCCGAATCATCATATACGATATCATTCTTGCATGCTTCCTACTTAGAGCGTCTGTCACATCCCATGACTACAATATTTCATGTTTTCCCACACATTTTATATGGTTGGGCCATTTGTGATGCCTTACTTTCCTTTTTTCGTATACAGTAACTATTTAACAAACTGTAATTTATTTATCATTTACATCCCCTATTTAATTTACAACACTATAGTACTGTAAAATATGTCTGAACATATAAAACAAATGATTATACCTCCAGGATATAAGCTCGCTACATTTGGGCATTATATGCGAAGCCAATAATCCCTGGATGCAAATCACGCTGTGACTGGAAGTACTCTGTAGATGTTAGAATAAAAGGGTGAGAAAACCACGGTTCAATAAGAGATTTGTATGCGAAACTAGATCTCCCGAAATCTATATGCATTAAAATCCTTATTTTCCTATAGGTGCTCTAAGAACCGCTATAGGAAGGATACTATAGTCAGCTAAAGATCTGGATGAAGTAAGGAAGGTATTTTGAAATACCTGTCTTGTCTCGAAACCTGGAAGCGACTATAGGGAGTAATTATTGTTGTTGAAATCAATCCTTTTTTCCATATCATTTCATATTCCTTCCAAAATAATGTTTTATAAAATAAAGCATTTAAACAAATAAACTAATATTCATATATTCTTTAAAAGAGAATATTAGTTTAAATAAACCATAATTCTCATTTAAACCATTTCACATGTCATTGTATCAATCATAGCAGTAAAGTGCTCCATGTAGCATAGTAAACTGTTAGAAATCATTTTTCGTTTCATATAAACACATATTCATATACTTTTTCATTTAAACACATTTTCCATGTCACATATCATTCATATCTCATAAAAGTGGAGACTAAGGCATCACCCAAAACATATATCATGCTAGAGAGAGAATACCCCGTAGGGTAATAATAATCATGTCAGATCTATGGCCATAGTCTAGGGTAGTCCTCAGTCAAACACTGATCAGGTGTTAACAAGGACTGAATACATATCACATGTCACATATCACATGTCACATAATGGCATGATATGGGGCTAAGTAGTCTCAAAACAATATTTTCATAATCATATCACCTTTATAGAAATAAAGAAAGGCAATAAATCTTCAGTCAGTCCATAAAGGATTTTATTAAATCATAAAGTGAATATTTAAGGAAAATAATTTGTAAAATATTCACTTTCTATCTTTTCATCTCATAAACCATATCATATGGTGTAAAACATGTAAGAAGAATATTTTGTAGTCTCACTTTCAGCCAAATTGGCAACATGAATATTTAAATAATATTTTTCTTTATATTCATGTTTTATGAAAAATAATAAGTTTCTCATTTTCAAGGCTAGGAATTTATCAAATCATGTAATTAACTATTTTCTAATATTTTTAGAAAATATTCTAAAAATTTTCAGCAGCATAACGATTACTATTATCTTAGCCTTCCTGCAAATTAAATGCAGTTCCATATACAGCAAACAGCCTCAATTCCACAGATTTTCATGTAATTCATTTCAAGAATATTCATAATAAATTATTTGCATAATAAATATGCATTCGAAATATTGCTACAGGTTACACACACATCCTTTACCTATATAGCGTAACTGAACTCTTCGGATGCACTACTCGAAATTCATTATTCCGGGGCTGCAGATAATTCCACTAAAATTATTAGCTTAATAAATACTTATTTTCTTAAGCTATTACTTATGTCTTTATGCAGCCATATTAGACACTGCAATGATTTTTCAGTATAAATTCTATTGGTAGTATAACGTAAACTACTATAAACATTCCTTGTAAAATACCTTGGTCGATTGTACCATTTTTCCAAATCTCTTTCTTTTCTATTTCCAATATTATAAACACTCTTTATTCACTTCATGTATTCATCCAACATCACCACACATCTAAAATTTTCACTCTTATTCACATATTCCATATTGTGGCCAAATTTCATTATTATATTTATTCATATCAATTTTCAATTCAAATTTTATAAATGATCATTACTCATTATTAATATAAAATTCCACAATTGATTAATGTAGAATTTTTTTCCCGCATTATTTTCTTACTCATCAACTATCAAATTCAACATTTCATATTAAGAAATGTACTCCAATTGATCTCAAAATTAATTCATTCTTCTCCCACTTTTAACTTTACAACAACTCTTAATTTATCATTATATAAATTTTAGATTTACCATTTTATTGAAAATTGTATTTATATTTTTTCTTCTATTGCCGGCAACTCATCAAGTCCTCTTCCTCTTATTTTTCACTTATTCCTTTCTCACTTGTTGTCTTATAATTATTTTTACTCTTTTAGTATTTTCATCAAACATCTAAAATTCATAATAGCATCATCATCAATGTAAAACCATGCTACAGCAGGCCATAATCATCATTCATGCCACCATCAGTTTTGCTTCATTTCCTGTAAGCTAGAAATCAATTGGTCTTCAAGGTTTTTATTCTTTGTTCATTTCCATCTTTACATATATCATTTATTCACTTAAAAATTCCAGCAAACATGTTAAATTCAAGAATATTTCTTCGCTATCGTGACTGCCCTGTTTTGCCTCTAAACCTTCTCCATTCATACCACTTAGCTGAGTTTTCCATTTATCATTTAATTTCAAGTCCCAACTAATTTTGTTAATCATCTACAAATTATTCCTACTCAACAAACATCAAAACCATCAAAATTTCTCCATTTTTCCATGCATTAGGGGAATATATATCTGATCTTTGTTTCAGTTTTGAAGCCATGAACATGCTATTCATGCCTTAAACTATCAACTCATCAACTAAAATTGAACAAAAATCGTTCACTACTTACCTTAAGCCATAACCAAACAGTCCCGTGGCCATACCCTTCTCCCACGTTGGGTTCTGTCCACGCCATCCCAGCTGAAATCAGCTCTTAAAAATGAAGAACAAAGTTTGTTGAGATGGCTTGATGGTTGAGTAAAGGAAAGAAACGAATTTACTAAGAAAATTGGAAGAAAACGTGAGGAGCAAAGAGAGAAACGAGAGGAAAATGTGCAGCAGACCAGAACAGCAAGATGAAGTCGTTGAGGGAGATAAATTTTCTACTGAATTGGTCTTCTTTATTTAACATTTCATCCAATTACATTTTGCCACATGGTCCATTATCAAAATTCTCCCCGAACTTCCCTTCATTTGCATTTATGTCATGTAATATTTTATTTTTTCCCAATTTCCAGATTTTAACTTTTTATTTTAATTAAATTTAATTTATTTAGATCAATGTTTGGTCAATCTTTGACCAATTTGACTAACTCCATGTTAAATGACCATTTTACTCTTACGGTCCTGTTGGCATAAAAACCATGTAAACGCACTCCCAATTTTCAGATTCTAATTCCAAATGGTCATATTAATCATATCTTGATGATCGGAAGTGGTTTCGTTGACGTGCGGTGCATGGATAGTAAGAAATTATGATTGTACCCTCGCGACCCGCCAACAAATTTTTCTCACTTCACTACCTTTTCAGTAATTCTCTTGACACTATTTTATTCTCCCTTTTATGTAAAATATCATAATATTTTTACTTCGTTCCAATTTATTTTAGTTTGGGCTTAATTTAGAAAATGCCCTTAGGACGTATCGGTCATTTTTCAATTTGTTTTCCAACTTTGCCAAATAATTTAGAAAAATTCATGATAATAAAATTCAATGATTTTAAACCTCAAAATCATCATATTATATTTTATTACACCACTGTACTCAGCATTTTCAGTCTCTAGCCCATCCGAATACATTAAAAATAAGTGGGGCCCACATCACACTTTCACTTATAATCACTTAGCACAAAATTTTTTTCTCAAAAATTAATTACATATTACCTGTACAGTACAGTAGAAGCGGATCTCACATTTTCTCCCCACCTTTAGGAAATTTAGTCCTCCGAATTTCGCTTAAATTGATCACTGAAATGACTGATGTACTTTAAATTCTCTATTCCTCATACAATTTCTTTCTTAAGTATTTCTTCCACAATGCATTTGAAATGCAGCATTCCTAATAAGGAATTCTCAAGGTCGGCATTGGATATTAGTATAATGTTACTGCTGCCTTATATATATTTAGTTCTTTTTTCCTTATACCAAATCTGTATGTGATAAGGAGCTTACTTTACTATTTCGGAAGTTAACAATTTCAATTTTTTTTCCATTTCCTTCTATATCATTGAAAGTATACATTGTACTACATTGTACACCCTTTTTAATCTCATATAGTGCCATGTCAATGTTAGTTTGGAATAAATTCGTAGTAGTCCGAGGAGCTTTTGAAATCCACAGCACTCGCTCTCAATATATTCTTAAGCATCTAAGTAGTACGCTCAATTTATCCATTACTTTACATGTAAGAAGCAGTGCTGGAACTATATTAGAATTCCCATAGTCTCTTGAATTCTCTCTCAAGTTAGAATGCGACATGGGAATCTATATCATAAGTAATGCTCCCTGAAACTTGACATATCATCTTACTGTTTATCGGCTAAGGCACTAAGAAGAGTAATAAATCTAGTCACTGAGAAGTTTGTTATTTTAATCATTTTTATAACATTATAGTTCTTCTAGTTCTTCAGTAACCTCAAAACAAAATTCATCCCGATTGGCTCCCTTTTTACATTGATTCGGTAGAGGCTGCAATAAACTTGCAGACTTGAATATTTCACTTTCATTTATTGATTATGAAACATTCGGTATCAATCTCCATTATATCTATCTTCATCTTGAATTATCAATACACTACTCCTTCTTATAGTACTTTGAATACTCTTTGGGAGGAGAATATATCTGAAGATATAATTTCTCTCAGGAATCAAATTTTCTGTAACTGATAATTTCAAAAATACCAATCCTACCTTTAACTATCAGTGCCAATCTCATACTTCATATGTATATCCATTATATAATTGGCAGTAAATTTCTTTATTGATTTATTCCTCTAGCATGACCAGTTTTATCTATTAAGTTTGGCTCGATTTTTTTTTCTAGCCGTGTGTATATATATATATATATATATATATATATATATATATATATATATATATGATTACCAGAGGAAATCACTTTTCAAATTGAATTTGAGAATTACTCCCATAATCCACATTCTCTAATCATTCTATAAAGTACCTTTTCAATACATATTGTCACATTCAGCACACTTATCACTTTAGTTGTTTTCCCCCAATAGTATAATACTTCACAATTTACCTTTTTTGATCCTTTTAAGTACTCCACTCACACATTTGAATTTTTTTTTCACAGGTGATTTATATCGGTGGGGCAGTTGATCCGGCAAACTTTTCCATAAACCATTTGAGTTATTCAATTAACTCAGTAATGTCCATATTTCAATTACTATCTTTGATCTCTCTTTTATTAACATTAAATCTCAAATTTAAGCGAATCTATCATCACTTCGTCAATAGAGATCCCGTCTCAGAAGACATATGTTTAATTGTAATTCATATTCAATAAACCTTAATTATTCATCTTCAGTCTCTGTAAGTCTATAAGACTATACATATAACACTATTCATGTTCTCCTGGTGCCTTAAAATACATTGGCATATTATTATTAAGCACCATCACCATTTACACAGGTACGATTTAAATACCTCATTCATTTGGCTCATAAACACCGGGAAAATATTCATCTGCTCAATTGCACCACAAAGAACTTATAATAACTTTACCGAATCCTAATTATTGTCTTAATGACATCAGTCTCTCGAAATTTAACCGACAGTACCTCGATTAATCATTGATCTTATAAAATATTTATGCACCCCAGAATGGATCAATTTGACCATCAGTCTGTAATAGGTGCATATTTATACTTGATGATAACACTGTCAGTTAATCATTTATTATTGTATGCTCATATATCATCATTACTCTCCTAGTCAATTTAACATTGTTTTCTCCCATAATATACATTAGGAGAAATAAATCCTTTATTCAGTAATTTTTGAAGTGACTTCTTAAGCTTTTTCAATTTCGCTTATAGCATGTGATATTAGCTTAGAAGTAATCTCCACGCTGGTTATCGAGTCGATGATGAACTCGATATCCCGAATCAATGGTGGGGTTTCATTTAAAATTATATATGGAAATTTCCAATCACATGCCTCGCACCACTTTGGACATTTCATTTCTATGTCCTTCACATAACTAATATTTCTCAAATCACATGCATATTACTCTTAAACAAATTTTAGCACTTCTTCTGCTTTGATTCATTTACTTATCTAACAGTTTTCCACAATATTGCATTCAAAGTAAGAGAAGGTGGTAAACTGAGTATAACAATTCGGTTTAACATAATCTGCAGCTAACCTATCCATTTATGGAATTACACCGAAATCATAAATGTTCGATAAACTTAGATTAGCTGTCGTTTTCTTTCTCTTACAACCACTTTATAGTTTTTTGGTAAACACTTTTCAAAATTATAATACTTTAATTTGTATATCATTCTGTAGAGTATATTTCCAAAATTTTTCGATTCTACAGGTATCTATTTAATACACATAGGAAATAAAAGAGGTGTGTAGAACTAGGATTAACAATATTGATATTTGAATCCTCAAATGTACAAGTCACATTCTCCATCACATTCAATAGATATATCATTTTTCATATCATCAAGCACTCCCTAACCAGATACCCTATTCATTCACATCTAAAGTAGGCCTTAAGGAATGTATAGCAAGGCCAACTATCTTGCGACCTCTCATTATGTACACATCAGGTCGCACCTGTCATCTGAACAAAGATGGTGCCGGTAATAGGGACTGTTATACAAGAATTTCTCCATCACAGTGTCACAAGAAACATTCTTTACACAATCCATTTCTCTATCATATTCATTTAGTTCGACTTCTAATTGACTTACTATTATTCAAGGAGTTATTTTAAGGTAAGGACACATTTGTCATTTCCATATTTATCTCTCTTTCTTTTCAATTACATTTAAACAGCTGATCTCCAGGTCTATATACCAATGATATCCACATTTCACCTTAATATCATCATTTAGGGTTTTATTTCGATTTCGAACAGAGGAAGTCTTGGTTGGGCCCTCATCGAGTTCCTTCATGTACCTTGTCGAACAAACCCTTCGTGAAGATTGAAAGATCACCCATTTTACTTAGAATTCTCGGGTTACTACCCTTTTTAATAACTCAAATTCACCAGTTCTTGCACAATTTTCAACACTTAACCCAATTTTTTTTTCATTCACTTGTTTCATTTATACATTCAAACTAT
Organism: Heritiera littoralis; assembly: GCA_031772115.1. Classification (NCBI taxonomy): domain Eukaryota; kingdom Viridiplantae; phylum Streptophyta; class Magnoliopsida; order Malvales; family Malvaceae; genus Heritiera; species Heritiera littoralis. Next base: position 6,017,175 of record JAPDPK010000009.1, read on the forward strand.
ATAGTATTACAGGGGATGTTAACCACTTTCGACATTTTCAATGCTAAAGACATCAACAGACATCAGGCCAACCTTGCTCTGATACTATTAAATCTGTCACATCCCATGACTACATTATTTCACGTTTTCCTACACATTTTATATGGTTGGGCTATCTGTGATGCCTTACTTTCCTTTTTCCATATATAGTAACTATTTAACAAACTATAATTTATTTAGCATTTACATCTCCTGTTTAATTTACAACACTGTAGTATGTCAAACATGTCTGAACATATAAAATAAATGATTATACCTCCAGGATTTAAGCTCGCTACATCGGGGCACTATATACGCAGCCAATAATCCCTGGATGCAAATCACGCTGTGACTGGAAGTACTCTGTAGATGTTAGAATAAAAGGGTGAGCAAACCACAGCTCAGTAAGAGATTTGTATGCAAAACTAGATCTCCCGAAATCTATATGCATTAAAATCCTTATTTTCCTATAGGTTCTCTAAGAACCGCTATGGAAGGATACTATAATCGGCTAGGGATCCGGATGAAGTACGGAAGTTATTTTTAAATACATGTCTTGTCCTGAAACCTAGAAGTGACTATAGGAAGTAATTATTGTTGTTGTAATCAATCTCTTTTTCCATATCATTTCATATTCCTTTTAAAATAATGCTTTTATAAAATAAAGCATTTAAACAAATAAACTAATATTCATATATTCTTTAAAAGAGAATATTAGTTTAAATAAACCATAATTCTCATTTAAACCATTTCACATATCACTATATCAATCATAACAGTAAAGTGCTCCATGTAGCACAGTAAACTGTTAGAAATCATTTTCCTTTTCATACAAACACATATTTATATACTTTTTCATTTAAACACATTTTCCATGTCACATATCATTCATATCTCATAAAAGTGGAGACTAAGGCATCACTCAGAACATATATCATGCTAGAGAGAGAATACCCCGTAGGGCAATAATAATCATGTCAGATCTATGGCCATAGTTTAGGGTAGTCTTTGTCAAACACTGATCAGTTGTCAACAGTGACTGAAAACATATCACATGTCACATATCACGTATCACATATCACATATCGGCATGATATGGGGCCAAGTAGTCTCAAAAAAATATTTTCATAATCATATCACCTTTATGGAAATAAAGAAAAGCAATAAATCTTCAATCAGTCCATAAAAGGATTTTATTAAATCATAAAGTGAATATTTAAGGAAAATAATTTGTAAAATATTCACTTTCCATCTTTTCATCTCATAAACCATATCATATGGTGTAAAACATGTAAGAAGAATATTTTGTATTCTCACTTTCAGCCAAATTGGCAACATGAATATTTAAATAATATTTTTCGGTATATTCATGTTATATGAAAAATAATAAGTTTCTCATTTTTGATAAGTCTCTAAAATATACATTTTTGGAGCATTTTATTGCATCAGTTTTGCTTAAATATTGGAATTTTAATATAATTTCCTCCCATTTTAATTAAATTGTTTTCATGTGTAGGAATTTCGAGAATAATGAGAAAATCAAGAAAATGGCAAGAAAATCAAGGAAAAATAGTTGGATTTGGTGTTTAACACCTTAAAATCATAGACTTAGCCTTCTCTAAACTCTAAACTCTAAACCTTATTTCTATTACCTAAAAAAAATTTTATTTAAACCTTTAACCCATACTCTATCATATCCCACTTAAATCCTATCCCATTATCACAACAAACCCAAATACACTTAGCCCACCTAAAACCCCCAAAAAATCCAACAACCCAAAACTAACCATTTTACTTAAGTTTTGGTCCAATGGAAAAGTTCAGCCCAAGTGCTAATTTGCAAGGAAGGAAGCCCTAACCTAAATAAAAGAAAGGTGAAGCTGCCGCAAGAGAAGAGGATGGTGGAGGAGCTGGCGTGACACAAGCTTCTTCACCGATCTTCTACAGCATTTATTTACGGCCATTAAGTTGCTTAAAGACTTTTTTTTTAGTGTTAAATTAGTTTAAGAGTACGAAGAGAGGGACTGGGCTAGTGACAGTAGCCTTGTCTTTCTTGCGTCCTCGATTTTCTTCTATGTTGCTGCATTTTTCTATCTTATAGTTCTTGGTTTACTTGTAATCGTTTAGGATATTAGTTTGGTTTAAAAGCAATTTATTCAAGTTAAGTTACAATTCAAGCTTTCTTTATGGATTTGGATTCTATAAAATTCTAGTCTCACTTGATTGTTTTTCATGCTCTGTTTTATTAATTAATTTACTATTTCAATATTTCTTGCGTAGTTTCTTTAAATCATGGTTTAACCTATTGTTCTGATTTTAAAATTCTGCATTACTTTGTTCTAATTTCTTCTACACTCACATTTTTCTTTAATTGATTGCCTTAAAAATTCTGCATAGTCTTCTTCATTGTATTTCCTCTGTCCTGTGTTTCTGCACTTCTCTTTTCTTTTTCTATCTTGGTGCTATTGTACAGTAAACAAAGTGGATGAGTTAAAAGTTGCTGCAACTCGGTGGCGTAAGGATGGTGCGAGAACAGCTAAGCCGTTGGATGTGTGGAGCTGGGCGTGGCTGTTTGAGGAGCATTGAAGGCAGCTACAAGGTGGCGATGCTTGGGCTGATGTGCGTGACATGGGACAGAATTGAAACGCATGGTGGTTTCATAGTTTTCTATAGCAAACAGTAGACACTTAAAGGTGGTTCATAGTTTAAGAGGTTTAGTTTAATAGTTTATATTATAGTTGATTATTTTACTAGTTTAAGCTTTTTTTTTTTTAAGTCAGCTGGAATTTTATTTTACCATTTTACGTTTTAGTTAGAAAATTACTTTAATTTAAATATTATTAGTATTAGCAAATTAGTAAACTATTTTTAATTTAAGGTTTTTTTTTTTTAGTTTAACAATTTAGTTTTTCTCTACATTTTTATTTTTATTCAATTTTATTTTTTATTTTATTATTATTATTTTTGCTTTTTTTTTGTAATTTAATTTTCATACTCTTTAAGTTAATTTCTAATGTTAGTTTAGGTTTTATTTTAGTGATTTTAGTAGTTAATTGACTTCCAAAAAAAAAAATGCTCATTTGCTTGAGTAAACCTAGGATGACCAATTTTAGTACTTATCTATAGCAATTCTAACTAATCCTCGTGAGAACGATACTTTACTCATTTTTTATTACTTGTCGTGACCCGTGCACTTGCGGTATAGGTCTTAGAGCGCAACAATTTTCAAGGCTAGGAATTTATCAAATCATGTAATTAAAAATTTTCTAGTATTTTTGGAAAATATTCTAAAAATTTTCAGCAGCGTAATGGTTGCTATTATCTTAGCCCTCCTTCAAATTAAATGCAGTTCATATACAGCAAACAGCCTCAATTCCACAGATTTTCATGTAATTCATTTGAAGAATATTCATAATAAATTATTTGCATAATAAATATGCATTCGAAATATCGCTACAAGTTACACATGCAACTCTTACCTGTATAGCGTAACTGAACTCTTCAAATGCCCCACTCAAAATTCGTTGTTCTCGGGTTGCAGATAATTCCACTAAAATTATTAGCTTAATAACTACTTATTTTCTTAAGCTATTACTTATGTTTTTATGTGGCCATATTAGACACTACAATTATTTTGCAGTATAAATTCTACCGGTAGTATAACGTAAACTATTATAAACATTCCTTGTATAATACCTTGGTCAATTGTACCAATTTTCCAAATCTCTTTCTTTTCTATTTCCAATATTATAAACACTCTTTATTCACTTCATACATTCATTTCATGTATTCATCCAACATCACCACACATCTAAAATTTTCACTCTCATTCACATATTCCATATTGTGGCCAAATTTCATTCTTATATTTATTCATATCAATTTTCAACTCAAATTTTATAAATGACCATTACTCATTATTAATATAAAATTCCACAATTGATTAATGTAGAATTTTTTCCCACATTATTTTCTTACTCATCAACCATCAAATTCAACATTTCATATTAAGAAATGTACTCCAATTGATCTCAAAATTAATTCATTCTTCTCCCACTTTTAACTTTACAATAACTCTTAATTTATCATTATATAAATTTTAGATTTACCATTTTATTGAAAATTGCATTTATATTTTTTCTTCTATTGCCGGCAACTCATCAAGTCCTCTTCCTCTTATTTTTCACTTATTCCTTTCTCACTTGTTGTCTTATAATTATTTTTACTCTTTTAGTATTTTCATCAAACATCTAAAATTCATAATAGCATCATCATCAATGTAAAACCATGCTATAGCAGGCCATAATCATCATTCACGCCACCATTAGTTTTGCTTCATTTCCTGTAAGCTAGAAATCAATTGGTCTTTAAGGTTTTTATTCTTTGTTCATTTCCATCTTTACATATATCATTTATTCACATAAAAATTCCATCAAACATGTTAAATTCAAGAATATTTCTTCACTATCGTGACTGCCCTGTTTTGCCTCTAAACCTTCTCCATTCATGCCACTTAGCTGGGTTTTCCATTTATCATTTAATTTCAACTCCCAACTAATTTTATTGATCATCTACAAATTATTCCTACTCAACAAACATCAAAACCATCACAATTTCTCCATTTTTCCATGCATCAGAGGAATATATATCTGATTTTTGTTTCATTTTTAAAGCTATGAACATGCTAGTCATGCCTTAAACTGTCAACTCATCAACTAAAATTGAACAAAAATCGTTCACTGTTGACCTTAAGCCATAACCGAACAGTCCCGTGGCCATACCCTTCTCCCATGTTAGGTTCTATCCACGCCATCCCAGCTGAAATCAGCTCTTAAAAATGAAGAATAAAGTTTGTTGAGATGGCTTGATGGTTGAGTAAAGGAAAGAAATGAATTTACTAGGAAAATTGGAAGAAAACGTGAGGAGCAAAGAGAGAAATGAGAGGAAAATGTGCAGCAGACTAGAACAGCAAGATGAAGTCGGTGAGGGAGATAAATTTTCTGCTGAATTGGTCTTCTTTATTCAACGTTTCATCCAAATTACATTTTGCCACATGGTCCACTATCAAAATTCTCCTTAAACTTCCCTTTATTTGCACTTATGCCATGTAATATTTTATTTTTCTCCAATGTACAGATTTTAACTTTTTATTTTAATTAAATTTAATTTATTTAGGTCAATGTTTGGTCAATCTTTAACCAATTTGACCAACCCCATGTTAAATGACCATTTTACGCTTACGACCCTATTGGAGTAAAAACCGTGTAAATGCACTCCTAATTTTTAGATTCTCCTTCTAAATGGTCATATTAAACATATCTTGATGATCGGAAGTTGTTTCGTTGACGTGCGGTGCACGGATAGTAAGAAATTACGATTTTACCCTCGCGACCCGCCAACAAATTTTTCTCACTTCACCACCTTTTGAATAATTCTCTCGGCACTATTTTATTCTCCTTTTTATGTATAATATCATGATATTTTTACTTCGTCCCAATTCATTTTAGTTTGAGCGTAATTTAGAAAATGCCCTCGGGATGTATCGATCATTTTCCATTTTGTTTTCCAACTTCACCAAATGATTCAGAAAAATTAATAATAATATAATTCAATGATTTTAAACCTCAAAATCATCATATTATATTTTATTACACCATTATACTTGGCATTTTCAGTCTCGAACCCATCTGAATACATTAAAAATAAGTGGGGCCCACATCACACTTTCACTTATAATCACTTAGCACAAAATTTTTTTCTCAAAAATTAATTACCTATTACATGTACAGTACAGTAGAATCGGATCTCACAACGTCTGCCACCTTTTCTCGGGTGGTACAGGATCTCATAATCATAATCCTTCAGAAGCTTGAGCCATCTACATTGTCTCATGTTCAATTCTCTTTAGGAAAATAGATACTTCAAACTCTTATGATATGTGAATATCTGAAATTTCTCTCCATAGAGATAATGCTGCCAGATTTTCAAAAAACACCATTGCGACTAATTCCAAATTATGAGTCTGGTAGTTTTTCTCGTGGTCCTTAAGCTAACGAGAACCATAAGCTACCATTTTACCATACTGCATGAGCACACAACCCAATCCCTGCACGAAGGCATCAATGTATACTGAGAAACCCCCTAAACCACTGGGAATAATGAGGATCGGTGCGGTAGTCAACCTACACTTCAACTCCTGAAAACTTCGCTCATAGGCATCATTCCTTTCAAACTTTACATCTTTGCGTGTTAAACGCATCAAAGGAGCAGCTAATCTAGAGAAACCCTCGACGAACCGTCTATAGTATCCGACTAGCCCCAAGAAACTTCAAATCTCAGTCACTATCTTTGGCCTTTCCCATTGAATTATAATCTCAATCTTAGATGAATCAACAGATACCCCATCTTTACTGACTACATGACTCAAGAAAGAAATCTGTTCCAACTAGAAATCACACTTACTTAACTTGGCATACAACTTCCAGTCTTTGAAGGTCTGGAGTACTATTTGAAGATGTTGTTCATGCTCTTCTAGAGATTCAGAATACACAAGAATGTCATCGATGAAGATGATAACAAACTAGTCCATATAAGGTTTGAAAACTTCATTCATTAAATTCATAAAAGCTGTGGGGGCACTAGTAAGGCCAAACATCATGACCAGAAATTCATAATGGCCATACGAGTTCTAAAAGCAGTATTAGGAATATCTTCTGTTTGGATTTTCAACTGATGATATCCCAATCTAAGGTCTATCTTTGAAAAGACTTGCACACACCAAAGCTGATCAAATAAATCGTCAATTTTGGGAAGAGGATACTTAGTCTTAATAGTAGCCCTGTTCAACAGCCGATAATCAATACAAAGTTGTAAGCTACTATCCTTTTTACGAACAAATAGGACTAGTGCACCACACGAAGACATACTGGGTCAAGTGAAGGCCTTGTCCAATAGTTCTTGGAGTTGCTTCTTGAACTCCTCGAGCTTTACCAGTGCCATTTGATAAGGAGGATTTAAGATGGGTTCTATACTAGGCACCTGATCAATAGTGAATTCAATCTCCATATGTAGAGTAAGCCCCTATAATTTGTCCAGAAATACGTCGGGAAACTCCCTGACCATCGAAATCTCAAGTAATTTAGGACGTAGAGGACATTTCTTTTCTACGTCCTCAACGTAGGCAATGAACCCTACAAAAATCAAACATAATCCGTGAAGATTCATTCAGAACAATTAATTCAATAAACATATTCTTTCATTACACAGTGGCAAACTTTACAACATAATTAACGAGAGAAAAGAAGGCTACAGACTTAGCATAACAATCCAAGCTAACTCGATTCTCATATAACCAATCGATTCCTAATATTACATTAAATCCATACATATTCAGTAAGATTAGGTCTACTACTCTCCTATCCGTAGCTTACAATTATGATACATTATGTCTGTCATTTGTGATTCCTTAAAAGGTGTGTTTATCTACAAAAGATGCCCTAAAAGTTCAGGTTTTATCGGTATTTTAGCAGCAAAATAGGGACATAAAAGAATAGGTCGAACCTGGATCAAACAATGCAATGGCATCAATATCGAAAATAGAAATCTTACCCTTAATCATGTCTGTAGGGGTAACGGCAGTCTCCTTGTCAATGACATATACCTGTCCCTAAAACATGGCCTGTTTGCCCTTTTTTGCCGCTGTAGCTCGTCTTAGAGGTAATGTAGTCTTTAGGGGCTTTGTCACCTTGTTCCTATTCTTTGGACAATCCTTCACCAGGTGGCCAGTCTCGCCACATCTAATACAAGCACCCATATTCTAGTAACAAGATCTATTGCCATAAGCCTTTCTACATCGCTCACAGTTAGTTGATGCACCTCTCTTAACCCCAATAGAATTATCAGTCACTCTGGACTTAGCTACTTTGCTCTCTCCAATCTTGATCCCAAAAGCCTTAGTAGGTGCCTCATCTTTCTTGGCTTTCTTAGCAGCATACTTATCTACTAAGACTTTTTCATCTGATCTGCACTTCATCTTCTCTTTACCCTTGCCCTTAGCTTGGGCAATAAAGTCCACTTAATGAAATGCATAATCTTGTTCACACAATTGAGCATGGCAGATGGCTTTGTCATATGTAGAGATGTCAACAGGGGCCAACTTAGATATGATAGTTGACTTTAACCCCTCCATAAATCTATGGACCTTATGCTCTCTACTGCGCATCATCTTTGGGTCGAACCTACTCAAAGCGGTGAACTTTATTTCATACTGATCCATCGTTATACTACCCTGAGTTAATCCTAAAAATTCTACTTGTAACCTTTTTTAGGTAGTGTGCGAAATGTACTGTTTAACAAAGGCTACCAAGAATACCTTCCAAGTTAGTACAAGATATTGAGCTCTTAGTATTGTCTGTGTGGACTTCCACCATTGCTTAGCTTCTTCTAATAAAAGAAAAGTAGCCAAGCCCACCTTCTCACTTTCTGTACATCTCTTATATGCAAATAATTCCTCCACTACATTTATCCAGTTTTCGGCAACTATCAGATCCTTCTCTCCTTTAGACTTTGGTAGATCCAACTTCTTAAACTGTCTCAATAAATTAACATCACATTTCACCATGGGAACTTGCCTAGCCGATAGTGGAGCTAACCGTGGAGGAAGTGGTAGTTGTTGTGGTGGTTGAACTAGTGGTGGTGGAGGCGCTGGAGGGGAATTATCCTGTGGTGGAGGAAGTGGTGCCACAAGTGAGGTTGCTTGCCAATTATTGGCATTGTTGTTTTGATTGGCTAGAAACTCTGCAATCAACTATTCTAGCCTCAAAATACGCATGTTGGGACTTTCAAGTTGAGAAGAAAGGGTAGATTCGAGAACTAGTTCCGATGATGGCTTCGAAGATGGTTTTATCAGTCTCCGCCCTCATCCTCGACCAGCACCTTCGTCTATAACTCATTCTACCTAAAACAGATACAAAAGAGATGTTTTGAGTAATTTTAAACAATTATATATTCAGACCAGTACAATACTCAAGGGATGTAAACTATTTCTAATCTAATGACACTGACAAATATCAAACTAGCCTTGCTCTGACACCAACTTCTATAACGTACCATATACCTTAAATGCGAATTAACTTTTTCCTTTTTCTCATTGGATTTTGGTTAGCCTATTTGTCATGTCATTCCTTTTCATTTCATTTAATCACTTAAGCTAAAGGCAAATTCGAATATCATTATATGTATTAACTGTTAAACATACTACAATTAATTTTTGTTTCGTACATGCACCAAAATCTAACTGTTTTACATCCCCAAGTACAATACAAATATACAACAAGTTATTGCACATGAAGTTTAAATACATAACCAGAGTACAATATACCTTGAGGGATAACTAAAGTTTGCCTCGAGGGATCCTATCCAAAAATTGAAGAAACATGAAACTCCTCGTCCAATGCATAAAAGCCTACTTAAAGTAATTTGGAAGGAAAAATAAGGGGGGTGAACTTACGCCCAGCAAAGACATATATAAAAGAGTAGATACTATACAACTATATGCAAGTATCCTACTTGGCTCAACAACAATATGTATAACCAACAACGTTAATGATTCAAAAAGAAAGGATTCTACAATCGGTTAGGGATACCAAGCTGGGTATGGAAGAATATTTTAAAGTACCTTACTTATCTCAGTTCCTAGGTCTGATTATAGGGAATATAAACGTATTTCTCAAAGAAGAAATTCATACGTCTAAACTAAAGTTCTATTTATCCAAACTCCAAAGAAAATGCTATGCATTATGAAATCATTCTTATTCAAAACCAATAAACAATAAAACTCATTAAATTCATATAAATGACCATAAGATACAGTATTTCATTTAAATAATCTCATAATTGCATTTCTCCGCGTAGAAGCACTTCACTTCATTTGTGGATGTTAGCTTTAAATTGACATATATATTTTGAAATGACAAAAACTTAAGTAAGCTTTAATGTTTTAATTCATATTGTAAATTTGCCTTATCACACATGATTTTCTCAATCCATTAAGACCATGATTTAATTACATATCCTTATTGGTCTTAATACTTTATAAATGTTTTGAATATTTTAGAAAATCACTTCATGAATTTTTGGACCATGTTTTCATCAGAGAAAGTCAAGAAAAACTCCCACAAAAATGCAAAAATGTTTTGGGTTGAATTAGGATCAAAGACCACATCATTTCTAACCCAAAAATTGTAGGAAATAGCTTTCTGGAGGCATGGGATCGATCCCCTAAGGGAAAGGATCGATCCCTTCAAGGCAGAATGATCCTCAAGCCCAGATTTAACAACCTGGAAGCTTGGGATCGATCCTCTATGGAAAGGGATCGATCCCTTTGCCCAAAAATAGCCTGTAACGGCTAGTTTTGTGAGATACAACGGTCATATTCAAATTTGGCTCCACCCAACGTTCACAAACCATCCAAGGGACTATAAATAGAGGCTTAGAAGTTGAAGCAACCAAGGGGAACTACTCAATCAACTCTAATACTCATTTTCCTCAAATCCTCAAGCCTCAACAACAAATCAAGAGCTACAAAGTCTTCATCTTCCATAATTCACATATCTCTTGTATTGTTTAGCACAAATCTTGTATAGGCTTTTACTTGTGCCTAATTTTTGTAATCATTTGCCTATTTAGAGGCCTTCTTTGATTGCACTATTTATAAACCAATCCATTCCTTGTAAAAGGGGAGGTTTCTCTTTAGCCTAAGAAAAAGAGGGAGGTTTTTCTTTAGCCTAAGAAAAAAATGGAGGTTTCTCTTGAGCCTTGAAAAAGAGAGAGGTTTCTCTTGAGCCTAGAAAAAGAGGGAGGTTACTCTTGAGCCTAAGAAAAAGAGGGATTGTAATCACAAATTCAAGATAGTGGATTTGGAGAAAATCCTTGGGAGCGTCTCAAGGTAGAGGACGTAGGCAAGGTTGCCGAACCTCTATAAATCGCTTGCGTACATTTCTCTATCCTTACTCTCTTTACATATTTGCAATTATTTTTGTGTTTATTGTTTTGAATTTATATTGCATAATTAAGTAGCCTAGAGAACTTAGAAAATATCAATATAGGCTAGAGAATTTAGAGGAACCGAAAAACGAACTTAAAGTTAGCGAAAAACCAATTCACCCCCCTCTCGGTGTAGCCTATAGAGCCAACAATTGGTATCAGACCTTAGGCTCGAGATTGATTTAGACTAACCTCTATCGAGCAAAACGATCATAAATGGCTCACTTGAATATAGGCACACCCCTAGGAGAAGAGGGACAATCGTTAGTTAGACCTCCACTCTTCAATGGTGAAAATTATTCATATTGGAAAATTAGGATGATGTTATTTGTGCAATCCAATGACTATAAAGTGTGGAGAATAATTGTTAATGGCCCTAGAATCCCAATAAAGAAAGTAGATGGAAAAGATGTCTCTAAGAGTGAAGATGAGTGGGACACCAATGACATGAGATTGGCACAATTGAATGCCAAGGCTATGCACACCCTCTTTTGTGCTTTAGGTCCTAATGAGTATAATAGAGTATCCTTATGTGAGAATGCTAAACAAATATGGGATAAACTAGCCATCACACATGAAGGGACAAATCAAGTTAGAGAGACCAAAGTAGGAATGCTCACATATGATTATGAGCTATTTAGGATGAAAGAAAATGAGTCCATTAGCGAAATGTTCACTAGGTTTAATGATATAATTAATGGACTTAAGGCTCTAGGCAAGGCTTATTCCAATGTTGAAATGGTAAAGAAAATTTTGAATAGCTTGCCTAAGTTATGGGAGGCAAAGATAACCGCAATAGAAGAGTCTAAGGATCCAAATACCTTGTCTCTAGATGAACTTATGGGCTCCCTACTTACATATGAAATGAAAATATAAAGAAATGAAGTGCCTTCAAAGAAATTAGGGGTAGCACTTAAGTCTTCCACTCATGAGGTCCTTGAAGATGATAGTGATGAGAGTGGAAATGGGGAAGAGAAGGAAATGACAATGTTTGCCAAAAGATTTAATATGTTCATGAGAATGAAAGAAAAAGGAAATAATAGAAGACATCAAAGAGGGGAGTCAAGTAGAAGAGAAAAGGACCCTTTAGTGTGTTATGAGTGTAATGAACCGGGTCATACTAAGTTAGATTGCCCCCTACATAGATGATGAGGTAGCTTACTCATGCTTTATGGCTATTAGTGACGATGAGGCTAGCTCTAGTTCTAGTGAAAATAATGATTTTACATTTGATGAGTTACAAAATGCTTTTAATGAATTAGCAAATAAATTTCAATGCATGAATTCTAAATATAAGAAAATCATTGCTAATTTGAAAATAGAAAAGGAAACCTTGACCAATGTTAAGCTAGAATTAGAGAAGAAACTAGAAGAGGCCAACTTAGAAATAAATGAGTTAAACAAAAAGAATACAAATTTGCATAACTCATTCTCTAGGTTCTATATGGGTCAACAAAAATTAGATCACATGCTTGAGACCCAAAGAGCTTTCTTTGACAAAGATGGGTTAGGATATAATGCAATACAAAAAGAAACTCATCTAAAGAATTTCCTAGTGAGCAAAAATACTATGCATGATTTATCTCTTACATGCTCACTATGCAATAGAATAGGCCACACCTCACAAGCATGCACAAATAGAAAAACCACATTTAAAGGTAGAGTAGTTAGAAAAATGTGGGTGCCAAAGCATGTTGTAAATAATGATGAATTGTGCTTGAAATGGATTCCAAAAGGATCAAAAATTATTTGCACTAACTCTCATGGACCCAAGAAAATTTGGGTACCAAAGCATGCATAAATTTGTTTGTTGTAGGAGTGTTAGAGCATGGGAATACAATGAAACAATGGGGTTTGAATGCTCTACACACCTTTATGGAGATTGCTTGTGCCAATGAGAAAAAGGAAAAGCTTGAGGATCCATCACAACAATTCTTCAAAGAATGGCTCAAGGTGGATTCAACTATTCAAGGCAAAGCTTTCTCTAGCAAAGGAGTATTGTAAGCTTAATTCTTTACTCCCTAAAACTTTTATTTGATTATTTGTACTTTGATGAGAAATTTGGTTAATGATTCATGATGAGCTGAATGATTGAACAAAAACGCATGACAATGATCTTTGAATGTTTGATGAATAATACTTGATGCATTGAATGAAAAGCATGATTTGTGATTTTGAAATGATTATTGGATTTCTGCATTTTGAGCAAGTTTCCTATGTGTTGATAATGTATTTACTTGTCTCAAAATACCAAATATGTCATATATGCAAAATGCCATGTCATGAGCAATAATGAAGAACTTGTATGTTGGAAATCATGGCATGTTGTTCACAAGATGTATGATTTGATGATATATGTGCTTAAAACCTATGTGAAAAAGTTTGTTTTGACATATTTGTGGTTTCTAATGCTTTGGTTTTGTCAAAATGTGCTTAACTCTCAAAATGACATCCTTTGAGGCCAAAAATGCATTTTATTGTGTAAATTCTTTCAAAATTGCAAAATCTTTTTTAAAATGGTTTTTCATTCATGTTTTCCATTCATACAAGTCCAAAATCATGTTTTACAAATGTTTAAACCCTTACTTGGACTTAAAATACTCAAAAATGAAGTTTTGGCACCTCAAAGGCTGGATTTTCTGTCAAAAATCTGCAGATACAGGATGAGGGATCGATCCCTCAGCAAGCAGGATCGATCCCCCTTGAACAGAATGTAGGAAATCTACATTCTGGAGTTAAGGGATCGATCCCCTTACTAAAGGGATCGATCCCCCCAAGTCAGAAAGGGCTTTTCTGCACTTTTTCAATCGAAATGAGAAGAACTTTTCATTGTTTTGATACTTTCTCTCTTCTCAACTTAAAATTCATTGTTTTAACTCCTTTTTGATGAAATTTAAAATATGAAAAATCATTTTTCATTGATATCATGCCTCAACTCCATCAACTTGTGTTATTTCCAACTAATGGTATCACTTTCAACAATTAATATCATTTTTCTTGAGCTCACAAGTGCAAAATCATTTTTCTTGTTGAAAACTTGCATAAATCTTGAAATAATCTTGAAATATACTTTCAATGAATGCTTAAACATAATTTTGAGAAATATTTCAAGAATTTATGGATATATTTGAGAATTTAATGAACTTGTCAATAATGAATATTCTTCATTCCTTTTGTTCATCTTAGTCAAGCATGCTTATAGGATTATGTTTCTTAGCTTGACTCAACTACTCCACACTAGGTTTCATGATAATTATACATCTAGTGGAAGAATAATTAAAATTTGACCTTAAGGATTGATTTCAAATGTAAATTCAACAATTGGTATAAGGTCATAATTTTCCTTGGCCTACAATGTGTGATGATAAATGGATCCTAAATGTTCAAATGCATGAAACTTTATCATCCATGTACATAAAAATTTTTCTTATGGCCAAATTAGTAAAGAACTTGGGCTTTAATGACAACACCAACAATTGATATACATGCATTGTATCTTGATTGTTTTGATGTTGAACATGCATGTTTACTTAAGTTGAATCAATAATCATGCCTACAGATGAGAATAGTTGTTTTCATGATATTATGTGCTTAACCTCACTCATAGTTTATGGATTTTAATGATAAAATATATTTTAGCTTGATAATATTGATTCACTTAGGTGAAGCCATTTTAGTTAAAATAGCATATACCCTCTAGAACGTTAAATGATGATAACAACTAGGGATATGGCTCTTAATTGATTAAAATGGTAATTTTGAATTTTTCCTTGCTCATAATTGGTTAAGGACTTGAATTGGAAAATGAGCATAGGATTTTTGTGCTTGAAACCATGGAAGAAAATGTGTTTGCTTGAATACCTTATTGTTGAATCTTCCATATGATATAACTTTGTGAATATGAATATGGATTAATACTTTATGATAGTATGCTTATGTTTAATTAATCCATATGCATATTTGATGATGTGTGATTGTGTTCTTGCATATTTAGAATGATTATTTTCTTGACATGAACACACTACACATAGATATTGGATTCATGCAGAATGACTAAGTCAACCATTAGTAACAATTGGTATTTAGATTGAAATAACAATTAGTATCGTTGGCAACCATATTTTCAATAATTGGTAAGCCAAAACTAAATTGCCAATTGGTATGAGCTTTAAATTGACAATTCTTCTCATGCTCCTTAGATTGAAATGACAAATAAGGAAGAATTCATATAAGACACTTTTACATGAAACACTTTTGTGCTAGAATTTGTGATTAATTGATGTATGATTTAATTCTAGACACAATATTTCTTGAGAATGATTTATGAGCACATGCTTATGATATGTTATATAATTTCAGCTCATAATCATGATGTATTACCATGCACCTTAGTTGGACCTTAGAGAACAATTGATATACTTAGGTGCTTGCTTAATTTTTTACCAATTGGAAACTTCGTGCGAAATTATTTATAAACAATTGGCATAGGATCATAAGTCATATTCTTTGCATGAATATTTCATACTCTTTATGGATATTGACTTATTTATTTGTACTATGAGTCCCATGTACTAACATGTTTCTTGTTGGATGGAGCATATTTATCTCTTCTCACATAGCCATGATTTTAGGGGGAGCATATTTTTTACTATTTTTCCTTCTTTTTGCTATGACAAAAAGGGGGAGAGATAGATATTAAAAGGGAGAGATATTAAAGGGGAAAGATAATGGGGGAGAAATAGTTTGAAAATTCATTTTCAAAACCCATGCTTATATTAAGGGGGAGCTTTATAAAATCCTGCTTTATTTAAGGAGGAGTATTTTATCAAAGAATTTTCAAAGCAAATTTACATTAAGTTTTGTCATATCAAAAAGGGGGAGATTGTTAGCTTTAAATTGACATATATATTTTGAAATGACAAAAACTTAAGTAAGCTTTAATGTTTTAATTCATATTGTAAATTTGCCTTATCACACATGATTTTCTCAATCCATTAAGACCATGATTTAATTACATATCCTTATTGGTCTTAATACTTTATAAATGTTTTGAATATTTTAGAAAATCACTTGATGAATTTTTGGACTATGTTTTCATCAGAGAAAGTCAAGAAAAACTCCCACAAAAATGCCAAAATGTTTTGGGTTGAATTAGGATCAAAGACCACATCATTTCTAACCCAAAAAGTGCAAGAAATAGCTTTCTGGAGGCATGGGATGTGAAATCCCCAATTTCAAGAAATTCCTCCATAATTATAAAGTATGTTAGCTTAAATGAAAATAAGTAGATATGAGAATTATGAAGTATGAAGGATGTATGGAACATGGAAGAAGTAATGAAATGGAAGGTCAAATAGTCAAAGAAGTAAATTATGATATTATGAGAATGCTTATAGTATGGCAAAATAAATGTAAGATTTTGTACAATTAAATATCAGAAATTAAGTGTAATTAAAGACAAGTGTTATATGGAAGAAAGGAGACCAATTAAGTGAATGATCAAATAAGGATGGTCAAAGGTAAAGGGCTAAGATGAAGTATTTTAATTGGATGAAGATGAAACAAATATCAGATTTCATAATTTGATGATATATGTGGCTAATAGGAGGAAAGAGAAGAAAAGGTAGAGAATGAAGGGTCAAAATGTCAAAAGCATGGTCAATGGCTGAGATGAATTATGGATTTGCATGCATTTAATGCATATTGCATGAGTCACCCTTCAGCCATCATCACCCCTACGACAGCAATCCTTTCCAGCCCTCTCTCTTTCGTTCTCTCCATTTCTCCAAGCTTCCAAGTCTCCTTCCATAGCTACCTTGACAGGCTACCTTATTCCTCCATCGATCCCTTTAGCTAGTTGAACGAAAATTGATCCTTGTCACTATAAGTGATATCTGAAGTTTGGTACATTGAATCCAAGTATTAGAGGAGATCTCAAAGTTTGAGATTTTGGTCACTAGCAAAAGGTAAGAGAAGAAGATGATTTGTTCAATTATGTTCATGGTTTGGAGTTGTACTAAGTTAATACGATATGTGTATAGTGATAATTTAAAGGTTAATTTGATTTGATGTTACAGCTTTGAAGGAGTGAAAATCTAGGGTTGACGCACCAAGTGATTTCGTGTTCTCGAAGGAAACAAGGTAAGGAATTTATGTAACGGACGTAAGGCGGTTATGTCCGCATGTTTTATGATATTCTTAAGTGGTTTGGAAAGAAACATCAACTAATTTCATGCAGGAAAAATGACATTTTCGGACTTGTCTCCTAGTACCAATTAGGTTAGGAGCAGCCGACTGCCTTAAGCAGAAGCCGACTGCATAGAGACAACCAAAACGTCGTTTTTTCGAAAACTGATTCAAACCAGTTGACTGCTATGTAAGCCAGTTGACTGCTATTTACACAGAAGCATTCTGTTTCAAACCAGTCGACTGCTATATGGGACAGTCGACTGCTATTTGCTAAAATGCATTCTGTTTCAAACCAGTAGACTGCTATATGGGACAGTCGACTGCTATTTGCTAAAATGCATTTTGTTTCAAACCAGTCGACTGCTATATGGGACAGTCGACTGCTATTTGCTAAAATGCATTCTGTTTAAAAAACAATCGACTGCTATATGTACCAGTCGACTGCTATATGGACCAGTCGACTGCCCTCATGCGTTTTCAAAATGAAAAATATCGGAATTTTAAATAAAGAGAATTTCGATAAATGAAAGTATGAAGTAGCAGCCGACTGCCCTATGAGGCCAGTCGACTGCCTTGTTTTGAAAAGAGGTTTTCAAACCTATTTCAAGAAAGTATAAAATGTCACGGCAAAAAGCTATATGGAATATGTTTTGAGATTATGCACTTTTATGTTTATAGTAGGGGCTCTGATCAAGTCCCGAAATGATGTATGTTTGGCTGAGGAACCATAAGTCAGGCCTCAGTCGCTACAGAAGGACACCTGACTAGTGTTACTGTAGCCCCCGACAGTTGGCCAAATTTGTCTGTGTTTCATGTTCGGCTAGGGGAGGATTCTTGGCCCGACGGGGTACGCCACATGATGATAATGATGATGATGATGCAGTGCATAACTCCATAAAAGTACAAATAGTTTTTATGTTATCAAAAACTATATGTATATGCAATTTCGAAGAATAAAGAAATCGAAAGTACTTGGTGTACTTGTATAAGAAGTTTTAAAAGAAGTATATGATGTATGATTTCAAGAAAAATATAAGATGTTTTAAGAGAAGTATGTATGTATGTAAATGATATTTGAAAGAAGTACTTGAAGTATGTTTTGAATGAAGTATATGACGTATGTTTTCCATGATGATTTAAAAGAAGTATACGATGAGTGTTTGCATATGCTACTTTAAAGAAGCACATGATTTACTTGATTTATAAGCATATGCTATTATGAACTTTCTATATTTGATGAAAGTACATGAATATGCTTTATAATGATTTTACATGGCATTATAGAGCCAAGTAGGAAAAATGCATCTAGAGACATAGCACACTCTTTTACATAACTTTCTTACTGAGTGTAAACTCACCCTTTGACGATCGTTTTTCCTACAGATTACCTGAAGTGAACCCCGCTCCGACTAGAGGAGCTTGTTTCTGAAGAATCGAAGTGTACCTTCTCGATACGCTTCCCAGTTAGCATAGAAGGTATACTCATATGCTTATGTACAGTAAATTGTAATTTAGCTACAGTACAGTACAAGTTACAATTATATATATAAGATGTCGGGGATGTAAGATAAAATGATGTATGAGATCCTGTGGAATGGAATGATATTTATATATATCATTTTTATGCTTATGGAAATTGAATAAAAATTTTATGAGCTATTAGGTATTTAGCTTAAGGGTAAGGAATGGATGGCACTGATGAACTAAATCAAATAATCTCGGATAAGATAATAAGAAAAAGTAAGTTATAAGATGTAATGACGAGGACGTCACAGATTGGTATCAGAGTGAGTTGATTGGTAGTTGTCAGTGTTAAGAAGATAGAAGTAGAGTATATCCCCAATTGTACTGTACTTGTCTGAATGCATATACGATGTATAACTGTTTGAAGTTATACTAAATAGCTCAATTTTGTGATTTTATTGACAGAATGAGCTCAGATAGAAGGGGTGTTGGTGAAGGAAGAGAAAAGGGTCATGTAGAACTACCCCCAGTACAGTCTCCTTTTCCATCTCTACCGCATAGCCCGAATACTAGGTTAGCAAAGATGGAGAAGCACATAGAGAATATGACCACGATGTTTACACAGTTTATGGCAAACTTTCCAAACATGGTCACAAGTGTACCGTCCACTATTCCCACAGTACAGCCCCCATTGGTACCAATAGAGTTGACCCCACAAGTCCCAACCACTGAAAGGCGGGATCTCACAGCTTATTGCAGTATGACCTTGATTAAGGAATTCAAGAAGCTAGATCCGCCTAAGTTTAAAGGGGATAGGGGCACGTTGGCCGCAGTAAACTGGGTGAAGGCGGTCGCTAGATCCTTTGAGTACATGCTATGTTCCGAGAAGGAAAAGGTGGGTTTGGCTGCTTATCTGTTAATGGACGAGGCAGAGTATTGGTGGCAGTCCACTCGGGCCTTTTTGGAAGCCCAACATGTTGAGGTTACGTGGGATAGATTTTTAGAGGCCTTTAATGAGCAATACATCTCATGCCATGATCAGACTAGGCTAAGGGTCGAGTTTTTGAACTTGACTCAAGGGACAATGTCAGTTAATCAATATGAATCGAAGTTCATTTCTCTAAGCGGATTTGATTTAGAGACCCTCAGAAGTGAAGGATATAAGATATACAGATTTATGGAAGGATTGAAACCTCCTATCATATCCAAGTTGTATACCTTGGGTATCACTACTTATAATGAGACAGTCCGTAAGGCTTAGTTGTGTGAGCAGGACTATGAGCTTCGTCAAACTGATTTTCGAGCCCAAGGTAAAGGTAAGAAACCGATAAAGCGGAAGTCAAAAAGGAAAACCTCGAGAGATGGATGCTCATCTGGGAGATGTAGGCCATATGAAAGAGCTTCGATAGGTAAGCAAGTAAATTATAAGAAAATGATTATTAATTAAATTAAATGGTTATATGGAATATATATTGAGTTGGGAGTATTATGATGATTATGGTACATGGAATCCTAGAGCTACTAGGATCAAGATAAATGATGATAGATTCCGATATTCAACTAGTAGTACCGCTAGTTCACCTAAGAGTATAAGACAAAGGTGTGAACATTGCGGAAAGTTCCACGGATCACAACCATGCCGGTTGGCAAGTGGCGCATGTTTCAGATGTGGTGAACAGGGACATATGATCAGGGATTGTCCCAAGAGGGACTTGAGGACACCCGAGGAATCTGAGGAGACCCCTCAACCACAGTGCAAGGCCACTGCTAAAGAGAAGGGAAAGACACCTGTTAACTATGATGTAAATGTTGAAGATGTATAATGCAAAAGTATGTTGTATTATCTGACTAAATCGTAAATGAAGTTAATAGAGGGTATGTATGGTTATGTGAAGGATTTTTAGCTTACGTTGTGGAAGGAGTAAAGAAAAGTCCTACACTTAATGAAATTACAGTAATCATGGAAAATTTTGATATGATTCCGAATGATCTTCCAGGACTCTTTATGGATAAAAAAATAGATGTTACTATCGATTTGGTGCCAAGACTGAGCCCATTTTGAGATTACCATATCAAATGGCATTAATAAAATTTGAAGAACTTGAAAAGCAATTTCAAGAGTTGTCATGAGATAATGTTTGTGACTGAAGTTATTATGGTGTGATTTAATATAAGTTGGAGTTTTAATGAATATTTAATAAATTCGATTTCTTATTTATTGCACTTTTGTTGAGAAATAAAAGTGTGAAATACAATAATTGACAAGAAACGATAGTTAAGTTTCTGAAGTATTCATTGGTATGAAGTTTTATGATATATATATTGATATGTGAAATAAGCTTAAGTGAAACTGATGATGGACTTAAATTGATATTTATATCGACTTATTTTACTTAAATGCTTTATCCTATGAAAGCATTTCTCTAAAAAGAATATGAATTAATATGAAGAATGAGTTGTCTCAACAACGGTAATTATTCCCTATAGTCGCTTTTAGGTTTCGGAACAAGACAGGTATTTCAAAGTACCTTCCTTACTCTATCTGGATCCCTAGCCGACTATAGTATCCTTCCTGTTTGGTTCCTCGAACCCCATAAGGGAATGAAGATGTTAATTTGATTTGTCTTAAGCTTAAAACAATGCGGAGTAGACAAAAGAATCATAAAGATGCATGAAGGAGACCATTTGAGTTTTTGGTTGGAGACTATGTGTTCTTGAAAGTTCCTCCATCCAAAGGGATCATGAGATTTGGCCGACGAGGTAAGTTGAGTCCTCACTACATCGGTCCATTTGAGGTCTCAGACCAAATTAAAGATGTTGCCTATAGTTTGACCTTGCCTCCGAAGCCATCGGGAGTGTATAATGTATTCATATGTCGATGCTTCGGAAGTATAATTCCGAATTCATCTTATGTCATAAAAGATGAAACCTTAGAGATTCAGAAAGACATAAGTTATACGGCAAAGCCATTTAGGAATTTGGATAGAAAAGATAAGGTATCGAGGTCTAAGATGATTTAATTAATTAAAGTCCTATGGCCAAACCATACTATGGAAGAAGCTATGGGGGACTAAAAGCTTGATGAAAGAGAAGTATCCGAAACTGTTTAAGACATAATCTGATTTAAATTTGGAGAATTTCTAAAGGTGGGGAGAATGTGAAATTCCCAATTTCAGGAAATTCCTCCATAATTATAAAGTATGTTAGCTTAAAATGAAAATAAGTAGATATGAGAATTATGAAGTATGAAGGATGTATGGAACAAGGAAAAAGTAATGAAATGGAAGGTCAAATAGTCAAAGAAGTAAATTATGATATTATGAGAATGCTTATAGTATGGCAAAATAAATGTAAGATTTTGTACAATTAAATATCATAAATTAAGTGTAATTAAAGACAAGTGTTATATGGAAGAAAGGAGACCAATTAAGTGAATGGTCAAATAAGGATGGTCAAAGGTTAAGGGCTAAGATGAAGTAATTTAATTGGATGAAGATGAAACAAATATCAAATTTCATAATTTGATGATATATGTGGCTAATAGGAGGAAAGAGAAGAAAAGGTAGAGAATTAAGGGTCAAAAGGTCAAAAGCATGGTCAATGGCTGAGATGAATTATGGATTTGCATGCATTTAATGCATATTGCATGAGTCACCCTTCAGCCATCATCACCCTTACGGTAGCAATCCTTTCCAGCCCTCTCCCTTTCGTTCTCTCCATTTCTCCAAGCTTCCAAGTCTCCTTCCATAGCTACCTTGACAAGCTACCTTATTCCTCCATCGATCCCTTTAGCTAGTTGAACGAAAATTATTCCTTGTCACTAGACTAAGTGATATCCGAAGTTTGGTACATTGAATCCAAGTATTAGAGGAGATCTCAAAGTTTGAGATTTTGGTCACTAGCAAAAGGTAAGAGAAGAAGATGATTTGTTCAATTATGTTCATGGTTTGGAGTTGTACTAAGTTAATACGATATGTGTATAGTGATAATTTAAAGGTTAATTTGATTTGATGTTACAGCTTTGAAGGAGTGAAAATCTAGGGTTGACGCACCAAGTGATTTCATGTTCTCGAAGGAATCGAGGTAAGGAATTTATGTAACGGACGTAAGGCGGTTATGTCCGCATGTTTTATGATATTCTTAAGTGGTTTGGAAAGAAACATCATCTGATTTCATGCAGGAAAAATGACATTTTCGAACTTGTCTCCTAGTACCAATTAGGTTAGCAGCAGCCGACTGCCTTAAGTAGTAGCCGACTGCCTAGAGACAACCAAAACGCCGTTTTTTCGAAAACTGATTCAAACCAGTCGACTGCTATTTACACAGAAGCATTCTATTTCAAACCAGTAGACTGCTATATGGGACAGTCGACTGCTATTTGCTAAAATGCATTCTGTTTCAAACCAGTCGACTGCTATATGGGACAGTCGACTGCTATTTGCTAAAATGCATTCTGTTTCAAAAACAGTCGACTGCTATATGTACCAGTCGACTGCTATTTCTTAAGAAGCATTCTGTTTGAAAACCAGTCGACTGCTATATGGACCAGTCGACTGCCTTCATGCGTTTTCAAAATGAAAAATATCGGAATTTTAAATAAAGAGAATTTCGATAAATGAAAGTATGAAGCAGCAGCCGACTGCCCTATGAGGCCAGTCGACTGCCTTGTTTTGATCAAACCTATTTCAAGAAAGTATAAAATGTCATGGCAAAAAGCTATATGGCATATGTTTTGAGATTATGCACTTTTATGTTTATAGTAGGGGCTCTGATCAAGTCCCGAAATGATGTATGTTTGGCTGAGGAACCATAAGTCAGGCCTCAGTCGCTATAGAAGGACACCTGACTAGTGTTACTGTAGCCCCCGACAGTTGGCCAAATTTGTCTATGTTTCATGTTCGGCTAAGGGAGGATTCTTGGCCCGAAGGGGTATGCCACATGATGATAATGATGATGATGATGCAGTGCATAACTCCATAAAAGTACAAATAGTTTTTATGTTATCAAAAACTATATGTATATGCAATTTCGAAGAATAAAGAAATCGAAAGTACTTGGTGTACTTTTATAAGAAGTTTTAAAAGAAGTATATGATGTATGATTTCAAGAAAATATAAGATGTTTTAAGAGAAGTATGTATGTATGTAAATGATATTTGAAAGAAGTACTTGAAGTATGTTTTGAATGAAGTATATGACGTATGTTTTCCATGATGATTTAAAAGAAGTATACGATAGGTGTTTGCATATGCTACTTTAAAGAAGCACATGATTTACTTGATTTATAAGCATATGCTATTATGAACTTTCTATATTTGATGAAAGTACATGAATATGCTTTATAATGATTTTACATGACATTATAGAGCCAAGTAGGAAAAATGCATCTAAAGACATAGCACGCTCTTTTACATAATTTTCTTACTGAGCGTAAACTCACCCTTTTACAACCATTTTTCCTACAGATTACCTGAAGTGAACCCCGCTCCGACTAGAGGAGCTTGTTTCTGAAGAATCGAAGTGTACCTTCTCGATACGCTTCCCAGTTAGCATAGAAGGTATACTCATATGCTTATGTACAGTAAATTGTAATTCAGCTACGGTACAGTACAAGTTACAATTATATATATAAGATGTCGAGGATGTAAGATAAGATGATGTATGAGATCCTGTGGAATGGAATGATATTTATATATATCATTTTTATGCTTATGGAAATTGAATAAAAATTTTATGAGCTATTAGGTATTTAGCTTAAGGGTAAGGAATGGATGGCACTGATGAACTAAATCAAATAATGTCGGATAAGATAATAAGAAAAAGTAAGTTATAAGATGTAGTGACGGGGATGTCACATGGGATCGATCCCCTAAGGGAAGGGATCGATCCCTTCAAGGCAGAATGATCCTCAAGCCCAGATTTAACAACCTGGAAGCTTGGGATCGATCCCCTATGGAAAGGGATCGATCCCTTTGCCCGAAAATAACCTGTAACGGCTAGTTTTGTGAGATACAACGGTCATATTCAAATTTGGCTCCACCCAATGTTCACAAACCATCCAAGGGACTATAAATAGAGCCTTAGAAGCTGAAGCAACCAAGGGGAACTACTCAATCAACTCCAATACTCATCTTCCTCAAATCCTCAAGCCTCAACAACAAATCAAGAGCTACAAAGTCTTCATCTTCCATCATTCACATATCTCTTGTATTGTTTAGCACAAATCTTGTATAGGCTTTTACTTGTGCCTAATTTCTGTAATCATTTGCCTACTTAGAGGCTTTCTTTGATTGCACCATTTGTAAACCAATCCATTCCTTGTAAAAGGGGAGGTTTCTCTTTAGCCTAAGAAAAAGAGGGAGGTTTCTCTTTAGCCTAAGAAAAAGAGGGAGGTTTCTCTTGAGCCTTGAAAAAGAGAGAGGTTTCTCTTGAGCCTAGAAAAAGAGGGAGGTTACTCTTGAGCCTATGAAAAAGAGGGATTGTAATCACAAATTCAAGATAGTGGATTTGGAGAAAATCCTTGGGAGCGTCTCAAGGTAGAGGACGTAGGCAAGGTTGCCGAACCTCTATAAATCGCTTGCGTACATTTCTCTATCCTTACTCTTTTTACATATTTGCAATTATATTTGTGTTTATTGTTTTGAATTTATATTGTATAATTGAGTAGCCTAGGAAAATATCAATATAGGCTAGAGAATTTAGAGAAACCGAAAAACGAACTTAAAGTTAGCGAAAAACCGATTTACCCCCCTCTCGGTGTAGCCTATAGAGCCAACAGTGGAAAAAACACGTAAAACATCACATGTAATTTGATTTCATTTCATTTCTAAGAAATAAATAAACATTTCATCTCATTTCATTTCGTAAAATATTCAATAGAGACAACAACATCCCAGTAGAATCATGCCCATTAAGTTTCCCATAAGGGAAAGTTCATTAAGTTTTATGGCCATAGTCAATGGTCTACAGAGTACACTAATTAAGTGACTACTGTGGTGCTAAAGACGTGATTAGAGTTAAACAGCCCATTCAATCATTTGCATGATTACCAAATGTTGCACTAAAAAACCTATACCGCAAGTGCACGGATCGCAACAAGTAATAAAGAGTGAGTAGAGTATCATTCCCACGAGTATTGTATAGGTTATTTAGCTAAGTATTAAAATTGGTCACACTAAGTTTATTCAAACATATAATAATTTTTTTTATATAAAAATAGCTACTAAAATGTAAAATAAATAAATAATGCATGAAAATAAAATAAACATAAAAATTATGAAAATAAATAAAAATTCCTAAAACTAAAATTTTAACCCTAAACTTAAATTAAATTATCATGCAAAATAAATTCTCAATTAATAAATTAACAAATTAATATACTTAATATAAATTTAATCAAAATTTAAATATCTAACTAAAATAAAACACTAAGTAAACTAACATAATAAACTTATGAAAGTAAAACTTGAAACTAATTAATGAAACCATAAAATAATAATAAAAGGAACAAAAACTCATGCTTTATAAACAGCTGGTCCTCACGCCACTAAACTTGATGCACTGCTTTGCACATCATGTCCACCGCTTCAGCCACTTGCAACGCACGATCTAGTAGCAAGCCACGCACCACTCGAGCTCCACACGCAGCAACTCTCCAGCCCAACAGCTTCACTATCACGCCCAAGCGTCAACTTCAGCAGCCTCCACACAAGTGCCCAGCCACACCTGCACCAGCCCTGCTCCCGTGGTTCACGCAGCACTTGCACTTGCAATGTCTTCAGCACCAAACAGCAAACGGTGGATCGACCACAGCCTAGTAGCCTCGCCAAGCTACAGACCACGTCTCCAACACACGTAGCAGTGCACCGATCAAGCTTAAAATAGGGAACCGCAAAATACCAAAGAGCAAAAAAAAAAAAAAAGGAGAAACAGAGGAAGTGTAGAATAAAACAAGAAAGGTTTAATATCAATAATGGATAAGTGCAGGAAAGATAAAAAAACGAATCCCAAAGTAGAAATTGAATGAAACAAAAATGTAAGCAACAAAAAAATCATAACAGAAACTAAAGCATTAAAGTTTGAAACTTAAGAGCAGTATGAGTAAAATAGAACATAAAATAACTTTTGAAACTCAATCTATTTAAGAGAATTCTGTATTGAAATTAAATATAACTGACAAGACTCTAAACTATTTTAAGAAAAACAATAATTTTCAGAGCATAAACTTAAACTAAAATCTAGATGAACAAGTAAAGGAACGCAGCAATTTGATGAAGACAAGCCGCCAGTCACCCGACCTCTCTCCATGCATTTCACTCTTGCGGCAACTTTCTCCCTTTTAATTAGGGCTGCTTCAAGGGCTTTTTGCCATTAGCATCCACGGGCTGCTCTATCCTTTTTGGGCCAAGATTTTCTTTGAATCTTCATAGTCTAGCCTTCATGTGGGTAATGGGCTTGTATGAGATTACATGAGCTCTTGTGTTTGTGATTTAGACCTCAAAGCAATCACTTTTGTCTCTTTTTGCATCATTTTCTCAACTTTATCTTGATTTTTGAATTTTCTACACAAGACAAAAAAATTTTAATTAATTAGGAAAGAAAATAAATTAAAAATTCCAAAATTCATTCAAAAATCATGTAATAATATCGCATAAAAATAGACATTTCAAGGACTTATCACACCCCCAAACTTAATATTTTGCTTGTCCTCAAACAAAACAATCTCAAACACGTACTTAATAGATATATTTCCCATATACATCTCATAAAAAGAGTATTAATTTAATTTAAGGAAAGTCAAAATTATTAATTAACATAGAGTTTCCTCCAATCACATGCCCAAGTCCTAATTAGATTCTCCGTGTGTGTATGCGCTCGAAGTGTCCATCACATATCAAAGCATACATATCCGGATGAGATTATGCAAACATGAAAAAGCAAAGTCTCTAAAGCATGAACAATCCCATAAGTTTGCTTTTCACTTTTCTCTCCACTAATGTAGCCATACTCAATCAAGAATCAATAGGACTTCAATAAGCTTGTCATGTAAGGCTAGGGTAAAGGTATGATAAAAGTCAATTTAGGCTCAACAACCCCAAATCATGCATTACACTCTAGTATCTTTATGTTTCGAGCTTCAATTAACTCCCCAAACTTAGTTTCTTCTTACATTGTTATACACCTTATTCTATTTTTGCTCTTTTTCTCATTTTTCATTCATTTTCTTTTTTTCTTTTCTTTTCTTTCTTTTTTTTTTTTGAATTTTCTATTTCTCTATTTTTTTTTCTTTTCTTTCTTTCTTTTTTTTTTCTTTTTGTTTTTCTTCTTTTTTTTTAATGTATCCTATCTATCTACCCAAATATGTACAGAGCTCATGATATACTCTAGTAAATTGCATGCTTTTGGGGTAAGGGATAGGAAAGTGTATTTATTTAGCTAACGAGAATTAACTTGTAGGTGTATAAACAAAAATAGGCTAGTTTGACTCAAAAGGGTGACTATGGGCAAGAATATGCAAGGTTAGCTTGAAAAGCTCAAACGATCCAAGGATGGCCTAAATCATTTTCCTAACTAAGCATGGGCTAAAAATTTTGCCTCGAGAGGAGATCAAACAAATTCTAGAATATGCTCACAACTTCAAAGACAAATACAATCCTATATTCACATAATCCTTCTCTAAACATGCATACAAATCCATGATCAAGACATAGTGCAAAAAGATGGAAAAAACCATAATTAGAACAAGGGAAATTCAAGAATTCAACTCATGCTTCTCAAAAATCATGCTTTTCCAAAGATCAGAATTAAACTTAATCAAAATCTCAATCATAGGGACATGGGAAATAACCAAATCAAGCACAATATATCTCAAGGCAAAACATTTAGAGCCTAAAAAGTTTGGAAAATTTTGGAATATTTGAAAAAATTTTAGCTCAAATTTCCTTTCCCCCAAACTTGAAGTGCATATTGTTCTCAATGTGTAAGTGATTCAAGAATTTAGAAACGATAGAAGGAAACTCCCCTGAATTTTCTGTTGAAGCTCAATTGCATGCCTACAAGGTTTCTTCACTGCTCCCCCAAACTTAGACTCAAACCTACAAGATAGAAAGAAAAAGAAATCAAAGCTATGAAATACTAACACTAAAACTAATAAAAGAAAGAAACAACTAATAAACTAAAAAAAAGCTGGGGTTGCCTCCCCAGAAGCGCTTGATTTATAGTCATCAGCTTGACTATCTCTGTCATCCTTCACGGTGGTTTAAATGGTCTGAAAATGGATGGATGCACATAGTGCACCACCCTGAAAGGTGACTCCATCAGATACTTGGCTTCAAAGAACTTAATTCCACAATCTTCTAAGATATAACCCACTTCATTCTCATGTGGAAAGTTCCATGAAGAAACAGTGAAGGATGCCTCTTGGTTTTTCTTGTCAACCTTTGGAACTTGGACTTCAATCTCAAACCCTTCCTCTTGGACTTCTTCCTCACCCTCACTATTCTCCATTTCTTTTTTCAACAATCACACTTTCATTTTCAATCAGCTCGGGTGGTGTAGGCTTTTCAACTTCTTTACTCAACACCTCTTGCTGAAGTGCTTGCAGAGGAGCTTGAGGAGAAAGGCCACATGTCTCCATAAGCTCTAAAGAAGGTGATGAAAGCTTCTCGTAGTTGCCCGAGGAATAGCACGGATGACTCACCCAACTCAGATTTATAGGACAATTCTCAGTGGCATGACTCCCTTCACATATCTCACAGGAAATAAAAGGACTCATGTAAACTTTTCTGGGCAAGGTGGCTTCTGGAGAAGACATGGTCTCAATAAGATCAAGCCGTTGACTGTTAGCGATCTTCTCCAATGTATCTCTCTTACACTGCCATTGAAATTCATTGGAAGCCATTAACTCTATCAATTCATATGCTTTCTCAACAGACTTTCCCATATGCGCTCCACCTACTGCTGTATCAACTACTACTCTCGATGAATTACCCAAACCATTATAAAAAGTTTGAATTTGTAACCACAGGGGTAATCCATGAGAAGAACATCTCTGAATCAAGCCCTTAAATCTTTCCCATGCTTCACAAAAAGGCTTAAAGTCAAATTGCTCGAAGGATAAAATTTGATTCCTCATCTTCGCCATATACTCAAGTGAAATGAATCTAGCTAAGAATTTATGAGCCAAATCATCCCACGTACAAATAGAATGATGAGGAAGTGATCATAGCCAATCCTTTGCCCTATCTCGAAGTGAGAATGAGAAGAGTCTCAGTTAAATGGCATCATCAGAAACACCATTGTACTTGCATAAGTCACATATCTCCAAGAATTTGACAAGATGAGCATATGGATCTTCACTGGGCAAACCTCCAAATTGACCTGAATTCAAGATCATTAGGATGAAGTCCGGCTCAATCTCAAAGCTGTCAGCTTCGATTTCGGGCTTCCTACTGCTTGAATGTATCGTAGGCACACGAGGCATAATGTAGTCTCCCAAGGTTCTAGGCTCTGCTAGATCCACCATAGTGCCTCACACAAGAACAGAATTAAAATATTAGAGGAAGAAATATTTATAAAAATAAGAAAAAGAAAAGGCTTGAACTAAACCTAGGCATGATTGGTTTTAATATTAACTAAAGACAACCTAAACTAATCCCCGGCAACGACGCCAAAAACATGTTGCACTAGAAAACCTATACCGCAAGTGCACAAGTCGCGACAAGTAATAAAGAGCGAGTAAAGTATCGTTCTCACGAGGATTGTATAGGTTATTTAGCTAAGTATTAAAATTGGTCACACTAAGTTTATTCAAACATATAATAATTTTTTTATATAAAAATAGCTACTAAAATGTAATATAAATATATAATGCATGAAAACAAAATAAACATAAAAATTATGAAAATAAATAAAATTTCCTAAAACTAAAATTTTAACCCTAAACTTAAATTAAATTATCATGCAAAATAAATTCTCAATTAATAAATTAACAAATTAATATACTTAATATAAATTTAATCAAAATTTAAATATCTAACTAAAATAAAACACCAAGTAAACTAATATAATAAACTTATGAAAGTAAAACTTGAAACTAATTAATGAAACCATAAAATAATAATAAAAGGAACAAAAACTCATGCTTTATAAACAGATGGTCCTCACGCCACTAAACTTGATGCACTGCTTTGCACATCACGTCCACCGCTTCAGCCACTTGCAACGCACGATCTAGTAGCAAGCCACGCACCACTCGAGCTCCACACGCAGCAACTCTCCAACCCAACAGCTTCACTATCACGCCCAAGCGTCAACTTCAGCAGCCTCCACACAAGTGCCCAGCCACACCTGCACCAGCCCTGCTCCCGTGGTTCACGCAGCACTTGCACTTGCACTGTCTTCAGCACCAAACAGCAAACGGTGGATCGACCACAGCCTAGTAGCCTCGCCAAGCTACAGACCACGTCTCCAACACACGTAGCAGTGCACCGATCAAGCTTAAAATAGGGAACCGCAAAATACCAAAGAGCAAAAAAAAAAGGAGAAACAGAGGAAGTGTAGAATAAAACAAGAAAGATTTAATACAAATAATGGATATGTGCAGGAAAGATAAAAAAAAACGAATCCCAAAGTAGAAATTGAATGAAACAGAAATGTAAGCAACAAATAAAATCATAACAGAAACTAAGGGGTCGTTTGTTTTTGTTTTTGTTTCCTGTTTTCTGTTTTTGTTTTCAATTTTTTTGGAAACAGAAACAGAAAACACGTTTGGCAACATGTTTCCATTTTCAAAAAACGAAAACGAAAACAAGAATTTTCAAAATTATTGGAAACAAAAAGTTTTTGTTTTCATTGTTTTCGGAAACATGTTTTTATTTCTGTTACTGTTCATAAGTAAGTGAACAGAATTTATATATTAATATAATATTAATATTTATAATAAAAATATAAATAAAATTAATTAAATTTTTAAATAAAATAATATTAAATTTTAATATAACATATTATTTAATACTTTAAAATTAATATATTTATTTTAACATAGAAAAGTTGAAAACATAAAAAGCAATTAAATAAATATTACATTGAACTATAATATTATAATATTATTTAATTTAAATTTTTATAATAATTTATTGAATATATTAAATATTTTAAATAATATCATTTATTATAATTTTGATATGTAAATAATTAATATTATTATCTAATATAATTAATTTTTATTTTACTAAACAATATTATTATTTAATATTATATTTTATCTTAAATTTAAAATATATCACTACTACTATTAAATAAGTTAATATTATTAAATAAGTAAATACTTAACATTAAATAATATTATTTATATTAAATATAATATATTTTAATAACTATATAATTTATTATAAATTAATCAGTATTTTATTTAATAATGTAATATTATTATTATTACAATTAAATAAAAATTATTATTAAATATAATTTATGATTATTACAATTAAATTCAATAATATTATTTTATTTAATGTTTTATTTAATTATAACATTATTTAAATTATATTAAATTTTTATATGATTAAATAAAAATATTTAATATTAGTATTAAATAATATAAAATAATATAATTTAATATTATCTACATATTATTATTTAATAAATATATTATTGTTTATTTAATTTTTAAAATTTTGTTTTGTGAATTGAATTATTATATATGAATCAGTTTAAATATTTGTTTTCAAAACGTAACAGTATTAAACAAACATGTTTTCTGTTTTCAGAAATTGAAAACAAAACAAAATAAAACAAAAACAGAATTTTCAAAAATAGAAAACATAAAACAGAAAACGTTACCAAACGACCCCTAAAGCATTAAACTTTGAAACTTAAGAGCAATATGAGTAAAATAGAACATAAAATAACTTTTGAAACTCAATCTATTTAAGAGAATTCTGTATTGAAAATTAAATATAACTGACAAGACTCTAAACTATTTTAAGAAAAACAATAATTTTCAGAGCATAAACTTAAACTAAAAGCTAGATGAACAAGTAAAGGAACGCAGCAATTTGATGAAGACAAGCCACCAGTCACCCTACCTCTCTCCATGCATTTCACTCTCGTGGCAACTTTCTCCCTTTTAATTAGGGCTGCTTCAAGGGCTTTTTGCCACTAGCATCCATGGGCTGATCTATCCTTTTTGGGCCAAGATTTTCTTTGAGTCTTCATAGTCTAACCTTCATGTGGGTAAAGGGCTTGTATGAGATTACATGGGCTCTTGTGTTTGTGATTTAGACCCCCAAGCAATCACTTTTGTCTCTTTTTACATCATTTTCTCAACTTTATCTTGATTTTTGAATTTTCCACACAAGACAAAAAAAATTTAATTAATTAGGAAAGAAAATAAATAAAAATTCCAAAATTCATCCAAAAATCATGTAATAATATCGCATAAAAATAAACATTTCAAGGATTTATCACCAAACGGTAACTATGGGAGCTAACGGTCTCAAAACGTTCATTTATCATTCATAAACATTTACATAAAACATTTCAACCCATCAAATCTTTAGTCAGTCCATAAACATTTAAAACAAGCAATAGTTACATGTTAAGTATAAAAATTCAGCAAATATTCTCAATACGATAAACAAAGTTCAAAATATTTTTTTTACATGTGACCATGTGCCTAAAACATGCAAGAAATCGAAAACATGTAAAAATAGTTAAAAATTTAATCAAAAACTAAGTTACAAATTACAACAGTCTTAAGGCCTACTATCCTACTCTCTCATTTCTTTCTTTTTTCCTTCCTATTTAGTTATTCCAAAACGATTTGGTACTAATGGTGCAAAAGAATTGTGTTTTATTTTATGAAATTTCAGCAGCATAACAGCAATAACTAGCCCAACTGTCACGACCCGAAGGCCGTGACGTATTCACTTATCACTCCATTTACCAATTACCAATTTTTTCGAATTTAAAAATTTGCTTTCCACTTTAAAGTTTGCATTCGGTGTCAGTATCCTCTCTAAACTGAATTCACGCTCTTTACTTGATTTGTATTCATTATTGAATTGTCATTTCCTGAGATTATCCGACTTAATGTTCTTGTTCAATATTAAGCTATTAAAAGAAAAACGTCGAAAACTCCCCCTTATATAAAATCGACTTTCCCCAGCTTAATAACCTGCAACAAACTCAACTATACCAGCCACATATCTCAATCCAGAAATTCTCAATTCATTTCACTAGTTACAACACATACTTCCAAAGTCAACAAATATATATGAGAGACAATTTACAACTCAAAAATCACCACAATTCACTTCTCGGATCGTACTCGATAATCATAAAACCCTATAATAATCTAGGATGATCCTAAGTTACATCCCAAAGGTAATTTCATAAACATGTACTGTGCCAATTTAAAATGTCATACAAGGATAACAAAATGATCATTGTTATACCTCGGAGGATTCGGTCCGATATAGCTATTCAAGATAGTCCCTGAGGCTTCGCACTCCAACTCCAAATGGGAGCCTAACCGGTATGATCTGCGATGTTATTAATAAGGGGTGAGCAAAACCACGGCTCAGTAAGTAGCTTAAGTAAATGCATGCTAGACTCATGTCGTTCTATATGCACGTGTAGAAAACAATGCTGAAGAAATAAGCGAACTCGGTATTTAAGCATGGTCATAAACCAAACACTTCTTTATGCATTTCGGTTATAGAACGCTTTCAATATGCACTTAATTAAAACAAAACTTACTATGTAGTTCATTTAAATGAGTTCGCTATGCATTCGGTTGAACTCAGTACGTTGTGCATTCAAATAAGCTATCAATGTAGTTCGATAAGTCAATCAATAGTTACTTTGATAAAACAATCAATAAGCATTCAATAAACGATCAATAAGTATTGCAATCATTTCGATCAATATAGATTTTCAAGAATCCATTAGTCATAAATCAAGATAATCGATAACAATTTGGCATATTGCCTCAGTTCACTAAAAGCAGTATTAGAAATGGAACAATAGTAAGTAGAGTTTAGGCAATGATCCTCAATAAATCAATCAATCGATATCCATCCTAGCTAGCGATGGAAGGGTGTCGCAAGCAACACTAAATCTATGGCCATAGAACGATATCCAGTCTCGCTGATCAGTCGAGAGCTGGAACTTGCCTGCTGGTTTTTCAGACAAGTATCAATCTACCTAGAGCACTAGGCTCGATAGGTACAATATGATAGTATAGAGCACAAAGCTCAATAGACGGGCAATAAGGCCTAGAGCTAAGCTCGATAGGCTATAAGTGACCCGAGGGTCGTAGGACATGCCTGCACTCAAAGACAGTTTGAAATCAATTTCCTTGCGTAGCACTTGGCTTCCACGGATTCCAAATCAGTATTAAATCAGTTTTGAGTTCGAAATATAAAGGACTTTCGATTTATTTCAAATGTTGGTTCAAACCAAGACTTTGCAAATATAACATATGATGCAAGTCATCTAAAACATAAACATTACGAAATTGAACTCAAAACATGCTATACGGAAATGCATGTATGCATCGGTTCATTTCAATTAACATGTACGCTTGGCTGGCCACAACACTCAAAGCAGAGAATAAGTTCCGATTCAGCCCAAGCATAAACGAATTTATAAAATTAAACCATTCCTACGAGATGGTGCTATCAAGCTTTACTTAACCCACTTACCTAATGTCCTTAGCTAATATTCTCTTGGAGCCTCCGATAAAAATCTACTCCTCCATTCCAGTCAAAGTCACTACAAACATACCAATACCATCTCAATCATATACTCATATTATACCTAATACTATTTTCAATACATGAATTTGAAATCACACACCATTATTCAAAATTGCTATTATGCCCAAGATTGCTTCGCATTATAAGTCTAAATATACTTATACTCATCTCTAGAGATATGCATATAAATAAATCTTGAACCGATGTTTAGTTCTTGCAAAATTTCCTTAACCGATTTCGTACCGATCACTTCGTTCAATATTTATATATATGCATATATATTTATTTAAATGCTTACACCAAGGTTTCATTCCTCAAGTTCCTATTTAACCGCACATGGATATTAGTAAGTATGCAATATATTCAGATTGCATTAAAGTAAAATCATTTAAATTAGAACCTATGTTGTTCCTCCTCTTAGAGTTCAGTATATATATATATATATATACATGCGTAATACATGATCACATTTTTATTCCTTATCATCATGTCCATGGAATATATAAATATATATATTCATACATATATATATATATAATATATATATGTATGTATATAATTCCTTCAAAACCGAGCATATAAATTCTCAACTTAAAGATTTATATTTCCAAGCTTCCAATCAATATTCCTCAATTCACTAAAATTTTCAATGCTTAATTCTCTTAATGTGGCCTATAAATTTCCATTTTTGCAAATCAAATTCTTACCTACTTACTCCCTTGATTCCAAGCTGGCCAACCTCCTTTGCGTTGCCGGTTGTTGGACAAAGAATGAAATGTTCGGCTACTGTCTTCTTTACTCGAGAGAGACAGCTCCAATTCCAGCCACTAGTCTACCCTCTTCAGTTTTTTTGTCTTCGATGATTAAACCTCTATCATTAGCCACATTAACATGTTCACAATGAACCTTGCTAAAGCTTCAGTCAACAGCCTCAAGGTAGCCACCAAAACAAGTCCAACGCCAGCTTTAACTAACATCTAAAATTCAACTTACAACAATATTAATTTACCACTGTGACTAGCTAAAGAGATCAACCCCCCTTACTGTCTCAATGTAGCAGTTCAAGCACACCAAGGCTAGAACCTAATTAGTCTGAAACAACTCAAGTTTTACGCCACTTCCAGCCTTGAATCCAACTTCGAACACCTTCTATCCAATCCCCAGCTTTAATGCCACCAACACTGTTCAAACGTCCACTAGAACACACTTATAGATCAGCTAAAATAACCCCCCAAGCTGTCCTATTCAACCAGATTTTCTGACCAAGCTTCAGGATTTTCCTTCACGTGGAGCTGCTGCCCTTCTTGTTATATCCACCAGTCATCACGTCTCAGCCCCAACCTCAACCGTTGGTCAGTGTTCCAAGTGCCATTGTTCAGCCAATATCCAGCCTACTCAGCCACCATTTACCTCTATCACACGTTCCCTTTATGGCTTCCTGAAAATCAAGTTTTTCAGCCTTAAAACCAGTCATAAAACCTAACCTAACAACAGTCTTAACTAGCATCTAAAGCCCACATTAATTTCCTTTTTGCTTACTGACCTTGTTGATCAACCGAAGATCACTTTGCTGTTGCAAATTTCTTTCCTTCTTCCTCTTTTTTGGTTTGCTGCAGTAATCTTTTTCCTTCTCCAGTTCATTTCTTTCTCTCCTTCACTGCATTTCTCCTTTGTGTTTGGCCGAGACCCCTTCTGCTTTCTCTTCTTTCTTTTTCTCCTTCCTTTCCAGCCGAGATCCCTCTTTTCCTTTCTTTCTTTCCTTCCTTTTCTTTGGTCGGGGTTCCTCTGTTTCGTTTGGTTGTAGCTTGGCCCTCTTTAAGTCTTTCTTTTGTTTTGTTTCCTTTTCTTTTACCTGACCTAGCCCTAGCCTCTGTCTATTTTTTTTTTATCGGGTTACTGTCTCATTTCCGTTTGGCAGAAGCTTTGCTTCTGCCTTTCTTTTATTCACAGACCTGCTCCTACGTTAGTGGGAGCAGGTTACATTTTGATTGGCTTCCTTAGGAAGCCAATCACATTTAATATATAATATGTTGTATATATATATATATATATATATTTCATATTCACTATTTATCTATATACTTGTACTGTTCTATATATATATATATATACATCTATTAATATTAATATATTTTTTTGTCATTCCATATATATATATGAATATATATATTTTATACATCTTGTTTTATTTTATTTCTTTTTATTAGTATTATTTCTTGTCTTATTTACTCGCATCTCCCATTCTAGTTTATATGCATATACATATATTTCTCTTATATTGTATATTCATCTATATTCATATATATATATATATATATATCTTTCTTTTATTTCAATTATATAACTCCAAATTATGTTAATGTTTATCATTTATGGGTAAATATTCCTAAATAAAATATTTGTCCCCATTACTAAAGGAAATTAGAAGTACAATTAAATCTCAATACTATACTTATTTGATGCCTCTTATTTATTTACAAAAATTAGTACGAAATTTGTAGTCTTCACACCAACCATTTTGCATCGAAAACACAATTTATATCTCACCACCAACTAATATTTCCAATGCAATATAGTATTTCTTACACTATTTTATATATATCTCTGCCCACAATGCTAATAGTCACTAATAGAATTTCGAAGGCAGCAACCCAATAAACTATTCGAGTTTTAGCCTCCTTCACTTAAAGATGCAAAAAAAATATCAAAATTTATTTAAAACTCAACACTTCTTTTATAAAGGTTATTCTACACTTCAAGAACTTCCATAATTCCTAATATAACAACAATTTTGGTCTACTTCCTACCGGATGCCAAAACTACAACTATTGTTAAACACTTATTTTTTTCGAATCTGACTTTACTAACAGTCCTATTATGATTAGTACAATATTCTAAGACCATTAAAGTAACAATTGAAACATGGTAACCCCACTAACTATGCTTGGCCGAAAACATAGCATCACCATTCACTAAGTTTTTATTAAATTCCAACACCATGGCTAGCTTATTCATGATTTCTACATCATTTCTACACCACTTTTACATGTAGCCACGGAACATCCTACACTAAATCCTCATGGTTGAAACTCTCCTAACATGATTCACTGAGTTTTTTTTTTTTTTCAGTTTAAAGCCATAAACAAGCTTAAACATCAAGAACACATCAAAATCTATTATTTGAATTAAAAGAATGAACCTTCTCTTGCTTACCTATGGTCGCCGAAATTGATGGGGACTATTTCACCAAGAATATGGCTACTTTAACATTTGATTTTGGTGTAAAGTTGTAGAGTTCTGAAAGCTGTACAGGTTAGTGAAGATGTTAGCTTTAAATTGACATATGTATTTTGAAATGACAAAAACTTAAGTAAGCCTTAATGTTTCTTTCATATTGTAAATTTGCTTTATCACACATGATTCTCTCAAACCATTTTAAGTGTTCATATCAAACATTAAGACCATGATTCAATTGTATATTCCTATTGGTCTTAATACTTTACAAAATGAGTTTGAATGTTTTCATTAAGTAATTTTCTCAAGAATATATTGAATACAAGTTTAGAAAATTACTTAATAAGTTTTTGGACAAAGTCTTCAATTGAGAAAGTCAAGAAAAACTTCCATAAAATTCATAAATGTTTTGGGGTGAATTAAAACCAAAGATCACATCATTTCTAACCCAAAATGGCCTAGAAAAGTGCAGCTTTAAGATGAGGGATCGATCCCCGATGTTGAGGGATCTATCCCCGAGTGACAAAATGCTCCAGGAAGCAAAATTGAAGCATAGGATCGATCCCCTAAGGGAAGGGATCGATCCCTTCATGGCAGAATGCCTTGGAAGCTTGCAAAGAAGCATAGGATCAATCCCCTAGGTTAAAGGATCGATCCCCTACCTCGAAAATGCACTCCAACGGCTAGTTTTTGTGAGATACAACGGCTACATTCAGTTTTGGCTCCTACCATCGTTTAGAAACCATCCAAGCAAGAGGAATATTTGAGCAACATCTTTCTTCATCTTCTCCATCTTCCTCAAGCCTATCAAAATCACAAGTGCTACAAAGTCTTCATATTTTATCATACTCATCATCTTTGTATAGCATAGCACAAATATTGTATAAGATTTCTCTTGTGCTTAACCATTTAATCACTTGCCTACCTAGAGGCCTCTCTTTGATTACATTCCTTGTAAACACACCTTGTAAAGGGGAGGTTTCTCTTTAGCCTTAGAAAAAGAGGGAGATTTCTCTTTAGCTTTAAAAAAAGAGGAAGGTTTCTCTTTAGCCTACAAAAAGAGGGATTGTAATACAAATTCAAGTTAGTGGATTTGGGAAAAATCCTTGGGAGCATCTCAAGGTAGAGGCGTAGGCAAGGTTACTGAACCTCTATAAATCAATTGTGTACATCTCTCTTTCCCTACTCTCTTTACTTATTTGCATTTATATTATGATTGTTGAATTGAATTTATATTGCATACTTGAGTAGCCTAGAGCAGTTAGAAAACTTCAACATAGGCTAGAGAATTTAGAAGAATCGAAAAATGAACCTAAGGTTAACTAGAAACCGATTCACCCCCCTCTCGGTATTGTTATAGAGCCAACAATTGGTATCAGAGCTTGGGCTCGAGATTTATTTGGATTAACATCCATCGAGTAAAACAATCATAAATGGCTCACTTGAATGTAGCCACATCCCTAGGAGAAGAGGAACACTCATTAGTTAGACCTCCAGTTTTCAATGGAGAGAATTACTCATATTAGAAAATTAGGATAATGTTGTTTGTGCAATCAAATGACTATGAAGTGTGGAGAGTGATAGTTAATGGTCCCAAAATTTCAATGAAGAAAGTAGATGGAAAGGATGTCCCTAAGAGTGAGGATGAGTGGGACACAAATGACATGAGATTTACACAATTGAATGCCAAGGCTATGCACACTCTCTTTTATGCATTAAGTCCCAATGAATATAATAGAGTCTCCTTATATGAGAATGCCAAGCAAATATGGAACAATTAGCCATTACACATGAAGGGACCAATCAAGTTAAAAGAAACCAAAGTAGGTATGCTCAGACATGATTATGAACTTTTTAGGATGAAAGAAGATGAGTCCATGAGTGATATGTTTATTAGGTTTAATGACATAATCAATGGACTTAAGGCTTTAGGCAAGACCTATTCCAATGCAGAAATGGTTAAGAAAATTTTGAATAGCTTACCAAAATCTTGGGAGGCAAAGGTAACCGCAATAGAAGAATCTAAGGATACTAACACCTTGTCTCTAGATGTGCTTATGGGCTCCCTACTCACATATGAAATGAAATTAAAAAGAAATGAATTGCCTTCAAAGAAAGTAGGGGTAGCTCTTAAATCATCCACTCATGAAATCATTGGAGATGATAGTGATGAGAGTGGAAATGAGGAAGAAAAAGAAATGGCAATGTTTGCCAAAAGATTTAATAGATTTATGAGAATGAAGGAGAGAGAGAATGATAGGAGACATCAAAGAAGAGGGGTAATAAGAGGAGAGTCAAGTAGGAAAGAAAAAGACCTCTTAGTGTGCTATAAATGTAATGAACCGGGTCACACTAAGCTAGATTGCCCTTTACGTTGGAAAGAAAATGATAAGAAGCCAAAGAAGAAAGCATTTGTGGCTGTATGGAGCGATTGTGATAGCTCCGATGAGGAATACGTAGATGATGAGATAGCCTACACATGTTTTATGGCTATTAGTGATGATGAGGCTAGTTCTAGTTCTAGTGAAGATAATGTTTATACATTTGATGAATTACAAAATGCCTTTAATGAATTAGAAAATGAATTTCAATGCATGAACTCCAAATATAAAAAGATTATTGCTAAATTGAAAATAGAAAATGAAATGCTATTAAATGACAAACTTGAATGTCAAAAGAAATTAGAAGAAGCAAATTTAGAGATAAATAAGTTGAATAAAAAGAATACAAATTTACAAAACTCAATTTCTAGATTTTACATGGGTCAACAAAGATTGGATCACATGCTTGAGACCCAAAGAGCTTTCTTTGACAAAGATGGGCTAGGATATAATGCAATACATAAAGAAACTCATCTAAATAATTTCCTTGTGAGCAAAAATACTATGCATGACTTATCTCTTACATGCTCTCTTTGCAATAGGATTGGCCATTCTTCACAAGCATGCACATAAAGAAAACCTACATTTAGAGGAAGAGTAGTTACAAAAATGTAGGTGCCAAAGCATGCTATAAATAATGATGAATTGTGTTTGAAATGGATCCCTAAAGGATCAAAAATTATTTGCACTAACTTTCATGGACCCAAGAATATTTGGGTACCAAAACATGCTTGAAATTTTTTATTGTAGGAGTGTTAGAGCATAGGGCTACAATGAAATAATGAAGTTCAAATGCTCTACACATCTTATAGAGTTTGCTTATGCCAATAAGAAAGAGAAAAAGCTTGGGAATCCATCCTTGTCAAAATCACAACAATTCCTCAAAAGATAGCTCAAAGTGGATTCAACAAATCAAGGCAAAGCATTCTCAAGCAAAGGAGTTTTATAAGCTTAAATTCTATCTTCTCAAAACTCATATTTGTTAAAATTACTTGTGTGATTTAATGAGGCATTTTGTTGATGATTCTTGATCCATTGAATGAAAAGCATGTTTAAAGATTTTGAAATGATATTGTGGGATTTGAGCAAGTATGAGATGTGTTGATAATATATTTATTTGCTCCAAAATTGTCAAATATGTCATGTATGCAAAATGTCATGTCATGAGCATCAATGAGAAATATGCATATGAAAATTATGGCATAATGTTCACAAATGTGGTGATTTGATGATATGTGCTTAAAATTTATGTGAACATGTTTGTTTTGACATATTTGTGTTTTCCAATTCCTTGGTTTTGACAAAATATGCATAACTCTTAAAATGACCTCTTTTGAGACCAAAAATTGATTTTATGGTGCAAATTCTTCCAAAATTGCCAAATCTACTGTTAAATGATTTTTCATCCATATTTTTCATTCATACAAGTCCAAAATCATGTTACACAAATGTTTTAACTTTTACTTGGACTTAAAATACTCAAAAACGAAGTTTTGGCACATTCGAAGTTGATTTTTAAGCCAAAATTCTGCAGAAAT
Organism: Heritiera littoralis; assembly: GCA_031772115.1. NCBI lineage: Eukaryota > Viridiplantae > Streptophyta > Magnoliopsida > Malvales > Malvaceae > Heritiera > Heritiera littoralis. The sequence continues at coordinate 6,059,801 of JAPDPK010000009.1, forward strand.
TGAATGAGGGATCGATACCTCCACATGCAGGATCGATCCTCTAGCCAAAAATTGCAGAAATATGCATTCTAGCTTTAAGGGATATATCCCCCTCCTCTAAGGATCGATCCCTCCAAAGGGAAAATGCTTTCCCAGCACTTTTTAACCGAATTTGAGAAGGATTTTTCATTTTCTTGATACTTTCCTTCATCTCAACTTAAAATTCATTGTTTTAACTTCTTTTTGATAATCTTTTAATATGAAAAATCACTTTTCATTGGTATCATGCCTCAACTTCAACAATTGGTATTATCTTCAATAATTAATATAATTTCTCATTGAACTTAAAAGTGCAAATTCATATTTCTTGTTGAAGACATTTATGAAGTGCATAAATCTTGAAATAATCTTGAATTATAATCTCAATGAATGCTTAAATATTGTTTTGAGAATTATTTCAAGGATTTGTGTATGTATTAGAGAATTTGATGAACTAGTGATTGATAAGCATATTGATTTCCTTAGTTCATCTTAGTCAAGCATGCTTAAAGGACTTTATCTCATAGCTTGACTTACCTATTCCACACTAGGCTTCATGATAACTATACATCTAGTGGAATATGAATAATTAAAGGTCAAAATATATGCTTGAATGATAAAATGATAAGAACTTGACCTTAATGATAGAATTCAAATATGACTTAGGTGAATGAAACACTTGAAATACTAGAAGCTTTACCTAGAGTCATAATTGTCCTTGGCCTACAATTTATGATGATAAAATGAATCTTAAATGTTCAAATGTATGAAAATTTGTCATCCATGAACTTAGATTTTTATTATGGCCAAATTTTTAAAGAACTTAGGCTTTAATGACAACATCAACATTCAAGGATAAATGCAAACTTGAACAAATGCACTTTGATTGATATACATGCATTGAATCTTGATTGTTTTGATGTTAATCTTGCATGATTACCTAAGTGGATTCAATAATCATGTCTATGTGATGAGAAAATTTGTTTTAATGAAATTATGTACTTGACCTCACTCATAGATTGTGAAATTTGATGGTGTATGATTGTGCTATTGTATGTTTGAATTGATTATTCACTTGACATGAGTACACCACACATAACAATTAACATCATGCAAAATGTTTAAGTCAACCATTGGTAATAATTGGTATGAGCTTTAAATTGACAATTCTTTTCCTTCTCTTTAGAGTGAAAAGACAAATAGAGAAGAATTTAGTTAGGACAATTTTGCATGAGACACTTTTGTGCTAGAATTTGTGGTTCATTGATATATGAATTAATTCTATGCACACTTTTTCTTGAAAATGGTTTATGAGCCCAATATATACAATTTGTCATCTACGTTTCACTCATAATCATTATTTATTGACATGCACCTTAGTTGGACCTTAGAGAACAATTGATCTATCTAGGTGCTTGATAGAATTAAAATGAGCAAGTTAGAGAAATTAGTAGATAATTTATAAACAACTTGCTTCATTACCTACCAATTGAGAGCTTTTTGCATAATTATTTATGAACAATTGGTATAGGATCATAACCAATGTCCTTTGCATGCACTAACATCTCACATTCTTTATGGACATTGATCTATTTATATTTGTGCTATTAGTCCCATGTACTAACATGTTTCTTGGTGGATAGAGCATATTTCTTGGTTCTCACATTTATTAAGCCATATTTTTAGGGGGAGCATAGTTTTTCCCTTATTTTTGCTATCACAAAAAGGGGGAGAAATAATGGGGTTTGGAAATTGTTTTGAAAACCATGTTAATATTTAGGGGGAGCTTTATATATAAAACCATGCTTTATTTGAGGGGGAGTATTTCATCAAAGAATTTTCAAAGCAAATTTATCTTAAATTTTGTCATATCAAAAAAGGGGAGATTGTTACTTTAAATTGACATATGTATTTGAAATGACAAAAACTTAAGTAAGCCTTAATGTTTCTTTCATATTGTAAATTTTCTTTGTCACACATGACTCTCTCAAACCATTTTAAGTGTTCATATCAAACATTAAGACCATGATTCAATTGTATATTCCTATTGGTCTTAATACTTTACAAAATGAGTTTGAATGTTTTCATTAAGTAATTTTCTCAAGAATATGTTGAACACAAGTTTAGAAAATTACTTAATAAGTTTTTGGACAAAGTCTTCAATTGAGAAAGTCAAGAAAAACTCCCATAAAATTCATAAATGTTTTGGGGTGAATTAAAACCAAAGATCACATCATTTCTAACACAAAATGGCCTAGAAAAGTGCAGGTCTAAGATGAGGGATTGATCCCCCATGTTGAGGGATCCATCCCCGAGTGGCAGAATGCTCCAGGAAGCAAACTTGAAGCATGGGATTGATCCCCTAAGGGAAGGGATCGATCACTTCATGGCAGATGCCTTGGAAGCTTGCAAAGAAGCATAGGATCAATCCCTTACCTCGAAAATGCACTCCAACTGCTAGTTTTTGTGAGATATAACGGCTACATTCTGTTTTGACTCCTACCAACATTTAGAAACCATCCAAGGGAATATAAATAAAGGCTTGGAAGCTCAAGGAAGCAAGAGGAGCAGCTGAGCAACATCTTTCTTCATCTTCTCCATCTTCCTCAAGCCTATCAAAATCACAAGTGCTACAAAATTTTCATATTCTATCATACTCGTCATCTTTGTATAGCATAGCACAAATATTGTATAGGATTTCTCTTGTGCTTAACCATTGTAATCACTTGCCTACCTAAAGGCCTCTCTTTGATTACATTCCTTGTAAACACAAACACACCTTGTAAAGGGGAGGTTTCTCTTTAGCCTTAGAAAAAGAGGGAGGTTTCTCTTGTGCCTGCAAAAAGAGGGATTGTAATACAAATTCAAGTTAGTAGATTTGGGGAAAATCCTTGGGAGCGTCTCAAGGTAGAGAACATAGGCAAGGTTTTCAAACCTTTATAAATCGATTGTGTACATCTCTCTTTCCCTACTCTCTTTACTTATTTGCATTTATACTGTGATTGTTGAATTGAATTTATATTGCATATTTGAGTAGCCTAGAGCACTTAGAAAACTTCAACATAGGCTAGAGAATTTAGAAGAATAGAAAAACGAACCTAAGGTTAACTAAAAACCGATTCACCCCCCTCTCGGTATTGTTATAGAGCCAACAGAAGACAGTTTTCAGTTTTGGTGTCGTTTACTATGGTTTTTGGAAGATTTATCTGTCTTCAAGGTGTTAAAAATGGTGAAAATTAGGATGAAGATGATGACTGCCAAAAAATGGAGTTAGAAAGGCAGGAAATTTCTAAAATAAAAATATCTTATCATACAAATTATCGTAATGCCTTAAAACATTAAAATATGACCATTTTACCCTTAGCAATTTGACTTCGTTGAAACAATCAGTCTAATCTTCAAAATATTTCATTTAGTCATTAAATACATCTACTCAACATGTTCTTATGGTTGGATGAGCTTTTGTTGAGATTTGGCTTGTCAAATGGGCAAAATTACCATAATACCCCTAACTATCAAATCGTGCAGTTTTTTTTAACTTTTTCATGTAATTCAGTCTACCAATTTGGATGGTATAAGACTTCTTCACACAAAAAAATTATTTACTAACCTTACTTGGTCAAAAGTCAAATTGGTTTGATTGTTATTCACAAAAGTTTAAATGGCTTATAGACTTAATCGTCATTTTTTAATTTGTTTCAAGCCTTTCTAAACATGCATAAATAATTAAATTTGAGAGTAGATTCTTACCATCTTGATATTTGGCGCCAATTATCAATACTGTGAAGTTATATGCCCATCGGGGCAGTAGAGGTCTAAGTGGGGCCCACAATTCATTTCTTTTTTATACATACAAAACGTATAACATTTAACTCACTATGTGATGTCTTATTCTTTTATACTCCTTAACAGTTATTTAGAGAAGATAGAAAGTGTGAATCTCACATTTTGCCACCTTTATATACAAACCCTTCCAAAAAACCAACATTTCTCCAAGATCACTCCTTCACAATACCTTCCAGTTATGTAAACATCTAGCACTCTCTAATAACCATACCCTAAATACCACGAATACCATGGTACTTGTACCCCAAATAACACATATCTGTTGGACTACACCATCATACCATTTATAAAGCTAAATATCGATGGATCCAGTTTAGTTAATGCGGGTTATGCAGGTCGTGGTGGTATTCTACGCAATGATACTGGTAACTTTATCTTTGCATATTCAAGTTATTTGGGCATTACTACTAATATCATTGCAGAACTATAGGGTATTAGGAATGGTTTGATCCTGGCATGCTCACTATGTATTGGCTCATTAGTAGTCGAAACTAACTCCCTTTGTTGTTTACATTTATTACATAGGAGGCAAGTTCCCCATCCACACCAGGAGACTATCCTTACTGATATCCTAGAGTTGGCGGTAGGATTTGATCGTCTATACTACGTTTTTGCATACCGTGAAGCTAACCATGCGATATATTGTCTAGCTATTCGAGTGGCAACTACTCATTTGTCAAATATATATCATGACAGTCCAACATTTCTATAGTCGCTCTTGCACTTTAATTTTAACATTGGCTTTCAAACTAAACTTATAAAATCTGTTGTACTATGCACTTTACGTATTAAATAAATAAAAATCCTGCTTGTTAAAAAAAAGTTTTTTCAAAAAAGCAAAGCATTGAAATTATGAAGGAATAAAGTGACAAATTGTGAGCATCATGTAGTTATAATTAAATAATAGGTATTGATAGGGCTATAAACGAACCGAATACGAACGAACTGATGTCTCTGTTCGTTCGTTTGTTTTTTAGTATCGTTCGTGTTCGTTAAGGAGTGTGTTCGTGTTCGTTCGTTTGTTTGGTAGGGATTATTCGTTAATGTTCGCAAATAGTTCGCGAATATGTAAACTAACGCATTCGCGAACACATGTTTATGAATAAGTATTCATGAGAACAAACTAAATATTAAATATTAAAAATCCTACATAAAGATTAAATTTCACATGCAAATTGAAATCATCTAACACAAAATCTTAAATACAACACAACTTAAGACAATAATGTTTTATTAAAATTGATAGTTACTATTTTAAGTACAATTTGTATCATATACATATACATATATTGGTATACATATATTAAAGTATCATATATATGTGTGTGTGTGTGTGTGTGTGTGTGTGTAAATGGTCAATGGATAAGATCATAAGAATGAGATCTTAACTTATTCTGAGACTTTTATTAATTTTATTTCAGTACATTATGTTTAAAATTTAAAAAAAATAATTATTTTATGTATAATTAACTAATTTAATTTTATAATTATTTTATAATTATATTTTATTAATTTTTTAAGCCAACAAAGTTATATTGTATAAATATGTTTAAAAATTAGGTACTAATTTTTTAGGTTAATGTCTTAAAAATAGGGTATATATTATACAACTTATATAATATAAGAAATTTTAGTATTTTAAAAAATAACAAATGAACAACAAATAACACTTTAAATTAATTAGTTATAAACGAACATAAATGAGCGAACAATAAACGACACTTTAAATGAACGAACAATAAACGAATGAACAACAAACAACACTTTAAACGAACGAACAATACATGAACATAAGCGAACTTGTTCACGAATAAAAGCAAACAAACCATACCTCCATTCATGTTCGGTTTGTTTAACAAACGAACACTAAAATGTTGTTCATGTTCATTAAGCTTAATAAACGAACATAAGCGAACAGAAACTGAACGGGTTCACGAACGGTTTGTTAAACGTTCTATTTGTTTACACCCCTAGGTATTGATTAATTGAAGTAAATATCTTTTTGTGATTTAGTATAAGGTTCTTGTGGTTCTATCGGAGATACTTTCCTATGGTGAAACCAAACCAAGTCAGGTTGGAAATTGCTATATATTTGGGAATATTTTTTTTTTGTGTAACCACAGTTATTCTTATCTGTTTTACAGTCTGAAATTAATTTTATTTGGACTGAGAGTGATAAACAGTAAAACCTTCTCAACAGTTACGAATTTCAGATTTGAATCATATCAAAATGCCTAGAAAAGTTTTTCACTTCTTCTTCTTCCAACCACTTGTTATTTGAGAATATTTTTATCTTAGGTTATCTTTGCATATTTCCAAAGTTATTTTTGTTAAGGTTATATTTCAACATTTTATGTTATGTATGGTAAATCAATTATTTATATTTTCGAAGTTTATGACTTTTTTGATTAATTCTGTCTTCAAAGAAAAGGAGGGACCAAAACGGATGTATCTTACACTTGCATAAAAAATGTTACTTGGAATTGTGAAGTTTGAGTTTTTGACTTCAACAAAGTTACTCCTACTATTTTTGATATGTCTCGGTTGGTTTAATGAATTTTAACAATTGGTGTATTTGTTTTCCTTCTCCCTTAATAACTGAAGGATTGATTTGACAAAAAATGCAAAACCCCGCAACAACGCGCGGGCCAAAAACATAGTATTCATTAAAGGTATGCGACTATCTTAAATTAATTCTTAAATCAATTAATTCAGCTGGGAATTAATCACGCAATCAACCAAACGTACAGCCCTTTTAATTTTCCACCAATTCTCAATGCCTACGCGTCCAGGACAGAGATATGGAAAAAGATTGGAACTTAACTCCAAGTCGACTGTGAGGCAAAATAAGATAAAGCTGGCACTTGACACTGTTTACGAAGAAAAAAAAGACAATCTTTTGCGAAAGTCACTTTTCATATATAAGTAAAGGTTTAGACGTTACACTCAAGAGCAGAGCACGTATATCAACTGATAAAGAGTTGTTTTAGTTTAATCAGAGATTTTAAGTTCGAATCTTGAGTATACAGTTGTGTTAAAATTTTTGAAAAAAAATTTTATTATCTTTTGAATCTTATTCGGCTCGAATCCGGATTAATCTTATATCAAAATAGTGTAGAAAAATCAGATGGTTTACAAAAAAAAAGGTTTAGACGTTATTAAGGTTTCGTATGATTTTTTTTAATTTTTGTTATTATTTTTTAATTTTTTTTAAAAATAAAAATAAAAATATCTACCAAAATGAGGTTATATTTCTATCTCCAAATATATCCCACAATAAAGTTCTTTTGCGTCAACGATTATATCCCTTCGACCTTAATGGGCATTAAACATAAGAGACGGATACGATACGAGTCGTGTTACTAGTTATTAGAAAAATTCTAACGCTGTGTTTAGATTGGGGATGGAGTCAGAAAAGAAATGAAAGAAGGATATAAAAAAAAAAAAAAAAACTTCCATTTGTTTTTCTTTGTTTGGATAAGATTTAAAAAATAATAAAAGAAAGTGAGGAGTTGAAAATCTTTCCTTTTCCTTCAAATGTTTCATTTTTCATTTACCCTAATTTGGAAAAATGCTAGAGGGGAAATGAATAAATAAATTTTAATTGTAAAATAGCGTTTATACCCTGAGGGTTTTTGTAAAAAAATCATTATAATTATTTGTGTCTTATAACTTATTCATCAATTTTTTGTTTCAATTTCTAGTTAAATCAAAAATATGATTTTACTATTTTATTATTATTTCAAAAATCTGAGTTTTTCTTTTATTTTATTATTTCAAGCATTGTCACTTAAATGCTTTGTAAGTACATTGACTCTAATGCAAAAATTATTACTTAGACCAGGTTAAATACAAAAAATAAATATTTTTAATTAAAAAATACTTTCGTATAAACTAAATTTTTATTTTTAATCAAATAAATAATCAATATAAATTATTTTATGTGATTTTATAAAACAAAGTTATATTTGAAAAAAAAATATTATAAGGAAACATTTCATTTCCTTTCTACTTTTTAACCAAACAATAGTTGCTTAGATTTTTTTACTCTCCTCTCTTTTATTAATTTTACAATCCAAATAAGAGATGCATACACTTTTTTTTTTATTTTACTTTTCTTCTTGTTACTTTACTTTCTTTCCTTATTTTTTTCTTTTACTAATATCTATCCAAATATAGAGTAAGTATGATAATTTTTATCCATATAAGGTTGTAAGCTAAGATTGATTTCCATAACAATTAGCCAAGCAATAAAAATCTTACAAAATCATACATTGTCTACTTCAAAGCCAGTTATCCAATAAAATTTAAACAATCTTAAAATGGTTGTAAAAAAAAAATAGCTTCCCTTTTTTATACAAAAAATTATAAAAAAATATAAATGAGATTAAAATATTAATCATTTATTAAATTAATTTTTTTTATTTTTTAAGTATAGATATACAGCAATTCTTTTTTACTTCATTGGTGGAATCTCCATAGAATTATTTTTTTTTAATTTTCTGATTGAAGCTTTCAAAATGTCAAGCAAGGGGGGAAAGGAATTTAAAAAAAAAAATATCGTCCGGAGGCAACATGAATAAAGTAGAATACAAAGCTCTGCCAAAGGGCAAAGCTTTGAAATTATGAAGGCAGAAAGTAACAATATTTTATTGGATGGTTGCAAGTGATAAGAATAAAAACCCTGTTGAAATCATATCGTTTTCTTGGATGGAGCATTTAATATAAAAAAAAAGCAAAAAAAAGTAATGACAGACTCAAAGAAACATAGTCCAAAGATTCATGGTTGACGTTTGCAGCATCTTCCTTCTTCGTTGTATTTCCTCCGGAAGTTCAGCTTCAGCGGTTGCAGTTTTGAAAATGAAAGGCAAAGTGCTATGGCCTATTGGGATCATGATTTTACATTTAATAGTGGCCATGGCGGAAGCCCAGATGCTGAGAATATCAGACTACCACTTTGGGCCATTTGACAGTTCCTACTACAACAATTTTGCAGTAATAAAGCCAGCCACAATCAGCAATGATGCCCTTCAAGTCACCCCTGATTCCGTTGGCAATTTCAGTCTCAGCGACAGGTCTGGCAGAATCTTCTTCAATCGAACTTTCAAGCTCTGGGATGGCGGTCCCAAGGAAACAGCAATTTCCAGGGTGGCTTCATTCAATACATCTTTTCTTATCAATGTTTTCCGAGTTAATAACTCAGTTCCTGGAGAAGGTGTTGCTTTCCTGATTGCCCCTGATCTCATACTTCCTCCTGGTAGTTCTGGCCAATATCTAGGATTGACAAACTCCTCCACCGATGGCATGTCCTCCAACAACCTTGTAGCCATCGAACTAGACACTTTCAAACAGGATTTCGATCCAGACGACAACCATATCGGTCTAAACATCAACAGTGTTCATTCGAAGAAGACTGTTCCCCTGTCCGAATTTGGCATCCAGATTGCCCCAAATGGTACTAAGTTTCACGTTGTGTGGATCCAATATGATGGCAAAAACAAGTCAATACAAGTTTACATGGCAGAGCAGGATCAAGTGTCTTCCCCAACACCTCCCCAACCCTCCAAGCCAGTCCTGAGTGCTGATCTTGATCTCAGCAGCCTTGTCAAACAAAACTCTTATTTGGGGTTTTCAGCATCAACAGGAAGCCATGTTCAGCTCAACTGCGTGCTCAGATGGAACTTGACAATAGAGGTGCTTCCTGATGGGAAGAAAGGAAAGAATTGGTTGCTGATTGGATTGGCCATTGGAGTTCCAATACTGGTACTTTTCCTGCTTGGAATCGGGTTGACTTATTATTGGTACAAAAAATGGAGAGCCAGATCTGACCCAAACATATTGGGAGCACTCAAGAGTCTTCCAGGGACTCCCAGGGAGTTCCGGTTTAGAGATCTGAAAAGGGCCACCAACAATTTCGATGATAAGCACAAGCTCGGCCAGGGCGGATTTGGTGTGGTCTACAGGGGGCTGCTGCAGAAGGAGAATCTGGAAATTGCAGTGAAGAAGTTCTCCAGGGACATTCAGGGTAAAGATGATTTCTTGGCTGAGCTTACTATCATCAACCGCTTGCGCCACAAGCATCTTGTCCGCTTGCTAGGTACCTATACTCCCAAACTCTCATCTCAGTTGCTATCGTTAAGATTTAGACATTTACTTTTATGTGCTCATTGCCAAATTTATTTTCTTTCTTAGTCAAATTAGGCCATCCAGTAACACTTAGCATAAAATGTTTACTTACAGATTTGAAAAAACATACCAACTCAAAATTAATTTTTAGCCATTCTTTCCTAAGATCTTCCCCGGTCTTTTTCATAAAATTCAAGGTATCTAATACTGCAGTATATCTGTTAATTGAACAACGAGAGGAAGGAGAGATGGGTCTTTAAATGAAATAATAAATCGACCATATCTGAACTAAATTGTGATGTTTAATATTTCTATTTACAATAAAAAATTGTAATTGAATTTGGTATTCCAATTTCAAAATAACCCATTTGAGTAAAATATTAAAATATCTACATCACTTGATACATAATGTATATTTTTTGGGTTGCTTACTAAGAGAAATAAAAAATTAGGACACTCAAAATCAACTGTTCTTTCCAAGCATTGGAAATGTCAGCCTGTTTGAAATTTCTTCTAATTGGTTATGTCCAATGAAGCTTCACATGCCAAAATGCAAGAGTTAGGTAGGTAGCTGCAGTTTTAAGATTCGGTGGCATAGTTTATTCATAGCAGTTGTCTTCAATCAGAATATAAAGTTTGTTAAAGCTGCTTCATCATATGTGTTCTTCCAATTTTAAATTCACCAGGATGGTGTCACAAGAATGGAATGCTGCTTTTAGTATACGATTACATGCCAAATGGGAGCTTAGATAGTCATATCTTTTGTGGGCCGGAGAAAGCAACACTTAACTGGAATTTAAGGTACAAAATCATATCAGGAGTAGCATCAGCTCTACACTATCTTCACAATGAATATGACCAGAAAGTGGTGCACCGGGACCTTAAGGCTAGCAACATCATGTTGGACTCCGACTTCAATGCCCGGTTGGGCGATTTCGGATTGGCTCGGGCCTTGGAAAATGAGAAAACTTCGTATGCGGAGCTGGAGGGAGTGCCTGGCACCATGGGGTACATTGCCCCTGAGTGTTTCCACACTGCCAAGGCCACCAGGGAGTCTGATGTTTATGGCTTTGGGGCAGTGTTGCTAGAAGTGGTTTGTGGGCAACGCCCATGGACTAAAGTAGGTGAATTCCAGCTGTTGGTCGATTGGGTTTGGTGGCTACATAGAGAAAGGAGGATACTTGAGGCAGTGGATGAGAGGTTAGGCAAAGACTTTGTAGCTGAAGAAGCTGAGAGATTGTTGTTGCTTGGTCTTGCATGTTCTCATCCTATTGCTAGTGAAAGGCCTAAAACACAGGCAATCCTTCAGATTATATCAGGGGCCATGGTTGTGCCCCATGTTCCATCCTTCAAGCCAGCGTTTGTTTGGTCTTCTATGCCAGTACCGAGCAGTTTCAGCATCACCTCTAGCAGCATGACTAACACTGCTGATTTGACTCCAATCTCTTCAGGATGGACTCCACAATACATTAGCAGAGATGTTCAAGGTGAATTCAGTGACAGCAGCTCTCTCATGTGACAAGCAATTCTGGCTTTGATTCAACATGCTTTTGTTAAGAAGGGAAACCTCTTCTTTTGCTACTATTTTCTATAGCTTTTCTTGTATTAGGAAAGTGGAAAAGTCCATACTTCATAGCTTCACATTACTCAAGTTCTGGTAAGAGTGGGAAGTCTGATTCAATGTTCCATTTGTTTTTCCCTTCCTATTACTATTTTACACATCTTTTTTTTTTCTTTTTTGTTGAATTATGATTGGGCAGGGATTGAAAATGTACATTCTGGATTATAGATTTATATACTGTTGTTTTGTTTCCTAGTTTTTTAAAAATAAATTTCTAACATTTGGAAGATTTTTTTTTTCAAGTTAGGAATTATAAAAGAAAAAGAAGTGGAAGTGAACTTGTTCTTTAGGCATTTGGACATTATTTGAATGTTGAAGTCATTACTGTTGAAAGGATTTTATCATTTATCATTATTAATCTGAACAGGATTAATCTCAAAACCATAAAACGAATGAAAATACTTGTAGTTGTCAAAAAAGAAAAGAAAAGAAAAGAAAGATTAATTCTATTAAAGAGGAGTCACAACCACCAAGTCAAAGCAAGAGTTGTTGCTAGAAAAATTTACCTGTGATGCAAATATTCTAATTATAAGACTGAATTGGAATCAGGAGATAATCAGATGACCACAATAGAGTTGACGGATAATACATTGAATCAACCATTTAAAAATGGAAAACTTTCTAGGACTTCGTCAATGTCAAACCATTTGAACTGCAAGTGGTTATGAATGTTCTTTAGTTTACAATATAGAGAGAGCCAATTACCATATTCTTTTCAAGCAATTCAAATGACCAAGAAGAAACAATTCTCATATTCTTTTTTATATTTTCAATATAATTTCTTAATTTTTAATTTAATATTATAAATTATTAATTCTAAATGCAATATTTAATTTGGTCAGAATTCAAAGATGCCCCCAGGTTATGTTCCCACTTCTTCCTCTCCTAGGATCAAAAACTTAAAAGCCCCTTTCGCATGTTTGCATAGTTGGTCAGATTCTTTTTCCGGTTCAACGTTGAGCACCACCTCAGCTCATATTATTTTCTAGTTTGGACCAAAATTTGAACCGTTCAATTCCAATTTTCTTCTTTTTTTGGATTAGTTTAGATAGACAGTGAGATTGATTCTGGTAAGATTGAAAATAATGGTAGAAACGAAATTAGTTACTGTAGTGATGATATTAAAATCAGTGGTGGATATGTTTTTGGAAGCTAATGCAACAGTGATGGTGGAATGAATGTAATAAGAAAAAAAATAACCATTAAATATACAAGATGAAAATTTGTATATAATGAAATTCATAAAAAATATTTTATATTTGTAAAATTAATAAAAAATTAAAAATTATTAAAATTATTTTTATATAAAAATTATTAAATTTTAATAAAATTAATTTTATACCATATAATACTTTTATTATTAAATATTTGAAAAATACTTATATGTTATTTAACATTTAGAATCTTTAAAAATTTTATTTAATATATAGTGATATATTATATTAAATATTTGAAACTCCGCCTGTGTTGAGTGTTGTACAAAAACATAGCCTATCCCAAACCCAAATAAAGGAGGAGGGTTGGCGATAAGTTTAGACAACCAGCCACTCAAAACTCGTCCACATTTTATGAGATAAACTGGTATATTAGCATTGTTGAGACGTCCCTTACACAGCAACGCATTACATCGAATCTCGGGTGTAGTGAAAAGTAAGCAAGAGATGCTAGATTATTGCCCCAAAAGCGATGCACCACATCGACGCTTGGATGTGGTGTCCAATAGGCAAAGGTTTCCACACCATAATGTTATGGGGGTAGATAAAAAAGTTAGTCCATAACCATAAGCTTAGATTAGGATTTTGGAATATAGGTATACCTAATGGTAAATTAGTGGAGATTAGTGAAATTATGTGTAGAATGAGGTTTACATCTTATGCCTCCAAAAGATCAAAGGGGTTGGGAAGAATGCTAGAGAGATAGCACATTGGCAATATAAGTTTGGGTACACTGGAAAAGATAGAGATCGAAATGCTACAAGTATCATCACAGATACAAAGTATCAAGAGGATTTTGTATAGGTTAAGAGACAAGGGGATATGATTATTTTGGTTTAGTTAGTTCCAAAAGGGGAGGTTTTGAATGTTATTAGCACATGGGCACCACAAATAGAACTTGATGAAGCTAGTAAACGATAGTTTTGGGAGGATTTAGATAAGGTAGTACAAGAAGTGCCTGTAGGAAAAAAGTTTTTTATTAGTGGTGACCTTAATGGCCATGTGGATGCTAGTAGAGAGAGTTCTAATAGCGTAAAGGGGGGTTTCAGCTACAATGTAGGAAAGGAGGTTAGGGATGGTGTCCTAGATTTTGTTTTATCCTATGATCTAACCCTAGTGAACATAATGTTTAGGAAGAGCGAATCTCACATTTTAAGTTTTAAGATTGGATTGAGCAGTGTAAGGGCATATAATGTTTAGGAAGCTCTTGTTGAGTAGAGGAAGAAGACTTAGCAAAGGGGAAGAGACTTAGTGGAAGGAAAAATACTTAGCTGAGGGAAAAATGGAGAAAAATGAAGAAGAAGATGGATAGCTTACATAGGGGTGCTTCCTGTTTGCCATTTTGGTGAACAATCTTTTATTAAGACATCGTGGACAGACAATAACCCAAGTCGAATGGTTTTGGGTTGCAGCAATTACGAGGTATAATTTGTTTTTGGGTTTGTATTATGTGCTATTTTTTTTATGGGTTTTAATTTTTATGTTTTTTTTAATTTTTCAGCATAATAGGGCATGTGGATTTTTTCAATGATTGGATCCTCTTATTGATGAGCATTTTAGGTTAGTTATTATCAATTTGTTAAAAAGGGGGCATAGAATGGAGCAACGTTTGGAATTTTGTAAAAATAATACCAACACCAACAATGATAAGATGGGTGGTAGATGTGAAATTCTCTGTTTTTGTTTAGTGTTATTATGATGTAGTTGCTAAGAATGAAATGAACCCCAACTGAAATGCATTGGTAGGAAGAATGTAGCTTTAGTTTTGATTTATGATTTTTAAGGCTTGAAATGGCTCTGTTTAGGGTTTTGTTTAACTATGTTAAATGCTTTTTGTTTAACAATATAGCTTTTGTTAAGTTGCTTATCTATGTAGATAACTAACTTGGTTTCTATATCTTGACTTGTATACACAAAAATAATGAAATTGGTCTTTGTTCACAGAATATGGCTCTTTCCTAACTTTTTTTTTAAATCATTTATGTACACAATGGAAGTATAGAATTGACAGTAAACACTTATTGTATGGCAAGGATTGACTAGGATTGGGAAGAAATAAAAAAAATTTACATATGGCTTAATGACGTTTGCATTTTTCTCAATGAAGTTTACATTTCGCTCAGTGAACTTTACTCGTTGCTTTATGTTCACATAACTTGTTTATTCTAAAGGCAACAAAATGTCAATGCCAAAACATCCAGCTAACAAAAAGACTCTAATGCTTAAACATCCACTCAGGTTCTTCCTAAGCCCAACTTGTCTTTAAAAAATCAACACAAAATACATTACATTGTTTCTTTCACTTGGATTTCTTCTGCATAGCATGTTTAATAGCAAATTTGCTCAGACCAACTTGGTTTGTAGCAACTCATGGACTTGTTCTTGGAAAGTTCATGTACCTCGTATCAATGGCATGCATTCTAGAATCAGTGGCAAGAACTGGCCTTTGGATTCCTCTATCCAAAGCTATGTAATCAGTTAGAGTAAGAGTACGAGTTTGGTTGAGCACTCGACATTACATCTCAGCTTGGGTATGAACAATTGTCTAACTTAAACCCATAAAAATAGAAGAAAATTTTAAATATTCAACAACATCATCATTCAAACAAACTTATTAATTTGATTTCAATATAAATAAAAAATTCGCTTAATGAACTTTAGTTGTTGCTTTATGTTCATTTAACTTGTTTATTCTAAAGGCAACAAAATGTCAATGCCAAAACATTCAGGTAACAAAAAAAAATCTCTAATATTTAAACATCCACTCTGGTTCTTCCTAAGCTCAACTTGTCTTTGAAAAATCAACACAAAATACATTAAATAGTCATCAAAACAAGGTTTTTCATTTCTTTCACTTGGATTTCTTTTGCATAGCATGCTTTATAGTAAATTTGCTCAAACCAACTTGGTTTGTAGCAATTCATGGATTTCTTCTTGAAAGGTTCATGTACCTCATATCAATATCATGCTTTCTAGAATCAGTGGCAAGAATTGACCTTTGGATTCCTCTATCTAAGGCTACATAATCAATTAGAGTAGGAGTAAAAGTTTGGTTGAGCACTCCATATTACATCTCAGTTTGGGTATGGACAATTGTCTAACTTGAACCCTTAGAAATAGTTGAAAATTTTAAATATACAACAACATCATCATGCAAACAAATGTATTATTTGATTTCAAAATAAAATAAAATAAAAACTTACATCAGGCATCCACCTTATAATGACTTTAGTCAATGAAGATGGTCTTCCTTGCTAAATAGGTTATCCTCCTTGATGCACAAATGATCATCCTAATTCAGAAGATGATCCTTGTTGTTCTCATCACCTAAATTCTCAATAACATAATTCTCATTAATTACATTCTCACTAATTTCTTCAATCATTACATTTGTCTTACAACTTTGTTAAACAGATATATACCTAGTTTGAAGCGCATTCCTACACATCTCTAGACCATCATTATCATTTTTAATTAAAACAAAACCATATGTTAGTTCTAAATCAAAGATTTTCCAAAAGAGAAAATGTAAATATCCAACATCTTCTAACAGTGTTACCATTCTGTAAAGTTCTACCATAAATGTCCTATTAGCCTGCCATAAACGTCTTATTAGCCTTATATAAGTAAAAAAAAAAAAATATCATCTCACCTTCCATATAATAGTTGCTTGCAAAGAATCCTCCAAGATGTAATGCAACTGTGAAGTATTAACTAGAATCATCTTTTAACATGTAGACATACAAAAATTTAAGACATTCAGAACAAGTTGGATATGTTCAATACTCTCACATGTTAAAATAAAGGGGCCAACACATATCATTAAAAATGCTCACAAGTTAAAAAAAAAAAAGCTAACATACATCAATCCAGTAGGCACATTTATAAATGTTGAAATATACAAACAAAGCCTAACCCATAGGCAACATGTTGACCATCCTACATGTGCAACTCAAATAAAATAACACCCCTAGAATCATGTGCAATGAAAAAAAAACCAACTTACATTTGACCTAACCTATGAATGATCGAACCTAATCAAGTTATGCTTACTAAACCCTTAAGCAAACTATGAAAGCATCACAATATTTCTGAAAAAAAAAAAACTACAAAAACATCCAAACATTATTTCTTTCCACCCTTAAATGTAATGTTACATCTCAATCAAACCCAAAAATTCCAATTGAAACACCAAAAACATCTAAACACAATTTTACATTTCAAACAAACACAAAAATTAGCATAAAATCTAATATATAATCATACACTTACTATAAATTATAAGACCTTCTTCACAACTTCTCAAACTTCAACTCATTATACTGATTTTTTTCCCTAAATCTCCAATTCTCATAATAATGCCTTACTTCTTTTTTCGTTTCTATTTGGTTTCTGTTAAGTGAGACCCTAAGCAAATAAATGGTCCTAGATAGTGAGTTCAAGGGTTTTGTATGTTATAGGGAAAAGGGATTGTTTCTCCTTTTTTCCTTGATAGTTTATGGGTTCTAAGTTCGTGGATTCTAGGGAATGGAACAATTTAGACTTTTTTCCCACAATTTTACAATTATGTTTTTGGGTTCAAATTTAATATTTCCAACTCAGTAAAAAAAAAACTACATGTTAGAATTTTAAGAGAATTAGTTGGGTACACGTATGGTCCACGTGTATCCCAATAGGCATTTTATAGCAACAATAATGGTTTAAGCGACGAAAAGACCTATTTGTTACAACAATATAACGTTAGAGACCAATTTGTTACATTTTAAATTTTAGGAACCAATTTGAGTTAAGGCTCAAACTATAGGAACCATAAGTGTAATTTGCTCGAATTATTATTCTTATCCCTTACCAAAATTTGTATTTGGAATATTGAGGGCTATCACCTAGATCTGTTTGGAAGAAAATAAAGTATGACAATTCACATAAGATGATCTAGTTTCTCAATGTCTAAGAGTAACTTACACAACTGTCACACGATAACATTTACATAAACACTTGAGTGATACTGCCAAATGAAATTCCCATGTCGAGTCATGTTTAGTAAACTTGTTCTCTAGCAAACATTCATGTGTTATCCTCAAATATCTCCATACTTCAAATTAAGTGATCAATTGCTAACTCGCAAGTAAGAAGGTTTAACATGTGTTAATCTTTGAGTCTTGACAATACATTTATTAAAAAAGGTTCACGGAACAAGATTTTGATACATAAGGGTCTCACAATTATAAGATTTTATAATTTCTTTATAAAATCATTATGTTCCGCAAACTTCACCTAATTTAGTAACTAATAATCATATTATTATATTATGAAATGATTAAGAAAACCCTTTTATCACTTACCATAAATGATCGTATATGATTATGACAATTAAGTGAATTGATTCTAAAACCATATACCTACGTCTCATTTAAATTTTGAGCCCAAAACCTATTGGAACAGCTTTAAAATTTGAACCCCAAAAAAAAGCCTATTGTCTTTTTCTACATGAAACCCTAAGTCACATTGAAAAAATTTGATTCGTTTATTGTAAGACTTTTTTCCCTATTGATTGTGCTGAATTGCTCGTGTATCGCGTTGTGTTTGATAATTGCTAATTATTGTGCTTGGTTGCTGAATGAAATTCCCTCAACGGAAATGCTTTTTGGAAAATAAATCCGATCACTCATGAATTAAATTAATTTGATGATCCATAAATGTTTGAAAATTAATTGGTTGAAAATCTAGATTTATCTCTTAATTTAATTTAATTAAGAGATAAATTTATTAAATTCAGGTTTATAGCCTAAATTTTTTTTAATTTAATTTAAGAAATAAATTGAAGGGAACCTAAGTGCAACAATAAAAGTTGATCCTATGTGACCTCAAGATCACGATGAAAATAACCTCTCTTAATACAGAGAAAAAATTGCGTACGTTGCCGTGCAAAGACCCTACAATTCATTGATTTAGTTGCTGTAGCAGTTTCATTGTTACTCTCGGAGCTAAACGCGTCAAGTGTATGTTAATGTGATATTAGCAACTTTTTGAATCACTCTCTTGTTTTACATCTTTATCTGTTTTTCTTTTGTTTACAACTAATTGAACCATGTTCCACTGAGTTGATCAAAAGTCAAACTTAAAAGAAAAGGTTGAGTTACAAGAAAGGTTTGCGGTGGCTTCAATGTCCTCGCAAATTCCTAAATAGTTCTGTTATTTTACCGTCACTCTTCCTGTTTCCCATTTTCTTCCACATAACTGAAGAAACACACCATGCACAACTTATAAAGGAATAGGATACAAAATAATTTTCAATACCCTTTAAATCATGGAAAACAGTTGGTTTAAAACATGAAGATGACCATCATCCTTTATTAATTATCACACTACATGCTTAAAATTGTTTTCAATCACTAAATAATACCCTCTTTTACTCTTTTTGTTGCTTTTTCTTTTGCCAGCCCCTATTCACTGTTTCTCTTTCTCATTAATGTATTTTTTTGTTCCTTAATAATGGGGCACTGAAGTAATATCAACGGGAAAATGAAATTAATTAGAGGTGACACTGTCTGCATTTCTTATCATTATAATTAACCATCATATTATTATTGCCGTGCTGTCCTCCATGTAAGTGCTCAACAACGCAGATGGATCATTGTGCTGGTAGCCATGGTGCAAGTTGGTCATCATTATGGATGGTAGACTTAGATGATCATATTCATAAGTTGGCAACCTGGATGGAACCTCATGAAACATACCAAATTCTTGTCCTCCTAAACCAACAAAACCTGCAGGATCCATCACGGGTATCACATATCCACTGTTGGCAGATGTGTCTTCATCTTCCTGTCCCATGTGCATGCTGCGTAGATTTGTCTCTCCTATCAAATTCTGACCAGCCTCGCCTGTGTCAGAGTCTTTGCCAATTTTATAGTTGAGGTAGTTTCCAAGATCATCTTCAACTACATAGCCAAAGGCCCTATCGTGTCCAATTTGGGCGTAGTCGATCCCATTGCTTAGATATTGCATTTGGTTCTTGTTTTTGTCATCATGTATGAATTTGGAGTGGCTATTTGGTGACCAAAACTCTGCATGTTTACCAGATTTAATCAGCTTCTTAATTAAAGTAGTTGGATCAACTTTCCCTGTTACATTAACCACTTGATGTTCTTCATCTATGTAAACCGAATAAACCCCTGAATCCAAAAGCAAAAGCCAAAAGAAATCTCAGCTAAGCAGTGAAACATAATTAATTACTATAACTAACTCGTGGAAATAACAACAATCAACCAATGACTATGTAGCATTTTCTAAGCTATGAACCATTTTACTGAGCACAGTGAATAACATTATGAATGAGTCAGAAAATGTGTAATAAAACCTTCAATTTTCCTGAGAAGTTTCTTCACTCTCTGCTTGCAACCTTCACAGTTAATATTTACTTTGAGAACATGTGTCTGTCAGAAATTAAAAAAAAAAAAGAGTATAGTTTGAATGAAGAATGCTTATAATTAAAGAAAAAATTGTATGAAAAACTGGAAAAAGGAAGAAACCTCAATTGTCTCGAGCTCCAAACCGGTTCTTAACATTCTGAAACTGTGTTGCTATCAAAGGAGAATGCTAATTTTTTCTATTCTTGTTCTCTTTTCAGCAACTCACTTGTGAAGATTTCTTTGCTTATAAAGACTTTGAACCGCAGCAAATATGTGTGACTGTGATGGAGCGAGGACCACAGCAGAGACAAGAGTGGTTCGGTCTGAAACGTACTGTGTGATCTGACTTAGCTCACACAGAATTAACACCTTTGACAGCCACAGGCAGAGCCCATGTGCACCAGTTTCTCGTGAGTATTGGCCTGGTTCATGGCTAGCCAGCTGCCACATTTGTTTAGAAGCATTTGAGTTGTTTCTGGGTTTCGTGGTGTACTCATATTTCAATGACAATGTCAACTCACCACCAAAAAAAAAAGAAAGTCAAATGATTTGCACTGGATAGCAAAGAAATCTTGTTCACCAACAAGGAGGGAAAAAAGTGAAAGTGAACTTTTTCTTCAAACAGTGAGACATGGTTCGAATCTTGAAGTTGTCACTGTCGAGAGGCTTTTACCGTTTATCACTATTGATCAATGATCCAAATAAGATTAGTTTTAGACCATAAAACAGATGATGATCTTAAAAAAAAAAAAAGAATCTTGTTCTGATACTAGTCAACTGCCAAGCAAAACTGATATTAAAAGGCTTAGCTGCTGAAAACAAAATTGCAATACACAGTCCAAGCAAAGTTTTTAGACTCGAACTTTACAAACACTAGTAAATATTGACACTGTTTACAGCTACAGGGTTTTTATCATATTAATTGACCAAGAGCCTAACAAAGTTTTAATGGCATATATTATATATTCCTTTTTAATCTTTAATTATTTCCTGGTAAAATGTTTGCTCAATTTTAATGAGAGTTTGCGTGGGGTTTGGAGATGTTTGGAACAGGTCAATCGACAATGAATTGACAATATAACCAATAACTGAATGCGGAATCTTTTGCCTGATTTCACAGAAATGCATGACAATGAAAAGTTGAAAGTTGAAACTATGTCATATTTTTAGTCGGTTCAAAATTCAAAATTACTTTAGTTTCCCTTTACCCGTATAAAGTTATCATTTGTCAACCAAAGTTTTCATAATTTAGGTTGCTTTAGTCTGAAATGTATGGAATAATTGTGCGAGCTGATTGCTTTAGTCTAAAGTGATTTGCTCAAGGTTGTCAAATGACAAATGTTATAAATGATAATGATAATAATATTCATGCTCTTAAATTTTAAGTATAGTATTGTGTAAATTATTTATTAATTATACCAACAAATAGTTAGACGAAGTGCAAGTAGATTTTTTTCCAGATATTTGGACATAATTCGAATCTTGGGTCACTACTGTTGATAGGGGTTTACCGTTTACTATTCCTGGCCCAAACAGGATTAATCTCATACCATTGAACGAATGAGAATACCTATGATAATACCAAAAAAATTATTTTTTAATTACTAACTTACGTCGTTAACGTGTTGACAAGGAAGTCATGGGAACAACATAGCATGAGCCATATCAACCCTATAATTAAGTTGTAAAATTAATCATAATTAATTAGACAAAGTCAACTATGATATTATAAATTTATTTATTAATTATAATATTATTTGTAATTATCAATATTTAATCAATTAGTGCAATTAAGTCAACAAATATTATGTCAACAATGATATATAGTTAGTTATCATAAAATATAGATATTTTTATAGACTTTGAACATATAAGCATTCAAATATCTTATTAAGGTATTTGAATGCTCAAAACTATTTTCTTCTTTTGAAAAAATAAATATTCAAATTCTATATTATAGGTATTCTAATACTCAAAATAAAATTTTCTTTTGTAAGAAATGTACATTTTTTATATCATGATATACATATGGTTATCTTTTTTTATTTTATCAAAATATACATATGGTTATCATAAAATATACAAATACCTTTACGTATTCGAATCGGTTATTGTAGGTACCTGAATACCTAATATTAATTTCTTTTTTGAAAGAAATATAAATTCCTCATGATCAATTAAGAAAATAAATCATAATCAATCCTATAATTAATTCTTAAAATCAATCATAATAAATTAGCCTAAGTCAACTATAATATTACAAATAATTGTAATATTCATTGTGATAATCAATCTTAACCAATTAGTGTAATTAAGTCAATAGTAATTAATTGTAAATATTATGTTAACAATGATATTACATATAGTTAACATAAAATATACATTTATTTATAGTGTTTTGAACATATATGTATTCTAATATCTTATTTAAGGTATTTGAATGCTAAAGACTAATTTTTCTTTTTGAAGAAATAGGTATTCGAATACTCAAAATAAATGTTTCATTTGGAAAAAATGTACATTTTTTTTATGTCATGATGTACATCTGATTGTCATAAAATACACAAATCTTTTTACATATAGGTATTCAAATTACTTGTTGTAAGTATTCGAATAGCCAAGATTAATTTTCAAAACTAAATAAGTAGCTTTTTGTTTTTTAAATAATTCATTAAAGGTTAATATAGTTATTTTCATTTCTTTCATTTTAGTTTAAAAGATTTAATTTCTTTCTCGATAAATAAAGCACGCGTTTCCCTTTTAAAATAAATATTACTATTCCAATGCTACTTTTTTTTTCCGAATTCTCCCTGAATTTATCATTGTTTTAAAATAAAGCATCTGAGAAATGAGAGATATGTGATGTGATGTGATGAATTTTGCAGTTATTTGAACAAAGTTCAAAATATACAAGCTTAGACAACAATTTTATTGCATTTTCGCCAAGCATTAATAGGAGAGAAACATTTCATGGTAAACATTACTTCCCATGCCTTTTTCCTTACCCCAATGACCACAAGTCCCGTATAACTGGTTTTACATGTCAAAATGAACTATCACCCAAAACAAATTAATTTATTGAACATCTAACAGAAAGCACAAAACTGGATTTAGATTGAATCGATGCAGAATACTGATCATAGAAACGAGAGTCAGCGACGGATTTAAAAGGAAAAAATGGCTACATAAAAGTTATTACTACCTCCATTCTAATGTACTTGCAGTTCCGTGAGTCTTCCTCGATCCAGTTTGTATTTCTCATTCTTTGTTCTGCCTCTGGCATACTGCTATAAATTTTGTTTCGCAAACCACCTCTTATGGGAAAACAACAGGAGGATTGTTACAATTCAATATAAATGTTCCAGGGATCTGTTATTGTAATTGCATTCCGTTATGATAGTTGCATTAGTTGTACGTGGTTATGCATGACTCATTAATACACATCATAAATAGTATTAGCTGAGTCAGCATATCGTCAGTATAAATAAGAGAAAATGTCTGTAAAGAGGATATGATTGCTGGTATATTAAAGTCCATACATCATTCTCTCTCTTCTCTATATCCGGTTAAAATCGTTCTCATTCTTCATCATCATCATCTGCTTCTTCTATTTTGTTGTTCTTCATTCATCAAGGTGGCAACTTCAACTCATCATAACTGAGTTTGAACATATCAACATATCACTATCGGGTGCTAGCATTCAGGTGTATTTGTGAACTTTAAATGTCAATTTTGGGTTGCGAAGGTCATCCTGGCTCTGAGTTAGTCAGATTTCCAAACTGCTCCATTGAGAATCAAATCCCGCACTTGTATAGTCATTCACCGTCCTCTGCAAAAGTGCCTGCATAAAAGTTCAACCATGAATGAAATATGGTTTTGAAGATAAAACTGCAAGATATTGTTGATTAGACATACCAAATAGACACCAGTGAGGATTAAGCACATAACAAGTGCGAAAAGTCATAAGTAGTTTTTCCCTACGGTTGCCGGAAATAAGCCTAAGACCCTATTCAGGCATGAGGACACAAGGCAAACAAACATCAAAAGCATGATGGGTGTATAAACACCATGCGTCCTTTGTGAATGGCCATAAGAGGAAAAAGAGGAATCCACCAGACAAGGCTTCCAGAAGGCCGCTCTCTCTTTTCATATTGCAAGAGAGTGTGTGTATCCTGGAGTGGAATTCACCAATCAAATTGCACCATTGACATAAGTCCAGATTTAAAGCATTCTTATTTTAATATATTTATGTCCGGTTGTCCTGAAGTTTAGAATTCACCAATCAAATTGCACCTTTGGCATGAAGAAGTTTGAAAGCTGCATCAAAGTTCTGGTTTATGGTCTCCAAGTAACTCAAAGGCTCAAAAACAAGTTCCTTCGGAACAAAATGTTATATAATCCTTTCTGGATTCCAAGATTAAAAAGTTCATTATCAACCTGCTCAAATCAACTCGGGGGATTTTCTTCCTAACGATGAGGTAGATTGTGTGCTTTGTCACAAAGTATTATTTGCACACTAGATTGCAGAATATAATATTGACATTTCCTACAATGATTCATTACTTGAAATGCTTCTGAAAGTGTATGGAAACCTGAAATATAGAGATAAATCACTTCTACTTAAAGATGGAGATAGAAGGGCTTTCATCACTCTAGAAGTACACGATGTTAATCTGACTAAAGATACAAGAAAACTAAAGATCAAAAGAATAAATACCTGCAAACTTGATGCTGCAAGCTCTGCTGCCTTGTCAAGGTTGTCGGGATATTTCTGGGAAGAACAAAAGAGCATATATGTAACAAATTAAACCTTTACATACTGGGTTCAGGCAGGAGTGAAGGCAAGAGAACTGCATTACTCCACCCAAGTAGAAGTGCAGTCATTAGATCTCCTGTACCCTACAGACATATGGATATTTATCAGCATAATCATTTGCAGTACTGCATAGTGAGTGTGCAAAGAATGAAGTACAATCAACAGAAAGGAACACAACAAAAATGTTGTAGTATAGTTGCAAATAGAGCTAATATCCAACCATATGTGAAAATTTTATGAACTTCATTATCAGCAAGAGGGAGAAAGGGGTGGGGGTGACACAGCTCAAAAACATGTTATGGGTCAATTTTGCAACAAATTAATGGTCAGGGAAGCCCTAATTTGTTATCTTCAAGTATTCAACAATTACCAGAAGTTTCTTAAGATTTTCCATTTGGATTTCAGCCCTTATAGCGGCTAAGAAATTGGAGTTTATTGACTGAATTATCCCAATTTTCAAAAGTTCCAGCAATAATGTAATCTGCCAAGGGAATACACGATAAGCAGAGACTAATAACACATTAAAGGATGTAATCGCATGCATCAAAATTTGCATGGCTGTCAATTTTCTTTATCTTCTGAAGGTCAATTCAACCAGTCTGAATGCTTGATCAATACTTCTCATTACTTGTAGGGCAATCTCTGCATAGTCAGTAGGCATGTACCAATAATATATTCAGCATAGATTTGGCATCACATGAACCTTTCTACACTAATTTATTCGATTCTACATCAGTAGCTTGATTAGACAAAATTTATCCTCTGCGTAAGCTTGAGACCAAAAGCAGGGGTTCATCAATAACAAAGAAGTCATGTTGGCTCAATGGAAAATGCCCCTCTTGTAGTTAATAGGTCATTACTATAGTAGTTTAATTTAGTTGTGGTGTCAATCAAACAAAAATGTTACTTCAGTATTAATCTTGAACACTATTCTTTATTAGGGATGTAATCGAGTCGAGTCGAAATGATCTAGTACTAGGCTTGAGCTTGGCTCAACTTAAAAACTCGAGACTCTAAGCTCGGCTTGAGCTCTACTGAGCTTGGTTTTTGAAGCCCGAGCTCGACTCGACAGAATGCTCGATAGGCTTAAACTCGACTCGATAGACTCAATTTGTCAATTTTTAAGTATATATTATAAGGGTAAAATGATAAATTAATAATAAAAATATTAAAAATATATATTAAAAAAACTCGATAAGGTTCGCGAGTCTCTCGAGCCGAGTATTAAGAAGCTCGACCTCGGTTCGACTCGTTACTCAAGTAGCTCGAACTCAAGCTCGACTAGAAAATAAACAAGTCAAACTTGAGTAATCATAGAGTCAAGCTTGAGTAGCTTACGAGTAGCTTGACTCATTTACAACCCTATTCTTTATAATGACAAACCCAAATGTCCCACCATTTCAACCTAAAAACCAAACCAAAGCCCAATTATACAGACTTCCTTAAATCTGTCGAATGTCATCAGCATTTCAATTTCCTCACAACATAAAAGCAAAACTTGCTCTGCTTTATTCATATAACTACTAACTAGACTTTGGCTTCAAGCAACCTAAAGTTTTGATTTGAGGACTTTAAACATAGGGCCAGAAGTTCCAACCTTGGAATGGGGGTGGGTTTAATAGGATGGTCAAGGACTACTTGTGTAGCCAAAAGCCCATTTGGCTTCCCTATGTACTGAAAAGAAAGCTAGTATCTCCTTTCTCCAAATAATTGTTTGCTGATAAAAAACATAACTTGACATGAACTTTTTTTCATTCAACGATAATGCGGTTTTAAGGCTATTCCATCTCCTTGTTTGTGCACTATTTCTAAAGAAATGAGTATTTAGGAAAAGCTGAATGATATGTTCGAGCTTGTATTTTATTCCACTGAAGTGTCTTTGTTTAAAGAGATATTGGTTACATAGAATATCTTGAAAATCAGGAATACGAACAGAAGATAAAGCTGGATATTCTGATCCTAATCATTTGGATATTATCCTAAAATTTAAAGAAAAACTAACCTAGACTTATCAGCATCTATTTAAAATAGAAAACAGAAAAATAAAGTTGGAATTAAATAATCCTACACTCTCCCTCAAGTTGGGTTATAAATGTTTAATATACCCAACTTGTTAACAAAATTTTCAAATAACACCCTAAACAAAGCTTTGGTAAAAATATTTTCTACTTGATGACTTGTAGAGATATATGAAAGAGTAGCAATTCCTTCTTCGACTTTCTCCTTGATGAAGTGTCGATCAATCTCCACATGCTTTGTCCGATCATGGTGAACTGGATTCTTAGCAATACTAATAGCTGCCTGATTGTCACACAACCGTTTAACAGATTCATTTAAAGGCATCTTTAGGTATGCAAGAAGTCTTCTTAACCACATACCTTCACACACACCTAAAGCCAAGGCTATAAACTCTGCCTCTGCACTGCTTCTTGCTACCACGGATCGCTTTTTACTTCTCCAAGTAACCAAATTTCCCCATAGGAAAGTATAATAACCTGAAGTTGATCGTCTATCAGTCACTGAGCCTACCCAATCTGCATCTGTGAACACTTCAATACTTCCACTAACACCCTTTTAAAAAAATAAACTTAAACCTGGAGTCATCTTTAGATACCGTAGGATACGGTACGCAGCTTCAAAATGTTCTTCATTTGGGTTGTTCATGAACTGACTGACAACACTTACTGAAAAGCTTATATCAGGCCGAGTATGAGACAAGTAGATAAGTCTTCCCACTAATCTTTGATACCTTCCCTTGTCAACCGGTGAACATCCTTCCTTTTTTCCAACTTTACTGGTTGCATCCATAGGTTTATTGGCTGGTTTACACCTTAGCATACCTGTTTCTTTAAGTAAATCAAGGGTATATTTTCTTTGAGACACCACAATGCCTTTTTCTGATCTTGCCACTTCCATTCCCAAGAAATATCTTAGTTACCCCAAATCTTTAATTTCAAATTCTTTTGTCAATATAGACTTTAATTTGATCATCTCTTCATTATAATTTCTAGTCAAAATAATATCATCAACATAAACAATAAGAATAGCAATGTCACCTGTAGGGGAATGTCTAGTGAAAAGGGTGTGGTCGGCTTGTCCTTGTTGATAGCCTTGATGCTTGAGTACTCTGGTGAATCTTTCGAACCATGCTTGTGGAGATTGCTTCAAATCATAGAGAGATTTTCGTAATTTGTAAACCAAATTTGAATTATGCTCTCCCTTGAACCCAAGTGGAACCTCCATATATACCTTTTCCTCTAAGTTTCCATTAAGGAAGGCATTCTTCACATCTAGTTGTTGTAACTCCTAGTCCAGGTTTGCTGCAATAGAGATAGGTACTCGTATAATATTTAGTTTAGCAACTGGAGCAAATGTCTCTTGATAATCAATGCATAGGTTTGAGTGCAACCTTTGGCAACTAACCTGGCCTTATACCTTTCAGTACTCCCATCAACTTTATATTTCACATTGAATATCCACCAGCATCCTACTAGGCTCTTTCCTTTTGGCAGCTTCACCATTTCCCAAGTACCATTTTTCCTTAAGGCCTGAATTTCTTCATTGACTGCTTGTTTCCATTCTACTTTCCTAAGAGCTTCTCCTATTGTTTGTGGACTCCCAACTATCACGACCCGACGGCCAATGACGTCCGCTTAACACTTACTAGATTTCTTATGAAAATTTCGAACAAAATTTTTCTTTTTCTATTTACGGTTTGTATTCGGTGTTAGTGTAGTATCTAAATCAAATCCTGTCTTATTCATATTATTTCTCGCGCTATGTCACGTTTCTCAAGGAGGTTTTTTTCTTATGATTTTCGCCTTATTTTCCTATTTCCAAAAGAAACAGGTCGAAAACCTCCCCTTTGTATTTTATCAATTTCCCCAGGTATAATTTCCTGCACTAAAACACATTTTAAATCACATAACACAACCAACTGGTGTTTCTCCACAGTTCATACAATCGAGCATTTCAAAGATCTCAAGAGTTTAATCATTACTAAGTTCACATCTATCACTTTATATATATCATTCAAAATGTACATCTAAACTCGGATCGAACTCGATAATCACCTAGACTCACATAATAATCTAGTGCGATCCAAAGCTACATCCCATATACTTCCCTAGTACTGTGAAATTAAAGTACATATAACTATCAAACTGATATACAAGTGGTATACCTCAAAAATGCAAAAGCGAGGCCTGGAGAACGCAGACGAGTACCACTACTAGGTACAGTTCCCGGGAGCCTATACGAAGCCTGAGCTGGCTGTCAACTCGTAAGATCTGTAGATGTTTAAATTTAAGGGGTGAACAATCCACGGCTCAGTAAGTAGTATAAATAAGTACATATTAGGCTCATGTCGTAAAACACGATCATACATGCTTGAGTTATTGTAAGACAGCATGTATGGATTATACTAAGGTTTATTACCATTTCGTATGTACACAGACGTCATAAACTTGCTCATGCTTTCATTCCATTCTTAAATTCACAAGGCATCATTTTTTTTATCAGTATGATTAAGTGTGAAAGAAACAAACATTCAAATAGCACATGTTTGAGTGGCATATATAAACATAATCCAATAATCACACACATTATATGTCATATGCATAAGATTTATTTCATCCTTTGACATTCGTTGCATTCACGAATCACAATCACTTACTTATCGTCACAATATCCTACGATTTCTCATATTTCGTCAAAGCACGTGTAGCACTTAGTTCTCAAAGGATTCTAGAGGTGGCTCACACGGTACAGAAATCGAGTCTTTGCTCGGTTTGGCCTTTAGGGCTTAGACTGATTACTAACACATCGGAACTCGTGTAGCACTTAGTTCCCGAAGGATTCTAGAGGTGACTCACACGGTACAAAAATCGAGTCTTTGCTCGGTTTGGCCTTTAGGATTTAGACTGCTTAGACTGATTACTAACACATCGGAACTCGTGTAGCACTTAGTTCTCGAAGGATTCTAGAGGTGGCTCACACGGTACAGAAATCGAGTCTTTGCTCGGTTTGGCCTTTTTCCTAGTTTTCGACAATATGATTAGGTATTAATTGAGATCTATTAACTCAACATCGGGAGCTATAGGTATATATTGTACTCAAATCACATATACATTCTCAAAGCATAACAATATATTACCATGCTCAGTAATCACAAGTAACCATAACACACAACACATCACACAAGTCACAACAAGATCACTTTCAGATAAGTGTTATTCATGAGCACACCATGTCCGATTTAAAAATCTTACTATACTTACTCTATTTGTCTTACCCGTAATGTCCAACCAAAATTCTATATAAATTTAATTAAATATTTAATGAGAATTCTTTCATCTCTTACGAGACGATACTAGTAAGATTTATTTAACCCACTTACCTCGATGCTTGATAGGTTACTTTTCCTTGATCCTCAAACTCAAGCTTAGCTTCTACACTGCTCCAATCGAAGTCACTACAGTCATTTTAATACTGTCTCAATCAACTACTCACAGCATGTTAAATACTGAACTTAAAGTGCATAATTTAAACTACGCACAAATTTTCAAATTTGCTATTATGCTAAGATTGACTCCGTATTATCATTCTGAATATATATATATATATAACCTTCATTCTTAGAGGGTTGTGTGCGCGCATATTAATCTTGAACCGATGTTTAGTCCTTACTTAAAATTTCCTTAGTTAAATTCGTACCGCGCATATTAATCTTGAACCGATGTTTAGTCCTTGCTTAAAATTTCCTTAGTTAAATTCGTACCGATCATTCTCTTTCATATTTTTCCAACTTGATTCTTACATGAATGTTTCATTTCTCGAGTTCTTATTTAATAGCACATGGAAATCTATAAGTACCTAATATTTTCATATTGCATCAAAGTGTAACTGTTTAAATTAAAGCTATTATTGTTCTTCCTCTTTAGACTCACAACACTTATATGTACACAAAATGCATGTCTAAATATCCATGTCTAATTACATGATCATATTTAATTCTTTATCATTATGTCTAAGAAAGTCTTTATCTAATATATATATATATATAATATATATATATATATATACACACACACACATATACATATCAAAATATATATATGTGTGTGTGTATATATATCTATATATATATGTACACGTGTATATATATCTATACATATATATGTATATTTATATATATATTTAGCTCTATCTGATTCATGTTTATGCACCCATACACATCGCCATTTACTATCAATATTTATCTCACTAAGGCATTACTAATTTAATAAATGTTGCTGTTTGTTTTCTATACCTTTTTTTTTTTCGAAGTGGCCACAAGATATCTTTTTGACCTCTAGTATTTTCTTCTTCTTAAAATCTTTATATATATATATATATATATATATATATATATATATATATATATATATATATATATACACCTCAAACTAATATTTATAATTATACAATTATATAATTGTACCACGAACTTTCTCTATTTATTCTCTTAGTATGCTAAAAACATACTTAGACACATTTGTATGCATATCATGCTAATGATATTTATTTACATGGATGGTGTGTGTATGTATGTATGTATATTTGCACATCTATCAATCACGTTTCATCATCAATATACATATATAATTTATAAAAAAATCATAACTCAGTGTTTAGAGGCTTTACCCTTTCGAAATCTCAACCTGAGGCTCCTTTTTGTATTGTGTCCATTCCTGTTTCCAACCTACATAACCTTCTAAGTTCAGCTCCTCAAACCTTAGATTTTCCTTCCGTTTACAGCCTTTAAAGCACCACATTCATCCTTTCCCCAGGTGTTGGTTGAAAACCTTGTTTCACGTTTTCTAAGCCCATCTCGTCCAACTCGTAACACCTTGGTCAACTCATATTTTTCGGTAACCAAAAATCATTCACGATCAGCTTAAACACAGCCACCTACGCCTCTTGTTTAGCCATAGAAACAACCCTTCTCGGTGTCTCAAAGACCGCCCCAGCAACAGCCACATTTAACCCTAAAAATAAAACTCCAAAAAAGTGTTTAAATGCCACATTTTAGCCCTTGAGTCACTAGCTTGAACCTTTAAAACCTCGTACCAAGAGCCATGTTCGGACCACCAATGCAAGTCCTAGTTTGGCTAGTGTATTCAAGCTTAAACTTCAGTTTTCCTTCAGCCTTCTTTCTTCCCCTGTACCATTCTTATACAGTAACTCTTGGCACCTCTTACAGCCTTCTAAACCTCTCTTAACGAACCATTAACAACAGCCTTTTAACCACTTGGTTAGCTGCTTGTTTCGACCTCTAAACCAGCATTGAAGCAGCCCCTGTTTGGCTACCAAATTTGGCCTAGTTACAACCTTTATCACCTTGCTTCAACTTAGCATCGAAGCCCTACTTCACGTCTCTTCTAGTTGCCACTACTGCCTTACGGTGGCAATGGCCTCTTCCTTTCTTCAATCGGCCAACAGACACTTCCAAAGGTACCCAAGCCACAATGTTTCCTATTGACTATCTCCCTCGTTTTGACTTTTCCTCCTTCACCAAATGCCTCGTTATTGCCTTATCTTTAATGCTTGAGCAGTAGCAGCTAACAGTCATTTGTAAAACTCCAAATAACCCCTTATTTGTCACTGTTTTACTCTAAAAATAGCCACATACTTACGCCTATCCACTGCTAAATTAGCAACCCAGAATGCCTTCCTTAGTCCTCATGGACGCCAGTCACTGCTTCCTCATGTGGAGTTGCTTTAGCCTTCAAGTCGACAATTTTTTTTCTTCACTCTCGGTTACATTCAGCTTTCCTTAGCTGATGAACCAGCCACACTTCAACCCATTTTAACAGCAACAAATGCTGTGATCGAGGCCTCCTATTCGAGCTTGAACCATCACCACGCAAGGCCCTTGCTGCCTGACTCAGCTTCACGCATCACCAAGTCGCCTAGCTTCAGTTCACGCCATCATTTTCAGCCTTAAAACACCACTCGAGAGCTTGTCTAGCACCTCTGTCTCAAACTTCCATAGCAGCTTACAGCAAGGACAACCGAGATGGAAGCAAGACTGAGGTGGGTGCGAGTGAAAATGGTGAGATGAGTTGACTAACGAAGAGAGGGAACGGCAGAGGAATAGCGTGAAGAAGGTGGAGATGAAAGAGGATTCAATTTGATTTTTCTTCGGACTCAAAGAAAAGGAAATGATGGGCTACAGCAGTGGAGTGGACGTGATGGAATGGGTCCGTGGTGATTTCCGACAAAAGAAAGATTTTATATATTATATATATAAAACTTATATTTATATATATTATTATTTTAAGTATAATTATATATTTTTATTTATATAATGTAAGTATATTCAGTTGTACTATACTTCTATTCCTATCCATTTTCATATATATATATATATATATATATATATATATCTATATATATCTCTTTATGTTTATATATTTATATTGATACTTAGACATTTACATTTAAACTTATTTGTATGATAATCTATTTGTATTTGTATAATTCTTTTTTTTATATATCCATGATTATATGTATTTACTTATATGCATATTAAATTATTTTTACCTATGCATATACATATATGTTATATGTGCATTTATATATATGTGTACATACATTGCATATACTATAGTAGTGTACGTTTCACATTATTCTCGAAAATTTTGTTTTTATAAATACGAGACATGATCTTATATTTGAAATCTTAAACTTTTCATTATAATCACTTAAGGTTATACATCAAGAACATTATTGGTTGAAAAAAATCGTGGTTCTCACACCAACATTGGACATTTTAGTGGTAAAAGCTCTAAATTTAGAGGATAACCTTTCATAGGATAGGAAGTTAGCTATAGGATGTTGAGTGCAAGTCCTAACTCCTTTCCTCTTTGCAATAAGAACATCAAGATCATCAAATTCATATTCAACAGGGAGTACCTCAATGTTACCTGATGTGAGTTCTTGGTTTTTGGAACCTGGCTCAGAATCATGGTGTTGACTAGGAGTAGAATCAGACTCTACCTTCTCACACGTCCTTGGTCTCCGTGTGTATACTTAGGTGTTTGGTCTGGGTTGCTAGCTGTTTGGTTTGGATCTCAGGTGCAGTTGGCTGCTTTGTTTGGATTTCAGGTGCTGTTGGTTGCTTTGCTTGGATTTTTGGCTCTATTTCGAGTGTTGGCTGCTTTGTTTGGATTTCAGGTAATGTTTCAGGTGCTGTTTCAGGTTCAAGACAGTATGTGGGTGATTGGATTTCAGGCAGTGTTTCAGGTGCAGTTTTAGGTTCAGGACAATATGTGGGTGATTGGTTATTATGAACGGAAGTAAAAACTGATATTCTTGTTGTTTGGTTGTGTTATTCTCCCCCTAAATATTAGTTTTTGTATAGTACGGCTGATGTTCAAGAAAGATCACATCCATATTATTATAAAAGCAATGGTTGGTTGGTGAGTAGCATTTATATCCTTTTTGGTTTGATGAGTAGCCAAGAAATATACATTTGGTAGCCTTAGGATCAAGTTTGCTACAATTTTGGGAGTGGATATGAACAAAGTTGGTGCAACCAAAAATTTTAAGTGGAAGGGTAGTTAGGAATCTGAGTTGCGGGTAGGCATTTAAAAGTAATTGGTATGGGGTTTGAAATTGTAACACCTTGGAAGGCATTCGGTTAATTAGATATGTGGTAATAAGAACAGCTTCCCCCAAAAATGTTTTGGAACATTATAGGTAAATAGAAGGGATAGGGCAACCTCTAAAACATGAAGGTTCTTTCTTTCAGCTACCCCGTTTTGTTGTGGGGTGTCAACACACGAGCTTTGATGGATAATTCCATTGGCTAAGAGGTATTTGTTTAAGGTCAAGTTGAAATAGTCTTTGGCATTATCAGTTCAAAGGACCTTTATTTTGGTTTGATATTGATTTTGGATCATGGTATGAAAATTTTCAAATATGGTGTAAGTTTCAAATTTATCTTTCATCAAAAAGATCCAAGTAATTCTAGTATGATCAATTCTAGTATGATCATCTATAAAAGAAATAAATCATCTAGAACCCGTAATGTTTTTAAACCTTGTAGGTCCCCAAATGTCACTGTGAACAACATTGAATGGTTGGGATGCTTTATATGGCTAGGTTGAAAAAGTAGCACTAGTATGTTTAGATAAATGGCAAATTTCACATTGGAAAGGAATCTGATTTTTATTAAACAAAGATGGAAACATCTTTTTCATATATTGAAAGGAAGGATGACTCATGCGATAATGCCATAAAGAAATAGTACTACTTTTATCGGGAATGGAAGAGGAAATATACGGTGTAGGAAGAGCATTGCAGGCTGTTCGAATATGGGACTTGGAGATGTCAGCTTGTAGAAGGTATAGTCCAGCGCTCTCTTTAGCACTGCAAATCATCTTCCCCGAGTCCAAATCCTGAAATTCACACCAAGTAGGATAAAATTTAGTAACACGGTTCATGTCTTTTGTGAGTTTATTAACCGAAAGTAAATTACACTTAAGGTTAGGGATATAAAGAACAGAATTTAAGACTAGATTTCGAGAAACTACTATTGTCCCAACACCCTTTACACTTGACAAAGATCCATCTTCAATTTTAACTGATAAACCACTTGGGCACAAAACGAAGCTCATGAAATAAAATGGCATTACCAGTCATATGATCTGATGCTTCAGAGTCAACAATCCATTCTTTCTCTTTATTCAGTTCAGCATTAAAGGCACTAAAAAAATTACCTCTTTGGGCTACAGAACCTATGCTGACGTTGGGGTTGGATTGTACTTGTTTAATTAATTACTGGAGGAGATCCATTTGCTCTTTTGAGAAGACAAAATTCTCAACTTCAGGTTTTGTTGTGGTGGCTGGTTCAACCTCGACATTGTAGCTGCAGCTTTCTTGAGATCCTTTGGATGGTTTCCAATCTGCAAGTTTCCTATGAAGCTTCCAGCATTGGTCCTTGACATGGCCTGGTTTTTTGCAGTGTTCACACCAGGGACACCCCTTTCTTCTCTCTGTTTGACTTTGAGAATTGTTGCCTCTAACAGCAAAGGCAGATCTGTCCACTCTTTCAAAGGGAGTTTGGTGCATCATAACGTTTTTCTGCTTTCATCTCTTCGTACCTCAGAAAATACTTCACGGATAAAGGGCAATGGCTTGAGACTTAGAATTCTTCCTCTAAATTCGTCTAAGTCTTTGTTGAGACCCAACAAAAACTTATAAATCCTCTCCATCTCTATAATTTTCTTGTATAAGATGCTATCATCCGTGCATTGCCACTTGTAATCCTCAAAAGTGCCCAATTGTTGCCAGTAACGTGTAAAGGAATTGAAATAAGTTGTGACAGAGTGTTCACCTTGCCTTAGATCATGAAGGAGCCCTTTGATCTGTATTATCTTTATCTGAGTACATTACCTTTGCTACATCCCAAATTTCTTTGGCTGTTTTGTAGAACATAAAGTCTTGGCCGATATCATTCTCCATGGTATTGATGAGCCAAGACATCACCATATTATTCTCTGAATGCCAGATTTTTAAACTTCGGATCTTCTGGTGAAGGAGCAGCAGCTGCTCCAGTGAGGAAGTCATCTTTATCTTTTCCACAAATGAACATCATAACGGACTGAGACCACTGGATATAATTTTGACCATTGAGCTTGTATCCAGTGATGGGCAAAAAAGTCTCAAATAGCCCACGATGAGAAGTTGTTTGCCCATGACAAGGTGCTGTAATAGCAGGAGTGGAACCCGAGGAACCTGAGGTTACCTTGGCAAAAGTTTGTCTGTCTGATGTCATGTTGGCTTTTGGCATTTTCAGATGATCAGGTCCACTTCTGATACCATAAAGAAATGATTATTTAGGAAAAGCTGAACGATACGTTTGAGCTTGTATTTTATTCCACTGAAGTATCTCTATTTAAAGAGATATTTGTTACATAGAATATCTTGAAAATTAGGAATACAAACAGAAGATAAGGCTGGATATTCTGATCCTAATCACTTGGATATTATCCTAAAATTTAAACAAAAACTATCCTAGACTTATCAGCATCTATTTAAAATAGAAAACAGAAAAATAAAGCTGGAATTAAATAATCCTACAATTCCTTTTATAGTTGTTGTTTGTGTTGATACCTAGTGATTGCTAGAAAGTTAATGTGCCTAAAGGTTGTAGAGATTTGGACCTCTAGCTTGGTCTTAGAACCAGTACATAACCTTTTTCAATTTGCAACAAAAGGGATTCATGCGGAAATTTTTGCCTACTGTAAAATATGCAGGAATTCTCGACATCACAATCTTGAAATGCTCAGGAGCATATTCCTATCAAATTCAATGCCACAATAAATTGAGACAAGCATGTCAAAATTCTTGAAAAGTTATGAATAAGATAAAACCACCAACCAAAAGGGTGTATGAGTTTAACCACAAATTATAAAGCATAGAAACACAGCAGACATTATTGCTTATCAGTGCACATTTTGCTGACACTCATGAATGAGGACATCATATTGGAGTCAAGCATTACCACAAAGTTAATAAATTTTAATGTGACAGATGCAAAGAATCAGAAGCAAAAACCACAAAGTCAACTAATGAAGTCACTTCCATTCAGTGCAACATTTTATTAATGTTTTCGCACCACAAAAGGATCAAAGAGAGTAGTCAATACAGTTTTTTATTTAAGCATTTCTCTATCAATGATAGATTTCACCTAGTCATTTTTGTTCTGCCAACTTCATGCATAGTATTTCAGGACCATTAATTAGAAACTCCGTCAATTCCAAATCAAGTTTCCACTTTCTAAATGGCACAAAGTTTAATGCTCCTTACCCTCCAATTTTACCCTTTAAGTTCCATAAAAGCACTGGCCAGAAGAGTTCCATAAAAGGAGATAAGCCACCTAAACCAATGTGGTTTATTTGAAAAGAAATTATTTTATACCAGTTAGTATATTTTATCTACTTTTGGGAAAATGGAATTTTTCTGCAACATACAAATATGGTAAGACAGACAATCAATTTGAAGTGGAGGTATCCTTTTTTTCTTCTAGGTAAGAATGTATGATGTGAAATTTTGAATGTCTAATTAAGTTATAGAGGCTAAGGGTTTTATATTGATATCCTTAATGTTTTTATCATAATGAATCCACAATGATCACCTCTATGGTAGCATAGACAGTATTAGAAGCCAGTCCTATATGTGTGCAGGATACTAATCTAAAGCTTATCGAATACTTCCTTATTCCAGAATAAAATATCAGAAACATATACCCTTCAACTTTTCCAGTTTTACTCTTAGGTCAATAGAAAGCAGAATATTCGGTCCCACCTTTCAATCTTCAACACAATAGGAAAGACACTTGAACATCAAGATGAAGTCCTTCAGCCAGAAAAAAATTATCTATAAAGAATGTAATACTGAAATCTGAAAACAGAATATGAGACTGAAAATTTGAAACAGAATAGCTAGAACTTTCTGTTCTGGCTTACTCCTTTTTATTCCTTAAATAGGGGCTCTTATATAAAGATAATACTCACAATAATTTAGAGATAACATTCCTAAAAATCAGCTGATAATCTCAGCCTTATCTAAATTTAAATACTGCAGTAAAACAGGAGAGATAATCTCCTGTTTAAATTAAAACTCATCCTTGAAAAATAAGTAATCTTGAAACTCTAAATATTTTAACACTCCCCCTCAAGTTGGGTTGTAAAATTATCAAATGACACCCTAGGCAAACCTTTAGTGAAAATATCAGCCACTTGATAGCTTGTAGAAATGTATGATAGATTAATGATGCCTTCCTCAATTTTCTCCTTAATGAAATGTCTGTCAATCTCCACGTGTTTAGTCTTGTCATGACGCACTGGATTTTTGGCTATACTGATGGCTGCTTGATTGTCACATAACATCTTAAATGATTTATCTGTAGGCAGCTTTAGGTCATAAAGGACTCTTCTTATCCACATTCCTTCACATACAGCCAAAGCCATAGCTCGAAATTCTGCTTCAGCACTACTCCTTGCCACCACAGACTGTTTTTTACTCCTCCATGTGACTAGATTCCCCCTTAGAAAAGAACAATACCCAGTGGTGGATCTTCTATCGATTACTGATCCTGCCCAATCTGCATCTGAGAACACTTCAACCTCTCTACTACTTCCTTTCTTGGAGAATAGACCTTTACCTGGAGTCATCTTTAAATATCGTAGAATACGATACACGGCCTTAAGATGCTCTTCATTTGGATTGTTCATGAATTGACTAACAACACTCACTGAGAAGCCAATATCAGGACGGGTATGAGATAAGTAGATGAGTCTTCCAACAAGTCTCTGGTATCTCTCTTTGTTGACTGGGGCATAATTGTCCTTTAACCCAATTTTACAGGTTGTATCCATGGGTGTATCTATAGGTTTACACCCTAACATACCTGTATCTTTTAGCAAATCCAAAGTATATTTCCTTTGTGACACCATGATGCCCTTCTTTGATCTTGCAACTTCCATCCCTAGAAAATAACGCAGTTGTCCCAAGTCCTTAATTTCAAACTCTTTGGCCAACAAAATCTTCAATCTAGCAATTTCTTCTAGGTAGTCTCCAGTCAATATAATATCATCAACATACACAATTAACACAGCAATTTTACCTGTAGAAGAATGTTTAGTGAAGAGTGTGTGATTTGCTTGCCCCTGTTGGAACCCATGGTGTTTGAGTACTCGAGTGAATCTGTTAAACCATGCACGAGGTGATTGCTTCAAACCATAGAGAGACTTAAGTAATTTGCACACAAGATGTGGACTCCTTTCATCCTTAAAACCTGGTGGAATCTCTATGTACACTTCCTCTTCTAAATCACCATTTAGGAAGGCATTCTTCACGTCTAGTTGTTGCAATTCCCAATCAAGATTAGCAGCTATTGATAGAAGTATCCTTATCGTGTTTAGCTTAGCAACTGGTGCGAAAGTCTCTTAGTAATCAATACCGTAAGTTTGAGTGTAACCTTTGGCAACCAATCTGGCCTTATATCTGTCGATACCGCCATCTGCTTTTATACTTCACATTGAATATCCATTTACATCCGACTGGGGTTTTTCCATTTGGAAGTTTCACCATTTCCCATGTACCATTCTTTTCCAAGGCTCGTATTTCCTCCTTTACTGCTTGTTCCCACTCTGGAGTCTTGAGTGCCTGTTCTATGGTCTGTGGAATCTCAACAAGTGATAATTTAGTAGTAAAGGCTTTAAACTTGGAGGACAGCCTTTCATAAGACAAAAAATTAGAAATTAGATGTTGAGTGCATGCTCTAATCCCTTTTCTTTTTAGCAATTGGAAGATCAAGATCATCACCCATAGAATCACAAAGAGGAGTTTCGGAGTTACCTGATGTAGATTTCATGTTGTTGAACTCGGTTCAGATTCATGGGTTTGCTTTGGAGTAGGTTCGGACTCTACCTCCTTTTGGACTCGTGATCTTCTAGAATAGACTTGAAGTTCCTTGTTTGCAACTGATTCATTTGGCCCATGATCAAATTCAGTAAGGGGCTGCTTTGAGGAGGTTGCTGCATTATTTTTGGTTTGGTTTCAGGTAAGGGGCTGTTTTGAGGAGGTTGCTGTATTATTTTTGGTTCAATTGGTAACAAAAACTGATATTCATGTTGCTGTCTTGTAACATGATTCTCCCCTTGAATATCAGTTTTAGTGAAGTAGGGCTGGTTTTCAATAAAAGTAACATCCATGGTGGTGTAGAATCGATGAGTAATGGGAGAGTAGCATTTATACCCTTTTTGATTGGAAGCATAACCTAGAAAGATGCATTTTATGGATCTGGGGTCAAGTTTGCTACGATGTTGGGAATGATCATGTATGAATGCAGTGCAGCCAAATATTTTGAGTGGGAGGTTTGAGAGAAGTCGAGTTTGTGGGTAAAATTGGAGAAGGGAATGATACGGGGTTTGGAAGTTTAGAGGACGTGAAGGCATTCGGTTAACTAGGTAGGTGGCTGCGAGAATGGCTTCTCCCCAAAATTGTTTTGGAACATTATATGTGAACAATAGTGAACGGGCAATATCAAGGAGATGGCGATTTTTCCTTTCAACAATCCCGTTTTGTTGAGAGGTGTCAACACATGAACTTTGATGGATAATGCCATTAGCTAATAGGTAGTTCTTAAGAACAGAGTTAAAATAGTCTTTGGCATTGTCAGTTCTAAGAATTTGGATTTTGGTTTGGAATTGAGTTTGTATCATCTTATGAAAATTTTCAAAGATTGCACGTGTTTCAGATTTTTCTTTCATGAGAAAAAGCCAAGTAATCCTAGTGTGGTCGTCTATGAAAGAAATGAACCATCTTGCACCCGAGACATTTTTTACTCTAGATGGTCCCTAGATGTCACTATGTATAAGGGTAAATGGTTGGGATGATCTATAAGGCTGAGTATGGAATGTTGTGCGTGTTTGTTTGGACAAATGACAGATCTCACATTGAAAAGGACCTTGATTTTTGTTAAACAAAGATGGAAACATTTTTTTCATGTAGGAGAAAGAAGGTTGACCCATGCGATAATGCCATAAAGTCACTACACTAGGATTATTAGAACCAGAGAAAACATGATCAAGGTTAGAAAAAGCATTGCTAGCAGTTTGATCTTTGAGCTTGAAGGAATCAGTCCTTAGGAGATATAGGCCGACCCTCTCTTTAGCATTGCCAATTGTCTTCCCCGATTCCAAGTCCTGAAATTCACACCAAATTGGGTAAAATTTTGTGATACAATTCATATCCTTTGATAACTTACTGACTGAGAGTAAATTGCATTTCAGGTTAGGAATATAAAGGATAGAATTTAGGACTAAATTTTTTGAGACAACGACAGTTCCAACTCCAGTGACTGTAGATAATAAGCCATCAGCAATTTTTACTGAAAGACCTTTTAGACACGGGCGAAGGTGTTGGAAAAGTTTCACATTACCAGTCATGTGATCTGATGCTCCGGAGTCAATGATCCAATCACTATTTCTATTAACCTTTGCATTAAGAGCATCTAGATAATTCCCTCTTTGAGCAACTAAGCTTGTACCAACAACTGAACTAGGCTGAACCTTTTGGATTAATTGTTGGAGGATGTCTAATTGCCCCTTTGTGAATGCAGTACACTCGGTGGAAGCGGTTGTAGTAGG
This sequence comes from Heritiera littoralis, assembly GCA_031772115.1. NCBI lineage: Eukaryota > Viridiplantae > Streptophyta > Magnoliopsida > Malvales > Malvaceae > Heritiera > Heritiera littoralis. Next base: position 6,102,058 of record JAPDPK010000009.1, read on the forward strand.
CTTGATGGTGACTGGTACCAATCCAGTGGAACCTGAGGTGATTTCAGCAAATGTTTGTTTGCCTGATGCCATATTGTACAGCGGCAAAGAAGATGGATCAGACCTTTTCTAATGCCATAAAGAATGTAATACTGAAATCTGAAAACAGAATATGAGACTGAAAATTTGAAACAGAATAGCTAGAACTTTCTGTTCTAGCTTACTCCTTTTTATTCCTCAAATAGGGGCTTTTATATAAAGATAATACCCACAATAAATCAGAGATAGCATTCCTAAAAATCAGCTGATAATCTCAGCCTTATCTAAATTTAAATACTGCAGTAAAACAGGAGAGATAATCTCGTGTTTAAATTAAAATTGATCCTTGAAAAATAAGTAATCCTGAAACTCTAAATATTTCAACAATCTATAATAAAAGATAACACAAAGAAGCATAAATGTCATGTAAATAATGTATATTTTAATCTTCTCAGTGCAGAAAAAGCTATTTCTTGCTGTGTTATGCAGAAATGCAAGCGTTAACAAATTACTGCTATTGAAAAAGCAGCAATCATTAGAGCATACAATAAAATCAACTATACCAGATATTAATGATAGATTACATTTCAAATGAGCTTGCAGCTAATATAGAGTCACAGCACAAGGTCTCATTCAGCTGACCCACCTTATCTTTTTGATGACTGCCAATGAGAAGAAGATTGCCTTCAATATTGATGCTAGCAATCACAACCTGAGATGATCAAAATTCAAAGAATATGGTATAAAGCATATACGACAAGTAGTCACATTCACAAGTTGTTCAAGCTAAACAAGTGCATAATACAAGGGCTAAAGTGAAGGATGAGTTTACTTGTATAGAAAGAGAATAATAGGTTTTCTTCTAACCTCACAAAAAAAAAAAGAGGGCGGATTGAAAGAGGCCATAAAAATTACATTTGCTTAAGAAGTATTATACAAACCAATATGAAAGAGTTTTTCTAATTTCTACGAAAAAAATTATAGATTTCAGAGAGTATAATAGTTGTAGGCTAAACTAAAAAATCTACCTATATCCTTATACATCCGAGTATATCATTTACAAAAAAGGAAAAGGAATCCTAAAAAAGAAAATCTTAAATGAAACAAATCAGAAAAATATTTGGTCAAGATACCTAAATCTTGTTATCTTAGGAAACTAAATAAAAAATCAATCACATCCAATCCCATAAAATATGGATCGTATTTCCACACTCCCCCTCAAGTTGGGTAGTAGATGTCAATCATACCCAACTTGGACTTCAAGCTTTCAAAATTGTTTCTAGGAAGGGCCTTGGTGCTAATATCTGTAGTTTGAAGACTAGTTGATGTAGGATAGATCTGAGTTAGGTTTGGATTAGGGTTTGGGGGTGTGAATTGGGGCTAATTTTGCTACTAAAACAGTAAAGAATAAAAGCGAGGAGTCTCACCTAAGGTTTCTTAGGAGTCACACCTAAGAATGGTTGAGCCATACAACCGAAGAGCAAAACTTTGCTGAAAATTCTGATATTATTATTCTCTATCTTTTAAAAAGAGTACAAAGCCTATTTATAGGCAAGCAAGCCTAATCTTAATAGAATACAAACTCTCTATTAAAATTCAAATACCCTAATCCTATTAATAAAAATAAAACAATAAAAGACAAAAATAAAATCCTAAATCCTATTAATAAAATTAAATACAATATTTTTCAGCCTAAAACTCTAAAACAATTAAAAGGCTAAAACTAAAATATTTTGTTGCTCCCATTCTCATTATTCTCCCCAGCCAGGAAAAACTCGACTTCGACGAGTTTAAGGGTAAGATTGAGGCGTTGCAGCTCTTGCCCTGTAATCCAAGCGCAAGTTGATTATGGGTGTCCTTTCCATTTCACAAGAAACTCTTGATAACCACTCTTCTTAGAAAAGATAGTAAAACCAACCATTAGATCTAACATATCATCAAGCCTAGGAATAAGAAACTTATGACTATCAACACACATTCTCCAAGAATTAGGTGTTAAAAAGATCGGGGCAGCACATGGACTTAAACTCTCATGAATGAATCTCTTAGACAATAGCTCATCTACTTGTCTTTTAAACTCATCATGTTCACTAGGATTCATACAATAGTCTGGCAGATTAGGTAATTGTGATCCTGGAATAAGATTAATTGCGTGCTGAATATTACGGATGGGAGGTAGTTCATTGGGTAGTTCTTTTGGCACTACATCAAAAAAATCAGATAGCAATTTGCTCACTTCAAGAGGTATTTCTGAGGTAGGGATAGTTGCTAACTTTTGTCTTTTGCCACGTCTACCTTCATCTTCTCAACAATATCTGTAGCATAATCATGGGGCTTGACACATTCTCCAACTAAAGGTGGTTGAACTATAGGTAGTTGAGTAATCGTTTGGGCTTGGACAATGCCTTGAGGTGCTTGAATTAGATGTGCTTCGATCCGTTCCATAGAAGCTACTAGTGCTCTAACCGTAGTTTCCAAGGTAGTGAGGCGTTCATTTATATTAACCACAACTTTTTGGGTATGCTTATGTACTTGTCGTAGTTTCCTAATATCTCTAATTAGTTCAGCATTAGTCACCATCATAGAAGCAAGTCTGTTTTTGCAAACACTGTTTTGCAAACACAGATCTGTCCAGTCGATCCCTCCTTTCGTTTCCCACAGACGGTGCCAATTGATGTAGGATAGATCTGAGTTAGGTTTGGATTAGGGTTTGGGGGTGTGAATTGGGGCTAATTTTACTACTAAAACAGTAAAGAATAAAAGCCTAGGAGTCTCACCTAGGGTTTCTTAGGAGTCACACCTAAGAATGGTTGAGTCACACAACCGAAGAGCAAAACTTTGCTGAAAATTCTGATATTATTATTCTCTATCTTTTAAAGAGAGTACAAAGCCTATTTATGGGCAAGCAAGCCTAATCTTAATAGAATACAAACTCTCTATTAAAATTCAAATACCCTAATCCTATTAATAAAAATAAAACAATAAAAGACAAAAATAAAATCCTAAATCCTATTAATAAAATTAAATACAATATTTTTCAACCTAAAACTCTAAAACAATTAAAAGACTAAAACTAAAATATTTTGTTGCTCCCATTCTCCATTACTAGTTGATGTGTAGACAAGTCTGACTTGGTCTTATTTAATTTACTCTCTGATAAAATAGTAATCAATCTCGATATGTTTGGTCCAATCATGGTGGATTGGATTCTTGGCAATACTTATAGTTCCTTGGTTGTCAAAAATCATCATAGAACTTCCTTATGAAATCCTCAATTCCTTAGCACCTTTTCAAGCCAAATTCCTTCACAAATCCCATGAGACATAGCTCTGAATTCTACTTCAGCACTGCTCCGGGCTACTACTAGTTGCTTCTTGCTTCACTATGTGACTATGTTACCCCATACAAATGTGCAATATCCGAGGGTTGACCATCGGTCTATTATAGATCCTACCCAGTTTGCATTTGAGGAAACTTCAACATCTCTGTTTGAGGTTTTTTTGAAATGTAGTCCACTGCTTAGGCTTTTCTTTAAGAATTGAAGAATCCGGTAAATTGCTCTCATGTGTTCTTCGGTAGGGTTATTCATAAACCTGCTTACTAGGCCAACAGAAAAACAAATGTCTGGTTTAGTATGTCTAAGGTAAATCAATTTCCCCATAAGCCTTTTGTATCTGCCATTATCAACTAGAGGACTTTCTTCTTCAGCTCTTAACTTGCTATTTGAATCCATAAGAATATCTGTAGGTTTGCATCAAAGCATCCCTGTTTCCTTGAGAAGATCCTGAACGTATTTCTATTGTGAAAATAAAAATTCCCATTTCTTAATCAAACTACTTCCATGCCAGGGAAATACCTAAGCTTTCCAATGTCTTTTATCTCAAATTCTCTTGCCAGAAGGGCCTATAACCCAACAATCTCCTTCATGTAGTCCCTTCTAAGAATGATATTATCCACATAAAAAATGAGGATAGCAATCTTGTGATCAGATGAGTACTTAACAAATATGGTGTGATCGACCTGGCACTGTTAAAACCTGTACTTCTTAAAAGCCTTGGTTAAGCAATCAAACCAAGCCCATGGTAATGGTTTGAGGCCATATAGCAACCTACAACACGTGCAAACTTTACCATTGTTCTTCTGAGAGTTAAATCTTGGTGGAATCTCCATGAACACTTCTTCCTCTAAGTCATCGTTCAAAAATGTATTTTTGATGATTAGTTGATGAAGAAGCCAATCTAGGTTAGCAGCCAAAGATAATAATGAGCGGACTAAGTTTAGCTTGGCCACAGGAGCAACTATCTCCTCATAGTCAACACCAAAAGATTGAGTGAAGCCCTTGGCAACAAGACAAGCTTTAAATCACATCATGCTTCCATCTGCACTATGTTTAACCACTTTGCAACCAACCAGACTCTTTCCTTCAAGACGTTCTATAATCACCCACGTGCCATTTTTTTTTAGTGCTTTAATTTCTTCCAGAATAGCAACCTTCCACTTGGGTTTTGAAGAGCTTCTTGAATATTGCTTGGAACTTGAACATTTTTTAGAGTGGGCACAAACACATGGAAAGCTGGAGATAGACTCTCATAGAATACAAAGTTGTTGATAGGATGCTAAGTGAACGTCCTCACTCCTTTTCTTACTGCAATATGTTGGTCAAGATTACTAGGAAAATCGCTAGAAATAGGTTAATTATGTTACTTGTATGCATCTCAAAAACTTTTAGATTTGGTTCTGAATATTGGTTTTACTTTGGAGATATGCAACTCTCTACCCCCTTTTGAGATTTTGATCTCCTTGGGTAAACAATCATGTCTTTTGTTGCTATTTATTGCACAGTCTCAGAGTTTTAAGGGCTAAGTTGATTGTTTGTTATCTCAAAATCAAGAGGTTGGTGGTTGATTTCTGTGAGGATTATAGGTGGTCTAAAGATTTAGGCTCGTAGTAAAGGTATTGGTTCAACAGCACGTACAGTTTCTCAAAGTTGATATTCTCTCACACTCTTCCCCTGAATGTCAACTTTAGTGTAATATGGCTGATTCTTAAAAAAAGTTATGTCCATGGAATCATAAAATATTTTGGATATTGGTGAATAACATTTGTACCCCTTTTTTTTGGAGAGTGGCTAAGAAATATGCACTTGACAGATTTGGAATCCAATTTGCTTCGATGCTGCTGATGTATATGTACAAACACTATGCACCCGAACACATAAGTAGGGATGAATGAGATAAATTGAAGATGAGGGTAGGTTGCAAGGAGGTTTTAATACGGTGTTTGGAATTGAAGGACACGGGAAGGCATTCTATTTGTGAGATAAGCAACAGTTAAAGCCACTTCTCTCTAAAAATGTTTGGAACATGAGTGGCAAGCATGAGTGATCAGGCAACCTCCATTAGGTGTCTGTTTTTCCTCTCTATTGTTCTTTTTTGTTGTGGAGTATCCACCAATGAACTTTGATGGACAATTCCTTGATCAAGCATATAAGCTGTAAGGACAGAGTGGTAGTATTCCATTCCATTATTAGTTTTATGCACCTAAATTCTGGTTTGGAATTGTCCGGTCCATTTTGTTGAAGTTGTGAAATATTTGCCCAACCTCAAATTTGTCTTTCATGAGGAACAACCAAGTGACTCAAGTGTGGTCATCTATGAAGCTAACGAACCATCTAGAACAAGTAATATTTGCCATCCTAGATGGTCCCCAAACATCACTTTGTATTACGGAGAATGGATGGAAAGGTTTATATGAATGACGTGGATAAGTATTACGACGATGCTTGTAGTAAGCTGAAGGATTTTTATTGAATAATGTGGAAAATAACTTTTTGAGGTACAAGAAGTTGGGATTACCTAATCGGTAGTATCACAACATGATTGCACTATCTTTGTGATTGCTAGAGGTTGAGACTATGCAAGCATTATTCTGAATTTTCCTCTTAGATTCTACATCACCAAAAAGATAGAGCCTCGCACATAACCTAACATTGCCAATCTTCTTCCCCTAATCCAAGTCCTAAAAATTTACACATATGTGGGAGAAATTTAGTAACACAGTTAAGATCTCTTGTAATCTTACTAATAGATAAGAAATTGCAGTCCAGGTTAGGAATATGGAGAACAGACTCAAGCATTATCTCATTGGAAATAGCAACTGAACCGGTACTAGTCACTTTAGATAGTGAACCGTCCGTAATATGGACTATAAAATTTCTAGAATAGGGGCCGTATTCATGAAATAATGATGCATCACTGGTCATATGGTTTGATGTGCCTGAGTCAACAATCCATGCTTTTGAGCTTTCATGTTTGACACTTAAAAATGTTTAGAAAACTATTGTGCCAAAGTGGCAGTACTCACAGTTTTGGGTCTATTTTGTGGAAGGGATTGTTGGAGCATTTTCTAAAGGAGTTCCATATGTTCTTTGCTAAACAGACTTAACTTAGGGTTCAGCTAGTTTGGCTATAGCATATCAATAGTGGCTATCTTCCCATGACTCTTCCTAGCACGTACAAGCTTCCAAGTGATGTTGATCTTGCTCCCTAGGTTCAAAGTCACATTTAATGTTGTGCTACCACTCACTATGGTGGGAAAAGAACAAACTAAGATTTTTAATGGCTCAAGTCATATGCTATGATACCATATAAAAACTGATATGAATGTGCTTTTATGATTTCTATATAAAAAAAAAACTATAGATTGCAGAGAATATAAATAGTATAAATAGTTGTACGCTAAACTAGGAGATCTACCTAAATCCCTATACATCCATACATATCATTTACAGATAAGGAAAACAAATCCTAAATAAAAGCAAGTCTTAAACGAAAGAAATCAGGGGAATATTTGGTCAAGATACCAAAATCCCATTATCTTAGGAAAATAAATAAAAAATCACTCCTATCTAATCCCATAATATGTGGATCGGATTTCCACAAATAAATTTCCACCAACCAAAATATTAGCCATAGAATCCATTCTATCTTCATCACATACTACCTGCAAAATTCATAAGAAAATAATGGACTAATGACATGTTTTCCAAGTATCTATGTCTGCATGTTTATGTTTCTATGCACTTTTTAGGTATAGGCATATTTTTTCTTTCTGTTGAGTTCAGATTTTAGGATATGAGCCTTAAAGCAGAGTTACATCCTTAAAGCAGAGTTACATCCTATCTCAACTTAACTTTTTCTTAGGTTTTAATCTGTCTGTAATGATATTGGGGTTGCCGGAATTATTTTGGAGTTAATGCTCCTAACTCCAAATCCTCTGTTAACGTAAAGGCACCAAAAGCGTCCTGGTTTTAAAGACTTTTCTTTTTCAAAAGTTTATAATGATGGAAAATAAAACAAATTAGTCAGCTTTCCACTTGATGAAGATTGACAAGGCAAAAAAGAAATTAAAACAGATAATGAGCTTTCATGTTCAAAGCTCCAAGCCTTGAACAGGTATGAGATGCAGAAAAAAAAAACCTTTGAAGGTCCAGCAGCACGAATAACATTACAAGCTTCATGGCCATCTGTTTCAGAACCAATCCTGTAGCAACAGTATATTCTAAGAAACTGCAAAAGAAGGCAGAAGATGCAGAAAAAGAAAGCCTACTTCAATAAAGTATGGCAAGTCAGAGGTCTCAATTAGTAACTCCATTCATACACAAATTGCCACACAAAAAAAATAGGGATGCTAAACAATGATTACAAGGTTCAAATCCTAGTATAACATATAGAAACACTTGGTGAAGAGAGAGAGATAACCAAGATAATATATTTGTGGCAATCTTACAAAGATAGACAAGAAAAGAAATACAAGTTGAAAAGAAAATAAACCAATGATCCTCTTCTTAGAATCAAGAAAGTCAAGTTGGATGGCCTCTGAAGTGCTTGAAGAAACAAGCTTCTCTTTTAGCGAAAAGCCAAAAATAGGGTAAATAAAATCCAAATTTGACTAAAGAGGGCACAAAAGTATGACTCTATGAATCTGTTTATGTTCCTTTTCCTCCAGTAACAACTTATTCATTTGAGTTTTATGAATTTACTTATCCTGATTTAGCTTTGAAAATGGTGGTTTTGCTCATCAGACAATTAGCAAACTTGCAAAAAGATGATACACTCAAAGGTTACCATCAAGTATATATGAAATGAAAGACATGCTTACTTTGAATTTTCTTCATTTCTATTAGTTTATCCAAGCCTGAAAATTGAAGAGCAATTTCGTTGACTGAAAAGGAAGAGTGTGACTTGTCAAAAAGCTTGACTACACATCTCATAGTTTATAAAGATGAAATCTCCTTTCCAAAGATCTGAAGGAAACCGAAACAAACAAGCAGCGGAATTTAAATCATTCGGCCTCCACCAGGATCGATTCAGAGAGTTGCCTGATTAGGGTTTTGAGATTTTACCTAACGTTTTCTCTGATTTTCTGTCGTTGGTTGAGTCACAAGCAACAACTTTTCGTTCCTGCCTCTATGGTATCCACACGAACGGATCTCACGACTCTTGAACATCTCACGATCAGAAGCCTTAAAGAGCGTTTTTGATTCCTTATAATCAAATTGCTAGCTTCGATTAAAAGAATATTTTTGTTTTCTATTTAATTGTGCGGCTATTGCATTTTAGAAAACACAAAACATCCTTTTATAGGCAGTAAATTTTACCCTAAAATTTACTGTCAAACAGAACTCTAATCCTACTTAGAATAGGATTAGTTATATCCTTAATCCAATTCAGAATAGGATTAGTTATATCCTTAATCCAATTCAGAATAGGATTAATTAAGCTCCTTATTGATCCGTTCTAAGTGTGCGACCCAATAGGTTCTCAAAACAATGGCAATGACAAAATTGTCACAGGCAATGAGCGGTATCTAGCAACACATCATTGCTACCCATGTAACGAGAATGTCAATGACTCGACATAACCTTACTCGTGATAGATGTTACCGTGTAGTCTAATCCCTTTATCCTTTGATGTCTTGATTAGACACAAGTCATGGAATGTGTCACACTTGTATAGTCTAATCAGCGTTTCTTGATTCCTGAGTAGACTAATTAAACAAATAAAATTAATATCTCATATTGACTTATTCGAGCACGGCCATGCATTTCTTAGTCTCACTCTATCAAAGGGCCCAAGACATCACTCCTGTTATATAAGAGGGATAAATCCTATCTTGATCACTCAACATCCCTCTACATAGATCAAGGCATACCCAATTACTACCTTTATAGTCCATCCTATTACGAATGACATCTAGCAGCATTAAAGTATGCAATTCTCTATGTTGGGATCTCTGATGATCTCAAGTCAAAGGATCACATACACCATCATCACTATGAGAATCGCTTATGACACTCATATAACAATCCATGTAGCGTTCTCATGGAGGGTCGATCCAGTACATAGTTCTCTAACATGTACCTATGTGATGACTTGATATCCTATATCCATGATAATGGGCATCAGTCAACCACATACTAGTCTTATCGTATCATTGTTATCCTTGTTCACAATAATACTTGACTAGGGATATTTTAAGAATAGTGTGTTATTACTATTCTAAAGACATTATCATATAAGATTACATTACGCAGTTATAAGACAAATATAATAATGAACTATAATAAATAAAATGTCATGATACATAAAAAAATTCCAAAGTCAATCATCTAATGAATGGTTCTAAGGGCATAATCCAACAAGATCTAGATAATAAATGACGCTATCACAAACTCTAGAAACACCTCAGTGGATATCGCAAAGAACCATAATCAGTGACTAAATCTCTGATTCTAGGCAGAAAGAGTCATACCACTCCCTAAATTGTGTTTTTTTTTTGTCCATTGCACCATGCGAAGAGAAGAAAAACCAAGCAATTCCCTCAAAATCATAACTGATGCTTTGCATTTAGTATACACACACAAAAGTCAAGAAAAACCCAGTTATTTCAAAAATACAAATCAACTTAAAAAAACTTTGAGAAGTTAAATGTTGGAAATCCTTTTGTAGATAAAAAATTTATACGTATCATTCTCTTTGCAAGTGTCTGAAAATATCTCAATTTAGTCGACAGCTCTACTTCAAACGGGTTAGGAGTTAACATTGAAGCCACTGGGACAACCTAATATAAGGAGCGCTACTAATAAGTGTAAAAAATTAACAACTATTATATAAACAGCTAATTTTGGATCAAGATAGTTATAGTAGATATTTCCAGGATGAATAAACAAATGATTTGCTATTTAAGCTCCCAAATTTAGAAGTTCTCATCAACTCATACATCAAAAATGCAGTTCCTAATGGAGAAATTCTATTCGTACCTCACAAAATACTAAATCTACCCCACCCCAAACAACTCTATCTAATACAATTTTACCCATTACCCATTTTACCGCTGGCTTCTTTCTCCTCTTCCTTCTCCTTCCTTCTCCTTCTCCTTCTCCTCCTTCCTGGTACGAAGCTCCTGCGCTGTTAAGGTAAAAATGGCATACTTTAGTTGTCACTGGTGCGCATGGTGTGCCCACGTGGGGCTGGCCTAGCACCACTCGTAGGTGTGCCACCCACGCGAGACCAGCCCCGCTGGGGTAGCACACCTGCGAGCAGCAGGCACACCATGCACAAGAACCCTGCGCAAGTCTCACTTGCGCTAGGAACCCGCGCAAGTCTCACTTGCGCGAGGAACCCGTGCAAGTCTCACTTGTACGGGCGTTTTACTTTCTGTTTTATTTTCTGTTTTACTTCCTTTCGCAATTATTTCTGGTTTTGATTACATTCTGCAAGCTTGGTTTCTATAATTTTTGATTTAATCATCTAACTAAAGTTTATAATTATACAGACTATTGCCACCATCTCCCTTCGATTGCTGCCATCAATCTGTACAAGCTATTGCACTGTAGGACTACTACCACCAGGTATGTGCTTGATGTATGTTAATTTTTTCATGCTATGTTCTATTTAAGCATTGTCAGAAAAATAAATAATGTGATATATTATCAAAAAGTATTTATACTTGTCATGATCTGCTTATTTGTACTTGCTTACAACGTAGACACACTTGACACTATTATTTCTCACTTAATCTCACTTTGCACAACACACACCTCACGTCACTCACTGACACTTCCACTCACTTGTACACTTTTTACTTCCTCACACACTTGTACTCAACTATTGCACTTAGTGTCTTGGCTTTTAATTTGTTTGATAATTATTTAAATATTTTTCTTTTTCAGACATGGCTAATACACGAGGTGGAGATTCATCTCAAGGAAGACGACAGCGACCTACCGGCTCTGAGAGGAGACGACAAGTTAGGAGATATCAAGCCGAGCGAGTTGAACAAGTTGAACCTGTCCTTCTAGCTCTGCCTCCATGTAAACAAATGCAACTAAAAATGTTAGATTTGTCCAAATGCAACTGAAAAAGTTAGATTTGTACATGTTACACCAACAATCTCAAGGAGTGGGAGTCGATATCTATTAGTTTTATATGTACAATCCATAACTAATACATTGGAAAAAGCATTCAACAAATCTATAGCTGTTGGATGTGCCCAAAATAAGTCTCTAACACAATCACTTGACTCATCACTCCGATGTCACTCAACATATTTACAATCATTCAAGCATTTCATGAGTTGTTGCATCTGTGATCTACCAGCTTTGTCATCCATTCTCTATTTTTGTCCTGCATTGTAGATGGTCTTTATGGTACTTACATTCTTCTTATCATGTTGTTTCAACATCATTAAAATTTTTCTTGGTTTTACCATAGCATTTATCATATCACCCACCATACTTTGCTATTGCACTGTTAATCGACCAGCAAAGGAATGTCCTTCTAGCTGTTGTGCAGCCAAATGATTATGCATCCCATATACTACTTTCACTGCCCAACTATCGTTCTCATCCAATTTCACCCCTAGTAACTTGAATGGACAATTAGTGTTGGATTATGCCCTTAGAACCATTCATTAGATGATTGACTTTGGCATTTTTATGTATCATGACATTTTATTTATAGTTCATTATTATATTTGTCTTATAACTACGTAATATAATCTTATATGATAATGTCCTTAGAATAGTAATAACACACTATTCTTAAAATATCCCTAGTCAAGTATTATTGTGAACAAGGATAACAATGATACGATAAGACTAGTATGTGGTTGACTGATGACCATTGTCATGGATATAGGATATCAAGTCATCACATAGGTACATGTTAGAGAACTATGTACTGGATCGACCCTCCATGAGAACGCTACATGGATTGTTATATGAGTGTCATAAGCGATTCTCATAGTGATGATAGTGTATGTGATCCTTTGACCTGAGATCATCAGAGATCCCAACATAGAGAATTGCATACTTTAATGCTGCTAGATGTCATTCGTAACAGGATGGACTATAAAGGTAGTAATTGGGTATGCCTTGATCTATGTAGAGGGATGTTGAGTGATCAAGATAGAATTTATCCCTCTTATATAACAAGAGTGATGTCTTAGGCCCTTTGATAGAGTGAGACTAAGAAATGCATGGCCGTGCTCGAATAAGTCAATATGAGATATTGATTTTATTTGTTTAATTAGTCTACTCAGGAATCAAGAAACGCTGATTAGACTATACAAGTGTGACACATTCCATGACTTGTGTCTAATCAAGACATCAAAGGATAAAGGGATTAGATTACACGGTAACATCTATCACGAGAAAGGTTATGTCGAGTCATTGACATTCTCGTTACATGGGTAGCAATGATGTGTTGCTAGATACCGCTCATTGCATGTGACAATTTTGTCATTGCCATTGTTTTGAGAACCTATTGGGTCGCACACTTAGAACGGATCAATGTGGAGCTTAATTAATCCTATTCTGAATTGGATTAAGGATATAACTAATCCTATTCTGAATTGGATTAGGGATATAACTAATCCTATTCTAAGTAGGATTAGAGTTTTGTTTGGCAGTAAATTTTAGGGTAAAATTTACTGCCTATAAAAGGATGTTTTCTGAAACATAGCCGTACAACAATTAAAAAAACAGAAAAGTATTCTTTTAATCGAAGCTAGCAGTTCGGTTATAAAGAATCAAAAACGCTCCTTAAGGCTTCTGATCGTGAGACGTTCAAGAGTCGTGAGATCCGTTCGTGTGGATACCATAGAGGCAGGAACGAAAGGTTGTTGCTTGTGACTCGACCAACGACAGAAATCAAAGAAAACTTTAGGTAAAATCTCGAAACCCTAATCAGGCAACTCTCCGAATCGATCCTGGTGGAGGCCGAATGATTTAAATTCCGCTGCATGTTTGTTTCGGTCTCCTTCAATTAGACTTCTTTGTTCCCATTCCCAAGCGATGCAATTCATTTGTACTTGACTTATATGTTCCTTACCTTTCACATACAAGTCGAACTCTAGGTCTTCTTCGAGGAACATCAACTTCCGATGATCTTATCACAACAACAAAACCTAGCTCTTTTCCTTGCTCTCTAGCCCATGCGATCAAGGCATTTTGACAATTGAAAACCTGAAACAAAATAAATCTAATAATTAGTTTTTTCTACTAGATTTGTATTAAAACATTATATTAATTTTAAAACTACTTACTTGGTTAGTAGTAAATGCATCGGTACAATCAAATATTTCTTCATGGACACTTTTCGATTCTCCGCTATACACTATCCTTTTATCATTATGCAAATACTAAACAAATTCATTAATTATAATTATTATAATAAATCATATATTAAAAAATTAAGATTGAATTTTAGTGCAAGAGCGCACAAAAAGACAGATCTGTGCAAGCTAGGCATGTTCCGCGCAAGCTGACTTGCGCGAAAATTCGGCGCAATTTCTCCGAAATTTAATTTGCAATACACAGATTTTTACCTCTTCTCCTTCTTCGTCGGCTTCTACACTTTCAACAAAGCTTTTGTACTCCTCGTAACTATCATAATAACTATCATCAAGAAGATTTTCCATTTTTTTAAGAAAATGAAATGTAAACTGTGAAGGGTGGGCTCGTGAGAAAGAAAAAAATGGTAGAAGAGAAAACACATAAACAGAACAGAAAGGGAGAGAAGAAGTAGAACGAGAAGAAAGACGCAGAAGAGCAAAAAAATGGGAGAAAAGTAACTTTAAAATATAACTGTTATTATAATAAAAATTATTTTTTAGTGTACATATAAAATAAAAATTGTTTTATACTAAAAATAAATCACAAAAATTGTTTTGTGTAATAAAATTTTAAAACGCGTAATATTTTTTACAACAGTTAAATTTTTAACAACAAACGCGTAATATTTTTTAACAACAATAGTTTTAAACACATTTTTTGCACATCTCGAGCAAGTTTCACTTGCGCGACCGGTTCGCGCAGGTGAAACTTGCGCTTCCCTTTCGCTCAAGTTTCACTTGCGCTACCTTTCACTTGCGCGACATTTTAGCATAAGTGAAACTTGCGCGACATTTTAGCGCAATGCAATGTTCACGCAAGTGAAACTTGCGCGTGTAAGTCGTGCAAGTGAGACTTGCACATCGTTCCAGATTATCTCCTGGGGGTAAATTCGCCATTTTATTCGTTATTTTTACTGTTGAAAAATGGGTTGAGATAGGAATAGTAAAACGTGGGGTAGGAATAGAAATTCTCTTCCTAATGGGTTTACTACAAATGAAAGTACAAGACAACCATATCCAAAAATATTGAAAAGGCGCACAAAGGATATAGAAATAGAACACTTGGAAGCTTTCGAATAACAATTGATTGCTCACCTTTTCACGATATACTGATACCAGATCTTGAAGGGCATATAGCTTTCCTTCAACACCCATCACTGGATCACAAACTAGACAAGAGATATCAGGCCTTAGCAAAAAGGGTCTCACTTTTGTCACTTATCATTATTATTATTTTGGAAAAAAGGGATACTCTTCAAAGATAAAGAGCACATCAAGCATAATTGAAGACCAGAAAAGGTTCTAATTGGAAAACCATTTTTCATTTAGTGTTGCAATAAGTTAACAGAAGAAAGGATGGGGAAACATTGCAAGGTTCTGGTTAAATATTAAATTTCAACAGGGAAATAAAGCACATTCCCTGTATTTTAAAGGGCTGTAATGTGATTACAGCGTTTGGTATGCCATTTGACCTGCAAAATAGCTTTACAACTGTAATTAAAATGCTGGGGGGAGCTACAATCACATTGCACTGCCTCTCCCTATAAAGAAACTTTGCAGCAACTCTGTAAAGTAACTAAAACTCTCTACACCAAAAATACCCTTTTCTTCTCTGAACAAAAAACATAACAAAAATTCCTTATTTCTTTTTCTTCCTTTTTCTCCTTATGGAAACTGTATCCTTTTTCTGTTTGAGGGTTTGAGAATTGTTTGTGGAAAATGGAGGCAAAAGACTAGGGTTGCACTGGCTTTGTGGGTTTCTTCAAAGGATGCTTATACGGCTAATTCTTATTTGGATTTCAATTCTAAGACTAAGTACGGAAATTTTCATTCAGTTCTTAGCATGTGTCTTGTCGATTTTGGAAATTTCTTTCTCTCTTTCCTTTTCTTTCTATTAAGCCAACTTTACTTCCTTTACTGTGAATAGATATTGAGATATGTATAAATGATTATGCAATTTCAATTGATAATTTTCTTTAACTTTTCATGTTTCTAATTGTTTAAAATTTGCAAACTGAGAAATCTTCGCTTTTCTTACTTTTTGTAAAAAAATTCATAATTAAAGTTTTTTGAGTTTTTTTGGTAATTACATTATTAATATTTTAATATAATAATTAACATAAAAATAATAATTACATTATTAACATTTTAATATAATAATATATATATATATATATATAATTTTCATATCTAAGGGTATTGTTAAAATTTAACATTACATTCCCAGCAAAGTGTTAGTTTATCAAACACTATAATGTTACATTCTCTGCAATTTAAACATAATTTTACATTGTATGCCAAATACTGCAATATTACTTTCCTAGCAATCACTTTCCCAACAATTACTTTCTCAGCAATCACTTTGCACTGTAATCACTTTACCTGCAATGTACCAATTACTTTAAAATAGTACAGGATGAAGTAAATCATATAGATTATACATGTTTCTACACAATATGAAACATGTTAAAACAATCAAATGCGGAAGCGACAGGATCTAACCTCTAGCCATTGCACTCTGTATCTTTGCTGTTGAAGCGATTTCTAAATCTAATAATCTTCTTTGTGTCAATCATAGGCCTTCCAAGCACTCGAATGCTCACTAGATGGTGTATGATAGAGCAAGTGATGCTTGGGGACCGGAATCTTGCTCTCTATTTGTGAACACGGAGCCTCTCAAAAACTGACCAACTTAAAAACAATCGTTCAAACCATCACAGAACATCCTATTATGGTCAGAGAATCAGTGAAATAATGGATCATTTATTTGGCATTGATTATCGTAGGTTATATATGGCAATAGCCAAATTTTGTCAACCTATGATCAAGGAATATGCCAACATTCTCCTACTTGGTCCATATATTTCACTCACAGAAGAAACAAATCACATGAATCATGGCGATAGTTCCTCTAATGGTGAGTATTATCTTCCATGTATTACTATGTAAAATGTTTCTAAATCAACCCATTTTTACTTAATGAATAAACCTTATGTTTATTCTCGGTCCAAACAACAATGATATTTCTCAAATAAAACTTTAGTGTATACAAAACAAAATGAGAAACATCATATTATTAATAAGAGTTTCAATTACAATCAAAATGTGGGACCAAGTCCCATTCTCTCTACATGATCCTTAAATTTAAACGGTGGGATGCCCTTAGTCAAAGGATCAGCTAACATCAATTCAGTGCTAACGTGTTTAATGACCACTCTTTTATCTCTAACACGTTCTCTAATGGCCAAGTACTTAATGTCGATGTGTTTACTTCGACTTCCACTCTTATTATTCTTAGCCATGAATACCGCAGCTGAATTGTCACAATATATCCTCAATGGCTTAGATATGGAGTCAACAACTCTAAGCCCACCAATGAAACTCTTAAGCCATACACCATGTGAGGTAGCCTTAAAATAGGAAACGAACTCGGCCTCCATAGTGGAAGTGGCAGTCAGTGTCTGCTTAGCACTCTTCCATGAAACAGCTCCACCGGCAAGCGTGAAGATGTAACCGAATGTTGATTTCCGGGTATCAACACAGCCAGCAAAGTCTAAGTCTGAGTAGCCAATCACCTCCAACTCATCAGTCCGTCTATACATAAGCATGTAATCCTTATTGCCTTGAAAATATCTAAGCACCTTCTTTGCAGCTCTCCAATGGTCCATCCTCGGGTCACTTTGGTATCTACTTAACACTCCTACAGCAAAAGCAATATCAGGCCTGGTACAGACCTGTGCATACATAATGCTTCCAATAGCTGAGGCATATGGAATGTTCTTCATCTGTTCCCGCATCTGTTCCCGCTCAAGATCATTTTTAAGGCACTTGTTCAAATTAAACCTGTCACCCTTCACAATGGGAGCTGGGCTTGGTGAACAATCTTTCATTCTGAATCTTTCCAAAACTTTATTAATATAGGCTTCTTGTGACAGACCTAATATACTCTATGTCTGTCTCTATGGATCTTAATGCCAATGACATAAGATGCATCGCCCATATCCTTCATATCAAAGTTCTCAAAAAGAAATTGTTTCACCTCATGTAGCATCCCTTTATCATTAGTTGCAAGCAAAATATCATCCACATATAGCACAAGGAAACAAATCTTACTCCCACTGACTTTCTGGTATATACATTGATCCATGATGCTCTCAACGAAACCAAATGAAGAGATGACTTCATGGAATTTTAGATACCATTGGCGGGATGCTTGTTTCAACCCATATATGGATTTCTTCAGCTTACAGACCAAATGCTCACCATTACTAGAGGGAAAACCTTCAAGTTGTTTCATGTAAACCTCTTCCTCTAGATCACCATTGAGAAATGCCGTTTTCACATCCATTTGTTAAAACTCTAAGTCAAAATGTGCAACAAGCGCCATTATGATGCGGAGAGAATCTTTCTTAGATACAGGAGAGAAGGTCTCCTTGTAATCGATTCCCTCCTTTTGAGTGAATCCTTTGGCTACGAGTCTTGCCTTATAACGCTCAATGTTGCCTAATGAGTCAGTCTTGATCTTAAAGACCCATTTACAACCTATAGCCCTGGCCCCATTAGGCAACTCGACAAGATCCCATACTCCATTAGATGCCATCGAATCCATCTCATCCTTCATAGCATCGAACTAAAGTTTTGATTCTTTGTTGTTCATGGCTTGTGAAAACGTCTCTAAATCATTAACGGGCCTAATATTGAAATAATATTCTTATAGATACACAATGTAATCACTAGGAATAGTTGATTTACTTTCCCTAGTAGACCTTCTTAATGAAGGATCATGTTATTCAACTGGTTGCTCATTCAATTTTGGTGTATCTAGAAGAGCCTCGTCTACTGGTAAGTTATCAACTACTTGTGGATCTTCAATGATTGGTTGTTCAATGTCCAGCTGTATTGAAGGGAAATTGTTCATGATAACCAATCTTTGACTCGAGTTAGAGGGTTGATCTCTCACAAAAACTAGTTCTTGAGATTCATCGCTCCGACTAACTAAGTCATTTTCAAGAAACTTGGCGTTCCTTGATTCCACAATTCTAGTGCTATGGATGGACAATAGAATCTGTAGCCTTTGGACCGTTCGGCATATCTAATGAAATACCCACTTATGGTCCTAGGATCCAGTTTCTTTTCCTGTAGGTAGTAAACTCTTATCTCAGAAGGGCATCCCCAAACGCACATATGATGCAAACTCGGTTTCCAACCTTTGAATAATTCAAAAGGCGTCTTTGGAATAGCCTTGGTTGGAACCCGATTCAATATATACGCTGCCGTTTTAAGAGCCTCAATCCACAAAGACTTAGGTAACTTCGAGTTGCTAAGCATACTACGCACCATTTCCATCAAAGTTCGTTCCTTCTTTCTGCAACACCATTCTGATTCGATGAACCAGTCATGGTATATTGGGCAACAATCCCATTTTCTTGAAGGAACTTCGCAAATGGTCCAGGTGCTTGTCCATCTTCAGTGTATCTACTGTAATACTCCCTACCTCTATCAGTTCTTACTATCTTTATGGGTTTTCCACATTGTTTCTCTACTTCAGCCTTAAAGATTTTAAAGGCGTCTAATGCTTCGTTCTTGTTATGAAACATGTAGAGATACATAAACCTCGAGTAATCATCAATAAAGGTGATGAAGTACTTTTGACCATATGCATCAATGTCTAGACAGCATATGTCAGAATGTATGATTTCTAATATGGTTGAACTCCTATTGGCACCTTTCTTAGACTTGTTGGTTTGCTTACCCTTAATGCAATCCACACAAGTGTCGAAATCAGTAAAATCGAGAGTACTAAGTATTCCATCATTTACCAATCTCTTAATTCTATTTATGGAGATATAACCTAATCTCTGGTGCCATAACATGGAGGAGTCCTCATTCATAACACATCTTTTAGTGCCAGTTTGAACATGTAAGGTGTTATGAGTAGTGTCATTTTGCAAATCAATAGAGAAAAGACCATCACATAAGGTATCATTCCCAACAATTTTAGACTTAAAATGTATCAATACTGATTTATTTGAAAATTGAAAGGAATATCCATAAGGTACCAGCCTAGAAACAGAGATTAAATTTCTCGAGAAACTAGGAATATAAAAGGTCCTTTCTAATTGCAAAACAAAACCACTCCTAAGAACTAAAGTGCACGTTCCAACGCCTTCAACACGCGAGCGCATTTTGTTTCCTTAATAGATGCTCTCCTCATTTCCCACTGGCTTCCTTAGGTTTATCATACCCTGTAAGGAAGTCGAAATGTGAATTGTAGATCCAGAATCAATCCACCATATGTTATGATTAACCTCAACTATATTTGATTCAAAACAAACATATGAGAGTGGATTACCTTTCTTAACGAGCCATTGCTGAAGCTTGGCACAGTCCTTCTTTATGTGTCCCTTCTTTTTATAAAAGAAACACTTGGACTCTTTCTTAATGTCAGCTTGGGTAGGGATTTTCCCTTTTCCCTTGTTCTTGGCTCGATCCTTGGTCTTTCCTTGGCTTGCAAAAAATGCAGTTTCACCCGATTCCATAAGTGGCCTTCCCTCCTCTTGAACACACATGGTCATCAATTCATTGATGGTCCACTTATCCTTATGTGTGTTGTAGGATATCTTGAATGGTCCGTACTGCTTTGGTAGAGTGTTCAATATATAGTGCACAAGAAAAGATTCAAATATCTCCAGCTCTAGCTTTTTGAGTTGGGCCGCTATATCTCTCATGGCCATTATGTGCTCGTGCACTCCTTTGACATTGGTGAGCCTCATCGATGAGAACTTCATTATCAAGGTGCTGGCCAACGCTTTGTTTGAAGTGACAAACTGATCATCTATGGCCTTCAGTAAGGTCCTAACGTTGGTATGCTGTTCGACAGAACCACGTATCCCAGCAAATATCTTTGTCTTAATATACATGACACTAAGGCGATTGGATCGCTCCCACCATTCATGTAAAGCTACTTGAGCAGAGTGCTGGTCTCAATCAATACGGGCTCGTCTTTCCTTAGAGCATAGTCTATATCCATGCACCCTAATTGGAGGAGAACTCTCTCCTTCCAAACCTTGTAGTTCTCTCCATCTAGTTCGAGAACTTCTAGGTAAATACTAGCCTGAGGAAATACTGCTTATAGAAAAATAACGTGCTTATGTATCTAGAATTTTTTGAGGCAAACTTAATTATGTCTACCAATGTAAACATATTTTATTAATGAATCTTAGACATAAAACTTGCCTGTGGGCTAAAGTTCTAATTCTAATAGATTCCTATCATAATGATAAAACTATCAAATTATATCATTTCCTAATCCCTGTGGGTAAATTAAGAAACTAATTCGATATTTTATCCTAATTAGTTATAGAATTATAATAAAAATTCCTATGGGATAAAATTTATTATAATCTTATAACTAATCACAATTTATGTCTAATACCATTATGTGATTTTACAAACATAATTTTACTTAATTAAGGTTGCTGTGGCTAAGCCTTAATTAAATAAATTATTAATCACTTAGACATATTGGCAAAATTTTAAGTTTATTCATATTTTAAAAATTGCAATTAACACAAGGCAATTTTAATTCCAAATGATATGAATAACTTAGCTACATGTGCGTAAAGTCAACCACAATATATAAAAATAACAAAAATTATATACATTCTTAATAAGCACATATAGCATCCAAATGATAAGAATTTTGGAATAGGGTGAAAGGTTGACCCGATCCCAAATGGCCTTTCATGCTTCGATTCAAGTATTTCTTGATCCCAAATCGATTAAAATCAAATGAAAACAAGTTTTATGAAATTTGTTTTGCCTAAAAACATTTAAAATGCCATTCCAAAATTTCCAAAATTCTTGCTTTTGGTCGACTACTCAGGGGGCATTCATAAAGTGTTCCCATGGTTTTTTTTTTATTTATTTCTAAATAGCTAGAAAATCAATTCCAAATCTCATTATAACCAGGAACACACAGAATATTTTCTTCATGTAAGGCAGAGATTATTTGCATGCTCTGATGCCAAATGAAGTAAATCATACAGATTATACATGTTTCTACACAATATGAAACATGTTAAAACAATCAAATGCGGAAGCGACATGATCTAACCTCCAGCCATTGCACTCTTTATCTTTGCTGTTGAAGCTATTTCTAAATCTGATAATCTTTCTGTGTCAATCACAGGCCTTCCAAGCACCCGAATGCTCACTAGATGGTGTATGATAGAGCAAGTGATGCTTAGGGACCGGATTCTTGCTCTCTGTTTGTGAACACGGAGCCTCTCAAAAACTGACCAACTTAAAAACAATCGTTCAAACCATCGCAGAACATCATTTTATGGTCAAAGAATCAGTGAAATAATGGACCACGTATTTGGCATTGATTATCGTAGGTAATATATGGCAATAGCTAGATTTTGTCAACCTATGATCAAGGAATATGCCAACACAGGATTCCAATTTCCACATCCATCATGCTGTACTGTCATTTTATTGTCTTTTCATATTAGTTATTTCTTACCTGATTTTTGTCTCAAATTGGTAAAATTCCACATTATGGAAGCAAAGGATAAAGAATGTGTTAAAACTCTTGAGGCAGAGCTTTACCGCCTTTTGAATTCTGTCCGGTTCAAATTCGATTAGTCCTATATCAAAATGGTGTGGAGATATCAAGTGGTTTGGACAAAAAAAAAACGATAAAGAATGCAATGTCAATCAATTCTATCATTAAATGAGGATTCGAACAAATCATCCTGTGTAATCACAGGTTAAATAAATTTCAGAAAGGACCACCTCAAAAAGATAAAAAGAAGAATTCGAAAAGGGCCAAACACAAGCAAGCAATGCTTAACATAAGCTCCAATAGCTTCTGGAGATTAGTATAGACTACTTGCCATAAGTAAGATTTGGATTCACAGAGCGAAGCTTATCTACAACTTGAAATATTGAGTTCAAAAAGGAAACAGAACCTATATAACCTGCAAATTAACCAGGAAGAAATATGAAGCAATAGACATTTAAAGAGATAACCATGGGCTGTTGGTAAGCATATGCGTTAATAGCTCAATTATTAATCTAAGCATTTTATCCTAGCAGTTAAACATCAGCATAAATACTTAAATTCAAATAGGAAAGAGACATTTTATTATAGCAGCAAGTAAATGCACTAGATCCTTGCAGAAACAGAGAAATAAAAGTTATAGAAACAAATGATGTTGCACAGCTATTTCTAATGGCATAAATAAAGAATATCATTTACATGTCTGAGTGATGATGTGAATATACCAATACAACTGCCTTGCATATTCAAGCCTAATATCTCAAGGCATTGATGAGTCACCCACACATTCAAATGAATTAACAATCAAAGCACAATTGTAACAAATTGATGTTGCATTTTAGTTATTTGTTCATTTTTAAACAATTATTACTTTGCCATTTACCATTACGTTTTACTTGATAGCAACTTTTGAGCAAGCAAAAAAGAAAGTAATAAAATCAACAACCAAAAGGAGATTAAACAAATTAAGAGATTATTTCATTGCTAAGAAACTACTTTTTTTAAAGGCTAACTCCCTTCTTCTTTGTCCAGCCTCTTCTCCCTCCCTTCTGAAAGTGGCAATATTTTATACCACTTAGGCATTCATTGGTAAGAAACTATTACTTCAAGGGAGCATTTGGTTCAAGGAATTTTTTATTTCGGCCAGTAATTTTTTTTCCATAATATGATTACCTTGTTTGGTTGCAAAATTTGCTCCACCTCAGTAATTTAATATTCCTAACTGGAACAAAAGAGGGGAAAATAGGGGGGAATTATATTACTTCCATCTCTTGAGGTATTTTAGAATTCCTGGGAGAAAATATTTTTTTTTCAATTTTGTCCTCACTTAATAATGTTTTTGGACCACATTATCCTTTTTAGTCACTAAAAATTACAAAATAAAATTGTTTTATTATTTCACAATCTTATATCCCTCTTACATTGTTAAGTAATATTTTCAACCCAATCATTAAATATTATTTACGAGTTAAATAAATAAATAATTTACATGTTAAAGAATATAAATAAGCAATTTATATGTTAAATAAATAAATAATTTAAATGTTAAGTAAATTGATATATAATTTACATGTTAAATAAACAAACAAATTACATGTTAGATAAATATATAAATAATTTAAATGCTAAATAAATTAATATATAATTTACATGTTAAATAAACAAACAATTTACATAAATGATATTTAAATTTGACTTGATATAAATGATAAAAAATTATTTAAGCATAACTTTTTAAATATTATTTACATGTTAAAATAAATAAATTACATATTTACTACTAAATAATTTAATATGTTAAATAAATAAATAAGTAATTTATTTTTGTCATGACTTATTCACTTAACACAACTACTAATATATAAAGGCAATATAGTAAAATAAATCATTAGGTAATTTTATATTTCCCCCAATCAAAAATCGTATTTTCCTTCTAATCAAACCAAACACAGGAATTTAATATTCCAAAGTTTCTCAGATGTACAGTGTTTTGATGATAATCAAATTTTCAAAAGTAATTTACTTTTCTGTGAACCAAACACCCCCAAATGATAACTCCTTTCTTCTCTCTGCTCCCCTTTCCCCTTTATCAAGTTAAAATGTATCCATACGACAAAAGCTACAGTACTAATAAGAATTAATAAAATAATAGAAACTCAGTTAAAACGCCTCCAATGTTAATAATTTTTGCAACACAAGTAGTTAACTATCCATCATGGGTTGTGGTACTTTGTTTCTTTTCTCTATGGTGGGTGGAAATCTAAGTAACGTGCACAATTCTCTTAAAGAACAGACGTGGATGCAAAGCATAGATGAAAAGACAAAAACTTAATGAAAGCACAATAAAGATAGCCATATTGCTTTAAAGCTCTACAATAAATCACTTCCACTTTTGTATCCAATAATTATAGTGAAATGGTAGGTTAAAAAATGCATTAAATTTAGCTTAAAGAATATGCAATGCCTTGAGAATTACTATCATGGAGGACTCCTAATTTTTTAACTATGATTTACCTTTACTACTCGCTGCTTTTCACTATCATCAGCATAGTAAGTAATTCAATGATATAAAATCCCAACAGAAAGGGTATTGAAAAGTGAAATTAATATAAACGCGCTACGGCCACATTGGTTGGAATTTTATATTTCGTTATAATTTTCACAAAGGTATTGAGTACAGACTATGCAGTTCTAATTATGTCAGCAAACAGGTAATGGCATATCAGATCTAATATAGCCCCATAGTTGAAATTCAATATAACGACAAGGAAAAGTAAATATATAATCTTGTGGAAAAGTCAATTATATTAATTTTAATAAACATGTAAGTATCCGTAACCCGAAAATTAAGGTTAGACAGTCCCTCAATTATAGGGATTAGATTTAGCCAGATTCAGTTTCCTATTTACTTCTTAATAGCACCTGTATATAATCCTAAAGGTTTTGTATCATTCAAGTAAGATTCCTAATACAATATTCTGAATTTTCACATGGCATCAAAGCTGAAACCTTTCTTTGTTGCAAAACCCTAAATCGGCATTTTTTTTCAGGAGTCGCTGTTGTAACTTTTTTTCCTTTTTTTACCACCATGTCAGATGTATCTTCTGCATTTGCTTCGGTCATGAATTCTAGTCCACACACCAGAGTTGGTACTCAGGTCTCTTACAATTCCGAATCACACCAAGTACAAATTACCACCATCCGACACAATGGTGATAATTTTTTACAATGGTCTCAGCTGGTTCATACGTATATCCAAGGAAGAGGCAAAATTGGCTATTTGATGGGAGATATGCGAGCCCTAGACAAAGATGATCCAGCTTATGCAACTTGGGATGTAGAAAATTTAATGGTGATGAGCTGGTTTGCAAACTCCATGGATGAAAACTTCAATTCTATTTATAGATGTTATCCTACAGCTAAGGAGCTTTGGGACAATGTTACCTAAATGTACTCAAATTTGGGTAACCAATCCCAAATATATGAGCTCACTCTGAAACTTGGCGAAAATTCGACAAGGGAGTGAAACCATCACCAAATACTTCAACTCACTAAAGCGTATATGGCAAGACTTGGATCTATTCAATGATTACGAGTGGAAGTCTCCTCATGATTGCAAGCATAACCAAAAAATTGTCAATACCAATCGTGTATTTAAATTTCTTACCAATCTCAATATCGAATTTGATGAGGTTCGAGAAAGGATCTTTGGACAGAATCCTTTTCCTTCAATTAATGAAGTTTTTTCACCGGTATGTCGCGGGGAAAGCCATAGATCAGTTATGCTTAGGAAGAAGAGCGATGGCACTGGTAGTAATCGAGTACTCCGCACTGGTCATTGCAGAAGCTAATGCCCGTGGTTGGAATGTCTTTGATCAACATAAGACTGATGACAAGCATTTTATCAGAGAGAAACTTGATAATGGAATAATTTGCATGCCATATATTCCAATAAGTGACTAAGTTGTTGATGTTTTTATAAAGCAATTGCACAGGAAGCCATTCAAAAATGTAATGAGCAAGCTTGCCATGGAAGATATTTTCAAGCATGCTTAAGGGGAACTGTAGAAAAGTCAACTATATTAAATTTAGGAAATATGTAAATATCTATATCCTTAGAATTAAGATTAGACAATCCTTCAATTATGGGGATTAGATTTAGGCAGATTTAGTTTCCTATTTATTTCTTAATAGCAACTACATATAATCCTAAGAATTTTGTATCATTCAAGTAAGATTCTTAATACAATATTTTGAACTTTCATAAATCTTCAATATTAACTTCTCTATACAAACAATGTGACATCATTACACTTGTCAAATAACTCAAGTTACTTGACAAGCATCTCCCACTTCACAGAAATTAGCAAAAGATAAGAGGTGACTATTACCCCACCAAAATTACAAATCCATAAAACACAAATAATCACACAAAAAACCAAGAAATAGAAATACGTAACAACTGTAGCATAATTCCATTTTCCAAGTAACTTGGATAACTTGACCTTCTGACTCCCATGTCTTTTTGAGGAAAGAGTGCCCCAAAAAATTGGTGGGTTTCCCATACCAGCAATACCACTACATGTTTAAGATCTGCAGTGAGCCCCACATGTACAAATTTAGTGCGCAAGATTAGTGGCCCATTCCACTTCTTATAAATAATGTGAATTTTAGTTGAATACGTTACAAATTGCAAATATTAGACAAAAGTGAGTGATGTGTTTCTTCCTCTTAATGTTTACTAGAATGGGTTACCAAGAAGAACAAAAATTAAGATTCTCTTCATTTATAACTATAAACATCCAAAGAATTAGGGGGAAAATAAAAGGGGAAAGAAAATAAATGAAAATTATACAACATAAGAACAAGCTTTAGATTCTTATTACTACTCTTCAACTATACTATTTCACATAAATTTCTTCACATTATCCCTCAAAGAAGCAAATGATATGTCATTTCCTTCTTGGCTTGGTTCATTCAAAGTTTCTTTCTTGGCTCGGTGCCACATTAGCAAACGTAGTAATTCGTGTATCAATATCATATCTCATGTCAACACAAACAAGCAAAATATGAACATGACACGAATTATTAAACATGTCAAAATCCTAAACACAAACACATTTATTAATTGTGTTACATGCGATATAACTAACATGTTTAACTAATTTGCTTAACACGACTCAATATGATTATACATTATTAATATGATTAGACACATTAGAAAAAATTACAAAAATTTCAGAAAAAAATCATAATGAAAAATTTTTTTTAACAAAAAAATTAGAAATTTTAGAAGGTAATTAATGAAGCATATAGTGTAATAACCGAAAAAATTCTTACTATATTAAATTAATTGTCTATTATTTAGCACAATTTTATAACTAATAAAAATAAATTTAAATAATTACATAGGGGCATGTAGAAGCGTGGACCTCTCGTCACAAATTAATTAGTCCCGGAGATAAGAGATCTTGTCTACTTCGAGCTCGGGTGAGACAAGCTACAGCAAGCATATGAATTTTGGTTAGACCTTGTGTAATTCAACTAAATTCATAAAGTTGATTGTAATGTATTTAATTAGTTAAATTTGGAAATTAATGGAATTATTAAATCTAAAGTGAGTCTTGGGTATAGTTACATGCTATATATCATAAATATATAAAATAAATATTGTATGCACATATATAATAAAATAAATAAGATAAATGTTACAATAATATACAATAGATACTAAGTACATACATAATATAAAATATACTTATATATAATATAATAATAATAAAAAAAAGAAATGAAAACCGATTGGCTTCTTGAAGTAGCCAATCAGCTTCCAGCTTTTACCCACTAACGTGGGATTCAAATTGAAACAAAACAAAAGAAAGATAATAGGAGAAAACAGAACAGAAAGAAAGGGAGAGGGGCGACGTGAAGCTGGGCTTCTCGACTAAAACAGAAACAAGGAAAGGAAAGGGCTATTCGACAATTTGGAGAAGGAAAAGGAAAGGTTGTTCAGGTGGCCTGGGAACAGCAGTTCGGCGTCGAAAAAAGGGAGGAAAAAGGGGGGAAACAGTAGAGCAGAGGAGGCTGAACAGAGAGGCTTTTCGTAAGGGTGGCAAGTGTGGTGTTGGAGATGGTCTGAAGCTGGCGTTAGAGATGGTCTGAAGCTGCCATTGGAGGGCTAAATCTGGACCGAAAGTTTCTGATTTTGGGTGGCTATCAAGGCGGTAGATTAGAGGGGTTCCAAACGAGTAAGTCTTAGGCGTGAAGAAGAATAGAAGGGTTGGAAACAAAAACGCAAAAACAGGGGAATAAAAGGAACAGAAATAGGGGCTGTTTCGAGAAATTCAATATCAAGAAAAATACAAGAAAAGCTTGGTGTAAGTTTAAAGGTTAAAGGCTTTTCTTTTGTGTAAGCTTAATGTAAATGAAACTGTTTAATAAATTGGAAATAGGACATGATGATAGGCGGCTGGAAATTTGAAGGATAATGATGTATATATGGGGTTAAGAATAAGATATATATATATGTGTGTGTGTGTGTATATATATATAAAATTGTATATTTCTGTCAATGTATGCAACTAACGAATAGTTGTAGTAATGAGCCTATCATGTGTGATATGGATATTAATATTGAAATATGGATGGTGTAGGTTCTTGGCGGGAGCCTTGAATAAATATCTAACAAGGAAGAGCTAGAGTTGGGAGACTCTTAAAGGTAAAGGCTTTAAGTAAATGAAATAAATTATAAGGATGTAGTATAAATAAATATTTGAGTAAGATATAGTTTGAAAATATACTATGAATAATTATTAAATGGGCTTTGTGCATTTAAATTATAGAGAAAGCTTCCGAGGAGGTGGAGTTGAACAATTGGCTTAAGAGTGCAAAGTGATATTATATAGGTAAGGGAATATACGGTAAACGTTTATTAGTCTGCTATGTTGTGTATGTCCAAATTTCTGTTGTTTAATACTTATTGATTTGAAATGCATCCTTGGTTGAATTTCATACGTATTGACTGAGTTGAAGTACAAATGATCTTGAATTTAAACTGTGTTGGATTTGTGGATAAAAATACTGTTGGTTGACGTTTTATGCAGGTTGTTTGGTTGTGGATTATGATGCTGGGTAGTGTTTTACCTATGCCGTCATAATGCCGAAATTTTGTTAGAAATTATTAAATAGATTTTCAGCATTGGTTTAAATTTTATTATGTCTTTAAAACCTCATATACCTTAAGCACTATTACTGATCTTCGAGATAATGTTTTATTTTTAATATGTTTTGTACGATGAGGTTATCAAATTGAGAGGGTTTAATACGATTCATGCCTTCCCATACTCAAGATACATTATAAAAGTATTCTTGCATGAATTTTGAGATAAGAGACAGGGGACACATGGAATTGCCTGTGTGGCACTTAACTCGCCTGTGTGGCATTTACTAAGCCTGTGTGGCACTCGCCTATGTGGCGTTTATTAAGCCTGTGTGGCATTTAAATTATGCCTATGTGGCATTTAGTAAGCCTGTGTGGCAATGATCGTAAAATATCCTGGATTGCTTTGTGATCTTTCAGGTGTCCGAAAAATAGTCGTGACTTGTACCTCAGCTACTAGATGATCACTGGTGCTGGGATGATTCATGAACATGGATAGAATCTTAGTTCGGAACGGTAACCACTGCTAGCTACAATGGATGCTTTCATAGAAAGCTTTTGGTTATTTCCAAAGATCCCGATTATATTACGATGCCTTATCAATGAAATCCTGTCTCTTAGAAATATTTTGATTGTGTATTTCGATTTTATAAATGCGTGAGTGCAAGTGTTTTTATCGATTATAGAATAATGATTTGTCAACTTGCATTTTCCGTAAAACATACTTAAGCATGAGTTTTGACGCACTTATTCATGCATACACATGCATGAACATAGTAGAACATCTAATATCACTTAGCGTATGTTTTCTTACTGGGCTTTCCCCAAAGCTCACCCCCCTCCGCCTCAGATTATTTCAGGTAGACTCGGCATGAGCGTGGTGCATCGAGAGTCTTTTGTCGAGCTGTAGAAAGCTATAATTTGAGCCAAGGTATAATCTTTTGTTCTTTTGTTTATATCCCAGACTAAATTCTTTTGTGTACACAGTGAGTAGGATTCGGGATGTAAGTACTAGGAGATATCGAGTTTGTAAACATACTGTGATTCGTAGTTAAGTTGTAATCTCGATATGTTTATATTTTGAATCAATGGATGTTAAGTATTTCAGTAGTTATCTTGAGATTTGGAATTGCTACAGGTTGAAAACGATGATGTACTTAGTATGGGGATAGATAATAGGCTAAAATAGGGGCAGAATTTTTCAGCGTCGTTTTCGACGTGTCTTACGAGAAGACTATAATGGGACCTTAGACAACTAGTCTTAAACAAATATAAGAGTGAGACTACTCATTATGTTTTTAGCTACAGTGAGCGAGTGACAAACATAGGAAGTGAAGGAAAAAGTTAACCTGAAAATCCGGCTTCCGAGGGCGTTACATATAGACATCTTCAAAAAGAAAAGAAAATTCAAAACTTTAAAATACAAAAAGAATCATGAAAGGACAGAAGAAAAAAATTCAGAAAAAAGGAAAGAATCTGATAGAAAAATTACAAAAAATCAGTGGCATAATGATACAGCTTGTTCAGTGGACTTGGATTCAGCAAGGTTACACAGCAATCCAGGAGGCTTACCAGCTTATGGAAACTCAAGAATAGAAAGAGAAGAAAGAAGAGAGAGATAGGAGAGAGAGCGGAATTAGAATCGTAACTGTAAGGAGATAGAACTGGAATTTTTTGAATAATTTGTCATATTCCTCATCAGAGATTCTCTGAACATTTTATAAAAATTTGGGCCAGTTGACTCAACAGATCATTGCTATTTTTCTTAATAGTCTAATTGTAACTAATAGCAGCATAACTAATTTTAAACAACCTATTAAAATTTAACTGAAACGATTGTGCTTTACTATAAAACAACTGTGTTCTTCATTATTCATGCATCAATACCCCCCTTTCAATTCATCCTTGTCCTTAAGGAAGGAAGTCTGGGTAATTATGCTACAAGGAAGGATTCCCATGTTAAATCATCTGGAAATGAATTCCTCCATTGCACCAAAATCTTCATAGCTAGTTTACCATGTTTCTTTACAATTCTTTTGTCCAGAATACTAGTCCGCATCTTCCTGATGAGACCCTCATCATCTAACAAAGGAAGTTGAGACTAAACTCAGATGGTCCTACATGTTTCTTAAGCTGCAAGATGTGAAAAACCGCATGAACCCATGCTTCTGCTTATAGTTCCAATTTATAAGCCACCTTCCCAATTTTTTCTAAAATTTTGTAGGGTCCAAAAAAAAATCTTGCAGCTAGCTTTAGGCATTGTCTATTAGCTACAGTAGTTTGCAGAAAGGATGAAGTTTAACATAAACCAACTCACCAAGATTGAAATGGTAGTCTGACCTATGGTTTTAAATTGCGGTCGCGGCCGCGTTGCGTTTATCACAATTGCGGACATAGCGGCGGTCATTGCAGTCATCACGGTCGTGAATTTTTTTTAATTTCGCATAATTATATATAAAGTGTAGTAATTGTAATTATAATCATGTAAAGTCTTATTATATAGTTTTTAAAGTAATTAATGATACCTCAAGTCTATTATTTATGTGAAAAAAACGTTGTTCATAATTTTTTGAATTATAATAAAACATTCCTATTTTAAAAAAATTAAATAAAAAGCCCATTGTACCACACGGTCCTATCCATACCTAGTTACCCACCCACCCAACTTAGTGTCGGTCTCCTCTTCCTCTCTTCAGTCACCCTCACCCACCCGCTGCCTTCTTTCCTTTCACCTCCCCTCACTAGTCACCTCAGGTAGCCTCACATGACGGCGATGGCCCTGATGCCCTCACCTCAGCCTTGCCTCTCCTTCGGTTTCATGATTTCACTCACGCCTAGCCTTACCCTCACTCACCTCCTCTCCTGTCGACTCAAGGCCTCACGCCCTCACCTCCTTTCCTTTCAAGCTCAGCTCAGCTTAGCTTTCATGACACGATTTCATGCCTCAACCTCACACCCTCAGTCCTTGATCAGTCTTTGATCAGTCCTCACCTCTATCTCTATCCCTCCCCTTCATAGCCTTACACCGCCAATGCCAGGGGGCCAGATCTGATCTCAGCCTCGCCAACACCAGTCGAGCCTACGACAAAAAAAAATCCACGTCGCCCTCACCATCTCTGATCTAGATCGAAGATTCAAAGGAAAAAAATAAAAATAAAAACTGCTTACTTAGTTTAGTTGCTCACCGTTTGCAAAATTGCGATGTCTGAGTACTGTCTCTGAGATGCTCTGTTGCTTTGCTTGTTATGATTGTGTGTGTGAGTTTGTGAGTTGGTTTTTTGCTAGGAATGGGATTATGAATTTCTCAACGGATTTTTACATTTGATGCCATGGTTATTTTGAATACAAATTATAAAGTGATCTTCGAAGCTAAATTTTTTTCGGTGATGATTGATGTTTTGAATTTGATCATTGCTTGTGTGCTCTATTCTTGCCTATTTGTACTTGGGGTATCTATTCCATTTTGTTTTCTAAGTTCCGACGGTCTTTGAATTCTGATTTTTTTTTTAATTTTGTCTAAAAAGTAACGGAGGATAGTGGCAATAACGGGCCGCTATCGTGGCTATCCTCCATTACGGTGCTTCATAGCGGCAGCTATTGGCCGCTACGGGTGTGATCCATACTCACACCTGCTATTGAGGGAATGGCCGTTATTTGAAACCTTGGTTTGACCTCTTCCTATCAGCTTGTTGATTCATTCAATTATAGGGCTCTGTTGAGGTAAAATTTTAGCATCCGTATGGCTACTTCTCAAGATTGAAGGCTTCTATCTATAGCTCTCATTTTTGAATCACCAGTCAAACAGGGTAAATGGGTGGGGGTTAGTTGAAAATGGACAATTTCATAAGGAGTGGTGTGAATGGCACTATGGTAAGTGGTGTTATACCCCCATGCTACTAAAGGTAACCACCTGAACAAGTTTTTGGGTTGCTCAGCTGTCATACACCTTAGGAAGTCTGAAGGCACCTATTAATTACCTCAGTTTTCCCATCAATTTGAACATGATAAGAGGTAAAAAGCTTGACTTTGTTGCCCAGTAGCTTAAACAATTCCTGCCAAATCCTGCTAACGAAAGCCTTATCTCTATCAAATATAATGTTGTTAGGTAGGCCATGAAGTTTATAGATATTGTCCAAGAAAAGCTAATCCATAAGGGTTGTGTAAGGATGAGCTAGAGGAATGAAATGAGCATACTTACTCAACCTATCAACCACCACCAAAATAACTTTCGTAACCCTGGAATTGAGTAACCCTTCAATAAAATCTAAGGAAATATCTGTCCACACCTTTTTTATTTTGTATAGGGAGTGGCTACAGCAAGCCAGAGGATGTAGAAGCACCATATTTGAATTGCTCGCAGATGTGACAATACCTGACAGATTGTCTTACATATTTCTTGAGTCCCCTCTAATAAAAAATGATTGCTGTTCTTTTCATGGTTGCTTCTATGCTAGAGTGACCCTTTCAAGAAAATTGTGAAATAGTAACTTCTTACTTAATTTTCATCCTTACCAATGACCCCACTTCCCCTTCCTCTTCAACTGGTTTGGTTGCCATGCGTACTTTGAATCTTTATTTGGGGAGTTCTTGATCTTATGAATGAGGTGCACAATGGAGTCATCACATAAGACTGTTGAATATTTAGTAACAACTGGTAACCACTGAAATAGTCCCTGAAGTTTTATGGAAAATGCATTAGATATTGTGTTAGATGAGCCCTCTCTAAACTAGAGCTCATAATCATACCCCATCATCTTCACAACCAAAACTTGTTGAGTTGGGCTATAGGAAACTTGTCTTTGATGGTGAGCTTGTTTAATTATCTATAATCAATTCACAACCTCTAACAGCCTTTTTTTTTTATGACTAGCACAACTATATAATATCTCAATGCCTCTCAAGGATCTAAATTGATGCTTTATGCGTATAATTAGGAAAATAAAAGTAAACGAGGCACTAAGGAGGATGAAGACCGAGAAAGCTATTGGGCTTGATGACATTCCTATTAAAGTTTGAAATGCCTTGAAGAGGCAGGAGTTAGGTGGATGACATATCTTTTTAACAAGACTTGGCACACGAACGAAATGCTTAATGATTAGAGGAAGAGTGTCTTGATACCCTTCTATAAGAACAAGAGATATATTCAAAGTTGCTCCAATTACTGAGGCATAAAATTGATAAGTCACACAATGAAATTGTAGAAGAGAGTGGTAGAATGGAGATCAAGAAAGACTGTAAAGATATCAGAGAATAATTTTGTTTTATGCCTGGTCGATCAACTATGGAGGCAATAAACTTGCTCAAACTTGTAGAGAATTCTTGAGTATTAGGTAAAAATCTTCATGTGGTCTTTATAGACTTGGATAAAGAATATGATAAAGTGCCTAAGGGGGTGTTATGGTGGTCCTAAATGAAGAAAAGAGTTCCTGTGAAATATATTGAACTAATTAAGAACATTTATGGAGATGCAATGATACATGTGAAAACATGTGAAGGGCAAACAAGCGAATTTCCTATCATAAAGGAAATATATCAAGGATTAGAGCTAAGTCCATTCTTGTTCGCTGCTATAATGGATGAACTGAGAAAATCTATCTAGGATAATGTGTCTTTGTGTATGATGTTTGTAGATGATATTGTCCTAAATGCTAAGATTAGAGCAAAGGTCAACGCAAAGTTGGAACAATGGAGACAAACACTAGAATTAAAAAGGTTCACTTATTCAAACTAAGGAGATTGAAGAATGAATACATAAAATGTAAATTTGATTTAAACAAAATGAAAGATTAGAACAAGTGACATTAGATGGAGTGGTGGTACGTAACCGAAACCATTTCCAATATTTGGGATCGATCATACAGATGGATGGAGAGATTGATGGCGATGTAACCCGTAGGATCCAAGCTGGCTGAGACAAGTGGAGAGAAACATTATAGATGTGTTGTCCAATAAAAAATTTCCTATATGATTGAAAAACAAGTTCTACAATATAGTTGCTAGACTAGCATTGCTATTTGGTAGTGAATGTTGGGTGACTAAGAAATTACATACACGAAAGATGAGTGTAGCAAAAATGCAAATGCTACAGTGGATGTGCCGATATACAAGAAATGATAGAATGAAAATTGAAAACATCTGTAAAAAGGTTGGAGTGATACTTATCGAAAACAAGATGAGTGAAAGTCATTTAGATTGGTTTGAACACATATGACGTTAACCTGTGGATGCTTCAACTAGGAGAGAGGAGGCTATGTATAAAACAAGAAAAGTCAAGGCTAGAGGAAGACTAAAAAGTACTTGGAAGTCATTTGAAAAGATATGACAGCACTAGAGTTGGAAGAACACATTGCCTTGGATAAGAATGAAAGGAGGAGAATTCATGTTGATGACTTAACTTCAGTTCATATATTTGTTCATATAGCCTACCCCCAATCATTGGATAAAAGCTCTGACGATGATGATGGCTAGCACAATTAGAGAACCAAAGGAACTATTGCTATCTCTAATTACCCCAACCTCTTTCTTCTCTAGCACCATTCTCTCAATTTCTTTTTTTTTGGACTATAGGATATCTATAGGGCTTGATTTTAACTACTTGAGTCTCATCCTTTAGGTGAATTTGATGATTATGGTTTCCCTTATGAGGTAGTCTAGAGGGGCCTTTAAACAACAGAGAAACCTATTGCAATAAGGTCTATATCTCCAACAATGAAGTTTAATCCAAATCCTCCCTAGTTGGTGCAATTATAAGCTGCAAGAAAGGTTTCTCAGTAACAACAGCGTGCAAATACCTTTTCTTTTTGCTACTATCATATTGTTTAATTATTTATTGGAAGCAAAGTTGATAGAGTCCCCTCGTATACCCTTCAATGTTATCAACTTGTTAATAGAAAAATTCATACTTAAAGAACTAAGGTCTCAAACACTGGGCCGTAAAGTCTTTAACCATTGAATACCAAAGACCAAATCACATCCCATCAATGGTAAGAATAGAAAATCAATGTGCTGAACTAGCCCATGTACTTACCACTTCAATAATTAATAGACCTCCTATGATTTCAAAGTTTCTCCATTTGCCACAATAATATTGGTTCCTGCAACCCATTAAGTGCTACAATTCAATCTCTTGACCATAGACTAATCAATAAAGTTATAAGTGCTTCTTGAATCTATTAGCATAATAAAGGATTGACTCTTTATCCTACACTTCACCCTCATTGTTTGATAGCCCTCAATGCCTAATAGAGTTTGCAAGGAAATAGTGGTGTTTTCATCACTACTACCTTCCTTTGGTAGAATAGTGTTGTTTTCATCATTACTACCCTCCTTGGGTACCAACTCTTCCATAAATTCAACGAAGTCAAAAAATTCCCCTAAATCCCCTTCTAGTTCTTTTGTGCCTCAATCAAAATATGACACAATTGGAACCTAAAACATTTATGGCCTGGTATATACTTTAGACGACATCACATACATAGTCCCTTTTTTCCTCTATCTTCCTTTTTCTCCTTAGTTAGAACCTTGGCCTATTTAGAAATTAAGGAATTTGTTCTAATATTCACTGGTTCGATCTGGGATGACTAGCCAATGGCTATAAGGATTGATAGAGGTCTTTAGGTTGGTAGTAATGCTTGTAAAAAATGGAAATAGTGCTTGTAGTTTGTTTGGTCACTGTGTGAGGATTATAGTGAACTGGTGGGTTGGAAACAACTCTGTAAGGTGTAAAGAGTTACCTAGGGAGATTGAATACCATAGATTCCATTTGTTTGCTCATAGTTTTCTTTTACTGAACCATTCTACCTCAAATTGACCAACTTTGGCAATGGATCTATGAATTCATTGTCTCTGAATCTAGCTCTAATTTCCATTACATAAGTGCCCCATTTCGTGTTCTTCAACATCCCTTTAGACCTTACAAACCCTTGGTACCACTGCAGGGCCTTTCTATCTGGGTGTATCATAACTGTTCGAACCATTTCTTCCTCAAGCATTCCTACTGTTTCAAAAAACTGCCCCATCTTCATGTGCCAACCAAGGAAGTCATATCCATTAAATTGAGGGCACTCCAATTTGTTGTGTTTGTAGTTGGTTTTCAAGGAGTCAAGTATAATACTCTAGCTTTATGATTCGTGGATTAACAGGTTGTTTCTAGGAGTTTGAGAAGTGCCAACACCCGACGATCCTACCAATCTCCTCTGTTGCTTTCCTGAAGATCCATCTCCACTATCTCAAGAGCCTTCTTACCAATTGTGGTGCCACCCACTTGGAGTAGTAGTTTTTGAATCACCTTTCCAACCACAATGTGGAGCTTATCAAACCCTTGGTTCAGCTTAACACATATTTTAACCTTCATTCGGTCCATTATTCTTCCCATCTTAGACTTCAGCTTCTCTAAATCGCTCTATAACTTATTTTTGTAGTTGAGTAATGACACCAATTGTCATGGCTGAGAATGCAGCTCTGATACCTGATGATATAGATTGTATTCAGTGGACTTGGATTCATCAAGGTTACACATCTATACAAATGGTTTATCAACTTCTGGAAATGTAAGACAGAAAGAGAATGAATAAAAGAGAGAGAGAGAGAGATTAGAATTGTAATTGTAAAAAGAGATAACTAGAACTTGTTGTAAAATTTGTCGTATTCCTCATCATAGATTCTTTGAACATTTTGTAAAAGTGGGGCCAACTAACTTAGCAGACCGTTGCTATTTTCTTAACATTCTAACATAGCATAACGAACTTTTAAAAAACCCATTAAAGTTTAATTGAAACAACTATGCTTTAATAAACCATAACATAGAACTCCTGCATTCTTCATTACTTTTGCATTATATAAATCATGAAAATCAGAAAAGAAGAAACTCAAAAACAAAAGCAACCATTCAACCTCAATACAAACATCCATTCAACACAATCAATCATCAAAAATTACGAAAAGAGAGAGAGTGTGAGTGCGTGAGTGAGTGAGAGGAATTGACAATGGTTTTTATTGTTTTAGGGTTTAGCTTTGAAAGATTTTGGGGGCCTTTTTCGAGCTTTTGATATATGTTTTTTTAGGGAGATTTTGGTTATTGAACTAGTACATAATAGAAAAAAGTGAAGGGATGAAGATAGGCACATTCTCGATTGTGAGAGATGGTGCTAGCACTAGACTAGTCTATTTCTTTGTCCTAGGGTTTCAGTATTGGAGAGTTTGGTAAGATATTGGGGCAACTTGAACCGCTAAGATTGTGAGAGTAGAGGATGTGAATTTAAGGGGTAGTTAGGGCTTTGGAGTGGCAAAGGAAAGGTTTTCCAATGGAGGAGGTTCAAGTTTAGGCCTAGATCTACATTTTAAGAGGTTTTTGGGGACATCTAGTCTAATAAAGGCGAAGAGAAGGCCATGATAAGTGATTTTTAGTGAAATTTTGACACCAACAAGAGGCGACCAGTGATGGTGGGTGGGATCGATAGTGAATTGCCAGCTTCTAGGTCTTGGTGGTGGTCGGTTTTAGGAAGAAAGAGTTGGTGAGAGAAGGAAAAGGAAGAAAATGACTTTTATAATTAAGATATGTAGTTATTGTCTTTAGGTGTCTTGTATGTGTTAAAATTGTATTCATGTGACACGATTTAATTAAATGTGTTTCTCATACCTTACGCATGTTAAACGTGTCAAATATATGTAAGACACAAATAGTGTCGTGTCAAAGTTTATATTGATAAGTCTAAACATGGAACACATTTTTTCCAAACCTATATACAGTTTTTCTCATGTAAATTTCATGTAGTGCCTAAATTGTCATTGCCAGGTCTACTTATTATGGTCTCTTTATCAGTTACCCAAGTAAAGCATAGATTACATGAACAAAAACAACAACTCCACAAAACACTCAACAGCTACCCAAAAAAAAAAGTAAATAAAAAAATTAAATAAAAACTTAAAAAACTAATGCCACTTGTCCCGCAAATTCTATCTGAGATATTTTACTCCCTAGCATTGCATAGTTACCAACTTACTGTAGGAATTTAAAGGTGAGATCAACCAATTCATAAATACATCTACAGAAGAGTTGACAAAATAAATTATCATCACGATAAATGAGGCAAATAGCATTTTCCAGATAAAATTCATTTTTTTTCTAACTTACATTTCTTAATTTGCTGAAATGCAAACCATAGTTTTACAAACTTTAACTTTTATACCATGTGGATTACGTTCATGCAAGGTAAAAAGAATACTTCAATAGAAATTAAAGAAAAGGAAAATTCATATTTGCAAAGTCAAGATTCATCTTCGTCGTCATTTTCATTCAACTTTCTCAGCAACTAAACAGAAATAATAATAATAATAATAATAATAATAATAATAATAAAGTGAAGAGCAAAACAAAGGAATAATACCTGAACTGTGTGAGATTGAATGCTGAAAACTCTACCAGTCCCCCAAGGAAGAGTCAAGGATAAAATTGGAGGCAAAGCCATTTCCGACATCCTCAAGCTTTGATACCTTATTCCAAAACTAATTCATTACCGCAATAATCAATAAAGAAACTAATCAAAACAAAAAAAAAATTCATAAAAAATTAAATTTTCGGGAATTTATAATTCTCTCGGGAAAATATTTGAAAGTTTACTGGGAATTATCGGTTTTTTGCAGGGAAATGCACGATAAAATAGAACGTGGCGAGTGAAAAGTGAAGCAGCATCAAAGAAAGTTGGCGTTGCAAGACTGTTTGGCGAAGAAATTTATAGTGAAAGCTGCTATCACGTGCGATTGATGTTAAATTACAGAATTGTCGTCGCTTAGTGGCAATTGGTGGCAACCAATGTGGGTAATTTTGGAATTTTGATGAGGTGGGGTCGAATCTGAGTTGGAGGTGTTGTTGATTGTTAATGTTATTTCAATTATGGGTCGGCTAAACAACTTATGCGTAAATACGTAAGAGTTTGTATATGATGTATTGATAATGTATAGTTTTTATACACTGTCAATGTATCAGAGGTTGACATTTCATCAATAGGTCTTTATGGGCAAATTAAAAAAATTTATTTATATTTGCATATAAGGGCTTATTGATGAGGTGTCAACTTCTGGTGCATTGACAGTGTATAGAAACTATACACTGTCAGTGCATCATATATAAATCCAATATGTAAATAGGTATTTTATAAATGGATATTTAGTACTATTTGATTTGATTAAATAATTGTATTATTCGATCTAATTAAATAATATTAATGTAGTTAATAATTGGGTTCACCTAGGATTTGGATAGTAATTTTGTTACCAGTCACAAGTTCGGGTGATAATCTTAGAGTACCTACAATCCAAATCTGGCTACAAATAATATTTTTTAAATATTATTATATACATTTTTATTTATAGAATATTTATTATTAATATAATAATTAATTAAATTAATTCATTAAGTATTTTAATTATAATTTTTAACATTAATTTATTTTTCTAAGTTAATTTAAATTTATTAATTTAATTTATCTTAAAAATTAATTTTAAATTTAAATTTAAAAGTCAAACTTTGACTTAATAAACATGTATTTAGCAGGTTCGAGTAGTTAAATGAATAGTTCTTATATTAAATGGGTAGGGTTCGGATAGTAAAAATCAAAATAATCGGATTCAGGTATTTTAAAATGTAATCGAGTTCTGATACCTCGAAATTAGTAGGTATCCATCCCATTTACATCCATACTTATACAATGGAATGGTCATTTAATAGTTGAGTAAAATTAATTTAACTATAGATTTATATATGATGCACTGATAGTATATAATCTTTATACACTGTCAATGCACTAGAAGTTGATACTTCATCAATAAGCCTTTATGAGCAAATTGAAAAAAAATTATTTATGTTTATTTTTAAGGGTTTGATACTTTTTTAATTTGCTTTTTGGATGTGGTGTCAATTTCTAGTAAATTGACATAAAAACTAAACACTATCAGTACATCATATATAAACCCATTAATTATATAAATTTTTATATTTTTTAATAGAAAGATTCTATTCACACCTAAAAAAAATTCTCCATACCTTATTTTAAAGATTTTTTTTAAAATATCAAAATATCCTTATAAAAAATTATGTAATTACCCTTAACAATATTTTTTAATTTTAGTTTTCATATTTCCCGAAGTGGATTTCCTAGAAAACAATTAAACTCCATAAAATCCAGTTCCTAGGAAAGTGGATTTCTGGGTGGATATCCTAGAGCACAATGGAGCTCCATGAAATCCACTTCATAAAGCCCATTTGTATTGTGCTGCCAAGCAGCATGCTTGCTACCTGGTAGCACTTGCTGGCTGCTACTCAGGTAGTATTTGCTTGCTCTCAGGCAAAATTTTTCCGATGACCTGCACCTTACACAGGAAGAAAATTTACTAGAAAAAAGAATGTTTTTGGAGAAAAGAATAATATTGGAAAGATATTAAGCTTTTTAAGTTGTGTGGAGTAATTTTAAAAAGAAGATTTTAGGATTTAGATTTTTCTAGCAATTAGGGTGTGTGTAACAACCTTTAGGGTGTGAATAGAAACACTCTTTTCAATATGATATATTTTTTAATTTAATGGTTGAATTATATATTTTTTAGGTAGATTACCAATAAAATTTGAGTCAATATCTAATATTATTTTCACTTAAAAAGAACTATTTTTTAGTTCTTAAAAAAAAGGGGGCTTTCTTACCATTGGTAAAAAAAGGTTTTAAACTTAAAAGAGGTTTTTGAGATTCTAAATTAAGATATGATGTAAGGAAAAAAAAGTTAGAAATGTTTTGCTAGGGACAAAACGAAGCACTATGAAACCATAATTTCGTGCGTTTTTTTTCCTAGAGAATACAACATTACTTTGTAATGACACTCATGGAATTAGGAAATTGGTATATTATTATAGAGTTTATATATTATGTACAGACAGTATAGAGCTTCTATATACTGTCAGTTAGTTATAGAATGATACATAATATGCAAGTCATTAAAAATAAATATTAATAAAGTTTTTAAATTTATTTTTAAAGGTCTATAGACTTTTAAACTTGAGTTTATAAATGATGCACTGACAGTGTATAGCTTCTATATACTATCAGTCAACAAGAAGATGACACTTCATTAATGAGCAAAGTCTAAAAGTGTATAGGCTCTTAAAAATAAATTGAAAAACTTTGTTAATATTTATTTTTAAGGACCTCCATATAAGGTGTCAACCTATGGTTAACTGACAGTGTATGAAGCTATTGTAATAAGCGAAATATTTTTCCAATCTTAAATTAAATGTTTACTATTTAGTGCCAAAAAAAATCCTCAAGAGAATTAATTTAGGTTATAATTTAAATGGCATTGAGTTCTAAATTCTCGAGGAATCATGGATTGAGGTAATTTTCATTAATACCGAAATGTTAACTTAGGAAAATTTTAAAAATATACATAAAACATATATAATAATAAAATAAATAAATAAATTATTATTGCTTTATATATCATATGGGTATAACTAATAACTTATAACAAATATACACATATATAATACATATATATATATATATATATATAAAACTAAGTTAATAAAACAAGAAATAGAAATAAATATATTAAAAAAGAAGAAGGAGATACCTATAAGCTATTCCTAAGGCACAATAGTATTTATTAAATTTATATTATATAAGTAAGTTAATGGAGAAACAATCAGCTTCTTGAAGAAGCTAAGTGCTACCAACCTCCTCTAACTCATTTTCTCCTTCAAACATCCGGTAGAAGAAAGGGAAGGGCTGCAGCAAAGCCGAACAAGACCTTCACGCCATCAGGAAGCAGTAACAGCAAGCTAGGACGTAGATCTTGGCAGCTGCAATTTGGTGTCTATTGAAGGCTGTTCTGGGTCTCAATGGGTGCTGGTTACATACCGTTTGTTGCTAAAGAAGAGGCCGTGAACAGGGGCTCTCGATTGTAGCTTAAAGGACTAGAGTGGCTGACAGTGGGTATCGATCAAAGGCAAAGAGCAGGAAAAAAAAAAAAAGAGAAAAGAGTGGAAGGAGGAGAGGTCAGCAAACTTGCTAAGCAGCAGCAGTGAGGAAGGCAGAACAGGGGACGTGAGAACTTTATTCTCAGCCACTGATCATCATTCTAAGGTTGGAGCCGAGAACAATGAAGAAGAAACAGTAGTGGGATTTTGATGATCAAAGGCTGAAGATGGTTGTAGAAAAATAGAGCTTCACTTTCAGTCCAAAAATAGAGCAGTAGAGGCGTTACATGGTCTGAAAATTTTAAGGAGTACTCAGGTTGTTAACGAGAGTCAAGGAAAGGGAGAAGAGGAGTCACACTTTTGGCTAGAGTTTGAGGAAGCATCAGAAACCTGAAGCGACAAAAACATGGTGGACTAACTGCTACTGCAAACCGAGAAAAGGGTAGGGAAACTTAGTCTTGAATCCAACCTCCTCTACCCCACTTTACATCTGCCATCCCTAGGCTTCAGGACATGCGAATAGCTGCTGTTTTTGGAGCTAAATAGCAACTTACCTGGGACAGCAGCAAAAAGAGGTAAGTTCAGTTATTGAAAAATTTCAAGGATAAGCTGTTGTGCTGTCTTTTGAATGTAGAAGGAAACATGATATTATAAGGGTAGCTTTTGTGTAGGAAAGGCAGGAGAGTGGTACATCTTGAAGAAAATACCAGCCTAAAACAATAAAGATCAAGGCTACTAAAAGGAGGGTCACGGTTTGAACGCTCCAAAAAAGGGTAATTGGTGCTAATCTATTTTATTTAGGCTTTTAAATGATAGATATAAGGTGACAAGAAGAGGTTAAAAGGTTTTTTTGATGTAGGTTTAGTGAAGAATAGAATTCAAGGTTTAAAAGAATTACATAACAACCAAGTGAGAAGTTACTGAAGGAAACCGAAACAAATATGCAGCGGAATTTAAATCATTCGGCCTCCACCAAGATCGATTCGGAGAGTTGCCTGATTAGGGTTTCGAGATTTTACCTAACGTTTTCTCTGATTTCTGTCGTTGGTCGAGTCACAAGCAACAACCTTTCGTTCCTGCCTCTATGGTATCCACACGA
Organism: Heritiera littoralis; assembly: GCA_031772115.1. NCBI lineage: Eukaryota > Viridiplantae > Streptophyta > Magnoliopsida > Malvales > Malvaceae > Heritiera > Heritiera littoralis. Next base: position 6,146,537 of record JAPDPK010000009.1, read on the forward strand.
ACGGATCTCACGACTCTTGAACGTCCACGATCAGAAGCCTTAAAGAGCGTTTTTTATTCTTATAATCGATTTGCTAGCTTCGATTAAAAGAATACCTTTTCTGTTTTTATTTTTGTGCGGCTCTGTTTTAGAAAAACATCCTTTTATAGGCAGTAAATTTTACCCTAAAATTTACTGCCAAACAGAACTCTAATCCTACTTAGAATAGGATTAGCTATATCCTTAATCTAATTCAGAATAGGATTAGATATATCCTTAATCCAATTCAGAATAGGATTAATTAAGCTCCTCATTGATCCGTTCTAAGTGTGCGACCCAATAGGTTCTCAAAACAATGGCAATGACAAAATTGTCACAGGCAATGAGCGGTATCTAGCAACACATCATTGCTACCCATGTAACGAGAATGTCAATGACTCGACATAACCTTACTCGTGATAGATGTTACCGTGTAGTCTAATCCCTTTATCCTTTGATGTCTTGATTAGACACAAGTCATGGAATGTGTCACACTTGTATAGTCTAATCAGCGTTTCTTGATTCCTGAGTAGACTAATTAAACAAATAAAATCAATATCTCATATTGACTTATTCGAGCACGGCCATGCATTTCTTAGTCTCACTCTATCAAAGGGCCCAAGACATCACTCTTGTTATATAAGAGGGATAAATCCTATCTTGATCATTCAACATCCCTCTACATAGATCAAGGCATACCCAATTACTACCTTTATAGTCTATCCTGTTACGAATGACATCTAGCAGCATTAAAGTATGCAATTCTCTATGTTGGGATCTCTGATGATCTCAAGTCAAAGGATCTTATACACCATCATCACTATGAGAATCGCTTATGACACTCATATAACAATCCATGTAGCGTTCTCATGGAGGGTCGATCCAGTACATAGTTCTCTAACATGTACCTATGTGATGACTTGATATCCTATATCCATGACAATGGTCATCAGTCAACCACATACTAGTCTTATCGTGCATTGTTATCCTTGTTCACAATAATACTTGACTAGGGATATTTTAAGAATAGTGTGTTATTACTATTCTAAGGACATTATCATATAAGATTACATTACGCAGTTATAAGACAAATATAATAATGAGCTATAATAAATAAAATGCCATGATACATAAAAAAATGCCAAAGTCAATCATCTAATGAATGGTTCTAAGGGCATAATCTAACAATCTCCCACTTGCACTAAGACCATCCACTCATGTATCTAATACCTAGTGACCTAGTGTGACGATCATGTCTCTGCTGCGTCAAAGGCTTCGTCAGTGGGTCGGCGATGTTATCGTTAGTTGGTACTTTGCATATCCTCACATCTCCTCTCTCGATGATATCTCGAATGAGATGGAAGCGCCGTAGTATATGTTTGGATCGTTGGTGAGATCTAGGCTCCTTAGCTTGTGCGATGGCTCCATTGTTGTCACAATAGAGCTCAATCGGATCTATAATGCTAGGAACAACTTCAAGCTCAGTAATGAACTTCCTGATCCAAACAGCCTCCTTAGCAGCTTCAGAGGCAGCTATATACTCAGCCTCTGTTGTAGAATCGGCCACTGTCGCCTGCTTTGAACTCTTCCAGCTCACAGCACCACCATTAAGGCAAAACACATAACCAGACTGCGATCTATAGTCATCTTTATCAGTTTGGAAGCTAGCATCAGTGTAACCTGTTACAATGAGCTCTTCCTCACCTCCATATATCAAGAATGTATCCTTAGTCTTTCTCAAGTACTTAAGAATATTCTTGACACTGATCTAGTGACGTTCACCAGGATCAACTTGATATCTACTCGTCATGCTCAAGGCATACGAGACGTCGGGACGTGTGCATAACATGGCATACATAATGGATCCAATAGCAGATGCATATGGAACTTTACTCATACGTTCTCTCTCTTCTTGTGTTGTAGGACACTGTTCTTTTGAGAGAGTAATGCCATGTGTCATAGGCAAGAATCCTTTCTTGGAATCCTGCATGCTAAACCTCTTTAGCACTTTATCTATGTATGCACTTTGACTTAGGCCAATTAATTTCCTTGATCTATCTCTATAGATCCTTATACCCAGTACATAGGTAGCTTCGCCCAAGTCCTTCATTGAAAAGCAATTCCCTAACCAAGTCTTTACAGACTGAAGGGTAGGGATGTCATTCCCAATGAGTAGTATGTCATCTACATACAACACCAGGAAGACAATAGTGCTCCCACTGACCTTCTTGTAGACACAAGGTTCATCTTCGTTCTTGATGAAACCAAACTCTTTGATTGCATCATCAAAACGAAGATTCCAACTTCGAGAAGCTTGCTTTAGTCCATAAATAGAACGTTGTAGCTTACAAACCTTTCCAGCATTTTTTGGATCAACAAAACCCTCAGGTTGTGTCATGTACACATCCTCGAGTAGCTTTCCATTAAGAAAAGCAGTCTTGACGTCCATTTGCCAGATTTCATAATCATGGTATGCAGCTATCGCAAGCAAGATCCTAATGGATTTGATCATCGCGACTGGTGAAAAAGTTTCATCATAGTCAATACCATGAATTTGTTTAAAACCTTTAGCAACCAATCGCCCTTTATAGGTATGAACATTTCCTTCCATGTCGGTTTTCTTCTTAAAAACCCATTTACACCCTATAGGTCTTACCCTTTCGGGTAAGTCAACCAAGGTCCAAACTTGGTTGGCATACATCGATTCCATCTCAGATCTCATGGCTTCAAGCCATTGCTCAGAGTCTGGCCCTGTAATAGCCTCTTGATAGGTAGTAGGCTCATCTTGGTCAATGAGCAATACATCACCGTTTTGAGTCATTAGAAATCCATATCTCTATGGCTCACGATGTGTTCTAACTGATCTACGCAAGGCTTGTGTCTCTTGAGCAGGCGGTTGCTCCACAACAGCTTGTGGTTCTGGTTCCACAACAACTTGTGGTGCTTGCTCAGGCTCCATCTCAACATCGGGTGCACTATCTTGTAGCTCTTGAATTTCTTCAAGTTCTACTTTTCTCCTACTAGTTCTTCTAGAAATGAATTCTCTTTCTAGAAAGACACCTGTTCGAGCTACAAACACTTTGCGCTAAGTGGGATTGTAAAAATAATATTCTTTAGTTAGTTTAGGATATCCCACAAAATAGCACTTATTAGATTTAGGTGCAAGTTTGTTAGAGACTTGACGTCTTACATAAGCCTCACAACCCCAAATCTTCATAAAAGACATGCTGGGACGTTTACCAGTCCATATCTCATATGGTGTCTTTGGAACCGATTTAGATGGAACACGGTTCAGTGTAAAAGCAGCTGTTTCTAATGCATGTCCCCAAAAGGATTCTGGAAGATCTGTATGACTCATCATTGATCGAACCATATCTAATAAAGTTCGGTTTCTCCTTTTAGATACACCATTCCATTGTGGTGTACCTGGAGGAGTGAGTTGTGAGACAATCCCACACTCTTTAAGATAGTCATAAAATTCTTGGCTTAAGTATTCACCACCTCGATCTGATCGAAGTGCCTTAATGCTCTTGCCAAATTGGTTTTGTACTTCATTCTTGAATTCTTTGAACTTTTCAAAAGATTCTGACTTGTGTCTCATAAGATACACATAGCCATATCTACTGAAATCATCAGTAAATGTAATAAAGTACATAAACCCACCTCTGGCCTGTGTGTTTAAAGGTCCACATACATCGTCTGTACTAAGCCCAATAAATCACTTGCCCTTTCACTATGTCCTTTGAAAGGGGCTTTAGTCATCTTACCCATCAAACAAGATTCACATGTCTCATACGATTCAAAATCAAATGAGTCCAAAATTCCATCTTTATGGAGTTTGGAAATGCGATTCTCATTTATGTGTCCCAAGCGACAATGCCAGAGATATGTTGGATTTTGATCATTAGATTTAATCCTTTTAGCATTTATGTTATAAATAGGCATATCAAGATTTAGAATGTAAAGACCATTAATTAGTTGTGCACTACCATAAAAGATATCATTTAAAAAAATGGAGCAACAGTTGTCCTTTATTATAAATAAAAAACCCTTCTTGTCTAAACAAGAAATAGAAATAATGTTTTTAGTGATGGAAGGCACATAATAACAATCATCTAATTCTAAAACAAGCCTTGTAGGCAATGTCAAAATATAAGTTCCTACAGCTAATGCAGCAAACCTTGCTCCATTTCCCACTCGTAGGTCGACCTCGCCCTTAGTCAACGATCTACTCCTTTTGAGTTCCTGCACATTTACACAAATGTGAGAACCACATCCAGTATCTAATACCCATGATGAAGAAGTAGATAGATTAACTTCTATAACATAAATACCTGAAGTGGTAGTCTCACTTCCTCTCTTCTTCTTTAGCTTTTCCAGGTATTTGTTGCAGTTCCTCTTCCAATGTCCGGTCTCACCGCGATGGAAGCATTTCCCTTCTTTGGCAACCCCACCTTTAGGCTTCAGTGCAGTATCATTGGGCTTGAACTTGCCATTGGTTTTATTACCTTTTTTCTTGCCCTTTGCATTAGCCCTGCCCTTAGCTTTCTTAACTATTAAGACATCTTTGGGCTTGGCCTTTTTCATGTTAGATTCAGCTGTTTTCAACATGCTAAGTAACTGTGGCAAAGTCTTGTCAATTTCATTCATGTTGTAATTAACAACAAACTGACTCTAACTATCTGGCAACGATTGCATAATCACATCAGTGGCCAACTCTTGGCCCAAAGGAAATCCCAATCTTTCAAGGTTTTCAATGTACCCAATCATCTTGAGCACATGAGTACCAACGGGAGTCCCCTCTGCCATCCTACACTGAAACAATGCCTTAGAGACATTGTACCTTTCTTGCCTAGCTTCCTCTTGATAGAGTTGCTTGAGATGCTCGATCATATCGAACGCATCCATTTCCTCATGTTGCTTTTGAAGCTCAGGATTCATGGAGGCAAGCATAAGGCAACTAACATCCAATGCATCATCTTGATGCTTCTTATAAGCATCTCTTTCTGCCCTTGGAGCATTAGAGGGTGGTTCCTCAGGTAAGGGAATCTCAAGGACATACAACTTCTTTTCTTGCTTGAGGACTATCCTCAGGTTCCTGTACCAATCCAGGAAGTTTGTCCCATTCAACTTGTCCTTCTCAAGGACAGATCGCAGTGAAAGTGTGTTATTTGTGTTTGATGCCATGGTAATCTACAACAAAAATATGCAAAATATAAGTATCATGAATGCATTCATTTAATTAAATATTTATTAAATGATGCTCCCACTATTTTTATCGAATCGACAACCCTCACTATTAATTCGGAAAAATTATCACATAATTTCTCTAGTGGGCCAAGATCCATATTTCACCTTATCTAGAGTTAGCTTTGGCTAATCGCCCAAGATTTGGCTATTTAGGTAGGCAACACTTACCAATTACATCTCATGTAACTTTGGATAGTTGGGTGAACAACACTTGTTCTAATTCATCTCATGAATGGAAGCCCAACTTTATGCCTCTAAATTCCCAATCCTATTGAGGAAATCTAGTTAAGTCAACCCAATTTATAGCCTTTGGATATCACTATTATCCCATCGCGTCTTACTAAGATAGATATGATATTTTGCTTTGGCAAACATAACAAAATCGATTCTAGTCTTGACGAGTGCTATTCATTGGTAGGCATCTATTATTGACTTAATTTAATTTGAGGGATTTTCTTAGTTTATTGAATAAGATCTCACCAATTTTACTTTTTCTAAAATTATCATATGATTTTCATATCATAAACGTACAAAATAAACCATGCATCTCATGCAATTAAGCAATAAAATAAACGTGACATAGTTATAGCCCAAACTAAATGGATTTCCCAAGCCAATGAGAAACCCTAAGGGTTAACCTAAGGGTAATAGCATCTTCTCCAAGTGCCTCTTTGGTCATCCTTTGCATGGTTGTCAGCTCCATTAGTGTTGATCACCATCAACTCATACTTAGCTAAATTCTAACCCTATACTACATTACAATTACATAGTTAAGAGAAACCTCGAGTTACATTCGAGGGGAGTAAGATGAGAAAAGAATGTACAACTAGAATTTCAAGAATAAGGCACGACACGCAGGTCGTATTTATTAAAATTTACAACCACCAAAATACAATCATATTGGGCTAGGGCTATAACTATGCACCATGCTCAAACAACAACCACCGTGTTTATACAAACAAGTGTAATGCAATTTCAACTTTTAATTTTATTAATGAGGCACATTTGAAAAGAATTATGACCCGACTGCGGGGTTCCCAGGGGCGGCAATCCCGCTGGCCGGTCAACGGGCGGGGTCAAGGGGCAGCGCCCCTTGCGGGGGTTTAGGGTGGAGCTCCCGAAAAAAAAAAGGTCAACAGTATTGACATTGCCAACGCCCCTTATCCGGAAGTGTCCTAATCTTATCAGGATGTTCCAGCCAGTATCTCATACTGACTTTAATTTTAGTCACATTAGAACACTTTCGACATTATTCTGTTTCTTCCATAACGTTTATGCAGAACAGAAACCGCCATTAATAATTCGCATCACAGATTATATCTCACATATAAGTTAAATCGAAATTGATATATATCATATATATAATTTCAACAATTCGATTTCTAGCCTCTGAATATATCATATACATTCTAATCCGTATTAATCTCATTAAAACGATTGCATGTAATCATAAACAGAAAGTAACCAGAGATCATGCTATTATCAAAACAAATCAGGGACTCCGAATCTGGCTCGGATACCAGTGAAGGAAACCGAAACAAACATGCAGCGGAATTTAAATCATTCGGCCTCCACCAGGATCGATTCGGAGAGTTGCCTGATTAGGGTTTCGAGATTTTACCTAACGTTTTCTCTGATTTCTGTCGTTGGTCGAGTCACAAGCAACAACCTTTCGTTCCTGCCTCTATGGTATCCACACGAACGGATCTCACGACTCTTGAACGTCTCACGATCAGAAGCCTTAAAGAGCGTTTTTGATTCTTATAATCGATTTGCTAGCTTCGATTAAAAGAATACCTTTTCTGTTTTTATTTTTGTGCAGCTCTGTTTTAGAAAAACATCCTTTTATAGGCAGTAAATTTTACCCTAAAATTTACTGCCAAACAGAACTCTAATCCTACTTAGAATAAGATTAGCTATATCCTTAATCCAATTCAGAATAGGATTAGATATATCCTTAATCCAATTCAGAATAGGATTAATTAAGCTCCTCATTGATCCGTTCTAAGTGTGCGACCCAATAGGTTCTCAAAACAATGGCAATGACAAAATTGTCACAGGTAATGAGCGGTATCTAGCAACACATCATTGCTACCCATGTAACGAGAATGTCAATGACTCGACATAACCTTACTCGTGATAGATGTTACCGTGTAGTCTAATCCCTTTATCCTTTGATGTCTTGATTAGACACAAGTCATGGAATGTGTCACACTTGTATAGTCTAATCAGCGTTTCTTGATTCCTGAGTAGACTAATTAAACAAATAAAATCAATATCTCATATTGACTTATTCGAGCACGGCCATGCATTTCTTAGTCTCACTCTATCAAAGGGCCCAAGACATCACTCTTGTTATATAAGAGGGATAAATCCTATCTTGATCATTCAACATCCCTCTACATAGATCAAGGCATACCCAATTACTACCTTTATAGTCCATCCTGTTACGAATGGCATCTAGCAGCATTAAAGTATGCAATTCTCTATGTTGGGATCTCTGATGATCACAAGTCAAAGGATCATATACACCATCATCACTATGAGAATCTCTTATGACACTCATATAACAATCCATGTAGCGTTCTCATGGAGGGTCGATCCAGTACATAGTTCTCTAACATGTACCTATGTGATGACTTGATATCCTATATCCATGACAATGGTCATCAGTCAACCACATACTAGTCTTATCGTACATTGTTATCCTTGTTCACAATAATACTTGACTAGGGATATTTTAAGAATAGTGTGTTATTACTATTCTAAGGACATTATCATATAAGATTACATTACGCAGTTATAAGACAAATATAATAATGAGCTATAATAAATAAAATGCCATGATACATAAAAAAATGCCAAAGTCAATCATCTAATGAATGGTTCTAAGGGCATAATCCAACAGTTACAAGGTAATGATCTTTAGGAACAACTGTAAATATATATATTTGAAATTCCTAAGATGGCTAAATAACACAAGTTTGCTTTGATGTAGGAGAAATTTCAATGAGATAAATGATATTTAATCTCCCAAATTAAAGGCTAAAGAAAGGAAATCAAAAAGATACTAGAAAGTTCAAGGTGTGCAAGTGTGTTGGCACCAACACTTGTGTGGTACACATTAGGTAAGGGAATATATGTCAAATACCTGTTAGTCCTCTGTGTTTAAGTATGTATAAGTTAATGTTATTTAACATTCATGGGTTTAAATGCATTTTTTCAAATTTCAAAATATGTTGGATTGAGCTGAAAGTGTATAATGTTTGAGATTTGGATTTGTATTGGATTGGTGTATAAAATATGCTACTTGATGGAGTTTTCTATAAGTTATTTGGTAGTTGTTATGGCGCTAGGTAGTGTTCTACCTATGCCGTCATAATGCCAAAACTTTGTTAGAAATCGTTAAGTGGATTTCGTGGTATTAGTTTAGATTTATATAATGCATTTAAAACCTCATACACTTTAAGCATCATTACTTGTCATCGAGATAATGGTTTCTAAACATGATTTTGCACGATTTCATGCTTTCAATACTCAAAACATGTTGTGAAAGCTATCTTTGTATGGGTTTTGACATATGAGACATGGGGCGCTGCGTGATACTTATGTGGCATTTATCATCCCTGTGTGGCACTCTATGCTTTTGTGGCACTTAACTTGCCTGTGTAGCATTTAGTAAGCCTGTGTGGCATTTATTAAGCTTGTGTGGCATTGAGGCACCGTATATGTAATTGAGTCGTGGATCTCGCCTATGTGGCAATGGGTAGTGGTAATTACGTATATTGTCCAACAACTAGTCGTGACATATACCTTAGCTACTAGATGATCACTGGTGCTGGGATGATTCATGATTATGGATAAAGCCCTGGTATGTGATTGTGACCATTGTTAGCTACAGTGGATGCTTTCGTAGAAAGCTTATTGGTTATATTTCCAAAGATCCCGGTTACGTTACCAAATCTCAGCAATGGATGCCTGTCTCTTGAAAATACTTTTGAATGTGTATCTTGATACTGTTACAAAAACAAATGAATGTATTATTTTCTAATTCTACTGTATTTTGATTTTATAAATGTGTGAGCCCTAATATGTTTGGGACTATTCAGTATAAATGTTTTATAGCTAATAAACAATAGTATACTGACTTCGCACTATTTTCAATAAAACGTGTTGAAACATGACTTTTTACGCATTTGTTCAGTCATAAACATGCATTCAGCATAGTAGAAGCCTAGCATCACTTAGTATATATTTTCTTACTAGGCTTTAGCTTACCCCTCCTCTTCCACCTCATGATTACTTCCAGTACGCTCGGCACGAGTGTGGTGCACCAAGAGCTTTTGTACATGCTACACTGAGTTATATTTTTAGATTGAGGTATAATCCTCTTGTTCTTTTGTTTATATTCTAGACTAAGTTCTTTTGTGTACACAGTGTATAGGATTTGGGATATAAGTACTAGGAGAATATCGAGTCTGTAAACAAACTGTGCCTTGTGATTGAGTTGTAATCTCGATATATTAAATTGATGGATATAACATGTTTTAGATGTTATATTGAGATTGGAATTTCCACAAGTTGAAATAATGATGTATTGTGTATGGGGATGGATAATAGCCCAAAGTAGGGGTGGAATTTTCAGTTTCATTTTTGACACATATTATGAGGAGACTTTAATGTGACCTTAGACAACTAGTCTTAAACAATAAACGAGTAGAAATCTACTTGTTAGGTGTTAGCTACACTAAGCGAGTGACAAACATAATAAGTAAAGGAAAAAGTTAGCTCAAAAATCCCAACTTCCGAGGGCGTTCAACTATATACTGTTAGTGTATCATATATAAACTCTTTAAACTTTGATCATTAAGGAAGTATCATCCTATAGTTGACTGATAGTATTAAAGCTATACACCGTTAGTGCATCTTATATAAACTCATTGTTATATGGGTTTATATATATATGATATACTAATAGTGTATAATCTCTATACATATCAATGTATCAAAGGTTGACACCTCATCAATAAGTAAATTAAAAAAAATGCCAAGCTCTTAAAAATAAATACAAATAATTTTTTTTAATTTACTCATAAGGGCTTATTGATGAAGTATCAACTTTTTATACATTGACATGTATATAGACCATACACTGTCAGTGTATCATATGTAAATCCTTATTATATTCTCACCTAAATGTTTATGCTCCAAGTGATGCAATGGAAAAAATAGAGTTTTTGTCCCTATCCTGAATCCATTTCATTCTAGCTTTCTGTCTCCATCGTTAAGCATGCCTATATTCCAAGATCTTAACCTAAACTTATGGTTATAGACTAACTTCTTTACTCACCCTAGTAATTTATGATATGGGAACTTTTGCCTATTTGACACAGCATCCAGGCATTAATGTGGTGCGTCACTTCCAAGCGACAACCTAGCAACCGTACATACTTTTCACTACATTCAGGCTTCAGTGTAGTACATCGCTGAGTAAGGATGCCCCAACGAGGTTCTGATATTAGTTCATTTCGTGAAATTGAACTAGTTTTTATATTTGATTGTCCAAATCTATCACTACCCTCCTCCTTTATCCAAACTTGGGATTGGTTTTATTTCACTCAACACAGGCGGAGTTCTCGCCTAAATACTATTAATTTAAAAAAATATAAAAATATTAAAACACATAATAAATAAGTATAACAAAAAAGTTCTAATAAAAACAAAAAGACTACAATAAACGTGAAAATTTTAAATTAAAGTCTAAAAGAGAATACAAGTTCAAATTAAATTGCACAAAAAGATAAAAAAATTAAAAAATGTTTTAGTAAAAATAATAAAAAAATATAATTATCAGATTAGAACAAGCCAAACTTAGACTTACAATAGTGAAATCAAGCTCGACCGTTTTATTAGTTTTCAATTTCAAAGCTCAAGCCCATTTTATGGACTTAATATTTTGTCTAAACATACCCAAAGATTGAATGAGCCTTTGAGCTTGAAAAGATAACTTTATCCTTGAACAAGTCTACTCTAGAGCCAATAGGTGTTACGATCGGATTGTTCCAAAAAAATGAATTACTTAATTGTATGTACCTTCCCAAGCCCTTCAGGTTCAAGCTGGGCTTGTGAAGTTTGATGGGCCTCCATTCCTATACAAACTTGATGGGTGAAAAGAAACTTGCAAAGTGAAGTTTCTCAAGACTAGTTGGCAGCTACCTGCTAGTCAAAGTTATGGTAGTCAATTTTTGATGAGAAATTTAGGGGCATATAATTGTAAAAGTTTGAGATCTAAGTTTGAAACTTATATGCCAGCAAGGTGTTGAAAAGAGATAAGGGGAAGTTATCCTTTTTCTTCTTGGTACAAATAAGGGAAAATCATCTCCTGCATTTAGCCAGTTCTATGACTGGTGGATTGTGAACATTAAATGTGTTGAGGACTGATTGCTAAATAATCACACACACAAAAAAAGCAGTCGTTGATATTTTCATGACTGTTAGATATGGCAGAGGTACCATAAACCAACCAGTCCATACAAGGAACTGAGTCACCGCGTTCCAAATGGCTATGTTTGTCAACCATTGAATCAGCTAACCAACCAACGGGGCGAAAACAAAAGGGAAGGAGCAAGAATCTAGGGTGGCAGCTGAAGGAAGAAAGAATTTCCCAAAATCTTTTTAATGGAATCATACGCTAAAGCCTGATAAATTTTCGAAGTTTTAATCTTTTTGGTGCCTGTAGTTGTTGGTATATGACAACTGTTATCCTGCTTTCTAGATTTTGACCGGTGAAGGCATTCCGTAACATTCTACGAAGATATTCTTTCTTTTTTCTATCAAGTCGTCTGTCAGGGTGGGTTGCGGTAGCTATATATTCATTGGCAAATACCAGATTCATCATTTAAGTTTTACTGGCTGAACTTGCCTTTTTTTGAAGGGTTTTTGTACTTTCATTTTTCATTAATGAATTTGGAGCTTTTTCCTGGTAACTTTTACCTTCGGGGTCAAATATCAGAAAGTTTACAGCACATATTTTTCACTTTCTTGGCATTGCATTATGCCATTATTGCATGTTAATTTGTTTGCTCATCCTTGTTTTGCGGCAATATTTTTTCTGTGATATTGCTCTGGGGCAGCCAAGTTCATTGACCATTAAATGTACATGCACCAAGGAAAACCAAAAGAGACTGCATATTGTAAAGCTTTACATTATTTTCAATTCCCTCCAAATATTATATTAATAGTTTAATGTATTATCTTAATATAATTTATCTGATAATATTCTTGCTGTATCTTGAAGATGGAACGTCCAAAATTCAACTTATAAAATCTGTGATGTATAAGCTTAACTCATATTTATAAATAAAGCTTCTACATCGAAATTAAATGGATAATACCCCGCACTTGTCCTTGCTTTTTAAAATCATATACCCTCTTTCTATTTGTTCTATAAATATCAATTATCAAAATTGAAAAATTTTGACTACCTAAAAGTTAACAAAAACATTATATTTATGAGACGGAAAGAGTATTTATTGCTATATTTAGATTCTGAATAATACTAATAATGTGTTATTAAATATTTACAATTAAAATATTTATATTTCAATGATCAGAACATTCATATTTTGACAAACCTATACTTTTGGATGATTTAATCGATAGCAAGGTTTTAATGCATTTATCTTTGTTCTAAATCACTGAAAAGAAACTTATTAAATTTTAATTGCTAACATACTAAGTTTTATTTTTATCATGGGAAGGGGAACTTAAGCATTGTGCTAGCAGCTTCTAAACTTCACAGAGGTCAGCTCATGTTTATTAATATGGTTAATCAAAGTGGTCTTTCGTTATAATGGTCTAAAACAGAACAACTCATTAAGGGTCAATGTTAGCACGTGACACTCGATCTAGGATCGTATGAATACAAGTTCTTATGCCATGCTGTATTGACCCATAAGTTTTTTTATAAATGTATTCAATTTGTTAATAATTTAGTTGTATTCATATTGTTAATTTTTATTTTATGATAAAACTATCTTTGTTTTTGATATTTTATTGGTAATTTATAAAAATAATATTATATTAAATAAATCTAATTGTGAAATATTTAAATTATTTATACATAAATTTATAATTCTTTCATTTTAAATAAAAAATGTATGATATACAACTTTTTATATATATATATATATATATATATATATATATATATATATAAACTTTTTATAGAACTACAGTACTAATAAAAACTCATAAAACATTAATTAATAAGATAAAAAATTGCCACTTGATTTAATTGTAATAAAAATATCTAAGATATTTTTGTAGGGTAAAAAAATTTGAAATTGTGACAACCGATAATTTTTCACTTTTGAAATTAAGAATTATGAAAATTTAATTCGAGTTAATAGACAAGCTAGAGTAAATAAATAAATTTATTTATGGATTGGAATATTTTGAATTATGGTGCATGATTAAATGGTGTATTAAAGATTTAAAATTTGGGAATTAATTTTGGGTATTAAGGAATTTAAAATTAAAGAAATATATATAAATCAAGAAGCGCACACACACACACACACACATATATATATAAATGTGTGTATATATATGTGTGTGTGTATACACACACAATAAAGGTTATACAATAAAATAAAATAAATAATAATATATAATAATTATAAGGACTATATATGTTTACATATATAAATATATAATATATATTTGAAAAAAGGGGGATTTCCGGCAAGCTTCCAAGGGAAGATTGCCATGCCACATTTTGTCTGCTTGTGCGAACTTAAAAAAAGAAAAGAAAAGAAAAGAAAAGAAAAGAAAAGAAGCAAAAGAACCCTATCATGAGGGAAAGAGAGATGTCGGCCGAGAAAGAGAAGAAGAGGTAAGGCTTGCCGGAAATGAAAAGAAAAAAGGAAAAGGAGGAGAAACCAAGCTGATCCAGTCAGCTACTGCAGGAAATCTCGGTTGGGGGTGGAATAGAGGAGAAGAAGGTAGAGGCTACTGTTCTTGTTGGTTAGGTCTTGTGCCGAGAAAGAGAGAGACAGAAGGAAGAAGAAAGGGGAGAAAAAGAAAAGTATTATTGTGCCAAGAAGGAGAGCTGCTATAAGAAGTTGGGACTTTGGGTCCCAGGTGCTGTTTATAAAGGCTATATAGGCGAGGCGAAACAGGGCAACGGATGCAGGGGAGGTTGAAAGGCTGGATTCTTTTGAGTGCCAAAGAGAGTAGGAGTTTGGTTTCTTGGTGCCGGAGAGCAAGGTAGATGCAGGGGATATTGGGCTGAAGAGAGCAAGATTGAGTCAAGGAGTTTAGGGCTGTTTTTGGAAGGTCATGAGAGTGTTGCATTCACATAATGCTTGCAACATCACTTGTGTTTTAGTATTCATATTTTAGTGCATTGGCCTGAGACATTGCATGACATGAACATGAGATTTTGGAACCGCTCTTCAGTTTAAAAGCATAGATTGGAAACCTTGACTTATTTGAGTAATTGAACCTATTGAAAGTTAGCTTTGAATTTGAAATAGCATACGACATAATTGCATATGCATAAATGATTTTGAAAGAAAGCTTAATTTAGCTTATATGGTTCTTTTTAAAACTTGTGGATTTTAAACTATTAAACTACAGAACTAGTGAACTTCTAATTTCAAAGATTATGGCAATATGATAGTATCAATATAATACTAATGGATCGCCTGAATGGGTGATTAGTGGCTTGTCCAACAATAATCATGGATAGGTTTCGGTTCACACCTAAGCAGTGGAATTGGAGACTAGTGGATCTATGGCCATAGGTAGCACCCTTTTCAAGGACAAATAGCCTACTAATAGTTGCAATGGGATAAGTCTTTATTGTTAAAGTGGAAAGTGTGCCTAATCTCAGTACTTACTACTATTTTATCGAATCATTATTTTATTGCTTTAGTGAACCTTGAGTCGGGCTATATAAGCTTTGGACTTAAGCAATGAAATGGTTATTGACTAGTGAAAGATTTATCGAATAGTGAAATGTTTATTGAACAGTAAAATGATTATCGAACCATGCATAGTATTTTAAATATGATATTGTTTTATCGTGCATGAATGTATTTTATTTACCAGTGGCATAGTATCAATCTTATACATGACATGTTTTGATACTACATTGGTTCTAAACATGGTTGATTCTACTTGGGACATGATTTTTTAATGATCTAATTTTGAAATCATGAGTGAAACATGTTCATGCATAGTGAACCTTGAGCTTAGGCATAGCATAGGCCTTGGTATGTGTTTTGGAAACTCTATATTGCATCGATGATTTATGAGGTGATTTTTTTCATCCTGTTTGAGCATGTGGATTGTAGTGTGAAGGGATTTTATAAATTTCATGCTTTTACTCATTTTGTGTACTTTACACTTACTACATGATAGACTAAATTCGTTATGTGTAGGCTGCATAGGCTGTGATATTGGGATAAAGAATGATATTGTGGATTGATATTTGATCGAATGTTATCTATTGTGGATTTATATTGGATAAACGATGTATATTAACGATGATATTGGGTTGTATGAGATGGTGTAGTTGCATTGATGACAAGTGTCGGGGACGAGGATAATGAGGTACTTCAAAGTACCTTTCTATCGATAACCCAAACCCTAATCCACCAAGAGTACTTAGGAAATGATCTTGTTCCAATTATGAGATGTTATCGATTGAAATGGTAGATTATAATGGCAAACTTGTAGGTTTATGCATTGCATTTAGAACAATATAATTTTACTTCTACACTTATATAAATGACTTACTGAGCTCTCACTCATTAAAATCTATTCTAACCCTTTTTAGATTCAGCACAGAGTTGGGGGAAGTATTTCAGAGCTATTCGAAATCCGTTAAGGTCTGAAATATTGTCCCAACTCTTCGAGAAGATTCTTTTGACTAATTTGGTACGGAAATATTCCTTTTATATGTATGGTCACTTTCAAGCTATTTTTGATTTCAGCACTATAGGATGGGATGTATACTAAACAAATGAAATATCATTGTTTTATTTTGACGTCTTCCAATATGTAATTATATTCTCCTTGTTGGGTCCGATGGATATGATATGAAATTGAAAACTACTTGTGGATATTAGGACTGCTGATACAATCTCTGTTTGATGTGTTTGTGAACTGAGAAAATGATTGTTGGGATTGGGAAATATGAAATGATTGTATTTTTCAGGTGGTTTGAATTGGGGAAAACTCTTACTTTAAAAAGGGATATTTTCAATTTGTTTTCTAAACAAGAAAGTATTGAGAGTTAGAAATGGTTATTACTTGCCTTAAAGGTTTAAATATTCAACAATGGATTAAAGTTTATGTCATTAAGGTTGGAGCATAATGAAAAGATTAGTATCACTTAGTGACTACACTAACACCGAATATAAATCATAAATCGAAAAGAAAAATTGAGTTTGTAAATTTTGTAACATAGTTAATGTGTAAAATCGCAAGTGTACATCATGGTCTTGGGTCGTGACAGATTTAATGGTATCATAATAGAATTTGTCTAATACGTGTCAATGTAGATTAGTTATAATTGTCTACATCCCATAGTACTGTCAATACCTGAATGTAAAGTGCTCAATAAGTGCATGAAGTTGTTCTAAATGCATTTGTTTGTGTTATTGGATACAAAAAATAGAAAAAAAATGAAGGAGTCTAGGTATAGAGATAGGCCAGGAAAGCCGGCTCAGAGGTAAACAATCCTACCTCCGACTCCATCACCTCCATCGCCACCATATTTGACCCCTCTACCTGCAAATAGTTTAAAGGCAAGGATGGCCAAGATAAAGCAAAATCAGAAAGTTATGACTGCTTTATTCCAGTAATTGGTGGCTAACTAAGCTAGTGCACATTAGGCTTCACTGCCACCTCTTTCACCTCCAATGCCACCACCTCCACCACCTCGACAACAGGCGTCACCTTTGCCACCTCTTGCAATACCAAAGGCTACACCTTTGCCAATTGTCCCTCAGACAGCTATGCCTCAACCAGTGTGAAATCCTCAATTTCATGTAATTTCCTCATGTTTGTAAAGTATTCCAGCTTAAAGGAATTAAATAAATATGAGAATTATGAAGTATGAATGATGTATGGAACATGGAAGAAATAATGAAATGGATAGTCAAATAGTCAAAGAAGAAATTCTGATATTGTAAGAATGATTGAAATATGAGCAAAGATTTAATGTCAGATTTTAACGTGATTAAATGATATATGTGGCATATAAATGAATGGAAGGATAATTAAATAGTCAAAGGAGTCAATGGCTGAATTGATTAAAGAGATAGGGAAGCATTAAATGAAATGGCATGAGTCATCATCTTCAGCCATCACCAAAGTTGGCAGCCCCTTTTCAGCCCCTCTCTCGTTCCTTCAATTTCTCTAAGTTTCCTCCTATGGTCACCTTGACAAACCACCACTTCCTGTTATCCAATCATTAAGCTCCCTTCACGAAAATCGATCCTCATCATTAGCTCTACTCATGCCTGTAATATGAAAGGCTGAAACAAAGTCTTTGAGGAGATCTAAATCGCTGAAATTTTGGTGACTAACCAAGGTAAGAGAGAAAGTTGATTTACTTACTTCTATCCATGGTTTGGAGTCTTATTGAGTTGGTACAACATGTTTATGATGGTTTCTTAAAGGTTACACTATGATGATGTTACAGCTTTGATGAAGTAAAAGGCTAAGGTTGATGCAACCAAGCTCGAGGATTCTTGGCAATCGAGGTAAGGAATTTATGCAACATACGTAGGGTGACTATGTCCGCATGATTTTAATGGTTTTGGAATGAAGTACCAGCTAATTTAAGTAAAGGAAAAGTAAATTTCGGGGTTTTACTCCTAGTTACCAAAATGCTAGGAGCAGTTGACTGCCTAGAGACAACCAAAGCATAGATTTTCGAAAACCGAGACAAAATAGTCGACTATTATTTTCCAGAAAGCATTCTGTTTCAAACCGGTCGACTGCTATTTACTCAAAAAGCATTCTGTTTCAAAACCAGCCGAGTGCCTATGAAACCAGTCGATTGCCCTATTTCCAGAAGCATTCTGTTTCAAAACCAGTCGACTGCTATATGGACCAGTCGACTGCTATATGGACCAGTCAACTGCCCCATGTGTTTTTAGAATTTCAAAATATCAGAATTTATAAAAGAAAATAATTTCGATAAATGAAAATATGCAATAGCAGCCGATTGCCCTGTGAAGCCAATCGACTGCCCCTTTGAAAAAGAGGTTTTAAAGCTTATTTGAAGAAAAGTATGATTGGCACTATAAAAAGCCATATGACAAATGTTTTGAGACTATAAAGTAATTAATGATTATGCACTTCTGTATATGTTCATGGCTGAAGAGCTCTAGTCCAGCTCTTAGTGCTACAGATGTCACCTGACTAGTGTTCACTGTAGCTACCGACACTTGGCCATTTGTCTCTATTATATAATTGGCTATGGGAGGATTCCTGGCCCTTACGGGGGTACGCCACCTGTTATTCAGTGCATAATTCCGTTAAAATGCAAAATAGTCTCCCTGTTATTTGAAAGATATATGATGTATGTTTTGAAGAAAGATATATAATGTATGTTTTGAAGAAAGTATATGATGTATGTTTTGGAAAAAGTATATGATGTATGTTTGCATATGCTATTTAAAGAAGTATATGATTTACTTGATTTACACGCATATGTTATTATGAAGAACTTGTATATGTATTTGATGAAAATATACGAATATGCTTTATAATGATTTTACATGACATTATACAGCCAAGCAGGAAAACTGCATATAGAGGCATAGTACGCTCTTTTAAATATATTTCTTACTGAGCGTAAACTCACCCTTTTACTAACATTTTTCATACAGATTACTTGAAGTAAATTTCGCTCCAGATAGAGGAGCTTGCTTTTGAGACCCTATAGTATACCTTCGAGGCACGCTTTCCTATAATTCCTGTAGGTATACTTATTTGTTTTGTAATTTAGCTATTGTACAGTACAATACTACAGTACATTGATGTATATAAGAGTTCAGGGATTTAGGTTAAGTAAGATGTGTAAGATCCTATGGTAAGAAATTATATGTATATATATCATTATTATGTTTTATTTGAAATCAAATCTTTATGATGAACATTGACGGATGAGTCTAATCAAGTATAAGTGAAAGAAAAGGTTATATGTGAATGTGTAGTGACTGGAATGTCTCAACCAGCCATGCCTAAGCTTGGAAATCAGGTGGATCGAAAAATAACACTCCTCAGACAATTCCAGAAGATGAATCCACCACAATTTAAGGGAGAGAAGGATCCGATGAAAGAAGAGGAATGGATTGAGGATATAGAGTTCCTCTTCAAATATATAGGGTGTAGTACTACTGAAAAGGTTGCTTAAGCTGTGTACATGATGAGAGGCAAGGCACAGAGATGGTGGAAGACCACAAAACTGTTCTTGTTGGCCAAAGATTCAATGATTACATGGGAAAGATTTGTGGAGGCCTTCATGAACTACTATATTTCCATAGCTGTTAGACGACAAAAGAAGAAAGAGTTTCTTGAGCTTACTCAGGGGTCTATGAAGGTTGATGAGTATGAGACTTATTCGACTGCCTTAGTTAAGTATGCCACAATTATGCTAATAATGATGAGAAGAAGGCAGAGAAGTTTGCTTCAGGATTGAGGTCCAATAGTCGAGGCAGGGTCATTCCCTTTGAGCTCATAGAATATACAACTGTTGTCAAGAAGGCTTAGATTGTTGAGTAAGAGCTAGAGATGACTCAGGTAGAGTATGAGGCTAGGAAGCAAACTAAAGCCAAGTAGTCCACTGAAAAGAAAATAGAGAGAAAGAAGCTTGATCAGAATAAGTCTCAAGATAGAGTTTAAAATAAGAGGCAGAAGACAATGGTACCTCGCATACAAGCTGCTAAGCCTAAGACAAATCAGACGCGTCTTAGATGTGGTAGAAATCATGGTACTAGGCCTTGCTATTGGGACACTAGAGCCTTCTTTAAATGTAGAAAAAGAAGGCATATGATCAAAGATTGTCTAGTATTGAGAGCTACTAAGGGACAGTCAGAGAGAAGGGGTATAGAAAAGCAAAAACCAATAGATAAGGGCAAAGGACTAGTAGCTCAAGGCAAGGTATTCGCTTGAAATCATAGGGCAACAGATACATCTGCTTCAAACAATTAAGGATAAGTCTTCAACTTATAATTTTGAGGTTCTTGTACTTATCGATATGGCTCTATGTATTCATGCATGTCATTCTTACTTCCTAGGAAAGTTAAGCTTAAAACCTGAATTTTCAGAACATCTTTTGCATGTGAATATTGCCCTAAAGGAATTAATAATAATAAATATAATGTTTAAATGTTTGTCAAGAGAAAGTGTGAGATACGATGCCCAAGATCATCCTATCAAGAAAATTAATCTTAGCTTGGTATAATAATTTTCAATTTGTAAGACAATGGATATCAAAATTGTAGAATATGACTGAACCCCTGTCACAGAGTGATCGAATAGTTGATTTGTGAGGTTAATATAAAGTAGATATGATCTTTTGAAGGAGTAATGATATATGAATTAGATCTTGAGAATTATTCAAGTATGGAGAAGATGATAAGAAAAAAAATATCCTCTCATGTTTAAGTAGCTTGGAGCAATTTGAAAGACCAAATTTCTTAAGGTGGGAAATATGTGACAACTAAGAATTTTTCACTTTTGGAATTAGGAATTATGGAAATTTAATTTTGACTTAATAGACAAACTAGAGTAAATAAATAAATTTATTTATGGATTGGAATATTTTGAATTACGGTACATGATTAAATGGTGTGTTGGAGATTTAAAATTTGGGAATTAATTTTAGGTATTAAGGAATTTAAAATTAAAGAAATATATATAAATCAAGAAGTGCATATATATATATATATATGTATGTATGTATGTATGTATGTATGTATGTATGTATGTATGTATGTATGTATGTATGTATGTATGTATAAATGTGTGTATGTGTGTGTGTATACACATATATAATAGAGATTATCGAACAAAATAAAATAAAATAATAAATAAATAAAAAATAAATAATAATATATAATAATTATAAGGGTTATATATGTTTACATATATAAATATATATAATATATTTAAAAAAGGGGGATTTACAACAAGCTTCCAAAGGAAGCTTGTCATACTCCATTTTGTCTGCTAGTGCAGACTTAAAAAAAAAAAGAAAAGAAAATGAAAAGAAACGAAAGAACTCAATTAGGAGAGAAAAAAGGATGCCAATCACGAAAGAGAAGAAGGGGTAAGGCTTGCCAATGGTGAAAAGAAAAGAGGAGAGGGAGTAGAAACAAAGCTGATCTAGTTAGCTACTATAAGAATTATGGAAATTTAATTTTGACTTAATAGACAAACTAGAGTAAATAAATAAATTTATTTATGGATTGGAATATTTTGAATTATGGTACATGATTAAATGGTGTGTTGGAGATTTAAAATTTGGGAATTAATTTTAGGTATTAAGGAATTTAAAATTAAAGAAATATATATAAATCAAGAAGTGCATATATATATATATGTATGTATGTATGTATGTATGTATAAATGTGTGTATGTGTGTGTGTATACACATATATAATAGAGATTATCGAACAAAATAAAATAAAATAATAAATAAATAAAAAATAAATAATAATATATAATAATTATAAGGGTTATATATGTTTACATATATAAATATATATAATATATTTAAAAAAGGGGGATTTACAACAAGCTTCCAAAGGAAGCTTGTCATACTCCATTTTGTCTGCTAGTGCAGACTTAAAAAAAAAAGGAAAGAAAATGAAAAGAAACGAAAGAACTCAATTAGGAGAGAAAAAAGGATGCCAATCACGAAAGAGAAGAAGGGGTAAGGCTTGCCAATGGTGAAAAGAAAAGAGGAGAGGGAGTAGAAACAAAGCTGATCTAGTTAGCTACTATAAGGAATATCAGTTAAGGGTGGAACTGGGGTGGAACCGGGGTGAAAAAGGAAAAGGCAACTGTTCATGTTGGTTGAGGCTTGTGCTGAGAAAGAGAGAGAAAGGAGAAGAAGAAAGGGGAGAAAAAAGGGAGCTATTGTTGTGCCAAGAAGGAGAGTTGCTATAAGAGGTTGGGACTTTGTCTCTTAAGTGCTGTTTACAGAGGTTATACAGGGGAGACAAAATAAGGCAACGGATACAGAGGAGGCTGAAAGGCTGGATTTTTTAAAGTGCTAAATAGAGTAGGAGTTTGAGTTCTTGGTGTCAGAGAGCAGGGTAGATGTAGGGGTTATTGGGGTTGAGGAGAGTAAGATTGAATTAGGGAGTTTAAGGCTGTTTTTGGACACCAAAACAGAGAGGTTTCAGGTGTCGAGCAGGGCTCTAAACAGGGTACTCGGGATTGTTTTGGAGCTATTTAAGCTGGGGTTGAGGAAGGCTAGGTTTAGGTGCTAATAGTTGGGATTCTGGATAAGGCAAAAATATGGTAGAAAACCAGTGTTTTAGGATTATATTAGGCACTAATTCAGGGCTAAACCAAAAGTCTTTTGTAAGGCTAAACAGAAGCTAGAAATGGAGGTTGAAGCAAGTCGTTTGAAGCCTAAACAAGGGCTGATTATGTGAGCTTTAAAAGGCCAGAATAGGCTAGACAAAGTAGGGAAAGAGAGATAAGGAGAGGGAAGTGAAGGGAAAGATATTTTGAGATTTTGGTTAAGTGTTGGGATCGGTAAGAAATATATTTTGGATTGATAAAATTTTAGTTTAATTAGATTTATTTCCCAAAGACCATATTTTGTTTTTATCTTGTAGAAATTCTACCATGGTGTGACTTGTGAAGCTTAGCCAAAGTGACAAAATTGCTCAAGTACTAAACTTGGTAAAATTAGGTAAGTTATTTGTGTAAGGTAGAATTAAAATTATATTGTATTTGGTTAGAGTGAATTTGAGTAATAGAGAATATTTCAATTATATTGTCTACGTTAGAAAGATACGGGGATACAAAGATGTGATGATACAAGCATTTTGGTGATTGAATGAAGATGATTTCAAGTATTAGAAAATAATTCGATTATATTGTCTATGTTAGAATGATTGATTAATATAAATATGTGATGATATAAATATGTTTGTGGTTGAATGAAAATGAGTTTGTGTATTAGAAAATAAATCGATTAGATTGTATATGTCAGAATGATTAATTGATATAAAGATTTGATGCTAGCTATGAGTACGTTTGTGGTTGGGTGAAAATATTTAGTTGGCATAAGTATGTGATAAGGAATATTATGAAAATTTGGATGCTTGAGAATGTGGCTACAGTATGATATTGAAATATCGATATGATATAGATAAAGTGTTAAGAATCGATAATAGAATATTGTGTGAGAATAAGAATGGAAAAATTATGGATATGAGTGATTACATGATAGTGTAACATTTTGTGACACATTATTTGATAAAATATTGATAAATTAATGTTCAACTATTGATAAAATAGTGTGAAATATATGGAATGGGGATATGATGAATGGTCCATCTCAATAGTGTGATTGAGACAACAAGAATAGGAAAGTAAGCTTGTGATGCCTTCTAGACATTTGATAGAACATACATCTACGTAAAAGTATACTTGTACATGTGTATATTAAATAGGTGCGAGTTGGGATTATTACAATGTCGAAAGGTGATTTAAATGTTTGAAATATTGTTAAGAGATAGTCAAGCGATATGTAAATGGTGATTATGGGCTATGATAATGTAAAGTTTGAGCACAAACCATAGTAATGTGAACTAAGAGAAATAGATAAGTGAGTTTGTTGTCTTATGGCAATTGTCAGAAGTAAAAATACATAGTTGATACGTTATGAACGGATGAATTATGATAATGAAGTTAGAGATTTGAAATTAAATGGTAATGGATCCTTGTGGTTATTGTTGGAAACATATTTAAGCATATATAGATATATTTATGTATATGTATGTATGTATATGTGTGTGCGTGTGTATGAATATTGTGTGATCTTATTATCTACTGAATGCTTAGTAGCCCAAATGGTGCATTTAACAATTTGATATAATACGTTATGCCTTGATGAGATTTGAGATAGCAAAATAATAGTAATTTTTGAAATAATGCCTAGTACTATACTTGTAATTCAAATTAGAAAGTTATGAGAGTGTTGTATTGACATAACGCTTGTAGGCCACATCACTTGTGTTTTAGTACTCATATTTTATTGCATTGGCCTAAGGCATTGCATGACATGAACGTGAGATTTTGGAACTGCGCTTTGGTTTAAATGCATAGATTAGAAACCTTGACTTATTTGCGTAAGTTAACCTACTGAAATTCAGCTTTGAATTTGAAATATCATATGGCATAATTGCATGTGCATAAATGATTTTGAAAGAGAGCTTAATATAGCTTATATGGTTCTTTTTAGAACATGTGGATCTTGAACTATTAAACTACAAAACCAGTGAACTTTTAATTTTAGAGATTATGGCAATATGTTAGTATCAATATAACACCAATCGATTGCCTAAATGGGTGATTAGTGGCTAGTCCAACAATAATCATGGACAGGTTCCGGTTCATACTTGATCAGTGAAACTAGAGACTAGTGGATCTATGGCCATAAGTAGTGAATTTTTAGGGATGAGTGGCCCACTAACAGCTGCAATAGATAAGTCTTTATTGTAAGAGTGGAAAATGTGCCTAATCTTAGTACTACTACTGTTTTATTGAATCATTGTTTTATTGAATAAGTGAACCTTGAGTTGGGCTATAACTTATGGACTTGAGCAGTGAAATAGTTATCGAACAATGAAAGATTTATCGAACAATAAAAGATTTATCGAACTATGTATAGTATTTTAAATATGACATTGTTTTATCCTGCATGAATGTATTTTATTTACCAGTGGTATAGTATCAATCTTATACATGACATGTTTTGATACTGCATTGGTTCTAAACATGGTTGATACTACTTGGGACATGATTTTTTAATGATCTGATTTTGAAATCATGAGTGAAACACGTTCATGCATATTGAACCTTAAGCTTAAGCATAGCCTATGCATTGGCATGTGTTTTGGAAACTCTATATATCACACCGATAATTTATGAGGTGATTTTTTCATACTGTTTGAGCACGTGGAATGTAGTATGAAGGGATTTTATAACTTTCATGCTTTACTCTTTCAGTGTACTGTATACTCACTACATGATAGATTGAATTCGTTATGTGTAGGCTGCATAGATTATGACATTGGGATAGAAAATGATATTTGATCGAAAGTTATCTATTGTGGATTTTTATTGGATAAATGATGTATATTAAGGATTGATATTGGGCTGTATGAGATGTTGTACTTGCATTATTGACAAGTGCTGAGGACAAGGATAATGAGGTACTTCAAAGTACCTTTTTATCGATAACCCAAACCCTAATCTACCAAGAGTCCTTAAGACACGATCTTGTTCCAATTATGAGATGTTATCGATTGAAATGGTAAATTATGATGGCAAACTTATAAGTTCATGCATTGTATTTAGAATAATATAATTCTATTTCTGCTCTTATATACATGACTTACTGAGCTCTAACTCATTGAAATCTATTCTAACCCTTTTTAGATTGAGCACAGAGTGGGGGGAAGTATTTCAGATCTATCCAAAATCCGTCCTGAAAATGTTGTCTCAACTATTCAGGAAGATTCTTTTGACTAACTTGGTATGGAAATATTCCTTTTATATGTAAGGTCACTTTTAGGCTGTTTTTGATTTCAGTATTATAGGATGGAATGTAGACTAAACAAATGAAATATCTTTGTTTTATTTTGATGTCTTCCAATATGTAGTTATATTCTCTTTGTTGGGTCTGATGGATATGATATGGAATTGAAAACTAGCTGTAGATATTAGGACTGCTAATACAATCTCTGTTTGATGTGTCGATTTGAATTGAAAAAAATGATTGTTAGGATTGGAAAATATGGAATGATCGTATTTTTTAGGTGGTTTAAATTGGAGAAAACTCCTATTTTAAAGGGGGATATTTGCAATTTATTTTATAAATAAGGAAGTATTGAGAGTTAGAAATGATTATTACTTGCCTTAAAGGTTTAAATATTCAACGATGGATTAAAGTTTAAGTTATTAAGGTTGGAGCATAATGAAAAGGTTAGTATCACTTAGTGACTACACTGACATCGAATATAAATCATAAATCAAAAAAGAAAAATTTAGTTCGTAACTTTTGTAAAAGTGTAAGATCACAAGTATACGTCACAACTTTGGGTCGTGAGAGAAACAAATTAGTGATTACCAAAAGTAAATTAAGATTCCAAGATAGATACAAACTCTATATCTTTATTTAATAAATTCTATTAAGTATCACAGTAGATGTAGGCATTTTAAAAAATATTATGACTATAAATTTTAATATCTTTATTTAGTAGCTAGGTTTATTATATTTTTTGTGTGAATGTAAACGTTTCATTGAAGCACATAAATTATGTATCTTTTTATTATTATTTTTGTTTATCTTGTATATCATTTAAAATATTAAATAAAATAGTATTAAAAATATAAAAAGAATATTTATGGACGTGCTTGCACTACCAAAAAAGTATAAACACAGGAACTAAAACATTCTGTGATGATGCTTTAGGCCAGTTGGAATACTACAAACATAGAGGTAATGTAGGACAAGAAAGAATTGATCCTATCACATCTCGAAGAGCGTGATAGTTTCTATAAAATTCGATAACGTATGCGGAAAATATAGAATTTTGGCTAACCTTTTTCTTTATTTTCTTTTTATTTTAACGATGGTTTGTCGTGTAAGCAGTGTTTATTATAACTATCAGGTAGCTATCCACCAGATATGGGTTTAAAATTTTGAAACCTAAGGTCATAGTCTATTTCACAGTTGAAAATCACTTATAACTTCAATCTATAATCTCGTAACATGACAACCAAGAATTTTCCAAAGATGATAATCAATTTAATACGATATTAGAAGCATGTGATTATTAAGAAATATCAAGGATTATGAGAATTAGGATAATGATGGATTAATTATGAAGAATTATTTGGAGAACGAGTTGTTTGAGTTAAATTTAATTAAAGAAAATTTTAGTATTATATGGATTTAAAAGTTTAATTCTTAAGCATACATGATAAATATATGTTAAGAATAAATAATAGGAATAAATGAAATTAATATATATAACATATTTATATTAATTAAATATATATAAAACAAAGAAGTTCATATATTATGTGTTTATGTATAAATTAAATAAATAAATATATATGAAAAATAGAAATAAATAAATACATATATATAGATAAAGATATATAGAATATAAATATAAATGTTTAAAGAAAAATATAAATATATATAGGTAAGGAAAGATATATATTTTAAGATATAAATATATATTTATATATAAATTATATAAAAAACGAAATCGGGTTTCGCCTGTTGCCATTGTCCTTTGTGTACCCAAATCCCATGATGGGTTTGCTTCAGGCAAAACCCATCTGCATTGTTTTTTCCTAGGGATTAGAGAAAAGAAAAGAGGTTAGAAGGAAATTGAAAGAAAATAAAAAGTAGACAAAGCTGGAGAGATGGTACACGACGCCGCCCGCCTAATCTCTCGTTCCATCGCTGCTTCAATGTTCGCCGACAAAGGTAAATCTAGTTGAGAAGAGAAAATCGAAGTAAGAGCAAGGGAAGGTAGGGGAAATGGTGGAACCCTCGGAAAACAGGGGCCAATGAGGTTGGTTTTTGGCAACTTTAGGTTAGGGCTCTAAAATGAAAGAATGTGGGGAGGAAGAGAGATGGAACGAGCGAGGGAAAAGAAAGAAGGCTACAGCAGTGAATAGGGCCTCAGTAGCTACTAGGATCGTTGGCCTGAACAGGAGCGCACGTACGGGTCTGAGATAGGATGGAATCGTGCAGCTTAGAGCTGAGTTTTAGGTAGTGTTTGAAGTCTGCTCAAGGGCTGTTCTGGCTGGTATTTAGTAGCTAACTTCATGGTTAAAACATCGGAAGACAGGGGAGCAGAGGATGCAAGACTATCGGCCAGAACAAAGCCGAGAACATTGTTTATTTCAGGCTTGTGACCAGAGTTCTTTAGGCTCAAGACAAAGATTGAATTGGTGATGTTGTGTATCAGAATAAGGGGCTCACAGCAGAAGTGGAAAGTAGGGGAAGGCTTCATTGAAGCCGAGAAATGAGTGAAGGGCTGAGCTCTTGATAAGGGAAGAAACAGTGGTGTAATTTAGTTCTTTATGGATAAGGGACTTCACTCTCGAACGTACTGAACTGAAGCAGAAAGTTGGAAGGTATGGAGCCAATCGGGTAAGACCACGAGAGTTATGTTTTGATGCTCAAAACAAAGCATTGAAGGCTGTGATCTGGATTGAATTTAGGGCCACGTTAAGGGGTTGATCTCAGCCTGAACAGAAGCAAGTTAGGTGAGGCCAATTTTTGGTGCTATTAAGAACTGGAGTTAAGGCCAGAAACGGTGGTGATACTGCTTGAAATAGTGCACTGACAGATAATAATGCTGTATGCTTCCACATTTCCTAAACAGAAAAGAGAAGAGCTATAACAGGTATTGCCTTTGGCCTTTGTGGTTGTTTTAGATTGATTTTTAGAGGCTAAAACAAGATGGGTTTGAGACATTAAGGCTGGTGTTTGAAACTGTTTACGTTGCTGTTGAGTGGCTGCTTGGGCGTGGGTTCAAGAGTGGAAACGAGAGCTCCTATTCTTAGCTAAGGCAAGGATACTTTAAGGTGACACAGATAGGTGAAGGAGCTCGAATCGTGATTTGGACAACTCGAGAAAGTAAATTACTAAGCATTGAGGTAAGTAGGTAAAATAAAGTTTGCTAAAATCATCTCGTAGGAGATGATTAAATTTTTATTTATAATTAATTTAACATTTGAATTAAGCGATACAATACTATTGATTTGGGCAATTGTGGTAAGTAAAGGTAAGATTGAAGATACCATTGAACTATAAACTTGGACATTGCTTGGGCTGGATTGAAACCTATGTTGTGGCCAACTAAGTTCGTGTGTTAGGTGAAATGTACTGTCTATGCTAGTTAATATGTGAACATCTCTTGTAAATATATTGTGTAGAAATTAGTCTACTTATTGGATTGTGATAAGACTAGTGAATCATGA
Source organism: Heritiera littoralis (assembly GCA_031772115.1). Lineage (NCBI taxonomy): Eukaryota > Viridiplantae > Streptophyta > Magnoliopsida > Malvales > Malvaceae > Heritiera > Heritiera littoralis. The sequence goes on from JAPDPK010000009.1 coordinate 6,176,087, forward strand.
TTGAGATTGAATGACTAAATTGTAATGAAATGTCTGAATTGTGATTGAGATGAAAATTGTGGAATACAACCTGCATTATTGCGTTTTCTACAGGTTAGGCTAGTTTAAAAGGTAAGCCGTTATGCTACCGAAATTTCTAGTAATTTAAATAGGAATAAGTAAAATTATAAACCTTGCTCATTTTATATGTGAAAAATAAGTGTACATATTCATGTCTTACATTAATTACTCTAGGTAGCCATGCAAAGTGTATAGTGGCATATTATTGATGCATAAACGGTTCATGCATAGCATACTCAATTCACATTTCTTTTAGCAAGAGTTTTATAATATTGGATACTATGCTTTAACCTAAAAATCATAATATTGAATCGATTTTGAAATAATTGACATCCATGCTATTTGAAAACGAAAAATTGTTTCTAATTTGTGTTTTGAAAACCAAGCGCCTACCAAGCAAAATAGACAAGGTCGTCAGACTCAAGATCATGGGAGCCACCTCTAGAGACCTCAAAGGGACTACGTGCTACACAGATAACTTCGAGACTGTGGGAGCCACCTCTAGAGTCGTAAGGGAACTACATGCTACATGGGTACCTCTGAATCTCGACGACACATCCCATTTTGATAACTTTTGATAAGTGTTCCGTTTTGTGAACTATAAGCTTTCGATTTGTGCTTGATTTTCAGCTCCACTTTTAAGTGCAGGCAAACCCATTGACCTTCGGTCACTTTGAGCCTATTGAGCTTGCTCTAGGTTTTATTACTCGTTTATTGAGCTTTGCTCTAAACTATCATTGCTATGTGCCTATCAAGCCTAATGTTCTAGGCAAATCATACTTATCTAGAAAACTAGCAAACAGGTTCCAATGCTTGACAGATCAGCAAGACTAAAGTATTCTATGGCCATAGATACCACAGCATGGGAGCCATTGCTAGAGACCCTAAAGGACCTACTTGCTACACAGATACCTCCGAGACTGTAGGAGCCACCTCTAGAACCCTAAGGGAACTACGTGCTACATGGATATCTCCTGGACTGTGGGAGCCACCTCTAAAGACCCCAAAGGAACTACGTGCTACATAAGTACCTCTGAGACTGTGGGAGCCACCTCTAAAGTCGTAAGGGAACTACGTGCTACACGGTTACGTCTCTGTGATGTTTTATCAATCACCAACTAAGGTGGATATTAAATGTCTATCAATGAATCGAGATAACTACCTAGTCAGTTTTGAAATCATTTTAGTGAATTGAGGCTTATGCCTAAAAGTGACAAGTGATTGATTTGAAATCATTTTCAGTGAATTGAGGCTTTTGCCTAAAAGTGAAAATTAATTAGTTTTGAAATCCGTTTCTAGTACTTTGAGGCACTTCGCCTAACTATATCAATTTTCAATTTTCATAATTCATTTGCTTTAAAAGTGTATAATGCATATGTTTTGAACTAAGTTGTCAAGGCCCCGCCCGTATCACCAAGCCGTTGGCGAGCATCTCCTAGGCACCCTCGCCCTAGGTTTACCTTGACACGTGAGGTTGGTAGTCACCCACACTCATTTACGTATTGTCCGCTTCGAGCGGTCACCCCCCTCACGTCTTTATCCCAAGGGGCCTGGAGAACCCATGACATAATCCCTTGAGCGCATTTTCACTGAGGTTCGAACCCCGATACCCTTAGGTACCTAAGCCTTACACTCATCATAACATTTGGACAAGTGAAAACGCACTCAAGGGATTATGTCATGGGTTCTCCAAGCCCCTTAGGACAAAGACGTGAGAGGGGCGACTGCCTGAAGCGGACAATACGTAAGTAAGTGTGGGCGATCGCCAACCTCACGTGTCAAGGTAAACTTGGGGTGAGGGCGCCTAGGGGATGCTGGTTGACGGCTTAGTGATACGGGCGGGGCCTTGACATAAGTGCATTGAACTACTGTTTTCTGTTACTGAACACTTGTTTATTGTTTTACTAGACTCTGAATTACTGTAAACTGTTTTACTGAACTGTATTAGATTATTACTGTTTACTGAATTAAAAAAGTTATATGAAAATTATTACTGATTTTTAAAACGTTTATTGTACTGTTATTGAACTGTGAAACTCAATGTTTGCAGTACGGATTTGTTTCTACATTGTTTACTGAACTGTTATCATACCGATACTGAACTGATTCACTGTTACTGCAAAGAATATTGTACCCAACTATCATTGAAGTGTTTTACTGAACTATTAATGTTTCGAAGTGAACATTTATTTTACTAAACTTATATGGTTTACTAAAAACCACTACTGTTTACTGAATTGTTGCTGTTTACTGTAAACTAAAACTGTTAATTAATCGTTACAGCTAAAAGTGTTGTCAATTTATCACTGTTAAAGCAGAATTGTTTACTAAACTGATTAGTCACGGTTTACAAAAATGTTTACTGTGTAAAATTATGTTTCCATTGTTTTTCGTATTATTTTAGTACTGTTACTAACTGTTTCTATACAGTTACTACGGTTTACTAAATAGTTTACTGTACTGTTTCTACTACTGTCACTGTAAGTGTTTTCAAGTGTATACTGAAGTGCTTAATTAAATGGTTTATTACCATTTATTTATGAAAGTGTTATTAAATGATTTTATATTGACAATTTATAAACTACTCCCTATAGTTGCTCTGGGTTTTCGGGATAAGACAGATATTTCAAAATACCTTCCATGCTCTATCTGGATTACTTGGCCAACTATAGTATCCTTTCATTCACTGTCCCTAGCGAACTGTTAGGAAAATAATGTTTTCAGCATTTCGATTTCGTTATATCAGTCTTGCATACGATTTCTTTACTGAGCACTTTTCGCTCACCCCTTTATTTTCCAACTCCATAGGATATTAAAGAGATTAAAAGGGGTATACATTAAAGGATAATGGCTGAAATCTGGGTTACCCGAGACTGCTTGTGTTGAACCGGGAGGTAATTGTACTTTCTTTTATACATTCAGATAAATACTACTTAAATTGTAAAGTAGGAACAGGGGATGTACAGTGAAAGGAAAAATGTTAAATTTCCTACTCTGAATTTTTATAAATTAATTATAGTTACTGTATCTTACTGTTACTGTTTCAAGTGTTAAAAGCATCATAGATAGCACAACCGTCAAATATGTGTTTTACTGTGTACTCGGATTGTTATAGTTTAATTGGTATTAGAGCAAGGTTGGCTTGATGTCTGTTGATTTCTTTAAAATTGAAAGTGCTAAAATTGGTTAACATCACCTATGATACTGTATAGTCTGAATGTATAAACGAAATAAGTGACTGTAAATCAGGTTGGGTGACTAAAATGTGCAGAAGTTAGTGAGTTAAGGGTTATAAAAGGGATGGTAACCCGGGAATTTTACAATAGGCGATCTTATAATATTAATGAAAGGTTTGTTCGATACGGTACAAGGAAGAACTCATTGAGGGCCTCACCAGGACTTTCTCTAACTAAATCGAAGCAAGACCCTAAAATGATGATATTGAAGTGAAATGGGATATCATCAGTGAATAGATCTTAAGATCACCTGTTTAAAGGTATCTTGAAGAGAGAGAAATAAACTAGGAAATGACGAACGTGTGCCCATATGGAAGTAATTCTTTGAATAATAGTAAACCAAATTGATCTTGAATTACTGATTATGATAGCGTAACTGATGGTGTAAAGAATATGATATATGTAAAACTGCCCCTACTATTATCCCCACCTTTACTTCGATGAGAGATGCGACCCAAAGTGCATATTATGGAAGGTCGCGTGATGTTGACCTTGGTATATATTAGGGTCTGAACTAATATGAATAGACGGGGTATTTGGTTAGGGATTGTTGAATATTATGAAAGGTGATATACCTACCGAATGTGACTAAGAATGTTATATATGTATTTGATGATTTAATATCAGTACTGTTAATTCTGGTTCTATACATTCCTTTTGTTTCCTATGAGTATAAATAAGATATTTAAAAAACCGATTATTTTGGGGTTATACTCTACAGAATGATGTATTATTTAGAGTATTATAAAATTTGAAAAAGTGTGTATAAGAACTGAGAAGTGATTGTAAGAGAAATGGAGAATGAAAGCTAACCTAAAATTATTAAATGAATATGATTTCAAAGTAAATTACAAAAATGAATAGGTTAGCTGTGAAGTGGTTTAGCTTAAATTATTATACTTAGTGCGTTATTTCTTTCCATATTGAATGGTATATTAGAAATGAAAATAAATAAGTGAATCAATGTGAAATATGTGTTGAAATAATTTAACGGTTATATGTGTATGTGTTTTAAGGATATATAATGGATTTGCATGACGTAAAGATGAAACATCTAAAGTGGCATGAGATTTGTAACATAAAATTTACTGGATGTAATTCCAAATAAATTTTCGGAGTAATATAGATTCGGAAGATCATTGACTCGATTTTTTTTAAAACGGAATCTATATCTAAGCTCTTATCGGAGAATATAAATGGAATCCGAAGAGTTTTAGATATCACTCCGAAAAACTTGTGGATACTGAATTTATGGTATTAGTGTGTTTGGAAGAAACACAAATGATCTTGTTTGAGAGAGAATAAGGATAACTTATGATTGTGTATCAATTTTTGATTTCTTAATAGCATCCCTACTGAGAATGAATATTCACCTGTTCAGGATTGATGTTTTACTTTATTCACTTAGAGAGTATAAGGAATTCCTAAGATCAATCCCTGAACAGGGTGTCAACAGATAAAAAGTTTGGAGATTGATGTTTATAAGATAATATTCAAAACTCGGTATAATTCTTACGAGTTCTTTGTGGTACTTATGAGATTAATGAAATATCCTATAAAAAATTATGTGAAATCAATAGATGAAATACATCAATTGCACTCAGATAAGCTATAATGCTATACAGCCATGATATGTGAATATATTTCAACTCATTTGAAGAATATAAGTAGCATCCTTGAATAATTCCACAGACTTTTGGAGACTGAAAATTTTATTGTTAAGCTCAGTAAATATGATGTTTTAATTGAACCATAACACTTTCAGAGACGTGTGGTCTCAAATGATAAAGTGATTATTGATTTGTCTAAATAAAGGTTATTGCTAAGTGAGTGAGAAAAAAAATAATAGTGACTTGGGTATGGAATTTACGGGCTTTACCCGAATAATATAAATGGTTTACTGAAGAGTTTGTGGAATCAGCTGCTATACTATATGACTTACATATAAGAAAATTTACTGTGAGTAGATAGGCATGTGTGCTTGTGATGTTTAAAAAGGTTGCTAAAAGATTTTAAATTGTGGTATACTATACCATTGGGGAAAACAACTGAAGTGAAAAATGTGTTGAGATGAAGATGTACTAAAAAAAAATTCATCTGATGATTAGGGAACATAAATTGTCAGAGTGGTTTGCGAATGTAAGATTAAATGTGATTTCCTCTTACTATCATGTGGTTACGGCTAGATTTAAGATCGAGTCAAACTTAATGGACAAAATTGGTTATCCTCAGAGGAGTAAGTAAACAAGTTATTGCCAGTTATATAAATGAATATATATATATATATATATATATATATATATTGAATTGTGAATTGGTACAGATAATGTGGAGACAGAATTTGTATTTTGATAATTGTCAATCATAGAATCTGATTTCGGAAAGATTTCATTTCCAAGTATAATTTGAAATTATTAAGTAATATTACATGTATCATAAAAATGAGGGATGTAATGATAATTCAATATGAAAAGATATATCGGGGAAAATTGTTACCTAATGTCTCATTTACTGTAAGTGATGGTTAATATTAAAGTCTGCAAGTGAAGTACAGCCTTAGCTAAATCAATGTGAAAATGAGAATTGACCATGAGAAATTCTTATTGTGGATTAATAAAGAAATCAGAAGAATCATGATGTTATAGAAGTGATTATAAACTGATTTGTCAAATTTATTCACTTTTTCATTGTTAAGTTTCTTAATCTCCTAAGTGCCATCGTCGATATGTATCTGTGAAACGATGTGTGAAGACCGCCAATTTTCGTACTGAGCTTGTAAATAGATGAATGGATTAAATAAACTAAGTATTAAGATGCATTTTGAAATTTTTATTGTTTTAAGTAATGAAATCAAAAAGTAGAGTTCGTGCGTTTAACAATAAATGATTAATAAATATATACAAATATATTGGATTTATATAAGTAAGTTCAAGATATGTATATTAATTCAATAAAGAAAATAAATTAATTTTTTGCACATTTGCGAAGTAAATTAGTAAATTATATAAATGCACTTACGAAACCTAAGTGCATGTATTACAAATGAATAGATAATTAAAAGAACAAATAAATATATATTCATTTTAATTAAACAAAGAATTAATTAAACAAAGAATAGAAATTTATTAAATTAAATGTAATATACACATGATTATATGAATAATATATATGTGTGTGTATATGTACATATAAAATAAATACATAAATTGTATAGACATCAAGTATAAAATATATATTTACATGTATATATAAAATATATGAGTTACTATTATATATAAATATAGGACAAGAAATATATATAATTAAGATAAGAAAAATTATATATAATATTATATATATTTATATATAAGAATAAAAAATAATAATAACTAAATTTATTAGCTGATTGGCTTCCTCATCCAGCCAACTGCTCCCACTAACGTGGGACAGTTTCCATTTAAGAGAAAAAAAGGGGAAAGCACTCTACCACACGAAATTGATCTTGAAAGGGAGAAAATAGAAACGGCAGTGAGAAAAAAAAAGTGGAAAGAGATCGAGAGGGAGAGAGATGGGAGGAATCGAGGGAGTAGCAAGAGAGAAGAGAAAACTGCAGTGAGAGAGGAAGAAAGGGCTTGAAATAGGGGACAGCAAGCAACAGTGATCATGGCTGGTTGGCATTACTTGAGATGAGTTTGTGAGCCAAATATGCAAGCTACCTAGGCATTCGTCAGTGGCTCACGGTTGTTGTAACAGAGGCTAGAAGCGGCGAATGCAACAAGGGACTGAAGCAACGAAGAAAAAGGCAGCAACTTGTACTGGCGTTAGGGGTCGATTCAGAGAGGTTTTAGGCCTGATCTGTGGGTGTTCTTGCCTTGTTTCTTTGCTGCCATTAAAACTTTAACAAAGCTGTGACTGAAACATAAAACAACGAGGATTAGGGACCTCTCGGCCAACAGCTGATGAAGTCTAACAAAGGCTGTCATTGAAGGTTGGGTTAGGTGTGAACAGGTGCTGGTAAAGAGGGGGGCCACTTGAGTTGGAACGAAGGAGCAACGTGGTAGTTTTGTGGGTTGTATTGGATTATGCCCTTAGAACCATTCATTAGATGATTGACTTTGGCATTTTTTTATGTATCATGACATTTTATTTATCATAGTTCATTATTATATTTGTCTTATAACTGCGTAATATAATCTTATATAATAATGTCCTTAGAATAGTAATAACACACTATTCTTAAAATATCCCTAGTCAAGTATTATTGTGAACAAGGATAACAATGATACGATAAGACTAGTATGTGGTTGACTGATGACCATTGTCATGGATATAGGATATCAAGTCATCACATAGGTACATGTTAGAGAACTATGTACTGGATCGACCCTCCATGAGAACGCTACATGGATTGTTATATGAATGTCATAAGCGATTCTCATAGTGATGATGGTGTATGTGATCCTTTGACTTGAGATCATCAGAGATCCCAACATAGAGAATTGCATACTTTAATGCTGCTAGATGTCATTCGTAACAGGATGGACTATAAAGGTAGTAATTGGGTATGCCTTGATCTATGTAGAGGGATGTTGAGTGATCAAGATAGGATTTATCCCTCTTATATAACAAGAGTGATGTCTTGGGCCCTTTGATAGAGTGAGACTAAGAAATGCATGGCCGTGCTCGAATAAGTCAATATGAGATATTGATTTTATTTGTTTAATTAGTCTACTCAGGAATCAAGAAACGCTGATTAGACTATACAAGTGTGACACATTCCATGACTTGTGTCTAATCAAGACATCATAGGATAAAGGGATTAAACTACACGGTAACATCTATCACGAGTAAGGTTATGTCGAGTCATTGACATTCTCGTTACATGGGTAGCAATGATGTGTTGCTAGATACCGCTCATTGCCTGTGACAATTTTGTCATTGCCATTGTTTTGAGAACCTATTGGGTCGCACACTTAGAACGGATCAATGAGGAGCTTAATTAATCCTATTCTGAATTGGATTAAGGATATAACTAATCCTATTCTGAATTGGATTAGGGATATAACTAATCCTATTCTAAGTAGGATTAGAGTTCTGTTTGGCAGTAAATTTTAGGGTAAAATTTACTGCCTATAAAAGGGATGTTTTTCTAAAACATAGCCGCACTTTTTAAAACAGAAAAAAAAAACATTCCTTTTAATCGAAGCTAGCAATTCGGTTATAAGGAATTTAAAAGCTCTTTAAGGCTTCTGATCGTGAGACGTTCAAGAGTCGTGAGATCCGTTCGTGTGGATACCGTAGAGGCAGGAACGAAAAGTTGCTGCTTGTGACTCGACCAACGACAGAAAATTCAGAGAAAACGTCAGGTAAAATCTCGAAACCCTAATCAGGCAACTCTCCGAATCGATCTTGGTAGAGGCCGAATGATTTAAATTCCGCTGCGTGTTGTTTCGGTTTCCTTCAGTAAACAGGGGTGTTTAAAGGTTACTCTTGGTGCATGAATAGAGCCAGATGCAGGGCTGTTTTGAAGGCTGAAATCAGCCTTGAGCTAAGGTTATTAGAGGATGGAGGAACGGCTGAACCAGTAGCCAAATGAGGACGAATGAACACAGTGTGAAGAGAAGGCTTGAGTTGAGATGTCTAGAGGGTAAGGCCTCTAAACACTGAGATATGATCTTTATATAAATTATATATGTATATTATAAATGAAATGTGTAGATAGAGGTGCAAATATACATTCATACACACACCATCCATGTAAATAAATACCATTAGTATGATATGCATACAAATGTATCTAAGTATATTTTTAGCATACTAAGAGAATGAAATGAGGATGGATTAATGCAATATTGTTTACATATATATAAATATATATATAAACATACTAAGAGACTGTGCTGAAGATCGATTAATGTGAATATCTATATATATATATATATATCTCATGAGCTTGATGAGGACAAGAAATATAGGATTTGATTAAGCATAAATGCTTTCATGCAAATGTATATACATATATATATATATATATGTATATATATGTACTTACAGATGCAGAAGTATTATTAGTACGATATTGAAGGAAGAAATAAATTTATGGTGCAGGTGTTGGTTTGGACACTTGGGGGAAAAGAGCGATACTAACCTCGATTGAGGAAATTCTCCAAGGGTAAGGAAAAGTAACTTGGTTAAGATTTACGTATGTATTCAAATAAAAAGATGGATAAACTCATCTATATACATATATATAAATAAATATTTATATATATATAAATAAATATATATATATATATATAAATATAGAGATCTTAAAGATAATGAAGATTTAAATTACTGGCATAGAAATGAATTTAGATAATTTGGTCTTAAGAAATGTGCGTAAACATGTGGATAAGAGTGACAGGATATGTGATTTAATTGGTTTGCAGTGCCTCGGACTGAAGTGGATGATTTAGTGTCAATTTGGAGGCTTGAAGAAGATAAATTGCTAAGCCCTGAGGTAAGTGGGTTAGGTAAAGTAAGTTAGCATCATCTCGTAGAATGATTTTAAATTGGATAAATATTTCAGTTTATTCTTACGTTAAGAAAATACAAAAGTTATGAGTGGACAAAGAGGTATAGTTGGTTTACAAATTTGGTTTATGCTTGGGGTTAAAATTCATTTTCTACCTTGCGTGTTGTGGCAGCCAAACGTGCACGTTAAATTAATCGAATTGTTGCATATGTGCATTTACATATTGCATATTTTGAGATGAGCTATTTAATGCCTATATTTTGACGAATTGCATCATGTTTTCAATTATGAAGTTTTGGCTTGAACTAACTCTTTGAAATAAATCGAAGCCTTTGCATATTTGAAACTCAAAATTGGTTTAATAAGTATTTTGAAATTAGTGGAAGCCAAGTGCTACACGAGGAAATTGTTTTTGAACTATTTTTTATTGCAGGAATGTCCTACGACCTTCGGGTCATTTCTAGCCTATCGAGCTTAACTCTAAGCCTTATTGCCCATCTATCGAGCCTTGTGCTCTAGACTATTGTATTGTACCTATCGAGCCTAGTGCTCTAGGTAGATTGTTACTTGTCTGGAAAACCAGCAGGCAAGTTCTAGCTCTCGACTGATCAAGGAGATTGGATATTGTTCTATGGCAATAGATTTAGTGTTGCTTGCGACACCATTCCATCTCTAGCTAGAATGGACATCGTTATCGTATCATTGATTGAGGATCATTGCCTAAACTCTACTTACTATGGTTTCATTATCAGTACCGTTTTCAGCGAATTAAGGCGATATGCCTTACAGTTATTGACTTCTTGTTTTATTACTTTTGGATTTATTGAAGTCCATATTGATTGAAATTATTGCAGCGTATATTGATCGTTTTATCAAAGTGTATATCGATTGTTTTATCATAGTGGATATTGATTGATTTATCGAAGTATATTAATCATTTATTTGAAGTGCATAGCGTATTGAATTTAATCAAATGCATAGTGAATTGATTTAGTCGAAATGCATGGTAAGTTTGATTTAAATAAAGTGCATATTAAAAGCGTTTTAAAACTGAAGTGCACGAAGAAAGTATTTGACTAAAGACCATGCTTAAACACCATGCTTACTTGTTACTTTAGCATTGTTTTCTACACATGCATGTAGATCGACATGAGTCTAACATGCATTTACTTAAACTACTTACTGAGCCGTGGTTTTGCTCACCCCTTTTTAACAACATCGTAGATCATACGAGCTGGACTCCACACTTGAAGTTTTGGTGCAAGGCCTCGGGAACGATCTTTATTAGTGATACTGGTCTGAGTCCTCTGAGTGTTGTTTTTATTTCGCTTGAGGTATAAAAACGGTTATTTTGTTTATCATGTATGACATTTAAGATGCACAGTACATGCTTATGGAATTATTTTGGGATGTAACTTAGGATTGTTCTAGATTATTATAGACTCATATGATTATCAAGTGCGATCCGAGAAATGATCAATATACGACAATTATGAGCTTGTGAAATGCCATATATATTTAACTAATGATTTTTGGAAGTATGTGTAGTATACGGTGATATAGAATGTGGATTGTGGAATTGAGATCTGTTGCTGGGAATAGTTGTTATTTTGCAGGTTATTTACTTGGGAAAATCGATTTTTTATAAGAGGGAGTTTTCGATCTTTTTCTTTTGCTAAGTCGATCTCGAATTGATATATTGAGAAAGTAAGTTGATTTGCTTGAGGAGTTAATAGCCTAAATGGTAACGATAAGTCAAATCAAATTGAGAATAGTGAAAATTATAAACAGTGACACTGACACTGAATACAAACCTTAAAGTGAAAAGAAAAATTTAATTCATAAATTTGTTAAATAGAATAAGTGTGATTGTTGAGTGTACGTGGTGGCTTCCGGGTCATGACATAGTGAGAATGTATGGGGAGTTCCAGTGAGGATTACATGTGATAAGGATCCCTGATTTGCCACATGCTTTTAAAAGAATAGGAAAAGGCATTAGGATTCTTAATTACTGTCAGCACCGCTTCCTATCTGATACAAAATATTCGAGCGCATTGTTTAGACGCTCGTTGATATATTGAAAGCGAGTGCACTGGATTTAAAGGCTACTGGGATAATCACTTACTGCTGATTGAATTTGTTTAAATGATAGTTACAAAAATAGCATCGACTTGGCAGCAAATGAGATAATATGTGATAAGTAATGTGAATTATCTATTATATGAAAAGAACTGAAAATTTGTTAACTCTCAAATTAATAAGTAATTTTCAGGGAGTAAAAATTAATTGTGAAAAATGAATGTGGGGGTTTAAAGGAAATGCGGATTATGAAAGTATATTGGAAGTATCATCTTAAAGAAAAGATTAATTGAAAGTTAGAAACTATATAAGTAAGAAAAGTACCTATATTGGTTGTACTTCCTAAATTAAGTGAAATTCGGAGGACCGAATTTCCTAAAGGTGGGGAGAAAATGTGAGACTCAATTCTACTGTACTGTACATGTAATATGTAATTAATTATTGAGAGGAAATTAATGTGTTAAGTGATTATAAGTGAAAGTGTGATGTGGGCCCTACTTATTTTTAATGTGTTCAGATGGGCTCGAGACTAATAATAAAGTGTACAGTGGTGTAAAAAATATAATATGATGATTTTGAGGTTTAAAATCATTTAATTTTATTATTATGAATTTTTCTGAATTACTTTGTGAAGGTCGAAAATAAATTAAAAAATGACGGATACGTCCCGAGGGTATTTTCGTAAATTATGCTCAAACTAAAAAGAATTGGGAAGAAGTAAAAATATCATGATATTCTACATGAAAAGTAGGATAAGACAGTGTCAAGAGATTTATCTAAATAGTGGTGAATTTGGAGAAATTCGCCAGTAGGTCGTAGGGATAAAATCGTAATTTCTCACTATCCGTACACCGCATGTCAACGAAACCACTTCTTATCATTAAGATACATTAAATATGATTATTTGGCTGTGGAATCCGAAATTTTGGAGTCCAATTACGTTGTTTTTACGATTACGGAAGTTAAGGGCAAAATTGTCTGAAATTTACATAACCAAGGGCAAAATGGTAATTTCGCCCCCTTTCTAGAGACATCTTTATACTTCAGCCAAATTTCAGCTGGCACTATTCATCATCCCTAACCCCAAGCCCCCACGCCATTTTCAAAAAGAGAGAGAAAAGAAAAATAAATTAGCAAAACCTAGTTAAATATACCTTATTTCACCTAGATTAAAACTAGAAAATTGTTCTTCTTTCTATCCTCTCTTCATCCCTAGTTATAGTTCATCAAATAAGGAAGAAAATAAGGAGAAAAGTGAAGAAGAAGGGGACGGCTAAGGTAAACTTCCATGGTGATTTTACATTTCCTTAAAATCTAAGGTTGGATTTTTATGTTTTTCACTATGCTAAGCTTACATCTAGTGTTGGTTTTGCTTAAATCCAAATGAATCATGCTAAATGGGGCCTATTGGAATCATGAAATTCTTTGCATGAAAATGATGGAAAATAAGAAAATAAACATGGATTTAATGTTTGGTAACCTTAGATTGATGAAATTCATTAAGGGAAGCATAAATGGACATTTGACCACGGGGTTCTGTACAGCCTTGGATGTTGTATTTCATGGTTTTGATATGCCAAATTACTGTAGAAATTAAGAGAAAAAGACTGGTGAAATCGGATCTGAAATCGGAGTTAAAACAAGAAAGTTATGTTTTACTACAGGTGTAAAGTACACTAGTTAAACATGAGCAGTGTCTAATGTGGCTGCATTTAGTGATCAATGATGATTCAAAAATAAGAGGAAAATTAATAGAAATTTTTGGTGAAATTGTTTTGCAGTTGGGAGCATTGGATTTCGTGTGGCGCTACTGAAAGGGTCGGTAATACGAGACAGGTAAGGGATAAGTGTGTAAGCCGTAAGGATATAGCGAATGCATGATTTTGATGAGTTTAATTTTATGAAATTATTGGGTGTTGAATGCCTTTAAAATCATGCAATCTGTGGTTTATGACTAGTAAAAATACCGTGTTTAAGTGCAAGGGGTTAGAGTAATCGCAGTTGTTATGTTGCCGAAAATTCCTCCAAAATTTTTAAAATATCATGAAATATTTTATGAGCATAAAATGAGTGAAATTGTGTATTTGGAGTTTATTTCCAATATTCATAAATTGAAATTTTACCGAAAAATATTATTTAAATATTCATGTAATTAAATTTTATTAAAGTGAGATGTCAAATACGTTCTTTGAAATATTTTGTAATTATTTAGAATGTTTATAAATTTTCTCACTGAAGCATGAATAATTTATTCACTGTTTTTACTGTACTGTTAAATGTGAATTTAATATACCTTTTTTGGAATTTTATTAAATTTTAATGATATTTGTTTAAATTCCTTAAAGGTATTTTCCACTATAAATGAAATGTTTTGAGACTGTTAAGCCCCATATCATGCTCACGTGTATTACTGTACTGTAATGTTACTGTGGCTGATAGACCCGCCAAGTCATCAACAGTCCTAGGGACACCTGGCAAGTGTACTCTGAGGACACTTATAGACTATAGCCATAGATTTTACTGTTATTGCTACGTACGGGGGTTATAGTAGACATTTTGAGGGTGATGCCTAGTCCCCACCTACTGTTTACTGTTACTGAACTGTAAATCACTGTTAACTGTTTTACCGAACAGAGAACTACTATTTACTGTTACTGAACTGAGAATTTACTGAACTACTGTTTGTTGTTACTGAACTACTGTTACTATTACTGAACTATTGTTTACTATTTTACCGGACTGTGAATTTCTGTAAACTGTTTTACTGAACTGTATTGGATTATTATTGTTTACTGAATTAAAAAAGTTTTATGAAAATTATTACTGATTTTTAAAACGTTTATTATACTGTTATTGAATTGTGAAACTTAGTGTTTTCTGTACGGATTTGTTTATACACTGTTTACTGAATTGTTATCATACCGATACTGAACTGATTTACTGTTACTGCAATGAATATTGAACCCAGCTGATACTAAAGTGTTTTAGTGAACTATTAATGTTTCAAAGTGAACATTTATTTTACTAAACCTATATGGTTTACTAAAACCACTACTGTTTACTGAACTGTTATTGTTTATTGTAAACTAAAACTGTTACTGTAAACTAAAACTGTTAATTAATCATTATAACTGAAAGTGTTGTCAATTTATCACTGTTAAAGTAGAATTGTTTACTAAACTGATTAGTCATAGTTTACGGAAATGTTTACTGTGTAAAATTATGTTTCCATTGTTTTCTGTACTATCTTAGTACTGTTACTAACTGTTTCTATACAGTTACTACTGTTTACTAACGGTTTACTATACACTTTCTACTACTGTTACTATAAGTGCTTTCAAGGGTTTACTGAAGTGCTTAATTAAATGGTTTTATTACCATTTATTTATGAAAGTGTTATTAAATGATTTTATATCGACAATTTATAAACTACTCCATGTAGTTGCTCTGGGTTTCCGAGACAAGACAGGTATTTCAAAATACCTTCCATGCTCTATCTGGATTTCATGGCCAACTATAGTATCCTTCCATTTACTGTGCCTAGTGAACAGTTAGGAAAATAATGTTTTCCAGCATATAAATTTTGTTATATGAGTCTTCTATACGATTCTTTTACTGAGCACGTTTCGCTCACCCCTTTATTTTTCAACTCCACAGGATATTAAAGAGATTAAAAGGGTATATATTAAAGGATATTGGCTGAAATCTAGGTTACCCGAGACTGCTTGTGTTGAACCGGGAGGTAATTGTACTTCTTTTGTACATTCAAATAAATTGTACAGTACTACTTAAATTGTAAAGTAGGAACAGCGGATGTAAAGTGAAAGGAAAAATGTTAAATTTCCTATTCTGAATTTTTATAAATTAATTATAGTTACTGTATCTTACTGCTACTGTTTCAAGTGTTAAAAGCAACACAAATAGCCTAACCGTCAAATATGTGTTTTACTGTATACTCGGACTGTTACACTTGATAATGCAATGCCAATAAATTCTATTGAACCTGTAGCGGAAATCAATGAGGGAGAGTGAGCTAAAGCTGAGTAAGTTAACCAAATAGAAGTATAATACAATTATACTTTTAGTAAGAATGCATACACTAAAGCTACATAAAGCAGTACTCACCATGTTGGTAACTTCAAACATATACTTTTCATATCATTCGATATTCAATCACTTAGTCTTATAATGATTCATATCATTCAATATCCAATCACTATGTTCCTATAACAATTCTTATCACTCGAAATTCGATCATTGTAATCTTATACAATTCATATCATTCGATATTCGATCACTATATTCTTATACATTTCGTACCATTCAATATTTGATCACTATATTCTTTTATGTTTCATATAATTCTATATTCGATCACTGTACTAAATTTTTTGACACTATGACGCTGTGACACCTCAAGATCTTTCAAGGTAGGACAGGAACGTATTTTGAAATACCTCATTATCTCATTGATACTTGACATCACTACTAAACAATCTTACATGGTTTATGATATGATGTTTCGATGCTGAAAATAATGAGGTAGTTCAGTAAATATATGTAATGTAGTTTTCGATAAAATGATACAGTATTTGATAAACACATTTATTTTATGGTAAACAATGCTATAATTCGATAAACAATGTTGGATGCAATACACTATCCAATAAAACAATAACTGATACGATGAACAATTTTCGATAAAACAATGTTCATTACAATAGACATTGTTCACTAAAATGATATTCGATGCTATAATCACTTTTTGCTAAAACAATGTTTGGTGCGATAAACAGTGCTCGGTAAGTCGATATTCAATGCAATAAATACTTTTCACTAAATCAATATTCGATACAAAACACTTTTCAGTAAACGATTTTCAATACAAAACACTTTTCGTTAAAACATGACCATTGCTAACTATTATATCCTCGTTAGTAGGGGCCTATATGCTAACTATTATTTCTCGTTAGTAGAGACTGATATGCCCACTATTATAGCCCGTTAGTGAGGGAGTATGCTAACTATTATTTCCCTATTAGCTAGGACTGATATGCTAACTATTATTTCCCTGTTAGCTGGGGCGGATATGCTAACTATTATTTCTCCTCTAGCAAGGGCTGGTATGCAAACTATTATTTACTCATTAGTATGGGTTGATATACTAATTATTATTTCCTATTAGTGAAGGAACATGCTAACTATTATTTCCCTGTTAATTGAGGCCAATATGGTCATGGCTAATTATTATAACCCGTTAGATGGGCCAAACGCTTTCATAAAATTATTCTTTAAAGCAATGGTACAAATAGCTCTTGTACATATTTCGAAATCTAGTAATAACATAATATAAAGCAAATGTATGCTTTATTCGAAAACATTGTTCGTTAAAATGATATTCAATACGAAAACAATGTTCGATAAAACAAGAAAAAAATTAAATCTAAATGAAGACTACATTTTTAAAGAAAATCATAGTCGTTTGATCAAAAGTGTTTAATGAATTTGTATAGTATAGACTATGGTTCAACGATAACTGTAGCTTTCCATTGAAAGAAATGTCTAGTTTTTAATAATAAACTATGGTTAGAGACATAAACTAGCCTATTTACAATAACCTTTTATTGAAATGTAAATTGATAAAGGTTACCATAGTCTTTTGTATGAAACCTTTTATTGATTTTATATAGTATATGATATAATTTTTACAAAGAAAAAAACTATAGGTATATGATAATCATAGTATAGAGGCTACCTCCAAAATAGTTCAGAGAATCATTTGGCAGTGGAATTAGAAAAAAAAAAAAGCAAAGGAAAGATAGTAGAAGTGATACAAGATCAAGCTATGGTGTTTCCATTTTTCATTAATAATATCCCTCCATAAGTTTATTAAAGGTGGATTTAAAGGATCTTTCAACATCAAGGTAAGGTAGTTAATGTTTCATCCATCAAAAGAGTTGTGCAAAAGGTAGAAAGTTTAATTTAGTCCGCTCTATTGATGTTAGTGGTGCAAACAAGATTGTGGATATGTTGAATATGTCTTGGTTATTGGATTATAGAGTAGGTGATAATCATGCAAGATCCAAAAGTAGATTAAATTATTGGGGAAGAGCTCCTCTAAATTGAAAGTTTGCTCAAGAGAAAAAGTTTTTAGGAATAGATGAAGAAAAAGGTGACAATGAAAAACCAATGTGGCTAATAGAAAATCATTTTCTAATAGATTATATAAGGAGGCCTTAATCGATAGGAAGTCAAACGTGCCAGAATATACTAACTTGGAGAAGATTCTTCTAAAAGGTGAGAGTAGTGAGGAGCTGCAATTAAAGGCATGTAAAGCGGAGGTTGAAATAGAGGTACTACATAAACTAGAGAAATGTAAAATAGCAATAGGCATAGGGTATTATGAAGCAAATAGTTTATAGGAAAACTTTTGTATTCCATGAGTTTTGACATATTTGTGAATAAAATATCTAGAAGACAATTTTTGATTGAATTTGATGAGAAGGAAACTATTAAGGTCATGAAGCAAGAAGGTTTGATATGGTTGAAGGAGTGGTTCGTGGAGATATATACTTGGTTTGAATCCATGGAGATAAAACATAGAACTTTGATCACATTTTTTGGGGTTCCCTTTCATGCATGGTGTTATAATACTTTTAAGAGTATTGCTAATGTTTTTGGTGAATTCATTTCCATGACAAATTAGGTTGAGAAGATTGCTGAAGCAATCATATTAGATTATGGTTGTAAGTCCTTCAAAGTTCTTGTAACAAAAATGGGTTTTGATGTGATATCCTTATTTCACTATTTTTGTAATAAGTTCAAGTCCAACAAGGAAGCAATAAAGCTTATGTCTTAGATGTATTATAGTGATCATATGCTTATGGATGAAGAATATGGGAATGAAGAGGTGGTTGTTTCTAATAGTGATGTAGTATGAGATACAGCAAAAGAATCAAATAATGAATGCTGTGTGAGAAATAAAAGAGTACTATCCGAACCAAAGGATAAAAGACGAAAGAGGTGGTAATGGTAGCTTGGTAAAGGGTGCTACATCAGTTCCCAAAAAGGGTTGCATGGTACTTGGAAACAGGGCTGATTTGAGTATGGAATTTGTTATAAATGCTGAGGAAAAATTTAAATTAAGAAATGTTATTGATAATTATAGGCTGGAATTTCAAAACTTGGATAAAATGAAAAAAAATTTAATGGTGGAAAGTTTAGAAATGCCCAATAGGTGTGAAGGAATGGTATATAATATGGAACTTAAAAAGAATAGGGAGAGAAATGATAGGAATGGAGATGATAGGGTGATATATTATTAATTATATATGTGCTAATATATTTATTTTATTGGTTTTTTATGCCTAAAAGAGCTTGCTAATGTTTATTTTATATTTTAGGTATTAAATATCAAAGTTGGAATTAAAAGGAGTTAAAAAGAACAAAGTGCTGATTTTTCTGTCCAGCTTTAATGATTAATGTATTTGACCATATTAATGACCTGATCTCAAGAAGAGACCCCATGAAAAATGTAGAGGACTTATCATGGTTTTCGGAATGTACAAGATCATGAAAATTAGAGTTCATTTCATTGGTCAAATGTTTAGAGAAAGTACGAAATTCTAGGCAGAAATTACGAGTTCGAGAAAAAAATTCCAACAAAGCAAGTCTAAAACAAGATTTTGTTAAGACAAGATAATGTCTTATTTTTATTATGTGTTAAAGTTGTAATTAATTTATAACATTAGGCCTTAGGAATTTTACTTGGAAAATAATTATAAAATGATAAGATAAAGATAAGAGTTTGACTAGTCAAATAACTTCTTCCTCAAGTCAACTCTTATCTTAATCTCACATTGCTTAAAATTGTCTTTTAAATTCTTTATTAGGCCTACACATAGAGCACATGGCTCTCATAACATCCATCCCTCTTTTCCCTTAGACTTTTGTATGGTTTTCTCAAGGTTTTAATAAAAAAATTATTTTTCTTTATTTTTTCTTTCTTTGTTGATTTCAAGTTTCTTTTTCTTAAAAATAATTTTTTCTCTTCTTCTTTAATTCTTTAATTACAGATTTCTTCAATTAGCTTTAGGAAATTATTTTCTTCTTCTTTTTCTTCAAGATTTACGATTTCTTCTTCTTATCATTATTAAGAACGGATTTCTCTATTCTTTAATATTGTTATTACCGATTTTTAGTCTTGATTTTTTAAAATAATTATGTTTTAATTTCTTTTGCTTCAAACCTATTTCTTTTTAATTCTTTTAGATTAATTCTGATTTCTTTATTATTTATTTAAGTGTTTATCAATTTCTTGGTTGCTTTATTAATTGATTTTGCTTTCTTTGTTAGTTTTTAATATTGTTTGTGTGTTCTTGCTTATTAGATCATAATCTTGATTAGTGATTTATTGTTTCATAATATTAAAGATTGATATATTGATTGTCTTTTGTAAGATTATTAATATCTTGATAAACATAATTTGCATGATCTTTAATAAGTATAGTGAGTAAGTTTTTAATTCTATTCCTAGAATAAAGAATATAGTGAGATTCTTGAATATGTTTTATAATTATTGATTAAGTAACAGAGATTCTCTAAGCTGATTAACATAATTATTTGTTTGATTAGATAGGTAAGCAATTATTTAGTTAAATTAAATAATCTACTACCATATTAAAAGCATAAGTCTATAATTGCTTGTGAATTTAATCACTAAGGATCTAGGAGAATTAAAGTTTAAGTTAAATAAACTACGCTAGTTGAGTTTATTGCTTCATGTTAACACAGATCTTTCTAGATGTTAATACTACTATTAAAATTTATCAATAGCGCTGGTCTTAGATAATTTTTGATAGTTAGGGATTCATAACAGCTCAGTAAGGAAAGATAAGTGTAACAATGCTGGTGTTTTATACTACAGTTGACTACTTAATTGACAGTGATCTTTTGTAATTAATGATCAACATTTAAATTCAAGAATAATTAATTGCCCTGTAACTAAAGTCATTTGATATTTCCTATTTTATTTAATTATTTATTTTTCTTTTTATTTTAGTATATTTTACAATCATCTTTCTTGCCTAAAGTAGTTGATAAAACCCTGAATTGTCTTTCTCTCCCTAAAACTAATTAGGTATTTAGTTTTAATAATTAACTTGAATAAAACAATTTCTGTGGGATTGATCTTTGCTTGCCCTAGCTATAGGTTTAAGTAAAGAATTTTACCATTGATATCTATAATAGTATCAGGGGATGATGGGTTCAAAAATTTAGCTAATGCAAACCATAATTAGGGGCTGGAAAAAGACTAGATAATTATTGAAAAAATAGAGGGGCCATCGACAAATGAACCATGTTTCAAAAGAAAACCTAAAAGAGTGAAAACTCTGAGGGATGTGAAGGATGATTCATGATATTATAAGTAAGATTGCATAAGAAGGTAAAAAAGAGAAAAGCATAAAAAAAAAAAAGTTTAAGAAAGAAAGACTAAAAGCCTGAGGGGTGAGGTTGCAAATGAATCATTGTCTGATGAAGATTTTAGAAATAGATACATGGCAATTACTAAAGAATTAGAGGAGAAATGGTAAGTGGGCAAAATGTTGTGCTTTTCACCATATTGTAATGATAAGACAATGGTGGAAAGATTGGAGGAATTTATTGTATGAGATTGAGTGAGTTCAAACTACTAATACAGAAAAATGAAGGAGATTAGGTACTCTTAAATGCAAAATGGATGGGAAGGTGGTTGGACAAAGGTATGTTTTAGTTAAAAAGAAATGGAGTCATTTTGGTTTTGAAAGCGTGATATACAAAGATGTATGAGCCATGTAATGTTGTTGACTATATCTATGGATATTGTGTAAAAATTTGATGAAGGGTGCTAGTAAGGAATGGTCGTTCTAATAAAAATTGGAGTAAGTAAGATTTGAAGTTAAAAGTGTTTCGGTTAATGGAAGTGTTTTATAAGTGTTTTCTAGGTGAAATTGGTAGCATCAATAGCTACTTGGGATAACTCAATGGCTTGGCCACATTTCAGACTTGTTATTATGCCTGGATAACATCATTCAAACTTTAACTGTGTGGCTATATAGATTTCTTTATTAGAAGTTTGGAGTAGGGGTGTAATTGATCCAAGTCGAGATGATCCAGTACCAGGCTCGAGCTCAACTCCGTTCGAAGACTCAAAGCTCAAAGCTTGGCTTGAGCTCGATCGAGCTTCATGTTTGAAGCTCGAGCTTGGCTTGCTACATACTCAATCCGCTCGAAGCTCAGCTTGTAGGCTTGAATTTGATTCTATAATTCAACTTGACTCATCATTTTTCAAACAAAATGCAGTTACAACTTAACAATAAAAAATTAATATTACTCAAAACTAGTAAAAGAAATCACAAGTACTATCTTGGCACCTTCCAAGCACAACAAGGCTGTCATCAACTCATCATAATCCACTTATCTATGACAGTAATCCTCATCAAAACATCAATCTTACATAAACAAAGAAATTAATATGCAAAATTAAAGTATAACTCAAAAAGTCAGAACTTAAAACACATAAAAACAACATAGAAACTTAGATTCAAAACTCAAAAACATAACAATTCAAAATACAACTCTTGCAAATCAAAATAATCTAACATTCGAACTCAAGATACAAATTAAAAGATAGGATCCAACTCAAAATAAATCTCAAAACACAAACATCGCAAACATAACTCAAAATTGAAAACTCAAAATGCAACTTGGTAGAAAAGGAAATAGACATTCACTCAAGCTTGATCCTCAAAGAACAGCCATCCAAAATTCCAACAGCTCCTGCAAATGAAAATGTAAGTTATGAATAGTTTAGGTACTTAAAACATGCAAAAAATTATGAAAACTCTTACTTTGAGGGATTGGGAGGATAATTTTAGTTGCTTTCTTCTCTTTCTACAAACAAAAAAAGACAAATATTATTGAAACTAATCAGAAAATGAATGCAAATTGTAAGCTATTAATGTCAAATTGAATTGAAAATATAAAACTTACTTTGTTCTTTTTCTTCACTCCATGCAAATTACGGTTCCAAGCTACCCCATAAAGTAATACTTGCACTGTTTCTAGAGATAATGAGGCTCGATAAGTGTCAATAACTCTACTGCCAGCACTAAATGTAGCCTCTGAAGCCACTGTAGTTATAGGAATGGCAAGCATGCCATTTTAGACAGGATACAATACTTCAAGGTATTCACCTTCCACCACTGTAAACATCAAAATTATCTGGATCTCTTTCTCATATGAAACATCCTTC
Source organism: Heritiera littoralis (assembly GCA_031772115.1). Classification (NCBI taxonomy): domain Eukaryota; kingdom Viridiplantae; phylum Streptophyta; class Magnoliopsida; order Malvales; family Malvaceae; genus Heritiera; species Heritiera littoralis. The sequence continues at coordinate 6,199,251 of JAPDPK010000009.1, forward strand.
TTCTAGGTAAATATCCAGATCAGACTTTTGAGGTTGAATAGTCTCAACAGTTTTCAGAAATTGAGGAAACTCTGACCAACCAAATGAAGATTAAGCTTGGACATTCGCACTAGTATTACAACCAACTACTTGAGTTTTAACATATTGTTCACTTTTTGTATATTGATATTCGGTAGCATATTCTTCATAAATCTCATACAAAGTTTCTTGAACTTTAGCAATATTCTACCTTGCCTCACTTCCAGGATAGATTTTAGGGCGAGTAAATTCAACTGCTCTTATTATGCACCTGGGTCCAAGACAGCTGTCACAAACATTAATAGATTACATTCCCACTAATATTTGTCAAACTTCTCTTTCATCTTACCAACCATTGATCGAATAAAATCATTTCCATCTTGTGCATATTTATCTAACAATATTTAGATATGATGAACTTCATTCATAAATAAATTTGAATTAGGATAGTCACTGCTAGAAATTATGCTAGTTGTATAACTAAATACTTTCAAAACTTCACAAATTTTTTCAACTTTCTCCTAATCTTCAGGACTTGGACAACACATGTAACAAGGCTCGCGATCTTGGAACCTTGGAAATGCCTCTTTGAATTGCACAATAGTTGACAACATTTCATACGTTGAATTCCAATTTGTTCTACAATTAAGAATAAGCTTCATACTAGGCAATTGTAATTACTGCACAATATCTGAAAAAGTTTTAAGATTCCCCTCATTTTGATTGATGAAATAGACACTCTCATGTATGTTTTTAATGATGTGCTTAATTTGAGAAAGACTATCTTGAACCATAAGGTTCAAAATATGTGCACAACACCGAACATGGAACAATTTACCTCCGCAAAGAAGCTTTTTGTTTCTTGAAAATGTGTCTTTCAAGATCCTTATGGCTACATCATTGCTTGAAGCATTATCAACTGAAAGTGTGTAAACCTTGTTCTCTATTCCCTATTACTTCAAACAATTGAAAATACAATCAGTAATCTCAACGCCACAACAAGGAGGAGGTAAGGGGACAAAGTTGATAACACGTTTATGCAACTTCCAATGAGAATTAATGAAGTGTGTCGTAAGAACCATGTGCTCAATTTTTTGATTGGTAGACCTCCACAAATCTGTTGTTAAACTGACCTTTTCAACACTTTTCAATAATATCTTAAGCTTTTTCTGCTTTATTTCATATACTTGCTCACAATCTTTCTTAATAGTATTACATGAAATTCTTTCCCATACTGGCATCCCATGTTTCTGCATTAGATTAAAGCCTTCTTCCTCCACAATCGAGAATGGATGCTCATGCATAAGTACCCAATGAGCTGCTACCTCCCTCATTGTTGCCATGTCAAACTTCCCATTACTAAGAGTAGAGATTGTTGCATCATGGTTCAACGCTGCCAGTTGAAAATTGATTTTTTCTTGCTGTGTCTTATGTACTTTCCGCAACACACAACCTTGCAAGTGCCTTAAAAAGTGATTTGTGCTTCCACTTGTGGTCATGGCTAACTTTTTCTTGCAATGAACACACTCTACTTTCTTAGAACCATCCGGAAGATCTATTTCCTTAAATTCCAACCGAACTACTGATTTCTTCTGTCTTTTTTTTTTCACCTGAAATGTATCGTTCTCACCATTTTCTTCAATGCCCTCTTCATGAATATTAACATTTGCTAAATTGGTGACATTGGTTGCATTACTTTCATTTGGAGAACATTGATCATCATCCAAATTGATCCTACTTGCAGATGAATTTGGTGTTGGCAGAACTAGTATTGAAGAAACCTCTGGTGGGGTGTATGACATCTTTATATCCTACTAACTACACGGAGAAAAATATAATTCAGCAAAATAATTCAACAAAAAAAATAAACCTTTAATAACACTAAATAAATCCTAAACCTTTAACAACACTAAATAAATCCTAAACTCAAATGGAATAAACAAGTTGATACAAGCCAAATGAAGTATTATTATAGTTTACATATGGTTTATGGACATAACAAAACTGATTAAGACAAAACAATTAACACAAAAAGGACATCAAGCAAAACTATATAAAGCCAATCAGAAAATGCACCCATCAAACCAAGCAACTCATAGAGCCCCAACAATAAACCACAGAACCAAAACGGCCACCATACTTGAGCAACAATAGAAAGAGTCAATAGAAAAAGCCCTTCACTCTATCACACCAGTCCCTTAAGCCAGAAAATAAAATGACATCATACACATCCCATATTGGATAATCATGAGTCAATACATGCAAAGATATGACACAGAACAACCATCAAACACCTTGAGTGTAGCCTTAAACAAAACAACAAACAATGAGGATGAATTGGGAATCATCAACTATAACAGCACAAAAGAGCAAGAAGATCCAGCAACATCAGTTAAAGACATCAAAACAACCACAAACACATCCAAACTGATCAAAATTTTGAACTTAACAAAACCAAATGAATCACCACCTGAGCCATTTCAGTAATAGACCAAGGTGTTTGATGGTTGTTCTGTAGACCAAGAAAGAATCGAGACATGGCTTTGTTTGGAAAATGAAGATCTGAGATAGATGTAGAACAAACCTTAGCTAATGTTGTAGGTCATGGCTTTGGTAAGATAAAACCAACGAGGTTGCTCCCACTTTCCACTAAATCGAGACTGAAGGAGGATACTGGTCGCGAATCACATTTGAAGTTTCAAGAGTTTAGGGTCTTGTCTAGCTGAATCGAAACTTAGAATTAGGGAGAGAGGAAAACAAAGCCAATAAGGGACATGACTCATTGTTCGTCTAAATCGCTACTGGAAGAGCCAAGCTTGGAAGGTTACGACACTGAGCAGCACCGCTTGGGGGTGGGTAATGGCTGCTAGGTTGCATGCGTGAGAACTGACAAATGAAAATGGGGAAACTGATTCAATCAATTTAGATCTTTAGGGTTTTTTATTATATTAAAGGTTTTTTTGTTATATTAGTTATAATGTAAGGGTAAAAATGTAATTAAAATTAAAAAAAGCTCGATAAGGCTTGCGAGCTACTCGAATCGGGTACTAAACTACTCGAACTCGACTCGACTTGATACTCGAGTAGCTCAAGCTCAGCTAAAAAATGAACAAGTCAAACTCGAGTAATCATCGAGCCGAGCTCGAGTAGCTCTACTCGTTTACACCCCTAGTTTGGAGCACTACTTATAGCTACGTAATAGCTAATAAACTTTATTGTTGTTTTCACAGAGTCAATTTTGGTGATTTTGGTTTTGTATAAACAATTTATCTATGGTTTTTGTTGCTTGAGGAAATGCTATTATACGGTAGGAAGCACAGAATCCAAGCCTGGAGTCATAAGATATGAAGAGATTGGTTAACGAAATTTTTAAAAAGTTATCTTTTTTTTTTTTGCTAAGCCAAATAATTTATATACATTAAAAAGATTGGATATAGCTAAAATTAGAAGCCCATTCTTAACCCAAAAAGCTTGAAAGAAAATACATCTAATGCCCATGTAACAGACTTTCACTACTCTGACCCTAAACAAATATAACCCCTCCACAAAGCAACCTACAAATTGAAGATGATATTTTTTAGAATCAGCCAAAAAGCCAAACACCAAGCAGCTAACCAACACCCAACTCGGGGAGCAATGTTCTCTGCAGAAGCCAAACAAGTACCAAACTTCAACATGTCAAGCACCATCCTTTTAACAATGCATAAGACATCCCATAGAACAACCGCAACTTACACTCATCAACAACATGTTTCACATAACCACCAACCACGCCTTAGTGGCACAATAGCACACAAGCAGCACACGCGTCCAATATACTTCTCACCCAACAAAACACCTGCTATTGCCTTCAATCAAGATCCAAGCCTGTACACATACTAGCCAGCCCATTCACAACTAGTAATGCACACCGGAATAGACAGCAAACAACTCCCAGTGAATAACACAGTGACAACAAAAGTTACTGTCAAAGACAACATATGCCTCGAAACTATCATTGACACTTAGGCATAACGAAAAGCACCTCCTATGCAAGGAAAATAGGAACATCTTTGGAATTCCAAAACAGAGACAACAAGAAACACAAAAGATTAAGGCACCTTCATAAAACAGAGACGTCACAAGCAACAAAGTCTAACAACTCAAACTTCAAAATAACCCAAATCCATCAAAAAATTTATTTCTACCCTATAACCAATTCCAAGCGCACATACCCAATACCCAAACAATTCCACCAATTCCTTATACAACATTTAAACAGTTCAGAAACAAGCTCATAAATCACGGGCTGCTAACTCTTTCAATCTCTCAATAATAATATCATCATCACAATTTACTCTAAAACCCATCATTTTACCAATTTTCCACGTCTCTTGGGCTTCCTTCATTAACTAATGAGGCATAAACGGAGAAGCAATTCGAAGTGCAAGTATTAAAATGGACGATTTGATGCTGTGAAATGTTCAACTTTATCATCACTCAAAACATGGAAAAGGTTGCAATTTAATCAGATTTTTGGTGGAGCTTGAATACTTTAGTTGTTCGATTTGGCCAATTATTTGTTTTGAGTTGTAAGAAGTTGTCTAGGGTAATTGTCCATTTATGGTTCTAGTTTATAGTGGTTATGTCTGTGTTCAGTTTTCATTTGGCTGGTGTTTAGCTTTATTTGGCTGTGCGGATTTCAAGTGTTTTACATTTTGAAATCATTAATAAAATTTGACAGCAAAAAATATACGATAACTATAGTACTCATTTGTGAAAAAAAATGTCTAATTTTTAAATAATATATTATGGTTAAAAAAAATAAACATAATCTCTTTTGCAATAACCTTTTATTGAAATGTAAATTTATAAAGATTTAAGCTACCGTTTTAATGAAAATGTAGTTCTTGTGAAATTAATTGAAGAAAATCCTGTTATTTTCGATATAATAGACTACGGTTTTAAGACTATAGTGTTATTTTCCTGTGTTTTAAGATTACGGTACTTGATATCTATAGTCTTTTATCGTTTAAAGACTACAATTTTTAAAGTCCTAGTTCTTGTACAACAGTATATTATACTCCTTAATAAAAAATTAAAAAAAACGTAATTATAACTCTTGAGAAATGAAAAAGACTGTTCTAAAATCTTATTATAAGATATTTCTATGGTATCTAAAGTTTTAAAGTTTTTTCAATTTTAAAACTGTAATTAAATATATTATACTACACTCAGTTCGATAACCATAATTATTTTTTACATGATTATGTTGCTTATATGATTTTTTTTCTAGCAGTGCAAATCATTATAATAATGTAGAATCAACTATTCATCTACAAGAATCTAGCCCTTTATCTTGTGCATTAGTAACTTTGATGATTATGCATAATCCTTAATCAAAACTTAATATCATTGGAGACTATTTAATAATGTTAATTACTAAGATACTACAATTAAAAACATGATAAATTATGAATCTCATAGGAAAGAATCGGGTCATCCCAATGATATTATGAATCAATGAAAAATCACAAAGTTTGCGTAGGTGATGAAAGTGACACATACTTAACAGTAAACAGCTTCAAACTGAAAAACAGACATTATCCTCTTGCCTACATGCTTCGTATTCAGTACACTGTGACCCACCTAAACTCCTAAAACCACCAGTCAAAGTCAACCCCTTCTATCTTTTCTCCCCCACCGCTCCTATATGTATGCCCCCCTTGTGTTTTCTGGTGGGGTTCTCTAATTTCTAAACTCTTCTTTTGCCAGTTTGAGAGTACATTTCTTGAGAGATTTCGGATAGAAAGAGAGAGGAGAAGGCCAATGAGGAAAGCTTGCTGTGACAAACAAGGCACCAACAAAGGAGCGTGGTCCAAGCAAGAAGATCAAAAGCTCATTGATTATATACGTACTCATGGTGAAGGCTGCTGGCGTTCCCTCCCCAAGGCTGCAGGTTTTTACCTCTCTAAAACAAAACAAACTTCGTTTTATTTTTCACTGAAGTCCCATTTTAAACTTTATGCTAACTTTCGTCCATATAAATCATCAGGTTTGCACCGCTGTGGCAAAAGTTGCAGGCTAAGATGGATAAATTACTTGAGACCGGATATCAAACGCGGTAACTTTGCTCAAGATGAAGAGGACTTAATTATCAAACTCCATGCCCTACTTGGTAACCGGTATGATTAATTTCATATACGCATATATGAAACCATTGATGCATTTGCGAGAATGCATGTAGTAATAGTAGAATTTGCTAAAATATGGTTAATGTTTTTTTTTTTTGGTATATTGGCCGTTAGGTGGTCATTGATAGCTGGTAGATTGCCAGGAAGAACGGATAATGAGGTGAAGAACTATTGGAATTCTCATATAAAGAGAAAGTTAATCAAAATGGGAATTGACCCTAATAACCATAAGTTGAACCAATATCCTCTTTGTCCTCAACCTGAGCATGTTTCCCCCACTGCAACTTCCTTGAATGTGGCATACAAGGCTAGGGGGTCTTCAGCTGATGATGATAGGGTCTCAGATGCTGCAAGTTGTCTTGAAGATGAAAAATCTGGTGTTTCTAACTTGGATCTTGATCTTACAATAGCATTTCCTTCTACTCCAATCGAGGTTATTGAAGAGAAGCAGCAGACTACATCGGTAGTAACAAGTGATCAAGAGGAAAATTATACGGTTCCTACCCTTCTTCTTTTCAGATAAGAAGTAAAAGACCAAATCAAGAAGGAAATATATTAAATACTTTTGGCAGTGAAGGATGACTGATTGAACCATGCATATCTCACTGTTTGTGCAATTGGAGAAGAAAAGCTGAAATATTCTCTCTGAACAAAAGGTTGAAGCTTCTTGAATTCTTGATGTAATCTGTTGAATTGTATTATTGTATATAATTAATTTGGAAAAAAGAAACGAAGATATCAACTTAAGGAGGATAACACCAATTAACTGAGATAGAATGGAGAAAGTGCAGATTAGTTCTTTGAAATTAATGGTGCCCGCCTAGAACTGGAGCTTTTAAATTAACTTGTTTCCAAATAGGTCAGTCTAACGTAGGATGAGGGCAGGGCTATGATTCTTGTGTTATCATGTTCTAGTGATGAACGATATGATCATAAAGCTAATCGCCTAATGGCAAGGAGACTTTTGACTCACTGTACAATTTTTTCTGTTATATGTTACATCAACTATTAGAAAGTTTGACTAACGGACAAATGAATGTGGACTTTCAGCTTTCTTAACAGCAATGGAGAATGGAAAGGGGCATTTGATCTTATTCAACTGATTAAGAGGTTAGGAGTAACTTCTCAATTCCTTTGTCAAAACCACTCCACTAAAATTGCCTCATGCATGATTAACATTATTTCACTGTACCGCTTAAATTCTAGAGGGAATTCTAACTTGCTTGAAGAAATCATGCACGAAACACATGTATAATAGTGTAGTTTGAAATACTCGTACATATTTGGATTTTTTTGGCCAAATCAGTAATTTTTTTTTTTACTGAAATATTGCTTTAATGAGTGAAGAATCATCCATACAAAATCATCCATGAACCAAATAGTTCTTAGGCTTACATCCCATAATAAACACAATCCACAAAACATCACATAGATTCACCACCAAGCCATAAATGATTCTGATCTATGCGCCCCATCTTTTGCCAAAACATTAGCAATCTCTTTAATTAACTTCTCTAAGGGTATTAAACCATCTTAAAGTTTCTAGTTTACTCACCAACAAATTGATTTCTGACAGTTTCTATCAGTGGTGGTCTCTTTTCACCATTCATACACCATCCTATAGCTGTTGTTGAGTCCGATTCAATGATCAAGCCTTTCTTGTTCTTCCATTCTATTCTATCAAACACTGCAAGTGTTGTTTTAATAGCAACAATTCATCTACATTTAGCTCTTGCATTCCCACACGACCCGAAACATGGCAATGATGCTGCCCCGTCCACGTTAAATTTCAACCAACCATGTGGAGGAGGTAACCATTGTATACATTTTCTTTTAAGCTTTCCAATCATCAAAGGTACACCTTCTAGAGGCTTATTCCACCATATCAATTCCAAAATTGAGCATTCCTCGAACAGAGCTTTAATCCACTTCAAGTATCTTAGTTTAACTAAGAACACCAAATCCTCCATCTATTTCATTTTCTGGTTGAAGATTCCTTCATTCCTTGCAAGCCATATAGAGGAAAAAGCTGCTGATGTCGCAGATAACCACCTAGATTTCAAAGTCCGGAAAGGTTAATCAAAACAGTTCAGAATAAATCCCCTCAGTGATTGTGGTTGACACCATTGGAGCTGCCACCAGTTAAAAACCCGGAACCAAAGGGAACCAATCCACTCAGTTGTTTCATTTGCTTTGCTGCACCATGGACATAAGCTTTGAGGTTGTCGTATACTTATTCCTCTTCTTATTACAGATGCTTTAGTTGGTAATCTATCCAGCAGCACTAAACATAAAAACCTTGCACCTTTGGAGGTATTTTAAGAACCCACAATTTGTCGAATTCGAATGCACCATTAGAATCGGAGAAACAGTTTTTTTTTGGTAAGTCAGAATTTTATTGATATTGAATTGAGGAACATAAGTGACAGCACAACTAATGCAGTCCAAAATAGTCTTGTCGCTAACAGAAGCAAGAAAGACTACCACACTAGCAAGCTGTACAAAAATCCTAGTACAAAGATCCAATAACAGAACAATTCACAATGACAAAACAGATCACCTTCAAGCCTTGAAATCCCCGGTCTGGCAGTCCCATCGTTGGCAAAAGCAATCCTTTCTTACAAAACAACACAACATAACAGTAACACCAAGCAAAATGAGGCACAATTCTCAGGAAAACCAGAAAATCTCTAATGACAGAAAGAAAATCAACAGATTGGAGGCGAAGCAATGGTTCGTGAATGCCATAGAGATTCCAAGGATACCGTATCTGATAGCAGCACCAATAAGACAGTATCGAAGAGAAGAAAATCCTCAGTTGCACAACTCAACTTAAAGAAAAAATCCAACGTAATATGAAGAAAATAACAACACCATTCCATGATCTCCAGACCCATTAGTTCCCGATTTGGTAAAGCAAGCTTCCTGAGATGTACAGATTATTTGTGAGAGGCTAAAGACAACACAGAGTCGACAGAAGAGCTATGCAGACAACAGAAGCTGACCATTGGAATTCTCAGTTGGAGATTCTGTATTTTTGAAACTCTCACCATCAAAGGGCCTCATGAGATTTTGTAAGAAATGGAAATTGAGTCCTCAATATATCAGGCCGTTTGAGATCTTAGACTGTGTGAGAGATGTTGCTTATCGGTTAGCTACCACTAGAACTATCAGAAGTGCATAATGTCTGCCACGTATCGATATTAAGAAAATACCATCTGGATCCATCTCACGTAATTCAATACGAGCCACTAGAGATTAGGGAAGACATGAGTTACGTGAAGAGGCCGATTTGGATCTTGGATCAGAAAGACAAGGTACTACAGTCTAAGACTATTCTATTGGTAGAAGTACTATGGCAACACCATTCAGAAGAGGAGGCCACATGGGAATTAGAAAGCTTAATGGGAGAAAAGTATCCAAAGCTATTTTAGTGATTGGTCCAACCAAATTTGGAGTACCAAATTTTCTAAGGTAGGGAAGATGTGAGAACCACGTATTCTGGTACTGTTACCCATGTAGAACTACTCACCATTGTTCAATTCCTGTGTATTTTGCACGTACGATCGAATACAGTTAGGTGGGTCTCACAAGCCCTACAGTGGCTGGATGGACTTGAGACAGGACAGATATTGTAAGGAGAGTCAAATAAATCTATGGTAAGAATTTGGAACTCAAAATCCTTTATTTAAGTTATTTTTGGGAAGTATATCAACAATTTAGAAAATGATGATTAAGGACATAGTGTGGTTGAACTTTCATTAATAACGGTCAAACTAAGTTGACTTTTGACTTACTGACTGAAGTATGATAATCTAAGTATAAATAAGTTCAAAGCTATGTCAATAGATAGATTAAATCGACGGTGAAATCAAAAATTTACGCGATTGGTCAGCAAAGGGTATTTTCGTAATTTCACCCTTACGATCAATCAAACCTTAATAAAACCCCATCTATTCATTAAATTATATTCAATAATAATATTTAGTGATGAAATAAAATATTTTGGAGTTAAATTGGATAGTTAAAAAAATTATAAAATTTTAAGGGTAAAATTATTTAAATATCTCATAACCAAGGGTATTTTGGTCATTTTACTAATAAAGGAAAATTCTAAAATTTTCTACACAAACCAGCTATGATGACCGCCAATTCTCGGTTACCGACATGTGAATAGATGCACAATTGAAGTAAATCAAGTGTTAAATATATATCTAGGAATTTCAATAATTATTAAGTGATGAGGCTATGGATTTAATTTTAGTATACACGATAAATATACTTGAAAAAAAAAGAGAATTAATTAATGTATCTATAGTGTATATGTATATTTACTTATTTATTAAATAAAGAGAATATATATAATTACATATAATAGCTGAACTATGTATTTATATATTTAGAAAATTTAAAGAAATTGTGAATAAATATATATGGGTATAAAACAATTTAAAATAATATATATATATATATATATATATATCATAAGGATATAATAAATAATATATAATATAACAAAAAAAAGAAAAGAAAAGAGTCAAATCACTGATTGGCTTCCCGAAGAAGCCAATCTGTGAGCAAACGTGGGAGCAATTTGCTTGATGAAAACAGAGGAAGCTTATCCTCTGCAAAAAAAAAAATAATAATAATAAAAGGAAAAAAAGAAGAAAACCCGAGAAAGAGTGAAGAGGAGAATGAAAACAGAGAAAGGGAGGCAGTGTAAGAGAGCTCTTGGTAGGGGAGTTATGTAAGTCGAAAGGCAGGATTAAAGGGATTGTTTTGTGCGTGAACAGGGAAGAATCAATGAGCTGAAGCTTGGCACCGAACAATGGATTCTCGATGGCCTGAAGCAGAAGGATAGGTTCTCGAATGGCCCACTTGGGCTGAGTTTGGTTGCCAAAACATGCTGTATATGGCTGGAACAGCAGACGACTTAAGCAAAGCAAAGCTGAAATAGGTATGGCATGGTTGAATGCAGGGGAGTTCGGGGCTGCTGCTCAGCTGGGTCCAAAAGCGCTGAACGGTGGCTGATCAAAGGTGCAGTGGGGGTTCTATCCAGGTTTGTTTAGCCTATGCTAAAAGGCTACTAAGTGGTGCTGTGTATAGTCCAATTAAAGGGGGGAAACAAGAGAGTTTTGCTGCTGGATGTAACTTGAAATAGAGGAGCTTCAGGTGCTGATTTGAGGGACTAGAATGGGGTGTTTAAAGGCTGATTTTCAGAGCTGGAAATTTAAGAAAGAAAGGAAATTTAAAAAAAAAAAAAAGGAAGAAAGGCCAAACCCCAATAGTCTTGCATCCTCCTCGACATTCATCATGCAGCTACAGTGTTCATCCTCACCATTTATCAGACCACCAATGGGAGCTCCATTCTGGGCAAAAACAACAAGAGCAAGAGAGGCTTTCTCTCTCGAACAATAGAGGAGAATTAAGGCCAAAGAAGCGAGCGACAGTTGAGCTAGACCAAGGACAACAAGGAAAATAGTGTAGCTAGGTTCTTGGTGATCGAAAGCTGAAAAAAAAAATCAAGAGAGGTTGGTCAACATAAGGTTTTAAAGGTTTGCTTGAGGCTTAGAGTTCGAGGACGGTTTAAGAGAATTTGGCGACAAGTGCGAAGTGAAAACAAGCCGTTAGCTTTTGCTAACCTGCTAATGAGGTAAGAAAATCATACTTTAAGATTAAAGTAGGTGTGTATATTGTAAGTACATCAAACAAGCCTAACATGCTTCTACACAATATGAAACATGTTAAACAAATAAAATGCGGAAGCGATAGGATCTAACCTCCAGCCATTGCACTCTGTAACTCTGCTGTTGAAGCAATTGCCGAATCTGACAGTCTACTCTGTGTCGATCACAGACCTTCCAAATCTTCCAAGCACTCAAAACCTCACTAGATGGTGTTTGTGTGTTTTTAGGTTAACGTACTTGGGGACCGGAAGGAGCCCTCCTTAAATAGTAATGAGAGCGTGCTAATTATGGCAATAAAATCACGTTTTAACCATCATAAAATCGTGTTTTAATAGCCAAATATTGAGTTGAGATTCACCGTGAAATTATGGACCATATCCGGAATTGGTCAACCAAATATTTATTTCCATAAATGAGGAGATATACTAACATTCTCCCACTTGGTCCATATATTTCACTTATAGAAGAAACAAATCACATGAATCATGGCGACAGTTCCTCAAGTGGCGAGTATTATCTTCCATGTATTACTATGTAAAATGTTTCTAAATCAACCCATTTTTACTTAATGAATAAACCTTATGTTTATTCTCGGTCCAAACAACAAGGATATTTCTCAAATAAAACTTTAGTGTATACAAATCAAAATGAGAAACATCATATTATTAATAAGAGTTTCAATTACAATCAAAATGTGGGACCAAGTCCCATTCTCTCTACATGATCCTTAAATTTAAACGGTGGCATGCCCTTAGTCAAAGGATCAGCTAACATCAATTCAGTGCTAACGTGTTCAATGACCACTCTTTTATCTCTAACACGTTCTCTAATGGCTAAGTACTTAATGTCGATATGCTTACTTCGACTTCCACTCTTATTGTTCTTAGCCATGAATACCGCAGCTGAATTGTCACAATATATCCTCAATGGCTTAGATATGGAGTCAACAACTCTAAGCCCACCAATGAAACTCTTAAGCCATACACCATGTGAGGTAGCCTCAAAACAGGAAACGAACTCGGCCTCCATAGTGGAAGTGGCAGTCAGTGTCTGCTTAGCACTCTTCCATGAAACAGCTCCACCGGCAAGCATGAAGATGTAACCGGATGTTGATTTCCGGGTATCAACACAGCCAGCAAAGTCTGAGTCTGAGTAGCCAATCACCTCCAACTCATCAGTCCGTCTATACATAAGCATGTAATCATTAGTGCCTTGAAAATATCTAAGCACCTTCTTCGCAGCTCTCCAGTGGTCCATCCCCGGGTCACTTTGGTATCTACCCAACACTCCCACAGCAAAAGCAATATCAGGCCTGGTACAGACCTGTGCATACATAATGCTTCCAACAGCTGAGGCATATGGAATGTTCTTCATCTGTTCCCGCTCAAGATCATTTTTCGGGCACTGGCTCAAATTGAACCTGTCACCCTTCACAATGGGAGCTGGGCTTGGTGAACAATCTTTCATTCTGAATCTTTCCAAGACTTTATTGATATAGGCTTCTTGTGACAGACCTAATATACCTCTATGTCTGTCTCTATGGATCTTAATGCCAATGACATAAGATGCATCGCCCATATCCTTCATATCAAAGTTCTCAGAAAGAAATTGTTTCACCTCACGTAGCATCCCCTTATCATTGGTTGCAAGCAGAATATCATCCACATATAGCACAAGGAAACAAATCTTGCTCCCACTGACCTTCTGGTATATGCATTGATCCATGATGTTCTCAACGAAACCAAATGAAGAGATGACTTCATGGAATTTTAGATACCATTGGCGGGAAGCTTGTTTCAACCCATATATGGATTTCTTGAGCTTACAGACCAAATGCTCACCATTACTAGAGGAAAAACCTTCAGGTTGTTTCATGTAAACCTCTTCCTCTAGATCACCATTGAGAAATGCCGTTTTCACATCCATTTGTTGCAACTCTAAGTCAAAATGTGCAACAAGCGCCATTATGATGCGAAGAGAATCTTTCTTAGATACAGGAGAGAAGGTCTCCTTGTAATCGATTCCCTCCTTTTGAGTGAATCCTTTGGCTACGAGTCTTGCCTTATAACGTTCAATGTTGCCTAATGAGTCAGTTTTGGTCTTAAAGACCCATTTACAGCCTATAGCCCTGGCCCCATTAGGCAACTCGACAAGATCCCATACTCCATTAGATGCCATCGAATCCATCTCATCCTTCATAGCATCGAACCAAAGTTTTGATTCTTTGCTGTTCATGGCTTGTGAAAACGTCTCTGGATCATTAACGGGCCCAATATTGAAATCATACTCTTGTAGATACACAATATAATCGCTAGGAATAGCTGTTTTCCTTTCCCTAGTAGACCTTCTTAATGTTGGTTCAACATTCTCCGAAGGATCATGTTGTTCAACTGGTTGCTCACTCAATTCTGGTGTATCCAGAGGAGCCTCGTCTACTGGTAAGTTATCAACTACTTGTGGATCTTCAACGATTGGTTGTTCAATGTCCAGTTGTACTGAAGGGACATTGTTCATGATAACCAATCCTTGACTCGAGGTAGAGGGTTGATCTCTCACAGAAACTAGGTCTTGAGATTGATCGCTCCCACTAACTAAGTCATTTTCAAGAAACTTGGCGTTCCTTGATTCCACAAATCTAGTGCTATGAGATGGACAATAGAATCTGTAGCCTTTGGACCGTTCGGCATATCCAATGAAATACCCACTTATGGTCCTAGGATCCAGTTTCTTTTCCTGTGGGTTGTAAACTCTTATCTCAGAAGGGCATCCCCAAACGCGCATATGACGCAAACTCGGTTTCCAACCTTTGAATAATTCAAAAGGCGTCTTTGGAACAGCCTTGGTTGGAACCCGGTTCAATATATACGCTGCCGTTTTAAGAGCTTCAATCCACAAGGACTTAGGCAACTTCGAGTTGCTAAGCATACTACGCACCATTTCCATCAAAGTTCGGTTCCTTCTTTCTGCAACACCATTCTGATTCGGTGAACCAGGCATGGTATATTGGGCAACAATCCCATTTTCTTGAAGGAACTTCGCAAATGGTCCAGGTGCTTGTCCATCTTCAGTGTATCTACCGTAATACTCCCCACCTCTATCAGTTCTTACTATTTTTATGGGTTTCCCACATTGTTTCTCTACTTCAGCCTTAAATATTTTAAAGGCGTCCAATGCTTCGTTCTTGTTATGAAGCATGTAGAGATACATAAACCTCGAGTAATCATCAATAAAGGTGATGAAGTATTTCTGACCATATGCATCAATGTCTGGACAACATATGTCAGAATGTATGATCTCTAATATGGTTAAACTCCTATTGGCACCTTTCTTAGACTTGTTGGTTTGCTTACCCTTAATGCAATCCACACAAGTGTCGAAATCAGTAAAATCGAGAGTACTAAGTATTCCGTCATTTACCAATCTCTTAATTCTATTTATGGAGATATGACCTAATCTCCGGTGCCATAACGTAGAAGAGTCCTCATTCATAACACATCTTTTAGTGCCAGTTTGAACATGCAAGGCGTTATGAGCAGTATCATTTTGCAAATCAATAGAGAAAAGACCATCACATAAGGTACCATTCCCAACAATATCAGACTTAAAATATATCAATATTGATTTATTTGAAAATTGAAAGGAATATCCATAAGGTACCAACCTAGAAACAGAGATTAAATTTCTCGAGAAACTAGGAATATAAAAGGTCTTTTCTAATTGCAAAACAAAACCACTCCTAAGAACTAAAGTGCATGTTCCAACGCCTTCAACACGCGAGCGCATCTTGTTTCCTGAATAGATGCTCTCCTCATTTCCCACTGGCTTCCTTAGGTTTGTCATACCCTGTAAGGAAGTCGAAATGTGAATTGTAGATCCAGAATCAATCCACCATGTGTTATGATTAACCTCAACCATATTTGATTCAAAACAAACATATGAGAGTGGATTACCTTTCTTAACGAGCCACTGCTGAAGCTTAGCACAGTCCTTCTTCATGTGTCCCTTCTTTTTACAGAAGAAACACTTGGACTCTTTCTTAATGTCAGCTTGGGCAGGGATTTTCCCTTTTCCCTTGTTCTTGGCTCGATCTTTGGTCTTTCCTTGGCTTGCAAAAAATGCACTTTCACCCGATTCCATAAGCAGCCTTCCCTCCTCTTGAACACACATGGTTATCAATTCATTGATGGTCCACTTATCCTTATGTGTGTTGTAGGATATCTTGAATGGTCCGTACTGCTTTGGTAGAGTGTTCAATATATAATGCACAAGAAAAGACTCAGACATCTCCACCTCTAGCTTCTTGAGTTGGGCCGCTATATCTCTCATGGCCATTATGTGCTCGCGCACTCCTTTGACACTGGTGAGCCTTATCGATGAGAACTTCATTATCAGGGTGCTGGCCAACGCTTTGTCTGAAGTGACAAATTGATCATCTATGGCCTTCAGTAAGGTCCTAACGTTGGTATGCTGTTCGACTGAACCACGTATCCCAGCAGATATCTTTGTCTTAATATACATGACACTAAGGCGATTGGATCGCTCCCAACGTTCATGTAAAGCTACTTGAGCAGGAGTGCTGGTCTCAGTCAATACGGGCTCGTCTTTCCTTATAGCATAGTCTATATCCATGCACCCTAATTGGAGGAGAACTCTCTCCTTCCAAACCTTATAGTTCTCTCAATCTAGTTTGGGAACTTCTAGGTAAATATTAGTTCGAGGAAACATTGCTTAAAGAAAAACACATGCTTATGTATCTAGAATTTTGAGGCAAACTTAATTATGTCTACCAATGTAAACATATTTTATTAATGAATCTCAGACATAAAACTTGCCTGTGGGCTAAAGTTCTAATTCTAATAGATTCATTTCATAATGATAAAACTATCAAATTATATCATTTCCTAATTCCTGTGGGTAAATTAAGAAACTAATTTGATATTTTATCCTAATTAGTTATAAAATTATAATAAAAATTCCTGTGGGATAAAATTTACTATAACCTTATAACTAATCACAATTTATGTCTAATATCATTATGTGATTTTACAAAATAATTTTACTTAATTAAGGTTGCTGTGGCTAAGCCCTAATTAAATAAACTATAAATCACTTAGACATATTGGTAAAATTCTAAGCTTATTCATATTTTAAAAATTGCAATTAACACAAGGCAATTTTAATTCCAAATAATATGAATAACTTAGCTACATGTGCTTTTAGTATAAAAATAACAAAATTATACATATTAAAAATAAGCACATATGCACATTCAAAATCAAATTTTCATAATTTAATCATAATTTTATGATAATTTTCACAAAATTATTCAATTTAAAATTATAGCATTAATAAAAATTCCAAATTTATGAAAAATCCTCATAAAATCCAAATAATGAGAAGTTTTCATAATTATATTAATTTTGTGAAAATAATCTAATTATTCATAAAATTATGAAAATTACAGAATTGAAAATCTGATATAAAACTATCAAAAATATAATTATTTGGCCTAAATTAAATAATTTAAATTTACTTAAATTAAATAAATCCTTAATGTCTAAAATAAACCAAATGACCCTTTTATTTAATCTATATAGCCCAAATAATCAACCAAAAAGGCTCAAAATAAATGGCCCAAAATTAATAAAAGAAAACCCAAATAGTAGCCCAAAACCGGATGGCCCATGGTTTCTTCCTCTTTTTTTTTTTTTTTTTTTTTTTGCCGCTGCATTGCAAAGTGCAGCAGGGCGCGGGCGCGTGCGTCACACGCGCCCGCATTACTCCATCGGGCGCGTGGTTCTCACGCGCCCGTATAACAACAATATTATCGGGCGCGTGGATCTCACGCGCCCGCAATATTAACAGCATCGGGCGCGTGGATCTCACGCGCCCGATTCCCACTCTTCCTTCTTCGCCCGAACGGGCCTTTTTGCAGAAATTTGGGTCTTTTCGACCCGACCCGGCACGAAACCCTTCAAACAGTCTCGTTTTTCATGTATTTTTCATCCCTAGAGCTTTACAACAATAGATCTAAAGTATTTGAACCAAAATCACATGAAAACAGAATGAGTTTTATGAAATCCGAGACTTAAAGTTTCAAAATATGGGTTTTTATGGCTTTTTTCTACAGATCTCTAGCAAGACAGAGGTTAAACTACGGCTCTGATGCCAAATGTGAGTACATCAAACAAGCCTAACATGCTTCTACACAATATGAAACATGTTAAACAAATAAAATGCGGAAGCGATAGGATCTAACCTCCAGCCATTGCACTCTGTAACTCTGCTGTTGAAGCAATTGCCGAATCTGACAGTCTACTCTGTGTCGATCACAGACCTTCCAAATCTTCCAAGCACTCAAAACCTCACTAGATGGTGTTTGTGTGTTTTTAGGTTAACGTACTTGGGGACCGGAAGGAGCCCTCCTTAAATAGTAATGAGAGCGTGCTAATTATGGCAATAAAATCACGTTTTAACCATCATAAAATCGTGTTTTAATAGCCAAATATTGAGTTGAGATTCACCGTGAAATTATGGACCATATCCGGAATTGGTCAACCAAATATTTATTTCCATAAATGAGGAGATATACTAACATATATGTTTTATATATATATATATATATATATATATATATATATATATATATATATATATATATATATATATATATATATATATATAGCCGTTAGCTTTTGCTAACCTGCTAATGAGGTAAGAAAATCATACTTTAAGATTAAAGTATGATTTTCTTACCTCATTAGCAGGTTAGCAAAAGCTAACGGCTATATATATATATATATATATATATATATATATATATATATATATATATATATATATATATATATATATATATAAACATATATTTGGATACAATTATATTTGTGATAACCGCTAATTTTCTTAAATTAATATTAAATATTTGTAAATTTAATATTAAGCAAATAGGGAAGTTAAGCAAATAAATAAATAAAATAGTGAGAACGGGATATTGGTGAAAATCCCAAGAATGGAGGAAGTGAAGGATCGGAAAATAGTGTGAAGGAAAAAAATTTAAATATGGAAAATAATTAAAGGAAGAAATTTAATTTGGATAAATGGAAATCCAAATTAAATAAAAAATGGAAATGGGAAATTATATTTGGATATTAAGAAATCCAAATTAAAGAAAATAAGAATGTGTATATTATATATTTATATAATTAGATTATATAAATATATTTTTATATGTTTTTATATAAATACATATGTATATATATGAAATATAGTATATATTATAAGATGATATATATATATATATACACTATTCTATTTTAAATAAATACATATGTATATTATCATATTATATTTTTGAAAGTTAATATATATATATGAAATATATATATATATATATATATATAGTAATTGAAATTAAATATATATATGGTATTATATGAAAAATATATATAATAAGATATATATATATATATATATATATACACACACACACACATACATATACATCTAATAGAATAAATATATATAATTATATAAGTATAATTATGTATATGATATCTAAAAAAAATGAAACAGAAACGAGAAATGGGATCTCGTTTCTGTCGAAGAATCCCCTGAAGCCCAGCCACCACTGTCGGCAGCCACCGGAAAGGAAGAAGAAAAAGAGGGCGTCGTCGGCGAGAGGAGAGGGAAGAGGGAAGTGAGCGGCGGCGGCCCAAACGAAAAAGAGAAGAAAATCGGGAGGCGAAAACCGAAGGGGAGAAAGGAGAAAAAGGAAAAGAGGAACGGCGGTGCCGGTCGATCCGGGCACCGTCACTGCTACTTTCGCCACCGGTGAAGACCGACGAAGGAGAAGGAGGCCACCGGTGGTGAAGGAAACGGCGGAGGAAGGAGAAAAGAGGAAGGGAAGAGGCCGAAACCCAAGCCTCTAGATCCGGCACTGTCGCCGGTGATGGGGCGAAACGTAGACCAGATTCGGGATCCTCGCAACTCCGACAAGCTGTGGGAGGCACGAACCGGCGGTGATGCTGACGGGATCAAACTGAACCGACTGTGAGGAGGCGAACCTGTCTGAACCGGAAAAATGGGAAAAGGAAAAGAAAAAGAAAGAAAAGAGGAAAAAAAAAGAAGAAGGAAAGAGGAAAAGAAGAAAAAGGGAGAGAAGGAATTTTCGAGAAATTTGGGAATTCCCAAAAATTCAAAAATCCGAAAAATCCCGAAAATTCGGTAAGGATTTCAAAAATTAATTTCGAGTATTAATTCAAATAAATTATGGAAAAATTCTAATTTTAGAATTTGAATTTCAGAAAATTATTCTCGGTGAACGAGAGGCCAGAATCGGAAGAGAAGGAACACGGGCGCTATCGATAACGCGAAGTCGCCAACCTGGGAAAAGGTAAGGGATGCATGTGCAGCACTGTAGGGATATTCAGTCTGAATGTTTTAATTACGAAATATTTTATGGAAATATTTTATGAAATTATTATGATGAATGATTGGTTGGAATTTGGAACGAAGTACTGGTTGGAAATTATAAACTGTATTTTCGTGCAGGAGGCTAGCCAATCGGTAGCCGTTATACTGCCGAAAATTATCGAAAATTTTTTGAAAATTACTGAAAATCATAATAAATGATTTTATATCACAAGAAATGATTTTCATTCACGAAAATCGAGAAAATGAATATTTTCATAAAAACATGAATAAAATGAAAGTGATTTTAAATTATTCATGTTTTTGAGAATGGTGATAATGAAATCACCGAAAATCCTCTTCGAGAATGGTGATAATGAAATCACCGAAAATTCTCTTAATATGTAAAATTACACGTAATACGAGACAAAAAATGAAAAGAAGTAAAGCGAATATTCTTATGAATATTTTCATAATTATTTCTTAAATATTCACTAAATAGTTTTATAACCTTTATGAATTTAAATTATGAAATTATATATTTTATAAATTCATAAAGGTTATTTTATGATGAAAACATAGTTTTGAGACTAGTTGGCCCCTCTATCCTGCCGACATGTGATATGTAATACGTGATATGTGATATGTAGTCCCGGCCAACACCTGATCAGTGATCCGCCGGGGACAATTATTGACTATAGCCATAGATCTGACATGATGATTTCATACCTTCGGGTATTATTGCATGATAGGACTCGGTGGTTGCCACTGTCTCCATATATGATATGTTTTAAATGAAAATGTTTTACATGATATGTGAAATGTAAATGTTTTACATGATATGTGATACGTGAAATGTAAATAATTTATAGCATTTTTATAAAATGCTAAGTTCAGTACTGATTTTAGTACTACGAGATGATTTTCATATGATATGTAATATGAACATGTGATATGTTTTCAAAAGGAAAAAGAGTTTATAAGTCTAATATTCTTATTCTGATTTTAAATTGAATATTAGACTATATGTGACATGAATATGTGATATGTTTTCAAAAGGAAAGAGGAGGAAAATAAATCTAATATTCTTATTTAAATTTTAAATTGAATATTAGATTTAAATGATTTATATGTTATACGAAAAAGGTTTAATAGCTTATTTTGCTATTTTAAAGTACTGTACTAATTATGATTGTACAGTAAAACATGAAATGAGTTTTAAAGGAAAATGATGATGATTTAACTAATATTCTTTTCAAAGAAAATATGAATATTAGTTATTTTATTTAAATGCTTTATTTCATAAAAGCATTATTTTGGAAAAGATTATGAAAATGTTACGAAATAAAAAGGAAAGGATTTGAATTTCAAAACAAGAAAGAATACTACTCTCTACAGTTGCTTCTAGGTTCTGGGACAAGATCGGTATTTCAAAATACCTATCTTACTCCATCCGGATTCCTAACTGACGGTAGTATCCTTCCTACATGTGAGCCTAGAGCCTCATAGGAAAAATGAAAAAGTTTTTCAGCATATAGGAAGCTGAATATCAAGTATGCATATAATTCCCTTACTGAGCCATGGTTTGCTCACCCCTATATTTTAACATTTCAGGTTTTCGAAGATTGAGATTCTAACACTTAAAGGATTTCGGTTGCGCATTTTGGGACGATGCGACATCTTGATTTATTTAATAAGGTATAATCATTTATTTTCTGTATTTAGACTTATCAACAGTACTACTTCCTTATGAAGTAAGATAAGGGATGTAATTCATATTGTAATTTTATATGAAGTTGTTTATATGTAAAAGAAAAAGTAAAGTATCGCAGACAACCCAACCATATAAGATGTATAGAATAAGGTGAAAAATAGGGTCACGAGCTGTGACAATATTGGCAAGTATACATACAAAAATATATGAATATATATTCATTATTTGGTTGTTACGAAATCGTGAATATTGAGATGAGATGATATAGAAATTTATGTACGAACATATGTAAATGTGAAGTGAAAAATGGACTTAAGAGTTGTGGTAATGTTATGATGGATGAGGAAATTATACTAGAGGATTTTAAGAATAAGGGTTGTTGAATGTGTTATAGGGAATATATATGAAGAGTTGTATGTTGTGTATATTATATAAAGTACCAATGGATGTGATACAAAGACATGAAAATAAGAATGCGGTGCATGTGGTTTAGAATATATTTGAAAAGTATAAATATATATTGTACGATAGTGAAGAGTTATTCATTGGTACAGGAATGAATTAAAATAATTTTGTTTTAAGATATACGCTTTGGCATGTAAATAAGTATAATGTGGGTATGTGATTGAAATGGTTGCAGTGGCTTGGGCTGGGGTAGAAGATTGAGTTTCTACTTGCAGGCTTGAAGAAGAATATCGCTATGCATTGAGGTAAGTGGGTTAAGTAAAATATGTTAGCACCATCTCATAGAAATGATTTCAAATTTGATAAATATTTCGGTTTATCCTTACGTTAAGAAAATACAAAAGTTATGGTTGGACAATGAGGTATAGTTGGTTTACAAATTTGGTTTATACTTGGGCTGGATTAAAACTCATTTTCTGCCTTATGTGTTGTGGCCAGCCAAGCGTGCATGTTAAATTAAGCAAATTGATGCATATGTGCATTTACATATATCATGTTTTAAGACGAGCTATTTAATGTCTATATTGTAATGACTTGCTTCATGTTTTAAATTATAAAGTCTTGGTTTGAATTGGCATTTGAAATAAATCGAAACTTTTGCTCATTTGAAACTTGAAACTGATTTAATCAATGCTTTGAAATCCGTCCAAGCCAAGTGCTACACGAGAACATTGTTTTCGAACCGTTTTTGAGTGCAGGCATATCCTACGACCTTCAGGTCATTTCTAGCCTATCAAGCTTAGCTTTAGGCTTTATTGCTCATCTATAGAGCTTTGTGCTCTATACTACTGTATTGTACTGTACCTATCGAGCCTTGTGCTTTAGGTAAATTGTTAGGCTTGTCTGAAAAACCAACAAACAAGTTCCAGCTCTCGACTGATCAGCGAGACTGGAGTATCGTTCTATGGCCATAGATTTCGTGTTGCTTGCGACACCATTCCATCACTAGCTAGGATGGACACTATTATTTCAGTGAATCAAGGCTACATGCCTAACGGGTACTGATTTTCGTTTTATGAACTTATTGATTTATCGAAGTTCATACTTATTGATTTATCAAACTACCTACTGATTGATTTATTGAACTGCCTACTATTTGATTTATTGAAGTATTTACTGATTGATTTATCGAATTGTTAACAGATTGATTTATTGAAGTACCTACTGATTGATTCATCGAAGTGCTTACTGATTGGTTTATCGCAAAGTATACTAATTTGGTTTATCGAAATTCATAGTGACTAATTTATCGAAGTGCATAGTATTTTGATTTAATTGAAATGCATAATGATTGATTTAATCGAAATGCATAGTAAATTCGATTTATACAAAGTGTATAATGAAAGTATTTCGAATTGAAGTGCATGGCGAAAGAGTTTGAACGGAAGTGCATGGTGAAAATGTTTTGATTTAAGACCATGATTGAATACCATGCATGCATGTCATTTCAGCATTGTTTTTCTATACTTGCAAGTAAATCGACATGAGTCTAACATGCATTTACTTAAGCTACTTACTGAGCCGTGGTTTTGCTCACCCTTTTCTAGCAACACTGCAGATCATACGAGCTAGACTCCACACTTGGAGTTTTGGTGCAAGGCCTCGGGGACGATCTTTATTAGCGACACTAGTCTGAGTCCTCCGAGTGCTGTTTTTGTCTCGCTTAAGGTATAAAAATGGTCATTTTGTTTATCATGTATGACATTTAAGATGCACAGTACATACTTATGAAATTATTTTGGGATGTAACTTAAGATCGTTCTAGATTATTATAAACTCATATGATTATTGAATGCGATCCGAGAAATGATCAATGTACGACAATTATAAGCTGTGAAATGCCATATATATCTAATTGATGATTTTTAGAAGTATATGTAGCAGATGGTGCTACAGACTGTTGATTGTGGAATTGAAATCTGTTGTTGGGAATGTTTGATATTTTGCAGGTTATTTACTGGGAAAAATTGAATTTATATAAGGGGGAATTTTTTATTTTTTTCTTTAGCCAGGTTTAATATTGAATTAAAGTATCAAAAAAGTTGATTGCCTTAGGAGTTAACAAATTAAATGGTGGTGATAAAGTTAAATCGAATTGAGAAATGTGAAACTAGTTAAGAAGAGACATCGACACCGAATACAAACCTTAAAGTGAAACGAAAAATTTAGTTTGCACATTTGGGAAAAAAACAGTATAAGTGTGAGTGTTAAGTGTACGTCACGGCCTTCGAGTTGTGACACCAGCTGGCCACTCCACTCTATCATCTTCAACCTCATGCCACTCACCTCCATAACCAAGCTTGAGCAAAAAAAAAATCCATCAAAAACACCATT
Organism: Heritiera littoralis; assembly: GCA_031772115.1. Classification (NCBI taxonomy): domain Eukaryota; kingdom Viridiplantae; phylum Streptophyta; class Magnoliopsida; order Malvales; family Malvaceae; genus Heritiera; species Heritiera littoralis. The sequence continues at coordinate 6,224,054 of JAPDPK010000009.1, forward strand.
AAATTCACCTTAAATCAACAAATTTTCTTCTACAAAGTTATTCTAAATTCAATCCTCCACAAGCCCATAGCCATATCTTGTTGTTAAGTGGACAAAATCAAGAAGGAATAACTACCATTGGTTTCGGCCAAAGTAAGATAATTCTATACTTTTATTTTCTTTAAATTCTAATGATCGAAAATGATGAAATCAAGTGTGTTAAGCATGATTTGAGTCTTGAATTGAATTAAATCACACTCTAGTGTCCCCTTAGGGTTTCAGACATGATAGGAAGCTTATGAATTCTTGTGTTTTCATGCATGAAAATGATGCTAGATGGCAGAAGGATAATGGTTAAGCATGAATTAATGGCTAGTTTGTTGAAAAATCATGTTTAAGGCATCAAGTTGGTTTCGGCCATGGGAAGGGGAGTCTGATATTGTCATAACGTATTAAGTTTTAGAAGAAAAACCTAATAGCTAGACACAAAATCTATGGAGTCGCCACCAACCATTCAACCTAGGTGTGATTGGTCACCTATTCACACTATGGATAAGGACTAGTCTACATCTCAAATTTAGGGTTCGGGAGTATGGTTACGTGTGAGGAAGGATTAGCACCCTCACAACGCCTATCCTAAAATGGTACCAACTAATTTTAGGTTATCTCAAATTTGCCTTAGTTAATCTTGAGTTCAATAATTAAATATTGGAAAATATTCCTAAGCATCCTCCATTAAGCTGGTGGGATAGCTAAAAAAATTCCCCTCACCTCAAGAGTATTCAAGTAGTACTATGTGACTTGCTTGAAGAGGCTCTGTCGTCGGATTCATTTTAATATTTTATGAAAACTTCTAATTTTGACTCCTGTCTAATTCACTCTTGCTATCTTATCATTTTTATTATTTCTATTGTATTTTTATTATTTTATTAATGCTTTATTAATTTATTTTATTAGAGAATGAATATGAATTATTTTCTCAAAAATTCCTCTTAGATCTTCCATTAAGCTGGTAAGATCTTGAAAGAAATTGCTTGACCTAAAGAATTCAAAAGTATTACTTAAGCGTAATCTCTTTTGGAATCCTATCATCGGAATAATCCATACTCAATCTCAATAATTATTATTAACTATTATCATTCTATGTTATCATTTATTATTACTATTAGTATTATCGTTATTATTTCTTTATATTTATTAGTTTATCTTTGTTATTTTAATTTTATTTTATAATATGTCCTTTTTTATTTTAGACTAGATATAAGCTATTAGTTATCAAAAACCCTCTTTAGACCATCCATTAAGCTGGTGAGGCTTTGAGAGAACTTTCAAGAAAATTACTTAAGTGTAATCCTCTTGATATTTTATCATCAATGTAATTCATATTTCACCTTCATTATCATTTTAATATCTAATTCTAGTTTCTTAATTTATTTTTCTTCCTTATTTTGTTATCTACGAACCATTAATATCTTTTTTCATTTTGTAACTAATTGTTTTTATTGTAATTTCATAATAAATTTATTTTTAAAAGATTATAAATTATTTGTTATTGAAAATCCTATTTAGACCCTCCATTGAGCTGGTGAGGCCTTGGATAGAATTGTTCTTACCTCGAGATCTCTAAAGATATTACTTAAGCGTAATCCTTTTAGAGTTCCGTCGTGAGATAATTTGTATTTTCTATTTATCCTTTATTCTAATTCTAGTTAATTTATTTTTATATTTTTAATTTATAAATTCACCTTCCCGCTCACTAATTCTCATACTCTACAATATTGATTTACAAATCTTTTAGTTTCCTAGGGATTTTAATTTACATATAATTATAAACTCACAAATAATTTTAACTATTTCTAATTTCCAAACATATAATTAACTATTTTATACAAAAAAAAAACTTATGCAAAATATAAAAAAAAATTGAGTAACAAAACCATTGACCAAACCAAACAATGTTAAGTGTAATCATTAACTCATAAGTAACCGACATATCCCACTAACTACTTCAAGTAAAATATTATGAAACAAAGTAATCCATACCTTTATGCCTTCTCTCACCGTACTGCTTTCTTTGTTTATTTTTCTTTCTTTCTTGGGCTGCTTTTATGCTCTATCTTTTCTCCTTCTTCACGTCCCACGCAGCAGCAAGCTTTCAGCAACTCTGTTTCACGTGACTGCAACTTCTTTAGCAGTGGTAGGCTGCGACATGCCAGAAGCTTGATGGTGCAAGGTTGTGGTCGCTTTGCTCTCAACCAAGGCTGTGGCTTGCGCTGCTTTCAACCAAGGCTATGGCCGGTTTGCTCTCCTCTCCTCAAGCCGCAGCAATCTCCTCTCATAATAGCAGGATCGTGAGTAACAAGGTGACGATGAAGCTGATAATCGTGGATGGTTTGGTACACAGCTAAGGCAGCAACAATTTTCTCCCTTTGGGCAGCGAGGCAAGGATGGTGTTGTGCATGGATACAAAACGGTGCAGTGGAGAGGGGCACAAGCAGAACGATGATGGTGCAGTTCAGAGGAGGTGAAGATGATGATGTTGTGGGCTGGACAGTGATGGTGATGAAGCAAGATGAGGGACAGTAGTTGTTTGGTGAAGACGCCGTGAAGGTGATGGATCGTGAGCAGTGAGGGGATGATGATGATCAAAATCTGCTAAGTTGAAGATGATCCTCATCTGAGGCAGGGTGGCCCGGGGTGAAGAAGAAAAACAGTAGCCAATCTTTTAGGTTTTTCTTTTTTCAGCTTTCTCTCCCGTTCTTTTTTTTTTCTAGCTTTTCTTTTCTAGGTTCCTCTAGGGTTTTTGCCTCTAGGGTTTTCTCTCCCTTTTTTTCTAGGTTTTTTTTTCTTCTCTCTTGTGTTGTTCCTCTTTCTTTTTTTTCTAAGTTTCTTCTCCAGGGTTTTCTCTCTAGGGTTTTTCTCCTCTCAGGTTTTTTTTTTAGGGTTTTCTCCTTTCTCTTTATATACTTATTTTTTTGTATCTCCTTTTGGAAAATGAATCAATTAGTTTATTCATCCCATAATCATGGGATTTTCTTCATTTATTTTCATTTGACCTTTCCATCTTTTTTTTTTATTTATTTCCTTTTCATTATTTTATTTTTGGTAATTTATTTTTAGATTTTATTTCACTTTGATTATTTCCTTTATTATTATTATCTTTCTTATGGCAACAAATCATTGAAGTCAACTTTCTTTTATTTTATGGTTTGTTTCTTTTATTTATTTTTATTTTTATGTTTTTTTTATATATAAAAAAATTGTTCGGACAAAATTAGGTGTCTACAGCTGCCCCTCTTTGCGCTTTGCTGTGAAACAGTAATGGTGCAAAGACATAGACAACCATTTTGTCCGAATGCAAGACCTATCAAAATTTCTTTTGTAAAATGTGATATTTCCTAGCCTCTTCTATCATAAGGTTCAGGAATGCAAAGTGAAATTCCTTTTTTAGTCTCTCCTATCATAAGAGTAAGGAATGCAAACATGAATTTTCCAAATCTTTTCTATCATAAGATTAAGGAATGCAAAGTGAAATTCCTAGTCTCTCCTATCATAAGACTGAGGAATGCAAGCATGATCATGGAATAAAAGCTCCTTTCAACAGAGGCTTTGAAACTTCTGAAACACAAAGAACTCCTCTCATTAGAGGCATTGGAACTTTGAAAAATAATCTTGTGCTCCTCTCACCAGAGGCATTGGAACTTTGAAAAATAACCTTGTGCTCCTCTCACCAGAGGCATTGGAACTTTGAAAAATAATCTTGTGCTCCTCTTACCAGAGGCATTGAGACTTTTGAAAAATAACCTTGTGCTCCTCTCACCAGAGGCATTGGGACTTTTGAAAAATAACCTTGTGCTCCTCTCACCAGAGGCATTGGAACTTTGAAAAATAAACTTGTGCTCCTCTCAACAGAGGCAATGAAACTTTGAACATAAAAATTTCATTTCAGAATGCCAGTTAACATGGGTTTGACTGGGCTTAACTTTCATTTTGATGCCAACAATATTGGGCTTTCCTCTTCATCTAAGGTTTTTCAAAAAAGTATTTTTCTCATCATCTTCTCATCATTTTTCAAATTACCATCTCTTATATTTTTATCCTATACATTGTATTCTTACACTTTCTCTTTTTCTTCAAAATTTTTCATTATTCAGAATTTCTTATCCTAATGTCTTAACAAATAATCCAATGTCAAAATGCACTAATGAAATGTCATGCATGTCATGAATATAATGAATGCCATTAATGTTATGCACATGTCAATGTCATGCCCCCTGCATTATTCCATGAATATATGCAAATGCATTCTCAATTGTGGTAACAAGATTCTCAAGTTCATCTTGTCTCTCTCAAGTCCATTCTGTCTATTGAATTCTCCTTGTTTAAATCCTTTATCTTCCTTTCTCATCCCATCTTCTATTGAGTCCTAGTCCAGTTATGCCCGAAGACTAGCCATCATGTTTTCAGATTTGTATATTCATCATTCACTTTTGTTTCTTTCTCTCTCTTAGTAATGCAAGATTTCTCAAAAGAATATATTTTTTTTTTCAAAAACTTATCCAAAAAAAAAGGTTACCAACATTTATTTATTTTCCTTTCAACTTGACCACCAATGTAATGCACTCATACATCTTCTCAATTTATTATAAGGGTGGAATAAATGATCATGAGAGGTATAGATATTCATTCTTAGAAAAGGAACATGAAATCCAGAAAAACCAATGGGACAATCTGTTTGGAATAAGGTTTTTAGTATCCATTTAATGAACATTCTAACAATTTCAATCAAGTCAATCTAAAATTCTTTTCCAAAAGCCCACTCTTAGGTTGATATGTTCTTTCATGTAGTGTCTGCCAATCTTACCCTCGTATCAAAACTTTTTGATGTTGATATTTTCCTAAGTCGCCTTTTTTCGGTTTTCAACTTAGGTGCCCCCCTCAACTGATTCAAACTGCCCTTTTCAAGTTTTCAATTTGAATCCTCCTTTTTCTTTTTCTTTTTCTTTTTTTTTCTTTTTTTCTTTTTTTTCTTTTTTCTTTTTTCTCTTTTCTTCATATTTTTTTTCTTTTTTTTTCTTCTTCATCTTCAACTTCATTGGCTTTGACAAACTTCAACCTTCAGTGCTCAATCCAAATTCATGCCCCTAATAAGCGTTCTTGATTTCGATCTAAGATATCTTCTAAAGCTCACGTTTTCTTCATTCAACTTGATCTACTTCCTTCAAAGGATCATTATCTCATTGTACGAATATGTTTTCATTCAACGCATGATTCTTCAATTCAAGCATTTACATTTGATCAAAATGGGCTTTTAAAGGCACGTAATGTGGGCTCGGGTGAGGGTTTATGAAAGAAAAGGATATAGTAGGCCCAAAATGTGTTTCAAGGTTTATAAACCAAGGGATCACTTTCTTTATCAAGTAAAACATTTAGGCATTTTGCTCTTTCTTGCTTTTTTTTTTGGGGGTTTTCTTTTTGAATTCAAACCCTTTTCTTTTTTCTTTTTTTTTTGCACAAAAATGGGCTTTTTTTTTTCCCCTTGATTCATCATGAACACTTTCCTTTTTGCCCCCAAAATTTCTTTATGTCATCTTCCTTGCCCCCAATGTGGAGGGTGATCCTTGGTGGGTTATATTACAAAAATATAATAGGCTCAAAAGGGGTAACCAAAGGATAATTTTACTCATGCTTGAAGGATAGTCAAAGAAGGCCATTTATCATTTCAAATGTAAGTGCTCTCCTTAAAGATCATTTATTGAACAATGACAAACTTGTTAGAAGCTTTTGTAAGAGATTCACCTTTCTCGTACCATCTATCAAGTGCGGATGGTGAGCAACCTTTCCTTTTTTTCTTGCTTTCGCAACATTGGCATACTATTAATTCATCAACAGTAGTAGTTCTTTCAAAATTGAACCCTAGATTTATTGACATCATTATCATCATGTTCATTATTTGGATACTTGTGAATGAGAGATATGGTGAGTATGTTGAGAAATGGAAAATGAATGGAATGAGAAATTGACAGTGCATCACACTAGTCGCTTTATTGAAAAGGAAATAAATAAAAGTTAACCCATACATAAAATTTATTTCGTGCTTATGGGCTTAAGCACTTTCAAAAACTATCTTGCATTATTTAAAGAAATAAAAGAAAGCAAAAACAAAACTAGAATTTATAGATCTTCAAAATTGTCAGGCTCGAACCCTTCATGCCCCCACAAAACTCATCCCTCATTCGTATGGTCAGGTAATGGGTTTGCATCCGTAGCCGGTTCCCCTTTAGTCTCAAAACTCAACATGCCAGCTTTTATCAGTCCTTGCACTCTATACTTTAGCGCAGTGCAATTCTCTAGAGAGTGGCCCACGTTCCCGAAGTGATACTCGCATCGAGCATTCTCATCGTACCACTTTGGATATGGAGGCTTGAGAGGTTCCACATAGATGGGTGCAATGAGTTGTCCTTTGATCAATTTTGGGTACAGCTCCGCGTAGGTCATGGGGATTGGGTCAATAGGAGTCCTTTCTCTTTTCGGCCATGACGCATTATGATTGCCCTCCTGTTTATTAAACTGCTTAGCTGGTTGAATAGTTGGGGAGGTGTCTGGGGACTAGGTTGAACATTAACCTTGGGGTAAGAATGGTAAGGATTCTGAGCAGGATAGTAAGGTTGTGGCATGTGATAAGGGTGTTGTGGGACATAGCCTCCATATTGCCTCCCATATGCCACGGCATGGACTTCTTCTTCCCTTCTTTTGTTGGCTCCTCCTTTCTTCTCAATATTGTTGGGAGCTTTAATCTTTCCACTCTTGATTGCATTCTCAATTATCTCACCAGACAATACCATATCAGTAAAATTCTTAGTGGCATTACCGATCATCCTATCGTAATATGGAGCCTTCAAAGTATTAACGAACATAATGGTAAGCTCCTTCTCTGAAAGTGGAGGTTGCACCTCCGCAGCCATATCACGCCACCTTTGGGCATATTGCTTGAAACTCTCATTAGCCCTCTTTTCCATACTTTGGAGCGACAGACGATCAGGGGCCATATCAGCAACATGTCGATATTGAGCCATAAATGCTCTTGCCAAGTCATTCCAAGTGATGATTCGAGTTCCATCTAATTGATTGTACCACTTGGCAGCAGATCCAGTGAGACTTTCTTGAAAAATGTGAATGAGGAGCTTATCATCTTGAGCGAAAGCAGCCATCTTCCGACAATACATAATAAGATGAGACCTAGGGTAGGAAGTTCCATTGTACTTCTCAAACTCTGGTGCTTTAAACTTAGGTGGAATAACCAAGTCTGACACCAAAGATAACCCAGTAGCATCCATGGAACCATAAAAGTCTAAGCCTTCAATAGCTCGAATTCTTTCCTCCAACATATTAATCTTTTGTTGCGACTTCGCCTCATCTTTCTCTTCTGCTTGTTTGGCTTTCAACTTCTCAATTTCCCTTGGGTCATCTAAGTCGGGCACCTCAATGGGATCAGTAGATTTTGCGCCTTGGGAAGGATAGGCGGGTCCTTGGAATTGAGCTTGTCCAAACACTTGGGGTATAGCAGTGTAAGCAGGTGGATATCTTCTTTCTTGGGATGTTTGACTTGGAAATGGACCAAATCCAGAAGGATAGACAGGGTCTTCCATACTGCATTGTTGAACCCCTTCTTGGACTGCAACTTCTTCTATAACTCCTTTGCCCTTGCTTAGATTTTTCAACAGCTCTGTAATTTGGGCCAATTGCCCCCTCATTTCCTCTTGAGCTTTTTCCATCTTCTCCATGCGCATGCTTGATTCTTCTTCCATGATCTTAGCTTGATAACGAGTGTTGTGTGAATGAACCTTTGGTCGAGCTATCTTCGAATCTTTTATTGCCACAATTAAGAATTTATCATTTCACATGTGGTGATGCTTGAAAAATTTTGAAAATGTTTTGTTTAAACAGTGATTGAAGATGAACAAAACGAGATGATGCTACATGCGTATGTATGGAATAGCATGGTAAAAAGTTGTCATGTAACAATAATGGATGAATGATGCATGGAAATGTTTTGGTGAACTCATGGTACCCTCTTAGTGTCTTATGTATAAACTTGATAAAAAATGTGTCCTAAGTAATGGGTATTTCCTATAGCATGGGTTAATATGGCTCTATCTTACAGTTGGTCTTCTTAATTTCACTATATGCATGGTTTTAGACAAAAGGGCTAAAGGTTCCCAAATTGTTCCTCACTGTCGTCCACACAAGACTAGTAAGGCATCCAATCCTCACCCATTACAGGTTACAAATGGAAAGGTTCAATTTGAGTGAGAGTATTTCGCTAGCCATTGCGGAGGTATTACCTCACGAGAGCGTAGTTACTTTACTTCCTCCTAAAAAGGATAAAGCCCGGGTCGAGGGCTAATGCATGCACATTCACGTGAAGTGTGTGTTGAAGGAACATATAATTATTCATGTCTTATTATTTTACCAAAGTAACACTCCTAAGGCAAACCTAAAATAACCTAAAACCAATCGTTGGCCTGACTCTCTAATCCCCAGTGGAGTCGCCAAACTGTCATAACGTATTAAGTTTTAGAAGAAAAACCTAATAGCTAGACACAAAATCTATGCAGTCGCCACCAACCATTCAACCTAGGTGTGATTGGTCACCTATTCAAACTATGGATAAGGACTAGTCTACATCTCAAATTTAGGGTTCGGGAGTATGGTTACGTGTGAGGAAGGATTAGCACCCTCACAACGCCCATCCTAAAATGGTACCAACTAATTTTAGGTTATCTCAAATTTGCCTTAGTTAATCCTGAGTTCAATAATTAAATATTGGAAAATATTTCTAAGCATCCTCCATTAAGCTGGTGGGATAGGTAAAAAAATTCCCCTCACCTCAAGAGTATTCAAGTAGTACTATGTGACTTGCTTGAAGAGGCTCCGTCGTCGGATTCATTTTAATGTTTTATGAAAACTTTTAATTTTGACTCCTGTCTAATTCACTCTTGCTATCTTATCATTTTTATTATTCCTATTGTATTTTTATTATTTTATTAATGCTTACTTTTATTAATTTATTTTATTAGAGAATGAATATGAATTATTTTCTCAAAAATTCCTCTTAGATCTTCCATTAAGCTGGTAAGATCTTGAAAGAAATTGCTTGACCTAAAGAATTCAAAAGTATTACTTAAGCGTAATCTCTTTTGGAATCCTATCATCGGAATAATCCATACTCAATCTCAATAATTATTATTAACTATTATCATTCTATGTTATCATTTATTATTACTATTAGTATTATCGTCATTATTTCTTTATATTTATTAGTTTATCTTTGTTATTTTAATTTTATTTTATAATATGTCCTTTTTTATTTTTAGACTAGATATAAGCTATTAGTTATCAAAAACCCTCTTTAGACCATCCATTAAGCTGGTGAGGCTTTGAGAGAACTTTCAAGAAAATTACTTAAGCGTAATCCTCTTGATATTTTATCATCAATGTAATTCATATTTCACCTTCATTATCATTTTAATATCTAATTCTAGTTTCTTAATTTATTTTTCTTCCTTATTTTGTTATATACGAACCATTAATATCTTTTTTCATTTTGTAACTAATTGTTTTTATTGTAATTTCATAATAAATTTATTTTTAAAAGATTATAAATTATTTGTTATTGAAAATCCTATTTAGACCCTTCATTGAGCTGGTGAGGCCTTGGATAGAATTGTTCTTACCTCGAGATCTCTAAAGATATTACTTAAGCGTAATCCTTTTAGAGTTCCGTCGTGAGATAATTTATATTTTCTATTTATCCTTTATTCTAATTCTAGTTAATTTATTTTTATATTTTTAATTTATAAATTCACCTTCCCGCTCACTAATTGTCATACACTACAATATTGATTTACAAATCTTTTAGTTTCCTAGGGATTTTAATTTACATATAATTATAAACTCACAAATAATTTTAACTATTTCTAATTTCCAAACATATAATTAACTATTTTATACAAAAAAAAACTTATGCAAAATATAAAAAAAAATTGAGTAACAAAACCATTGACCAAACCAAACAATGTTAAGTGTAATCATTAACTCATAAGTAACTGACATATCCCACTAACTACTTCAAGTAAAATATTATGAAACAAAGTAATCCATACCTTTATGCCTTCTCTCGCCATACTGCTTTCTTTGTTTATTTTTCTTTCTTTCTTGGGCTGCCTTTATGCTCTATCTTTTCTCCTTCTTCACGTCCCACGCAGCAGCAAGCTTTCAGCAACTCTGTTTCACGTGACTGCAAGTTCTTTAGCAGTGGTAGGCTGCGACATGCCAGAAGCTTGATGGTGCAAGGTTGTGGCCGCTTTGCTCTCAACCAAGGCTGTGGCTTGCGCTGCTTTCAACCAAGGCTATGGCCGGTTTGCTCTCCTCTCCTCAAGCCGCAGCAATCTCCTCTCGTAATAGCAGGACAGTGAGTAACAAGGTGACGATGAAGCTGATAATCGTGGATGGTTTGGTACACAGCTAAGGCAGCAACAGTTTTCTCCCTTTGGGCAGCGAGGCAAGGATGGTGTTGTGCATGGATACAAAACAGTGCAGTGGAGAGGGGCACAAGCAGAACGATGATGGTGCAGTTCAGAGGAGGTGAAGATGATGATGTTGTGGGCTGGACAGTGATGGTGATGAAGCAAGATGAGGGACAGTAGTTGTTTGGTGAAGACGCCGTGAAGGTGATGGATCGTGAGCAGTGAGGGGATGATGATCATCAAAATCTGCTAAGTTGAAGATGATCCTCGTCTAAGGCAGGGTGGCCCGGGGTGAAGAAGAAAAACAGTAGCCAATCTTTTAGGTTTTTCTTTTTTCAGCTTTCTCTCCCGTTCTTTTTTTTTTTCTAGCTTTTCTTTTCTAGGTTCCTCTAGGGTTTTTGCCTCTAGGGTTTTCTCTCCCTTTTTTTCTAGGTTTTTTTTTCTTCTCTCTTGTGTTGTTCCTCTTTCTTTTTTTTTTCTAAGTTTCTTCTCCAGGGTTTTCTCTCTAGGGTTTTTCTCCTCTCAGGTTTTTTTTTTAGGGTTTTCTCCTTTCTCTTTATATTCATATTTTTTTGTATCTCCTTTTGGAAAATGAATCAATGAGTTTATTCATCCCATAATCATGGGATTTTCTTCATTTATTTTCATTTGACCTTTCCATCTTTTTTTTTAATTTATTTCCTTTTCATTATTTTATTTTTGGTAATTTATTTTTAGATTTTATTTCACTTTGATTATTTCCTTTATTATTATTATCTTTCTTATGGCAACAAATCATTGAAGTCAACTCTCTTTTATTTTATGGTTTGTTTCTTTTATTTATTTTTATTTTTATGTTTTTTTATATATAAAAAAAATTGTTCGGACAAAATTAGGTGTCTACAGATATGTTGCTCAATTTGATGTATTCTAGGTTCCAGGAGACTATATAAATTAGGCGGAGACTGTCAGTGCTATCGGAATTAAAATTAGAGTTGATTTAGGCATAGTTATGTTTTGGCATTGGTATAAATTACACTGGTTTAATAATTTCTGTAGACAATGTGGTAGCATTTAATGGAGAAAAATTAGTTATAAATTAGAATGTGGAGAAATGATAGTGTTGATGTAATGTTTTGCAACCCAGGAGTGGGAAATTATCGTGGGTGCAGTTAGCAAGTCAATAGAAAAAGACAGGTAAAAGATTTGTATGAAAGTCGTAGGGATATTGTGGATGCATATTATGATTTAAAATAATTTTATGAAATTGTTTTGAAGTCAATTGCTTTGGAATTGGTGAAATTATGGAGACTGACTGGTTTATAAACTGTATTTTTAATGCAGGAGGGCTAGGTCAGAAACAGCCGTTATTCTGTCGAAAATTCTAGGAATTTTATGAAATTATCTTTGGACCTCCTTAAATATTGAAAATAAAGAAATTTTTAGTTAATCTCATGTTATTTATTAAAATTGCATATTTTTATTAAACACCAAAAAACAACATTTAAAATTTTATGTACACAAAGGTACCAGCATATGCTTATAACCGTTCTACAGGTAAATAGAACGTTCTTAGAAAAGAATATTAAAATGTGAATATTTTATGAATTTTTATTTCTGAACTGATTATATTTTAATATATTTATTTATGGACTAATTGAAGATATTATCATTGAATTTGATTTCATAAATGGTATTTCTACTGTTTATAAACTATTTTGAGACCATTAAGCTCATATCATGCTGACTATTACTATTACTGTTGCTGCTAGACCCGTATCATGCTGACTATTACGGTTACTGTTACTGTTGCTGTTAGACCCACCAAGTCTTCAGCTTTCGTAGTTGTCACCTGACAAGTGTACACTGTGGACCACTATGACTATTGCCATATGTCGTACTGTTACTTTTTCTCCCTTCTTAGGATAATGTTTTCGACTTATACATATAAGTGTGCATAGTATCAGTTTTTTTATATATATTTCTTATTAGGCTTCCCAAAGCTCACCCCCTTTACCTTCCAAATTTATCTACAGAAATAGTCGTTTGTTGAGAGAAGATTATGATAAGATGCCTATAGGGGTTTTGATGTCATATCTTGCAAGTATGGTATTCAGACATTTATTATGCAGTACCTCAATGTGTAAAGGGATATAAATAGTAAATTAAAAGAATCTTGAGTGTCAACTATAATCTTTATCATTAGGTATTGTATGGAAAAATAAATACATGCTGTGTGTGACTGAATTGGGACCGAAGTAAATAGTTAAATGCTATATAGCTCAATAAATTTTAATATGATATCTGAGTGAGGACACTTAGCACAATCCAACCAACTAAGTGAAATTCTGAATCAAAAAGTTAGTTTCAATTTTTATTAATTGAAGCGTGACACAGTAATATAAGATTGGAATATAAGCCAGGACTTATGTGAGCGTAAATATTAATCTTTATTACTTTGTGATGTAAGATGATGTTTGTTAAATCATTGAAAATTTTCAATGATTTAATATTTTCAATATGTTTGATGATGTATTTTAAAATCAACTTAAAAGAAAATTTCCAATGAAAAAACATTGAATAAGATAAGTAAATAAACACCTACTTATCACTTAATGTAGAAAATTTTCAGCCACTTTATCAATAAAAATAAAATAAATTAGACTATTTTATCCTAAAAAATTTACATAATTATCTATTCATTCATCAGGTTATAAACATACTCCAACAAGATTCAATGATATATTATTATCTCATCGATTAATGTACAAACTCAATGTTTCTCTACCACCATTTTTTTACTACTAGAGCATTAATATTGAAAAAAGTCAATGTCTTCCACCAATTTGACTTGTTTAGAATTGAAGACTTTAAAGATTTGAAGGTTGATAGTGCAAGCCCTAGAGACCATATAATGGCACGTATTGCATTTTTTTCAACTTTCTGTTATTTCGGTGTTTTAATGGTCATTGATATCCAAAGTTTTTTATTCTATTTCATTTTGACAGATCATTGCCTAAAAAAGTAATGATCCCATCAATAATTTGAGACTTTTTTTGTAATGCTTTTTTAATCTAAATGTGATTCGGGTTTTCGATTTCCAAAAAAAATATTTTATTATATTTAAATATTATTTTATTTTTAAAATTTAGGTTGTTTTTGGATTTAAAGTTATATTTTTTCCTCATATTTCATACTTGTATTATAAAATAGAATACATCAACAAAAACTTGATTTTATTTGAAATAGTATGAAAATAAGGGTAAAAATATAAAATAACAAAATTTCAAAATTAAACATTTATTGTTATCAAACAATATATTTATATTTAGCACTTAATTTTTAGTAAAATACCAAACAGTTTTTATAATTCAAATTCAATACTTATTAAATTCAATACAAATAATTCAGTATTTAATTTTTCAGCACTTAATTTTTTAATTTATCAAACAACACCTAAGTAAGATAAAATTAGTGTGCAAGATGTATGTTAATGTCATAGTATATTAATGATGGATTACATATGATTGATGGCTTATGGTAATAACCAAATAGTGGTTAAATGGTGCACCTAGAGTTTTACAGAATTATGATATGTTAGAAAACGTATTGAACACATAAGAGGTAAAATTGTAATAGGAACTTAGACAAGGAGTCTAAAATAATAAAGGAATAGTAGCCTACTTCGTGAACCATGCCTACACTACACAATAACAAATCATAAAATAAATAAGAAAAAAATAAAAAGAAGAGGGGTTATAGCTTTAGAGTTTGGATTATATTTGGGGTTTTATTGGGGTTCAGGGTTAGGGTTAGGGTTAGGGTTTAAGAGTAAAGCTTAGTTTTAAGGCTACTTTAGGGTTACGGTATTAAGGTTTCCTAGGATTTAGGGTTTACACACCAAAGTTGATCACTTTTTGTCACGTTCTATCATATACAGTGAATATCGATAATTTCATATCCAATCAGTTGGTTGGGCTGTCTGTGATACCTTTATACCATTCACTTGTAACAGTAATCAAAATTTTAAATAAAAGATCATTTATTAACTAATTTAATATTTACATAAATAGTATCATTTTTAGTACCTTTCACTAATATTTACATCCCCTGTATATAGGATATACAAAAGTAGTACTGTACATAAATATCTGAACATATAAAAGAAAATAAAATACACCTCCACAATCAAATAACTACTGCCTGAGGGTACCAGAAATGCAACTAATTCGTAGAACGGTATATCACTGAAGATAATTGTGATAACCGTAAATTTTTCTATTTATTGGAAATTAGAAATATTGAAAATAAATATTAGAGAAATTAAATAAGGGGAAATAAATAAAATTTGCGGGAAACGGGATATTGGTGAAAATCCTGAGAAATGAGGAAGTGATGAATAAGGAAATTCGTGTGAAGGAAATTAAATGAAAATAAAAATAAAATCGTTGAAATTTTCGAAATTAAGGAAAGTGAGGAATTTAAAATTGGATAAATTGGAAATAAGGGAAGGATAAAATTATGGGAAATAATGAAGAGAAAAATTTAATTTAGAGAATGAAAATCCAAAATTTAATAAGAGAATAAGAAAATAAATGAAATATATTTATATAATTATATATTGTATAAATGTATTTTTTATACCAATACATATGTATTCAAAATATTATATAGTATATTTTAAAATACGTTGTTATATATATAGAAATATATATATATATATATACTATTTCATAAATTCAAATAATACATATGTATATAAATATAATGTTTTATGTGTATATATAATTATGTAAATACATATAGAAGAAAAGGAAGTATGGTTTTATATTAAAGTTTATATGTATAAATATTTTATTATAGCATTTATATAATTTATATATATAAATGTTACTTAATTTTAAGTATATATATAAATATACAGATATATACTAGACATGTATTTTGTAATGTACAATATGTATTTTGTATATAATAAATATTGTATAATATTATGTATGAAATAATGTATGTATAACATATAATATATATTATATGTATAAAATATATGGTATAATATATAGTATATAGTATACTAAAAATAGAAAGAAGACAAAAACCAAAAAGGAAATAAAACAGAAAAAGGAGAAAATCGGGGAGGAACCCCGACCCCTCCAGCCAGACCGTCGATGGCGGAGCTGCCACCGCCGGCGAGGGGAAAAGGAAGGTGAGACGCCACCGGCCAGAGGAAGGAAAGAAGCTGTAGGCGGCGTGAAGAAACGGAAACAGAATCGACAGGAAACGAAGGAAACCGGGAAGAAAAAGGAAAATGGCGGAGGCGGTGCCGACCGATCCAGGCACCGCCACCGCCACTGCCACTACCACCGAAGCACCGCCTGAGGGAGAGAAACACGATGGAAGCCACCGGAGGCGCAATGAACGGCGGAGGAGGGCCAGCGAAGAGGAAGGAGAAACCGAACCATTCCGCCTCGATCCGCCGCCGTGCCGTCGATTCGGGATGAACGGAGGTCAGATCCCAGCTCGCCGTGGCGTCGGCCAGCTGTTGAGCCATCGAGCAGCCGGAGTACCGGCCTCCGGCGAGGAACCGGCGAGGAAAGGCACTGAACCGGTCTGACCGGGAAAGGAAGGAAAAAAGAAAAGAAAAAGAAAAAGAAAAAGAAAAAGAAAAAGAAAAAGAAAGAAAAAGGAAGAAAAAGAGGAAAAAGGAGAATTTCGGGAATTCGGAAAATTCTCGGAAATTCGACAACCCGGACATTTACGAAAATTCGGTAAGAAATTTCTCGGAAATTTAATTTCAGAAAAATTAAATAAATTATGAAAAAATTCTAAAAATTAGAATTTTAATTCCAGAAATTATTTTCAGCAATCAGGATAAGGAATCGGGAGAAAAGGACTACGGGCGCTATCGATAAGAGGAAGTCGCCGACCCGAAAAAGGTAAGGGATGCATGTGCAGCACTGTAAGGATACTCAGTCTGCATATTTTAAATTGAAATATTTTATGCAAATATTTTATGAAAATTATTATGATGCATGACTTGCTGAAAATAATTTGGGAAGAAGTACTGGTTGAAAGATTTAAAACTGTATTTTTCCGTGCAAGAGGTTAGTAAATCGACAGCCGTTATGCTGCCGAAAATTTTAGAAAAAACTTTATAAAATCATATTAAATGATTTTATTTTTGAATTTCGATAGTAAATCACGAAACATGAGGAAATTACTAAATTTCATAAAACATGAATATAATGAGATGGAATTTTAAAATATTCATGTATTCGAGAATGGTGACAATGAAATCACTGAAAATTCTCGAAATAGATAAATTACACGAAATACGAGAGGAAAGATGAAGTGAAATATAGTGAATATTTTTATGAATATTTTTATAAATATTCACTAAAGGATTTTAACCCTTATGGTTTTAAATTATGGAATTTTATATTTATATAAATTCCATAAAGGTTTATTTTATGATGAAAATACAGTTTTGAGACTGGTTGGCATTCCTATCATGCTAATGCATGATATGTGACCTGTTTAGTCCCGATCGACGCCTAAATCAGTGATCCACCGAGGACAATATAGGTTATGGTTATAAATTTGACAGGTGTATTTCCTTACCCTCCGAGGTTTATAGTATGATAAGATTGATGTCTATCTTAGACTCTATAAATGATAGGTGATATGTTAAAAAGGAAAGTATTTTACATAAGATGGAATATGCCAACCGGAAAATGTGATACATGATGGGTGACATGTGAAAAGAACATGTTTTATATAATATGATAAGAGAATCAATTGAATTATAGCATTTTTACAAAATGCTCATTTAGGTACTGATTTTAGTACCGTGAGATGATTCTCATAAGACATGAGATACAAACATGTAATATGTTTTCAAAAAGGAAGAAATGATAATTCTAATATTCTTTCTATGGTCTTAAATGGAATATGAGATCATAAGTACTACATGAGATCTGATAAGACAGTGGAAAGTACATATGGCGTAAAGGTCAAACCGAGCAAAGACTCGATGATTTTACCATGTGAGCCACCTCTAGAATCCTTCGGGAACTAAGTGCTGCACGTGTTCTGATGTGTTAGTAAAGGCCAAACCGAGCAAAGACTCGATGACTTTACCGTGTGAGCCACCTCTAGAATCCTTCGGGAACTAAGTGCTGCACGTGTTCTGATGTGTTAGTAAAGGCCAAACCGAGCAAAGACTCGATGACTTTACCGTGTGAGCCACCTCTAGAATCCTTCGGGAACTAAGTGCTGCACGTGTTCTGATGTGTTAGTAAAGGCCAAACCGAGCAAAGACTCGATGATTTTACCGTGTGAGCCACCTCTAGAATCCTTCGGGAACTAAGTGCTGCACGTGTTCTGATGTGTTAGTAAAGGCCAAACCGAGCAAAGACTCGATGATTTTACCGTGTGAGCCACCTCTAGAATCCTTCGGGAACTAAGTGCTGCACGTGTTCTGATGTGTTAGTAAAGGCCAAACCGAGCAAAGACTCGATGATTGTATTGTGGAAGCCACCTCTAGAATCCTTCGGGAACTAAGTGCTACACGAGTTCTGATGTGTTAGTAATCAGTCTAAGTTCTGATGGGGATGCGAAAAATGTCGAAGGATGAAATAGATCTTGTGCACATGACATATGATGTGTGTGATATATCGGATTTTGTTTATATATGCCACTCAAACATGTGCTACTTGAATGTTCGTCTCGTTCACCCTTAATCATACTGATAAAAAGAATGATGCCTTGTGAACTTAAAAATGGAATAGATTTTAATAGCTTATTTTGCTTTTTAAAGGACGGTACTAATTAAGAGAGTACATTAAAACATGAAATGAATTTTAAAGAAATAAAATGATGATTTAACTAATATTCTTTTCAAGGAATATACGGATATTAATTATTCTATTTAAATGCTTTATTTCGTAGAAGCATTATTTTGAAAAGAATATGAAAAAGGTTATGAAAGATTGAAAAGGAAAAGGATTTATTAATTCAAAACAAAAAGAAAAAAAAATTCTATCTACAGTTGCTTCTATGTTCCGTAACAAGTATGGTATTCTAAAATACCTACCTTACTCCATTCGGATTCCTAGCCGACTGTAGTATCTTTCCTACATGCGAGCCTATAGCCCATAGGAAAAGTGAAAAAGATTTTCAGCATATAGGAAGCTGAGTATCAAGTGAGGCATATAATTCTCTTACTGAGCCGTGGTTTTGCTCACCCCTTAATTTTCAACATTTCAGGTTTTTGATGAATGTAAGTTCAGTGGATTGTGGATCCTGGCTGTACACGAAGGACAATGTGTCAGATCGACTGATTATTTTGAGGTATGATCATTTATTTTCTGTATTTAGACACGTCAACAGTACTACTTATCTGATTTATTACGATAGGGGATGTGTTTAATATAAACAATATTATGTAAAATTGTTTAACAGTCAGTACAAGTGAAGTATCGCAGACAGCCCAACCGGTTAAGTTGTGTATAAGAAGATGAAAAATGTGGTCACGGGTCGTGACAGATTTAATGGTATCAGAGCAATGGTTGGCCTGATGTCTGTGGATACTTTTGGAAGGAAAAGAGTTAAACATCCCCGGTAGTACTGTGTCGACTGAATATATAGAGAAAATAAATGATTGTAAATGGAGTAAAATGATTTAAAAAGAGTGAGAAAGTATAAACTGAGAATGTTAAAGAAGAAAATAGGCTCAGAAATTACCGAATTATTGGTGATTCTTCTAGTCTAAATGAAGGCCTGTTCAGTAAGGAACAGAAATGGACTCGGTGAGGGCCCCGCCAGTACTTTTCTGTCCGAATCGAACTGAGACCTGAAAGTGATGGTATAAAGTAGGGGAATGAAATATCATCATTAAATAGACTTTAAGATCACCGATTGAGGGTAATTTTAAGAGAGAGAAAATTTTTACCCAAAAATAATCAAAATACCCCTACCCTCAAAATTTTACCGAGAGTCAAAATAGATCACCAGAAGTTGGAATTGATCGATTTGATAGAGAAATTAATGATATAAAGCTGAATTACAAGCAAAATAATCCAATTATGGATTTTAGTGAATTTCTCTATCGAAATCGAATGAGATCGAAATTGCTAGTATAAGTATCAGAAATGATACTATCAACACAAAGAAAATCAGTTCATTAATTTGAATATATATTGAGGAGAAAGAAATAAGTGTCGAAATGACGAAAATGCCCTTATGTTGGGCGATGTCGGAATAGTGATAAAATCGAGCTGAATTGGAATCCATTGATAGTAATAAAATTATTAATGGCATAGAGGATGTCATATGAATATAACGATCCCTATTTCTGATTCCACTAACACTTAGATCATGGAAACAAAAGAAATCCGTGAGGGGCTAAGTGCCACGTCTGTGTGACGGGGGCCACCGCTAGAACCCAGAGCGGACAGTACGGATGAGTGGTGCGGCTCGGGCCCCTCCGGCTTGAGATCGGCAAATCCAAGGTATCACAATAAAACGTGTACAGGCGGACGGCGGACTGGCCGGGGCCTTATATGATGCGATCCAAAGAGTATAGTGGAATGTCATCAGATGATTGACCCGGTTATTGGCTGTAAGGGTCGAAAAATTAAGAGTGTGCTGAACGGGATCGTTGAATACTATGAAAAGTGAAATGATTGCAGGAATTGTCTGATGAGGTGAACAGTATCGATAATGAAATACATACTGGTGTGGTTACTTATGGTTCTATACGTTTTACTATTTTGAGGTATCAAACTGATAATCTTATATAGAACCGACATATCTTGAAATATGTGCTACAGAATGGAGTACTGTAAGTTAGAGAATAATTATAAGAATAGTGAAGTGATAAAAAGAAGATGATAGGTAACCTAAATTCTTCAGGACCCTTGAGGCAGAACTGTGATGGGCGACTCAATGATGGGCGACCCGTAGTGGATCATGTGTTGTGAGATACAAGCGAACTATGTCATCGCCGACTCACTAGTAAGGGTAAACCTGGGGCGAAAGAATCGCCTAAGGCATGCTCGCCGACGGTCGATATGAACGGGTGAGGCTCTTACAATTATCTTAATGGTAACACGAGAGTAAAGAACTAGGTACATAAGAGGTGCCAAGGTTCAAACCTTGTGGAGAATATACTCGAGGGAACAAAGCCTGAATTTAGTAAATGGAAATGGTTTTAAAGTGAATAATTGAATTGAAACAGGTAGCTGTAAAGTGTGTTGTACCTGATACAGCTTACTAGAATGAGATTCGTAACGCTGTAAAGCATGACTAGGTGATGAAATCAAGGTAGAATATGTATCAAAATGATTTGAGTATTGAATGTCTCTGCCTTGAAACTACATTGTGAAATGATGGGACACAATGATAAAGGTCCAACATGATAAAAGAAGGGTGGTTAAAGAAACTGGCGGATGAGAATTCCGATAAATTCCAAAGTAACATAGATTGAGAAATCAGGTTAATGTTGACTCGATTGTGGAAATGAAATTTATTCTTAAGCGTGTATCGAAGAATATAAAAGAAATCCGACAAGCTTAAGAAAATAAATTTTTGGAAAATATTATGGATGATGAAATTCGCACATATCGATGTAAAGGATGGAAATACAAATAATAGGATTTGAGGATGAATTAAACGATGTATTTAATTTTTATTACACACTAAAGTTCTTATGAAGAACGAATAAATACCTATATGGAAGTGATGCCTTAGATATGATTTAATCGGAGACGTATAAGGAGCTTATAAGAGCAATCTTTATAAACGGCATCATCAGATGAAAAGTTGAAGAACGATGGTCACAAGATGATAAGAAATGTATGATTAAAGAAAATATCAGATTTGATTTCCGATAGAACTTCCAGAGTTATATAAATTAGAGGAATCGAGATAACATTGACTCGATTTTGAATATGAAGTTAAATTCTAAGTTTATATCGGAGGATGTAGAAAGAATCCGAAAAGCTTAAGAAGATAACTCTGAAAATTGTGTAAATAATGAAATTCACGTGTAAAGGTCTGAATGACGAAAATACAGATAATGACAAATTGAGAATAATGAAATTGTCTGTATAAGTATAAATGAGAGAAATACAAATGATATTGAGTTATAGATGAATTAAAAAGGATGTATTAATTTCCTATCATTGATAAAGTTCTGGTGAAGAACAAGTATTCATCTACATGAAAACAGAAGCTTTATGGAACTGATTAGGGATGTGTGAGGAGTTAATAAGACTAGCCTCAGTATAAAGAGTCTTTAGATAAAAGATTGAAGATTGGTGTCCATAAGGTGATGATTTGAACTCGGAGTGAATTTTACGAGTTTCGATTGAAGTTACAAGGGTAATGAGTTGCCTTGTAAAGTAGATAAGCCTAAAGAATGAGGCATCCTTACATGAGTAAATTGATGAAATACTGATAGAGTCTAAAGTATAAATGGAACATGAGCAGCATTGTGATATGATCCTTAAACTCTTAAAGGCTGTGGAATTATGCTAAGATTTGCAACTAAAGATTTGGCTAGACAGTACCTCCTCTTGAGATATATGATCTCGAGACGACAGGATGACAGTGAACCTGTCTATGATATAAAGATAATGATTGAGATACAAAAGTAATGAGTCTAGCTAAATACTATTGTCAGCCTATAAAAGAGTGATGAGACTAGCTGCTCTATAGAGGAGATCTAATTAAAGAAATTAAAGTCGGCAGATGGATAAGTGTAAAGAATAGATGGTATGCGAGATTTTAAAAGATCTTAGCTGTATAGTACCATACCAATCGAGAAAACCGACAAAAAGGATAAGAGTAAAAATATGAAAACGAAACTGAAAGTGGAATAAGGAAATAAATTGCATGATGAGAAGGGAACATCAATATGAAACAGTTCCCGAAGTTAAGACTGAGAGTGAATTGTGTTGGTTATCACATAAATGTGGCAAGATGTAAAATCAAAGCCAGAATTGATAAGTGAAAGTAATGATACTCCAAGGAGTAAGATAATTGATATGTTTACTGCCAGTATATAAATAAGAAATGTTTGTACATATAACCACCTCGAAACGATAGAGATGGTGGAATTGTATAGATAATGTGGTGCTTAAATGGATAATTCGAGGATTCAATCACAGAATTTAAATTTTGAAAAGAGATTTAAAGACCATACTACATGAAGAGAATATGATTGTCTCATGAATTATGATTGTGAGAGATGATCTATAGTAAAATCGGCAAATGAGATGCAGCCTTGGTGGAATAAGTGTGAAAATGAATATTGTGGACAATAAAAAGTCCAAAAGAGAAATGATGATATGGAAGTGATTAAAGACTGATGATCTAAATAGAATCACTTTCCATTATCAGACATCTAGATTCTCTAGTGCCTTAGTCGCAGTATAAGTGTTAAACGGTGTGAATGTGTATGTACAGTTCCAGTGAGCCTTACATGTGATGGGTGTTGCCATATGCTAATGAGAGATAGCAAAAGGCTTTGAGATCCCGAGTGTATTGATACCGCTCCATACTGATATATATTTATATATATGAGCGTGAGATGTAACCGCTCCATGATATTGAGAGAGCGTGTGCATGAGATGTGAAAGCTACTGGGACACTTACATATAATTGATTGACACGAGTACATGATAGTACCAAATTATGTCGACTTGGCACTAAGTGAGAAGAATGGATGATGAACAGCATAGATTAGCTGTAATATTAAAAATAATTGTGTATGGACTCTTATATGAAAAGAGTAAAAGTGAATAACTTCCGATTTGAGAAATGAACTTACGGGAGTATAGACATATATGATGAAAGACAGCATGTAGTGGTCTAAAGTATTGTTGATGTTGAAAGTGTGCTGGCAGTATTACTTGGAGGATGAACTAGAGGTCAGAAGTCATAAGTATACGGCATGTACCACCTTTGGACTTAAGTTAAATTCGGAGGACCGAATTTCTTAAGGTGGGGAGGATGTGATAACCGTAAATTTTTCCATTTATTGGAAATTAGAAATATTGAAAATAAATATTAGAGAAATTAAATAAGGGGAAATAAATAAAATTTGCGAGAAACGGGATATTGGTGAAAATCCTGAGAAATGAGGAAGTGATGAATAAGGAAATTCGTGTGAAGGAAATTAAATGAAAATAAAAATAAAATCGTTGAAATTCCCGAAATTAAGGAAAGTGAGGAATTTAAAATTAGATAAATTGGAAATAAGGGAAGGATAAAATTATGGGAAATAATGAAGAGAAAATTTTAATTTAGAGAATGAAAATCCAAAATTTAATAAAAGAATAAGAAAATAAATGAAATATATTTATATAATTATATATTATATAAATGCATTTTTTATACCAATACATATGTATTCAAAATATTATATAGTATATTTTAAAATACGTTGTTATATATATAGAAATATATATATACTATTTCATAAATTCAAATAATACATATGTATATAAATATAATGTTTTATGTGTATATATAATTATGTAAATACATATAGAAGAAAAGTAAGTATGGTTTTATATTAAAGTTTATATGTATAAATATTTTATTATAGCATTTATATAATTTATATATATAAATGTTACTTAATTTTAAGTATATATATAAATATACACATATATACTATACATGTATTTTGTAATGTACAATATGTATTTTGTATATAATATATATTGTATAATATTATGTATAAAAAATGTATGTATAACATATAATATATATTATATGTATAAAATATATGGTATAATATATAGTATATAGTATACTAAAAATAGAAAGAAGACAAAAACCAAAAAGGAAATAAAACAGAAAAAGGAGAAAATCGGGGAGGAACCTCGACCCCTCCAGCCAGACCGTCGGTGGCGGAGCTGCCACCGCCGGCGAGGGGAAAAGGAAGGTGAGACGCCACCGGCCAGAGGAAGGAAAGAAGCTGCCGGCGGCGTGAAGAAACGGAAACAGAATCGACGGGAAATGAAGGAAACCGGGAAGAAAAAGGAAAATGGTGGACGGCGGTGCCGGCCGATCCAGGCACCACCACTGCCACCGAAGCACCGCCGGACGGAGAGAAACACGATGGAAGCCACCGGAGGCGCAATGAACGGCGGAGGAGGGCCGGCGAAGAGGAAGGAGAAACCGAACCTGTTCCGCCTCGATCTGCCGCCGTGCCATCGATTCGGGATGAACGGAGGTCAGATCCAAGCTCGCCGTGGTCCCGGCCAGCTGTTGAGCCATCGAGCCGCCGGAGAACCGGCCGCCGACGAGGAACCGGCGAGGAAAGGCACTGAACCGGTCTGACCGGGAAAGGAAGGAAAAAAGAAAAGAAAAAGAAAAAGAAAAAGAAAAAGAAAAAGAAAGAAAAAGGAGAATTTCGGGAATTCGAAAAACTCTCGGAAATTCGACAACCCGGACATTTACGAAAATTCGGTAAGAAATTTCTCGGAAATTTAATTTCAGAAAAATTAAATAAATTATGAAAAAATTCTAAAAATTAGAATTTTAATTCCAGAAATTATTTTTAGCAATCGGGATAAGGAATCGGGAGAAAGGGACTGCGGGCGCGATCGATAAAAGGAAGTCGCCGACCCGAAAAAGGTAAGGGATGCATGTGCAGCACTGTAAGGATACTCAGTCTCCATATTTTAAATTGAAATATTTTATGCAAATATTTTATGAAAATTATTATGATGCATGACTTGCTGAAAATAATTTGGGAAGAAGTACTGGCTGAAAGATTTAAAACTGTATTTTTCCGTGCAGGAGGTTAGTAAATCGGCAGCCGTTATGCTGCCGAAAATTTTAGAAAAAACTTTATAAAATCATATTAAATGATTTTATTTTCGAATTTCGATAGTAAATCACGAAACATGAGGGAATTACTAAATTTCATAAAACATGAATATAATGAGATGGAATTTTAAAATATTCATGTATTCGAGAATGGCGACAATGAAATCACCAAAAATTCTCGAAATAGATAAATTACACGAAATACGAGAGGAAAGATGAAGTGAAATATAGTGAATATTTTTATGAATATTTTTATAAATATTCACTAAAGGATTTTAACCCTTATGGTTTTAAATTATGGAATTTTATATTTATATAAATTCCATAAAGGTTTATTTTATGATGAAAATACGGTTTTGAGACTGGTTGGCATTCCTATCATGCTGATGCATGATATGTGACCTGTTTAGTCCCGGTCGACGCCTAAATCAGTGATCCACCGAGGACAATATAGGTTATGGTTATAGATTTGACCGGTGTATTTCCTTACCCTCCGAGGTTTATAGTATGATAAGATTGATGTCTATCTTAGACTCCATAAATGATAGGTGATATGTTAAAAAGTAAAGTATTTTACATAAGATGGAATATGCCAACTGGAAAATGTGATACATGATGGGTGACATGTGAAAAGAACATGTTTTATATAATATGATAAGAGAATCAATTGAATTATAGCATTTTTACAAAATGCTCATTTAGGTACTGATTTTAGTACCGTGAGATGATTCTCATAAGGCATGAGATACAAACATGTAATATGTTTTCAAAAAGGAAGAAATGATAATTCTAATATTCTTTCTATGGTCTTAAATGGAATATGAGATCATAAGTACTACATGAGATCTGATAAGACAGTGGAAAGTACATATGGCGTAAAGGCCAAACCGAGCAAAGACTCGATGATTTTACCGTGTGAGCCACCTCTAGAATCCTTCGGGAACTAAGTCCTGCACGTGTTCTGATGTGTTAGTAAAGGCCAAACCGAGCAAAGACTCGATGACTTTACCGTGTGAGCCACCTCTAGAATCCTTCGGGAACTAAGTGCTGCACGTGTTCTGATGTGTTAGTAAAGGCAACCGAGCAAAGACTCGATGACTTTACCGTGTGAGCCACCTCTAGAATCCTTCGGGAACTAAGTGCTGCACGTGTTCTGATGTGTTAGTAAAGGCCAAACCGAGCAAAGACTCGATGACTTCACCGTGTGAGCCACCTCTAGAATCCTTCGGGAACTAAGTGCTGCATGTGTTTTGATGTGTTAGTAAAGACCAAACCGAGCAAAGACTCGATGACTTTACCGTGTGAGCCACCTCTAGAATCCTGCGGGAACTAAGTGCTGCACGTGTTCTGATATGTTAGTAAAGGCCAAACCGAGCAAAGACTCGATGATTTTACCGTGTGAGCCACCTCTAGAATCCTTCGGGAACTAAGTGCTACACGTGTTCTGATGTGTTAGTAAAGGCCAAACCGAGCAAAGACTCGATGATTTTACCGTGTGAGCCACCTCTAGAATCCTTCGGGAACTAAGTGCTGCACGTGTTCTGATGTGTTAGTAAAGGCCAAACCGAGTAAAGACTCGATGATTTTACCGTGTGAGCCACCTCTAGAATCCTTCGGGAACTAAGTGCTGCACGTGTTCTGATGTGTTAGTAAAGGCCAAACCGAGCAAAGACTCAATGATTTTACCGTGTGAGCCACCTCTAGAATCCTTCGGGAACTAAGTGCTGCCCGTGTTCTGATGTGTTAGTAAAGGCCAAACCGAGCAAAGACTCGATGATTGTACTGTGGGAGCCACCTCTAGAATCCTTCGGGAACTAAGTGCTACACGAGTTCTGATGTGTTAGTAATCAGTCTAAGTTCTGATGGGGATGCGACAAATGTCGAAGGATGAAATAGATCTTGTGCACATGACATATGATGTGTGTGATATATCGGATTTTGTTTATATATGCCACTCAAACATGTGCTACTTGAATGTTCGTCTCGTTCACCCTTAATCATACTGATAAAAAGAATGATGCCTTGTGAACTTAAGAATGGAATAGATTTTAATAGCTTATTTTTCTTTTTAAAGGACGGTACTAATTAAGAGAGTACATTAAAACATGAAATGAATTTTAAAGAAATAAAATGATGATTTAACTAATAGTCTTTTCAAGGAATATACGGATATTAATTATTCTATTTAAATGCTTTATTTCGTAGAAGCATTATTTTGAAAAGAATATGAAAAAGGTTATGAAAGATTGAAAAGGAAAAGGATTTATTAATTCAAAAAAAAAAAGAAAAAAAAATTCTCTCTACAGTTGCTTCTAGGTTCCGTAACAAGTATGGTATTCTAAAATACCTACCTTACTCCATTCGGATTCCTAGCCGACTGTAGTATCTTTCCTATATGCGAGCCCAGAGCCCATAGGAAAAATGAAAAAGATTTTCAGCATATAGGAAGCTGAGTATCAAGTGAGGCATATAATTCTCTTACTGAGCCGTGGTTTTGCTTACCCCTTAATTTTCAACATTTCAGGTTTTTGATGAATGTAAGTTCAGTGGATTGTGGATCCTGGCTATACACGAAAGACAATGTGTCAGATCGACTGATTATTTTGATTTATGATCATTTATTTTCTGTATTTAGACACGTCAACAGTACTACTTATCTGATTTATTACGATAGGGGATGTGTTTAATATAAACAATATTATGTAAAATTGTTTAACAGTCAGTACAAGTGAAGTATCGCAGACAGCCCAACCGGTTAAGTTGTGTATAAGAAGATGAAAAATGTGGTCACGCGTCGTGACAGATTTGATGGTATCAGATCAATGGTTGGCCTGATGTCTGTGGATACTTTTGGAAGGAAAAGAGTTAAACATCCCTGGTAGTACTGTGTCGTCTGAATACATAGAGAAAATAAATGATTGTAAATGGAGTAAAATGATTTAAAGGGAGTGAGAAAGTATAAACTGATAATGTTAAAGAAGAAAATAGGCTCAGAAATTACCGAATTATTGGTGATTCTTCTAGTCTAAATGAAGGCCTGTTCGGTAAGAACAGAAATGGACTCGGTGAGGGCCCCACCAGTACTTTTCTGTCCGAATCGAACTGAGACCTGAAAGTGATGGTATAAAGTAGGGGAATGAAATATCATCATTAAATAGACTTTAAGATCACCGATTGAGGGTAATTTTAAGAGAGAGAAAATTTTTAGCCAAAAATGATCAAAATACCCCTACCCTCAAAATTTTACCGGGAGTCAAAATAGATCACCAGAAGTTGGAATTGATCAATTTGACAGAGAAATTAATGATATAAAGCTGAATTACAAGCAAAATAATCCAATTATGGATTTTAGTGAATTTCTCTATCGAAATCGAATGAGATCGAAATTGCTAGTATAAGTATCAGAAATGATACTATCAACACAAAGAAAATCAGTTCATTAATTTGAATATATATTGAGGAGAAAGAAATAAGTGTCGAAATGACGAAAATGCCCCTATGTTGGGCGATGTCGGAATAGTGATAAAATCAGCTGAATTGGAATCCATTGATAGTAATAAAATTATTAATGGCATAGAGGATGTCATATGAATATAACGATCCCTATTTCTGATTCCACTAACACTTAGATCATGGAAACGAAAGAAATCCGTGAGGGGCTAAGTGCCACGTCTGTGTGACGGGGGCTACCGCTAGAACCCAGAGCGGACAGTACGGATTAGTGGTGCGGCTCGGGCCCCTCCGGCTTGAGACCGGCAAATCCGAGGTATCACAATAAAACGTGTACAGGTGGACGGCGGACGGGCCGAGGCCTTATATGATGCGATCCAAAGAGTATAGTGGAATGTCATCAGATGATTGACCCGGTTATTGGCTGTAAGGGTCGAAAAATTAAGAGTGTGTTGAACGGGATCGTTGAATACTATGAAAAGTGAAATGATTACAGGAATTGTCTGATGAGGTGAACAGTATCGATAATGAAATACATACTGGTGTGGTTACTTATGGTTCTATACGTTTTACTATTTTGAGGTATCAAACTGATAATCTTATATAGAACCGACATATCTTGAAATATGTGCTACAGAATGGAGTACTGTAAGTTAAAGAATAATTATAAGAATAGTGAAGTGATAAAAAGAAGATGATAGGTAACCTAAATTCTTCAGGACCCTTGAGACAGAACTGTGATGGGCGACTCAATGATGGGCGACCCGTAGTGGATCATGTGTTGTGAGATACAAGCGAACTATGTCATCGTCGACTCACTAGTAAGGGTAAACCTGGGGCGAAAGAATCGCCTAAGAAACACCAACCACACTCCACAAATCCAATGCATTTAACCTCAAAAATAGTTCCATAAAATCATTTTCAATATCAGTATACATTCACAGTATCCCTACGTCTTCCATACTCATCCTTTACCTGTCGATTTCTACCGAAACAACCAACAGCACCACGTGACTTATCTCACTCTCGGGCTGCAAAACATTATACAAACACCATTATTTCACTACACTTCAATTATAATTAATTCATTTCTCACTAAAATCTACCACATTATCTACTATAGTCACTAAACCAGTTTAATTTACACCGATGCTAAAATTGCAACTATGCCTAAATCAACCCGTTTTCAGCTCTGATCGCACCAGCAGTCTTGTCTTAATTTATACAGTATTACGAGACCTAAAACACATCAAATTGAGCACCATTACATGTTCCCCTTATCATGGCCAAATGCTTCATGGGGAGAATTCCATGGTTTTTCAACAATTTAAGCTTTATTTCATGATTCATCATTGTTTTTCATTCCATTTACACCATTTTCATGCATCAAAACACCATGAATCATGCATATTCCATCATGGCTAAAACCTTAGGGAAGCAATTGAGGTGGTTTGGATTCCATCTATGGCCAAAATCATGCTTATACATCCTTATTACATCACTAACTATCATTAATTCATGAAAAATTTCCATTCTTAGTTACCTCGGTGTGTGGCCGAATTCAAGGGGGAGTCTTTCACCTTGATTTTGTCCACTTCACTCTTAAATATGGGTATGGGCTTGCAGAGCACTGAATTTAGGACAAGTTTGTAGAAGGAAGTTTTGGGACAAGCTTGTTTACTAAGTGTTTTAGAAGCTTTCTTATCTTCTCTCTAAGTTGGCACTGGTGGATGGCTAGAGGTTGAAGATGAAGTGACTGGCCCCCTTTAAGAAATGTGCAGAAATTTCTTTAAAATTATCTTGCTTGCAAAATGACTAAAATGCCCTTATGTTTAATGATTTTGGACAATTTTGCCTTCAAACTCTCGTAATATTTTTAACTAGTCAATTTAACTCCAAAATATTTTATTTCATCATTTAATATTATTATTGAACATATTCTAATGAATGGATGGGGTTTTATGAAGGTTTGATTGACCGTAAGGGTGAAATTACCAAAATACTCCTATCGAGTCAATCGCGTAGATTTATTATTTTACCTTCAATTCAGTCTGTCTATTAGCATGATGTAAGACTTAATTTCACATAGATTATCATTCTCTAGTCATTGGGTCAAAAGTCAATTTTGTTTGACCGTTATTCGTGAAAATTCATTTAGCTTATGTCCTTAATCGTCATTTTCTAATTTGTTGGTATACTTCCCAAAAATAACTTAAATAAAGGATTTTGGATTTTGGATTTTAACCATAAGTCCATTGGGCTCTCTGTACTGTGTCTATCCAATTTCACCTCCATCCGAGCACTCTAAGACTCGCAGGGCCCACCATGCTATTTCTGGCTATATCTGCGAAATGCACAAAAATTGAACAGTGGTGAGAAGTCTTACATTTGTAATAATACTAGAATATGTGATTCTCACACTTTTGCATCATTTTCACACCTTTTCTCAATTTTCTTTCTTTTTCTCAAATGTTGTACACACGAAGAATAATAACATAAATAGAAAAGAAAATATATTAAAATTACAAAATTCAATAACAAAACCATGTAATAATCTACTTTTAAAATTGATATTTTAGAGAGTTATATGCCTACCACTGACATGGTGAGGAGTTGCTCTACTACCCCTTTGTAACTTGGGTTGCTGCCTTGCTAGTGCCCCAAGTTGCTATTTTTTTAATTTTTTAATGATTTGGTTAATAAAATAATAAAATAAAATAAAAATAGAATAAAATAAGAAGATTTGGACTTGTAAGCATTTGAGCTTTCAAGCCCATAAACACAATACAACCTTTATAGCCCAAGGCCCAAATAAATTATGTGGATTGGACCTTGAAGTAAGGCCATATGAGAGCTATATGATTCAACTAAAAATGGATTGAACAAAATGATTCAATTTTAATTAAACTTGCATACTAAGGTTCATTTCGGTGAATCAATCTAGGTTAATTTTGAGTTTAACTAGCAAGTTTAATCAATTCAAACTTATACTGAACAAACTTCAAGTCTAAACTTCTAAGATTAACATGAAACTAATCTAAATTTATTTCAATATCTATTTACCATTTTGAACATAATTGAGTGTATACGACTTTGTCGAAATGAACTTTTTGATCAAGGTAAATTTCAAGTTACAAGTGGTGATGATGGATCTCCAGTTAACGGAATTGGATGGGAAGATTGTTGCACTTGGAAAATAGTCTAGCCCCTACTTGCTTTAAAGTTCACATGAGGGTACTTGTTTTTTGAATGACTAGGACTAATTCTAGTAAAAGGAATAAATGGCCGAGATTTAACACTTGCAACAAAAGTAAGGATTTCCTTTTTATTCCCCATTGCGTCGTAGCCAACATTTGCAATATTAAAAGGAGAAAAAGCTAGAGCCGTAGCAAGGTGAAAAACAGAAGGGCATTTTTCTTGGTGAAGACAAGAGCTTTAGCTTGATGTAAAAGTAAGGTTTTTTTTTTTAATTCCTTTGAGAGAGCAAATGAGAGGAGTAAGCTTTACAAAGTTTGGCATTTTTTGTGTGAGAATCGTTTATATTGTACTGTACATATGTAAACATTTATTATTAATTAAAATTTTATGTATTCTGTAAATTATAAGTATATAGTGATATGGGCCCCACTTGATGTAGAGTGCCCAGATGTATGTAAGGCTGAGGAAAATAGTGTATGGAAGGTATAATGAATATAATGTGAAAACTTTGTCATCAAAATCCCTTATTTACATTATTTTTGATAAGT
The DNA here is from genome assembly GCA_031772115.1 of Heritiera littoralis. NCBI lineage: Eukaryota > Viridiplantae > Streptophyta > Magnoliopsida > Malvales > Malvaceae > Heritiera > Heritiera littoralis. The sequence goes on from JAPDPK010000009.1 coordinate 6,256,584, forward strand.
GTGGCAAACAAATTAGAAAATGACAGTTACGTCCCGAGAGTATTTTCGTAAATTGTGCCCAAACTAAAATGAATTCGGTTGAAATCAAAATACCTTAATAGTCTACATGAAAAGAAGTTTAAGATAGTGTCAATAGATTTATCGAATCGGTGGTTAAATAAAAAATTTACGCGATTGACCCGATAGGGGTAATTTCGTAATTTCACATTATCGGTGACTCGCGCATTGATAAGACCACCATGATTCATCGAAATACATACAATAAGAATTTTGGTGATGGAATCCAAAATTTTGGAGTGAAATTACATAGTTAAAAAAATTACGGAAGCTTAAAAGCAAAATTGTTCGAAAATTTTATACCCAAGGGCATTTTGGTAATTTTGCCCATTTCTAGAATTCTCTTTATAATTCCTTGTGTGAGTGCAGGCCACTATTCATCATCCCTCCCAAGCCACCTCACGTCCACCATAGCCAAAAGAAGGAAGAAAATAAAAAGCTTTCATAACTTCTCACACACATAAAATCTCACCAAACTTTCTTCATCAAAATTACTCTATTCATTCCCCTCTTTCTACCCATACCAAAATTTTCTTGAATAAGTGACTATATTAACAGAAAAGGGAGCTTGAAGTTTTAGTCAAGGTAAGGTTCTCTTTATACATTGTGCTTTATTTAATTCCAATGGTGTAGGATGATTCATTCAAGCATGCTAAACATGTTTATGGCATTAGATTTGATTAAATTTAGTTAAATAAAATTTCACCATTAAAGGGGGTTTCGCCAAGTGGGGAAGTTCATGAAACCATGTTGTTTCATGCATAAAGATGATGCCAAATTAGAGAACAAACATGGTTAAGCAAGAATATGGAATTAGATTGAAGAAATTCCATGAAAATGTCAAGAGGGTGTATTCGACCTAGGCAAGGGGACCTACATTCATGGCTGCATTTGATGATTTTAGGGTGCTATTAGACTGTAGAAATTATGAGTCCACCAGTGCAATCGGATTTAAAATCTGACTTAAAACGGAGAAGTTGTGTTCTAGCACCAGTAGAAAATATACTGCATTAATATTTGCAGTGTACAATGTGGTTGCAATTAAGCATGAAAAGTAGCTTAAAATAAGTATTAAGTGAGCTAATATTTTTGGTGAATTCATCTGCAGCCCGAGAGTATCGGATTACAAGTGGTGCTATCGAGGAAGTCAGTTAAGTCAAACACGTAAGGGACGCATGTGTAGACTGTAGGGATATTATGAATGCATGGTTTCGATGTAAATAATTTTATGAGAATATTTTGGAAGAGAAATGCCTTGAAAACTGTGAAAATTGTGGTTTTCGGCTAGTATTGATCTGTGTTTAAAGTGCAGGAAGGCTAAGGTATTAGTAGTCGTTATGCTACTAAAATTTCTTAGAAAATTTTCTAATGATGTCATGAAATATTTTAGTGCATTGTTGAGTGAATTCCTAGCCTTAGAAATTAAATATTCAATGTTTTTCATAAAATATGAATATATCGAAAAACATTATTTAAATATTCGTGTTATCAAATTTAATTAAAGTAAATCTACTGAAATTTTCCCATTTTACAGTGTAATGAGTGGTTTATAAAGTGAAGCATTGTAAAATGAATATTTTATAAATTATTTTCATTATAATATTCACAGTATTATAAATTAACCTTTATGGATTGATTGAAGATTTTACCTATTTTATTAATTTCCATAAAAGTGATTTTACTGTTTAAATACTATTTTAAGACTGTTATGCCCTGTATCATGCTCATGTGTATACTGTACTGTTACTATTATTGTGCTGTTGATACTGATCCTATCTTCAGTGTCCCTGTGTCACCTAATCAGTCTATACTGAGAACATCTATAGACTATGGTCATACGTCTCATGTGTTTACTGTTACTGTTCTCTACAGGGGATTATAGCATAATATATTTTAGGTGTTGCCTGATCTCCACAATTGTTACTGTTACCATGGTATTTTTACTGAACTGTACTGTTACTGTGGAGACCAACTATTCTTTGTAATGAACTTGTAAATAAACATACAAAGTAGATAAATTAATAATAAATATGTAATTTTGAAAATTTATAATTATCACAAAGTAATGAACAAGGTATGAACCTCATAAGAAATTTATATAAAGAAAATTTTGGGTGATGAAGTACGCAATTCGATAACAACGTTAACATATACACTGACTAGTGCATGCAAAGTACATGCATGCATATGTATGTACCTAGATATATACGAAAAACCAAATGGAATAAAAATAATATAATAATTGTATATATAAATATTCATGTATAAAGGTACACAGATGTGTATATGTGTGTGTGTGTGTGTGTGTATATATATATATCAAGAAATTAATTGAAAATAATAATAAATAAATAAATCAAGGTATACCTATAAATAAAGAGAAATATAACTAAGAGATATACACAAGTTAAATATATAAATATATGTATATATATATAAAAGATAAAACCTACGTAAGTATGTTTATTATGTATATGCTTTTATATTTTATATAAATATATCTAAATATTAAAATGTAATAAATATATATTCATAAAATAAAAATAATATAAAAAAATTGTGAATTTGGTGGGTTTTCACCAAATATGTAAGTGCTCTGCCATGGCAGAGCACTAACCCATATCCCAACATCACTCCTCATTTCCCTCGTCATCTCTGTGAAATCCCTAATTTCATGAAATTCCTCCATAATTGTAAAGTATTTTAGCTTGAATGAAGTAAATAGATATGAGAATTATGAAGGGTAAATGATGCATGGAACATGGAAAAAATAATGAGATGGAAGGTTAAATAGTCAAGGAATTTAAATTGATGTTATAAGAATAATTGAGGTATGAGAAAAGAATTAATATCAGAAAATTGTGTAAGCAAAGACAAGTGTTATATGGAAGAAAGGAGACCAATTAAATGAATGGTCAAAGGTTAAGATGAATTGATTTAATTGGATGATAAAAACAAATCTCATATTTTCATAATTGAATGATTATATGTGGCTGATATAAGAATGGAAGAAAAAGGAATTAAATTGTCAAAGAAGGGTCAACAAGCATAGTCAAAAAGGTAAGGGCTGAGATGAGATAATTATGGGATAAAGAGGATTTGCATGCATTAAATGAAGGTTGCATGAGTCACCCTCCAGCCATCACCCCTACGGCAACAACCCTTTCCAGCCCTCTCACTCTTGCTCTCTCCACTTCTCCAAGCTTCCAAGTCTCCCTCCATATCTGCCTTGACAAACACCTTTGTTTAGAAACCAAATCGTTAAGCTTGTTAGACGAAAAACAATCACAATCACTAGATGAAGCTATGTCTGAAGTTTAGTGGATTGAATCAAGTAATTGAGGAGATCAGAAATCCTGAAATTTGGTGATTTATAAAGGTAAAAGATGGAAGTGGTTTTAGTTGATTTTATTCACGGTTTGGAGTTGAGTTGAGTTGGTATAGCATGTGTATGACGATTGTTTAAAGGTTTAATTTGATATGATGTTACAACTTTGAAGAAGTAAATCGAAAAGCTAAGGTTGATGCGACTAAGCTTGAGGATTATTGGCAATCAAGGTAAGGAATTTATGTAACGGACGTAAGGCGGCTATGTGCGTGGTTTATGATGTTTTTATGTGATTTGGAGAGAAACACCGGCTGTTTTGTGCAGGAAAAGTTACATTTTCGGACTTGACTCCTAGTGCCAATTAGGCAAGGAGCAGCCAACTGCCTTAAGTAACAGCCAACTGCCTTAAGTAATAGCCAACTGCCTAGAGACATCCAAAACGCCGTTTTTCGAAAATCGATTCAAACCAGTCGACTGCTATGTAAGCCAGTCAACTACTATTTACCCAAAAGCATTCTGTTTCAAACCAGTCGACTGCTATATGGGACAGTCGACTACTATTTGATAAAATGCATTCTGTTTGAAAACCAACCGACTGCCCTATGAGACCAGTCGACTGCTAATTTTTCAGAAGCATTCTGTTTCAAAAACAGTTGACTGCTATATGACCAGTCGACTGCTATTTCTTAATAAGCATTCTGTTTGAAAATCAGTCGACTACTATATGGACCAGTCAACTGCCCTCATGTAATTTCAAAGATGAAAATATCGAAAGTTTAAATGAAAATAAATTCGATAAATGAAAGTATGAAGCAGCAGCCGACTGCCCTATGAGGCTATTCGACTGCCCTGTTTTGAAAAGAGGTTTTCAAACCTATTTCAAGAAAGTATGAAATGTCATGGCAAAAAGCTATATGGCATATGTTTTGAGATTATGCACTTTTATGCTTATAATAGGGGCTCTGATCAAGTCCCGAAATGATGTATTTTTGGTTGAGGAGCCATAAGCCAGGCCTCAGTCGCTACAGAAGGACACCTGACTAGTGTTACTGTAGCATCCAACAGTTGGCCAAATTTGTCTTTATTACATGTTCGGCTAAGGGAGAAATCCTGGCCCTACTGGGTATGCCAATGATGATGATGATGATGCAGTGCATAACTCCATTAAAGTATAAATAGTTTTTATGTTATTTAAAAGCTATATGAATATGCGATTTCAAAGATTAAAGAAATCGTAAGTATTTGATTTACTCGTATATGATGACTAAAAAGAAGTATACGAAGTATGTTTTAAAAGAAGTATATGAAGTATGTTTTAAAAGAAGTATACGAAGTATGTTTTGAAGAAGTATATGAAATATGCTATGTTATAGAAGCAGGTAAAGTATGTTTTAAAGAAAGAAGATGATGCATGTTTTTAAAGAAAGTATGTTTGCTTATACCATTGAAAGAAATATGCAGGGTTGCAAACAATGTATGAAAGAAGTATACGATGTATACATGCTTTATAATGCTTTACATGACATTATAGAGCCAAGTAAGAAAAATGCATATAGAGGCATAGTACGCTTTTTTACATATTTTTCGTACTGAGCGTAAACTCACCCTTTTACGACCATTTTTCCTACAGATTACATGAAGTGAGCCTCGCTCCAATTAGAGGAGCCTGTTTTTGAAAGATTACATTGTAACTTCTTGATACGCTTCCCGGTTAGCATAGAAGGTATACTTATATGTTTATGTATAGTTAATTGTAATTCAGCTATGGTACAGTACAAGTAGAAATTGTGTATATATGATGTCGGGGATGTAAGTTAAGATGATGTGTAAGATCTTGCGGAATGGAATGATATTTATATATATATCATTTTATGTTTATGGAAAGTAAATAAATTTGTATGAGCTATTAGATAATTAGCTTAAGGGTAAGGAATGATTGGCACTGATGAACTAAATCAAATGATGTCGTATAAGATAATAAGGAAAAGTTAGGTTATGAGATGTAGTGGCGGGGACGTCACAGATTGGTATCAGAGCGAGTTGATTGGTAGTTGTCAGTGTCAAGAAGATAGAAGTAGACTATATCCCCAATTATACTGTCCTTGTCTGAATACATATACGATGTATAACTGCTTGAAGTTATACTAAATAGCTCAATCTTGTGATTTTATCGACAGAATGAGCTGAGGTAGAAGGGGTATTGGTGAAGGAAGAGGAAAGGGTCATGTAGAACTACCCCCAGTACAGTCTCCTTTTCCATCCCACCGCATAGCCCGAATACTAGGTTAGCGAAGTGGAGAAGCACATGGAGAATATGACCACTATGTTTACACAGTTTATGGCTAACTTTCCAAATATGATCACAAGTGTACCACCCACTATTCCTTTAGTACAACCCCCACCAGTACAGATAGAGTTAACCCCACAAGTCCCAACCACTAAAAGGCGGGATCTCACAGCTTATTGCAGTATGACCATGATTAAGGAATTCAAAAAGCTAGATCCGCCTAAGTTTAAAGGGGATAGGGGCACGTTGGCCGCAGTAAACCGGGTGAAGGCGGTCACTAGATCCTTCGAGTATATGCCATGCTCCAAAAAGCAAAAGGTGGGTTTGGCTACTTATCTGTTAGTGGATGATGCAGAGTATTGGTGGCAGTCCACTCGGGCCTTTTTGGAAGCCCAACATGTTGAGGTTACGTGGGATAGATTTTTAGAAGCCTTTAATGAACAGTACATCCCACGCACTGATCAAACTAGGCTAAAGATTGAATTTTTGAATTTGACTCAAGGGAAAATGTCCGTTAATCAATACGAGTCGAAGTTCATTTTTCTAAGCGGATTCGATTTAGAGACCCTCAGAAGTGAAGGATATAAGATGTACAGATTTATAGAAGGAAAGGCCTCAATTGTGTGAGCAGGATTATGAGCTTCATCATGATGATTTCCGAGCCAAAGGTAAAGGTAAGAAACCAATAAAGCGGAAGTCAGAAAGGAAAACCTCGAGAGATGGATACTCATCTGGGAGATGTAGGCCATATGAAAGAGCCTCGATAGAGAATCCTAGAGCTACCGGATCAAGATAAATGATGAGAAATCCCGACATTCAGCCGGTAGTACTGCTAGCTCACCTAAGGGTATAAGACAAAGGTGTGAAGAAAGTTCCACGGATCACAACCATGCCGGTTGGCAAGTGGTGCATGCTTCAGATGTGGTGAACAGGGACACATGATTAAAGATTGTCCCAAAAGGAACCTAAGGGAGTTTGAGGAATTAGAGAAGACCCCTCAACCACAGCGCAAGGCCACTGCTGAAGAAAAGGGAAAGACACCCGTTAATTATGATGTAAATGTTGAAGATGTGTGATGCAAAAGTATGTGGTATTATCTGACTCATTGTAAATGAAGTTAATAGAAGGTATGTATGGTTATGTGAAGGATTTTTAGCTTACGTTGTGGAAATAGCAAAGAAAAGTCCTGAACTTAAGAAGCATTCTGTTTGAAAACCAGTCGACTGCTATAAGGACCAGTCAACTGCCCTCATGTAATTTCAAAGATGAAAATATCGAAAGTTTAAATGAAAATAAATTCGATAAATGAAAGTATGAAGCAGCAGCCGATTGCCCTATGAGGCTAGTTGACTGCCCTGTTTTGAAAAGAGGTTTTCAAACCTATTTCAAGAAAGTATGAAATGTCATGGCAAAAAGCTATATGACATATGTTTTGAGATTATGCACTTTTATGCTTATAGTAGGGGCTCTGATCAAGTCCTGAATGATGTATGTTTGGTTGAGGAACCATAAGTTAGGCTTCACTAGCTACAGAAGGACACCTTACTAGTGTTACTGTAGCCCCCGACAATTGGCCAAATTTGTCTTTATTACATGTTCGGCTAAGGGAGAAATCCTGGCCCTACGGGGTACGCCAATGATGACGATGATGCAGTGCATAACTCCATTAAAGTATAAATAGTTTTTAGGTTATTTAAAAGCTATATGAATATGCGATTTCAAAGAATAAAGAAATCGTAAGCATTTGATTTACTTGTGTACGATGACTAAAAAGAAGTATACGAAGTATGTTTTAAAAGAAGTATACGAAGTATTTTTTGAAAGAAGTATAAAAAGTATGTTTTGAAGAAGTATATGAAATATGCTATGTTATAGAAGCAGGTAAAGTATGTTTTAAAGAAAGAATATGATGCATGTTTTTAAAGAAAGTATGTTTGCTTATACCATTGAAAGAAATATGCAGGGTTGCAAACAATGTATGAAAGAAGTATACGATGTTTACATGCTTTATAATGCTTTACATGACATTATAGAGCCAAGTAGGAAAAATGCATATAGAGGCATAGTATGCTCTTTTACATATTTTTCTTACTAAGCGTAAACTCACCCTTTTACGACCATTTTTCCTACAGATTACATGAAGTGAGCCTCGCTCCGATTAGAGGAGCCTATTTTTGAAAGATTGCAGTGTACCTTCTTAATACGCTTCCCGGTTAGCATAGAAGGTATACTTATATGTTTATGTATAGTTAATTGTAATTCAGCTACGGTATGGTACAAGTAGAAATTATGTATATATGATGTCGGGGATGTAAGTTAAGATGATGTGTAAGATCTTGTGGAATGGAATGATATTTATATATATCATTTTATGTTTATGGAAAGTAAATAAATTTGTATGAGCTATTAAATAATTAGCTTAAGGGTAAGGAATGATTGGCACTGATGAACTATATCAAATGATGTCGTATAAGATAATAAGGAAAAAGTTAGGTTATGAGATGTAGTGGTGGGGACGTCACACTCTCCACTACCAAACCCATCTCCACGCCACTACCAAACCCATCTCCATCCTCATTTTTTTCTCAACATTTCCTCGCCTTCTGTTGCGCACCTAAGGAAGAGAAACTAAGCTATTCGTGGCTTGGAAAAGCTCCAACAGAAAACAGCTCAATGGTGGTGTTTTAGCACTACTGTAAGCTAGAACCAAAGGGGTTGTTGGTGGCACTTTGAAAGAGTTTCAGAGCAAGTAAAGAGGGCCTAGAAACAGGGGAAATGTGGAGGTTTTGCTTTCATTTTGGGTGGCATCTTCAAGGCTATAAGATGCAGTTCTTATGGCAGAAGGCGTGAATACAAGTGGTAAGTTTTGTATGGGTGCAAGCATTGGACATGGCTGTTTTGTTGGTACTATGTTTACTGATGAGCAGACGTGAGATGGGGCTATGGAAATGATGATCTTGTGAAGGCTGAAACCGAGACTTATGAGTAAGAGAGAGAGAGAGAGAGAGAGAGAGAAAAAGCAAGGAGAAATGAGAGGGAAAGAGTAAAGAAGTTAAAGCTATCAATGGAACCCAGACTTAAATAGGTACGTTAATGGAGCTGAAAAACTAGGGAGAATCAAAAGTTTTAGGGGCTAAATCTGGTAGGAAATACAAGAAATTAAATAAGGTTGTATCTAGGGCAAAACAAATGGCCTTATTCATGTCTAATTAGGGGAGAATGGTGACAGCCATTGAAGGAGAAGAAGTTGCTGGAAACAAGGTAGTCTAAAGGAGTTGTAAGGCTGATCGGAAAACCACAAGAAGCAATGAGACAAGTGCTGTACATTCAACTAGAAGTGAGGATCCTCGGGTGTTAAAAACTAGAGCAGTGGAGGTGATGGCAATTGAAGCAAGGAGTACTGTGGGTTCCTTAAGCATCCAAGGCTGAGATGTTGAGCTAAAGCAGTGGAATGGTGTGATGGAACAAGCGAAAGCAGTGTATGACGTCTTTCTCGAGTTTCCTGAGTAGCCAACACTGAAGAAGAATGCAATCAGGGTTAAGTCAAAGTTAAATTGAAAAAAAAATGAGAGAACCTGAAGCTATTGGTGTGAGAGGACCATTCAGTGCCGTTTGAATTTGTTCTGCCATTTGAATCTGTTCGGTAGCCAAATGGTGGCTGATCGTGTAAGGCAACACAGGTTTCATTCAGCACACTTTGGAGCAAAGGGTAAGGCCATCTTTTGGCTTGAGAAGTACTACATCTGAGTAGGGCATTAACACTGAGGTTATGTGTGAATATAAGGGTTGTTCGGTATACAATATTGGCTGTTGTTCTGGTGGAGGAACCGCAGCTATTTCCATGGCTAAACCAAGAGACCAAGCTAGAAAAAGGTGAGGCTCAGTTTTGTGAGGTCCAAAGGTAAGTGTTGGATCTTGATTTGATTTTAAATGTTGATGAGGATAGCATATTAAAGTTGTAAATTTGTAATGTAGGAATTCATTGGAGATCTTAAGGAAATTAATGAAGGGCTCTAGTTTGAAAGTTTCTCGATGGTGAGATTTGTTTCTTTGGTTAAGCTTGATATATATATATATATATATATATATATATGTTAATATGAAGTAAGGGGATATCTTATTGTTTGAAGCGAATGTGTATATGTATACCTGTATAAGTATACACGAATGTATATATACATATATACATATATAAATTAATTGATATGTTGAAGATGGTTAAAGTATAATCATATATTTATACACCTATATACATGTGTGTATGTGTCTACCATTAGTAAGATAATGAAAGATAGATTAGGGGTGTAGGATTTGATCGAAAAATTTTGAAAAGAAAGAGTGAGGCAAACTTCGACTAAGGAAAGTCTTCAAGGGTATGAAATTATCCATTAGTCTAAGGATTGATATATATAAATAGAAGTTGCATGACAACAAAGAATTTATTTTTGAACATAGAAGTGCCCTTGACAAATTGGGGTTTAATATATATGTCTTAGCAAGTGATTTATGCATAATGAGGACATGTCATTGAGGTGTGAATGAATTTATTTGTAGTGAATCGAAGCGGTGTAGGAGCTTGAGTCTTGAATGTGACAGCTCGAGGAAGATAAATTGCTAATCGTTCTGGTAAGTGGGTTAAGTAAAGTTTGTTAGCACCATCTCGTAAGAATGACTTAAATTTTATAAATTCATTTATGCTTGGGTTGGATTGAAACTTATTTTCCACTTTGCGTGTTATGGCCAGCCAAGCGTGCATGTTAAGTGAAGTGAACTGATGCATATATGCATTCATGTATAGCATGTTTTGAGTTTAATTACTTAATATTTATGTTTTAAAGACTTGCATTATATTTTAAATTTTCAAAGTTTTTATTTGAATTGACTTTTGAAATAAATCGAAAGTTCTCTATATTTCAAACTCAAAACTGATTTAATAAGTGCTTTGAAATCCGTGCAAGCCAAGTGCTACATGAAAACATTGTTTTCGAACCGTTTTTTAGTGCAAGCATATCCTACGACCTTCGGGTCATTTCTAGCCTATCGAGCTTAGCTCTAGGCCTTATTGCCCATCTATCGAGCTTTCTGCTCTAGACTACTGTATTGTACTGTACCTATCGAGCCTAGTGCTCTAGGTAAATTGTTAGGCTTGTCTGGAAAACCAGCAGACAAGTTCCAATTCTCGACTGATCAGCGAGACTAGAGTATTGTTCTATGGCCATAGATTTTGTGTTGCTTGCGACACCATTCTATCATTAGCTAGGATGGACATCATTATCGTTATCGTATTAGTGATTGAGGATTATTGGCTAAACTCTACATATCATTCTTCTACTATTGATATTGATTTGAGTGAACTGAGACTTACGCCTAAAGTGAAAAGTGATTGATTTGAAATTGTTTTCAGTGAATTGAGGCTTACGCCTAAAATGAAAAGTAATCGATTTGATATCGTTTCAAGTGATTTAAGGCTTACACCTTGTAGACACCATTTTTGTCCGGTTCTTTTTCAAACATTTTTAATTAATTAGTTTTTTATATTTGATTTTTAATTTTTAATTTTTAATTTTTAGATTTAGAAATAAATTTTGGATTTTGATTTTGATTTTTATAGAATAAAATAAAGAAAATAAAAAAAAAGAAAAGAAGGAAATCAGAATTAATTTTGATAGGAAAGTAAAATTAAATGAGACTATTAAAGATTGAAAATCAAAATTTTGTGAAAAGGAAAGTCAAAATTAATATCGGATTCAAGTCCGATTCTTGAAATATAAAATTTCCTAAAAAAGTTGATTCTTGATTTCCAAATTATTACCAAAAATAAAAAATATAAAAGAAAAAAAAGAAAAACCTAGGTCTATAAAAAGGGGGGAAAAAGGCTAGAAAAAACGGGGAGGAGGCTGGTTGACAAAAAGGTAGACATGGAAGAACAAAAAAAAACCTAAAAATACACTTCTATCACCTTGCTAACTCTGAGATCACTGTGGCACGCTATTTCTGCTGTGGCTCGCCACCATCAATCCCTACTGTCCAGTTGTTGCACCATCGCGAGTCTTTCTGCTGCAGAAACCGGAGTCCTGCTGTGAGGCCGCTGCCCAGACCTCCTGCTCCTTGCTGCACTCCAACTTCTTGTCGCTCCCTGGTGCATCATCGCTCGGTGGCCTGCGCCGCACATCACCTTGTTGCTTACTGTCCTGCACCGAAGTCTTTGGAACTAAATACAGCAGGCAGTTGTTGATTGAGGTAAAGTTGTGGCGCTAAGTCACGTCACTTCTTGGCTGCTGTCCATGTGCTATTTCATTGAAGCTTTGAAGGTGAAAAAAGGTTAGCTCAGAGTTAAGGCTTGAAAAAAAAAAAAAAGAAAGAAGAGTCGGCTTGTGTTTGAGGAAGAAGACGTGAGAGAGGTTCATTTACTTGCTTCTAGATTTTGTTTACTTTGGTAATTTAAATGCTTGAGTTGATTGCACTGCTTTGCTATTTCAAATTCTTAGTTGTTTTGTACGTGTACTGATAGGCCTATCCTTTTTATTATTTATTTATTTGTTAACCATTTATTTGCTAACTTAAATGTTTAGGTTGATTTTAAAAAAAAAAAAAAAAACCTTGTGTTACTTATGTCCACATGTATTACTTATTTGATTATATTTTTGTGTAATTGACTAATTGAATGCTTGTGTGCTTATTAGTTAAATGATCAATATTGGTGATTATTTGAATTAATGCAGTATAGATTGTTTATATTTTTATGTGTTTGTTTGCATTACTGATTTGTGCTTTGTATGATTAATATTTGTTTGCTTTATTTAAAAGTTAGGATTAAATTAAGAAACAGTTAGAAAAACTAAATTAGGTTAAGATGAATAAAGTTCATTTTTGAAAATTAAATTAATAATAAATATAAATTATCTATATATTGTAAAACAAAATATAAATTTTTCCGACGATGGAATTTTAAAGGTACTGCGCTTGAGTAGTACTTTTAAATATCTTGAGGTGAAGAGGTTCTTTTTATATCTTACCAGCTTGATGGAAGATTTAAAAAGATATTTCTGATATTTAAAACTCAAATTTATTAAAAATTGAAACAAGAAATCAATATATTTAGAAATAAAATAGAATAAAATAATATAACTACAAATATTCCGACGACAGAATTCTAAAGGGACTGCGCTTGAGTAGTACTTTTAGATATCTTGAGGTGAGGAGAGTTCTTTTAAGTCTTGCCAGCTTGATGGAAGATTTAAAGGACATTTCCAAGATTTAATAAATTAAATTATAAAAATAAAAATTAAATTAGATTAGATTAAAAAAATAGTATATTAAAATTAAGTTTATTATAATAAAGAATAAAGATCAAATTAATAAATTAGAATTAAAATTAGAAAAGAATTAAAATAAATAGAAATTAAAAGAAATTAAATTAAATTAAATATTTTAATAAATGTGAATTATTCCGATGATGGAATTTAAAGGAAATTGCGCTTGAGTAATTTCTTTAAAAATTCCTAAGGTGAGAAAGTTTCTTTAAGGTCTTACCAGCTTGATGGAAGGTCTTTAAGAAAATCTTCAATATCAAATAATACATGTTTATTTAAAGATATAAAAATAGATGAAAATAATAATTTATATAAGAAAATAATAACAATAGAATAAAATAAGATAAAATAATAAATAGAAATTGGATAGGAGTCAAAATAGGATTTGCATAAAAATATCTAAACAATCCGACGACGGAGCCTCTTCAAGAAAGGCGATTGGCCCTACTTGAATACTCTTGAGGTGAGAAACACTTTTAGGTTATCCAACCAGCTTGACGGAGGAGACTTAAAAGATTTTTCAATATTTAATTATATCGAGATTATAGTAAAAAGACAAAATTAGGATAACCTTAGATTATTTGGTAGCATTTTAGGATGGGCGTTGTGAGGGTGCTAATCCTTCCTCACACGTAACCGTACTCCCGAACTTAGAACTCTTAACGTAGACCAAGCCTTATCCTTAGTTTGAATAGGTGACCAATCACACCTAGGTTAGAATGGTTGGTGGCGACTCCATATTTTTGTGTCTAGCTATTAGGTTTCCCAAAACTTAATACGTTATGACAGTTTGGCGACTCCACTAGGGACATTAGAGAGTCAGGCCATCAGATAGTTTAAGGTTATCAAGATTTTGCCTAAAACTTTAAGTTTCATAAAATATTTAATACACACACTTCACATTCATGTGCATGCATTAGCCCTCGACCCGGGCTTATCCTTCATAGGAGGGAGTATAGTACCTTTGCCTTCGTGAGGTGATAACCTCCACACAGGCCAGTGAAATACTCCCACTCAAATTGAACCTTTCCGTTTGTAGCCTGTAATGGGTGAGGATTGGGTGCCTTACTAGTCTTGTGTGGACGACAGTAAGGAACAATTTTGGAACCTTTAGCCCTTTTATCTAAAGCCATGCATATAGTGAAATTTAGAAGACCAACTATAATATAGAACCGTATCAACCCATGCCCATTATTTAGGACACATGTTTGATCAAGTTTGTTTGATTTTTATTTATACATGAGACACTAAGAGGGTACCTTGAGTTCTTCACCAAAACATTCCCATGCATCACTCATCCATTATTGTTACATGACAATTTTTTAGCATACTATTCCATTCATACGCATGTAGCATCATCTTGTTTTGTTCATATTCATCTCATTGTTTTTAAACAAAGCATTTTCAAAATTTTTCAAGCATCACCATATGTGAAATGATAAATTCTTAATTGTGGCAATAAAAGATTCGAAGATAGCTCGACCAAAGGTTCATTCACACAACACTCGTTATCAAGCTAAGATCATGGAAGAAGAATCAAGCATGCGCATGGAGAAGATGGAAAGAGCTCAAGAGGAAATGAGGGGGCAATTGGCTCAAATAACTGAATTATTGAAGAACTTGAGCAAGGGCAAAGGAGTAATGGAAGAAGCTATTGTCCAAGAAGGGGTCCAACAACGTAGCATGGAAGATCCCACATACCCTCCTGGATTTGGTCCTCATCCAAATCAAACATCTCAAGTAGGAGGATATCCATTTGCACATACAGCCATACCTCAAATGTTTGGCCCAACTCAAGGGCAAACTCTTCCTCCTCAATGGGAAAAATTTGCTCATCCAATTGAAGTACCTAACTTGGATGACCCAAGAGAGATTGGAAAGATAAAAGTCAAACAAGTAGAAGAGAAAGGGGAGGCAAAGTCACAACAAAAGATCAATATGTTGGAGGAAAGACTTCGAGCTATTGAAGGCTTAGACCTATATGGGCCCATGGATGCTACTGGGTTGTGTTTGGTGTCTGATTTAATCATTCCACCCAAATTTAAGGCCCCAGAGTTTGAAAAGTACAATAAGACTTCTTGTCCTAAAACTCATCTTATTATGTATTGTCGGAAGATGGCTGCTTTCGCTCAAGATGATAAGCTCCTTATTCACATTTTTCAAGAAAGTCTCATTGGATCTGCTGCCAAGTGGTATAATCAATTAGATGGAGCTCGAATCACCACTTGGAATGACTTGGCAAGAGCATTTATGGCTCAATATCGACATGTTGCTGATATGGCCCCTGATCGTCTGTCTCTCCAAAGCATGGAAAAGAAAGCTAATGAGAGTTTCAAGCAATATGCCCAAAGGTGGCGTGATATGGCTGCGGAGGTGCAACCTCCACTTTCGGAGAAGGAGCTTACCATTATGTTCGTTAATACTTCGAAGGCTCCATATTACGATAGAATGATCGGTAATGCCACCAAGAATTTTGCTGATATGGTATTGTCTGGTGAGATAATTGAGAATGCAATCAAGAGTGGAAAGATTGAAGCTCCCAACAATATTGAGAAGAAAGGAGGAGCTAACAAAAGAAGGGAAGAAGAAGTCCATGTCGTTGCATATGGAAGGCAATATGGAGGCTATCACCCATAACACCCTTATCACATGCCACAACCTTACTATCCTGCTCAGAATCCTTATCATTCTTACCCCAAGGTTAATGTTCAACCTAGTCCCCAGACACCTGCCCCAACTATTCAACCAGCTAAGCAATTCAATAAACAAGAGGGCAATCATAATACATCATGGCCAAAAAGAGAAAGGATTCCAATTAACCCAATTCCCATGACCTACACTGAATTGTACCCAAAATTGATCAAAGGACAACTCATTGCACCCATCTATATGGAACCTCTCAAGCCTCCATATCCAAAGTGGTATGATGAGAATGCTCGATGCGAGTATCACTTCGGGAACGTGGGTCATTCCCTAGAGAACTGCACGGCACTAAAATATAGAGTGCAAGGATTGATAAAAGCTGGCATGTTGAGTTTTGAAACGAAAGGGGAACCGACTACGAATGCAAACCCATTGCTTGACCATACTAATGAAGGATGAGCCTTGTGGGACATGAGGAGTTTGAGCAGTGCAAGTTGGAAGATTTATAAATTCTAGTTTTGATTTTGTTTTCTTTTTCTTTAAGTAATACAAGATAGTTTTTGAAAATGCTTAAGCCCATAAGCACGAAATAAAGTTTTATGTATGGGCTAACTTTTATTTATTTCTCTTTCAATAAAGCGACTAGTGTGATGCACTGTCATTTTCTCATTCTATTCATTTTCCATTTCTCACATTCACAAGTATCCAAATAATGAACATGATGATAATGATGTCAATAAATCTAGGGTTCAATTTTGAAAGAACTACTACTGTTGATGAATTAATAGTATGCCAATGTTGCGAAAACAAAAAATGAAGGAAAGGTTGCTCACCATTTGCACTTGATAGACGATACGAGGAAGGTGAATCTCTTACAAAAGCTTCTAACGTGTTTGTCATTGTTCAATAAATGATCTTTAAGGAGAGCACTTACATTTGAAATGATAAATGGCCTTCTTTCACTATCCTTCAAGCATGAGTAAAATTATCCTTTGATTACCCCTTTTGAGCTTATTATATTTTTGTAATGTAACCCACCAAGGATCACCCTCCACACTGGGGGCAAGGAAGATGAAATAAAGAATTTTGGGGGCAAAAATGAAAGTGTTTATGATGAATCGAGAGGCAAAAAAAAATAGCCCAGTTTTATGAAAAAAAAAGAAAAGAAAAAGGGTTTGAATTCAAAAAGCAAACCCAAAAAAAAAAGCAAGAAAAGAAATGGGTGAATTAGAAAGGGGCAAAATGCCCGAATGTTTTACTTGATAAAAAAGTGATCCTTTGGTTTATAAACCCTGAAATACATTTTGGGCTTACTATATCATTTTCTTTCATAAGCCCTCACCTGAGCCTACATTACGTGCCTTTAAAAGCCCATTTTGATCAAATGTAAATGCTTAAATTGAAGAATCATGCATTGAATGAAGACATACTTGTACAATGAGATAACGATCTTTTAAAGGTTCAATGGAGATAAAAGAAGTAGATCAAGTTGAATGAAGAAGTCCATGAGCTTTAGAAGATAACTTGGATCAAAATCGAGAATGCCTATTAGGGGGCATTAATTTGGATTGAGCACTGAAGGTTGAAGTTTGTCAAAGCCAATGAGGTTGAAAATGAAGAAAAGAAAAAATATGAAAAAAAAAAAAAAAAGAGACAAAAAAAGAAAAAAAGAAAAAAAACAAGAAAAAAGAAAAAGGAGGATTCAAATTGAAAACTCGAAAAGGGCGGTTTGAATCAAATAAGGGGGCACCTAAGTTGAAAACCTGAAAGGGCGGCTTAGGAAGAAGGTCAACATCAAAAAGTTTTGATACGAGGGCAAGATTGGCAGACACTACATGAAAGAACATATCAACATAAGAGTAGGCTTTTGGAAAAGAATTTTAGATTGACTTGATTGAAATTGTCAGAATGCTCATTAAATGGATACTGAAAACCTTATTCCAAACAGACTGTCCCATTGATTTTTCTTGATTTCATGTTCATTTTCTAAGAATGAATATTTATATCTCTCTTGATCATTTTAAATTTATACCACCCATATAACAAATTGAGAATATGCATAAGTGCATTACATTGGTGGTCGAGTTGGAAGGAAAATAAATAAATGTTGGTAACCTTTTTTGGGTAAATTTTTGAAAAAATATTCTTTTGAGAAATCTTGCATTACTAAAAGAGACAAAGAAACAAAAATAACAAATGACGAAAACCTAAATTTGAAGGCATGATGGCAAGTCTTTAAGCATAATGGGACCAAGATTCATTAGAAGGTGGGATGAGAAGTGGAGATAGAAGATTTGAATAAGAAGAATCTAGCAGATATGTGGAACTTGAGGAAAACGAGATGAGCTTGAGAATCTTGTTACCACAATTAAGATTGCATTTACATACATTCATGGAATAATTTAGGGGGCATGACATTAACATTCATAGCATTCATGGTATTCATGGCATTCATTATATTCATGACATGCATGACATTTCATTATTGCATTTTGACATGAACTATTAGGATAAGAAGTTTTGAATGATGAAAATTTTAAAGAAAAGAGAAAGTGTAAGAATAAAATGTATAGGACAAAAATATAAGAGATGGTAATTTGAAAAATGATGAGAAGATGATGAGGAAAATACTTTTTTTTGGAAAAAAACCTTAGATTAGAGCAAAAGTCCAGTTTAGCTGACACCTTAGAGGAGGATGAAGTCCAATTTTGTTGGTATCAAAATGAAAGTTAAGCCCAGTCAAACCCATGTTAACTGGCATTCTGAAATGAAAAATTATTTTTCAAAAAGTCTCATTGCCTCTGTTGAGAGGAGCTCTTTGTTTTCAAAGTCTCAATGCCTCTGGTGAGAGGAGCACAAGGTTATTTTTCAAAGTTCCAATGCCTCTGGTGAGAGGAGCACAAGGTTATTTTTCAAAAGTCTCAATGCCTCTGGTGAGAGGAGCACAAGATTATTTTTCAAAGTTCCAATGCCTCTGGTGAGAGGAGCACAAATTTATTTTTCAAAAGTCTCAATGCCTCTGGTGAGAGGAGCACATGATTATTTTTCAAAGTTCCAATGCCTCTGGTGAGAGGAGCACAAGGTTATTTTTCAAAAGTCTCAATGCCTCTGGTGAGAGGAGCACAAGATTATTTTTAAAGTTCCAATGCCTCTGGTGAGAGGAGCACAAGTTTATTTTTCAAAAGTCTCAATGCCTCTAGTGAGAGGAGCACAAGATTATTTTTCAAAGTTCCAATGCCTCTGGTGAGATGAGCACAAGGTTATTTTTCAAAAGTTCCAATGCCTTTGGTGAGAGGAGCACAAGATTATTTTTCAAAGTTCCAATGCCTCTGGTGAGAGGAGCACAAGTTTATTTTTCAAAAGTCTCATAACCTCTAGTGAAAGGGGCTTTTATTTCATGATCATCTTGCATTCCTTAGTCTTATGATAGGAGAGACTAGGAATTTCACTTTGCATTCCTTAATCTTGTGATAGAAAAGATTAGGAAATCCCATTCATTTTTGCATTCCTTAGTCTTATGATAGGAGAGACTAGGAATTTCACTTTGCATTCCTTAATCTTGTGATAGAAAAGATTAGGAAATCCCATTCATTTTTGCATTCCTTAGTCTTATGATAGGAAAGACCAGGAAAACTTCATCTTGCATTCCTTAGTCTTATGATAGGAGAAACTAGGAATTTCATTTTGCATTCCTTAATCTTGTGATAGAAAGGATTAGGAAATCCCATTTTACTTTCATTTCCTTAGTCTTATGATAGGAGAGACTAGGAAAACTTCATCTAACATTCATTTCCTTAGTCTTATGATAGAAGAGGCTAGGAAATTTCATTTTGCATTTATTCCTTAGCCTTATGAGAGAGATGGCTAGAAAATATCTAAAAAAAAAAAATTTGATAGGACTTGCATTTGGACAAAATGGTTGTCTATGTCTTTGCACCATTACTGTTTCACAGCAAAGTGCAAAGAGGGGCAACTGTAGACACCATTTTTGTCCGGTTCTTTTTCAAACATTTTTAATTAATTAGTTTTTTATATTTGATTTTTAATTTTTAATTTTTATTTTTTAGATTTAGAAATAAATTTTGGATTTTGATTTTGATTTTTATAGAATAAAATAAAGAAAATAAAAAAAAAGAAAAGAAGGAAATCAGAATTAATTTTGATAGGAAAGTAAAATTAAATGAGACTATTAAAGATTGAAAATCAAAATTTTGTGAAAAGGAAAGTCAAAATTAATATCAGATTCAAGTCCGATTCTTGAAATATAAAATTTCCTAAAAAAGTTGATTCTTGATTTCCAAATTATTACCAAAAATAAAAAATATAAAAAATATAAAAGAAAAAATAAAAAGAAAAAAAAGAAAAACCTAGGTCTATAAAAGGGGGGAAAAAGGCTAGAAAAAACGGGGAGGAGGCTGGTTGACAAAAAGGTGGACATGGAAGAACAAAAAAAACCTAAAAATACACTTCTATCACCTTGCTAACTCTGAGATCACTATGGCACGCTATTTCTGCTGTGGCTCGCCACCATCAATCCCTACTGTCCAGTTGTTGCACCATCGCGAGTCTTGCTGCTGCAGAAACCGGAGTCCTGCTGTGAGGCCGCTACCCAGACCTCCTGCTCCTTGCTGCGCTCCAACTTCTTGTCGCTCCCTGGTGCATCATCGCTCGGTGGCCTGCGCCGCACATCACCTTGTTGCTTACTGTCCTGCACCGAAGTCTTTGGAACTAAATACAGCAGGCAGTTGTTGATTGAGGTAAAGTTGTGGCGCTAAGTCACGTCACTTCTTGGCTGCTGTCCATGTGCTATTTCATTAAAGCTTTGAAGGTGAAAAAAGGTTAGCTCAGAGTTAAGGCTTGAAAAAAAAAAAGAAAGAAGAGTCGGCTTGTGTTTGAGGAAGAAGACGTGAGAGAGGTTCATTTACTTGCTTCTAGATTTTGTTTACTTTGGTAATTTAAATGCTTGAGTTGATTGAACATAAAAAGGCATAATATATTCTCAAAATAATATTTAACATTAAGAATAAGTTATTTAACACCTCAAAATAAATAAAAATTATATAAGCATAAGAAAACAGATCAAATATCACAAAATCATTTCGGTAGTCGAATTTGTGGTTTAATATTCATTAAACCATATTTAAGAATTTAAGTTCAAGCATCTAAATTCATTTTCTTTTCACTCCAAAATACCATGCCAAAGGATGAATGTAAGAGTTTAGGTTACCTTAGAAAAATTTCGACAGCATAACAATTCATTTTAACTTAACCCCTTGCATGAAAACACAGCTTCAAACCACACTTTTCATTTTCCAATTTCCAACCCAAATATCCATTTCAATTCCATAAAGGCAAATTTTATCAAAATCATGCAACGGGCTATCTCTACGCTTCATACATATATCCTTTACCTCTTAATTTCCCGGTATTCGGCTCGTTAGCATCGATAGCACCTTTTGACCTCAAAGCTGCAAATTACCATCCCAAAAGTAAATTAACCACACTTTACTTAAAAGAATATTCAACTAATTAAATATTAATACATTGTCTTTTGCCGCTCTAAATTCAGTCTAATTTCTAGTGGTGCTAAAATTACAACTTGTGCTAAACACCTTCATTTTCAATTCCAATCGCGCCTACATTCTTAGAATAATTTGTACATTATTTTAGAACCTAAAATACATTGAAATAAGCTTGAATTCTTCCTCCCCTTATCACTACAAGAAAATTGATTTTCAGCGACGGAAATTTAGCTACGGAACTTTTCCGTCGCTGATAAGTAGTATTAGCGACGGATTAGCGACGGAATTTATACCGAAGTTAGCGACGGAATTAGCGACGGATTAGCGACAGAAATTCGTCGGTAAATATTCCGTCGCTAATTATGGCGGGAGATACTGTTCAATTGCGCCAAATTATTAGCGACGGAATTAGCGACGGAATTGTCTATCGCTAAACCCAAAACATGGATAGAAATTAGTGACAGAATTTTTCCGTCGCTAATTCCGTAGCTAAAGGTCATTAGCTACGAAATTAGCGACGGAAAAATTCCGTCGCTAATTTCCCTTCATAATTTCGGAGAAAATAAGTGTATAGAAGTTAGCGACGAAATTTTTCCGTCGCTAATTCCGTAGCTAAAGGTCATTAGCTACAGAATTAGCGACGGAAAAATTTCGTCGCTAATTTTCCTGAGAAAATAAGTGTATAGCAATTAGCTCCGTAGCTAATAACCTTTAGCTACGGAATTAGCGACGGAAAAATTCCGTCTCTAATTTCCCTTCATAATGTCTGAGAAAATAAGTGTATAGCAATTAGCGACGGAATTTTTTCGTCGCTAATTCCGTAGCTAATGACCTTTAGCTACGGAATTAGCGACGGAAAAATTCCGTCACTAATTTCCCTTCATAATGCCTGAGAAAATAAGTGTATAGCAATTAGCGACAGAATTTTTCCGTCGCTAATTCCGTAGCTAATGACCTTTAGCTGCGGAATTAGCGACGGAAAAATTCCGTCGCTAATTTCCCTTCAACATTTCAGTGAAATAAGTGTATAGAACTTAGCGACGGAAAAATTCCGTCGCTAATTTCCCTTCATAATTTCGAAGAAATAAGTGTATAGACTTAGCGACAGAATTTTTCCATTGCTAATTCCGTCGCTAATGCTTTTTAGCGACGGAAAATTCCGTCGCTAATGCTTTTAGCGACAGAATTAGCGACGGAAAAAATCCGTCGCTGATGCTTAATGAAAGAAATTTATTTATTTATTTATTTTTATTTTTTTTATTTAAGCCATTAGCGACGGATTTTTTCCGTATCTAATTCCGTCGCTGTTGCTTTTTAGCGACGGAATAAATCCGTCGCTGATGCCTTAAATTCGAAAAAAATAAAAAATAAATAAATTTCCTTCATTAAACATCAGCGACGGATTTTTTCCGTCGCTAATTCCGTCGCTAAAAAGCAACAGCGACGGAATTAGCTACGAAAAAAATCCGTCGCTGATGCCTTAAATTTTAAAAAAATAAAAAAAGTTTGAATTTTTCCCGCCTGAGTTGTAGCAGGAAATATTTTGACATAGCATTAGCGACGGAATTTCCGTCGCTAATCCGTCGGTAATTCCTCTGTATGTGAGCCAAAGACTCTATATATTCTCATATTCTCTGTTTTCTCTCTTCACTCCTCCCTATCTTCTTTTTTGTCCATCTTTTCATTTTTTTTCTTAGTTTTTCTTCTTTATCCCTCTTTCCTTTTATTTTTTTCCTTTTTTTTTGTAAATTTACTCTATTTTTCTTTTATATTTATGTTGTCAATTTTTTTATATGATAAACTTTAATACTTATATTTTTTTTTATTTTTTACTTACAGATGATGATGATGATACTGTGAGGTGCTGGTGGTAGTGGTGATAATGATATTGAAGATAATGTATTTTTGTTTTTTTTAGTCAATTTATTTTAAGATAATGTTTATGGATTTAAGTATAAATATTAGGTTTATTTTAAATGTTTCTCTCTCTCTCTCTCTCTATATATATATATAAATATAAATATAAATATAAATAATTAATTTCAGAACATTTTTTTGACAAAATTCATAGAAATTAGCAACAAAATCTGTTAAATAAGTGAAAAAATTCATCAAATTAGCGACGGAATTCATAACATTAGCGACGGAATTTCCGTCACTGATGCTCTTTAGTGACAGAATATATATTGAATTAACAAAAATAACAAACTATTAGCGACGGAAATTCCGTCGCTGATGCCTTTTAGCGACGGATTTTTTTTATAAAATAAAATAATAATAAAACTATCAGCGACAGAATTTTCCGTCGCTGATGCCTTTTAGCGACGGATTTTCATGTAAATTAAAAGACGAAATTATGTTTTTCGCGACGGAATTTTCCGTCACTAATGACATAAAATCCGTCCCTGATGTAAAAAAATTCCGTTGCTAATTAGCGACGGAATTACCGACGGAAATGAAGTTTTAGCGACGGAGTGAGCAACAGCGACATCGATTTTTCCAACAGAAAAATTTTCATCGGTAATCCGTAGGTAATCCGTCGCTGAAGACCATCAGCGACGGAATTTAACTATCAGCGACGGAATTTTCCGTCGCTAATTCCGTCGCTGAAGGTTCATTTTTTTTGTAGTGTATGTTGGCTAAATCACCTTTTCAATCCTACACCTTGATTTTCTTCAAATTAAGCTTCCATACTTGTTTCAATTTTATTCTACTAATTTTCTACACCATTTTCACATGAGTTTTACATTGAATGGCATTACATACATGTCTCCCTAGTCATGGTTGAAACCCTCAAGTGCCTAATTTCGTGATTTTAACTTGATTCAAGCTTAAAGAAACATGTAAACATGTTAAACTGTAAGACCTGATTCTACACTACTGTAGAGTCTAATTTCATAAAATTAATAATGGAAATTAAATAAATATTGAATATTGATTTCCCCTCGGATGAAAAGTTCCTTAACTTGAGTGGTGAAAGAAGTAATTTCGATGAAATCCTCGACGGGCGAGTACTGAATGGATGAGTTCGCCAATGAGCGAGCAAGGCTAATCGCCAATGGAGGGTGATTAGTTATACCGGCGAACTGGTGAGTCCGCCAATATGTGGCACGGCGAGCGAGTTGAGCCATAATTGGTGATTGTCCAATGTGATGTGCCGCCTGATCGCCCAAGGAATAAGTATGGCGAGTTGATGGTGGCGAGTTGATGATGCAAGCTGTTTGTTAGCCTTTTTGTTTGATAAATAATTGACTTCGCCAAGTTGATTTGTATGGTGATGGCCCGTGTGTGGCGAGGAGTGTGATCGCCCAATGATGATTACGGGCAAGTATATGGTTCAGTTCGCCAAAGGGCGAGTAAGATAAAGGCTTGTGGCCAGTTGTTGAGGGCGAGTATGAATATGCATCTTATTGATTAATGTGTTCGCCAATTTAGTTTCTTTGGATGATCGCCCAACGTGGCGAAGACTATTGATTTCCCATATAATTACCAGTGGGCGAGTAGAGTAATAAGCTGTGAATGTTGGCGAACTGATGTAGTGTGCCGAGCTGAGGTCTCAAGACGAGGTGAAGACCGGGAATCAGCTTGTGTGGACAAGGAAAATGGCTTCAGAACCATTAGCAGCTAAGATTGACTTTGTGAGATATACGGTCGAGGAAAATAAATGAAGGAAAGTTAAAGTCAATAAGGGAATTAGCCTTATTTGTTGAGGAAGTAAACAAAGTCTGCAGCAGAAGAAAAAGAGTGTGAAAGGGAGACTTTCACGCCACTTGTGCTTCAGTTTTCTACATGCATTAAATGCATGATAGACGTGAGGAATGATGAAAGAAACAGGATAAGAGGCAGACGGTGGCTATTGATTGGCTGAGCATGGCTATATAAGCAGAAACAATTGAGGAAAAACGAGTTAGCCAATTCCAGCTTCTTCACAAAAACCATTTCTCTGTTCTTCCATTTCTCTACCATGTTTGATCTACTAAGCTTCATCCTTAACTTGGCTAAACACATAAACCTGCTTGTAAAACCTTTCCTCGTTGATGAGCTGAAGGAATAAGCAAAAGAAGGCCAACATGAGACAGAAAACAAGCTGTTTTGGAAGTGCAGTTGGTTGAGGTGAGTTTCATATTTTCTGAGGATTTCTTGATGCTCAATGATAGATTTCTATGTTTTATGAAGTAATAAACATGGATACAGTCTTGTTTTTAGTTAGATCTTTGGAGAATATGGAAACAAAGAAAACAATGGAATAAGTGACGATAATGGCGACTATGTTGATCGCCCGTGTTGAAAACTAGTAATCGCCAATAAGGCGAGTAGAAGATAAGGAACTCGCCAATGTAAAGTGTGTGTCAAAGGGCGAGAACGCCCAACTTTAGTGAAGTGAATTAATGGGCGAGCTCAATTGCATAAGGCATTGGGCGAATAGGATTGTGGGCGAACTCCCACAATTAAACCAATGTAAGCCTCGTGAGTTGAATGTTGGGCGAGCTCACAAACCTAGGGTGAGTAATGGCGGGCGATCTACCACGTGGAAGCCATTTGGTGAATGGCGAGCTTGTCTGTGCGAGCTAATTGGGGCTCTATTGGGCGAGTATTCATTTGATTTATTTCAATCTCGCCAAATGATATATAAAGAAAATATTAATTTGAATTTATATACATTTTGCAGCCGATAATTGGGAATGGCTATGGGCGAACAGAGAGCAGGGCGAAGCAAGGCTTCGTTGAACCAGGTAAGGGAGATGTGTGTGAAGTGATGCATGTCCTGTGGAGTAAATTTTATGAAAACATTAAGTTAAATGTTTTGTTTTCTGACATGCATTATTTGAGGAAAGTTATTTTGATAATTATTCTTGATACGGGCGAGCTAAAAGCCGACGCCTATGCTGTTTTGGGTGAACTGATACAGGGCGGGCGAGCCCTTGTATTTTTATGAAGGGTGAATTGGTATTAGCGGGCGAGCCAAGCCGTTTTACAATTTTTATACAACCGTCTCTAGTTTTCAGGGCGGGCGAACTGGTTTTAATATGTTTGGGCGAGCGGCCCTTTGTTTTAAATTGAGGGCGGGCGAACCTCTATCAACGAGATATAGTTCTCTTTTGAAAAGCTAAGTGACGGGCGAATACGAGTTCACCGTCTTGTTGAGCTAGTCAGGGGCGAGCCGTGAAGGGCGAGCTGACCCTGGCGAACAGTTTTAAAGAGTAATTTCTTAAAGGAAATAAGTGAGACGTTTTAAATATTTTCAAAATAGAAATTTGAGACCTTTTGACGAGTTGATTACTGGGTGAGCCAGTTTGCTTTCGAATTTTAAAAGCACGAGGGCGGGCGAACCCTGGTTCTCCGCGTTGGGCGAACTGTCGTGGGCGAACCATGTCGGGCGAATCGACCATGGCGAACAGGTTTCGCTTTTCCAAATTTTCTTTATGAAAAATGAATTGTTTTCATTATGTTTTTGGGCAAGTTGATCAAAGGGTGAGTTGACCATGGGCGAACTAGCCATGACAAGTCAATTTAACCTGTGCCTTTCTCACACGGAATTCAGTGAGATTGCGGGCTGTTTTAAAACCTTTTTGGAAAGAAAATGATAACATTGAGAAATGATTCCTTAAAGGTTTTTCATGAGTTATAATTTGATTTTGAGACGTTAGGCCTCTAGTTCATGCATTACTATTGCGTGACCCGCCTGGGGCGGTGGCTCAGTCGATGGACCAAAGAGTGCACCTCAGGGCATCACAGGGCTGATGTACCCGCCAAGTCATCAGCGGTCTCGAGGTCACTTGGCAAGTAGACCCGAGGACCACTATAGATTATGGCCATAGATCTGAGATAGCCGTGAGGGGCGATGGCCTACGGGTGCACCCCAAAAGCGGCAGATTCCGTTCTCGCAAGGGGAAGGGGGAACGATGATAGCATGATTTATTTGTTGCCTAGTCTCAACTTACCAATTTCTGTTTACTGTGAGGATTTGTTGAAATCCTAAATAGTGTTTACTACATTTTAAAGTAAACTGTTAGTCGGTGATTTGAATTGTGTTTTAAGGGAGTTGTTTACTATATATCCGTGTTTCTTTTCTACTGGGTTATTATAAGAAAAGAATAAATGTGTTGTGATATATAGTTTTGCTTTATTTAAAGCAGCATATGTTTCCTTTACTGAGCGTATGAATCGCTCACCCCTTTGTTTTAACTCCACAGATAAGAAGTACACGGAGTTGAGAGAATTAGCTCTCAGATGGGTATAGCTATGCTTGAAGCACTGTGGCATGGCATGTTAAATGTGACAGGTACAGTCTCTTCTCTTTTACATATCAGACATATGTATACAGTACTACCTTAGTGAAATAAAGGTAAATAGGGGATGTCAGATGTAAGGAATAATGAAAAGAAATTTCATATTCCATAATTAATAGATAAATGTTTATCATTTATCACTGTTACTGTTGAATGTTAATAGCATCGCAGACAGCCCAACCGGTAAAGTTGTATAGAAATACGTGCAAAATGTGGTAACGGGATGTTACATAAACACATGCCATTAAATCATAAAACCATGAAAAAGTTTAAGTTTCTCAACTTTCTCACCTTGACCGAATTCAAGGGAGGGCTCTACACTTTGATTTTTGTTGTTTTGGCACTTGATTTGGCACCAAAATGTAGAGGAGGTTGAGGAGAGTAAGGTTGGTGAAGACAACTTTTAATTTTAGTGTGATTTTAGTTAGCTTTTTCTCACTTTCTCACTCTTCCTTAAGCTTACGTTAATGGAGGAATTTTTGTTGCTATCCAAAAATGAACCAGGAAGATGCTGGAAATGTGATAAAAATGATATTTTATTGGCTAATTTACCATTTTGCCCTTATACTTAAAGAAACTTTTTAATTTTGCCACTAAAGTTTGACTTGATTGAAAACAGTTTATCCAATCTCCAAAATATTTCATTTAATCACAAACACCTCTATTTAACTTGCTCTAATCATTGGTGAAGCTTTTGTTGAGATTCGGGTACTTATTTGGTTGAAATTACTAAAATTCCTCTAATCGTAAAATCACATAAATTTCTACTGTTACACCTAATTTAATTCATCTATCTACATGTTCTAAAACTTTATTTCATGAAGAATTATCTATCACAGATAGTGGGTCAAAAGCCCATTTAGTTTGACCATTATTCACAAAAATTTCGACAGCCTATGGACAAAATCGTAATTTCTTAAATTGTTTCTTGTTTTTCTAAACATGCATAATTAATCGAGTTTAAGATTAGGATTCTTATCATCATAATTTTCAGCCCTGAATAACAAATCCGTCAAGTTCTACCTCCATTAGAACCTTAGAGGATCAATGGGGTCTACCTTCTAATTTACCTCATATACCTAAAATATAATTAACATTTTATTAATTATAAAATATTCAATATTCTTAATTAAATAATAAAATAAATAGTAATTAAATATATGAGGTCTCACATAGAGGTATGGTTCATTCGTTTTTGTTCGCGAACAAGCTCGTTTATATTCGTTTATTGTTCGTTCATTGAAAGTGTGATTTATTATTTGTTTGTTTATATTTGTTTATAACTCATTCATTTATATAAAATTACTTATATTATATAAGTTATATAATATATACCTTATTTTTAAGTTATTAACCTAAAAAATTAGTACTTAAATTTTAAACATATTTATACAATATAACTTTGTTGGCTTAAAAAATTAATAAAATATAATAATAAAATAATTATAAAATTAAATTAGTTAATTATACTTAAAATAAATATTTTTTTTAAATTTTTAAACATAATGTACTAAAATAAAATTAATAAAAGTCTCATAATAAG
This sequence comes from Heritiera littoralis, assembly GCA_031772115.1. Classification (NCBI taxonomy): domain Eukaryota; kingdom Viridiplantae; phylum Streptophyta; class Magnoliopsida; order Malvales; family Malvaceae; genus Heritiera; species Heritiera littoralis. The sequence continues at coordinate 6,285,567 of JAPDPK010000009.1, forward strand.
TTAAGATCTCATTCTTATGATCTTATCCATTGACCATTTAATATATATATATACACACATATGTTACACATATGTGTATACACACACATATATATGATACTTTAATATATGTATACCAATATGTGTATATGTGTATAATACAAATTGTACTTAAAATAGTAATTATCAATTTTAATAAAACATTGTTGACTTAAGTTGTGTTGTACTTAAGATTTTGTGTTAGATGTTTCAATTTGCATGTGAAATTTAATCTTTATGTACGATTTTTAATATTTAGTATTTAGTTTGTTCTCATGAATACTTGTTCATAAACATGTGTTCGTGAACGCATTCGTTTATATGTTCGTGAACACGTTCGTTTACATGTTTGCAAACGCGTTCATTTACATATTCGTGAACGCGTTCGTTTACATGTTATCAAACACAATCGTTTACATGTTCGAGAACATTTACAAATAATTCCTACTAAACAAACAAACGAATACGAACGGCATAAAAAAACAAATGAACAAACAAAGACATCAGTTTATTCGTTCGTGTTCGGTTCGTTTGTAGGTCTGTGGTTGTGGATTTATATTGCAATATTGTGCTTCAACGTTTTTTTTTTTGGTCACTTGAGGCCCAGCAACGTATATTATTGTTTAAATTAATTAGTAATAATTAATAAACTTGCTTTTTTAAGATATAAATTTTGGCATTTGGGAATTGGAATAACATTTGGGAATTGGAATAATCTACCTACCGACACATATTGTCATAGCAAAAATAAAAAGGTGCAAAGCTAAAATCTACTTTAGTATGTGAAAAGTCTTGTGATAACAAAATAGAAGATATGTTTTTGCACAGATTTTGATGGGGTTTCATGGCTTGTCTGTAGTGTCGAACACTTCCAAATTAATACCTACCAGCATGAAAACTGATCCCCATTAGGTGGAATATCTATGTTTCGCTTATTATTACTTAAAATTTAAAAGAAAATGAAGTATTTTTCTTTTATGATCTAGCAAAAGACATATTATTGTATTTGCATTAAGTATACGTCGTGATTTCTAGGAAACATTAGAATTATTACCTTGTCTACCTAAGGTTTGAAAACTTCCAAATTCAATTAATATTTCTTTTCACGTATTCATATAGCAAACATATGACAACTTTTCTATTTTTTTTTTTTTTTGGTACATGGTCAAGAAAGGTTCATTACAAACAAGTTAAAGTTAGCTAAAAAAAAGCTATGTCCAGACAACTTTTCTGACTTGGTGGAATGAGTAATTCACATGCTAAGATTTGAATCTTTTTTATCTGTAGAATTCCCATACCAACTAACAGTGAGGACATTACTATTGGAATCAATATTCTAGATCATATTTTGAAGTTTTTATATAGATAACAAGAAAAGAATTAATTGTTCTTGTAGTTTATTTTATTTTCACATTTTCTCTACGTGTACTTTTTTTACTATACATGTATAATTTGAAGTACGTCTATAACACAAAACTGAAACTCAAGATTTCAATTTTAGAATCAAGTTTTAATCATTCAGTTGTTATTTTGAGAAGTTATAAAGTGATAATGACAATATTATAGTGGAGTACTTAAACATAGCAAAGATTGAGGGTTTTTTTTAATAACAAATATATTTATCCGTTTTATAATTTGATATTAATTTTGTACAAACCGAAAGTGATAAACTGTAAAACTCTTTCAACAATTTGTTATTCTAGAATTCAAATCATATCCAAATATCTAAAAAAAACAATTTAACTTTCACTTTTCCCAACTACTTATTGGCATAGAAAGAATTGATTTTAAGTCCTCATATGAAAATATTAATTTATACTAAACTACATCACTAACTAGGTCAAGGCGTCTTGGAGAAAAGGTGAATACTCTTTTAGCCTTTTTCAATTGTTTCTTATCCTTACTTCCAAAGGTTATCCAACCACGCCCACTCCACCCCCCATTCTTAAGACCCACTCACCACAACTTCTTTTCATGGAAATGATGTGACATTAACATGAAAGACACCCACTACTTTGGCTGAATGGCCATATTTAACATTCAAATTAAAAAAAAAAAAAGTTGATACTTCATAGTGATTTCAACGTTGGTTTGGCAAATCAGTTACCTTTCCTCGTCTCCACCAAACAGAAAAATGTCCTAAACAGAACTGAGTTTTCCCACTTAATTTCACAGAAAAGTCATCATGAAATTATATATATTTTGGAATCTATAGAATTTCTCCAAATTCACACCATGGCTTCCTACAGTAATTAAGCAATTCCAATTAGTAGCATATATATTACAGGAAAAAGCATTTCTGTGGTACTAACTGCAAGGAAATGGGGAACGGCATAGGAGGAAGAAAGAAGGCAAAGGTGATGAAAATTGATGGAGAAACAATAAAGTTAAAGACTCCAATTCGAGCTTGGGATGTAGTTAAGGATTACCCAGGGCATGTTTTATTGGATTCGGAGGCTGTGAAGCATTTCGGAATTCGTGCGAAGCCATTGGAGCCACAACAGGACTTGAAGCCCAAGAAAATTTACTTCCTGGTAGAGTTGCCAAAGTTTCCAGAAGAAAAGGCACCGAGGAGAGTACGTTCAGGAGGAATTCATATGAGCGCCAAGGACAGGTTAGAGTGCTTGATGTTGTCGAAGAGATCAGTTTCTGACCTTTCCATGGTTCGACCATCATCGAGCCTAGGGTCCAGTGGGCTCGAACCGCGAGCGGGAGGGATGACTGTGAAAATGAGGCTGCCCAAGTCTCAGATGGCCAAGTTGGTGGAGGAGAGCAGAGATGGCGTAGAGGTGGCCGAGAAGATCCTTGATCTTTACATGGAAAACGCAGGCGGCGATGCCGATAACCAAATTCACCGGGAAGAACCTTTGAAACCCGGTCTTGGTAGCATTGGAGAAAATTTTAAGACCAAACGTGAGGTATGTTAATTTTCGTTAAAATTTGATATTTTTTTATGTTTTGTTTAAAATTGTTCAATTTTTTATGTTCCATAATTTAATTTAAGAGTTTATATATAATGCACTGACATTATATAATCTTTATATATACGATTAGTTAATTATAAGACGATACTTTATCAATAAACAAAACTTAAAAGTGCATAAATCTTTAAAAATAAATTTTAAAACTTTATTAATATTTATTTTCAAAAACCTGCATATGAAGTGTCATCTTATTATTGAAACTATGCACCGTCAATGCACCATATATAAACTTATAATTTTATCAATTTCAAGCTAAGAAGTTCCTGAAAAATTAGGTAAACTGTTTTGCACGAAAATGGGAGTAGTGCATGTGTAAAGTATAGCTAACCCCTGAATTTTGAATGGTTTTTGGACCTACATGTTGCTAATAAATTTATACAAATATATTTTAGTGGCCGTAATTGCAGGGAAAACATTCTTTAAAATAAGTTGAATGGTTTGGTGCAATGCATATCATCAAGCAACTGGTAGCTAGCAAGAAAGATTGGTCAACTTTAAAGATTTGCAAAATATTAATAGTGATTCAAATGAGTGATTTATTACTCTCCAATTCAGGTAGTGTCAGTTCACCGAAATCTAAAATACAATTTTTTAGGCACCAAGGAACATTTGAAGAATTATTGAAACAACTATGTTTTTATCTTTTTGTTTGATGTATAAGCATTTAACCAAATGGTCCAAAACCAGTGTTTTCCAATATCATGAAATATATATCTCTCACTACATCAAGAGGTTGCAGCTTTTTCCTCAAAATTTTCATGATTTATATTTAGTTTTTCCCCTTTTTACGTATATGAATTGAGTTTGTTTATGAGCCATGTTGGGTTGGTGCCGGGCTAATTAAATTATGATATCATGTTTGTTCTAATCCGACTTGATACGATAGGTTTAAAATTTTCTAAAGTCCACTTACATTACTAATCGTACAATCTAAGCTTAGTCAATATATATTATTTGTTATATAAAATAGTATCTAAAATAAGAAGTAATATATTATACACAATCAGTAGAAATTTTTTGACTTCATGAGTAATATTAAAATGAGGACACATGACGTTTAAAATATAAAGAAAATAAATAATATATAAAAAAAATATGCGTCATTATCCTTATCTCACTTGTGGAGACAAAAAACTCCACGAAAAATAATTATCCATAAAATAAATACACTATAATCTTTGAACAGGGCCGAACTCTAACCTTGAGTATAGGAGTTAATACCCATATGAGCCCCATTGTTTTGTTCAATCCCACTTTATAGGCTTAATACTGTTGAGCACAAGTAGATTTTGGGATTTGGATGGATATAATCGATTTTTGAATAAATCTATAAGTGAATACTTTTTAGTATTTTTAAATTTAAGAGTTTTTATTTGATGATTATTAGTGTATAAATTTCAATCGTTGTCACTAAATTACATCATGATATTTTATTAATTATTGAATTTAATAATATTGTTTAAGAGTTTTTTTTTTAAAATTTATGAATGAATCAGATGACATGTTATGATTTATTAAATAGCTTATGAAATATATACATCGATAATAAATCAGATATAAATCATTAACTTAAATGTTTGCTCATGTTTAGCTTTTCAGATAAAAATAAAAGTAACTTTTTATCTTTTTTTTTTTTCATAATATACAATATAGAATTTAAATTTCAGAAATAAAATTTGAAAATTATAAGTTTAGAAGTTATATTAGAACTATTCAAAATTTTTTTTTTAAATTTAAATTTGACATTACAAGTGGGAGTTAATTTAATTTAACCACAAAAGTCAAACATAAGCAAAGAAAAACGAAAGTAACAGTTTGGTTTTTGAAAGAATAATCATTGAGAATTATATTGATCTGTCCGTGACTCACGGCGACATTTTTGTTTTCCTGTACAAGTCACCAATTGTAGTCTTAAAACTTGGCTTTGATGGCAGCCAATAAGAAAACAATATTGATGCATTTCCTAACTTGACATCATTTTTTTTGGGGGCCAGTTAACGTCAATTGTTAGTGTCAAGGATCAAATCAGAAAGAATCCAAATTTGACTTTTAAATTTATTATATATATATAATATGAAAAATTTTATGATAAGGTAAAAAATTTTTACTTAATTGTATGATTAATTTATTTTATATCTATCGAAATCAATTTTACATTTATTTCTCGTTAGAGATATTATAAACATCTGAGAATAAACATATTTAAATTATTTTTACTTCTATTTTCGTGTGTTTACACTTATTTTTATGAATTGCACTTAAAGTAGATATTTATGCCTATCAATATTAAGTTTACTCTTATTTTCATGTGTTTATTTTTATTATTATGTGTTTATGTTTATTAACACCAATTGTACATTTATTCTCATGTGTTAAAGATACTTAAATAAATGTAAAATTAAGTAGGTATAAAATAGATTAACTTTACGATAAGATTAAAAATTCTAACCTTACTTTTAGAAATTTCTTATTATGAAAAATTTCAATGTCAAATTTGATGCATAAGATGAAGAATAGGATAGGATGATGGGTATCTTATGTTTAGACTTGGCAATTCATGTCTATAATTCGTTTTCATGTGTTATAAAATCGTGTTTGTGTCGCGTAAAACACGAAAATTTTATATTAAAATTTGTCTCGATACAAAAAATAAAAACCTTATTTTTAGTATTTTAACTTATTCATATATGATTTTTACTTAATTTTAACCCATGTAACTTTCGTGTCTTTTATTCATATCATTATTATGTCGTGTCATTGTGTTGTGCTTAGGATTACTAAGTCTACTTATGTTTGATGCGCACATAAAATGAGAGATTGGATTGCAAAGAGAACTAATTATCTATCTAATATAGGATGATTCAATCCCTCGAAAATAAAAAGATTATTTTTAATCTCATGTGATTAGATAATATATGTTTATTTTTTATCCCTATTTTAATCCCTAAAATTTACACATTTAAAAATTAACTTTTAATAGATGACAAAAGTCATTAATTAATTGCTTAATTCAATTTTTTTTCTTTTTTGTTTTTCCCTAACATTTTTCTTTTTTATTTTTGTTACCTTTCTTTTTTTTTCTTTCTCTTACTCTATTTTTTTATTTTTTAATAAAAAAATATAGTTTAGATAAAAAATAATAATTTTTAAAACAATTAATTTTTCTCAAAAACTAATTTTTTTGAAAATAATTGATCTTTAAAATCATTTTCAAAAAAAATTAAATCTTAAATATAAAAATTATTATAAGTTATATTTTTCAATTTATAAAATTTGAACTATTAAATTTAAATAATATTTTTTCTTGCTTTTAAATTATTTTCTACTCTCTATTATCTTTTTTTTCCCTTTTGTAGGCAAGAAAAGAAAGGAAAAGAAAAGAAAAGAAAGAAAAATAAAAATATCGTATAATATTTTTTAATCAAGATACTCTTTTTAAAACAATCATCTTATTTGAAAATTCTGCTTTTCTAAAATGAATATATTTAACATAAAATCATAAAATTATTTTAAATTTAAATTTTGAAAAATAAAAACAAAAAAAAGAAAAATAGAGAAAAATATTTTAATAAAACTTATTTTTAAAAAAGTGGAAAACATTAATTCAAAAAATTATTTTAACTCTTAATTTTAGAAATTATATTAATATATTTTTAGGTAAAAATCATTTATAAGAAATATATAAATTTAAATTATATTTACTTTAGGAAAAAGTACTTTTGATCAATAAATAAATCATTTTGTCTTGCTCATTATTTTACACATAATAAATATAATGAAAAATATATAAAAATCATTTTACCTTATTCTTAATCATTGTACATACTAAGGATAAAATAAGATAATATCATCTGATATAATCCTATTTATAATCTTATATTATCATATTCTATCCTATCCTAAATCTATCTATATATATCTTTTCACTCCTTTCATTAGGCATTTAGCAACTCCAAATATTTTTGGACTATATATAAGTTTTGATCAATTATCTTCTTTTGTTCTTTTGCCTTTTCTGTTTTCAAAAGAATACGTGTCTATGTATGTATGTATGTATGTATTATTTATATATATATATATATATATATATATATATATATATATATATATATATATATATCATACATGCTTTTTCATTGTTACGTACAAACGATATATTAAATCAGCTAAGAATTAATGTTTTTCCTTTATAACAGAGCAAATCACTAAAATTAATATTAATAAATTTTCTTCTCAATTTTACAGAAACGAGTAAGTTTTAATGCACAAGAAGAGGAGGGAGAAATTCGTTTAGCCGATCAATAGAGTAAGGAAATCAGCATCAAGCAGCAAAACTGGCTACTACAGTTTTCTTTATAAGCCCCTGCAGAAATCCATGTAAGTCTGCCATCATATTTGAATTTGTTTTTGTTTTGGTAGCTGTTAGTTGCCTTTCTATAGAGAAAATTTGTAATTACTTAGACTTTAAATATTAAAACTTTTGTGGATTCAATGTTTACGATGTTGCTGCGAATTATGCATCTAAATATTGTTCGCTGCCTTTTTATGTGTGTGTTTTCTAACAATTCATAGAACCATTTCTGCCGTCACTTTCTAGGTGAGTGAATATCATTCATAACGGAAAGTTTTGTGTTCGAATTTTCATCAAATCAAAATCTCTTGAACTAACGCCAGCTACACAACACGAGCAAAAATTTATCTCATATTCAATGTAGTATGAAAATATCTCGTGATTTATACAAAAAAGTAGCTTTTATCCTGTGCGATACACGGATTTTGTATCATATGTGTAAGTTATTATAGAAATAGTGTTAAACATATATGAAAAAAGTGTAATATATACCGTAATATTTTTTATGTAATAATTTTAATTGTTTTAAATGTATTAAATTTTTTGTTACAAAAATTTAAAGAGCAGTCACCCTATCTCAAAGGTAAGGCTAAATCCCATTGGCTTTTTAAATGTATTAGATAATTGTTTTAAATCTGTATACGGCGTTAAAAATAATGTTGAAATGTTTTTGTTGGAAGTGTATTCTTTTCCTTATACTTGGTAATTACTGGAGGATCTTTTAAATTGATTTATGCCAATACTAGTACTATATTAAAATAAAATCTATTTAATCGCTCATTAGGAAACCATAATTGACAAATACAAGTAATCCAACCTTTCCACAAAGCAAGGAGATATGGTTCACGTAGAACCTAAAGAAGGAAGAAGGTACAACGAAAGAAACCAATTTGCTATCTGCTTGTTGCGAGATCAACAATGAATTTCATGATTTATCTTTAAAAGTAGTAATAGCTTCCTTCAATTTTTCTCATATTTCAATTAAATTTGGTTTCTGGCTTGTTTTCACTGCTATGGTGCTATATTAAGTGCTTACCTGTTGAATAAGAGCAGATTAATTGAAGTCTCTATTGGTAAATTTTTAGTTCCTTCTCTCTCAAGTAATTTATTTATAGCTATATCCTAAAAAAAAGGCCTATGTAAGATGAAAATATTCATAAATTGTTCAACTTTAAATCATGAATTCAATCAGTTTGGATTTTAATCACACCTTAGCAGTGACTAAAGTCATGGTGATATATACTCCAGAACTTAGAGGGTTTAAACCTAACTTGATTGCAATGTGTTTTAAGGTAATCCCACTCTGGCTGTAGAAACAAACTGAAAAGACAACTCATCGAGTTAACTACTCACTCATAGAGATTTAAATAAGATTGAAAGTGAATTATTTAAATATTGTCGAATTTTTATTTTATTAAAATTTATCTTCATAATTTCTAACTAATTTATTTTGTATTTTTTAAATTATTTAAATATTGAAAAATTTCATAAAGTACCCTCCAACACTTTGATTGAGTGCCTAAAGAAATTTTCTCGCCTCAAGAGTATTTAAGGAAACACACTCGTTTCCCTAAAGAGGCCCAATCGTTAGATCAATCATTATTTTTATGAAAAAATTTATTTAAGATTTATCTCCTCATAATTTTATTATATTTTTGTTGTAAGTATCCTTAGTATTAAAATTATTTCCTCCGAATTTTCCAACGCTTTGGTTAAATTTAGAGGAAACATTTTCTCACTTAGAAATTTTCCAAAATTACTGTTGTTGCACAAAACAACAATAAAAGTATGTTGATGTAGATATTCGTACTTAGTCTCCACGTGTCTCCAAGAAGCTTCTGTAAAATAAGAAAAGTCAGAGAGACGCAGGGGTGGTTCCCTGCGTAGACACTCCGATGCTTAAGTCAGCAAAAAGGTCTTCAGTATTGGGAAGCGTAAAAGCTAGTAGTCAAAAATTAGAGAATAAAGTTGTACCTCGAGGCCTATTTATAGGCCAACATCCTAGGTTAATTGTTTAAGGATAAGTCTATCATCTTGCTAAGAGTTTGTGTCTCAATATAACACAAATTCCTAGAAAATCGGAAGCACTCGGAGCCTGTCGCCGGCGAGAGACTCACACCACGTGGTACACTGTGGCATTAGGGTACTGTCGCTCGTGGGAGCCGAGGTCAGGCGCCACGTGTCGCCATATGACTATAGGAGACGGGCTGTGGATTTGTCGCCAGGCGATAGGTATATGAGCGCCATGTGTCGCCTTATGATTGTAGGCGATAGACTGCGGGCCTGTCGCGGGGCGACAAGTATGATCAAACACCTCTACCTCTTTCGCCGAATGCCACGTGGGACAAAGAGCCTGTCGCCCAGTGACAGGTGTGACGCGCTTTGCCTCTGTCGCCGATGGACACGCGGACCAGTGAGTCTTTGCCATGTGGTAATCTCTGACGCTATTGGGCCTGGCCTAACACGGGTAGACTTTGTCATATCAATTGCTCCCCACTCTCTTGTTGGATTTCTCCAACCAAGAGAGTATAAATATATGTTTTTGGGCCTCAGCCCACAATTAGTAGTTCTCTTTTGTTCTTTTGCAATTACTTTGGTATTTTTTGCAGGTGAAAAATTCTACTCTGCGACAGGTGTGATCAGGCGCGACGTTTGGCATTCCCTGTCGCGGCTATATAAACTGCTGGGACCCAACGAGAGAGCGCACGAGAAAACCTCTGAGCAGCCGTCTGTCGTCCATTTTTTCGTTCTTTCGCCACAAAGAGTCTTTCGCTCTCACGCCTGGAGTCTCTCGCTTATCTTATCGTCAGTAAGTATACCCCTGTCGCCTTATATGTTCACCTACCGCACTAGTTTTAGGTCTCCCGCAGGTGATTTGGTCTTCCGCAGGTGATTTGGTCTTCCGCGTAGAGTTTAGTCTTCCGCAAGTGTCTTTTTCAGTAGGTCTGTCGCCCAAGGGGTCTGTCGTCTTACTAGGTCTGTCGCCTTACTAGGTCTGTCGCCGGGTAGTTTTTGCTTTCTTTTGCCATGTCCTTGCTACGCCCAGGTAAAACACTTAAGACAGGTGGTCTTGTGTGTTCTTTGACAAATACTGATTTAGAGGATATTAGGACTCGTTTCCCTCTTCCATCGGGTTATGGCTATAGACTTCCAGTGCAAGGGGAGGTCACGCCTGACTTGGTTAGAAATGGTGTGGCCGTCCATAAGGCTTCTTTGTCTTTTGGTTTTCGCTTCCCTCTTCCGGAGTTTGGCGAAGCATTTTTTAGATACAAGGACATCGTCCCGTGTCAACTCCACCCCCATGCATGGGCTCAGCTGGTAGCGTTTTCCATAGTGTGTCATCATCTGGGTATCGTTCCAACGGTTCCCCTTTTAAGCGCCTTTTTTAGAGTTCGTAGGCTGAAAGGATTGATAACATTCTCTCTTCAACGGTTAACAGTCGACGAGTTTCCTAATAACAAAATCTTCTCGGATCTCCCTAATAAACTGCGCGATTTTGAGAGTGAGTGGGTCGTTGTCGAGATTCCAAGCAATCTGCGGATTCGCTTTAGATGGAATCGTGATACCTCTGACCACTCACAGCATTCGGACAGGTTTAGGACGGAAATTTTAAGAGACCAATTTGGCGAGCCTATTCGGCAAATCTGTTCTGCCATGGAGCGTAATTTATTTTCTCTTCTAACCCCAGAAAACATTGTCGCTGCCGGCTGGGGCGTAAGCAGGACCGTTCTTGAAGCTTCTGCTGCCCCATCTAACCTGCCTATAACTCCTCGTTTATCTGATGCTGGCCCTAGTCAGTCATCCCCAGTCCTAGTAGCTGAAGCATCTACCCTCGTGGGCCGTCTTGTAGATGAGTCCTCTTCAGATTCGGAGGACGAGACCCCTGAGGCTCCGGGTACTAGTGGTTATTCATGGGATGGCCCTGAGTGGGCTCAGGCTGATGCCTTTGGGAGTCCCTTCGTTGATTTTCCGTTGGATTCGAATCTGGATAGTTTAGAGGACTTTGGTGGTTTTCTAGGTTTTCCATCCTTTTTTTTTGTTTCTTGTATACATGTGCGTGATGTTTCACTTGGTCGGCTAATCCTTTCTTTATATATTGTGCAGGCATGAACTTCCGAGATTTGATGCGTAGGAGGGATGCCAACGTTGCTGCTCAAGCGGCTCCTCCTCCTCGGTCACCAGTTGGAGCCCCATCTGGACCGGCTCGTGCTCCTACTCCTCCTCCTCCCGCTACTGGTGAATCCAGCCGTCCTACACAAGAGGCCAGGAGAAACAAACGGAAGAGACCTCTTGTCCCTAATCGAGGTTCAGGCGATCGCGAGAGCTCCGAGTCCCAAAGGAGTGATCCAGTCCCTCAAGAAGGTGGCTCTCGTGTTGCTGAGGGTAGGTCGGCTCCTCACCAACCTAGGCGCAAATACAGAAAGAGGCTGATCATTGAAGCCTCAATGCCCGCAAGACCAGTCTTACCCAAGGTGGTCGACCCTACTTTGAGGCGCTATACGGTTGATAGCGGGGTCGTCGTCGGTGGGGAGGATTTCCAGACCTATCCCGGAGTAAACGACAACGACAGTATCGAGGATGTCGGGATAGCATCTCGTTTGGCCTAGAGCACCATTCTTCCTCGCGACGAGGCGGGGCTTTTCACAAACATCCCTAAAGCGAAGGATAATTCTGATTATCTCGCTATGAAGGTAAGAGTTCTTGTGCTCGTTTGGTGATGATTAATTCCCTGTTTTTTTAATTTCTGTTTTTTCATCTTATCAGTCAGCTCAACAAATCGCGGCTGTCAATGCCCGACACCGGGCTTTCAGGGAGCAAGCTGACAAAGATATTCGCGAGCTTCGTGAGCAGAAAATGGAGCTTGCAAACGAGGTTAGCCAGCTTCGTCCTTACATCCAGAGGATGGAGGAGATGAATAAAAAATATGTTGATCTTGAGCAGAGGTTCCGGGAAGAGCAGGCGAAGGTTGTTTCCCTTCAAGGGTACCAAGAAGCCTACAATAAGGCCGTCAATGATCGGGGAGCTATGGAGAGGCAGTGAGATGAGGCTATTGAGGAGCTGCACAACGTACTGGATCGTCAAAGAGAAGCTCGGATCGAGGCCCGGATCGAGGCCGTTCGCGAATATCGCTTGTCCCAGCATTGCTTTGACAAGAAGACAGAGTTTGCAACGGGATTTATTAAGTATGGTTTCTATCTGGCTCGTTCTTGGCTGGAGAAGCACCGACCTAATGAGGCTTTTCCCGAATTACTCTTTACTGAGGAGGCCAAGTACTATGACGCCCCTTCTTGGAACAAATATGAGCCCGACTCACAAGGTCTGGAGGCCTACTTAGCGGAGGGGGCCGTAGATGGGCTGGACAATCTTGAAGGTCCATGGCCTCCTCGACAGCCACAGCATCAACCTGAGTCTTCCGAGGCACTTGATCGATCTGAGCCTCCAACAGTGCGTGATGTTTCTGAGCCTATCGAGGCGGGCGATCAGCCTGAGTCTATTGAAGCACTGCTGGAGTTGGATAGCGATGAATTTCAGATTTCGGATTCTGCAACCATTGATCCCGTGCCAGACTCTGACGTTGTGGTAGGTCCATTAGGTAATGTTCCTTCTCCCGGGATGGCTTCTTCGGCTCCCCAAGATCTTGATGCTTCGAATCCTCCAGTTTCTGAGCCTCAAGCTTCTCAACATGCTAGTGCCGATGTGGCGCCTTCTCAGCCGGCTGACTCGGTCATTGCCGTGGATTAGAATTTAGTATTTTTTGTTTTGTTTGTTAACTCCTATGTACAGATTAATTTTGAATGAAAAGTATTGCTTCTTTTTGTAGCTCTTTCAGCACTTGTACAAATTTTTGAGTAAAAAGTACCGTTTTATTCTATAGCTTCATTCTGTAGCTCTCTTGCTGTTTATGCGAATATTTTGTATACTTTGATACCATGTTGCTCCCCAAGTTCTAATTTGACACAGCATTTTCATTCCTGTGCAAAGATGAACTTTTCTCGAGCAGTGTGCCTATCTTGTGCTGTTGAAATGTCATAATTTGTTGAAAATATCAACGTACCTCGTAATACTCGCTTTTTTTTCGCTTAGGGACTTTGTGTTTGCCCGTCTCGTACATTTTTCGCTTAGGGACTTTGTGTTTGCCCGTCTTGCGCATTTTTCGCTTAGGGACTTTGTGTTTGCCCGTCTCGCGCATTTTTCGCTTAGGGACTTTGTTTTTGCCCGTCGCGTATTTTTCGCTTAGGGACTTTGGTTTGCTCGTCTCACGCATTTTTCGCTTAGGGACTTTGTTTTTGCCCGTCTCGCGCATTTTTCGCTTAGGGACTTTAGTTTGCCCGTCTCGTGCATTTTTCGCTTAGAGACTTTGTTTTTGCCCGTCTCACGCATTTTTCGCTTAGGGACTTTGGTTTGCCCGTCTCGCGCATTTTTCGCTTAGGGACTTTGTTTTTGCCCGTCTCGCGCATTTTTCGCTTAGGGACTTTAGTTTGCCCGTCTCGCACATTTTTCGCTTAGGGACTTTAGTTTGCTAGCTATTGCCTCATTTTAATTCCTGTAACACATAATCTGTCTCACATATTGCGTTAGAGAATATAGGAAATGATTGGCTGGCCTTTATTCAGGAATCAGAAAAATAATAACATCTGTAAAGTGATGTAGCAATAGATGGAAAAGTAAAGACAAGAATAATAACAATCAAAAAGCAAAAATTACAATGTTTACTGCCAATATAGCTTAAGATGGTTGGCATTCCAAGTCTTTGAGATCTTCTTTCCTTGCAAGGTTTCCAAGGTACATGTGCTAGGTCCGACCATCTTTCTGATTCTGTATGGTCCTTCCCAATTAGCCCGGAGCTTTCCATCCTCCTTATGGGTATTTGTGATTGCTGACTTTCTCAACACCAAGTCTCCTTCTTTCATTTCTCTGTTCTTCACCCGTGTATTGTAATAAGTAGCTATTCTCTGTTGGTAAGCAGCTAGTCTCATTTTTGCTTTGTCGCTCAACTCGTCTAGCAGGTCTAGTCACCATACAAAGAAGAGATAGTGTAAGGCCCCCAAATATCAACATGCACAAGATCAAAAGGACCAACAGCAATTGATGTACTCAATGGGAAAGGAAGTTTCTTTTGTTTTGCCAAATGGCAAGTATCACAAGTTGAATCATCTTGAACACAGATGGAAGAATCGACATTATTTAGTAATTTGAGTCTACTATTCGAAAGATGACCTAATCTATAATGCCATATATTCTTGAAAGAGATATTAGAAGTTGAACAGGAAACAATAGAGTCAGAATCTGGTTTTACACAAGAAACAGGAGCAAAAAGCTGATAAAGACCACACACTTGTATAGCTAGTCCAATCTTCTTCCAGCTGTGTATATCCTGCATAATACACCAATCAGATTGAAAAAGAAAAATGCAACTGAATGTTCTGGTCAGCTTACTAACTGATATGAGGTTAAAAGTAAAAGTAGGTACAAATAAGGCATTCTTAAGAATAAAACTGGATCACAATCTAACATTTTCGATGTGTGTGGCTAATGCATGCTGTCCATTAGGTAGTTTAACATAAGAATTCTCAATTGGTTTATATGTTTCAAAAAGGGTGAGACAACATATAATATGATCAGTGGCTCCGGTATCTAGGATATATTTAGAACAAAGGTTGTGGTTAATGTGAGAAACAGAAAGAGAAATACCTTTACTGTCCACTGCATTTACATGACTTACTGGAGAGGAGACCATGTCTGTTGTCTGAAGCAATGCAAGTAACTTTTGGTACTGCTCCTGAGTGAAGGTGATAGGAGCATCGGCAGAAGCAAAGTCAGGCTTAACAACTTCTTCAGCACAGTTCACAGTAACAGGTGCTTTGTTCTTTGACTTAAAACCATGAGGATATCCATGTTTCTTATAACATTTTTCAATCGTGTGGCCAGAATATCCACAGTAAGAACACATAGATTTCCTTTGTGTATTAAAATTCTTTCTGAAATTGCCTCTAGCAGAGCCATCTTTGCCAGTAGTGAAGATCTTGCTTGCAAGAGCACTTGCTTCACCAGTCGGAGGATTAACAAAGTAATTCAACTGTCTCTCTTGTTGAATTACTAATGAGAATGCTTTGTTGATGGGCGGCAGGGGATCCATCAACATTATTTGAGTTTTAACAGTGGCAAAACTATCATTAAGGCCCTTCAAAAATCTGATAACATAATCAGTAGCCTGATAACTCCTCACAGTATCAAAAGCACCACAGCAACAGCACGGATCACAAGAACAGATCGGAGTTGGTCTGAGATTCACAATCTCATCCCAAAGCATCTTCAACTTTGTAAAATACTCAGTAACAGACAAAGTACCTTGTTGAAAAGTATAAATCTCTTCTTGAAGATCAGAAATTCGAAATAAATCTCCTTGGCTAAACCGATCTTGTAGATCTTTCCAAACATCTAAGGCAGTATCAATCCAGATGATACTCTGTGCAATAGATGGAGAAATAGAGTGAAGTAGCCACGATAAGACTAAGGTGTTGCAGCGTTCCCATGCGGAAAAGGTTGGATCATCTCTCGATTGTGGTAAAATGGATCCATCAACGAAACTATATTTATTCTTGGATAAAAGAGCCATTTTCATAGCTCTATACCATGAGTGATAGTTTGGACCAATGAGAGGAGCTAAAACAAGGTTTAAAGAGGGATTTTCTGATGCATGAATGAAATAAGGACTCGACGGAACATCTCCTGGATGCATGGTGTTTGTTTTGAAAGAAAATGTAGCAGAGAAAAAAGAAGAATTATTCGAGAAAACGAGCAAGAAACGATCGCTCTGAGACCATGTTGGATTATGGAAGATGATGATTAATTTCCTCAAGGAGAAATTCGATACATGAAACCTCTTATTTATAGAGGCTGGGAATGTTTGAAAATAAGCGGGGAAGAAAACAAGCGGGAAAAATAGTTACAAAACAAAGTTTAACAAATTCCAGAAGAACAATCCAGCTCAACACTTGAGTCCAGCTCAGCACTTGAGTCCAGCTCAGCACTTGATATTCGGTAACCAGCTATCCTCTAATACAATACTACACTGCAAACAATCTATACAACACTATATTTCAAAATGGTTACTATGCACTATATTTCAAACAGATTCACTATGCATTTCATTCCAAACAAGTTCACTATACACTTCATCTAGAACAATTACATTATGCACTTAGTTCGATAAGTATTTAAAGTAAACATAAAGCATTGAAATTAAATTAATAATAGTTCTATAATTAGCTAAGATGCAATTCTTACACATTTATCATGTACATATATGATATTATTTTTTTTATGCCATAGACAACTATGGATTCAAGTTGCATGTTTAATGATGGTGATGAATGAAGAATGAAGATTTGTTTCAAATATGTTTGTGTTTTTATTAAATTATGTTTGTTTGTAGTTTTTCGAACATATTTCTATGGGTTTTAAATTGTTTGTTGAACCATTAAGGTTTGTTGAATTGTAATCGTATTTGTATTAATATTATGTTTTTAATTAACAAAAAATAGACTATTAGAAATTATTTTTTTGGTTGGAGTTACATAATCAGGTTTGTCAATAAACAGGTACTTCAATAGGTTCGAGTAATAAAAAGTTAGTATAAAAATTATTAAAATAAAATTCGGCTAGTATATTTAAAAATTAATCGAATAATTATAAAATTTGAATTCTTTCATTGTTAAACAGATTCAGAGCCGAATACATCGAAATTGACAAGTACTCATATCGTGTACATTCTTAATCCAAATATTATTCGCTGCCTTCCATGTGTGTGTTTTCTAACTATTCATAAAACCCGAAAATTCCGGCCGTCCAAAAGTAACCGCATGGGCTAGGCTCAAAAAGGCCTCTATATGGAATGAATTTTACGATCCTTGACTTTCAATTTAGTCCAACTCAACTTAGAACTATCATGAGCCTTTATTTCAACAACCTTTTAACGTTGTCGGACTTTACATTGAAAGCGGAACAGAAAGGCAAAGACTGACGTTTCAAATTGGGAATTGGATCAAACACTTTTGGGCCTATCCATTTCTGTAACTATTTACACTTTCCAAGATCACATGGAATCACAAATAGGCTCCTTTGAGAGAAACTGCCGAATATTTGGATTGGTGCATCTGTGTAGAATGTACAACACTTCTCAAGAAATTAAGAAAATTATTGGATTTGTTTCCTATAAAATCTTGGGTGGAAGCTCAAATTGTATTTTTACAAAGTTTTTTTTATGGATTCTTTTGGTTTTTTTTTTTAAATTATATATCGATCCTTTTTCTTTTAATTTGAAAAAAGATTTGGCCTATGTTTCGTTCTTTTCTCCTTTTTTTTCCAATATTAGCTTGCCAATTTTCTATGCTTTCATTGGTTTGAAAAAGAATATATATGTCGTGATCCTTAGATTATTAGTTCTAAATAAAAAGTACAGAGGGATGAAATAAAGACAAGTTGGGAATAATGGTAGATGCGAAGTAACTATCAGATCTAATCTAAGGTTTTTTTTAATGAATTATTTTATAGAAGTAAACTCTTCATTTATGATATTTTTTCTATTTCATTCTTTATCTATTTGTTAATTTTATTACAATTAAATTACTTGTATATTTTAGAACTCACTTCAAAACTATACGTAAGAAAACGCATTAACACTTTATTTGTTTTTAATAATACATTAGATGAACTAATAATCTGATAATGATATATAATGATAAATTTAATTCAATATCGCATTTGGAGGAACTTGAATTTAGGACTTCTTCCTTATCTCTAAATCAAAATCAAAATCTCATTGACAAAACATATATATTCAAGTGCATGCAACCATTTGTTAGGGTATATAAAAGCACAAAATGTTTGGTAAAATTTTTTCCCTTTTTTTTTTGCTTAGAACAAATAAATTTAATTTATTATCCTTATTAAAGTTTTCAAAATTAACACTTTAAATCTATAAAATAAAGGTCATAAAAAAATATACATTCATCATTCATGTTACCTTTTTTTGTAAAAAATAGTACATAAAATATTATTATATATTTACTAAATTTTCTTTGCAAAAAGATTTATATATTTATATTTATTATATGGTAGGATTAAAATAAAATTTTTAATTTTAACATGCGTCGCATAGAAAAAGAATTTGGGTTGGTCATGCTGTCAGCAAAAGAAATTTTTTGCTCTTATTGAATGTTTTTAAGTGAATATTTATAAAATATAAGGATTAACTTCTTTTTTTTTTAATTGTAATGATTAAATTTATTGAAACTAAAATATTAAATGAACTTTCGTTATCAAAGGAAAAATAAAAACTTTAAACATGACAGGTTACTTAGTAAACCAAGGAATAATAGAAAATTAGTTAAAAAAAAGGAATAATAGAAAATTGCATTACTCAGCAAAAAAAAGAAAAAAAGAAAATTGCATCCATTTAAGTAGAGTAATTTATCACTCAATCGTCATTGACTTTTTACTTGTCGGTTGTTGCAACGTGAAAATCCATTCACATCTTTAATTGCCTTTAACATTGATTTTTTCGTAACTAAGCAATTAGGCAGTCAGATCCAAAGCCCAAAATGATTTCCAAAACATATATAAAATACAAATGAATCCGAACCCTAAATAAAATATAGATCACTTTAGTCATAATATATATATATATATATATATATATATATATGTGTATGTATATATATTATTCATCGTATATAGAGAAAATAAAAGAATTGAAACAGAAAAAAATAAATAAATAATGGAAATCCAATACTGTGACTGGCACTGATTAATTTTGAAGGGAGTGTTATCTACTCAAGTATAAACAAAGACTTTCTTTTTATAAATAAAGACTTTACATCTGTTGCAAATATATATTATTCATCGTATATAGAGAAAATAAAAGAATTGAAACAGAAAAAAATAAATAAATAATGGAAATCCAATACTGTGACTGGCAGTGATTAATTTTGAAGAGAGTGTTATCTACTCAAGTATAAACAAAGACTTTCTTTTTATAAATAAAGACTTTACATCTGTTGCAACTCGCAAATATATTATAAAATTTGACCATTAATCCCTTCAGATCTTCCAATTAATCATCATATAGGCTAACTTTAATTTATAAACTAATTCTTTTCTTTTCAAAAATGTGTTAAGTTTTACCTAATTAAATTTAATGGTATTTTAAAAAGATTTTAGACTAGTGCTCCTCGGTATTTAGTATTAACATACAAACGTTAGTTGATCCATCACACTTCATTACTTATTTTTTTAATACCATATTTTCTTATTATAAGAAGAAAATAAAAATTGAATCTTAAACTTAATTTTTTTTTTTGAAAAAAGAGTAACAATTACTATGCTTATCTGTTGGATTATGCCCTTAGAACCATTCATTAGATGATTGACTTTGGCATTTTTATGTATCATGACATTTTTATTTATAGTTCATTGTTATATTTGTCTTATAACTGCGTAATATAATCTTATATGATAATGTCCTTAGAATAGTAATAACACACTATTCTTAAAATATCCCTAGTCAAGTATTATTGTGAACAAGGATAACAATGATACGATAAGACTAGTATGTGGTTGACTGATGACCATTGTCATGGATATAGGATATCAAGTCATCACATAGGTACATGTTAGAGAACTATGTACTGGATCGACCCTCCATGAGAACGCTACATGGATTGTTATATGAGTGTCATAAGCGATTCTCATAGTGATGATGGTGTATGTGATCCTTTGACTTGAGATCATCAGAGATCCCAACATAGAGAATTGCATACTTTAATGCTGCTAGATGTCATTTGTAACAGGATGGACTATAAAGGTAGTAATTGGGTATGCCTCGATCTATGTAGAGGGATGTTGAGTGATCAAGATAGGATTTATCCCTCTTATATAACAAGAGTGATGTCTTGGGCCCTTTGATAGAGTGAGACTAAAATGCATGGCCGTGCTCAAATAAGTCAATATGAGATATTGATTTTATTTGTTTAATTAGTCTACTCAGGAATCAAGAAACGCTGATTAGACTATACAAGTGTGACACATTCCATGACTTGTGTCTAATCAAGACATAAAAGGATAAAGGGATTAGACTACACAGTAACATCTATCACGAGTAAGGTTATGTCGAGTCATTGACATTCTCGTTACATGGGTAGCAATGATGTGTTGCTAGATACCGCTCATTGCCTGTGACAATTTTGTCATTGCCATTGTTTTGAGAACCTATTGGGTCGCACACTTAGAACGGATCAATGAGGAGCTTAATTAATCCTATTCTGAATTGGATTAAGGATATAACTAATCCTATTCTGAATTGGATTAGGGATATAACTAATCCTATTCTAAGTAGGATTAGAGTTCTGTTTGGCAGTAAATTTTAGGGTAAAATTTACTGCCTATAAAAAGGATGTTTTCTGAAACATAGCCTCACAACAATTAGAAAACAGAAAAAGTATTCTTTTAATCGAAGCTAGCAGTTCGGTTAAAAGAATCAAAAACGCTTCTTAAGGCATCTGATCGTGAGACGTTCAAGAGTCGTGAGATCCGTTCGTGTGGATACCATAGAGGCAGGAACTTAAAGTTGCTGCTTGTGATTCGACCAAAGACAGAAAAAACAGAGAAAACGTTAGGTAAAATCTCGAAACCCTAATCAGGCAACCCTCCGAATCGATCCTGGTGGAGGCTGAATGATTTAAATTCCGCTGCATGTTTGTTTCGGTTTCCGTCATTATCAACATTATTTATATTTGCGATAAGGTCACAATAGGTATCACTTGAATACCTCGCGTTTAAATAAATATGGCAATTAAACCTCGTTTAGTGTGGACTATACTTTCGTCTTAATCAAGCCAAATTTGGAGGAACTAAGTACAGTTATAGATCATATTATTTAAACAAATAAATTATTAATAAGTCTAGCACATGTAATGTGAGATAAGTCTTCTCTAAACCACAACCAAATATAAAAAGAGGTAATGATAATTGTGGGAAAGAAGTATATATAACGGTTACTTTATGTTAACAAATGTTACTTTTTTATTTAAATCATATCATGTAATTATATTATATTATATTATATTATATTATATTATATTATATTATTTATATTACAAAATCTATAAAAACCTTATAAGCTGTGTAAATGCCTAATGAATGTTTTCTTATGATGATACATAAGATTAAAATATATGTTAGATTTATTGAGACTTAAATCAAATCAGATTTTTGATTTTTTGTATAACTATCCATTACCCACATAAAAAAAAAAGTAATACAACGGTTGGAAAACATACTAAAAAACCAACTAAGGGCTAGTTTAGATATGTGGTGAGATCAGTTCCAGTGAGAATGAAAAGAATAAAATGACAATTTAAGATTTATATTTTAAAATAAAATAATTATAAAAAATTAAAATCAAAGGGCAAAGAAGTAATTTTCAATCTCCATTTTTTTTCTTGTGCCAAATAGGCCATTGATCATATCTCATTGGTGTTGACCGGTGTGCCAAACTCAACATAAGAGTATACTTTTATCCAAATTTAAAATTTTAATTATTCCCAAATTCCACTTCCATTGAAAATTATTTTCTTTTAATCAAATTAAAAATTATCCCCAAATTATTATAAATTTCTTACACGTTCATATTCTTTTTAGGCTGGTTATATTTTTGTTGGGTTCTTTTTTGTTCTGTTTGTGTTTTTTTTTTGGTTAATTAGATATTTGAGATCTTTTTCTTTTATCTAAATTTAAAATTGCAATAATCTCTAAATTCCAGTTCCATTGAAAATTATTTTTTAAACCAAATAAAAAAGTACAGATAACTCCAACTTATTATAAATTCCTTACAAGTTCATATTCTTTTTAGGCTTCTTTTTTTGGTTGGGTTCTTTTGTTTTTTTTAAATTTCGTTAATTAGATTTTTTAGATATCTCTCCCACTTTGTATATCCATTAACTTGAAATCAGAGAATCATTTTTATGTTTTTTTTTTTATATTTTTCTAGGGGAAGGGGTTGAATGGTTTTTTGGTGGCATAAAAGGGTTTAGTTGCTCAACATTCACTATCATAGAATAATGATAAATATGATAATTAAATGATAAATATTTATTTCAATATACTTATTAATAATTAGATAATAAATGATTATTTTTTAATAATGTGATTATATAATATGATTTGAACGAAAGTGACACATATTGACATTAAGTAATTGATATATACATTTCTTTTCCGATAACGTGAGTACACTGCAAAGCGTGATCGATAGATAAATAAATAAATAAAAGAGGGAGACACGATCAGAAGAAGAACCATAAGCATGGCTCTACAATTATACGTGCCATCCCTTAAACATTAATGAAAAAGACTAATGTGTGTGTGTGTGTGTATATATATATATATATATATATATATATATATATATATATATATATATATATATATATATATATATATATATATATATATATATATATATATATATATATATAATATATATATATAAAGGCGAAGAAGGATAAGAATAAGCTCATAAATTACGTCATTGATAAACTCGCCCCAATAACATTGGGTCCGGTAATGACATACACTTAAATAGATTAATTAAATTGCACAATAATATCTATAAATAAAGACTTTTCAAGTCTATCATGACTTGCAAGTTGAAATAATAATAATAATAATAATAATAATAATTAATCGTAAATTTTTATGTCTAATGAGTATTTTCTTTAGTACTCATCTTTTACTTCATTTTGTTGCAGTTCAACCAACAGAAGCTAACTTTATTAAATGATAGATCTGTAAATATTGCAACAAACACAAAACTAATAGGCTTGGTCTGACCAGGTTTGTTCTTTAAGTTTTAGATTCCAACTTCAAAGTTTCAAGATACTAGGGTTTCAATCATGGATTAAGGTTATGCGATGAAATGAAAGATAAACTATTTTTTATGTATTGATATATGATGCATTGACAGTATATAAAGTTTATATACTGTCAATACATCAGAGATTGACACCTAATTAATGAGTAAATTAAAAAGATACCAAGCCTTTAAAAATAAATATAAATAATTTTTTTTTTTCAATTTGCTCAAAAGGATTTAGTATTTTTTTTGTTTACTCATTAATGAGGTGTCAATCTCTGATGTATTAACAATGTATTATCTTTATACATTGTCAATGCATCATATATAAACCCAATTTTTATTATATAATTTAGATTTTACACGTAAGAAACTATCCATACGACAAACTTTAGAAACACAAAAGTTCAACAACATTCCAATGAATAAAATATGGGGAGCTAGAAATAGCACATATTCAATAAATAATCACAAAAAGAAATAAAAATGAAAAAAAAAAGGAGGTCAGATTATATGTAAGTGTGTGTATGCTGAGGGGATTTTATTTTAGAGTACACTAATGTACGCTAAGAATAGAATACTTGATAAAAGCTTAACTCCCAAAAAATTGAACAGCCCAAAAAAATTTATACATAGAGAGAAAAATAAATGAGAGATCCACTAACACTAATAAAAAATTGTTGGCTCTACCGAGAGGATAGGTGAATTGGATTTTGGCCTTAATTCTAAATTTTAAAGCTTAACAAGCTACTTTAACAAATTGCACAATAAAGTAATAAAAGCAATAAATAAAGAGTAAGGAAAAAGATGCAAACACAAGATTTATAAAGGTTTGGCCAATCTCTTGCTTACGTCATCTCTCCTTGATCCTCTTGTCAACTTATTGATTCTACTCTTCTTTGTGATTCAATATAATCCACTTCAAGGTGTGGAAGACCTCTAACACTTCCTTTTGTAGGCTTAGGAAGAAACCACTAAATCCTTTCCTTTGTGAAGCTACCCAATCACTCACAAGATAGCTTTACAAGATTAGACTCCCCTTTGAAATAGAGATTTGAGTTTTAGGTGGGTTGTGTACAATAGAGAACCTATTAAAGGTAGAAATACACAAAATGAAGTATAATGAGTATGAAGAAGAGAAGATTTGAGCTTTTAATTCTTTCTTGAAGGTTGAGGAAGATAAGACAGTGCTTGTTCTACTCTTTATTTTCATAAATGAATGTATTTATAGTCCCTTAAGAGCTGAAGACAATTGTTTGAGCATTTAATGCAAAACTTCTTGTTGAAACCCTAAAAAACTAGCCGTTGGGCAAATTTCGCGTGGTAGTGGATTGATCCTTAGGTTAAAGGGCTTGATCCTGTAGCTTCGAGACAACTTTTCTTGAGTTTCAACCTCCTTAAGATAGATCCTGTAAGGGTAGGGATTGATCCCTCAAGTTCAATTCACATTTTGGAGCATTCTGCCATTCATGGATCAATCCTTTAAGGGTAAGGATCGATCCTTCAAGTCCAGATTACCTTTTTGGAGCAGTCTAGCATTCACAGATCGATCTCATGAAGGTGGGAATCGATCCTTTCATTCAAAACTTGACTTCTCTGGGTAATTTTGAGTTGAAATACATGTAGTCTTTTGATCCCAAATTATTTCTCACTTTCATGTAAATATTTCTTAACTTAGTCAAGTAAAAATTTAGTCCAAAAAATTTATTAAGTAATTTTCTCAAAATTTCAATTATTAGTTCATCTTAATCTCAAATTTTCCAAGTGTATTGTAATAAAACATTTTCAGTATATATATATATACAAACACACACTTGCACTTGATATTATCAGAAAGGCTTTATGCAAATTTACACATAAATAGTAAGCATTTAATTGTGCTTAACTTTTTTTCAATTCAAAATGTTTAATTGTCAATTTAAAGCTAACAATCTCCCCTTTTTTGATATGACAAACCTTAAGATAAATTTGCTTTGAAAAATCTTTGAAAATACTCCCCCTCAATTAAGGCATGATTTGACGAAAATACTTCCTCTCAATTAGAACATGTTACTTAATAAAATTTACCCACTTCTCCCCCTTTTTATTATAGCAAACACTAAACTCCCCCTTAATGAATGCATACATAAGAAGCAACAAAGGAGTTAGTGACAGCAAAATAAGTAATTGTAAGGAATTGGCAAGTTACAATAGACAACAATTTCATGGGAAAGGTCACAAAGGCTAGTGTAAACATAAGCAACATCTAGAGGTACCAAGTCAATATTCATGAAGATAATGACGAGTATAAACATAAGCAAAATCAGTCACAAAGGCATAAACAGTCATAAAGTCATAAGCAGTTAGTAGAGATATAGTCATCCAAAAAATCCTAAAAGGTAGACGTCCTAGATATATATATATATATATATATATCCTAAGACCTCTAGGGAAAGGTCTTGCGATATTGCTCAGTGAACTCTTCTTGTTGTATGCTCATGTCTTGAATTTAGTCGTATAAAGCAGTTCGAGTCTCTTCCATGCGATCAAGGCGAGTATTGACAGTATCTTGAAAGGCTGTGAATTAAGTGTTGAAAGTAGACTGAAATGCCTACTAGTGCTCCTCAAGAGAAGTGAAACACGTTTCAAGATTATTGAAACGCATCGTAACATCTTGTTAGAAAGCTTGTTGATTTGTGTTAAATTATTGAAGCATTAGCTTGATATGTTCAAGTGTAGTAGGCGTTGAACTCGATGGTGCTGATGAAGAAGGACCATCCTGAGCTTCCTTTATAGGAGCTTGATTGGGAGCTGAAGCTCGACGATGTCCATGTTGCTTCTCCCATGCACCTGTGCCACTCTTCTCATTTTTATACCAGCTAAGGTTATGAAGTGTTCTAAGATTAATCGTAGTACTTAGATTAGGTAAAACGCCAGCTTCACATGAGCAGTCAATGTCTTTTCAATTAGATAATATGCTAACGGTTGAGGAAACACAATTGTCTTGGCACTACCTTCTATAATCTTCACCCAATCATGGAAGATGAAGTGAATGAGGTTAGGCTTCCTAGTAGTGGGAGAATGAATATGATGAAGCCAGAATCGATCAAGTTTTCTAACTTGCGAGTACTTGGTGCCGAAGGGAGGAAGGTTCCAAGAAATAATAATGTGAAGTAGACGAGCAAAGATAGGAAGATCACCTACTAGCTCATCAATTGTCAAAAAGTCTAATGGAGCATTTTCATTGAGACCTTCGTTTGGAATTCGAAACACTGAGAAAAGTGATTTTCGATTAACTTCAATGGATTGTTCCATAATGAATGACTTAATGCCAACAACTTTGCTTTGGTTATTAGGATCATTGATGAGTTCGGCATTTAAGAAAAAGGCTCGGATAATATTACATGGGTTAGGAGTATTGATATGAAGGAGGGATGTCCATTTGAAGGCTTCGAATCTTGCAAGCTAAAGGAATTCAATTTCTTCAAGAAAGGCAAAGCTGATAAGTCACCAATGTTTGATTTTCATACTGGCAAAGTACTCATGGAAGCGGTTCTTTTCTTCTGCATTGCGAAAACTTTGATTAAAGGCTGTGGTTATGGATGAAGATGAGGAGGAAGGAGCTATAGATTTACGTTTCTTAGCTGTATGTTTCTCTCTTGGGGGCATTGTGAGCAAGTGTGGAATGTGAAAGCAAGAAAAAGTTCGTTGAGGAATTTCAGCAAACAGTTGGTGATGGCTACTTTGGAAAAGTGGTGATGAGTTTATGAGAGGAGCTGGATCACACAATCAACACATGAACATAAAGATGACTAAGATGAGTAAGTTTGACGAAGCAAGTGTTATGAAATATAAAATGGATTCAAAGCTATGAGAGTTAGATGTTGAACCCAAAAATGGGTTTTTGTGGATTTGGAAATGAGTTGGAAGGATGTGAGAATGAGAAAATAAAATGGATTTGGAAAGTATGATGAAAATGATGAAGAATGCAAGAAAAATGACGAAGTTTGATGGAGAAATGAAAAAGTTTGAAATTTTGGGTGAAAGGAAGTGGTTTTGAGGAAAAAGACAAGAGAAAGAAGAAAATGAATTTACATTTTGAAAAAGGATATATATATGATGCACTGACAGTTTATAGTTTCTATACACTGTCAATGCACCAGAGGTTGACACTTCATCAATAGGCCCTTATATGCAAATATAAATAAATTTTTTTAATTTGCCCATAAGGGCCTATTGATAAGGTGTTAATCTCTGATGCATTGACAGTGTATAAAAACTATACACTGTCAGTGCATCATATACAAACTCTTTGAAAAATCAGGTTTTATAAACCCAGGTTGCGTGTTTAAGACTGATGGGATCGATCCCTTTAATGAAGGGATTGATCCCTTCAAGCCAAAAACCATACCAGAAAAATACGAAACCAGGAGATTGATCCCAAGGCAAGGAGGTCGATCCTTCAATGCTAAACTCGAGATTTTATGCATGCAAAACCCAAGGAATAGATCCTATATCATTAGGAATCAATCCCTTAGTTATTTGCCTCAATTTTTATGCAAAAAATGTTTTGAAAACAAGTGAAATCAAGCATTTTTGGTCTTTTAAGGCCAAAATAGGATTTGAGCAAATTGAAACCATCTTGTATGACATGAAAAAGGCAAAAACACTTAGTAAAATCATTGAAAATGCATTTTGGTATGTTTAGAGACAATTGTGGTTTGAGAAATGCCTTTTTAAGAGCTAACATGGTGATTTTGCAAAATTTATGCCCTTTTTCAAAACAAATGATTGTTGAACACTCATCAATGAATTTAGAACATGATCTCATAAGAGTTAAAGACAAAGTTCATCAAATCTTCCTAATGACTAAAATCAATCAGAATCTCTTAAAGAAATATGGTAAGTTAAGTATGTGATGAGCAAGTAGTTAAGATCTTCTCTAAATTCATGACTTGCATCCATCATTACCCACTTAAACCATTCATTCAAGAATATAAAGATGACATTCAAGTTCAAGATGCATTCATTAAGCCAAGTTCACCTCTAAGTGTACAAAATCTTTCTTTTTCTACAGGTTTAGTAAAAATATCAGCCAATTAATGCAAGGTATCTACATACTCTAGAACAATATCACTTTTTTGCACATAATATTTTATAAAATGATTCCTTATTTCAGTGTGCTTAGTTCTAGAGTGTTGTGTGGGATTTTTGGTGAGATTAATAGCACTAGTATTATCACATTTGGTGAGAATTTGATTCATCTCTATTCTATAATCATTTTTTTATTGCTTAATCCACAATACTTGGGCACAACAACTTCCGGATGCAATATATTTAGCTTCGATTGTGGATTAAGCTACACTATTTTGTTTCTTGGAAAGCCATAAGATGAGTCTATTCCCTAAGAATTGGCAAGTACCAGATGTGCTTTTCCTATCAACTTTGCATCCACTAAAATCTACATTAGAAAAAGCATGAAGAGCAAAAGTTGAGTCTTTAGAATATTGTAGTCTTAAGGAGGAAGTGTCTTTAAGGTATCTAAAGATTCTTTTGACAGCTTGTAAGTGTGATTCTCTAGGAGATGATTGAAATCTAGCACACAAGCATATATTAAACATTATATCGGGTCTACTAGTTGTGAGATATAGCAATGAACCAATCATAGACATATACAGTTTAGTGTCTACACCCTTACCTTCTTCATTTTTATCAAGCTTGATAGACATGCTCATTAGGGTGGATTGAGGTTTGGTCTCCTCCACCTAACTCTTTTGACCAATTCCTTACTGTACTTAACTTGATTTATGAAAATTCCATCTTTACATTGCTTTATTTGGAGTCCTAAAAAGAAAGTTAGCTTTCCCATCATGCTCATTTCAAATTCATTTTGCATTAATTTGGAAAACTTTTCACACAATGATTCATTTGTGGATCCAAAAATGATATCATCTACATAAATTTGAACCATTAACAAGTCACTACCCTTAGATTGAATAAACAAAGTTGTGTCTACTTTGCCTCTTGCAAAACCTTTTC
Organism: Heritiera littoralis; assembly: GCA_031772115.1. NCBI lineage: Eukaryota > Viridiplantae > Streptophyta > Magnoliopsida > Malvales > Malvaceae > Heritiera > Heritiera littoralis. The sequence goes on from JAPDPK010000009.1 coordinate 6,314,851, forward strand.
AATAAAAAACTTGGATAGTCTTTCATACCGAGCTCTAGGAGCTTGTTTTAATTCATACAAAGCCCTTAAAAGTTTGAAAACATGTTTGGGAAATTTTGAATTTTCAAAACTGAGAGGTTGCTCTACATAAGCTTCTTCATTTATGAAACCATTTAGAAATGCACTTTTAACATCCATTTGATAACGTTTGAAATCTTTGTAACATGTAAAGGCAAGTAGTATCCTAATAGCTTTTAATCTAGCTACCAGAGTATAGGTTTCATCGCAGTCTATTCCTTTTTCTTGCCTATATCCTTGTGCCACTAATCTAGCTTCGTTTCTAATTATCACATACTTTCATCCATTTTATTCTTGAATATCCATCTGGTTCCAATTATTGGATAATCATTAGGTTTCTCCACAAGATTCCAAACTTTATTTCTTTCAAATTGATTTAATTCCTCTTGCATAGCCATGATCCAATTTTCATCCGTTAAAGCCTCATGCCCATTCTTTGGTTCAAATTAAGATACAAAAGCAACATGTTGTCAAATATTTCTATAAGATGATTTAGTTCTAACTCCAATATTTGGATCTCCAACAATGTCATTATTTTTCACATAATTAAGTTCTTTAGGACATCTAGATTCTTTCTCAATTGTCTTTTGATCTAATGACTCCTTTTAATTTATATCAAGATATTCTAATTGTTTGCTAACATCTTTATCTTAAGATGGATCAATTATTGATTCATCAAATATTTCCACATCATCATCAAGATTGGTTTTACAAAAGGAATTTGACTCATCAAAAATCACATGTATTAATTCTTCAACAACAAGAATAATTTAAGGAATATCCAAGAAAGATACCTTTATCACTTTTTGCATTAAGCTTTCCTAGATTATCTTTTCCATTATTCAAAAGAAAACATTTGCATCCAAAAAGATGAAAATAGCTAATATTAGGTTTTTTTCCTTTATAAAGTTCATATGGTGTTTTCTTTAAAATTGGCCTAACCATTGCTCTATTTATAATATAACATGAGGTGTTGATAGCTTCAGCCCAAAAATACTTTGGTAAATTATTTTCACAAAGCATGGTTTTTGCTATTTCCTTTAAAGTTCTATTTCTCCCTTCAATCACCCCATTTTGTTGAGGTGTTCTAAGAGTTGAACAATTATGGCTAATGCCATTACATTACAATAAGTATCAAAACCAACATTTTCAAATTCTTTTCCATGATCACTTTTAATACTAGTGATTGAATATCCCTTTTCATTTTGAGTGATTTTTGAAAAAGTAATGAATTTGTCTAAGGCTTCATTTTTAACACTTAAAAAAAGTACCTATGTGAACCTAGTAAAATCATCAGCTATAACAAATCCATAGTGTTTTCGTCCTAAGGTAGTAGTTCTAGTTGGTCCAAAAAGGTCTAAGTAAAGAAGTTGGAGTGGTCTAGATGTTGAAGCACACCTTAGATTTGAAAGCAGATCTCTTGTGCTTACCTTTTACACAAGCCTCACAAACTTTATTATTTTCAAATTGAAGCTTGCGTAATCCTACAACTAGGTCTCTTTTAGCTAATTTGGACAATACATGCATGCTAACATGACTTAGTCTCTTATATCACACAACAAAGATTCATCTTCCTTAGTGGCTATAAAGCATATCTTTTTGTTATTTAGTTCATCTAAATGTACAATGTAAATGTTTCCTTGTCTATGTCCAATGAAAAGTAATTGGTTGGTTTTAGCATCAACAACATGGTAACACAAAGCATCAAATACAACCTTAAAACCTCTATCACATAATTGAGTAAGCAAGTTATGCTTTAGTCCTCTGACATACAATACATTTTGAATAGTAGAGGAAGAGTTACTAATGGAGCCAATCCCTTCAATTTGCCCTTTGGAGTTGTCTCCAAATGTGACTTCTCCACCACTTTTAGCTTTAGATTTTTGAATTGGCTTTTGTCACCGGTCATATGTCTTGAGCATCTACTATTAAGATACTAATGCTTCTTTGACTTTGCCTTGTAGTAATGCTCTTCCTCCTACAATCAAACGCATCAAACTTTTGCCTTAGGTACCCAAATTTTCTTGGGTCCTTGAAAGTTAGTACAAATTATCTTTGATTCTTTAGGGATCCATTTCATTTTTAGAGATTCGTCATTTGAATTTACAACATGCTTAGGTACCTAAATTTTCTTAACTAATTTTCCTCTAAAAGTGGTTTTTCTTAAAATACATGCTTATGAGGAGTATAGGGTCTATTGCATAAGGAGCACAAAACTAAGTTTTCATTCATGACAATAAAATTTTTGAGATGAGTTTCCTTATTTAATGCATTAAAACCTACTCCTTCTTTGTCAAAGAATGCTCTTTGGGTCTTTAGCATGTGATCAAGTTTTTGTTGACGTATATAATGTGAGAACTCATTATTTTGCACTGTATATGTACGGATATGTAATTATTAATTAATAAATAAATAATTTTGTATATTTTTGAATTTCAATTGAATAGTGATGTGGGCCCCATTTGGATTCTAAGGCCTAGATGAGGATATGACAGATGAAATAATGCATGGAAGGTGTAATAATGATATTATGGAAATTTGGAAGCCAAAATACTCAAATTGCATTGTTTTATGAAGTATGGTAAACAAATTGGAAGATAACGGATACGTCCCGAGAGTATTTTCGTAAATTCCACTCAAACTAAAATGAGTTGGGAAAAAGTAAAATTATCATGATATTCTACATGAAAAGTACTTTAACATAGTGTCAATGGATTTATTGAATCAGTTACCTTAACATAGTGTCAATGGATTTATTGAATCAATTGCCAAAACAGAAAATTTCACTAGTAGGTCGTGGGGGTAAAAACATAATTTCTCATTATCCGTGAACCGCGCATCAACGAAACCACTTCCAATCATCAAGATACAATTAATATGATTATTTGGTACGGAAATCTGAAAGTTTGGAGGGCGTTTACATGGTTTTTACGCCAGCGGAACCATAAGGGCAAAATTGTCTGAAATTTTCATAACTAAAGGCATTTTGGTAATTTTGCCCATTTTCAGAATTTTCCACATATTTCTTTCTACTGAGAGCTGGCACTATTCATTGTCTCTTCCAACAAGTCCCACACCATAGCCAAAAGAAAAGAAGAAAGAAAACTTCAAGCTCTCTTATCTCACTATCTAGCTAGAATTTCAATCACCTTTCTTCACCAAAATTAATCCTCTCTCTCTCCTCTACATTTCTATACCCATAGATCATCATATAAGCCACAAAACAAAGAGAAAAGAAGGAAAGTACAATTCAGCTAAGGTGAGCTCTTCACCATTCCTCATGCTTTCTTCAATTTTAATGATGTAGAATTATTCTTTCAAGCTTGTTAAACATGTTTGCATCATTAGATTCATTTAAATGTTGCAAAATAAGAATGTGCCATGAAGAGGAGGTTTCGGCCATGGTGGAAGCATAAGGAATTCATTTAGTTTCATGCATAAATTAAATGCAAAAATGAAGATTAAGATTAATAGAACAATGATACAACATCAAATTGTTGAAATCCCACCAAATCCACCACCATCCATATTTGGCCAAGGCAAAGGGGACCTTGAATCATGGCCGATCTTGATGAATTAAGGGTAGATTTAGACTGTAGGAATTACAAGGAGTCTATCGATATGCTTAAATTTAAAATCCGACGCAAAATGAAGAAGTTAAGTTATACTACTGGTAGAAATTATACTGCTAAAAAATTTGCAGTGTCCAAGTGGTTGCATTATGATATGAACTATAGCTTAAAAATAAGTATTTGATAAGTTGATAATTTTAATGGAATTAATTGCAACCCGAGAGTTACGGTTTTTGAGTGCTGCTATCGGGAAGCTTGATTTCGCTATATAGGTAAGGGACGCATGTGTAATTTGTAGGGATTTCCTGAATGCATGGTTTTCATGTCAATAATTTTATGAAATTATTTTCAAAGTGAATTGCTTCAAATGTTGTGAAAATGTGGCTGTTTGGCTAGTTTGAACTGTGTTGCTATTGTAGGGGGCTAAGGTACTAGCAGTTGTTATGTTACCGGAATTTATTAGAAATATTTCTAATTTGTCACGAATTATTTTAATGCATTGTGAAATATTTTCCTAGCCTCGAGAGTGAAATATTTATTATTTTTCATAAATTGTGAATTTACCAAAAAAATTTATTAAATATTCATGCTACTGATTTCAATAAAAGTTAAATTATCGAAAATTCGTCCCAAGTGTTTTATAGTGGAATATGTGATTTGTAAAGTGAAATGTTGAATAATGAATATTTTATAAATTATTTTCAGCATAATATTCACTATTTTATTATGATTTTCCTTTATGGGCTGACTGAAGTTTTATCTGATTAAATGATTTCCATAAAGGAGATATCACTGTTTATACACTATTTTGAGATTGTTAGGCCCCATATCATGCTCACGTGTTCATGTGTTACTGTATCATGTGTGAAACTGATAACACTGATCCTATCTTTAGCGTCCCGGTTGACACCTGATCAGTGTATGACTGAGGACATTTATAGACTATGGCCATAGATCTCACGTGTTTATTATTACTGCTCCTTACAGAGATTTTAGCATGATATTATTAGGGTGTTGCTTGGTCTCCACTAGTATTTCACATGTTATTACTGATTATTGTGATATTTCCTGAATTGTACTAACTGAAATGTTTTTACCCCTGAACTGTTATTATATTAAATAGTTTATTTATTGTTACATGTGTGAAAGTGATGAATTCAATTGTGGAAATCAAAATATTTTCAAAGTGATGAATATATGATTTAATGAGTTATTTTACTCATTTTTGTGAAATATTATATATGATGGATTATTAAATAAATTTCACACTAAATTAAATTTCTACTCCCTATAGTCGCTTCTAGGTTTCGGGACAAGACAAGGATTTCAAAATACCTTCCTTACTCCATCCGGATCCCTAGCCGACTATAGTATCCTTCCTTTTTAGTGTGCTTAGCATATTGATAGGAAATTAAGGATTTTACTTCATATAGTTTTCGTGATATCAAAATTGCATACAACTCCTTTACTAAGCCGTGGTTTGCTCACCCCTTTATTTTCAACTTTCCAGAGTATTTTCAGTGACTGAGTGATATATCATCCAAGGATTATCTGCTGCATATTGAGCACCCCGAGGCAGCTGTTGTAGATCCTGGAGGTACATTGTGGAAATCAAAGTATTTTCAAAGTGATGAATATATGATTTAATGAGTTATTTTACTCATTTTTGTGAAATATTATATATGATGGATTATTAAATAAATTTCACACTAAATTAAATTTTTTCTCCCTATAGTCGCTTCTAGGTTCCAGGACAAGACAAGTATTTTAAAATACCTTCCTTATTCCATCCAGATCCCTAGCCGACTATAGTATCGTTCCTTTTTAATGTGCTTAGCATACTGATAGGAAATTAAGGATTTTACTTCATATAGTTTTCGTGATATCAAAATTGCATACAACTCCTTTACTAAGCCGTGGTTTGCTCATCCTTTTATTTTCAACTTTCCAGAGTATTTTTAGTGACCGAGTGATATATCATCCGAGGATTATTGACTGCATATTGAGCACCCCGAGGCAGCTGTTGTAGATCCTGGAGGTATATTCATTTTCCTTTATATGTTCAGACTTTGTTTTACAGTACTACCATGTTATATTATAACAGGGGATTGTATGATTGATACAAATACTATTTTTGTAGATATTTTACTTACGTAAATTAAAGTAATTTACAATAATTACTGTTCACTGTTGATTTAAAAGTGGGAAATAAAGGCATCGCAGATAGCTTAACCAGTACATATGTATGAAAATTGTGAAAAAGAATAAAATACTATATATACAGACTGTGACAATAAAATCTAGAAAAGGAGTTATGCAAATTAATTTTCTTTTTATTTAATTCATCTATTTTTAGATTAGAATTTTCTAACTTCTTTTCATATTCTAATTTAACATTCATAAGCATTTCATTTTCCATTTTCAATTTTGAAATTATTTTCTTATATTTCATATTCATGCTTTCAGATTCACTAGCTAGATCACCAAAATCATCTTGCAACTCATCAAAAGTATATTCATTAGTATCAAGTGAATTAAAGATTACCCTATCATCATTAATAGCCATAAAGCAAAGAGTGGCCACCTCATCCTCAATCTTTCTTCATCAGAGCAATCACTATCACTTTATGTAGCCACCATTGCCTTCTTCTTTGATTTCTTCTAACTTTGTTTTCTATAAAAAGGACAATCAAATTTAATGTGATCAGGTTTCTTGCATTCATAATAGATAATGAGTTTTCTAGAATTTTCACTAATTCTCATTCTTATAAATTTGTTGAACTTTTGGTAAACATTGCCATCTCTATATCCTTATCATCACCACTTTTATCATTATCACCATTACATTCCTCATGTGTGTCAGATTTCAATGCAACTCCAACTTTCTTTTGATGTTCTTGATTTCTTTTGGTTTTCATTTCATAAGAAGAGATCCCATGAGTTCATCTAAAGATAATGTATGTGGATCCTTTGACTCCTCAATAACGCTTACTTTAGCTTCCTATGATTTATGTAAGCTATTGTTGACACCTAATTTTGTCCCATTTTTGTTATTATTATTATTATTATATATTTGTATTTATTTTTATTTTTATTATTTGGTTTGTTATTGTTTATTTTATTTTTATTATTATCTGTTATTATTATTATATTATTACTATTATTATTTTTATTTTTATTTTTATTTTTATTACTTTTATATATTATTATTATTATTTGGTTTTTTTGGGTTTTGTCCATCAAACCCTGCCAACTTCCCTTCCCCATAACCGCCGGCCCTCCTCCCTACCAGCCCCTCTCCCGAGGCTGCCATCAGCCACTGCCACCGGCAGGCCTGTCACCCATCCATCAACCCCTGCCAGCCACCATTCCCAAGCCCTATACTAATCCCCCTTACAAAAACCCTCAAAGAAGCCTGGGACTAGACAACCGAAAACCCCCTTTTTCCCAAAAAATTCACCATAGCTCCAAAATCCCTAACCCGAAAAATAACCCTTTTTCCCTCAATCATCACCTAGAAACCCGAGATCCCAGCTACCCCTAAACTACCACCAGACCGGATCCCCCTTGACCAATCCACAGAACCCAAAACCCAAAAGCTTTAACTGGAGGCTGACTCACTCATCATCACCCTCACCACCCGAGACCCACAACCCTTCACCTTCAACACAGAAACCAACCCGGAAACCATCATCCTCACCCAACCGAGACCCCCAGATCCTAAACCAGCCCCACTCCGAACCTGTAAAAAAACAAACAAACAACAAAAAAACAGCAGCAAGCCCAAACATATCCGAAACCATCAACCAAAAAACCACAAACAAAAACAAAAAAAAGGGTAAGGAGGCTGTCGGGGAGTTCAGATCTAGTAGGCTAGGGAGTTTTTTAGGTGAATCAGAGGCCGGAATCGAGCTCAGGGGGTGGAGAGCTTCCGGAAAGTGGTTTCCTTTTTTATTTCCGACCACCGGTGACGACGGTCGGTGGTGGCGGACGGTGGCTGTCGGGAATTGCCCCGGCAGAGAGCCTTCAAAGGCTCTGGTTCTTTTTTGAGGAAGGAAAGGAAAAAAATGAAGGAATTAAAAAAAAGGGAGGTTTATATAGCAAAAAAAAAAGAAAGCCGGATGATCCGAGCGCGACCCGGGATCCGCGCGCCCAGCCCGGAGAGAAGAAGATCCGCACGCCGCTCTAGCATTTGACCCGACCCGATCGCGTCTGACCCGGCTCCAGCCCGCTCGTGACCCGCGCGCCCAGGCCTGACCGACCCGTGTCCGGCCCAGCAGCTTGGGCCAGGCCGTTTGGACCTGTCTTTGGGCTCTTTTGAAGGTTTTTTTAGGCTCTTAGCCCAAATCTATTTAGGTATATATTTTTATTTGTTTACTTATTTATTTATTTAGTATTTATTTGTTTTAAAAAAAACTAAAAACTAAAAAAATTAAAATTAAAAAAACTTAAGTAAAAAAAATTATTATTATTATTATTATTATTATTATTATGTTTTTATTATTGTTGTTGTTGTTGTTGTTGTTGTTGTTGTTGTTGTTGTTGTTGTTGTTGTTATTATTATTATTATTATTATTATTATTATTATATTATTATTATTATTATGTTATTGTTATTATTATTAGTATGCTTTTATTATTGTTTTTATTAGTGCATGTTGTAAAATAAGAAATTGAAAATTTTTTTCTTTTACTTATATTTTTATTAATTATTATTATCAAGTAGGAAATGTATCAAAAAATTAATTAAAAATTAAAAATAAAAATAAACACATTTTTAAAAAAAAAAGAAAAAGAAAGAGAAGATAGAAAAAAGAAAGTAATAACAAGATTTAAATTAAGTTAAATAATAAAGCTCGATGATGGGATGTCATGAAACTCACAAGTAGTGATTTCTTGACTGATCCCTAGGTGAGAAGAGTCGTACTAAATGTTACCAGAGTATTGGGATATTTAGTATGATTTTTCAATAATTTAAATTTTTATTAAAAATGAAAATAAATAATTTATATAAAAAAACAAAGAAAAATAAATAATGAAATTTAATAAAACAATAGTTCCGATGATAGGATGTTATGAAACTCACAAGTAGTGATTTCTTAACTGATCCCTAGGTGAGAAGAGTCGTACTAAATGTTACTAGAGTATTGGGATATTTAGTATGATTTTTCAATAATTTAAATTTTTATGAAAAATAAAATAAATAAGTTTTTAAAAGAAAATAGAAAAAAGGAAATTAATGATAAAGTCCGATGATGGGATTTCATGAAACTCACAAGTACTGATTTCTTGACTGATCCTTAGGTGAGAAAAGTTCACTAAGTGTTACCAGAGTATTGGGATACTTAGTGCAATTTTTCAATAATAAAAATTTTTATTTAAAATAATAAAAAAATAAAAAATAATAATTAAAAAAATCTCATTTGCATCATTCATTATCTGTTTGCATCATTTGCATCCATAATAATTTTTAAAGCGCGTGTGAATCTTCCGATGATGAGATTCCATAGAACTCACAAGTAGTGATTCTTAAGAAATCTCTAGGTGAGGAAAATTATTTCAAATGTTACCAGAGTATTGAGATATTTGATTTAATTCTTCAATATAAAAAGGTTCACATTCGCTTTTAAAAATAAAATTTAACTTTTTAAAATAAAACAAAATGATTTTTTCTACAAATAAAAAATGACTTTGAATAAAAAAAATAAAATTAATTGCAATAAAATAGGAATTATTTTTAAATATTAATTTAAGATCATTTTATTAAAATTAAAGGATAACACATGATTATTATGGTACCGTTTTTTAACGGGCGTCGTGGGGGTGCTAATCCTACCCCACGCATAACCGTACTCTAGGACCCAACTTTGTTTTCGCATACCCAAATTGTCTTTTTAATAAAACTTAATTAATTTTGAGATTTTGTTAAAAAGACAAATATTTTTAGGTGACCAATCACACCTAGACAAAAAAGATTGGTGGCGACTCCTTTTTGTTTTTAAATGTTTTTCAAAATCGTCGGGCGCGAAGCCGTTACAACAGCTATTAAGGATCTTAATCATTTCAACATTAGTGTATGTTTTTCCTAATGACTTGAGGCCATTATAATATTGGTGAACCTAGTAAACATGTCACTAATGGTTTCTTCATTTTTCATTTTGAATAGTTCATAGTCTTAAGTGAGCATGCCTACTTTAGTCTTCTTAAATTGTGTTGTTCCCTCATGAGTGATTGCTAACGTATCTTAAATTTGCTTTGCATTCTCACACAATGACACTCTATTATATTCATTAGGCCCTAGTGCATAAAAGAGTGTGTGCCTTGCCTTAGCATTTAGTTGAGCCATTCTAAAATCATTTGTATCCCACTCATCCTCTTTCTTTGGCACTTCCTCCCCATCAATTTTCTTAATTAGAATTAGGGGACCTTTTACAACTATTCTCCATACTTCATAATCATTAGCTTGAATGAACAACATCATTCTAGTCTTCCAATATGCATAGTTCTCACTATTAAAGAGTGCTAGTCTAACTATAGAGTGCCTCTCTCCTACTAAGGGTGTAGCTACATTATTTTGAGCCATCTAGATCGTTTATACTCGATGAAAATTACTCCAGATCAATCTTGAGCTCAAATACCAATTGTTGGCTCTACCGAGAGGGGGTGAATAAATTTTTGGCCTTAAGTCTAAATTTTAAAGCTTAACAAGCTACTTTAACAAATTGCACAATAAATTAATAAAAGTAGTAAATAAACAGTAAGGAAGAAGATGCAATACAAGATTTATAGGAATTCGGTCAATCTTTTGCCTACGTCCTCTCTCCTTGATCCTCTTATCAAGGTGTTGATTCCACTCTTCAATGTGATTCAATACCATCCACTTCAAGGTGTGGAGAGACCTTTAACAGTTCCTTTTATAGGCTTAGGAAGAAACTTCTATATCCTTTCCCTTGTGAAGCTACCTAATCATGCACAAGATAGCCTTACAAGATTACACTCCCTTTTGAAATAGAGAATTGAGTTTTAGGTGGGTTGTGTGCAATAGAGAACCTCTCAATGGTAGAAATAAACAAATTGAAGTACAATGAGTATGAAGAAGAAAATATTTGAGCTTTTAATTCTTTCTTGAGGGTTGAGGAAGATGAGATCGTGCTTCTTCTATTCTTTATCTTCATAAATGCATGTATGTATAGTCCTTCAAGAGCTAAAAAGCGGTTGTTGGAGCATTTAATGCAAAACTTCCCATTGAAACCCTAAAAATTACCTGTTGGGCACATTTCCCATGGTAGGGGATCGATCCTTAGGTTAAAGGGATCGATCTTGTTGCTTTGGGACAACTTTTCTTGAGTTTTTGCCTCCTTAGGATCGATCCTGTAAGGGTAGGGATCGATCCCTCAAGTCCAAGTCACATTTCGGAGCATTTTGCCATTTAGAGATCGATTCCATAAAGGAAGGGGTCGATCCTCTCATTTAAAACTTAACTTTTTGAGGCAATTTTTAGTTGAAATACATGTAGTTTTTTGATCCCAAATTATTTCTCACTTTCATGTAAATATTTCTTAACTTAGTCAAGTGAAAATTTAGTCCAAAAAGTTTAATAAGTAGTTTTCTTAAAATTTCAATCAATTAGTTTATCTTAATCTCAAATTTTCCAAGCGTATTGTAATAAAACATTTTCAATATATATATATTTACACTTGATATTGTCATAAAGGATTTATGCAAATTTACACATAAATATTAAGCATTTAATTGTGCTTAATTTTTTTTGTCATTTCAAAATATTTAATTGTCAATTTAAAGCTAATAAAAATTAATTTAGTTTTACGCACTTTCATATCTTTTTATATGATTTATATTTTTTTAATTTGACCATTGAATTTTATGCTCTATTCATGTATATCATGCACACCAAATTTCAAGTTATTCGAAGATATTTAACTATTTGTTCCATGATAATAAAATTTCAAACCTTAATATATTTTGAAAAGAAATGCTATTCTTGGTTAAAATCATAGAAATATTAGATTGACACAAAAATTTTCATGCATGATAAATATGAGTAGAGTGTTAAGTTTAATGGTTGGATTGTAAAAATATTAATCCTATATGAAATTAAAAGAAGTATGCAAAATAATTTGTTTTACACTTGTGTAAGTCGATTTTTACTCATACATACATATACATATACATATGCATATACATATATATATGATGCACTGATAGTGTATAGTCCCTATACACTGTCAATACATAAGAGGTAAACACCTCATCAATAAGCCCTTATGAGCAATATACATACATATATATATATATATATATATATATATATAGAGAGAGAGAGAGAGAGAGAGAGAGAGAGACATACAAAAAAAGAAAGGATGAAGTGGTTACTCTACATTAGTATATATCACATCCATTTAAATCATATCACGTAACCACATTATTGAAAATATTGACTATTTATTACACATTACATGTGATAATTAAATGATATATAAATATTTATTTCAATAAACTCATTAATGATTTTGATAATTAATTATTGATATTTTTTCAATAATATGATTACATGGCATAATTTGAATAGAATTGATATATGCTAACCTGGAGTAACTATTTCATATAATAATTTTTCCATATGTCATATTGTGTGACTTATATTGTTAATGTAACACATTCAAGTTAAATGAAACAGTAGTGGATTCTAGTTTGGATGATGATTCTAATAAGTGTTTTCCCTTTGATGATGAGGATGATAAGGAAGATAAACAGTCACATATTAATAAGAGTATAGAGGATAATGAAAGTAATGATGATAGTATGGGTGTAAAGGTTATGTCAAAACCAATGGAGGAATTCATGGCTCTTGAAGATAAGAATGATAATGGAATGGGTTATGAGAATAGTGCTGAAAAGAATCTTCAAATAATACTTCCAAATGATAATCAGGTAGTTAAGGCCAATGAAGTTTTATGGAAAGAGTTGGCATTGATAGAAACTCGACAAATATTAAAGGTAATGAGCTGGGTGGTTTACTGCATTTTCCTTCTATTAGTGGATCGTGTGATAGGATTGAGACTGTATGTAGTGGAAAAGAGTCAAATATTGAAAGGTCTTCTATTAGGGTTTTTTTTTATGTTAGGTTAGATGATGAAGGTTGTATCTAAAGTCCATTAATGACTAGTAAGATGCAAACATTATCCTTAACATCTAAAACACTACATTGGAAAGTGAGAACACTAGAAGATGTTGAAGAATACATACTCTATAAAGTGTCATGGAAAAATAGAATAAAACACTGGGGTAAAAAAAAAAGAAGAAGAATCAAGTTTAAAAAAGATAGAAGTTGATTGGTGGTTTTGTGAATGAATCTTTTTTTGATGGAGTTTTTCTTTTCTTTTCTTTTTTTTTTAAATTGATAAAAGGTTATTCCTAAAGAAGCACAAGAAATGTGGACTTTGGTCGGATTGTTTAGTTTCTTAGCCAAATGCAATGTGGCAGTAGAAAGATTGATAAAATTAGAGAAAAGGAATTGAACGGGAATTCAGGAAAATCAATTATTTCTGGTTTGATATTCTGAGGTGTTTGTTCCTTTATTTTGAGAACATTCCCAAAAAAATTGAAGACTTTGTTTTGGAATTTTATGGGATTGGGTATAGGGGTGTAAATAATACACTGATGCTCGCAAGTTACTTGGACTCGACTTGAGAAAAATTCAAAGTCGGCTCTATTCTTGTTGAGCTGAGTTCGAGCTCGAGCTATCGAGCAAGTTGAGTTCAAGTAATAAGATACATAGCTGGAGTAGCTCAAGAGCCTTACTAAGCTTTTAATATTTTATTATATATTTTATTATGTTATTATAAAATTACATATATACCTTATACTAAACCCTAATACATTTTGTTTATTCAATATTCCATTCCATTCAGCACTCTTCAAGTCTTCAGTTCAGCAACCTACGCCACACGATTTTCCCATTCAGCTCTATCATCCACACTCCACACAGATGACAGTCACAACACCTTTGCCCTCAACTCCTTCTGCCCTCTAATCCAAGTTCCCTTCACCAAACAAGTGCCATTATACCTAGATTTAAAGTTAAGGAGCCCTTCGACCCTCAAAGACGAATCCGGCTTCGACGAGCCCATTAGTTGTCAGATCCGGCATCGACGAACCCCTAGACCCTCAGATCTGGCTCCCATTGGCTATCATTTGCACCCCTAGACTTTACCTCACTAACGGGTTACAGTAGTAACCAATCTTCTCAGCCCTTACGCAGTCAAGCACAGAGCCACGGACGCATGATCACCTCTCCTCCCTCATGCATGCACACAGCAAGTAGCAAGCAGCAAGCAGTCCCCTATCTAGCTCTCTTTCAACCATTGTTTTAAATTGCGGTCGCGGCCGCTTTTTCAGTCACGTTGCGTTTATCGCGGTTACGGACATAGCGACGGTAATTGCGGTCATCAAGGTCATCGCGATCGTGAATTTTTTTTAATTTCGTACAATTCTATATGAAGTGTAGTAATTATAATTATAATAATGTAAAGTCTTATTTTATAGTTTTTAAAGTAATTTATGATACCTCAAGTCTATTATTTATGTGAAAAAAAGATTATTTATAATTTTTTGAATTATAATAAAACATTCATATTTAAAAAATTACTTATGATAATTAAAAAATAAAAAATATTGAAAATAGAGATAAATAATTATGTACTAATTATTTAGAATTAATGTACTAATTATTTTAAATTAATTATTTTTTATCTAAATTATTAAGGAATTTTTTTCATCTAAATTTTGCCAAGTCTTTTTTCATCTAAATTAATTATGTCAATATTTTTTTTCCTCTTCTATATGAATTTCTACGAATATTAAAAAAATATTTAATATCATATATTTAATTACACTACAGATTTTACTTTAAAAAATTAAATTTAATAAAATAAATTCGACATTATCTAATTTTTTTTTGAAATTCAGATTACCTTATATATTTTTTATCATGATTCATCATATTAACTAATTTTAATTCTTAAACATTTAATGTTACATTGTTTCCTAAAAAAAATTATTAAACATTTAAAACCAAAACCTTTTCTTAATTACCATTTACCACATATATTAAAACAAAAATATTTAAAATAAGAAAACCCAACTCTCCCAAACCCATCAGCCTCTTTAAAGTGCATATATTAAAACAAAAAATATTTAAAATAAAAAAAAACCCAACCCAAATCGTCGGCCTCTTTTCCTTTCACTTACATGATTTTACCTCACCTCCCCCTCCCCTTCTATGGCCGCCTTAGTCTCCTCAGCCATGTGATTCTCACTTCGCCAACAGCCAGCGACCAACCATCGGCCGCCAACGTCACTGTGCCAGATCTAATCTCAGATCAGTCATGCCTCACGCCGGTGTCAATCAACCGATAGATGGAGGGCACCCCACCGCCCAGTCCCACCAGTGCTGGGAGCCTGCGAGCCGCTCATGGCCATGCCACCCCCCCCTCCAGTCACCCACAGTCCCACTATGCTTCGTGGCTGCCTACCCACGTCGCCCATGATCCACCCCACTTTGCCTCTGCCCTCACCAATCGCCATCATGCTCGCCATTCGCCTTCACCGATCCCATCACAAACCCTTTTCTCTTATTTAGATATTTTGATTTTCATGCTACTGTTGTTGTGATTTTTGTCCAGTATCCACGATTTGAAAATTATTTTTTGATAGTCTAATTGAAACGGAAGATAGCGGCGATAACGGACCGCTATCGCCGCTATCTTCCGTTACGGCGTATCGTAACGGCCAATAGCGGCCGTTACGGGTGTGAGCCGTACTCACACCCGATATTTTGTCAATAGCGGTGGTAGCCACCGCCGCTACCACGAGATAGTGGCCGCTATTTCATTTCGCGGCCGCTATTTGAAACACTGCTTTTAACCATGCACCCCACGCAAGCGTCACTGGTAAGATTTTGCTTGTTTTTTTTTAATTATCACCGAGAATAAGATAGTCAATGATAGGTATAAATATATGACTTATTTGGCTTACTTTGTTTTATAGTTTTTATTTATTTGGTTTACACGGTGATGTTAACTCTATGAATTAAAGGAGTAACCATGGACGCATGGTCGGCTTTCCTCCCTCATGCACGCATGCAGCAAGCAGTGAATAGTAGTCCCTTTTCAGGCTCTCCTTTAGTCACACATAGCGAGCCTTGCTAGTAAGACTGTTTTTTTATTTAACACATTGAGTTAGTGACAGGAATGATTTATTTGGTTTACTTTATTTTATGATTTTTATTTATTTGGTTTACACAGTGACAGTTCTATGAATTAAAGGAGTAAACAACACAATAATAGTGATTGTGTGGTTACTTCATTTTATAACTTCTACAACTAAATTTTTGTTCCATTTTTATAACTTGTATTTGTTTTACTTTGTTTTACTAATTTGCTGATTTACAACATATTTCTCATTTTTTTGTTGCTTGGATTTTTATAATTTTTTATTCTTTGTGTTCTATTGAGGTGTTTTGAATTTATGATTCTTTATGTTTTGTTTTTATATGACATTTTCAATTTTTCTATTTTAGACTTTATGAGTATGTTTGTAATTTCTTTGTTTTTGGTATGTTTTGATTTGTCTTTTTTTTTTTTTGTGATAGAAAATTAGACATGTCAAGCACGCCAGATGTCTCTGCTACACCATTTCAACTCGTATCTGATTTAGTTGCAAGTCAAATTGTATTAGATGATGTTGATGATGGTTCAAATGATGAGAATTTAGATGCTAACACAAATGAAATACCAACCGTTGATGCTAGTGATAAGATGGTGATGTTGATCCTTAAAAGGTTGAGGAAGAGGAAGGTAATGAGAAAAAGAGGCAAAAGACATCTGCTGTTTAGTTGGAGTTCAAAGAAGTTAGTCTTCCTAATTGTTCTAAAAGAAAAGAATGTGTCCATTGCAAGAAAAGGAAGCTATAATCACGAGTAAAAGTACAACTTAGTTTAATAGGCACTTGAAAACTTGTATGAAGCGAAAGATCTATCAAAGTCAATAGCAAATGATTAATTTCCAACTAGTGGACAAAAATGGTGATTTGGAATTCTACTTACTCTCACGGATGGCAACTTTGATATAGCAAAAATAGTAGAGGTAGTGGCTCATTGGATACTTATGCATGAGCATCCTTTCTCGATTTTGGAAGAAGAAGGTTTTAACGTGATGTAAAAACGTGGGATGCTTGAATGGGAGAAGATGTAATGCAATACTATTAAGAAGAATTGTATGCACGTGTATGAAAGAAGAAAAAAAGAAACTAAAATGATTGTTCAAAACCATCTATAGGATTAGTTTAACGACAGATTTTTGGAAGTCAAGTAATCAAAAAATTAAGTACATAGTCTTAACAACACACTTTTGGAAGTCAAGTAATCAAAAAATTAAGTACATAGTCTTAACAACACACTTTATAGATGCTATTTAGAGATTGCAAAAGTGTGTTATTAGCTTTGTTCACATACCTCCTCCTCATCGTGGTGTTGAGATTGCTAATTGCAATTTTAAATGTTTGAAGGAATGCGGAATTGAAAACTAGGTGTTTACACTCTCTGTGGACAATAATTCAAACAATGATATGGCAATTAGAATTCTTAAGGATGCTTTATAGAGAAAACTTTTTTCATGTTTAGTGTTATGCACACATCTTAAATCTCATGGTTCAAGATGGTCTTTTAGAGATTAAGCATGTAATTAAAGATGTTAATGAAAGTGTCATTTTATTAAATAGAATGATGCAAGAGTTAACTCATTTTCTAATACTTATCGTGCTTTATTAGCCCTTGACACGATGCAAGCATTTCTTTGTGGAGGACATTGGTGTCAGAATCTTCATGGAGCAAAGAAGAAAAGCAAAGTTAATTTGTTTTCTTTATTATTGTCGTTTCATGGTTGTCTTACTTTAATTTGACTTTTAACTTTGTTTTTCTTTTGCTTTGTCTATATAGAAAGAGAAGAAACCAATTCAAATTGCACTTAAATTCCCTAAATGAGATGGAACACTCTTTATCAAGGTACTTGATATTTTATTATACTTTATCAATTTAATCATTGTCATATGCTTTTCAATTGGCTACTATGTAAGTGTGTATGCTTGCTATGTGATGAATTTATGAGGCTGTTGTGTGATGTTTGCTATTATATATAAATTATGTGGTTGATGTATAAGTGTATATGCTTGCCGTGTATAAGCATATAAGGCTGGAAATTTTCTTGACTATATATGATATTAATTTTGAGTTGGTTCAACTCAAGTAAGAAGGTAGTTTTGTTAGTATTTTAGCTGCTTCATATGGTTTTTACGGAGAATAGCTAGTGTTTGGAGAATAAGGAACCTAATATTGACATTTTATTTGAGAGTAAAGCATAGTATTGACAATTTTCATAATGATATTGATAAAGAAGGAACTTTTTACCTATAAGTACGTAAATATAAAACGATATTGATAAAAAATTTGCTCCTTTAATTGCTAAGTTTATTTGTTGTTGCAGGTGTTGTAGGTGATCCTGCTAAATGTTTTTGTTTCTATGATGTTATTGTTTTGTTGTTTATTTTTAAAATTCCAAAATTATGTAAGACTCTATAATTTTCTAAACAATGTTGGTATTGAGTTGTGTGTGATTTGGGTTATCTTTAATTGCTTTCATTTATGTAAGGTTTTCATTATTGTTGTTGACTTGCCGTATTGTGTCACATGCTTTATATACAATATCTATACATTATCACACATATTATAAGGGTTGGGCTGTCTTCGGTGCTTTTATTTCTCTTTTTCATTTCATCATAAGCATCTCTTTAAACAATGATTTATATATAAATCATAATATTCGCATATCATAATTCGAATATCCTTTACATCCCTTGTTTAGATACAATATAGTACATAAAATAAATGATTATACCTCCTGGATTCAAGCCAGCTGCTGTAGGGTACCCAAATGCGCAGCCGAAATCCTCGGATGATAACCACATAGTCACTGAAAAATCTGTAGATGTTAAAATATAAGGAGTGAGCAAACCACGGCTTAGTAAAGGAATTGTATGTAATACTTGATATCACGACATCTATATGCTATAAAATCCTTTAATTCCTATAGGTGTACAAGGGACCTTAATAGGAAGGATACTATAGTCGGCTAAGGATCCGGATGGAGTAAAGAAGGTATTTTGAAATACCTGTCTTGTTCTAGAACCTATAAGTGACTATGGAGCAATCATTATTTTTGAAAATAAACCACTTTTCAATCACTTGTTTCATTCAATTCCAACCTTTTAACATGTCAAACATTTAGTCATAAAAATCTAATATTCAAATTTAATTCATAAAAAGAATATCGGATTTATAAATCTCCATTTCCTTTTTGAAAACATATTAGATATTACATATCACATATATCACTGTAATTTCACAAAAAGATTTGTGCTCAATTTAGTACTGTAAAACTATTTAGAAAATCGCCATTCATTTCATGTGAAACATATATCACCTTTTCATGTCATCAATATATCATTTGAAATCATCACTTTTCACATATCATGAAAATAATGGAGACTAAGGCATCACTCAAGTTATATCATGCTATAACCCTGTAGGGTAGAGAAATAATCATGTCAAATCTATAGCTATAGTCTATAGTCGTCCTTGGTCGTACATTGATTAGGCGTCAACCAGGACTGCATACATATCAGATGTCACATGTCACATATCACGTATCACATATCACATATTAGCATGATAAAAGGGCCTATTAGTCTTAAAACAGGGTTCTCATCATCATATTACCTTTATGGAAATTAATAAAACAGATAAAATCATCAATCAGTCCATAAAGGTTTGATAAAATCATATAGTGAATAATTTTGAGAAATCATTTATAAAATATTCACTTTTCCACTTTTGTGAGAACTCATTATTTTGTACTGTACATATACAGATATGTAAATATTAAGTTAATAAATAAATTATTTTGTATATTTTTACAAAATTTAAGTGAAAAGCTAAGTGGACCCTTTCAATGCCTAGATGATGATATGAGTGAGGAAATAATTTTTTGGAGGTTGAATAATGATATTATGGTGATTTGGAAGTTAAAATACCCAAGTTGTATTGTTTTGTAAAGTATGAGACACAAATTGAAAAATTACGGATACGTCCTAAAGGTATTTTTGTAAATTTCACCCAAACCAAAATGAATTGGGACAAAGTAAAAATATCATGTTATTCTACATGAAAAGTACTTTAACATGGTGTCAATGGATCTTTCGAAACGATCACAAAAACAAAAAATTTCACTGGCAAGTCACAGGGGTAAAATAGTAATTTCTCATTATTCGTGCACGGCACATCAACAAAACCACTTCCAATCATCAAGAGACGTTTAATATGACCATTTGGAATTGGAATAAAAAAATTTGGAGTGTGTTTACATGGTTTTCACGTCAGCTTGACCGTAAAGGCAAAATCATCCGAAATTTTCATAACTAGGGGTATTTTGGTCAATTTGCAAGGTTCCAGAATTCTCTTTAAAATTCACTCAGCAGTTGAGTTGCACTATTCACTTTCTTCCTTCTTAGCCTCCCATGCCATCTTCAAGAGAAAGAAGAAAGAAATTTTTCTAAGCTTTATAACTACCAATCTACTTAGAATTTCAACACAATTTCTATACCAAATTTGATCTTCTCTCTCTCCTCTATAATTCTACACCAATATCTCATCCTATAAGGCACTATACAAGGAGAAAGGAGGCTTACAAGTTTCAACCAAGCAAAGGTACTAGGCTATTCCTTATGTTTTTCTTAAATCTAATGGTGTAGTCTTCTTCCTTTAAGCCTAGTGATTATGTTTCTAGCCATGGTTTCATTTAAAAATTGAAAAATAAAAATTTTCCATTGTTGAAGCATTCGGCCATGCATGGGATCTTAATGTCTCATTGTGTTCCAAGCTTAAAAATGGTGCCAAATAAATTGTTGAACATAGTAGAATAACTTGGTAAGAGTGAATTTTGAATATCAACCAAAATAGCCAAAGGGGATTTTTGGCCAAGGTGAAAGGGAGTGTGATATATGGCTGTTTAGGTAGTTTAAGGATAGACTTAGACTGTAGGAATTATAAGGAGTCTGCCGGTAAGCTCAGATTTAAAATCCGACACAAAACAAAGAAGTTACATTATACTACTGGTAGAAATTATACTGCAAAAATATTTACAGTATCCAATGTAACAGTCCACAATACAGTAAATACCGTATTTTCTACATAATTTACGATTGGGCTGTCTGTAATGCCTTTAACACTTGAACAGTCACAGTAATAAATGGTAAACATTTCTTTATTGAATAAATGCGGAATATAAAATTTTTACAATATTCTTTACACTTTACATCCCTTATTTTCATTTTACAATAAAGTAGTATTGTATATATGTGTCTGAATATATAAGAGAAGTGATTGTACCTTTAAAATTCAATGCACTTTGCCCCAGCATGCTACTTGCAGCTATATTTATTCGAGGAAGATCTCAATTAATTCTTGCATTTTATCTGGGGAGTTGAAAAATAAAGGGGTGGGCGAACCATGGGCTCAGTAAAGTAGTTGTATGCTGCTTGATATAATGAAATCTATATGCCGTAAAACATTTATTTTCCTAACAGTGTACTAAGCACAGTAAGGAAGGATAATATAGTCGGCTGGGAAATCCAGATGGAGCATGGAAGGTATTTCGAAATACCTGTCTTGTCCTAAAAACCCAGAGCGACTATAGGGAGTAATAAATCTTTCCCCTTAAAACAATTTAATTCTCATTTCTCATAAGTATAAAAATGGTATAAACCATTTTATTTTATCTCTTCAGTAACAGTTTTCCAAAACACATGATAGTACAGTGATAACAGTAATCGGTCACTTTCAGTACAGTAGTTTGTAAATATCCAAAATCGTTGGATAACAGTTCAGTAATTATTTCTATATTAGAAATAATTTTCATAATATACTTTTTTCAATAAACAGTGATTCTCAGTACAGTTTAGTAAACAGCAATCAGTGCGATACAGTTCAGTAAACAGTATTATTTAGTATAGTACAGTTCAGTAAACAGTATTCAGTAACATCCATTTCAGTAAACAGTATAAGCATATATTTAGTGATGGAATATGAATTTTTGGATTTAAATTAACTAGTTAGAAAAATTATAGAAGTTTAAGTGCAATTTTGTCCAAAATCTTTATAACCAAGGACAAAATGGTAATTTTACCACTTAAAGAAGCTTCTAAATTTTACTACAAGCTGCAGTCGGCCACTCACCTCTCTTCTTCAACCTCCCTCATGCCAATCTCCATTAACAAAGCTTGAGGAAAATAAAAATTCAACAAAATCACCACTTAAATCATCTTATCTCACCAAAATCCCTTCTACAAAATTGTTCTACACATTATCCTCTACAAACCCATACCCATAGCTTATTGTAAAGTTGACAACATCAAGAGGAAAGAAGCAAAGATTTCGGCCAACGTATAGTCTCGTTATGCTTATGGTTTCTTTGAGTTTTAAGGTTGCTACATGATGTATTTGAGCTTCCTAAACATGAATTTAACCTTAGTTTGGTTTAAATCTCACTACTTAAGGTCCCTAGGGTTTTAGTCATGATGAAGAACAAGGGGGATTTTGTGTTTTGATGCTTAAAAATGGTGCCAAATTAAGAAGCATGATAAAGTATGAATGTAGGATTAAATTGTTGAAATTGCATAAATTTGACTATAGGGTGATTTCGGCCATGGCTATGGGAGAGTGTTTTTGTGCTTCATTTGATGAATTTAGGGTGCCATGAGACTGTAAAAATTGAGAGGAGACTGTTGGTGAAGTCGAAATTAAAATCGGAGTTGTGTAGATGAAGTTGTGTTTTATTATTGGTGTAATTTAGACTGGGTTAATATTTTCTACTAACAATGTAGTAGAATTTGATGAAGGAAAATTTATTAAAAATTGAATTATGGTGAATAATGGGGATTGGTATAATATTTTGTAGCCCAGGAGTGTTAATTTTCAAGTGGTGTTATTGACAAGCCAGTAAGAAAAAGATAGGTAAAGAATGAGTGTGTGAGCTATAGGGATACTATGAATGCATGTTTATCTTGAATTAATTTTATGAAGTGATTTGGAAATTAATTGCTTTGGAATTGGTGAAATTGTGGATACTAGCTGATTTATAAATTGTGTTTTCAGTGCTGGAGGACTAGGTTAGAAAAAGCTGTTATTCTGCCGAAAATTATAGAAAATCTAAGAAATTAATTCTAATATTTTTAAATGATAGAAATAAATAGATTCCCAAGCGATTTATTGAAATTGTATTATTTTATTATTTACTAAAAAACAATTTTTAAATATTCATATTAATGAATTTTAATTACATGAAGGTACTAGCATATGTTTATTACTGTTCTACAAATAGATAGAACATTTTCAGAAAAGAATACTTAAGGGTGAATATTTTATGAATTTTATTCTTAAACTGAATATATATTTTCAACATATTTTTTGTGGACTGATTGAAGATATTATCAGTGAAATTGATTTCATAAATGATGTTTCTACTATATATCTATTGCTTTGAGACTGTTCAGCCCCGTATGATGCTCACCTGTTATGTGTACTGTTACTGTTACTGTGCTGATAGACCTGCCAAGTCTTCAGCCTCCATAAGTGTCACCTAGCTAGTGCACATTGTGGATCCTATAGACTATGGTCATATGTCTCACGTGTTTATTGATTTTCCCTTTTTGGGATATTATTATAGCATGATATACCTTGAGTGTTGCCTGGTCTCCACTATACAGTTACCGTTTATTATATTGTTTTACTGAATTGTTTGCTGGTATTGATTTGTTTACTGATATTGAACTGTTTACGTACTGTTTACTGAACTATTTACTGTACTGTATTTACCAATATCGAACTGAATATTATCACTGAAAGGAAACATTTATTTATTTATTAAATTGTTTTGCTATATGATTTCAATAGCATTTCATATTGATTTGATATCAAATGCAACTGATTACTCCCTATAGTCACTTCTAGGAGTCGGGACACGACAGGTATTCTAAAATATCTCCCATACTCCATCCGGTTTCCTAGTCGACTAGTATCCTTCCCGATTTGTACCTCAGTACACTATTCGGGATTAAATGTTTTAGCATATAGATTTCATAGTATCAGTTTTTACATACAATTCTCTTATTAAGCACGTTAGCTCACTCCTTATTTTTCCACTCCACGTATTAGTTGCAGTGGTCGTTTATATACCGTTCCACGAATTTTGGTTGCGTTATTGTTTCCCCAAGGTAGCTATGAGTGGATCTTGGAGGTATATTTTACTTCTTTTATATGTTCAAACTTATTATGTACAATACTACATTTGTATATTTATCTATAGGGGATGTAGAATGTGTAAAAGATACTTAAAATATTATTTTGTTGTAAATATTTATATCCGCTATAAATTTGAATTTTATTTGTAAAGTGATTACTGTATAAAAAGGAAGGTGATAAAGGCATCTATTGTGTATGTGAAAATGGATAAATAATGTGTATAACGGATCGTGACAGTTTAAAACCTAACTTCCTACATAAAAAGGGCTAGTTAAATAGAATATGTTATATAATATTTAATTATATATATATATATATTATATTTTATATTTAAAAAATGTCAAATTAATTTAGTTGATTTAATTCTTGATTTTAGACATAGACGTAACCAAATAAACCAACCTATAAAAATTAACTTAAATCCGAAAGTGACTTAATCGAATCGAATTAATTGAATTTTAATTGGTTAAATCAATTTGAAACAATTTCTTATACATATGTAATCTTTTTATTTGAAATAAGTATGTTATATAATATTTAATTATATATATATATTATATTTTATATTTAAAAAATGTCAAATTAATTTAGTTGATTTAATTCTTGATTTTAGACATAGACGTAACCAAATAAACCAACCTATAAAAATTAACTTAAATCCGAAAGTGACTTAATCGAATCGAATTAATTGAATTTTAATTGGTTAAATCAATTTGAAACAATTTCTTATACATATGTAATCTTTTTATTTGAAATAAGAGTTTATTTGAATACAAATCAATGTACAAAGGCTTATTTGGATATAATAATAGTAAGAATGCTAATTTAAATAAAGTAACAAAGTTCAAGGATTTTTATAATATTTTAGCCAATTTGATATTATAACATTGTCTATATGCAATTAATTCAGTTTAGAAATAAAGAATTGTTGTTTAATGATTTTGTGTCTGGTCAGTTTGTAAAAATTAGATACCAACGAGTTAAAGTGATGCAAACTAAGATGTTAATAGATCTTGACTTTTATTATTTGCTGAAATTCTTGTGCAGAAGAAATTTTGAATGACTTCAAGAACATTTTGAAGTTCATCAATAAAAATATTTCATTGATAATTATCGACCTTTTTTTTGGTAAATTAATTTTTAAATAAATATTTATAAAATTTAATATAAATTTCATCAGTGATTTCGTCGATAAATCCATCGGTAATTTCGTTGGTAATTCATGAATTTCATCAGCAATCGGTGGTTGTTCTGTTGATGAAAGTGTTGCTAAAAATTAAAATTTTAAATTCTATCGGTAATCATTGATTTTATCAGTAATTTGTCATTATTTTGTTAGTAATTCTCGCTTTAATTTTATTCATTTTTCACCATGTTGATATAATACTTTTTTGATGGTAAACTTCATCTACAAACCGCCAGTGGTCCATCAAAGAAAAATATTTATTTCTTTTACTTTCTATTTGTGTTCTGTTGGTATTCTATTGATTACCAACAAAAGTTTTCATTGGTAAAATTACATCGGTAGTAAACGTGATTTTGGGAGTGCATCCCTATATAGAGTAAGGGTCTATTTGACCTTGAGAGCTTTTATAAAAAAGTGTTGTTGAAGTAAATTTATTTTGAAAGTACTGTTATGAGAAGTTAAATTAGAGTCTGACAAACTTAGTATAAAAATGCTATAGAATGTTGGAATATATTTAGAAGAACTGTGAAGACCATGAATTTTTGAAATAAATAGTAAATATCCGGAAAATTTTAATTTAGATAAATTGAACTCCAAATTAAATAAGAAATGAAAATAGAGAAAATATAATTGGACATTAGAAATCCAAATTATAAGAAACAAAAAGTGTGTATTTATATATTTACATAAAAGATTTTATGAATAGATTTTTATATGTTATATATAAGTACATACGTATAAATAAAAGAAATATGGTATATATTATATTTTGATATACATATATACTATTTTATATTAAATAAATATACATGTATAATATTATACATTTGCGTATATAAATAAATATATATAAAATATATATTATTTTAAATTTAAAGTGTGTAGATTTATATATATTATTAATACAAAATTTATATATATCTATATATATAATATGGTATATTTATATATATAAATATAAAAGATAAATATATATATAAAAAAATAAAAATAAAAAAAAAAAGAGGCGGGAATCGGGAATAGCCCGATTCCCTGCCTTGTTTCTCCTCTGTTAACAAACAGAGGAGAAACTTAAAGAAAACTAAGGAAAACAAAAGAGGCCAGTCGACAACTGGCAAGAGAAGAAAAGGGGAGAGAGAGGAGAAGGTCACCGGCGAGCCGAGGAGAGGGAGAGAGGGCTTGCCGGCGACGGAAAATAAGAAGAGAGGAAAGAAAACAAAAAGGGCTAAGCGAAACTGGAAAGGAAAAAGGAAAAGAGAAAAGTGGCGGTGCTGCCGATCTGGCCACCGCCACGCCACTCGCGCCACCAGCGGAGGAAAAGGAAAGAGGAGGAGACCGCCGGTGAGGAAGAAAATGGCAAAGGAAAAGAGAAAAAGGGAAGAAAAGAATCCAAACCCCCATTCCCAGATCCAGCGCCGTCGCAGGCGATGGGAGGAAAAGGAGGGCAGATTCGGCTTCGTGGCAATCGCGGGATGCTGTAGGGTGGTCGAACTGCCGGAATGGGTGGCTGTTGGTGGCTGAACCGGCAAAACAGAGGTGAACCGGCCTAAACCGGTCTGAATCGGTTCAGGCCAGAAAAAAAAAGAGAAATGAAAAAGAAAAAGGAGGAAAAGAAAGGAGAAAGAAATGGAAGGAAAGGAGAAAGAAAAAGAAAAGAAAAAAAAGAGGAAAAGGAAGAAGAAAGAGAAGAAGAGGAGCTTGGGAAGTACCTTACCCGAAATTTAATGTTGAAATTTAATGTTGAATACGGGAAAGGAATTGAAAGATTTTATTATGTTCCATTTAAATTTATGGAATTATTGGATGATTTTTCTAAATGAATATATATGAATTGTTTAGATTTTGGCAGCATGGCAATGAGGCTAGTGGGGGAGTTTGGCTAGGCTCGGAAACACGCTAAGCTTTGGCGAATAGGTAAGATACTTTTATAAAGCATTAGTAGATTTATATTGTATGATTTGGAATTATGATTTTTTTTATATGATGCATTGATGAATTGGTATTAAAAGGCTAAGAGGACCCACAACTGATGGTGGGGGTCTTAGTAAAAGATAAATAAATGTGAGAATCAACAGTTGGATTATAAATTGTGTTTTTCTTGCAGGAGGTTTAGTGAAAATTAAGCCGTTATGCTGCCGAAATTCTTATGAAAACGTTGAGGAAAAAGATTAAGTTTCTCATGTAAATGGAATCTTGGAAATAATTATTGAAAAATAAACATTGAAAGGACTTTATGGTATTACCGGAGAAGTTGATATTGAAATCGATGAGAAGATAGATCGTTGAGCACGATAATATGATGAATTATATGGTTTAAACCTTATTGAATCGATAAATCAAGTCATCTTAATATCACAAATGGTATCAAGTTGAGATTAAGCTGGAACTATTTTTTAGATGGATCATGGATAAAAGTGACGATGATTATATGATACAACTTAAAAGAGAAAAAAAATCAAAGTTATAATTTATAGGGTCGAATGACTGAATTACGAAATTATCAATCGAGTGATGATTATAGAATTGATAGATTCAAATAAATGGACATCAAACATGTGATTATACAAATTTGATTATAACCTTGGAATAGGTCTCGAAAAATATTCTTTCACATTCATATGACTTGTAGAATGTAATACCATGCTAGAATTATCTATAAAACATCATCAATTCAATTCTTGGTTGGGAATTTACCCTCTTAAAAGAATTTGCCAATTTCCACTATCAGCAGTTTTTCAATCATTTAAGTCACCTTACGACTATCTATGTTATTGCAAAAATCTCAGTTCATATCTATTTAATATCGATATGTACAAGTACATTTTTATGTAGACGTGTGCTCTATCAATGTCCATAAGACATCACAATCTACTTTCGTATTATCATCATCTCAATCATACCACTAAGACGGGCCATTCATCATGTATTCCAAATTTCTCCAGGTCACTCAGATGTGAAAGAATATTTTTCGAAACCTATTCCAAAGTTATAATCAAATCTGTATAATCACATGTTTGACGTCCATTTATTTGAATCTATCAATTCTATAATCATCACTCGATTGATAATTTCGTAATTCAGTCATTCGACCCTCTAAATACAACTTCAATTTTTTTCTCTTTTAAGTTGTATCATATAATCATCGTCACTTTTATCCGTGATTCATCTAATAAATAGTTCCACCTTAATCTCAACTTGATACCATTTGTGATATTAAGATGACTTGATTTATCGATTCTATAAGGTTTAAACCATATAATTCATCACGTTATCATGCTCAACGATCTATCTTCTCATCGATTTCAATATCAACTTTTCCGGTAATACCATAAAGTCCTTTCAATGTTTATTTTTCAATAATTATTTACAAGATTCCATTTACGTGAGAAACTTAATCTTTTAATACCATCAGTTGTGGGTCCTCTTAGCCTTTTAATACCAATTCACCAATGCATCATATAAAAAAAAATCATAATTCCAAATCATACAATATAAAGCTACTAATGCTTTATAAAAGTATCTTACCTATTCGCCAAAACTTAGCGTGTTTCCGAGCCTAGCCGAACTCCCCCACTAGCCTCATTGCCATGCTGCCAAAATCTAAACAATTCACATATATTCATTTAGAAAAATCATCCAACAATTCCATAAATTTAAATGAAACATAATAAAATCTTTCAATTCCTTGCCCGTATTCAACATTAAATTTTGGGTAAGGTACTTCCCAAATTCCTCTTCTTTCCTTCTTCTTCTTCTCTTTCTTCTTCCTTTTCCTCTTTTTTTTTTCTTTTCCTTTTCTCTTTTTTGTCTTTTCTTCTTTTCTTTTCTTTTTCTTTCTCCTTTCCTTCCATTTCTTTCTCCTTTCTTTTCCTCCTTTTTCTTTTCTTTTTCTTTTTCGTTTCTCTTTTTTTTTTCTGGCCTGAACCGGTTCAGGTCGGTTCACCTCTGTTTGGCCGGTTCAGCCATCGGTGGCCACCCATTCCGGCGGTTCGGCCACCTTACAGCATCCCGCGGTTGCCACAAAGCCGGATCTGCCCTCTTTTTCCCTCCATCGTCGGCAACAGCGCCCGATCTGGGAATGGGGGTTCGGCTTCTTTTCTTCCCTTTTTCTCCTTTCCTTTGCCATTTTCTTCCTCATCGGCGGTTGCCTCCTCTTTCCTTTTCCTCCGCTGGCGGTGCAGGTGGCGTGGCGGTGGTCAGATCGGCGGCACCGCCACTTTTCTCTTTTCCTTTTTCCTTTCCAGTTTCGCTTCGCCCTTTCTGTTTTCTTTCCTTTCTTCTTCTTTTCCATCACCGGCAAGCCCTCTCTCCCTCTCCTCGGATCGCCGGTGACCTTCTCCTCTCTCTCCCCTTTTCTTCTCTCACCGGTTGTCGACCGGCCTCTTTTGTTTTCCTTAGTTTTCTTTAAGTTTCTCCTCTATTTGTTAACAAAGGAGAAATAAGGCAGGGAATCGGGCTATTCCCAATTCCCACCTCTTTTTTTTTTAATTTTTAATTTTATTTTATATATATATTTATCTTTTATGTTTATATATATAAATATATATATATATATAAATATACCATATTATATATAGATATATATAAAATTTGTATTAATAATATATATAAATCTAAACACTTTAAATTTAAAATAATATATATTTTATATATATTTATTTATATACGCAAATGTATAATATTATACATGTATATTTATTTAATATAAAATAGTATATATGTATATCAAAGTATAATATATACTATATTTCTTTTATTTATACGTATGTACTTATATATAACATATAAAAATCTATTTATAAAATCTTTTATGTAAATATATAAATACACACTTTTTGTTTCTTATAATTTGGATTTCTAATGTCCAATTATATTTTCTCTATTTTTATTTCTTATTTAATTTGGATTTTAATTTATCCAAATTAAAAATTTTCGGATATTTACTATTTATTTTGAAAATTCATGGTCTTCACATTCTCCCCATCTTAAGAAATTCGGTCCCTCGAATTTAACTTAAATTAAAAGGTGGTACCATCTTGTACTCTTATCTTTCTTGTCCTTTCAATCATCCTTTAAATGATACTGTCAGCATACCTTCAACATTAGAATCATCTTTTATACCACTACATATCGCCTTTCACCATATATTTATACTCACATTCCTTATCAATTTGGAAGTTAACAATTTTATCTCTTTTCATATAATATCTAATTCATACTGTTCATCCTCCATCTTTCTCCATTAGTGCCAAGTCGATATAGTTTGATAACTATCATTTAAACAGTGCAATTAGTAGTATGTAATTGTCCCAGTAGCTTTTGAATTCGGTGCATCCGCTCTCAATATATCTTTAAGCGTTCTCATATTACGCTCGAATTTTCTTATCAATATGGAGCAGTGCTGTCTTTAAATTTGGAATCTCAAAGCCTTTGACTATTTTCCATAAACATATGGCAATTCAAGATTCCATCACATAAACATAATGCTCACTAGGACTTCACATACATTCTCTCCATTTCATATTTATATTTCGACTAAGGCACTAGAGAAATCTAGGAGTCTGATAATGGAAAAGTGATTCAATTTAATCAACCAGTCTATAATCACTTCCATAACATCATATTTCTTTTGTTCAATTGAAAGAGATAAGAATCTTTCTCTTTCATTGAGCTCTCAAGTTTCCATGTAATCTCTTTAGATGAAGATGCTACTAAAGAACCTTCACTAGGGGAGGGGACTTGACCTCAAAGCTTTCTCCTTTCTGTCCACAATCCAATTCGGCCCCTCAACAACTCTAATGTGTGTTATCATTCCACTCCTTGCAATAAGCATCCTCTTATAATTCAAAATCATAAATTCAATTTCCAATAGTCCTCATGATTAAGATGGAATTGTGCTTTAATCAAGCCATATACTTTTGCTTGATTAGTTTCATAGCCATAATACCACAAGTTTGGGTGACTTTATAAAACAAAACCCTTAGATTGAGCTCATTCTATAGTTCAAGTTCCATATCATCACATGACTTATCTTAAGCTGACTATGTTAGGTCATTCCATTAGGGATTCTTTTACCTTTTTTAATCCTTCTCAATTTACATATCGATCATTTCCTATACGATCATTCTTTTATCTTCAAAATATAAAATGCTTCAATCAATCATTCTCGATCATTCAATATCTTATCCCTTTAAGGCGATACATAATTCTTCTATACTGTATCGATACCATTCATTAACGGTTCCTAGTCTGTTTCAATAGGCCATTGATTTGGCACCTTTTATGTCAAAGCCCAGCCTGTTTCAATAGGTCAGCGACTGGTATCACCTATACCAATAGCTGACTAATCTTGGTATAGATCGAAAATCAACAAGTTTACATGTAGACACTACACAGTACATGGGATGTAACACTATCACAGTCTCAACTACACTTACACGTATTAGACAAATCGTGCTTTGATACCATTAAATCTGTCACGACCCAAAGGCCACGACATTCACTTGATACTTATAAATAGATTTTTTTATGTAAATATATAAATACACACTTTTTGTTTCTTATAATTTGGATTTCTAATGTCCAATTATATTTTCTCTATTTTCATTTCTTATTTAATTTAGATTTCAATTTATCCAAATTAAATTTTTCCGGATATTTACTATTTATTTCGAAAATTCATGGTCTTCGCAAGAACTCTTTATATTTTGAATAAATAAAAAAAATAAAATAATAAATTTTACTAAATTAAATTGCAATTTTGTAGGTGAAACAAATAAATATAATAAAAAAATATTTTTGCTAATTAAAATTAAAAAATAAAATTAATATAAAAATTGAGTAAATTAAATAAATTAATATGAAATAATCTAATTTTCTTTCTAGCTTTGTGAATTATTAAATAGTAAAGTGACAGTATAAAAATTCATCGAATACATGTTACTAAAATTCACACATCTTGAAAAGGTTTTAATTTATAACTTCGTCAAAAAGTTCATATATTCTTTTCACAAAAACTAAAAATTTCAAAATTTTGATAGCCAAATACCTAGATTTTGCATCTAGTATAGATAAGTTCTACTAGTTGAACCAAACACGCACCAAGTCTTCTACTGTTAACAAATTAAAGTACAATAAAACCTCCCTCAGTTGTTACCAAACCAAACCGAAAGACTTTTTCTACATACTCTCCCAATAACCTCGCAAAAACAATTACCGAAATCCACTATAAGCTTATCTCCATCTGGATTCATGCAAAGTTACAAGGTGTTTCTCTCTAAAATTTTAAAAAGCACTATGCTGTTTATCCCAAGGGGATAAATTGTAAGATTTTGATTTTCAATAAATTAAATTTTACATTAGTATTATTTAATTTAGTTTTATGTATGTAATTTTATTAAGATGATATTAGTATGAATTATTATCTCATACACTGATAAAAAAAATTTAAAAACTCCACAAATAAGGTTACAAGACTGTCACATATTTTTAAAAAGTAATAAATATTAATTAAAAAATTAAAATAGAACATATGAGAGTCTTGTAACTCAGTTTGTGGAGTTTTTAAATTCTACTGTCGGTGGATAGGAGGATAATAATCCTATTAGTATATGCCATATAATGAATCTAGCTAGTTGTACATTTTTAAATAAGTGAAAAAAAAAAAATTGACAGTGGAACATATTGCGTGCAAGTTTTTCCTTCAATATTAAATGAATAAGCTGTAGCGAACTCGAGAATAGAGATTAATACTAGAAAAAGATAAAAAAAGGACCTACAAATAGAACGAACAGAACAAGGGAAAGCTTATCCTCGATGCTTATAAAAGGCTATGTAGACTTGAAATAACTCAGGTTTGAAATCACTTATACAAGTTCCAAAAAATAGAACTCTTAGGAGATGGTTCTTCGCTTCATTTTTTCAGTAGTCCTTGTGTTCTGCCTTTTGTTTTTAACGGTATTTTTTAGTTTTTGCATAGCATATTACTAACACAACAAAAATTTTTATTTGCTTGAGTTAATTTATTTTATTTTAACTAACTCTATGAACATTGCTGGAATTTCCTATGTCCACAGTGTGACCATGGCACAGCCGTGAAGGATTTGAAAGAAAAGCACTCCACTACTTTTCACAAAAATTGTTGTGATGAAGCTGAGGAAGAGACTTCTCCATCATCTTACGTTACACGTCTTGAAAGCAAATATAAGCCCGGTTATATGGTGGATGAAGATGAGGGAAAGGGTTTTTTTCAGTCGTCTTACATCGCGCAGCTTGAAAGAAAATATCAACCTGGTTATGGAGTGGTTGAAGATGACCAAAGGAGTTCTTCTCCCTCATCTTACATTGCACGCCTTGAAAGCAAATATAAACCGAGCTATGCGGTGGATGAAACTGATGAAAAGAGTTCGTCTTACATCGCAAGCCTCGAGAGCAAATACAAACCTGGCTATGCTGCAGATGGAACTGATGAAAAGATTGCCCGCCTCGAGAGCAAATATAAACCTAGCTATGCTGTGGATGTAACTGATGAAAAGATCGCAAGCCTGGAGAGCAAATATAAACCTAGCTATGTTGCGGATGGAACTGATGAAAAGAGTCCGTCTTACATCGCAAGCCTCGAGAGCAAATACGAACCCGGCTATGCTGCAGATGGAACTGATGAAAAGATTGCCCGCCTGGAGAGCAAATATAAACCTAGCTATGCTGTGGATGAAACTGATGAAAAGAGTTCGTCTTACATCGCAAGCCTCGAGAGCAAATACAAACCCGGCTATGCTGCAGATGGAACTGATGAAAAGATTGCCCGCCTCGAGAGCAAATATAAACCTAGCTATGCTGTGGATGAAATGTTGAACAAAAAAGTAAAATATGGGAATACAGCTTTTGTCCACTTGGGGTACTATGAAGATGAAAACTTGAACTTCTTCTTGGACTTCAACTTCTGGAACTGAACTTCTTTGATCACGAACAGTCACGAACTAAATGCAGAGAAAGACTTCAAGGCGTGCTGCTATAATGCCACTTTCCTTAAGACTTATTTCACCCCCACCAGTTATGGTATGCAACAGGGATTATAGAAATAGCCTCAGGATACAATGAAGTCAACTTGTTTAATATTACCTTGCACTTGTAATATTAAACCACTAAACACTTTAGACAAATACAAAAGTATATGTCTTAGCCAAAGTTTTCTGCAGCAAACAATGTCTAAGAGACTTGTTTCTATTTTGAGATTGGGAGAGGAAAAGAATTCAGAATATTTTCGTTATATTTTTCTCTGTCTTCTATATATCTTCTTGAATGAACATTGTCATCTCTTTTATAGAGATAATTTCAAGATATGTGTTCTTTGGTTTGAATGACACAACCTTTCAATTGTGTTGTTTCATTTAAACAAACACATCATTCAGATTGTTCACAACCTCTCAAATTCAATGGTTATGTCCTTAAACCATTCTGTAGTGAAAGATTACCCTTTGAATGAGGTTGTACTTATTCAAAGAAAACTAGTCGTTACAATTCATTTTGCACTAGAGCAGTTGACTGCCATAAGAGGCAGTTGACTGCCCTTAGATTTCCAGGCAAGGAAGTCGGATGCCCGAAAATAGCATCCAATGCCCTAGTGTATTTTTGAAACAGTATGCAACTTCCAAGAGGGCAGTCGACTGCCTTCATATGGCAGTCGACTGCCTTAAAGTATCTTAAAATCCGAGTATTCACATTGTATAGGCAGTTGACTGCCTATTTGGGCAGTGACTGCCATCCCGGGCATCCGACTGCCCAAGTGCATTTTTCGGACAGAATACTTTACTGCGCAAGGGCAGTTGACTGCCCAGTAAAATTAGTAAAAATCATTTTAACATGATTTTACTTCACCCGGAGTCATACCAAACACTAGTTTTACTTGTACATTGATTAAACAACATTTTAATCAATCTTTTCACTTTATATTTTGAAATTTTCTAACAATCCCCACCAATTTCAAAATAGAACAAGTCTAATACTTGAGGAATCCTCATGCATAAAATGATGGTGAACTAGGTCTTGAACCATCACCTTAGAGAAAAAGTACTTTCAGTTAATCAGAACGGTATGGTGGACTAAGTCTTGAACCAACGGTTCTATGATGATTAACTAATGACTAAATCTCACATGAGACTTCAAAAATTTGTCCAAAGTCATTTAGTAGAACTTCGACACTTATACTGGCCATGTGTCTTGTATCATTTCATGAGTGCTTAAGAGCTAAACCCTAAGCTCCTAGAAGCGGCACCACTTCCACTTATATAAGTGAACTCATCAGAAATGCAATCATATAAGCATTCCAACACTTATACTTACGTGTTATGGGTTCATTAAGAGTAACAACTCAACCTTCTTATTTCATATGATTTCAAGTATTCATAACCTTTGGGATGTTTAACAGCACAATACTTGCAGCCACATTCAGATAATGTACTTGATCTCATTGAACTCAAGACTTAATGTCTAATTAAGCGTTGAGTTGAGTTTCCATTATGTGTGACTAATTCAAATGGGTTTTAGTCCCATCCCCTTGGAAGTTCTAGACACTATCTCTCCTGTGAGACCTTTTGTCAATGGATCCGCCAAGTTTTCACTTGACTTGACAAAGTTAATTGTGATCACCCCATCTTTAATCAATTGTCTAACATAGCTATGCCTTAGACCAATATGTCTAGATTTCCCATTATATACTTGGCTATAAGCCTTTGATAGTGTAGCTTTACTATCATAATGTATTGATATAGGTGACATTGGTTTAGGCCATAAAGGAATTTCATGGAGTAAGTTTCTCAACCACTTAATCTCCTTACTTGTCGAAGCTAATGCCACAAATTCTGAAGCCATAGTAAAATCAGAAATACAATTTTGTTTCATGTTATTTTAGTTAGCATGCAAGTTATACATTTTTCATCACTTCTAACTACATATGGAACCAGATTAGATTTAGACATCATGATTACTTTATCATAATTTATATGTCCTAATCTACTATGCCATAAATAAAAAGAATCCACAATATAATCTGAATTATTCTTCTTATTATTGATATTGAAATGAGATACATTAAGTTTAAACATGCCTTCATTGGCATATCCTTTTCCCACAAAAGTTCCACTCTTGGATAGTATACACTTATCCCCCTCAAAGACAACTTTAAACCCAAACTTATTGAGTAAACTAACAGACACTAGATTCTTCCTAACTTCTGGAACATAGAAAACATTGGTTAAAGTCAATGTTTTTCCAGAAGTGAAGTTTAAATCTATGGTCCCCTTGCCTTTGATTTCAGTTGAAGAAGAATTTCCCCATGTAGAGCACATTGCCATCTACTTCCTCTTTGAAAGTTTTGAACATAGCCTTGTTTGTGCACACATTTTTTTAGCACCAAATCTATCCACCATGCTTCTTTGTCTTCAATGACATTGACTTCAGAAATCACAGCAACAAAGTTTCCTTGTTGCATTGGATGCTTCTTTCTTCTTTTTGAAGACATAGCAATCCTTTTTGAAGTGCCCTGGTTTTCCACAGTGGAAACGTGCACCTTTGTTCTTAAATTTCTTGCCTTTGGTGAAAGCTCTCTCTTCTTCTTTGTGAAATTTTCGTTGGAAACAGTATCTTCTACCACATGGACTTGGAGATGTTAGTCTCCTTCTCCTTTTCTTTGTCATTCTCCTTGCGATATTGCTCTTCAATTCCGAAGATAGTTTGCAAGGTAATCCAAGAGTGATTTCTTCCTTTTTGTGTGGTTCTCTTGATATCCTTCCATGATGCTGGAAGTTTGTCAATTATAGAGGACACTATAATTGACTCATCCATGTTCATTGAATACTGCTTAAACTTGTTAAGACTTCAATCTCAGCAAACTGTTTCATAATAGGTCTGGAATCATTCATTCTAAAAATGTTCCAACTTGTTACCAAACTTTTTGCTAGTTGCGTCTTCCTTCATGTATCTTGCATCCAGCTTTTCCCATAACTCTTTTGATGTATTGATTGTGATGTAAGTATCAAATAAAGAATCAGACATACCATTTAGGATGCATCCTCTACAAGTGTAGTCATCGTTGTCCCACTTTTGTCTTTGATGCACTTCCTCATTTGTCATCTTCTTTTCTTCGGTCTTGGTGTTGTAAGTACATAGAGCACATTGAGGATGTAAGTAAAATCTTCATCTTCTGTTGCCACCTTAGGAAATTCCCTCCATCGAACCTCTCCAACTTTTGAAAGTTAAATGTCAATTCTTTCAACGTTTCCATCTTCATGGTTTCTGAAGAATAAGTCTTAAGATTGTTGAACAAAAAAGTAAAATATGGGAATACAGCTTTTGTCCACTTGGGGTACTATGAAGATGAAAACTTGAACTTCTTCTTGGACTTCAACTTCTGGAACTGAACTTCTTTGATCACGAACAGTCACGAACTAAATGCAGAGAAAGACTTCAAGGCGTGCTGCTATAATGCCACTTTCCTTAAGACTTATTCACCCCACCAGTTATGGTATGCAACAGGGATTAAAAATAGCCTCAGGATACAATGAAGTCAACTTGTTTAATATTACCTTGCACTTGTAATATTAAACCACTAAACACTTTAGACAAATACAAAAGTATTATGTCTTAGCCAAAGTTTTCTGCAGCAAACAATTCTAAGAGACTTGTTTTCTATTTGAGATTGGGAGAGGAAAAAGAATTCAGAATATTTGTTATATTTTTTTTCTGTCTTCTATATATCTTCTTGAATGAACATTGTCATCTCTTTTATAGAGATAATTTCAAGATATGTGTTCTTTGGTTTGAATGACACAACCTTTCAATTGTGTTGTTTCATTTAAACAAACACATCATTCAGATTGTTCACAACCTCTCAAATTCAATGGTTATGTCCTTAAACCATTCTGTAGTGAAAGATTACCCTTTGAATGAGGTTGTACTTATTCAAAGAAAACTAGTCGTTACAATTCATTTTGCACTAGCAGTTGACTGCCATAAGAGGCAGTTGACTGCCCTTAGATTTCCAGGCAAGGAAGTCGATGCCCGAAAATAGCATCCGAATGCCCTAGTGTATTTTTGAAACAGTATGCAACTTCCAAGAGGGCAGTCGACTGCCTTCATATGGCAGTCGACTGCCTTAAAGTATCTTAAAATCCGAGTAATTCACATTGTATAGGCAGTTGACTGCCCTATTTGGGCAGTTGACTGCCATCCCGGGGCATCCGACGCCCAAGTGCATTTTTTCGGACAGAATACTTACTGCGCAAGGGCAGTTGACTGCCCTATATGGGCAGTTGACTGCCCGGTAAAATTAGTAAAAATCATTTTAACATGATTTTACTTCACCCGGAGTCATACCAAACACTAGTTTTACTTGTACATTGATTAAACAACATTTTAATCAATCTTTTCACTTTATATTTTGAAATTTTCTAACATGAAACTGATGAAAAGAGTTCGTCTTACATCGCAAGCCTCGAGAGCAAATACAAACCCGGCTATGCTGCAGATGGAACTGATGAAAAGATTGCGCTCCTCGAGAGCAAATATAAACCCAGCTATGATGTAACTGATGAAATGATCGCAAGCCTGGAGAGCAAATATAAACC
The DNA here is from genome assembly GCA_031772115.1 of Heritiera littoralis. NCBI lineage: Eukaryota > Viridiplantae > Streptophyta > Magnoliopsida > Malvales > Malvaceae > Heritiera > Heritiera littoralis. Next base: position 6,353,718 of record JAPDPK010000009.1, read on the forward strand.
TAGCTATGTTGCGGATGGAACTGATGAAAAGAGTCCGTCTAACATCGCAAGCCTCAAGAGCAAAGATAAACCTGGTTATGCCGCGGATGAAGATGAGGAAAAGAATTCATCTCCATCTTCTGACATTGTTCGCCTTGAAAGCAAATATAAGCCAGATTATGGAGTGATTGAAGCTGAGAAAAAGAGGTCGTCTTCCGTTGCACCTGTTAAAAGTAGGTATAAATTAACCCGGTTATTTAGTCGATAAAGCTGAGGAAAAGAATTCATCTGCTTCTTCTTACACTGCAGGCCTTGAAAGCAAATATCAGCCAGATTATGGAGTGATTGAAGCTAAGAAAAAGAGCTGCTCTCCATCGTCTTACATTGCACGTGTTGAAAGTCAGTATAAAACCGGTTATGTAGTCGATGAAGCAGAGGAAAAGAAATCTCCGCAACCATCTTCCAAATCGATGGAGCATCATAACATGGAAAATCACAGCCAAGATGACATTGGAAGCGAAGATGTAGGCGTGTTCACTGTAGATGATGTACTTTCTTTCCACGTAGGGAGGAAATTGAGTACCTTTTTTTCCATCAGGAACCACTCTCTTTATCCTGGTTTCTTGCCTAGAGAAGTAGCTGATTCCATCCCTTTTTCATCATCAGAAATCCTCAAAATTCTCCAATTCTTTTCAGTTTCTCCAGACTCACCAAAAGGAAAAGCCGTTAAAGATACAATTAGAAGATGTGAAATTGCACCAGTCAAAGGGGAGACCAAAATCTGTGCTACCTCTTCAGAATCCATGCTTGAATTTTTGAGAAATGCTTTTGGACCCGAGGCTGATTTCAGGTTAATAAGTACAACCCACCCGACGATGACAACCCCAACATTGCAGAGTTACACGGTTTTGGGACCTCCTCGAGAGATTGAATCACCAAAGAAAGTGGCATGTCATCCCATGCCGTACCTTTATGCAGTTTATATGTGCCACTTTGATGGCACTGAAACCAAGGTTTTCAGAGTCCCTCTGCTTGGTGATAATGGAGATAAAGTGGATGCTCTCATTGTTTGTCATATGGATACTTCAGCTTGGAGCCCTCAACATGTTGCATTTAGCTTGCTTGGTACTAAGCCTGGAATCCCCGTTTGCCATGCTTTTTCTGAAGGCCATGGTGTTTGGATTCAGGCCTCACCTATTGCTGCCATGTAAGTGCACCTTGTTTGCTGAGGCTCTCCAGCTATCATGCTTCTGCTATCACAACTCAAATCACCATTGACGCCGTAGTGTAAAATAACTGTTTCCAATGTAATAAATTGAAGTATGTGAGGTTTGAAGTTGTATTAGGTGTTTTTATGTGGTTTATGTTACATGAAACTTTTAATTCTCAAGTTAATTAATTAAAATAAGATTTAGGTATTGAGTATTCGGTTATCTCAAAAAAAATAAAAAAACAAAGTATTCAGTTAAATCGACTCTATGCATAGTTCTCTTGTTAAAAAAGGTGACTTAAGCCCAAAATTGGCAAAACAGATCCCAATAGAATAACTTGTACGGATTGATTTATGAATGAATCTAAACTTCTTCAAATTGACTTACTAAAGTCCAAGATCTTAATAAGATCCAATTTGAAACTATCAAGATATGAACCCAAATTTAAAAAAGCCCAAAACAGATGGAACACAAATCTGTCATAGCCCAGATCTATAATGATCTGATCTGCTCAATCTAAAACTCAAAATAAAAACAAGTTTATAATCAAAAAAATTCAAATTATAATTATAGGAAAATAATAAATTAATGATTTTATTAATAAGTATTATATAATTATATCAACAATATAATATCAGTAAAATTAATTTTGAATCTTCATATCATGGTTTTTAAAATTTCTATGTATTGATTATTACTTAAACCAATTAATTAACAATTAAGACTTGGCCTAATAGTTGTTATCCCTCTTTAAGAGAGATTTGGTTCAAAGCTTGATTTTCCATTCTCCCTTGTACCTTCAATGAAAAAACAATTAATTGATATTCTTTTAATTTCTACTATTTACCATTCTATTCAACATTAATTGTCAACTAGTGTATTTAATTAGATATAATGAGATTATATTGCTATTTAATTTATTTCCAAACAAAAAATAAATATAAGAAATATTTTTGAAAATTTAAAATATTGTTAAGAAATTTTTTTTTTGGTCGAAAACCCCCCGGTATCCACCTTCGGTGACTAATCCGGAGTCGAGATAAGCAGAGCGTGATTAGGCAGTCCCCCTCCCAACACTGGTACTCCATACACAAGTTAGGATTCGAACCCTGGCCTTGCTTAAGGGACAAAAGCCGTTAGCCACTCACGCCAACCAGTTGTTGGTGTTGTTAAGAAATTATTATACAATAACTAAAAAAAGCTAATAAAATAAAAATAAAAATAAAATTTGTTGGACTAAGTGGCTAAGTGCCTAAAGACAAAACGGCTTATTAAGTTAAGAGTAGAAAGTAATTTATATAAATGTTTAGTGGACTAAACATCCAATGATCCAATGTATTACAGATTCTGCTTTTTGTGTAACATGTTGATTTTGGACTTTTACATTTTTAAACGTAACTATATGTTTATTTAACTCACTTAAAAAAAATTCTTATATCATCATTAAATATAGTTATCTTCAAGATCACATATCATAAAAATTTGAAAAGGTATAAATATATAATTGATAACTCTATAAAATAGAGTTATTTATGTGCTTTATTTCATTAATATTTGTTTAATCCTCATTCAAAAATGTTAATTTATCCCTTAAATATATTTAATTTTCTCGATTAGACATTTAATTAATTTTAGAATGCTTATGGATTTGTTTTGGATGAATTTTGATAAGAAATTTGATAAAAAAAACTAAATCGACAATATGAAAATGTTCAACACTAAACGAGAAAACAATTTAAGGTGGTATTTGGCCTCTCATATTTGCACTCCCTCTTATCCACACAGGAGCCACATGTCATCATCCTATGCATTTTTAGAGGCCAAGCACAAATTTTACGTGTCTAGCACATGACAACCACATGCCTTGTCCAACTAAGATACAAGGTGGCACAAGAGGACATATGAAGATTCTATGAGGTGAGAGCTATACAAGAGCTAATTTGGACCAAAAAAACATAGAAAATAATTTAAAGGACGAAGAATTACATAGAGATAAGTGACAAGGCAACTTTACTTTTACTTTGGTGGCTATTTAAAGAGAATGAAGGGGGCTGATGGGGTGTGGCTCCTTTAGCTTAGAATAGGTTTGTTTGTATGCAATTAAGTAGTTTAGAACAACCATCATTGTTGCCTTTCAATTTCCTTTACATTTTCTTGTTATTTTACCTTTCTTTCCTTTAAATTTCCTTGCTAACATAGTTATCAGAATGATACGATATGCGATATATATTATACGATACGATTCACTAAAAACTGATATTTATTGATACATAAATTCGGTTTTATAATGAATTGGTAGTGTATCTATCATATATAAGTGAATCGATACGTATCATACAATATACCGATACATTTCAATAAACTTTCTGATAAAATTGGGTCAGGCTCAATTAAAATCTTATCTAACCCAGTTTACTAAAAATGCAATTTTAGTAGTTTTTTTAACCTAAAAAAAACTTAGAAACATATTCTCTACATAATTTAATCTTGAAATTTTGAAAAAAGAACGTTAAAATTTTAATTTAGTAAGTAAATTAAAAATTAAAAATATATAATTAATATTATTTAAAAAATATATACCATTAATAAGCATTTTAAGAGTTTGCAGATAATCATATTTTTTATTTTTAGCAGAACTCACTTAATCCCACTAATATGTATAATATTTTTTTATTTTTTTAACCTACTAAAAAAATTTAAAAACATATTCTTTACATAATTTAATTTTGAAAAATTAAAAAAATTAAAATTTTAGTTAATAAATTAAAAATAAAAATATTATATAAAAAATATACTATTAATGAGTATGTTAAGAGTTTGCAAACAATCATTTTTTTTTACCATATACTCATTTAATCCTATTAATATGTATAATATATTTTAATTTTTATTTATCTTAAATGTGTATGTATTATTTATAATTAATTCTAAAATTATTTATCGTATCTTACGATACGATACAATATTCGATATTCGATTTTTAAAAATAAAATTTCAATTCACAATATGTATCTAGTAGGGATGTAAACGGGGCGGATGCCCCCGAAATTTGAGGTACTCGAACCCAATTATATTTTAAAATATCTGAACCCGATTAAATACCCGATTATTTTTATTGTTACTACTCGAACCCTACCCATTTAATATAAGAACTACCCGTTTAACTATCCGAACCCGCTAAATACCCGTTTATTAAGTCAAATTTTGACTTTAATTTTAATTTTAAAATTAATTTTAAGAAAAATTCAATTAATACATTTAAATTAACTCATAAAAATAAATTAATGTTAAAAATCATAATTAAAATACTTAATGAATTAATTTAATTAAGTATTACATTAAGAATAAATATTTTATTAATAAAAATTAATATTTAAAAATTATTATTTGTAATCGGGTTCGGGTAGTAGGGTACCTTAAGATCACTACCTGAACCTGTGACGGGTAGTAAAATTACTATCCGAACTCGATTATTAACTACCCTAACCCTACTTAATCAGGTCGGGTAGTACCGGGTACCTGTTTATAGGGTACCCATTTACATCCCTAGTATCTAGATTTAATAACTATGCTTGCAAACTCTTTAAATTTCTTCTACTTTCTTATAATCAACACTTTCATTTTAATTTTACAGAAAAGTTTTCAGTTTTTCTTTAAGTTCTCTTGCCATTTACCTTTAAGCTTTATGAGTAATTAAGAAAGGTTGTGAATACACCTTGGTTGTATAGTCCTTAACTTACATTTCATGGTTGTTTGGTGTTTAATTTTTTCCTGTCTTGTTTACTTTTTGAAGTTGTCTTTCATTCCCATTTCACGTTAAATTCAATTTCTTCAGGATTTATGATTATTGGTTTGATTTTTAAGGTTTACTCTTGCTAGGAATTTCCATATTTTAGTTTACTTTTCATTTCTTCCTCTAAACCGTTACTTTAATCCTCACTGTCCAGATTTTCTGTTTTACATGTTTCCAAGGCTTTGGTTTTTTCATCTATCTTCATTTCATGTTAAGTTCTTTTTATTTAGTTTTACGATTTATAAGTTTACTTTTACATTTAAACCTTTCCAAGTTTTTCATGGCCTTTAGTTTTAGTACTAATTAAGTTAATGATGTAGGATTTAGATTTCACATTAATTCATTACTTTAAGCCTTCTCAACCCATGATTCCTGACACGTTCTACCTGTTGTTTTTTAGTTTCTGTTTTGTCATTTCTAGACCTTAAAAAATCAGTTTTCAAATCATAAAAAAATTCGCTTGAGCACCATTTAAGTTACTGTTTAGTTTTAGCATTTCCTTTGTTTTAATTTCTAAAAACGTACAAAAAAATGTGCTTTCAAAAATTGATGCATAAGTATTTAGTTAACGTTTTTTTTTAATTTATTTTTTTAGTTTTATTTGCATTTATGTCTTTGTTATCATGTAATTCTGTTTTCTTTATTTGGCAATTTGGTTAGGCTTGTTTTCTAATTTAAATGTTAGCTCTTAGGGGTTAAAAAATAGTTTTTCAAGCATGGTTTTGATTAGGGTAGTGTAAGTTGGTTTAGTGTTTCATTTAGCCTTTTATTTTAATGCACTTGTTTTTACAACTTTCAATTTTTTTTTTTTAATTCCAGAAGTTCCTCTTTAGTTGTTAAATTGCATTTCAACTGCATTTATTTTTTCTCTTTTTTCTCTTTGTCTTTTACTAATTTTGTTTTTTTAATATTTTTACCCTTTTACTTTTCGTAATTACATTTTTGCGCTCTTTAATTTTGTAGTTTTTACATTTCAAGCCCTTTTTGTAAGTATTTCTTTTCCCCCACTTTTATTTTATGTTTTTACTTTAATTGCTTTTTATTTTGTTGCATAATAATTACATGTTTTAAATTTCTAAAAAATGTGACTACGGTTGTTTGAATATACCTAGGATAGCTCAGTACATTATTTATCTAAACTAATTTCACCAATCCTTGTGGGATGATATTTAGGACTTATCTACATGTTACTTGTAGGCCGTGTATACTTGCATGTAGATACCATTTAGGACTAACAAGTGTTTGGTACTGTTGTCGGGGATTGGCCATAGCCATAGTTGATATTAGAACAATCATGCCTAGATATACTTCAGACTTGTACATATTTAGCTTATGTAAATATTTCCTTAGGTTAGTTTTTAACTTAGATTTTCTTTAGAATTTAGTTAACTTGCCTTCAATAAGGCGATCCTTGGGGATGAATGCATCAAGCTAGGAGTAACAAGTTAGGAACTGTGATAACCGCAAATTTTCTATTTTTCAAAATTAATATTAAAGAAAATAGACGAGGAAATAAATAAATTAAAGTAAATAAATAAAATTTATTTACGAGATGGGAATATCGTTAAAATTTTCAAAATTAAGGAAGTGAGGAAATTGAGGAATTTAAATTTGGATAAATTGGAAATAAGGAGAAGGATGAAACTAAGGAAAATAATGAAGAGAGAATTTAAATTGGAGAATGGAAATCCAAATTAAATAAGAAATGAAAAGAAAAGTTAAATTGGAAATAAGAAATGAAGGAGAAAATTTAAATTGGATAAATGGAAATCCAAATTAAATAAGAAAAGGAGAAAAGAATATGAAATATATTTATATAATTATATATTATATAAATGTATTTTTATACAAATACATTTGAATTGAAATACTATATAGTATATATTAATATACATTAGTATATATATGTATATATACTATTTAGTACATTTAAATAATACATATGTATGTAAATATGATATTTTATGTATATATATATATATATATATATATATATATATATATAAATATATACATATATAAGAAAAGTAAATATTATTTTTATCAAAATTTATATATATATTGTAATACAATATATATCTATAAATACATATATATATATATATATATATGAAATATATATATATATATATTAATTCAAATTAAAACATTGTATGATAAGTTTTATTAATTATGATGTTAAGTTTCTAAAGTATGATACATGTTTGAACAAGTATGAATTTTAGATATATGTATTAAAGAATTCATACAATGTTTTAAAGTATGAAACGTTTTATTATGGGATTTGTTTTCTGCATATATCGATGCTATGAACTCCGCCTGTGTGAGTTAACGCAGCCGGTCCCAAGCCCGGGTAAAGGAGGAGGGTGGCGGTAGGTTTGGACAACCAGCCTTAAAAACTAGTCCAATCTCATGAAATGAACCAATATCAAAACATCGTTGGGGCGTCCCCTACACAGCGACGCGCTGCATCGGAGCCCGGGTGTAGTGAAAAGTGGGCAAGGGTTGCTAAGTCGTCGCCCGGAAGTGACGCGCCACATCGACGCCTGGATGTGGTGTTAAATAGGCAAAGGTTCCCACACCACAATGGACGGGGGTGGGTAAAGAAGTTAGTCCATAACCATAAGCTTAGGTTAGGATCTTGGAATATAGGTACGCTTAGTGGTAAGTTAGGTGAGATTTGTGAGGTTATGAGTAGGAGGAGGGTTAACATCTTGTGTCTCCAAGAGACCAAATGGGTTAGGGAAAAGGCTAGAGAGATAGCACCTTGGCAATATAAGCTTTGGTACACAGGGAAAAATAGAGACCGAAATGGAGTAGGTATCATTATAGATAAAGGGTACCATAAGGATGTTGTACAGATTAAGAGACAAGGGGATAGGATTATTTTGGTTAAACTAGTTTTAGGAGAAGAGGTGTTGAATGTCATTAGCGTGTATGCACCCCAGATAGGACTTGATGAGGTCAGTAAAAGACAGTTTTGGGAGGATTTAGATAAGGTAGTACAAGAAGTACCCATAGGAGAAAACCTTTTTATCGGCGGTGATCTTAATGGACATGTAGGTACAAGTAGAGAGGGTTTTGAGAGAGTACATGGGGGTTTTAGTTATGGTGTAAGAAACGAGGGAGGAGATACTATCTTAAATTTTGCTTTATCTTATGACCTAATCCTAGAAAATACATTGTTTAAGAAGAGAGATTCTCATCTTATAACCTTTAGAAGTGGACCAAGAGCAAGTCAGATAGATTTCTTTTTAACTAGGAGTAGGGATAGACATAGATGTTTGGATTGTAAGTTTATCCCAGGTGAGAGTGTTACCGCGCAACATAGACTCTTAGTTCTAGATATGAAGATAGATAGACGACATCGAAGGAACCAACAAAAAGGAATTGAACGGATTCGATGGTGGAAGCTAAAAGAAGATTGTCATACAACATTTAGAGATAGTTGGATTCAAAAAGAGGCTTGGACAACAGAAGAGAACCCAAATGTAATGTGGAATAAGATGGCAAAATGCATTCGGGAGGTAGGCAAAGAGACATTAGGAGTATCAAACGGAAAAGTGTCGACTGGAAAGGACGTAACATGGTGGACTGCAGTAGTAAAAGATGCTATAAAGACTAAGCGAGAGCGTTACAAGGCTTTAAAGAAGAACAATACAGAAGAGAGTTTTTCGGAATATAAGGTAGCAAGAAAGGAGGCAAAGAAGGCCGTGGCAGAAGCTAAGACGAAGGTTGTCAAAGAGATTTACGACAAGTTGAACACAAAGGAGGGAGAGAAAAGGATATACAGATTGGCGCGAGCAAGAGAAAGGAGGAGTCGCGACCTAGGAGTCGTGAAATGTATTAAGGATGAGCATCAAAGAACTCTCGTTAAAGATAATGACATTAAGGACAGGTGGCGTGATTATTTTAACAAATTATTTAATGATGGACAAAATAAAGTTTTGGATAATATTTCGGTGCATCTTAAGGATTTAAATCGGTGCTTTATGCGTAGAATCCAAGAGACAGAGGTAAAAGATGCACTAAAGATGATGAAGAATGGAAAAGCTGTTGGACCTGATGACATCCCAATTGAAGTTTGGAAATGCCTTGGAGATGTAGGAGTTAGGTGGTTGACAAATCTATTTAATAAGATTTGGCACACTAACAAAATGCCAGAGGAATGGAGGAAGAGTGTCTTAGTACCTTTATATAAGAACAAGGGAGATATTCAAAGTTGCGCCAACTACCGAGGCATAAAATTGATGAGTCACACGATGAAACTATGGGAGAGAGTGATAGAACGGAGATTAAGAAAGAATGTAGAGATATCGGAGAATCAATTTGGTTTTATGCCGGGTCGATCAACTATGGAGGCAATATATTTGCTTAGACAACTTATGGACCGCTTTTGAGTAATGGGTAAAGATCTTCATATGGTCTTTATAGATTTGGAGAAAGCATATGATAAAGTGCCTAGGGAGGTACTCTGGTGGTCCTTAATGAAGAAAAGAGTTCCTTTGAAATATATTAAACTAATTAAGGACATGTATAGAGGCGCAAGGACACATGTGAGGACAGGTGGGGGGCAAACAAGTGAGTTTCCTATCACGGTGGGATTACACCAAGGGTCAGCATTGAGTCCATTCTTGTTTGCGGTAGTTATGGACGAACTGACAAAATCCACCCAGGATAAGGTGCCCTGGTGTATGATGTTTGCAGATGATATTGTCCTATGCGCGGAAACTAGAGCGGAGATCAATACAAAGTTGGAAGTATGGAGACAAACGTTGGAATCAAAAGGATTTAAACTAAGCAGAGTGAAGACTGAATACATGGAGTGTAAATTCAGTTCTAACCGACTGGAAGAGCATGATGTAGTGAAGTTAGATGGGGTGGCGATACCTAAGCGAGATCATTTTCGATACTTGGGATCAATAATACAGATGGATGGAGAGATTGATGGTGATGTGACCTATAGGATCCAGGCTGGATGGAGTAAGTGGAGAAGTGCTACAGGTGTGTTGTGCGATAAAGGAATTCTTACATGGTTGAAAGGCAAGTTTTATAGGACAGTTGTTAGACCAACATTGTTATATGGTAGTGAATGTTGGGCGACTAAGAGGCTACATACACAAAAGATGAGTGTAACAGAAATGAGAATGTTACGGTGGATAGGTGGATATACAAGAAAGGATAGAATGAGAAATGATGATATTCGTAAGATGATTGGACTGGTACCTATCGAAGACAAAATGTGTGAAAATCGTTTACGTTAGTTTGGACATGTAAGACGTAGACCTGTAGATGCTCCAGTTAGGAGAATAGAGGCTATGGATGTTGAGAGAATGGTTAAGACTAGAGGAAGACCGAAAAAGACTTGGAAGGAAGTAGTTTGGAAAGACATGGAGGTTTTAGAATTAGATGAGCAAATGGCCTTGAATAGAAATCTATGGAGGCAGAGAATACATATGGACGATTTAACGTGATTTTAGATATTGGTTCATATAGCCTACCCCAATCTATTGGGATAAAGGCTCTGATGATGATGATGATGATGATGATGGTATATCGATGCTATGACTATTTTAAATGCATTTCTTACGGGGCTTTCCAAAAAACTCACCCCCTCCACCCTACCAGATTATTTGCAGTGACAATCTCTTTGCCTGTTGCGCATGTGACGTAGGCTGAGGAATACGCCTCTCTTCCTGCTACTTTTTGTACACACGTAAGGTATACTCATATTTTGATACCAGACATCCTGTATAGCATAGATATTTGTATATAAATAATACTTTTGGGATGTAGTCGATATCGTATGAACATAAATGTTATTCTGAAGGATAGGTCAATATGATATGATGAAATATTTTTATAGAATTATTGTGGGGACTTTATGGTTGGGAATTTGTAATGATGTACTAGCTAAAAATATAAACTGCGTTTTTATACAGGAGGTAGAATAGTTACAGTTGTTCGTTGTAAAAAAAAATATGTAAGTAACCTTGATAACTCTATGAAAATAGAGTTATTTTAGTATTTTATTGATTAATAATTATTTAATTCCCCTGTTATTTTATTAATTATTCCCCTAATTTTATTAAATTCCTCATGTTTTGCAGAAAAATAAATTTTAGATGAATTTCAGTCTTTTCGGTAGAAAATAGACTGAAAATGGGCAAGAAAGGAGACTGGACCACTACAAGACAAGGGAGCATGACTCTTCATTTTATCTCTCATCTTTTGACATCTAGCATGCCACATGTCATCATCCTACCCACTCTTAGTGGATAAAAACAAAAGACACATGCCAACACATGGAAGACACATGCCTTTGCCACCTTGCATGCTTATGTGGATTAGAAGACAAAAAGGAAGGTGCTAGAAGGGATGAGGTGTCCATGGCTGATGTGAGCATTTAAATGACATGGAAATATCTACTTTGAAGAGCCAAGGACATGAAGACAAGTGGCAATTAATGCCAACTCATCTAGGATAGGAATTACCATTGTATCCCTAAGCTAAATGACTATATAAGCAACTTTCTGAGACCTAACCTAAAGGGGGACTGCCTAGGGTTTAGTTTTATTATTTTCTCCAGCAGATTTTTATGTCTTTACAAGTTTAGAGTAGCCACCATTTTTATTTCCTTAATGTTCTTTACATTTTTGCAAGTTAAATACAAGTTTTCATGATGTTTTCCTTTACTCTTTACTACATTCTTGCACTCTTTACTTAAGCTTTTTTGTTTCTTTAAATTTCCAGCAACTATATTCATCTTCTACTCTTTATTTTTCTTTTATTTTGGTTCATGATTGAGTCCCATGATCATGGGAGCTTAAGAGGTTGAAAAACTACCTCCATAGTTCTTGTGAGGGAGCTTGGTCCATAGTTTCCTTTTGCAATTTTTATTTTATGCTTTTAAACGTCTAATTTATTTTTTAGTATTTTTATTCTGCTTTTTTAGGGGTCTAGTTTAATGGGTTAAAGCAGTTTTTAAAAATCTTTTAAAACAAAAATACAAAAATTGATCAAAGTAGGATAGGTTAACTTAGGCATTACTTGTGACTGTTTTTGGTTCTTCACTTTATAGCTGCTGTTTGGTTCGGTTTTAGGGTCCCTTTAGGTTCTGTTTTTGGTCCTTTTCAGTGTCTTTTAAGTTTTATATTGGTTGGTGTTAATTTCATGCAATTAGGTTAGGGTTTACTAAGTGTTTGATACATGTTCTAGGCACTAGTTTAGGTGTTTCATGCATTTTTTTCAAATCTGTCCAACAAAGTGACGTTTTTTATAGCAATTTTTTAGGTCTGTATTTGCTTCATTTTAAGGTCCATTTATGTGTCTTAGGGTCATGTTTAGGTTATATTTTAATCTGGGAATTTTAGGACTTCATTTAGATTAGGTTCCATTGCATTTTCTTAGACATAGTCATATTAGAACACTGTTTTTCCTGATCAGTTTTTATGGGCTGTTTACATTTCTTTTGACTATTGTTTTATGACGTCTTAAGGTGCATTTAAGTAGTATTAAATCATATTAGGACCATACATTCATTAGATAATTTTTTAGGCTAGCTTAAGTTACATTTTCATGCCATTTCCATAGCATTTGCATAACATTTTTGGCATTAATTCCATGTTAGGCATCCTTGCATTATAAGTGTTCTGTCCAGATTTTTTTTGCTGCTTCTTTGGAAGTTGTTTAGGTCAAGTCACATTAAGTTAGGTCATTTTAAGTGCATTTAGATAGTGATTTAAGTATCGGACAAGTTTGGTTAATTTACATGAGCATTTAGTTGCATTTTTAGGTTCATTTAGCATTAAATTTGCTTGCTGTCCAGATTTTATTCCTCCATTAATTCCATGCATTTAGGTACTGTTTTAGGGTAGTTTTATATGTCTTAGGACAGTATTCATATAGGTCTTTAGTTAGGAAAAGTTTGGATTAGTTTCTAAATCATTTAGATGCATTAGTTTAGGTTTGAGTTACATTTTCATTTAATAATTTTAGTGGACTGTTTTAGTAAAGTTTAGGGGCTGTTTTAGATGCATTTTAGTTACTATTTCAGTTATTAAGTGCATTAGTTTAGGGGTTTAATTCATGCATTAGAGTGTAGTTAAGGTTAGGGTTGATTAAGATTTTATTTAGGATTTTTGGGGTTTAAATTAGTTTTAGGAAATTCATACATCATTTTCTTTCTTAAATTAGTTTTTAATTGATTTTTAATTAGTTTTTTTTTCCATTATTAGTTTCATATTAGGAATTTAATACATATTTTCATTATTTGCATTTTTTTAGAAATTACATTTTTTTATCCTTATAGTTTACTAACTTAAAATTTTGTTTCCTTTCTTTTGTAGTTATTTAATTTTGATCATCTTCACTGTAAGTATTTCTTATTTTCTTTTTAATTTCATTTTCTTTTATTTTATTTTAGTATTTCTATTTATTTTATCTTATTTTATTAGCCTTTGTAGATCACCCTCAACTAAATCTTCATAATTTGCTAGGATATACCTTAGATAATAGTATCTAATATTTAGTTAAGCTTCGTATTACCAGTCTCTGTAGGACGATATTTCCGGACTCACCTCCGTATTACTTGAAGACCACGTGCACTTGCGTGTAGATACCTTTTAGGATCGACAAGTTTTTGGCGCCGTTGCCGGGGACTGGGCAAACCTTAGTTAATATTGGAGAACTTATACTTAGGTATAGTCTTAGATTGTACATGCTTAGTTTGTAAATACTTAGAGCCTTAGGTTAGAATAGTAAAACCCTTAGTTAGATTTTCTCTTTTCTTTTCTTTTATTTTCTTTCTAGAGATACACCATTACGACTCTGTTGATATTTGCATGCGTAGAGCCAAGAGCTGTGAATTCTTTCCCTTAGATCTTGAAATTGAGAAAACACTTAGGAAAATTAGAAGGGAATCCAAAAAACAAATTGCTCCGTTGCAATATCCAATGGCGGATAACAGAGAGCTTAGGACAATAGGGGATTATGCTGTCCCAACCATAGGGGGATATTACACTGGCATTAGGAGGCCAGCAATTCCTGCGAATAACTTTGAGATTAAGCCAGCCATTATTCAGATGATCCACACATCGGTGCAGTTCAGTGGGTTACCACATGATGATCCACATGCACACTTGGGCAATTTCCTTGAGATATGTGACACCTTCAAGCACAATGGAGTCTCTGAAGATGCGATTAGGCTTAGGTTATTTCCCTTCTCTCTTAGGGATAGAGCAAAGAGTTGGTTAACCTCCTTACCCCCAGGATCTATCACTACATGGGATGAACTAGCCCAACAGTTCCTAGCCAAATTCTTTCCTCCTTCTAAAATGGCCAAGCTAAGAAATGATATCTCCTCATTCACCCAGTTTGATAGTGAGTCCTTATATGAAGCTTGGGAGAGATACAAGGACTTACTTAGGAAGTGTCCTCACCATGGCCTACCCCTATGGCTACAGGTGCAGACCTTTTACAATGGTATAACTAGCCAAAATAGGACGATCATTGATGCTGCAGCAGGAGGAGCACTTATGTGCAAGACAGAGGAGGAAGCTTATAATCTTTTGGACAAGATGGCCACTAATAATTATCAGTGGTCAGCTGAGCGACATGCACCTAGGAAAACAGCTGGTATCTATGAGCTTGATGCTCTTTCTACCTTCACTTCACAAATTACCACATTAACAAAGAAGGTAGAGTCCCTTAGTACCCAGTCCTCTCCTAGCCCTAATCCTGTCCTTTCAGTACAAAGTCCTTTCAATCTGTGTAATCTATGTGGTGGCACGCATTCGATAGATAAGTGCCCACTAAATCTAGAGTCTGTTCAGTATGTTGCCCCACCCCAGAGGCAGCAGAACAACCCTTTTTCAAGCACTTACAATCCAGGTTGGAAGAATCACCCTAATTTCTCTTGGAGTCAAAATCAGGGGCAATCATCCACTTCTAGACCTTTAGGACCCCTAGGTTTTCAACCTCCACCCACTCATGTGCCACCACACCAGCATCAGTTACCACCTCATGCTTCTCATCCACCTTATCAGTCTCACCATCAACCACCACCACCACCGCCTATTCAGCCCCAGCACATTCCTGCACCTGCAGCTGAGAAGAAACCCTCACTCGAAGAGATGTTTACGACTATCCTGCAAAATCAAGCTGCTTCCATCAAGAAGTTGGAAGTCTAGGTTAGACAGATAGCTAATGCTCTCAGCCAACGTCCACAAGGAAGCCTTCCTAGTAACACTGAAGCTAATCCTATAAGAAGGGAGGGTAAAGAGCATGTTAAGGCAGTGACCTTAAGGAGTGGTAGAGAGTTAGGTGATTCAGATGCTAGGTCCATTCCTGTTGAGCCCATAGTGGCAGAGCCCCTAAGTTCTAGTGAGGCAGCTAGGAAAGAGCAGGTAAAGGATGATACAGTTGCAGGGAAGCTTCAGGCTGGCACTTCTTCTTCTTTATCTAGTTCTTCACCCTCAAGTTCTACACCTGTTAGCACTCCTCCTCCTGTTATGCCACCGATACCTTTTCCTCAGCACTTTCAAAATCAAAAGTCAGATCAGCAATTCTCCAAATTCTTAGAGGTATTTAAGAAGCTTCACATTAACATTCCATTCGCTGATGCTTTAGAGCAGATGCCTAGTTATGTGAAATTCATGAAGGATATCCTCTCGAAGAAGCGAAGATTGGAGGATTATGAGACTGTGGCACTGACGGAGGGATGTAGTGCCATTATTCAGAGGAGACTACCCCCTAAGCTCAAAGATCCAGGCAGCTTTACCAGTCCTTGCACCATAGGTGATCAGTTCTTTAATAGAGCCTTATGTGATCTAGGAGCTAGTATTAACTTGATGCCATGGTCTATATACCAAAAGCTAGGAGTAGGTATTGCAAAGCCTACTACAGTGACCCTACAGTTAGCAGACAGATCCATTAAGTATCCAAAAGGGATCATTGAGGATGTCTTAGTGAAGGTGGATAAGTTTATCTTCCCTGCTGATTTTATAGTGCTTGACATGGAGGAAGATAGGGAAGTTCCCATCATTCTAGGCAGACCCTTTCTAGCTACTGGTAGCACCCTTATTGATGTGCAAAAGGGGGAGCTTACTATGAGAGTTCAGGATCAGGAGGTTACATTTAATGTCTTTAAATCTATGAAGTATCCTGATGACTCTCAAGATTGTTTCCGTATGGATGTAGTGGACAAAGACATTATTAAGGAGTTTTCTAGATCACACCCTGTGAACCCTTTAGAGGCTTCCTTAGTTAAGTCTGTTCATTTAGAGGAGTATGAGGAGGAGGACGATGATGTAATTGAGGTTTTGCAATTATTAGAGGCTTCCCTACTGATGGAGTTAGCTCAATTTGAGGCTATTGACATAGCATCCTCCCCAACTTTAGATGTCTACCCATCCATTAGTGACTCTCCAGCTTTAGAGCTGAAACCTTTACCTTCACACCTTAGATATGCTTATCTAGGTGAGTCCTCTACTCGACCAGTCATTATTTCTACTGCTCTCACTTTTGATCAGGAGGAGAAGTTGTTAAAGGTATTGAGAGAGCATTAGAAGGCCATAGGCTGGTCCATTTCTAATATAAAGGGTATTAGTCCCTCAATTTGTATGCACAAGATACTTCTAGAGGAGGGGAATAGGTCTTCTATACAGCACCAGCGTAGACTGAATCCGGTAATGAAAGAAGTGGTCAAGAAAGAGATAATTAAGTGGTTAGATGCAGGAATTATATACCCCATCTCAGACAGTGCCTGGGTGAGTCCAATTCAGTGTGTCCTAAAAAGGGAGGGATGACCGTTATAGAAAATGAGAACAATGAACTCATCCCCACTAGGACTGTCACTGGTTGGCGAGTATGTATAGATTATAGGAAGTTAAACAAAGCCACCAGAAAAGACCACTTCCCTTTGCCTTTCATTGACCCAATGTTGGATTGGCTAGCTGGTCATGAGTTTTATTGCTTGCTGGATGGGTACTCAGGATACAATCAGATAGCTATAGCCCCAGAGGACCAAGAAAAGACCACTTTCACCTGTCCCTATGGGACCTTTGCTTTTAGGAGAATGCCATTTGGACTATGTAATGCACCTGCTACTTTTCAGAGATGTATGATGGCTATTTTCTCCGATATGGTGGAGAATTTTCTTGAGGTTTTTATGGATGATTTTTCAGTATTTGGGGATAGCTTTGATTTATGTTTACATAATCTTTCTTTGGTGTTGAAGAGGTGTGAAGAGACTAACCTAGTGCTTAATTGGGAGAAGTGCCATTTTATGGTAAAAGAAGGAATAGTGCTAGGGCATAAGATCTCTTCTAAGGGGATTGAGGTAGATAAAGC
Organism: Heritiera littoralis; assembly: GCA_031772115.1. Taxonomy (NCBI): domain Eukaryota; kingdom Viridiplantae; phylum Streptophyta; class Magnoliopsida; order Malvales; family Malvaceae; genus Heritiera; species Heritiera littoralis. The sequence continues at coordinate 6,371,052 of JAPDPK010000009.1, forward strand.
TAAGATTGAGGCCATTGAGAAACTACCTCCCCCTTCTTCTATTAAGGGCATCCGAAGCTTCTTAGGACATGCAGGCTTCTATAGGAGATTCATTAAGGACTTCTCTCAGATCTCTAAGCCTTTATGTAATCTTCTTGAGAAGGATGCAAAGTTTAATTTTGATGAGCATTGTTTAGAGGCATTTAAGACCTTAAAAGAAAAGTTAATGACTGCCCCAGTTATTGTCGCCCCGGATTGGAATCTTTCATTTGAGCTTATGTGTGATGCAAGCGATTATGCTGTGGGTGCAGTCCTTGGACAGAGGAAAAGGAAAGGTCTTCCATGCCATCTATTATGCAAGTAAGACTCTGACTGATGCTCAACTAAACTATGCCACCACTGAGAAGGAGTTGCTGGCAGTAGTGTTTGCATTTGATAAGTTTCGCTCCTATCTCATAGGGACTAAAGTGGTGGTATACACTGATCACTTTGCTATTAAATACCTTATTGCTAAGAAAGATGCTAAGCCTAGGTTGATTAGATGGATCCTCCTTCTTCAGGAGTTTGATTTAGAGATTAGGGATAAGAAAGGCACAGAAAACCAGGTGGCTGATAATCTTTCAAGGTTAGAGAGTAGAGCAGTGGAGGATAGGACAGAGATTAATGAATCCTTCCCAGATGAGCAGTTATTTGCTTATGGTCATTTGAGTTTACCATGGTATGCTGACTACGTTAATTTCCTGGTTAGTAATGTGTTACCACCTGATTTGTCTACCCAACAAAAGAAGAAGTTTTTGAATGATGTCAAGAGTTATGTTTGGGACGAGCCTTATTTGTACAAGCAGTGTAAAGATCACATTTTGAGGAGGTGTGTCCCCAGTGAGGAGATAGAAAGTATACTTAGACATTGTCATTCTTCAGAGTATGGGGGACATTTTGGTGGTAGTAGGACAGCTGCCAAGGTACTTCAGTGTGGATACTATTAGCCTACCCTATTTAAGGATGCCCACTTATTTGCTTCAAGGTGTGATAGGTGTCAGAGGACAGGCAATATATCTAGAAGAAATGAGATGCCTCTGACAAACATTTTAGAAGTGGAACTATTTGATGTGTGGGGCATTGACTTTATGGGACCCTTTATTCCTTCTTATAGGAATCTGTACATTCTACTGGCAGTAGATTATGTTTCTAAGTGGGTTGAAGCAATAGCAGTGCCTACTAACGATGCTCGGGTAGTGATGAAGTTTCTTAGGAAAAATATCTTTTCTAGATTTGGTACACCTAGGGCAATAATTAGTGATGAGGGATCCCATTTTTGCAATAGGACTTTAGAGGCGCTTTTAAAGAAGTATGGGGTCAAGCATAAGGTAGCTACTGCTTATCACCCTCAAACTAGTGGCCAAGCAGAGATTTCCAATAGGGAGATTAAGGGAATTTTGGAAAAGACTGTGAATCCCAATAGGAAAGATTGGTCTCTTAGGCTAGATGATGCATTGTGGGCTTATAGGACTGCATTCAAAACACCTATAGGGATGTCACCATATAAATTGGTCTATGGAAAGGCTTGCCATTTACCTGTAGAGTTAGAACATAGAGCTTATTGGGCTATTAAAAACCTGAACTTTGATCTTAAAGTAGCTGGTGAGAAGAGGCTGCTGTAGTTAAATGAGTTAGATGAATTCAGGTTACAAGCATATGAGAATGCCAAGCTCTATAAGGAAAAGACTAAGCTATGGCATGATAGAAAGCTCAAGGAGAAACACTTCGAGCCGGGGCAACAGGTTTTACTATTTAATTCACGCTTGAAGTTGTTTCCAGGCAAGCTTAAGTCTAGGTGGTCAGGGCCTTTCACCATTACACAAGTCTTTCCACACGGGGCAGTAGAGATCATGGATGAGACCATTAGGCAGCCCTTTAAGGTTAATGGGCAGAGGCTTAAGTTGTATTTTGGGGGAGGATATGATAGGCAAGATTCGGTCACTGTATTAGCTGATCCTAGTCGCCCTACTATTGCTCCAGATCCAGATTGATGCAGAGTGATTGAAAGTCTTGCTGAGGACTATAAACTTAGCCCAGCTTCATGATTTCATTGTTATTTTCTTTTCTTTTCTTTTCTTTTCATGTTTGTACAGTTTTTTTTTCTTTCCGTGTGATGCTTGTTTTTCTTTGTTTGCTTTTGTAGGTACCTTTCATAGCAGCACCTTTCTTTGAGCTTCACAATGATCATCCGTGGGATATTCAGGGAGTTTTCTATTCCGTGCTTCATTTCTTTATTTTATCTGCACACTGAGGACATTGTGCACTTTAAGTTTGGGGGAGGGGATTAACTTGAGCATTTTCAAAAAAAAAATGTGCAAAATTGAAAAGTTTTGAAAATTTGGGCTTAAATGGAATGTTTTGAGATGATTTGAGTACTTAGCATGTATTTTCTCATAATCCTATGATATTACCCCTTGAATTGGTCTGATCTGATTGACTAAGAAGCATGATTGTGGTGAAAGCATGAAGTTAAATTCTTTGAATTTGTCTTGATTCTAATTGCGATATCCTCATCTTTATACACATGTCATGATCATGGATTAGTATGCACATTTAGAGAAGGCTTATGTGGACATAGGATTGCATTGGTTCATTTGACTTTGTCTATCATATTCTAGAATTTGCTTGATCTTCTCTTGAGGCGAAATTATTAGATCACACTTGATTAGGAAAGTGATTTAGGCCATCCTTGGATCGTTTGAGCCTTTCTAACTAACCTTGTACATATTTTATCCTTAGTCACCCCTTTGAGCCAAATTAGCTTTTCTCTATTTATACACCTACAAGTTAATTTCCTTTAGCCAAATAAACACACTTTCTTATCCCTTACCCCAAAAGCATGTGTTTTACTAGGATATATCATGAGCTATGTACATATTTGGGTAGATAAATAGGATATAAAAAAAATATTAAAAAAAAAGAAGAAGAAAAAAAAAGAAAAATGGAAAATTCAAAAAAAAAATTGAATTGAAAAAAAAAATTTTGAAAAAAAAAGGAGAAAAAGAAAAAGAAAATAAAGTGTATAGCAAAGGAACTAAGTGTGGGGGTTGGTTAGAGCTCTAAACATCTTAGATCCTAGTGAGTAATGCATGATTAGGGGTTGAGCCTAAATTTCCTTTATCATACCTTAGCCCTAGCCTTATATTACAAGCTTAATAAGACCTATTGATTCTTGGTTAGGTGTGACTACATTAGTGGAGAGAAAAGTGAAAAGCAAACATATGGAAATGATCACTTGTCATTGACTTTGCACCTTTATGTTTGCATAAACTAATCCGAATTGTGTACTTTGAAATGAAATTGACATTATACACACACACGGGGATTCCAATTTGGGTTAAGACTTACGATTGAATGATACCTAGTGTTTGATCTATGATTGTGAGACTTTGAGATTGGAATTTGTACTTTACCTTTGAGGATGATTGAGAAAAATAAGTATGCTTCGTACTTGTCATTTCCTACTTATGTTTCGCTTGAGGACAAGCAAAAGCTCAAGTTTGGGGGTGTGATAACTCTATGAAAATAGAGTTATTTTAGTATTTTATTGATTAATAATTATTTAATTCCCCTGCTATTTTATTAATTATTCCCCTAATTTTATTAAATTCCTCATGTTTTGCAGAAAAATAAATTTTAGATGAATTTTAGTCTTTTCGGTAGAAAATAGACTGAAAATGGGCAAGAAAAGAGACTGGACCACTACAAGACAAGAGAGCATGACTCTTCATTTTATCTCTTATCTTTTGACATCTAGCATGCCACATGTCATCATCCTACTCACTCTTAGTGGATAAAAACAAAAGACACATGCCAACACATGGAAGACACATGCCTTTGCCACCTTGCATGCTTATGTGGATTAGAAGACAAAAAGGAAGGTGCTAGAAGGGATGAGGTGTCCATGGCTGATGTGAGCATTTAAATGACATGGAAATATCTACTTTGAAGAGCCAAGGACATGAAGACAAGTGGCAATTAATGCCAACTCATCTAGGATAGGAATTACCATTGTATCCCTAAGCTAAATGACTATATAAGCAACTTTATGAGACCTAACCTAAAGGGGGACTGCCTAGGATTTAGTTTTATTATTTTCTCCAGCAGATTTTTATGTCTTTACAAGTTTAGAGTAGCCACCATTTTTATTTCCTTAATGTTCTTTACATTTTTGCAAGTTAAATACAAGTTTTCATGATGTTTTCCTTTACTCTTTACTACATTCTTGCACTCTTTACTTAAGCTTTTTTGTTTCTTTAAATTTCCAGCAACTATATTCATCTTCTACTCTTTATTTTTCTTTTATTTTGGTTCATGATTGAGTCCCATGATCATGGGAGCTTAAGAGGTTGAAAAACTACCTCCATAGTTCTTGTGAGGGAGCTTGGTCCATAGTTTCCTTTTGCAATTTTTATTTTATGCTTTTAAACGTCTAATTTATTTTTTAGTATTTTTATTCTGCTGTTTTAGGGGTCTAGTTTAATGGGTTAAAGCAGTTTTTAAAAATCTTTTAAAACAAAAAAACAAAAATTGATCAAAGTAGGATAGGTTAACTTAGGCATTACTTGTGACTGTTTTTGGTTCTTCACTTTATAGCTGCTGTTTGGTTCGGTTTTAGGGTCCCTTTAGGTTCTGTTTTTGGTCCTTTTCAGTGTCTTTTAAGTTTTATATTGGTTGGTGTTAATTTCATGCAATTAGGTTAGGGTTTACTAAGTGTTTGATACATGTTCTAGGCACTAGTTTAGGTGTTTCATGCATTTTTTTCAAATCTGTCCAACAAAGTGACGTTTTTTATAGCAATTTTTTAGGTCTGTATTTGCTTCATTTTAAGGTCCATTTATGTGTCTTAGGGTCATGTTTAGGTTATATTTTAATCTGGGAATTTTAGGACTTCATTTAGATTAGGTTCCATTGCATTTTCTTAGACATAGTCATATTAGAACACTGTTTTTCCTGATCAGTTTTTATGGGCTGTTTACATTTCTTTTGACTATTGTTTTATGACGTCTTAAGGTGAATTTAAGTAGTATTAAATCATATTAGGACCATACATTCATTAGATAATTTTTTAGGCTAGCTTAAGTTACATTTTCATGCCATTTCCATAGCATTTGCATAACATTTTTGGCATTAATTCCATGTTAGGCATCCTTGCATTATAAGTGTTCTGTCCAGATTTTTTTTGCTGCTTCTTTGGAAGTTGTTTAGGTCAAGTCACATTAAGTTAGGTCATTTTAAGTGCATTTAGATAGTGATTTAAGTATAGGACAAGTTTGGTTAATTTACATGAGCATTTAGTTGCATTTTTAGGTTCATTTAGCATTAAATTTGCTTGCTGTCCAGATTTTATTCCTCCATTAATTCCATGCATTTAGGTACTGTTTTAGGGTAGTTTTATATGTCTTAGGACAGTATTCATATAGGTCTTTAGTTAGGAAAAGTTTGGATTAGTTTCTAAATCATTTAGATGCATTAGTTTAGGTTTGAGTTACATTTTCATTTAATAATTTTAGTGGACTGTTTTAGTAAAGTTTAGGGGCTGTTTTAGATGCATTTTAGTTACTATTTTATTATTAAGTGCATTAGTTTAGGGGTTTAATTCATGCATTAGAGTGTAGTTAAGGTTAGGGTTGATTAAGATTTTATTTAGGATTTTTGGGGTTTAAATTAGTTTTAGGAAATTCATACATCATTTTCTTTCTTAAATTAGTTTTTAATTGATTTTTAATTAGTTTTTTTTTCCATTATTAGTTTCATATTAGGAATTTAATACATATTTTCATTATTTGCATTTTTTTAGAAATTACATTTTTTTATCCTTATAGTTTACTAACTTAAAATTTTGTTTCCTTTCTTTTGTAGTTATTTAATTTTGATCATCTTCACTGTAAGTATTTCTTATTTTCTTTTTAATTTCATTTTCTTTTATTTTATTTTAGTATTTCTATTTATTTTATCTTATTTTATTAGCCTTTGTAGATCACCCTCAACTAAATCTTCATAATTTGCTAGGATATACCTTAGATAATAGTATCTAATATTTAGTTAAGCTTCGCATTACCAGTCTCTGTAGGACGATATTTCCGGACTCACCTCCGTATTACTTGAAGACCACGTGCACTTGCGTGTAGATACCTTTTAGGGTCGACAAACCTACACTGGCAGGAATGCAACCTATATAGAAATTAAGATTAAAATTATAAAAACAAAAAAGTTAGCCCAAAACTTCCACGTTTCCGGTTTGTGACACTAGCCGACTGTAGTATCCTTCCTACATGCGAGCCTAGAGCCCATAGGAAAAATGAAAAAGTTTTTCAGCATATCGATAGCTGAGTATCAAGTGAGGCATATAATTCCCTTACTGAGCCGTGGTTTGCTCACCCCTTAATATTAACATTTCAGGTTTTCGAGGACTAAGAGTCTGACATCTAAAAGACTTCGACTGTGCATTTGGGGACGATGCGACAGCTTGATTTATTTAATAAGGTATGATCATTTATTTTCTGTATTTAGACTTATCTACAGTACTACTTTCTTATGAATTAAAATAGGGGATGTAATTCATATTATAATTTAATATGTAATTGTTTATATTTAAAAGAAAAGTAAAGTATCGCAGATAGTCCAACCAAATAAGATGTATAAAATAAGGTGAAAAAATAGGGTCACGGGCTGTGACAGGAACATACCGATAGCTTTACTCTGCAACATCCACCCATTATGGCTAAGCATCCATATAGGACTCTAGGTGATTACTCAGTACCAATGGTAGGAGGGTAGTATACGGGCATTAAGAGGCCAGTGATATAGACAAATACCTTTGAGAAAAAGCCTAAAATTGTCTAGATGATTCAAACATCATTGCAATTTTGTGATTTACCCCATGATGATCCGAATGCTATTCAAACATCTAGAGAACCTTATGCTATTCACCTTAGGCTTTTCCCATTCTCTCTTCCTGATAAGGCCAAACACTGGTTAACCTCTCTCTCCTCTAGTTCCACTACTACCTAGGATGAGCTTATTAAAAGATTCCTAACCAAATTCTTTCTTCCTTTTGAAATAGCCAAACCTAGAAACAATATCACTTCCTTTATTCAATATGAATCTGAGATGCTATATCAGGCGTTGGAGTGCAATAATGAACTACTACGTAAATACCTACACGATGGCCTTATAGACTAGCTATAGATCTAGATTTTCTATAATAGGTTCATGAGTCTGACCTATACTATGATTGATGCAACAACTGGAGGAGCCATTATGGGAAAGTCCATGGAGGAGGCTTATGAGCTAAATAAGATGGCTGCAAACATCTATTAATGGTCAGCCGAGCATTAGACTCTTAGGAAGACAACAGGAGTCTATGATGTATATCCTATCACATCCATCACTTACCAGTTGGCTACCTTAACCGAAAAAGCAGATTCCTTAGCTATCCCACCTAACTATACCCATAGTCGAGTCTTAGCTAACTAAAGCTCTTTTTCATCATATGACTTGTGTGGTAGCACACACTTGGTTGATAGATGCTCAATCATTATTGAGTTTATTCATATTATTGTCCCACCCTCTAGGCAGCAAAACAACCCTATTCTAGAACCTACAATCTCAGATTGAGGGAGCATCCTAATTTCTCTTGTAGTTAAAACCATGGTCAGTCTTCTAGTTCTAGACCTTCAATTCCCCTTAGTTTCTTTACTCTACTACCACTACTACAGTAGCATCAACCGTAGCCACATCCTTTAGCCTACACATTCCTCCCCTTTAGTCCCTTTCTATGAAGGAAACAAAACCTTAGAAGAATTATTTACCACTATCCTTCAAAATCAACTAGCCATCATTAAGAACTTAGAGGTTCAAGTAGGACAAATAGCCACTCCCCACAAGGTACCCTACCTAGTTCTTCAGAGCCTAACCCTAGGAGGCCAAGTAAAGAGATGTGTAGCTTTGTAGGTGTGGATAATGATTCAAAGGATGGTATGAAGTTTGATGGGTAGGAGAAGGTTAAGAAAAAAGTGAAAAAAGAGGAGCGAATTAGGAAGGAAAATAGCACTCCTCCACAATATTTTTTTAAAAGTACTATACAACCTACTATTTTTTTTAAAAGTAAATACTTTTCAAATTAAATATTTTTCAACCATAAATAATATTTTTTTTAAAAAAGGTTATTCTTTTAATCTAACAATGCCACTAAAATATAAAACTTAGTTGCATTTTTTTTTATAAAAAGCAATGCTAAATAATACAACTTAGCAGCATTCCTAACAAAAAAAAATGTGGTTAAATTATAAACATAGCAGTGTTGCAAGAACTATTGCTAAAATTTCAAATAAGAATTTCAAATGTTAAAGGCATTTATAAATGCCTACTAAAAGCATAATAAAACACTGCCACATTGGCAGTGTTTTATTTTAACACGCAACTATATTTACTGATGCAAGCACGATCGACATTTCTAGCAGTGCTTTTTTTTTTAAATGACACAATTCATTTAGTGGTGTTTTGAAACACAACTAAAAAAAAGTTGTTCAAGGTATAGTTTGTTGTAATTCGTATATATACTGATTTGATATATGTGTTTTGTATGAAATGGATGATCTTTGCTGTGATTTTGTACTTGTGTTTTGTGAACTGTGGGTCCCTTCATGTGAGAATCGATTATACTATACTGTACATGTATAGATAATTATTTAATAATTTATTTTGGGTAAATTTTAAGTAAATAGCGATGTGGGCCCCACTTGGTTTACAGTGCCTAAAGGTAATTATGATTGAGGAAACAGTGTACAGAAGGTGTAATAATGATATTGTAGAAATTTGAGACCCAAAATACCTTATTTGCACTATTTTGAAAAGTGTGGTAAACAAATTGGAAAATGATGGTTACGTTCCAAGGGTATTTTTGTAAATTGTACCCAAACTAAAATGAATTGGGATGAAGTAAAAATACCATGGTATTCTACATAAAAAGGAGGTTAAGATAGTGTTCATAGATTTATCGAATTGGTGGTAAAATCTGAAAATTTTGCTAATGAGTCGCAAGGTGTAATTTTGTAATTTCTCACTATTCGTGTACCGCGCATTGATGAAACCACTTTTAATCATCAAAATACATTAAATAATATTATTTGGTGATTGAATCCAAAATTTTGGAGTGCGATTACATAGTTTTTACAATTACGGAACTTATGGGCAAAATTGTCCAAAATATACATAACTAGGGGCATTTTGGTCATTTTGCCCACTTCTAGGAGACTCTTTAAAACTCCATCAGCAGCTGGATGGTCCACAAGCCTCCCACACCACCTTAAGAGAAGAAAAGAAGAAATAAAAATAAAAGCTATCTTAGCCAGCTATACACATAAAATTTCAACAAGCTTTCAATTAAGAAATTGTTATACTCTCTTTCTTCTTTCTAACCATACCCATAGTGTATCAAATAAGTGGCAAAATTTTGAGATAGGAGGATTCAAAGTTTTAGTCAAGGTATGCATCCCACCATACATTGTGCTTCTTTTGATTCTAATGGTGTAGGTTAATAGATCTAAGGATGTTAAGCATGTTTATCACTTTGGTTTTGATTAAATTTTGCAAAATAAATTTTTGCCATTAAAGGGGTACTCGGCCAAGCATCGTACGTTAGGAAACCATGGATTTTCATGCATGAAATGGATGTTAGAATGAAGAATAAACATGGTAGAATAAGAATGTGCCATTAGATTGTTGAAATTCACTAAGAATTTCAAGAAGGCAATTTCGGTCAACATAAGGGGACCATTATCCATGGCTGGTTTTGATGATTTGAGGGTATATTTAGACTGTAGAAATTACACGAAGTCTATTGGTATGCTTGGATTTAAAATCCAACTTAAAATGAAGAAGTTATGTTACGCTACAGGTAGAAATTATACTGCGAAAATATTTGCAGTGTACAATGTGACTGCAATTAGATATGAATAATAACTTAAAAATAAGTATTAAGTAAGCTAATATTTTTGGTGAAATTATCTGCAGCCCGGGAGTAACAAATTACGAGTGGTGCATTCGAAAAAGTCGGACACGTCAGACAGGTAAAGGATGTGTATGTGAATTGTAAGGATATCTCGAATGCATAATTTTGATGTGAATGATTTTATAAGAATATTTTAGAAATGACATGCATTAGAAATTGGGAAATTTGTGGCTGTTTGTTGGTTTTGGAACTGTGCTGAACTTGCAGGAAGGCTAGGATATTAGCAACCGTTATGCTGCTGAAATTTCTTGGAAAATTCTTTAAAAATGCCATGAAATATTTTAGTGCATATTTGAAGAAATTCCTAGCCTTGGAAATGATAAATTTAATATTTTTCATAAAACATGAATATACCAAAAATATTTTTTAAATATTCATGTTACTGAATTTAATGAAAGTGTGGTTACTGAAAATTCCTCTTACATGTTTTACAGTATATAAAGTGGTTTATAAAGTGAAAAGTCAAAAAGTGAATATTTTATAAATTATTTTCCATAAATATTCACTATATGATTTAATAAAAACCTTTATGGACTGCCAGAAGATTTTACTCATTTTATTGATTTCCATTTAGGTGATACTACTGTGTAAATATTGTTTTGAGACCGAAATGTTCCTAAATGTGTTTCATAGTGAAAGGGCATGTTTATGGAACTACTCTTAGCTTTGGAAAATAAATATTACTATTTTCCATAAAGTGTAAAATTGTGAAATTATCAAAAAATAATATTTCAGTAATTTTAAAATTGAATTTCCTCAAAAGGAAAGTGTGAAAATTTGAGCATATGTGTTTTATGGTGAAATGGAATATTTATGGAATTTATTACCACAGTGCAAATATTTTATAGCACTGTTTTCACCGTTCTATATACTGTGATCTATAACTTTATGGATTTTCTGAGAATAGATGAGATTTTGTATACACTATTTTGAGACTAATAGTGTCACAGCCCGTGACCCTATTTTTCACCTTATTCTATACCTCTTATTTGGTTGGGCTGTCTGCGATACATTACTTTTCCTTTACATATAAACAATTTCATATTAAATTTTTAATATGAATTACATCCCCTATTTTACTTCATAAGAAAGTAGTACTGTCGATAAGTTTAAATACAGAAAATAAATGATCATACCTTATTAAATAAATCAAGTTGTCGCATCGTCCCCAAATGCACAGCCGAAATCCTTTGGGTGTCAGACTCTCAGTCTTCAAAAACCTGAAATGTTAAAATTAAAGGGTGAGCAAACCACGACTCAGTAAGGGAATTATATGCCTCACTTGATACTCAGCTATCTATATGCTGAAAAACTTTTTCATTTTTCCTATGGGCTCTAGGCTCGCATGTAGGAAGGATACTACAGTCGGCTAGGGATCCGGATGGAATAAGGTAGGTATTTTGAAATACCTATCTTGTCCCAGAACCTAGAAGCAACTGTAGAGAATAATTTCCTTTTCGTTTGGAATTTTAATCCTTTTTACCTTTTTATTCCATAACATTTTTATATTCTTTTCAAAATAATGCTTTTATAAAATAAAGCATTTAAATAAAGTAACTAATATTCATATATTCTTTGAAAAGAATATTACTTAAATTCTCATCATTCTCATTTAAAACTTATTTCATGTTTTACTGTACAACCATAATTAGTACAGTACTTTAAATAGCAAAATCAACTATTAAATCCTTTTCGTATAACATATATATCATTTAAATCTAATATTCAATTTAAAAAATTAAAATAAGAATATTAGATTTATTTTCCTCCTCTTTCCATTTTTTTTTGGAAAACATATCACATATTCATGTCACATATAGTCTAATATTCAATTTAAAATTGTTCGCTTTAAATTGACAAGTATTTTGAAAATGACAAAACTCAAGTAAACTTAAAAATGATTTTTATACAAGTAAATTTGCTTTGAATGAACTTAATGATTGAAACTATTTTAACAAAGTCTTGGAGTGTGATTTAGTCAGTAAATACTCTTAAGAAAAGTGCTAGAAGTTTTTGAACTGACTTAGAATCACAAAAAAAAAAACATAAACTATCTCAAATTGCAGTTAAAGACGTGCAGGAAGGCATTCTGGATAAAAGGGATCGATCCCTACTGTAGAGGGATCGATCCCATTTTGGCAGTAAGTTGGACAAGCACCCTGGAACAAGTTGAAATGCTTTTGCAATAAAAAGGATCGATCCCTCTGGTAAAGGGATCGATCCCTTTGCCCGAGACCTGACAATAACGACTAGTTTTTGAGGGTTTCAACGGGAGGATTTGCATTAAATGCTTCACCAACTGTTCTATCCGTTTGGTGGGTTATAAATAGAGGTATTTATGAAGTTTGGAGGTAGAACAAGCACTGAAAAATCCTCAAGCTTCAAGAGAGAAATTCAAATCTGAAATTGTTCATTGTATTACTCTATTTTGTAAGATTCATTTGTGTTCTTCACCCATTCACTGAAATTCTTGTTATTCAAGGGGTGAGCTATCCTTGTAAGGTCTGATATTGTAGAGTGTTGGGTAGCAATTCAAGGGTAGAGGCTTAGAAGGAGATTTTAAAGTCTCTAAGAAGATTGTAAGAGGTCTTGCCACACCTTCAAGTGGCTTGTAAGGATTCTCAAGGAAGTGGTGAATCAAAACCTTGAAAAGGAGTTCAAGGAGAGAGGACGTAGGCAAGAGATTGGCCGAACCTCTATAAAACTTGTGTTTGCTTCTCTTTCCCTTACTCTTATTTACTGCATTTATTTCATCACTGTTTATTTTGCTTGAATTGTGCATTAAGAGCTAAGAAAATTAGAAAGAATTAGAAAAACCGATTCACCCCCCTCTCGGTAGAGCCAACAAAAATCATAGTAAGAATATTAGACTTATAAACTCTTTTTCCTTTTGAAAACATATTACATGTTCATATCACATGTCATATGAAGATCATCTCGTCGTACTAAAATCAGTACTGAAATAAGCATTATGTAAAATGCTGTAAATCACTTTCATTTAACTTATCACATATCATGTAAAACGTTTACATTTAACATATAACATATCATATAAAACATTTCTCATATATGGAGACTTAAGCACGCACGCCCAGCCCATCCACTGGGTCGTTACTCATATGATGCTATAGACCCCAAAGAGTATAAATAATCATGTCAGATCTATGGCCATAGTCTATAATTGTTCTCGGCGGATCACTGATCAGGTGTCGACCGGGACTACATATCACATATCACATATTACATATCACATGTCACATATCAGCATGATAGGATGCCATCTAGTCTCAAAACCTTATTCTTCATCATAAAATAACCTTTATGGAATTTATAAAAATATATAATTTCATAATTTAAAACCATAAAGGTTATAAAATCATGTAGTGAATATTTAAGAAATATATATAAAAATATTCACTTTATTTCTTTTCATTTTTCATCTCGTATTACGTGTAATTTACATATCAGGAGAATTTCGATGATTTCATTATCACCATTCTAGAAAACATGAATATTTTAAAATCACTTTAATTTTATTCATGTTTTTATGGAAAATATTTATTTTCTCGATTTTCGTATTTGAAAATCATTTCTCGTGAAATAAAATTATTTCCTATGATTTTATGAAATTTTCTAGAAATTTTTGATAATTTTTCAGCAGTATAACGGCTGCCGATTGGCTAGCCTCCTGCATGAAAAATATAGTTTATAATTCCAGCCAGCATTTCATTCCAAGTTTCCAACCAATCATTCATCATAATAATTTTCATAAAATATTTCCATAAAATATTTTGAAATTAAAACATGCAGACTGAATATCCTTACAGTGCTGCACATGCATCCCTTACCTTTTCTAGGGTCGGCGACTTCCTCTTATCGGTCGTGCCCGTACTCCATCTCTCCTGATCCATTGTCTCGATCGCTCAGAATAATTTCTGAAAATTAAATTCTAAATTTTAGAATTTTCATAAATAATTTATTAAATTTTTTACTTGAAATCATTTTCCAGAATTCTTACTGAATTTTCATAATTTTCGAGTTGCCAACTTCCCGGGAATCTCCGAATACCCGAAATTCTCCTTTTTCACTCCCTTTCTACTTTTCCTTTTTTCTTTTTCTTTTTCCTTTTTCTTTTCTGGTCAAACTGGTTCAGACCGGTCTACCTCCTTCCTCGCCATTTATGTTTCTTCCGCCTTTTTCTTTTCTATACCATTTATAACTCCATTACTATCAATGGATTCCAATTCAACTCGGTTTTATCACTGTTCCGAACATCGCCCAACATAGGGGCATTTTTGTCATTTCTACCTTTATTTCTTTCTCCTCAGTATACTTTTGAATCAATGATCTCATTATCTATGTATTGATAGTATCATTTCTCATACTAATATCAGCCATTAAGATCTTGTTCAATTTCGACAGAGAAGTTCACTAAAATCCATAATTGGATTATTCTACATGTAAGTCAGCTTTACATCATCAATTTCTCTGTCAAATCACTCAATTCCAACTTCTGTTGATCTATTCTAACTCCCGATAAAATTTTGGAGGCAGAGGTATTTTGGTTATTTTTGGCCAAAAATTTTCTCTCTCTTCAAATTATCCTCAATCGGTGATCTTAAAGTCTATTTAATGATGATATTTCATTCCCTTCCTTTATATCATCACTTTCAAGTCTCAATTCGATCCGAACCGTAAAGTACTGGTGGGGCCAGCACCGAGTCCTTTCGGTTCCTTATCGAACAGGCCTTCATTTAGATGATAAGAATCACCAATTTTCTAGTAATTTCTGAGCCCATTATTTCTTTAACATTCTCAATTTATACTTTCTCACCCCATTTAATTTATTTTTCTTAATTTACAATCATTTATTTTCTCTATGTATTCAGACGACACAGTACTACCGGAGATGTTTAATACTTTTCTTTCTAAAAGTATACACAGACATCAGGCCACCATACTCTGATACCATTAAATCTGTAACGCCCCTTTACCACATTTTTCATCTTATTTTACACAATTTATCTGGTTGGGCTATCTGTGATACTTCACTTTACACTTGATGTTAAACAATTTAATAAAATATTGTTAACATTATACACATCCCCTATCTTAATTACAAATATGTAGTACTGTAGACATGTCTAAATACAGAAAATAAATGATCGTACCTGATATATCATAGTCGGTCTGTCACATTGTCCATTATGTGCAGCCGTAATCCACAAATATTGGATCTCACCATCATCAAATCCTGAAATGTTAAAATTGAGGAGTGAGCAAACCACGGCTCAGTAAGAGAGTTATATGTCACACTTGATATTCAGCTATCTATATGCTGAAAATAGTTTTTCATTTTCTTCAAAATCTTCCTAGTTGGCTCTAGGCACACATATAGGAAGGATACTACAGTCGGCTAGAGATCCAGATAGAGTAAGGCAGGTATTTTGAAATACCTGACTTGTTCTGGAACCTAGAAGCAACTGTAGAGAGTACTATTTCTGTTGTTTTCAAAACGATATAATTTTCGTTTTTCCACGGAGTAAACCACTATTTCTTTTCACATCCAGTATACTTTAAAACACGTGGCAGTTCAGTAATAAAAATAATGGTTTACTTCTCTTCTCTTTAGTATAGTAAAACACGTGACAGTACAGTGGTTCGCAAATATCCAATCATTGGATAAGTACTTTTGCGATTATTTTTATCTTAGAAATAATTCTTATGTTATTCTTTTAGAATAAACATTTATTTCTCTTTTCAAATCAGTAACCGTATCGTAAAGTTCAGTAAAACAGTATATTCAGTATTCAGTAAAACAGTATCTCGATACAGTTGAATCAGTAACAGTAAGCAGTAGCTACCCATTCAGTAAATAGTATACGGTAGCTTTCAGTTCAGTAAACAGTAAATGGTAGCTTTTTCTTCAGTAAAACAGTAATCAGTGGCTACCATTTCAGTAAACAGTACAGTTCTGTAAACAATGTTTTGGTACAGTTTTTTCATCAGTAACAGTAATCAGTAAACAGTAGTTTAGAACAGTAAATAGTACAGTACAGTACAATAAATAGGATTCTGTAAATCCTTTCAGTAAACAGTTACAGTATGTGAGACTAGGCATCACCCTACAATTAAATCATGCTATCATCGTCCAATAATGGACCAGTAATCATCATCCCCGAAGGGACACAGTAACAGTATAACAGTGAGATATATGGCCATGATCTATATGGTGCCCTCGGTGTACACTTGCCAGGTGACATCTGGGACGCTGATGACAGGCAGGTCTATCAGCCACGTGACAGTAACAGTATAAGTGTGATGCATGAAACTCGGGGCCTAAGTCTCAAAACAGTATAAACCGTACCATAGCCTTTATGGATTTTAAATACAGTAAATCGAAATATTTCACAAATATCCATAAGGCTCACATGTAATAAAATCATCACCTTTACGAAATTTATAATTTAAATAATATTTCTCAAAATATTTCATAAAGGTATAAATCGTGTTTTCCTCACGGTGAAACAGTTTGCAAAATCATCAGTGTAACATATAAAAGGGCAAAACTGTCCTTTCTCCACCGTAAAACATGTATGCACGCTTTTCCGTGCTTTCACTTGAAAACATGGTTTTTCAATAATTTATAAAAAATAAAATATTTATTTTTCCAAATTCATAAATCCCGTAACCACATTTCTTTCTAAAAACACGTGTAGAGACCTCTAATCTTGAAATCATAGTTTTCCATCATTTCTTAACCTTTATGGAATTTATATAATTATTTATCTCACAATTAAAACCACAAAGGTTTTATATTAAATCAAGTGAATATTTAAGAATATTTATAAAAATATTCACTTTGGTCTTTTTTTCATTTTCATTTCGTTTCACGTGAAATATCACTTACCGGTGAATTTTTGGTGATTTCCTTTTCACCATACTCGAAAACATGAATATTTTAAAATTAAATATCACTATATTCATGTTTTATGAAATTTACTTGATTTCTCGATTTTCGTATCTAAAAATCGTTTCACGTGAAATCAAATCATTTATTATGGTTTCTGGTGAATTTCGGTAAATTTCAGTAATTTTTCGATAATTTTTGGGCAGTATAATGGCTGCCGATTTGGCAAGCCTCCTGCATGAAAAATACAGTTTATATTTCTCAACCGGTATTTCACCATAATTTAAAAGCGATAAATCACCACAAATTTCAAAACCAATCATTATAAATTGCATTTATAAATTAAATGCATAATTTAAAACATGTGGCCGAATATCCTTACAGGCGGCACATGTCTCCCTTACCTGTTTCGGGTCGGCGACTGCCTTTCGAAGGTCGCGCTTGTGTTCACCTCGCACGATTCCATCAGCTCGGTCATCGAAGGAATTTTCTAGAATTTAAATTCTAAAATTTATAATTTTTCCATAATTATTTAAATAAATAAATTATTTAAATAATTTAATACCTTTCGGGATTTCTTACCGATTCCCGTAATTATCGAGATTTTTCGTAATTTCTGAATTCTTTAGAATTTTTCAAATTCTCAAAATTCCTTTTCTTTTCTCTTTCTTCTTTTTCTTCCTTCTTTCTTTTTCTCTTTTCTTTCTTTTCTTTCTTTTCTTTTTCTTTTCTTTTCCTTTCTTTCCTGGCCGATTTAGGCCCTTCAGACCGGTTGCCTTCCCCTCACCGCTGGTTCTTCTCCGGCGATCGGTTTTCCAGCGGTTTGGTGGCTCAGCAGCTGGCCGACGTTGAGACGAACTTGCCGGTGGCCTCAGCTCGACCTGGATCGGCGGCACGACGGCGGATCGAGTCTGTTTACCTTCGGTTTCTTCCGCCTCTTGGTTCTCCCTCCTCCGCCGTTCATCGCCCCTCTGGTGGTCTCCTTCCTCTTCCTCTTCCTCTGGCGATGGTTCGATGACAGTGGCTGCGATCGATTTGGCCGGCACCGTCACTTTCTCTTCTCTTCTCCTTCTCGGCTTCTGCCGGGTTTTTGCTTCTGTTTCTCCTTCCGTTTCTTCCTTTCGTTCGTTTCTTTCCCTCTTCCGGTCACCGGCGTCTTCTCCTCTCCTCGCTGGCTCCATCTCTTCCTCTCTTTCCCTCGCCGATGGTGGTCAGCCTCACCAACTGGGAAGGATCGGGTTTCTTCCCTGATTCTTCCTTTTATTTTTTTCCTTTTCTATTTTTGTTTTTTTTTCTTCTTTCCTTATTTAGTATATAAGATACTATATACTATATATTATATACTATATTATATATTTTATACATATAATATATACTACATATTATACATATATTATTTCATATATAATATAATACAATATATATTATATATAAAATATATATATTGTATATTACAAAATATATGTCTAGCATATATATATGTATATTTATATGTTTTAAATTTAAATAACTTTTATATACATTTTCAAACTTAATGTAAATTAATATTTACATTTTTCTCATATATGTATATAATTATATATACATAAAATATTATACTTGTATACATATGTACTATTTAAATTGATAAAATAGTGTGTATATATATATAAAAATATACAACTGTATATTAATATATACTATATTGTATTTCAGTACATATGTATTTGTATAAAAATACATTTATATAATATAAAATTATATAAATATATTTCATTTTCTTTTCCTCATTTTCTCATTTAATTTGGATTTCCATTATCTAAATTAAATTTCTTCTTTTCATTATTTTCCAAAATTTCTCATCTTATTTTTCCGATTTAATTTTCCTTCACTCGGATTTCCACCATCCACTCCTTTCTCAATTCTCGGGATTTTCACTAGTATCCCGTTCTCATAATTTTATTTATTTATTTATTTCTAATATTTATTTGCTCCAATATTTATTTCCAATAAATGGAAAATTTACGGTTATCACATTCTCCCCACTTTAAGAAATTCGGTCCTCCGAATTTAACTTAAGTCCAAATGTGGTACATTTCGTATACTTACGACTTCTGACCTCTAGGTCATCCTCCATGTAATTACTGCCAGTACATTTTCAACATCAAGAGTACTTTAGACCACTACATGCTATCTGTCATCACAGATATGTCTATACTCCCGTAAGTTCATTTCTCAAATCGAGAGTTATTCATTTATACTCTTTTCACATAAGAGTCCACACACAATATTTTTCCTATCACAGCTGATCTATGCTGTTCATCATCCATTTTTCTCACTTAGTGCCAAGTTGATATAGTTTAAAACCATCAATTACATATGCCAGTCAGTTATATGTAATTGTCCCAGTAGCTTATACATCTCATGCATCTGCTCTCTCAATGTATCTTCAAGCGTTTCAATATTACGCTAAGATATTTACATCAGTACGCAGCAATGCTATCAATACACTTGGGATCTCAAAGCCTTTTGCTATTTCTCATTAAGCATATGGCATCTAGAGACTCCCATCACATATAATGCTCACTGGAACTGTACATATACATCTCCACTGTTTCTAACTCATACTGCGACTAAGGCACTAGAGAATCTAAGAGTCTGATAATGGAAAGTGATTCTATTCAGATCATCAGTCTTTAATCACTTCCATATCATCGTTTCTCTTTTGAACTCGTTATTGTCCACAATATTCATTTTCTCCTTTATTTCATTAAGGTTGCATCGCACTTGCAGACTTTACTATTGATCATCTCTTACAGTCATAGATCGTGAGACTATCATGTTCTCTTCATGTAGTATGGTCTTTAAATCTCTTTTCATAATTTAGATTCCACAATTGAATCCTCAATTTATATATTTAATCACCACATCATCTATATATTTCCACCATTTCTATCATGTTACGGTGGTTATATGTATAATCATTTTTCATTTATATACTGGCAGTAAAATAACACGTGTCATTCATTATACTCCTTTGAGTATCATTACTTTCACTATCAAATCTGGCCTGATTTTTTCATCTTGCCATAGTTATGTGATAACCAACACAAATCACTTCCAGTCTTACCTTCGGGAACTGTTTCATATTAATGTTCCCTTCTCATCATGCAACTTATTTCCTTATTCCACTTTCATTTTTGTTTTCATATTCCCACATTTATCTCTTCATATTTTTACTCTCATCCTTTTAGTCGGTTTTCTCGATTGGTATGGTACTATACTGCTAAGATCTTTTAAAATCTTGCATACCATCTTTTCTTTACACTTATCCATTTGCCGACTTTAACTTCTTTCTTTAATTACATCACATTAGTAGAGCAGCTAGTCTCATCACTCTTTTATAGATTGGCATTAATATCTAGCTAGACTCATTATTTTCGTATCTCGATCATTTTCTTTATTATAGACAGATTCACTGTCACTTTGTCATCTCGAGATCATATATCCCTCATAAGGAGACACTGTCTAGCCAAACATCTTATTTACCAATCTTAACACAATTCCACAGTCTTTAAGAGTTTAAGAGTCATACCACAATGCTGCTCATTTTCCATTTGTACTTTAAACTCTATCAGTATTTCATCAATTTACTCATGTATGGATGCCTCATTCTTTAGGCTTATATACCTCACAAGGCAAATCATTAACCTCGTAACCTCAATAGGAACTCGTAAAATTCACTCCAAGTTCTAATCATCATCTTACGGACATTAGTCTCCAATCTTTTATCTAAGGACGCTTTATACTGAGGCTAGTCTTATTAACTCCTCATGCATATCGAATCAGATCCATAAAGCGCCTATTTCATCATGTAGATGAATATTTGTTCTTCACAAAACTTTATTACATAGTAACCATTTACTACATCATGTCAATTCATCTACTTATTAAAGTCATTTGTGCTTCTCTCACTTACACTTATACAGATAACTTTCTTATCCTCAATTTACGTTATCTGTGTTTCCCTCAATCAGACCTTATACACATGCATTTCATTATTCTCACATTTTCCAGAGTGGATTTCTTAAGCTTTCGGATTTTCTTAAGTTCTCCGATATAAGCTTAGAATCAGATTTCATATTCAAAATCGAGTCAATGTTATCTCGATTCCTCCAATTTATATAATTCTAGAAGTTCTATCGGAAATCAAATCCGATACTTTCTTTAATCACACATTTCTTATTAATTTGGACATTTCATCTTCATGTCCTATCATTTACACTGTGTATTCTCAAGGCAGAAACATTTACTATTCGATTCATTTCGACTCATACTCTACCTTGATTTCATTGTTTACTCATACTTTACAGCCTTATAAATCTCATTCCAGTAAGCTGTAGTAAGTACAACAGTTATCACACATGTTACAGCTAACCAATTTATTACCACTGTAATTTAATTTGAAATCAAGTTCATTTAATAAATTCATGTTTAACTCCCTTGAGCATATTATCCATGAGGTTTGAACCCTGGCACCCTTACGTACCTAGTTCCTTACACTCGTGTTATCATTAAGCTCCTTGTAAGAGTCCCGCCCGTTCGAATTGGCAGTCGGCGAGCATCCCCTAGGCGATCCTTTCGCCCAAGTTTACCCTTACTAGTGAGTCGGCGATAACATTGTTCTCCTGCATCTCACAACACATGATCCACTACGGGTCGACCATCATTGGGTCCCCCATCACAGTTCTGTCTCAAGGGTCCTGAAGACTTAGGTTTGCTGTCATCTTCTTTTTATCACTTTACTGTTCTTATATATATATTCACCAATTCACAGTACTCCATACAGTACATTAATTTGCAAGACATATCTCAAATGCTCCGGTTCTATAATTAATTATTCTTTTAATACTTCAAAATTAGTATAAATATATCGAACCTCAGTCAACAGTACTGTTATGGATTTCATTATCTGTACTATTCACCTTCTCAGTCATTTTCTGTAATTATTTCACTTCTCATAATATTCAACGATCCCGTAATAATTATCCGAGTTGATACACTCATAATTCAGGCCCTTACAGTCAATATTCGAGCCAATCATTTGATGACATTCCACTACACTTTTATCAGATCGCATCATATAAGTCCTTGGCTCATCCACGGTCCACCTTTACATGTGTGTACTGTCCTCTTTGAGAATGCCGAGCCCGTTCACTAGGTCACTCACAGTCGCGTCCGTAATCTACGTGTAAGTGGAAGTCAGTAATAGGGATCGTTATATCCATATGACATCCTCTATGCCATTTATAACTCCATTACTATCAATGGCCAATTTAGCTCGGTTTTATCACTGTTCCGAACATCGCCCAACATAGGGGCATTTTTGTCATTTCGACATTTATTTCTTCCTCCTCAGCATACTTTTGAATCAATGATCTCATTATCTATGTACTGATAGTATCATTTCTTATACTAATATCAGCCATTAAGATCTTGTTCAATTTCGACAGAGAAGTTCACTAAAATCCATAATTGGATTATTCTACTTGTAAGTCAGCTTTACATCATCAATTTCTCTGTCAAATCACTCAATTCCAACTTCTGTTGGTCTATTCCGACTACCGGTAAAATTTTGGAGGCAGGGGTATTTTGGCCATTTTTGGCCAAAAATTTTCTCTCTTCAAATTACCCTCAATCGGTGATCTTAAAGTCTATTTAATGATGATATTTCATTCCCTTCCTTTATATCATCACTTTCAGGTCTCAGTTTGATCCGAACCGTAAAGTACTGGTGGGGCCCTCACCGAGTCCTTTCGGTTCCTTACCGAACAAGCCTTCATTTAGATGATAAGAATCACCAATTTTTTGATAATTTTTTAGCCCATTATTTCTTTAACATTCTCAATTTATACTTTCTCACCCCCTTTAATTTATTTTTCTCAATTTACAATCATTTATTTTCTCTATGTATTCAGACGACACAGTACTACTGTGGATGTTTAATACTTTTCTTTCTAAAAGTATCAACAGACATCTGGCCAACCATGCTCTGATACCAGTAAATCTATAATGCTCCTTTACCACATTTTTCACCTTATTTTACATAATTTATCCAGTTGGGTTGTCTGTGATACTTCGCTTTACACTTGATGTTAAATAATTTAATAAAATATTGTTAACATTATACACGTCCCCTATCTTAATTACAAATATGTAGTACTGTAGACATGTCTAAATACAGAAAATAAATGATCGTACCTGACATATCTTAGTCGGTCTGTCACATTGTCCATTATGTGCAGCCGTAATCCACAAATATTAGATCTCACCATCATCAAAACCTGAAATGTTAAAATTGGGGAGTGAGCAAATCACGGCTCAGTAAGAGAGTTATATGTCACACTTGATATTCAGCTATCTATATGATGAAAATAATTTTTTATTTTCTTCAAAATCTTCCTAGTTGGCTCTAGGCACACATGTAGGAAGGATACTACAGTCGGCTAGGGATCCAGATAGAGTAAGGCAGGTATTTTGAAATACCTGACTTGTTTCGAAACCTAGAAGCAACTGTAGAGAGTACTATTTCCGTTGTTTTCAAAACGATATAATTTTCGTTTTTCCACGGAGTAAACCACTATTTCTTTTCACATCCAGTTTTTCCACGGAGTAAACCACTATTTCTTTTCACATCCAGTATACTTTAAAACACGTGGCAGTTCAGTAATAAAAATAGTGGTTTACTTCTCTTCTCTTCAGTACAGTAAAACACGTGACAGTACAGTGGTTCGCAAATATCCAATCATTGGATAAATACTTTTGCGATTATTTTTATCTTATAAATAATTCTTATTTCATTCTTTTAGAATAAACATTTATTTCTCTTTTCAAATCAGTAACCGTATCGTACAGTTCAGTAAAACAGTATATTCAGTATTCAGTAAAATAGTATCTCAATACGGTTCAATCAGTAACAGTAAGCAGTAGCTACCCATTCAGTAAATAGTATACGGTATCTTTCAGTTCAGTAAACAGTAAATGGTAGCTTTTTCTTTAGTAAAAGAGTAATCAGTGGCTACCATTTCAATAAACAGTACAGTTCTATAAACAATGTTTTGGTATAGTTTTTTCATCAGTAACAGTAATCAGTAAACAGTAATTCAGAACAGTACAGTACAGTACAATAAATAGGATTCTGTAAATCCTTTCTGTAAATAGTAACAGTATGTGAGACTAGGCATCACCTTTCAATTAAATCATGCTATCATCGTCCAATAATAGACCAGTAATCATCATCCCCGAAGGGACACAGTAACAGTATAACAGTGAGATATATGGCCATGATCTATATGGTGCCCTCGGTGTACACTTGCCAGGTGACATCTGGGACGCTAATGACTGGCAGGTCTATCGGCCACGTGACAGTAACAGTATAAGTGTGATGCATGAAACTCGGGGCGTAAGTCTCAAAACAGTATAAACCGTACCATAGCCTTTATGGCTTTTAAATACAGTCAATCGAAATATTTCACAAATATCCATAAGGCTCACATGTAATAAAATTATCACCTTTATGAAATTTATAATTTAAATAATATTTCTCAAAATATTTTATAAAGGTATAAATCGTGTTTTCCTCACGGTGAAACAATTTGCAAAATCATCAATGTAACATATAAAAGGGCAAAACTGTCCTTTCTCCACCGTAAAACACGTATGCACGCTTTTCTATGCTTTCACTTGAAAACATGGTTTTTCAATAATTTATGAAAAATAAAATATTTATTTTTCCAAATTCATAAATCCCGTAACCACATTTCTTTCTAAAAACACGTGTAGAGACCTCTAATCTTGAAATCATAGTTTTCCATCATTTCTTAACCTTTACGGAATTTATATAATTATTTATCTCACAATTAAAACCACAAAGGTTTTATATTAAATCAAGTGAATATTTAAGAATATTTATAAAAATATTCACTTTGGTCTTTTTTTCATTTTCATCTCGTTTCACGTGAAATATCACCTACCGGTGAATTTTTGGTGATTTCCTTTTCACCATACTCGAAAACATGAATATTTTAAAATTAAATATCACTATATTCAAGTTTTATGAAATTTACTTGATTTCTCGATTTTCGTATCTAAAAATCGTTTCACGTGAAATCAAATCATTTATTATAGTTTCTGGTGAATTTCGGTAAATTTCAGTAATTTTTCGATAATTTTTGGGCAGTATAATGGCTGCCGATTTGGCAAGCCTCCTGCACGAAAAATACAGTTTATATTTCTCAACCGATATTTCACCACAATTTGAAACCGATAAATACCACAAATTTCAAAACCAATCATTATAAATTGTATTTATAAATTAAATGCATAATTTAAAATATGTGGCCAAATATCCTTACAGGCAGCACATATGTCCCTTACCTGTTTCGGGTCGGCGACTGCCTCTCGAAGGTCGCGCCCGTGTTCACCTCGCCCGATTCCATTGGCTCGGTCATCGAAGGAATTTTTTGGAATTGAAATTCTAAAATTTAGAATTTTCCATAATTATTTAAATAAATAAACTATTTAAATAGTTTAATACTTTTCGGGATTTCTTACTGATTCCCGTAATTCTCGAGATTTTCCGTAATTTCTGAATTCTTGAGAATTTTCCAAATTCTCAAAATTCCTTTTCTTTTCTCTTTCTTCTTTTTCTTCCTTCTTTCTTTTTCTCTTTTCTTTCTTTTCTTTCTTTTCTTTTTCTTTTCTTTTCCTTTTCTTTTCCTTTCTTTCCTGGCCGGTTCAGGCCCTTCAGACCGGTTGCCTTCCCCTCACAGCCGATTCTTCTCCGGCGATTGGTTTTCCGGCAGTTCGGTGGCTCAGCAGCTGGCCGGCGTTGAGATGAACTTGCCGGTGGCCTCAGCTCGGCCTGGATCGGCGGCACGGCTGCGGATCGAGTCGGTATACCTTCAGTTTCTTCCGCCTCTTGGTTCTCCCTCCTCTGTCGTTCACCGCCCCTCCGATGGTCTCCTTCCTCTTCCTCTTCCTCCTCTTCCGGCGATGCTTCGGTGACAGTGGCTGCGACCGATTTGGCCGGCACCGCCACTTTCTCTTCTCTTTTCCTTCTCGGCTTCCACCGGGTTTTTGCTTTTGTTTCTCCTTCCGTTTCTTCCTTCCGTTCGTTTCTTTCCCTCTTCCGGTCATGGGCGTCTTCTCTTCTCCTCGCCGGCGCCGTCTCTTCCTCTCTTTCCCTCACCGACGGTGGTCTACCTCACCGGTTGGGAAGGATCGGGTTTCTTCCCCGATTCTTCCTTCTATTTTTTTCCTTTTCTATTTTTGTTTTTTTTCTTCTTTCCTTATTTAGTATATAAGATACTATATACTATATATTATATACTATATTATATATTTTATACATATAATATATACTACATATTATACATATATTATTTCATATATAATATAATACAATATATATTATATATAAAATATATATATTGTATATTACAAAATATATGTCTAGTATATATATATGTATATTTATATGTTTTAGATTTAAATAACTTTTATATACATTTTCAAACTTAATGTAAATTAATATTTACATTTTTCTCATATATGTATATAATTATATATACATAAAATATTATACTTGTATACATATGTACTATTTAAATTGATAAAATAGTATATATATAAATATACAACTGTATATTAATATATACTATATTGTATTTCAGTACATATGTATTTGTATAAAAATACATTTATATAATATAAAATTATATAAATATATTTCATTTTCTTTTCCTCATTTTCTTATTTAATTTGGATTTCCATTATCCAAATTAAAGTTCTTCTTTTCATTATTTTCCAAAATTTCTCATCTTATTTTTCTGATTTAATTTTCCTTCTTTCGGATTTCCACCATCCGTTCCTTTCTCAATTCTCGGGATTTTCACTAGTATCCCGTTCTCATAATTTTATTTATTTATTTATTTCCAATATTTATTTGCTCCAATATTTATTTCCAATAAATGGAAAATTTATGGTTATCACATAAGTAGTCTCAGAATCATATCATAGTTAATTTAAAAATGTATTTAGAACTTATACAGTCCGCAGAGCATGTCACATTTACTATAAAATAATGTTCAAGTACAATTCTCAAATCACATTTATATGTCATTTAAAAAAAGCCATATCATATTCACATGCATTATAAAATTGAGTGAGGTTCTCATGTCATGTAAAATTGTGTCACGTCTAGACAACACTCAACATTTGGTAAGAGATTAGGCATAGACTCCCACAGTCATCGGATTCGGAATCGGAGCTAAAACGGAAAGTTAAGGTTTATTATTGGTGTAATTTACACTGGTTGACACAGACAGTATCTTACATGGTTGCATTTAGTGAAAGTCAATAGCTTAAAAATAAGAGGAAAATTAATGATAATTTTTGGTAAAATTGTTTTGCAGTCAGAATTATCGGATTACAATTAGTGCTACTGAACGAGTCGGTATTATAAGACAAGTAAGGGAGAAGGGTGTAGACTGTAAGGATATAATGAATTGCATGATTTCATGATTATGAATTTGTGAAATTATTTGGATGATAAATTGCCTTGAAAATCATGCGAATTGTGGTATACGGCTGGTTTTATATACTGTATTTTAAGTGCAGGGGTTAGGGAATTGCAGCTGTTATGCTACCGAAAAAATATCAAAAATATTGTAAAGTAGCATGAAATATTTTAGATGCATGAATTGAGTGAATTATGGATTTTGGAGTTTATTTTCATAAATTTTCCATAAGTTGAAATTTTATTGAAAAATAGTAATTAAATATTCATGTTATAAATTTTATTAAAGTGAGAATAGAAAAATGTTCTTTAAAGCATTTTATATTGAAAATGAACATTTATAAATTTTCTCACCAAAACATGAATATTTTATCAACTATTTTCATTGTACTGTCACATATGAATTTAATACCTTTTTGGAATTTTTATTAAATTTAATGATAATTTCTATTTAAATTCCTTAAAGGTATTTACATTGAAATAAAATGATTTTTGAGACTTTAGGCTCCAACGTCATGCTTACTGTTACTGTACTGTCACTGTGGCTGATTGACTTGCCAAGTCATTAGCAGTCTCGGGGTCGCTTGGCAAGTGTACTCTGTGGACACCTTATAGACTATGGCCATAGACCTTACTGCATATTGTTACTGTCTCCCTATGGGGATAATTATAGCATGATTATATAGGGTGTTGCCTAGTCTCAATTTACTGTTAAATGATTACTGAACTATATTGAAACCTACTGGTTCTGAACTGTGATTTACTATTTACTATTTACTGAACTGTACCGAAATATACTGTTTACTGCACTGAACTGTTTATTCACTGTTTACTGAATCATTTCATCGTACTGTTACTGAATCGACTGGTATATTGTTTCCACGGTTTAAATTTAACTGATTTACTGTATTGTTTTACTACTGTTACTATCACATGATTTGAAAACGTTACTGAAGTGATTAAATTAAATGGTTTAATTACCATTTATTATATATGGAATAAGTCATTAATAAATTGTTTCTGAGACATGACAAGTATTTCAAAATAGCTTCCATGCTCCATTTGATTTCCTAGCCGACTATAGTATCCATCCGTTTACTGTGCCTAGTGAACCGTTAAGAAAATGAATATTTTCTAGCATATAGTTTTTGTTATATCAGTCTTGCATATGACTCCTCTACTGAGCACATTTCCCTCACCCCTTTACTTTCCACTCCACAAGATACTATATTGGATAAGAGACATACCATCCCGAGATTAGCGGCTGCGATTTCGATTACTCGAGTCTACATATTATCGATCTTGGAAGTATTTTATTTTCTTTTATATATTCAGATTAATTGTATAGTACTACTTAAATTATAAAATAGATACAGGGGATGTAAAGTGCAAATGACTATTATTAAATTTCATATTTTGGTCTTGTAAATAAATTAAAGTTTACTGTTATCACTGTAACTGTTTAAGTGATTAAGGCATCACTGTTATCACTGTTACTGTTTAAGTGATTAAGGCATCGCAGATGGCCCAACCGTCAAATAAGTATAAAAATAAATATTTTACTGTATACTTAGACTATTATAAAAGAAGATGTTTTGGGAAGGAGGTTAGATGATTGGATGAAGAGAAAATGAGGTCTTGCCATGAAAACGTGAGAAATTTTCAAGGAAATTGAGCAAAACGTGAGTAGCAGAAAATAGAGGAGACTAAGTTAGTTTTTGGCTGAAGAAAATGGCTGGTTTTTGGTCTTCTTTAACTATATTTTATCCAATAAGACATTACCACTAAGCTTAATATTATAATTCCCCCTAAAAATTCCTATATTTTCAATGATACCATTAAAAATATTTCATTTTTATATTTTCAGATTTCTAAATTTTATTTTTAATCAAATCTAATTTATTTAGTCAAATTCTGGTCAACCTTAATTAATCTTGACCAGTCCCCCATGTTAAATGTCTATTTTACCCTTGTATATTTCTATTATTTTCAATCATGTCCTATCATTAATTTAATATTTTAAGATTCAAATTTAATATTTTAATTTTATTATTTCCCATGTATTTAGGTTATAAATGGTCAATTATTGACTCATAAGGGGTTTAATCGATCACAATTTGTGAAATTACTAAATTACCCTTACTAAATTACAATTTGTTTTTATGCTTGATTACTTTTTATTAATCCACATAATCTAAAACCTTATTACATATAAAATTATTAATCTTAAATATCATCATTCTAGGGTCTCACTTCGATTTGGATAGAGAAAGTCTTGGTGGGGCCCTCATCGAGTACCTCCCTAAGCCCTATCGAATAGACCCTTCATTTAAATATTTTAACAATAAATTTCTCTTTTAAATTCCTACACTCCATAACTTATTTAAAATAGAAGAAATTTAGGGCTCTCACATACGGTGAAGTATATTGGGTAGCATATAGCTCCTTCACGATCCTAGAGATGACTTTCATGGTCTCAAAGAACTCGTGTAGCACATAAGTGTTGTCACGGTCTTAAGGAACTCGTGAAGCACATATGTCCTTCAGGATTCTAGAGGTGGCTTTCACAATATAACTCTTAAACCAAAATATATCATGTTAAAACATTTACGATAAACCATCTTTAGCAAACATTTCATTCAGTAGAACAAAATCATCCATAACACTTTTGAATGTTTAAAATCATTTTAATACGATAAAACCCAAAACACTTCATATTCATTTGAGCGTTAAAACATTCAAACTATGCAATTTTTTTTTTTGCAAATCGGTTTAGATAGAACTTAATGCACCTTAAAACCATAATGTGAAATGTCTAAAAACTGTTAAACAATATGCATGAAATGAGCAATGCACTTATGCATGAGTGATACATGTGAACTCATCGTCATAACAATTTAATCCTGTACAGTTTCTCTATGTTTATTTAACTCTTTCATTTCGATCGTTAAACTTAACATTGATTCTTGAATCATCTGATAATTTAAATCGATACACTAAGTTAAAAACTTTAAATTAAATCTTTGGAAAACATAATTATACCTCTAAAGGCTTTCTTGAAAATCTAAGTTTTTCCTACGATTACTTTTCCTATTTATAATTTTATAAAAATTTCGGCAACATAACGACTATAACTGTCCTATCCCTCCTACATAAAAATGCAGCCTATTTGTCTCCAACCAATCACAATTCCCAGAACATTTCACAGTTCATTTCAAATACTTATATACTTTCCATTCCATTATCCACATGCTAAATTAAATAATCAATATCCAAAACCAATTAATTTAATATAGTAACAATATCTTAATCTCAACCCATTGAAAACATAGATTTTCCATGCAACCATATATGATTATTTTCTTAAATCATATGTTAAATGGTCACATCATTTTTTTATCACCTTTCAAACTTAGTCATGTCATTGTCATGCATTAAATAATCAATCATAATTTTATTTAATTCACAAACATGCATTTATATATATATATTCTTTAAACTTTAGGTTTAACTCATTTATATTTTTTTTCCAATAAACAACTAAACTGATTTTACATGCAAACATAATATTATCCTAATTCCTCTATATATGTCCCCTTCCAATTCAGCGTCTACACCTTTTCTTGCAATCTCGTTTGTAATATCAACGATCCGATTGGCAAGCATATACTTGCCTATCTCCAAATAGTCACCAAATCAATCTAAAGCTGCAAAGATCAATCCAAGTTCAATTCAATATCAATTCTTTCTTCACGGAATATTTAAAACACTTAAATATGCTATTAATTAATTTTACTATGGTCACATACCACAAAAAATTTACATATAGCATCTCGAACAATTAAACTTTATAGATTTACTTTCACTAAATACCTTCAGTCATATCTCCAAAATCACCTATTCTCATTAAGATCAAATTTTCAACTTGTCCTATTATATCAATTTATCATAATATTTTCAAACAAGCACTTTTGTGTCACATCATCGACGCTAAGGCCCCCACTATCATTGTGGGTCCTCTCAACATCCCAAAAATATTTAACTTTTATCTTAGTACTTTCAAAGCATAATTATTATCACATAACCACAAGTTCATTATCTCATTCATTTTTGTCACACAACAATTCTATTATAAGTTCTCAATATTTTATCTAATTCTTATCGAATTTCAATATCATCTCACAGCCACATTCTCAAACATTAACATTTTGCATTATTAATTTTCTTTTGTATACTTGTGCCAACTAAATTTCTTCATGTCAACTAATCATTCTAACATACAATCCAAATCGACTAAATTTCTAGCACTCAAGGTCATATTCAACCAAACTTAGTATAATTTTAATTCAACATAGTACCAATAACTCACCACAATGACCAAGTTTCCACAAAGTCCAATTAGAACAAATCCGAACTCTAAAAACTTTCTAACAATATAATAAAGAAATTCACTAACATTACCTCAGTGGCTTTCTCGCAAATCATTAAATCAACTTCTAACATCACATCATAATTAAATCGAATAAATAAAAATATCTAATAATATAATCCTACAACTAACTCACATAAATATCTTACCGACGCCTAACGCTTAGTGACTTTTGAGCTTAGCCGAATTTCACCACTTGTACAATTCTTTATAATTTCAAATCCATACACACACTTAGGAAAATTTCACAAACTATTTAACAATTTATTAACTAAATAAAAATAAAATAAATTTCTTTACCCATATTTATTTCCTTTCTATATTCTACTTTACTTTTTTTCCTTTTTTTCTCTTTTTCTTTTCTTCCTTTTTTTTTACTGGTTGAACCAGTTCAAACCCGGTTTAGCCCTTCCTTCATTGGTTCATCTTTCTTGTCCCTGCTACTGCTTGTTTTGGTTTCGCTACCAGTAGTTGAGGGTTCAACGTTGGCTCCTCTTCATTTCCTCTCTAGATCAACCAACAACGATGCGTTGAGCCAAAAGCGGCTGTGGGTGGCACTAGCGTCAGTAGCTTCTCTTCTTCTTCTTTTCCTCTCTTAGCCCCCAGCACCTCTTGGCCCTTCTCGATCTGATCGGATCTATCCTAGATCAACCGACTACCGATGATTCCATCCCCTTTCCTTTTTTTTGTTTCTCTTTGTCTCTCTCATTCCTCACTACCGACAAGGGGTCTCAATGTCGACAGCTCCCTTCCTTTCCTTTCCTTTGCTCGCTGGCATCGGCTCCTTGTTCAATCTGTCCCTCTCCCTTTTTCTTCTTTTTTTTTTCAAAGTCTACCTAAGGCAGACCTGTCAAATCATCGCAAACTTTCTTTGAAAGCTTGCTGTGCTTTTTTTATTTATTTTTTATTTTATTTATTTATTTTATTTTTTATAAATATATAATATAATACACCCATATATTTTTTACCTATAATATATAATATTTATAAAATCATACAATTTCTAAATTAATATATTTTGTTTTGGATATACATATATATATATATATATATATATCTGTGAGACCTGTTTCTATTGTACATTATATGTATTATGTATTTAATTATTAAGTGAAAATTTGTGTGTTACGTAACTTATAAGTAAAAGTGTAATGTGGGCCCCACTTAATTTTTATGTGTTCAAATGGATTTGAGATGGATAATACAGTGTAAAGTGATTGTAATAACTATAATATGATTATTTTGAAGTTTAAAATCATTTATTATATTATTTTGTATTATTTTGTGAAGTGTGGAAAATAAATTGGAAAATAACGATTACGTCCCGAGGGTATTTTCATAAATTGCACCCAAACTAAAATGAATTGAGATGAAGTAAAAATAACATGATATTCTACATGAAAAGGAGGTTATGATAGTGTCGTTAGATTTATCAAATTGATGGTTTAATCGAAAAATTTCGTTGGCTGTCTGTTAGGGGTAATTTCATAATTTCACGCAATCGGTGTTACGCGTGTCAACGAAACCACCTCTAATCATTAAAATACATTTAATATGGTTACTTGGTGATGGAATCCAAAATTTTGGAGTACGATTACATAGTTTTTACGATTACGGAAGCTTAAGGGTGAAATTGTCCAAATTTACATAACCAAAGACATTTTGATAATTTCACACCCTTTTAGAAACATCTTTGTAATTCAGCCAACATGTGCCGGCCACTATTCATTTTCTTCTTCCATAGCTCCCACGACAAACAAGAAATAAAAAGAGAAGAAAGAAATAAAAAGAAAGAAAATTCAACAAAACCTAACCAAAACTTGATTTCCTGTGACGTCCCAGTCACCATACATTTCTTATTCATCTTTTATCCTTTTTTCCTTAAACTTAGTTAGATTTGCTTGTCAATGTCAATCATACTTTTCTTTCTTTGGCTTACTGTCTAAGAGCTCAATATTTAATTCAATTACAATAAAACAGACTAATGATACATGTATATATGTACCATCCATTTCCACAGGATCTCATACATCATCTTAACTTAAATCCCCGACATCTTATATACATGAATGCTAGTTGTACTGTACCATAGCTGAATTACAAGTTTACTTTGCATAACTACATAAGTATACCTTCTATACTACTTGGGAAGCGTCTCTTGAAGGTAAACTTTCAAAATCCACTCGTAGGCTCTTCTATTTAGAGCGAGGGATTACTCCGGATAGTCTGTATGAAAAATGTTCGTAAAAGGGTGAGTTTACGCTCAGTAAGAAAAATATGTAAAAGAGCGTGCTATGCCTCTATATGTATTTTTCCTACTTGGCTCTATAATGTCATGTAAAGCATTATAAAGCATGCATCATAAACCTCTTTCATGCATTGTTTGCAACCATGTATATTTCTTTCAAATGGTGTAGGCAAACATACTTTCTTGAAAACATCATACTTCATACATACTTTAAAGCATCATACTTCATAAACTTACTTTGAAACATACATTGTATTCTTAAAACATACATCATGCTTCTTTACTTCAAAACATACTTCAAAACATCATACTTCATAACTTACTTCTTTACTTTAAAACATACTTCATAACATACTTTAAAACATACTTTACATGCTTTTATAACTTAGCATGCTTCGCGTACTTCTTCAAAACATATTTCAAATACTTCTTTGAAATATCATTTACATACATACATACTTTTCTTAAAACATCTTATACTTTCTTGAAAACATACTTCATATACTTCTTTTAAAACTTCTTGTACGAGTAAATCAAGTACTTTCGATTTCTTTATTCTTAGAAATCGCATATACATATAGTTTTTAATAACATAAAAACTATTCATACTTTTGTGGAGTTATGCACTGCATCATCATCATCATCATAATCATGTGGCGTACCCCATAGGGCCAGGAATTCTCCCTTAGCCGAACATGAAACAAAAACAGATTGGCCAACTGTGGGTGGCTACAGCCAACACTAGTCAGGTGTCCTCTGTAGCAACTGAGGCCTGACTTATGGTCCTCAGCCCTTAACATACATCATTTCAGGACTTGATCAGAGCCCCTACTAGAAACATGAAAGTGCATAATCTCAAAACATATGCCATGTAGCTTCTAGCCATGACATTTCATACTTTCGGAAAATAGGTATGAAAACCTCTTTTCAAAACAGGGCAGTCGACTGGCCTCATAGGGCAGTCGGCTGCTGCTTCATATTTTCATTTATCGAAATTATTTTCATTTAAAATTTCGATATTTTCATCTTTGAAAACATATAAGGGCAGTCGACTGGTCCATATAGCAGTCGACTGTTTTTGAAACAGAATGCATCTCGAAAAATAGCAGTCGACTGGTCCTATAGGCAGTCGGCTGGTTTTGAAACAGAATGCATTTTCATAAATAGCAGTCGACCGTCTCACATAGCAGTCGACTGGTTTGGAACAGAAAGCTTTTCTGGAAAATAGCAGTCGACTGGCATACATAGCAGTCGACTGGTTTGAAACAGAATGCTTTTCTTGAAAATAGCAGTCGACTGGCATACATAGCAGTCGACTGGTTTGCATCGGTTTTCGGAAAACGACGTTTTGGTTGTCTCTAGGCAGTCGACTTCCCATTTAAGGCAGTCGGCTGCTCCTAGCCTAATTGGTACTAGGAGACAAATCCGAAAATGCATCTTTTCATGCACCAAATCCAACTAGTACTTCTTCCAAACCACATAAAACAGTATAAAACATGCGGACATAGCCGCCTTACGTCCGTTACATAAATTCCTTACCTTGATTCCTTCGGAAACGCGAAATCACTTGGCGCGTAACCCTAGCTTTCACTCCTTCAAATCTGAAATCATCATATCAAAGCAAACCTTTAAGAGTTTGCCATAAACATGTTATACTAATTCAGTACAACACCATACCATAAACATACTTGAACAAATCATCTTCTTCTCTTACCTTTTGCTAGTGACCAAAATCTCAAACTTTGAGATCTCTTCCAAGACTTGGAATTAATCCACCAAACTTCAGATATAGCCTCGTCTAGTGACTAGGATCATTTTTCGTCTAACAAACTTAACGATTTGGTTACTAAACAAGGGTGTTTGTCATGGTGGATATGGATAGAACTTATGGAAACTTGGAGAACACGAGGGAGAGGGCTGGAAGATAGGGGCTGACGTTGGGTGATGGCTGATGGGCTGGTGAGTCATGCAACTTCATTAAATGCCTCCTTATCCAATATCATCTCATCTCAGCCACTTAACTCCTTGACTCCTTTTGACCCATTAATTCTCTTCTTCCTTTTTTGACTCAAGACCATTTGTCCATTTAATCTCAATAATATTTCTGATTTAATTCTTGTCTCATACTCTTAATATTTTTCTGATATCAACCTAATAAATCATTTGTCTTATTGACTATTAACTTTCTTATTTCTTCCATACATCATGCATACCTCATTCATACATTAAGCTTCATATTCATTTAATTGGTCTTCTTTCTTCCTATTCCATTTATTTTCCTGACATCAATATTAATTGACTACTTGATTATTTAATCTTTCATCTCCTTACTTCTTCCATGTTCCATACATCCTTCATACTTCATAATTCTCATGTCCATTTACTTCATTTAAGCCAAAATGCTTTACAATTATGGAGGAATTTCATGAAATTGGGGGATTTCACATTTCCTCAACAAGTTTATAACTAGAAAATTGTCCTACACATCTCCTTTACTCACCCATACCATAGATCATCAAATAAGGAAGAAAACAAGGAGAAAAGTGAAAGGGAAGTATTCAGCCAAAGGTAAGATCTTACAATCCTTAGTGTTTCATTGAATTTTAAAGGTGTATTTAGACTAATTCAAGTGTGTAGAATATGATTTTAGCATTGGATTTGATTAACATTGGCTAAATAAAAATTCAACATGGGAATAGGTTTCTACCAAGCTAGGAACATGAAGAATCTATATTGTTCTTTGCATGAAAATGATGGAAAATGATAAAATGAACATGGATTTAAAGCTTAGTAAGCTTAGATTGATGAAATTCACTAATGTTGACATAAAGGGGATTTCGGCCATGGCTCCTTGGAGGTGATTTTGCGCTACATTTTATGAATTTTATGTGTCAAAATAATGTAGAAATTTAGAGCAAAAGAATGGTGAAATCTGATATGAAATCGGAGTTAAAACAGGAAAGTTATGTTTTACTATCGATGTAAATTACACTGGTTAGGCATAAGCAGTGTATAATGTGGCTGCATTTAGTGATTAATAATAGTTCAAAAATTAGAGGAAAATTAATGAAAAATTTTGGTGGAATTTTTTTCTAGCTAGGATAATTGGATTACGTGTGGTGCTATTGAAAGGTTTGGTAACACAAGACAGGTAAGGGATGAGTGTGGAAGTTGTAAGGATATAGCGAATACATGATTTTTATGGATTTAATTTTATGAAATTATTTGGTATTTAATGGCCTTTGAAATCATGCAAATCTATGGTTTTTTGGTGCATCTAAAAACTGTATTTAAGTGCAGGAAGGTTAGGGTATTTGCAACTGTTATGCTGCTGAAAATTCCTCAAAAATATTCTAAAATATCATGAAATATTTTATGAGCATAAAATGAGTAAATTGTGTATTTTGGAATTTATTTCCAATATTTTCTATAAATTGTTATTTTACTGAAAAATACTATTTAAATATTCATGTAATTAAATTTTATTAAAGTGAGATTACCGATACGTTCTTTAAAATATTTTATAGTAAATTAGAATGTTTATAAATTTTCTCACTGAAGCATTAATATTTTATTGATTGTTTTCACTGTACTGTTAAATGTGAATTTAAACACCTTTTTGGAATTTTATTAATTTTAATGATATTTATTTAATTTCTCTAAAGGTATTTTCCACTGTAAATAAAATGATTTAAGAATATTAGGCCCCATGATCATGCTCACTGTTTACTATACTGTTACTATGCTGTTGATATTGATCGTATCTTCAGCGTCCTAGTGTCACCTGATCAGTGTTCACTGAGGACACCTTATATTTTATGGCCATAGATTCACGTGTTACTGTTTCTCTTAAGGGATAATTATAGCATGATTTATTCGGGGTGTTGCCTAGTCTCAACCTACTGTTATGTGAATTATGCATGTACAATGGTGTTTCTGATGATGCCATTCGATTGAGACTCTTCTCATTCTCACTCCAAGATAGGGCAAAGGATTGGTTGCTGTCACTTTCTCATCATTCTATATGTACGTGGGATGATTTGGCTCATAAGTTCTTAGCTAGATTCATTTTACTTGAGTATATGGCAAAGATGAGGAATCAAATGTTATCTTTTGAGCAATATGACTCCGAGTCTTTTTGTGAAGCATGGGAAAGGTTTAAGGACTTGATTAGGAGATGTCCTTCTCATGGATTACCCTTGTGGTTACAAATTCAAACTTTTTATAATGGTTTGGGTAATTCATCGAGAGTAGTAGTTGATGATGTTTGTAGAATCGATGTACTTAAGAGGTCTTGGGTTCGAACGTGAATAGACGCGTCCTAGTGGGGAATAAAGCTGCGAGGGGGACGATCACCCAAAGCGGACAATAAGTTGAGTGAGTGAGTGGGTAATTGCCTGCCTTACAAGTAAGGTCGTTGCGGGGACCACCTCTTGAATCTTGGAGGAACAAAGTGGCACGCTGGTCCTTACAATAAAAACGAGTTGTCCAAATGGTATAAGTGATGTAGAACCCAGATACTTGAGGAGGTCCTGGGTTCGAACTTAGACGCGCTCAAGGTGATAAATGTCCTGTAAGGTACTTCAGGTGCCTTGAGACAAAGCCGTGAGGGCAGCGAGCACCCAAAGCGGACAATACGTTGAGTGAGTGTTGGGCGACCGCGTACCTCACGATTGTAATGTCGCCATGGGGGCCACCTCTTGAATCCTGTGGGCGTTTTTATTGTAAGGACCCGCGTGGCACTTTGTTCCTGCAGAATTTAAGAGGTGGCCTCCGTTGCGACCTTACAGTCGTGAGGTAGGTGGTCGCCTAATGTCCAAATGGTATAAGTGATGTAGAACCCAGATACTTGAAGAGGTCTTGGGTTTGAACTGAAATGGTCTCAAGGTGATAAATGTCCTGTAAGGTACTTTAAGCACCTTAAGATAAAGCTATGAGGGCGGCGAGCACCCAAAGTGGACAATACGTTGAGTGAGTGTTGGGCGACTGCCTACCTCAGGATTGTAAGGTCACCGCAGGGGCCACCTCTTGAATCCTGCGGGAACAAAGTTTCACACAGGTCTTTACATTTTCAAACAAGCACTTTTGCATCGCATCATCGATGCTAAGGCCCCCACCATCATTGTGGGTCCTCTCAACATCCCATAAATATTTAATTTTTATCTTACTACTTTCAAAGCATAATTATTATCACATAACCACAAGTTCATCATCTCATTCATTTTTGTCACACAACAATTCTATAATAAGTTCTCAATATTTTATCTAATTCATATCGAATTTCAATATCATCACACAGCCACATTCTCAAACATTAACATTTCGCAATATTAATTTTTTTTGCATACTTGTGCCAACTGAATTTCCTCATGTCAACTAATCATTCTAACATACAATCTAAATCGACTAAATTTGTAGCACTCAAGGTCATCTTCAACCAAACTTGGTATGATTTTAATTCAACATAGTACCAATAACTCACCACAATGACCAAGTTTCTAACAAAGTCTAATTAGAACGAATCTGAACTGTAAAAACTTTCTAACAATATAATATAGAAATTCACTAACATTACCTCAATAGCTTTCTCGCAAATCATTAAATCAACTTCTAACATCACTTCATAATTAAATCGAATAAATAAAAATATCTAATATAATCCTACAACTAACTTACATAAGTATCTTACCCATCTTACCAACACCTAATGCTTAGCGACTTCCGAGCTTAGTCGAATTTCACCATTTGTACAATTCTCTACAATTTCAAATCCGTACACACTGAGGAAAATTTCACAAACTATTTAACAATTTATTAACTAAATAAAATAAAATAAAATTCTTTTCCTATTGTTATTTCCTTTTTGTATTCTACTTTACTTTTTCCTTTTTTTACTCTTTTTCTTTTCTTTTTTTTTTACCGGTTCAGCCTTTCCTTCACCTATACATCTTTCTTGTCCTTGCCATCGCTTGATTTGGTCTCGCAGACGTTGGCTCCTCTTCATTTACTTTCCAGATTGATAGGCAGCGATGCGCGGAGCCAAGGGCGACTGTGGGTGGCAGTAGCATCGGTGACTTCTCTTCTTCTTCTTTCCCTCTCTTAGCCCCTAGCAACTCTTGGCCCTTCTAGATCCGTTCAGATCTGTCCTAGATCGACCAGCTGCCGGTGATTCCATCCCTTTCCTCTTTTTTTTTCGTTTCTCTCTATCTCTCTCGTTCCTCACTACCGACAAGGGGTCTCGATGCCAACAGCTCCTTTCCTTTCCTCTCCCTTGCTCGCTGGTTTCGACTCCTTGCTCGATTAATCCCTCTCCCTTTTGCTTTTCTTTTTTTTTCAAAATCTACCTTTGGCAAACCTCTCAAATCGCAGCAAGCTTCCTTAGAAGCTTGTTGTGATTTTTTATTTTACTTATTTTTTTATTTATTTTTTTCTTTATTTTATTTTTTAAAATATATATAATATAATACACCCATATATTTTTTACCTATAATATATAATATTTATAAAATCATACAATTTCTAAATTAATATATTTTGTTTTGAATATACATATATATATCTGTATTTATATATACATAATTATATATATCTTTTGTATATATATTTCCTGTATATATATATTTTTTTAAATTTTAAATTTCATAATACTCATAATTAATTTTCAAATTTTTTTAAAATCTCTAATACATCATTTAATCATGTTTGTAGTTCAAATCATTCTAATCCCGTAAATAAATTTTATTTATTTATTTACACTAACTTGTCTATTAATATTAGAAGTTAAATTTACAGAACCATCATTCCAAAAATGAGAGAATTCTCAGTTATCACATTGCACGTTTTTATTGTCAAGGTCCTATACCCAATAGTTAGGAGTGACTTGAACTTTAATGAGGTTAAGGGTTTGACTCACTCTGGACACGAATTGGGAGTGAAAAATTTCGAGTATTTCTAGCATATCCTCGACAAAACCGTGAGGGGCCTGTGAGGGCTTCCAAAGCGAACAGTACGTTGTGAGTAAATGCAAACTTGGGGCAAAGGGCCAAGTGGATGCCAGCCGATGGCCTATAAACGAGCTGGGCCTTGACATCTACAATAGACTCTAGCTGCTTTTTGGGAGGTACATTGACAGTATTCCTTCAAGGCCATTACTGTTACCACGAAGGTATACATGTTATGATTTTTATGTATTCAGACTCTTATGT
Source organism: Heritiera littoralis (assembly GCA_031772115.1). Taxonomy (NCBI): domain Eukaryota; kingdom Viridiplantae; phylum Streptophyta; class Magnoliopsida; order Malvales; family Malvaceae; genus Heritiera; species Heritiera littoralis. The sequence continues at coordinate 6,412,435 of JAPDPK010000009.1, forward strand.
ACAGTACTGGTATGTATATGAGATGTAAACTAAATGTATTGATGGATAGTTATAGTTTGTGAGGAACAATATGTAAATTTTGACGATAGCTTGAAAATATATGGGATCAATTTGAGGTTGCCCAATTAATTATACTTGAAAAATATAATCGAACAGATATTGTGAAAATAAGATGGAATTGGAATTGAATTGGGATCGACAAGTGTGTATGGAGATTAATTTGTTAAGTAAGTTTTAATGAAATTATTAATAGCAGCACGATAATGGAGCCTAACGAATTGTAAAGAAAAGAAAATTTTGATACAAAAATTTGGGAAATCGAACGTTATAGATGATTATGACATATTTTCTATCAATTTCTAGGAGAACCTAAGACTAAATTAAATGAACAACGCTTGTGAGTTAATTATTTAGCTTCAGCCTACCTTTCTAAGTCTTAAGGTTGCTACAAATTATATATAGAGAGCTTGTTCTAGGTAATTTAGTAGTTAGAGATTAATTGAAGAGTTTGTTTCAATTAATGACTAAGGAAATATTAGTATAATAAAGCTTGTTGTTATACTAGGTTTGAATATTCAAGAATAAAATGGATTAATTGAAGTCAATGATCATTGTTCAATTCCAACGGTAGAAAATATCTCAATAATTAAAAGCTTCTTTGATTATTATTTGTGATTTTCTTTATTTATGTTTTTCTTAATAAAAATCAGTAAGAAACGCCTCTTTAATTTTAGTTGTTAGTTCATAAGAATTTAAATAAGTAACCAATTAATTATTTTCAATCTCTGTGGGATCGGCTTTTACTTGTCTATCTACAAAACAGTTAAATAGAGTTATAGTTTTGGTGTATTCGACTTGCATAAGAAAAGTTAAAGTTTTGAACAAAAAATAATTTATTTGATATTACACTACACTGTTATACAACATAACTATAAAAAAAGTAGGAATTTGAAGACATAATATTTGATATTTTATTAATAAAATTATTTTTAATTACACAAAAATAAAAAATATGTTAAAAATTATAAATATTTCCAAAGAATGTACAATTATTAATGAAATAGCTATTTAAATTATATGTACACAGCTACCAGTCCCTTCGAACGGTTCAAAGCTGCCAATAGCTACATTCGAGCTTTACACATCTAGTTCTTATCAATAATGTAGATCAAAGTCCAACGAGGAATAAGAAAATTTTTAAATGAAGTGGGAATGCATGAGAGATTTTAGAAAATGAAAGGTCAATAATAACCTCAAGAAAGATCCATATTCACAAATGTGGACACATATTCACACCATTTGATTTGAACCTCATGAATTTTCTCCATTTTTTCTTCCCAATCCAGTGTTGTAGGTAAAATATTATAAACTTTCATGTTTGGAAAAATCATGCATGCACATATACTTATAAAAAGCATATAAATACGATATTTGGTGTAGAAAGAATGCTTTGGTGATCACTTATTAATTCTTTTATAAAATGAAGAATATAGAAGCCAGATTTATGGGATCCTGATTGATGAGAAACCTACAAAGTACACATAAATGCTTGTCAATGATTATTCAACTAGTTTAAACCACTCCAATTTACAATCCTAAATCTAGAACAAGCTAGCTAGTGAGTCCATAGCTTGATCAATTTTCATTTCATAGCTCCCTTTTTGGGTAAAACTTTCTCCAAGAAAGCTAGTTTCATGGTTGTTCACGAAACTCACAAAGATTAAGATATAATTAATTAATATTATATTAAATATCAACATATAAAAGTAAAGTATATATATTGAATGTGTTAAAAAACTTACTATTGCATAAACCTTAAGATTGTAAAAATGTCTTAGAAAAATTAGCCCGGTATTATATGCAGCCAAAAGTAAATTCCCTTTCACTACTAGCACTAATGTTTCTCTCAAAAATTCTACACATTTTAAATTGACAGTTGAAGGAAACCGAAACATACATGCAACGGAATTTAAATCATTCGGCCTCCACCAGGATCGATTCGGAGAGTTGCCTGATTAGGGTTTCTAGATTTTACCTAAAGTTTTCTTTGATTTCTGTCGTTGGTCGAGTCACAAGCAACAACCTTTCGTTCCTGCCTCTATGGTATCCACACGAACGGATCTCACGACTCTTGAACGTCTCATGATCAGAAGCTTTAAGGAGCGTTTTTGATTCTTTATAACCGAACTGCTAGCTTCGATTAAAAGAATACTTTTCTGTTTTCTAATTGTTGTACGGCTATGTTTCAGAAAACATCCTTTTATAGGCAGTAAATTTTACCCTAAAATTTACTGCCAAACAGAACTCTAATCCTACTTAGAATAGGATTAGTTATATCACTAATCCAATTCAGAATAGGATTAGTTATATCCTTAATCCAATTCAGAATAGGATTAATTAAGCTCCTCATTGATCCGTTCTAAGTGTGCGACCCAATAGGTTCTCAAAACAATGGCAATGACAAAATTGTCACAGGCAATGAGCGGTATCTAGCAACACATCATTGCTACCCATGTAACGAGAATGTCAATGACTCGACATAACCTTACTCGTGATAGATGTTACTGTGTAGTCTAATCCCTTTATCCTTTGATGTCTTGATTAGACACAAGTCATGGAATGTGTCACACTTGTATAGTCTAATCAGCGTTTCTTGATTCCTGAGTAGACTAATTAAACAAATAAAATCAATATCTCATATTGACTTATTTGAGCACGGCCATGCATTTTAGTCTCAGTCTATCAAAGGGCCCAAGACATCACTCTTGTTATATAAGAGGGATAAATCCTATCTTGATCACTCAACATCCCTCTACATAGATCGAGGCATACCCAATTACTACCTTTATAGTCCATCCTGTTACGAATGACATCTAGCAGCATTAAAGTATGCAATTCTCTATGTTGGGATCTCTGATGATCTCAAGTCAAAGGATCACATACACCATCATCACTATGAGAATCGCTTATGACACTCATATAACAATCCATGTAGCGTTCTCATGGAGGGTCGATCCAGTACATAGTTCTCTAACATGTACCTATGTGATGACTTGATATCCTATATCCATGACAATGGTCATCAGTCAACCACATACTAGTCTTATCGTATCATTGTTATCCTTGTTCACAATAATACTTGACTAGGGATATTTTAAGAATAGTGTGTTATTACTATTCTAAGGACATTATCATATAAGATTATATTACGCAGTTATAAGACAAATATAATAATGAACTATAAATAAAAATGTCATGATACATAAAATTGCCAAAGTCAATCATCTAATGAATGGTTCTAAGGGCATAATCCAACAACAGTGACATGTGATTCATTGTGGATCAACAAAAGCAAATTCACTACTTAACCCTTTATGGTTAGTTTTATTGTAAAGCAAACTGGAAATGACAAATGCACATATAATCAAGAAGATTTGCGTGGAGCATTTATAATAAGATATATATATATATATATATATTATATTTACTTAATGAAAAACATAATTAATTACCGCATGTAAGTTACTATTTCAGTAGCTTCTATCTCTCTAAACTTTGCAAAACAAATTATTTCTTCTAAACCAACAAAACTTGTCATAAGGAAAAAAGCCTTTATATAAATATATATATATATGTATATAAATATAACATTAGCATGACCATATTTGCTAGGTTTTTATTTGCAGATTCCATAATTGAGTCCATTATCTACAGCTTATTGACTTGTTCATTGAGAACAGAAAAATAAATTAAAAAAATTAGCAAACACATTATATAAACCACACTTGCTTTATGTTAAAGACACAAGAAGCATGATTTTGTATTTCCCTTGTCATTTTTAGTATTTTGTAAAACAACTCTTGATGGAGGCCAATCAAGCTCACCAAGCTCAAGTCATGTTCGTGATGATCATGATCTTATGAGTATCCATGGAGGTATAATGACAAGAGTTAAAATTAAGAGGATGCAACAAGCCTCATCCGGTTTCATTGATATTGCTAGAGAAAAAGCCCAACAAAGTTTAAGCATGTTGGATGATAAAGCTTTCTATAATTTGATTTAAGCCTAAGTCCAACCTTTTTGAAGACTTATAAGTATTGGGCCGGTTGCATACCCTATGCAATCTGTATTCTTTGTTTGCATTATTAAGATGTCTTTAAGCCTATCATTTCATTAGAATTATTTCAATATTTTTATTTCTGGGGATTATATGATGTTCTTATTCTTGAGGATTATACCTTATTCTTATTTTTAGGGTTTTTGATGAAATAACCTAATGTTATAACTTTTTAAGGTTTCTTTTATTTAGCTATAAATAGGCATGTAACCCTTTGGGGAAAACATAATAATATTACGTTTTGATTTTTTTGTTGAGAGTCTTCTTTCTCTTTGGTTATGTTGAAAACTCTTGATCTTACTTATGATGTTTTTCTACCTTCCAACAATATATACCTTGGGCTCTTGCATTGCTATGTAATGGGTATCATAGGTGCTTGTGTTTTTACACAACGGGTCAAGGTTTCTATCTTTAATTCTTTTGTTTTTCTTTGTTGCATTTTTGGTTTGTTGTTTCTGTTCTTCATGTTTTTCATTGAATCATATTTTTTTTCAATGAGGTTCATATCTTTTGATATCAGAGCTTAGGTTTGATTCCTGGGAGTCTGGTTTTTGTTGAGTTTTCATTTTTTTTCTGTCTCTTCTTTTGGCCGAACCTGTTTTTGTTCGAGTCTTTATTTTCTTGCATGTTAAGCCTCTTATTCTTAAGTCTTTTTCTTGGTCAAATCCATTATGTCTTGTGTGTCATTATTTTTGTTTCTAAATGTTAAACCCTAAAAATTTTCAAGTTATACTCTGTTTTATAAATCTTAAGTCTTTACAAGTTATTCTCTATCTTTCTTTTTGAATCTTAAAACCCTAACCTTGTATTTTTCGTGATTTGACTATTTTGCCTTGTCTTGCCTAACCCTACAACCTCTACAACCCTAGTAGTGCCTAATCCTATACCTTTCTTTCCCTTTAAAGTTTCCTACAAACCCTAAACTACTCTTAACTTTGACTTGTTTTCCAAGAAACTTTCTAACAAAATAAACTCTGTTTCACAAGCCACCATTCCTTCTGGTTTCTTACCACACAAGCTGTCATTAAAACTATCTTGTTTTCTCATAAGTTGCTTTGCTTTCCAAGTAAAGCTCTCTTTATTATTTAGCTTACTTAATTTTCTTTCATGTTCATTTATTTTAGTCAAAAAAGTAAAAAGAAAAGTAAAAGAGAAAAATACAAGAAATGAGAAAAAAAATACCCAACAAAAAAGCAAAAAATAGAAAAGCAATTCAAGAGGTTATTAGTAAGTGCAACATTAAAGACATTCTTAGGAGTTGTGTTTCATCAAAATTTTAAGGCAGCCATTTTTTCTTGAGCTTTAAGATTTTGTTTCTTTTGCTTAATCCTGAAAATTTCCATGTTACCCTTATTTACCTAAAGTTACCATATTAACCCTACCACCTAAAAAGACCAAACTTCCCCTACCTTGGCCGAACCTTACCTTAGCCACACATTTTAAAACAACCTATAATTCTACCAATACACCAAAGTTGAGAGAAATTGAGCCCACAAATTCCACATTTCCTTTAAGGTTGAGATTAATTAGAGTCTTCTTGAGTTTTGCTAAGTCTTGTTGAGTCTTCATAATTTTGTTTTTCATTTATTGAAGTCTTATTAAGATTACACGGGCTAATTTTTTACTGATTCTTAATTTCGATATAAAACCTATTGAGTAAAGTTGTGTAAGGGAAAAAGACAAGTGTGTGTGAGTAACATTAGCAGAGAAAAGCATTTTAAATTGTGTGAAACAGGAGTGTGAGTGTTACATTCTTATGTGTATTAAGTGTAAAAACGTGAAGTCATACTTGTGAGCTCCTTTTGCTTTTGTTACAAGCATTTCTTACAGATTACAATCATGTCTTCTAATAGTGAAAAGCTTGCATTGAGTAAGATCGAGATAATGCTCCAAGCCATGCAACAATAATTTTCAAGGATTGGTAATATTCATGATAAGTTGGAGCAACGTGATGCTGCCCTAGCTAAGGTAAACCAATGTGATACTTCTCATGTGCATGGTAATGTTGTGGATACTGATTCTAATGACAATTTTGATGATGAGTTTGGTATGAATAGAATTGTTAAAGGTAACCATGGTAATAAAAGAGGTTGTGTAGATAGGTTTACAGTAGATAGGAATCATGAAAGGATGGATGGAAATCTAGGAAGTATCCAGTTGAAGATTCCTTCCTTTCAAGAAAGAATGATCCTAGGGATTACATAGAGTGGGAAAAGAATATGGAGATGATCTTTTATTGCCATAACTATTCTGAAGAGAAAAAGGTCAAGCTTGTTGTTGTAGAGTTCATGGATTATGCCATCATTTGGTGGCACCAACTCATGCTTGGTAGACATAGGAATAGAGAACTAGCTCTAGGTATCGGGGTGAAATGAAGGGTGTTATGAGAAAAAGGTTTGTTCCTCATCACTACTATTGAGAGCTTTATGAAAGGTTACAAGGTCTCACCTAAAATTCTAAGTGTTAAGGATTATCACAAAGAAATGGAGATTATCATAATTAAAGCTAAAGTTGTAAAGGATAGTGAAGCTACCTAGGCTTGATTCTTGCATATATTGAATTGTGAGATTGCCAACATAGTGGAGTTACATCCCTATGTGGAGTTTGATGACATATTGTATATGGCTATAAAGGTTGAAAGGCTATAAGGAAAAGTTCTTCATCTTGCTTTTTACGACGTTCTGGCTCGTCTTCTTCTTGGAAATTGAACATCGTTTGAAGAGACGATAGGACTACATTCAAGCCTAAGACTGAATCCTCATTCAAGCATAAACCTGAGTTATTCACTAAAGGCTAAGAGTGTCCAAAGACCAAACCCTAAGCTACCTAAGCATCCCAAGGTAAGAGTAAAGACATAAAGTGTTTTAGATGTTTGGGAATAGGTCACAATGCATCATGACATCCAAACAAACGAGTCATGATTATGCATGATGATATTGAGATTGTAAGTGAAGAATCTGATGTTGATGATGAGATGCCACCACTAAAGGACATCGATGAGGATGATGGCTATGTTGAGTTTGTTGCCTATGATGAAGCACTTGTAGCTCATTATGCGTTGAGTGCCCAAGTTAAGGATGAAGATAAAGTGCAACGAGAAAATATTTTTCATACTAGATGCCACATCAACAATAAAGAATGTTCTTTGATTATTGATGGTGGTAGTTGCTCGAATGTTGGTAGCACTTATTTGGTTGACAGATTGAGTTTGCCCACTATAGAACATCACAAACCATACAAACTTCAATGGCTCAAGGATTGTGGAGAAGTAAATGTGACAAAGTAAGTATTGCTACCATTCTCTATTAGAAGGTACAAAGATAAAGTGTTGTGTGATATTATGCCTATACATGCTAGCTATTTGCTTTTAGGAAGACCATGGCAGTTTGATAGATGTGTCATCCATGATGGATTCACAAACTGTTACTTATTTACTATGGATAGTAAGAAATTCAAACTTACACCTTTGAGTCCTAAGGAGATTTACAAAGACTAATTGAGGTTGAAAGAGCAAAATGATTTACAAAAAAGGTTAAAGAATCTAGATAAATGCAAAGATATTGAGAAGAAAGTAAGAAAGAGTGTGAGCCTCCATGCAAAAGAAAGTGATGTCAAGGCTGCTTTTCTAGCTAAGTGCCTAATCTTTTAGTTTTTATATAAAAAATATTGTTTTAGTTCTAATGATCTTAATGCTTCTTTGCCTACTGATGTTATGCCTCTTTGGAAGTAGTTTCAAGATATCTTCCTCGAGAAGATTCCAAATGCTTGCACCTATTAGGGAAATTGAGCATCAAATAGACCTTGTTCTTGAAGCTACCATTCCCAACTAAACCGCCAATAGAAGTAATTCCAAGTAGACAAAGGAGCTTCAAAGGTAAGTTGAAGAGCTGATTGGGAAAGGTTATGTTAGGGAGAGCATTAGTCCATGTGCAATTCCTGTATTACTTATTCCTAAGAGGGATGGGACATCGAAGATATCTGTTAATTGCCATACCATTAGCAAAATTACTATAAAGTGTCACTATCACATTCCTAAATTAGATTATATGCTTGATGAGTTATATGGTTCTTGCATCTTTTCGAAGATTGATTTGAAAAGTGGTTGTCACCAAATTTGCATGAGAGAAGGTGATGAATGGAAAATTGCTTTTAAAACTAAGCATGGTTTATTTGAGTGGTCAGTTATACTGTTTAGATTAACTAATCCACCTAATACTTTCATGAGATTAATGAATCATGTTTTGTGTGCTTCCATAGGTAGATTTGTAATTGTTTCTTTTAATGATATTTTTGGTATATAGCAAGAGCTTAGATGATCATATTGAGCATTTGAGAAGTGTGAAAATTGTTTTTGAACTTGGTGATTGGGTTCAGGTGCATAAGTGTCAAAAGAGATTCCCTACGCAATGTCGTTCCAATTTACAACCTTGAGGAAATGCATTGTTCCAAATGATTGAGAAGATCAACAATAATACTTATAAGTTGATCTCCCATATGAGTATATTGTTAGTGCTATATTCAATATTTCTGATCTTTCTCCCTTTGATTCTGGTGTAGTTGATTCCTTTCCAAAAGAGGGGAATGAACTAAGCCCAAATCATGCTAGTGATGATTGTGATCCTATAAGCATCCATGGAGGTCTAATGATAAAAGCTAAAACTAAAAGGATGCAACAAGCCTTGGCTGGTTATATAACATTACTAAAGAGAAAGCCTAAAAAATTGTCACATCCGGTAATATACAGTAATTACCATATTTTACACACATAATAGTAATCGGTTTGGCCATCTGTGATGTCTTTATCACTATTCACTTTCACTTATAACAGTAAAGATATTAGAAATAAAATTTACTTTTATTTAATTTCAATATTCACATATCTGTACTATTTCTTTACATCCCCTTACAATAATATACAACTGTAGTACTGTACAATATAATGTTTGAATATATAAAAGAAAATAAATATACCTCCAAGATCCACTCAAAGTTGCCTCCGGGAACTATAGCACAGCCAGAATAAGTGTAACGGTACATAGAAAGTCACTGTAAGTAATATATGGAGTGGAAAAATAAAGGGTAAGCTAACGTGCTCAGTAAGAGAATCATATATAAAGACTGATACTACGAAATCTATATGCTAAAAATATTTATTTTCTTATTAATGTACTAAAGTACAAATCGGGAAGGATACCATAGTCGGCTAGAAAATCGGATGGAGTATGGGAGGTATTTTAGAATACCTTTTGTTTCCTGACTCCTAGAAACGACTATAGGGAGTAGTAAATTGAATTTGATATTAAAACCATATGAAATGATATTAAAATGATATAGCAAACAGTTTTAATAAATAAATGAATATTTTTTTTTCAACAATAATATTCCATTCAATATCAGTAAACACAGTACAATAAACAGTAACAGTATAGTGGAGACCAGGTATGTAATGCCCCGTTACCACATTTTTCACCTTATTTTACACAATTTATCCGGTTGGGCTGTCTGTGATACTTCACTTCACACTTGATGTTAAACAATTTAATAAAATATTGTTAACATTATACACATCCCCTATCTTAATTACAAATATGTAGTACTGTAGACATGTCTAAATATAGAAAATAAATAATCGTACCTGATATATCTTAGTCGGTCTGTCACATTGTCCATTATGTGCAGCCGTAATCCACAAATATTGGATCTCACAATCATCAAAACCTGAAATGTTAAAATTGGGGAGTGAGGAAACCAAATCTCAGTAAGAGAGTTATATGTCACACTTGATATTCAGCTATCTATATGCTGAAAATAATTTTTTTCATTTTCTTTAAAATCTTCCTACCTGGCTCTAGGCACACATGTAGGAAGGATACTACAGTCGGCTAGGGATCCAGATAGATAAGGCAGGTATTTTGAAATATCTGACTTGTTCGGAAACCTAGAAGCAACTATAGAGAGTACTATTTTCGTTGTTTTCAAAATGATAAACTTTTCGTTTTTCCACAGAGTAAACCACTTATTTCTTTTCACATTCAGTATACTTTAAAACACGTGACAGTTCAGTAGTAAAACAGTGGTTTACTTCTCTCCTCTTCAGTACAATAAAACACGTGACAGTACAATGATTTGTAAATATCCAATCATTGGATAATTACTTCTTCGATTATTTCTTTCTTAGAAATAATTCTTATGTTATTCTTTTAGAATAAACATTTATTTCTCTTTTCAAATTAGTAACCGTATCGTACAGTTCAGTAAAACAGTATATTCAGTATTTAGTAAAACAGCATCTCGATACGGTTCAGTAAGTAACAGTAAACAGTAGCTACCAATTCAGTAAATAGTATACGGTAGCTTTCAGTTCAGTAAACAGTAAATGGTAGCTTTTAGTTCAGTAAAACAGTAATCAGTGGCTACCATTTCAATATATAGTACAGTTCAGTAAACAGTGTTTTGGTACGGTTTTTCATCAGTAAACAGTAATCAGTACAGTAATTCAGTACATTAAACAGTACAGTACAATAAATAGGATTTTGTAAATCCTTTCAGTAAACAGTAACAGTATGTGAGACTAGGCATCACCCTACAATTAAATCATGCTATCATCGTCCAATAATGGACCAGTAATCATCATCCCCGAAGGGACATAGTAACAGTATAACAGTGAGATCTATGGCCATGATCTATATGGTGTCCTTGGTGTACACTTACCAGGTGACATCCGGGACGCTGATAACTGGTAGGTCTATCAGCCACGTGACAGTAACAGTATAAGTGTGATGCATGAAACTCGGGGCCTAAGTCTCAAAACAGTATAAACCGTACCATAGCCTTTATGGATTTTAAATACAGTAAATCGAAATATTTCACAAATATCCATAAGGCTCACATGTAATAAAATCATCACCTTTATGAAATTTATAATTTAAATAATATTTCTCAAAATATTTCATAAAGGTATAAATCGTGTTTTCCTCACGGTGAAACAGTTTGTAAAATCATCAATGTAACATATAAAAGGGCAAAACTGTCCTTTCTCCATCGTAAAACACGTATGCATGCTTTTCCCTGCTTTCACTTGAAAACATGATTTTTCAATAATTTATGAAAAATAAAATATTTATTTTTTTTCAAATTCATTTATCCCGTAACCATGTTTCTTTCTAAAAACACGTGTAGAGACCTCTAGTCTCGAAATCATAGTTTTCCATCATTTCTTAACCTTTATGGAATTTATATAATTATTTATCTCACAATTAAAACCATAAAGGTTTTATATTAAATCAAGTGAATATTTAAGAATATTTATAAAAATATTTACTTCGGTCTCTTTTTCATTTTCATCTCGTTTCACGTGAAATATCACCTACCAGTGAATTTTCGGTGATTTCCTTTTCACCATACTCGAAAACATGAATATTTTAAAATTAAATATCACTATATTCATGTTTTATGAAATTTACTTGATTTCTCGATTTTCGTACCTGAAAATCGTTTCACGTGAAATCAAATCATTTATTATGGTTTTCGGTGATTTTCGTTAAATTTCAGTAATTTTTTGATAATTTTTTGACAGTATAACGGCTGCTGATTTAGCTAGCCTCCTGCACGAAAAATACAGTTTATATTTCTCAACCGGTATTTCACCACAATTTAAAACCGATAAATCACCACAAATTTCAAAACCAATCATTATAAATTGCATTTATAAATTAAATACATAATTTATAACATGTGGCTGAATATCCTTACTGGCGGCACATGTCTCCCTTACCTGTTTCGGGTCGGCGACTACCTCTCAAAGGTGGCGCCCGTGTTCGCCTCGCCCGATTCGATCGGCTCGGTCATCGAGGATATTTCCTGGAAATTAAATTCTAAAATTTAGAATTTTTTCATAATTATTTAAATAAATAAATTATTTAAATAATTTAATACTTTCCGAGATTTCTTACCAGTTCCCGTAATTCCCGAGATTTCCCGTAATTTTTGAACTCTCGAGAATTTTTTAAATTCCTGGAATTCCTCTTTTTCTCTTTCTCTTTCTTCTTTTTCTTTCTTTTTCCTTTTTCTTTTTTCTTTTTCCTTTTTCTTTTCTTTTCTTTTCTTTTCTTTTCTTTCCTGGCTCAAACCGGTTCCAGACCGGTTCCCTCCCCTCGTCGCAGGTTCCCCTTCGACGGCCAGTTCTCCAACGGCTCGATGGTACCTCAGCTGGCCGATGTCGAGGCGAACTCGCCGGTGGCCTCAGCTCAACTTGGATCGACGGCACGGTGGCGGATCGAGTCGGTTCTCTCTCGGTTTCTTCTCCACCTCCGTCAGCCTTCCTCCGCCGTTCCCCGCGTCTCCGGTGGCATCCCACGTCTTCCTCTTCCTCCGGTGGAGCTTCGGTGGCAGTGGCGGTGGCTAATTCCGCCGGCACCGCCACTTTCTCTTCTTTTCTCCCTTTCGGCTTTCGTCGGGTTTTCATCTGTTTCCGATTCTGTTTCCTTCCTTTTCCGTCACCGATCGTCTCCTCCTCTTTGGCCGGTGAATACGTCCCTTCCTTTTTCCTTCTACCTTGCCGGCGGTGGCAGCTTGGCCACCGTCGGTCTCGCCTGGGAAGGTCGGGATCCTTCCCCGATCTTTCCTCTGTTTTTTTTTCTTTTTTCATTTAATTTAATTATATATCCATATATATACATATATTATATATATATACATAATATATATAATATTACTATTATATTACTATATAACTATATATTATATATGTATATAAAGATATATATATTATGTATTATCAAAATACATATTTAGTATATATATATTTGTTTAATTTAAATTGTTTAACATTTATATATTTCTTTATATATAAATGTAGAAAATTCCATATATATTGTATTTACAATATATATATTTTCCAACTTTAATATAATTTAATATTTGCATTTTCTCAAATATGTATATACTTATTTATACATAAAATGTCATACTTGAATACATATGTATTATTTAAATTTATCAAATAGTATATATACTTATATATACTAATGTATATTTAATATATACTATATACCATACGGTATTTAAATACATATGTATTTACATCAAAATACATTTATATAATATAAAATTATATAAATATATTTCATTTTCTTTTCCTCATTTTCTTATTTAATTTGGATTTCCATTTATCCAAATTAATTTTTTCCTTTCCTTATTTTCCGAATTTCCAATTTAACTTTTCTTCACTCGAATTTCCACCATCCGTTCCTTTCTCAATTCTCGGGATTTTCACTAGTATCCCATTCTCATAATTTTATTTATTTATTTATTTCCAATATTTATTTGCTTCAATATTTATTTCCAATATTTATAATTTCCAATAAACGAAAAATTTACGGTTATCACATCCTCCCCACCTTAAGAAATTCGGTCCTCCAAATTTAACTTAAGTCCAAAGGTGGTACATGTCGTATACTTACAACTTTTGACCTCTAAGTCATCCTCCAAGTAATACTGCCAGTACACTTTCAACATCAAGAGTACTTTAGGCCACTACATGCTATCTTTCATCATATATATCTATACTCCCGTAAGTTCATTCATCAAATTGGGAGTCATTCATTTCATTCCTCTTTTCACATAAGAGTCCATGCACAGTATTTTTCATGTCACAGCTACTCTATGCTGTTCATCATCCATTTTTCTCACTTAGTGCCAAGTCGATATAGTTTAAAACTATCTATTACACATGTCAGTCAGTTGTATGTAATTGTCCCAGCAGCTTTCGCATCTTGTGCACTCGCTCTCTCAATATATCCTCAAGCATCCACATATTACGCTCGAGCATTTTCATCAGTATGGAGTGGTGCTATCAGTACATTTGGGATCTCAAAGCCTTCTGCTATGTCTCATTAGCATATGGCAACTCAGAGACTCTCATCACATGTAATGCCTACTGGAACTGTATACATACTTTCACACCGTTTCACACTCATACTTCAACTATGGCACTAGAGAATCTAAGAGTCTGTTAATGGAAAGTGATTCTATTTAAATCATCAGTCTTTAATCACTTCCATATCATTATATCTCTTTTGGACTCTTTATTATTCACAGTATTCATTTTCTCTTTTATTTTATTAAGGCTGCATCTCACTTGCAGACTTTACTATTGATCATCTCTTACAATCATAGCTCATGAGACAATCATGTTCTCTTCATGTAGTATGGTCATTCGATTATTAAATCCTCAATTATCCATTTAATCACCACATTATCCATATAGTTCCACCATTTATCATTTCAAGGTGGTTATGTGTATGTATAACACTTTTCTATTTAGATACTGGCAGTAAACATATCAATTATCTTACTCCTTTGAGTACCATTTCTTTCACTGATCAAATTTGGCTTGATTTTACATCTAACCACTGACATGTGATAACCAACACTAGATCATTTTTAGTCTTACCTTTGGGAACTGTTTCATATTAATGTTCCCTTCTCATCATGCAACTTATTTCCTTATTCCACTTTCATTTTTGTTTTTATATTCCCACTTTTATCTCTTCATATTTTTACTCTCATCCTTTTAGTCGGTTGTCTCAATTGGTATGGTACTATACTGCTAAGATCTTTTAAAATCTTACATACCATCTTTTCTTTACACTTATCCATTTACCGACTTTAACTTCTTTCTTTAATTACATCACATTAGTAGAGCAGCTAGTCTCATCACTCTTTTATAGATTGACATTAGTATCTAGCTAGACTCATTATTTTCGTATCTCGATCATTTTCTTTATTATAGACAGATTCATTGTCACTCTGTCATCTCAAGATCATATATCCCTCATAAGGAGACACTGTCTAGCCAAACATCTTATTTACCAATCTTAACACAATTCCACAGTCTTTAAGAGTTTAAGAGTCATACCACAATGCTGCTCATTTCCCATCTGTACTTTAAACTCTTTCAGTATTTCATCAATTTACTCATGTATGGATGCCTCATTCTTTAGGCTTATACACCTCACAAGGCAAATCATTAACCTCGTAACCTCAATAGAAACTCGTAAAATTCACTTCGAGTTCTAATCATCATCTTACGGACATTAGTATCCAATCTTTTATCTAAAGACGCTTTATACTGAGGCTAGTCTTATAAACTCCTCATATATCTATGATCAGATCAATAAAGCGTCTATTTTCATGTAGATGATTACTTGTTCTTCATGAGAACTTTATTAGATAGTACACATTTACTATATCACTTTATTTTATCTACATTTCAATATCATCAGTGTTTCTCTCACTTACACTTATACAGATAACTTTCTTATCCTCAATTTACGTTATCTGTATTTCCCTCAATCACACCTTATACACATGCATTTCATTATTCTCACATTTTCCAGAGTGGATTTCTTAAGCTTTCGGATTTTCTTAAGTTCTCCGATATAAGCTTAGAATCAGATTTCATATTCAAAATCGAGTCAATGTTATCTCGATTCCTCTAATTTATATAACTCTGCAAGTTCTATCGGAAATCAAATCCGATACTTTCTTTAATCACACATTTCTTATTAATTCGGACATTTCATCCTCATGTCCAATCATTTACACTGTGTATTCTCAAGGCAGAGACATTTACTATTCGATTCATTTCGAATCATACTCTACCTTGATTTCATTGTTTACTCATACTTTACAGCCTTACAAATCTCATTCCAGTAAGTTGTAGTTAGTACAACAGTTATCAACACATGTTACAACTAACCAATTTATTACCATTGTAATTTACTTTGAAATCAAGTTCATTTAATAAATTCAGGTTTAACTCCTTTGAGCATATTATCCACGAGGTTTGAACCCTGACACCCTTACGTACCTAGTTCCTTACACTCTTGTTATCATTAAGCTCTTTGTAAGAGTCCCGCCCGTTCGAATCGGCCGTCGGCGAGCATCCCCTAGGCGATCCTTTCGCCCCAGGTTTACCCTTATTAGTGAGTCGGCGATAACATTGTTCGCCTGCATCTCACAACACATGATCTACTACGGGTCGACCATCATTAGGTCCCCCATCACAGTTCTGTCTCAAGGGTCCTGAAGAACTTAGGTTAGCTGTCATCTTTTTTTATCACTTTACTGTTCTTATATATATTCACCAATTCATAGTACTCCATACAGTACATTAATTTCCAAGGCATATCTCAAATGCTCCGGTTCTATAATTAATTATTCTTTTAATACTTCAAAATTAGTATAAATATATAGAACCTCAGTCAACAGCACTGTTATAACAGCACTGTTATGGATTTCATTATCTATACTATTCACCTTCTCAGTCATTTTCTATAATCATTTCACTTTCCATAGTATTCAACGATCCCGTTCAATACACTCTTAATTCCGACCCTTACAGTCAATATTCGGGCCAATCATCTTATAACATTTCTTCCACTATACACTCTTTGGATCGCATCGTGTAAAGCCTCGGCCCGTCCGCCGTTCGCCTTTACACATATGTACTATCCCTTTTGAGAATGCCCAACCCGTTCACTAAGTCACCTCTCAAGGTTTTATCATGAGGCCTAGCCCGTTCACTAGGTCACTCACAATTCACTTCTGTAATCTAAGTGTCAATGGAATCAGTAATAGGGATCGATATATCCATATGACATCCTCTATGCCATTAATAACTCCATTATCATCAATGGATTCAAGATCTACTTAGTTTTATCACAATTCAGACTTTGCCCAACATAGGGGCTTTTTCATCATTTTAACATTTATTCCTTTCTCCTCAGTATACATTTGAATTAATGAACTGATCATTTATGTGCGATAGTATCCTTTCTCATACTAATATCAGCAATTTAAGATCTTGTTTGATTTCGACAGAGAAGTCCACTAAAATCCATAATTAGATTATTCTACTGATAATTCAGCTTTATATCATCAATTTCTCTGTCAAATCAATCAAATCCAACCTCTGTTGGTCTTTTCTGACTCTCGGTAAAATTTTGGAAGCATGGGTATTTTGGTCATTTTTGTTTAAAAATTTTCTCTCTCTTCAAATTACCCTCAATCGGTGATCTTAAAGTCTATTTAATGATGCTATGTCATTCCCCTCCTTCATACCATCATTTTCAGTCTCAGTTCGGTTCGGACAGAAAGTACTGGTGGGGCCCTCACCGAATCCTTTCGGTTCCTCACTGAACAGGCCTTCATTTAGATTATAAACATCACCAATTTTTTTTGGTAATTTCTGAGCCTATTATTTCTCTTTAACAGTCTCAATTTACACTTTCTCACTCCCTTTAAATCATTTTACTCAATTGACAATCATTTATTTTCTCTATGTATTCAAACGACACAGTACTACCGGGGATGTTTAACACTTTTCTTTCCAAAAGTATCCACAGACATCAAGCCAACCATGCTCTGATACCATTAAATCTGTAACGCCCCGTTACCACATTTTTCACCTTATTTTACACAATTTATCCGGTTGGGCTGTCTGTGGTACTTTACTTTACACTTGATGTTAAACAATTTAATAAAATATTGTTAACATTATACACATCCCCTATCTTAATTACAAATATGTAGTACTGTAGACATGTCTAAATACAGAAAATAAATGATCGTACCTGATATATCTTAGTCGGTCTGTCACATTGTCCATTATGTGCAGCCGTAATCCACAAATATTGGATCTCACCATCATCAAAACCTGAAATGTTAAAATTGGGGAGTGAGCAAACCACGGCTCAGTAAGAGAGTTATATGTCACACTTGATATTCAGCTATCTCATCATCATCATCATCATCATCATCATCAGAGCCTTTATCCCAATAGATTGGGGTAGGCTATATGAACCAATATCTAAAATCACGTTAGATCGTCCATATGTATTCTCTGCCTCCATAGATTCCTATTCAAGGTCATTTGCTCATCTAATTCTAAAACCTCCATGTCTTTCCAAACTACTTCCTTCCAAGTCTTTTTTGGTCTTCCTCTAGTCTTAACCCTTCTTTCAACATCCATAGCCTCTATTCTCCTAACTGGAGCATCTACAAGTCTACGTCTTACATGTCCAAACCAACGTAAACGATTTTCACACATTTTGTCTTTGATAGGTACCACTCCAATCATCTTACGAATATCATCATTTCTCATTCTATCCTTTCTTGTATATCCACATATCCACCGTAACATTCTCATTTCTGTTACACTCATCTTTTGTGTATGTAGCCTCTTAGTCGCCCAACATTCACTATCATATAACAATGTTGGTCTAACAACTGTCCTATAAAACTTGCCTTTCAACCATGTAGGAATTCCTTTATCGCAGAACACACCTGTAGCACTTCTCCACTTACTCCATCCAGCCTGGATCTTATAGGTCACATCACCATCAATCTCTCCATCCATCTGTATTATTGATCCCAAGTATCAAAAATGATCCCGCTTAGGTATTGCCACCCCATCTAACTTCACTAAATCATGCTCTTCCAGTTGGTTAGAACTGAATTTACACTCCATGTATTCAGTCTTCACTCTGCTTAGTTTAAATCCTTTTGATTCCAACGTTTGTCTCCATAATTCCAACTTTGTATTGATCTCCGCTCTAGTTTTCACACATAGGACAATATCATCTGCAAACATCATACACCAAGGCACCTTATCCTGGATGGATTTTGTCAGTTCGTCCATAACTACCGCAAACAAGAATGGACTCAACGCTGACCCTTGGTGTAATCCCACCGTGATAGGAAACTCACTTGTTTGCCCCCCACCTGTCCTCACATGTGTCCTTGCGCCTCTATACATGTCCTTAATTAGTTTAATATATTTCAAAGGAACTCTTTTCTTCATTAAGGACCACCAGAGTACCTCCCTAGGCACTTTATCATATGCTTTCTCCAAATCTATAAAGACCATATGAAGATCTTTACCCATTGCTCGAAAGCACTCCATAAGTTGTCTAAGCAAATATATTGCCTCCATAGTTGATCGACCCGGCATAAAACCAAATTGATTCTCCGATATCTCTATATTCTTTCTTAATCTCCGTTCTATCACTCTCTCCCATAGTTTCATCGTGTGACTCATCAATTTTATGCCTCGGTAGTTGGCGCAACTTTGAATATCTCCCTTGTTCTTATATAAAGGTACTAAGACACTCTTCCTCCATTCATCTGGCATTTTGTTAGTGTGCCAAATCTTATTAAATAGATTTGTCAACCACCTAACTCCTACATCTCCAACTCATTTCCAAACTTCAATTGGGATGTCATCAGGTCCAACAGCTTTTCCATTCTTCATCATCTTTAGTGCCTCTTTTACCTCTGTCTCTTGGATTCTACGCATAAAGCACCAATTTAAATCCTTAAGAGTTACCGAAATATTATCCAAAACTTTATTTTGTCCGTCATTAAATAATTTGTTAAAATAATCTCGTCACCTGTCCTTAATGTCATTATCTTTAACGAGAGTTCTTTGATGCTCATCCTTAATACATTTCACGACTCCTAGGTCGCGACTCCTCCTTTCTCTTGCTCGCGCCAATCTGTATATCCTTTTCTCTCCCTCCTTTGTGTTCAACTTATCGAAAATCTCTTTCGCAATCTTCGTCTTAGCTTCTGCCACAGCCTTCTTTGCCTCCTTTCTTGCTACCTTATATTCCGAAAAACTCTCTTCTGTATTGTTCTTCTTTAAAGCCTTGTAACGCTCTCGCTTAGTCTTTATAACATCTTTTACTATTGCAGTCCTCCATGTTACATCCTTTCCAGTCGGCACTCTTCCGTTTGATACTCCTAATGTCTCTTTGCCTACCTCCCGAATGCATTTTGCCATCTGACTTGCTCTTGGTCCACTTCTAAAGGTTATAAGATGAGAATCTCTCTTCTTAAACAATGTATTTGCTAGGATTAGGTCACAAGATAAAGCAAAATTTAAGATAGCATCTCCTCCCTCGTTTCTTACACCATAACTAAAACCCCCATGTACTTTTTCAAAACCCTCTCTACTTGTACCTACATGTCCATTAAGATCACCGCCAATAAAAAGGTTTTCTCCTATGGGTACTTCTTGTACTACCTTATCTAAATCCTCCCAAAAATGTCGTTTACTAACCTCATCAAGTCCTATCTGGGGTGCATACACGCTAATGACGTTCAACACCTCTTCTCCTAAAACTAGTTTAACCAAAATAATCCTATCCCCTTGTCTCTTAATCTGTACAACATCCTAATGGTACTCTTTATCTACAATGATACCTACTCCATTTCGGTCTCTATCTTTCCCTGTGTACCAAAGCTTATATTGCCAAGGTGCTATCTCTCTAGCCTTTTCCCCAACCCATTTGGTCTCTTGGAGACACAAGATGTTAACCCTCCTCCTACTCATAACCTCACAAATCTCACCTAACTTACCACTAAGCGTACCTATCTTCCAAGATCCTAACCTAAGCTTATGGTTATGGACTAACTTCTTTACCCACCCCCATCCATTGTGGTGTGGGAACCTTTGCCTATTTAACACCACATCCAGGCGTTGATGTGGCGTGTCACTTCCGGACGACGACCTAGCAACCCTTGCCCACTTTTCACTACACCTGGGCTCTGATGCAGCGCATCACTGTGTAGGGGACTCCCCAACGATGTTTTGATATTGGTTCATTTCATGAGATTGGACTAGTTTTTAAGGCTGGTTGTCCAAACCTACCGCCACCCTCCTCCTTTACTCGGACTTGGGACCGGCTGCGTTAACTCACACAGGCGGAGTTGATATTCAGCTATCTATATGCTGAAAATAGTTTCTTTCATTTTCTTTAAAATCTTCCTAACTGGCTTTAGGCACACAGGTAGGAAGGATACTATAGTCGGCTAGGGATCCAGATAGAGTACGGCAGGTATTTTGAAATACCTGACTTGTTCCGGAACCTAGAAGCAACTGTAGAGAGTACTATTTCCGTTGTTTTCAAAGCGATAAACTTTTCGTTTTTCCACAAAGTAAACCACTTATTTCTTTTCACATTCAGTATACTTTAAAACACGTGATAGTTCAGTAGTAAAACAGTGGTTTACTTCTCTCCTCTTCAGTACAATAAAACACGTGACAATACAGTGATTTGTAAATATCCAATCATTGGATAGTTACTTCTTCGATTATTTCTTTCTTAGAAATAATTCTTATGTTATTCTTTTAGAATAAACATTTATTTCTCTTTTCAAATTAGTAATCGTATCGTACAGTTCAGTAAAACAGTATCTCGATACGGTTCAGTAAGTAACAGTAAACAGTAGCTACCAATTCAGTAAATAGTATACGGTAGATTTCAGTTCAGTAAACAGTAAATGGTAGCTTTCAGTTCAGTAAAACAGTAATCAGTGGCTACCATTTCAATATACAGTACAGTTCAGAAAATAGTGTTTTGGTACGATTTTTCATCAGTAAACAGTAATCAGTACAGTAATTCAGTACAGTAAACAGAACAGTACAGTACAATAAATAAGATTTTGTAAATCCTTTTAGTAAACAGTAACAGTATGTGAGACTAGGCATCACCCTACAATTAAATCATGCTATCATCGCCCAATAATGGACCAGTAATCATCATCCCCGAAGGGACACAGTAACAGTATAACAGTGAGATCTATGGCTATGATCTATATGGTGTCCTCGGTGTACACTTGCCAGGTGACATCCGGGACGCTGATGACTGGCAGGTCTATTAGCCACGTGACAGTAACAGTATAAGTGTGGTGTATGAAACTCGGGGCCTCAGTCTCAAGACAATATAAACCATACCATAGCCTTTATGGATTTTAAATACAGTAAATCGAAATATTTCACAAATATCCATAAGGCTCACATGTAATAAAATCATCACCTTTATGAAATTTATAATTTAAATAATATTTCTCAAAATATTTCATAAAGGTATAAATTGTGTTTTCCTCACGGTGAAACAGTTTGTAAAATCATCAATGTAACATATAAAAGGGCAAAACTGTCCTTTCTCCACCGTAAAACACGTATGCACGCTTTTCCGTGCTTTCACCTGAAAACATGATTTTTCAATAATTTATGAAAAATAAAATATTTATTTTTTTCAAATTCATAAATCCCGTAACCATGTTTCTTTCTAAAAACACGTGTAGAGACCTCTAGTCTCGAAATAATAGTTTTCCATCATTTCTTAACCTTTATGGAATTTATATAATTATTTATCTCACAATTAAAACCATAAAGGTTTTATATTAAATCAAGTGAATATTTAAGAATATTTATAAAAATATTGACTTCGGTCTCTTTTTCATTTTCATCTCGTTTCAAGTGAAATATCACATACCGGTGAATTTTCGGTGATTTCCTTTTCACCATACTCGAAAACATGAATATTTTAAAATTAAATATCACTATATTAATGTTTTATGAAATTTACTTGATTTCTCGATTTTCGTACCTGAAAATCGTTTCACGTGAAATCAAATCATTTATTATGGTTTTCGGTGATTTTCGTTAAATTTCAGTAATTTTTCGATAATTTTTCGGCAGTATAACGGCTGCCGATTTGGCTAGCCTCCTGCACGAAAAATACAGTTTATATTTCTCAACCGGTATTTCACCACAATTTAAAACCGATAAATCACCACAAATTTCAAAACCAATCATTATAAATTGCATTTATAAATTAAATGCATAATTTAAAACATGCAGCCGAATATCCTTACAGGTGGCACATGTCTCCCTTACCTGTTTCGGGTCGGCGACTACCTCTCGAAGGTCGCTTCCGTGTTCGCCTCGCTCGATTCCATCGGCTTGGTCATCGAGGATATTTCCTGGAAATTAAATTCTAAAATTTAGAATTTTTCCATAATTATTTAAATAAAATAATTATTTAAATAATTTAACACTTTCCGGGATTTCTTACCGGTTCCCGTAATTCCCGAGATTTCTTGTAATTTTCGAATTCTCGAGAATTTTTCAAATTCCCGGAGTTCCTCTTTTTCTCTTTCTCTTTCTTTTTTTTCTTTCTTTTTCCTTTTTCTTTTCTTTTCTTTTTTCTTTTTCCTTTTTCTTTTCTTTTCTTTTCTTTTCTTTCCTGGCTCAGACCGGTTCCAGACCGGTCCCCTCCCCTCGTCGCCGGTTCTCCTCCGGCAGCAGGTTCTCCGACGGCTCGATGGTACCTCAGCTGGCCGGCGTCGAGGCGAACTCATCGGTGGCCTCAGCTCGACCTGGATCGGCGGCACGGTGGCGGATCGAGTCGGTTTTCCCTCGGTTTTTTCTCCTCCTCCATTGGCCTTCCTCCGCCGTTCCCCGCGTCTCCGGTGGCATCCCACGTCTTCCTCTTCCTCCGGTGGAGCTTCGATGGCAGTGGAGGCAGCCAATTCCGCCGGCACTGCCACTTTCTCTTCTTTTCTCCTTCTCGGCTTCCGCTGGGTTTCCTCTGTTTCCGATTCTGTTTCCTTCCTTTTCTGTCACCGATCGTCTCCTCCTCTCTGGCCAGTGACGACGTCCCTTCCTCTTTCCTTCTACCTCGTCGGCGGTGGCAGCTTGGCCACCATCGGTCTCACCTGGGAAGGTCGGGATCCTTCCCCGAACTTTCCTCTGTTTTTGTTTCTTTCTTTTTATTCATTTAATTTAATTATATATCCATATATATACATATTATATATATATATACATAATACATATAATATTACTATTATATTACTATATAACTATATATTATATATGTATATAAAGATATATATATATATTATGTATTATCAAAATACATATTTAGTATATAAATATTTGTTTAATTTAAATTGCTTAACATTTATATATTTCTTTATATATAAATGTAGAAAATTCCAAATATATTGTATTTACAATATATATATTTTTCAACTTTAATATAATTTAATATTTGCATTTTCTCAAATATGTATATACTTATATATACATAAAATGTCATACTTGAATACATATGTATTATTTAAATTTATCAAATAGTATATATACTTATATATACCAATGTATATTTAATATATACTATATACCATACAGTATTTAAATACACATAGATTTACATCAAAATACATTTTTATAATATAAAATTATATAAATATATTTCATTTTCTTTTCCTCATTTTCTTATTTAATTTGGATTTCCATTTATCCAAATTAATTTTCTCCTTTCCTTATTTTTCGAACTTCCAATTTAACTTTTCTTCACTCGAATTTCCACCATCCGTTCCTTTCTCAATTCTCGGGATTTTCACTAGTATCCCATTCTCATAATTTTATTTATTTATTTATTTCCAATATTTATTTGCTCCAATATTTATTTTCAATAAACGAAAAATTTACGGTTATCACAAGGTAACACCCAAATATATCATGCTATAATAAAATCCCGAAAAGGGAATAATAGTAAACACGTGAGAATATGGCCATAGTCTATAGGGTCCACAATGTACACTTGCCAAATGCCACTAGTGGAGGCTAAAGACTTGGCGGGTCAGCATAATAACAATAATAACAGTAACAGTACATGTGACACGTGAGCATGATACGGTGTAACGCCCTCAGAAGCTGGGATTTTTGAGCTAACTTTTTCCTTTACTTACTACATTTGTCACTTGCTTAGTGTAGCTAACATCTAACAAGTAGAATTCTACTCATTTAATTGTTTAAGACAAGTTGTTTAGGGTCCCATTAAAGTCTCCTCATAATGAGTGCCAAAAACGAAATTGAAAATTTTTGCCCCTACTTTGGGCTGTTATCCATCCCCATACACAATACATCATCATTTTAACCTGTGGAAATTCCAATCTCAACATAACATTTGAACATTTAATATCCAATGATTTAATATAAATTGAGATGACAACTCAATCGCATGACATAGTTTGTTTACAAACTCAATATTCTTCTAGTCCTTACATCTCAAATCTTATACACTGTGTACACAAAAGAATATAGTCTGTGATATAAACAAAAGAAGAAAACGGTTATACCTTTGCCCAAAATATAACTTTCTGCAGCTCGTAGAAAACAACTCTCGATGCACCACACTTGCGTAGAGTCTACTTGAAGTAATCTGTCAGGTGGAAGAGGGGGGTGAGCTAATGCCCAGTAAGAAAATATACGCTAAGTGATGTTAGGCTCCTACTATGCTTATGCATGTTTATGTGTAAATAAATGCGCAAAACTCATGTTTCAATACGTTTTATTGAAAATAGTGCAAAGTCGACATACCATTGTTTATAAGTTATAAAACGTTATATCGAGTAATTTACAAACATATCAGTGCTCACGCATTTATAAAAATCGGGATATACATTCAAGGTATTTTCAAAAGACAGGCATCCATTGGTAAGATTTGGTAATATAACCAGAATCTTTGGAAATAACCGATAAGCTTTCTACGAAAGCATCCACTGTAGCTAGCAGTGGTCACAGTCTCATACCAGGGCTATATCCATGATCATGAATCATCTTAGCACCAGTGATCATCTAATAGCTGAGGTACAAGTCACGACTAGTTGTCAGATGCTTGGAAGATCACAAAGCATCCAGGATATTTCACAATTCATATATATATGCAGATATCCATCAACACACTGGAGGAATCTAAAATGTGTATATATAGATAGGTGCCTAAATGCCACACAGGCATAACAAATGCCACAAAGGCATGAAAAATGCCCCACATGCAAGTTAAGTGCCACACAGGCATGGAAATTGCCACACAGGCATAGAGTGCCACACAGGCATAAGCTGCCATATAGGCAGGATAATGCCACACAGGGATTTCATAGTGCTTCATGTCTCATACGTCAAAATTCATACAAGGATAACTTTTACAACATGACTTGAGTATTGAAGGCATGAATCGTGTTAAACACTTTAGTTTTGATAACCTCATCGTACGAAAACATGTTTAAAAATCATTATTTGGATGACAAGTAACACTGCTTAATGTATATGGGGTTTTAAATGCGTTATAGAAATCTAAACTAATACCACAATATCCACTTAACAATTTCTAATGAAATTTTGGCATTATGATGACATACCTAGGACACTACCCAGCCTCACAACCACAACTAAATAACATGCAAAAAAACTCCAACAACCGGTATATTTTATTCACCAATCCAACATAAATCCAAATCTCAATGTTTTGCACTTAAGCTTAATCCAACATATTTTGAAATTTAACCAAAAATGTATTTAAATCCATAAACATTAAATAATATTAATTTATACATACATAAACATAGAGGACTAACAAACATTTAACGTATATTCCCTTACCTTTGCAGTACCTACTTCACGTTTTAGCCACCCTTACCAAAGCTTAAATGTTTCCTCTTCACGTGTACACCCATTGTCTTCTCACCATTATTCTTTAATCTATACACATAGATATTGATTATACTCAGCAGTTAAATCATTTACCCTAATTGAAATTATCATTCCAAAACTACTATCCTTGTTTTCGTAGCTTATTGGCTATGGTGATACTTCCAATAATGATTCCTCATGCTTCTTCAACCAACAAACACCCTACAATATCTTAGCATAAATATTCATATTATTTCATTAAAACAAATCTACTAAAATCGATCTTACACTAACAAGCCATAAGAACCAAAACTCTATTGCCATGAGTCTTACCTACTGTTTACGGATTCAAACTGATAGACCCTTGTATCTTCCTCCTCTTTGTGGCTATTGTTTCATTTAAATACAGCCGCTGTTCAGGTGTCTTGGACCTTCTAACAGTGGCATTCTGCGCTACCCACACTAGGCCCACTAAATGCCGAAGTTACCGTTTCTAGTTCAGCATCCAGTCCTAACGCCGAACTCAAAACCTAGCCACCTAATGTCAACACCCAACACCCCAAAGTGCAGTCGAACACCCTTCCTTTGCTATTCTTTATTTCTGCTTCCTCAATCAACACCAAACTCAGTAACTTTTAGTCCCGATTTAGTCTCCTAATAATAGCTTTAGACCACCCAAAATACCACTACTTACAACCCCTTTACAACGCCTCTCGTTCAACCTCCTTGTTGGTGTTGGTGGCCGTTGCTACTTCATCGGTCACCAACCAAACCCGAATGGGAACCAAGCCCGACAACTCTCCCCTTCGTTGCTCCATTTTTTTGCTGCTAACCACTATTTCTCTTCCTCCTTTTCTTTTCTAACGTAAATATTTCCTCCTTCAGCCCGATTTAGTACTTTTTCCTTCCCACATTTTCCTTCTTTTCTTCCCTTCTTCGAGCCGACCACTCTTTTCTTCCTTTTCCCCAACGTCGAAACCCATTCTTTATCCTCCTTTCTCCAACACCGAACAACCCCTCCAAGGCAACCTGAATGAACTGAAGTTTTTCCCTATTGTTTCTGTCGCGAGCTTCACCTTTAATCTCGTCGATCTCCTCCCTTTGTCACCGTTCTCTCCTTCGCTCCTTTTCTGTTCTATTTTTCTTTTTTTTTTGGTTGTTTTATTTAAATCCCACAATAGTGGGAAAAAGGTGGAAGCCGAAGAAGCCAATCGGTTTTCATTTTTCATTTTTTTATATTATTATATTATTGTGTATATATAGGTATATTTTATATTTTATATTTATTTAGCATCTATATATATTATACATACCCTTTGTAACATTTTTTAGTTATTTATTTTTATTTTATTAATATTATTATATATGTGTTTAAAATATTTATTTATATATATATGATGTATAACATATAACTATACACAAGACTTACTTACTTTAGATTTAATAATTCCATTAAATTCAAAATTTAATTGATTAAAATACATTAAAATCAACCTTATGAACTTAGTTGATTTAAACAAGGTCTAAATCTAAGAAAATTCATAGGCTTGTTGTAGTTTGTCTCACCTAAGCTCGAAGTAGACGAGATATTTTTTTCCTTAGGACTAATATGTTGTGCCGAGAGGTCCTCGTGTCTATATGTCCCTATATAATTATTTAAATTTATTTTTATCAATTATAAAATTTATATTAAATAGAAAACAATTACTTTAAGATTGTAAAAATTTTTTCGGTTATCACATTCTACCCACTTTAAGAAATTCGATCTTCCAAATTTTTCATGTCCGGTTGGAAGAGATAGGGGTACTTCTCCTTCATTAAGCTGTAAAGTTCCTGTGTAGCTTCTTCAGATGATTAATGCTGCTAGAGGACCTTTACTAGAGGAATAGACTTTGATCTCAACACTTTCTCCTTTTTATCTATGATTTTGATTCACCTCTCTACATAACTTAAGTCCTCCCTAAGCTCAAGTGGTTCATATGCTATCATGTGAGAGGGATCCGGATGGTATTTCCTTAACATGAAGAAGTGGAAGACATTATGCACGCTCGATAGCTGTGGTGGTAAGGCTAATCGATATGCAACATCTCCAACCCTCTCTAAAATCTCAAACAGACCAATAAATCAAGGACTTAACTTTCTTTTCGTGCCAAACCTTATGATATCCTTCGATGGAGAAACCTTCAAGAAGACACTATCACCCACTTCAAATTCCAAATCTCTCGTCCGGTGTCAGCATAACTCTTTTGTAGGCTTTGAGCTATTCGGAATCTCTCACATATTAGTCTGACATCTTCTAAAGCTCGCTCAATAAGATTAGGAGTAAACAACTTCCTATCACCCACTTCTTCCCAACCAATTGGAGATCGGCATCTCTATCCGTACAATGCCTCATATGGTGCTATTCTAATACTAGCATGATAACTATTATTGTAGGCAAATTTAGCTAAGGGTAAATGGTCATCCCATGATCCTTTAAAATCAATAGTACACGCCCTCATCATATCTTCCAGGGTCTGTATAGTTCTCTCAAATTGTCCATCAGTCTGAGGATGGAAGGCGGTACTAAAATTGAGTTGTGACCCTAAAGCTTCTTAAAAGTGCTCCTAAAATCGAGATGTGAACCTTGAATCTCTATTCGAAGTAATACTTGCTAGGACACCATGTAATCAAACTATTTCTCTTACACAAACGTCTGCCAATGCACTTATGGAATCAGTAGATTTCATGGCAAGAAAATGAGCTGACTTGGTTAATCGATCTACTATCACCCAGATCACATCATGATTCCTTATGGTTTTCAACAATCCCATGATGAAATCCATGGTGATATGCTCCCATTTCCATGTTGGAATTTCCAAAGGCTTAAGTAATCCTACTGGCCTTTGGTGTTCAACCTTCACTTGTTGACAAACTCAGCACCTGGATACAAACTCAGCTATATCTTCCTTCATCCCTAACCACCAATACACTCAGCGCAAATTCTGATACATCTTTGTACTCCCCAAATGCATGGTGTACATAGAACTATGGGCTTCATCCATAATATGCTTCTTTAAGTTATCATCACTAAGGACACAAATTCAACCTCTAAATCTTAGTAACCCATCTTTGCCTACTTTATACTCTGAATTTTCACTTTGTTCCGCTTAACTAACCATTTCCACTAATCTAGAATCTTCTCTTTGTGCTCATCTGAGCTGCTCCACTATACTCGGTTCGATTCTTAGACTAGCAATTAGAAAACTTTCAGAAGGCTTTACATTCAAACTCAACTTGAAAAATTGTATCATCAAATCCCATTCTTTGACCATCATGTACAAAACCAAGCCCATGCTTTTCCAGCTCAAGGCATCAGCCACTTTGTTCGCTTTACCGAGATGGTATAAGATTTCACAATCATAATCTCTCAACAATTCCATCCATCTCCACTGTCTCATGTTTAACTCCTTTCGAGAGAACAAGTATTTGAGACTCTTATGGTCTATGAATATTTGGAACTTTTCCCCATAAAGATAGTGGTGCCAAATCTTCAATGCAAACACTATGGCGACCAGCTCAAGATCATAAATGGAGTAGTTCTTTTTGTAGTCCTTAAGCTGCCTAGAACCATAAGCTACTACTTTACCATTCTGCATTAACACATAACCCAAACCCTGAATGGATGCATCACCATACACCATAAAACCTCCTGATGCACTCTGGATAACTAGCACTGGTGCTATGGTCAACTTCTGCTTCAATTTTGAAAACTACACTCGGACGTAGCGGTCCATTAGAACTTGACCTCCTTACGTGTAAGGCATGTTAATGGAGCCGCTATCTTAGAGAATCCTTCAACAAATCTCTTGTAGTACCCCACTAAGCCCAAGAAACTTTGGATCTCTGTGGCAATCTTTGGCCTTTCCCAATTAACCATGGCCTCAACCTTAGACAGGTCCACGGATACTCCATCCTTTGTCACAATATGACCCAAGAAAGAAATTTGCTCCAGCCAAAACTCACACTTACTGAACTTGGCATACAGCTTCTTTTCTTTAAGTGTCTGCAAAACAATATATAAGTGCTGAGCATGTTCATCTCGAGACTTTGAATATACTAGGATGTCGTTGATGAACACTATCACAAACTTGTCCAAAAATGGCTTAAAGACTTCATTCATCAAACTTATGAATGCTGCAGGTGCATTCGTTAAACCAAACGACATCACCAAGAATTCATAGTGGTCGTATCATGTTCTAAAAGCAGTTTTTAGGATACCTTGACTTCTGATCCTCAACTGATGGTATCTCGATCTCAAGTCAATCTTGGAAAATACTTTTGCACCTCACAATTGATCAAATCAGTCATCTATTCTAGGTAGTGGATACTTGTTCTTTATAGTGGCCGTCTTTAGTAGCTGGTAGTCTACACACAACCTCATACTCCCATCCTTCTTCTTCACAAATAGCACCGTAGCTCCCCACGGAGACATACTAGGACGTATAAACCCCTTGTCTAAAAGTTCTTGAAGCTGTGTCTTCAATTCTTGTAACTCTACCAAGGCTATTCTATACAGAGGCTTAGAGATAGGCTGGGTGCCGGGAAGAAGGTCAATGGCAAACTCAGTTTCTCACTCTAGTGGTAGCCCCGATAGATCATTAGGAAAGACATTAGGAAAGTCTCTCACAATGGGAGTTTCAGATAATTTCGAATGTTCCTTATTTGTATCCTCAACGAACTCTAAATAGCCTTCATAAGAACAATGTTTTTCATAAGTAAGATTCACAAAAAGATATTAATCATATTTCATTTCTCACCTTCAAAATGTATTACAAGTGGTTCAGGTAGGGAGAAGGTTACAATCTTTCTATAGCAGTCTACACTGGCATGATTAGATGCTAACCAATCCATGCCTAAAATTACATCAAAGTCAAACATATTTAACATGATTAGGTCTGCTATTAAATTCTTACCTCCCACCTTAACTTTATAATTCTTATACACTAGGTCGATTGTTTGTGACTCTTTCATAGGAGTACCAACATACAGTATGTAACCTAAGTGTTCAGGCTCTATATGCAATCTCTTAGCAAATGTAGGTGTGGTGATATGAATGAATGCATAGAACCAGAATCAATTAAAACAAATACTTCAAGATCATGGGTTAGAAGTTTACCCTTGATCACATCAGTGGAAGCGTTAGTAGCCTCCTGGTCTAAAGTGAAAACTCGTCCCTAAGCCACTGGTTTCTTCCCCTTGTATGTGGCTTTCTTCTGTTGACTACATTGCCCTTCAACTTGTTTCAATGGAGCTGGAGGTGGGGTAGTGAGTGTTAGGCAATCCTTCATAATGTGCCCATATTTCCCACAGTGATAACAAACTCGATTTGCCATGTAACAGGGCTTATTCTCATGAAACTTACCATATACCCCACAAGTTTGAGCTTTTGGTGTGGCAAGAAGAGGTATGGGTTTAGTAGGCTGATGTCAAGGATCAGGAAGCCTCTATCTCTTAAAAGGAGTCTGGTTCTACTTATGTTTCCCCCATCTCAGGCCTCTTTCCTTGACTCCTTCCATGGCTCTTTCCTTTGGAGTTATACTCGGTCTGCGTGAATTCGATATCATGCTCCACCATTTGGGCCTTTTTAAGGGCTTCAGGGTAAATGGTAATATCTAAGACTACAAGCTGACTTTGAATGGACGGTCTCAATCCCATAATGAACTTTAGAGTCTTTTTAGTCTCATTACAAGAAATATCAGTATCATACCGGGAGAGGGCTATGAACTTGGACTCATATTGGTCCACGCCATACTCCACTGAGTTAGACTCAAAAATTTTGCTTGTCTCTTCCTTTGGGCCATCTCAGGGATATACTAATTTTGGAAGTGTTGTAGGAAGACTTCCCGTGTAATCTTAGGGTATTATGCACTCAATATAGTCTTAGTGGACATCTACCAATGTTCAGCATCTGATCGCAACATAAAAGTGGCTAAGGATACCCTTTCTATACTACTACAACCCATATATTTAAATGACTTCTCTATTTACAGGATCTACTCCTCTGCTTGCACCGAATCCTTTACTCCCTTGAAAATCGGGGGACTCATTTTCTGAAATTGTTTGAGGTGATCCATATTCCTCTTAACTTTGTTCCTAACAGAAGAAGATGCTGCTTGTGGTTGTGGAGTAATCAATGATGGAGGGTTAGCTGGTGGTTGTAGAGGATTAATTTTTGGGTGTGGGTATCCACTTGTGGTGGTGGAGTTGCTTGAGTGCTAGGTGATGGTGGCGGAGGTGCTTGAAAGGTATAGTGGGTGGAGGAGGTGGTGGTACTGTTGGAGCCAAAGGTGGTACTACCTGATCATGATTATTATTATTATTATTAAACCTCATCATGAATTGAGTGAAGATGGTAGACATGGCATCCATGTTTCGGGACATGATGTCTAAGCTCCTCTTAACCCAAGCAATACAATGTCCATCAGTCTTTGGCTGAAGAGGACGAGGTGGTGGTTCTGTAGTCTGTGTTT
This sequence comes from Heritiera littoralis, assembly GCA_031772115.1. Lineage (NCBI taxonomy): Eukaryota > Viridiplantae > Streptophyta > Magnoliopsida > Malvales > Malvaceae > Heritiera > Heritiera littoralis. Next base: position 6,445,400 of record JAPDPK010000009.1, read on the forward strand.
CATGAGCCAGCTCCTCTCACCTCCTACTGACGTTCCTTATACTTCTATACCTCCCTTTCATTTTAGATTTACCTAAATAGAACAAACATGTTTAGTACTATTTACACAGATATGTACAGTACTCTATTAAAAAAAACACACTTCAGTATCGTGTCTAAGCACAATTCACAGTTTATATCCAGACACACACAGTAACATAGGATGTAAGTCTAATTTTAGCCTATCACACTGACACAAGACTAGACAAACTATGCTCTGATACCATTTTGTAATGCCCTCGTAAGTTGAGATTTTCAGGCTAACTTTTTCCTTTGCTTACTATGTTTGTTACTTGCTCAGTGTAGCTAACATCAAACAAGTAGAATTCTACTCATTTAATTGTTTAGGACTAGTTGTCAAAGTCTCATTAAAGTCTCCTCATAATGTGTGCCAAAAACGAAACTGAAAAATTCTGCCCCTACTTTAGGCTATTATCCATCTCCATACACAATACATCATCATTTCAACATGTGGATATTCTAATCTCAATATAACATCTGAACATTTAATATCTAATGATTTAATATATGTCGGGACTACAACTCAATCACATGGCACTGTTTGTTTACAAACTCGATATTGTCTTAGTACTTACATCCCAAATCCTATACACTGTGTACACAAAAGAATTTAGTTTAGGATATAAACAAAAGGATTATACTTTTACCCAAAATATAACTTTCTGCAGCTCGTACAAAACAACTCTCGGTGCACCACACTTGCACCGAGTCTACCTGAAGTAATCTGTGAGGTGGAAGAGGGAGGGTGAGCTAATGCCCAGTAAGAAAATATACACTAAGTGATGTTAGGCTCCTACTATGCTTATGCATGTTTATGCGTAAATAAATGCACAAAACTCATGTTTCAATATGTTTTATTGAAAATAGTGTAAAGTCGACATACCATTGTTTATAAGTTATAAAACGCTATACCGAGTAATTTCCAAACATATCAGTGCTCAGCATTTATAAAAATCGGGATATACATTCAAGGTATTTTCAAGAGATAGGCATCCATTGGTAAGAGTTGGTAATATAACCGGAATCTTTGGAAATAACTGATAAACTTTCTACGAAAGCATCCACTGTAGCTATCAGTGGTCATAGTGCCATACCAAGGCTCTATCCATGATCATGAATCATCCTAGCACCAGTGATCATCTAGTAGTTGAAGTACAAGTCACGACTAGTTGTCAGACGCCTGGAAGATCACAAACCATCCAGGATATTTCACAATTCGTATATATACACAGATATCCATCAACACACATGAGGAATCTGAAATGTGTATATAGAGATAGGTGCCTCAATGCCACAAAGGCATAACAAATGCCATATAGGCATGAAAAATGCCACACAGGCATAAAGTGCTACACAGGCATGGTAATTACCACACAGGCATAAGGTGCCACATAGGCAGGATAATGCCACACAAGCATTTCATAGCGCTCCATGTCTCATGCATCAAAATTCATACAAGGATAACTTTTACAACATGACTTGAGTATTGAAGAAATGAATCGTGTTAAACATTTTAGTTTTGATAACCTTATCATATGAAAACATGTTTAAAAATCATTATTTCGATCACAAGTAACAGTGCTTAATGTATATGAGGTTTTAAATGCGTTATAGATATCTAAACTAATACCACAAAATCCACTTAACAATTTCTAACGAAATTTCGGCATTATGACAGCATAGGTAGGACACTACCCAGCATCACAACCACAACTAAATAACCTATAGAAAAACTCCAACAAGCAATATATTTTATTCACCAATCCAACACAAATCCAAATCTCAACATTTTGCACTTAAGCTCAATCCAACATATTTTGAAATTTAACCAAAAATGTATTTAAATCCAAAAACATTAAATAACATTAATTTATAGATACATAAACATGGAGGACTAACAAACATTTAACGTATATTCCCTTACCTTTGCATTTTAGCCACCCTTACCAAAGCTTAAATGTTTCCTCTTCACTCCTACACCCATAGTCTTCTCACCATTATTCTTTATCTGTATATGTATATATATTGATTATACTCAGTAGTCAAATCATTTACCTTAATTGAAATTGTCGTTTCAAAACTACTATCCTTGTTTTCGTAGCTTGTTGATTATGGTGATACTTCCAATAACGATTCCTCAAGCTTCTTCAACCAACAAACACCCTACAATATCCTAGCATAAATATTCGTATTATTTCAGTAAAACAAATCTGCTAAAAGCAATCTTACACTAAGAAGCCATAAGAACCAAAACTCTATTGCCATGAGTCTTACCTACTGTTTACGGATCCAAACCGATAGACCCTTGTTTCTTCCTCCTCTTCATGGTTGTTGATTCATTTAAATACAACCACTGTTTAGGTGTCTTGGACCTTTCAATAGTAGCATTGTGTGCTGCCCACACCAGCCCCACGAAATGCCTAAGCTACCATTTCTGGTTCATCATCCAGTCCTAATGCCGAACTCAGCTCCTAGCCACCCAATGTCAGCACCCAACACCCCAAAGTGCAGGCGAACACCCTTCCTTTGCTATCTTTTATTTCTGCTCCCTCAATCAACACCAAACTTAGCAACTTCTGGTCCCAATGTAGTCTCCCAACAATAGCTTCAAACCACCCCAAATGCCACTACTTACAGCCTCCTTACAACGCCCCTCGTTCAGCCTCCTTGTTGGTGTTAGTGGCCGTTGCTACTTCACCAGTCACCAACCAAACCCGAATGTGAACCAAGCCCAACAACTCTCCCCTTCACTGCTCCCCCTTTTATTTTTGCTGCTAACCACTATTTCTCTTCCTCCTTTTCTTTTTCGGTGTAAATATTTCCTTTTTCAGCCCGATTCGGTACTCTCTCCTTCCCACATTTTCTTTTTTTTCTTCCCTTCTTCAGCACTGACCACTCTTTTCTTCCTTTTCCTCGATGTCGAAACCCACTATTTTTCCTTCTTTCTCCAACGCTGAATAGCCCCTCCTAGGCAACCTTAATGAACCGAAGCTCTTCCCTGTTATTTCCGTTGTGAGCTCCACCTTCAATCTTGTCGATCTCCTCCCTCTGTCTCCCCTCTCTTCTTCGTTCCTTTTCTGTTTTGTTTTCCTTTTTTGTTTTATTTGAATCTCACCATAGTGGGAAAAAGTTGGAAGCCGATTGGCTTCTTTAAGAAGCCAATCGGTTTTCATTTTTCATTTTTTTATATTATTATATTATTATATTATTATGTATATATAGGTATATTTTATATTTTATATATATTTAACATCTATATATATTATACATACCTTTGGCAACATTTTTATATATATTTTTTTGAAATGAACATTTTTATATATTTATTTATTTTTATTTTTATTAATATTAGTATATATGTGTCTAAAATATTTATTTATATATATGATGTATAGCATATAACTATATACAATACTCAGTTATGTTAGATTTAATAATTCCATGAAATTCAAAATTTGATTGATTAAAATACATTAAAATCGACCTTATGAACTTAGTTGATTTAAACAAGCTCAAATCTAAGAAAATTCAGAGGCTTGTTGTAGTTTGTCTCACCTGAGCTCAAAGTAGACGAGATCTCTTTTTCCCCAGGACTAATATGTTGCGTCGAGAGGTCCACGTGTGTCACAGTTTGTATATACAGTATTACACACTTTTCACATTTTTTCATACACATAGTACTGGTTAGGCTGTCTGCGATACCTTTATTTCCTAATTTTAATTAATAGTATACAGTAAATAACTGTAATTTAATTTAATTTACATAAGTAAAAATATTTACATAACAATATTCGTTTAAACATTTACATCCCTAATTTATAGTTACAACACTGTAGTACTGTAAAAGTAAGTCTAAACATATAAAAGAAAGCGATTATACCCCCAGGATCTACAGTAGCTGCCTCGGGGTACTCAAAACGTAGCTGAAATCCTCGGATGATATATCACGCACTCACTGAAAATAATATGGAGAGATGAAAATAAAGGGTTGAGCAAACCACGGCTCAGTAAAGGAGTTGTATGTAGATCTTGATATTGCGAAGACTATATGCAATAAAATCCTCTATTTTCCTATCAGTACACTAGGGACTCTAATAAGAAGGATACTATAGTTGGTTAGGAATCCAGATAGAGTAAGGAAGGTACTTTGAAATACCTGTCTTGTCCTAGAATCTAGAAGTGACTATAGGAAGTAGAAATTCAAATTAATATGAAACTCATTTAATAATTCACTGTATATAAATATTTCACATAAATAGTATAATAAATCATTTAAAATCACTTAAATCATCATTTTGAAAATAATTTAACTTTTATGATTAAAATCATCACTTTCACAAGTAGCTAAATCACAGTAATAGTACGATATACAGTTCAGTACGATAACAGTTCAGTGGTAGAACACTTCAGCAAACAGTTTCAATAAACTATAGTTTAATAAAATATCACAGTAATCAATAATAATAGTAGAGATCAGGCAACACCCTAAATATATCATGCTATAATCCCCGTAGGGAACAATAACAGTAAACAGTAAGATTTATGGCCATAGTCTATAAATGTCCTCTGTCGAACACTGATTAGGTGTCAACTGGGATGCTGAAGACAGGATCTGTGTCAATAGCTTCACACAAGAACAGTACAGTAATACACATGAGCGTGATATAGGGCCTAACAGTTTCAAAACAGTGTTTAAAGAGTGATATCTCCTTTATGGAAATCATTACACTCGGTAAAACCTACAGTCAATCCATAAAGGAAAAATTAATAAAATAGTAAATATTATATTGAAAATAATTTATAAAACATTCACTATTCATCACTTAACTTTATAAACCACATATTTCACTATAAAACACTTAAAAGAAATTTCCAATAACTTTACTTTTACTAAATTCGGTAACACAAATATTTAAATAATATTTTTCGGTAAACTCATAATTTATGAAAAATATTAAATATTCCATTCCCAAGGCTAGGAAAACACTCCACTATGCACTAAAATATTTCATGGTATTTTTATAAAATTTTCTAATAATTTTCGGCAGCATAACGATTGCTAATACTTTAGCCTCCTGCAAAGATAAACACAGTCAAACCAACCAAATAGCCACAAGTTCACAGTTTTCAAGGCAATTCTCTTCCAAAATATTTTCATAAAATTATTTACATCGAAATTATGCATTCGGGATATCCCTATAGACTATATACGCGTCCCTTACTTGTCTGATGAAATCGAGCTTCTCGAGCGCACCACTCGAAAACTGTTACTCTCGGGCTGCAGATAATTCCACCAAAAAATTAGCTCATTTAATACTTATTTTTAAGCTATTATTCATATCATAATGCAGCCACATTAGACACTACAAATATTTTTGCAATATGATTTCTATCGGTAGTATAACATAACTTCTTTGTTTTGCGTCGGATTTTAAATCCAAGCATATCGGCAAACTCCTTGTAATTTTTATAGTCTAAATATACCCTTAAATCATCAAAACCAGCCATGGATCATAGTCTCCTTACCATGGCCGAATCCTCTCTTAGCCAAATTCGTTGGCATTTTAACAATCCAACTTCATATCATTGTTTAGCCATGTTTTATCTTCCATTTTGGCACCATTTTTACGCATGGAAAACCATGAATCCCCTAGGTACATGTCATGGCTGAAACCCCCTCTCATTGCCAAATTTTATTTTGCAAGTTTCAATTGAAATAAATGATAGAAACATGCTTAACTTGCCTAAAGGAATCAATCTACACTATTAGAATTAAAGAAAGCTTAATGTAAGGCAATATACCTTACATTGGCTATAACTTTGTGGCTCTCTTTCTCCTTATTTTGTAGCTTATACAATGAGCTATTGGTATGGATAGGTGGAGGAGAGAGAATAGATAAATTTTCTAGTTATAATTTTGTTGAAATTTTGTAGATTTAGTTGTGTTTTGGTTAGTTTTCTTTTCTTACTTCTTTCTTCCAAAAATGGCGTGGAGGCTTGTTGGTGAGGATGACGAATAGTAACTGCCAGTAGCTGATGGGTTTATGAAGACAATTCTAGAAGTGGGCAAAATGAGCAAAATGCCCCTAGTTATGTAAATTTCGGATAATTTTGCATTTAAGGTTCCGTAGTCGTAAAAACTATGTAATCGCACTCCAAAATTTGGGATTCCATCACCAAATAATCTTATTAAATGTATTTTGATGATTGGAATTGGTTTCGTCAACGTGCAGTACATGGATAGTGAGAAATTACGAATTTACCCCTACGGACTGCTAGCAAAATTTTCTAATTTTATCACTGATTCAAGAAATCTATTGACGCTGTGTTAAACTACTTTTCATGTGTAATATCATGATAATTTTACTTCATCCCAATTCATTTTGGTTTGGGTGCAATTTACAAAAATACCCTCGGGATGTAACCGTAATTTTTCAATTTGTTTGTCATACTTCCAAAAATAATGTAACCAAGGTATTTTGGCCTCCAAATTTCCATAATATCATTATTACACCTTCCATACACTATTTTCTTCAATTATACACTCATCTGGGCATTAAAATCCAAGTGGGACGCACATCATTATTCACTTGAAATTTACAAAAATATACAAAATAAATTATTTATTAATTAAAAATTAAATATCCGTACATGTACAATACAAAATAATTGGTAATTTATTTTTATCAGTTATAAAATTTATATTAAATAGTAAACAATTAATTTAAGATTGTAAAATTTTTTTCGGTTATCACATCTCAATAGGGTGGAATTTTTCACTTTTGTTTTTGGCACGCATTACGAGGAAACTTTAATAGGACCTTGACAACTAGTCTTAAACAATTAAACGGGTAGAATTCTACTTGTTAGATGTTAGCTACATTGAGCGAGTAACAAACATAGTAAGCAAAGGAAAAAGTTAGCCCAAAAATCCTAGCTTCCGATGGCATTACATACGAGGCCTAATAGCCTCAAAACAATAGATACACAATAGAATATCATTTATGAAATCACTTCCAATGAAAATATCTTCAGTCAGTCCATAAATAAATAAATTGAAAATATATTCAATTTATGAATAAAAATTCATTAAATATTCATGCTTCAATATTAATTTCTAAAAATGCTCTATTCATCTTTAGAACAGTGATAGACATATGCTTGTACCTTCACATGATTAAATTTCATTAACATGAATATTTAAATAATGTTTTTCAATAAATAATAAAATAATGAAATTTAATTAAATTCCATGAAAATTACTTGGAAATATATTTAATTTTATCATATAAAATATTAGAATTTATTTCTTAAAATTTTCTATAAATTCCGATAGAATAACGATTGTTTTCTAACCTAGTCTTTCTGCACGAAAAACACAGTTTACAACCAGCCAGTACCCACAAAATCACCAATTTCAATGCAATTAATTTCCAAATCACTTCATAAAATTTATTTGAGGGAAACCATGCATTCACAGTATCCCTACAGCTCACACATTCATCCCTTACCTGTCTAATTCCTCCGATTTATTCGATAGCACCACATAAAATTTAATTCTCCCGAGCTGCAAAGCATTACATCAATATTATTAATTCACCTCACTTTAATTTATAAAATATTTTTCTTCTCTAAATGCAGCCACATTGTCTATAGTAAATATTGAACCAGTGTAAATTACACCGGTAGTAAAACATAACTTCTCCTACACAACTCCAATTTTAATTCTGATTTCACCAACAGTCTCCTTACAATTTCTACAGTATTTTGGTATCCTAAACTCATCAAATGCAGCACAAAATCCTCTCCCTATAGCCATGGCCGAATATGACAAGGTAGAATATTCATGAAATTTCAACAATTTTTCTTCACATTCATGCTTAATCATGTTCTCTCACCAATTTGGCACCATTTTTAAACATCAAAACACAAAATTCTCTTTGTTCTTCATCATGGCCGAAAGCCCTAAGGTGAGATTGAATGGGATTTAATCAAAACTAAGGCCAAATACATGTTTAGGAGACTTAAATCTATCATGCCATACCATTAAAATTCAAAGAATTCAATTGCATGAAAATTCATAACTTGGCCGAATTCATTGTGCACACTTCCCTCTTGATTTTTCAACTTTAGGATGAGCTATGGGTATAGATTGGTAGAGAATAATGTGTAGAATAATTTTGTAGAAGGAAGTTTTGTGATTTAAGTTAGTTTTAATGGTGTTTTTGTTGAGTTTTTAAAGTTTCTAAGCTTTGGCTACAGAGTTTGTGGGAAGAGAGGTTGAAGATGATGACATGGCCAGCCAAGGGAGTGTGTAGAATTATTTAGAAGCCCAAACAGTAAAATGACCATTTTGCCCTTGGTTGTTAGATTTTTGGACAAAAATGCCCTTAATCTTTTATAATTTTTCTAACTATTCAATTGAGCTCCAAAAATTCATATTTTATCATTAAATATTATTATTACACATATTGTGATGAATAAAGGTGGTTGGGTTCGAGTTTGACCTACCACAAAGGTGAAATTATAAAAATACCCCTATCAGGTAAATCACATAAATTTACGATTTTATCACCGTTTCGATCTATCTATTGACATAGCCTAGAACTTATTTTCATGTAGAATATCATACTTAAGTCACTAGATCAAAATTCCATTTAGTTTGCCCACAATTTACAAAAATGCCACAGACTATGTCCTTAATCGTCATTTTCTTATTTGTTGGCACGCTTCTCAAAAATGATCTAAATAAGGAATTTTAAGTTTCAGATTCTTACCGTAAGCTTATTAGACTTCTTGAGGAAAATCTGTCCGGTCTCACATCCATTCAGGCACTATAGAGCCTGTAGGGCCCACATACTGGATTAGGTCATATTTGTGAAATACACAGGAAATGAATAGTCATGAGTATCCCTATGTGTACAACAGTACCAATACACATGGCTCTCACAAAAAGCTTGAGCATGGTGGATGATAAAGTCTTCTACAACTTGTTACAAGCCTAAGTCCAACCTTCTCGAAGACTTATAAGTATTAGGCCAATTACATGCCCTACGCAAGCTGCATTCTTTAGTTTGTATTATTAGGATTTCTTTAAGCTTATTATTTTATTAGGATTATTTCAACATTTTATTACTGAAGATTATATGATATTCTTATTCCTGGAGATTATAGCTTATTCTTATTTTTAGGGTTTTTGGGGAAATTACCTAATGTTATAATTTTTAAGGTTTCTTTTATTTAGTTATAAACAAGCATGTAACCCTTTGGAGAAAAAATAATAAAAATACTTTTTCTATTGAAAGTCTTCTTTCTCTTTGGTTCTCTTGAGAACTCTTGAACTTATCTTGGTTTTTCTTATGATGTTCTTCTACCTTCCACCAACATATAATTTAGGTTTTTGCTTTGCTAAGATATGAGCCTAGGTCTAATATCATAGGTTTTTGTGTTTCTACAGAATAGGTCTTGGTTTCAATCTTTAATTCTTTGTTTTTCTTTATTGCATTTTTGGTTTGTTCTTTTTGTTCCTTGTGTTCTTCGCGTTCTTCATTGAATCTCATCTTCTTTCAATGAGGTTCATATAAATTCCTCTATACAAGGCCACTTGTTTTCTAATAATGTTCCATGCTTACAACAGCTCATCATTAATTTTCCTGGTGAGACACAATATTATTCATAACTACATTAATGGGACACAAAGGAAGTCATCTCTAGGGATAGTCTTAGGTAGTTTTTCAAGTTGATATTCGAAGGGTATGAGGGCTAATGAAGAAGGAAGTACATACTAGAAGTTGGTGGTCATCAAAAAAGCTCACGACGATGGATCTTGGACTATTGGCTATTCGATTTTTCTTTGATCTAAGAAGTTGAAAAGGTTTTAGAAGAACTTTAATTGTATCAGGATTACAGAGATACATATATATTTTTTATAAATACGAGATTTGTGTTACTAACATCTTTGATTTTTAAAACATCTTTGATTTGATGATTACTAAGGATTTCAAGGAAATAAAATGTTCATATTACATGTGTTGTAAAAAAAAGAAAACCACACACTATAAAGTTTCTCATTTAAGTGAAGGCAATTAATTTTGAAACAAATTAATATAAAGAAAAATGGAGATGACATGATTATAATGTTCACTAAATTCACTATGTGAAAGTGATAAACATTAGTAAGTGATTATTCAGAGTCTCATATCATGAGTCACTTATTTGAATATGACTTTTGAAGATAATTAGATCTCCCTTCTAATACTAAACTTGTTGAGTAACAGTCTTGGGATTCAAAATTTTATAATTCAAATCGAATGGTGAGTTGAAAAACTCAAAAGAAGGTTAGTATATAAAAGAAGTTATGGAATACTTGGAATGTTTTCTTATACGATTAAAACTATTTTATTGTAGTTATATTAATATTCTAAATTACAAGGTTGGAAATCATCAAGTGAAATCATAGAGATAGAATTTTAATAATGTAATTGATGATGACTTATATTCATCAACTAGAAAGGTAGGTATTCTAGACAAGAAAAACGAAGGTAAGACAAAATAAGAGGATCCTATTACAAGGTATGTTACTTTCAAGAAAATAAATTTCAAATCTATCATTGTTTGAATTTGGATAAAATGAATTCCAAATCCGCAAAGTGGTTGATAATTTATCTTAAGTTATGAGATTACTTTAGATTATTATGAGAATGAACACTAAAATCAAAAGATTGTTTGAAAATTAGCAAACACATTACTATGAGAAACAATTATATTTTGTAAGGTAGGTAAGATACTACTTACCATGCAAATATTAGTCGATACCCTAACCAAACCGTTATCGGGCGAAAGATTGATAGTACCATGAGTGCTATGTGACTATTACCGGTTACTTGAAACGATCTTGATTAATTCCAACTCTATCTTATTAATGTTAATTAGGAAATTATTTTTTAAGTGTAAAGGATAATATCCTCATTTGATGATCTATGTGTATGAGAGTTTAAAATGCCTTCAATCATGAATTTTTCAAGGAATTTATATATATATATATATATATATATGAGATATATAAAATTCCCAAACATCATTTCTTGGAATAGTGGGGTTAATTAAATTTAGAGACTATACCTTATAAAGTCTAGTATCTAAATGCATTGTTAAATCACAACATATGGTTTGGACTAATGTTTGTAAAATGTTTGTAAATGACTTATACCTCCTTTTACTAATGTGTTTGTAAAAAAAAAAAAGTTGCAATGGACTCTTGATAAGTCTTCTTATGCAAGTAGAGAAGTAAAATGACAATTTTTATGGATTTTTAGTAAAACGCAGAGTACTTGCTAACACAAGATAAAATGAAATCCCATAACAAAATTGAATTACATTTTGGAAGAACTCATAAACTACTGTAATAATGAATATATTTCTTTGTGTCTCATATTCAATTTAAAAGTTCAAGCCTTAGCTACTTTTAGAAATACGCCTTACAGAAGAAGCAAATTGCATTTTCTTAAGGTTGCATAATCACATACATTTATATTTTTTAGTAATAAGTGGAGGATTATTGTATATATTACCAAAGAATATGGTTTCTCAATTGTTAACAAGTTTCAAATTCGTGTAGTATGCATATGAGTTAAGAAAATGAAGTTTTTTAAGTATGGAATTAAGTTTGTAATGAAATAAATAGATCATGTCTTAAAATAGCCTTGGGTAGTTGTTTGTTCCAGATAGGCATTTGACTACTTTATAGGGGCAAATGATTGCCCTATAAACTAAAATGGTTCTGTTAAAAAAATACTCTTTGTAAGTCAAATGCTAAATAGGGGAGCCTAATGCAAAATTTTTTTTTAACACTTCCTACCATTAGATAATGTCCGTAAATCTCATGATAGGTACCCAAAGATTCATAGTGAACTTTGAAGGGAGCCAAGGTTAATATTCAATTTATTAGAAAAGTGGCCTAGGGCAATCAAATGTCACGCTCAGGTATTCAAATTTCCTTCTTGGAAACTAAAAAAGCAAAATAGTTTTGTTAGACATTGTTCTTTATTCCAAAGGTCATGATTGTTCATCCATAACATGTCTAATTATGAAAGGTTGTTTCTAACATTGATTAGGGCTTATAAATATTTCCTTTAAATTCCATTTTCACATGACCTTATATCCAATATATCTGTAAACTTTGAAATTTTCAAATCTCTTCTTCTTGCACTCTCTTTTCTTGTTTGTTGGTTTAAAAAGTTTACAAGAAGGATTAAAAGTACAATTGTATTTTTCTAAGAGTAGGCATTATATCATGGAAACAATGTTTCCGAAATCATTTGTATCAGTGTGACTGTTGTTCTCCGGATAACTTCTTGGAAGTATCTTGCCTATAGTACTTCTTCTTCCAACCATAGTCATTATACAAAAAGATAACATTGGGTTCCAAGAATTATGTTTTTTATTGAAAAGCTGAAATTGTAGGATCAAATAACACAATTGAAGGATCATAACACTTGGAGGGAACATTATAAATAAAGATTGCATGGTTCATTCTCAACACACCAAGAATTATGAAAGTTTAGACAATTTCTCTTCACTTTCATTCTCAAAATAAAAGCAAGTCTTTATGACTTTATTTGTTAAAAGAAATGGTGTCTATGATAAGATACTCTTGTACTTATCATGGTATTTAGTAGTTTGAATTCATAAGTGTAAGATGTTTTCAAATGGAAGCTTCATTGCACCTTAGGGTTCTTTAACACATTCTTTATTAAATATAGTAACCGGTGAGGGCGAAATCTAAAAGAAAGTGGCAATTAGGAGTACATCTTGAAATCTTTTACTTTCACATTAATTCTTTAGTTTCAAATTTAACAACAAACAACAACTAAAAAATAGGGTATCTTCAACAAATTATAAACATTATATTTAAATTAAAAAGAAAAAACAAATTACCCGTGGAAGTTCAAGTTGAAGGAAACCGAAACAACACGCAGCGGAATTTAAATCATTCGGCCTCCACCAAGATCGATTCGGAGAGTTGCCTGATTAGGGTTTCGAGATTTTACCTGACGTTTTTCTCTGAATTTTCTGTCGTTGGTCGAGTCACAAGCAGCAACTTTTCGTTCCTGCCTCTACGGTATCCACACGAACGGATCTCACGACTCTTGAACGTCTCACGATCAGAAGCCTTAAAGAGCTTTTTAATTCCTTATAACCGAATTGCTAGCTTCGATTAAAAGGAATGTTTTTGTTTTCTGTTTTTAAAAGTGCGGCCATGTTTTAGAAAAACATCCTTTTTATAGGCAGTAAATTTTACCATAAAATTTACTGCCAAACAGAACTCTAATCCTACTTAGAATAGGATTAGATATATCCTTAATCCAATTCAGAATAGGATTAGATATATCTTTAATTGAATTCAGAATAGGATTAATTCAGCTCCTCATTGATCCGTTCTAAGTGTGCGACCCAATAGGTTCTCAAAACAATGGCAATGACAAAATTGTCATAGGCAATGAGCGGTATCTAGCAACACATCATTGCTACCCATGTAACGAGAATGTCAATGACTCGACATAACCTTACTCGTGATAGATGTTACCGTGTAGTCTAATCCCTTTATCCTATGATGTCTTGATTAGACACAAGTCATGGAATGTGTCACACTTGTATAGTCTAATCAGCGTTTCTTGATTCCTGAGTGGACTAATTAAACAAATAAAATCAATATCTCATATTGACTTATTCGAGCACGGCCATGCATTTCTTAGTCTCACTCTATCAAAGGGCCCAAGACATCACTCTTGTTATATAAGAGGGATAAATCCTATCTTGATCACTCAACATCCCTCTACATAGATCAAGGCATACTCAATTACTACCTTTATAGTCCATCCTGTTACGAATGACATCTAGCAGCATTAAAGTATGCAATTCTCTATGTTGGGATCTATGATGATCTCAAGTCAAAGGATCACATACACCATCATCACTATGAGAATCGCTTATGACACTCATATAACAATCCATGTAGCATTCTCATGGAGGGTCGATCCAGTACATAGTTCTCTAACATGTACCTATGTGATGACTTGATATCCTATATCCATGACAATGGTCATCAGTCAACCACATACTAGTTTTATCGTATCATTGTTATCCTTGTTCACAATAATACTTGACTAGGGATATTTTAAGAATAGTGTGTTATTACTATTCTAAGGACATTATCATATAAGATTATATTACGCAGTTATAAGACAAATATAATAATGAACTATGATAAATTAAAATGTCATGATACATAAAAAAATGCCAAAGTCAATCATCTAATGAATGGTTCTAAGGGCATAATCCAACACAAGTTACTATGTAATCTATTACCAACAAGAGAATTACCGACGGATTTTAGGCCATTATCAACAGAATTTTCTGTTGGTAATAGAATTATCAGCAAAATTTAGCGTATTACCAACGATACATTCCACCGGCAATGCCCTTAATTTTGCGGTGGAAATTAAGTGACAATTAGTAATATGTCTTGAAATCATTTACTTTTTCATTAATTTTCTAATTCAATGTTCGGTAAGAAGAAGAAGAAGAAGAAGAAGAAGAAATTAGAGCGTCGTCAACCAGCGCAAACAACATTTCCTTTCCTGCTGCACATGCTTTTTATTTATTTTCTTATTTATTTACAATGCAAATTAGCACCTACCAATTAGTTTTCTAGTCATTGACCCAGCGAAGAGAAAACAGAGTTGGATAACATTAAAAAAAAAAAAGGAAAAGCAAAAATGAAAGGAAAACAGACTCAGAAAAATCAGACAATCATACAACATGCGTGGAACTTCTTAACATTTTTCCAAAGGATTAGCTTTATTACTCCTATCTCTTTAAGCTGCACGATCTTCCGGTAGAAGATTTCCTTCAGAATCATACAAAATCTTCCCCGAAAAGTCCAAGGGACGACAACGTTCTCCCATTATAATTGTCTTCCTCCAAACAGCTTCATCGCTTTGATCATAATCTTCGTCTTCTTCTTCCTCAGCCTGCACTTTTCTCCAAGAAATCATCTTCACCATCAGCTGAGCTTTACTTCCAAGATTACTATTTATCTTTGACAGCAGCTTTCTTTCACTTGAAACGCTAATTTCTTCATCAATATTATTCTTCTGCCTTCGGAATCCCCTGTTTTTTCTTGAAGCACAGAGGAAAGTTGTGATTGAAAATACACAGAGAACTCCTAAAACAACAAAAAAGAAGTTGACCGGTGTGGGTGAAAATGAAGGGTTTTGCATGGCGAGGCTTAGCATAAGAAGGGACCTCGCCATCTGAAAAATTACTTCAAATTATGAAAGAAACCAAACAGAAGTGAAAGCTTTAAAGCCTTTAAATTCTGAACTTTAGCTATGGCTTCAACACTAAATTGATGGAGTATATATTACAGCACAGGAATGCTTTTTCTTTTTTTTTTGGTCGTTTTGGTCATCAAGCGCGTGGTGACGTGCCATTGACGTTCCACAAAATGCTGATTTGTTGTCCTGTGATTGGACACGGTGGAGCCAAGTTGGGAGATCGTGCTTAACACGGTGACATTGACTTGACCTATTGACTTGGGTCTTCTTGCGAAATCTAACCCTCTTCAAGTACGAAAGTTGAATTGAATGCGCAGATATTAAAAAAAAAAAAGTTGAAGTGCAGTTTTATATATATATATATATATATATATATATATAATATTGTAGAATTAGATTTTGGTAATTTCAACCTAGTGGGAAGCATTTTTTTTAATCATTGATATTATCATTTGTCTTACTATTTAAGATTAATTTTATTTTGATTTTAAGAATCGAACTATATTCAAATACCTAAGAAAAAATTTACTTCTATATCTACGAGATCAATTGATAAATTTTGTGATAATAATAAGCCCACTACAACAAAATTAACTTTTAGCGGCATATATTTAGCGGTGTTTTAAATAAAATCGTCGCCAAGTTTCATGCTTTTAATCAAATCGCGGCGTTTCATTCAAAAAACGCCGTTTAATTAAAAAATTTTATCCAATTATGACATTTCCATAATAAAACGCCGTAAATTTTATAAATAACGGCATTTATTTCCTAAAAACACCGCTATATAATAAATATATTCAATAATTTTTTTTTAGATAATAAACTCAAGTTAGCGGCGTTTATAAACACGGCTAAGTTTTACACTTAACGGCGTTTTTCTCTAAAACGCCACTATGTTAAAAAAAAATATCCCCTGTTTTAGCATTTTCTCCTTTCTCCGATTCTCAGCTCCCAAATTCCCTCTCTCCGATTCTTAGCTCACGTTTGTCTCTCTCTCTTCGATTCTCAAGCTCACGTTCTTCTCTCTCTCTGATTTCAAGCTTGCGTCTCTCTCTCTTCGATTCTCAAGCTCACGTCTATCTCTCTCTCCGATTCTCAAGCTCACGTTTCTCTCTCTCTCCGATTCTCAAGCTCACGTTTCTCTCTCTCTCCCTCCGATTCTGTTTCAATTGTTTTTTCTAAAATGTAGGGATTTTTCTCATGAAGAGGAAGACCGAATAAGACTTGGAAGGAAGTAGTTTGGAAAGACATGGAGGTTTTAGAATTAGACGAGCAAATGGCCTTGAATAGGAATCTATGGAGGCAGAGAATACATATGGACGATCTAACGTGATTTTAGATATTGGTTCATATAGCCTACCCCAATCTATTGGGATAAAGGCTCTGATGATGATGATGATGATGATCCTCTGCTACTAACGTGTTTTTTCTAAATGTAGGGATTCTTTCGATTTAATTATTGTCAGATTTTTATTTTCAGGTAATGCAGTTCATTGGATTGATTTACTCATATATTTTCTCTGGTTATAGTGAAAGGGAATTCCTGAGAGGGGATGAGATCGCGTGGTTTGCGGATGGGTATAAGATTGTGAGAAGCGAGTATAATCCAGCTACAGCTTACGCATTTGGTAATTGCCTAATCTCTTGTAGACTTTTAGTGTTGGAATTTATTGCTGATTTTTCCCTATAGTTTTGATTGTCTATTTCCGGAATTGTTGAATCTGTCTAGTTGAAAGTATTCCATTTCCAATTAAATGGAGAAATATATTATTTTGTTGGGGGATTTGGAGGTGTTAGGTAATCAGAGTTTTTTTTTTTATCAGAGGTAATCAGAGTTTTATATATGAAGATTTACTAATTTTTGGTTAAAATGATTTAACACATACATGATGTTTAAACCTAGCAATAAATGAGGATTTCGTATGAATATTGTTGGGTTTGCTTTTTACAGACAGAGTATTCAGACCTCATGCAACTTCTCAAGAGGTTTATGAAGTAGCTGTTAAAGGCTACAATGGAAGGTGTTAATGGTATGAAAATTGAGTTACTGCAACTTATATTGATTTCTTTCAGTTGTTTGCTAATTACATTTTAACTAAAAATATCTAATGATTAATTGATTTGAATTGATTTATTGTAAAGTTCTCAAACATGTTGCTTCGTTTCAATTTTGAATTTATGCTATATATTTAATTGAAGCTAATATTGGGTTGCTGGAATTATAGGAACTGTTTTTGCTTATGGTGTTACAAGCAGTGGGAAGACGCACACCATGCATGTAAGTCTAGTAGCCTCCCGTCAAACTTTTTCTTTTATCTACTGTTTCCCTAGTTTTAATTAGAGTATTGTATAGGAATTCTTGAAATCTAGTTGTGTGTCAATTTTATTGCTTATTGTTCTGTCAAGTAAACCTCTGCTTTGATTATACTATCAATTTTTGTTTGCAACTATATATGTAGATCTTTAAGTGTAGCAAAACTGCTAGTTTATGTTGCATTTGATTGATTTTCTCATAGGGCAACTGGGGAGGGAACTCCTAAAATAGATCTGTGAGGTTTCCTCTACAAATGTTAACAAATACTCAACTACCAACAGGACAGATATTACACATTGCAAAATCTCTTTTGTAGAGTAAGTCATTGCATCTAAGTTTCTTGAAAGCGTCTATACTGGAGTTCTTTTTGAAGGAAACTGAAACAAACATGCAGCGGAATTTAAATCATTCGGCCTCCACCAGGATCGATTCGGAGAGTTGCCTGATTAGGGTTTCGAGATTTTACCTAACGTTTTCTCTGATTTCTGTCGTTGGTCGAGTCACAAGCAACAACCTTTCGTTCCTGCCTCTATGGTATCCACGCGAACGAATCTCACGACTCTTGAACGTCTCACGATCGGAAGCCTTAAAGAGCGTTTTTGATTCTTATAATCGATTTGCTAGCTTCGATTAAAAGAATACCTTTTCTGGTTTTAATTGTGCGGCTCTGTTTTAGAAAAACATCATTTTATAGGCAGTAAATTTTACCCTAAAATTTACTGCCAAACAGAACTCTAATCCTACTTAGAATAGGATTAACTATATCCTTAATCCAATTCAGAATAGGATTAGATATATCCTTAATCCAATTCAGAATAGGATTAATTAAGCTCCTCATTGATCCGTTCTAAGTGTGCGACCCAATAGGTTCTCAAAACAATGGCAATGACAAAATTGTCACAGGCAATGAGCGGTATCTAGCAACACATCATTGCTACCCATGTAACGAGAATGTCAATGACTCGACATAACCTTACTCGTGATAGATGTTACCGTGTAGTCTAATCCCTTTATCCTTTGATGTCTTGATTAGACACAAGTCATGGAATGTGTCACACTTGTATAGTCTAATCAGCATTTCTTGATTCCTGAGTAGACTAATTAAACAAATAAAATCAATATCTCATATTGACTTATTTGAGCACGGCCATGCATTTCTTAGTCTCACTCTATCAAAGGACCCAAGACATCACTCTTGTTATATAAGAGGGATAAATCCTATCTTGATCACTCAACATCCCTCTACATAGATCAAAGCATACCCAATTACTACCTTTATAGTCCATTCTGTTACGAATGACATCTAGCAGCATTAAAGTATGCAATTCTCTATGTTGGGATCTCTGATGATCTCAAGTCAAAGGATCACATACACCATCATCACTATAAGAATCGCTTATGACACTCATATAACAATCCATGTAGCGTTCTCATGGAGGGTCGATCCAGTACATAGTTCTCTAACATGTACCTATGTGATGACTTGATATCCTATATCCATGACAATGGTCATCAGTCAACCACATACTAGTCTTATCGTACATTGTTATCCTTGTTCACAATAATACTTGACTAGGGATATTTTAAGAATAGTGTGTTATTACTATTCTAAGGACATTATCATATAAGATTACATTACACAATTATAAGACAAATATAATAATGAGCTATAATAAATAAAATGTCATGATACATAAAAAAATGCCAAAGTCAATCATCTAATGAATGGTTCTAAGGGCATAATCCAACACTTTTATCACTTTGTGCTTATATTTGACAGTTACTCTACATGAACTTAGTTGCTTGAGGGCTTAATCCCAATTCCTAAATTCTGCTAAATTTATCTGTTCTGAAAGTTAGTAATCAAAATAATTTTCTTTTGATTTTTATCACTTTGTCAACCTATTTCAGTAAATTAAAACCATTTCATTTAATTTGCAGTATAAATTCATCTCAAATCTCTTTTGTTGGTCATGATATTCTATGATCCAAGTGAGCTACATTTAGTCAACCTAATTAAACTTCCTTGCCATATAATAGACAAAACTTCCTATTAATCTCATCTCATCTCATCTAAGTGGCTGCCAAGATTGCTCTCTGTTTACAATCCCTTAACAAGTATTTTTAAATTTTAATGCATTGGCTGAAGTTTGCAATTTAAGGTCAACATTTTCCCATAATTATTTTAGAGTATAGTAGGATTTGAAACGTGTACAATATTAAGAATTCATTTTGAAAATTTTTTAATTCCATAAGCTAGATTAAGCTGCTTCTTTTATAACTAATGTTTTTCTTTTGTTTATTTATTTTAATTTTCTAAATATAATTAGGGATATGTATCAAGTTGCTAATTTCGTTATTGGATAATTTAAAAACTCCACAAAAGATATATTTGATAATTTCTTATGATACTATATCAACTTACCTTTTTTATACCAAGAAACTATTTTCATGGTAATTAATTATGTAATTTACAAATAATGACATTCAAAACTAACAAAATCAAGTTTTCAAGGAAAAAATTCTAACACTAATAAAAATAATTTATCTATTAATTATAATAAGTTATTGAAATCATTTTCCCTATTGATTAAATTCAAAATTCTTAATTCATTATAAGCATCGAATGCAGGAATAAATTGACTCAATTGATAAAATTATTGGTCTTTGTACAAGTAAAATTTACCCTCAATTAAAGTATGGATAATTATTGATTGTAATACTTTGCCTTTGATTTTTAGAGGAGATTGTAAGTGGAAGACAATTCTTGCTTGGAATTCCATATTAGTTTCAAGGATCTTGTTCTTGGCATGTATGACTATCTTTTATTTTCTCTTTAAATTTCTTCTTGTTCATTTTTTCCTTTTTTATTTGCTAGGTTGGTTCAGATTCTTTATTTTTTATTCAGTTTCTAAGTGCACGCTGCAACTATATTCATTTACATTATTGGATGAAATTCTTGTATTTACTACGATTAAGAATTTTTTGGTCTTAAGTTTTGCATGTTAGTTAATATGTAGTTAATGCTTTCTTCTTTTACCTACAAGTGAACTTGATTGCTAATGTAATGTTGCTCCATGATGTGTAAAACATTGCTCTGAATTGTTTCACATGTTAGTTAATTAGATTAAAAGCCATTTGAACCATTGTTAAAGTACTTGAAGTTGGCTCGACTCATCATTTAGGTAGCTCGAGCTCAACTCAAAAACTATTGAGTCAAGCTCGAGTAACTCATGAGTACCTTGACTCGTTTACACTTCTAATCTATAGTAAAAATAAATGCTATTGGCGTACAGTGTATAGACATCTAATTTTTTTTATTGGTGTATAATGTAGCAAGTGATAAATGGATAAGAGTTGGATGCAAAAGTCGAGGTTAAGTCAAGAGTACCAAGAAGGAGTAGAACGATTTCTTAATTTTGCATTTAAGAATGCAAGTGAGGATGATATGATACTATGTCCGTGTTTGAAGTGTGGTAATATCTCTTGGCATATGCATGAAATTGTGTTCGAACATTTAATCTGTATAGGATTTCTCCCGGGATACATTAATTGGTATTTTCATGGAGAGGCTACGCCTTCTAGGTCATCATCAAGAGTTGCTCTAAGTGCAACTTCCCAAATTCAACGTGATCTTCCTATAAGACAAGATAACATGGAAGGCATGTTGCGGGATGCTTTTAACATCCAAAATTTGTCACCTCAAAGCGATTTTGGTGAAACGAATGATTTCGGTGAACATGGTAGAGGTCTTGGTGACCAAGAACCTAGTGGAGAAGCATCAAAGTTTTATAAGTTGCTTGAGGATATGAATGAAGAACTTTATGAGGGATCAAAGCATTCATGGTTGTCTTTTTGTGTGCGTATTTTTCACTTGAAATGCATGTGTGGGTGGACAAAAAACTCTTTAACCTTGTTGTTAGAGTTTATGAAAGAAATGTTTCCTTTTGCTAAAATCCCTGAATCTTGTAAGGATTGTAAGAAGATGATCAAGGATTTAGGTCTTGGATATGAGAAAATTCATAGTTGTTCGAACGATTGCATGTTGTATTGGGGCCACAAAAAAAATCACCAATCTTGTTATATGTGTGGCAATTCTCGTTGGTTAGACACAAACCTCGAAGATGGCTTGAATGAGGATGATGGTGAGTTACATTTGAAACAGAAACCTGCAAAGGTCTTGCGGTATTTTCCTTTAATACCAAGACTTCAAAGACTTTTCATGTCTTCCAAAACATCAGATTCTATGAGGTGGCATCATGAGGGGCGGACAAATGATGGCTTCTTGAGGCATCCTGCTGATTCTTTGGCGTGGAAATCATTTAATTCCAAGTTTCCAGACTTTGTTTCTGATCCTCGAAATGTGAGGCTTAGACTTGCGTCTGACGGTTTTAATCCATTCAAAATGATGAGTACTGCTTATAGTACTTGGCCAGTTGTTTTAATTCCTTACAATTTGCCACCATGGGTTTGCATGAAACAATCTTCTTTTATCTTGTCCATGATAATTCCTGGTGAAAAAGGTCTCGAAAATGATATAGACATCTACTTATAACCTCTCATTGAAGAGCTAAAGAAGTTATAGGAAGGAGTTGAGACTTATGATGCCTCAAAAAAGGAGAACTTTTGTATGCTTGCTGCTTTATTGTGGACCATTAATGATTTCCCTGCCTATGCAAATCTATTGGGATGGAGCACCAAAGGTCATCATGCTTGTCCTTGTTATGCTGGACAGACATGTTCAAAGTGGTTATATAATAGTAAGAAGTTTTGTTATATGGCCCATCGTCGGTGGTTACTTGAAAATCATCGATTTAGATTCCAAAAACATCTTTTTGATGGCACTGAGGAGCTTAGGAAAGCACCTACACTTCATCTTGGGTCCAATATCTTGTCAATGTTGAAAGATATCAATTTTACTTATGGAAAAAAAACATTCTAGTGGTACCAAATCAAGAAAAAGAGTGAGGGAGATGTTTGAAGGTGATCCTTCCATATTTGAAGTTGATGTTGATCCTCGAAGCAATGAGGATGAAGATGGCGAAGATGACCTTAATGAGGCTACATTGTGGAAAAAAAGGAGCATTTTCTTTGAGTTGCCTTATTGGGAATATAATATATTGCGTCATAACCTTGAAGTATTGCATATAGAGAAGAATGTTTGTGAGAATATTATCAGTACAATTCTTAATGTGGATAGAAGATCAAAAGACAATTTAAAGAGTCGGCTTGACTTAGTTGAGATGGGAATTCGCATTGGACTTCATCCCGAAATGCTTCCTAATGGGAAATTACGGTTGCCATTTGCTTGTTTTGGGTAGTCTAAAAAAGAGAAAGATGTGTTTTGTAAGGTTTTGAAAGATGTGAAGGTCCCAGATGCTTATGCCTCAAATATATCAAGATGTGTTAATCTCAAGGAGCATAGACTTTACGGTTTAAAGTCACATGATCACCACATATTGATGCATGTTTTACTTCCACTTGCCTTACGTTCATCCATGTCAAAGCAAGTAACTTCAGTGATAATTGAACTTAGTAACATATTCAAAGCTATCTGTGGCAAAGTTCTTAGAGTAAAGGAGCTTGAAAAATTTCAAGATCGAGCAGCGACAACTTTATGCCATCTGGAAAAAATTTTTCCTCCTAACTTCTTCACTATAATGGTGCATGTCATTATTCACCTTCCATATGAAACAAAAGTTGGTGGACCGGTGCATTATCGATGGATGTATCCAATTGAGAGGTATTAATGGCTTAAAAAGTTTGCATTTATCATTCTTTTTAGCTTACGAGGTATATATAACATTTTCTTAATCCTTAGGTTTTTGGGGAGATTAAAATCTTATTGTCGAAACAAACGATATCCGGAAAGTTCCATCGCTGAAGGATATTTGGCTGAGGAGTGTATGACATTTTGTTCAAGATACTTAGAAGATGTTGAAACAAGATTTAACCGCCCATCGAGGAATTTTGGACTCCCTCATAGTGACGTTGCTCACACATATATGTTTGGAAGTTTTGGACAACCAATAGGTAAAGTTGAAGTGGTGGACTTGGATGATAAATCTTAGGCACAAGCACATCGATATGTGCTTCTCCATCACGAGTCAATTGAATCATTACGCACGTAAGTTAATGTTCATTATTTAAGATATAATTGTTATTTTTTTTCTTATTTTAATACATCATGTTAATGCGTATAGTGAATTTAGAAACAACTTGAGAGCTCGTGCTCATTCTCGACGATTGAACCCTTGCGAGCTTGATAAGTTATTCATGGAGAATTTCCATGAATGGTTAGGCCAAATTGTAAGTAATGCAACTTTCGTACTTAGTGTCGATGTATAGGGTATGCATATAATTAACGAAATATATTTCATTCAATATTTGTAGGTTTGGAGTGGCAAAGATATTAGTGAAGAAGTTAAGATACTTTCACAAGGCTCGAACATGATTGTGAAAAGATTTCAAGGTTTTATCATAAATGGATTTCGATTTCACACTAAATCTCGTGAGAGATATAGGAGATCACAAAATAGTGGAGTTGTTGTTACTTCTTCAACTACTAGTTATGCTAGTGCTAGAGACACTAACCCTTTGGAAGGAAATGTCGATTACTATGGCATTATTAATGATATCATTGAGTTGGATTATTATGGTAAGTGGAAGATTGTCTTATTTCGATGTGATTGGCCTGATGTGACTAGTGCCAGAGGTATTAGGAAAGATCATTTTGGATTTACAATGGTGAATTTTTCTAGATTAATCCACACTGGACAACAAGTCGTTGATGAGCCATATGTTTTTTCCTCTCAAGTGAAACAAGTCTTTTATTCTGAGGATCCCAAAGATGTGGGTTGGTTAGTTGTTCTTCATAATACACCTAGAGACTTGTTTGATATGGGTGAAAAATCCATAGATGAAGTTGAACCCCAAATTGAATGTTTGCCTTTTATCGATCAAAATTTGGATGAAAGTATCCCTTATGCTCAGTGGGTCCGTGAAGATGATGAAGACATTTATGAACCATGATGGATCTGTGTGAATTCCTATGGAAGTTGAAAGACTTTCTATAAATTGCCACTTGAATTGCCACAGACTTGGTTAAATTTCAATTGCCACAAGCTGAAAGACTTTTTTTCTTCTTTTTCTTTATTAGTGAATGGAGATTAATTTTTTATCTTAAAATTTAATGACTTCAAGTTAAATTAAACATTCTTTTGCTGAATAAAGGTTCAGTTTATGTTATATACAAGTTTGTGTAAACCTTATTCTAGTTGCAAACAAGTTTTTAGGCCATGCTCTGTATTGCCTAAAGAAAATAAAAGGATTCTGCAATGGCCTTAATACAGCTGATTTCTTGGTAATGGTAGACAAGTTGAATTTTGTGAACGAACATGTCACCATCAAGCTGAAATCAAGCTGAATTTTTTAAGTATTAATTCTATTCCTTTCATGACTATTACTTTTGCTTTCCAGCTCTTTGTTCTTGTATTTTTATCTTTTATTCTCTCCTTTTCTTCCATTTTCTATGGTTTCTTTTGTTTTTGCTGGTGAACTGAAAATCTGGAATTTAATCTTTACTGCTTTTTGCATTTAACTTCAATTTTTAAATCCAAATCTCATAGCTAAAAATATGGAATTTAATCTTTCCTATTATGATGCAGATAAGTTAAAATGCCCAAAAGCAAACTGGTAGTCATCAATATTCGAAATATTGATGAGTTACAACCTACAGCTGAGACAAATGCACCCCCTGCAGTTGACGCATGTATAGAAGATGATGGTATCCAGCCCAGTTCTGTAGCTAATGTGAATATAGGTATTTTTAATATATTTATATTTAAATTGACTTCTGTTTTGATGAATGTTGCTAAATTGGAGTTTATATTTGTATAGTTGGTAGAGAAGGCCAACATAGAGTAAGAGGTCGGCCAACATTAAGGGAATTATGGACACTACCTCCACAAGATAGGATATTTGTGAGTGGAAATAATATTGGGCAACCAATTAATGAAGAAACTAGGCTATTATCTGGATTATTGGGAATGTTTGCCAGGAATGGAATGAAACTACCTCTTCATTATGAAACATGGCACAAAGTGCCGCAGAGAACAAAGGATGAAGCTTTAAGCTTTATTGAGGTATTGTTATAACTTTTATTCAGTTAGTAAATTTTTTTTATAGGTTGAATGTTTTATAGTCTATTTCCTTTTTGCAGGAAAGATTTATTCTTGAAAATACCTCTAGAAAGTACTTGTGTGATTCTTTGGGTAAAAAATGGAGAGATTATAAATGCTCTTTGAAAAAAAAAATATTTTGTTCGAAATACGGATCCAAATGTGACTATGCAAAATGTGCCCCCCGGTGTTGTTAGGTGGCAATATGAAGCTTTAGTTGCATTTTGGTATTCAAAGGAAGGGGAGGTACTAATTTATATTTGTGTTAAGATATTGCTATTATTAATATAGGCGTTTCTATGAATTATTTTATTGATTATTTTTTTATATACTATTTTATATCATAGAAGCGAGAAAAAAGAGGGATTTCAAGTAGAAAGCACCAAAAGTATACTCATACGGGTGGATCCAAAAGCTTCGCAAGAATTAGAAATGAACAAGTAAGAATTATTTTCTATTTCCATTTACATATATGTTTCTAGCTATATAGGCTGATTGCTTACTTTGTTTATCCATTATTAGGAGAAAATACGCGATGAAAAAATTGGACGTGTGGAGTTGTTTCTAATAACTCACACAAAGAAAGATGGATCTTATTTAAACGAAACATCTCAAAGAATTGTGGTAATTTTTTATCTACTTATTTGAAAAATAATGCCATTTTCTAATATAATGTGATGAATTTATTATGTTATTTAATTGATTTATAGGAGGCAACAAAAGAGAAGATGGTTGAGCTTGAAGCATTAGCCGATACTTCTGTTAGCCAGCAATATTTGGAAGATCGGGCTTTTATTGAAGTTGTTGGAAAAGAGAGAAATGGATAAGTTCGAGGACCTGGGATGGGTTCCACACCTTCTAGTTATTATGGACACCAAGCTCGTCAATTCTCTCAATGTAACACACAAGAAGAGGTTTTCACATTAAGAGAAAGATTACAAACTATGGAAGCACATGTTAAGGAATTGGAAAGTGAGAGAGAAACTCAGCAAACTAAATTTCGGCAAATGCAAGAGCAGTTTTACCATAAAACGCCGCTAAATTGCGGCGACAAAAACGCCGCTAATATGCAGAAAATTGCCGCGAACTTAGCGGCAGTTTTTTTAGAAAACGCTGCTATTTTTCCCGACGCTTGCAAAGCCGGCGATTTTTACGGCGTTATCTGACAATGCCACAATAGTTTAGCGGCATTTATAAACGCCGCTAAAAGATAAAAAAAAACGCCGCTAAAAGTCCATTTTGCTGTAGTGGCCATATTAAATATTTGAATCTTATTTTTTTCTTATATTTTTTACATTAATATCAAAAAGTATGACAATGGATTAAAATTTGACATTTATATTTGGCACATCGAAAAAAATCTTTTATAGTGAAATTCTTTGGTCAGGGTTCAGCTTGCTTGGTTTGAATACGAAGAATGAACTTGGAGAGGCTTCGAAGCAAAGACCAAAGGGTACCTAAAAGCCATTCAAGGTTAATTTAAGACTTAACTAGTGGTAGGTAAAGAGTATGCTATAGTGGGCACTTGCTTTGTACTTCATATGAAGTAGGCCACGGTGTGTAGTTATTATGGGTGGGAATGAACTTGCTTTGAGGTTGGACCAAGTCTAGGCAGCTTGTTTATTGGAACAATTGTTAATAATATTCTTTCATTTTAAATTGAATGTCCACTTTTGATTTGATATAGAGACTAAGACAACAGTTGTGACTTTAGTTTATCTTATAATTTTTTCTAAAAAAATTATAACATTGATAATTTATAATTTTAATATAAAAAATATTACAAAAAATGAAACTTTTATAGATGAAAATTTTCATCGGTAATGGTATTATTGACAGAATTTATTGATAAAAAATCGTATCCTACTGGATTTGTTGATAATACTATTTCGTCGGTAATTAAAAAGTCGATTTTTTAAATCATTGATAATTAACAGTGAAAGATTTCGTTAGCAATTAATGACCAAAAAATTTCATCAATAATTTTTAATTTTCTTTTATAAATATTATTTTTGAATTAATAATTTATTAAACTAAAAAGCTAAAATACTAAATAAGTCTTTGTAGTTTCATGATTTATTTAAATAAACTTTTGTACTTTGATTGTACCTAAATAAACCCCTATACTTCAATTTATATTTATTGAAGCCCTTATTTTTTATAGAAAATTAACATCGTTAACTTATTTGCCACATAGCATTGAATGACCACGTAGATGATTGCATGGCATAATAACATGGCCAATTGAAATTAAGTTGGACTTAAATAATTTACTAAAAGAAACTTTAACATTTAATTACAAAATTAAACCCAAATAAACCACATCTTATTCTTGAAAAAAAGAAAAGCAACGGTGGTGCTTAGAAGAGTTGCTATCACCGGACGACCACCGAACCTTAATTCTCTTTACGTTTATTCTTGCCTCCTCCTTATTTGCACCCATCTAGCCATCAAAATGACCCACTCACCAATCAACAAGAAAACACAGATTCAAAACACAATTAAAAACCAAAGCCACTTGGAAACATAGCATTTCAATCCACCCAACACACATCATTCAATGTTAATAAAAACTTTAGGTAAACAACATAACAATTACAACAGTAAACATCAAAACTAATCAAATTAGAAAAATGTGAATAAGATCAAAAGTGAACAACTAAGAAGCCCAATAATAAACTTACTTGATTGGCAATCAAGGTCTCCTTTCTTTCCTTTTGAATCATCCTCTCTTAAGCCTAAATTCAACAAATCAATAGGCAGAAGTTAGAAAAAGAATAAGGGTTCTTAATTCCAATCATTGGATAGCATTCATAAAAAATAAAAAGTTTTTTTACATTAAGAACCAAAGAGTGCTGGGTAGAAGAAGGGGAAAGAATTCTCTTGGTTAAATTGAGATTTTCTTCTTCTATTTTTGGAGGGATTTTTTTTTGAATCAACGAGGGTTTGTAATTGATGGTTTTTAAAGATTTTCTTTTATACCCAATTCGAGTGAAACCAAAACAGAGGAGGTAAGGTCATCGTCCAATGGTAGCAGCTCTTCTAAGCAAAACCCCCGTTGCTTTTCTTTGTTTCGAGAATAAGATATGGTTTATTTGGGTTTAATTTTGTAATTAAATGTTAAAAAAAATTTTAGTCAATTATTTAAGTCCAAATCAACTTCATTTTGTCATGTCATCATGACATATAATCATTCATGTGGCAATCCAAAGCCAAGTGGCTAATAAGTTAACGATATTAATTTTCTACTAAAAGTAAGGGCTTGAATGAATATAAATTGAAGTATAATGGCTTATTTAGATACAATCAAAGTACGAGAGCTTATTTAAATAAAGCATGAAAGTACAAGGGCATTTTTAATATTTTAGCCAAACTAAAATTATGATTTCTGTAAATTTAATCAGTAATGGATCGGCAAATAATGTTATTCAAATTAACAATTTTATTTAATTAAGATTACAAGTGTTCTTATCAGCAATTTTCTTAAACCGTGAATTATTTATTTTTATGACGATAGAGTTGTAATTTGACTTTTTTTTTATAGTGAGTTGTAATTTGACTATATATATTTATATTTTGATAGTGAGTTGTAATTTGACTATTGATTGCACTGTTTCAATACAAATTTAATAAAATATAAAGAAAACTGTAAAAAAAAGGAGAAACAAAGTAATTTAATATTGATATTTTTTTTTGTTTAGGAAAAGAACACGCCAGTAACTCCAAAGCCGTTTGGTTTGGGTTAGCGTGAAAATTTCTTATAAACGTACACACCACACACAACATACACGATGAGAGATGGAGACAAACCTCTTGAAGAGTAAAGCTAATGTTTTAGTCTCAACATCTAAGACCACACACCAACGCACGCAAGGAAATGGAGTTTTTTTGTTCAAGGAAGGAACACACCAATAAATTTAATATTGATACATTGAAAGAGATGTTTAGATCCATTTAAAATAAGATAATGTTAAAATAATAAAAGTAACTTAAAGAAATTATGAACTTCGCTAAAAAAAAAAAGGTTCATTTCAGGCTTCTTGGAAATTCAAATATGTACTTAAATTTGCAGAGCTTTAGCAATTCTTTTTGCAAAATTCTGAACTTCTTAAAGGAGATGTGTTTCCTATGGCTAAACCTGATCATGAAACTGGTATGAGTCAGACCCAAGCCACATAATAATCCCTTATGTGCAAGTCCAAACCCGACTCGACTTGTAAATTCAAGCTTGGCTTTTAGTTCAAGCCCGTTTTTAATTTTATTATAAAAGCTCGAGCCCTGCCCCACACTCTTGAATATTAATTTATTTTTTTGTATTTTATTTTTTTGTTTATTTGTTTTTTATTCTTTTATTCCCATTAAAATTTAATTTGATTTGTCAAATTTTGCATGTTAATTTTCATATTAAATATATATAATCATTTTTATTAATCAATAATATTTTATATACATATAATTATATTATACTTAGTAAATATATTTAAAAAAACTTAATTACTAAATATTTTCAAGATGGGTTAGGCATGAGCTTTGGAAGGTCAAGCTCGGCCTCGACCTGATTTTTGATCGGACCTAAAAATTTTGTCCAAGCTCGATAAATGCTTTCACTATTTTCATCCAAACTTGACGAAATATCAGGTGGGCTTTCAGATTTAGGTGGGTAGCCCAGCCCTGGAGTAAGTTTACCTCTAGCTAGTGTGTGGGCAAGAATTTGTGATCCGAAAGAAAGCAAATCCTTTCACTAACCACAGTACAAAATGGAATCAAATAGCAATCGAGGCCACATAAGTTGAAAGAGAGACAGAGAGCTGAGAATGTCGAAGTACTTACCATCATTTCAAAAGACTAGCTTAATGCTTGTGCCCAAATAAAAAAGCCAACACTAATTTTCACTTGTAACAGACATTATAATATATAAAAGATATACATCCTCCTATTTGGAGTACCCGATAAAGATCTTCATATGATCTTTATAGACTCGGAGAAAGTATACAACAAAGCGCCTAAGGAGGCACATGACGGTCTTTAATGAAAAAAAGAGTCCCCATGAAATATATTGAAATAATTAACATGTATGGAGATGCAAGAACACACATAAGGACATGTGGAGGGTTATCATAGTAGGATTATAACAAGGGTTGACATTAAGTCTATTCTTGTTCTCTATAACAATGGACAAGTTGACAAAATCCATCTAGGATAATGTGCTTTGGTATATGACATTTGTAAATGATATTGTCTTTTATGCAGAGATTAGAGTGGAGGTTAATGCAAAGTTAAGAATTAGGGAGGCAGGTAATGGAATCAAAAGAGTTCAAACTAAGCAGAGTGAAGATCGAATACATGGAATGTAAATTCAGTTTAAACAAAGTGGAGATCGAAGCATAGTGATGTTAGATGGGGCGGCAATCCCTAAGCGGGATTATTTCAAATATCTAAAGTTACTCATATAGATAATGTGAAATCTCCAATTTCCTGTAATTTTCCCATGTTTGTAAAGTATTACAAGCTGAGATGATGTAAATAAATCTGAAATTTTGAAGTAGGAAGAATATATGGGACATGATTGGAATTAGAACAATTGAATAGTCAAATATTAAATGGTCAAAAAGGTTAAGGGCTGAGATGACCAAGAGATGCAGATGCATTAGATGAAAAAAACTGCCTTGTCATCTTCTCCATCAATGAAGTCAGCAGCCATCTTGTTCTTCCTCTCGTTCTCCCATTTTCTCCAAGTTTCCTTCCATACTCACCTTGAAAAACTGCCTTCCTCCCCCAATGAATCAATAAACTTTAGTAACGAAAAATGATCCTCATCACTAGCTCTACTTATACCTGTAATATGAAGAGCTGAATCAAAGATATTGAGGAGATCAAAAGTTGCTGATATTTTGGCTATAGAAAAAGGTAAGAAAAGAAGTTAGTTCTTTTAATTATGTTTATGATTTGGACTTATGGGATGTTGGTATAGTATGTTTAGGGTATTGAAATAAAAGAAAGTTAAAGTTTGAATCATTATGATGTTTACAGCTTTGAAGAAGTGAAGGAATGGAAATTGACACAATCGAGCGATTACGCGTTTTAGTGTATTTGAGGTAAGGAATTTATGTAACGGACGTAGGGTGGCTACGTCTGCATGTTTTGATATATTCTAAATGTCTTTGGGATGAAACAAAAGCTGATTTGAATTGTAGGGAGTTTACAATTCGGGTTTTCGCCTAGTTATCAAAATGCTAGGAGCAGCCAATTGCCTTTAGTTGCAGTCGATTGCCTAGAGACAACCAAAGCGTGAAAATTTTCGAAACCGACTCAAACCAATCGATTGCTATATAAGACAATCGACTGCTATTTTCCAGAAAGCATTCTATTTCAAACCAGTCGATTGTTATTTACTTAAAAAGCATTCTGTTTGGGAAACCAGCCGACTGCTATATAACCAGTCGACTGCCTTTTTCTCAGAAGCATTCTGTTTCAAAACCAATCGGCTGTTATATGGGACCAGTTGAATGCCCCATGTGTTTTCAGAATTTCGCAATATCGAAATTTTTAAAAGAAAAAGCAAAATATGTAATAGCAGCCGACTGCCCTATGAGGCCAATCGGCTACCCCATTTGAAAAAGAGGTTTTAAAGTCTATTTCAAGAAAAGTATGATTGTCATTGCAAAAAAGGTATATGACAAATGTTTTAAGACTAAGAAGTTCATAATGATTATGCACTTCTGTATAAGTACATGACTAAGGAGCCCTAGTCCGGCCCTCAGTGCCACAAATGTCACCTTACTAGTGTTCATCGTGGCCTATTGACGTTTGGCTAAATTGTTTCTGTTATATGATTGGCTAGGGGAGGATTCTTGGCCCCTACGGGGTTACGCCACCTGTTTATTCAGTGCATAATTCCATTAAAATGCAAATAGTCTTCCTGCTATTTGAAAGCATATGAAGTATGTGAATTACATGATTTTACTTGATTTCAAAGGAATAAAGAAATCAAAAGTATTTACAATTCCTTGATTTTATTTGCATATGACAATTGAAGAAAGTATATGAAGAATGCCTGCATATGCTATTTGAAAGAAGTATACGATATATGCTTTATAATGATTTTACATGACATTATAGAGCCAAGTAAGAAAACTGCATATAGAGGCATAGTACGCTTTTTTACATATGTTTCTTACTAAGCGTAAACTATATTTTTCATACAGATTACCTGAAGTGAATTCCGCTCCAAATAGAGGAGCTTGCTCTTGAGATATCAAAGTGTACCTTCGAGATACGCTTCCCAATAATTATTGAAGGTATACTTAAGTGAGATGTAATTTAGTTATTCTACAGTACACTGCTACAGAAATGTTTATAAGATGTTTTGGGGATTTAGGTTATGTAAGATGTGTAAGATGTGTAAGATCCTGTGGTTTGAAATGATATGTATATATATATCATTATTATGCTTTATTAGAAGTTAAAATCTTTATAAAGACTATTAAATATCAAGCTTAAGAAGAAGAAGAAGGAATGACATTGACGAACGAGTCTAATCAAGTTATATGAAAAAGGAAAAAATTATAGGAGAATGTGTAGTGACTGGGATGTCACATATTGGTATCAGAGTAGATTAGATTGATGTTTGTCTGTGTCATAGGCTAGAATTAGTGTATATCCCCAAAGTATTGTACTTGTCTGAATACATAAGCATAGTATAACTGTTTATGGTTATACTAAATAGCTCAATTTTGTGATTTTATCGACAGAATGAGCTCATGTAGAAAGGGTACTGGAAGAGGAAGGGGATGGGGTCGTGCAGAACCGCCCCCAGTACAGTTTTCTCCTCCATCTCCACCGCATAGACCGAACACTAGGCTAGCGAAAATGAAGAAGCATATAGAGAATATGGCCACTATGTTCACGCAGTTTATGTCGAACTTCCCGAACATGGCCACTAGTGCACAAACAACTACTCCTACTGTCCCTCCCACTCCTACAGTACAGCCCCCACCAGCACAGACAGAGTTACCCCCACCAGTCCCAGCTACTGAAAGGTGAGATCCTAAAGCTTATTGCAGTGTGATGTTGATAAAAGAATTTAAGAAGCTGGATCCGACTAAGTTCAAGGGGGATAGAGATCTGTTGGCCTCAGAGAATTGGGTGAAGGTGGTCACTAAATCTTTTGAGTATATGACCTGTTTCGAAAGGGAAAAGGTGGGCTTGGCTACTTATCTATTAGTAGACGATACAGAGTATTGGTGGCAGGCCACTCGGACAATTTTGGAGGCCCGACATACTGAGGTTATGTGGGATAGATTTTTAGAGGCCTTTAATGAACAGTACATCCCACACACTGATCAGACGAGGTTGAAGATCGAGTTTTTGAGCTTGACTCAGGGGACAATGTCAATTAATCAGTATGAGTCAAAGTTCATTACCTTAAGCAGATTCGATCCAGAGGTCCTAAGGAGTGAAGGGCACAAGATTTATCGATTTATAGAGGGATTGAAGTCCCCCATCAAATCCGAAGTTGTATCCTATGGATATCACCACTTATAGAGAGGTCATCCGCAAGGCTCAATTGTGTGAGCAAGACTATGAACTTCATCATGTTGAGTTTCTAGCCAAAGGGAAAGGCAAAGAACCGATGAAGCGGAAGTCAGACGAGAAAGCCTCTAGTGATAGATATCCATATAGGAGAAGTAGACGTTATGAAGGAGTTTCAATAGGTAAGCAAATAAATTATAAAAAATGATCTTATTTCAATTTCATGGTTATATGGAAATATACTGAATTCGGGAGTTATGATGGTTATGAAACAGGGACTCCTAGATTTACCGCGATCAAGATAAGTGATGAGAGATCCCGATATTCGGCAGGCAGTGCCGCTAGCTCACCGAAGAGTACAATGCAAAGGTGTGAGCAATGCAGGAAATTTCATGGATCACAGTCTTGCCAGTTGGCGAGTGGCGCTTGTTTTAGGTGTGGTGAGATGGGACATATGATTAAGGATTGTCCCAAGAGGAATTTGCGAGAGTCTGAAGAATCGGAGAAGGGCTCTCAACCACAGCCTAAGGCCACAGTTGCAAAAAAGGAAAGAAAGCTGTGACTCAAGGACGAGTGTTTGCCATCGATGAGGAATCCATCGATGCTTCGTCCAAGGTGATAAAGGGTAAGATTTATTTGTTTGATATAAGTGATACTGCATTGTTTGATCCAGGCTCTACTCATTCATTTGTTTATCCTGTTATTGCTATGAGAATACCTATTGAGCCTGAGCCTTTAGGAAAATTGTTGCAAATAAGTACTCCCTTTAGGGAATCTCAAATGACGGACATAGTATATAGTGGCTGTAAGCTATGGGTAGGAGAAAGAGAATCACTAGTTAACCTAATCCTATTGAATATGTACGAATTTGATGTTATTTTGGGTATGGATTGGTTAGCTGAGAATCATGTAATATTAGATTGTTATGCTAAAAGTGTGATCTTCTCTTCTCTCGTTAGCTATGTTGTGAATTTTGCAAGTGTTTAATACAAAGGTACAATTGCTAAGTGAATTGTTTGAAATTAAATTGATAGAACATATTTGTTATGTGAAGGATTTATAGCATATGTTGTAGACGTAGATAAGAAACGTCCCGGACTCTATGAGATTCCAGTAATCATGGATTTTTCGGATGTGTTTTCGGACGATCTTCTAGGACTTCCTCCGGATAGGGAAGTAAAGTTTACAATCGATTTAGTGCCAAGAACTGAGCCCATTTCGAGATCATCCTATCAGATGGCTTTAGTAGAATTGGAAGAACTTAAGAAGCAGCTTCCAAAGTAACTAGATAAGGGATTTATACGACCTAGTGTATCCCTTTAGGGTGCTTGTGTGCCATTTGTCCAAAAGAAGGATGGCAGCATGAGGTTGTGCATCGATTACCGATGGCTGAATAAAGTGACAATCAAGAACAAGTATCCTCTTCCCAAGATTGACGATCTTTTTGATCAGCTTAAGGGTGCACAAGTCTTTTCCAAGATAGACTTGAGATCGGGATATCATCAATTGAAAATCCAGAGTGAAGATATCCCTAAGACAGCATTCAGGACACAATATGGTCACTATGAATTCCTAGTGATGCCGTTTGGCCTAACCAATGCGCCCACAGCATTTATGAACTTGATGAATGATGTGTTCAAACAGTACTTGGACCAGTTTGTCATTGTCTTTATCGATGACATATTGGTGTATTCGAGATCCTGGGAAGAGCATGAGCAGCACTTGGGGATAGTTCTGCAAACCCTCAAAGATCGAGGATTATATGCCAAGCTAAGTAAGTGTGAATTTTGGCTAGATCAAATCTTCTTTTTGGGTCATATAATCAATAAAGATGGAGTTTTGGTCGACCCATCGAACATTAAAGCTGTGGTACAATGGGAGAGATCGAAAATAGTTATGGAGATTAGGAGTTTCTTGGGTCTAGCTGGCTACTATAGAAGATTTGTAAAGGGTTTCTCAAGGTTAGCTGCTCCCTTGACGCGCTTAATGCGCAAAGAGGTGAAGTTTGAATGGAATGATGCATGTGAACGTAGCTTTCAAGAGTTGAAACACAGGCTGACGACTGCACTTATCTTCACCATATTCCTAGTGGTTCTGGTGGATTTTCAGTGTATAGTGATGCCTCAGGACAAGGTTTAGGATATGTGTTAATACAACATGGTAAGGTAGTAGCATATGGTTCTTGACAATTAAAGGATCATGAGAAGAACTACCCAACTCATGACTTGGAGTTAGCTGCAGTGGTATTTGCTTTAAAGATTTGGAGGCATTACTTGTATGGTGAGAAATTTCAGATTTTCACATACCATAAAAGTCTAAAGCACTTATTTTCTCAGAGAGAATTAAACATGAGACAGAGAAGATGGCTTGAGCTTCTGAAGGATTATGAGTGTGAGATCTTATACCACCCAGGAAAAGCCAATGTGATGGCAGATGCTTTGAGACGAAAGCATAGGGGTATAGTGTTGTATATGATGATTAGGGAGTATGAATTGCTTGAGCAGTTTGCAAGCCTCAATTTAAATGTTACACCTTATGAGCAATTTGGGATGATAGTGAGTTTCATGATTGAGCCAGAATTGATGGATAGAATTCGGATTGCTCAGAAGGAGGATGATCAGTGTATTAAGGCCATGGATGGGATCCAGTCTGGTATGCCCTCAGAATTTGATATTGGTAGTGATGAAATTTTGAGGTTTAATAATCGTATATGTGTTCCTAATAATAAGGAGTTGAGGAAGCTAATTTTGACAGAAGCACATTCCACTAAATATACGTTGCATACGGGAAATACGAAGATATATCATAATCTTCACAAGGTGTATTGGTGGACCGGCATGAAGAGAGACATAGTAGAATTTATGGCGAAGTGTCTCACATGTCAACAGGTTAAGGTAGAGCACCAACGACCGGTAGGTTTGTTACATCCTCTGCCTATACCTATGTGGAAGTGGGAACACATTACGATGGATTTTGTTATGAGATTGCCCAGGACCAAGAGGAGTCATGACAGTATTTGGGTAATTGTGGATAGATTAACTAAGTCAGCTCACTTCCTACCTATGAAGTCTATAGATACACTTAGTGCTTTGGCAAACTTGTATGTGAAAGAAGTGGTCAAACTACATGGAGTTCCAGTGAGCATTACCTCTGATAGAGATTCCAGGTTCACTTCTCATTTTTGGGAACATTTCCCAGAGGCCATGGGATCTCAATTGAACTTTAGCACAGCTTTTCATCCGCAGACTGATGGTTAGTCTGAGCGCACCATTCAGACGCTCGAGGATATGTTGAGAGCATGTGCTTTGGATTTTAAAGTTTCATGGGATGAACATCTTCCATTGGCTGAGTTTGCCTACAATAATAGTTATCATACAAGTATCGGGATGGCACCATATGAAGCTTTATATGGTAGAAGGTGTCGATCTCTGATTGGGTGGGAAGAAGTAGGCGAACGTAAGATATTGGCTCTAGATTTAGTCGAGTAAGCCTCTGAGGATGTTAAGATGATCTGTCAAAGACTTAAGATAGCTCAGAGTCGACAAAAGAGTTATGCGGATGCTCGACGAAGACCATTTGAGTTTTTGGTTGGAGATTTAGTGTTTTTGAAAGTTTCTCCATCCGAAGGGATTATGAGATTTGGCCAAAGAGGTAAGCTTAGCCCTCATTACATCGGTCCATTTGAGGTCTTGGACCGAGTTGGAGATGTTGCATATCGATTGGCACAACCACCGGAGCTATCGGGAGTGCATAATGTTTTTCGTGTGTCAATGCTTCGGAAGTATAATCCGGATCCATCTCATGTCATAGAATATGAACCCTTGGAGATTCGGGAAGACATGAGCTATGTGGAGAAGTCGGTTCGGATTTTGGATAAGAAAGAGAAAGTGCTAAGGTCTAAGACGATCCCTTTAGTCAAAATTCTCTGGCAATACCATACTACAGAAGAAGCCATATGGGAGCTAGAGAGCTTGATGAAAGAGAAATATCCGAAACTATTTGAACTCTAACCTGATTTAATTTGGAGGATCAAATTCTTTAAGGTGGGGAGAATGTGAAATCCCCAATTTCCTGTAATTTTCCCATGTTTGTAAAGTGTTACAAGCTGAGATGATGTAAATAAATCTGAAATTTTGAAGTAGGAAGAATATATGGGACATGATTGGAATTAGAACAATTGAATAGTCAAATATTAAATGGTCAAAAAGGTTAAGGGCTGAGATGACCAAGAGATGAAGATGCATTAAATGAAAAAAACTGCCTTGTCATCTTTTCAATTAATGAAGTCGGTAGCCATCTTGTTTTTCCTCTCGTTCTCCCATTTTCTCCAAGTTTCCTTCCATACTCACCTTGACAAACTGCCTTCATCCCCCAACGAATCAATAAACTTTAGTAACGAAAAACGATCCTCATCACTAGCTCTACTCATACTTGTAATTTGAAGGGCTGAATCAAAGAGATTGAGGAGATCAAAACTTGCTGATATTTTGGCTATAGACAAAGGTAGGGGAAGAAGTTAGTTCTTTTAGTTATGTCTATGATTTGGAGTTATGAGATGTTGGTATAGTATGTTTAGGGTATTGAAATAAAAGAAAGTTAAAATTTGAATCATTATGATGTTTACAGCTTTGAAGAAGTGAAGGAAAGGAAATTGACACAATCGAGCGATTACGCGTTTTGGTGTATTTGAGGTAAGGAATTTATGTAATGGACGTAGGGTGGCTATGTTCGCATGTTTTGA
This sequence comes from Heritiera littoralis, assembly GCA_031772115.1. Classification (NCBI taxonomy): domain Eukaryota; kingdom Viridiplantae; phylum Streptophyta; class Magnoliopsida; order Malvales; family Malvaceae; genus Heritiera; species Heritiera littoralis. The sequence continues at coordinate 6,484,564 of JAPDPK010000009.1, forward strand.
TATATTCTAAATGTCTTTGGGATGAAACAAAAGCTGATTTAAAGTGTAGGGAGTTTACAATTCGGGTTTTCTCCTAGTTACCAAAATGTTAGGAGCAGCCAATTGCCTTAAGTAGCAGCTGACTGCCTAGAAACAACCAAAGCGTGAAAATTTCCAAAACTGACTCAAACCAGTTGACTGCTATATAAGATAGTTGACTACTATTTTCCAAAAAGCATTCTGTTTCAAATCAATTGACTTCTATATGACCAGTCGACTGCCATTTACTTGAAAAGCATTCTGTTTGGGAAACCAGCCGATTGCTATATGACCAGTCGACTGCCTTTTTCTCGGAAGCATTCTGTTTCAAAACCAGTCAACTGCTATATGGGACCAGTCGACTGCCTCATATGTTTTTAGAATTTCGCAATATCGAAATTTTAAAAGAAAATAATTTCGATAAAGCAAAATATGTAATAGTAGCTGACTGCCCTATGAGGCCAGTCGACTGCCCCATTTGAAAAAGAGGTTTTAAAGTCTATTTCAAGAAAAGTATGATTGTCATTGCAAGAAAGCTATATGACAAATGTTTTGAGACTAAGAAGTACTTAATGATTATGCACTTCTGTATAGTACATGACTGGGAGCCCTAATCCAGCCTTCGGTGCCATAAATGTCACCTGATTAGTGTTTATCATGGCCTATCGACGTTTGGCCAAATTGTCTCTGTTATATGATTGGCTAGGGGAGGATTCCTGGCCCCTATGAGGGTACGCCACCTGTTTATTCAGTGTATAATTCCGTTAAAATGCAAATAGTCTCCCTGTTATTTGAAAGTATATGAAGTATATGAATTACTTGATTTTACTTGATTTCAAAGGAATAAAGAAATCAAAAGTATTTACAATTTCTTGATTTTATTTGCATATGACAATTGAAGAAAGTATATGAAGTATGCCTGCTTATGCTATTTGAAAGAAGTATACGATATATGCTTTATAATGATTTTACATGACATTATAGAGCCAAGTAGAAAAACTGCATATAGAGGCATAGGACGCTCTTTTACATATGTTTCTGACTGAGCGTAAACTATATTTTTCATACAAATTACCTGAAGTAAATTCCGCTCCAAATAGAGGAGCTTGCTCTTGAGATATCAAAGTGTACCTTCGAGATATGCTTCCTAATAATTATTGAAGGTATACTTAAGTGAGATGTAATTCAGTTATTAGACAGTACACTGCTACAAAAATGTTTATAAGATGTTTTGGGGATTTAGGCTATGTAAGATGTGTAAGATGTGTAAGATCCTGTGGTTTGAAATGATATGTATATATATCATTATTATGCTTTTTTAAAAGTTAAAATCTTTATAAAAACTATTAAATATCAAGCTTATGGAGAAGAAGAAGGAATGACATTAACGAACGAGTCTAATCAAGTTATATGAAAATGGAAAAAGTTATAGTTGAATGTGTAGTGACTTGGATGTCACAGATAGATAGAGAGATTGATGGTGATGTGTTCCATAGGATCATGGTTGGCTCTAAGCAAGTGGAGAAGCACTACATCTATATTGTGTAATAAAAGGAATTCTTATATGATTGAAAGGAAAGTTTTACAAGCCAGTTGGTAGACCAACATTGCTTTACGGTAATGAATGTTGGGCAAATAAGAGACAACATACACAAAAGATGAGTGTAGCAAAAATGTGAATCCTACAGTGGATGTGCAAATATACAAAAAAGGATGAAATAAGAAGTCAAGACATTTGCAAGAGGGTTGGAGTGGAACCTATTGAAAACAAGGTGAGTGAAAATTGTTTTTGTTGGTTTGGATACAAACAATGTAGAGCTATTAATACTTAAGTTAGGAGAATGGAAGTTAAGAATGATGAAAGAAGGATCAAGGCTAGACGGAGACTGAAAAAGACTTAGAAGGATGTCATTTGGAAAAATATAATAGAACGAGAGTTGAAAGTACACATTGCCTTAGATAGAATGAGTGGAAGAGGAGAATTCATGCTAACAACTTAGCGTGAGTTCATATATTGGTTCATGTAACCTACCTAGTGTTGGGATAAAGGCTCTGATGATGATGATGAAATATCCTATTGTTATAAAGGATGTAAAGAATATATGCTAATTGAGATTTCACAGAGGCTTTAAGGATTGGTTAGTCTAAATTTAAAAGGGCAATTAGGCCAACATGTCATAATATATAGTATATAGGAAATATAATATCACAAGCTAAAGATTACATTAAAATTTGGCACATGATATAAGGGAGATGAAATATTAAACAATGGCATTAAGTATTTGAAAAAGAGCTTGCAAAGAGAAACAAAAGCAAATGAGAACTTGCAACATACTATGACTATTTCTAAGGTGTATAACTATAATTTAAACACTTTATGGAAAAAGATAAATGGGGAGCTATGGCCTTAGTGTGGAATTGGATTGGCATAGAGGAGCAAGAGAACACTTCAAAATAACTAAAATATAAAGTTATGGTACTACTTTTGAGTCCATGCTCCATGATTAAGATGGAAAGGGGCAGGATATGTAGACGGCATAGGATAATTATATATGTCCAAATTTTGAACAATTTTAGAAAACTCCGCTTAAAGGCGTAGGATCAAATTCCATTTCTAGGTCCAAATATGCATTATAAGAAGCTATTAGATAATTCTAAATATATGGCATAGCATGTGTACAGATTCAGAATGCTTATAAATCAACTTTTTTGTTAGGGGCATAATAGAGCAAGTCAAGTATAATGGACACCAAGATTTACACAGTTCAACAAAAATGCCTATGTCTTATAAGGTAACTAAGGATTCTACTATATGAATAACGTGAACTAGACTATTTACTAGTTAGAGAATTCTTTCTAGAACTGATCAAATGTTTAGGCATGACCAAAGTACAAATTAGCTAGAAGGAGAAAGGCGTAATACAAGTAAGGCTTTGGCAGTAAATACAAGCTAAAGGATCCATTTTCCTTGGAATGAAGGCACATATATAGGCTTTGGGAGGTGCTCAAATCATGCCATGTGTCACTATCTTGTTTAGTCTATCTATTTTAATGGAATTCGTCTGTTTTCAAGCCATAATGCTGAAGAGCTAAGGAACTGGGCATAGCTTGGGCAAGGTCTATTAGGCTAAGCTTAGTATGGCTGCCTCTTGGCTAAATCCATTCATAACACTAAGTCTCCCCTTAGACCAATTGAGTATTAATTTGGGTCCTGGCATGTCGAATGACTTAAATGAAACTGTCTCATTGTTTTGAATACCTCATCTTCAATGAGCATGTTTCCACGCTTGTTGTGCTAGCTCTAAGATTAAAAGCTTTTTGTAGTCGTGCTTTTGGATATGCCTTCTTATTTTTGAAGTTGTGAAGATTTGAGCAATTTTCACCTTCCATGGAGTGTTGTCTTTGATCTTTAAGCTTGTGTGGATGCCTTCTCTCTTCTAGTCTTTTATTATACTTTGCTTGTCCCGAGTTTTTGCTTAAATAGACAGCTATTCTAATTTGCATTTAATATCTTCATGCTTCAAGCTCTATCCTTAGCTTAGGTTCTTCTTTTGCTTTGTACTAGCTTTAACAGCTATTCTAATTTCCATTTAATCATCTTCATGCTTCAAGCTCTAGCCTTAACTTATGTTCTTACATAGATTTCATTCCTTGCATGCATCGAGTCCTAGCTTAATAGTTTTTTTCTCTTATGAGGACTTTCATTCCTTGCATGCTTCGAGTCCTAGCCTAATAGCTTCCACTCTTATAAGGACTTTGGTTCATTACATGCCTCGAGACCTAGCTTAATAACTTTTGCCTTTATAAGTACTTTGATTTCAGTGTGTACCTTGAGCTCTAGTGTAGTAACTCTGCTCTTAGGAGGACTTTAGTATTCATCGTGCCTCGAGCTCTAGGATTTTAACTTCTACTCTCAGGGGGCTTTGGTTTTCGTTGTGCCTTAAGCTCTAGCATAATAGCTTCTACTCTCGAAGGATATTGGTTGATGTTGGTCTAAGGGATGCACTTACACTCTTATAAGATTGATTTTATATGCTTATGTTTGCCCAAGGGAATGTCACATCCTTCCCTTCTGTAGACTTGCATTTGATATACTTCAGATTGACCATAGAAATGTCACATCCTTGCATTCCAAGACATGCTTAAGATAAACTAAGGCAAAGTCAAATCATTGCCTTACGCAGACTTGAGTTTTATATACTGATTTATGGTCAAGAGAATATTGTGTCCTTACCATTTATAAACTTGATATGCTCAATCATGGCCAACAGAATATTGCATCCTTGCCATCTGTAAACTTGAGCTTTACACATTCACTCATGGTGAAGATAATGTTCATCCTTGGTTGTCGCAAATTTGAGCCATGATTGCTCAACTTAGAATTAGTGGAGATCTCATTCTTTCTTTCCATGACTTATGAGCTTTTGATTGCTTGTCCTTGGTCAAGGGAATTCTTCTTCTTGCCTCTCGTGACCTTAAACTTCATAGCTTATTTAAAATTTGAATGAATACTCATTCTTGCCTTTCACAACCTTAAGCTTTGCATTCACGGCTCAAGGAATACTCATCCCTGCCTATCGTGTCCTTAAGCTTCATAGAGCGTCTTGCTTGCTTTTGCTTTCCATAACCATAAGCTTGTTATGTTTTTTCATGGACAAAGGGATGTTCATCTTTCCATTTTAAGAGTCAAGCTTCTTGTATGTTCACATAAAGGAATGCTTATTCATTGTCATCTACAAACTTAAGATTAATAAGTTTAACCATGGCCAAGGGAATGTCATGTCCTTGCCATCTACAATTTTATGCATGATGTGTCGAATTATGGCTAAAAGAGTACTCATTATTGCCTATTACAACCTTAAGTCTCATATGCCTAACTTGAACTTTGAGGAATGCTTATCTTGCTCTACATAGTCTTAGGCTTTGATCATCCATCTTAGGCCATGTGAATGTTCATCCTTGCTAATTGTGACCTTTAGCCTAAATATTTGGCTTATCGTGGTTCGTGCTCCATGTTCTCATTTTTAAATTTTACTTGCATTAGTTTATTCCTTCCTTGCCTATCTTCTCGATAATGAGAAAAAATGACTAACTTGTTGGTTTCATGTTTGCCTTTAGTATTATTGTTTAAGCGATCCTAGCTTTAGCATACCTTGCATTTCTTGCCTTAACATCTCATTTGGGCACTTCCTAGTGCTTTTTTGTGCATCTCATGTTAAGGCATTACATGAACATTTTTTCCTTCTTATGCATCTCATGTTTATGCACTACTATGGTTCATGCTCTTGATTGGGCATCACAATTCATATGCTATTTGCATATTCATCATTACTTTTGGTTGAGTGCTTTTTTGTGTGCTTAAGTACCTCTCTTTGTTCTTGCATGCTCGTCTTCATTCTTGTATGCCCATGTGCTTTACTTTAATAAACACCATGTCGTATCTTCTTCCAATTTTTTTAGTGTTCCATTACACATCTTGGTTTGAGTAGCAATTGTGCACAATCCTTTGCCTTTCTTAGTCAAGTTTCTTAATTGCTCAATCTCTTTATTGCTTACTTATGAATTTTGCTTCACATTGTTTAGATAGAATCTTGCACACTTATGCATTCTTCTTGGTTGAACTTTTTGTCGCACACTCATGTCTTTTCTTGATCCAACTCTTTGTAGTGCATTCATGTGCAGTACTTAGTTGAGCTCTCTCTTGCACACTTTTGTGCTTAACTTTGACTTAAGTGACATTATGCATCTCATGTGCCTTACATTGTTGAATTCTTTATTGAAATTAATGTGTTTTTCCTTGTTCACACTTAGCTTAACTAGTTACTTTATTCAGCCTTTTATGAGGTAGTGCCTTCCACACTTGGATGTTTTATTCTTGCAGCTTAGCCACTTTCTATGCTCTTTCTCTTATTGATAGGGTGCTATTGAAACTTGGATACTTCACTTTAGGCAAGTTACTTATGGCTGAATATAATAAGCTTCTTGCTTCTCTTCTTAGCCGAATATGGCTTTTATCACTTGCCATGATTTCCTTCCTATAACTTTCCCCTTTAGCAAAGAGAATGATCTTCTCTTGTCTTACTCCTTGAGAAAGTGCTAGTCTTGATGTGTCTCTTACTTGCTTGAGTAAGCCTAGCATATCACTTCTTTACATAAGGCTTAGTGTATCCTACTTAGGCAAGCCTTCTGCTTGTTTATTTGGGGCACACACTTGGTTTGAGCACCTTATAGCTTATTCGATCAGGTGTTGCATCTTGAAAGTCACTTAGTTGGCTCATTGTGCCATGTAGCTCATTTCATTGAGCATTGCACCTTGGAGCACACTTAATAAAGCATAAGGTTCTTTTTTTGTTTGGGCACTCCATGTGGCTTCTAAATTGGGTGTGACTTCCTCTTTTGGCTGTGCAAAGTCATGGTTTCCTTTCTAGTCATGCAAGGCCCTTTATTCGAGTAAGCCTTTTTCCTAGGTTGTGCAAGGCTCTTTATTCGAGTAAGCCTTTTTCCTAGGTTGTGCAATGCCTTTTGATCTTGTAAACATCTTTCCTTGTTCGTGCAAGGCTGTAACAATCCATAGTACAGTAAATAACATATTTTATACATAATTTACGGTTGAGCTGTCTGTAATGCCTTTAACACTTGCACAATAACGTTAATAAATGATAAACATTTATTTATTTAATAAATTCAGAATATAAAATTTTTACAATATTCCTTACACTTTACATCCCCTGTTTCCATATTTCAGTAATGTAATACTGTATACATGTGTCTGAATATATAAGAGAAGTGATTTTACCTTTAAAATTTTACGTACTTTGCCCAGTATGCTTACTCGCAGCTCTATTTATCCGAGGAAGATCTCAAATAATCCTTGCAATTTATTTGGGGAGCTGGAAAAATAAAGGTGTGAGCAACAATGTGCTCAGTAAAGGAGTCGTATGCTACTTGATACAATGAAATCTATATGCTGAAAAATATTTATTTTCCTAACAGTGTACTAGGCACAGTAGAGGAAAGATACTATAGTCGGCCGAAAAATCCAAATTGAGCATAAAAGGTATTTTGAAATACCTGTCTTGTCCTGGAAACTCAGAGTGACTATAGGGAGTAATTTATAAATTGTTTTGATAAAACAATATAATACTCATTTTTCCATAAATATAAATGGAATAAACCATTTATTTCTCTTCACTTCAATAACAGTTCAAAACACGTGACAGTACAATGAACAGTAGCTATAAAACTGTAGAAACAGTAAACAGTCTTTTCAGTTCAGTAGCTTATAAATATCCAAATCGCTGAATAATCAGTTCAATAATTATTTCTATTTTAGAAATAATTTTCAAAATATTCTTTTCTAATAAACAGTAATTTCCTTTCAGTTTAGTAAACAGCATTCAATATTCACAGTACAGTATAGTAAACACTAATTCACAGTACAGTATAGTAAACAATATTCAGTAAACAATAATCAGTAGGTTGAGACTAGGCATTACCTTAAATCATATCATGTTATAATCGTCCCCTAAGGGACACAGTAACAATATACAGTAAGATTTATGGCCATAGTCTATAGGGCGTCCTTGGTGTACACTTGCTAGGTGACTCCGAGACTGCTGATGACTTGGCAGGTCAATCAGCCACGTGACAGTAACAGTAATCAACAAGCATGAAATCGGGGCCTAAGTCTCAAAACAATACAAAAATTGTATCATAGCCTTTATGGATCTTATTCAAAATAATTTGAAATATTTCATGTTTATCCATAAGGCTCACAATTTCATATATTTCCTCTTTTCATGAATTTCTATCATTTTCAAATTTTTTAAAAAGTCGTCTCAAAACATTTTATTCACCATCTCATCACCTTTATGGAATTTATAAAAGAGGTAAAATCACTAATTAATTCCATAAAGGTATAAAATCATTTATTTTCCCATAAAAAAATACCTTTAAGGAAATCAAATGAATTAAATCATTTATTTAAATAAATATTTCCAAAAAAAGGTATTTATTTCTCATCTCCAAATATAGTGAAAACAGTCAATAAATATTCATGTATCTAGTGAGAATTCTCATAAATATTCTTTTTTAAATATTTAATAGTATAAAGAATATATTTTATTCTCACTTTAAATAAAAATCTTTAACATGAATATTTAATTTAGCATTTTTCAATAATTTCCAATTTATGGAAAATTTATGGAAATAATTTCCAAAATTCACAAATTATCCATTTCATGCATCTAAAATATTTCATGATATTTTAGAATAATTTCGATAATTTTCCGACAGCATAACGGCTGTAAATTTCTAACCTCTTGCACGAAAATTACATTATATAAAACTAGCTTCCAACCACAATTTGCATGATTTTCAAAGCAAATAAAGCTTCCAATAATTTCATAAAATTAAACTTGATAAATCATGCAATTCATCATATCCTTACAACTCACACACTTCTCTCTTACCTGTCTCATGGTATCGAACTTCCCGATGTCACCACACGAAATCCGATTATTCAAGCTGCAAAATAATTTCACCAAAAATGTTAGCTCATTAAATACTTATTTTTGAGCTATTATTCATATCTATATGCAGCCACATAGGTACATTGCTAATATTAATGCAGTATAATTTATATCGATAGAAATTCCTAACTTCATCTCTTTTCTTTTCTGTTTTAGTTTTCCTTCTATTGCCGGCACAGCTTGAATCATGCCATCATCCTTTTCTGCTTCATTCACACCAACTTCATCAGTTTTCCTTCATGGCCGAATGGCCTCAAACTGAGTAAGCTCACCGTTTCTTTTAGTCAATAAATCTAAGTATATTTATTACATTACATGCTTGTATTTTCCACCCCTTTAAGCATCAAAGTCAACATCTTTTCCTCCATTTTCCACAACCGACTGCATATGTTGACAAAATTTGTGTTTTGATTACTTTTCATTTTATGACAGCCACCATTTTAGATTTTTTATGCCATGAAACACTAAAATCAGCCCTTATTTTCACCTTTCACGCCACCTCTTTATCATCTTTCCTATATATATATATATATATATATATATATATATATATATATATTATTTATATATTTCTGCTGCCAACGATACCATACCACGCCATCAGCCCTGTTATTTACCCCATTTTCAACAGAATTTCCAGCCCTTATTTTCTGCTATTTACGCCACCCATAACAGGAAATTTCAGCCATTATTTTCTGCCATTAACGCCACCAACAACAAGCACTCTGCCCCTTGGTCAGGCCATTCATGCCACCATATACCATGTCTCATATTATTATTATAGCTATATTTATAGTAAAACTTTCTTCACACATTCAGCACCTATATCAGCTTTAATTCTCACATGTTTCATGCACCATGATCAACCCTTTATTCTTTTCTATCAGTCACGCCACACACACATGCAAATAGCCAAGATTCCAGCCCCTTAACACCAAGATCAGCATCCAAAACTGATTTATACAAGTTTTTATTTTAAACCAAAATCATATTAATCATCTACACATTTAATTCATACATAAACAAGAGGCAACCAAGACTGAAACACAAGCTAGAAATTTACCTGGGCAGAGACGTTGTTGTCCAGCAGCAGGGGAAGTAAATTTAGCTGATTTGAGCTAAGATTTTGGGATGGTTAGGGAGCTATAGAGGTGAGAATTAATTTTTGTGAAGAAGGCTAGGCGTTTTGGTGATGAGAAGGTGGTGAGTCAAGGGCTGGAAGTGAGGAACGATGGAGAAGAAATAGGAGAATCGGTGACTTCAGGCCGAAATGGTTGAGGCGGTGATTTCAGCAGAAGAAAATGGGAGAAGATGATGTGCTGTTTCTCTTTCATTGGCCATTATTAAATTTAATTTATAAAAATCTGATTTAATTTTCTAAAGTCCAAAATACCCTTTAAAATTTAATTATTTACAAAATGTGTCACTGTACAGTACACAATCTGTCCAAGTCAGATTTTTATTTTTAATTTTTATTAACTTTTATTTATTTTGATCAATTAAGTCAAATGTTGACCAATGTTGACCAGCCTTTATATAATTTCATTATTTCCCCTTAATAAATAGTCACCAACCACATGTACAATACAATAGAATCGGGTCCTACAAAGGCCTTCTGTTTAGCTAAATCTCCCTCTTAGACCATGCAAGGCCTTTTATTCGGGCAAACATCCGTGTGAAACCCGATTCTACTATACTGCACATATGATATGTAATTAATTATTAAGTGAAAATTAATGAGTTAAGTGATTATAAGAGAAAGTGTGATGTGAGTCCCACTTATTTTTAATGTGTTCAGATAGGCTCGAGATTGAAAATGTTGTGTATAGTGGTGTAATAAAATATAATATGATGATTTTGAGGTTTAAAATCATCGAATTATATTATTATGAATTATTTTGAATTATTTTATGAAGGTGGAAAATAAATTGGAAAATGACGGATACGTCTCGAGGGCATTTTCGTAAATTACACCCAAACTAAAATGAGTTGGGACGAAGTAAAAATACCATGATATTTTATACATGAAAAGGAGAATAAGATAATGTCAAGAGATTGATTGAATTAGTGGTTTAATCAAAAAATTTCGCTGGCAGTCCACTAAGGGTAAAATCGTAATTTCTCATTATCAATGCATCGCGTGTCAACGAAACCACTTCCAATCATTAAGATACATTACATATGATTATTTGGTACTTGAATCCAAAATTTTGGAGTCCAATTACATGGTTTTTACGATTACGAATGTTAACAGCGAAATTGTCCAAAATTTTCATAACTACCATTTTGCCCCCTTCTAGAAACATCATCACATTTCAGCTATAAGTGCTGGCAACTGTTCACTTTCTCCTTCATTTGGCTTGCATGACAAAGAAGAAAGAAAAGAAAAATAAAAGAAAATAAGAAAAACTATAAGAAAAAGCTACTTTCTCACCAAATTTCTTTTTAGAAAACTTTCTACACCATTTCCTCTCTTCATTGGTGCCATTATCTCATCAAATAAGGAAGAATACAAGAAGAAAAGAGGGCTAAGGTGGTTCGGCCAAAGGTATGGATTTACAAATTTTAAAGTTTCAATTTAATTTCAAACTTGTATTTTGATTAATTTAAAGGTGTAGAATAAGATGCTACCCTTGGAAATTATTTTTGTTGGCTAAACAAAAATCCACCATGAAAGGGGATTTGGTGTGCTTGTGAACTTATGGAATCTATATAGATCTTTGCATTAAAATGATAGAAAATGAGACAATGAACATGGATTTTAAGGTTAGAAAGCATAGATTGTTGAAAATAGTTGAAAATCATGAAACTTGGTTCATGGGAGGTTTCGACCAAGGCCTTTTGAGGGTGTCATTGTAGTGCATGTCATGTATTTGATATGCTAAATTACTGTAGAAATTAAGAGAAGAAGACTGGTGAAATCAGATCTGAAATAAAGAAGTTATGTTTTACTACCGGTGTAATTTACATTGGTTAGGCATAGACAGTATCATATGTGGCTGCATTTGTGAAAGTTAATAGCTTAAAAATAAGAGGAAAATTAATGAAAAATTATGGTGAAATTGTTTTGCAACCGGGATTGATGGATTTCGACTGGTGCTACCGAAAGAGTCGATATTACTAGACAAGTAAAGGATGAGTGTGTAAGCTATAGGGATATAGCGAATGCATAATTTTGTTAAATATAATTTTATGAAATTATTAGGTGTTGAATTGCCTTTTAAATCATGCAAATCTATGGTTTTACGGCTGGTATGAACACTGTGTTTAAGTGTAGGGAGGTTAGAGTATTTGCAACTGTTATGCTGTTGAAAATTCCTCCAAAATTTTTAAAATATCATGAAATATTTTATGAGCATAAAATGTGTGATATTGTGTATTATGGAGCTTATTTCCAATATTTTCCATAAATTGGAATTTTACCAAAAAATATTATTTAAATATTCATGTAATTAAATTTTATTAAAGTGAGAGGTCAAAATACGTTCTTTAAAATATTTCACAATTATTTAGAATGTTTACAAATTTTCTCACTGAGACATGAATATTTTATTGACTGTTTTTACTGTACTGTTAAATGTGAATTTAAATACCTTTTGGAATTTTATTAAATTTTAAATGATATTTGCTTAATTCCTTAAAGGTATTTTCACTGTAAATGAAATGTTTTGAGACTATTGGGCCCCATATCATGCTCATGTGTATTACTGTAATGTTACTGTGGCTGATAGACCTACCAAGTCATCAGTAGTCCTAGGGACACCTGGCAAGTGTACTCTGAGAACACCTATAGACTATGGCCATAGATCTTACTGTTTACTGTTATTGTTCCCTACGGGGATTATAGCATGATATATCGAGGGTGATGCCTAGTCTCCACCTACTGTTTACTGTTACTGAACTGTTAATCACTGAATACTATTTTACAGAAACTGTGAACTACTATTTACTACTATTGAACTGTGATTCACTATTAAGTGTTTTACTAAACTGAGAACTACTGTTTACTATTATTCAACTACTGTTTAATGTTACTGAACTGAGAATTACTGTTAACTATTTTACTGCACTACAGTTTACTATTTACTGTTTACTGTTTGCTGAATTGTTACTATTTACTGAATCAAAAGTGTTTTATGAAAATTATTACTGGTTATGAAAAGTTTACTGAACTGTTATTGTACTATGAAACTTAAGTGTTTACCGTACTGAAAACTGTTTTTACACTGTTTACTGAACTGTTACCATATCAATACTGAACTGTTTTACTATTACTGCAAAGAATACTGTACCGAACTGTTACTGAAGTGTTTTACAGAATTGTTAAAGTTTCAAAATGAACATTTTATTATCTCTAAACCTATATGGTTTCCTGAAACCACTACTGTTTATTGAACTGTGATTTACTGTCAAATGTTTATTGAACCGTGATTTACTGTTAAGTGTTTACAGAATGGAGATTTACTGTCAACTGGTTACTAAACCGTACTGAGATATACTGTTTACTGAAGTGAAATTAATTATGACATTATTATTGGTTTTTGAAAGAATTACTGAACTGTTACTGAGATATGAAATTCAACTGTTTACTGTATGTTTTACTACTATCACTGTCACGTGTTTTAAAATGTTACTGAAGTGATGAAATTAAATGGTTTATTTACCATTTGTTTATTGAAAATCTCATTAAATTGTTTATGACAATAATTTTATTGATTACTCCCTATAGTCGTTTCTAGGTTTCCTAGACAAGACAGATATTTCAAAATACCTTCCATGCTCCATCCGGTTGCCTAGCCGACTATAGTATCCTTCTGTTTACTGTACCTGGTGAACTATTAGGAAAAAGAATGTTTTTCAGCATATAGATTTCGTTATATCAGTCTTGATTACGATTCCTTTACTGAGCACGTTTCGCTCACCCCTTTATTTTCCATTGCACAGGTTATTATAAGTGATTTAAAGGGGTATACATTAAAGGATATTGGCTGAAATCTGGGTTACCTGAGACTGCTTTGTGTCGAACCAGGAGGTACTTGTACTTTCTTTTATACATTCAAATATAATTGTACAGTACTACTGAACTTGTAATATAAGAACAGGGGATGTAAATTGTAAGAAAATAATATTGAATTTCATATTCCAAATTTATAAATTATTTGAAATTTACTGTTAATCACTATTACTGTATAAGTGTAAAGACATCACAGATAGTCCAACCGAAATTTATGTGTGAAAATATGTTATTTACTGTATATTTGGACTGTTACAATCCGTCTTATGCCGTGCAAGGCCCTTTGATTGGGCAAACCTCCACCCTAGGTTGTATAAGGCCCTTTAATCGAGCAAACAACCTTCCTAGCTTGTGCAAGGCCTCTTAATTGAGTAAACAACCTTTTTAGGCTATGTAAGGCCTTTGATTGGGTAAACATCCTTTCTATGCTATGTAAGACCCTTTGATTGGGTAAACATCCTTTTTAGGCCAAGTAAGGCCCTTTGATCATGCAAACCTCTATCGTAGGTCGTGCAAGGCCCTTTGATTAGGCAAACAACCTTTTTAAGCCGTTTAAGGCCCTTTGGCTGAGTAAACATGCTTTCTTGGCTGTTCAAGGCCCTTTGTTTAGGCCATTTGTTTAGGTAACTTTTTTCTTTTGCCGTGCAAGGCCATTTGTTTGGGTAACCTTCCTTTTTAGGTCGTGTAAAGCCATTTGTTCAGGTAACCTTCCTTTTTTGGTTGTGTAATGCCATTTATTCAAGTAACCATACTTTCTTGTCCATGCAAGGCCATTTGGTTGGGAAAAGACTTCTTCTTTTGACCATGCAAGGCCATTTGTTCGGGTAACCTTCCTTTTTAGGTCATGCAAAGTCATTTGTTTAGGAAACCTTCCTTTCTTGGTTGTGCAATACCATTTATTCAAGTAACCATACTTTCTTACCCATGCGAGGCCATTTGGTTGGGAAGGGCTTCTTTTCTCGGTCGTGTAAGGCCACTTGTTTCTGCTAGCTTCCTTTCTTGCCATATAAGTCTTATTGATCGGGTAACCCTTCCTTATTGACCATACAAGGCTCTTTGGTCAGGTAGGCTTTTCTGTTTAGCCACATAAGGCCTCTTGATTAGGCATGGTTGCCTTTGTTGGTAAGGCTTAACCGTGTTGTTGCTTTAATGAAGTGCTTACCCATTCTTAGTTAACCATGAGTTATTGCTCCATATGTATTTAACCTTCCGTACTTAGCCAAATTAAGGCTTCCCAAGCATGGTTATACTATTCGCATTAGAACTTTTGGTGATTTATTGAATATGTGTTCTTAGTGATACCTACACTAGTCAAATAAATGTTTCTTACAGTTGATTACACTATTCGCACTCATCTTTCCATCTTTAATTATCTGAATACTTTAAAGGAGTGAATACATCATTCGCACTCAATTACCCATACTTCACCTCATGAATTTTCTATTATTGCACTGTCCGCTCTTGGTGTTTCATACTTAGTCATTCAAAGGCATGGAACTTTAGGCTTTGACCAAGCAAGGAGCAATATAAGCTTATTTGGGCATGGCACTTAGAGCTTGATCGAGCATGAGGTCACAAACTTATTCGAGTATGGAATCTAAAGCTTGCTATGTCATGGAATGACAAACTAGTCTAGGCACGAGGATCATGATATGGTCAAGCAATCTTACAAAGGTTTGAATGAGAAACTTTGGGGGAGTTAAATCTAGCAAGGTTGGTTTGGACAAGCTTGGTCTAGGTAAGCTTGCTTCTCCCTTATTTCGATAAGCTTTTTCCTTTGTTTTGCATAGGTGTCATGTGTGTTGGGGCCTTAAAATCAGCCATCAATGCTTTGATGTAAGACTCCTTGATTTGGAAAAGCATAATACTTTCCTTACTTGTAGTGTCTACTTTTGTTATTTCATACTTAACAGACACATGGCCTTCTTATGACTAGTTGATACAATTCATTTCTTGAATATACTTGTCACAATCTGTTATATATAGTAATCCTCCACATTTATTGCAGGTCACACATACACAGTAGTTGGCTGGGCTGTCTGTGATGCCTTTAACACTGTTCATCTACAACAGTAAAATACTTTAGACAATATTTATTTACTATTAATTCATATTCATAACTATATAAATCAGTTTACATCCCCTGAAATTAAATTTACAACAAGTAGTACTGTATAAAAATGTCTAAACATACAAATGTAAACACAATACCTCCAGGATCCATTATCATTGCTTCAAGGAAACTAGAACATAGCCAATCCATGGATAGATAAATCATGCAAAACCTTTGAAAATAGTCTGTGGATGGCGAAAATAAAGGAGTGAGCAAACCATGGCTCAGTAAAGGAATTGTATGTAAATCTTGATATCATGAAATCTATATGCAATAAAATCCTTTATTTTCCTATAAGTGCTCTAGGGACCGTAATAAGAAGAATACTATAGTCGGCTAGGGATCCGGATGGAGTAAGGAAAATATTTTGAAATACCTGTCTTGTCCCGAAACCTATAAGCGACTATAGGGAGTAAGTTCTTATTTTTGATATAAAACACTTTTCCATATCATTTTGAAATAAATCTCAAAACCATACTTTCATAAAGTAAAGCATTTAATCAAATAATTCACAAAAGAATATTAGATTAATAAATCACCATTTTCATTTAAACACATATTACATATATCACTGAAATTGTAAACAATATCATACTCAAAGTAGTACAATAAACCGTTTGGAAACCATTATCTATCTCATTGAAAACATATGAAAAATCATTTATCGTTTACTATCATCATATCATTTAAAACATCCTTTTCATATCATAAAATGATGGAGACTAAGATATCACCCAAGGTTTATCATGCTATGATCCCCGTAGGGAATAGTAATAATATTATGAGATCTATGGCCATAGTCTATAATTGTCCTCAATCGTACACTAATCAGGTGTCAACCGGGACGCTGAAGACAGGATCAATGTCAATAGCTTCACATAGCATGTACATATCACATATCAGCATGATACGGGGCCTATCAATCTCAAAACAGTGTATACGAAATCTCATCACTTTTATGGAATTTAATAAAATAGATAATATCTTTTAGAAAATTCATAAAAGTATAAAATCACACTGTGTATAGTACGGTGAAAACAATGTTATACAATATTCACACTGTAGTAATAATTTCCATGAATATTTGGGTTCATCGAAAAACACTTATACACATTTCAATGCTTTCATTTTAGTGAAATTCAAATTTCAGCATTACTGAGATATCATTTTTCAATAATTTTACTTTTTATGGAAAATAGTAATATTTATTTTCCAAAGCTAATAATAATTCCATAACTACACTGTTTCACTGTGGAACTCATTTAGGAACATTTCAGTCTCAAAACTTTATTTACACAATAGTATCACCTTTATGGAAATTAATAAAAATAGGTAAAATCTTCAATCAGTCCATAAAGGTTTTATTTATCATAAAGTGAATATTTATTGAAATAATTTATGAAATTTTCACTTCTCAACATTTCCCTTTTTAAACCATCTCTTACACTGTAAAACATTTAGGAGGAATTTACACTAGCTTTACATTCAATAAATTCGATAACATGAATATTTAAATAATACTTTTCGGTATATTCATGTTTTATGAAAAATATCAAATATATCATTTTCAAGGCTAGGAAATCATTCAAATATGCATTAAAATATTTCATGCCATTTATAGAAAATTTCTAAGGAAATTTCATAAGCATAACGGCTGCGAATATCCTAGCCTTCCTGCAATTTCAACACATTTCCAAAACTAGTAAATAGCCACAATTTCGTGGATTCCAAGGCATTTCATTTCAAAACATCCTTATAAAAGTTAAATACATCAAAATCATGCATTCGAGATATCCTTACGGTTCACATACACATCCTTTACCTGTTTGACGTATCCGACCTCTTCAGTGTACCACTCGTTATTTGATACTCTCGAGCAGTAATTAATTTCACCAAAAATATTAGGTCACTTAATAATTACTTTTAAGCTATTATTCATGTCTAATTGCAGCCACATTGGACACTACAGATATTTATGCAGTCTAATTTCTACTAGTAGTAAAACACAACTTCTTCGTTTTAAGTCGGATTTCGAATCCGAGCATACTGGTAGACTCCTTGTAATTTATACCGTTTAAATGTACACTCAAATCATCAAAATCAGCCATGGACAATAGTCCCCTTATGTTGACCGAAATTGCCTTCTTGCACACTTGAATGGTTTTTCAACAATTCAATGCTATAATCTTGTTCTACCATGCTTAATCATCAATTTGGCATCCATTTTATGCATGAAACATCATGAATCCCTTAGATACATGTCATGGCTGAAACCCCCTCTAATGGCATAATTTTGTTTTGTTCATTTTAATCAAAACCAATGCCAAAAACATGTTCTACACACTTGAATTAAGTTTCCTACACTATTGAATTTCAAGGAACCAAAATGCATAGTGAGATCCATACCTTGACCGAATCCTCAAGGCTCCTTATCTACAAATTTTGCCATTTATTCTATGATCTATTGGTATGGTTTGAAAGAGAAGAGGGTGTAGAGTAATTTTGTAGTTATAATTTTGTTGAGATTTTTTGTGTAAGAAGAGTTATAAAAGCTTTTGTTTTTCTTCTCCTTTTTTCTTCCTTTAGGTGGCATGGGGAGCTTGGGAGAAGATGATGAATAGTGCAGGTCAGCAGCTGATGGAGTTTTAAAGAGTCTTCTAGAAGTGGGTAAAATGACCAAAATGCCCCTAGTTATGAAAATTTTAAACAATTTTAAAACTTTGTAATTGCACTCCAAAATTTTGGATTCCATCACCAATAATCCCATTAAATGTACTTTGATGAATAAAAGTGGTTTTGTCAACGCACGGTACACCAATAGTGAGAAATTACAATTTTACCCTTACGAACCGCCAGCGAAATTTTTTGATTTAACCACCAATTCAATAAATCTCTTAACAGTATCTTAACCTCCTTTTCATATATAATATCATGGTAGTTTTACGTTGTCCCAATTTATGAAAATACCCTTGGGATGTAACCGTCATTTTCTAATTTATTTGTCACACTTCCCAAAATAATGCAAATGAGGTATTTTGGGTCTCAAATTTTTATAATATCATTATTACACTCAAATTTTGGAGTGTATTTACATAGTTATAAAAATTACAAAAGCTTAAGGGCAAAATTGTCCGAAAAATTCATAACTAAGGGCATTTTGGTAATTTTGCCCCATTCTAGAAGGCTCTAAATAACTCTCCAATCAGCCTTGGCCGGCACTATTCTTCTTTCTCCTACCTTGCTTCACGCCCCCATAGCCAAAAAGAATAGAAAAGAAAGAAAGCTTCCTAAACCTTAGTAAATCACGAGTATTTCACAAAATTTCCTTCTACAAAATTCATCTACTCAACTTCCTCTCTTCACTCATACCAAAATCCCATTGAATAAGTGACCAAATAAGGAGAAAAGAAGGAAGGAAGAATTCGGCCACAAGGTACTATACACTATCCATGAATTTTCATTTGATTTTAATGATGGATTTTGATGTTTTCAAGCTTGTTAAACATGAATCTAATGTTAGTTTTGCTTGAAATGAATTAAATCACAATCCACCATTAAAGAGGGTTTCATCCAAGGGTATAAGTCAATGAAAAGATACTATTTCATGCATGAAAATGATGCCAAATTGGTGAATGAACATGGTTAAATTGGAATATGAAGTTAGATTGTTGAAAAATCATAAACTTAGCAAGATGGTGAATTCGGCCACATGAAGGGGAAAGGGATTATGTTGCTGCATTTGGTGATTTTGAGATGCCAAAATAATGTACAAATCATGAGGAGTCCACTAGTGCAATCGGATTTAAAATTGGACTTAAAACGGAGAAAGTTTTAGCACCGGTAGAATTTATAGTGATTTAATGGTTTCAATGTACAATGTGGCTACAATTAGAAGTGTAAAATAGCTCAAAAATTAAAGTAAAATGAATTAATAATGTTGGTGAATTGCATTACAGCTCAGGAGACCAAATTTCGAGTGGTGCTATCGAGAAAGTCGATAATGTCAGACAGGTAAGGGATGAGTGTGTAGACCGTAGGGATATTATGAATACATGGTTTCGATGAGAATATTTTGATATTCAATTGCCTTGGAAACTGTACAAATTGTGGTTTTTGGATGGATTGTGAACTGTGTTTACGCATAGGAAGGCTAGGCAAATAACAGCCGTTATGCTACCGAATTTTCTTAGAAAATAATCTAAAGATATCACGAAATGTTTTAAATGCATAATTGTGTGATTTCTAGCCTTGGAAATTAATTATTTAACATTTTTCATAAAATATGAATTTATCAAAAGCTAATATTTAAATATTCATGAAAAATAGTTTTATTGAAATAAAGCATTGAGACGTGTGTATATGTGATTTACAGTGAATAAAATATTTATAAAAATTATTACCTACAGTTTGAATATTTTATAAAACTGTTTTCATCGTACTATATACTGTGTGATTTTACACCTTTATGGATTTCTGTAGATTTTATCTATTTTTATTAAATTCCATAAAGGTGATGTGATTATTTATGAATTGTTTTGAGACTACCAGGCCCCGTATCATGCTCATGTGTTACTGTACCATGTGTTAATGTGGCTGATAAACCCGTCAAGTCATCAGCAGTCCCAGAGTCACCTGGCAAGTGTACTCTGAAGACACCTATAGACTATGGCCATATGTCTCATGTGTTATTATTACTGTTCCTTGTGGGGATTTATAACATGATATATCTTAGGTGTTACCTGGTCTTCACCACTGTCATTGTGTTCTTGAACTGTTTTACTGAACTGTGGTAATGAATCAATATTGATTCGATGTGATTTACTGTTTAACAAACTGTTTATCGAACTATAACTGTTTTGAACTATTTACCTTATTGACCTACCTATGATACTGTTTACTAAACATTTATCGATATGTGTGATGTGTGTTTAAAAGTGATTTTAAAATTTAGTATTTACTAAATTGCTTTATTTTAATGGTTTATTAACCACTTATATAGAAATACGTACTGTTATTGAAAGAAACTGTTTACTATTTACGGGTATAAAACTGTTTACTATGACTAAAACTTCTACTGTTATCAAAGTGTTTGCTGTTATTACTAAACAATCTACTACTACGTGATCATTATCTTTATAGTGAAGAGAAATTATATAAAAGTCTTTTCGTTTACCAGTTATAATTCATCTTTTATTGAAATATAAATAAAGATTACTTTCATGTTAAAATTTTAACATTATTATTTACTATATTTACTACCCAATTATGATGGTTACTAAGGCGCTCATTTTGTATTGAATTATTATCGTATCATTTTTAACGTTCAGTTTACTGTATTGTTACTATTATGAAATGATTTGTCATACTTAACCACTTACTAAATTGTTTTATGGATTTTATCGAGATGTGTAAAATATGTAATTTGCTTAAAGTAATTTGATACAATATTAATGAAGTCTTTTATTTAAAAGATTCTTTTTATAAATCATTTATTCAATTAATTGTTTATTGAACCATTATTAAACATTATTCATTTCAAAAATTAATAACTACTCCCTATAGTCGCTTCTAGGTTCCGAGAAACGACAAGTATTCTAAAATACCTCCTATACTCCATTCAGATTCCTAGCCGACTATAGTATCCATCCTTTTCATACTTAGTGTGCTATTAAAGAAACAAATGATTTTCTGCATATAGATTTCATAATATTAGTTCTGCATATGATTCTCTTACTAAGCACACTTCGCTCACCCCTTATTTTTCCACTCCTCGATTTACTGCAAGGATTTTTGAGATATTGTCTGGGAAATTATGGTTACGTTTATTCATTCTGATGCAGTATTTAGTAAATCCTAAAGATACAATTACATTTCATTTGTATATTCAAACATATTTGTACAGTGCTACTATATTGTAAATGTTATTTTTGGGATGTAACTATTGAAGAAAACTATTCTGTAAACAATATTAATTTATGAATTGAATAAAAATTTTATTTTGTAAACAATTATTGTTAAATGTAAACATGTGATAAAGGCATCGTAAACAGCCCAACCGTTACGATATGTGTGAAAATGTGTAAACAATTATGTATACAGACTGTTACAACGATACTCTTCACACATAACCAGATGATATCTGTAGGACAAATAAATAGTAGCGATTGGATTTTCTTCATAAAGTTGGTGATTACAATAGTATGTGTAAGTGAAGGTTCACTTGCATTAAATGTGCAAGTAATAATGATGAAGCTTTAGCCAAAAGCTTAGACAATTGCTACAAAACGCATAAATAAAAAAAATGAAACTTCATTGACTCAAATGACTTTTGCAAGGCACATGAAACTAGATAATCTCCACACCAATAGGATAGAATAAGCTCCACTCAGAAACTTGGATAATTATTGTAGAACATATAGATAGAAATTAGCTTTCAAGTTTGACTAATTGCATGTAGTATGCAAGCAATAGAAATGAAGTTCCATTCACCAACATAGGTGGTTGCCATAAGCGTATGAAAAATGAAGATGACACTTCCTTACCATAATCAGATCATTGATAATAAGTGTGAAATTTTCTTCATGAGTTTGGATGATATCCATAAATTACATAGATGATATGAATGAAATTCTTATCTTAAGACTTAAAACATTACCACAGAACATATAATGGAGGTGAAGCTTTCTTATAGGTTCCAATGATCACCATGGAACATAAAGTGAAGGCGAAGTTTTTCTCATAAGTTCATATGATTGCCATAGAACATATAGTAGAGCCAAAGCTCTCGTTATGGGTTTAACCGATCGCTATAAAACATATAGATGATAAAGAAGAAGGATAGCTTATAAATACCAAGTGTAAGAGCCGACCCAGTCCACACAGTAGGGTTGCCCACTTTTACAACATAAGGTGGCGGTCGCCCAAACGCACCAACTAATTGTCCGCTCAGGGCAATTGCCGCCCTCACGGCTTTATTCCCCACTGGGACGCGTCATACCACGTTCGAACCCAGGACCTACTCAAGTATCTGGGTTCTACATACACGTTAACATTCGGACAAGTCCAAATGGTAACGTGTATGTAGAACCCGGATACTTGAGGAGGTCCTGGGTTCGAACATGGAATGACGCGTCCCAGTGGGGAATAAAGTCGTGAGGGCGGCGATTGCCCAAAGCGGACAATACATTGGTGAGGTTGGGCGACCGCCACCTCACGTTGTAAGAGTGGGCGACCCTGCTATATGGACTGGGTCAGCTCTTACAATAAAAATACGCGTTTTTATTGTAAGAGTTGACCCAGTCCACACAGCAGGGTCACCCACTCTTACAACGTGAGGTGGAGGTCGCCCAACCTCACCAACGTATTGTCCGCTCTAGGCGATTGCCACCCTCATTGCTTTATTCCCTATCGGGATGCTCATTCCATGTTCGAACCAAGGACCTCCTCAAGTATCCGGGTTCTATGTACACGTTACCATTTAGACAACTTTATTGTAAGAGTCGACCCAGTCCACACAGTAGGGTTGCCTACTCTTACAACGTGAGGTGGCGGTCGCCCAACCTCACCAACGTATTGTCCGCTCTGGGCGATCACCGCCCTCATAGCTTTATTCCCCACTGGGACGCATCATTCCACGTTCGAACCTAGGACCTCCTCAAGTATCCGTGTTCTACATACACTTTTACGCAAGTTGTATCCCTTTGTTCTTCAAGAACATCAAAGCTTAATTTGATCTCTACACTATTTTCTTTGGGATCATAATGGTCAACTCTGAAAGTCAAAGTACCGATCTCAACTGTCACCATTACTTCCATTCTCAAAGCTAATGAGAAAAGAGTTTCTTCGATGGGTTCTTTTGTGTTGTTCAATATTATCATAAAACTCTGAGGAGTTCTTCTACCCACTCACCTTTGGCGTTTTTAAACCTTCTTTTTAACCATTTAAGGTTTCATTGTTTTTGGATTCTATTTATCCATTGGCTTTAAGGTAAGCGACCAACAAGAATTTTAGGTGGATTCCCAAGTTTTCACAAAATTCCTTGAACAAAAGATTGTCAAGTTGTTTCCATTGTTTATGATGAAGGCATAAGGGACTCCAAATTGGCATACTATATTTTTCCAAACAAAATTTTCCACTTTAACATTCGTAATAGTCATTGTCACTTTTGCTTCCACCCATTTAGTGAAGCAGTTGACTTCGATGATGATAAACCTTTTTTGCTCTAGTGTAGTTATGAGTGGTACAACAATATCTAAGCTTTATTGTGCAAATGGCTAAGGGCGAGCAATTGGGTAAAGCTCACATGGAGTTTTTCGTTGCACACTGGCAAACCTTTGATAATTGTCATATCTCTTAACCAAGTCTTAGGCATCGACATATGTTAAAGGCCAGTAATATCCTTGCCTAAATACTTTATGCACCATAGTCTTATTCCTATGATAATTCCCACACACGACTTCGTGGATCTCTTACAACGCATATTTTGCTTCCTTTGGGTGAAAGCATTTTAAATATGGTGTACTAAGAGATCATCTATACAATTACTCGTTGATGACTATGTATCTCCAACTCTTTCTTATTATTGCTTTTTCCTCCTTGCTATCTTTAGATAGGGATCTACTGTGTAGAAAAGTTTTAATTGAATCCATCCAACATGGCTCTTGTTCGTGCACCTACTTAACCTCCTTTGTTTCAGCGATGCTTCCTTTTTTGAGTTCTTCAATGAATATTATTCTTCCTTCATCATTTACTCATGATATGGCTAACCTTCATAATGAGTCAGCTAACCAATTCTCAAACCTTGTTATCTTCATTATTTATACCTTGTCGAACTTTTTTGGGAGCACTTTTTTGTGGTGCTAAGCCATTCTCGCTCTTTTCACGATGCAATGTCCATTAGTTTGATTCAACACCAATTGTGAGTGGTTGAATACTTTAAGTCTTTTTTCCCCAACATCCTTAGCTAATTTCAAACTAGTTATCAAGGCCTTATATTCAGCTTCATTTATTGAAGCATTAACTTTAAAGCAAAAAGCATGTTCCAAACAAAGGTGATGGCTTTCAGTCTTTTAAAATCAAACTTGTGCTACATCCTAGGAGATTCAAAGAGCTAACAACATGTAACTCCAATATATAGATTCCTTTTCTTATTCGTTCAACTTATGCATCATGCATTTAGCCACAAAGTTTACCAAAATTTGGGACTTCAACATTGTGTGAGGTTCGTAATTTAAGTCAAATTCACTTAGCTCTTTTGCTTATTTCATTATTCTTTTAGACATTTTAGGCTTTTATAGAACTTGGCAAGGCAGGTGATCTATCTTTAAAGTGATGGTATGTGCTTGGAAGTAAGGTCTAAGCTCTATAGCAAAAATAATGACCATATACGCTAGCTTCTCAAATTTATGATGCTTGATCTTCGTCCCTTGAAGTATTCTACTCACAAAATATATTGGTATTTGGTTTCCTTCCTTTTCTTTTTACCAACACTATGGTGAAGTTTCATTGGTCACAGAGACATATAAATATAATATGTCATTTTCTTCCTACTTCGTCAATAATGGAGGTGAACTCAAGAAGTTTTTAAGTTGCTTGAAGGCTTATCCGCATTGGTCTTTCCACTCAAAACTTTTGTTCCCTTTCAAAATCTTAAACAAATGAAGGCATTTCTCAGCAAGTTTGAACGTGAATCTACTAAAGGCTATGATTCTTCCTATAAGGACCTACTTGTCTTTATTGGACTTTAGGCTTTCAATTCTAAAATAGGCTTCACCTTTTGAGGATTTGCTTATATCCCTCTTTGAGTTAATATGAATCTAAGCACTTTTTAGAGGAAAATCCAAAATCACACCTAGTCAGATTTAGTTTCATGTTGTATTTCCTAACACTTCAAAGGTTTCAGTCAAATCTATTATATGATCTTTTGTGCCTTGACTATTTACTAGTATATCATCATCATATACTTCTACATTCCTCTGTATTTGATGTTCAAATATCTTATTCACACCAATCTTTGATATGTTGCTCTAACATTTGAGTTTGAAAGGTATGACTTTGAAGTAGTAAGTTCCCCTTCGAATGATTAATAAGGTTTTTTCCTCGTCCTCAACAGCAATTCTAATTTGATTGTATCATGAATAGGTGTCCATGAAGCTGAAAAACCTCTCTTGAGCTCCTATCAACCAATCTGTTAGTGCTCAGTAGTGTGAAACTATATTTAGGACAAGAACGCATCCTCCATTTTTCGTTAGCCTTCTTGACCATTACCACATTAGCCAACCAATTGGAGCATTGGACTTCTTTAATGAAATTTGCATTTTTAAGAGCTTTTTGACTTCCTCATCAATTGCTTCTTGCCTTTTGGGCCAAAATTCCTTTTCTTTTGTCAAACAGGCTTATGCTATAGAATAATATTCAAAGGGTGAGCAATAACTTTGGGATCGATACAAGCTTATCTGTCGTTGTCTATGCCAAAATGTCTTCATCATTTCCCAAGAACTCAATGAGCCTTAAGTTTTCTTCCAAAGGGATTGCCGATCCTACTTAAACAAACTTTTTGAGGTTCCTCACTTCTAAGTGTTGTATGAGTCAAATCCTTCCCTAGTTCAGCTTTGAGCTCCATTGGTTCGTCAATTGTGTCCAAATCATCTGTTGAGAGATTCATTCCTTCACTTTCTTGTTCGGCGTTAGTGTTATAGCATCATGTTATCAATGAGTAATTGCTTTTTATTTTACTAATGATGTAAGGCGTGAGAAATTTAATCATCATGTAAGGCATCGGTCTAATAACCCTAATTCTATTATGCTTTGGGACATTTTAACACTACATTACAAATGAAGGGGAATCACCACCACAAATTTTGTTTGTTGCCACTCATGATTCATCTACCAAGGCAAGTGATAAGGTAAACACATTTTTAACTTAAGCTAGATAGTTGGTAAAATATGTTGGTCACCCATGGAAGGACTTTAGTTAAAGGTAACCAAGCCTTTAACTTAAGTTAGATAATGTTGTAGCATCATGTTATCAATGACTAATTGCTTTTAGTGAGAAATCTAATCATCATGTAAGGCACCGATCTAATGACCCTAATTCTATTATGCTTTAGGACATTTTAACACTGCATTACAAATGAAGGGGAATCACCACTACAAATTTTGTCATTGTTGTTGCCACTCGTGATTCATCTACCAAGGTAAGTGATAAGGTAATCACGCCTTTAACTTAAGCTAGATAGTTGGTAAAATATGCTGGTCGCCCATTAAATAAAAAAAATTTCTTTTTACTATATAGTTTTGAATAGTTTTCGCAATCATGATATTGTTGTCGTTGGACTTGTCATCTCTTTCCCAATCCTTGAAGCTAAAAGTCACTACTATTTTTCTTTTTATGTTCTTTGGCTTCTCAGCCATCTTACTTGTTGCTAACTTTTCTCTTGGGTGGCATGTTAGGTGTCACTGGGGTGCCACTAGTCAATATGCCTTAATCTCTCTTCAAGGTGATTCTAGCTAGATTTTGTGGAGGGGAACTTTCTTGAGTTTGACATCTATGAAAGCATCAATTGCTAAGGGTGTGAACAGTGGGAGTAAAGTATAATGGACACCAATATTTACATGGTTCAACAAGATTTACATGGTCCATAAAGGGTAACTAAGGATGCTATGATATGAAAAGAGCAACTGGGCTATTTACTAGTTACAAAACTGTTATTAGAACTAGTTAAGTATCTGGGCATGACTAAAGTACAAATGAACTAGAAGGAGAAAAAGGTCATACAATATATGCAAAAGCTTAGGCAGTAAATACAAATTAAAGGAGCCATTTACCATGGAACGAAGACATATATATAATATATATACACACGCATATAAACTGTGGGAAGTGCTCAGATTGTGCCATGTGTTACCCTGTTATGTAATCTATTTTTCTAAGTGGAATTAATCCATCTTCAAGCCATGAGATTTAAGAGATAAGAAAACTAAGCATGATTATGGGCTGAGCCTATTGGGTCAGACTTAGTGTGGCTATCTCTTGTTTAAATCCATCCATTACATTTTGGAAATGGAATCTGTGGCTATCTCTTGTTTAAATCCATCCATTACATTTTGGAAATGGAATCTATGGGAAAAATTAGTTGACATAAACAAAATAGTAAATGGAAGTATTACACCAAAAACATCATATACATTGCTTACTATAGAAAGAGAGAGATAATACAAGACAAGCTACATAAATAGCCACATAACACCATGACTATGGAGCACAATTGAAACTTCATAGTTTAAATTTTGAGCACTTAATGAATCAATTAACACATGTTTATTATAAGTGTTAGAGTATGCCCTACCAATCAATTGGATTTGGATTAAGTAATTTAAAAGACCCAATCTAGTTAGACTAAGGTTGAGGCCTTTTTAGGGTTTTGTTAAGAGGCATTATATAAACTACATTAAATCTAAAAGTTAGATAAAACACATTTTATAGTCACTCTACCTTTTAGAGCTAGCACACACAAAACATTCCTTTCCTCCTTCTTTTGCCTCTAGTCACACCTTGTCTAAGGCAAAGGTTTTGTTTTGCATCTTACTCATGTGGATACTGTTAGAGGGCTTCTTTCAACAAGGAGTCTCAAGTTAATGATAAACCGAGAGCTGTTCATGGGCTACCAAAATTCAAAAGTTGAACTTCTATTGAAAAAGGTTAGACTCTATCCCAAACGCAATTTGTTGCATGATCTTAGTGATTTGATTTTGTTGTTTTTCTAATCCGCTGCTTTTTTTATGTATGATATGATAAACTAAGATAACGAAACCTTATAGTGGTATTAGAGGTAGTGTGCAAATGCCTACGAGATAACTAATTCGATTTGCAATGTTGCTGTTTTTATTGTAAGTTGTTACAGATTTGATTTTAATTTTCAAAATTTGTTTGGGTAACCTAAAATAAGTGTAAGACAATTATAGATTTAAAGAAACCCTGTAAGGATTTGTTGAATTAAGAGTTATATATTAGAATTCTTTTCAAACTTATAATCAAAATGTGAAGACCCCTAATTTGACGTTTTGAATTTTTAAATAAATAAATAACTTTAAAGTAAATTAAGTATTGAAATGTATTTTTAAAATTTTGATTTTTATGAAGTGAGGAAATCAAGATTTGGAGTTAGTGCTTTGGATGAGAAATAATAAAATAAATGAAAATATATTTATACAACATAAAAGTGTATAAATAAAATTATATAAATAAAAGTGTAATATGAATATATATTATTTAAATAAAAGATGTAATTATATGAAAATAAATATGATGTACATGTATGTATATGGATAAGACAATAAATATATCTAAGTATATGGGGAATATAAATTTATTTAGGTATATATATTTACGATATAAGAAAATGATAAATTATATATATAAAAAAGAATCGTGATTGGCTTCTTGAGGAAATCAACAATTACCTACTCCCATTAATATAGGAACTTCCTTTCAAAAGCAAAGGACCCGATAACCCTTATGTCTCCCTCTTTCACACTCATTGTCTTCACTATCACCACGCCAAGCTACATCTCTCTCTCTCAATGCCCTTTTCCTATTCCACTCTCCCATCCCTTGTAATCATCTTCCTCTCTTGTTTGAAGAAAATAAAAGCAACTAAAATTGAAATGGAGATAGTGAGAGAGAGTAGAGAAAGGAAACAGTTGCATCAAAGGGAGAAGAGATCAAGACCGACAAAACCAGGGCTATATTCTGCCTTGACCAGTGGTAGTTAGTGGCTCTCTAGGTGCAGTCCGGGGGCTATTAAGGTACTCCCATTAATATGGGAACTTCCTTTCAAAAATAAAGAACTCGATAACCCTTATGTCTCCTTCTTTCGCACTCACTGTCTTCGCCATCACCACGCCAAGCTGCATCTCTCTCTCTCAACGCCCTTATCCTATTCCGCTCTCTCATCCCTTGTAATCATCTTGCTCTCTTGTTTGAAGAAAATAAAAGCAACTAAAATCGAAATGGAGACAGTGAGAGAGAGCATTGAGAGAAAGAGTAAAGAAAGGAAACATTTGCATCAAAGGGAGAAGAGATCGGGACCGAGAAACCAAGGTTGTATTCTGCCTTGAGCAGTGGTAGTTAAGGGCTCTCTAGGTACAATCCGAGGGCTATTAAGGTAAGGAACGGTGGTCCACAGAGGAAGAAGTAATTGGAATAAGGCCTACCTTGATTGAAGGTATCGAGCAATGGCTGGCTTAGGAAGGAAACCAGGCTGAAGGTAAGTAATGATGAGGTTCAAAATGTGGTCTTTGAAGGTTGTTTCTCATACCTCTTTGGATTGGCTTAAGCGTTAATGTATAGGCAGTAAATGGCTAGAAATCATGATTGTTGAGGGCTATACAATGCCAAATGGAGTGTAGCTTGGGGTTGCAAAGGAGGCGTGGACAAGAGTGGAGTGGCACTGGTTCAGTGGCTGGAAGCTAGCCGAACGGTGGAAGACAAGTTGTAGCAGTTTCAGTGCCATTGGAAAGGGTAGTCAGTTCTATTTGGGGGTCACCCGAAGACAAGATAGAAAGAAGGTGCAACAGGGGTTGTATGGTACTTGATGAGTGCCTAAAATCAAAGGCTGAAATGCTTGTGGCAACAAGAGTTTTGAGTAAGCTAAAGTCGTGAGTCTTAGAGGTTGAATAAGGTGCAAAATAGGGCATAGTGAAGGCTGGTTTATGCGTGTGAAAATAGGGGCTTGTTAATGGTCATTAACCATGGCTATAGAAGGCCTCGGTAACTATCGAAATGTTTGCATTGTGGTACTCGAAACAAGGCTGAACCAAGGCCAGGCTGGAGTAGAAACGGTACCTTCTTGGTGCCAAAGGAGGAGCTAATCCTTGACGGCCATCTTTGGTTAATTCTGAGTTGTAGCACGGTCTTAGCGGTGGCTGAGCTGAGTTGGACAATGATCAGGCGAGCTATAAATAGAGAATAATTTAAGGTTGAAACATGTATGTTTTAATATGATTCCTGATGGTTGTTTGGGTTAGTTCAAGGCTGATGTGGGCTATGTTGGATTAAAACAGTGGAAGAGTTGCTCAAACTGAGAAGAAGGAAGGCAAAGTTGACACCATTCAGTGAAGAAAAAAAAGAAGAAGAAGAAGTGTGGTGCAAAGGAATTAATGCTCAGTTGGAAGGTTTAAAAAGGGTAAGAACTTCTCGAAACTTGAGTATATGATACATATATATATATATGAAAAGAGTATAATGAGGTGGATGTCTATATATGTTTATATATTTATATATATATACATATATGAACATATGTAGATATGTATAAATACCTATCAATTTGATATAATGAGAATGATTTAAGTGTAATTGCATAAACACACATATATAAACAATAACTAGATTTCATTAGAAAAAAATAATGGAGGATGAACTCTTGGTGAAGGGTTAGATTCGAAAACTCAAGGAAAGTAGGTAATACTAGACCTGACTAAGAATGCTCATCAAGGTGAGAAAACCATGGTTCGATTTTAGATTTGGATATGTGTGTGTATGTATATATTATACCAACATATATATGTATAAATAGAAACATACATATATATATATATCAGTTATACGATAGTGAAGGATTTAGTATTAACATAAAAGTGACCTCCATTTAACTATAGCTATAAGATAAATGTTTTAAATAAATGATTAAGCATAATACAAATATGTTGGTGTGATGTTAATAAAATTGGCTTGTAATGAATAGGAGTGACGTAAAAGCTTGAGTACGGGTGGGAAGCTCGAGGAGGAAAATTTGCTAACCCTTGAGGTAAGTGGGTTAAGTACATCTTGCTAATGTCATCTTGTAAGAGATAATTAGATTTCTAAATAATTAATTATACTTCTGGAATTAAGTGATACAATGTTATCGATAGGGCTATCAAGGTAAATAAAGGTAAGCGATGAAATCTGATTGAAATATTATTTTGTATAGTGCTTGGGCAAGGATGAAAGCTTGTGTTTGCCTTATGTGTTGAGCCAACCAAGCTTGTGGGTTGCATGAGATGTATTGTATGTGCTAAGTTAATATGTGAACATCCCTTGTAAATATACTATGTAGAAATTAGTTTACAAATTGGATTGTGCTAAGACTAGTGAACTATGATTGGGATTGAATGACTGAATTGTAATGAAATGTCTGAATTGTAATAGATGAAAATTGTGGAATAGAACCTGTGTTATTGTGTTTTCTATAGGTTGGGTTAGGCTAAAATATAAGTCATTATGTTGCTGAAATTTTTAGTGATTCGAATAGAAATAAGTGAAATTATAAGCCTTGCTCATCTTATATATGAAATACTAAGTTTATATGTGCACGATTTGCATTAATTTTGCTAGGTAACACATGAACTCTATTACAATGTATAATAGGTAACATAAGACATGAACCCCGTTACCGAATATAATAGGTAACACGGGACATGAACCCTATTACCGGGTATAATAGGTAACACGAGATATGAACCTCGCTATCGAGTATAATAATAGGTAACACGAGACATAAGCCCCGTTACCAGGTATAATAGATAACACGAGACATGAACCCCATTATCAGGTGTAATAGGTAACACGAGACATGAACCCTGGTATCGGGTATAATAGGTAACACATGAATCCTGTTACACTGTGATAGTGTATCGAACTAAGTGCATTATGATAGTGTATTGGGCTAAATGCACTATGATAGTGCATCAGACTAAGTGCATTGTGATAGTGTATAGGACTACGTGTATAACATTTGTGTTTTGAATTAAGTGCATAAAGAATCTATTTGAAACATAGTGTATAGTAATCTGTTTGAGCTAAACATACTGACCATTGTAGTGTTGTGTCTATTGTTGGCAGCGTAGTTTTGAGTCAAGGGATTGTGTCTCCAGGCATGATGTTAAGGCTCATAGAAATGAGGTACTTAATGTATCCTTCCGACTAATACTTCTATAGCCTCAACCTTTAACGTGTGAGTTTGTATTGGTACTTTTGGTATCAAGACATAGTGTCACACATCTATATCACAATATTTATTGCTTATGCATACAAGTACATATAGATCGTTATGAGCTTAGCATATGTTTACTTAAACTACTTACTAAGTTGTGGATTTGCCTACCCCTTATTTCCACTTACTGCAAACTATTTGAACTATGCTCCAACTGTTGGAGTATCCAAGTGGGCTTTCAATGATCGTACCAAGCCATGGTACTTGTCTACGTCTTCTGAGCTTCGCTTTTCATTTTGTTTTGGGTGTATGAGAAATGTGTATCTTTTGTTTACACGTATAGACAATTATGCAATGCACAATACATGTTTACTTGTAATGTATTGGGATGTAACTTAGATTTGTCTTAGTTTATTATGTGGATGATATGATGACCGAGTGCGATCTTGGAATCTGATTAGTTTAGAGTTGTGAATAGATGTTATTGGATGTAAGATGATATGAAAGTCATTGTTGTGGCTAGGACATAGTAAATGTTTTTCTCTTGCAAGTGATTATTTGGGGAAATCTCTCATTGTAAAGGGGATACTTTCGATTTGTTTTTAGGCAAGGTTGTGTGATGGAGTAAAAATGATCATTTCATGTCTGGGAAAGTTTTATAACTCACCTTTGGAATAAAGAATAAGTTGGGTTACAATTAGAAAGAATAAGTGAAAAACATTTAATGGCTACACTGACACCGAATACAAACCTTAAAGTGAAAAGAAAATTTTAGTTTATAAATTTGTAAATTAGAATAAGTGTAAGTGTTAACTGCACATCACGACCTGCGGGTCGTAACACAAAATGTTGTCAAAATAACTTGACACAAACCCTATAGGTTATGATTTAATATAATTGATATTAGACTAATTGGCAAAATTGTTTGGTAGAAACCTTGCAGACTTTTGGCTAATATAATTGATATTAGAATAGTTATTGAAATTGTTTGACAGAAACACTGTAGGCTTTTATCTAATATAATTTATAGTAGAATAATTGTCGAAGTTGTTTAAAAAAAGCTCTACATGCTTTTATCTAATATAATTGATATTAGAATAGTTGTCAAATTTGTTTGACAGAAACCTACAGTTGCCACCCTTCTCAAAATAAATAAATAAATAATAATTTTAATTATTTTATTTATTTTATTTATTTAAAATATATTTTAATCAAAATAAATTAGGATAAAAGTTATTCTAATAACAGCTTTAAATTAAATATATTTTAAAGAAAAATATTTTTTTAAAATGAAAATTGTATAAGAGTTATCCAATGATTTTTGAGATTTTAATGAGATTAAAATTTCAAAAGTGTTATCTTGATAAAAATTTTGTTTTAAAATAAAATATTTTCTATATTAAATTGGATGATAGTTATCCAATGATTTTTTATATTTTAATGGAATTAAAATTTTAATTGAGCCCAAATTGAATTTTGAGAATTAAAATTGAATTAAAATAGCCCTTGATACCCATAACTAATTAAAATTAGATTCTAATTAGGAAGC
Organism: Heritiera littoralis; assembly: GCA_031772115.1. Taxonomy (NCBI): domain Eukaryota; kingdom Viridiplantae; phylum Streptophyta; class Magnoliopsida; order Malvales; family Malvaceae; genus Heritiera; species Heritiera littoralis. The sequence continues at coordinate 6,518,765 of JAPDPK010000009.1, forward strand.
ATACAAATTAATATGTGATATTGCTATGTATGCTTGATGCTTGAATCGTATGTGATATGGATGGATGCATGGTGTACGGTTATGGGCCTAGGTTTACATAAGTTGTAAATTATTTAAATAATTTAAATTGGGCTGCAAGCCTTGATTTTATTTGTAATTTATTTATGTAATAAGTTACTAGACAAACTAGGATTATTTTGTAAAATGTACAACATTTGGAGGCAAGATGGTCTAAAGCCAAGGTGAACCAAGGTGATACTTAAAGGGAAACCCAGGAGAAGGCATTTAGAAAAGAATGTATCCCTAAATTCTTTTATAATAGAAAGGCCATAACCATGTTTAATTTTATGCTTTTACTAATGTATGTTGATATATATATATATATATATATATATATGTTAGAAAGTATGCTAGGTGAGACGGTAAAATTAAAAATCCTTCAAAATAAATATTAAGTCAAAGATAATAAATAAAGATACCTTCCAATATGATGCATGTGAAAGAGACTCTATTCGGTATTGTGCTACTTTGGCTTAATGAAGGCCACACCTACCTTAGGAATTCACATTGCATGAGATAAGAGTTATCTCCAAGTGTATTAGGTCAGACTTAACCAAAATCAAATTAGGGCATTGGCTCAATCAAACCTAATAAGATTTAGAGGCATAGGTTGGGCTTTAACCCATACGATGAGTTAGAACAAGAGTTAATCACCCAACTATCCAAGAGTGGCATAAGATGCAATTGACAAGAGTTGTCTACCTAAATAATCTCATTGGATGCATTAACTCAGCTAAAGTCATAATGGGACCAAATAAGAAATCCTGACCCATGAAGAAGTCTAGGCAAAAAGGCTTTCCAAGTTAATAGTAAAGGCTATTAGCGTGAAGAAAATAGTGGAAGCAATTCATTTAATTAAAAGACCATAATTAAATGATTTTAATCACAATGTTACTTACTCGTATATTTTTCTTTTATGATTGTAGAAGTATCATGGCAAAACAACAATTTATCCTTATATCGTATCCTTAAGAAGGATAATAAGTTGGTTATGGCAAACTTTTTAGACTGGTATAGAAATTTGAGGATAGTCCTCACTCAAGAAAAGAAGTTATATGTTGTAGAGCGTGTGATCCCTACTCAAACCAGACAAAATGCTTCCACTACTGATAAGCGAGCTTATCAAAAGCATTTGGATGATGCCACTGATGTACAATGACTAATGCTAGCTTCCATGAGTTTCGAACTCCAGAAGCAACATGAGAATATGAAATTGTTTGACATGATCAAACTCTCAAGGAAATGTTCCAAGAGCAAGCACAACACAAATGTTATGAGGTGGCTAAGTAACTCTTCCAGAGTAAGACGGCTGAGGGAGCTCCGGTGCACACTCATGTATTTAATATGATTGGTTCCATTGAAAGGTTAGAAGCACTAGGCTTCACCATGCATAAAGAGCAATTAGTTGAGAACTGACACTAGCAGAATTGCTCAACATGTTAAGAACTGCTTGGCAAGACTTGAAGTTGAGGCCTACATCTGTTATGGTGATCGATGAGGCTAAATCCAAGGCAAAGGCAAGCCAAAGCATAAGCCCAAGCCCAAGGATAACATGAAGGGAAAGGCTAAGAATCTCAAGCCATCTGGTAGAGTTGCAAAGATAGAAAAGTGCTTCCATTGCCGTAAGATTGGTCCTTAGGAGAGGAACTCCACTATGTACCTTAAGGGGCTAGAAAAAAAGAAAGTGAAACTTCCACCTTAGATATATATGTGATTAAGATAAAATTGTCTACTTTTCCATCTTGGGTATTAGATACCAGATGTTGTTTTCACATTTGAATAAATGTACAGGGCCTAACAAGAAGTAAAAAACTTGCCAAGGGTGAGGTGGTCCTACGAGTTGAAAATGGAGCAAGGGTTGCTGCATTAGCTGTAGGAACTTTTAATTTGGACCTAATTCTAGAACTTGATAATTGTTATTATGTTCCAGTAATTGCCAAGAATATTATTTCTATTTCTTGATTGGACAAAAAATGTATTTCTTTTAAAATAATGAACAATGGTTGTTCAATTTACTTTAATGATATTTTTTATGGCAGTGCTTCCATTACAAATGGATTATATGTTTTAAACTAAGATAATCACATATATAGTGTTGATTCCAAGAGGTTAAAGGGTAATGGATTAGCCCTACATTCCTCTAGCACTGTAGACTTGGTCACATAAACGAAAAACACATATCTAAGCTCCATAATGATTGACACTTAAATTCATTTGATTTCGAATCATATGATGTATGAGAATTTTGTTTGCTTGGTAAGATGACTAAGGCCCCTTTTGCTTACATGAACAAGTGAAACGGATAGTGGTTTACTAGAGCTTATACAAATAGATGTACGTGGTCCATTAACCACACAAACTAGAGGAAGGTTCCAATACTTCATCACATTTATTGATGACTACAATAGATATTGCTATGTGCATCTAATGAGACACAAGTCAAAATCCGTTGAAAAGTTCAAAGAATTCAAGTGTGAAGTATAAAACCAACTAGGCAAGAATATCAATACACTCTGATTAGATCATGGTGGAGAATATTTGAGCCTAGAATTTACTGATCATCTAAAGAAGAGTGGAATAGTTCCACAACTCACTCCACCAGGTACACCTGAATGGAACGATGTATCTAAGAGGAGGAATCAAACCTTATTAGACATTGTTTGATCCATGATGAGTCTAGCTAACCTCCCTGTCTATTTTTGGGGTTATGCTTTAAAGATAACAACATTCACAGTATTCCCACTAAAGCGGTTGAAAAGACACCACATGAGATGTGGATTGAGAAAAAGGCCAATCTATTTTTTCTAAAGATTTGGGTTTGTGAGGCTTACGTCAAAAGATAAGTCTCAGATAAATTAGGACCTAAATTTGATAAGTGTGTATTTATAAGGTATCGTAAAGATATAAAAGGATACTATTTCTACAATCCCACATAGTACAAAGTGTTTATGGCTCGATACAGTGTCTTTCTAGAAAATAACTTCCTTTTTAAAAGAACTAGTGGGATGAAAACAGAGCTTGAAGATGTTCAAGAACCACAAAATGTCATTGAACCTTTAGTGGAACAAGAGCAAGTCTCACAAGATGTTGTGAAATAGGATGTAGCTTCAGAAACACAAGGCTTGCATAGGTTCAGTACGATACGTCGAGAGCCTAAAGCTTAACCTTCTCTCCACTCAGCACGATGATGTATTACTTATGGATAATGATGAGCCTACCACCCACAAAGAAGCAAATACAAGCCTAGATTTTTAGAAATGGCTTGAAGCCATAAAATCTGAAATGGACTCCATGTATACAAACCAAATATGGACTTTGGTTGATCCACCTGAAGGGGTAAAACCCATAGGATACAAATGGGTCTTCAAAAAGAAGACTAACATGGATGGTAACGTGCATACCTATAAGGGCCGATTAGTAGCCAAAGGTTTCAAACAAAGGCATGGTATACACTATGATGAGACTTTTTCACCAGTTGCAATGCTCAAGTCTATTCGGATTTTGCTTGCTATTGCTGTATACCATGATTATGAGATATGGCACACGGATGTTAAAATCGCATTCCTAAATGGGAACTTGTCGAAGGATGTGTATATACACAACTTGATGGTTTTATCACTCTTGAGAATGCTAATAAGGAATGCAAGCTTTATAAATCCATTTATGGATTAAAGTAAGCTTCTCGGAGCTGGAACATTTGTTTTGATGAGATAGTCAAAAAATTTGGCTTCATTAAGAACGAAGATGAACCTTATGTTTATGAGAAGGTTAGTGCAACTATTGTTATAATCCTAGTGTTATATGTGGATGACATATTACTCATAGGAAATGACATTCCTACCCCACATCTGTCAAAACTTGGCTAGGGAATTGCTTCTTCATGAAAGACTTTAGAGAAGCAGCCTATATCCTTGGGACAAAGATCTATAGAGATGGATCAAATAGGCTACTTGTCTAATCCAAAGTACATATATTGACAAAATTTTGAAAAGGTCCAGCTTGGAAGACTCTAAGAAAGGATTCTTAGCTATGTCACATGGCATTTATCTATACAAAAACATGTGTCCTAAAAAACAAGATGAGAGAGATAAAATGGCTAAGATTCCATATGCTTCAACTATTGAATCTATCATGTACACCATCTTATGTACTAAGCTTAATGTCTCGTATGCTTTAAGCATGACAAGCAGGCATCAGGTTGACCCAAGTGAGCATCACTAGGTAGCAGTTAAGAACATCCTTATGTACTTAAGAAGGGCTAAGGATGCTTTCACATTCTATGGGAAAAGTATAAGCTCGTTGTAAATGGTTACACCGATGCTAGTTTTCAGTCAAATAAAGATGACTTTAAGTCACAATCTGGCCATGTGTTTTGCCTAAATGATGGCCCTGTAAGTTAGATGTGCCCTAAACAAGAGATAGTGGTCGATTCTATGATCGAGGCTAAGTATATAACTACTTCAGATACAGCAAAGGAAGCTGTTTGGATCAAGAAGTTCATCACAGAACTTGGAGTAGTTCTTAACATTGTTGACCTAGTGGCACTCTATTATGACAACAATGGAGCCATTGCATAAGCTAAGGAACCCCAGTCTCACTAGTGGTCCCAACAGATACTCAGGCTCTTCCATAATCGATTGGGTGTAGTGCAAGTAGGAGAATGTTAGTTTATGCGCTATGAGCCAATCGGATTTGTACTTGTATCACACCTATGACATTGTGATTTTATGTTATTTAATAATACATGTCATTTATTTATCATTATTAACTGTATTTAATTTAGTCAAGTTATAATAAAATGATAAAGTCCCTAAAATAGCAGATTCGTATCAAAGGAATCAAAGTAGTGATTTTGATGATAAGATCCTTATGATACAAAGAATACTATTCTTAAATGTCCTTAATCATAGTATCACTAGAAAGGGACATTAGTGATACGGTAAGACCAACATGTGTTAGATTCTTTTAGGTGATTGATCTCATAAGTCATGGATATGGTGATATCCAAATCAACACATAGGTGATCATTGTGAATGAATATACTGGATAAACCCATCTTGAGTACTTTATGTAGATCGTTACATTGAGTGTCATTAGATATTCTCAAATGGCAATGGTATATGTGATCCTTAGACTTGCACCATGGTATCCTATATGTAGATTGATGCACTTTGATGCTTGTAAACGTAGCTCAATGGGAGTTGCACGTAAGATGATATTTGGGTACATCATGAATCATAAGAGGGTTATGAGTGATCAAGATAGGATTCGTCCCTCTTGGTAACAAGAGTTTATATCTCAAGGCCTCTCAATAGAGACTGATGATTGAAAATCTATGGCTACAGCACAAATAAGATTTAATATGAGATATTGAATTCATTTGATTGAATCATTTATCATCAGATTGAGAAACAATGTAGTTGAACTTTAATAGAGATGACACGTTCCATACTCTCTATTCAACTGAAATATTAGGTGACGAAAGGATCGAATTATACGGTAGTTGCTCATGGAAAGGTTGTTGTAAACTCACTGACATTTTCATTACTTGGGTAGCCATGATGCATTGCTAGATGACAACTTGGGTAACCTAGGTCCAATGGTTAGTCGTTACTCAACTCTTGAGGAAGTCAAGGGTTCGAGTAGCGGCGGACGCGAAAGAAACCCGTGATGACCTAAGTGCCACGTCAGCTGAACTGACGGGGGCCACCTCTAGAATCCAGAGCGGACAATACGGTTGAGTCGAGGTAAACCTGGGGCCGATGGGCCAAGGGGATGCCAGCCGACGACCTGGTGATACGACCTGGGCCTTGACAGAAACAGTGTAAATTACACCAGTAGTAAAACTTAACTTTCCCGTTTTAACTTCGATTTCAGATCTGATTTCACCGATAATCTTCTCTTAATTTATACATTAATTTGGCATATTAAAATCATAAAATGCATCATCCTAAGCTGTTCAAACCCTCATGGCCGAATGGTACATATAAGCATCCTTATGGCTTTTCTTAAATCTAAGCTTACCAAATTGTTTATCTAATTCCATCATGCAATTTGGCAGCAATTTCATGCAAGTTTCACCATGTTTCCACCATGCTCTTGTCCAAATCGAAACCCCAATGTACCTTTTCATCATGTTCTAATTAGATTTAAGCAAAAATAATGCTAGATCTAGGATTAGCATGATGAAAAACATAGAAATCCACCATTAAATGTTGAAGAAACCAATAGGATGGCATGGCTTACCTTTGACCGAACCTCTTTGCCTCTCTTTCCCCCTTGTTTGCTTCTTATTTTGATGAAATATTGGTGCCAATGGAGAGAGGAAGATGAAAGGAACAATTTTTGTGTTTTAATCTAGTTGAAATAAGCTAGTTTTGGTTATGTTTTTCTTTGTTTTCTTTTTTTTCTCTTTTTCTTTTGGCTATGGCGTGAAGATGTTTAGAAAAGATGATGAATATTGGCCAGCCATCCTCTTTTGTAAGTTTTAAAGATGCTTCTAGAATGGGGCAAAATTATCATTTTGCCCTTGGTTAAGTAAATTTCAAACAATTTTTCCCTTAAGCTATCGTGGTCGTAAAAACCATGTAATTGGACTCCAAAATTTTAGATTCCACCACCAAATAATCATATTTAATGTATCTTGATGATTGGAAGTGGTTTCGTTGATGCGCGGTGCACCGATAATGAGAATTACAATTTTACCCCTAGTGGACTGCTAGTGAAATTTTTTGATTTAACCACTGTTTCAATCAATCTCTTGACACTATCATATTCTCTTTTTCATGTAGAATATCATGATATTTTTACTTCATCCCAACTCATTTTATTTTGAGCGTAATTTACGAAAATGCCCTCAGGACGTAACCGTCATTTTCTAATTTGTTTTCCAAAATTCACAAAATAATACCAAATAATATAAAAATTAATTTTATAACTCAAAATTATTATATTATATTTATTTCACCCACTGTAACCTGTATTATCAGTCTTGAATCCATCAAAACCATAAAAATTAAAGTGGGGCCCACATTACAAATTCACTTAAATTCACAAAATATATTATATTCCACTAAATAAATCATTACAAAATTAATGTACAGTACAATGGAAACAGGTCTCACAACTAAACTGTGTACAATACTGTTTATGGAACTTTTATCGATATATGTGAAATATGTCTAAATGTGATTTTGAGATTTCTTAATTAAATATTTTACTTGTGATTAAATATGAGTTTAAGATTATTTATATAAATATTTAAATTGTATGAATCATTTAAATAAGTATTTATTTGAAATTCACTTATGAAATATTATTAAAAATATTTTATTTCATTTAAATACCTACTTCCTATAGTCGATTTTAAGTTCCGGGACACGACAGTTATTCCAAAATACCTCCCATATTCCGTCCGAATCTCTAGCCGACTATAGTATCCTTCCCTATTTGTGCCTAGTGTGTCGTTAGGAAAAATAAACGTTTTGTGCATATAGAATTTCATAATATCAGTTTCTACATACGATTCTTTTACTGAGCATATTTTGCTCACCCTTTATTTTTCCACCTCCACAGATTATTTCTAGTGATAGCATGATATACCATCCGAGGATATCAGCTGCATATTAGTTACCCCGAGGTAGCATTTTGTGGATCCTGGAGGTATACTTATTTTCTTTATATGTTTAGACTGTTTGTACAGTACTACTATATTGTAATGGTAGACAGGGGATGTAAACATTGAATTAATTATAGTTATGTGATTATTCATAGTTGGTAAATTAAATATAGGTATTTTTATAAACTATTATGGCTAAGTGTATTTGTGGAAAATAAAAGTATCGCAGACAGCCCAACCATCGACGTGATTGTGTAAATATGTGATATTACTGTATATTCGGATCGTTACAATTCATGTGACGAATCCTTGCACAAGTAGTATTCCTAGTGAGACTAGAATCATTCAAACTAAAATTTGAGATTTAATTAATGGTAATTTTAACCTAAGATTGAAAGGTATTATGGTCTTTTCAATTATAATGAGATTATAATTATGAATTATTAATTTAATAACTCATGGATGGTCCAAATTATTAATCCAAACACATGACCAATTGGTTGTAGTGCAAGTGAGAGATTGCTAGAGTATGGCTTACCAATAAATTGGATTTGGATTAAGTAATTTTAAAAGGTTCGAAAGACCTAATCTGGTTGTACTAAGACTAAGGCCTTTTTGGGGTTTTGTTAAGAGGCATTATATAAACAACATTAAGTTAACAAGTTAAACATAACGTTTTTGATAGTTGCTCTGCCTCTTGAAGCTAGCACTCACGAAACATTCCCTTCCTCCTTCATTCGCCTCTAGTCACACCTTGTTTAAGGCAAAGGTCCCGTTTTGTGTCCTACTCGTGTGAATACTATTAGAGGGTTTCTCTCAGCTAAGAGTCTCGAGTTAACGATAAATCGAGGGCTGTTTGTGGGCTACCAAAATTCAAAAGTTGAACTTCCACTGAAAAAGGTTAGATTTTATCTCGAAAGCAATTTGTTGCATGATCTTGATGATTTGGTTTTGTTGTTTTTCTAATTCACTACTTCTTTTTTGTATATAGTATGATAAACTGAGACAATAAAACCTTACAATAAGGACCAAACATCAAGGTCAAATGATTTTTTTGACTAAATAAACATATATGATATTAGGTGATTACTGTTTGAAGTTTGAATTCTATGCATCAATACCGTAGGATCAATATTCTTCCAGTGGTTGCTCGTTGCCAGTTTTCAGAATTGCTGCAGGGTAAAATGGTGATAGCATGCTTTGAAGTTCCAACTTTCAAAAGCATTGTTGGCCATGTTTTTTGTTTAAAAATAAAATTTTCCATTATCATGCGCAAGGTGCGGCAATGCGATTAGTCTGACTACTGCATAACCCGTGCTAGGCTTCGGGGTTAAAATTAAATTGTAAGTTATTTAAAAGAACAATTAATGTAAATTTTTATATTAACAACATGATGAACATATATTTAAGCATGTAATTTTTTTAATATATTTGTTTGTATGACAGATATATACGACGAATATTACAAAATAAAATATGGACAAGAAATGCATATTCCCACGTATTTGGTGTGAAATTTCTTCAATCACACCAAATAACAAAACTATTAGCAAACTATTAGAAAGCTAAACTTCTATAACTACTTTACAATAGCCAATGACTTTCCTTGACAAATTAATGAAATGGAAAAGCTTTACCACTATTTCCAGTTGGACTTTAGTCTTGACAATAAACAGAAGATTCAACAAAGTAGGAAACTTCTTGTAAATGAGTTTTTTTTTTTTTAGAATAAGAAACATTATAAATCAGTAGAACGGAATATGTCGAAAGATGACGGAAAGAAAAACTAGAGCAAACCCTTAAATATTAGTGTAGCAGTCGGTGGTGATAGAAGACTAAACAAGGCTAAGAACAAGATGGAGAAATCCTAAAGGAGGAAATAGAAGAGAACATTAGAGAGAATTTGGGAGAGAGAGTTTGTCTTAGCCTTTTTTGAATAAAAGTCCCCTTATAAAATAGTAAAGCTCCTACATATATAGATAATTGTTCCATACACCATCAATGGAGTTTTTTTACTCCACAAGTGGTGTTATGATCATGACCATGTCCTATAAAAATATTAAAAAAATAAAAAATAAATAAAATATGACATGTGTCATGATCTTAACTTTGCTTGTGGAGTAAAAAAAACTCCAACGGTGTATAAAATAATTATCCATATATATATGCGTGTGTCTTTCAAGAATAGAAGTTATTTACTTTTTCATATTATTAATAATTTTTATACATTTTTACAAATATAATAATACTCATATTGCATTTTTATTATTTTCTTCTTATATTTAATATCACTAATTCTCTTATATTTATTTATTTTCATCAAATTCTAATATCAAAATTTCTTTCTAAAAATATTTATTTAAACAATACAATTAAATATACTAATATTTTAAATTGATTCATTTTAAAATAGTTACATCTTGAAATTCTTCAAAATTTCGAAACATTTCACCCAAATGCATTCTATGTTTTTCTTGGGACTTTGAGAGTCGAAAACGGAGCATTCCATTAACATTTTCTGTCACTAAATTTTGGACGATATTAGACTTGACATTTCATATATATATATATATATATATATATATATATATATATAAAATTCGATTTTATGTCATATAAAATTGTGTTATATCATATATCATATGAAAATTTTATGTTAAAATTCAGATTCATACAACAAAAACAAAACTTTCTTTTTTTTTTACTTTTTGCTTTGTCTATAATATTCTCGAAATTTGATCCATGTCACTTTCTTATTTATAATTCATGTCGCTTTTACATCATCTATTGTGTCTAAAATTGTTATATTTAGTTGCAATTCTTCTTCTCCCTTATTACTGGTTTGCGCCAAAAACTGATTTATGCCAATAACGAAAGACTTTGGACTAATTTGTGCCAAAAACTGATTTGTACCAAAAATGAAATACCAACGATAATAGAGTAACTTCTTTACCGTAGAAAAAACAAATAAAAAGGTCCTAACTTTAGTTATAATAATTGTATTTTCAATTACTAATAGAATTTTAAAACAGAAATACACGAAACTTGCATTAAAAACTTTGACAGAAATTAAATGGGAATTGCATTAGTGACGGTAGGGTAAACAACTGTCGCTGGATGAGCCATGATACGAACCTTCATGTGCTTGAAGGAGTAGACCAGAGCCCCCACCGGCCAATCCACAATGGCTGAAACAGCAAAGGCCAGAAACCCGTACGTTGGTCCAACCACCTTGCACCGGCAAGGGTTGCTGGCGGTGCCACATTCAACACAGATCGGAATCCCAACACCCACCATTTTTTATATTGAAGCCAACAAAAATTGCAGAATAGACTGAAGATGAACAAGAGAATTTCTTCACTTTGTCGATAATGTTTGATTTTAGCAGCGGAACTTTTGATACTTTCGGTAATGGCGTGATGTTGGTTTTATAGGGTCGTTACCTTGCTAGAATTATGCAGGGTTTCTAAGTTTAAAGACAGTTGTCATTTGAATGAAAATTTTGAGTTCCACGTGTTGTTACGGTGTATGGGATTTGTCGACGTGTTTGGGTTTCATTGTTTCAGTGCTGATATAGATATTCTTTGGTTCAAGTTCCAAAAGATCCCATTTCTCACCATGTATAGCAAGTTTTGCTTTCGATGGACATGACGGTAAAGAATTTGAACTAATTTTGAAATACCTAATTAAAACTTTGAAGGCGTGTATAGAAATATTGAAAATGGAGAAAGGAAGGACAAGAAAAATGTGAAAACATATTTTTTAGTAAAAAAAAATGAAAAAGTGAAAGAAAATATATATTTTTATTATTTGATAGAAATAAAAGATAAAAAAATAAAATTATACTACTTTATCATTATTCTACTAGTTAATTAAGATAACAAAATCTTATAAAATAAGTCTTATCTTATCTTATATATATATATATATATATATATATATATATATATATATATATATATATATATATATATATATCGGTGGGATAGAGTGAGTGTGTCTCGTTTATATACGATTTTACGCTAACCCAAAGCAACCGATTTTGGAGTTAGTAGTGTGTGTGTATATAAGCCAAAGCAATTGACTCAAAGTAAAACATCCTATGTGGATATTTTAAAATTTTCACATGTAATATCCTAAAATAAAAAATAACAATGTTATTCAATTTCTAAAAGATAGGAATCTATAAACATTAAAATTATAAAAAAAATTAATTATCTTTTTAAATCAATTATCTTTTTTAAGTTCTAAAAAATAAACATCTATATATATATATATATATATATATTAAAACTAAAGAAAATTTCATATCATTTATCAATTTATTTACTCATCTTTTATCAATATATATGTAAGGTTGTTATATACACTAAAAACATTTTTATAGAAATAATTAATTTTGGTATAAATTTTTTTACTTGGATGAACTTTTTTAAAGAAAAAAACATATTTTATATGAGCACGTGATATGTGTGGTAAGATGAATATTTTTCATTGTACAAAAAGTTCATAAACAATCAACTGATCGTTGATCCAAAGGTATACTTCTAATTTCAAAAAGATTTAGTTTTTGATAATAACTTTATATCTTATACGAACATATAAAAGCTAAAGCTCTTGGAATAATAAATTAATTTTAATTTTTTTATAAATAATCTTATTCCATTAATTATTTAATTTTAAAATATATGAAATTAAAATAAAATATTTTAATCCTATTATATTCATTTAAATCAAATAAAATTTATCTCCAAATTTAAATTTTCTATTATCACTTATTATGTTATTTTTAAATTAAAGAAATATCCATATATTTTTATTGGAACTACATGAAAGTTTTAAATCTTTTATCAAAAAATTAAAATGGGGTATTTCCGCTATATATTTTAGTATTGAATGAAACTTCTATGTCTTTTTTCAATTTTCATTTCATTCCTTTTTCAGATTTATTTATTTAACCATTTATTTATTTATTTGTTCAATAATTTTTTTGGATTATCTATTAATTTGAAATGTGTAATATTTTAAATATTATATTTAATCAATTTAAATTTTAAAATTTTAAATAATAATTTTTTTTACATTTTTAATTTACTTATTTTTTTTTTTTGAAATCTTACTTTACTTACTTTTAATGTTTGAGAATATTACAAATAATTTTCTTAAAAACCCTAAAAGATAAAGTTTTCAACACTAATTATTTTTATAAGATTAATTTGGAATCATTTAAATTCAAATTTTAAAAATAATTCAATTTAAAATATGCAACATTAAGCAATAATTTATTAATGATTAATGAAGTAATAATTATTTTCATTAAAATTGTAGCTATGTAAATATATTAACATTTGTGATATTTGATTTTTTTATAATTTTTTTGTAATATTCATACACATACCAGCCGTACACATTTATGGAAATAATATAATTATCTAAATGACCTGTACCTAGCAGGAATAAAGGATAACAAATGGTGGATCCCACGGGACTTCCAATGATCCGAAGTATATGAAACTTGGTGGACATAATATTTGGAGCTAAATATGGATAAGGTAAGAATTTGAATTCTAAATTATGTTGTTTGTGCATTTTTTTAGAAGCGTGCAAACAAATTAAGAAATTATGATTAGGTCCATAGGTCAATAGAATTTTCGTAAATAATAGTCAAATCGAGTTGACTTTGGACCCACGACCTATGACAGAAAATTTCTCATAAAATAAGGTTCTAGGCCATGTGGATTGATGGAATTAAACTTGCGCAAAAACATAAATTTACACAATTTTACTGTTAGGGGTATTTTAGTAATTTCACCAAAACGGTTAATTGAACTTCAACAAAAGCTCAACCAAGAGTTAGAGCAAGTTAAATAGATATATGTCATGATGAAATAAAATATTTTGAAGATTAGGATGATTGTTTAAACTAAAATCAAACAGAAAAGGGCAAAATTGGAAGTTTAATTAAGACTGGGGGCAATATAGTAATTTTGATTCCAGCTTCTTCTCCAGCAGATTTCGACAGAAAATAGACCTGAACCATTCTCCTCCATAGCCAAACCTTGTGAAGAGAGAGAAAGCCTAGGAAACTATACCGAAAACTCAACTAAACCAAAAATTTCATTCACCCAAATTGCTCTTCTCAACTTCCTCTACCTTCCTATACCAAAATCATTATCTAAATCAGCCAAAATAGAGGGTGAGGGTTCTTGAAGAATTCAGCCAAGAGGGAAAGGTATGGAAATGTTGGATTTTTCATGGTTTTCATGATTTTTACTTAGTATTTAGCATGTTTAGATGAATATTTAAGCTTGAATTAATTTGAAACTAGGAAGAACACTTCCTTAGGGTTTCAGCCAAGGGTGATTAGGCATAGAAATATTGTAATTTGATGAGGAAATAATGTAGAAAACTTGTAGAACTCATGTAAAGAAAGAATTCAAGCTTAAAAGTGAAGAAAACATATGTGTGGAAGTTTTGAAGCATTCAGCCAAAGCAAGGGGAGTGTGAAATTGTGTTCAATTTAGTGTATTTTAGGTCTTCAAATAATGTAAAATTAACAGGAGACTATAGGCGAAATCAAAACTGAAATCAGAGTTGTTTAGCTAAAGGTGTAGTGTTAGCACCAGTGTAAAAAAGACTGAAATGGAAATGATTATAGGCAATGTGATTGTTCATGGAGAGTTAATAACTCTTTATAATTGAAGTGTGGTGATTTGATAGTGCTAAATTTGAAGGAAACCGAAACAAACAAGCAGCGGAATTTAAATCATTCGGCCTCCACCAGGATCGATTCGGAGAGTTGTCTGATTAGGGTTTCGAGATTTTACCTAACGTTTTCTCTGATTTTTTGTCGTTGGTCGAGTCACAAGCAACAACTTTTCGTTCCTGCCTCTATGGTATCCACACGAACGGATCTCACGACTCTTGAACGTCTCACAATCAGAAGCCTTAAAAAGCGTTCTTGATTCCTTATAACCGAATTGCTAGCTTCGATTAAAAGAATATTTTTGTTTTCTGTTTAATTGTGCGGTTGTGTTTTAGAAAACACAAAACATCCTTTTATAGGCAGTAAATTTTACCCTAAAATTCACTGTCAAACAGAACTCTAATGCTACTTAGAATAGGATTAGTTATATCCTTAATCCAATTCAGAATAGGATTAGTTATATCCTTAATCCAATTCAGAATAGGATTAATTAAGCTCCTCATTGATCCGTTCTAAGTGTGCGACCCAATAGATTCTCAAAACAATGGCAATGACAAAATTGTCACAAGCAATGAGCGGTATCTAGCAACACATCATTGCTACCCATGTAACGAGAATGTCAATGACTCGACATAACTGTTGGCTCTATAGGCTATACCGATAGGGGGTGAATCGGTTTTTAACTACCCTTAAGCTCGTTTTGCGATTCTTCTAAATTCTCTAGCCTATTTGATTATTTTCTAAGTTCTCTAAGCTAGGCAAGCATGCAATTCAAGTTCAATGCAATAAACACAATATAATCGCAAGTAAATAAAGAGTAGGGAGAGAGAGATTTACACAAGCGATTTATAGAGGTTCGGCAACCTTGCCTACGTCCTCTACCTTGAGACGCTCCCAAGGATTTTCCCCAAATTCACTACACTTGAATTTGTCTTTACAATCCCTCTTTTTAAAGGCTCAAGAGAAACCTCTCTCTTTTTCTAGGCTCAAGAGAAACCTCCTCTCCCTCTTTTTACAGGCTAAAGAGAAACCTCCCTCTTTTTCTTAGGCTAAAGAGTAACCTCCCTCTTTTTCTTAGGCTAAAAAGAAACCTCCCTTTTTACAAGGATTGAATGTGTTTACAAGAGAAGTAATCAAAGAAGGCCTCTAGATAGGCAAGTGATTACAAAGATTAAGCACAAATAAAAGCCTATACAAGATTTGTGCTAAGCACTATAAGGAATAAGAGAGTGATAGATGATGAAGACTTTGGAGCTCTTGATTTGTTGTTTGAGGCTTGAAGATTTGAGGAATATGTGTTTTGGAGTTCCTGAGTAGTTCCTCTTGCTTTCTTTAGCTTCTAAGCCTCTATTTATAGTCCCTTGGATGTATTCTAGCCGTTGGGTGGAGCCAAATCTCGAATATTACCGTTGTCTTACAAAAACTAGCCGTTATAGGATATTTTCGGGCAAAGGGATCAATCCTTTTCCATAGGGGATCGATCCCTTTTGTCCAGAATCTTGATTCTGGGCTTC
This sequence comes from Heritiera littoralis, assembly GCA_031772115.1. Classification (NCBI taxonomy): domain Eukaryota; kingdom Viridiplantae; phylum Streptophyta; class Magnoliopsida; order Malvales; family Malvaceae; genus Heritiera; species Heritiera littoralis. Next base: position 6,534,663 of record JAPDPK010000009.1, read on the forward strand.
AGGGACCGTGGGAAGACTTTCTGCCAAAAAGGGATCGATCCTGTTACAGTGGGGATCCATCCATTTCTTCCAGAGGGCATTTTTCCTGCAGTTTTGGGTTAGAAATGATATGACCTTTGATCCTAATTCAACCCAAAACATTTATAAGCTTTAAGGGAGTTTTTCTTGACTTTCTCAAATGAAAATATTGTCCAAAAACTTATAAGTAATTTTCTAAACTTATGTTCAATAATTCTTGAGAAAATTACTTAATAATGAAAATCATTTGTGATAAGGCAAATTTACAATATGAATTAAAACATTAAAGCTTACTTAAGTTTTTGTCATTTCAAAATACATATGTCAATTTAAAGCTAACAATCTCCCCTTTTTTGATATGACAAAACTTAATGTAAATTTGCTTTAAAAATTCTTTGATAAAATACTCCCCCTCAAATAAAGCAGGATTTTACAAAGCTCCCCCTTAATATAAGCATGGGTTTTGAAGATGAATTTTCAAACTATTTCTCCCCCATTATCTCTCCCTCTTAATATCTCTCCCTTTTTAATATCTATCTCTCCCCCTTTTTGTCATAGCAAAAAGAAGGAAAAATAATAAAAAAATATGCTCCCCTTAAAAATATGGCTTATGTGAGAAAAGATAAATATGCTCCATCCAACAAGAAACATGTTAGTACATGGGACTCATAGCACAAATTCATAAGACAATGTCCATAAAGAGTATGAAATGTTTAGGTATGCAAAGGACAAGGCTTATTTTCCTATACCAATTGTTTATAAATAATTTTGATACCAATTGTTGATAAGTAATTTTGCAAGAAGGTCACAATTGGTAATAAATGAAGCAAGTTGAGTATAAATATCTACGAAGGTCTATGACTTGCTTATTTCAATCCTAGTAAGCACCTAAGTGTATCAATTGTTCTCTAAAGTCTAACTAAGGTGCATGGCAAGACATCATGATTATGAACTAAAATTAGATGACATATCATATGCAGGAGCTCATAAATCACTTCCAAGCAAGAATGTGCATAGAATCAAAACATATAGCAATTAACTTCAATTTCTAGCACACAAGAGTTTCATGCAAAAATATCCTAAATGAATTCTTCTCTATTTGTCATTTCAAACTAAAGAGCACAAGAAGAATTGTCAATTTAAAGCTCATACCAATTGGCAATTTAGATTTGACTTACCAATTATTGAAAATATGGTTGCCAATGATACTAATTGTTATTTCAATCTAAATACCAATTGTTACTAATGGTTGACTTAGACATATTTTGCATGAATCCAATGTCTATGTGTAGTGTGTTCATGTCAAGAAAATAATCATTCTAAATATGCAAGAACACAATCACATATCATCAAATATGCATATGGATTAATTGAATATTAGCACACTATCATAAAGTATTAATCCATATTCACCACAAATTATACCATATGGAAGATTCAAAAAGTCAAGGTATTCAAGCAAACACATTTTCTTCCATGGTTTTAAGCACAAAAATCTTATGCTCATTTTCTAATTCAAGTTTTTAACCAATTATGAGCAAGGAAAGATTCAAAATTACCATTTTAATCAATTAAGAGCCATATCCCTAGTTGTTATCATCATTTAACGTTCTAGAGGGTATATGCTATTTTAATTAAAATGGCTTCTCCTAAGTGAATCAATATTATCAAGCTAAAATATATTTTATCATTAAAATCCATAAACTATGAGTGAAGTTAAGCACATAATATCATGAAAACAACTATTCTCATCTCATAGGCATGATTATTGATTCAACTCAAGCAAGCATGTAAGTTCAACATTAAAACAATTAAGGATAAATGCATGGATATCAATCATCATACATTTGTTCAAGTTTGCATTTATCTTTGAATGTTGGTGTTGTCATTAAAGCCCAAGTTCTTTAATAATTTGGCCATAAAAATATAAGTTCATCGATGATAAAGTTTCATGCGTTTGAACATTTAGGATCCATTTACCATCACAAATTATAGGCCAACAACCATTACCAATTGTTGAATTTACATTTGAAATCAATCCACTAGATATATAATTATCATGAAACCTAGTGTGGAATTGATAAGTCAAGCTAAGAGACATAATCCTATAGGCATGCTTGACTAAGATGAACAAAAGAAATCATTATCTATCATGCACATGTTCATCTTTAATTCTCAAATATATACACAAATAATTGAAATAAATCTCAAAAATATGTTTAAGCATTCATTGAAAGTATATTTCAACATTATTTCAAGATTTATGCAATTCATGGCCATTTTCAATAAGAAGAATGATTTTGCACTTGTGAGTTTAATAAAAATGATATTGATTGTTGAAAGTGATACCATTTGTTGGAAATGATATTAATTGATGAAGTTGAGGCATGATATCAATGAAAAATGAATTTTCATACATTAAAGATCATCAAAAAGAAGTTAAAACAATGAATTTTAAGTTGAGAGGAGAGAAAATATCAAAACAATGAAAAGTTCTTCTCAATTTCGGTTGAAAACATGCAGGAGTGCCTTTTCTGGCCTGGAGGGATCGATCCCTTATAGTTTCCTGCAGATTTTGCAGTAGTTTTGACAGAAAATTCAACTTGTGAGGTACCAAAACTCCGTTTTTGAGTAATTTAAGTCCAAGTAAAGGTTTAAACATTTGTAAAACATGATTTTGGACTTGTATGAATGAAAAACATGAATGAAAAACCATTTAACAATAGATTTTGTAATTTTGGTAGGATTTTCACCAATAAAAGCATTTTTGGCCTTATAAGAGGTCATTTTGAGATTTAAGCATATTTTGACCAAACCAATGCATTGAATTACATAAATATGCCAAAACAAACTTGTTCACATAGATTTTAAGCATATATATCATTAAAGCATATATCTTGTGAAAACATGCCATGATTTCCAATATACAAGTTCTTCATTAATGCTCATGACATGGCATTTTGCATATATGACATATTTGACTTCTTTTGAGCAACTAAATATATTATCTAGACATATCAAACTTGCTCAAGATGCAAAAAAACCAAAAATCATTTCAAATTCACTAAACATCCCTTTCATTCAATGTATCAAGAACAATTCATCAAGCACTCAACAATCATTTATTATGCTTTTTGCTCAATCACAATGCATCATTAATCATTAACCAATTTTCTCATCAAAGCATAACTAATCAAATAAAAAGTTTAAGGTGTAAGGAATTAAGCTTACAAAACTCCTTTGCTAAAGAATGCTTTGCCTTGACTAGAATCCACCTCGTGCCATCCTTTGAAGAATTGTTGTGATGGATCCTCAAGCTTTTTCTTTTTCTCATTGGCACAAGCAATCTCCATAGAGGTGTGTAAAGCATTCAAACTCCATTGTTTCTTTGTAACTCCATGCTTTATCACAAACACATTCATGCATGTTTTGGTACCCAAATTTTCTTGGGTCCATGAGAGTTAGTGCAAATAATTTTTGATCCTTTTGGGATCCATTTCAAGCACAATTCATCTTTATTTATTGCATGCTTTGGCATCCACATCTTCTTAACTACTCTTCCTCTAAATGTAGTTTTTCTATATGTGCATGCTTGTGAAGAGTGGCCTATCCTATTGCATAGTGAGCATGTGAGAGATGTATCATCCATAGAATTTTTGCTCACTAGGAAGTTCTTAAGATGAGTTTCTTTTTGTTTAGCATTATAGCCTAACCCATCTTTATCAAAGAAGGCTCTTTGGGTCTTTAACATATGATCTAGCTTTTGTTGACCCATATAAAATCTAGAAAATGAATTATGCAAATTTAAGTTCTTTTTATTTACTTCGTCTATTTCTAGATTTGCTTCTTCTAATTTCTTCTCAAATTCAAGTTTGGCATTTAATAGCATTTCATTTTCTATTTTCAATTTAGCAATGATTTTCTTATATTTGAAGTTCATGTATTGAAAATCATTTGCTAATTCATTAAAAGCATTTTGTAGTTCATCAAATGTATAATCATTATCTTCACTAGAACTACAACTAGCCTCATCATCACTAATAGCCATAAAGCATGAGTAAGCTACCTCTTCATCTACGTTTTCCTCATCGGAGCTATCACTATCGCTCCATGCAGCCACAAATGCTTTCTTCTTAGGTTTCCTATCCTTTTCCTTCCTAAGTAAGGGGCAATCTAACTTAGTATGACCCCATTCATTACACTCATAACACACTAAAGGGTCTTTTTCTCTTCTACTTGACTCTCCCCTATGATGTCTCCTATTTTGCTCTCTCTCATTCATTCTCATGAACCTATTGAATCTTTTGGCAAACATTGCCATTTCCTTTTCTTCCTCACTTCCACTCTCATCACTATTATCTTCAATAACCTCATAAGTGGAAGACTTAAGTGCTACACCTACTTTCTTTGAAGGCACTTCATTTCTTTTCATTTTCATTTCATATGTAAGTAGGGAGCCCATAAGTTCATCTAGAGACAAGGTATTTGGATCTTTAGACTCTTCTATTGCGGTTACCTTTGCCTCCCAAGACTTAGGCAAGCTATTCAAAATTTTCTTTACCATTTCAACATTGGAATAAGCCTTGCCTAGAGCCTTAAGTCCATTAATTATATCATTAAACCTAGTGAACATTTCGCTAATGGACTCATTTTCTTTCATCCTAAATAGCTCATAATCATGTGTGAGCATTCCTACTTTGGTTTCCCTAACTTGATTGGTCCCTTCATGTGTGATGGCTAGTTTGTCCCATATTTGTTTAGCATTCTCACACAAGGAGACTCTATTATATTCATTGGGACCTAAAGTACAAAAGAGAGTGTGCATAGCCTTGGCATTCAATTGTGCCATTCTCATATCATTTGTCTCCCACTCATCCTCACTTTTAGGGACATCTTTTCCATCAACTTTCTTCATTGGAATTTTGGGACCATTAACAATCACTCTCCACACTTCATAATCATTGGATTGCACAAATAACATCATCCTAATTTTCCAATAAGAGTAATTCTCACCATTGAAGAGTGGAGGTCTAACTAATGAGTGACCCTCTTCTCCTAGGGGTGTGCCTACATTCAAGTGAGCCATTTATGATCGTTTTGCTCGATAGAGGTTAGTCTAAATCAATCTCGAGCCCAAGCTCTGATACCAATTGTTGGCTCTATAGGCTATACCGAGAGGGGGGTGAATCAGTTTTTAACTACCCTTAAGCTCGTTTTACGATTCTTCTAAATTCTCTAGCCTATTTGATTATTTTCTAAGTTCTCTAAGATAGGCAAGCATGCAATTCAAGTTCAATGCAATAAACACAATATAATCGCAAGTAAATAAAAAGTAGGGAGAGAGAGATTTACACAAGCGATTTATAAAGGTTCGGCAACCTTGCCTACGTCCTCTACCTTGAAACGCTCCCAAGGATTTTCCCCAAATTCACTACACTTGAATTTGTCTTTACAATCCCTCTTTTTAAAGGCTCAAGAGAAACCTTTCTCTTTTTCTAGGCTCAAGAGAAACCTCCTTTCCCTTTTTTTACAGGCTAAAGAGAAACCTCCCTCTTTTTCTTAGGCTAAAGAGAAACCTCCCCTTTTACAAGGATTGAATGTGTTTACAAGAGAAGTAATCAAAGAAGGCCTCTAGATAGGCAAGTGATTACAAAGATTAAGCACAAATAAAAGCCTATACAAGATTTGTGCTAAGCACTATAAGGAATAAGAGAGTGATAGATGATGAAGACTTTGGATCTCTTGATTTGTTGTTTGAGGCTTGAGAATTTGAGGAATATGTGTTTTGGAGTTGCTGAGTAGTTCCTCTTGCTTTCTTTAGCTTCTAAGCCTCTATTTATAGTCCTTTGGATGTATTCTAGCCGTTGGGTGGAGCCAAATCTCGAATATTACCGTTGTCTTACAAAAACTAGCCGTTATAGGCTATTTTCGGGCAAAGGGATCGATCCCTTTCCATAGGGGATCGATCCCTTTTGTCCAGAATCTTGATTCTGGGCTTCAGGGACCTTGGGAAGACTTTCTGCCAAAAAGGGATCGATCCTGTTACAGTGGGGATCGATCCATTTCTTCCAGAGGGCATTTTTCCTGCAGTTTTGGGTTAGAAATGATATGACCTTTGATCCTAATTCAACCCAAAACATTTATAAGCTTTAAGGGAGTTTTTCTTGACTTTCTCAAATGAAAATATTGTCCAAAAACTTATAAGTAATTTTCTAAACTTATGTTCAATAATTCTTGAGAAAATTACTTAATATTGAAAATCATTTGTGATAAGGCAAATTTACAATATGAATTAAAACATTAAAGCTTACTTAAGTTTTTGTCATTTCAAAATACATATGTCAATTTAAAGCTAACAATAACCTTACTCATGATAGATGTTACCGTGTAGTCTAATCCCTTTATCCTTTGATGTCTTGATTAGACACAAGTCATGAAATGTGTCACACTTGTATAGTCTAATCAGCGTTTCTTTATTCCTGAGTAGACTAATTAAACAAATAAAATCAATATCTCATATTGACTTATTCGAACACGGCTATGCATTTCTTAGTCTCACTCTATCAAAGGGCCCAAGACATCACTCTTGTTATATAAGAGGGATAAATCCTATCTTGATCACTCAACATCCCTCTACATAGATCAAGGCATACCCAATTACTACCTTTATAGTCCATCCTGTTACGAATGACATCTAGCAGCATTAAAGTATGTGATTCTCTATGTTGGGATCTCTGATGATCTCAAGTCAAAGGATCACATACACCATCATCACTATGAGAATCGCTTATGACACTCATATAACAATCCATGTAGCGTTCTCATAGAAGGTCGATCCAGTACATAGTTCTCTAACATGTACCTATGTGATGACTTGATATCCTATATCCACGACAATGGTTATCAGTCAACCACATACTAGTCTTATCGTATCATTGTTATCCTTGTTTATAATAATACTTGACTAGGGATATTTTAAGAATAGTGTGTTATTACTGTTCTAAGGACATTATCATATAAGATTACATTACGCAGTTATAAGACAAATATAATAATGAACTATAATAAATAAAAATGTCATGATACATAAAAAAAATGCCAAAGTCAATCATCTAATGAATGGTTCTAAGGGCATAATCCAACAAAATTGTGTTTGTATTGTGATTTACAGCTCGGAAGTCAGATAAGGACACTGGTACTGATGAGCAAAAACACAGTGAATTAAGAGGTAAGGGATGAATGTAGAAGATGTAGGGATACTATGATGCATGTTTTGATAAAATGTGCATCTTTTAAATTTGGAATGTTGAAATTGGTTTTGAAATGGGAACTATTGCTGATTTTATATACTGTGTTTTCACTGCTGGAAGGTTAGGTTAGAAATAGTCGTTATACTGTCGAAAATTCTAATAATTTTATGGAATTATCTTTTAATATCCTTGAGTATTAGAAAGGAAAGATTTATTAAGTTAATTTCCTCCTATTTGTTGAAATTCCATATTTTCAATGAACACTAAAAAGCAATATTTAAAAATTCATGTTATTGAATTTTATGTATGTAAGGGTACTAGTATATTTTTCTAACTTATTATAGGTAAATAGAATATTTTTAGAAATGAATATTGAACTATGAATATTTTATAAATTTTTATTTTTGAACTACTTATGTTTACAAAATATACATTTATTGACTGACTGAAGATTTATGATTTTGAATTTATCCCTGTAAACTGCTATGAACTATTTTATATACTGTTTTGAGACTATTGGACCTATAGCTGCTTATTAGCACATGCACTTTACTTTTACTGTTACTGTAGCTTAGTGATCCTAATCTCATCATTCAGTGTCTCCAGGTGACACCTGGCCTATGTTCATCTGTGGACGACATTAGACTATGGTCATATGTCCCCCTGCATGAGTCTATTGGGCGATACCTTGTCTCTACTATTTTCTCTGGGGTGGCAAATTCCCGAACATCCTAGGCACTCCCAAAAAATATGTATATATGATATAGATTTTGAATTTAAATTGTTTATATTTATTGTATATGCTTTCTAAGTTTTGTTTCTGTTACTGAAACTAATTTTTACACTCTTTATGGAGAAATGATTTATATTGTTTATCTTAATAAATGAAAGTACTGTTAAGGATAGTTTATTACTGTTTACTGAATTATGCATGTTTACTGAATTGCTTAACTCCAAAAGAAATCCCTATAGTCGGATCTAGATGCCGGGACATGTGAGGTGCTATAAAGCATTCTCCCATACTCAACCTAGTTATCTAACCAATTATAATATTGATTCCCTGCCTTGTGCCAAATTTATATACTCCATGCTTTCATATGAAAAAGGTATGATTTTGATTTTTGCATATAGGATACATAGTATCAGCTTTTGTATATGATTCTCTTACTAGCCATTAGCTCACCCCTTCCTTCTCCTTCCAGATTATTTTCAGTGATCACTCGGCTGTGAGCGGGAGGAGTATTATCTTTGGTATCCCTCAAGTGGACTTGGAATTTCCGTAGAGGTATACGTGATTTGTATTTATATGTTCTGACTTATATGTACAGTACTTTTGCTATATGTACTTAGACTTGGGATGTAAATCGGACTAAAAATATATTTTGGAAAAATTGTGGTTTGTATATATTTGTTTATAGTTAATGGAAAGAAATAGTTCCTAGGATTAATTATGAAAATAAATATAAATTTCAAATTAAATTATCAGTGAAGGCACTGTAGACAGCCCAACCAACGGTAAGTAAGGTGTAAAATGGTATGGAAAACTGTATTATGGATTGTGACAGTTAAGCTGGTTTAGAGCAGGGTTGGTCTGAAGTCTATCAATGTCGTTAAGATTAAAGATGGTTTACATCCCTTGTAGTACTGTACTTGTTTGAATATATATACATATAATCGTTACGAATATGAGACTAAAAAATGTCTTCGTGTTTGCCTTGGGAAGAATGGAAGAAGGGCAAAGGGGTGCCAGACAGGGACGAGGACGTCCTAAATGCTTCCCCAAAGCCATCTCAGGAGGCAGTACCGAAGCCCGCTATCCCTTCACAGCCTGAGAGGTAGATACTCGTTTGTAGAGACTAGTGTGCATAATCACGGATTTCATAGCTAGTTAGATGAGAGCATCAGTTCCCGAGTAGGCACAGCCTGCCCAACCTCAAGCTAATATTTCACCCATCCCCTAGCTACAGCCAATACCACCTCCACAGCAGCCTCAGCCTCCAATTCTAGCACAGCCCAAGCAGGATCCAATTAGTGGATGTGATGTTGACACCCTGGGAAGTTTACTAAGATGAATCCCCTTAAATTTAAGGGTGAATGGGATCCTTTATCAGCAAAAAATTGTGTGAATGCAGTGGAGAAATTATTTAGATATATGAGATGTTCAGAGGCAGAGAAAGTGGGGCTGGCTGCCTATTTGTTGATTGATGAGGCAAAACACTGGTAGAAGTCCACTTAGACAGTATTGGTAGTGAGATATACGGTAGTGACTTGGGAGATATTTTTAGAGGCCTTCCATAAGCAGTATATTCCCCGCATTACACAGCAGAAGTTAAAGAGGGAGTTTCTAGATCTGACCCAAGGGAACATGACAATTGACCAATATGAGTCTAAGTTCACTATACTAAGTTGGTTCGATCCAAAGACGATGAGAAGTGAGGAGCACAAGATTGAGCGGTTCCTAGCAGGGTTGAGACCGTCATATAATGCCTAATTAGCCCTTTTTGTTATTACTACATATGATGAGGTAGTTCACTAAGTACAATTATGAGAGCAGAATTATGAGCAGTATCAGGCAAGATATGAGTCTCGTTCCAGAGGTAAGGGTAAAGAGAAGGCCAGATGGGGTTTAGATGATAAATCAAATAGGGGTCGACTAAGAAGTGTAAGGGTATTGTTATCAGAGGTAAATCAGCTGAAGACAGATCAGCTAAGTCTACCGATACTGCTAGTTCCCTTCCTCATAAGGGTATTGCAACCAGATGTGGTATTTATGGTAGGTCGCATGCTGACAGGCCTTGTTTATGAGCTATTGGGGCTTGCTTTACATGTAGGCAGAAGGCGCACTTAGTCCGAGATTGTCCCCAGGAGAAAATGACTTTGCCGGCACTAGCAGCAGCACCAGCACCCAAGGTTAAGGAGCCAGAAAATGTTGCACCATCTACACCTAGACAAGCCCCAACTGCAAAAAAAAAAAAAGAAGGCTGTGACTTAGGGTCGAGTGTATGCCCTGGATAAGAAGTCTACTGATGCCTCCTCTGATATGATTAAGGATAAGATTTCTATTTTTGGTATTGATGTATATGTATTACTTGATCTTGGTTCTACTCACTCGTTTGTATCTCCAATATTTGCTACTAAATTACCAATAGAGCCGAAGCTTTTAGGGTATGCATTACAGATAAATACACCATTTAGGGAATCTCAGATGACAAATGCAGTATATCATAACTGTCAATTGAAGATAGGAGAAAAGGAAACAGTAGCTGACCTAATAATTCTGAATATGTATGATTTTGATGCTATCTTAGGGATGGACTGGTTAGCTACGAATTGTGTTAGTTTAGATTGTTACACTAAGTATGTAACTTTTTCCTCTCCTGAAAAGTATACTGTAAAACTTTCTGGATAATAATGAAATATAAATTTATTTCAAAATGTTATCGAAACTAAACTTTTTGAATGTTGTGATTGAAGGATTTATTACCTATATGGAGGATATAGAAAAGCAACGTCCAGAGTTACACGAGATTCCTGTTGTCAGAGATTTTCCAAATGTGTTTTTGGATGAATTACCGGGTCTTCCTCCAGATCGAGAGATAGAATTCATTATCGATTTGATACCTGACACTGAACCTATATTTAAGCCTCCTTACAAAATAGCACCGGTGGAGCTCGATGACCTTAAGAAGCAACTCCAGGAGTTATTGGATAAGGGATTTATTCAACCCAGTGTATCTCCGTGGGGCGCGTCAGTCCTGTTTATCCGGAAGAAGGACAGTAGCCTGTGATTATGCATTGACTATCGGTTGCTTAAAAAGGCTACGATCAAGAATAAATACCTTTTGCCTAGAATATATGATCTGTTTGATCAGCTCAAGGGTGCTCGGGTATTCTCTAAGATTTACTTAGGATCAGGATATCATTAGTTGAAGATCAAGGAGTCCGATATTCTGAAGATTGCTTTCCGAACACAATATGGTCACTATGAATTTCTAGCCATGCCATTTGGGCTTACTAATGCCCCTGCAGCCTTCATGAATATGATGAATGAGGTATTCAAGCCTTTCGTGGATAAATTTGTCATTGTATTCGTTGATGACATTCTGGTATATTCCAAATCCCGAGAGGAGCATGCACAGCATCTTATTTTGTCTTACAAACCCTCAGAGATAAGAAGCTATATGCCAAACTGAGTAAGTGTCGAAGTCAGTGACAGAGATATGGAGTTTTCTAGGACTAGCTGGATATTATCAGAGGTTTGTAGAGGGTTTCGCGAGATTAGCTGCTCCTCTAACGTGCCTTACACACAAGGATGTCAAGTTCGAATGGACTAATGCTTGTGAGCGTAGCTTTCAGGAATTAAATCGAAGGTTGACTACAGCACCAATCCTTGCCATTCTTAATGGGCCAAGAGGATTTTTAGTGTACAGTGATGCCTTTTTGCTTGGTTTGGGGTGCGTGCTAATGCAAAACGAGAAAGTGGTCATCTATGCTTCTCGTCAGTTGAAAGACCATGAGAGGAATTATCCTACTTATGACCTGGAGCTTGCTGTCGTGGTGTTTGCTTTGAAGATATGGCGGTACTGTTTATATGGTGAGAAATTCTAGGTATACACAAATCATAAAAGTTTAAAGTATTTGTTCTCGCAGTGGGAATTAAATATGAGGTAGCATAGATGGATGGCATTACTTAAAGACTATGACTGTGAGATACTGTACCACCCAAGGAAAGCAAATGTAGTGGCGATGCCTTAAGCCAAAAGCACCCGGATATGATTTCTTATATGATGATTTGAAAGTACAATCTCTTGGACTAGTTTGTGAGCCTCAATCTAGATGTGACTCCTTTTGATAGTTATGGTTAGTTGGCTAGTTTCCAGATTGAGCCAGATTTGATAGATCGAATTAGAAATATTCAGAAGGAGGACGCTTTTTGTATTGATGTTGCTAGTTAGATTCAATTGGAGATTTAGTCAAAGTATGAGATTGGCATAGATGGTATCTTGAGGTTTAAAGGTTAGATATATATCCCTGAGGACAAGCAGTTGAGGGATCTAATTTTGACAAAGGCACACTCCTCGAGATACACCTTACATCCAAGGAGTAATAAGATGTATCACAATCTCCGTAAGGTGTATTGGTGGCCAAATATGAAACCAGACATCATTGAGTTTGTTGCAAGATATCTCACCTATCAATAGGTAAAGGTAAAGCATCAAAAGCCCACCGGACTACTTCGATCTCTAACAATACCGATATGGAAAAAGAAGCACATCACCGTGGATTTCATCATGGGTTTGCCAAGGACCAAGAGGAATCATGATGCAATCTAGGTGATTATTGACAGATTGATGAAGTTCGTCCACTTTTTGGCTACTAAATCTACCAATTCATTAAGTGCCTTAGCCGACTTGTATGTCAGGGAGATTGTAAGGTTGTGTTGAGTTCCAATGATCATTACATCGGACAAAGATTCCCGATTTACTTCTCATTTCTAGGAGCATTTTCAAGATGCCATGGGATCCCGACTAAACTTTAGCACAGCTATTTATCTGCAGACTGACGGTCAGTTCTAGTACACTATCCAGACACTTGAGGATATGTTAAGAGCTTGTGCACTTGATTTTAAAGGCTCCTGGGATGATCATTTATCACTGGCAAAATATGCTTACATTAATAGTTATCATTCCAGCATTGGCATGGCACCTTATAAATCCCTTTATGGTAGAAGATACTATTCTCCTATTGCTTAGGAGGAAGTGGGTGATAGAAAAATATTGGCTCCCAATCTTGTTGAACAGGCTTTTGAGGATATTTAGATTATTTGTGGTAGATTGAGGATTGCTCAGAGTCAGCAGAAGAGTTATGCGGATGTCAGATGCCGACCTTTGAAATTCTCTGTGGGAGATTCAGTCTTTCTGAAAGTTTCACCATCGAAAGGTATAATGAGATTTAGAAAGAGAGGGAAGTTGAGTCCTTGTTACATCAGACCGTTTCAAATCTTAAGCCGAGTGGGAGACATGGCTTATCAGTTGGCATTATCACCAGAGTTATGCGACGACCATAATGTCTTCCATGTATCTATGCTGAGGAGATATCATTCAGATCCGTCTCATGTTATCCAATACGAACCATTGGAGATAAGAGAAGACATGAGTTATGTGGAGAAACTGGTACAGATTTTGGATCGAAAAGAAAAGGTGCTACGGTCTAAGACGATACCTTTAATGAAGGTCCTCTAGCAATATCATTCAACAGAAGAAGCTACTTGGGAGCTGGAGAGCCTAATGAAAGAAAAGTATCCGGAGTTATTCGATTGATTGGTCCAATCAAGTTTAGAAGACCAAATTTCCTAAGGTGGGAGTGAAATATGATATTCATACATATACCATCCATACACATTTATAGATATAATATAATTATCTAAATTACCTGTATCTTACAGGAATAAAGGATAACAAATAGTTGGCCAACGGGATTTCCAGTGATCCAGAGTAGGTGAAACTTGGTGGACACAATATTTGGAGCTAAATATGGATAAGGTAAGAACTTGAACTCTAAATTAGGTTGTTTGTGCATTTTTTAGAAGCGTGCAAACAAATTAAGAAATTACGATTAAGTCTATAAGTCGATAGAATTTTCATAAATAACGGTCAAACCGAGTTGACTTTGGACCCACAATCTGTGATAGAAAATTTCTCATAAAAAAAGGTTTTAGGCCATGTGGATTGATAGAATTAAACCTGTGTAAAAACAGAAATTTACGCAATTTTACGATTAGCAGTATTTTAGTAATTTCACCCAAACAATCAATTGAACTTCAACAAAAGCTCAACCAAGAGTTAGAGCAAGTTAAATAGATATATTTCATGATGAAATAAAATATTTTGAAGATTAGATTGATTGTTTAAACCAAAGTCAAATCGAAAAGGGCAAAATTGGAAGTTTACATAAGAGTAAGGGCAAAATAGTAATTTTTACCGTAAAATATCAATTTAAAAGAAAATTCCAGCTTCTTCTCCAGCAAATTTTGCCAGCAAATAGACCTGAACCATTCTCCTCCATAGCCAAACCTTGTGAAGAGAGAGAAAGCCTATGAAACTATACCGAAAACTCAACGAAACCGAAAATTTCCTTCACTAAAGTTGTTCTCCTCAACTTCCTCTATCTTCCTATACCAAAAACATTATCTAAATCAACTAAAATAAAGGGGGTAAGGGTTCTTGAAGAATTTAGCCAAGAGGGAAAGGTGTGGAAATGTTGGATTTTTCATGGTTTTCGTGATTTTTACTTAGTATTTAACATGTTTAGATGAATATTTAAGCTTGAATCAACTTGAAACTAGGAAGAACACTTCCTTAGGGTTTCGACCAAGGGTGATTAAGCATGGAAATATTGTAATTTGATGAGGAAATAATGTAGAAAAATTGTAGAACTGATGTAAAGAAAGAATTCAAGCTTAAAAGTGAAGAAAACATATGTGTGGAAGTTTTGAAGGATTCGGCCAAAGAAAGGGGAGTGTGAAATTGTGTTCAATTTAATGTATTCTAGGTCTTAAAATAATGTACAAATTAACAGGAGACTATAGGAGAAATCGGAACTGAAATCAGAGTTGTTTAGCTAAAGTTGCAGTGTTAATACCGATGTAAAAGAGACTGAAATGGAAATGATTATAGGCAATGTGATGGTTCATGGAGAGTTAATAACTCTTTATAATTGAAGTGTGGTGATTTTACAGTGCTAAATTGTGTTTGTAAAGTGTTTTGCAGCTCAGGAGTCAGATAAGGACACTGGTGCTGACAAGCAAAAAACACAGCGAATTAAGAGGTAAAGTATGAGTGTAGAAGACGTAGGGATACTATGGTGCATGTTTTGATAAAATGTGCATCTTTTGAATTTGGAGTGTTGAAATTGGTTTTGAAATGGGAATTGTTGCTGGTTTTATACACTGTGTTTTCACTGCAGGAAGGCTAGGTTAGAAACAGCGCTATAGTGCCGAAAATTCTAATAATTTTATGGAATTATCTTTTAATATCCTTGAGAATTAGAAATGAAAATTTTATTAAGTTAATTTCCTCCTATTTATTGAAACTAAATATTTTCAATAAACACTAAAAAACAATATTTAAAAATTCAAGTTATTGAATTTTACGTACGTGAAGGTACTGGCATGTTTTTATAACTTATTTACTGGTAAATAGAATATTTTTAAAACTAAATATTGAATTGTGAATATTTTATAAATTTTTATTCTTGAACTGCTTATGTTTACAACAATATACATTTATGGACTAATTGAAGATTTATGATTTTTAATTTATCTCCGTAAATTGCTGTGAACTGTTTTATAAATTGTTTTGAGACTGTTGGCCTTATAGCTGCTTATTAGCACATGCACTTTACTATTACTGTTATTGTAGCTGAGTGATCCTGATCCCATCATTCAATGTCCTCAGGTGACACCTGGCCCAAGTTCATATGTGGACAACCTTGGACTATGACCATATATGTTCCCCTGCATGAGTCTATTAGGTGATGTCTTGTCTCCACTATTTTCTCTAGGGTAAGCAAATTCCTAGACATCCCGGATGCTCCCAGAAAATATGTATATGTGATATAGATTTTGAATTTAAATCGTTTGTATTTATTGTATATGCTTTCCAAGTTCTGTTTCTATTACTGAAATTGATTTTTACACTATTTATGAGGAAATGATTTATATCGTTTATCTGAATAAATGAAAGTACTATTAAAGATTGTTTATCGTTTTTTACTGAATTATGCATGTTTACTGAATTGCATAACTCCAAAAGAAATCCCTATAGTCGGATCTAGATGCCGGGATACATAAGGTACTCCAAAGCATTCTCGTATACTCAGCCTAGTTATCTAACCGATTATAGTGTCAATTCCCTGCCTCGTGCCAAATTTATATACTCCATGCTTTCATATGAAAAACTATGATTTCGATTTTTGCATATAGTATGCATAGTATCAGTTATTGCATACGATTCTCTTACTGGGCACTAGCTCACCCCCTCATTCTCCTTCCAAATTATTTTCAGTGATCTCTCGATTACAAGCGAGAGGAGTATTATCTTTGGTATCCCTCAAGCGAACTTCGGATTTCCATAAAAGTATATGCGGTTTATATTTATATGTTCAGACTTATATGCATAGTACTTTTGTTGTATGTACTTAGACTGGGGATGTAAATCGAATGAAAATATATTTTGGAAAAATTGTGGTTTGTATTTATTTGTTTTATAGCGAATGGAAAAAAATAGTTCTTGGGATTAATTATGAAAATAAATATAAATTTTAAATTAAATTATCAATAAAGGCACTATAAACAAACCAACCGACGGTAACTAAGGTGTAGAATGGTATGGAAAACTATATTACGGGCTGTGATATATTTAATTAGTATTTAATTTCAAATTATTTTTTAATTTGTATATTTTGTAAATGCATTACGTTTTTTAATACATTATTCAACATGTATTTCAAAATACATTTTTTAAATTCTAAATATTTTTTTAATTATTATAAATTAAAATCATTACCATGCATCGCATGAGTTTAAATCTAGTATATATATAAAAGTCAAAGCAGTTGACTCAAAGTAAAACATCCTATATGGATATTCTAAAAATTTGATACGTATAATATCCTAAAATAAAAAAAAATAATTTTATTCAGTTTTTGAAAGATAGGAATCTATAAATATTAAAATTACAAAATAAATTAATTATCTTTTTAAATCAATTATCTATTTCAATTTCTAAAAGATAAACATATATATATATCTTAAAATTAAAGTAAATTTTATATCATTTATCAATTTCTTTACTCATCTTTTATAAATATATATGTACGGTTGTTATATAGATTAAAAACATATTTATAGAAATAATTAATTTTGGTATAAATTTTTTTACTTGGATAAACTTTTAAAGAAAAAGACATGTATTTATATAAACACGTGACATGGGTGATGAGATGAATTTTTTTCATCGTTAAAGTATAAAATATTCATGGAAAATCACCTGATAGCTGATTTAAAGTTACACTTCTAATTTCAATAATATCTAGATTTTTATAATAATCTTAAATCTTATACAAATATATAAAATCCAAAGCCCTTGGAATCATAAATTAATTTTAATTTTTTATAAATAATCTTATTCCATTAATTATTTAATTTTAAAATATATGAAATTTAAAAAATATATATTTTAATCGTATTATCTTCATTTAAATCAAATAAAATTTATCTTAAAATTTGAATTTTTCGTTATCACTTATTATGTTATTTTTAAATTAAAAAATATCCATGTATTTTGATTTTTTTTTGGCCAAGAAAACATCTAAATATCATTTCTTGATATAAAAGATATAATCTACTCATTAACTTCCCCTCACAAATCACAATTATCCTAGCTCAAATCACTACTAAGAGACAATGTTAATATTGTTTCTCCAATGATCTAAGCTACACAAAAGCATACTAATGCAACGCAAGAAATCCATCCCTACTCAAAATATTAACAAAAGAAGATTAAGGCATATTTACCCAGTTGGTGAAGCATATCTTCTTCTTGACCTGGTTTGCGATCCAGTTAGCAGCTGCACTGGCTTCTCTATTCACCCATAAAAATTTACAACACTCAAAATCTATAATGCTTCCCTTAATACATTGTACTATCGGATGATTCTCCGATGATTTGATCCAGAGCTCTACATTACTTCTTTATATAATAACTCAAATCTATCTCAACTATGACCGCACTAATTCATCTTTTCTTTGCAAGATTTATACCTTCCATTACCATACTAGCTTTAGCTTCCAATGAACTACTTACCTTGACCTTTTTTGCTAATCCATCCACAACAACTCCTTGATCATTTCTTATCACCACACCAATCCCAGATTCAACTATATCACTAAAGGCTCCATCACAATTCACCTTACACCATCCCCTTTCAAGCTTCATCCAATTTACTGCCCATCTGTGAGTTCTTTTTCCAAATTGGTGTTTTCAATAAATTTCCAAATTTGTAATCTCCACAACAGCTTTCTTAATCCTCCATATACACAACAAAGGATCACAACTTTTCTTTTGAAAAACAATCTTATATATGCTTTTCCAAATAATCCAACATGCCTCAATGATATAAACTTTGAAATACCTTTGTTCCTCCTTTTTGCATTCATTCATAAACAATACCTTCTCCAGCCATCTGTCAAAAGTAGAAATTTTTTGTCTATCAACTTTATATCCAACCTCTAGGCCAAACCCTTCTCCTAACATCCATTCACATATTAACAGAGCATGTTCCACAGATTCTTCAGCTTTAAAACAAATAGGACATAAGGGAAACTTCCTAACTTTCTTCTTCTACAAATTCAAGTTCGTAGCAATGAAAC
Source organism: Heritiera littoralis (assembly GCA_031772115.1). Lineage (NCBI taxonomy): Eukaryota > Viridiplantae > Streptophyta > Magnoliopsida > Malvales > Malvaceae > Heritiera > Heritiera littoralis. The sequence continues at coordinate 6,553,362 of JAPDPK010000009.1, forward strand.
TCCTGTAAGCCCTCCACAAAAAATTCCTTATTGTCATTGGGATTGATAATGACCAAATCACTTTCCAAACTCTATCTTCAACAATATGAGATGAAGAGAGACTTCTTGGCTTTACAACCAAACTTCTTTTTGCCAGCAAATTATATCCTTCTTTCATGATATATTTCCTATTCAATGTGTGAGGCCAAATTAGCCTATCCTTTTCTTGATTGGTGCATATATACATATCGTTGACTTCTTTAGCATGTTCCTATAAAATACTATCCCTTATCCCCTCCAATTTCCATGTTCCATTACTTCTATCAATAATCTTAGCAACTTTCTGTGGTAGTCCTTGTTCCCGATCACTAACGTAATCCAACTTAACATTTGGAATCTATCTACCTTTCCAAATGTTAATTTCAGTACCTTCTTTTACCTGCCACATTATATGCTCCTTCAGAAACTCCTTACCCTTCAAAATACTTGTCCACACCCATGAGGCTCTAGCTCCTTTCCTTGCATCAAGAAATGTTCCACTAGGGAAATATATCCCCTTTAACATTTTCACCCACATAGCCTTAAGATTATTCAGAATTCTCCAACTTGGTTTAGCTAACAATGCCACATTAAATATATGCAGATCCCTAAAAGCAGTTTCTCCTTGAGTCTTCCTTTGAGAAAATTTAGCCAACTAGCCTAATGAATTTTCCTCTCTTCATGAACTTGCTTCCACCAAAATTTAGCCATAACAGTATTCACTTCATCACACACCTTTTTTGGTATTCTAAAGCATTGCATTGCATAAGTAGAGAAACGTACACAATTGCTTTAATAAGAACCTCTCTATTAGCTTGGGATAGTTAGCTCTTTTCTAGCTCTTTAACTTCTGCAAAGTCCTTTCCTTGATATAAGCCATAGCAGCTTTCTTCATTTTACCCCAACATAAAGGGATACCCAAATAAGTTCTTGGATAATCTGCAATCTTAACATGTAGCAAATCTGCAATAGCATTCCTCACCTGAATTGGCATCTTAGCACTAAAAATAATGTTGGATTTATGAAGGTTTATTGATTAACTCGAGCTTGTATAGAACTTATGAAAAATTTTACTCAAAACCAAACTATTTGCTTCATCAGCTGGTAAGAAAAACAATAGATCATCAGCAAATAGTAAATGAGATAGGACAGGACAATCTCTACTCAACTTTAAACCTGCTAACTTCCCTGAGTCTAAGGCTATGTTAATCAATCTAGACAATACATCAATGACAAATAAAAACAGGTAAGGAGATAAAGGATATCCTTGCCTTAAACCTCTATATGGAAATATTGTTCTAGACTTTTTATCATTGACAATTATGTTGTAGGAGACAGAAGATATACATTCTAAAATCCACCTTGTCCATTTATTTCCAAAACCCAACTTTTCCATGACCGCTGCCAAGAAATCCAATTGAACCTTATCATAAGCCTTGTTCATGTCCACCTTCAAAGCCATGCCATATCTTCAACCTTTCTTCCTTATCTTCAAGTAGTGGAAAGCTTCATTTGCCACAAATATGTTATCTTAGATCTACCTATTTGCTATAAATGCACTTTGATTCTGTGTAATGAGCTCTCCCATGAATGGTTTTATCCTATTGGTAAGGATCATGGAAACAATTTTGTAAACAAAATTACAACAACGTGTTTGTCTAAACTGTGAAACTTCTTTTGGCCTCTTTACCTTTGGGTTCACAATTATATTTATTCTATTTATCTCCCTCAACAAATGCACATTCTAGAAGAAATTTTAAACCGCCTTTATTATACATTCTTTAACTATGTTCCAATATTTCTGATAGAAGACTCTGCAAAATCCATTTGGGCTAAGGGCCTTTAACGCTCCAAGTTCATAAACAACTCTCATCACTTCCTCCTCAGATATCACTTTCACCAACTTCTTATTCATTTCATCGGCCAACATCTTTGGGACCACATCTAATATCTTTTTCCAATCTCTGCCTATAACAGTAGTAAACAACTCACTATAAAACAAATGGAACTTCTCTTATATTAACTCTTCATCTTCAATCCATCTTCCCTCTTTATCTTTAATCCTTGTTAGTTTTTTAAGAATCATACTTCCTATTACTATTATATACTATTAATGAAGCTAGAAAAATAAGACTTCTTATAACTGTTCAATTGTCTTATGTTTCGTAAGTATAACAAAGATTTAGACTGTGGGACCTATTAGAACTTTTATTGTTTTGATGGTAATGAAACTTGACAGTATCAATATATGGAGCAAAAAACTGAGATAGTTAGAATCTATATCTCAAAACTCATCTGTTTGTCTATGTTTTGAAAAGTGTGCAACAATTTCAAAAATGATGGTTAAGTCCATAGTTCGAGAAAGCTTTCATAAATAATGGTCAATCTAAATTGATTTAAGACCAACTGACAGCCATAGATTAATCTCCATGTGAAGAAGTCTCATGCCATGTTAAATTATAGATTGAATCACCTAAAAAAGCAAAAAACTAAACAATTGAACGGTTATGGCTATTTTGGTAATTTCACCCCTTTAATAAGTCAAACCCTATCAAAGGCCTATTCAATGAATAGAACATGTCAAATAGATATATTTTATGATTGAATGAAATATTTTGGAAGTTAAACCTGATTGTTTAAATGGAAATTGAAGTGTGAAGGGTAAAATAGGAATTTTAGTAAAACTTATGGGCATTTTGGTAAATTGCCACTTAAGATATTATTTTTTAAGATATTTTCACGTCTTCTTCTTCTCATTGTTGTCCACAACCTTCTCCATTCTTCCCCCATTAACAACTCAAGACATAGAGGGAAAACTTATCAAAACCATAGTAAAAACAATGGAAAATCAAAAACTATCTAAAGTAAACTTGCTCAGCTCTTTGAGATCTAGAACATACTGCCAATTTAAGCCTTGGAATGGCCATTTTCATGTTGAATTGACTACCTTTATTTTCAGCCAAGGTTAAGAAGTTGAGAGAAAGCTTAATTCATGTGTTTTAATGACTCCATGCTATGTGATTAAGGTATTTAAGCATGTGCATAAGCTTGAATTGAATTGAAACCATGAGAAACACTAACCTAGCGTTTTAGCCAAGTATGGTGCATGCATGAATGTGATGTTGTGTCATGCAAAAGTGATGTAGAATGAATGTAGAGAATGAGTAAAACATGTTTGTAGCCTTAAATTGTTAAAATGAAGTGTGTAGGATGGTAAGGTGGTTTTGACCAAGTGAAGGGGATGGGGAAACCATGTCAAATTAATGCAAATTGGGTCCTAAAATAATGTATAAATTAATACAAGATTATTGGTGAAGTCAGAACCGAAAAAGATGTGTTTTGACAGTAGTTATAGTGTAAGCAGCTATATGAAGTAGATCGGATATACAACTACAGTAGGCAATGCAATAGGTCTTAAGGAATTAAATACTTTTTATAACTGAAGTGTGGTGAATTGATTATGATTGTGTGGTGTTTTGCAGCTCGGAAGTGAAGAGTGTAACTCTGATGCTATTGAGTAGCACGGTGTAATCTAAGTGGCAAGGGATATATGTAAGAGGCGTAAGGATACTGTGTTGCATTGATAATGGTTGAATTGATGTTGTATGTGCCTGATTAATGTGGATTGATTGAGATTAGGAAACAGTGATTGTGGTTATTGAATTGTGTTTCTAGTGCAGGAGAGTTAGGATTGGTCATACCGTTATGCTATCGAAAATTTCATAAATCAAACCCCAAACCCTAGAATCACAAGGGTAGATTGTAAATGCAATTGAAATAAAGCTAAAGAGTGAATATGTTGAAAGTTGCATATAGGTCGCTAAAAGTGCCCAAATTTGTAACTTAATTTCTGAGGTTAATTTTAATGTTTTTCCCAGTTTTCAAGATACTTACGAGTGCTAGTGGCATTCTTATACGTAAATAAAATATTTTAAACAATGGATTCTGAACTGAGAATATTTGTCAAATTTCTTTATATCAACTGTCATTGTCATTAATTCTATTGAATAATGAACTGACTAAAGATTTGTTTTACTGGATTAATCTTTGAATAGTGTTTCCACTATTTTATAAATTGTTTTATGACTGTAGGCCCCATAGCAACCTTTAGGTTTATCATGTTGTACTGAGTGAGTGAATGTACTATACTGTTGCTAATTGACCTTAATCACGTCTTCAGCGCCCATAGCTGTCACCTGACTAGTGTTCATTGTGGACTACTATTGACTATGGCCATGTGTCATACTATTACTCCCTTTTGGGATACTGAAAACTGCATGATTCTATTGGGTTTTGCCTAGTCTCTATTGTATTGTTACTGAACTATTTTATCGTACTATTTACTGAGTGTTCACTAAATATGATTGACAAAACTGATTTACTATATTGTTTAGTGAAATGTCAACCATACTGTTTATTGATTTATTTAATAAACTGTTTACCAAACTAATTACTACACTGTTTACTGATTGAAATACCGAATTGCTTACTAAACTAATCATTGTACCATTTATGGATTGTTTTATTGAACCATTTACTGAATTGTTTATTATACTGTTTACAGAAAGAATTGCTAACTGTTTACTGAATTGCTTAAGTAATAGCTTATCAGAAACTGTACCGCTTAACTATCTACCGAACAAATTATAGTAAACTCCCTATAGTAGGAGCTAGGGACCGAGACAAGTGAGGTACTTCAAAGTATCCTTCTGTCCTTAGCTCAGTTACCTAACCAATTATAGTATCGTTTTCGATAGATTACCTAAATACTGTACTGATAGTGATTCTGAGTGTAGAAGTATGTATAAGATACACGCATGTAGTTATGCATAGTATCAACTCTTTTATATATATTTCTTACTGGGTATAAACTCACCCTCCTTATTCTCCTTCTAGATTATCTGCAGTAGATTTCGTTATGTTTTCGGGAGGTTGATTTAGAGCAGTATCCCTCAAGTGGTTATTAAAGACAATAGAGCTATACTATTTTCCTTTTCATATGTTCAGACAGTATATGTGCAGTACTACTATATATGTATTTCGTACAGGGGATGTAAACTATACTGTAGTATACTGAATGTCACTGTAGAGTATTAATTAATAGAAGTTAGATGTAAATTAAATTATGATCATTCAAGTATGTATTTGAAATGAATGTTTCGGGTTCTGAGATAGAAGTACTGATTGAAAAGTTAAATACAAAGGGTGATATATTGATTGATAATGAAACTAAGTGTGGAGACTACGGACAACCTAACTAATTATAATGTAAAATAGGAAAATGTTAGTATTGAGTGTCAATAACTAGATCGTGGCAGGAAAGATTAGTATCAGAGCAAGATTAGTTCGATGTCTGTTAGTGTCTTTAGGTTAGAATTGATTTACATCCCTTGTAGTACTATACTTGTTTGAATATATAAATGTTTATAGTGACTGAAGATGTTTTTTATGTCTGTTTGACAAAATAAGCTACAGGCGAAAAGGTACTAGACAAGAACGGGGATGGAGACAAGATCAGCCATCTTCAGAACCATCTCCAGAACTTATTTTGGAACCTACTTTCCCTCCATAGCTTAAGAGTCCTAATACTCGTATCTCTAGGCTGGAAGGGATGTTTACAGAGTTTATCACCAATTTCAATAATGATGTCAGAGCACCAATACCAGAAGTAGTTTAGCCTCCTCTTCTGTAAGTTAACTTACCTCCAAAGCCCCAACCACAACCCGTACCATCGCCACCACAGCCTCAGCCTACTAATCCGGTAATCAACTATGACATAAACCTCCTAGGCAGTTCAGACAATTAGTTCTGTCAATGTTTAAGGGTAACAAGAATCCAATGGTGACAAAGAATTGGGTTAATGCCATGGAGAAAAGTTTTACCTATAAGAGGTGTAAGGAGACAAAGAAAGTGGGTCTGACAACCATTTTACTTATAGATGAGGTAAAGCGTTGGTGGAAATCTACCAAAACAGTGTTAAGTGCTTGACATCTAGTAGTGACCTAGGGTATATTCATGGAGGCATTTAATAAGCAATATATTCCTCAAACAACAAAGAAGAGGTTACAGGTTGTGTTTCAGGATTATCACGGGGGAATATAACCGTAGACCAATATGAGTCCAAGTTTACAGCACTGAGCTACTTTGATTCGTAGACGGTCAAGAGTGAGGAGCATAAGACTGAAAATTTCATGGGTGGTCTAAAGCCTTTTATTAGGGCATGATTAGCTCTGTTTGATATGGCCACCTATGATAAGGCTATTCACTGGGCTTAGTTGTGTAAGTAAGATTATGAGTTTTACCATGCAGAATTTGGGGCCCAAGCTAAAGGAAAGGGTAAGGAAAAGGTTAAGTGAAGTTTCAAGGACAGATATTAAAAAAAAACCCGCTAAGAAGGTCAAAGTTACTGGGATTAAAATTTCTAAGGTTAAGTCTACTATCACTGATAACTCCACGACTACACAGGAGGGTACGCGACAAGATGTGAGCACTGTGGAAGGTCGCATGATACCAGACCTTATCATTTGGTCACAAGAGCTCGCTTTAGATGTGGACATATCGAGCATTTAGTTAAGCACTGCTTGAATAATAAAAAGTCAACAGCAATAGTAGCAACACATGTTAAAGAGCCAGAGAAGATTGCACACAGCCAAGGAGAGCTACAACCATAAAAAAAGGAAGAAGGCTGTAACTTAGGGCCGAGTGTATGCTATTGACAAGGAGTCTACTGACACATCATTTGAGGTTAGTAAGGGTAAGATTTATGTTTTTATATAAATGCACTTGTATTATTTGATGCGGGTTTTACATATTCGTTTGTGTCACCAAAGTTTGCTGTTAAAATTCTAGTAGAGCTTGAATCCTTAGGGCATCTATTACAGATTAATACACCCTTTAGAGAATCTCAAATGACTAATGTTGTATATCGTAACTGTAAACTAAAGGTAGGAGAGAAGGTTACAGTAGTTGACTTAATTATCCTTAGTATGTATGATTTTGACATAATCTTACGGATAGATTGGTTAGCTATAAATCATGTTAGTTTAGATTATTATATTAAATATGTAACCTTCTCTCATCCCAAAAACTACACTATAAAACTTTCTGTTTAGTAATGAATGTGAATTATTTTGTGAAAAAATCTGTTTGAGATTGAAATCTGAAAGACTATGTTTGTTATTTGAGGGTTTATTACTTATGTGGAGGGTATAGAAAAGAAATGTCTGAAGTTACATGAAATTCTTGTGGTCAGGGATTTCCCAGACATGTTTATGGATAAATTACTAGGACATCCTCCTGATCAAGAGATAGAGTTCACAATTGATCTACTGCCCGATACTAAACCCATTTTCAATCCTCCTTATCGAATGGCACTGATAGAGCTTGATGAACTCAAGAAGCAACTCTAGGGGTTGCTAGACAAGGGCTTCATTTGTCCCAATGTCTGTCCTTAGGGTACACTAGTCCTTTTTGTCCAAAAGAAGGATGGTAGCCTGCGACTTTGTATCGATTATCGATTGCTCAATAAGGCTACTATCAAGAACAAGCATCTTCTTCCAAGAATAAATGATTTGTTTCATTAGCTCAGGGGTGCCCAGGTGTTTTCTAAAATTGATCTCAAATCAAGATGTAACCAATTGAAGATTCGGGAAGAAATGTTCTTGAAATCGCATTCAAAACTCGATACGGTCACTACGAGTTTCTAGTTTTGCCATTTGGGCTGCCCTTGTAGCCTTCATGAATCTAATGAATGAAGTTTTCAAGCATTATTTGGACAAATTTGTCATCATATTCATTGATGACATTCTTGTATATTCTAAGTCTTGAGAAGAGCATGAGCATCATCTCTACAATGTCCTACAGACCATCAAAAATCGAAAGCTTTATACTAAGATGAGTAAGTGTGAATTCTGGCTAGACTAGAGTACATTTCTAAGACACGTGGTGTCTAAAAATAGGTGTAATAGAGTCTATAGTATATGGGAAAGGTCGAAATCGGTGATTGAAATTCGGAGTTTTTTGGGTCAATTGGATATTGTCATTGATTTGTTGAGGGTTTCTCTAGATTGGCTGCTTCTATGATGCGCCTCACGTGTAATGATGCAAAGTTTGAATGGATTGATGCTAATGAGCATGGTTTTCATGAATTGAAGCGTAGGTTTACCACAAAACCAATCCTCACCATTCCAAGTGGTTCAAAAGGTTTCTCAATATATAATGACACCTCTTCATTAGGTTTGGGTTGCGTGCTGATACAGAATGGGAAAGTGGTCACTTATGGTTCTCATCAACTGAAGGACCATGAGAAGAACTATCCTAGCCATGATCTAGAACTGGCTATTAGGGTGTTTGCTCGAAATTTATGGCAACATTATCTGTATGCTGAAAAGTTCTAAGCATATACGGACCACAAGAGTTTTAAGTATCTATTCTTGTAGTGTGAATTAAATATGAGGTAGCGTAGATGAATGGAGTTGCTGAAAGATTATGACTGTGAGATATTGTACCACCTAGGTAAAGCAAATTTGTAGCCTAAGATGAAGCGAGACATCGCTGAATTTGTTACAAGGTGTCTCACATGCCAGCAGGTAAAGGTAGAGCATCAAAAACCAGCAGGATTGCTTCAACCACTTCTAATACCAATGTGGAAATGGCAGCATATCATGATGGATTTCATCGTGGGTTTACTAAAGACTGGGAAGAACCATGATGCAATTTGGGTTTTTGTTGATAAATTGATAAAGTTAACCCACTTCTTTTCCATGAAGTCCACTAATTCTCTGAAGGCCATGAAGTTGATCTCTATGTTAGGGAGATTGTTAGACTATATGGGATTCCAGTGAGCATTACTTCTGATAAAGATTCCCAGTTTACCTCTTATTTCTGAGAGCATTTTCAAGATGCCATGAGATATCGATTGAACTTCAGTACTGCTTTCCATCCGTAGACTGATGGTTAGTCTGAGCACACGATTCAGATGCTCGAGGAAATTTCGAGAGCTTGTGTACATGACTTTAAAGGCTCCTGAAATGTTTTTTGAAAGTTTCACTGTCCAAAGGCATTATGAGATTTAGGAAGAAAGGGAAGTTGAATCCTTGCTACATTGGACCTTTCGAGATCTTAGACCGAGTGGGAGATGTGGCTTACTAGTTGGCTCTACCACAAGAGTTATCCGAGGTACACAATGTCTTCTATGTATCAATGCTGTAGAAGTATCATCCAAATCCATCCCATGTGATTCAATATGAACCTCTGGAGATCAAAAAAGATATGAGTTATATTGAGAAATCGATTCGAATCTTGCATCGAAAGGAGAAAGTACTACGATCTAAGACGATTCCTCTAGTTAAGTTCTTTGGCAATACCACTAAACAGAAGAAGTTACCTGGGACTTTGAGAGCTTAATGAAAGAAAAGTACCCAGAGTTATTTGATTGACAGGTTTAGTCAAATTTGGAGGACCAAATTTCCCAAAGTGGAGAGGATGTGAGAATCATACTTCTTATTACTGTTGTATACTGTTAATGAAGCTAAAAAAATAAGACTTCTCATAACTATTCAATTGTCCTATGTTTCGTAGGCATAATAGAAATTTGGACTGTGAGCCCCACTGGGACTTCTACTATTCTGATGGCGATGAAACTTAACTGAATCAATATTTGAAGTAAAATACTGAGATAGTAAGAATCTACATCTTGATACTCATCTATTTGTGCATGTTTTGAAAAGCGTGCAACAATTTCAAAAATGACGATTAAGTCCATAGTTCAGGAAAACTTTTGTAAATAACGGTAAATTTAAATTGATTTAAGATTAACTGACAGTCATAGGTTAATCTTCATGTGAAAAAGTCTCATGCCATGTTAAATTGTAGATTGAATCACACGAAAAAGTGAAATACTACACGAATGAACAATTAAAGTTGTTTTGGTAATTTTGCCCATCTAATTAGTCAAACACTATCAAAGGTCTATTCAATGATTAGAACATGTCAAACAGATATGTTTTATGATTGAATGAAATATTTTGGAAGTTAAACTGACTGTTTAAATTGAAGTTGAAGTGTAAAGGGCAAAACGGGAATTTTTATAAAATTAAAAGGCATTTTGGTAAATTGATACTTAAGATATTATTTTATAAGATATTTTCATATCTTATTCTTCTCATTCTCATCCACCACCTTCTCCATTCTTCCCCAATTAACAACTTAAGATAGAGAGAGAAACTCATCAAAACTTTAGTAAAAGCACTATAAAATCAAAAACTGTCTAAAGCAAACTTGTTCAGCTCTTTGAGCTTTACAACATACCTCCAAATTAAGCCTTGGATTGGCCATTTTCATGGTGAATTGACTCCCTTCATTTTCATCTAAGGTGAAGAAGGTGAGAGAAAGCTTAATTCATGTGTTTTAATGACTCTATGCTATGTGATTAAGGTGTTTAAGCATGTGTTGAAGCTTGAATTTAATTGAAACCATGAGAAACACTACCCTAGGTTTTGGCCAAGCATGGTGCATGCATGAATGTGATGTTGTGTCATGTAAAAGTGATGTAGAATGAATGTAGAGAATGAGTAGAACATGTTTGTAGCCTTAAATTGTTAAAAGTGTGTAGGATGGTAAGGTGGTTTCGACAAAGTGAAGGGGATGGGGAAACCATGTCCAAATTAATGCAAAATGGGTCCTAGAATGATGTATAAATTAATACAAAACTATTGGTGAAGTCAAAATAGAAAAATGAGGTGTTTCGACGATTGTTGTAATGTAAACACCTGTATGAAGTAAACCGAATTTATAGCTACAGTAGGCAATGTAGTAGGTCCTAAGGAGTTAAATACTTTTTATAATTGAAGTGTGTGATTGTGTGGTGTTTTGCAGCTTAGAAGTGAAGAGTGTAATACTAGTGCTATCGAGTAGCACGGTGCAATCTGAGTGGTAAGTGATATATGTAAGAGGCGTAGGGATACTGTGTTGCATTGATAATGATTGAATTGATATTGTATGTGCCTGATTAATGTGTGATTAATTGACATTGGGAAACTGTGATTATGGTTACTAAACTATGTTTCTAGTGTAGTAGGGTTAAGATTGATAGTACCGTTATACTTTCAAAAATTTCGTAAATCGAGCCCTAAACCTTAGAATCACAAAGGTAGATTGTAAGTGCAATTGAAATGAAGCTAAAGAGTGAATGTATTGAAAGTTGCATATAGTTCACTAAGAGTGCCTAAATTTGTAACTCAAGTTCCGAGGTTGATATTAATGTTTTTCCCAGTTTTTAAGATACCTATGAGTGTTAATGCCATTATTATACGTAAACAAAATATTTTGAACACTGCATTCTGAACAAAGAATATTTGCCGAATTTCTTTATATCAACTATCATTGTTACTAATTTTACTGAATTATGAACTGACTAAAGTTTTGTTTTATTGAATTAATCTCTGAATAGTGTTTCCATCGTTTTATAAACTGTTTTGAGACTGTAGGCTCAATGGTAGTCTTTAGGTTTATCATGTTGTACTGAGTGTGTTAGTCTACTGTACTGTTATTGATAGACTTTAGGCACGTCTTCAGCATCTATAGCTATTACCTGACTAGTATTCATTGTGGACCACAGCTGACTATGGTCATATGTCTTAGTGTTACTCCTTTTTGGGACACTAAAAACTGCATTATCAAGTGTTGCTTGGTCTCCACTTATTGTTATTAAACTTTTTTATTGTACTGTTTACTAAGTGTTCACTAAATATGATTGATGGAACTGATTTACTGTATTGTTTATTGAAATTCTACCGCACTATTTCTTAATTGATTTACTAAACTATCTACTGAACTGATTATTGCATTGTTTACTAATTGAAGTATCTAACTACTTATTGAACTGATTGTCGTACCATTTACTGATTGTTTTATTGAACCGTTTATCGAACTATTTATCGTACTGTTTACCAAAGGAACTATTAACTGTTTACTGAACTGGTTAAGTAATGGCTTATTGAAAACTGTACCACTTAACTATCTACCAAACAAATTATAGTAAACTCCCTATAGTCGGAGGTAAGGATAAGTGAGGTACTTCAATGTATCCTTCTGTACTCAGCTTGGTTACCTAACTGATTATAGTATCCTTTCTAATAGATTACCTAAACACTGTACTGATAGTGATTCTGAGTGTAGGAGTATGTATAAGATACACACATATAGTTATACATAGTATCAACTCTTTTATATATATTTCTTACTAGGCATAAGCTCACCCTCTTTATTCTCCTTCCAGAGTACTACAATAGATTTCGTTTCATTTTTGAGAGGTCAATTTTGAGCAGTATCCCTCAGGCGGTTATCAAAGACCATAGAGGAATACTATTTTACGTTTTAAATGTTTAAACGGTGTATGTACATGTGAGATCTCATTTTCTTATACTATAGTTGTACATATATATGAACAAATTATCAATAAAGAAATTATTGATAATATTTTGAGGAATTAAATATATAAGAATAGTGTTTCTCACATAGAACATTTTAATCCTAGATAAAATATATATAAGTATGGAAATTATTACATAAAGGATGGATTAAATAATTAAATGGATATTGCAAATTCTGATTTGGACAAAATAAAAGAGTGTTGGCGGCATGAAGAAAGAGTAGAAGAAAGGGAGTGAAGTTCGGTTGATCAAATGGCTAATAGAAAACAAGAGAAAAAGAAAGGATAAAACAAACAATAAAGGAAGACAAGGAAAGTCTTCTCCACGTTTTCTTTTGGTTGAGTAAAATATAACACTGACTTGTGTTGATTTTTGCTGCACCGAAGAGTAAGCAATAACATGACAATAAAGGAACAAAAGTAAGGAAAAGGATGGAAAAATTATTGGCTGCAAAACGTTGGCATAGAAAGTCAAGATGTGTGGCTGCATGGAGAAAAAGAAATATAACAGAAAAGAAAGTGTAATCTCGGTTGGACAAGTGAGTAGTAGGAAAAAACAAGAGAAAAGAAAGAATAAAATAGATAATAAAGGAAGACAAAAGGAAGTCTTCCCCACGTTTTTATTTGGTGGACCAAAGTACTGACTTTGTTAATCTTCTTGCTCCACCGAAGACCAATAAAAATAGATAAGAAAGGAAAAACAAAAGAAAAGATATAGAAAATAAAGATAGCTTTTAATGAAGTTGGCAAAAGTCCAACAAATATATATTTTAGTGCCTTATATTTGCTCCCCATCGTGATCTTCCTCTCCAGCCAACATCGTCACCGAAAGTATTATGCTCCTTACAAACCGTGTAAGTTCTTCTATCCATAGCAAAACCATGCATAACCTTTAGCAAATAAATCAAGCTGTTGGAAGGAAAATAAACCTTGGATATTAAGCTTCCAAAACCTCAAAGAAGCTAGCATAAAAACCTTCAAAACAGCAAGGGATTCACGTGGACAGATTTGCTTCTTTGTACAGGTAATGTCTAACTCAGTTTTCCAGATTCTTGTTCTTTTATTATGATTATAGTGAGCAAGAATGTATTGGTTATATCCTTGTTTGAAGTAAACATTTATGTAAGGAAAATCATAGTGTTAGGTTGTAAGGATTTATAGGAAGAAGATGATGTTTAAAGAAGGAAACTGATGTGGAATTGATGATGAACATAAACATGAAGCTGACGTGAAAAGTAAGGGAATTAGAAAGAAAAGATAAACTGAGTTGCATGTTCGGTTGAGGAGGATTTTGAGTGAAAATTTGGTGAGACTTACGTGAACCATGAAGGAGAAAAGAAATGTTTTAAATGTAGTCAACAAAGGTGGCTGGTTGATGGAAGAAAAATGGGCTGTTGAACAGCCGTATATGAAAGAAAGAAAAATGGCTGATGGTGCAGCCGAGAGAGATGAAAAAAAAATGGGTGATTGAGTTGATTTTGTTGACTTTTAATAGCCTAAAATTATAACATATAGGGTAGTGCCATAATGATCAAGAAAAGCAAGAATAGATGATGAAGAAGTGTTGTACGTGGGAGAGAAGACAAAGAATAATAAAGACAATCGGAAATGAAAAATTAAAGTGAGAAGAAAAGGCTAGCCTTGGTTGACTTTGTGTGTGTGAATACTAGACTTTTGGTAATTTTAGATGTACTAGATATGACCATGATGTAGGAACCAAATGGGATCCAACGTAAATGGAAAACAGAAAGTGAAGAAGGTTCACGCCTGGGCAGTAAATAACAGAAAAGAAAGAAAAAAAAAGATGAAAGAGAGGGTTAGGTTTAGGTTGACTAAATAGCTAGGTATAGTACCAATGAAGCTAAAATATATAGACATTTTAAAGGAGTAAACTACCTAACCAAGATGAAGTTAACGTGAACTGCAGAAACAGAAAATGGAAACTGACGTGAATGGTAGAGGAAAGTGGGATAATTGACAAACTTAGAAGGTTGAAAATATACAAGGATAGAATAAATGTAATACTATGGAAAATGGAAATTTTAAGCCAAATAGGCTTAGTAAATGAAGAGGAATATTCGGCTATAGCATTGGACAAAGGGAAAGGAGGAGAAAATTGGTCAATTAAAGTGGCATCATAGAAAAAATATATATATATATATATATATGTTATGGGGGAGTAAGTCACTTAGGACATTCAAGGTCATTCGGCTACAATGTGAAATTTTAAGAAATTATAATATTCTAAGTAATAAGAATTTAATTAAGAATTAGATATGGAGGAAATTTAATACCGAAAATTAATTATATCAAATTTTGATTTGGCAGTTTATAATTCGGAGAGATAAGAAGCATAAGGGTGCAACAGAAGGCATTGCTCTACAGTGTACTGAGGTAAGGGATGTAATTTAATGTTGTAATGGTGTCCCTTACTTTCATCGCAAATTTTAAAGAAATGTTTGAAGCATGAATTTTATTCCGAAATTAATTTCCATAATCTTTTGATAATTAGCTAAATGTACCTTATAATTTCTATGCATATTTTTCCATAATGTTTTAAGTATGACATGAAATAAATATGTTTTCAGAAAAAGGTATCGGAGTGGCACACCCCAGGCTAACTTAGACCCTGGCACGCCCGGTCCTTACTATTTTATATCAGTTGTATGATTTAAGTATATGTTTTCCGAAAAAGGTATCGAAGTGGCACACCCCAGGCTAACTTAGACCCTGGCACGCCCGGTCCTTACTATTTTATATCAATTGTATGAAAGTAAGTTTTGAGACTAAGGCCTTCCTATAGTTTATGTTACTGCCTGTCATGCTTGCCACATTGTGGCATAAGTTTAACCACGTCGTGCATGTCCTCGCCCACATTGTGTATGATTACATCCTTTGTGGGTATGTTGGTCCTTCGTGGTGTATGTTCGTTGTACGACTCTGATCAGGTCTACAACCCATACCATGGCCATAGGTATTCCGTTCCCTCTTCGGAGGAAGAAGTAAGTGTCATGACCCGCATACTGGCTATATGATTCTGCCTAGTCTCCATGAACTGTATGATATGTTCTATTAATTTTGAATTTAAATTTTTAAAGTAAGATGCATGTTTGATCAAGTATGAAATTTGATATATATGTATTAAAGAATTCATATAACGTTTGAAAGTATGAAATGCATTATTATGGCATTTGTTTTCTGCATATACATAGATGCTATAACTATTTTAAATGCATTTCTTACGGGGCTTTCCAAAAAGCTCACCCCTACTCTACCAGATTATTTGCAGTGATCATCTCCTTGCCTGTTGCGCATATGACGTAGGCTGAGGGATATGTCTCTCCTCCGGCCATTTTTGTACTCACGTAAGGTATACTCATATTTTGATACCAGACATCCTGTATGGCACAGATATTTGTATATGATAATACTTTTGGGATGTAATCAATATTGTAAGAATGTAACGTTACTTTGAGGAATGAGTCAATATAGTGTGAATAAAGTATTTCATGAAAATATTATGATGTTTCTGTGGTTGAAGAAGTGTGATGAGATACTGGCAGGAATGCAACCCAAGTAAGGAATTAAGATAAAAAAAAATTAGCCCAAAACTTCCACGTTTCCGGGGTGTGACAGTCTTTCTTGGTATCAGAGCCAGGGTTGTCTAGTACTGTCAGTGTCGATAGTTAGGATAAGATTACATCCCAAGTATCTGTGCTTGTTTGGTTATAAAATTGAGTATATCTGCTAAAGTTTTGATTAAAACATAGGGTTTATCCGCAGATATTTGATCACGCACTATGAGTGGGAGACGAGGTCGCTCCCGGAGGCAGGCTCAGCCACCTCTACCATCTACTCCCCAACCAGAGAGCCCAAATGCTAGAATAAACAGGCTCGAACATAGTATGAAAGAGGGGTTTGACAGCATTGCTGCTATGTTTACTCAACATTTTGGAGCGAACACCTCAGCTATAGGTACCACAGTGCCCACACCTACTTCACCACCTCCTCCTCCACAGGTTCTTCCGGCACCCTCTGCTCCTCAACCTTCAGTCCCACCGCCTAGAGATGACAGAGATACAGGCAGATTACGGGACTTTCTTAAGATGAATCCCCCAGAATTTAAGGGGATTAAGGATCCAGTTAAGGCCGAGGAGTGGTTATTAGAATTGGAACTGGCTTTTGATTACTTGGGGTGCACAGATGCTGAGAAAGTCAGTATGGGTTCTTATATGTTGAAAGGTCAAGCAGGACATTGGTGGAGAGCCACTAAGAGGCAGTTAACTACTCAACATACAGTGATTAGTTGGGATACTTTTCTGTCAGTCTTTAGGACCCAATATGTCCCCCGTACTGCCCAGAAGAAAATGCAGACAGATTTTCTGAATTTAGTACAAGGCAGTATGTCGGTTGATGAGTATGAGAATCAATTTACGATGCTGATGAGATATGACCCCGAGACAGTTAGAGATCAGGAGCGTCGTACCGAGAGATTTTTGTCTGGACTGAGACCAGCCATTCGAGACAGATTATTAGGGTTTCGTATTACTGAGTTTGAGGATGCTCTTGGACGGGCTCAGGATATAGAGAGGGGTCTCGATGTTACGCAAGCACAGTATGGGTTCAGAAGTAAGAGTAAGGGTAAAGATAAGAGGACAGATAGTTCCCGATCAGAGCAAAGGTGGAGTTCATTTAAGAGGTCGAGGACAGATGAGTCTCGAGCAAAGACTGGCAAGCCCAAGACTCCTACTAATACAATAGAGATCATCAGAGACTCCCAGAAGGTTTCTAAACGGTGCAAAGATTGTGGTAAGGCACATGGTGGGCCATGTCACTGGGTCACTGGAAATTGTTTTAAGTGTGGCGAAAAGGGTCATTTGATCAGGGATTGCCCACAAATGCAAGATAAGACCCCACAGTCTCAGGAGCCACTACGACAGCAGCCAGAGACATGGGCTCCACAAAGACAGGCCCCACAGAAACGAGCTACAGGAGTTGAGAAGGGTAAGAAGCCTGTTACTCAGGGGCGTGTATTTGCTTTAGACAGGGAGACTGCCGATAATTCCTCCATGACTATTAGAGGTAATCTTCTTGTCTGTAAGCATGAGGCACATGTTTTATTTGACCCAGGGTCCACGCACTCATTTATATCACCACAGTTTGCACACAATCTCCATTTAGAAACTGAGCCTCTAAGTCATACATTGCATATTTGCACACCTATGAATGATTCTCAAATGACAGATATGGTGTGTAGGAATTGTGAAATTAAGGTTGGAAATAGAATAATGTTAGCAGATCTAGTTTTGTTAAACATGCATAGTTTTGATGTAATCTTAGGCATGGATTGGTTAGAAATCAATCGTGCAAGTCTAGATTGCTACACTAAGACTATAACCTTCTCTTTACTTGACAAATTTGATGTATGTTTTGCTACTAAGAAATAAAATATATGATGTTATGTTCAATGGAGTTTTATAATGTTTATATGTTTGAAAATTTAAATAAATTTATTCGTGTGAAGGTTATATTGCCTTTATCTCCGATACGAGTCGGGAATCTCCATATGTATCCGATATACTAGTGGTATGTGAGTTTTTCGATGTGTTTCCGGATGAATTACCAGGATTACCATTAGAAAGAGAGCTAGAGTTCACTATTGATTTAGTGCCGGATACCCAGCCTATTTCTAAACCTCCCTATCGGATGGCACTAGTTGAATTAGAAGAATTAAAGAAACAGTTGCAAGAGTTGCTGGATAAGGGTTTTATTAGACCAAGTGTGTCTCCATGGGGTGCTCCGGTATTGTTTGTGAGAAAGAAAGATGGTAGTCTCCGGTTATGCATCGACTATAGGTTACTAAACAAGGCTACAATTAAAAATAAGTACCCCTTGCCAAGAATAGATGATTTGTTTGATCAACTGAAAGGGGCTTCGGTGTTTTCTAAGATTGATCTGAGATCAGGCTATCATCAGTTGAGAATTAGGAAGGAAGATGTACCGAAGACGGCCTTTAGAACCCGATATGGCCATTTCGAGTTTCTGGTGATGCCTTTTGGTTTGACTAATGCCCCTGCCACATTTTTGAATTTGATGAATGATGTGTTTCGAGAGTATCTGGATAAATTTGTGATTGTCTTTATAGATGATATTCTAATATATTCTAAGTCTCGGGAGGAGCATGAGCAGCATCTGAGGATTGTGCTCCAGACTCTCCGAGATAAGCAGCTTTATGGAAAGCTTAGTAAGTGTGAATTTTGGTTGGATCGGATAGCTTTTCTTGGCCACATAGTATCTAAGGACGGGGTATCAGTTGATCCGTCCAAGGTTGAGGCAGTACTCCAATGGGAGAGACCGAAGACAGTAACTGAGATTCGGAGTTTCTTGGGATTGGCAGGGTACTATCGGAGGTTTGTGGAGAGTTTTTCTCGGATTGCAGCTCCGTTGACTAAGCTTACACGCAAAGGAGTTCCGTTTGAATGGTCAAGTCAGTGTGAGCAGTGTTTCCAGGAGCTTAAGCAAAGATTAACTACAGCACCAATCCTGACCATTCCGAGTGGATCTGGAGGCTTCGTTGTATACAGTGATGCTTCCAATCAGGGTTTAGGTTGTGTGCTAATGCAACATGGTAGAGTAGTCGGGTATGGCTCACGCCAGCTTAGAGACCATGAGCGCAACTACCCTATACATGATTTAGAGTTAGCCGCAGTTGTTTTTGCTTTAAAGATATGGCGGCATTATCTGTATGGTGAGAAGTTCTAGATCTTCACTGACCATAAGAGTTTGAAGTATCTATTCGATCAGAAGGAACTTAATATGAGGCAGAGACGTTGGATAGAGCTTCTTAAGGATTATGACTGCAAGATTCTGTACCATCCGGGCAAGGTGAACGTAGTTGCAGATGCTCTAAGCAGAAAGAGTATGGTTTCTGTTATGATGGTTAGAGAATGGGAATTGCTGGAACAGTTCACTGAGCTCAATGTCAGTGTTGAAACAGTATATGTCGGGTTTATGGCTAGCCTTCAAATCGAGCCAAGTATCTTAGATCTGATCCGGTCAGGGCAAAGAAATGATCAGAGGCTATTGGACATGGTTAGCCAAGCAGAGCAAGATTTGCAGTCAGATTTTACAGTCAGTGATGATGGGTTATTGAGATTTAAGGGCCGTATATGTGTTCCAAACGATGATACCCTAAGACAAAGGATTTTGAGAGAGTCCTATTGTTCTCGTTACACTATGCACCCAGGCAGTACTAAGATGTACCATGATTTGTGTAAGGTGTATTGGTGGATTGGAATGAAACGAGACGTAGCAGAGTTTGTGGCCAAATGTTTGACCTGTCAGCAGATAAAGGCTGAGCACCAGAAGCCAGCAGGACTACTTAAGTCTTTACCGGTGCCTACCTGGAAATGGGAGCACATTACGATGGATTTTATTATGGGCTTACCGAGAACCCGGAGAGGTCATGATGCAATCTGGGTTATTGTTGATAGATTGACTAAGAGTGCCCATTTTCTTGCCATTAAGAGCACAGATTCACTGAGTACATTGGCAGACTTGTATGTTAGCGAGATTGCTCGATTACATGGGGCTCCCGTGAGCATCACTTCTGATAGAGATTCCAGGTTCACCTCTCGATTTTGGACTCATTTTCAGGAAGCCATGGGATCTCAATTACATTTGAGCACCGCCTACCATCCTCAGATAGACGGTCAGTCCGAGCAGACTATTCAGACCTTAGAGGATATGTTAAGGGCGTGTGCACTAGATTTTAAGGGTTCATGGGATGACCACTTGCCTCTCGCAGAGTTTGCCTATAATAATAGTTATCATGCCAGCATCGGAATAGCACCATACGAAGCTCTATATGGCAGGAAATGTAGATCCCCAGTGGCTTGGGAAGAAGTGGGTGATCGTAAGATTTTAGCCCCCGATCTTATTGAAGAGGCAGCTAAAGGTGTTCAGATTATTTGTGATAGACTCAAAGTTGCCCAAAGTAGACAGAAAAGTTATGCTGATGTACGTAGACGGCCACTTGAGTTTCAGGTTGGGGACTCTGTATTTGTGAAAGTATCTCCAAGCAAGGGTATCATGCGCTTCGAAAAGAAAGGAAAGTTGAGTCCTCGTTTCATTGGTCCATTTGAGATATTGGAGAGAGTTGGGGATGTTGCTTACCGGTTAGCTTTGCCACCACAGCTTTCTGGGATACATAATGTCTTCCATGTCTCTATGTTGAGGAAGTATCATCCGAATCCCTCCCATGTTATCGAATACACACCATTGGATATTCAGGGAGATATGAGCTATGTTGAGCAGCCAATCTGGATCCTTGACAGAAAGGAAAGGGTACTTCGATCTAAAACTATTCCACTGGTCAAGATTCTCTGGCAGCACCACACAACAGAGGAAGCTACGTGGGAGCTAGAGAGCCTCATGAGAGAAAAGTACCCGCATTTGTTTAATGGACCAGCTTGAATTTGGAGGACCAAATTCTTATAAGGTGAGGAGAATGTGAGATCTCATTTTCTTATACTATAGTTGTACATGTATATGAACAAATTATCAATAAAGAAATTATTGATAATATTTTGAGGAATTAAATATATAAGAATAGTGTTTCTCACATAGAAAATTTTAATCCTAGATAAAATATATATAAGTATGGAAATTATTACATAAAGGATGGATTAAATAATTAAATGGATATTGCAAATTTTGATTTGGACAAAATAAAAGAGTGTTGGCGGCATGAAGAAAGAGTAGAAGAAAGGGAGTGAAGTTCGGTTGATCAAATGGCTAATAGAAAACAAGAGAAAAAGAAAGGATAAAACAAACAATAAAGGAAGACAAGGAAAGTCTTCTCCACGTTTTCTTTTGGTTGAGTAAAATATAACACTGACTTGTGTTGATTTTTGCTGCACCGAAGAGTAAGCAATAACATGACAATAAAGGAACAAAAGTAAGGAAAAGGATGGAAAAATTATTGGCTGCAAAACGTTGGCATAGAAAGTCAAGATGTGTGGCTGCATGGAGAAAAAGAAATATAACAGAAAAGAAAGTGTAATCTCGGTTGGACAAGTGAGTAGTAGGAAAAAACAAGAGAAAAGAAAGAATAAAATAGATAATAAAGGAAGACAAAAGGAAGTCTTCCCCACGTTTTTATTTGGTGGACCAAAGTACTGACTTTGTTAATCTTCTTGCTCCACCGAAGACCAATAAAAATAGATAAGAAAGGAAAAACAAAAGAAAAGATATAGAAAATAAAGATAGCTTTTAATGAAGTTGGCAAAAGTCCAACAAATATATATTTTAGTGCCTTATATTTGCTCCCCATCGTGATCTTCCTCTCCAGCCAACATCGTCACCGAAAGTATTATGCTCCTTACAAACCGTGTAAGTTCTTCTATCCATAGCAAAACCATGCATAACCTTTAGCAAATAAATCAAGCTGTTGGAAGGAAAATAAACCTTGGATATTAAGCTTCCAAAACCTCAAAGAAGCTAGCATAAAAACCTTCAAAACAGCAAGGGATTCACGTGGACAGATTTGCTTCTTTGTACAGGTAATGTCTAACTCAGTTTTCCAGATTCTTGTTCTTTTATTATGATTATAGTGAGCAAGAATGTATTGGTTATATCCTTGTTTGAAGTAAACATTTATGTAAGGAAAATCATAGTGTTAGGTTGTAAGGATTTATAGGAAGAAGATGATGTTTAAAGAAGGAAACTGATGTGGAATTGATGATGAACATAAACATGAAGCTGACGTGAAAAGTAAGGGAATTAGAAAGAAAAGATAAACTGAGTTGCATGTTCGGTTGAGGAGGATTTTGAGTGAAAATTTGGTGAGACTTACGTGAACCATGAAGGAGAAAAGAAATGTTTTAAATGTAGTCAACAAAGGTGGCTGGTTGATGGAAGAAAAATGGGCTGTTGAACAGCCGTATATGAAAGAAAGAAAATATGGCTGATGGTGCAGCCGAGAGAGATGAAAAAAAAATGGGTGATTGAGTTGATTTTGTTGACTTTTAATAGCCTAAAATTATAACATATAGGGTAGTGCCATAATGATCAAGAAAAGCAAGAATAGATGATGAAGAAGTGTTGTACGTGGGAGAGAAGACAAAGAATAATAAAGACAATCGGAAATGAAAAATTAAAGTGAGAAGAAAAGGCTAGCCTTGGTTGACTTTGTGTGTGTGAATACTAGACTTTTGGTAATTTTAGATGTACTAGATATGACCATGATGTAGGAACCAAATGGGATCCAACGTAAATGGAAAACAGAAAGTGAAGAAGGCTCACGCCTGGGCAGTAAATAACAGAAAAGAAAGAAAAAAAAAGATGAAAGAGAGGGTTAGGTTTAGGTTGACTAAATAGCTAGGTATAGTACCAATGAAGCTAAAATATATAGACATTTTAAAGGAGTAAACTACCTAACCAAGATGAAGTTAACGTGAACTGCAGAAACAGAAAATGGAAACTGACGTGAATGGTAGAGGAAAGTGGGATAATTGACAAACTTAGAAGGTTGAAAATATACAAGGATAGAATAAATGTAATACTATGGAAAATGGAAATTTTAAGCCAAATAGGCTTAGTAAATGAAGAGGAATATTCGGCTATAGCATTGGACAAAGGGAAAGGAGGAGAAAATTGGTCAATTAAAGTGGCATCATAGAAAAAATATATATATATATATGTTATGGGGAGTAAGTCACTTAGGACATTCAAGGTCATTCGGCTACAATGTGAAATTTTAAGAAATTATAATATTCTAAGTAATAAGAATTTAATTAAGAATTAGATAAGGAGGAAATTTAATACCGAAAATTAATTATATCAAATTTTGATTTGGCAGTTTATAATTCGGAGAGATAAGAAGCATAAGGGTGCAACAGAAGGCATTGCTCTACAGTGTACTGAGGTAAGGGATGTAATTTAATGTTGTAATGGTGTCCCTTACTTTCATCGCAAATTTTAAAGAAATGTTTGAAGCATGAATTTTATTCCGAAATTAATTTCCATAATCTTTTGATAATTAGCTAAATGTACCTTATAATTTCTATGCATATTTTTCCATAATGTTTTAAGTATGACATGAAATAAATATGTTTTCAGAAAAAGGTATCGGAGTGGCACACCCCAGGCTAACTTAGACCCTGGCACGCCCGGTCCTTACTATTTTATATCAGTTGTATGATTTAAGTATATGTTTTCCGAAAAAGGTATCGAAGTGGCACACCCCAGGCTAACTTAGACCCTGGCACGCCCGGTCCTTACTATTTTATATCAATTGTATGAAAGTAAGTTTTGAGACTAAGGCCTTCCTATAGTTTATGTTACTGCCTGTCATGCTTGCCACATTGTGGCATAAGTTTAACCACGTCGTGCATGTCCTCGCCCACATTGTGTATGATTACATCCTTTGTGGGTATGTTGGTCCTTCGTGGTGTATGTTCGTTGTACGACTCTGATCAGGTCTACAACCCATACCATGGCCATAGGTATTCCGTTCCCTCTTCGGAGGAAGAAGTAAGTGTCATGACCCGCATACTGGCTATATGATTCTGCCTAGTCTCCATGAACTGTATGATATGTTCTATTAATTTTGAATTTAAATTTTTAAAGTAAGATGCATGTTTGATCAAGTATGAAATTTGATATATATGTATTAAAGAATTCATATAACGTTTGAAAGTATGAAATGCATTATTATGGCATTTGTTTTCTGCATATACATAGATGCTATAACTATTTTAAATGCATTTCTTACGGGGCTTTCCAAAAAGCTCACCCCCTACTCTACCAGATTATTTGCAGTGATCATCTCCTTGCCTGTTGCGCATATGACGTAGGCTGAGGGATATGTCTCTCCTCCGGCCATTTTTGTACTCACGTAAGGTATACTCATATTTTGATACCAGACATCCTGTATGGCACAGATATTTGTATATGATAATACTTTTGGGATGTAATCAATATTGTAAGAATGTAACGTTACTTTGAGGAATGAGTTAATATAGTGTGAGTAAAGTATTTCATGAAAATATTATGATGTTTCTGTGGTTGAAGAAGTGTGATGAGATACTGGCAGGAATGCAACCCAAGTAAGGAATTAAGATAAAAAAAAATTAGCCCAAAACTTCCACGTTTCCGGGGTGTGACAGTACAGTACTACTATGTATGTATTTCATATAAGGGATGTAAACTATACTATAGTAAACTGAATGTTATTGTAGAGTATTAATTGATGGAAGTTAGATGTAGATTAAATTATGATCGTTCAAGTATGTATCGGAAATAAATGTTTCAGGTTTTGGATAGAAGTACTGATGAATGAGTTAAATACGGAAGGTGATATATTGATTGATATTGAACTGAGTGTGGACACTGCAGAAAATCCAACTAATTATAATGAAAAATAGGAAAATGTTAGTACTAAGTGTCAATAACCAGATCGTGACAACTTTGTTTTACCTTCTCCTCATCATAGTCTTTTGGTGAAAAAACCTAATGTTCTAGTCCCCATATTGCAACCATTTAATACAAGATCTTTGCCACCAATACTGTTCTTCCTTAACCTATATTTGTTTAAGCTCCACAATTAACTTCTCAGCTTCTAAACACTCTTACCATGTTTTACAATTACTCTATATCTCAACTATCCTTCCCATTAGCTCATCTATCAGCTTTTTGTTATTCGGAAACGCTTTTTGCTCCATTCTATTAAGAACTTCCTGCATCTTTTCAATTTTTATGCTACTATAAAGAACCTTGATCCTTCAAAATTAGCTTACCAACTTACCTTGATGATTTGCCCACACTCTTCTTTTTCAGTCCACATCGCCTCAAATTTATATTGCTTTGGTCCTTTATTATCATTAAAATCTGTATCTATCATTACTGGTGTAAGATCAAATCAACCATTGGCAAATTTATCACTTGAGTTTTTGGAAAATTCTCCAACCATGACAATTTCACCAATGCCCTATCAATCTTTTCCTTTACAAGACCATTCTCCCTCCTATTCACCCATGTAAACATCAAACCCTTACAATGTGCATCTATTAACTCCCATTTCTCAATCATTTCCTTAAACTCCATTATCTTTCTAGCAGCTCTAATGTCTCCACTTTCCTTTTCATAGTTATATAAAATGTCATTAAAATCCCCTACACATGCCCATGGTGACTTTATATCCTTTAGCCGATCTACTAACAAATTCCATATTTGTTTTCTTTCCTCAAAATCCATAGGCCTATATATCCAAAAAAACTCTATAACACTTTCCATTGTCCTCCTTAATTTCCATGTCAATCAAGTTTCTACATTTGCCTATCACTTGCACTTCACTATCCTTCTCATTCCACCAAACTACCAACCCTTTACTAAGCCCTTCAAGTTCAACATACACTGCTTTATTAAATTTGCATCTTCTTTTAATCCTTTCCATTTTATCTTCTTTATTTTTAGTCTCCATCAAGAAGATAAAATGAGGGTCATACTTTTTTGCAACATCCACCAACATATCAACTGTCAAGGTAGACTCTATACCTTGACAATTCCAACTTATGTACTTCATGGCTCCCTGGTGGCTCTTGTAGGATAGCCACAAAAATCTCTAGTAGATGTTCCACATACCCTTTTCCCCCTTTAACTTCTATATTAAAATGAATCAGGCTCCTCCCACAATTCCATATCTTTCTTCTTCATGAAATCCACCTTCTTATATCATTTCCTTCTATTCACTATCCTCTTGTGTCTATTTACATTATCCTTAACTCTAATCTAAAAACCACTAGTATCCTCCTTATCTACTTTTTCTTCTTCCATGCACATAAAAACCCTATCTTCCAGTTTAAATCTTTTGTTTTTTTCTCTATATTATACTCCATTTTTGAAACTCCTCTTTTTAGACTCATCTTCCTTATGTTAGACACTAGATAAACATCATTTTCTTCGTTATAACAACCTACTCCTCTCTCACTATCTTTTTTATCACTACTTCCTCTGGAAGTAGTTCAACAAAATATTCATCACATTTGAACTCCATTCCTACATTCTTTCCCAATATATTATTCCTTGTTTCTTTAGTTCCTCTTCCTTTTAAAATCCCAACCATACTTTCCTTAAGACTTCCTGTGATTTCCTTCCCTTTTCCTTTTAGATATTTATCTATTTCCTGTATAATAACATCCATGTCAATCCTCTTTTTTTTTCCATATTATCTCTGTTCAGGTGCAAAACCTCGTCAACAAAGCCATCTCCTTGATAGTTCCCCTGGCTTATCCCAGAACTTTTTGCCACATCACCTATCCTATTTTTATTATTTTCCACATCACCTAAAACAACTTTATTCAAAACCTTTTTTTCTATCATACAACTTTTCTTGCTCAAAGTAGTTATTTCTTCCATAACTGTCTTTAACCTATCCTCCCTAACCATCACGCACCCTTGACTTACCCCCTCACCATGTGCCTCCTCTTTCTTTACATTTTCTATATTCTCCATCAGCTCACCCCACCTCTCCTCCTTATTTTCAAAATCATTCTGACTACCTTCCTCAGCTATCCTCAACGGAGCAATTTCATCCACAAACCATATTTCCTTCTTCCCTCATTTTCTTTATCAACTTTCCCTATTTTATAATTTCTTATCACATGACCAAGCTTTCCACAATCAAAACAGAAATCAGCAACCTTCTCATACTTCAATTCAGCCCAAATCCTCTTTCCTTCTCCCTTTGGAACCCAAAATCCCACCAACGATGGCTTATCAACCTCCGCAACCACCTTAACCCTTAGGAAACTTCTTCCAATACTCTGATTCCATGATGGCTTTTCAACTTTCATCAGATCACCTATACTCTTCTCAATCTTTTCAACATTTGACAGTGTGAGCATCTCCAGCGGAAGGTTATGAATCTAGATCCAGAACATAACCTTATCAAAACATATCTCCTGAATAGCATGCTCTACCTCCCACTTCTTAATTATAAAAAAAAAAACCCCATCATTGACCTTGGCTTATTCTCTAAAGCTTCCAACATACTTTGCTCATTTCTAAAGGATATTACATAAAGGTTTCTCCCAATCTCACAAATCTCATTAACCTCCTTTGACGACACATACTTTGCAACACACCAATAACTCCCTCCCTATTCAAAACTCTATTGGAAATTATCTTACCTAATAGAGTATCCTTCACCTCATTCCTTAGATCCTCACCTGCTGGATCCAAAAACATCTCTAAATCTTCATTCATCTTTGATCTTCAAAAATTGGTTTAAGGAAATAAAAAACAATTAAGGTATTAAAATGACCACCTTCTGTTATCCTGTCAATGTAGAATCAAGAAATCAGTATTTTCTCAAAGAAATGAACCAAACAAACCTAAGAATAAAAAAAAAAAAATCAAAAGACGACGAAAGTAAAAGAAAAGACTCGAAGAAGGTGAAATGACAAGCAATACAAAAAGACTCAGTCAAGAAAGCCTATCACAGCCGAACAATGGTGTTCCAAGCCTATGGGAATTTAGACAACTTGGACCTAAACAGACTCTTTACTCGAAAGAGAGAAAATTTCATTTTAGAAAGAGAAGCTTTCATTTTAGAGAGAGAGGTGTGCTCGCATCCATGTATTTTGATTGGAACTACATTAAAGTTTCAAATCTTTTATCAAAAATTTAAAATGGGGTATTTAAGCTATATATTTTAGAAATGAATTAAACTTCCATGACTTTTTTCAATTTTCATTTCATTCCTTTTTTAGATTTATTTATTCAATCATTTATTTATTTATTTGTTCAATAATTTTTTTGGTAAAAATATCCGTATGAATTATCTATTAATTAGAAACGTATATTATCTCAAATATTGTATTTAATTATTTTAAATTAATTTAAATTTTAAAAATTTAAATAATAATTTATTTTAATTTTTATTTGCATTTTTTACTTTACTTACTTTTATTGTTTGAGACAAATATAAATAATTTTTTAAAAAAACTCTAAAAGATAAAGTTTTCAACACTAATTAATTTTATAAGATTAATTTGGAATCATTTAAATTCAAATTTTAAAAATAAATAAATTTAAAATATGCAACTTTAACCAATGATTTATTAATGATTAATGGAGTAAGAATTATTTTCATTAAAATTGTAGCTATTTAAGTATATTAAGATTTGTGATATTTAATTTTTTTTATTTTTTAATTCGTGTTTAATTTCGAATTATTTTTAAATTATTGTATTTTGATATGCATCAAGTCTGTTAATACATTATTCAACATGTATTTCAAAATAACTTTTTAAATTATATTTTATTTTTTAAAATTATTATAAATTAAAATCGTCATCGTACATTGCACGGGTTTAAATCTAGTTATACATAAAAGCCAAAGCTTTTTGCTACAAGTAAAATATCTTATGTCCAAATGTTTAACACATGTAATATCTTAAATAAAAAATAATTATTTTTTTGCAATTTTTTAGGAGATAGGAATATATATTTTATTAAAATTATAAAATAAATCAATTATCTATTTTAATTTCTAAAGGATAGACATATGTACATTAAAATTAAATAAAAATCACATATCATTTAACAATTTCTTTTCACATATTTTATCGATATATATTTACTCCTACTCTTTTTATACGTTAAAAACATATTTATATAGATAATTAATTTTAGTATAAATTTTTTACTTGGATGTACTAAAAAAAATTCTTAATACCCAAATATACCTTTAACATTTACTACAAAATGAAATTAAGTCTTTAATGTTTAATTGCATAGAAATTCGTCCATTAAGTTTTATTTTAAGCAATTAAAACTTAAACGTTTCAAAATAATATAATTAATTACATTTTCATTAAGTCCATCTTAATCACGTTTGTGAAATTTAAAAATTCTACTAACAATTTATTGAAAAATATTAATTATATACTAATATTTATAAATGTTGATGATCGAAATGTGATTTTTTTTTAAATTAAATAATTTGAATAAAAATTTTTTTAAAAATTAAATTATGCCAAAAAAAATTTGCTCGTAGAAAAAAACGTGATTTCTAGAATAAAAGTAATATTTTCTGAAGATAAAATAAAATTGCTAGATATTATAAATTATTTATTTTTTATTGATTATTAAAAATAATTGTTGAGCTTTTTCGAAAGCAAGTAAAATTTTAATAAATATAAAAAGGAGAATGCTAACGGCAGTCACTTTTATAATCACATTTCAACATTTTCTATTTTATTGAGTCATATCACTTCTTAATTTTACATGAATATCGGTTACCTACTATAATAGACTAGTTGAAAAGTATTTTTTAACTTCACATATTTTTTATTTTCACTTCTCACATGTATAACTCATGTTTCGTAAAATTAAGAAGTAATGTGCCCTAATAAAATAGAAAATATTAAAACGTGATTGTAAAAGTGATTACCATAACATTCATCATATAAAATTACATTTATAGAATTCAAAATTATCATTGTAAAAAAAAATTGTAGAAATATATGTAATTAATAAAGTAGTACTGTAAGGACCCGAAAGTCCCTAAAATTAAAATTAAATTGCCCAAGGACTTGAAATCTTCCAAGTTTGGAAATCGGAAAGGGTGATCTCTCGGGGAAAAGGAGTGGGCTTTGAGGGAGTTCTGTTGGTTCAGGCTGCATCTAACCCAATTTATTGTATTTGTGAAGAAGATTGACCCAATTTCTAGTTGGATGTCACAAATCCAAACCCTTCTCCGTAGGAAACAGTGGTACCGACACTCTTTTTCTATTTATTTATTTATTTTCCTTAAGGCAACATTTTGTTGAATTCAATGGCAACCCAACCACAGTGCCAAAAAATTAGTACATGACAAGAACATTTTGATGCCTTTATTTATTTCTTTAATAAATCTTAAATTCAAATTGTTTATACATACATACACACATATATATATATGTGTGTAAAATAAACTATTTTATAGACTTTTATAATTTCATGTAAAATTAATATTTTTTTCAAACCAACCGTTAGATTTAATAATCTAGTCATATTTATTAGGCACATAAATTTTTTATTCAATCTGATATTCTTATCATTTCAATTGAGAATGATATTTTTTTTAATATATATTAACGGTTGAAATTTTCTATTATATAACAAATAATTAGATATCTTCGATTAATTTGAAATTTAACTTGCTTAATTTACGTAAATAGAACATAAAATTCAACGGTTTGATTAAAAATATATGTATAAATCATATAAAAAATATGCAAGTATGTAAGACTAAATTTGTTTTACAAATATAATTGTGAATATGTCCTCATATATATATATATATATATATATATATATATATATATATATATATATATATATATATATATATTCACAAAATTACTTCAAATCCTCATTATCAACTTTAAAAGGGGAAAACAAATGTGAATTGTGAATGTGATAAGAAGGGGTGAATTAAGGTGGGATATATTGGGACAATGACTTGAGGAATAGGGTGAGTGATGCATGTTTCTCAATCGCTACTCATCAAAGAGGTGGACTCCAAATTCCTAACTTTTTGTCATTTTATGCCAATCCTTCAACTGCCATTTATCCTCTGATCTCTTCGTGTCATGGTGGCATATGCATATCTTCTACGGCTCTATATTTTCTTAATTATTAAGTGAGAACTGAAAGGACTTTTTGAACGAGCTATCTTTTGTAAATTATGAAAAAGAATATAGCTAATTTTCCCTGGGTTGAGATCTCATGCTTATGCTAGAATGCTAGTTGAGTTTCAGTAACCTTAATTTGCAATACAAAAAGTTGATACAATTGGGCAATTCTCTTGGTATAGAAACTATGAAACATGGCTACACCACAAGAGTGCTGAGAATTTCCTTCAACTAGAAAGAATGGTTCACTGCTTTCAAGAAAAAAGCTAAAAGTGAGTATTCCAATTCCATGCACTAATGATCTTTCCCAAGGGTATAGGATTCCCTTTTATGCATTGCTTGTAATTATATCTGTCCAAAGAAAAAATATTTTTACAGCAAGCTTAGGGGATTCAAATTCAATTGCTGTTTGAACATGGAATTCATGAAACTTTTATTAAATCATATGCTTATAAGCATTCAAATTTGACAAATTGTGACGATGAAATAAATTTTTTTAGTTAGTGACTGTTTGTATATTTAAGTGAGGTTTGACTAATTATTGTGTTTATAAGCTTTGTGGATGATATTTTGGCTAATTCATGGTGAAAAGGTCTTAAAATCTTGAGACTTCTCAAGCATAAATTTAATGGTTTGTAGATTTGCTCTGCTTTTTATTAAATTTATGATTTATCCAATTATATGTAGATTCCTTTTAATTAATAGCTTTAATTATTGAAAGCCAAACCAAAGTGCAAGAATAATGCCAGGCTTTCACTTTCTGTAAAGTTGGAAAACGGATATAGTTGTAATAGACCACGGAAATAAACATGCAATTGTAAATAAATAATTTTGTTTGTCTCTCCGAGCAAGTTAAATTAATTTCTTTTGTCTCACGAGCAGTCCAGCCAGTGAAGCTATTGGTTTTCACTACTTTTGGAATACATATATTTAATTCTATCATTTATTTCTTCTTTTATTATGTTAATCTTAACGAGACTAATTTAAGAATGTCAAGAATTTTTAATTAACAAAGCAAAAGAAAGGAACTACTTAATCATTGCTTTGGTGGTAATTAATAATTGACAAAATAAATACTTCCTCATAGATGATAAAATATCCAGAATTAATTGGTTGTCCTTAATTTATGCTTTTCATGTCCGAAAGGATTATATAGTAAAGCATGGTTCTTCTTGAATGAATACAGATTATTTAGCATGCTAAAGGGGTTGCTTAGCATGTTTCTTTAAAATGGAATCGATTCTTAGATAGTTGGCTTGTAAAGTGTCATGGCGGTACTGTTAATTAGACAAACTTGAACTGAAAGTATTCTAAATTTAACCCATATATGTACTTGTATAATATATTCTTTATCATTTGCAGAAAGGTAAAAGAGAATCAAATTACAGATAGACAATGGTTTCTCTCACAAGGAATTATGCAGAAACAGAATCGATTTCCAAGTTTCAGTTTTATTTGACTTTGCGCTAAGAGATACCTCCTCAAATTTTTAACCAAACCCAAATCATGAAAATATTTTGGTATTAAAGGAAAGAGAAGAAAATATCAGTAAGTAGTAGAAAAAAATGAAAGTGAAATATTTTTTCAAACATTTAAATATAGTTCGAATCTTAGAATCGTCATTGTTAGAAAAATTTTACGGTTTACCACTTTTGATTCGAATAGAATTAGTTCCGAACCGTAAAATAGATCAATGTACTTGTGATTAAAAAAAAAGAAAGAGAAGAAAATGGAAAAATAAAAAAAAAAAAAGAAAAAGGGTTATACGTAGGGTCAGTTTACATTTACAACATCCACATGCCATTCGCTTTCAAGACCATTGCAAACCCATTGAATTGAAGTCTCATAATTTCAACTCTTTCTCACCCACTCCTCAAAGTTGATCATCGTCTTTGCTTTCTGCTCTGCCGGGTTAACCATGCATTGAACGTACAAATACATATAACCCAAACTCTTACTTCTCTCTTGTTTATAATTGCATTCTCTCTCCCTTTCTCTCAGCAAAAACATGGTGCCCCATGCGCAGCACAAGAATACTCAATCACTTGTTATAGTCTTTCTAACTCTATCAATTTCATTTCCAGTTCCAACCAATGCCACCACCAAGAAGCTAGAAGAAATAGTACCTGTATTAGTTCCCCAAGATCCAACTGCTGAAAATAAGTGTGGAACATGTCCTTGTGCGAATCCATGTGGTCAGCAGTCAGTGCCGCCGCCGCCGCCTCCTCCACCACCGCCTCCTCCACCAAGGTTCACATACTGTAATCCTCTTCCGATGCCTCCGCCACCACCAAGATTCTATTACGTCACTGGCGTGCCTGGTCAGTTGTACACAGCTGATTCAGATGATAGGTGGACATTTTTCTCTAATGCTGGACGGAAAGTTGTTGGGATTTTGTTGATTTTATTTGGCAGTGGATTGTTGGGGCTGTTGACAATTTAGTAAACATACATTACTTGGAGTTGTATTTCCCTATTTAGTGAAGATATTATTTTAGGTTTGTTTCTTGGTTTATTTTCTTTAAATGTTCTACCAATTTGCAAGATCCAGACTCTATTTATTATGCACTTATATTTAAATTTCTTGGCCAAAATATTAACTGAACAAGAATATATTTATATATATAATTTATGTTTATATCCTTCAACAATAATCTTGTTTTTTTTTTAATTTATTTTGATACAGCCAAGAATAGTAATGTTGCTACAAGTATGAAGAAAAGAGAATTTTTGCTTTCACCAAGAAGTTTAGTGGATGCTTCCTTTCAAAGAGTGGAAATAGGAAGGCAGTGTAAAAACATTTAAAAAGCATTTATTTTCACATAGGTTTGCTTGCACCAAGTAGTTTATTGGATGCTTCCTTTCAAGGAGTGGAAATATGAAGCCAGTGTCAAAAACGTTTAAAAAGCGTTTATTTTCACATAGGCTAACATGCAGGCAGTAATTAACTAAAATAGTATTTACCTACTTTTCAATGCTGCCTTAGACATTGTCCGTAGTCCTTAGTTCTTGCATACATATGCTCTGGGAATGTTATTTTTTTTATTATTTTTTCTTTTTTGAATATATAGTTATATCGAACATTGAAGTGAGCAGAGGGGAGAAATATACCAATATTGATTTCTTTTGAGAATTTATATAATTGATTCTCATATATATTAAAAACTATTAATAAAAAGGGAAGGAATTAAGGGAACCCAATATTTGACTACTGCTAAATTCAAAATTCAAATTAATATCAGTCCTTTTGATTATCCCTGAAATATATTACATGCAAAACATCTAATTTCACATTGACGCGCACACATACATACATATACATATATATAAAAAAATAGATCAAGTTACATCAGTGTAAAATATTTTTGTTTTACTCTATTTTATATCTTTTAATACGATTTATATTTTTGTAATTCGATGTTTGGGTATTATATAAAATTCAAGTAGATTATGCATACAAAATTTTATGTTAATAAAAAAATGTTTAACTATTTGTTTGATAATAATAAAATTTAAACCATTAATATGTATTGAAAAATATGTTATTCTCTATTGAAATGATAAAAATATTAAATCGACTCAAAATTTTATGTTTATGATAGATGCGAATAAGTTGTTAAATCTACTATTTGGTTTGTAAAAATATTAATCTTACGTGAAGTTATAAAAATTATATAAAACAAAAATGACTGGTGTATCGCCTAAGAACCTATGGCGTTCATAGGTATATGGCGTTCTAAGGAGTTTAGAATTAACATTATTTGTTGACAATCTTCCAAATCATGCTAACTGGAGGTGGATATGATGTATTTTTCAGCACTATGGAAAGGTGGTTGACGTCTTCATTCCACGAAAGAAAAGTAAGTTAGGAGGAAGATTTGGTTTTATAGGTTTTGTGGATTCAATTGGAGAGCAGTGGATAGTTTGAATGGAGTATGGTTATTAGAGAATTGTATCGGGGTTAAGTTTATCGGGTTCAGTGAGAGAACAGGGTATAGGAGAAGACTGCAAAAGACAGTCTAACAGCTTCAAAACAAGATTCGAGAGTGGAGGAAGGAGATTATACACGTAGACTACGATGGCTGGAGACCATGCAGATGGCAAGAGGACAGAAAGGGAGGATCCAAATGCTGGGAGAACAAAAACATTTGCCCAGGCTTTAATGAAAAGAGAAGATCCAGCAATGGAGGTAAGAACGGTTCTAAATATTGATGATATAAAGTATGTTAAAAGGCGTGAATGTGATATAGAGAGTAAAGTGTGCAAAGCTGTTATGGAGGATGAGTTTATCCACAAACTGGAGAACTGTTCGGTAGGGACGGTAAGTGGATAGTCTATGCGCTTTTTCTCGTAGTGGTTTGATGACTATTGAAGGTTTTGGCTTTTGCTAAAATACTCTTGCGGTTCGATTTTTTTTTTTTTGGCTTTCGAATATCGATTGAACTATGTTATTGTCGTAACGGCTTCGCGCTCGACGATTTTCGAAAAAACGTTTAAAAAACAAAACATGGGAGTCGCCACCAATCTTTTTTGTCTAGGTGTGATTGGCCACCTGAAATACTTATCTTTTTAACAAAATCTCAAAATTAATTAAGTTTCATTAAAAAGACAATTTTGGTCTGCAAAAACGAAGTTGGGTTCGGGGGTACGGTTACGCGTGGGGAAGGATTAGCACCCCCACGACGCCCGTTAAAAAAACAGTACCATAATAATCATGGGTTATCCTTTTTGTTTTAATAAAATGTTCTTAATTTAATATTTAAAATTAATTCCTTTTTTATTCCAACCTTTTTATTCAAAATCATTTTTTATTTGCAAATTTATTTTGTTTTACTTTATTTTTCGAAAGTAAATGTGAACTCTTTTGTATTGAATAATTAAATCAAATACTCCAATACTTTTGGCAGCATTCGAAATAATTTTTCTCACCTAGAGATTTCTTAAGAATCACTACTTGTGACTTCTATAGAATCTCATCCTCGGAAGATTCACACTTATTTAGAAATTAAATGGATGCATATGATGCAAACAAATAATATATGATGCAAATGAATTTTTAATTTTTAATTTCCTTATTTATTTATTTATTTATTTATATCTCCTTTTTTTAAAAAAAACTTATTCCTTTTCCTTTTTATTAAAAATTTAAATTATTGAAAAATCATACTAAATATTCCAATACTTTTGGCAATAATTAGTACGACTCCTCTCACCTAGGGATCAGCTAGGAATCACTACTTGTGACTTCCGTAGCATCCCATCATCGGGATTTCATTTTTTTAAATTTAAAATTTATTATTAATTTTCTTTTTCTATTTTCTTTTAAAAACTCATTTATTTTTATTTTTAATAAAAAAACTAAATTATTGAAAAATCATACTAAATATTCCAATACTTTTGGCAACATTTAGTACGACTCTTCTCACCTAGGGATCAGCTAGGAATCACTACTTGTGACTTCCATAACATCCCATCATCGGAGTTTTATTTAATTAAATTTAAAATTTATTATTAATTTTCTTTTTCTATTTTCTTTTAGAAACTCATTTATTTTTATTTTTAATAAAAAACTAAATTATTGAAAAATCATACTAAATATTCCAATACTTTTGGCAACATTTAGTACGACTCTTCTCACCTAGGGATCAGCTAGGAATCACTACTTGTGACTTCCGTAGCATCCCATCATCGGACATCATTTTAATTTTAATTTTATTATTTATTTTCTTTTTCTATTTTCTTTTTAGAAAAAAATTTTTTTTTTAAATGTGTTTATTCTTATTTTTAATTTTTAATTAATTTTTTGATACATTTCCTAATCGATAATAATAATTAATGAAAATATAAGTAAAAGAAAAAAAAATTTCAATTTCTTATTTTACAACATGCACTAATAAAAACAATAATAAAAGCATACTAATAATAATAATAATAATAATAATAATAATAATAATAATAATAATAATAATAATAATAATAATAAAAACAATAATAATAATAAAACAAAAAGAAAGGGCTAAAAATATACCAAAATTAATTGGGTTTAAACCCCAAAAAGAGGTCCAAAAGCCAAGGCCCAAACGCCAAAGAGGCCACGCGGGGTGGGCCTGATTTGCTGGGCCGAGAAGCAAAATGGGCTGGCGTGGGTCTGGTCCAGGTGAGGCGAACCGGGTTGGGCGCGGTGCGGGTCGGGCGCGACACGGGTCGGGTCGGATGCTGGGTGACACGCGGATCTCCTTCCCGCGGACGGATCGGGCGCGCGGATCCCGGGTCGGATCCCGGGTCGCGCGCGGGTCAGCCCTCTGCTATAAAAACCCTCCCTTTTTTTTTCTTTCTTCACTTTTTCTTCTTCTTTCAAAAAAAAATTCAGAGCCTTAGTGGCTCTCCGCCGGGGCGATTTCCGGCCGCCGCGCGCCACCGTCAGCCGCCGCACTCCGGTGGCCGGAAATCAAAAAGATTTCAACTTCCGAAAGCTTTCAACCTCCTAAGCCCGAATCCAGCCTCCGTTTAACCAAAAAATCGCCCTAACCCTACGGATCTGAGGTTGAAACCCTCGGTTTCCTCCCCTTTTTTTGTTTTTTTGTTTTTTTTTTTTTTGGATGTTTGGATCTGCTGGTTTTTTGTTGTTGTTGGTCTCTTTTTTTGGTTTTGTGTTTTTTTGCAGGTTTGAGATCTAGGGTTTTTGGGGGTCTCGGTTTCGAGATCTGGGGTTTTGGGTTTGGTTTCTGTCGTGGCTGGTGGTGGCAATGGTAGCGATGATAGCGACTGGGATCTGAGGTGGGAGTTCGAAAAAAATGGAGCCCCCCCTCCACAGTGACCAAAATGGTCGATTTTTGTAGAGGGGATTAGGGTTTCTGTTGGTAATGAGTGGAGTAGGCAGGGAGGGGAATGGGGTTGCAGGGTTGGTGGCTGGCAGGAACTGGTGCCGTGCACGGCACCAGTTCTTTCCCCTCTCTTTTTTTTTTTTAATTTTTAATTTTTTTTAATTTTTAATTTTTAATTATTATTATTTTTTAATTTTTAATTATTTTTTGTCATTTTTTGTTTTGTTTTTTTTTAATTAATTAACTAATTTGAAAATAAAACATAAAGAAAAATCCGGACAAAATTAGGTGTCTACAGCTGCCCCTCTTTGCTCATTACTGAGGATCAGGAATAGAGCAAAGACAATAGACAACAATTTTGTCCGACTCGAGACCTAATCTTCTTCTTCTTTTTTCTTTCTTTCTTTTTTTTTTTTTGAAATGTGCTCCTCTTACCACAGAGGCAACGAAACTTTAAATTTTTCCTGAAATGTGCCCCTCTTGCAGCAGAGGCAATGAAACTTTAAAAATTCTTTCCTGAAAATATGCTCCTCTTGCAGCAGAGGCCATGAAACTTTAAATTTTTTTTTTCTCTCTCTTTTTTTTTTGAGAAAGCTCCTCTTGCAGCAGAGGCAATGAAACTTTAAATTCCCCTCTTCTTTTTTTTTTTTTTTGAGAAAGCTCCTCTTGCGGCAGAGGCAATGAAGCTTTAAATTCTTTTTCTGAAATATGCTCCTCTTGCAGCAGAGGCGATGAAACTTTAAATCTTCTTGAAATATGCTCCTCTTGCAGCAGAGGCGATGAAACTTTAAATCTTCTTAAAATATGCTCCTCTTGCAGCAGAGGCGATGAAACTTTAAATCTTCTTGAAATATGCTCCTCTTGCAGCAGAGGCAATGAAACTTTAAAAATTTTGCCCGGAGGACTTAGAATTGGTGCCCGGAGGACTTATGATTCATGCCCGGATGACTTAAATTCTTTTTTTGAAAAGTGCTCCTCTTGCAGCAGAGGCATTGAAACTTTAAAAATTTTGCCCGGAGGACTTAGAATTTGTGCCCGGAGGACTTGAGATTTATGCCCGGAGGACTTATAATTTGTGCCCGGAGGACTTAGATTCTTTTTCTGGAAAGTGCTCCTCAAATGTTGAGGCGTTGAAACTTTAAAAATTTTGCCCGGAGGACTTGAATTCTTTTTTTTGAAAAGTGCTCCTCTTGCAGCAGAGGTATTGAAACTTTAAAAATTTTGCCCGGAGGACTTAGAATTTGTGCCCGGAGACTTGAGATTTATGCCCGGAGGACTTATAATTTGTGCCCGGAAGACTTAGATTCTTTTTCTGGAAAGTGCTCCTCTTGCAGCAGAGGCATTGAAACTTTAAAAATTTTGCCCGGAGGACTTGAATTCTTTTTTTGAAAAGTGCTCCTCTTGCAGCAGAGGCATTGAAACTTTAAAAATTTTGCCCGGGGGACTTAGAATTTGTGCCCGGAGGACTTGAGATTTATGCCCGGAGGACTTATAATTTGTGCCCGGAGGACTTAGATTCTTTTTCTGGAAAGTGCTCCTCTTGCAGCAGAGGCATTGAAACTTTAAAAATTTTGCCCGGAGGACTTAAGATTTGTGCCCGGAGGACTTAAAATTAATGCCCGAAGGACTTAAAATTAATGCCCGGAGGTCTTAAGATTCATGCCCGGAGGACTTAGATTTTGTTTCTGGTGCCCGGAGGACTTTGAATTTGATGCCCGGAGGACTTACAATTGGTGCCCGGAGGACTTGAGATTATGCCCGGAGGACTTATAATTTGTGCCCGGAGGACTTGAAATAGGGGCCCGGAGGTCTTATACCTTGTGCTTGCAGTGTTTGAAATCTGTGCCCAGAGGACTTGGAATTGGATTTGAAATTTTCTTTATCATGAGCAAACTTGCCCCCCTCTTTTTTCTTTTTTCTTTTTTCTCTTCTCTTCTTTCTTCTTTTTTCTCTCTCTCTTTTTTTTTCTCCTCTCTTTTCTTTCTTTTTTTTTCTCTTTTCTCTCTTTTTCTCTTCTCTTCTTTCTCTCTTCTCTTCTTTTTTTCTTCTCTTTTCTCTTTTTTTCCTCTTCTCTTTCCTCTTTTTTTTTTTGGAAAAGGTTGCATAACCTTTAAAATCTAGATTAAATGGTGTTGAGTCTTCAGCTTGAGAAACATGTTTTAATCTCAAAATTTTACACAAAAACTTTCAAT
Source organism: Heritiera littoralis (assembly GCA_031772115.1). Classification (NCBI taxonomy): domain Eukaryota; kingdom Viridiplantae; phylum Streptophyta; class Magnoliopsida; order Malvales; family Malvaceae; genus Heritiera; species Heritiera littoralis. Next base: position 6,593,509 of record JAPDPK010000009.1, read on the forward strand.
GTTGATGCTGTATGATATTGTGTATGTATGCATGAATGAATGGCACTCAATCCTGTACATTTTCTGACTTCAAAACTCTTTCCTATCTTGCCAAAGAGGCACATCATTTGCCTTTTTTGTCTCCTTTGCCCCCAACATGATCATGAAAGCTCCTTTCTATTTCCCATTTCTGTAGGGTTCTGGTGCTCATCATAGCCTTTTGACGAAAAGCACTGAAAATTTTCTCATAACTATTTTCCAGGAGGGAATTGAATCTAAATTTCACAAGTGATATTTGATTCTTTCAAAATGTTAGTGATTACTTTTCAAAATGAGTGACATAAATCCTACTCGGATCTCTTCAACTGGACAATTGAAAGTTTGATGCACTAGGTGTTTTGTTTGGGGGATACTTTGCCACTTATCTAAAAATAATGGTTCCTTTCTTGGCTCAAAATGGTTTTCTTAAAATACCATCGTTTTTCTTCCTTTCTTTTTTGAACAAAATTTTGAATGAGAAAAAAACAAAATATTTTCAATTTGGTTTGACAATCTCTCAAATTCTCAAATAATGACGTTCTACAAATGCCAAGATCGGGCATGAACGACTGAGGTCTTTCCTATTTAGGAAGAGTATTTACAAGAAGGAAGGTTCAGACTTTTTCAAAAAATGTCGGGCAATCAAATGACATCAAAATCTTTGGATATCTCGAGGATTTCTCAAGGCTTGTTAATTCTTTTTTTCACATTTTCAACTCATGTCATTGCTTGACTTGGTTGCATGAAAAGTTCATTGTTCGCTCTAGACTGCCCTTTTCGGGTTTTCACCCTAGAGCTCCACTCTTTCTTTTCTCTTTCTCTTTTTTTTTCGATTGTTCCACCATGCATTCAAGAATTCAGATTTCGTTCAAGCCAAAGAATTGGGAGAATCTTCCAAAGAAGAGCTCTTCTATACAAGCATCCATACTTGATCAAAATGGACTTTTAAGTACGTAATGTAGGCCATGGTTCAAGGTTCTGAAAGAATAGATAGACATGCCCAAAATGTGTTTGAAGGTGATCAATCCAAGGATCATTTCTTCTCTTATGGTTGTCCATCATTTTCACTCTTCGAAGCACCTTTCTTTTTCCAATTTTCCATGTATCTATTCTCCTTCTTCTTCTTCCTTTTTCTTTCTTTCTTTTTCTCTTTTTTTTCTTCTTCTTTTTTCTTCTCTCTTTTTTTTCTTTTTAACATCCTATTCATCCTTTGAAGCATCTTTCTTTGTGTACTTTCACATGTATCCTTCCTCCTTTCTCTTTCCTTTTTCTTTTCTTTTTTCATTGATTCATATCCAAGACTTAAAAAACATAGTAAATCTTATTTGATTGAAAACAAAAGCTTAATCATTTATTTTCTTCGAAAAGATACTTTTTGCACATGCCCCCCAGTGTGGAGGGTGATCCTTGGAGGAGGTTTATTATGAAAAAAAACTATCAGGCTCAAAAGGGGTAGCAACAGGATAATGTTTATATTTGTGAATGGAATATGAAAGACGGCCATTCGTCATCTCAAATTAAGATACTTCTATTGAAAAACAATTCTTAGGATAAGTTTTTCCTTTGGCATTTGAAATCCTCTGAATATCATGTTTGCATGATGTCACAATCAATTTTTTTTCTTTTCTTTTTTTTTTTTTTTTTTGTTTTCTTTTCTTTCTTCTTTTTTTCTTTTTTTTTTTTGTTTTCTTCTTGCCCTAAAACATGGGCAAAAGGCATCTAGGGAATACAGGATTGAAGAATTTGGGATTTGTACAAGAATCTAGGTGGAAAGGTGTTTCAAAATGATCTTGCCACATATTTGACCGCCATTATCCAGAATCTTTGAGACTGTCATTGATTTCCAAAAAATTCTCAAAAAGTTTTGCAAATCGGTTATTTCTTGAAAATCATTAACAATAAAGCCCTACCATGATCAAAGTGAAAACAAAAATAGAACTTTCAAAATCTTATGCCCCAATTTAGCTTTTTAGCTCTTGACTGACTTAGATTTTATGGAGATGTGATCCAAGAATGATTTAATACATTCATCTTTGACAGTAATCACCAATTTTCTTGGAATCATTTTTATCATTAATGTGAAGAAAAGAAACATTCTCGTCATATGTCACTGGAAAACAAATTATGTAAAAAGTTGTGCTCATACAATTGTCACCTAGGCCAACGAAAATGACAAGCATTTTTTCAACAAAATACGGACTTTAAAATCTCAAAATCTTCGTTTTCCTCCAGATTAATCTGCCAAAATGCCATGACTCTACACCAAAGTGGACTTCCACTGTTCCATAATTTCTTGAGTCAAGATTCCACCATTGATGAGCTCTTCAACCCTTTCCTTCAACTGTCTGCATTTTTTCGTTGAATGCCCAACTGCCCCCATGTGATAATCACATTTGCTACTCGGATCATAGCTCTTGGCCAATGGGTTTGGTGCTGTCCTCAAAGGTATAGGAGCCAAATATTGGTTTTTCACCAAAAAAGGCAAAAGATCGGAGATTGGAATCGGAATTTTTCCTTTGGTTACTTCTCGATCTTTTTGTGTTTATTGATTGCTGAGGAGGTTGAGTTACTGGCCTGGGCATAAAGATGGGCGTGTGAGCAACCGTTGGAGGGTAAGAATTTGCTTGGCATCCTGGTTGTGGAATTGGTGAATAAAGATAAGGATCATAGGAGACACTGTTCAAGATTGGACGGTATGATGGGTGAGCCAAATAGGGATTATGTGGAGCGGTGTTTTTGAGAAATTGCCCCTCAAATGTTGCAACTTGTGCTTCTTCTTCCCTTCTTTCTGACTTATTATCAGCAATGTCATCTATCTTGATCTTGCCCCTCTTGATTGCATTCTCAATCATCTCTCCAGAGGCTACCATGTCGGCAAAATTCTTAGTAACACTCCCAATCATTCTATCATAATATGGTGCCTGGAGTGTATTAAGAAACAGAGTTGCCGTCTCTTTTTTCTGTGAGAGGCTGGACTTGGGTGGCAACATTCTTCCATCTCTGGGCGTATTCTCTAAAGCCTTCAGTAGCTTTCTTCTCCATAGTTTGCAAAGATAAACGATCTGGGGCTGAATCCACAATATGCTTATATTGGGCGACAAATGCCCTTGCCAAATCTTCCCATGAGTGAATATCGCCCCTGCCCAGTTGTGTATACCACCTAGCAGCAGATCCTTTAAGGCTGTTTTGGAAAACATGGATTAACAGCTTGTCATCATGCACATGCGCTGCCATTTTTCTACAGTACATAGTGATATGGGCCTTTGGACAAGTGGTCCCATCATATTTCTCAAATTCTGGAGCTCTAAACTTTGACAGAATGACCACACCAGGTACTAGAGATAATTTGGCTGCATCTAAAGATCCATGGAAATCCATTCCTTCAACAATCCGAAGCCTTTCTTCTATAAGCTCTATCTTTTGTCGGGAACTTGAGCCTCCTTCCACTTGTGGCATCCTTGCTCTTTGTGACTATGCAGATTGGCAACATGAATTGGTTCGAGGGGGATTCATGGTAGGAATTACTTGTGGCTCTTGAGATGATTGGGTTTCTCGTGAGCCTGTTGAGTGGATAAAAAGAATCTTCAGCGTTTCGTAACTGATGCCCCTCTAGAGTAGCTATTTCTCTCATTTTTCCATTGTTCAGCTTCTCCAACAAACCTGCCATCTGTGATAATTGCTCTCCCATCTCTTGTTGAGCTTTTTCCATTCTTTCCATTCGACTCATTTCTATCTCTTCCATGGTCCAAAACTATTTCAAAAATTTCCCAATGTTCTAGCCACTTGGCACCTAATCTGTCATAACCCCGAGTTAGATGTCATGCTTGCCATGCTAATATGAAGCTTTTATTGTATGGAAATTGTGAAATAAAAAGAAAATTCAATCTTGTTATTATTTCAGAGTATCACAAGCTGTATACTAAAAAACAAAAAGGGAAATTATAAACTGAAAATTGTCATTTGACCATTCCTTTGTTTTGATCAACTGTTTTTCTTTTTTTTTTTTTTCTTTAAGGAAACAGTTATTGTTAGCCTCATTATTTTTTGTCAAAATCATGTTATACACATATGAATGAAGTGAATGCGAGCTTATATAACCTTGTAACAAGATTCAAAAGTTCCTAACTAAACTCTCTACTACTCTAGTGTCCTCGACATTCAAAGTCTTTCAAAAGAAAATTCGATTAGTCTCCACTTGTTGATGATTCAACATGTAGTTGTTCTGGAAACGATAGCTATCCTTGAAAATGAACCATTTTAGTCCCTCCAAAACTTCCAAGCAACTTCATAATCTTAACTAGCTTCTCTTTCATCTCCTGTATATCCTGTCCAAACTCCCCTCGATTATTCTCCAAAATAGTCTACTTTCTAATTGATCTCCCATATCTTTAACTTCTTTTATTCCAAAAAGACAAATACTCTCCTTATTATGTTATGTGAATGCATTAATGTAATGAGATATGTTATGCTAAAATTTAAGAATAAAAGAATCAAAATTTTTTCTCATTTAAATTCAATGAATTCTTCTTTTCTTTCCTTTTTTATTTTAGAATTTGATTATTTCTCCTCCTTTTTTTTTTAAAAGAATAAATTTTTTTTTATTCTTATTTTCACACCACAATTTATTTTCTTTAATTTCCCTTTTTATTTAATCTATTTTTAAAGGAATGTGACAATGAATTTACCTTTTATTTTTATCCAAAAATTTCTTTTCCCTTTTTTTTTTATTTTTTATCTATGCATAAATTTCAAAAATATATATACACACATTATTATTACCTTCTTTCAAATAGCACCAGAGAACAAAGAATATTTCCATGTTATTCTCAAAAAAGAAACTTTGTTTTCTTTTTTTCTTTTTTTTTTATTGTAAACTTGTAAAATTTTATTTTGAAAACGACAAAAAGAAGAAAAAAAAATCTCTTGATTTTTATTTTATTATTATTTTTTTAAAAAAAACATGAATTTGAAAATTATCAGAGTTATGATACGAAAAAAGTAGTAAAATGTTCCCTCTTGTGTCCTAATTTCGGGATAATTTCTACAAAAATCGCACATGGCTCTAGCTAGGATCGGCTTCTTAGGGCCTTTTACATGCTGATTTGGGTCTCTAAAAGGTCAAAAGGTTCCCAAATTATACCTTACTGTCATCCACACTGGACTAGTAAGATTTAATTTGAGTGGGAGTATTTCGATTGCCATTGCGGAGGTGATTACCTCACGAGAGCAAAGGTACTCTACTCCCTCCTAAGAAGGACGGAACCCGGGTATAGAGCTCATGTTATGCAAATGCAAGTGCAAGTGTGTGCATGAGGGAACATGTCAGACTCAAATTAAATTATTATCTCTATCCTAAATGCCTTAACAATTTATTAACAACAAGTATATACAAATATAAAACATAAAATAAATAACATAAAAAATGCAAATGCAAACAAAAATCATTTTCAAAATCCAAGTGAATTAAGTTTAAATATCAATCAAAACTATTAAATTAAAACTTTGGATAACACATTATTAATAAATGGCTTGACCCTCAAAAAGCGTCCCCAGTGGAGTCGCCAAGCTGTCGTAACGGCTTCGCGCTCGACGATTTTCGAAAAAACGTTTAAAAAACAAAACATGGGAGTCGCCACCAATCTTTTTTGTCTAGGTGTGATTGGCCACCTGAAATACTTATCTTTTTAACAAAATCTCAAAATTAATTAAGTTTCATTAAAAAGACAATTTTGGTCTGCGAAAACGAAGTTGGGTTCGGGGGTACGGTTACGCGTGGGGAAGGATTAGCAACCCCACGACGCCCGTTAAAAAAACGGTACCATAATAATCATGGGTTATCCTTTTTGTTTTAATAAAATGTTCTTAATTTAATATTTAAAATTAATTCCTTTTTTATTCCAACCTTTTTATTCAAAATCATTTTTTATTTGCAAATTTATTTTGTTTTACTTTATTTTTCGAAAGTAAATGTGAACTCTTTTGTATTGAATAATTAAATCAAATACTCCAATACTTTTGGCAGCATTCGAAATAATTTTTCTCACTTAGAGATTTCTTAAGAATCACTACTTGTGACTTCTATAGAATCTCATCCTCGGAAGATTCACACTTATTTAGAAATTAAATGGATGCATATGATGCAAACAAATAATATATGATGCAAATGAATTTTTAATTTTTAATTTCCTTATTTATTTATTTATTTATTTATATCTCCTTTTTTTAAAAAAAACTTATTCCTTTTCCTTTTTATTAAAAATTTAAATTATTGAAAAATCATACTAAATATTCCAATACTTTTGGCAATAATTAGTACGACTCCTCTCACCTAGGGATCAGCTAGGAATCACTACTTGTGACTTCCGTAGCATCCCATCATCGGGATTTCATTTTTTTAAATTTAAAATTTATTATTAATTTTCTTTTTCTATTTTCTTTTAAAAACTCATTTATTTTTATTTTTAATAAAAAAACTAAATTATTGAAAAATCATACTAAATATTCCAATACTTTTGGCAACATTTAGTACGACTCTTCTCACCTATGGATCAGCTAGGAATCACTACTTGTGACTTCCATAACATCCCATCATCGGAGTTTTATTTAATTAAATTTAAAATTTATTATTAATTTTCTTTTTCTATTTTCTTTTAGAAACTCATTTATTTTTATTTTTAATAAAAAACTAAATTATTGAAAAATCATACTAAATATTCCAATACTTTTGGCAACATTTAGTACGACTCTTCTCACCTAGGGATCAGCTAGGAATCACTACTTGTGACTTCCGTAGCATCCCATCATCGGACATCATTTTAATTTTAATTTTATTATTTATTTTCTTTTTCTATTTTCTTTTTAGAAAAAATTTTTTTTTTAAAAATGTGTTTATTCTTATTTTTAATTTTTAATTAATTTTTTGATACATTTCCTAATCGATAATAATAATTAATGAAAATATAAGTAAAAGAAAAAAAAATTTTCAATTTCTTATTTTACAACATGCACTAATAAAAACAATAATAAAAGCATACTAATAATAATAATAATAATAATAATAATAATAATAATAATAATAATAATAATAATAATAATAATAATAATAATAAAAACAATAATAATAATAAAACAAAAAGAAAGGGCTAAAAATATACCAAAATTAATTGGGTTTAAACCCCAAAAAGAGGTCCAAAAGCCAAGGCCCAAACGCCAAAGAGGCCACGCGGGGTGGGCCTGATTTGCTGGGCCGAGAAGCAAAATGGGCTGGCGTGGGTCTGGTCCAGGTGAGGCGAACCGGGTTGGGCGCGGTGCGGGTCGGGCGCGACACGGGTCGGGTCGGATGCTGGGTGACACGCGGATCTCCTTCCCGCTGACGGGTCGGGCGCGCGGATCCCGGGTCGGATCCCGGGTCGCGCGCGGGTCAGCCCTCTGCTATAAAAACCCTCCCTTTTTTTTTCTTTCTTCACTTTTTCTTCTTCTTTCAAAAAAAAATTCAGAGCCTTAGTGGCTCTCCGCCGGGGCGATTTCCGGCCGCCGCGCGCCACCGTCAGCCGTCGCACTCCGGTGGCCGGAAATCAAAAAGATTTCAACTTCCGAAAGCTTTCAACCTCCTAAGCCCGAATCCAGCCTCCGTTTAACCAAAAAATCGCCCTAACCCTACGGATCTGAGGTTGAAACCCTCGGTTTCCTCCCCTTTTTTTTTTTTTTTTTTTTTTTTTTGGATGTTTGGATCTGCTGGTTTTTTGTTGTTGTTGGTCTCTTTTTTTGGTTTTGTGTTTTTTTGCAGGTTTGAGATCTAGGGTTTTTGGGGGTCTCGGTTTCGAGATCTGGGGTTTTGGGTTTGGTTTCTGTCGTGGCTGGTGGTGGCAATGGTAGCGATGATAGCGACTGGGATCTGAGGTGGGAGTTCGAAAAAAATGGTTAGCCCCCCCTCTCCACAGTGACCAAAATGGTCGATTTTTGTAGAGGGGATTAGGGTTTCTGTTGGTAGTGAGTGGAGTAGGCAGGGAGGGGAATAGGGTTGCAGGGTTGGTGGCTGGCAGGAACTGGTGCCGTGCACGGCACCAGTTCTTTCCCCTCTCTCTTTTTTTTTAATTTTTAATTTTTTTTAATTTTTAATTATTATTATTTTTTAATTTTTAATTATTTTTTGTCATTTTTTGTTTTGTTTTTTTTTTAATTAATTAACTAATTTGAAAATAAAACATAAAGAAAAATCCGGACAAAATTAGGTGTCTACAGTTATGATTCCAAGTGAAACACTCCAGAGGTTGAAGCAAACTTCTCGTGGGTCTTCTCTAATGGTTGTGTATGGATTGATTGATTCATCGGTTAATTTGATGTTTCAGAGGCCAAATCATCTTTCTGTATTGGATATTATTTTATGCACAATCCATGTATAATTCCTCTATAAATATATATATATATATATATATATATTTATATATACATGCATATGTGCAAATTTCTAAACTATACCATGTAATGTAAACATATAGTATCGAATGAACGGATGAGGGTTGAATTATTAATGAAATATCAGCAAAATCACTTGAATTTGGTCTACCCATTTATTGTCCATTTACAAAGAGTACTTGAGATCTAACATCAAAATCTTTTTATGTAACTTTCACATGTGTAAAATAAATTATTTTATATATTTTTTATAATTTTTTTTATAAAATCAATATTTGTGCAATTCAATTGTTGGATTTAACAACATATTTGTATATATCATGCATGTAAATTTTTAAGTCAATTCGATATTCTTATCATTTTAATCGAAAATACCATTTTTTTAACATATACATAATGATTGAAATTTTATTATTATGAAACAAATAATTAGACATATTCAATTTACACTAAATTTGATGTGCATGATTTACGTGAATATAAAATTCAACAATTAAATTAAAAAAATTTAAATCATATAAAATATTATGAAAATATGTAAAACCAAATTAGTTTTACATATGTACAAGAAAATCCTTCCGTTTTCAAGAAAATCCTTCCGTTTTATGCTAGCTGCCATTACTGTGCCAGCTCTAAAAGTAAGAGATGTTTTCTTTCACCCTTTTAAACTGTACTGGATAGGGCCAGAAATGTTGGTTGTAGAATGCTAATTATACATCCGCACCTCTGAAATATCATCCTAGGGAAATTCACCTTGGACCTGCTCTGCCAGAATTTTACAGATGAGTAATTGGGAGTCAATGCCTCATCCAAAACATTGGAACCCCAAATTCGGCATGGCAGCTTCTACCCATTAAAGTTTAACCAAAAAAGCAACCCAAATTTGTGGACGAGTATCCTTTTCATCTTCAGCAAATTTCCCCATTACAGATTGAAAGCACTGCAAACTCTGGCCTCCTTCAGCTCACAAATAGAATGAGGTAGGCGCACCATCCATTTCACCTGTCCTCTCTTCTGCTGGCCTTCATCTGATCTCACTTCTGTACTCTCTTTTCATACCATATAAATTCATTTCATCAATTATTAGATACGTTTTGTATTGTTTAAGTGAGTGAAATTTTTATGATACTGCCTGCTCTGGTTATATGCATTGAATGATGGAAAATTCTGGAGAATAGCCATTTGCCAACATCGTTTTCGAAGTTAATAATTTGGCCCGATTTTGCTGGTGATGATTTGCATGGTAGACGTTTGATACAATGCATAAGAACTGAACCGTGCATTTATAATTTCAACAACTTTGTTGCACTTTATAGTTGCCAGTTACTCTTTTCAAGGCCCTCAATTCGAAACATGAACCTACTAGAAATTATTAATATTGTATAGCATTCCTATCATGTTAGCTTATAGTTCAATTGACCATTTACCAAAGTATTTGCGCCTTTTGTTTAGAGGTGGCAAAAACTGATTCGAGCTCGAAAATCCGCCCGAGACCAAATTGGGATTAGTCCGAATTGATCAAAAAAGTCAAAGGCCTATAATTGAAAAAGCCCGTAATCGAAAAAATCCAAAACCGAAAAAGCCCGAAACTGAAAAACTCGAACTCGACACAACCCGAGCCCGACACAACCCGAGTCCGATACAATCCGAGACCGATCCGATTCGAAACCCGTATAAAACCAAATTTATAACCCGAGAAAACCCGAATTATAATTATATAATTATTATTTAAAAATAAATAAATAATTGATACACTTTTTAAATTAAAAAGTTTAAAACTTTGAAAACAATTATTATTTATTATACAATTTTATCAATTATGTATTACCAGCAAAATAAATATTGAATCTTTTTAATTCAATTAAATTAAATTAATTTAAAACAACATAATATATGATATCAAATAATCTTTAATATTATACTTATTGCATTTATAATAATAAATATATTATTAATTTAACAGTTGATTTTATTATAAAAATCATTTTAACATTTTATTATTTTTATTTTATAATAAAATTTTAATTTTAATACAATAATAAATCAAATATATAAAAAAAATTATATAATTTCAATATTTGTTTGAAACTTTGAATTTGATATTTTGTGCAACACATTAAAAATATTTTTAATAAAATTAAATTTAAATTATATTTTCTTAAAGTTTCAAGTATAGAAAGATATTAAATTTAGATTAAAAAAAAAAGCCTATTCTTAAAATTAAAATTCAAGTTTTTACGATTAGAAAAAGTTAAGTAATTAAATTAACCAATACAAGTACAATTTTTTTTATAAGCTTGGGCATCATTAAAAAAGAAAATTATAAATCAAGCTAGTGGTAATTTTATTTTTAGCCTTAAAACAAAAGACATTAATAATTCAAGCTATTGGTAATTAATTATTTATTATATTATAATAATCTTATACATGAATAAACCAATTTGGTAGCTTATAATAATGATTTATATATTATGTTATAATAATCTTTTAAGAATAAATTATGTAATCTCTTAGTGTGTAAGTATTATTTTGATAGAATTAAGTATTTATTAAAAATAATTTGTTTATTATCTATTAAATGTAAAATTAAAGTGTGGATAAAAATAATAATTCTAATAGTAAATTAAAGTGTAATTTAATAATATATTAGAGTAGTATTATTGTGTAAGTGGTAATTTTAATAAAATTTATTTTTATACTTTATTAATATTATTATTAATTATATTTAAATAACTCGCATTGTATTAATTAATTTATTAATATCTACTATTTAACATTTTAATTAGATATTCGATCAATTGATGTATATATAATATTATTATGTTAATGTGAACATTAAAAAATTAGTATTTAATTGGTGTATAACTGTATATAATATGATTATATCAAATGTTATTATTTATAATATAATGTCAATTGGTGTATATAACTTGTTTAATTTGACGTTCTAAATTTTTAATGAGATATTTGATTAATTAATATGTATGAGTACGGTTATATTTAATATAATAATGTTATATTATGATTTATGTACAAGCCAAAAACAAAATAAATATAAAATTGAGGTAATTAATTGACCAATTATTCATAATATTAAGTATTTTTTTAATATATACTATAATCTTATTCAATATTATAATTGAACAATTAGTTAACTAGTTATGCGGTTAGATTTAATTTAATTACTAATTATGTTGGTATTTAAAAGACAAAATAAATGTAAATAAATTCTTAAAAACTTAAAATTTTATTAAAAATATAATATAATTATTAAAAAAGCTAATAAAACAAAGTAAAAAAAAATTTTATTGAACTAAGAGTGTCTAAATTCCAATGGCCCAATGTTGACCTAAAAAAATACAATAACCCAATAAGTTATTATTAAGAGTATAAAGCCATTTATATAAATGTTTAATTATTTAGTGTGATTTATTTATAATTTGTTAATTATTTATTTGTATAGCTAATACTTTTGGATTTTTACTTTCTTTTAGTTTTACTATATATATTTGGCTCACTTAAAAAATAAATTTTTATATAATTATTAATATATAATTATATATTTTATAACACATGTGAATATCACAAGAAATTAAAAAAATAAATAACAATTGTCAAGTAATAAAAACATTAAAATGTAAAAATTTATATTTATATAAATATTTATTAAATTTTAACTTTAATTTAGCATTTCTATTATATTTTTATTTAACTATATAAAATTAAATTAATTATTACATTCAAAATTATAAAAATACTTATAATTTATAAAATTTTAAAATAATTTGACTAAGTCCGCCCGATTAAAACCAGACCGAACCCGAAATCGAAAATACCTGAAACCGAAAAAACCTGAAATCGAAAGTACCCAAAACCGAAAAAACTCAAGACCGAAAAAACCCGAAACCGAGAAAAATCGAAACCGAAAAAACCCGTAACCGAAATAACCCGAACCCGAATATAACTCGAACCCAACCCGCCCGTTTGCCACCTGTACTTTTGTTATTTTTAAAGTGGTGGAAGGGTTTATTAAGTGTTATTAATTAAAAAATTAATAGTCAAACATACTTTCAACTTTGTGCACAAAATAAATATAAATTTTCAACTTTTAGTTTTTTTGTAAAAGTCCACAAACGTTTATTTAACTACAAATAAGTCCTTAGCCTTTCAAAATAATGCAATTAAGTAAAATAAATAAGAGGTTAAGATCTTATAAGCCCTTATTCTTTTTATTTTACCGCAAAAATTTGTAACTGATTTGGGTTTAATTGGATTATTTTGAAAGGTTAAGGATTTATATAATAAAATTAAAAATTGAGAGTTTATATTCATTTTATGCAAAAATGTTATTATTTATAATATAATGTCAATTGGTGTATATAACTTGTTTAATTTGACGTTCTAAATTTTTAATGAGATATTTGATTAATTAATATGTATGAGTACGGTTATATTTAATATAATAATGTTATATTATGATTTATGTACAAGCCAAAAACAAAATAAATATAAAATTGAGGTAATTAATTGACCAATTATTCATAATATTAAGTATTTTTTTAATATATACTATAATCTTATTCAATATTATAATTGAACAATTAGTTAACTAGTTATGCGGTTAGATTTAATTTAATTACTAATTATGTTGGTATTTAAAAGACAAAATAAATGTAAATAAATTCTTAAAAACTTAAAATTTTATTAAAAATATAATATAATTATTAAAAAAGCTAATAAAACAAAGTAAAAAAAAAAATTTATTGAACTAAGAGTCTCTAAATTCCAATGGCCCAATGTTGACATAAAAAAATACAATAACCTAATAAGTTATTATTAAGAGTATAAAGCCATTTATATAAATGTTTAATTATTTAGTGTGATTTATTTATAATTTGTTAATTATTTATTTGTATAGCTAATACTTTTGGATTTTTACTTTCTTTTAGTTTTACTATATATATTTGGCTCACTTAAAAAATAAATTTTTATATAATTATTAATATATAATTATATATTTTATAACACATGTGAATATCACAAGAAATTAAAAAAATAAATAACAATTGTCAAGTAATAAAAACATTAAAATGTAAAAATTTATATTTATATAAATATTTATTAAATTTTAACTTTAATTTAGCATTTCTATTATATTTTTATTTAACTACATAAAATTAAATTAATTATTACATTCAAAATTATAAAAATACTTATAATTTATAAAATTTTAAAATAATTTGACTAAGTCCGCCCGATTAAAACCAGACCGAACCCGAAACCGAAAATACCTGAAACCGAAAAAACCTGAAATCGAAAGTACCCGAAACCGAAAAAACTCAAGACCGAAAAAACCCGAAACCGAGAAAAATCGAAACCGAAAAAACCCGTAACCGAAATAACCCGAACCCGAATATAACTCGAACCCAACCCGCCCGTTTGTCACCTGTACTTTTGTTATTTTTAAAGTGGTGGAAGGGTTTATTAAGTGTTATTAATTAAAAAATTAATAGTCAAACATACTTTCAACTTTGTGCACAAAATAAATATAAATTTTCAACTTTTAGTTTTATTGTAAAAGTCCACAAACGTTTATTTAACTACAAATAAGTCATTAGCCTTTCAAAATAATGCAATTAAGTAAAATAAATAAGAGGTTAAGATCTTATAAGCCCTTATTCTTTTTATTTTACCGCAAAAATTTGTAACTGATTTGGGTTTAATTGGATTATTTTGAAAGGTTAAGGATTTATATAATAAAATTAAAAATTGAGAGTTTATATTCATTTTATGCAAAAAAGGTTAAAAGTATTTTTAACTTTTAAGCCTTAATTAAAATATATAGACTTGCTTGTGAAATTGTTAAACCCCTCAACACAATTACAAAGCAATTGTATAGGATAATATTCCTATATTTTCTGATAGAGTATAATAATGCTCCTTTAGATAATGGTTTCTTTTCGCTTGCTTGCCTTGGTAATTTTTAATTTAATAAATGAAGAAAAATAGTATTTATCTTTTTAAGTTGGATGACGATTAATTTAAATTGATAGAAAAAAAATCCCACAATCTTATATAAATATATAAATGCCAAAACTTCTAGCAAAATAATAATATTATATATCTGATGTAGATAATTTGAACTTTTGACGTGTCTATTATCTCAAACTTATTAAAATTTAAAAAAAATCAATTATCTCTTTTTAAATTTTTTGCCCATATAGATTAAAATTAAAAAAAAGTTTTTTAGTTTCTTTAAAATAAAAAAAATCAATTATATTTTTTTAAACTTTTTTACCCATATATACTAAAACAAAAAAAAATAAGTTAATTTTTCAATTTTTCAAAAAATAAAAAATCAATTATCTTTTCTAATTTTTTCGATTTATTATCTTAAATTAAAATTACTTATATACATATTATCTTACTTTCTTACTATATGGATTAGTATTAAAAAAAATCAATTATCCCTTTTCAATTTAGATGGATAAAAAAAATTCTAATTTTACTATATTGAAATATACAAAATATATATAAGGTATAAAAGAAAAATGTTTGGGTTGTTCATATATTTAAAAACTTATATTATAACGCTTATATTATATATGAATTTACAATCTATGTATTTTTTGTGTATGGAAACACTAGTGATATTTAAATTCTAACACTAATGATTATCAACAAATTGTTAGAAAAAGCAAAAGTGGACTTATTTCTCATGCATTTGAACATGATTCAAATCCTAAAATCGTCACTATTGAGAGAGTTTTATCACTTATCACTTTTAGCCCGACTAGGATTAATTTCGAATCATAAAATAAATGAGGATAGTTGTAATTATGTAAAAAAAAAAAAAAACAATCCAACGCTAATGAATACATGCAAGTCAACTGGCATGACGCTCAACTCTAGGGGTGATATCGGATCGGTTCGGTTCGGGTTTTTTGGATTTTTTGATCCGATCCGAACCTATGCGGGTTTTACGTTTACTATCCGTATCCGATCCGCACTATATAACAATCCGGATATATCCGATCCGTCGAAGTTCGGATCGGATCGGATAATATCCGAATTGATCCGAATTTCAGTGCAAAACTGAAAACTGCAAACAAAACAGAAATATAAAATGCAATTGCAAGCTACGTCCGTCAAGTGTCAACATAGAAGCACCAGATATTGCTATGCTTGTTTACCTGTCTAGCATCAATTGCAAATACCCCAATTAATGTAAACAATAGCATGCACATAGCAGACGCTACCTACCTGTCATTCATCAAGAATACTTAAAAAAGCCATTCAAAACTCCAGAATTGAATTTCATGAAATTCCATGCCATATCAAGTCATGAAGAGGAATAACTTTCCTTGCCATTCTTTCTGTTCATCCAGTTGTAGTAATGTAACAAATGTTTCTTGATCTGTTTTTCCCTTTTTTTCCCTTTGATTCTTATTATAGGAATTTAAAAGAGTCTGCAACTAAGCTAATAATTTTTAGTTTATAGAGGTTGATAACAGAAACCAGTTCTGGCATTAGGGTATTGAAGGTTTTACATGAATTTCAGAACTGTTACTCCAAGGCAATGCTAAGAAATGTGGCGATGGCAATGCCAAAAATGCTCGTAAGAATACCAGGAAGGCAGGAACAACCATAGAGCTCCACCCTTTGGCTGTGGCCATTCCACATGCTGTTGCAGGACCTCCAACGTTGGCATTTGATGCTATAAGCAACAACTTTAGATCAAAGCGAAATAGCTTCCCTAGTCCCAAGATTAAAGCCAGATGGATGGCAATCTGAACCAGAGCAAACATGAATATACTAGGTCCTCTGTTGATGACATTCCACATGTTTCCACTTGCACCCACCACAGTGAAAAATACCTGGACAAAACATATATATATCATTGCCCAATGCCCACGATAGATCCAACTTTATACAGCAGCTAGACACTAGGTAGTGAAATAAAGAAAATGATAACTTTATATGCAGTAAACTAATTGCAGCAATTTTTCAAACACTATTTGCACTTAGCTTCATTCCATACCAAAAAGACTTAATGGAGCATCAATCTAACTCGCATTCAAGCAAATTTAAAGGGTAAAAACAGAACACACAAGAGCTAGATGGAAATTGCAACACAGGACAGCAAAGTAAGATCAACAGAATTTGCAAATCTGTGGCTTGTTTCTGTTTGATAGAGCTTTGCTAAAAATTGGTCACATCTCAGCAATCATATGATACTTAAACCACTATAAACTGTTGGAAATGAACCAAAATCCATAAATAGCTAGAGCAAATAAAACTTAATAATTTCAACTTCTTTATGAGCCTTGCTTGCTAAGATGAAAATGGAAGCCTTTGAAAAATGCTCAAAGATAAAAATGAACTTCTTTTGTGTAATATAATTTTGACAATCATGAATACTCATTGAATATCTTCTGAATATCCCTAACTAGTCAAGATCCTTTTCTCCACAATTTAAGATTTCTACTTAGTTTTCCAGCTATGATATCAACTTCACACATAGGATCGGATGATAAATTCAACTAAAAGAAAAGCCAGCAGGAAAATTTTCATGATGCTCAAGTCCCAATCCTATCAAAATAAATGAGTGAACCATAAAACTAAGAATCAACTAATCTTTGGTCTTAACTCTAAGTTAAAAAATTCTTCTGCATTTTAGCAAAATATTCATGTATTTAAAGGAATGGAACAAAATCTTCAATAGAGATTACCCTGATTCTAAGTCTTTCAGCAACTTCAGATTGTTCATCATACTCATCAAGTACCTGAGAAAACATATAATGAGAGATCATGATTATTTGGGATAATTTGAATCAACACCGTTCAGCTTGTGAAAGATACTCACATTATGTTTCAAGAAGATTACTGCAGCTTCTTCGTCACCAGAACCCTTGCATAGTTTTGAGAACCCCTGCTCTCTGTATTTACAGCTTCCATAGGAAGTTCTATAAAAATCTACCACAACAAGATTTTTTCTAAAAATGAAAGAGGCCTTACTGCAGTGAATATTCTGCTTTTGCATGGCAGCATACAGCAAATCCTCCACAACACTAAACACAGATGACAATAGAGAGAACAACAGTAGGTAGCAGCCATTTTTTCAACAAACCAAACACAAACAGCAACAAAGTGATGATGACTACAACTTATATTTAATACAAATCATCCATAATCATCATGTTCTACAATTCCAGCATACAACATACTTAGCAACTAAATAAAACATTAAAGTCCTAAATCATCCATAATTATCACAAAATAAGTCAAATGCTACTTTCCAACTTTCAAGAACTAAACTACTAAGCTACTAGAAAAGTAGAAATCAAGTTCAAACAAAAATATCCGAAAAATATAACTACAACATTTCAATTTCCATTTTCCAAATATGAAATTAAAAACAGTAAATTGCAAACTGAATTTCATATTTAATGGAATTGTTGTTGTCAAATTCCTTCCATCTCCAATTTCCTAAAAAAATAAAAAGAATATTCAGAATAAAAAAGAAAAAAACTAAATTATATTTAAAATAACAGAAAATTAAATCAAATTACCTTTCACTCTTAAAGTTAATCATCAATGACCATCCTTGTTTCATTAAGGATCAACTCCCTAAAATCTACAAAAATATATATTAAATGCATTAAATAACTTAATGATAGATAATAAACAAAACGATATAAATACATCAAATTAAGTTACAAATACTTAATTACTTACTGCTTTCAATGTCTTCCCAAACATCTACTTTTTCTTCATTTTCAATTGGCACAGGTGCAGAATTTAGCCAATTCTGTGTGCATATAAGGGCTTCAACCATTTTCGGAGTTAAAGAACTGCGAAATGGATCAAGGATACGCCCTCCAGTGCTAAAAGCAGATTCAGAAGCCATAGTAGACACAGGAATGGCCAATACATCTCGTGCCATTGCAGCAAGTATTGGATATTTGCAGCCATTTACCTTCCACCAAAGTAAAATATCAAAATTCTTATCATCATGTTCATAAACATCTTCTAAGTATCTTTCCAATTCTGACTTCCCCTCTTTGCATTGTGACTCCGCCCTTCTCCGTTTGTACTTGGACAATGCATATGCCTCTGCATCATTGACATCAACAACCTCTTCTACCTTCATTGGTGCTTGAGAACTAGCACTTGCTCCCTCATTAGAACTACCAATAATTAAAGCATAATGCTCAAACAAAGCATTTAGGGTGACCTTCACCCGATTACCCAACTCCGCAGCCTTTTCTTTATCATAAACTTCATCAATGACAAACATAGCATAATCCATCTTACGTCTAGGATCTAAAATGACAGCAATGAATAACAAGGGATTGAGGTTCTTTACATTTCCCCAATATTTCTCAAATTTTTGCTTCATTCGAGAAGCCATTAACTTGATACTTGGATTAGGATCACTCAATTTGTCATTAATTTGCATTCCAACACCAAACACCACATGAAAGTAATTATTGCTAGTCACATACAAAGAACCAGAGACACGCAAAGTGGAATCATAAAAGCTTTTCAAAAAAGGCAACAATCCACGAACATAATCCCAATCATCTCCAGTAGGCAAACCCCTATTTTTTTCTGCCCTAAGCTCAGCTCTATATTTATCATCTTGTTCCTCTAACCTATCAAAAGCTGATTGAAACTTTAAAGCAGATTCTAACATCAAGAAAGTTGAATTCCACCTAGTCTCAACATCTAAACAAACAAGGCTTTTACTTTCTATTTTTTCTTGCTCCACACAAATTTTGAATCTTTGTAACCTTGCAGGGGATGACCTCACATACCTCACAGCAGAACGAATTCGAAAAATCGAATCATCCAAATCCTTCAAACCCTCTTTCACAGTAAGACTAAAAATGTGTGCACAACACCTCATATGCAAATGCTCACTCTTTAAAACACTACCCTTCCAATTATTAAGTCTTCTTTTCACATATTGAATACCAAGATCATTCGCACTTGCATTATCTACTGTGATAGTAAGAACTTTATCTATTCCCCATTCAAGCAAATATTTTTCTATGCATTTTCCAATGACCTCACCAGAATGGTTAGGAATTGGAGTGAAACTCAAGATTCGCTTATGTAATTTCCACTCCTGATCAATGAAATGAACCGTAAGGCACATATAACTAAGATTTTGCCTAGAAGTCCAAATATCAGTAGTAAGACAAACTCTTAGCTTTGATTTTTTTAAGTACATGAAAAGCTTCTCTTTCTCACTCAAAAACAAGTCATAACAGTCCTTAGCTATAGTAAACCTTGAAGGAACTTGAAAACGTGGTTGCATAACATTACAAAAATCACGAAATCCATCATGTTCAACCACCCTAAAAGGCAACTCATCTAAAATGATCATCCTAGCACAATATTTTCTACATGTTTCTTGATCAAACTTCCATGTAACCATTGGTGAACCACTACTAGTCCCCGAGTCATCCCCAGATAGAGCTTTAAACATTAACATCTTTTGATTTTCATCAAGATTGTTCAAAGGGTTCTTTTTACATCTATTAATGTGGTTACGTAGGACAGTGGTTCCATTTATACTAGGACATTTCATGAGTTTGCCACAATAATTGCAAGTGGCTTTTTGATCCTCTCTAGTTTTATAAGGTAGCCTAGTAAAATGTTCCCATACCTTGGATGTCAAAGATCCCAACTTGCCACTAGGTGGTTTCTTAGCACTTGATTGGACATTGGGATTGGCATTTGCTTGCTCATTTGTTGTTGTCGGTTCAAGAGTAGAAGTTTCAACCACAGCTACAGGTGAGTTTCGGGTTCAGCCACATTGATTCTCGGGTGAAGTATTGCTATCAGGGAGATTGCTTGATGCTGTTGAATCCATCCAGCTATCTAGAAATAAACAAATATAACACATTAAAGATATATTAAATATAAAAAAATGTCTATAACTTAATGAATATCAAATCTGGAATTTTTGAGCAACAATTTACATGAAAAAATGTTACCAAACAGCAGTAAGAAACTAAGTAATGAAACAAAGAAAATGGTGACTCTAGATGCACTAAACTAATTGCTTATAACTTGTTTTATTTCTCTATTAATTAAGCCTAAACCTTAATGAATTAAACTATGAACTAACCTAGAATTAACCTTAAACCAGCAGCCATTTGAGTTCAAAACCGAAGTGAATACTAGGCGGCAACAAAAACATGACACATCCAAGCTAAACTAGAGCAATGTAGGGGATGCCATGCTTTTGAATTCTACCCTGCGTGGGGTTGGTAAGTAATAATAAGCATACTCAGACACCATTGCAACTTGTCAAAGATCCATCCCAATTGACAGATATACTACTTGAACACAAATTGATAGCTTTAGAACTTTCCCATTTTAATGTCTATTTTTGAATGGTTCAATATTTATTCATCCTTTAATTCAAAAAAAAAATTATTCATCCTTTCTCATTTGTAACGCTTTTGAGTTTAGAAGAGAACTTTTATTGATCATGTAGTAAGTTGAATTCTGAATTAAAATTAATTTTTAAAGTATATATGCGGTTATTTACATATTCCACAGTAAATATCTCGATTAAGAGTTAATATATATGTATGTGCAATATTTGAATGTAATAATATTTACTTATTGGTTCAATGATGAATTGACCGTGTCAATTTTTTTAACCTTGCATTTAAATCAGATTTATTCATGGCTCTTAGTAATGCATTTCAATCAATATTAAACTTATATATAACATAATATTATAAAGCCAAAATCTATATATATAAATCCAACCAATCTAATTAATGTTGGTGTCACTGTCAACAAGAAAATATATATGAATTGAATGGCTGATATTTAAAGGCAAGCCAAACATAAAACAAACAATTTCCCATTCCAGCCAGGATACAACCTTCCCCAAGTAGGAATATGTGACATTTGATGTAAGTATTTCATAAATTCTTAATTACTATGCAAAAGTTGACCGCTAATTATAATTATATATATGAATTATTATCTAATATAATGTCAGTAGATTTTTTAGACTTCACAAAACTTAATAAAATGAAATATAAGTCACTTTATTTTTTAATTAGTTTTTTTTTAACTTTTAATATTTTCTATAAAGTAGGTGTTATACTTTAACTTTGTTTATTAAATCTAAAAATTTTATTGATAGTGTATTGAATAATAATTATATATATTCTATAGTTTTATTAAAGGGAAGTACAAAAATCTGACTGCAATAATACTGCAACAAAAAAAATTTGGTGATGACATAGCATATAATAATATATGGTACGATACATATAATGTCACACACATATACATAAATAAATCCTTATCAGCTGTCCAAGGAACGTTTGATAAATAACAATTTATGACTGTACTTTAATCTACATTGCAGACAAGCTGGACATTTGATATTAATATTAATATTGGTATAACATTTGATCAGACTTCAGAGCCCCCGTTAAAATATTTGATGGCTTCGAGGTTTTCTGGTTTTTACATGTGTTTTAGTTGAAGACATCTAATGCTAAATTTCATTTTTTTAAACTTTGATCAACTAAAGAATTTTGCACTTTTACTACCAAAAAACAGAACATTATCAACTGGAAATTTTCATTTACATTACCTTTAGTTATCACAATATAATCTCATTTTAAGTGGATTAAGCAATCCAGCCCAGAAAAACGAGCAATACTAGAAAAATTGGGAGATATAGACAAAAGACCAAAGTCTCAATACAGCAAAGTCCCAAAAAACAAAGTGCAACAGCAGACAATCACAAAAACAGAGCTAGCAATCAGTCAAATGGAATAGCACGAGGAAACAAAGTAGAGACCATGAACAAGTGGGAACCAACTACTAGCCAAACAATGCTTGCATGCAACAAATGAGCGGGAGGAAACAAAGCAGAAAAAAACCTCACAGACAAAAGATCGAGAACTTGATGTGCTATTCTCACCAAGATCAAACAAAGTTTACCTTGAGGATCCGTGGTGCTCTTTTAGGGAGGAAGGCTCCTAGATCTGATGAAGAACAAGAAGCAGAGCAAGCCAACAAGGCGTTTTGAAAGAGATAAGACAGCGAGCGACGTCGGTGCACAGATCTGTAAAAGTAAAAGATCAAACATACTTAGTGAGTAGTGACTAGGAGTAAAAGAAGATTACACAGACTTAGTGACTTACATGAGAGATTGAGATCTGAGAGTGAGGAGGCCTAGCCGACGCCGGATGCCCCACAGTAAAGGTGTGGCCATGTGGGAAGTGGGAACTGGGAACTGTCGAGACTGAGAGATTGTTAAAAAATGAGAATGCCAACCCGTAGTGTAGAGTACCTTGGCGTTATGTGCGGAGTGGAGAGGAGGGGAGAGGAGACTGTAGTGAAGATTGTAGACTTTTCTTTACTCTTTAGGGTTTCTTCTAGTCTGACTATGAGATATTGAGATGACTCAGATGAGAATCAGATGGGAGTCAAGAGAGAACAGATGAGAAGAGTCACGAGAGTTGAATTTTTTTGGGATAGCCTGTGATGCGAGTGGAGACCAAGAAGGATAGGGTTTTTTCGTTTTGGGCTTAAAAATGTTGAGACTGACTTAGTAAATAGCCCAGTATAATTTTGGGCCAATTTCAAGTTCACATTTGGGCTTTTCCTTTAATTCGGGTTTTCGGGTCCCATCCGGAAAAATCCGATCCGATCCGAATATATAGAGTATTGATGATGTCATCTATCCGCATCCGATCCGAATTCTTAAAAAACCGATCCGATCCGATCCGAACACTACGGTTCGAGTCGGTTTTTCGGTTTTTCCGGTTTTTTTCTCAGCCCTACTCAACTCCAATTCTATGTTATGTTTGGTAATAGCATAAAGCTCAACCAGTATATTTAAGTGTTAACACATTAATTTTATCAATTAAAGAGGAAGAGGAAACGCTTTCTTTTATATATATAGTTTTTTAAGTATACTTACATTTTTTTAGAGAGTACAAACTTATTTTTTATTTTCTATTTTTTGAAATTCGTAATATATACTTTAACAACCTTATCTAATTAACCCACTTGAAGAGTACATCACATGTGAAAATCCTTAAACATGCAACCTCAAAAATTCTATCCTTAAGGTCGTGTTTGGTGCATAGGATGAGGTTAGGATAGATAATAAAAGATTATGGATAAGATAAGATTAAATTATATCATCTTATCTTATGTTTGGTGTGTACAAGGTTTAAGAATAGGATATGATGATTTTTTTATGTCTTTCATCATATTTATTATGTATAAAATTAAAATTAGTATAAAAAAATTTTTTTAGTATTTTTTTAAGGTAACATAATTTAAATTTATAAATTTTTTGTTATAAGTATAAATAAAAAATTTAAATTTAAATATTATTTATAAAATTATAATTAATAGTCAAATTTATTAGATGATTTTTGAATAAAAAATTACTTTAAAAATTTATATTATGTTTTCAAAAAAATTATTTTGTTAAAACTGATTTTTTATAAAAAAATTCTCTATATTTTTTCAATTTTTTTCTTTTCTTTCTTTTTTTTATTTCTTTTATATGATTTAAATTTAAAAAAAATTTTGTTGTAAATTAAATATATTTATTTTAGAAAATTGAGTTTTTCAAGGAAATAAGTTTGTTTTTTTAATTACAATAATTTTTTCAAAATACAATTCTTAAATTTTTTTATTTTTATGGTTTCTTTATCTTCTTTCTTTTTTTGTCAGTTAGAAGGAAATATAGAAAACAAAAGAAAAGAAAAAATATGTGAAGACCGAGAATTTCTAAATAAATATAAGGTATTCGGAAAATTTAATTTGGACAAATTGAAACCCAAATTCAAATAAGAAATTAAAAGGGAAATTAAATTGGAAATAAGAAATGAATGAGGAAATTTAATTTGGATAAATGGAAATCCAAATTAAATAAGAAAATGGAGAAAATAATTTTGGATATTTAGAAATCCAAAACTTAATAAGAAATAAAAATATTTTGGTATATTTATATAATGATATTATATAAATATTATTTTGTGTTAAAAGTGTAAAAGTATATATATAAATATATATTTTAATACAAAATATGTATTTAAATACATATTAAGAATAGTGTATATATATAATTATAATATAATTATGGTGTATAATAATTATATATATTATAGTTATTATTATTATTATATATATAAAAATATATATACCAAAAAAAAAAAGGAAATTTAGAAGTGGGAATCGGGATACCCGATTCCCAGCTTCTTCTTTCTCCTCTGTTATAGACAGAGGAGAAAGACAAATAAAACCGTCGGCCCCCTGCCTGCCAAAAGAGGAGGAGGAAGGAGAGGGTCGTCACCGGCCAGCCGAGGGGGAAGAGAAGAAACGACCGGCGGCGACCCGAAGCGAAAAACAGAAGCGAAGCGAAAATGGGAGAAAAGAGAAACCGAGAGGAAAAAGAGGGAAAAAGAGAGAAGGAAAAGTGGCGGTGCCGCCGATCTGGCCACTGCCACCCCAACCCCGAGCTCGGCGGAGCTGAGGGGAAGCAAAGGAAGACCACCGGCGAGGCTACGGACGGCGGAGGGAGGAAGAAACAGAGGAGGAAGGGACCGAGAGCCACCGTTCCAGATCCGGCACCGTCGCCGGTGATGGGACGAAACGGAGACCAGATCCGGCATCCTCGCAACTTCGGCAAGCTGTGGAGTGGCTGAACCGCCGGAATGGGTGGCCGCCGGTGACCGAACCGGCCAGCAGAAGATTGAACCGGCGGAACCGGTCCGACCCGGTCCGACCCGCCTGACCCGGTCAACCCGACCCGACCCGATTTGACCCGGTCAACCTGAACCTGACCCGACCCGGTTCAGAAAAGAAAAAAAAAAGAAAAAAAAAGGAAAAAGAAGAAAAGAAAAGAAAAAAAAAGGAAAAGAAAAGAAAAGAAAGAAGAAAAGAAAAGAAAAGAAAAAGGAGAAAGAAAAGAAGGAAGAAGAAGAAGAAAGAAAGGAAAAAGAAAGAAAAAAAATGTGGTAAGGAAAATTTAAGTCTTTTCGCCATATGTCTATTGGATTTATTGGAAATTTTCGGATTATTTTCTAAATGAAAATATATGTTAATTTTTGAAATTGTAGCAAAAATGGAAATGAGACGAATGGTGGAGTTCGGCAAGACTCGAAAAATCGGAAAGTGCGCTAAGCTTGGCAAATAGGTAAGATACTTTTATAAAGCATTAGTAGCTTTATATTGTATGTGGGAATTATGATTTTACATATGATGCATTTATTTAATTGATTTTAAATGGAATTGTGATTTTTATATGATGCATCGATTTAAATTGATTTGCTAAAAATGCTAAGAGGACCCACAACTGATGGTGGGGGTCTTAGTAAGAGGTAAAATTGGTGAGAATCAACAGCTGCAAGTATAAATTGTGTTTCCCTTGCAGGAGGTTAGGGAAAATTAAGCCGTTATGCTACCGAAATTTTTAGGAAAATAATTGAGGAAAAAGATCAAGTTTCTCACATAAATGGAATCTTGGAGATAATTATTGAAAATAAATATTGAAAGGATTTTATAGTATTACCGAAAGAGTTTGATATTGAAATCGATGAGAAGACAGATCGTTGAAAACGATAATGTGACGAATTATATGGTTTAAACCTTATAGAACCGATAAATCAATTAATTTTAATATCACAATTGGTATCAAGTTGAGATTGAGGTAGAAGTATTTATTAGACGGATCACAGATAAAAGTGATGATAATTATATGATACAACTCAAAAGAGAAAAAAAATCGAAGTTGTGATTTAGATGGTCAAATGATAGAATTTGCGGAATTATCAATCGAGTGACGATTATAGAATTGATAGATTCAAATAAATGGACCGTCTTAGTGGTAAGATTGTGATATCGAAGTTAAATAGATGTGAACTGAGATTTTTGCAATAATATGGATAGTCGCAAGGCGACTTAAATGATTGAAACACTGTTGATAGTAGAAATTGGCAAATTCTTTTAAGTGGTAAATTGCCAATCAAAAAGTGAATTGAGGATTGTGATTTGATTTTACGATAGTAAATGAAATTGAACCGCAAGTTGAGGATTCTAAATATGTACCTATAGGTCAAACCATAAATGGATTTGATAAGCGATTATTGATCTTGTGGTTCTATAATCCTCGATGTCGACTCTGGAATAGATAACGAATGAGGATATTAATATTGCATAATTTCAGTATTTTGATGGCTATATAGTGACATGATATTTAAATATTTATGAATACTAAGAGGATTCATGCAAGTGATGTGGTCTTAGTATTAATAGTGAAAGGTAGAAATGATTGGTATAGTTTATAGCTATCGAAAAAGGATATCGAATACTGAATGACTTGAATACCAAATGATCTGATTATTGAATAATCGGAGTACTGAATAAGTTGAAAACTGAATGAAATGAATATTGAATTGATTTGAACACTGATTTACTGATGTGTCAGAAGGATGGTTTGAAATCGAACGATTGATAGTGATAAAGTTAAATGAATTGTTTCACCGTATTAGAGGAAGGTATTACTTATATTGACATTTGAAACTATTACTAAAATTACATACGGAGATGATTTCATAGCATCGCTTTTAAGCATAATTTGCTATAGTTTCAGATGTCATAATAGCATTTATATAAATGCTATAAAGTATAGATTAGCTTTAAAAATAAAGTATATGGTATATATACGTATTTTTATATACGAAACCTCTTAAAGAATTTCACCATATGCTTTACATGATTTTAAAACGAAAAGCTAAAGATTTAAATGTTTTATGAGACTGTAGGCACCCTAAAAGAATTAAATTCAATAAAGCATAGTGGAAACCGCCTAATTGGAGCTTTGCTCATTAGGCAGATATGCTTGTCCGACAATAGTCGTGGACAGGTCTAAGTCACGCCTGATCAGTGGGGCTGAGAGGGATGAGGTCTATGGCCATAGATAGCGCCCTAGTTGGTTTCCAGGGGACGATGACATGATTTTCACTGCTAGCTACAGTGATTTAAGTCTTTATTGATAGAGATGATAGGGATCTAGCCTAGTCTCTAACCGATATGATATGAAGTCTAGAGTATGATTTTATTGATATGAACTCTAGACTTGACATGATTTATACTGTACATGAAACAGATTTGAAATGAAATATGTTTTTAAACAGTACATGTTTTAAACATGTTTTAAAAGTCCATGAGATATGAATTCGACACTATATGATTTATATGTGATTTTGTGTCGAACATGGCATGATATGCGGTCTAGAGTATAGTTTGATTTGATATGAACTCTAGACCTGATATGATTTACGGTAAATGATTTAAAAGTATATGATAAATGATTTCGACACTTACATGATTTATATACGATTTTGTGTCGAATTTGAAACGACATGCGGTTTAGAGTATAGACTGATTTGATATGAACTCTAAACCTGATATGATTTATAATATATGAAAAATGTTTTAAAACCGCACATGTTTTAGACATGCTCCGAAAACGAATACATGAACTGAAATTGAACATGTTTCTATCATGCCTTAAAGGCAAATTTGAAATGAATTGAAAATTCATATGTCGAGCATGTCCTAAAGTATATATGATATGATTTGAAATGATAGCGGTTTAGACAGAAAAATTACATGAATTTGCATATTAAACCCTGATATGATAATATGCTTAGTATATGAGAATTCCATGAGGAATGTCGTGACTCGACGTAAATGATGTTTCACCTATACGATGACATGACATGATATGATATATGAACATGAGATTGATATGAAGAGGATTCTGATCTCACTCTATCGTGATCATAAATTCCCAGACGATAAGTGATATGAATTGATGTAATACGGGAATATGATTACTAAATGTAAAGTGAATTCGATAGGATATCTGCATTAAACATGGAGAATAATGAGGAGTGTCATGACTCAGTGGTAGCGATATTTCATCGATTTGATGTCATGATATGATATGATATGAAACATGAATATAGAAACACACGAAGAGAATTATGACTTCGTACCACCGTGATCATGACCCATAATATGAGACTTGATAAGAGATGATAGTATACAGAAGTATGATTATGAACTGAAAAGTAAATATGAGAATTGATATGAGAAGATAGAATACAAAAGTATGTATGGAATGAAAAGTGAATATGAGAAGTGATAATGAGATTTTATCGATGAGAAAGGATTAACTGTAATTGCATCCTTGCAAGTTTTAAGCATTTGCGGTTAAGACAGTATAGGACTCTTGCATTTATATTAGTATCTTACTGAGCTGTGGTTTTGCTCACCCAACTAAATTTCATCTCTTTCAGATTATTGAAGTTAACATCTGCCATGTGAGCTGCTCAGTGGGCATCGGAGACGGTATATGGACTTGGTACTAGTCTTCTAAGGTATATGTTTCTTATAAAATACTTGTTTACATGTAAGACTTAAATTGATGCACAGTACATATTCTGTTTAACAAGTCGGGATGTAACTAAGAACCGTTTCCATGTTTGTTTAATATTTAAATGGAATGACTATAGGTCACCTAGATAGTACAGTAACTACACTGACACCGAATACAAACCTTAAAATGAAAAAGAAAAATTTAGTCCATAAATTTGTAGACTAAGAAAAGTATAAGAATCAAGTGAAAGTCGCGGTCTTCGGGTCATGACAGATTTAATGGTATCAGAGCACGGTTTGTCTAGTACGTGTCGGTGTAGTTGAGACAGTGATAGTGTTACATCCCATGTACTGTGTAGTGTCTACATGTAAACTTGTTGATTTTCAATCTGTACCAAGAATTGTCGGTTATTGGTATAAGTGATACCAGTCGACGACCTATTTAAAACAGGTTGGGCTTTGACATAAAGATGCCAATCGATGTCCTGTTGAAACGGATTGGAAACCGTTAATGAATGGTATCGATATGGTATAGAAGAATGGTGTATCACCTTAAAGGAATAGGATACAAATGATCGAGAATGATTGATTGTGGCACATTATATGAGAAGATATGTTAATTGAGAAGGATTGAAAGAGGTCAAGAAATGGCCAATGAAAATGATCGAACAAAAGTATGCGGCTTGATTGAAAGTGCAATCCCACCTTGAATTATGAAGATTATTGGAAATTGAAAATATGATTACTAGTTATAAGGGAACATGAATATGAAGCAGTCTTTGAATTTAAGACTGAAAGTGATTTCGCTTTGGTTATCACATCGAGATGTAATAAGAATATTACGTGAAAAGAGATATAGAGAGAAGATGATTGATAAATGTTACATTTATGGCAAGAGATGATTAACAGTAAAGTCTGCAATGAGGTGCAGCCTTGATTTATCGATGTGACAATTGGTGTGGTGGGATAATACGAAACCCAAAAGAAATATGACATTATGGAAGTGATTATAGACTGATTGATTAAATTGAATCACTTTTCCATTTTCAAACTTCTAGATTTCTCTAATGCCTTAGTCGAAATATAAATATGAAACAGAGAGAATGTATGTGAAATTCCAGTGAGCATTACATGTGATGAAATTTTGAATTGCCAAATGTTTATGAAAAATAGTGAAAGGCTTTGGGATTCCAAATTTATTGACGGCATCGCTCCATACTGATATGAAAATTCGAGCGTAATGTGGAAACGCTCGAAGATATGTTGACAGAGCGGATGCAAGAGATGTGAAAGCTACTGGGACAATTACATACTACTGATTAAATTGCTAAACAATAGTTACTAAACTTCATCGACTTGGCACCAAATGAGAGAAATGAATGATAAATTGTGTGAAACAGCTATTATGTGGAAAGAGATGAAAGTGACAACTCCCAAGGTGATAAGAAATTTTAAGAGGTATGAATACATGGAGAAAAACGATATATAACAATATAAAAAGTGAATCTGAATTTGAAAGTATGCTGGTAGCATCATTTAAAGGATGATTGAAAGGATAAGAAAGATAAGAGTACAAGATGATACCACCCTTTAGTATAAGTTAAATTCAGAGGACCGAATTTCTTAAGGTGGGGAGAATGTGAAGACCGAGAATTTCTAAATAAATATAAGGTATTCGGAAAATTTAATTTGGACAAATTGAAACCCAAATTCAAATAAGAAATTAAAAGGGAAATTAAATTGGAAATAAGAAATGAAGGAGGAAATTTAATTTGGATAAATGGAAATCCAAATTAAATAAGAAAATGGAGAAAATAATTTTGGATATTTAGAAATCCAAAACTTAATAAGAAATAAAAATATTTTGGTATATTTATATAATGATATTATATAAATATTATTTTGTGTTAAAAGTGTAAAAGTATATATATAAAATATATATTTAAATACAAAATATGTATTTAAATACATATTAAGAATAGTGTATATATATATAATTATAATATAATTATGGTGCATAATAATTATATATATTATAGTTATTATTATTATTATATATATAAAAATATAAAAAAAAAACGGAAATTTAGAAGCGGGAATCGGGATACCCGATTCCCAGCTTCTTCTTTCTCCTCTGTTATAGACAGAGGAGAAAGACAAATAAAACCGCCGGCCCCCTGCCGGCCAAAAGAGGAGGAGGAAGGAGAGGGTCGTCACTGGCGAGCCGAGGGGGAAGAGAAGAAACGACCGGCGGCGACCCGAAGCGAAAAACAGAAGCGAAGCGAAAATGGGAGAAAAGAGAAACCGAGAGGAAAAAGAGGGAAAAAGAGAGAAGGAAAAGTGGCGGTGCCGCCGATCTGGCCACTGCCACCCCAACCCCGAGCTCGTCGGAGCTGAGGGGAAGCAAAGGAAGACCACCGGCGAGGCTACGGACGGCGGAGGGAGGAAGAAACAGAGGAGGAAGGGACCGAGAGCCACCGTTCCAGATCCGGCACCGTCGCCGGTGATGGGACGAAACGGAGACCAGATCCGGCATCCTCGCAACTTCGGCAAGCTGTGGAGTGGCTGAACCGCCGGAATGGGTGGCCGCCGGTGACCGAACCGGCCAGCAGAAGATTGAACCGGCGGAACCGGTCCGACCCGCCTGACCCGGTCAACCCGACCCGACCCGATTTGACCCGGTCAACCCGAACCCGACCCGGTTCAGAAAAGAAAAAAAAAAAAAAAAAAAAAGGAAAAAGAAGAAAAGAAAAAAAAAAGGAAAAGAAAAGAAAAGAAAAGAAAGAAGAAAAGAAAAGAAAAGAAAAGGAGAAATAAAAGAAGGAAGAAGAAGAAGAAAGAAAGGAAAAAGAAAGAAAAAAAAATGTGGTAAGGAAAATTTAAGTCTTTTCGCCATATGTCTATTGGATTTATTGGAAATTTTCGGTCTTCACATTTTTTTTTCTTTTTTTTTCCTTTCTTTCTTCTTCTTCTTCCTTCTTTTCTTTCTCCTTTTCTTTTCGTTTCTTTTCTTCTTTCTTTTCTTTTCGTTTCCTTTTTTTTCTTTTCTTTTCTTCTTTTTCCTTTTTTTTTCTTTTTTTTTTCTTTTCTGAACCGGGTCGGGTTCGGGTTGACCGGGTCAAATCGGGTCGGGTCGGGTTGACCGGGTCAGGCGGGTCGGACCTGTTCCGCCAGTTCAATCTTCTGCTGGCCGGTTCGGTCACCGGCGGCCACCCATTCTGGCGGTTCAGCCACTCCACAGCTTGCCGAAGTTGCGAGGATGCCGGATCTGGTCTCCGTTTCGTCCCATCACCGGCGACGGTGCCGGATCTGAAACGGTGGCTCTCGGTCCCTTCCTCCTCTGTTTCTTCCTCCCTCCGCCGTCCGTAGCCTCGCCGGTGGTCTTCCTTTGCTTCCCCTCAGCTCCGCCGAGCTCGGGGTTGGGGTGGCAGTGGCCAGATCGGCGGCACCGCCACTTTTCCTTCTCTCTTTTTCCCTCTTTTTCCTCTCGGTTTCTCTTTTCTCCCATTTTCGCTTCGCTTCTGTTTTTCGCTTCGGGTCGCCGCCGGTCGTTTCTTCTCTTCCCCCTCGGCTCGCCAGTGACAACCCTCTCCTTCCTCCTCCTCTTTTGGCCGGCAGGGGCCGGCGGTTTTATTTGTCTTTCTCCTCTGTCTATAACAGAGGAGAAAGAAGAAGCTGGGAATCGGGTATCCCGATTCCCGCTTCTAAATTTCCTTTTTTTTATATTTTTATATATAAAAATAATAATAACTATAATATATATAATTATTATGCACATAATTATATTATAATTATATATATACACTATTCTTAATATGTATTTAAATACATATTTTGTATTAAAATATATATTTAATATATACTTTTACACTTTTAACACAAAATAATATTTATATAATATCATTATATAAATATACCAAAATATTTTTATTTCTTATTAAGTTTTGGATTTCTTCATATACTGTAAATCAATATCGAGTTTAGAGTTCATTTTCATTTTAAAGGCATACTCTAAACTTCATTTCATATCATTTGAGACTATATGTGATATGAAATATACTTTCAAAATATATATGATATGAAATGTGCTTCAAAGAAATATATGCGATATGAAATGTATTTCAAAAAGTATATATGATATGAAATGTGCTTCAAAGAAATATATGTGATATGAAATTTATTTCAAAAAGTACATGTGATATGAAATGTGCTTCAAAAAGCATATGCGATATGAAATGTATTTAAAAATATATATATATGTGATATGAAATATGTTTCAAAAAGCATACTTGACATGAAATGAAAAA
This sequence comes from Heritiera littoralis, assembly GCA_031772115.1. Taxonomy (NCBI): domain Eukaryota; kingdom Viridiplantae; phylum Streptophyta; class Magnoliopsida; order Malvales; family Malvaceae; genus Heritiera; species Heritiera littoralis. The sequence continues at coordinate 6,626,706 of JAPDPK010000009.1, forward strand.
GCTTGCATATTTCAAGCACATCATAAAAGAATACATGAAATGTATTGATATTGTACATGTCTTGAACTTGTTTAAAAGAATATGTATTACATGTTTTATGACTGTAACTACTTCGTTCATAATTACATGTCAAAGGTTATATCATGGTTTCATAACTTAGACATTTCATGACATGTTGAAGCATAGATGAACTGAATCTGAGAATACGACAGGTATATGATCGCATGATGAATAAGAGAATGACTGATAGTAAATTTTCCTCACATGACATCATGCATGGCATATAGAACAGTATAATTCTAACTCTGCACTTATATAAATGACTTACTGAGCCTTGCTCATTAAATGCTATTTAAATTTTTCAGATTGAGCCCGGAGTTGGGGGAGTATTTCGGAGCTTTCCGAATTAGTCCTAAGCCTAAAATATAGTCCCAACTCTCAAAGAAGACTTTTGGGAATATTTTGGGTATACATACTCTTCTTTTGCATTTAATATTGATTCAGGCTGTTTTTGATTCAGTACTTAGATGGGATGTAATCTAATATAGAGAATGGCATCTAGAGTATAGTAATGGTGGAAGTATAGAATTGTTAATTTTGCATGAGTATGGATATGTAGATTGAATAGCATGAACAAGTGACCAAGTAGGAAAAGAATGTAAATCATAAGATGAAATGTCATGACATGGAAATGAACTTGGTCATAGGAATGCTAGAAATTAATCAACTGTTATTGTGGAAAGCATGAGCTGGAATTATTTGTAAATTTTTATGCAGGAAATTAACCTGGGTAAAGTGATAAAAATAGGCGAGGGAGTTAATGTCCCGAAACGAAATTCACTACATTGCACTTAGACAAAATAAGTATAGGAAATCGAAAAATTTAGCCATAATTTCTACGCATCCGTACAAGTAAGAGGTGCTGTCGCGGCCTTCGGGTCGTGACAAAATATGAGTTAAATTTAATAATTTAAATTTTATAAATTAAAAATATATAATTTTTAATAATTTTATGGTTAATAGTTATTTTTTTTTCTTTTTTTGATAGTAAAAAATAAAAAAATTAAGAAAGAAAAAATAAATATTTAAACATAAGAAAAAAAACTAGTTAAAAGTATATTTTATAATAATTTTTATGTTTGAGAATTTATTTTCAAAAAAATTATTCAAAAATTTTAATTATTTCAAAAAATAATTTTAAAAAATTTGTTCAGGAAAATATTATTTTATCAAAATTATATTTTTTCTTGAATAAAAACAAGAAAAAAAAAAGAAAGAAAAAGAAGTAAAAAATGAGAAGAAGAAAATTTTTTGGATTAATTAATTAAACAAATATCTTTATTATTTTATTAAATTTTTAAGTTAATTTTTAAATGCAAATTTTAAAAATGAAATGAATAAAATATTGGTATTTATTTCTAATCCTCTGGGATTAGAAATCATCTTTATCTTTTTAAGAGAATTGAATCATTATATACTAAGAGGATGATTAATCCTCTTTGCAATCCAATCATTCTCTTAATATGTGCATCAAACATAAGATAAGATAATTATCATCCTATCCTATCTATCATCTTATGTATCAAATATGACCTAAAAGATATATATTATATCCAACTAGGTACCGTGCCCGCACGATGCCATGGGTTTTTTTTCTTTATATATTTTGTCTAAATTAAGAGTAGATGTAAACAGAAAATAAGATAATAACTTTAAAAGAGAAAGTGCAATTGTGTTAACCAAAAAAGAAACATATAATTGTTCAAAAACTTTGAAAAGCCATGTTGCTGATCAAGAGTTGCATTTAATGCTAACTTGAAAGGAATTTAATACCATTTGCGATTAAAAAAGGAGAGTGTTACAACAATTTATAAAATGAAAATATATAAATAAGATAGTATATCATTCTTAATATACATAACCCAGATAATGAATACAATAAACAAGATAATCCCAATTAGCTCAACAGTTGAAAAAAACCCCAAATGGTCTTCCTTCTATAAACAACCAAAGTTTCACATGGCAAGCCAATCCCTCAATAATATTATAGGATAATTATCCAAAAACACTATTAATGGAGTTTTTTTGATTTCATAAATGGAGTTAAGAATATGACACATATCTTATTTTATTTATTTTTTATTTTGTTAATATTTTTAAAAGACATGTTTCGTCATCCTCACTTAGCTTATGAAGTCAAAAAAACTCTCCTGACAATGTGAATTGGATATTCATATATATATATATATATATATATATATATTATATATATATATATATATATATATATATTATAGATAATTATTTTATACACTGTCAGTGAAGTTTTTTAACTTTACAAATGAAGTTAGAATTATGATACATGTCATATTTTATTTCTTTTTTATTTTTATATATTTTAAAAGACACATGTCATCATCTTAACCCTACCTATGGAGTCAAAAAATTTTACTAATAGTGTATAGAATAATTATCCTTTTTATTATGGATTGATACAACATGTTAGCTAGGGAACCAATTTACAACATTTTCTTTGTTAAATAATGGGCCTAGAAATGGCTGCAACATCCAATAACCCAGTTAACCCATTGGGGGCTTTAAACTACCAAATCATGGCTTGGGTCCATTAAAAAGCAGCATCTTGTAATGGAAACTGGTCCATGATCCCGGCTGCTGAAGGACAGAGCCCATTCCACTCCAGCTCTATAGGAATAGCCCATAGCCTAAGCCCATCTGGTCCTGCACAAGCTTTTCTAAGTTTGGACTTGATATGGTCCATGAAAATATCTTATTATTAAATAATTATTTTTAATTAATTTTATATTTATATTTTCATTATAAAGTTTTATTAAGCAATCTTAAATGGGTGATAAAATCTTGAACAAGTTTTTATAAGTATTAATTGGACTCCATCACATCCATAAACACTTAAGAAAATTTTTTTTTCAAAAATTGAACACATTTTCATACTATTTTTTTTAATAAAAGATAAAATATCATCAAACCCTTAAAAAAAAAAAGCATTCCCATCAAATTTACAACAATTATTTTAATTTAACCTTAGACAACATAACAAACTTCATATATTCACCAAAGAACTTAATTCATTTTATGAAAATTCACTCCTCCACAACAAAGATTAAGACATATAAGTGATTTTCATGGAACTCTGTTCTAGAAAAATGGGTTCATTGTGTGTTTTGAGGCGATTTCTTAATAGCATATAGTAGATCAGAACTCAAAGAGTTGATTCAACGGTTTAAAATCCTATTGAATTTCTTAGGGGAGACGATCTATAATAGAAGGTTTCATATTCAAATCTTTTCTAAGTCAAATTCTTTTGGGTTAGCACCAGCCACATAGCACGACTTGAGATTAATCCTATACTCAATATGGTATAAAAACACTTCGCAATTTACAAACAAAAAAAAAAACCTAGATCATGTAATTTAAAAATAAAAGTAGTGGGTAAAACAAATTGGTGGGATGGTAAAAACAACTTGGAGGGACGGTATAAATCAGAGGATAGAATAATCTAATATTATAGGTAGGATTGTATTAAATAATATTATCCTATTTTATATTTGGTGTGTATAAAGATTAAGAGTAAGATGCGAAGATTTTTATACATTTTTCATCATAGTAGGTATATGTAAAGTTAAGAGTATGATAAAATAATTGTTTTATTGATTAGAAGTACTCTTTTTAAAAAATAAATATAATTTAAATTTATAATTTTTTAATAAATATAATTCAAAGATTTTTTTTACTAAAAAATATATTATTATAATTTCTATAGTTAAAAGTTAAGTTTATTTTTTTAGAAAAAGGTTTATTTATCCATAAAATATTGATTTTTTTAAAAAAACAATTCAATTTTTCAAAAATTTATTTTGTTAAAGATATTTTTTATTACAAATATTTTTTACTTTTTTATTTTAATTTATTTTTATTTTTAAAATTTAAAATATTTTTATAATATTAATTTAAATATATTTATTGTAGAAAAATAGATTTTTTCAAATAAGATGATTGTTTTAAAAAGAACTTTGATTTTTCAATAAAAATATTATCTTTTTATTTTTTTCTTTTCTTTTCTTTTCTTTTCTTTTATTGTTAATAAGAGAAAAAAGAAACAAATCTTAAAAAAATAAAAGAGAAATATAAAATAAATTTTAAAAAAAAATTAGCTAAATTTAAAATTTTCAAATTTTATAAATTAAAATTCATAATAATTTTTATATTTAGTAGTTAATTTTTTAAAAAAATGGTTTAAGCATCAATTATTTTAAAAAATGAAAGACATTGATTTTTTAAAAAATTAATATTTTATCTAAACTATATTTTTCTTTATTTACAAAAATAAAAATAGAAAGAGATATAAAGAAATTATAAAAAAAGGATAAAACAAAAGAAAGAAAAAAAGGAAAAATAAAAAAGAAAACACAGAAAAAATGATATAGAATAACCAATTAATCAATAATTGCTGTTATCTTATTAAAAGTTTAAATTAATTTTTAAATGTAAACTTCAAGAATAAAATACAAGTATCTATGACTTAATTATATGGGATTAAAAAATGAGTTTATATATATAATACATTAACCGTATATAATCTCTATATTGTTAGATAAACATAGAGTGTTACCTCATTAACGAACAAAGTTAAAAAATATGCAACCTTTTAAAAATAAATGTTAATAAAAGTTTTTAGGACTTATTTATTTTAAACTTTGTTCATTAATGAGGTGACAATATGTGGTTGACTAATAGTATATACATTATTAGTGTATCATATATAAACTCTTAAAAATAATCCTTACTTTTTAGAGAGAATTGAATCATTCTACATTAATGTCATAACCGTAAATTTTTCATTTATTGGAAATTATAAATATTGAAAATAAATGTTGGAGAAAATAAATATTGGAAATAAATAAATAAATAAAATTGTGAAAATGGGATATTGGTGAAAATCCCGAGAATTGAGAAAGGAACAGATGGTGGAAATTCCGAGGATTGAGGAAGTGATCAAATTGGAAATTTAAGTGAAGGAAATTAAATAAGGAAAGTAAGGAAATTTAATTTGGATAAATGGAAATCCAAATTAAATGAGAAAATGAGAAATGAAAATAAAATATGTTTATATAATTACAAATTATATAAATGTATTTTGATATAAATACATATGTATTTAAATACCGTATGATATATAGTATATATTAAAGATACATTGGTATATATAAGTGTATATACTATTTGATAAATTTAAATAATACATATGTATTAAATATAACAGAATATGTATATATAAGCATATACATATTTGAAAAGAAATGTAAATATGATTTTACATTTGAATTGTACATATATATATATATATATATATATATTGTAAATACAATATATGTTATATTATTACTATTATTGGTATTATTACATTTATATAAAAATATATAAATGTAATTTAAGTTAAAAAGTATGTAGATATATATATATATATATATATTAAATATATATGTGTTGATATATATAATATATATATATATATATATCTATATGATATTATATAGTAGAATACTATATAATATAATATTAATATTATATTTATAATATAGTTATAAATATAATATAAGATAAATAAATTAAAAAAAAAGAAACAGAATAGAAGAATCGGGATTGCTCGATTTTATCTTCCCAGGCGAGGCCGGCCACCGTCGGCCAACCCAGAGAGGAGGAGGGAGAGAGGAAGACGGCACCGGCGGAGAGAGGAGAGGACGCCGGTGACCGAAAGAGGAAAGAAACGGCGAAAACAAAAACGGAAAAGGGGCGAAAAACCGATGAAATCGGAAGAGAAAAGGAAAACCAGATCTGGCGGTGCTGGCCACCACTACAGCCGAAGCACCAGCAAAAGGAGAGGAAAGGGAAGAAGGCCACCGGAGAGGCGGGGAACGACAGAGGAAGGCCGATGGAGGAGGAGAAGTAACCGAGGCAAAACCGAGTAGATCCGCCGTCGTGCCGCCGATCCAGGCCGAGCTGAGGCCACCGGCAGCTTCGTCTCAACGCCGGCCAACTGCTGAGCCCCCGAACCACCGGAGAACTGGCCACCGAAGGAGAACCGGCGGTGAGGAGGGTGGAGCCGGTTTAACTGGTCTGAACCGGTCAGACCATGGAAAAAGAAAATGAAAAAGAAAAAGAAAAGAAAAGAGAAAAAGAAAAGAAAGAAAAAAAAGAAGAAAAGGAAGAAAAAAGAGAGAGGAAAGGAATTCCGGGAATTTGAAAAATTCCTGAGAATTCGAAAAATTCCTGAGAATTCGAAAAATTCCCGGGAATTCAAAAATTACGAGAAATCCCGAGAATTATAGGAATCGGTAAGAAATCTCGAAAAGTGTTAAATTATTTAAATAATTTATTTATTTAAATAATTATGGAAAATTCTAATTTTTAGAATTTAATTTCCAGAAAATTTCCTCGATAACCGAGCCGATGGAATCGGGCGAGGTGAACACGGGCACAACCTTCGAGAGGCAGTCGCCGACCCGAGACAGGTAAGGGAGACATGTGCCGCCTGTAAGGATATTTGACCATGCTTTTAAATTGCATTTAATTTTATAAATGCTATTGATAATTATCGGTTTATAATGTGGTGATTTATCGGTTTTAAATTATGGTGAAATACCAGTTGAGAAATATAAACTGTATTTTCCGTGCAGGAGGCTTGCCAAATCGGCAGCCGTTATACTGCCGAAAAATTATCAAAAAATTATTGAAATTTACCGAAAATCATCGAAAACCAAAATAAAAGATTTGATTTCACGTGAATCGATTTTCGGGTACGAAAATCGAGAAATTAAGTAAATTTCATAAAACATGAATATAGTGATATTTAATTTTAAAATATTCATGTTTTTGAAAATGGTGAAAAAAGAAAATCATCTAAATTTATCCCGATAGGTGATATTTCACGTGAAACGAGGTGAAAAACGAAAATGACCAAAGTGAATATTTTAATAATATTTCTTCAAATATTCACTTGATTTTATAAATAACCTTTATGGGTTCAATTGTGGAAATAAGTGTTTATAGAAAATTTCATAAAGGTAATTAAAGGTGGAAAACAATGTTTTGAGACTAAAAGGTCTCCGCATGTGTTTACAAAGAGAACACGGGACGGGAGTGTTGATTTGGAAAATAAATATTTTAATTTTTCATAAATCATAAAAATAATTGATTTGAATCCCGATAACTTTGAAAATCATGTTTTCGATAGAAAGCACGAAAAAGCGTGCGTATGTGTTTTACGGTGAAAAAGGACAGTTATGACCTTTTATATTTTACAGTGATTATTTTATAAACTGTTTTCACCGTATGGAAAATGTGATTTATACTGTTCTATAATATTTAGAACGTTTTCGGGAATGATGACCCCAGTATGAATATTTTATAAATTGTTATTCATAACATGAAAATATTTTCCTTATGAATATTGGTGGATTGATTGAAATTATATTCAATGAAATTGATTTCATAAATGGGGTTTATATCACGTGTTTACTGTTTTGAGATTGTTAGGCCCCATATCATGCTCACGTGTCACGTGTTAGTGCTGATAGATACTGATTCTATTATCAGCGTCCCAGTGGACACCTGATCAGTGCACACTGAGGACCCCAAAGACTATGGCCATAGATCTCATGTGTTTCCCCTATTAGGGATGATATTATTATAGCATGATATATTTAGGGTGTTGCCTGGTCTCCATGATACTGAATTAAAAGCTACCGTATATTGTTTACTGAATTGGTAGCTACTATTTACTGTTTACTGACTGAACTGTATCAAGATATTGTTTTACTGATTTACAGAATACTGTTTTATCGAATGGTACTGTATTAAATATTACTATTTTACTGAACTGTAAGATACGGTTACTGTACTGATGAGAAAGAAAGCAAACTACAAGTTTTGCTACTGTACTGTCATGTGTTTCAACTGTACTGAAAGAAACCACTGTTTTATTACTGAACTGTCACGTGTTTTAAATCGTACGAAAGTGAAAAGAAATAAGTGGTTTACTTTGTGAAAATGAAAACTATATCGTTTTGAGAACAAGGAATATAGTACTCTCTACAGTTGCTTCTAGGTTCCGGGACAAGACAGGTATTCTAAAATACCTGCCTTACTCCATCCGGATCCCTAGCCGACTGTAGTATCCTTCCTACATGTGAGCCTAGAGCCAACTAGGAAGATTTAAAGAAAGTGAAAAATTATTTTCAGCATATAGATAGCTGAATATCAAGTGTTGCATATAACTCTCTTACTGAGCCGTGGTTTGCTCACCTCTTAATATTAACATTTCAGATTTTTGAGGACTAAGAGATCTGACATCTGAGGATTACGAGCTGTGCATTTGGAGACACTGCGACAGCTTGATTTATAATATGAGGTATGATCATTTATTTTCTGTATTTAGACTTACTTTCAGTACTACTTTCTTGAGCATTAAAATAGGGGATGTAATTAATAATATAAATTTTATATTTAACAGTTAAATGAATATGAAAAGTGAAGTATCACAGACAGCCCAACCGGATAAGTTGTGTAGAAAAACGTGAAAAATGTGGTCACGGGATGTGACAATTAAAATAATGACTAATTCTTTTTGCAATCCAATCATACCTTTTATGTGAGCACCAAACATAGAATAGGATGAAAATCATCTTATCCTATTTTTCTTCCTATGCATTAAAATAAAAAATTAAAAATTTTCAATTTTTTAAATTTATAATGCGGGTTGAAGAATTTTCTAATTTGCTTTTGGCTCCATGCATGGTTCTCCTAGCATTATTTTCTTTGTTCTATTAATTGGGTTCGTGTAGTTATTTAAGTTCGTTTCTTCTTCTTCTTCTATTTATCATTTTGTAACATTGACTACCAATTTCAATTTTTAAATATTCATTGGAAGAATTTTATTATCATTTTAGCAGGTCGTATCTACATTGTAGATCGTGCTCATGGATTATTTTCATGATTTTTTTTATATTTTTATTAGAGACGAAAATAAAAGGTAAATGATTTCGTCTGCCACCATGTATTGAAGATCATGGCATCTCTAACGCTAACCAATTGCATCGTGTCAAGTCGCAGTTAACTTTCTGATTCCGGATTTCGTAGTTTCTGGAATAAGACATTTGCTCGGTTCGGCCGTTGTAGGCCATATCCTGCAACTCAATACTGATACTAAGAAAGATACAGTGTCACTAAAATATTCTTTTGTGGTGGAATGTCACAAACCAAAACGACAATGTGCTACGTTCATCATCACCTTTTTTTATTTTATTTTACATACGATGTACATTAATGTAGATCTATGTTAAAAGAATCGAGTTATTCATTCAAATTGATAAACTCATTCAATTTTTGAAAGAGTTTGAACAAGTAAAATAAATCTATTAATGAGTCTAATCAGATAATTGAGGCTTGACCAAATATCTGATCACAAGTTGATTTCATCATGTAAAATATAGATATAATCTAGTACGACGATTAATTATAAAAGAAATATATTTTATATATGTACATTATAGTATTAATTTAAATATATATATATATATATAAGGTTTATAAATTTTAAGAAATTAAAATGAAATATGTTTTTTTCAGTGCAAGCACAGATTTTTTCATTCGTTTTACGATATAAAATTAATAATGTTCGGACTGAAAGTGATAAAAGGTAAAACCCTCTCAATAGTGAAAATTTCAAGACTTGAATTTTGTTCAAGTATCTGAGAAAGAAGATCACTTTTACTTTTTTCAAGCGCTTGTTAATTAAACATGAAATATGTTGTATAGATGTAATTTTGTCAATTCAGTGTTGTTATTCATTAATTATTATCTGATGCTCATTAAATTATTATTATTATTAACTGTGCTTGAACGAAATTTGAATGAACTTTTACTTCATTATATGTGAAAACTAACTTGAGAAGAAAATTAAATTTGAAGAATTCAGTTACACCGAGCTTAGGTTAAATAACCTAACTTCTACTCAAGCATTTTCTTGAATTTAAAAATTTATTTAAATTCTTGTAGTAGATGCATACGAGTGAAATTAATATTTTAAGAGTTCATAGACCATTAGCTATAAATATATATATATGTGTGTGCGCACGTGTATTTTAATAGAGATATAAAATACCTAGAGTGTGCATATATAGATATAAAAATAAATATTAATTTATAATTTTAACATGGGTTAAAGTTCAATTCACATATGTATGACTAATATATACGCATATATTAGTCTACAATATATAATATATTATATGTTAAATATATATATTTTATATATATAATATAAAAAATAAATAAATAATAAAAATTTAATTAAATTACGGCAAGCTTCCGTTAGTGAAGTCCGTAAACCAGACTTTTGAAACACAAAAAAAAAAAATCAGAAAAGAGATGAAGAGAAACCGGAAAGGGGCGACGAGGGTACAATGACCGGCAGCCAAAAAGGGAGGATCGGTGAAGAGAGGAGAGTACAAGAAGGGTGGAAGTCGACGAAAGGGAGAAGGAAGCGATTTGGGGCAGAAAACGTGAGGCATTCGGGTTTTACCAGAGAGAAAGGGGGACCTATTCGACACCAGAGAAAGGAAGGGGAAGGTGCAGGAACAAGAAAGAAAAGAAAGGAACAAAGGAAGGTGAGGAAACTGATTCAAAAACCGATGGAAGAGAGGGTTGAATTGGGTTGATGGAGTTGTCTTGGCACCGGAAAAGGAAGCAAAGAAAGGGGAGCTACTGGGCATCGAACTTGGGTGGCTAGAACTTATGTCCGACGTGGAATTGGAGGTTAGAACCCCATTATGGGTTTGTTAGTGTAGAACCGAATAAAACCCAACGAAAAAAAATGAAACTGAGAAGGGACATCTGAGAATGCGAACGCTGTTGGTTTGGCATCAAACAGGGTTGATTCGGGGTTACAATCAAGAGCTGGTTGAAACGGTACTATTGCAAGGGAGTTTCGGTGGCATTTAAGGGGCTGTGAGGGGGTTGAAAAAGGAGGTTCGGCAAGGCTATTAAGGCTGGGTTTAGGCGTGAGAACAAGGGATTGGTGGCCTGAGCAGGGTAGCTCTCGACAAGGGATTTTCAAGATTGTTTTGATGGCCAAAACACTTCAAGGAATGAGGCTGGAAGGGGGCTGTACAGGAGCATTTTAGAGGTTGAAAATGAGGTTTGTAGGGTGTTAAATCAAGGCTATAACAGGATTGATAACGTGGCTATTTACAATTGGAAGAAGGGGATGTATTGAGCTGTTGCTAAGGCTGAAGATGGGGATGAAGAAGTGGCTGATAATGTGCGTGTAGAATGATGAACCGAGAATTAAAACCTATTCTCAGCAAGATTTAAGGAGAAGATTGGCAGCAGAAACGTGGGGCAACAAAAGAGGCAGATTTGACAGCATTCGGGATACATTGAGCGACGGAATTGGGCGGTGTGTGAAGACTTCAAGTTTGTCTGGTGATTGGTGAAGGAAAAGGAAAATAAAGGCGGTAGTACTGGTGATGATCGACTGAGAAATTAAATAGTAAAGTAGCAAGAAAAAGAGGTTTCAGAAGAGCAAATTGTATAGGCTGAGTTTGGAGTTTTGGACTTTGATTTGGGGCTGATCAAGTTGCTTTCAGGTGGTTCTCGGCAAGGTTCATTTGCTGGGACAAAGATAGCACAGTGGGGTTAGCAGCGAGGCACTCCTTCGGCCAAACCAGTGCCACAGCAGGGGCGTTGCTAAACCTGCATTTGGGCTGCAGAAACGGTAACCCAGGCTGCTGTTGGAAGCCCAAACATCTAGGCTGAAATTTTGAATTGAAGATCCGAGGGGTAAGGCTATTTTTGTTTGATTGGAATTAAATATGTGTATAGCAACTTAATACCAAGGTAGTGTATTTTTAGGAGGGCTGGAAATTGAAATTGTAAGTGTGTTTTGGACAAACACAACAGTTAAAGAAATGGGGAGAAGAGCAACAGCAAAGGTGCTCAGTTTTAGGAGAGTCTTAAAAGGTGAGAAACTTTCTTAGTAAGGCTTATATCTGAATAAATGTAGGTTGTTAAAAATGTTAATTTCAGTGTAGCAAGGTTAAGGATGTTGGTTTTGGTGTAGATACATGAAGAACAAATCCGAGAAAGTGCTAAAGTGGTAAGACTTGCTTGTGTGGTGTAAACTAACCTTGGTGTCGTGCAACGTAAGGTAAGGGAATGTATGTAAAATGCTTGTTAGTCTTTTGTGTTCATGTATGTATAAGTTATTTAATATTCATAGTTTTAAATGCATTTTGCTCGAAATTCAAAACATGTTGGGTAGAGCTTAAAGTGTAAAATGTTTTGAGATTGGGATTGGTGTATAAAAATATATACTGCTTGTTGGAGTTTTTTGCAGGTTATTTAGTTGTGATTACAAACTCCGCCTGTGTGAGTTAACGCAGCCGGTCCCAAGCCCGGGTAAAGGAGGAGGGTGGCGGTAGGTTTGGACAACCAGCCTTAAAAACTAGTCCAATCTCATGAAATGAACCAATATCAAAACATCGTTGGGGCGTCCCCTACACAGCGACGCGCTGCATCGGAGCCCGGGTGTAGTGAAAAGTGGGCAAGGGTTGCTAAGTCGTCGCCCGTAAGTGACGCGCTACATCGACGCCTGGATGTGGTGTTAAATAGGCAAAGGTTCCCACACCACAATGGACGGGGGTGGGTAAAGAAGTTAGTCAATAACCATAAGCTTAGGTTAGGATCTTGGAATATAGGTACGCTTAGTGGTAAGTTAGGTGAGATTTGTGAGGTTATGAGTAGGAGGAGGGTTAACATCTTGTGTCTCCAAGAGACCAAATGGGTTGGGGAAAAGGCTAGAGAGATAGCACCTTGGCGATATAAGCTTTGGTACACAGGGAAAGATAGAGACCGAAATAGAGTAGGTATCATTATAGATAAAGAGTACCATAAGGATGTTGTACAGATTAAGAGACAAGGGGATAGGATTATTTTGGTTAAACTAGTTTTAGGAGAAGAGGTGTTGAATGTCATTAGCGTGTATGCACCCCAAATAGGACTTGATGAGGTTAGTAAACGACAGTTTTGGGAGGATTTAGATAAGGTAGTACAAGAAGTACCCATAGGAGAAAACCTTTTTATTGGCGGTGATCTTAATGGACATGTAGGTACAAGTAGAGAGGGTTTTGAGAGAGTACATGGGGGTTTTAGTTATGGTGTAAGAAACGAGGGAGGAGATGCTATCTTAAATTTTGCTTTATCTTATGACCTAATCCTAGCAAATACATTGTTTAAGAAGAGAGATTCTCATCTTATAACCTTTAGAAGTGGACCAAGAGCAAGTCAGATAGATTTCTTTTTAACTAGGAGTAGGGATAGACATAGATGTTTGGATTGTAAGGTTATCCCAGGGGAGAGTGTTACCGCGCAACACAGACTCTTAGTTCTAGATATGAAGATAGATAAACGACATCGAAGGAACCAACAAAAAGGAATTGAACGGATTCGATGGTAGAAGCTAAAAGAAGATTGTCATACAACATGTAGAGATAGTTAGATTCAAAAAGAGGCTTGGACAACAGAAGAGAGAACCCAAATGTAATGTGGAATAAGATGACAAAATGCATTCGGGAGGTAGGCAAAGAGACATTAAGAGTATCAAACGGAAGAGTGCCTACTGGAAAGGACGCAACATGGTGGATTGCAGTAGTAAAAGATGCTATAAAGACTAAGCGAGAGCGTTACAAGGCTTTAAAGAAGAACAATACAGAAGAGAGTTTTTCGGAATATAAGGTAGCAAGAAAGGAGGCAAAGAAGGCTGTGGCAGAAGCTAAGATGAAGGTTGCGAAAGAGATTTACGACAAGTTGAACACAAAGGAGGGAGAGAAAAGGATATACAGATTGGCGCGAGCAAGAGAAAGGAGGAGTCGCGACCTAGGAGTTATGAAATGTATTAAGGATGAGCATCAAAGAACTCTCGTTAAAGATAATGACATTAAGGATAGGTGGCGAGATTATTTTAACAAATTATTTAATGACGGACAAAATAAAGTTTTGGATAATATTTCGGTGCCTCTTAAGGATTTAAATCGGTGCTTTATGCGTAGAATCCAAGAGACAGAGGTAAAAGAGGCACTAAAGATGATGAAGAATGGAAAAGCTGTTGGACCTGATGACATCCCAATTGAAGTTTGGAAATGCCTTGGAGATGTAGGAGTTAGGTGGTTGACAAATCTATTTAATAAGATTTGGCACACTAACAAAATGCTAGAGGAATGGAGGAAGAGTGTCTTAGTACCTTTATATAAGAACAAGGGGGATATTCAAAGTTGCGCCAACTACCGAGGCATAAAATTGATGAGTCACACGATGAAACTATGGGAGAGAGTGATAGAACGGAGATTAAGAAAGAATGTAGAGATATCGGAGAATCAATTTGGTTTTATGCCGGGTCGTTAAACTATGGAGGCAATATATTTGCTTAGACAACTTATGGAGTGCTTTCGAGTAATGGGTAAAGATCTTCATATGATCTTTATAGATTTGGAGAAAGCATATGATAAAGTACCTAGGGAGGTACTCTGGTGGTCCTTAATGAAGAAAAGAGTTCCTTTGAAATATATTAAACTAATTAAGGACATGTATAGAGGCGCAAGGACACATGTGAGGATAGGTGGGGGGCAAACAAGTGAGTTTCCTATCACGGTGGGATTACACCAAGGGTCCGCGTTGAGTCCATTCTTGTTTGCGGTAGTTATGGACGAACTGACAAAATCCATCCAGAATAAGGTGCCTTGGTGTATGATGTTTGCAGATGATATTGTCCTATGTGCGGAAACTAGAGCGGAGATCAATACAAAGTTGGAATTATGGAGACAAACGTTGGAATCAAAAGGATTTAAACTAAGCAGAGTGAAGACTGAATACATGGAGTGTAAATTCAGTTCTAACCGACTAGAAGAGCATGATGTAGTGAAGTTAGATGGGGTGGCGATACCTAAGTGGGATCATTTTCGATACTTGGGATCAATAATACAGATGGATGGAGAGATTGATGGTGATGTGACCTATAGGATCCAGGCTAGATGGAGTAAGTGGAGAAGTGCTACAGGTGTGTTGTGCGATAAAGGAATTCCTACATGGTTGAACGGCAAGTTTTATAGGACAGTTGTTAGACCAACATTGTTATATGGTAGTGAATGTTGGGCGACTAAGAGGCTACATACACAAAAGGTGAGTGTAACAGAAATGAGAATGTTACGGTAGATATGTGGATATACAAGAAAGGATAGAATGAGAAATGATGATATTCGTAAGATGATTGGAGTGGTACCTATCGAAGACAAAATGTGTGAAAATCGTTTACGTTGGTTTGGACATGTAAGACGTAGACCTGTAGATGCTCCAATTAGGAGAATAGAGGCTATGGATGTTGAGAGGAGAGTTAAGACTAGAGGAAGACTGAAAAAGACTTGGAAGGAAGTAGTTTGGAAAGACATAGAGGTTTTAGAATTAGATGAGCAAATGGCCTTGAATAGGAATCTATGGAGGCAAAGAATACATATGGACGATCTAACGTGATTTTAGATATTGGTTCATATAGCCTACTCCAATCTATTGGGATAAAGGCTCTGATGATGATGATTTAGTTGTGATTACAACGCTGGATAGTGTCCTACCTATGCCTTCATAATGTTGAAATTTCGCCAGAAATCGTTTAAGTAAATTTCGTGGTTTTGGTTTAGATTTATCTAATACATATAAAAACCTCATACACTTTAAGCATTACTACTTGTCATCAAGAATTTCATAGTTAAGGTAAGGTAAATACATGATTTTACACGATGTCGAATTTGTCAAATAAAAAGGGTTGTTCTTGTTATAATAGCTTTGTAAAAAGGGATCCATTAATTGAGATAATAGTTTTTTTTAAGAATGATTTCTTACGATGAGGTTTTCAAAACTTTAAGTGTTTAAAACGATTCATGCTTTTAGTACTCAAATCATGTTGTAAAAGTTATCTTTGTATGGGTTTTGACATATGGACATCGGACGCTATATAATGCCTGTGTGGCATTTATCATGCTTGTGTGGCACTTAACTTCCCTGTGTAGCATTTATTTTGCCTATGTGGCATTTCGTAAGCCTATGTGGCATTGAGGTGCGGTATATGTAATTGCATCATGGATTCCGCCTGTGTGGTAATGGGTAGCGGTAATTACGTATGTTGTCCGACAACTAGTCGTGACATGTACCTCAACTACTAGATGATCACTGGTGCTGGGATGATTCATGATCATAGATAGAGTCCTAGTATGACATTGTAACCACTGCTAGCTACAGTGGATGTTTTCGTAGAAAGCTCATTAGTTATATTTCCAAAGATCCCAGTTATGTTGCTGAATCGCGCAAACTTGATGCCTGTCTCATGAATTACTTTTAAATATGTATCTTAGTTCTATTGTGAAAAGAATGAGTTTATCATTTTTATTTCTACTGTATCTCAATTTTATTAACTACATGGGCATTAATATGTTTGGAATTGATCGATACAAATGTTTTATATCTTATGAACAAAAGTACATCGACTCTGCACTATTTTTGATAAACTGCTTTAAGACATGAGTTTTGCGCATTTGTTTACGTATAAATATGCATTGAGCATAGTAAGAGCCTAGCATCACTTAGTGTATATTTTCTTACTGAGTTTTAGCTCACCCCCTTCTTCTACCTCACAGGTTACTTCAGATACGCTCGAGTGCGAGAGTGCTGCACTAAGAGCTCGACTTACGTGCTGCTAAGTTACTACTTTTTATATTGAGGTATAAAATTTCATTACTTTTGTTTATATCCCAAACGATAATATTCTTTTCCGTATACACAGTGTACATGGATCGGGATGTAAGTACTAGGATTGTATCGAGAATTATATATAATTGCGCCTTGTAATGAATAGTATCTCAATAGTATATTTTGATGAAAATGTGATACCCTGGATGGTTTCTTGAGATGATTATTATGCCACAGGTTCGATTATTGTTGTGTTATAAAGTGTGGTTGGACAATAAGTATGTATAAAAGGACGGAGTTTTTCAGTTTCGATTTTAGCACACATTATAAGGTAATTGAATAGGACCTTAGACAATTGGTCTTAAACAAATAAACCACTAGTAATCTACTTGTTAAATTTTAGCTATACTGAGCGAGTGACAAACATAGTAAGTAAAGACAAACGTTAGCCCAAAAATCTTAGCTTTTGAGAGTGTTACAAATTATTAAAATATTAAAAATTATATATTATTAAAATATTTAAATTTTATTTATTTATAAATATTTGAAAATTAGTTATGTTTAATAATAATATTTAATATTAAAATATATTATTATTAAAAGAATAATAGAAACTATTTATTATTATTTCTATTAATATTTTAAAATATTTAAAATAATTTTACTACTATTAAAATATTATTTACTATTAATATAATAACATTGATTTATAAAATATTAAAAAGATTTATGCTATTAAAATAATTATATTTTATACTAAAAATATTAATTGTTGAATTATAACAACAGTATTATTTATTTATATTTATTATTAAAATATTAATATAAATATGTTTGTCAATAAAATATAAAAATATATTTTAAATTAAAAATATTAAGAAATGATTGAAAATATTCATTTTATAAAAAAATAATTTCACTATAATAAATAACATTAATTATTTAAAATAATAAAAAATTAGTTATTGTATTAATATATATTATGTACTATTAATTAAAAATATAATGGTGTTCATTATTGAATTAAAAAATATTTGAATGTTTAATAATATAAAAATAAAAAATTTAGAATTAAAATATTAAAAGACTTTGAATGTTAATATTTTAAAATTTTTAATTAAAATTAAATCAATAATATTTTTAATAATATAATAACATTTTAGGAGAGTCAAATTAAATCAAAGCTTAAAAAATTATATCCAACGTCCAATTTGGGTAGAACTATACTTACGCTCTTGGTAAACAACTTTTTACACAGACAACTCTCTTTTGAAAAATGTCTTTCCATATTCAAAAGTGTAAGAAAATTTTCAAAAAATGACATTTTCCTATTAATCAAGAAGTCATTTTTCGTTGATTAGATAATTTCTATCAAACAAACACTGAAAAATAAAAAAATTTTAAAGTTATTTTTTGTGAAACAAATGAAACCTAAGTTCTAGATCCCAGCTTCGTTTGTTGGCTCTTCTTCATTGAGGTTGTTATGCAACGCCTACTATAATTACACTTGTAGATACTTAATTTTGTTTGGACTTTTAATATTAGTTGCAATAAATCAAAATTTATTTTCGATTTTAAAATATTCAATTTGGGCATTCAGGGTCAATGTTATAAATGTTTAATTTCAACTGGATCATTTTTGTATTCGGCTATTGTCAAAAATTGGATCCGATAAGCTTGGAGACCCAAAATCAAATCACAACAACAATAACAACAACAACAACAACAACAATAATAATAAATTTAAGATCCAAATTACATTTTAAAGGTTCAATATTTAATGGGCCTAAATCCTTTTAAGATGCATGAATTTTGCTTATTTATTTACTTAATAAAATAATATATATATATATATATATATAAATAAATCTTTTTAAGATGCATGAATTTTATTTCCTTACTTTCTTTCCTCTCAACCTAAGCAGCCTACCTAAAAAACTAGAAGTAAAGTTAGCTCTCTTCCCCTCTCACATGTCTACGTCTAAGTGTAAGAACCCCAATTTCTCCAATAATCAGTATAAGTTATTTATTTTGGAAATTGAAAGACAAAAGCTAATCACTAAAATTTCTAAATAATTGTAATGTTGGAGGAAATTGGATGTGGGCCCCACTAGGATTTCTACAATCTGAATAAGGGTGAAAGTCTAGAGTTACTGATATTTGGAGTGAAATAATAAGATGGTCAGAATCTGCATCTCAAAATCCCTCTGTTTGTGCATGTTTTGAGAAATGTGCAACAAATTCGATAATGACCGTTGTGTCCATAGGTCAAAAAAACAATTGCGAATATAGGCCAACATAGTTTGACTTTTGACCCACTGACTATCATAGGTGAATTCTCGTGTGAAGATGTCTTATGTGATTCCAACTTGTAAACGGAATCACACGAAAACGCTGAACGCGAATGAGCAATTAGGGTTAGTTTGGTAATTTCACCCTTATGACCGATCAAACCCTAACAAAAGTTAATGTTTTGACTAAATTATGTCAAATAGATATATTTGGCATTGAAATAAAAACAGTTCGAAGTTAGACTGAATGTTTAATCGAGTATTGAAATGTTAGGATATAAAGGGAATTTTCAAAATTATTGAAGGGCAAAATGGTAAATTTTCACTAAAGATATTTATATGAGATATTTTGGCCCAAAAATTCATCTTCTTCTAGTAATGGCCAGTCATGGATGAGGTAGAGAGAGAAAATCTCAAGCTTTTTCATGTTTTAGAGAGAGAAAGCTTGGAAAACACCTACCTACAAGCCCCAAAACGAAAAACACCCTAAATAAAAGTTGTTCATCTCGATGAGCTCTACAACATGTTGTGGAATGGGCTGTTGAGGAAGCCATTTGGAGGGTGAAAAGGCACCCTAAAATTTTGATCTTAATGAAGGTAAGAGAGAGAAGATTCGATTTTTGATTTTATCAAGTATATGTGAAATATTTGAGTCTGTAGAGTATGAATATGCAATCTAATTTGAAAAATTGTGTGTGAATTGATCTCTACAGCTCAAAAATGAAGTAGACATCTAAGCTTGCTCATGGAAAGCAGTGCTAAGAGATTACTATCGCATAATCACAATTAATAAGGGATATATAAAAAAACATAGGGATATTGTGTTTGCATTGATTTGTGATTGAATTATGGTATTTTGGATTGTGATTGATTGTGTATGAAGTCTTGGAAAACAGGTTTTGAACTCCTAAATGGTGTTTTGTCTAGAAGCAGCCGACTGGCCAAACACAGAACTTGAATATTTTCATCATAACCGACTTAGGTCAGTTGAC
This sequence comes from Heritiera littoralis, assembly GCA_031772115.1. NCBI lineage: Eukaryota > Viridiplantae > Streptophyta > Magnoliopsida > Malvales > Malvaceae > Heritiera > Heritiera littoralis. The sequence continues at coordinate 6,646,816 of JAPDPK010000009.1, forward strand.
TACTCCGAATAGCAGTCGACTGCCCATAATTATAATCGACTTAAATCAGCCGATTGCCTTAAATGCCAATCGACTGCATTTTACCCAGAAGCTTTCTCTTTGAAAACCAGTCGACTACCATGTAAGCCAATCGACTACCCCTATTATAATTAGATTCTAAATATTGAAAATATTAATTTAGAAATAAAAATTAAAGAAGAGACATAGCAGCCAACTGCCCCAAAAGAGCAGTCAACTGCCCTAAGTCAGAATGGTTCTGACTTAAGAAAGTGTTAGTGTCACGGCCCGAAGGCCGCGACTTTTCCTTAATACTTATACTTTTCTTAGTCTACAAATTTATGGATTAAATTTTTCTTTTTCATTTTAAGGTTTGTATTCGGTGTCGTGTAGTTACTATACTATCTAGGTGACCTATAGTCATTTCATTTAAATATTAAACTAGCAAGGAAACGATTCTTAGTTACATCCCGACTTGTTAAACAGAATATGTACTGTGCATCAATTTAAGTGTTACATGTAAACAAGTATTTTATAAGAAACATATACCTCAGAAGACTAGTACCAAGTCCATACACCGTCTCTGATGCCCACTTAGCAACTCACACGGCAAATGTTAACTTCAATAGTCTGAAAGAGATGAAATTTAGTGGGGTGAGCAAAACCACGGCTCAGTAAGATACTAATATAAATACAAGAGTAGAATTATACTGTCTTAACCGCAATGTTTAAAACTTGCAAGGATGCAATTACAGTTAATCCTTTCTCATCGATAACATCTCATTATCTCAATTCTCGTCATCTGTCTATCACTTATTCTTTTAAATAAATCATCATTTTCACTTTTCAGTTTTCTCATCCTTATACTATAGGGCATCGCACAACAATATGTCGTGTCCAATTTGAATGTCACATACTATTAGTCCATACTTTACTCAATCTCGGAGTACATCATGTCCAATTGAGATATCATATCAAGTCACTTTATGTTTCATAATCGTACTCCTGTATTCTATCATCTCATATCACTTTCCATATAGAGAAATCATGATCACAGTGATACAAAGTCATAATCGTCTTCGTATGAATTCTATACTCATGTATCATATCATATCATATCATGACATCATGTATACGAAATATCATTACCACCAAGTCATGATACTCCTCATATACTCTTCATGTTTTTGTACAGTACGCTAATGATTTAGTAAGAAGCTTATGTAACTTCATTGTATAAACTGCTATCATTTCAAATCATATCATATATACTTCAGAACATGCTTCACATATAACTTTCAATTCATTTCATAATTACTTTCAAAACATGATCAATGCATGTACAATTGCAAATCATGTATTCGTTTTTAGAGCATGTCTGAAACATGTGTTTTCAAAACATTTTTCATATACTGTAAGTCATATCAGGTCTAGAGTTCCTATCAGAACAAACTATACTCTAGACCACATATCATGTCATGTTCGACACAAAATCATATACAAATCATATAGGTGTCGAAATAATATATCATGTACTTTTAAAACATATACTGTAAGTCATATTAGGTCTAGAGTTCATGTCAAATCAAACTATACTCTAGACCGCATATCATGTCATGTTCGACACAAAATCATATACAAATCATATAGGTGTCGAAATCATATATCATGTACTTTTAAAACATATACTGTAAGTCATATTACGTCTAGAGTTCATGTCAAATCAAACTATACTCTAGACCGCATATCATGTCATGTTCGATACAAAATCATTTACAAATCATATAGGTGTCGAAATCATATACCATGTACTTTTAACATGTTTAAAACATGTACAGTTTCAAAATATTTCTCTTTTCAAACATGTTTCATGTACTATATAAATCATGTCAAGTCTAGAGTTCATATCAATAAAATCATACTCTAGACTTCATATCATATCGGTTAGAGACTAGGCTAGATCCCTATCATCTCTGTCAATAAAGACTTAAATCACTGTAGCTAGCAATGAAAATCATGTCATCGTCCCCAGGAAGCCAACTAGGGCGCTATCTATGGCCATAGACCTCATCTCTCTCAGCCCCACTGATCAGGCGTGACTGAGACCTGTCCACGACTATTGTCAGACAAGCATCTCTGCCTAATGAGCAAAGCTCTAATTAGGCGGTTTCCACTATGCTTTATTGAATTTAATTCTTTTACGGTGCCTACAGTCTCATAAAACATTTAAATCTTTAGCTTTCTTTTCAATATCATGTAAAGCATATGGTAAAATTCTGTATGAGGCTTCATATATCAAAAAATATATATATATATATCTACCATATACTTTCATTTCAAAACAAATCAATACTTTACAGTATTCATATAAACATTATTATAATGTTTCAAGTTGTAAGAAGGCATGCTTAAATGAAATGCAATTTAAATCACGAGTTCAATAATGAACTATCATTTTCATCAACCATGTTATTTAATTATAACGTTCACTATAATTCAATTTTCTCATTTCCATCATTTTGATTTCAATCAGATCATACCAAATAGGTAAATTCGATACTATTTTCAATATCAATATAAATCATATTTCATCTAATACAGTGAAGTAATTCATTCAATTTTTATCACCATCAATCATTCGACTTCGAAACTTCCTCTTTATCAAATCAGTAAATCCGTATTCAACTCATTCAATATTCGATTCATTAGGTATTCAAATTGTTCAGTATTCAATTCATTCGATAATCAAATCACTTGGTATTCAGACCATTCGATATTCAATATCCTTTCTCAATCGTCATCGACTGTAATAATCATTTATACATCTCATCATCAATATTAGGATCACATCATTATTATGAATCCTCTTAGTTTCTATAAACATTTAGATATCATGTTTCAGTGTAACCATCAAGATATGGAAATTATGTAATTTCCAATATCGTCATCCAATATCTACTCCAGAGTCGATATTGAAGATAACAGAACCACCTGATCAATAATCACTTATCAAATCCAATTATGGTTTGACCTATTGACGTACGTTCATAATTTCCGACTTGAGTTTCAATTTCATTCACTATCACAGAGCTAGATCACAATCCTTAATTCAATTTTCCATGTGGCCTGTATAATTTAATATCGAATTTATGCGATTATTAATCTCATTATTCAAGGCCTATTTCACGGTTATACGTAAAAACCATGTATCTGCATATTTTATCACTTATTTGTTTGGATCTATAATTGATCGGATTGTGTCGTGATTCAACCTCACTTTCAATAAAGTTATGTATGTACAAATCATATATTCGTTTATAATTCAATATCATAACTATCCATTTTGTACCACAATATTGCTACTAATACCAATATCACTAGTGTATGTACGTTTATTATCTCACATATATCTGGCAATACGATGTAGTACGGTGAAATCATCTCAACATCGATCTCTCAAATAGTCCATGTTATCACGTTTCAGAATTTCTTCAAGATCAAGAATCGAATTCAGTAAATTCTGGAAAAATCATTACTCCATTAATAGACTCACAATTCAATTACTTGGCCATCAAAATTTCAATTACGATCTTCTCTTCCAAGCTACATCATATAATCATTGTTACTTTCATCAATACTCCAACCAACCGATATTCTTCCTCATTTTCGACTCAATAATCAACTTGAAATATTAAGATGACTTGAATTATCAGTTCTATAAGATTCTCAACAAAATTCCTCGCGTTATCTTACTCATCCATTACCCCTCTCATCAATTTCAACAATCAATTTCTCCATGACACGATAAGATCCTTTCAAAACTGATTTATGATAATTCTTCCCAAAATTCCATTTACATGAGAAGCTTAATCTTTTTCCTCAAACATTTTCATAGAAATTTCGACAACATAATGGCTTAATTTTCCCTAACCTCCTGCAAGAGAAACACAATTTATACCACAGTCGTTGTGTCACGACCCGAAGGCCGTGACGTACACTTATCACTCCATTTACTATTTACCAAATTTACGAACTAAATTTTTCTTTTCACTTTAAAGTTTGCATTCGGTGTCAATGTCCTCTCTAAACTGAATTCATGTCCTTAACTTGATTTTGTATTCATTATTTAATTTGTCATTTCTTAAAATCATTCGACTTAATATTCTCGTTCAATATTAAGCTACTAAAAGAAAAACGTCGAAAACTCCCCCTTATATAAAATCGACTTTCCCCAGCTTAATAACCTGCAATAAACTCAACTATTTCCAGCCACATATCTCAATCCAAATTTTCCCAGTTCATTTCACTATATACTACACATATTTCCAAAATTAACAAATATATATAAGAGGCAGTTTACAACTCATAATGATCACAATTCACTCCTCGGATCGTACTCGATAATCATATAAGTCTATAATGATCTAGATCTAGGACGATCCTAAGTTACATCCCAAAAATTCCATAAGCATGTACTGTGTAGACTTAAAATGTCATACATGGATAACAAAATAATCGTTGTTATACCTCAAGTGCAACAAAAACAGCACTCGGAGGATTCAGTCTGATATAGCTACTCAAGATAGTCCCTAAGGCTTCGCACCCAAACTCCAAGTGGGAGCCTAACTTGTATGATCTGCGATGTTATTAATAACTGCGATTTTATTAATCCTTTTTTCTTATACATATCATATCATACCATCATTGTATGCTTTTATAACTGTTATAGATCATGTCCTAAGGATTCTAGGTGTGCCAGGATTTTGGGGAAGGAAAGTACGAATACATCGAAATACCTTATTATCATGTTCTTGACATCGATTAAAAAGAGCTTTAGCCCACTATTATTATCAATTATCCATATCCATCCATACCATCAATCACTTAACTGATATCAATATGATACAGTGTAATATTAAACTATATCGTTGATTCGCTCAGCTCAATACCAAATCAAATATAACGAAATATCAGTCAATATTATCATTTACTTAACTCAATATTAATCAAACACATCATACATCTAATAACTCAACGCTCTGATGCAAGCTCTATCATATAACTTACAGTATCAAATCACATGCCAGAGTGTATGGTCTCAGATCTTGTCATGCGTCATACAAAATCGTGTCTAAAAAGCATGTACTACCAAAATTCATATCACATGTGCCATTTCAAAGTATGTACAGTCTCAAGAATGACATGTATGCTATAAAACCCGTTTAGAGTTTAAGCTTTAAATTTAAATTCAAATGCTCTTTCGAAAAAAATCGAAGTTCGATGTTTCAAAATTCAAAGTTCGAAGTTTCTAAAACAGTGCTCTGAAAGAGTTTCAAATTATACATTCTGAGGTTTGAAACAATGCTCAACTGAGTTAAAAACATATATGCTCTTTGGCTTAAATTTCAAAATCCCAAGTTTGAAGTTCTAAATCGATACTTTGAAACAATATTTCAAAGTTCTAAAACAGTAATTCAAAAGTTCTAAAGTAACACTCTGACTATTGTCTAGAGTTCAAAAATTGCTTTGGCATAGCTCAAAGCACAAGTCAAATGTTCTAAAGTGAGATATGGCTCGAACAGTTCAAACTATCAATAAAGACTTATAAATCCCACTGTAGCTATCAGCGGGCCAAACGTCCCATACGGGCGCTATCTATGGGGATAGACCCCTAACCCCAGCTCCACTGATCAAATGAAACCAGGACCTGTCCGCGATTATTGTCGGACAAGCCTAAAATGCCTGTTGATCATTGATTCAATCAGGCGAGTTCTGAATTGGTGCTTTATTGACATTATCGAAACACGCCATAATCTCTAAACTGAAGTTCTGAAAATTCTGATATTCGAATAGTTCGGATACACTGTAATTCAATATTTCTAATATCATGAGCTATGTCATGCTCTTTGTTCAAAATCACATTATGTGTACATGCAAGTATTCCATATGCCATTTCAAAATTCTAATGGTTTAATAACTCGATATTCTAATGCATGCATTTCTTTAAATATTTAAGTCAGAAGGGTTCAAGGTTCCAACATATGAACGTAATTCAATGCACACTTTCAAATGGTTAAGTCTCAATTTATGCAAGTCTAAGGCCAATGCATTAAGTCATGAGTTCAAAAATACCATGTTATAAAATCAAGATTATGTCTAATGCATTCCTCTCATGACCATCACAAAGCTCAATCCATTCCATTTGTTCGACGCTAATTAGCCATGTACACACCATGGTTTTCTTTACCTTCAGCACACCACAAGTCCAAACAATAATTATGTGTGTGTGTGTGTATGTATATATATATATATATATATATATATATATATATATATATATATATACACACTTATATGTATATTTCCAAATATCATTACCAAATCATACCTCATACCATCCCCAATCTCAATCCTCTATTGAACCAAAATTTACCATATCATATACATCCCTACGTATGTGTGTGTGTGCATATATATATATATATATATATATATATATATATATATAGATATATACCCGCTCAAGACTCACAAAATTCACGAGAACATAACATTATTTTCGAATCATCTCAATCACAATACATATATCAAGAATCGCCAACTTCTATGAAAACACATAATCATTATCAAATCATCTCAATCACGTTATTATTTTCACTCATTTCGATTATGGTATATATATATATATATATATATATATATATAAATAAAATCACGTTTCACAATTTCAAAGAGGAGATATGATTATTTTCAATTATTCAATTGCAATGTGTGTGTGTGTGTGTGTATATATATATATATATATATATATATATATTTATATATTTATATCTCAAAATTCATAACTTATCACAATGTCATACTTATTCTTCCATTATGCTTACCACACCAGCATCATGGACCACTCACCAAATCCACATTCATCATACACCGCCTCACAACATTTAGTTTCAACTCACACTTCCACAGTTACCTAATCATTATACCACCACAATTAATAATTTAATATTATCTCCTACTACATTATCAACATATAATCATATTCCAAAATCATTTATTAACATCACTTCACTAACAATTTCACAATCATTTACCATTCTTAATCAATCACTTCATATTAGCTTCAACACTTAAAATCTAATACAATATAATATTACTTCTAATTTACATAAATATCTTACCAACTCCAAGCTTAGAGATTGAAGCTCCACGCTTAGCCAAGTCTCTCCAAGCACACCTCTTGAATCCCTCCACAAATCAAATGTGTATATTTACTTTTAGAAACAATTAATCACAACTATATAAAATTTATTAAATATCATATAATTTCTTACCCCTTTCAAGCTTGAAAACCTAAGGATTTTTCTTAATTTTTTTTTTTTTGCTTTTCGGTTCAAGTTCCTTGGCCAAACTTCTATTATACTACCTTTATTCCCCTTTAACTCCCTTGCTTTTCACTCCACAAATGTAGCTCCAAGATAATTCCAACATCAGCCCCTTTCAGTTCAATATTTCCTCGTCTAAATCAGCCCCAATGCCTCTGTTACAGCTCACTTTCTTCCCCTTCTGTGCACTCCAAACGGCCAAAGTTCAGCCACCACCATGCCGCCAACTTCACCATTGCTTTGGGCACTTACAACCACTCGATACCACTTGAATCAGCCTTCAAACAGCCACTATTCTGGCACCCACAACCAGCATCGGTCCATCCCTTGAGTGGCCTTTTTCGCAGTTCTGCTTCAGCCTTAAATTATCCCCAATAGTAGGCCATTTCCAGCCCCCTTTTTCCTTCTGTTCCAACACCTAAGACAAACCTCAGTCCCCTTCAAAAAACCACGTCTCTCCTTCTCAATCTCTGCCTCGCTTCAGTTCACTCTTGGCTCCTAGCTTCAGTTTGTTTCACTCCTTTCTTGTTTTCCTTTTCTATTTTGGTGAAGGGGTAACGTGAGAGATGAGAGGAATGATGATGCGTGAGAGATGAGGCTGAAATGATGAATGAAGCTGAGGTGTGTTAAGTGATGGGAAGGTACGAGAGAGACGAGAGATAGAGGTGAGTGATTGAGAGAATTTTTTTTTATATATATAAAAGGGCTGGTCTGCTTTAGCAGACCATATAAGTGGGGTTTGGTGGGATATTTCCCACCAAACTCCACTAACTTTATATTATTATTATTATTATTTATTAATTTCATTTTTATTTCTTTCTTCTTCTCTTTTTTTTTTATAATAATGCCTTTGATTTTTATATATATATTTATTTCCTTTTTCTTGATATATATATATTATTATTATTTTCTTGTCCCTTCGGGGACATCCGATATATTATTATTTTCTTAAATTTTAAAACCTTAATGTCTAATTAAAACCTTAACATTTGACCATCGCTCTATTAAAAATTTCTATCTAAATTATTGAATACTTTAATTGTAATATTAATTCCGTAGCCTGTCCTTTTCTATCATGATCATCATATTTACTTCTAAAAATCAAGAATTCTCTTACTTAATCATAATTAAAATTTATTATTATTATTATTATTATTATTATTATTATTATTATTATTATTAATCCTCTAATTAATCACATCAATTTATAAGACTAAAATAGATCAATTCGTTCATCAAGGGTTGAAAGTTACGGTCATCACATCCTTCCCACCTTGGAAAATTTGGTCCTCCAAATTGATGAAAGTCATATTCAAGTTCGACACTTTTCTTTACTATATTTTCTATATTTGTATAACTCCTAAGGTCTGACAAATCTCAAGATCTAATACACATATCACCACTTGTTCTAAGAACTACTTCCTTTTAACCTCAAACCAAACTATTCAATCAATCCATAACTCGGATGCATCTTATTATTCTCAATTTGCAACACATTCTCTTGCACTTTAAGAGTTATCGTATCGCGCTAACATTAACTATCCAAAACAAGATGATCTTGAGTGTCTTATTCCATAAATCCTTAACTTTCACATCTGCTAACATGTCCAAATAGTCTCCAACATTCCGTTCGAGATTCGTTTCCTATAGTGGTATCATATTTAATCTTGGTTCTACAATGGAGGAAACTAGAAATGTCCTTATCTACTACTTTCACTTTACAACACTCAATCATGAATTTATCATTTATAATTCACTTAAAAGTGTTGACATATTAATGATATTCTAAAGGTTCTAACTCTAGGCTTCACTTTCTAATATTCAAGGATGATATGCAGACATGCGTAGAACAAAAAAAAATCAATTATTGCAAAACTCCAAAATTATTGATCAAAAGCTTACCTCAACTGTCTGAAGTGGAGGCATTAGCTGCTCCCTGATCTAAGGCAAACACCCTACCCTGAGTTGTAGGTCTCTTACCCTTATCTACGGGTTTTTGCTTTTCAGTGTGCCTTGTCTCAGGTTGCCTCTCAGAAGCCTTTAATGTGGGGCAATCCTTGATCAGATGTCCAACCTTTCCACAGTTAAAGCAAGCCCCAGTGTTCCAATGACATGACCTGGTGCCATGGTCCTTACCACATCTAGTGCAAATTCGATCTGTCTTAGGCCTAAGAGTCTGTGGGTGGGGCACTACTGTCTTTTGCCTCTTGTTCTGAACTTTATTCGGAGATTTACTCTGATCAGACTTCTTTCCCTCTATTCTCACATCACTGGACAGCTTGGCTCTAGGCTGCTTCCTAGCCTCATACTCCGCTTGGGTAGTGTCTAATTCTTGTTCAACAGTTTGAGCCTTCCTAACCACTGCTTCGTACTGTAAGCTCAAATGGAGTGACCCTGCTTCGGATGTTAGGTCTCAATCCCGAAGCAAACTTCTCTGCCTTATTCTCATCATTAGTGGCATAATTTGTGTCATACTTCACTAAGGTAGTAAATCAGGTCTCATACTCATCTACCTTCATCGATCCTTGAGTGAGTTCCATAAATTCCTTCTTCTTCTGTCGCCTGGCAGCCTTAGAGATATAATGGTTCATAAAAGCCTCTAAAAATCTCTCCCATGTAATAACCGGATCCTTAGCCAATAAGAACGTTTCATGAGTCTTCCACCATTTCTGTGCATCACCCCTCATCATATACACTGCTAATGAAACCCTTTCAGTGGTACTACACCCCATATACTTGAATAGAAACTCCATCTCCTCTATCCATTCCTCCGCCTTCGCTGGATCTTTCTCCCCCTTAAACTGTGATGGATTCATTTTCTGGAATTGTCGAAGGAGTGTCATATTTCTATCCACTGGGTTCCCAACCTCAGGTACGGCGGGTGGAGGCATAACTGTCTGAGGTGCAGTCGGTAAAGGTGCGGCCTGTGGCACTATAAGAGGAGGTGGTGGAGGTGGTGCCTGTTGCGGTGGTGGTGGAGGCACAAGAGGTGGAGGAGGTACAGGAGGTGGCAGCACAAGAGGTGCGGAAGGTGGTGGTGCAGCCTGATGTGCACTAGCTTGGTTAGCCACCAACTGTTGCAATAAGGTTGTAATAGTCTCGTGGCTTTGTTCTATTCGGGCCATCCTCACTTCCATACTATCTGGTGGTGGAGGTGTGGGATGTGAGGATGATAGAGGTGCTGTGGATGGGGTCAGACGTGTAATTGGAAACCTTCGAGCCAACCCCCTAGGTCTGCCTCCAATTCTCCTCATTGTATTTCGATTAACAAAAATACCTATACCAAGAGCAGATCAATCTTAGTATAAGTTAGTGACAGTGGTTACATGCAGACATTACACAGTACATGGGATGTAACACTAATAACGACCTTTATGACACTGACACGTACTAGACAAACCATGCTCTGATACCATTTAATCTGTCATGACCCGAAGGCCGTGACGTACACTTATCACTCCATTTACTATTTACCAAATTTACGAACTAAATTTTTCTTTTCACTTTAAAGTTTGCATTCGATGTCAATGTCCTCTCTAAACTGAATTCACGTCCTTAACTTGATTTTGTATTCATTATTTAATTTGTCATTTCTTAAAATCATTCGACTTAATATTCTCGTTCAATATTAAGCTATTAAAAGAAAAAGGTCAAAAACTCCCCCTTATATAAAATCGACTTTCCCCAGCTTAATAACCTGCAATAAACTCAACTATTTCTAGCCACATATCTCAATCCAAATTTTCCTAGTTCATTTCACTATATACTACACATATTTCCAAATTAACAAATATATATAAGAGGCAGTTTACAACTCATAATGATCACAATTCACTTCTCGGATCGTACTCGACAATCATATAAGTCTATAATGATCTAGGACGATCCTAAGTTACATCCTAAAAATTCCATAAGCATGTACTGTGCAAACTTAAAATGTCATACATGGATAACAAAATAATCGTTGTTATACCTCAAGTGCAACAAACACAGCACTCGGAGGATTCAGTCCGATATAGCTACTTAAGATAGTCCCCGAGGCTTCGCACCCAAACTCCAAGTGGGAGCCTAACTTGTATGATCTGCGTTGTTATTAATAAGGGGTGAGCAAAACCACGGCTCAGTAAGATATTAATATAAATGTAGAAGTAGAAATATACTGTCCTAAATGCAATGCATGTTGTCTGCAAGCTTATATTTCAATCCTTTTTTCTTATACATATCATATCATACCATCATTGTATGCTTTTATAACTGTTATAGATCATGTCCTAAGGATTCTAGGTGTGCTAGGATTTTGGGGAAGGAAAGTACGAATACATCGAAATACCTTATTATCATGTTCCTGACATCGATTAAAAAGAGCTTTAGCCCACTATTATTATCAATTATCCATATCCATCCATACTGTCATAACGTATTAAGTTTTGGGGAAAACCTAATAGCTAGACACAAAACTATGGGAGTCGCCACCAACCATTCTAACCTAGGTGTGATTGGTCACCTATTCAAACTAAGGATAAGGCTTGATCTACATTCAAAGACACTAGGGTTCGGGAGTACGGTTACGTGTAGGGAAGGATTAGCACCCCTACAACGCCCATCCTAAAATGGTACCAACTAGTTTTAGGTTATCTTTACAATTTGCTTTGAGTTCATATTAATTTCGATATACTTATATATTGGGAAAATTTCTAAGATTTTTCCATCAATTTGGCTCCAACCTTAGAAATTCCCCTCACCTCAAGATATTCAAGGAGTCTCAATTGACTTTCTTGAATTCCATCGTCGGATAAATTAAATAATTTATAAAAATCTTATTCTTTCTAACTTTGGCTCTAATTTCGACTCCATATTCATTTTATAAATTTCTTAGATTTTTTAATTTATTTTTATATTCTTATTTACCTTATTTTTAAGAAATAAACTTGAATTATGTTTTATTGAAAATTCACTTTTAAGCATCCCATCAATTTGGCTCAGCCCAAAAGGAACCTCCTCACCTAGAAATTTCCAAGGAGTCTCAATTGACTTTCTTGAAATTTCATCATCGGCATAACTCATATTTACTCTTTTTTTTATTTATCTTATTATTCTATTTATTATTTAGATATTTCGTCTTATCTTATTTATTTATTTATCTTTATTTGTTTACTTGTCTTCATTTCCCCATTTTTATTTATCTATATCTAATCCATCTATCTTATCTTACTTTTATTTTTATTATAAATAAATATGAATTAATAAAAAAATTTCTTTCAAAAGTATTCCATCAATTTGGCTCAACTTAAGAAAGACTTTTTCACCTAGAAATTTTCAAGGAGTCTCGATTGACTTTCTTGGAATTTCATCATCGGTATAATTCACATTTATTTCATTATTATCTAATCTTATTAATTACTAATTATTTTCCTATTAATTTTTCATCTAATTTATGTTCTCACATTTGTTTATCTATATTCATTTTATTTTATTCATATTTAATTTACTAAGAATAAACATGTATTATAATTTATTGAAAATTCTTTCAAAAGTATTCCATCGATTTGGCTCAACTTAAGAAAGAATCATCTCACCTAGACATTTTAAGATGTCTCAATTGACTTTCTCAAAATGTCATCATCGGTATAATCCATATCTATTTTAGATAATTAATTAATATTTCTTATGGACATCTAATTTTTATATTTTTCTAATTTCTCTTTAATAAATAAAATATTTTCATACCAAATCATAAATCATTCACTATAAAATCATATATTGCATATCATTAATCATACAAATCATATCATATTCGAACCATGCAAACTATTCCACCATATTATTAATCATGCAAACTAAATTATATTAAAATATCATACAAGTAATTATTAAATTAAATTAATATACAAACTATCATCAAACTAACGTGCACATTTAAGTTACTAAAATATTCAATACTAATTTAAGTTAACATACAAAAGACCAAATTAATTAATCATGCAACTGTACCAAAAAAAAAAAATAATTAACCATGCAAGTAACCATCAATCATAACAAACTAATAATTGAATTGTTAATCAAAACTTTAATTATTTTTTTTAATACCATTGTCAGCCTCTTAATTAAATTAAGACCAATAAAATGGAATAGAAACCTGGCAAACGTCCCACTTGTTTCCTTTCTTTCCTTGTCGTTTAGACCTAATCTTGATGAAAAAACAAACTGCAGCGGCGATGACCAAGGCAAGGTAGGGTGCGGTGATGCGCAGGCCAGGCAGTAGGGACACAGGTGCTGTGGCAAAACCGAGCAGCAGCAAAGATGGTCCACGGCGCAGCAGTAGCAAGGCAAGACAATTGTAACAATAATACTGGCGCAATGGGCATTAACGTGTGATGCGATGCAGGCGTAGATATCACTGAGTTGAATAGAAGTGAGGAAGGAGACGAGCAGCCAAGGCGTGAACTCGTGAGGTAAGGGATAGTGCCAGGGAAAATACAAGGAATGTGGCGTCAATGTCGTACAAAGAAAGACTTGTAGATGATGATGTTTTACTGGAACGAAAAAAGGCAGCACCGATGTAGCAACAATCACAGGCTAAGGGACTCTACAGCCATTCGGTTCGGTGCAGGGAAGAGTGAGGTAGGGAACGGTGCCAAAACAACTTCTGTGTGGGTGACTGGGGCAGTAAAATTTTTTTAGGGTTTTTCTTCTCTAGCTTTTTTTTTTCTAGGGTTTCCGTGTCCCCTTTTATATTTTTTCAAAACCCTAGTTTTCTCCTTTTATTTTAGGTAATTCAAAAAAAAAGATCAAGAATCAATCTTTTTTTTTTAGGAAATTTTATATTTCAAGAATCGGATATTAAATCCGATATTAATTCTGATTTTTCTTTCCACCAAATCCAAATTAATTTTTCATCTTTTAATCCTATCAAAATTAACTCTGATTTCCTTTTCCTTTTTTTTTATATTTTTTTCGAAAATAAAAAATAAAAAAAACAAAAAGTCAAAATCAAAATTTCTAAATCTAAAACTAATTAATTAAAAATATTTGAAAAAAAAACCCGGACAAAAATGGTGTCTACAGTTGCCCCTCTTTGTACATTTGCTATGAAATAGTAATTGTGCAAAGACATAGACATCCATTTTTTCCGCATTCATTTTATTATTATTTTTTTCTTTTTTTCAATTTTTTTGTTTTGTTCCCCTTTTTTTTGTGGATATTTACTTATTCTAAAAGAAATTGGTTTTCATCATGAAAATGCTCCTCCGACCAGGGAGGCCCTAAAACTTTAAATTTCTTATCTCTAAAATGCTCCTTCGACTAGGAAGGCCCTGAAACTTTAAAATTCTCTCATCTCTTAAATGCTCCTTCGACTAGGAAGGCCCTGAAACTTTAAATTTCTCATCTTCAAAATGCTCCTTCGACTAGGAAGGCCCTGAAACTTTAAAATTCTCATCTTCAAAATGCTCCTTCAACTAGGAAGGCCATGAAACTTTAAAATTTTCTCATCTCTTAATGCTCCTTCGACTAGGAAAGCCCTGAAACTTTAAATTTTCTCATCTCCAAAATGCTCCTTCGACTAGGAAGGCCCTGAAACTTTAAATTTTCTCATCTCTTAAATGCTCCTTCGACTAGGAAGGCCCTGAAACTTTAAATTTCTCATCTTCAAAATGCTCCTTCGACTAGGAAGGTCCTGAAACTTTAAAAATTTTTCATCTAAAATGTGTTCAATTATGCCCGGAGGTTTTACGGATTGTACCCAGAGGATTTGACGAATCATGCCTGGAGGTCTTACAGATTGTACCTGGAGGTTCTAATGAATCATGCCCGGAGGTCTTATAGATTATACCCGGAGGTTTTAATGAATCAAGCCCGGAGGTCTTACAGATTGTACCCGGAGGTTTTTAAAGAATCATGCCCGGAGGTCTTATAGATTGTACCCGGAGGTTTTAATGAATCATGCCCGGAGGTCTTACAGATTGTACCCGGAGGCTTTGAACTTATCTCATCATTTCAATTCTATCTTCTAGATCATCTTATCATTCCAGTTTCTTCTTTTTGTTATTTCCTATCACACTTTTTCATCTCATCACATCTTTCAATCCCTTTTTCATTATCCCATCATATCCATAACTTTTTAATTTCCTCTTTCTTTCCAAATTTTAACATTTTTGTTTCACAACTTCATACCTTTTTTTTTTGTCACATCTTATTCCCAATCTTTCTCACATTTTCTGATTTTTTTTTCTTTTTTAAGATTTTCCAAATTTTTAGTCATCTAGTCTTCCAGAACCCTTTTTTTTTTATCCTATTGTCTTAACAAACAAACTCTTTTTTTTTTGTCAGAATGCATGTAATGGAATGCAATGTCATGTATGTCATGAATGCAATGCAAATGATAAACAATGCCTTACCAAGTCACATCATCAGCCTACCTTATTCCTTTCTTCAAAAATTTGTCATGCTTCAATCTTCTCTCTGTCTTATCATTCAATCTTTCAATGCCTCATCGTTCTTCTTTCTTCAAATTTAGCAATCTTAAAATTGTCATTCATTCAGTCTTTTTCATGCCCCACGATTCTTCTTTCTTTAAATTTAGCAATCATCAATCATTCAATCTACCTGTTGCCCCATCATCATCATTCATCTAGTTTTCTTCTTGCCCCACAATTCTTATCAAATTAAAATTCATCTATCCAAATCATAACAACAAAATCATCCCAAACTATTCACAAGAACACTTCACCACTTCTCATATCTTCACGAAAATTCATGCTCTTATAACAACCAAAGATTGCCCCAAGAATAGTCTTAAAAACACCATTACCACACTTGATTTCTTTAAAACAAGAACTTGCCCCCATAAAATCACAAAACTCTCATTTTTTTCACTTCTTCAAGTTTCTTTTTGAAAATAGAAAATTGCCCCACATAATAACTTTCCAAGATAAAAACATTTGACATTTAAATCTCTTAAAAATTAGTGATTACTATTGAGAACAAATAGAATGAGTCACAACTAGGTTTAGCTGAATAAATGTGCTGATTTGGTGCATCAAAGATGTTTGGTTATCAAGAAAGGTTCTATTGATCAATGTCTCTTCATCTTGGCTCACAAATGAAACAAATTTCTTGAAAATCATTATTCCTTTCGTAAAAGTAACTTTCACATAACACAATCCATTTTAGCATTCTCTTAATTTGTTGATATGTGGACTTTAACAAGTGTCAAGACTAGCTGTGATGGCTCAAATTTCTGGGCAAGGATTCAGATCTCAAATCAAATTTTCAAGGTGATGGCTTTTGAATTTCTCAAAAGGTCTTGATTGAAGGTATAACTCCTCTGGTTTTTCTTCTTTCTTGTTATTGCCTTAGCATAGTCACAAACAATGGCCTTGAGTTGTTTCAAATTTGCTCTAGACTGCCCTTTCATGGGTTTTCACCCTAGAGCTTCATTCTCTTTTTTCTTCTTCTTCTTTTTTTTTTATTGATTGATTATTCTACCATGCATTTGAGAATTCAAATTTCATCCCAAACCAAATAATAATGATGGTTTCTCAAAGAAAAGTTTTTCAATACAAGCATTTTTATTTGATCAAAAAATGGACTTTTAAGCACGTACCGTAGGCCAAGGTTTAGGGTTTTCAAAGAATGGATCAATAGGCCCAAAATGAGTATTTTCAAGGTTTATCGAACCAAGGATCATTTCTTCGATTGTGAACATCTGTCCTTCCCACTCTTCGAAGCATTTTTCTTTTCTTTATTCGCATTTATTTCTTCTTTTTTCTTTTTTTTTCTCTTTTTTTCATCTACCTTTTTTCATTTTTGTTTTTTTTTTTATATTGATTTCCATTTTCACATATCTTTCTTCTCACATTTGCCCCTTAACAAAGGCATCATTTTCTTGCATTTGACAGAAGACCAATCACTAATGCTTCTAAAACTTCTCTGATGTATTTGCCTCTCCAATGTGGAGGGTGATCCTTGGTCAAGGTTCATTTAAAAAAGAAATCAATAAGCTCAAAAGGGGTAACAAAGGGATGATTTCATTTCAGTAATAGGAATATGAAAGATGGCCATTTGTCATATCAAATATTGACACTTCTATTGAAAACCAATCCTCAAGATGAAAATCCGGTTTTTGAAATCGTTTGAATATCCCTCGTGCATGGTTTCACAATCAATTTTTTTTCTTCTTTTCTTTTCTTTCTTTTTTTACTTCCTTTTTCTTTGCTTTTTTTTTTCACAACTCATGCCTAGAATGTATCAATTCAACTTTATGAAGGCCATATGCAACAATCTTCATTATCATGGTTTAAGATAGGAAAAAGGATATCAATCAAATTAAGAATGGTCATTAAAAGATGTTGAGGCTTATCAAAAACTTGGCTCTTTCAATCATTTTGCCCCAAGGTGTAACGAAGGATGATTTGAGTCGGAGAGTTCAAGTTATGAGAAAGAAATTTGGGTTGACGTGTTTGGGACTCTTAGCTTGGCCTTAACATCTATCAAATTTCCAAAAACAAAGTCCTTAAGAGAATGCTTCATGAATTGGTCTTTCAAAACAATTCAAAAGTTTTGTAAATTCATCAATCATTTCATTGCTCATTGCCTTAACGAAGATCATTGACTTCAAAAGTTCACCATGGTAAGCAAAAATGATTGAATTTCAAGCTTGTGTGTCTCTATGGATTCCAAGTTTTCATTCAATTGGAAAGTATACTGGAAATGTAATTTCTCAATAACAATCACCAATGTTTTCAAAATTATTTTATTTCATCTACTTGGAAAGGAAAAATATGGAAAGCTTTCAAAACAACTTGATGCAAATTTCAAGAATCTTGAGAACATCTCACATCCATAAATCACACATAGGAAACTTGGCTTATGGAGAAGCAAACTTCCATTGTTCAATAAGCTCTTGAGTCAAGGCACCACTGCTGATGAGTTCTTCAACCTTTTCCTTCAGTCGCCTGCACTTTTCTGTTGAATGCCCAATTGCCTCCATGTGATATTCACATTTGCTATTTGGTTCATAACTCCTTGCTGCTGGGTTTGGAGCTGTTTTCAAAGGCATAGGCACCAGATACTGGTTCGTTATTAGTAAAGGAAATAGTTTAGAAATTGGAATTGGCAACCTCTCCACACCGTTTCTTGGCCTTCTTGGATTGTTTGGTGGGGCGGAGAGTGATTGAGGACAAAAATTAGGCTGAAAACCATTTTGAGGAATTGACTGGTAAGGATGTGGACAAAAGTGGTGGGTTTCTTGCATGGGGTATGGGTGATATGGGGTATAACTTTCATACTGCTTTTCATTAGTCATAGCTTGAACATCTTGACTTTCGTTATTGAATGTTGCACCTCTCATTGTATTTGCCCATTCGATCTTCCCGCTTTTTATAGCATATTCAATCATTTCACCCGAGAGTACCAAATCTGCAAAGTTTTTGGCGACATTACCAATCATTCTCTCATAGTATGGAGCCCTAAGTGTATTGACAAACAGAATTGTCGTCTCTTTCTCTGTAAGGGGAGGCTGAACCTGAGCAGCAATGTCTCGCCATCTCTGAGCATATTCTCTAAAGCTCTCGGTAGCCTTCTTTTCCATATTTTGTAACAATAATCGATCTGGTGCCATATCCTTTGCATGTTGATATTGAACCATAAAGGCCCTCGCAAGATCCTTCCATGAATGGATGCGTCTTCTATCTAATTGGACATACCACCTTGCTGCGGACCCAATAAGGCTATCTTGAAAACAGTGGATTAGCAACTTTTCATTGAGAGTATGCCCTGCCATTTTTCGACAAAACATTGTAATATGGGCTAATGGGCATTTAGTTCCATCATATTTGTCAAAGTTGGGGACTTTGAATTTTGCGGGTAGCACCAAATCAGGAACCAAACTCAATTTCTCCACATCAATGTTTCCATAAATAACGCTCCTTTCGATAACCCTTAGTCTCTCCTCTAACATATCACACATACGATGCATCCCCTTATGAGAGCCTAGTTCAATCGCTTCCCTCCTAAGCTTCTCTTGCTTGATGGGGTCCTCCATTTGGGGTTCCACTCTAACGTTAGTGTCTTCATCAACTCCCTTCCCTTTTGCCAAGCTCATTATCATCTCCGTCATCTTGGCCATTTGTTCCTTAGACTCTTCTTGGGCCCTGACAATCTCCTGTTGCACATTTTCGATTCCATCAATTCGTGCCAATTGCTCATTCTCCATTATTCTTGTTTTCAAACAAGTATCATGTGGGTGACTGGCAATTTTGATGGCCGAGCCATCTTCTCACCTTTATTACCATAGTCTAAGTCAAGATGCCATGATGTGCACATACAAACCTATGCATGAGATGCGAGCTCAATTTATGTATGACCAAAAATATCTAGGTGCAATGTTGAAATTGACATGTCATGCATTGTAAAATCAAATAGATGCACGTCATAATGAACCATTTTGTCTCCTAATTTATTTTTTATATTTTTTTGAAAAGGAATATTCCTTTGTGTGTCCTAGCCATAGGTTATTTCTACACATTAAGTTGGCAAGGCTTTGTCTAAAGTTGGGCCTCTTAAGTTTTATTACATGCTGGGCTTTGGATAATTCAACCTTCTAAAAGTTCCCATATTGCTCCTCACTGTCGTCCACATGGACTAGTAAGGCACCCCATCCTCGCCCATCATAGGCTACAAACGGAAAGGTTCAATTTGAGTGGGAGTATTTCGCTAGCCATTGCGGAGGTATTACCTCACGAGAGCGTAAGTACTCTACTCCCTCCTAAGAAAAGGTAAAGCCCGGGAAGAGGGCTGATGTATGCAAATGTGCGTGAAGTGTGTGTTGAAGGAACAATGTTTTTATTTAATGTTTATTTTCTACTAAGATCTCTTAAGCAAATTCTAAGACAACCTAAAACTAAGTATTGGCCTGACTCTCTTAAGTCCCCATTGGAGTCGCCAAACTGTCATAACGTATTAAGTTTTGGGGAAAACCTAATAGCTAGACACAAAACTATGGGAGTCGCCACCAACCATTCTAACCTAGGTGTGATTGGTCACCTATTCAAACTAAGGATAAGGCTTGATCTACATTCAAAGACACTAGGGTTCGGGAGTACGGTTACGTGTAGGGAAGGATTAGCACCCCTACAACGCCCATCCTAAAATGGTACCAACTAGTTTTAGGTTATCTTTACAATTTGCTTTGAGTTCATATTAATTTCGATATACTTATATATTGGGAAAATTTCTAAGATTTTTCCATCAATTTGGCTCCAACCTTAGAAATTCCCCTCACCTCAAGATATTCAAGGAGTCTCAATTGACTTTCTTGAATTCCATCGTCGGATAAATTAAATAATTTATAAAAATCTTATTCTTTCTAACTTTGGCTCTAATTTCGACTCCATATTCATTTTATAAATTTCTTAGATTTTTTAATTTATTTTTATATTCTTATTTACCTTATTTTTAAGAAATAAACATGAATTATGTTTTATTGAAAATTCACTTTTAAGCATCCCATCAATTTGGCTCAGCCCAAAAGGAACCTCCTCACCTAGAAATTTCCAAGGAGTCTCAATTGACTTTCTTGAAATTTCATCATCGGCATAACTCATATTTACTCTTTTTTTTATTTATCTTATTATTCTATTTATTATTTAGATATTTCGTCTTATCTTATTTATTTATTTATCTTTATTTGTTTACTTGTCTTCATTTCCCCATTTTTATTTATCTATATCTAATCCATCTATCTTATCTTACTTTTATTTTTATTATAAATAAATATGAATTAATAAAAAAATTTCTTTCAAAAGTATTCCATCAATTTGGCTCAACTTAAGAAAGACTTTTTCACCTAGAAATTTTCAAGGAGTCTCGATTGACTTTCTTGGAATTTCATCATCGGTATAATTCACATTTATTTCATTATTATCTAATCTTATTAATTACTAATTATTTTCCTATTAATTTTTCATCTAATTTATGTTCTCACATTTATTTATCTATATTCATTTATATTTTATTCATATTTAATTTACTAAGAATAAACATGTATTATAATTTATTGAAAATTCTTTCAAAAGTATTCCATCGATTTGGCTCAACTTAAGAAAGAATCATCTCACCTAGACATTTTAAGATGTCTCAATTGACTTTCTCAAAATGTCATCATCGGTATAATCCATATCTATTTTAGATAATTAATTAATATTTCTTATGGACATCTAATTTTTATATTTTTCTAATTTCTCTTTAATAAATAAAATATTTTCATACCAAATCATAAATCATTCACTATAAAATCATATATTGCATATCATTAATCATACAAATCATATCATATTCGAACCATGCAAACTATTCCACCATATTATTAATCATGCAAACTAAATTATATTAAAATATCATACAAGTAATTATTAAATTAAATTAATATACAAACTATCATCAAACTAACGTGCACATTTAAGTTACTAAAATATTCAATACTAATTTAAGTTAACATACAAAAGACCAAATTAATTAATCATGCAACTGTACCAAAAAAAAAATAATTAACCATGCAAGTAACCATCAATCATAACAAACTAATAATTGAATTGTTAATCAAAACTTTAATTATTTTTTTTAATACCATTGTCAGCCTCTTAATTAAATTAAGACCAATAAAATGGAATAGAAACCTGGCAAACGTCCCACTTGTTTCCTTTCTTTCCTTGTCGTTTAGACCTAATCTTGATGAAAAAACAAACTGCAGCGGCGATGACCAAGGCAAGGTAGGGTGCGGTGATGCGCAGGCCAGGCAGCAGGGACACAGGTGCTGTGGCAAAACCGAGCAGCAGCAAAGATGGTCCACGGCGCAGCAGTAGCAAGGCAAGACAATTGTAACAATAATACTGGCGCAATGGGCATTAACGTGTGATGCGATGCAGGCGTAGATATCACTGAGTTGAATAGAAGTGAGGAAGGAGACGAGCAGCCAAGGCGTGAACTCGTGAGGTAAGGGATAGTGCCAGGGAAAATACAAGGAATGTGGCGTCAATGTCGTACAAAGAAAGACGTGTAGATGATGATGTTTTACTGGAACGAAAAAAGGCAGCACCGATGTAGCAACAATCACAGGCTAAGGGACTCTACAGCCATTCGGTTCGGTGCAGGGAAGAGTGAGGTAGGGAACGGTGCCAAAACAACTTCTGTGTGGGTGACTGGGGCAGCAAAATTTTTTAGGGTTTCTTTTAGGGTTTTTCTTCTCTAGCTTTGTTTTTTCTAGGGTTTCCGTGTCCCGTTTTATATTTTTTCAAAACCCTAGTTTTCTCCTTTTATTTTAGGTAATTCAAAAAAAAAATCAAGAATCAATCTTTTTTTTAAGGAAATTTTATATTTCAAGAATCGGATATTAAATCCGATATTAATTCTGATTTTTCTTTCCACCAAATCCAAATTAATTTTTCATCTTTTAATCCTATCAAATTTAACTCTGATTTCCTTTTTTTTTTTTTTTTTATATTTTTTTCGAAAATAAAAAATAAAAAAACAAAAAGTCAAAATCAAAATTTCTAAATCTAAAACTAATTAATTAAAAATATTTGAAACAAAACCCGGACAAAAATGGTGTCTACAGTTGCCCCTCTTTGTACATTTGCTATGAAATAGTAATTGTGCAAAGACATAGACATCCATTTTTACCGCATTCATTTTATTATTTTTTTTTTTTTTTCAATTTTTTTGTTTTGTTCCCCTTTTTTTTTGTGGATATTTACTTATTCTAAAAGAAATTGGTTTTCATCATGAAAATGCTCCTCCGACCAGGGAGGCCCTGAAAGTTTAAATTTCTTATCTCTAAAATGCTCCTTCGACTAGGAAGGCCCTGAAACTTTAAAATTCTCTCATCTCTTAAATGCTCCTTCGACTAGGAAGGCCCTGAAACTTTAAATTTCTCATCTTCAAAATGCTCCTTCGACTAGGAAGGCCTGAAACTTTAAAATTCATCTTCAAAATTCAACTAGGAGGCCATGAAACTTTAAAATTTTCTCATCTCTTAATCCTTGACTAGAAAGCCCTGAAACTTTAAATTTTCTCATCTCCAAAATGCTCCTTCGACTAGGAAGGCCCTGAAACTTTAAATTTTCTCATCTCTTAAATGCTCCTTCGACTAGGAAGGCCCTGAAACTTTAAATTTCTCATCTTCAAAATGCTCCTTCGACTAGGAAGGTCCTGAAACTTTAAAAATTTTTCATCTAAAATGTGTTCAATTATGCCCGGAGGTTTTACGGATTGTACCCAGAGGATTTGACGAATCATGCCTGGAGGTCTTACAGATTGTACCTGGAGGTTCTAATGAATCATGCCCGGAGGTCTTATAGATTATACCCGGAGGTTTTAATGAATCAAGCCCGGAGGTCTTACAGATTGTACCCGGAGGTTTTTAATGAATCATGCCCGGAGGTCTTATAGATTGTACCCGGAGGTTTTAATGAATCATGCCCGGAGGTCTTACAGATTGTACCCGGAGGCTTTGAACTTATCTCATCATTTCAATTCTATCTTCTAGATCATCTTATCATTCCAGTTTCTTCTTTTTGTTATTTCCTATCACACTTTTTCATCTCATCACATCTTTCAATCCCTTTTTCATTATCCCATCATATCCATAACTTTTTAATTTCCTCTTTCTTTCCAAATTTTAACATTTTTGTTTCACAACTTCATACCTTTTTTTTTTGTCACATCTTATTCCCAATCTTTCTCACATTTTCTGATTTTTTTTTCTTTTTTTAAGATTTTCCAAATTTTTAGTCATCTAGTCTTCCAGAACCCTTTTTTTTTTATCCTATTGTCTTAACAAACAAACTCTTTTTTTTTTGTCAGAATGCATGTAATGGAATGCAATGTCATGTATGTCATGAATGCAATGCAAATGATAAACAATGCCTTACCAAGTCACATCATCAGCCTACCTTATTCCTTTCTTCAAAAATTTGTCATCTTCAATCTTCTCTCTGTCTTATCATTCAATCTTTCAATGCCTCATCGTTCTTCTTTCTTCAAATTTAGCAATCTTAAAATTGTCATTCATTCAGTCTTTTTCATGCCCCACGATTCTTCTTTCTTTAAATTTAGCAATCATCAATCATTCAATCTACCTGTTGCCCCATCATCATCATTCATCTAGTTTTCTTCTTGCCCCACAATTCTTATCAAATTAAAATTCATCTATCCAAATCATAACAACAAAATCATCCCAAACTATTCACAAGAACACTTCACCACTTCTCATATCTTCACGAAAATTCATGCTCTTATAACAACCAAAGATTGCCCCAAGAATAGTCTTAAAAACACCATTACCACACTTGATTTCTTTAAAACAAGAACTTGCCCCCATAAAATCACAAAACTCTCATTTTTTTCACTTCTTCAAGTTTCTTTTTGAAAATAGAAAATTGCCCCACATAATAACTTTCCAAGATAAAAACATTTGACATTTAAATCTCTTAAAAATTAGTGATTACTATTGAGAACAAATAGAATGAGTCACAACTAGGTTTAGCTGAATAAATGTGCTGATTTGGTGCATCAAAGATGTTTGGTTATCAAGAAAGGTTCTATTGATCAATGTCTCTTCATCTTGGCTCACAAATGAAACAAATTTCTTGAAAATCATTATTCCTTTCGTAAAAGTAACTTTCACATAACACAATCCATTTTAGCATTCTCTTAATTTGTTGATATGTGGACTTTAACAAGTGTCAAGACTAGCTGTGATGGCTCAAATTTCTGGGCAAGGATTCAGATCTCAAATCAAATTTTCAAGGTGATGGCTTTTGAATTTCTCAAAAGGTCTTGATTGAAGGTATAACTCCTCTGGTTTTTCTTCTTTCTTGTTATTGCCTTAGCATAGTCACAAACAATGGCCTTGAGTTGTTTCAAATTTGCTCTAGACTGCCCTTTCATGGGTTTTCACCCTAGAGCTTCATTCTCTTTTTTCTTCTTCTTCTTTTTTTTTTATTGATTGATTATTCTACCATGCATTTGAGAATTCAAATTTCATCCCAAACCAAATAATAATGATGGTTTCTCAAAGAAAAGTTTTTCAATACAAGCATTTTTATTTGATCAAAATGGACTTTTAAGCACGTACCGTAGGCCAAGGTTTAGGGTTTTCAAAGAATGGATCAATAGGCCCAAAATGAGTATTTTCAAGGTTTATCGAACCAAGGATCATTTCTTCGATTGTGAACATCTGTCCTTCCCACTCTTCGAAGCATTTTTCTTTTCTTTATTCGCATTTATTTCTTCTTTTTTCTTTTTTTTTCTCTTTTTTTCATCTACCTTTTTTCATTTTTGTTTTTTTTTTTATATTGATTTCCATTTTCACATATCTTTCTTCTCACATTTGCCCCTTAACAAAGGCATCATTTTCTTGCATTTGACAGAAGACCAATCACTAATGCTTCTAAAACTCTCTGATGTATTTGCCTCTCCAATGTGGAGGGTGATCCTTGGTCAAGGTTCATTTAAAAAAGAAATCAATAAGCTCAAAAGGGGTAACAAAGGGATGATTTCATTTCAGTAATAGGAATATGAAAGATGGCCATTTGTCATATCAAATATTGACACTTCTATTGAAAACCAATCCTCAAGATGAAAATCCGGTTTTTGAAATCGTTTGAATATCCCTCGTGCATGGTTTCACAATCAATTTTTTTTCTTCTTTTCTTTTCTTTCTTTTTTTACTTCCTTTTTCTTTGCTTTTTTTTTTCACAACTCATGCCTAGAATGTATCAATTCAACTTTATGAAGGCCATATGCAACAATCTTCATTATCATGGTTTAAGATAGGAAAAAGGATATCAATCAAATTAAGAATGGTCATTAAAAGATGTTGAGGCTTATCAAAAACTTGGCTCTTTCAATCATTTTGCCCCAAGGTGTAACGAAGGATGATTTGAGTCGGAGAGTTCAAGTTATGAGAAAGAAATTTGGGTTGACGTGTTTGGGACTCTTAGCTTGGCCTTAACATCTATCAAATTTCCAAAAACAAAGTCCTTAAGAGAATGCTTCATGAATTGGTCTTTCAAAACAATTCAAAAGTTTTGTAAATTCATCAATCATTTCATTGCTCATTGCCTTAACGAAGATCATTGACTTCAAAAGTTCACCATGGTAAGCAAAAATGATTGAATTTCAAGCTTGTGTGTCTCTATGGATTCCAAGTTTTCATTCAATTGGAAAGTATACTGGAAATGTAATTTCTCAAAACAATCACCAATGTCCTTATTCCAAAAACAAAGTCCTTAAGAGAATGCTTCATGAATTGGTCTTTCAAAACAATTCAAAAGTTTTGTAAATTCATCAATCATTTCATTGCTCATTGCCTTAACGAAGATCATTGACTTCAAAAGTTCACCATGGTAAGCAAAAATGATTGAATTTCAAGCTTGTGTGTCTCTATGGATTCCAAGTTTTCATTCAATTGGAAAGTATACTGGAAATGTAATTTCTCAATAACAATCACCAATGTTTTCAAAATTATTTTATTTCATCTACTTGGAAAGGAAAAATATGGAAAGCTTTCAAAACAACTTGATGCAAATTTCAAGAATCTTGAGAACATCTCACATCCATAAATCACACATAGGAAACTTGGCTTATGGAGAAGCAAACTTCCATTGTTCAATAAGCTCTTGAGTCAAGGCACCACTGCTGATGAGTTCTTCAACCTTTTCCTTCAGTCGCCTGCACTTTTCTGTTGAATGCCCAATTGCCTCCATGTGATATTCACATTTGCTATTTGGTTCATAACTCCTTGCTGCTGGGTTTGGAGCTGTTTTCAAAGGCATAGGCACCAGATACTGGTTCGTTATTAGTAAAGGAAATAGTTTAGAAATTGGAATTGGCAACCTCTCCACACCGTTTCTTGGCCTTCTTGGATTGTTTGGTGGGGCGGAGAGTGATTGAGGACAAAAATTAGGCTGAAAACCATTTTGAGGAATTGACTGGTAAGGATGTGGACAAAAGTGGTGGGTTTCTTGCATGGGGTATGGGTGATATGGGGTATAACTTTCATACTGCTTTTCATTAGTCATAGCTTGAACATCTTGACTTTCGTTATTGAATGTTGCACCTCTCATTGTATTTGCCCATTCGATCTTCCCGCTTTTTATAGCATATTCAATCATTTCACCCGAGAGTACCAAATCTGCAAAGTTTTTGGCGACATTACCAATCATTCTCTCATAGTATGGAGCCCTAAGTGTATTGACAAACAGAATTGTCGTCTCTTTCTCTGTAAGGGGAGGCTGAACCTGAGCAGCAATGTCTCGCCATCTCTGAGCATATTCTCTAAAGCTCTCGGTAGCCTTCTTTTCCATATTTTGTAACAATAATCGATCTGGTGCCATATCCTTTGCATGTTGATATTGAACCATAAAGGCCCTCGCAAGATCCTTCCATGAATGGATGCGTCTTCTATCTAATTGGACATACCACCTTGCTGCGGACCCAATAAGGCTATCTTGAAAACAGTGGATTAGCAACTTTTCATTGAGAGTATGCCCTGCCATTTTTCGACAAAACATTGTAATATGGGCTAATGGGCATTTAGTTCCATCATATTTGTCAAAGTTGGGGACTTTGAATTTTGCGGGTAGCACCAAATCAGGAACCAAACTCAATTTCTCCACATCAATGTTTCCATAAATAACGCTCCTTTCGATAACCCTTAGTCTCTCCTCTAACATATCACACATACGATGCATCCCCTTATGAGAGCCTAGTTCAATCGCTTCCCTCCTAAGCTTCTCTTGCTTGATGGGGTCCTCCATTTGGGGTTCCACTCTAACGTTAGTGTCTTCATCAACTCCCTTCCCTTTTGCCAAGCTCATTATCATCTCCGTCATCTTGGCCATTTGTTCCTTAGACTCTTCTTGGGCCCTGACAATCTCCTGTTGCACATTTTCGATTCCATCAATTCGTGCCAATTGCTCATTCTCCATTATTCTTGTTTTCAAACAAGTATCATGTGGGTGACTGGCAATTTTGATGGCCGAGCCATCTTCTCACCTTTATTACCATAGTCTAAGTCAAGATGCCATGATGTGCACATACAAACCTATGCATGAGATGCGAGCTCAATTTATGTATGACCAAAAATATCTAGGTGCAATGTTGAAATTGACATGTCATGCATTGTAAAATCAAATAGATGCACGTCATAATGAACCATTTTGTCTCCTAATTTATTTTTTATATTTTTTTGAAAAGGAATATTCCTTTGTGTGTCCTAGCCATAGGTTATTTCTACACATTAAGTTGGCAAGGCTTTGTCTAAAGTTGGGCCTCTTAAGTTTTATTACATGCTGGGCTTTGGATAATTCAACCTTCTAAAAGTTCCCATATTGCTCCTCACTGTCGTCCACATGGACTAGTAAGGCACCCCATCCTCGCCCATCATAGGCTACAAACGGAAAGGTTCAATTTGAGTGGGAGTATTTCGCTAGCCATTGCGGAGGTATTACCTCACGAGAGCGTAAGTACTCTACTCCCTCCTAAGAAAAGGTAAAGCCCGGGAAGAGGGCTGATGTATGCAAATGTGCGTGAAGTGTGTGTTGAAGGAACAATGTTTTTATTTAATGTTTATTTTCTACTAAGATCTCTTAAGCAAATTCTAAGACAACCTAAAACTAAGTATTGGCCTGACTCTCTTAAGTCCCCATTGGAGTCGCCAAACTGTCATAACGTATTAAGTTTTGGGGAAAACCTAATAGCTAGACACAAAACTATGGGAGTCGCCACCAACCATTCTAACCTAGGTGTGATTGGTCACCTATTCAAACTAAGGATAAGGCTTGATCTACATTCAAAGACACTAGGGTTCGGGAGTACGGTTACGTGTAGGGAAGGATTAGCACCCCTACAACGCCCATCCTAAAATGGTACCAACTAGTTTTAGGTTATCTTTACAATTTGCTTTGAGTTCATATTAATTTCGATATACTTATATATTGGGAAAATTTCTAAGATTTTTCCATCAATTTGGCTCCAACCTTAGAAATTCCCCTCACCTCAAGATATTCAAGGAGTCTCAATTGACTTTCTTGAATTCCATCGTCGGATAAATTAAATAATTTATAAAAATCTTATTCTTTCTAACTTTGGCTCTAATTTCGACTCCATATTCATTTTATAAATTTCTTAGATTTTTTAATTTATTTTTATATTCTTATTTACCTTATTTTTAAGAAATAAACATGAATTATGTTTTATTGAAAATTCACTTTTAAGCATCCCATCAATTTGGCTCAGCCCAAAAGGAACCTCCTCACCTAGAAATTTCCAAGGAGTCTCAATTGACTTTCTTGAAATTTCATCATCGGCATAACTCATATTTACTCTTTTTTTTATTTATCTTATTATTCTATTTATTATTTAGATATTTCGTCTTATCTTATTTATTTATTTATCTTTATTTGTTTACTTGTCTTCATTTCCCCATTTTTATTTATCTATATCTAATCCATCTATCTTATCTTACTTTTATTTTTATTATAAATAAATATGAATTAATAAAAAAATTTCTTTCAAAAGTATTCCATCAATTTGGCTCAACTTAAGAAAGACTTTTTCACCTAGAAATTTTCAAGGAGTCTCGATTGACTTTCTTGGAATTTCATCATCGGTATAATTCACATTTATTTCATTATTATCTAATCTTATTAATTACTAATTATTTTCCTATTAATTTTTCATCTAATTTATGTTCTCACATTTTTTATCTATATTCATTTATATTTTATTCATATTTAATTTACTAAGAATAAACATGTATTATAATTTATTGAAAATTCTTTCAAAAGTATTCCATCGATTTGGCTCAACTTAAGAAAGAATCATCTCACCTAGACATTTTAAGATGTCTCAATTGACTTTCTCAAAATGTCATCATCGGTATAATCCATATCTATTTTAGATAATTAATTAATATTTCTTATGGACATCTAATTTTTATATTTTTCTAATTTCTCTTTAATAAATAAAATATTTTCATACCAAATCATAAATCATTCACTATAAAATCATATATTGCATATCATTAATCATACAAATCATATCATATTCGAACCATGCAAACTATTCCACCATATTATTAATCATGCAAACTAAATTATATTAAAATATCATACAAGTAATTATTAAATTAAATTAATATACAAACTATCATCAAACTAACGTGCACATTTAAGTTACTAAAATATTCAATACTAATTTAAGTTAACATACAAAAGACCAAATTAATTAATCATGCAACTGTACCAAAAAAAAAATAATTAACCATGCAAGTAACCATCAATCATAACAAACTAATAATTGAATTGTTAATCAAAACTTTAATTATTTTTTTTAATACCATTGTCAGCCTCTTAATTAAATTAAGACCAATAAAATGGAATAGAAACCTGGCAAACGTCCCACTTGTTTCCTTTCTTTCCTTGTCGTTTAGACCTAATCTTGATGAAAAAACAAACTGCAGCGGCGATGACCAAGGCAAGGTAGGGTGCGGTGATGCGCAGGCCAGGCAGCAGGGACACAGGTGCTGTGGCAAAACCGAGCAGCAGCAAAGATGGTCCACGGCGCAGCAGTAGCAAGGCAAGACAATTGTAACAATAATACTGGCGCAATGGGCATTAACGTGTGATGCGATGCAGGCGTAGATATCACTGAGTTGAATAGAAGTGAGGAAGGAGACGAGCAGCCAAGGCGTGAACTCGTGAGGTAAGGGATAGTGCCAGGGAAAATACAAGGAATGTGGCGTCAATGTCGTACAAAGAAAGACGTGTAGATGATGATGTTTTACTGGAACGAAAAAAGGCAGCACCGATGTAGCAACAATCACAGGCTAAGGGACTCTACAGCCATTCGGTTCGGTGCAGGGAAGAGTGAGGTAGGGAACGGTGCCAAAACAACTTCTGTGTGGGTGACTGGGGCAGCAAAATTTTTTAGGGTTTCTTTTAGGGTTTTTCTTCTCTAGCTTTTTTTTTCTAGGGTTTCCGTGTCCCCTTTTATATTTTTTCAAAACCCTAGTTTTCTCCTTTTATTTTAGGTAATTCAAAAAAAAAATCAAGAATCAATCTTTTTTTTAGGAAATTTTATATTTCAAGAATCGGATATTAAATCCGATATTAATTCTGATTTTTCTTTCCACCAAATCCAAATTAATTTTTCATCTTTTAATCCTATCAAATTAATAACTCTGATTTCCTTTTCCTTTTTTTTTTTTATATTTTTTTCGAAAATAAAAAATAAAAAAAACAAAAAGTCAAAATCAAAATTTCTAAATCTAAAACTAATTAATTAAAAATATTTGAAACAAAACCCGGACAAAAATGGTGTCTACAGTTGCCCCTCTTTGTACATTTGCTATGAAATAGTAATTGTGCAAAGACATAGACATCCATTTTTACCGCATTCATTTTATTATTATTTTTTTCTTTTTTTCAATTTTTTTGTTTTGTTCCCCTTTTTTTTTGTGGATATTTACTTATTCTAAAAGAAATTGGTTTTCATCATGAAAATGCTCCTCCGACCAGGGAGGCCCTGAAAGTTTAAATTTCTTATCTCTAAAATGCTCCTTCGACTAGGAAGGCCCTGAAACTTTAAAATTCTCTCATCTCTTAAATGCTCCTTCGACTAGGAAGGCCCTGAAACTTTAAATTTCTCATCTTCAAAATGCTCCTTCGACTAGGAAGGCCCTGAAACTTTAAAATTCTCATCTTCAAAATGCTCCTTCAACTAGGAAGGCCATGAAACTTTAAAATTTTCTCATCTCTTAATGCTCCTTCGACTAGGAAAGCCCTGAAACTTTAAATTTTCTCATCTCCAAAATGCTCCTTCGACTAGGAAGGCCCTGAAACTTTAAATTTTCTCATCTCTTAAATGCTCCTTCGACTAGGAAGGCCCTGAAACTTTAAATTTTCTCATCTCTTAAATGCTCCTTCGACTAGGAAGGCCCTGAAACTTTAAATTTCTCATCTTCAAAATGCTCCTTCGACTAGGAAGGCCCTGAAACTTTAAAAATTTTTCATCTAAAATGTGTTCAATTATGCCCGGAGGTTTTACGGATTGTACCCAGAGGATTTGACGAATCATGCTTGGAGGTCTTACAGATTGTACCTGGAGGTTCTAATGAATCATGCCCGGAGGTCTTATAGATTATACCCGGAGGTTTTAATGAATCAAGCCCGGAGGTCTTACAGATTGTACCCGGAGGTTTTAATGAATCAAGCCCGGAGGTCTTACAGATTGTACCCGGAGGTTTTTAAAGAATCATGCCCGGAGGTCTTATAGATTGTACCCGGAGGTTTTAATGAATCATGCCCGGAGGTCTTACAGATTGTACCCGGAGGCTTTGAACTTATCTCATCATTTCAATTCTATCTTCTAGATCATCTTATCATTCCAGTTTCTTCTTTTTGTTATTTCCTATCACACTTTTTCATCTCATCACATCTTTCAATCCCTTTTTCATTATCCCATCATATCCATAACTTTTTAATTTCCTCTTTCTTTCCAAATTTTAACATTTTTGTTTCACAACTTCATACCTTTTTTTTTGTCACATCTTATTCCCAATCTTTCTCACATTTTCTGATTTTTTTTTCTTTTTTTAAGATTTTCCAAATTTTTAGTCATCTAGTCTTCCAGAACCCTTTTTTTTTATCCTATTGTCTTAACAAACAAACTCTTTTTTTTTGTCAGAATGCATGTAATGGAATGCAATGTCATGTATGTCATGAATGCAATGCAAATGATAAACAATGCCTTACCAAGTCACATCATCAGCCTACCTTATTCCTTTCTTCAAAAATTTGTCATCCTTCAATCTTCTCTCTGTCTTATCATTCAATCTTTCAATGCCTCATCGTTCTTCTTTCTTCAAATTTAGCAATCTTAAAATTGTCATTCATTCAGTCTTTTTCATGCCCCACGATTCTTCTTTCTTTAAATTTAGCAATCATCAATCATTCAATCTACCTGTTGCCCCATCATCATCATTCATCTAGTTTTCTTCTTGCCCCACAATTCTTATCAAATTAAAATTCATCTATCCAAATCATAACAACAAAATCATCCCAAACTATTCACAAGAACACTTCACCACTTCTCATATCTTCACGAAAATTCATGCTCTTATAACAACCAAAGATTGCCCCAAGAATAGTCTTAAAAACACCATTACCACACTTGATTTCTTTAAAACAAGAACTTGCCCCCATAAAATCACAAAACTCTCATTTTTTTCACTTCTTCAAGTTTCTTTTTGAAAATAGAAAATTGCCCCACATAATAACTTTCCAAGATAAAAACATTTGACATTTAAATCTCTTAAAAATTAGTGATTACTATTGAGAACAAATAGAATGAGTCACAACTAGGTTTAGCTGAATAAATGTGCTGATTTGGTGCATCAAAGATGTTTGGTTATCAAGAAAGGTTCTATTGATCAATGTCTCTTCATCTTGGCTCACAAATGAAACAAATTCCTTGAAAATCATTATTCCTTTCGTAAAAGTAACTTTCACATAACACAATCCATTTTAGCATTCTCTTAATTTGTTGATATGTGGACTTTAACAAGTGTCAAGACTAGCTGTGATGGCTCAAATTTCTGGGCAAGGATTCAGATCTCAAATCAAATTTTCAAGGTGATGGCTTTTGAATTTCTCAAAAGGTCTTGATTGAAGGTATAACTCCTCTGGTTTTTCTTCTTTCTTGTTATTGCCTTAGCATAGTCACAAACAATGGCCTTGAGTTGTTTCAAATTTGCTCTAGACTGCCCTTTCATGGGTTTTCACCCTAGAGCTTCATTCTCTTTTTTCTTCTTCTTCTTTTTTTTTATTGATTGATTATTCTACCATGCATTTGAGAATTCAAATTTCATCCCAAACCAAATAATAATGATGGTTTCTCAAAGAAAAGTTTTTCAATACAAGCATTTTTATTTGATCAAAATGGACTTTTAAGCACGTACCGTAGGCCAAGGTTTAGGGTTTTCAAAGAATGGATCAATAAGCCCAAAATGAGTATTTTCAAGGTTTATCGAACCAAGGATCATTTCTTCGATTGTGAACATCTGTCCTTCCCACTCTTCGAAGCATTTTTCTTTTCTTTATTCGCATTTATTTCTTCTTTTTTCTTTTTTTTTTCTCTTTTTTTCATTTTTGTTTTTTTTTTTTCATATTGATTTCCATTTTCACATATCTTTCTTCTCACATTTGCCCCTTAACAAAGGCATCATTTTCTTGCATTTGACAGAAGACCAATCACTAATGCTTCTAAAACTCCTCTGATGTATTTGCCTCTCCAATGTGGAAGGTGATCCTTGGTCAAGGTTCATTTAGAAAAGAAATCAATAAGCTCAAAAGGGGTAACAAAGGGATGATTTCATTTCAGTAATAGGAATATGAAAGATGGCCATTTGTCATATCAAATATTGACACTTCTATTGAAAACCAATCCTCAAGATGAAAATCCGGTTTTTGAAATCGTTTGAATATCCCTCGTGCATGGTTTCACAATCAATTTTTTTTCTTCTTTTCTTTTCTTTCTTTTTTTACTTCCTTTTTCTTTGCTTTTTTTTTTCACAACTCATGCCTAGAATGTATCAATTCAACTTTATGAAGGCCATATGCAACAATCTTCATTATCATGGTTTAAGATAGGAAAAAGGATATCAATCAAATTAAGAATGGTCATTAAAAGATGTTGAGGCTTATCAAAAACTTGGCTCTTTCAATCATTTTGCCCCAAGGTGTAGCGAAGGATGATTTGAGTCGGAGAGTTCAAGTTATGAGAAAGAAATTTGGGTTGACGTGTTTGGGACTCTTAGCTTGGCCTTAACATCTATCAAATTTCCAAAAACAAAGTCCTTAAGAGAATGCTTCATGAATTGGTCTTTCAAAACAATTCAAAAGTTTTGTAAATTCATCAATCATTTCATTGCTCATTGCCTTAACGAAGATCATTGACTTCAAAAGTTCACCATGGTAAGCAAAAATGATTGAATTTCAAGCTTGTGTGTCTCTATGGATTCCAAGTTTTCATTCAATTGGAAAGTATACTGGAAATGTAATTTCTCAATAACAATCACCAATGTTTTCAAAATTATTTTATTTCATCTACTTGGAAAGGAAAAATATGGAAAGCTTTCAAAACAACTTGATGCAAATTTCAAGAATCTTGAGAACATCTCACATCCATAAATCACACATAGGAAACTTGGCTTATGGAGAAGCAAACTTCCATTGTTCAATAAGCTCTTGAGTCAAGGCACCACTGCTGATGAGTTCTTCAACCTTTTCCTTCAGTCGCCTGCACTTTTCTGTTGAATGCCCAATTGCCTCCATGTGATATTCACATTTGCTATTTGGTTCATAACTCCTTGCTGCTGGGTTTGGAGCTGTTTTCAAAGGCATAGGCACCAGATACTGGTTCGTTATTAGTAAAGGAAATAGTTTAGAAATTGGAATTGGCAACCTCTCCACACCGTTTCTTGGCCTTCTTGGATTGTTTGGTGGGGCGGAGAGTGATTGAGGACAAAAATTAGGCTGAAAACCATTTTGAGGAATTGACTGGTAAGGATGTGGACAAAAGTGGTGGGTTTCTTGCATGGGGTATGGGTGATATGGGGTATAACTTTCATACTGCTTTTCATTAGTCATAGCTTGAACATCTTGACTTTCGTTATTGAATGTTGCACCTCTCATTGTATTTGCCCATTCGATCTTCCCGCTTTTTATAGCATATTCAATCATTTCACCCGAGAGTACCAAATCTGCAAAGTTTTTGGTGACATTACCAATCATTCTCTCATAGTATGGAGCCCTAAGTGTATTGACAAACAGAATTGTCGTCTCTTTCTCTGTAAGGGGAGGCTGAACCTGAGAGGCTGAACCTGAGCAGCAATGTCTCGCCATCTCTGAGCATATTCTCTAAAGCTCTCGGTAGCCTTCTTTTCCATATTTTGTAACAATAATCGATCTGGTGCCATATCCTTTGCATGTTGATATTGAACCATAAAGGCCCTCGCAAGATCCTTCCATGAATGGATGCGTCTTCTATCTAATTGGACATACCACCTTGCTGCGGACCCAATAAGGCTATCTTGAAAACAGTGGATTAGCAACTTTTCATTGAGAGTATGCCCTGCCATTTTTCGACAAAACATTGTAATATGGGCTAATGGGCATTTAGTTCCATCATATTTGTCAAAGTTGGGGACTTTGAATTTTGCGGGTAGCACCAAATCAGGAACCAAACTCAATTTCTCCACATCAATGTTTCCATAAATAACGCTCCTTTCGATAACCCTTAGTCTCTCCTCTAACATATCACACATACGATGCATCCCCTTATGAGAGCCTAGTTCAATCGCTTCCCTCCTAAGCTTCTCTTGCTTGATGGGGTCCTCCATTTGGGG
The DNA here is from genome assembly GCA_031772115.1 of Heritiera littoralis. Taxonomy (NCBI): domain Eukaryota; kingdom Viridiplantae; phylum Streptophyta; class Magnoliopsida; order Malvales; family Malvaceae; genus Heritiera; species Heritiera littoralis. Next base: position 6,683,668 of record JAPDPK010000009.1, read on the forward strand.
TTCCACTCTAACGTTAGTGTCTTCATCAACTCCCTTCCCTTTTGCCAAGCTCATTATCATCTCCGTCATCTTGGCCATTTGTTCCTTAGACTCTTCTTGGGCCCTGACAATCTCCTGTTGCACATTTTCGATTCCATCAATTCGTGCCAATTGCTCATTCTCCATTATTCTTGTTTTCAAACAAGTATCATGTGGGTGACTGGCAATTTTGATGGCCGAGCTATCTTCTCACCTTTATTACCATAGTCTAAGTCAAGATGCCATGATGTGCACATACAAACCTATGCATGAGATGCAAGCTCAATTTATGTATGACCAAAAATATCTAGGTGCAATGTTGAAATTGACATGTCATGCATTGTAAAATCAAATAGATGCACGTCATAATGAACCATTTTGTCTCCTAATTTATTTTTTATATTTTTTTGAAAAGGAATATTCCTTTGTGTGTCCTAGCCATAGGTTATTTCTACACATTAAGTTGGCAAGGCTTTGTCTAAAGTTGGGCCTCTTAAGTTTTATTACATGCTGGGCTTTGGATAATTCAACCTTCTAAAAGTTCCCATATTGCTCCTCACTGTCGTCCACATGGACTAGTAAGGCACCCCATCCTCGCCCATCATAGGCTACAAACGGAAAGGTTCAATTTGAGTGGGAGTATTTCGCTAGCCATTGCGGAGGTATTACCTCACGAGAGCGTAAGTACTCTACTCCCTCCTAAGAAAAGGTAAAGCCCGGGAAGAGGGCTGATGTATGCAAATGTGCGTGAAGTGTGTGTTGAAGGAACAATGTTTTTATTTAATGTTTATTTTCTACTAAGATCTCTTAAGCAAATTCTAAGACAACCTAAAACTAAGTATTGGCCTGACTCTCTTAAGTCCCCAGTGGAGTCGCCAAACTGTCATAACGTATTAAGTTTTGGGGAAAACCTAATAGCTAGACACAAAACTATGGGAGTCGCCACCAACCATTCTAACCTAGGTGTGATTGGTCACCTATTCAAACTAAGGATAAGGCTTGATCTACATTCAAAGACACTAGGGTTCGGGAGTACGGTTACGTGTAGGGAAGGATTAGCACCCCTACAACGCCCATCCTAAAATGGTACCAACTAGTTTTAGGTTATCTTTACAATTTGCTTTGAGTTCATATTAATTTCGATATACTTATATATTGGGAAAATTTCTAAGATTTTTCCATCAATTTGGCTCCAACCTTAGAAATTCCCCTCACCTCAAGATATTCAGGGAGTCTCAATTGACTTTCTTGAATTCCATCGTCGGATAAATTAAATAATTTATAAAAATCTTATTCTTTCTAACTTTGGCTCTAATTTCGACTCCATATTCATTTTATAAATTTCTTAGATTTTTTAATTTATTTTTATATTCTTATTTACCTTATTTTTAAGAAATAAACATGAATTATGTTTTATTGAAAATTCACTTTTAAGCATCCCATCAATTTGGCTCAGCCCAAAAGGAACCTCCTCACCTAGAAATTTCCAAGGAGTCTCAATTGACTTTCTTGAAATTTCATCATCGGCATAACTCATATTTACTCTTTTTTTTATTTATCTTATTATTCTATTTATTATTTAGATATTTCGTCTTATCTTATTTATTTATTTATCTTTATTTGTTTACTTGTCTTCATTTCCCCATTTTTATTTATCTATATCTAATCCATCTATCTTATCTTACTTTTATTTTTATTATAAATAAATATGAATTAATAAAAAAATTTCTTTCAAAAGTATTCCATCAATTTGGCTCAACTTAAGAAAGACTTTTTCGCCTAGAAATTTTCACGGAGTCTCGATTGACTTTCTTGGAATTTCATCATCGGTATAATTCACATTTATTTCATTATTATCTAATCTTATTAATTACTAATTATTTTCCTATTAATTTTTCATCTAATTTATGTTCTCACATTTGTTTATCTATATTCATTTATATTTTATTCATATTTAATTTACTAAGAATAAACATGTATTATAATTTATTGAAAATTCTTTCAAAAGTATTCCATCGATTTGGCTCAACTTAAGAAAGAATCATCTCACCTAGACATTTTAAGATGTCTCAATTGACTTTCTCAAAATGTCATCATCGGTATAATCCATATCTATTTTAGATAATTAATTAATATTTCTTATGGACATCTAATTTTTATATTTTTCTAATTTCTCTTTAATAAATAAAATATTTTCATACCAAATCATAAATCATTCACTATAAAATCATATATTGCATATCATTAATCATACAAATCATATCATATTCGAACCATGCAAACTATTCCACCATATTATTAATCATGCAAACTAAATTATATTAAAATATCATACAAGTAATTATTAAATTAAATTAATATACAAACTATCATCAAACTAACGTGCACATTTAAGTTACTAAAATATTCAATACTAATTTAAGTTAACATACAAAAGACCAAATTAATTAATCATGCAACTGTACCAAAAAAAAAATAATTAACCATGCAAGTAACCATCAATCATAACAAACTAATAATTGAATTGTTAATCAAAACTTTAATTATTTTTTTTAATACCATTGTCAGCCTCTTAATTAAATTAAGACCAATAAAATGGAATAGAAACCTGGCAAACGTCCCACTTGTTTCCTTTCTTTCCTTGTCGTTTAGACCTAATCTTGATGAAAAAACAAACTGCAGCGGCGATGACCAAGGCAAGGTAGGGTGCGGTGATGCGCAGGCCAGGCAGCAGGGACACAGGTGCTGTGGCAAAACCGAGCAGCAGCAAAGATGGTCCACGGCGCAGCAGTAGCAAGGCAAGACAATTGTAACAATAATACTGGCGCAATGGGCATTAACGTGTGATGCGATGCAGGCGTAGATATCACTGAGTTGAATAGAAGTGAGGAAGGAGACGAGCAGCCAAGGCGTGAACTCGTGAGGTAAGGGATAGTGCCAGGGAAAATACAAGGAACGTGGCATCAATGTCGTACAAAGAACGACGTGTAGATGATGATGTTTTACTGGAACGAGAAAAGGCAGCATCGATGTAGCAACAATCACAGGCTAAGGGACTCTACAGCCATTCGGTTCGGTGCAGGGAAGAGTGAGGTAGGGAACGGTGCCAAAACAACTTCTGTGTGGGTGATTGGGGCAGCAAAATTTTTTAGGGTTTCTTTTAGGGTTTTTCTTCTCTAGCTTTTTTTTTTCTAGGGTTTCCGTGTCCCCTTTTATATTTTTTCAAAACCCTAGTTTTCTCCTTTTATTTTAGGTAATTCAAAAAAAAAATCAAGAATCAATCTTTTTTTTTTAGGAAATTTTATATTTCAAGAATCGGATATTAAATCCGATATTAATTCTGATTTTTCTTTCCACCAAATCCAAATTAATTTTTCATCTTTTAATCCTATCAAAATTAACTCTGATTTCCTTTTCCTTTTTTTTATATTTTTTTCGAAAATAAAAAATTAAAAAAAAACAAAAAAGTCAAAATCAAAATTTCTAAATCTAAAACTAATTAATTAAAAATATTTGAAAAAAAACCCGGACAAAAATGGTGTCTACACATACCATCAATCACTTAACTGATATCAATATGATATAGTGTAATATTAAACTATATTGTTGATTTGCTCAGCTCAATACCAAATCAAATATAACGAAATATCAGTCAATGTTATCATTTACTTAACTCAATATTAATCAAACACATCATACATCTAATAACTCAACGCTCTGATGCAAGCTCTATCATATAACTTACAGTATCAAATCACATGCCAGAGTGTATGGTCTCAGATCTTGTCATGCGTCATACAAAATCGTGTCTAAAAAGCATGTACTACCAAAATTCATATCACATGTGCCATTTCAAAGCATGTACAGTCTCAAGAATGACATGTATGCTATAAAACCCGTTTAGAGTTTAAGCTTTAAATTTAAATTCAAATGCTCTTTCGAAAAAAATCGAAGTTCAATGTTTCAAAATTCAAAGTTCGAAGTTTCTAAAACGATGCTCTGAAAGAGTTTCAAATTATACATTTTGATGGTTTGAAACAATGCTCAACTGAGTTAAAAACATATATGCTCTTTGGCATAAATGTAGAATTATTATTGTGTTGGAATTGAGAAACACGAGATGCATGATGGTATGAATTGTGGAAGTTAAAGCTGGCTGTATTGTGAAAATTAAAAATGTATTTACAATGCAGGTAATTTACTGGGGAAATTGATAAAATACAAGGGGGAGGTTTTCGACCCATTTCTTTTGGGATAAGGGAATATGAGGTTAAAACAATTATATTCACTTTGAGATTTATGATATAGCTAGAGAAATAATATTATTAAGGCAAGATTTGGTTTAGTTACTACACTAACACTGAATACAAACTGTAAATAGAAAAAAAAATTTAGTTCGTAATTTTTTAAGTGGAATAAGGTAAGCGTTAAGTGAACGTCACGACCTTCAGGTCGTGACAAGCTTACTAGGGGTGGATCCCTAACCCATACAATGGGTATGCCATTTCCTATGTTGTATCCCTCATGGGAATTTCTTATGCATCATTTTATTGAGATGTTGACTGTCTTCACCGATTGATTTGACTGAATGATTGTACCGATTGATTTTATCAATGTTCTTATTAAAAGATTGTAATGATTGACTTTACTGAATATTTGTATTAAATGATTTTACTAAATGATTGTATAAAATTATTTTATTGATTGATTGCACTGAATGGTTTCATCAAATGATCGTATTAAAAGAATTTATTGAAAGATTGCATTAAGTTTTAGTCACTAAAAGTGAAATGTTTATCAATTGCATTGTTAGGATTTTCGAAAGTATTGTATTGAAATTCCATTGTTTGAACATGCATGAATAAAACTTCAGTCAGTTCCTTTAGGACAACTATAATTGGACCTAGGGATTGGGACAAGTGAGGTGCTCTAAAGCATCTTTCCATACTCAGCATGGAATCTCTAACCGGTTATAGTAATTCCTTCCCTTTTCGTACTGTGTCATTACTAGAGATTGTTAATGGAAATGTCTTAGTATGGTTAGGATGCATACATGTAGTTGTATAATATCTATTCTGACTGAAATCAGATTTAATGTTATTAATTGTAAATTGTCATTGTAAGAACCTGTATAGGATATGAGCATATGGTTAGCATGATATCAGCTCTTTTCTATGTATATCTTGTTGGGCATAAAGCTCACCCCTTCTTCCATCTCATAGATAGTTGGCAATAATAGCTACCTTATTAACAAGAGGATTTTAGTCGAATTCATTGAAGTTTCTATACTATACTTTTGAGGTATATTCACACAGTTACGTTATGTATTAAGACTGTACTGTATAGTACTTTAGTTTGTCAATGGGATGTAAACTACAAGAGTTTGAATGTCAATTATAGTCAGTGGATATAGAGAAAAATGTATACTAAGTTTAATAGTTTGATACTTGATATTTTTATAATCTAAGGCTATTTAGTTAAGTATAGACATAAAATAATTGTATTTGACTTGATGTAAATAAAATTAGAATGTGATGTAAGTGAAGTCGAATTGTAAATGAATGTATTGAGACTACTTTGATTAATTGGCAATTGATTTAACTAAGTAAGTTTGATTGTATGACACTGCTCATAGCCCAACCAAATGATTGAAAGAAAGAAAAATTTAGTCTGAAATTCAACTGATTGGGACGTTACACCAAGTCAGGTCTCATAACCCAAAAGAATCACATGATTGAAACTTTGATTTTTATAAAAAAGGAGGATGAGGAACTTCCGCAAAGGAGGGGATTCATTCTACTATAACCAAAGACCAAAAATCCCACCACCAAGCTCTCTTTACAACCTGTACACCACCAAACCCATGGCATACCGCCCATCACCAAAATTGGAACCTCCACCTTTTAGTTTCCTCACAGCCAATACACAAAAAAGATCACAAATATATATATATATATATATATATATTTACACACATAACAAATACATGAAAATTTGAAAAAGTTCCAGGGATTAAGGGCTGGGATGAAGATGAGATTTTTCTTTTTTCATAAGGAAGAAAATGTTGAATATTAAACTTGAACTTATCCAGATTGTTAGTACATGTATGGTATTAATGCATCATTCATGAATATAGTCATTCATGAACTTGGTTATTCATGAATTTAGTTAATGTAGGTGCAGGTTTCTAATTAAATGTAATGAGTCTAGAATTATCCTATGAGCAGTATAAATCGCCATGTAATTAAAGTGTTGTAAGCAAGTCAAATTTAGAAATGTAAGTTCTTAATTTCCAAAGACTTCCTCTTCTCTTCTTTACTTTGTGAGAAATTGAGTAAGTGCCCACCACCTTCCAACATAGTGGCATCAGAGCTAGGATGACATCAAAGGCAGCCTTTGTTTCTTTCAAATATCCTTGACTCACCAGGCTCAACTATAAGAATTGGGCACTTAGAATGAAGGCCATACTTGGTTCCCAAGCAATATACGAAGTTGTTGAGAAAGTTTTTGTAGTTCCTAATGATGAGGGAGCTCTTACTCCAAACGAGAAGGAAGCTTTGGAGAAGGAACGAAAGAAAGATCAATGTGTTCTCACTATCACCCATCAAGGCTTGGATGATGATATGTTCAAGAAGATTGCAAATGAGACCACATCTAAACAAGCATGTGAGACGACTCATAATTTTGTCATGGGAGTTGAGAAAGTTAAGAAAGTTAGACTTCAAACTCAAAGGGTTGAGTTTGAATCACTTTTTATGAAGGAAAGTGAATCAATTCAAGACTACTTTACAAGAGTCTTGGTGGTGGTGAACCAAATGAAGCGACTTGGAGAAATTTTACCGGATGTATGTGTTCTTAAGAAAATTCTTTGTTCTCTCAACACGAAATTCAGCTATGTGGTAGTAGCAATTGAAGAGTCTAAAGACTTGGAGGCTATGTTCGTTGATGTGTTAAATAGATCTTTGTGAGCCTATAAGGAGAGGATGAAACATGGCAAGCAAGAGCAAGTAGAGCAAGTCTTGCAATCAAAGATGACTTTGAAAGGAGAAACTTCCAATAGAGGTCACGGTCAAGGACGTCGATGAGGCCGAGGTCATGGAAGAGGAAGAGGCAGCTATAACAAGCATGACAAGCCTTAAGTTGAATGTTACTCTTGTAACAAGCTTGGTCATTATTCTTAGGAATACCAATCCAAGAAAGTTGATGAAGAGTCCAAACTTGTTGAGTACAAACAAGACAATATGGAAGAATCCTTACTTCTAGCTTTAAAAGATGAATCTATGGATGCAACGAGTGTATGGTATCTTAACAATGATGCTAGCAACCATATAATGGGTGATTAAAGCAAATTTATGGTGCTTGATTGTGAGAAACGCAATTTTTCCAAAAAAAAAATGTATGTTTAATGAATATGAAAAGAATTGTAATTATATGTATCTATATATGATTATATACACGTATAAGCTAAACTAAAAGTACACAACATACATGCATGCATGCGTATGTAAACGTGCGTGCATGCATGCAACGTACATCTACGTATGTATATAAATACATATATAAATAAATAAAGAATCAAGTGAAGTGAAAATAAATAAGAAAATAAGAAAATAAGTAAAAAGTACATAAATAGATACGTATAAATATAGATATAAATATATATAATTGTATTTATATACAAAAGGATAAACACATCTACATACAAATAAATAGAAATGTAAACATGGAAATATATAAATGAAGAAAAGAAAAACATATTAAGTATACATAGTTATAGATGAAAATAAATAGGAATACAAATATAGTACAAATATATCTTTATGGTACATAATTTTATAAATGACAAATAAGTATATATATTATAAAAAAAATAATAACAATAATAATAAAATAAAATAAATTTTTATCTTAGAGGTTGATGGGAAAACTCCCACCAACCCATCTCATCTCGTCAGGAAACAGTCTGCCTTCCATCATTTCATTTCTCTATTCTTTAATTCAAAAGAAAAAATTCTCCGACCTCTCTCTCATCTTCATCTCCCTTTCATGCCTTTTCTCTGCCGCCCCTTTTCTTTTTCGTATCAACTCATCTCGCCATTCACGCTCGAACACGCAGCACCCCTGCTTCCATCCCTATCGCCTTGCTGTGTATTGCTATGGAAACTTGGGACAGAGGTACATGACAAGCTTTTGAGTGGTTTCCTCGGGCTGGAGTGGCCTGTACTGAAGCTAGTGATTGAGGGGTATTTCAGATGGTTCTCGGTAAGGTTGCCCTCAGCTGAACCTTGACTGGTTAGAGTTAAATTTGGTGGTATATAGTTACTGTTCAGGGAGCTTTTGTTGGCAAAAAAAAAAAACCAGCAAAGAGAGACATTCGAGTGGCTGTTGTTTAAGCTGATTTCAGAGGTATCATTTGGGCTTAGAAATAAAGGTCGTAGAGGGGAGAAAGTGCAGAAAAGAAATGCATGAATGGTTGATGTTTGGAACGCCATTCTCGACTGAAACAATAGGGGGAGAGGATGACACTGATTAGGAGCTTTAGAGCCTATTTTCGGTTGCTGTTTTAGTTTTTATTTTAGGCTATGTTTAAGGTTGAGTAGGGTACTGTTTAGGTGGCTTTTGGAAGCTGAAAATAAGCCATTTTGGTCCAAAATGGGGGCTGCTGTCCTTTCCACTCACGGTTAAACAGAACACATGGAGGGGGACCGAATGGTGGCTGGTGTTCAAGGGCTGAGCAATGACGCCAAACAAGGCTGGGAATTGCTAAAATAGGCACTGATTTAGAGGTTGGTATGTCCTGTGTTTAAGGTTCTAAAATAGTAAGTAAATAGAGAGGAGGAGAGGTGTAACAGCCCGTTACCACATTTTTCACGTATTTTCATACAACTTTATCGGTTGGGTTGTCTGCGATACCAATAACATTCTACAATGATAGCGATAAATAATAATATTTATTTATCAAATACGAAATATGAAATTTCTTTTCATTATTCCTTACATCTGACATCTCCTATTTTTTTATTTTATTAAAGTGTACTGTACACATATGTCTGAAATGTAAAAGAGAAGTGACTGTACCTGTCAAAATTGACATAAGTTGCCCCCGCGCTTTATATGTAGCTATCCATATGGGAGCTAATTCTCTCAAACTCCGTGTCTTTTATCTATGGAGTTAAAACAAAGGGATGAGCGATTCATACGCTCAGTAAAGGAAACATATGCTGCTTTATAAAACCAAAACTATATACCACAAAGTATTTGTTTTTCCTAATATCATATCAAATAGGAAAACAGTGGATATAGTAAACAGTACTCTCAAACCATCATTCAAATCACTGGGTAATCAGTTTACTTTATAATGTAATAAACAGTAGATAAGGTTCAATAAATCCTCTCAATAAACAGAAATCCACAAGTTGAGACTAGGCAACAAACAAATCATGCTATCATTGTTCCCCCAGGAACACAAGTCCGCTTTTGGGGTGCACTCGTAGGCCACCGCCCCTCACGGCTATCTCAGATCTATGGCCATAATCTATAGGTGGTTCTCGGGTCCACTTGCCAAGTGACCTCGAGACCGTTGATGACTTGGCGGGTCCATTAGCCCTGTGACGTCCTGAGGTGCACTCGTTGGTCCTTCGACCGAGCCATCGCCCCAGGCGGGTCACGCACTAGCAACGCATGAACTCAGGGCCTAAAGTCTCAAAATAACTTTTATATCTCATGAAAACCTTTATGGAATTATCTCACCCATATTATCATTTTCTCAAAATGATTTGATTTCCAAAAAGGTTTAGGCTTTCTGTTTACGAAACACCTTGAAAACATTCCAAAATCTCAACGTTTAAAATCTGCTCGCCCTTGGTCAGCTCCCCTAACATGGCTCGCCCATGGCAGCTCGCCCAACATGGCTCGCCCATGGCTGCTCGCCCAACATGGCATCGTCCATGGCAGCTCGCCCACAGCGGTGAACAAATGTTCGCCCGCCAACCTTTGCTTTTAAAACAACAAGCAAAACTGGCTCGCCCTCAGTGGCTCGCCCATTAGTCAAATCGCCCAAAAGGGTTTATAATTTCTATTTTCAAAGATATTAAAATTAGTTTATTTTTCAATTAAGAAACTTTGGAAACGTGAAACCTGTTCGCCATGGTCAGCTCGCCCATGGTCAATCATAAGTGCGACGAATAGTATTCGCCCGCCACTTGCCTTTTCAACACAAGCAACCTGGTCGCCTTTAGTGGCTCGCCCAAAAGAAAAACAAGGGGTTCGCCCCAGCCTGGCTCGCCCATCTTTCATTTACAAATATGGTTACTCGCCCAAATGTCATAAAAGGCTTCTTCGCCAAAAATTCATAAAAGCTTGGTTCGCCTGCCAATACCATTTCGCCCACAATTATCACAAGGGTCGGCTTAGTAGCTCGCCCAATATAAAATAGATTTCTCAAACAATGCATGTCATAAAACAAAACAATTTCTCAATAATTTCTAAGAAATTTACTCCACAGGACATGCATTCACTTCACACATATCTCCCTTACTTGGTTCAACGAAGCCTTGCTTCCTTCTTGCCTTCCAAATCGCATACACCAAGGTCATAATTCCCGGCTGCAAATAATTTATAAATTCAATTAATATTTCCATTTCTTAGCACTTTGGCGAGATTAAGATAAATGGAATGACTACTCACCCAACAAAGCTCTACTAGCTCGCCCAATCCGAGCTCTCCATTCACCAAAGGCTTACACGTGGGAGCTCGCCCGCCAGTACTCGCCATATATTTGTGAGCTCGCCCAATATTCAACTCGCCAGGTTTACATTAACTTAAATGCAGGAGTTTGCCCACATTTCTACTCGCCCAATGCTTTATGCATGTGAGTTCACCATACAGCTTTCAACTAAGAGATGGGCTCGCCCGTCCTTTATCAGTTCGCCCGTGAATTATACTAAATTGGGCGACCTCGCCCATTCAACAACAACTATGGCGAGTTTATATTGCCTACTCGCCCATTGGCGATTACTAAATTTCAACGTGGGCGATCACAATAGTCGCCATTCCCGTCACTTATTCCATTATTTTCCTTGTTTTCATATTCTCTAAGGATCTAACTAAAAACAAGACTGTATTCTATGTTTATTACGCTGTAAAACATAGAAATCTATCATCAAAAACCCAGATAATCATGGAAATAAGGAGGCTCACCTTAGCCAACTACACTTCCAGAACAGATTGCTTTCTGTCTCATGTTGGCCTCCTTTTGCTTATTCCTTCAGCTCATCAAACTAAGGAAGAAAGGTTTGCAAGCAGGTTTACATGTTTAGCCAACCGAAGAGTGAAACTCAGTAAGTCAAGCATGGTAGGAATGGAAGAATTAGAATATTAACTTGCAGTAGAAGAACTTTCGTGAAGAAGATGGAGTTGGCTAAATCAATTTTCCTCACTTGTTTCTTCTTATATAGCCCAGCTTATCCAATCCAACTCTACCACCCGTCCCTTATCTGCTTCTTTCATCATTTCACGTCTATCACTCCTTTAATGCATGAAGAAAACTGAAGCATAAGTGCCGTGAAAGTCCTCCTTACACACTCCTTTTTCTGCTTCAATTGACTTTGTTTTGTTTCTCAACCAATAAGGTTAATTCCTTACTGACTTTAACATCTTCTCCATTAATTGTCTTCAATCGTATGACTTACAAATTAATTTTGGCTGCAAATTGGTTTAGATCTATTCTCACGTTCTCCACAAATGTCATTCCAGTTCGCCTATTCAATTTGAAATCTCAGCTCGCCTATTCCATTTCAATTTCAGTTCGCCAGCATTATTTGGTGATTTACTAGCTGATTTTCCTTCTCTTGGCAATCACATTGGCTTGGCTAGTACTTATTGCCTTACTTTCCTGCAAGACTATCATTTGCCCCTCTATATGTTACTCGCCATACTCATCTCTTGGGCGATCACAAGTCCTCGCCCATTCGGGCGATCACCTTACACACTAGCTGGCGAACTAACCTATTCGCCCAACAAACAATTTAATCAACTTGCCAACAGCACACTCGCCATCATCAATTGGCGATCACTTCTTACTCGCCCACTGGCGAGCTATTCGTACTCGACTCTAGTGTTTTTCACAAAAATTGATCTCTTCTCATTTTAAATTAAGAAGCTTTACACTTAAGTGAAATCAATATTCATTATTTATTTAAATTCCATTTTCAATTTTATGGAATTAGAGTCTACAGTAGTGTAGAATCGGATCTTACATTTTCTCCCCACCTTAAGAAATTTGGTCCTCCAAATTTCAACCTCACTTATAAGGCTATCTACTCTCTAGTAGACTCCCATTATCAGAGCATTCCAATCAAAGGATTAATCTTAGATCACAATCACTTTGTTACAACACTTAACCTTCCTGTCCAAAAGCCGTACCAGTTTCTCAACATAATTCATGTCCTCTCTAATCTCTAAGGACTCATGTCGAATTACGTGAGAAAGATCTGGATAACATTTTCTCAATCCTCGAGACATGTGATATTTCTGGCAACTTTGGGGTAGTGCACATTTCCCCCATGATCTAAGATTTTTAATAATCCAATACGTAGGGAACTTAATTTCCCTCTCACTATGCTTCTAAATGGTGAGACCTTATATACACAATTTCTTGTATATCTCAAGAAATCTGTTCGACCAAGTCGAGAATAGTTCTCAGCCTCCCATTTTCTCATGCTATCGTGGATTATATCATCTGCTAAATAAACCCCTTTCAAGTGCTATGCCTATACTCTCCTTTGGCCATTTTCATACTCAAACTCTGCCAGGATAGAGGATTATCCCAGGAGCCTAAAAATCAACTGCACACGCTCACACCATATCCTCGAGCGTCCATCATACGCTCGGACTGTCTCTTAGTCTGCGGATAAACTGCGGTGCAAAACTCAATCGGGATCCCCTAGCTTCTCGTAATCTCTCTCAACAATGAGATACGAAGCGGGACTCCCTATCAAATGTAATGCTCCCTGGAATACTGTAAACCTCATCACTTCCTTGACATATAACTCGGCCAAGGTATTAATTAGCCCAATAAATTCCATACTCAAGGAATAAGCAGACTCTCTTGATATATCCGCAACTATCCAGATAGCATTTTACTCTTTTCAATTTTCATTTACTATAGGAAGTACCACCAACATAGGTATCTTTCTTCCTTATCACATTTTTAACTTCTAGCAAATCTCGTCTCTACTATGAGACTGCTAGCATCTCATTATATTCCAAATTTTCTTTAAGAGTCTTGCCCATCTCTTCAGGTCATCAACAGTCATCCTTTTGGTGCTTTCCCGCGCTCTAGGATTACTCTTTCAAGTGAGTCGGCGACTTCATAGTTCGCCCATATCTCACAACATGTTATCCGTTATTGGGCGATCGCCCCCTGTGGGTCGCCCATCTCGGATTTTGGTCAAAGTCTTGAAGAACCTCGGGCTTCTTCTCTCACAACAAATTTACACTCCCTGAACTATTTATCATCCCTGGGAGTTAGCAAATTCTCACTTCCTTTTTCATAGTAACTCATTCATACTACTTATCACTTATCATCCCATTCGGTGCTAAGTCGATACTAATTTGGTGACTATCATTTAGATGATTTTAATCAATTGTATGTAATTGTCCCAGTAGTCTCTTAAATACAACGCACTCGCTCTCAATATATCCCGGAGCGTTCACACCATACGCTCGGATATCTATATCAATCAGAGGTGGTGCTAACAGAAAAATTTGGAATCCCGAAGCCTCTTGCTATTTTCTCAAAGCATATGGCAAATCAGGGATCCCTATCACATATACTCATTCACTGGAACTTCACATACGTTTCCACTGTTTCACCGATATTTATAAACTAAAGCACTCAGTACATCCCGAAACCTGATGATAAAGAAGTGAAATAATTTGGTTACTCAATCCATACTCACTACTATAACCTCATGGTTCTTTTGGATTTTCCATCATCTCACAGTGATTGTTTCATAATTAATCTAGAACTGCTTTTCTTTTACATACTTTAATGCTAACCATCGATTACGTCTTAGGTAATCATTTTCCCCTCGATCACTTCTCTTATATTAAGTGATCATTCTATCTCTTATTCTCCTAGTACATGTAATGTCATTACTTAGAGAATATACTTGAGAGTATAATTTCCTCACATCAATTTCTGAAACTTAAATTTATTATCATTCAGATTTTCATCATCACTTTACTTATGCACTTTTACATTTCTAGTATACACCTGTATACTCATGTATATCCTTCTTCAGGATTAGCAGTACTTCTTGTATCTGCTCCTCTAAATATAACAATTATTTCTTTCCAATTCCAGCTTGTCATTAATTCCAGCCATAACTACGTAATGATCAGAGGAGATCACATTTATTCTTATACTTGGGAACTACCTCATAACTCGTGTTCCTTAGTCATCATATGACTTGTCTCTTAAGACAATTTCCATTCTATATCATTTATCACCACTGTCATTTTTCCCACTCAATATAGTACTTTACTGTTACTATCTCGTAACCATTTAGAATACTGTATTCATGTATACCTATTCACTTTCACTTTCTCAGAAATAAGTATTGCATCAATAATATAGCAATTCCACAAACTTCCTTCACAAATTATTTATGCCATACAGGTGACTCTCATAAATCTTATACCTCAATAACCACACTTTAATCTCACTTAAATAGTGAGATCCTTTACTCATACAACTTCAATGTCTACTTAATCATTCGAGACCTCACGTCTCTAATGCATATAGTTCAATTAGAAACCAATGGTCACTGATTTAGCAATAAGGTTTTCCATACCTTATTTAATAATATTTCCTATATCAATATATATATTTATTCTCTTTAAAATCATCCTAGTTGGCTCTAGGCACACAAATAGGAAGGATACGACAGTCGGCTAGAGATCCAGATAGAATATGATAGGTATTTTAGAATACCATACTTGTTTCGGAACCTAGAAGCAACTGTAGAGAGTACAAATCCCATTGTTTTCAAAACGATATAATTATAATTTTCGTTTTCACGAATTATACCAAAACAGTTTAGTTCCCTACTCATCAATCTCTTGAGTAATCTCTCAAGCTCTTCTGATTCACTAGTAAGAACTTACAAACAGATTCCATGTTGTGAATTGAGTCAACAATCTCTCGAATCCACGTTATTCCAAAGTTTATTTAGAATTTCATCTCATCATATAATTTCAAATTCACAGACTCATATTATTTTGGATGTCTCGTTATTTACATCCAACCAAATCACTATGTATCCTCCAAACACATATATAAATTTTCAAGTCACTTTACAAGTATCTCACAATATTTCAGTTCTATGGATATCGTAACGGACCAGCCCAACCGGCCATGGCAACCCCTCTTTAGGCCCATTGAAAACGATTGCTGTGACCACGCTACGTATCCATATTATCCTCTTTGGCGATCACCTCGATGCCCGGTTCTTCCAACCGTGCTCGAGCTCGCCTACCTCAAGGTTTTTCTTTCGCATCCACAGTGACTCGAACACTTGACTTCTTTAATTGTCAATTCACTATTAATATTTATTCTCCCAAAAATAAGGAGTGTTTAGAACTACATCATTTCTCGCACAATTCATCTTTTAGTTCACACTCTATAAGTACATCACTTTTCACAATATTCAAAAATCCCTAACCAAAGTAGTTCATGTTTTACTTCAATTCAGACCCCAATATCCACAACAGGACCAACTATCTTGCGACCTCTCATAGTATATACTTCGGGTCACCTTACTTATTCATATATCAGTAGGGTCCACAGTAGGGATCATCCTTTACACCATCAAATACTATTACACCATAAATTCCGATTTTAAATCCATTTAGTCACTCATGACTTTGATAAAATATTTCAATATAAGAGTACGTTCATAAATTCCCCTTTAATTCTCTCTCTTCGATATACATCCAAACACGCGATCTTAGGGCTTATATGCTAATATTACCCCTTTTCATCTCAATACCATCATTTCAGGATCTTAGTTCGATATGGACAAAGAAGTCCTGGTGGGGCCCTCACCGAGTTCCTCACTGCACCTTATTGAATAGACCCAACATTATGATGATAAGATCGCCTATCTCATGAAAAATTCGCGGATTACAGTCTCTATTTATAACCCTTAATTCATCAGCTTTCACCATATTTCAACACTTAACTCAATTCACAGTCACTTGACTCCTCTATACATTCAGACTATACAGTACTATAGGGGATGTTAATCTTTCTCAATACTTCCCATGCTAAAGGCATCAACAGACATCAGACCAACCCAAGCTTTGATACCATTAAATCTGTAACAGCCCGTTACCACATTTTTCACATATTTCCATACAACTTTACCGGTTGGGCTGTCTGCGATGCCAATAACATTCTACAATGATAGTGATAAATAATAATATTTATTTATCAAATACGGAATATGAAATTTCTTTTCATTATTCCTTACATCTGACATCCCCTATTTTCTTTATTTTATTAAAGTGTACTGTACACATATGTCTGAAATGTAAAAGAGAAGTGACTGTACCTGTCAAAATTGACATAAGTTGCCCCCGCGCTTTATATGTAGCTATCCATATGGGAGCTAATTCTCTCAAACTCCGTGTCTTTTATCTATGGAGTTAAAACAAAGGGATGAGCGATTCATACGCTCAGTAAAGGAAACATATGCTGCTTTATAAAACCAAAACTATATACCACAAAGTATTTGTTTTTCCTAATATCATATCAAATAGGAAAATAGTGGATATAGTAAACAGTACTCTCAAAACGTCATTCAAATCACTGGTTAATCAGTTTACTTTATAATGTAATAAACAGTAGATAAGGTTCAATAAATCCTCTCAATAAACAGAAATCCACAAGTTGAGACTAGGCAACAAACAAATCATGTTATCATTGTTCCCCCAAGAACACAAGTCCGCTTTTGGGGTGCACTCGTAGGCCACCGCCCCTCACAGCTATCTCAGATCTATGGCAATAATCTATAGGTGGTCCTCAGGTCCACTTGCTAAGTGACCTCGAGACCGTTGATGACTTGGCAGGTCCTTCAGCCCTGTGACGCCCTGAGGTGCACTCGTTGGTCCTTCGATCGAGCCACCGCCCCAGGCGGGTCACGCACTAGCAACGCATGAACTCAGGGCCTAAAGTCTCAAAATAACTTTTATATCTCATGAAAACCTTTATGGAATTATCTCACCCATATTATCATTTTCTCAAAATGATTTGATTTCCAAAAAGGTTTAGGCTTTCTGTTTACAAAACACCTTGAAAACATTCCAAAATCTCAACGTTTAAAATCTACTCGCCCATAGTCAGCTTGCCCAACATGGCTCACCCATGGCAGCTTGCCCACAGCGGTGAACAAATGTTCCCCCGCCAACCTTTGCTTTTAAAACAACAAGCAAAACTGGCTCGCCCTCAGTGGCTCGCCCATTAGTCAAATCACCCAAAAGGGTTTATAATTTCTATTTTCCTCACTTGTTTCTTCCTATATAGCCCAGCTTATCCAATCCAACTCTACCACCCATCCCTTATCTGCTTCTTTCATCATTTCACGTCTATCACTCCTTTAATGCATGAAGAAAATTGAAGCATAAGTGGCGTGAAAGTCCTCCTTACATACTCCTTTTTCAGCTTCAATTGACTTTGTTTTGTTTCTCAACCAATAAGGTTAATTCCTTGCTGACTTTAACATCTTCTCCATTAATTATCTTCAACCGTATGACTTACAAGTCAATTTTAGCTGCAAATTGGTTTAGATCTATTCTCACGTTGTCCACAAATGTCATTCTAGTTCGCCTATTCAATCTGAAATCTCAGCTCGTCTATTCCATTTCAATTTCAGTTCGCCAGCATTATTTGGTGATTTACTAGCTGATTTTCCTTCTCTTGGCGATCACATTGGCTTGGCGAGTACTTATTGCCTTACTTTCCTGCAAGACTATCATTTGCCCCTCTATATGTTACTCACCATACTCATCTCTTGGGCGATCACAAGTCCTCGCCCATTCGGGCGATCACCTTACACATTAGCTGGCGAACTAACCTATTCGCCTAACAAACAATTTAATCAACTTGCCAACAGCACACTCGCCATCATCAATTGGCGATCACTTCTTACTCGCCCACTGGCGAGCTATTCGTACTCGACTCTAGTGTTTTTCACAAAAATTGATTTCTTCTCATTTTAAATTAAGAAGCTTTTCACTTAAGTGAAATCAATATTCATTATTTATTTAAATTCCATTTTCAATTTTATGGAATTAGAGTCTACAGTAGTGTAGAATCGGATCTTACAAGAGGATTGAAGTTAAAGGCAAAAGAAAAGGATGAACCAACAAGCCAAGGCTCTCCCCACGTGAAACCAACTTGGACAAGAAGGATAGGCTCGGTTTGAAGCTTTTAAAAGGGGTAAGAATCATTTGTTTTTGCAATAAGATTTAAAAGGGTGGTTCTAAATGGCAAAATAAATAAATAAAAGAGATATATATATATATAATATATATATAGAGAGAGAGACAAGAAAAGGAAGGGAAGAATTAAGAGTAACATGTGAAGGATTTGTTAAATCCTTGTAAAAATTTCGTAAGACAATAAGTGAGCTTGGTAATGTGTTTATGAAACTTTTATGAATATGTTAATTGATTTTGAGTATGATATGATATGGACTTGTAAAAAAATTAAAAGTCGGAAACCTTATGGATGATCAAACGGCCAATGGGAATCTAGCTAAATTCGAGGCACTCGTCTAGTGTTTCGGTTTAAAGAAATAGGTAAGAGAGATTGTATAATGCCGTACTAGAAATATATATATATATATATATATAGAATTTTATCAAGTTGATACTAAGCTGATCAACGATGTTTGAATATATAGTGCGACGCTGAGGCGATGAACACAAATCCGGCTAAACTCGATGTTTGAGCACTAAGCATAGGAATCGGTAAGACATTTATATAATTCATTTTTAGAATTATATTATATAGTATAGTTAGGATTGTGTGATGATGATGATGGTTAAAGATTGAGACATAGTGATACATAAGGAATGATATGGCCATAGTATAATGATAGTTAACAAAATGATTAAAAGTTATTAGTATTATGATCAAATGAGCTACGGAATAGGTATATGATGAGTTCATTTTTATTTAAATTGATTTTATTACATACAATCCTGCTGAAATTGAAACGAGGGAATTGAGGAATTTAAAGTAAAATGAGTAACGATCTTGAAGCTAGATATAGGCAATATATCGATACGCTTAGAGGATAAGAATTTAATAGAGACACGGATATATATACCATGATGATCAATATGTTATGTATCATTAAAATGTTATATATGTATAAATATATAATTATTTATACGAAATAAATATTGATAAGGAGAAGAAAAGGATGAGCATGGATATATATATGTATATGCAATATATATATTGGGATATACACATAAATAAAAGCATCTATGTGTTTAAATATACGTACATAAGGATGACTATCAATGGGTATGTCGCGAATGACGATAAGGAAGTAGTCTTGGATTTGTAGTTAATTGAATTTAAAAGTGTTTTAAGATTCTTGTCTACAATACATGGTTAAAGCATAATGATAAAAACTTATCGAAATGTTAATGGATTATGTGTAGCGAATCGGAACGGTGTAGAGGCTTGAGTACGGACTCAGAGGCACGAGAAGAAAATTTTGAGCCTCGAGGTAAATGGGTTAAATAAGCCTTACTAGTGTCATCTCGTAAGAGATTAAAGAAATCTTAATAAATACTTATTTAAATTTATATGAAACTTGGTGGGACATTACGGATAAAATTAATAGAGTAAGTATGGTAAGATATAAATGGGACATGATGTAATCATGAATAATATTTGTTTACAGAGAAATCTTAGTTGTGACTTGCGTGCTATGTGTTATAGTTTATTTATGTTTATTGAGCATGCTGATGTATTATGATACTTTGAGAATGAATGTGTGAAATAGTGTGCAGTATATATATGCTACTTACAATGTTGAATTTATGGACCTCGATTATTACCTAGTCGTGTTTGTCGAAAACTAGGAAAGAGGCTAACCCGAGTAAAGACTCGATCTTTGTACCGTGTGAGCCACCTCTAGAGAATTCAAGGAACCTAAGTGCTACATAGAATCTTCAGAAACTATGGGAGCCACCTCTAGAATCCTTTGAGAGCTAAGTGCTACATGAGTTCCGATGTGATAGTAGAAAGTATGTGTCATAAAGGCCAACCCGAGTAAAGACTCGATCTTTGCACCGTGTGAGCCACCTCTAGAGAACTCAAGGGACCTACGTGCTACATAGAATCTTCAGAAACTATGGGAGCCACCTTTAGAATCCTTTGAGAGCTAAGTGCTACACGTGTTCCGATGAGATAAGAGAAAGCATGTGTCATAAAGGCCAAACCGAGTAAAGACTCGATCTTTGTACCGTGTGAGCCACCTCTAGAGAACTCAAGGGATCTACGTGCTACATAGAATCTTCGAAAACTATGGGAGCCACCTCTAGAATCCTTTGAGAGCTAAGTGCTACACGTGTTTTGATGAAATATGAGGAATAGCTAAGTGCTACACGTGTTCCGATGAGATAGTAGAAAGCATGTGTCATAAAGGCCAAACCGAGTAAAGACTCGATCTTTGTACCGTGTGAGCCACCTCTAGAGAACTCAAGGGACCTACGTGCTACATAGAATCTTCGGAAACTATGGGAGCTACCTCTAGAATCTTTTGAGAACTAAGTGCTACACGTGTTTTGATGAAATATGAGGAATCATAGGATTATTGTGACAATAAGTAAATGATTGTGATTTGTGAATGTGATGAATATCAATAGATGAAATAGATCTTATACATAAGACAGAGAATGTGTATAATCATTGAATTATACTTATATATTCCATAGAAAACATGTGCTATTTGAATGTTTGTTTCCTTTCACACTTAACTATATTGATAAAAAGAATGATACTTTGTGAATTTAAGAATGGAATGAAAGCATGAATAAGCTTATGAAATATGTGTACATACAAATTGGTAACAAACCTTGATATAATGCATACATGCCATTTTATAGAACTCATGCATGTATGATCGTGCCTTACGATATGAGCCTAGTATGTACTTATTTAAATTACTTACTGAGCCGTGGATTTGCTCACCCCTTAAATTTAAACATCTACAGATCTTACGAGTTGATAGCCGGCTCAGGCTTTGTATAGGCTCCCGGGAATTGTACCTAGTAGTGGTACTCGTCTGCGTTCTCCGGGCCTAGCTTTTACATTTTTGAGGTATACTACTTGTATATCAGTTTGATAGTTATATGTACTTTAATTTCACAGTACTAGGAAAGTATATGAGATGTAGTTTTGGATCACGCTAGATTATTATTTGAGTCTAGGTGATTTTCGAGTTCGATCTGAGTTCAGATGTACATTTTGAATGATGTATAAACTGTTAGATGTGGGCTTACTAATGGTTAATTCTTGAGATGCATGATTGTGTGAATTGTGGGAAACAACAGCTGCCTATATTGTGAAGATTAAAAATGTGTTTTAATGTAGGAAATTTTACCTGGGGAAATTGATAAAATACAAAAGAGAGGTTTTCGACCCACTTCTTTTGAGAATAGTAAAATAAGGCTAAAAAAAATCACCTTGAGAAATGTGACGTGGCTCGAGAAATAATATTAGTAAGATAGGATTTGATTTAGATACTACACTAACACCGAATACAAACCGTAAGTAGAAAAAGAAAAAATTTGGTTCGTAATTTTCATAAGCAGTAAATTAAGTGTTATGTGGACATCATTGGCCTTCATGTCGTGACAGATTTAATAGTATCAGAGCTTGGTTTGTCCAGTACGTGTTAGTGTAGTTTAGACCGTTTGTAGTGCTACATCCCATGTACTGTGAAATTTATGTTTGAAAGTTTTCCAATTTTGACTTATACTGAGATTGATCTACTCTTAGTATAGTTCGTTTTTAATTCGAATTAGAATGAGAAGGATTGGACGTAAAGGCGAGCCCGAAAGGCCATCTCGGAGGCCGATAATGCAACCATCAACTCCATCACCCTCATAAGCTGGACATCTAATAGGCTACATATAAAGTTAGAACCTTTAAGTTATCTGTTGCATACTAGCACTCCATTCAAGGAAGTCTTAGATGAAAGAGAGTGCTTATCATCAGTGTAAAGTGAAAGTTAGAGATAAAAACCTAATAGTAGATTTGATATTGTTGCACTTTTACGACATTGGTTTCATTTTGGGTATGGACTGGATAGTTACCCATAGTACTGTAAATGCCTGAATGTTAAATGCTCAATAAGTGCAGAAAACTATTATAAATGCTTGCATTTTGCATGGAAATTAAATGATATTAATCTAAAGATGACTGCTAAGGTATGGATGGTTTGGAACCTCGATGAGTGACATAATGACCTATGAGGCATTGTAATTTGCAATGAGATTAAAAAAGGCATAATAGCTTATAAGAAGTATTGGGTTACAGAGATTAATATGGTATACCCATCAAAGTTTATGAACGAGGCCTAAAATTTTGTTTGATGTAAATCATTTTGGAGTGATCTAGCATAGTTGGCTTAAAGACAAGGTTATGTTATGGCTTGGAGTTTAAGCCGTACACTTAAACTCAAATGAACGTTTACCTTATAAAGCCTCAAGTGTGAAGCAAAAAGAGAGGATTAGACGACTTAATGTCCATAAACGTGAAATACCTTGAGGGTATAAGACTGGATCGAATGCAAGATCTGGCTTGTTTTGGAAACTATTGGAATTGGAAATTGATGTTAAAGTACATAAGTTTTGGATTTTTAGAGAATAGGCATGCATAATGAGCCTTAATAAAGTATGGTTTGATTAGGCCTATTGGAATGGATCAGTAGGATTTTAGGCCTGATTTCGACAATGGCAGGAAGTGAACTTTATTGAGATGCCTCAAAAGGAACAATGGTCTAACTTTCTTAAGGATTTGAAAGACGTATAGGATCTTGTGTATGTTAAAAAGTGTATGACCTTCATAAAACCATGTGATTTGGAAAATATATGAATTGGAGACTACATGGATTTGAAATTATTTGACTTTTGAAACTTGCCTCTTTGAATTACATAGACCTTGAAGGCTCAATGATTTGAACCTTATGGTTCTTAACTATGAGAATTTGAAAGCAAAAGAAACTCCATACCTTTCATTGGTGGAGTTAAGATTAAACATGATATGCTACAAGCCTTGAATCGTTAATAAATATTAGAGGTTACTAAGGCATGTCGTGCAAGATAACATATTGATGTGGAAATTAACATTGTATGAAATAAGAAACTTGAGATCGTCATGTCTTGGCATTGATCTTGAATCAGTTTGACAGTTCCTGAATTATAAGAATTAATAATCACAAGATGTGAACTAATGAGATATGTCCAATTTGGGGGACTTATTGAGTATTAAGCTTTGAAATTGATATGAGAATGATACGATCTTTAGAATAAGTGATAATATGGAGATTTAATTTTGAAAATTATTAGACCTTGAGATGATGTAGAGATAGAGGAAACGATAAAGAAACGCACCCTTACATGTTGAGGATGATAGTGATCAATGTTGGAAAAACTTAAAAAGCAACTACAAGAATCGTTAAACAAGAGTTTTACAAGCCTAAGTGTGTTACCTTAAGGGTTCTAATATTGTTAGTGAAAAAGATAAACAACAGTTTGAGGTTGTATATAGATTATAAGCAGTTAAATCAGGTGATTGTTGAGAATAAATAGTCGTTACCTACAGTTGATAACTCATGGGGTGAGTTAAAAAGGTACCTAAGTAAATTCTAAGATTGACTTGAAACAAGGGTACCTTCAATCGAGAATCAAAAGGGAAGAGGTCCTCAAGATAGCATTTAGGAGAAGATACAGTCATATCAAGACTTGGAGTATGAGACTAGTGATGATGAGTTGTTGGAGTATGAAGGCAAGATATGTGCTTTAAAACTATTAGAGAAAGCTTCTAAGAATGTGAAGTTGATATGTGATCTATTAAGGATAGCTCAGAGCAGACAGACAAATTATGCCGAAAATCGAAGGAGACACTTGGAGTGTTAGGTTAGAGATAGAACATTCTTCAAGATCTCTCCGTATCTATTTATACGTTTCTATTTATGTACTTTTAACTTATTTTCTTATTTATTTTCACTTCACTTGATTCTTCATTTATTTATATATGTATTTATATACATACGTAGATGTACGTTGCATGCATGCACGCATGTTTACGTACGCATGCATGCATGTATGTTGTGTACTTTTAGTTTAGCTTATACGTGTATATAATCATATATAGATACATATAATTACAATTCTTTTCGTATTCATTAAACGTACATACTTTTTTTTTGAAAAATTGCATTTCTCACATTCTCCCCACCTTTGAAAATTTGGTCCTCCAAATTTCTTTAAGTCATCTAGAATAGGTGAGGCTACTTCTCTTTCATCCGATTTTCCAACTCTCATGTAACTTCTTTTAAGTAGTGTTGCTAGGGTACTTCTACCAAAAAAAATTGTTTTGGACCTTAATCTCTTATCCTTTTCTTTTTTTTAAAGATCCACATAGGTCTCTCAACATAACTTAAGTTCTCATTGATCTCCAATGGCTTATACTTAGTCACATTGGAAGGATCCTAATGATACTTGTTGGACAAGATACGTGGAAGACATTATGCAATTCCAATAGTTGGGGCAAAAGTGCTAGTCAGTACGCAACGTCACCCTTCCATCATTTCATTTCTCTATTCTTTAATTCAAAAAAAAAAATTCTCAGACCTCTCTCTCATCTTCATCTCCCTTTCATGCCTTTTCTCTGCCGCCCCTTTTCTTTTTCGTATCAACTCATCTCGCCATTCACGCTCGAACACGCAGCACCCCTGCTTCCATCCCTATCGCCTTGCTGTGTATTGCTATGGAAACTTGGGACAGAGGTACATGATAAGCTTTTGAGTGGTTTCCTCGGGTTGGAGTGGCCTGTACTGAAGCTAGTGATTGAGGGGTATTTCAGATGGTTCTCGGTAAGGTTGCCCTCAGCTGAACTTTGACTGGTTAGAGTTAAATTTGGTGGTATATAGGTACTGTTCAGGGAGCTTTTGTTGGCAAAAAAAAAAAACCAGCAAAGAGAGAGATTCGAGTGGCTGTTGTTTAAGCTGATTTCAAAGGTATCATTTAGGCTTAGAAAGTAAGGTCGTACAGGGGAGAAAGTGCAGCAAAGAAATGCATGAATGGTTGATGTTTGGAACGCCATTCTTGACTGAAACAATAGGGGGAGAGGATGACACTAATTAGGAGCTTCAGAGCCTATTTTCGGTTGCCGTTTTAGTTTTTATTTTAGGCTATGTTTAAGGTTGAGTAGGGTACTGTTTAGGTGGCTTTTGGAAGCTGAAAATAAGCCATTTTGGTCCAAAATGGGGGCTGCTGTCCTTTCCACTCACGGTTAAACATAATACATGGAGGGGGATCGAATGGTGGTGTCGACCCTAAAAGGTATCTACACGCAAGTGCACGTGGTCTCAAGTAATACGGAGGTGAGTCCGAAATATCGTCCCACAGAGACTGGTAGTGCGAAGCTTAGCTAAATACTAGATACTATTATCTATGGTATATCCTAGCAAATTATGAAAGTTTGTTTACTTGGGTGTGATCTACAAAGGCTAACAAAGCAAAATAAAATAAAATAAAAGTAATTGAAATTAAAAAGCAAATAAGAAATACTTACAGTAGAAATGATGAAAATAAAATAACTGTAAAAGAAAAGAAACAAAAATACAAATAAGTAAAATGGAAGGGTAAAAATGTAATTTCCTAACTATATCGGTCTAAAATGCAAATAATGAAAATATGCATGAAAATCCTAAAATGAAAATAAAAATGCATGAACATGTAAAAATAAATAAATAAATAAAACTAATGCAATTGAAAGAAAAATGAATTAATGCATGAAGTTCCTAAACTAATGCATGGAAATGCCTAAGTGAATGAACTTGAAATTAAATTAAACTTTACCTAATCAAAGAACTATATGAATACTACCCTATGACACCTAAAATGTACCTAAAACAATACCAAAATGCGTAGAACTAATGTGAATATAAAGCCTGGACAGAATTGAAATTTAATGCTAAATGAACCTAAAAATGCAACTAAATGCTTATGAAGAAATTATCTAACTTAACCTACACTTAGACCACTAATTATATCAACCTAAAATGGACTAAATATGATGAAACTACCCCTAGAAGACTCCTAAAACAGCAGCTGATCTATCCCAGCAGTAATGCCTAAGTGGCCTAAAACAGTGCAGTAATATGCTGGAAAAAATTTAGAAAAAATGCTATGAAATGCTATCTAAATAATCCCCAAAATTATCCCTAATTTGTATGACCTAAACCTAACTTAACCTTAATAAAATATAGCCTAATCTAGTCCAAAACAGCCAAGGAAACTGACCAAATAGATTTCACAAAACTGATCAGGAAATTACAAATAACATGAATACATGAGAAGAAATGACTAAGCATACTATGCCAATTAAATTCTAAAAATTTCCTAAAAATAATATGACCCTAATATGACAAAAAGCTACTGGAAATGCACTGAAAACAACTTAAAATCAGCCCCTAAAAATTCTTACAAGTCACGCCAAAAACTGAGCAGAAAGAAACAAGTGCCCGACATCAATACTGCTAACATATGCCATTCAACACACATGTAATAAATATGATTCTTAAACTAACGAAATGCATGCACAACTACAAGACACTTAAAAAGACCATGAACATACTCCAAAACAGTAGCCAAACTCACTCAGAATCAAAATAACAGAAACTGAAAACGTGAAAAGCAAAAATAAACCAAGAGAGGCCATTCACGTCAACTTCATCGCACTACTCCATTGTGAGATTTTTTTTTCTCTTAAAAGAAACACTTAAAACCAAAAATATAACATTAAAGTAGACATACGAAACAGTAAAAAAAAATATAAACTACAGAAATAATGCTTGAAAACAGTAAATAAAATATCACTAAAGAAAAGTGTAGACAAAGTTCTAGAACAAGAACTATGGAGGTATTGTTTCAACCTTTTTAATTCCCATTCTCATAGAACCTCATCAATAACCAAAATATAACAAAAAGAAATAGTAGAAGAAGGTATCATTGCAAGAAATATAAATGAACACTAAGATTAAAAGAGAACTTGAAAGAACTTTACTGAACTTAAATGAAATATCAACAAAGTAAGTAACTTGCATAAAAAAGGAAAGAGCTTCAAAAAACGTGAAAGATGATGGCTGCTTCTAAATTTCTTAAGACTTAAAAATGCTGGAAAGTAAATAAAAATTAAACCCTAGGCAGCCCCCCTTTTTGTTAGGTCTCATAAAGTTGCTTATATAGTCATTTAACCTAGGGATACAATGGTAATTCCTATCCTAGATGAGTTGGCATTAATTGCCACTTGTCTTCATGTCCTTGGCCCTTCAAAGTAGATATTTCCATGTCATTTAAATGCTCACATCAGCCATAGACATCTCATCCCTTCTAGCACCTTCCTTTTTGTCTTCTAATCCACATAAGCATGCAAGGTGGCAAAGGCATGTGTTTTCCATGTGTTGGCATGTGTCTTTTGTTTTTATCCACTAAGAGTGAGTAGGATGATGACATGTGGCATGCTAGATGTCAAAAGATGAGAGAGAAAATGAAGAGTCATGCTCCCTTGTCTTGTAGTGGTCCAGTCTCCTTTCTTACCCATTTTCAGTCTATTTTCTACCGAAAAGACTGAAATTCATCTAAAATTTATTTTTCTGCAAAACATGAGGAATTTAATAAAATTAGGGGAATAATTAATAAAATAACAGGGAAATTAAATAATTATTAATCAATAAAATACTAAAATAACTCTATTTTCATAGAGTTATCACACCCCCAAACTTGGGCTTTTGCTTGTCCTCAAGCGAAACATAAGTAGGAAATGACAAGTACGAAGCATACTTATTTTTCTCAATCATCCTCAAAGGTAAAGTACAAATTCCAATCTCAAAGACTCACAATCATAGATCAAACACTAGGTATCATTCAATCATAAGTCTTAACCCAAATTGGAATCCTCGTATGTGTGTGTGTGTAATGTCAATCTCACTTCAAAGTACACAATTCGGATTAGTTTGTGCAAACATAAAGACGCAAAGTCAATGACAAGTGATCATTTCCATATGTTTGCTTTTCACTTTTCTCTCCACTAATGTAGTCACACCTAACCAAGAATCAATAGGTCTTATTAAGCTTGTAATGTAAGGCTAGGGCTAAGGTATGATAAAGGAAATTTAGGCTCAACCCCTAATCATGCATTACTCACTAGGATCTAAGATGTTTAGAGCTCTAACCAAGCCCCCAAACTTAGTTCCTTTGCTATACACTTTATTTTCTTTTTCTTTTTCTTTTTTTCAAATTTTTTTTTCAAATTTTTTTTTCAAATTTTTTTAATTTTCCATTTTTTCTTTTTTTTAAATATATATATATTTTTAAATCCTATTTATCTACCCAAATATGTACATAGCTCATGATATATCCTAGTAAAACACATGTTTTTGGGGTAAGGGATAAGAAAGTGTGTTTATTTGGCTAAAGGAAATTAACTTGTAGGTGTATAAACAGAGAAAAGCTAATTTGGCTCAAAGGGGTGACTAAGGATAAAATTTGTACAAGGTTAGTTAGAAAGGCTCAAACGATCCAAGGATGGCCTAAATCACTTTCCTAATCAAGTGTGATCTAATAATTTCGCCTCAAGAGAAGATCAAGCAAATTCTAGAATATGATAGACAAAGTCAAATGAACCAATGCAATCCTATGTCCACATAAGCCTTCTCTAAATGTGCATACTAATCCATGATCATGACATGTGTATAAAGATGAGGATATCGCAATTAGAATCAAGACAAATTCAAAGAATTTAACTTCATGCTTTCACCACAATCATGCTTCTTAGTCAATCAGATCAGACCAATTCAAGGGGTAATATTATAGGATTATGAGAAAATAACATGCTAAGTACTCAAATCATCTCAAAACATTCCATTTAAGCCCAAATTTTCAAAACTTTTCAATTTTGCACATTTTTTTTGAAAATGCTCAAGTTAATCCCCTCCCCCAAACTTAAAGTGCACAATGTCCTCAGTGTGCAGATAAAATAAAGAAATGAAGCATGGAATAGAAAACTCCCTGAATATCCCACGGATGATCATTGTGAAGCTCAAAGAAAGGTGCTGCTATGAAAGGTACCTACAAAAGCAAACAAAGAAAAACAAGCATCACACGGAAAAAAAGAACTGTACAAACATAAAAAGAAAGGAAAAGAAAAGAAAATAACAATTAAATACTGAAGCTGGGCTAAGTTTATAGTCTTTAGCAAGACTTTCAATCATTCTGCATCAATATGGATCTGGAGCAATAGTAGGGCGACTAGGATCAGCTAATATAGTGACCGAATCTTGCCTATCATATCCTCCCCCAAAATACAACTTAAGCCTCTGCCCATTAACCTTAAAGGGTTGCCTGATGGTCTCATCCTTGATCTCTACTGCCCCGTGTGGAAAGACTTGTGTAATGGTGAAAGGCCCTGACCACCTAGACTTAAGCTTGCCTGGAAACAACTTCAAGCGTGAATTAAATAGCAAAACCTGTTGCCCCGGCTCGAAGTGTTTCTCCTTGAGCTTTCTATCATGCCATAGCTTAGTCTTTTCCTTATAGAGCTTGGCATTCTCATATGCTTGTAACCTGAATTCATCTAACTCATTTAACTGCAGCAGCCTCTTCTCACCAGCTACTTTAAGATCAAAGTTCAGGTTTTTAATAGCCCAATAAGCTCTATGTTCTAACTCTACAGGTAAATGGCAAGCCTTTCCATAGACCAATTTATATGGTGACATCCCTATAGGTGTTTTGAATGCAGTCCTATAAGCCCACAATGCATCATCTAGCCTAAGAGACCAATCTTTCCTATTGGGATTCACAGTCTTTTCCAAAATTCCCTTAATCTCCCTATTGGAAATCTCTGCTTGGCCACTAGTCTGAGGGTGATAAGCAGTAGCTACCTTATGCTTGACCCCATACTTCTTTAAAAGTGCCTCTAAAGTCCTATTGCAAAAATGGGATCCCTCATCACTAATTATTGCCCTAGGTGTACCAAATCTAGAAAAGATATTTTTCCTAAGAAACTTCATCACTACCCGAGCATCATTAGTAGGCACTGCTATTGCTTCAACCCACTTAGAAACATAATCTACTGCCAGTAGAATGTACAGATTCCCATAAGAAGGAATAAAGGGTCCCCTAAAGTCAATGCCCCACACATCAAATAGTTCCACTTCTAAAATGTTTGTCAGAGACATCTCATTTCTTCAAGATATATTACCTGTCCTCTGACACCTATCACACCTTGAAGCAAATAAGTGGGCATCCTTAAATAGGGTAGGCCAATAGTATCCACACTGAAGTACCTTGGCAGTTGTCCTACTACCACCAAAATGTCCCCCATACTCAGAAGAATGACAATGTCTAAGTATACTCTCTATCTCCTCACTAGGGACACACCTCCTCAAAATGTGATCTCTACACTGCTTGTACAGATAAGGCTCGTCCCAAACATAACTCTTGACATCATTCAAAAACTTCTTCTTTTGTTGGGTAGACAAATCAGGTGGTAACACGTTACTAACCAAGAAATTAACATAGTCAGCATACCATGGTAAACTCAAATGACCATAAGCAAATAACTGCTCATCTGGGAAGGATTCATTAATCTCTGTCCTATCCTCCACTGCTCTACTCTCTAACCTTGAAAGATGATCAGCCACCTAGTTTTCTGTGCCTTTCTTATCCCTAATCTCTAAGTCAAACTCCTGAAGAAGGAGGATCCATCTAATCAACCTAGGCTTAGCATCTTTCTTAGCAATAAGGTATTTAATAGCAGAGTGATCAGTGTATACCACCACTTTAGTCCCTATGAGATAGGAGCGAAACTTATCAAATGCAAACACTACTGCTAGCAACTCCTTCTCAGTGGTGGCATAGTTTAGCTGAGCATCAGTCAGAGTCTTACTTGCATAATAGATGGCATGGAAGACCTTTCCTTTCCTCTGTCCAAGGACTGCACCCACAGCATAATCGCTCGCATCACACATAAGCTCAAATGAAAGATTCCAATCCGGAGCAACAATAACTGGGGCAGTCACTAACTTTTCTTTTAAGGTCTTAAATGCCTCTAAACAATGCTCATCAAAATTAAACTTTGCATCCTTCTCAAGAAGATTACATAAAGGCTTAGAGATCTGAGAGAAGTCCTTAATGAATCTCCTATAGAAGCCTGCATGTCCTAAGAAGCTTCATATGCCCTTAATAGAAGAAGGGGGAGGTAGTTTCTCAATGGCCTCAATCTTAGCTTTATCTACCTCAATCCCTTTAGAAGAGATCTTATGCCCTAGCACTATTCCTTCTTTTACCATAAAATGGCACTTCTCCCAATTAAGCACTAGGTTAGTCTCTTCACACCTTTTCAACACCAAAGAAAGATTATGTAAACATAGATCAAAGCTATCCCCAAATACTGAAAAATCATCCATAAAAACCTCAAGAAAATTCTCCACCATATCGGAGAAAATAGCCATCATACATCTCTGAAAAGTAGCTGGTGCATTACATAGTCCAAATGGCATTCTCTTAAAAGCAAAGGTCCCATAGGGACAGGTGAAAGTGGTCTTTTCTTGGTCCTCTGGGCTATAGCTATCTGATTGTATCCTGAGTACCCATCCAGCAAGCAATAAAACTCATGACCAGCTAGCCTATCCAACATTTAGTCAATGAAAGGCAAAGGGAAGTGGTCTTTTCTGGTGGCTTTGTTTAACTTCCTATAATCCATACATACTCGCCAACCAGTGACAGTCCTAGTGGGGATGAGTTCATTATTCTCATTCTCTACAACGGTCATCCCTCCCTTTTCAGGGACACACTGAATTGGACTCACCCAAGCACTGTCTAAGATGGGGTATATAATTCCTGCATCTAACCACTTAATTATCTCTTTCTTGACCACTTCTTTCATTACCGGATTCAGTCTACGCTGGTGCTCTATGGAAGACCTATACCCCTCCTCTAGAAGTAGCTTGTGCATACAAATTGAGGGACTAATACCCTTTATATTAGAAATGGACCAGCCTATGGCCTTCTGATGCTCTCTTAATACCTTTAACAACTTCTCCTCCTGATCAGAAGTGAGAGCAGCAGAAATAATGACTGGTCGAGTAGAAGACTCACCTAGATAAGCATATCTAAGGTGTGGAGGTAAAGGTTTCAGCTCTAAAGCTGGAGGGTCACTAATAGATGGATGGACATCTAAAGCTGGGGAGGATGCTATGTCAATAGCCTCAAATTGAGCTAACTCCATCAGTGGGGAAGCCTCTAATAATTGCAAAGCCTCAATTACATCACCATCCTCCTCCTCATACTCCTCTAAATGAACAGACTTAACTAAGGAAGCCTCTAAAGGGTTCATAGGGTGTGATCTAGAAAACTCCTTAATAATGTCTCTGTCCACTACATCCATACGGAAACAATCTTGAGAGTCATCAGGATACTTCATAGATTTAAAGACATTAAATATAACCTCCTGATTCTGAACTCTCATAGTAAGCTCCCCCTTTTGCACATCAATAAGGGTCCTACTAGTAGCTAGAAAAGGTCTGCCTAGAATGATGGGAACTTCCCTATCTTCCTCCATATCAAGAACTATAAAATCAGCAGGGAAGATAAACTTATCCACCTTCACTAAGACATCCTCAATGATCCCTTTTGGATACTTAATGGATCTGTATGCTAATTGTAGGGTCACTGTAGTAGGCTTTGTAGCACCTACTCCTAGCTTTTGGTATATGGAGCATGGCATCAAGTTAATACTAGCTCCTAGATCACATAAAGCTCTATTAAAGAACTGGTCACCTATGGTGCAAGGAATGGTAAAGCTACTTGGATCTTTGAGCTTAGGGGGTAATCTCCTCTGAATAATGGCACTACATCCATCTGTCAATGCTACAGTCTCATAATCCTCCAATCTCCGCTTCTTCGAAAGGATATCCTTCATGAATTTCACATAACTAGGCATCTGCTCTAAAGCATCAGCAAATGGAATGTTAATGTGAAGCTTCTTAAACACCTCAAGGAATTTGGAGAATTGCTTATCTAACTTTTGATTTTGAAAGCGCTGAGGAAAAGGTATCGGTGGCATAACAGGAGGAGGAGTGCTAACAGGTGTAGAACTTGAGGGTGAAGAACTAGATAAAGAAGAAGAAGTGCCAGCCTGAAGCTTCCCTGCAACTATATCATCCTTTACCTGCTCTTTCCTAGCTGCCTCACTAGAACTTAGGGGCTCTGCCACTATGGGCTCAACAGGAATGGACCTAGCATCTGAATCACCTAACTCTCTACCACTCCTTAAGGTCACTGCCTTAACATGCTCTTTACCCTCCCTTCTTATAGGATTAGCTTCAGTGTTACTAGCAAGGCTTCCTTGTGGACGTTGGCTGAGAGCATTAGCTATCTGTCCAACCTGGACTTCCAAGTTCTTGATGGAAGCAGCTTGATTTTGCAGGATAGTCGTAAACATCTCTTCGAGTGGGGGTTTCTTCTCAACTGCAGGTGCAAGAATGTGCTGGGGCTGAATAGGCGGTGGTGGTGGTGGTTGATGGTGAGACTGATAAGGTGGATGAGAAGCATGAGGTGGTAACTGATGCTGGTGTGGTGGCACATGAGTGGGTGGAGGTTGAAAACCTGGGGGTCCTAAAGGTCTGGAAGTGGATGATTGCCCCTGATTTTGACTCCAAGAGAAATTAGGGTGATTCTTCCAACCTGGATTGTAAGTGCTTGAAAAAGGGTTGTTCTGCTGCCTCTGGGGTGGGGCAACATACTGAACAGACTCTAGATTTAGTGGGCACTTATCTATCAAATGCGTGCCACCACATAGATTACCCAGATTGAAAGGACTTTGTACTGAAAGGATAGGATTAGGGCTAGGAGAGGACTGGGTACTAAGGGACTCTACCTTCTTTGTTAATGTGGTAATTTGTGAAGTCAAGGTAGAAAGAGCATCAAGCTCATAGATACCAGCTGTTTTCCTAGGTGCATGTCGCTCAGCTGACCACTGATAATTATTAGTGGCCATCTTGTCCAAAAGATTATAAGCTTCCTCCTCCGTTTTGCACATAAGTGCTCCTCCTGCCGCAGCATCGATGATCATCCTATTCTGGCTAGTTAGACTGTTGTAGAAGGTCTGCACCTGTAGCCATAGGGGTAGGCCATGGTGTGGACACTTCCTAAGTAAGTCCTTGTATCTCTCCCAAGCTTCATATAACGACTCACTATCAAACTGGGTGAAGGAGGAGATATCATTTCTTAGCTTGGCCATTTTGGAGGGAGGGAAGAATTTGGCTAAGAACTACTGGGCTAGCTCATCCCATGTACTGATAGATCCTGGGGGTAAGGAGGTTAACCAACTCTTTGCTCTATCCCTAAGAGAGAAGGGAAATAACCTAAGCCTAATCGCATCTTCAGAGACTCCATTGTGCTTGAAGGTGTCACATATCTCAAGGAAATTGCCCAAATGTGCATGTGGATCATCATGTGGCAACCCACTGAACTGCGCCAATGTCTGAATCATCTGAATAATGGCTGGCTTAATCTCAAAGTTATTCGCAGGAATTGCTGGCCTCCTAATGCCAGTGTAATATCCCCCTATGGTTGGGACAGCGTAATCCCCTATTGTCCTAAGCTCTCTGTTATCCGCCATTGGATATTGCAACGGAGCAATTTGTTTTCTGGATTCCCTTCTAATTTTCCTAAGTGTTTTCTCAATTTCAAGATCTAAGGGAAAGAATTCACAGCTCTTGGCTCTACGCATGCAAATATCAACGAGTCCTAATGGTGTGTCTCTAGAAAGAAAATAAAAAAAAAGAAAAGAGAAAATCTAACTAAGGGTTTTACTATTCTAACCTAAGGCTCTAAGTATTTACAAACTAAGTATGCACAAGCTAAGATTATACCTAAGCATAAATTCTCCAATATTAACTAAGTCTACGCCCAGTCCCTGGCAACGGCGCCAAAAACTTGTCGACCCTAAAAGGTATCTACACGCAAGTGCACGTGGTCTCAAGTAATACGGAGGTGAGTCCGAAATATCGTCCCACAGAGACTGGTAGTGCGAAGCTTAGCTAAATACTAGATACTATTATCTATGGTATATCCTAGCAAATTATGAAAGTTTGTTTACTTGGGTGTGATCTACAAAGGCTAACAAAGCAAAATAAAATAAAATAAAAGTAATTGAAATTAAAAAGCAAATAAGAAATACTTACAGTAGAAATGATGAAAATAAAATAACTGCAAAAGAAAAGAAACAAAAATACAAATAAGTAAAATGGAAGGGTAAAAATGTAACTTCCTAACTATATCGGTCTAAAATGCAAATAATGAAAATATGCATGAAAATCCTAAAATGAAAATAAAAATGCATGAACATGTAAAAAAAAAAAAATAAAACTAATGCAATTGAAAGAAAAATGAATTAATGCATGAAGTTCCTAAACTAATGCATGGAAATGCCTAAGTGAATGAACTTGAAATTAAATTAAACTTTACCTAATCAAAGAACTATATGAATACTACCCTATGACACCTAAAATGTACCTAAAACAATACCAAAATGCATAGAACTAATGTGAATATAAAGCCTGGACAGAATTGAAATTTAATGCTAAATGAACCTAAAAATGCAACTAAATGCTTATGAAGAAATTATCTAACTTAACCTACACTTAGACCACTAATTATATGAACCTAAAATGGACTAAATATGATGAAACTACCCCTAGAAGACTCCTAAAACAGCAGCTGATCTATCCCAGCAGTAACGCCTAAGTGGCCTAAAACAGTGCAGTAATATGCTGGAAAAAATTTAGAAAAAATGCTATGAAATGCTATCTAAATAATCCCCAAAATTATCCCTAATTTGTATGACCTAAACCTAACTTAACCTTAATAAAATATAGCCTAATCTAGTCCAAAACAGCCAAGGAAACTGACCAAACAGATTTCACAAAACTGATCAGGAAATTGCAAATAACATGAATACATGAGAAGAAATGACTAAGCATACACCTAAAAATGCAACTAAATGCACCTAAAAATGCAACTAAATGCTTATGAAGAAATTATCTAACTTAACCTACACTTAGACCACTAATTATATGAACCTAAAATGGACTAAATATGATGAAACTACCCCTAGAAGACTCCTAAAACAGCAGCTGATCTATCCCAGCAGTAACGCCTAAGTGGCCTAAAACAGTGCAGTAATATGCCGGAAAAAATTTAGAAAAAATGCTATGAAATGCTATCTAAATAATCCCCAAAATTATCCCTAATTTGTATGACCTAAACCTAACTTAACCTTAATAAAATATAGCCTAATCTAGTCCAAAACAGCCAAGGAAACTGACCAAACAGATTTCACAAATCTGATCAGGAAATTGCAAATAACATGAATACATGAGAAGAAATGACTAAGCATACTATGCCAATTAAATTCTAAAAATTTCCTAAAAATAATATGACCCTAATATGACAAAAAGCTACTGGAAATGCACTGAAAACAACTTAAAATCAGCCCCTAAAAATTCTTACAAGTCACGCCAAAAACTGAGCAGAAAGAAACAAGTGCCTGACATCAATACTGCTAACCTATGCCATTCAACACACATGTAATAAATATGATTCTTAAACTAACGAAATGCATGCACAACTACAAGACACTTAAAAAGACCATGAACATACTCCAAAACAGTAGCCAAACTCACTCAGAATCAAAATAACAGAAACTGAAAACGTGAAAAGCAAAAATAAACCAAGAGAGGCCATTCACGTCAACTTCATCGCACTACTCCATTGTGAGATTTTTTTTTTCTCTTAAAAGAAACACTTAAAACCAAAAATATAACATTAAAGTAGACATACGAAACAGTAAAAAAAAATATAAACTACAGAAATAATGCTGGAAAACAGTAAATAAAATATCACTAAAGAAAAGTGTAGACAAAGTTCTAGAACAAGAACTATGGAGGTATTGTTTCAACCTTTTTAATTCCCATTCTCATAGAACCTCATCAATAACCAAAATATAACAAAAAGAAATAGTAGAAGAAGGTATCATTGCAAGAAATATAAATGAACACTAAGATTAAAAGAGAACTTGAAAGAACTTTACTGAACTTAAATGAAATATCAACAAAGTAAGTAACTTGCATAAAAAAGGAAAGAGCTTCAAAAAACGTGAAAGATGATGGCTGCTTCTAAATTTCTTAAGACTTAAAAATGCTGGAAAGTAAATAAAAATTAAACCCTAGGCAGCCCCCCTTTTTGTTAGGTCTCATAAAGTTGCTTATATAGTCATTTAACCTAGGGATACAATGGTAATTCCTATCCTAGATGAGTTGGCATTAATTGCCACTTGTCTTCATGTCTTTGGCCCTTCAAAGTAGATATTTCCATGTCATTTAAATGCTCACATCATCCATGGACATCTCATCCCTTCTAGCACCTTCCTTTTTGTCTTCTAATCCACATAAGCATGCAAGGTGGCAAAGGCATGTGTTTTCCATGTGTTGGCATGTGTCTTTTGTTTTTATCCACTAAGAGTGAGTAGGATGATGACATGTGGCATGCTAGATGTCAAAAGATGAGAGAGAAAATGAAGAGTCATGCTCCCTTGTCTTGTAGTGGTCCAGTCTCCTTTCTTGCCCATTTTCAGTCTGTTTTCTACCGAAAAGACTGAAATTCATCTAAAATTTATTTTTCTGCAAAACATGAGGAATTTAATAAAATTAGGAGAATAATTAATAAAATAACAGGGAAATTAAATAATTATTAATCAATAAAATACTAAAATAACTCTATTTTCATAGAGTTGGCTGAGCAATGACGCCAAACAAGGCTGGGAATTGCTAAAATAGGCACTGATTTAGAGGTTGGTATGTTCTGTGTTTAAGGTTCTAAAATAGTAAGTAAATAGAGAGGAGAGGATTGAAGTTAAAGGCAAAAGAAAAGGATGAACCAACAAGCCAAGGCTCTCCCCACGTGAAACCAACTTGGACAAGAAGGATAGGCTCGGTTTGAAGCTTTTAAAAGGGGTAAGAATCATTTGTTTTTGCAATAAGATTTAAAAGGGTGGTTCTAAATGGCAAAATAAATAAATAAAAGATATATATATATATATATATATATATATATATATAAATATATAGACAAGAAAAGGAAGGGAAGAATTAAGAGTAACATGTGAAGGATTTGTTAAATCCTTGTAAAAATTTCGTAAGACAATAAGTGAGCTTGGTAGTGTGTTTATGAAACTTTTATGAATATGTTAATTGATTTTGAGTATGATATGATATGGACTTGTAAAAAAATTAAAAGTCGGAAACCTTATGGATGATCAAACGGCCAATGGGAATCTAGCTAAATTCGAGGCACTCGTCTAGTGTTTCGGTTTAAAGAAATAGGTAAGAGAGATTGTATAATGCCGTACTAGAAATATATATATATATATTTAGAATTTTATCAAGTTGATACTAAGCTGATCAACAATGTTTGAATATATAGTGCGACGCTGAGGCGATGAACACAAATCCGGCTAAACTCGATGTTTGAGCACTAAGCATAGGAATCGGTAAGACATTTATATAATTCATTTTTAGAATTATATTATATAGTATAGTTAGGATTGTGTGATGATGATGATGGTTAAAGATTGAGACATAGTGATACATAAGGAATGATATGGCCATAGCATAATGATAGTTAACAAAATGATTAAAAGTTATTAGTATTATGATCGAATGAGCTACGGAATAGGTATATGATGAGTTCATTTTTATTTAAATTGATTTTATTACATGCAATCCTGCTGAAATTGAAATGAGGGAAATGAGGAATTTAAAGTAAAATGAGTAACGATCTTGAAGCTAGATATAGGCAATATATCGATGTGCTTAGAGGATAAGAATTTAATAGAGACACGGATATATATACCATGATGATCAATATGTTATGTATCATTAAAATGTTATATATGTATAAATATATAATTATTTATACGAAATAAATATTGATAAGGATAAGAAAAGGATGAGCATGGATATATATATATATATATGTATATGCTATATATATATATATATATATATATATATTGGGACATACACATAAATATAAGCATCTATGTGTTTAAATATACTTACATAAGGATGACTACCAATGGGTATGTCGCGAATGACGATAAGGAGGTAGTCTTGGATTTGTAGTTAATTGAATTTAAAAGTGTTTTAAGATTCTTGTTTACAATACATGATTAAGCACAATGATAAAAACTTATTGAAATGTTAATGGATTATGTGTAGCGAATCGGAACGGTGTAGAGGCTTGAGTACGGACTCAGAAGCACGAGAAGAAAATTTTAAGTCTCGAGGTAAGTGGGTTAAATAAGCCTTACTAGTGTCATCTAGTAAGAGATTAAAGAAATCTTAATAAATACTTATTTAAATTTATATCAAACTTGGTGGGACATTACGGATAAAACTAATAGAGTAAGTATGGTAAGATATAAATGGGACATGATGTAATCGTGAATAATACTTGTTTACAGAGAAATCTTAGTTGTGACTTGCGTGCTATGTGTTATAGTTTATTTATGTTTATTGAGCATGCTGATGTATTATGATACTTTGAGAATGAATGTGTGAAATAGTGTGCAGTATATATATGCTACTTGCAATGTTGAATTTATGGACCTCAATTATTACCTAGTCGTGTTTGTCGAAAACTAGGAAAGAGGCTAACCCGAGTAAAGACTCGATCTTTGTACCGTGTGAGTCACCTCTAAAGAATTCAAGGGACCTAAGTGCTACATAGAATCTTCGGAAACTATGGGAGCCACCTCTAGAATCCTTTGAGAGCTAAGTGATACATGAGTTCCGATGTGATAGTAGAAAGTATGTGTCATAAAGGCCAACCCGAGTAAAGACTCGATCTTTGTACCGTGTGAGCCACCTCTAGAGAACTCAAGGGACCTACGTGCTACATAGAATCTTCAGAAACTATGGGAGCCACCTTTAGAATCCTTTGAGAGCTAAGTGCTACACGTGTTCCGATGAGATAATAGAAAGCATGTGTCATAAAGGCCAAACCGAGTAAAGACTCGATCTTTGTACCGTGTGAGCCACCTCTAGAGAACTCAAGGGATCTACGTGCTACATAGAATCTTCGAAAACTATGGGAGCCACCTCTAGAATCCTTTGAGAGCTAAGTGCTACACGTGTTTTGATGAAATATGAGGAATAGCTAAGTGCTACACGTGTTCCGATGAGATAGTAGAAAGCATGTGTCATAAAGGCCAAACCGAGTAAAGACTCGATCTTTGTACCGTGTGAGCCACCTCTAGAGAACTCAAGGGACCTACGTGCTACATAGAACCTTCGGAAACTATGGGAGCCACCTCTAGAATCCTTTGAGAGCTAAGTGCTACACGTGTTTTGATGAAATGTGAGGAATCATAGGATTATTGTGACAATAAGTAAATGATTGTGATTTGTGAATGTGATGAATATCAATAGATGAAATAGATCTTATACATAAGACAGAGAATGTGTATAATCATTAAATTATACTTATATATGCCATAGAAAACATGTGCTATTTGAATGTTTGTTTCCTTTCACACTTAACTATATTGATAAAAAGAATGATACTTTGTGAATTTAAGAATGGAATGAAAGCATGAATAAGCTTATGAAATATGTGTACATACGAATAGATAACAAACCTTGATATAATGCATACATGCCATTTTATAAAACTCATGCATGTATGATCGTGCTTTACGATATAAGCCTAGTATGTACTTATTTAAATTACTTACTGAGCCGTGGATTTGCTCACCCCTTAAATTCAAACATCTACAGATCTTACGAGAAAACATGTGCTATTTGAATGTTTGTTTCCTTTCACACTTAACTATATTGATAAAAAGAATGATACTTTGTGAATTTAAGAATGGAATGAAAGCATGAATAAGCTTATGAAATATGTGTACATACGAATTGATAACAAACCTTGATATAATGCATACATGCCATTTTATAAAACTCATGCATGTATGATCGTGCTTTACGATATGAGCCTAGTATGTACTTATTTAAATTACTTATTGAGCCGTGGATTTGCTCACCCCTTAAATTTAAACATCTACAGATCTTACGAGTTGATAGCTGGCTCAGGCTTCATATAGCCTCCCGGGAATTGTACCTAGTAGTGGTACTCGTCTGCGTTCTTCGGGCCTAGCTTTTTCATTTTTGAGGTATACTACTTGTATATCAGTTTGATAGTTATATGTACTTTAATTTCACAGTACTAGGAAAGTATATGGGATGTAGCTTTGGATCACGCTAGATTATTAAGTGAGTCTAGGTGATTTTCGAGTTCGATCCGAGTTCAGATGTACATTTTGAATGATGTATAAACTGTTAGATGTGGGCTTACTAATGGTTAATTCTTGAGATGCATGATTGTGTGAATTATGGGAAACAACAGCTGCCTATATTGTGAAGATTAAAAATTTGTTTTAATGCAGGAAATTTTACCTGGGGAAATTGATAAAATACAAAGGGGAGGTTTTCGACCCACTTCTTTTGAGAATAGTAAAATAAGGCTAAAAAAAATCACCTTAAGAAATGTGACATAGCTCGAGAAATAATATTAGTAAGATAGGATTTGATTTAGATACTACATTAACACCGAATACAAACCGTAAGTAGAAAAAGGAAAAATTTGGTTCGTAATTTTCATAAGCAGTAAAGTAAGTGTTATGTGGACGTCATTAGCCTTCGGGTCGTGACATTGATAAATGTAAGAAAGGCTTTGTAAGCTTTGGTGACAACACAAAGGTGGAGATTAAAGGCAAAGGTACAATTTTGCTAGAGACAAAAGATAGAAGTCATAAAGTTCTTTATGATGTTTATTACATTCCAAAGTTGACTAGTAACATTTTAAGTGTTGATCAACTTCTGGAATGAAGTTATAAGATTTAAAAGGAAGATCG
Organism: Heritiera littoralis; assembly: GCA_031772115.1. Classification (NCBI taxonomy): domain Eukaryota; kingdom Viridiplantae; phylum Streptophyta; class Magnoliopsida; order Malvales; family Malvaceae; genus Heritiera; species Heritiera littoralis. Next base: position 6,726,044 of record JAPDPK010000009.1, read on the forward strand.
TACACTTTGGCTTAGAGATTAAAACTCTAACCTTATTACTAAGGTAACTATAACAAAGAACCAAATGTTCTTGCTGAACTTGAAGAATGGTGGTGCTATGTGCTTGAAGACTTGTGTTAATGATCCATCATAGATTTGGCATATGAGGCTTGGCCATTTGAATTTTGGAAGACTTAAAGCCTTGGGAGAAAAGAAGATGGTGAAAGGTATTCCAATGATTAATCACCCCGATCAATTGTGTGAAGCATGTTTACTTAGCAAGCACTCAAGAAAGAACTTCCCAAAGCAATCCATCTCAAGGGCCACTAAGCTACTCCAGCTCATTCATGCCGATGTTTGTGGTTCTATTAAGTCTCAATATCTTGATAAAAGCTCTTTCTTTGTGCTTTTCATTGATGATTATAGTAGAAAGACTTAGGTTTACTTCTTAAAACAAAAATATGAGGGATTTGATTCATTTAAAATGTTTAAAATTTCTGTTGAAAAAGAGAATGAGTATGAGATTAATGCTTTAAGAATTGATAGGGGTGGTGAGTTTAAGAATTTTTGTGAGTTGCATGGTATTCGGCACACTTTGACAATTCCTAGACCACCTCAACAAAATGGAGTTGCCGAGAGGAAGAACCAGACAATTCTTAATATGGCAAGGATCATGTTGAAGTCAACGAACATGTCAAAGGAGTTTTGGGCTAAAGTTGTTGCATGTGCGATATATCTTTCAAACCACAGTCTGACCAAGAGCTTGAAGAATGTGATGCCATAAGAAGCATGGACTGGATGGAAACCAATTGTTGCACATTTGAGAGTTTTTGGATCCATTGCTTATGTCTATGTTCTGAAGCAAGAGAGATCCAAGCTTGATGATCAAAGTCGGAAGCCTATAATGAGAATTTGAAAGAATACAAGTTGTTTAACCTAGAGAATGGAAAGATCGTGATAAGTAGAGATATAGAGTTTGATGATCATGCATCATGAGATTGGAGCTCTAATGAGGAAGGAACCTATGATTTCCTTCATACAGTGAAGAGAAAGAAGTAGCCATCCAAGAAGTTTAAGCAAAAGCCACTCCACCAACCACACCACTTTCATCTACATCAAGGTCATCTTCTTTGGACTTATCTTTAAATGAAAAAACCCCAAATTATCGAAGTCTTGATGATATTTACAATGTAACTCAAAGGTTAGATGATATAAACTTATTTTGTTTATTTGTTGATGATGAATCTTTGAATTTTGAAGAAGCCAAGAATGAGAAGAATTGGATTCAAGCCATGGACGAGGAAATACGAGTCATTGAAAAGAATGATACTTGGGAGTTAGTTTCTCCTCCAAGTGATCATCAAGTTATTGGTGTCAAATGGGCATACAAGGCCAAGAAGAATGCCAAAGGAGAAGTTGAGAGGTACAAAGCAAGGCTTGTTACTAAAAGCTACAAGTAAAAGCAAGGTGTTGACTATGAAGAGGTGTTTACTCTAGTTGCTCGCTTAAAAAAAATCCGATTGTTGATTTCCCTTGCTGCCCAAAATCGCTTGAAGATCCGCCAATTGGATGTCAAGTCCACATTTCTTTATGGCTATCTTGATGAAGATGTCTATATTGAACAACCGATGAGGTATGCTGTTAAGGCCATGAAGACAAGGTGTTGATGTTGAAGAAAGCATTATATAGGCTCAAACAAGCATTGAAAGCCTAGAATAGTTGACTTGACAAGTACTTGCAAGAAAATCATTTTTCTAGATGCTAGCATGAGTATGCTTTCTATGGAAAAGAAGAAAATGGACATGTTTTATTTGTTTTTGTTTTTGTGGATGATCTTATCTTTACAGGAAATAGTCAAAAGATGTTTGATGATTTCAAGAAGGCTATGGCTCAAGAATTTGAGATGAGTGACATGAGGCTCATGTCTTATTACTTGAGGATCCAAGTAAATCAAATGGAAAAAAGACATTTTTATCTCAGAATAAGGCTATGCAAAAGAGGTGCTCAAGAAATTCAACATGCTCAATTGTAAGCTCGTGAACACTCTAATGGAACATGGAGCAAAGCTGTCTAAGATCAAGCGAGATGAAGAAGAGGTTGATTCAACCATGTTCAAGAGTCTTGTTGGAAATTTGAGATACTTGACTTGCACAAGACTAGATATCTTATTTGCAGTCGAAATTGTAAGTCGTTACATGGAGACTCCTACTGAAACGCACTTGATGGTAGCCAAAAGGATACTTCATTACATTTGAGGTACTCTTGACTTTAGGATGTTTTATTCATCTTCTAATGAGTTCAAGTTGATTGATTATTGTGATAGTGATTTTGCTGGAGATATTGATGATAGAAAAAGCACTAGTGGTTTTGTGTTCTTTATGGGAAACAATGCAATTTTTTGGTGTTCAAAGAAGCAACCAATTATTACACTTTCAACTTGTGAGTCAGAGTTTATTGCAGCCACATCTTGCACTTGCCATGGCTATATGGCTCAAAAGATTGTTGAAAAAACTTCATTTGGAACAAGAAGATGCTACCAAAATCATGATTGATAACAAGTCAGCTTAAGCTTTAGCTAAGAACCCAGTGTTTCATGATCGAAGCAAGCGTATCGACACCCAATATCATTTTATTCGAGAGTGTATTAAGAAAAAGAGAGTGAAGCTAGAATATGTGAAGTTTATGGATCAAGTTGTTGACATCTTCACAAAACCTCTCAAGTATTAACATCTTTTGAAAACTAAGATTTTTGCTTAGAATTCAGAAAGGTTCAAATTTAAGGGGGAGTGTTGAATATTAAGCTTGAACTTATTCAGATTCTTAGTACATGTATGGTATTAATGCATCCAGTCTTTCATGAACTTGGTTATTTGTGAATTTAGTTAATGTAGGTGCATGTTTCTAGTTAAATGTAATGAGTCTAGAATTATCCTATGAGTAGTATAAATTGCCATGTAATTAAACAGTTGTAAACAAGTCAAATTCAGAAATACATGTTCTTAATTTCAAAAGACTTTCTCTTCTCTTCTTTACTATGTGAGAAATTGAGTAATAAGTGCCCACCACCTTCCAATAGAAAGAACAAGTAAAGGAAAAGAGAGAGGAACCTTAGCCAACGAATGAAGAAACGGTGGAGGAAGGGTTGTTGATTTCATTTTGCAAGTGAAAAAAAAAAGAAAATAAAAAGGAGAAAAATAGTAAGTGGAAAGGAACCTGATTAAATATGTATGATTTTGGGATTGTTCTCTTCTTTACACATGAATTGATGGGTTGAAATCTATTATTTGCTTTATTCTTTGCGTTATTAGTATGTCGGATAAGGATTTCGAATTGTGCTAGCTCCTGCTATGTAATTACTCTTACATGAGTGTTTATATATACACACACACACACACACATGAGTGTTTATATATATATATATATATATATATATATATATATATATAAATATATCTTTGTTTGGGCTTGTTGAATGGTAACTTAAAAGCAAATAAAATAAAACTAAATAATAATAATAATAAATTCTAAAAATGAGTTTTTCTCAAAGCTCCCAAGTGGAGAGTGTAACAGTCTGAATATACAGTAAAACACTTATTTTTACACATAATTGACTGTTGGGCCGTCTGCGATGTCTTAGTCACTTACACGGTAACAGTGGTAAATAATAAATTTCATTTACTTTATAAGTGCGGAATATGAATGTTACATTATTCCATATCATATTTACATCCCCTATAATATACTTGTAATTTAAGTAGTACTATACAAAATTTTTGGATATATAAAAGAAAATAAAATACCTCCAAGATCGTAAATCTACTGACTCGGGTAATCGAAATCGCAACAGATAACTCGAGATGGTATGTCTCTTATACAAATACAATAACCTGTGGAGTGGAAATAAAGAGGTGAGCGACAACGTGCTCAGTAAAGGAGTCGTATGCAAGCTTGATATAATGAAACCTATATGTTGGAAAATATTTATTTTTCTAACGGTTCACTAAGCACAATAAAAGGGATGGATACTATAGTCGGCTGAGAAATCCAAATGGAGCATAGAAGGTATTTTGAAATACCTATCTTGTCTCGGAAACCCAAAGCGACTATATGGAGTAATTTATAAATTGTTATAATAAACACTTAATAATTATTTTCAATAAGTATGAATGGAATAAACCATTTAATTTTGTCAATACAGTAGTACTTTAAAACACGTGACTGTATAGTAGTGAAACAGTTCAATAAACAGTAAAGTTTTTAAATAGTAGAAACAATATTAATTCACTTCAGTACAATAAAATGAATCTCTTCAGAAATTAGTAGATAAACAGTTTACTAATTATTTCTAATTTAGAGATATTATCATAAATATTTTCATTTCAATAAATAATGTTTTCAGCACAGTTCAGTAAACAGTGATCAATCAATTTCAATTTAGTAAACAACAATTTTTAGTACAGTATTTAGTAAAACACTGCTCAGTAGTCATTTAACAGTAGATTGAGACTAGGCAACACCCTAAATCAATCATGCTATAAGTATTCCCAAAGGGAAACAGTAACAGTACACAGTTAGATCTATGGCCATAGTCTATAGGGCGTCCACATAGTACACTTGCCAGGTGACCTTGGGACTGTTGATGACTTGGCGAGTCAATCAATCACGTGATAGTACAGTAACAGTGAGCATGAAGTTGGGGCCTACAGTCTCAAAATCATTTAATTTCAATATAGAATACCTTTAAGGAATTTACATAAAAATTATAATTTAATTAAATAAAAATTTCAAAAGGTATTAAATTCTCATTTATCAGTATAGTGGAAACAGTAGAGAAAATATTCATGTTTTGGTGAGAAAATTTATAAATGTTCATTTTCAATATAGATTTCTTCAAAGAATATTTTTCTAATCTCACTTTAATAAAATTTCATAACATGAATATTTAATTTATATTTTTCAATAAAATTTCAACTTATGGAAAATATATGGAAATCAAGTCCAAAATTCATAATTCACTCAAATTATTCATCTAAAATATTTCATGCCATTTTAGAATAAATTTGATAATTTTTCGGCAGCAAAACAGCTGCATTTTCCTAACCTCCTACACTTAAAATACAGTATATAAAACCAGCTGTATAACCACAATTCGCATGATTTTCAAAGCATTTCATCATTCTAATAATTTCATAAAATCATACTTAACAAATCATGCAATTCACTATATCCCTACAACTCACACACTTCTCCCTTACCTGTTTAGCAATATCGACTCGTTCGGTAGCACCAATCGTAAATCGTAAATCTCGGCTGCAAAATAATTTTACCAAAATTTATCATTAATTTTCCCCTTAATTTTAGGCTACTGACTTTCATAAAATGCAGCAACTATTGATACTGCCTATGACTAACCAGTATAAATTATACTAGTAGTAAATCTTAACTTTCTTGTTTAGCTCCGTTTTCGAATCTGACTTTACCCGTCTTCTTCTCTTAATTTCTACAGTCATTTTGCATGTTCAAACCATAAAATGTAGGATGATGACAACCCCAAAAAGCCCTTGGCCGAAACTCCCCTTAAACCCATTTTCATGATTTCAACCTTTTTCAACAATCTAATGTTTCTAACCTTTAAATTCATGTTCTTTTATTCATTTTCTACCATTTTCTTGCAAGAAACTACATGGTTTCACTATGTTCCCATGCAAACCGAAATCCCCTTTAATGGCAAGTTTTATATAGTCAAAATAAATTAAATCCAATGGTAAGAATGAATTCTACACCTTTGAATTACTAGAAATGTAACCTTAAATCAAATTGAATTTTGATGGATCCTTACCTTGGCCGAAACACTTCTTGCTTCCTTTCTCCTTGTATTCTTCCTCTTTTGATGAGATTTTGGTGTCTATGAAGAGAGGAGATGATGTAGAATAATTTTCTAATAAGGATTGTAGTGAAAAAAATGTAATTTTCCTTATGTTTTCTTGATTTATTTTCTTTTTCTTCTTTTCTTTCTCTTTATGTCGTGTGAGGCCTGGTAAGGGATGATGAATATTATCAACTGGAATTCTGCTGAGTTATGAAGAAAATTCTAAAGATGGGCTAATTTACCATTTTGCCCCTAGTTATGAAAAATCTTGACAATTTCGCCCTTAGATTCCATAATCGTAAAAACAGTGTAATTGGACTCCAAAAATTCTGATTCCAGTACCAATCAATCACATTTAATGTATTTTGATGATTGGAAGTGGTTTCGTTGACTTTCGGTGCACCAATAATGAGAATTAGGGTTTTACCCCTAGTGGACCGGTAGCGAAAATTTTCAATTTAACCCTGTTTCAATAAATCTCTTGCACTATGTTATTCTCATTTTCATGTAGAATATCATGGTATTTTTATTTCATCCCAACTCATTTTAGTTTGGGCAAAATTTACGAAAATGCCCTCGGGATGTATCCATCATTTTCAAATTTGTCTTCCAAAATTCACAAAATAATTCCAAATAATATAAAAATTATTTCTATGCCTCAAAATCATTATATGATATTTATTTCACCCACTGTACACTTTAATATCAGTCTTGAATCCATCAAAACCATAAAAATTAAAGCGGGGCCCACATAACAAATTCACTTAATTTCACAAAATAAATTATATTTAGTTAATTAAATAATACAACATTAATGTACATTATAGTAGAAACAGGTCTCACAGAGAGTTTTCTTTAAATCTTACCAAAGTGTGGTAAGATGTCAAAAATATGGTTAAAAAATAAATAAACTAAACTAAAAAATAAAAAAAAATTTACATGAAAATAAATAATTATACGACATTCGAAAATAAATTGGGTAGTAATAAAATTTTCAACAATGATAAATATTAAAAAATTTAAAGGAGTCCTTAAGAGAGGGATATATTCTAAAACCTTACCAAAAGTGTTGGAAAGGTTTAATGGAATTCTTATTTATATAAATATATATCTTAAATTAGTAATTTCAAAATAAAAGATTTTCTAATTGTCAGATTAAAAGGAAGTTATAAATGATGATATTCTTAGAAGTCCCTAAGTGAGGGACTTATTGTATGAATTTCCAAAAGTGTTGGGATACTAAAATATTTTATAAGAAGAATTATATATCATAAAGTGTTAATAAAAAAATAATTAAAACTAAAATTCCCTCGTTAATAATATTTATGAAATTGCATATAGCTATTTTCTAAAAGGGTTCTTAAGTGAGGAATCATGTTTAAATCTTACCAGAGCATGGAATGATTTTAAAAGATTATAATTATAAAACCATATATCTTTAAAAAAAGAATATAAGAGGTTAATGCAGTAAATTGCCTTTATCTTATTATCAAGTTAATACAGTAAATTATCTTATTAATACAGTAAATTATCTTATTAATACAGTAAACCATTTATCTTGTTATGGCTAAAATGGGTTTTGGTTCAAGGTGGAGGAGTTGGATCATGGCTTGTATTTCTATAGCTTCATTTTTAGTCTTGGTAAATGGTTCACCCTTCGAGCAATTTTCTATATCGAAAGGTTTATGGCAAGCCTGCCCGCTTTCGCCATTCTTGTTTAATATTACAGTGGAGGCCCTTAATTCTATGATTTGGAAAGCTTTATCTCTTAATCTATTGGATGGATTTTCAATTGGCAAAAACGACCTTTGTTTTACTCACCTTTGGTTTGCTGACGACACTATCAGCTTCTCTACCCCTTTACTAGATCAACTGGTGGTAATCAAGAGAATTCCTAAAGCTTTCTAGTTAATTTCAGGATTAAAAATAAATTTCACAAAGTCTAGTCTTGTTGGATTGGGGTGGGAGACAACATGATTTCTACTTGGGCTGAGATTCTTAAATGCAAGTCAGAGTAACTCCGTGTGAAATATTTGGGTTTGCCTCTTGGATTGGATCATTCAAAACTCCCTACTTGGCGTCCAATAGTTGACAAGTTTAAGGAAGGCTCTTTTGTTGGTGTTAGCTTTAAATTGACATATGTATTTTGAAATGACAAAAACTTAAGTAAGCTTTAATGCTTTAATTCATATTGTAAATTTGCCTTATCACACATGATTTTCTCAATACATTTCAAGTGATCATATCAAACATTAAGACCATGATTTAATGATGCATACTTTTATTGGTCTTAATACTTTGTAAATGTTTTGAATATTTTAGAAAATCACTTGATGAATTTTTAGACCATGTTTCCATTTGAGAAAGTCAAGAAAAACTCCCACAAAAATGCCAAAATGTTTTGGGTTGGATTAGGATCAAAGACCACATCATTTCTAACTCAAAAAGTGCAGGAAATCACCTTCTGGAGAGAAGGGATCGATCCCCTAAGGGAAGGGATCGATCCCCTTTTGGCAGTAAGCTCCCAACAGCTAGAAAAGGTCCCTGAAGCCGAGATTCAAGATTCTGGACAAAAGGGATCGATCCCCTATGGAAAGGGATCGATCCCTTTGCTCGAAAATAGCCTATAACGGCTAGTTTTTGTGAGACAACAGTAAGATCCGAGATTTGGCTCCACCAAACGGCTAAAATACATCCAAGGGACTATAAATAGAGGCTTAGAAGCTAAATAAAGCAAGAGGAACCACTCAGCAACTTCAAATCTCATATTCCTCAAATCTACAAGCCTCAAACAACAAATCAAGAGCTACAAAGTTTCCATCATCTATCATTCTCTTATTCCTTGTAGTGCTTAGCACAAATCTTGTATAGGCTTTTTCCTTGTGCTTAATTTCTGTAATCACTTGCCTATATAGAGGCTCTCTTTGATTACTCATTTGTAAAACCAATTCAATCCTTGTAAAAAGGGGAGGTTTCTCTTAAGCCTTGAAAAAGAGGGAGGTTACTCTTTAGCCTAAGAAAAAGAGAGAGGTTTCTCTTGAGCTTAGAAAAGAGGGAGGTTACTCTTGAGCCTTGAAAAGAGGGATTGTAATCACAAATTCAAGATAGTGGATTTGGAGAAAATCCTTGGGAGCGTCTCAAGGTAGAGGACGTAGGCAAGGTTGCCGAACCTCTATAAATCGATTGTGTAAATCTCTCTTTCCCTACTCTCTTTAATTACTATCAATTATATTGTGTTTATTGCATTGAACTTGGATTGCATGTTTGTCTAGCCTAGAGAACTTAGAAATTATTAATATAGGCTAGAGAATTTAGAGAAATCGAAAAACGAGCTTATAGTTAGTTAAAAACCGATTCACCCCCCTCTCGGTATAGCCTATAGAGCCAACAATTGGTATCAGAGCTTGGGCTCGAGATTGAATTAGATTAACCTCTATCGAGCGAAACGATCTTAAATGGCTCACTTGAATGTAGGCACACCCCTAGGAGAAGAGGGACACTCATTAGTTAGACCTCCACTATTCAATGGTGAGAATTACTCTTATTGGAAAACTAGGATGATGTTATTTGTGCAATCTAATGACTATGAAGTGTGGAGAGTAATAGTTAATGGTCCTAGAATCCCAATAAAGAAAGTGGATGGAAAAGATGTCCCTAAGAGTGAGGATGAGTGGGACACCAATGATATGAGATTGGCACAATTGAATTCCAAGGCTATGCACACCCTCTTTTGTGCATTAGGTCCAAATGAATATAATAGAGTGTCCCTATGTGAAAATGCTAAGCAAATATGGGACAAACTAGCCATCACACATGAAGGGACAAATCAAGTTAGAGAGACCAAAGTAGGAATGCTCACACATGATTATGAGCTTTTTAGAATGAAAGAAAATGAGTCCATGAGTGATATGTATACTAGATTTAATGACATAATCAATGGACTTAAGGCATTAGGCAAGACCTATTCCAATGTAGAAATGGTGAAGAAAATCTTGAATAGCTTGCCACAATCATGGGAGGCAAAGGTAACCGCAATAGAAGAGTCTAAAGATCCAAATACCTTGTCTCTAGATGAACTTATGGGCTCCCTACTTACATATGAGATGAAATTGAAAAGAAATGAAGAGCTTTCAAAGAAAGTAGGGGTAGCACTTAAGTCTTCCACTCATGAGGATGATAGTGATGAAAGTGGAAATGAGGAAGAAATGGCAATGTTTGCCAAAAGATTCAATAGATTCATGAGAATGAAAGAGAGAGAGAGTAATAGGAGACATCATAGGGGAGAGTCAAGTAGAAGAGAAAAAGACCCCTTAGTGTGCTATGAATGTAATGAACTAGGTCACACTAAGCTAGATTGCCCCTTACTTAGGAAAGAAAAGGAGAGGAAGCCTAGGAAGAAAGCATTTGTGGCTGCATGGAGCGATAGTGATAGCTCCGATGAGGAAAATGTAGATAATGAGGAAGCCTACTCATGCTTTATGGCCATTAGTGATGATGAGGCTAGTAGTAGTTCTAGTGAAGATAATGATTATACCTTTAGTGAACTACAAAATGCCTTTGATGATTTAGCAAATGAATTTCAATGCATGAATTCTAAATATAAGAAAATCATTGCTAAATTAAAAATAGAAAATGAAGCCTTGACTAGTGCTAAGATAGAATTTGAAAAGAAACTAGAAGATGCCAACTTAGAAATAAATGAGTTAAATAAAAAGAACACAAATTTGCATAACTCATTTTCTAGGTTTTATAGGGGTCAACAAAAGCTAGATCACATGTTTGAGACCCAAAGAGCTTTCTTTGACAAAGATGGGTTAGGCTATAATGCTAAACAAAAAGAAACTCATCTTAAGAATTTCCTAGTGAGCAAAAATACCATGCATGATTTATCTCTCACATGCTCACTTTGCAATAGAATAGGCCACACCTCACAAGCATGCACAAATAGAAAAACCACATTTAGAGGAAGAGTGGTTAGAAAAATGTGGGTGCCTAAGCATGCTGTAAATAATGATGAATTGTGCTTGAAATGGATCCCAAAAGGATCAAAAATTATTTGTACTAACTCTCATGGACCCAAGAAAATTTGGGTACCAAAGCATGCTTGAATTTGTTTGTTGTAGGAGTGTTAGAGCATGGAGTTACAAAGAAACAATGGGGTTTGAGTGCTCTACACACACCTCTATGGAGTTTGCTTGTGCCAATGAGAAAAAGGAAAAGCTTGAGGATCCATCACAACAATTCTTCAAAGAATAGCTCAAGGTGGACTCAACAATTCAAGGCAAAGCATACTCAAGCAAAGGAGTTTTGTAAGATTAATTCTTTACTCTTTAAAACTTTTATTTGATTATTTGTGCTTTGATGAGAAAATGTGTTAATAATTCTTGATGCATTGTGAGTTGAATGATAGAACAAAAGGCATGATGAATGATTGTTGAATGTTTGATGAATAGTACTTGATACATTGAATGAAAAGCATGATTTGTGATTTTGAAATGATTTTTGGTTTTCTGCATCTTGAGCAAGTTTGATATGTCTAGATAATATATTTAGTTGCTCAAAAGATGTCAAATATGTCATATATGCAAAATGCCTTGTCATGAGTCTTAATGAAGAATATGCATGTTGACAATCATGACATGTTGTTCACAAGTATGATGATTTGATGTTATATATGCTTAAAATCTATGTGAACAAGTTTGTTTTGGCATATTTGTGGTTTCCAAAGCTTTGGTTTTGACAAAATATGCATAATGCTTAAAATGACCCCCTTTGAGGCAAAAAATGCTTTTATTGGTGAAAATTCTACCAAAATTGCAAAATCTTTTGTAAAATGGTTTTTCATTCAGATTTTTCAGTCATACAAGTCCAAAATCATGTTTTACAAATGTTTAAACCCTTACTTGGACTTAAAATACTCAAAAACGAAGTTTTGGTACCTCAAAAGTTGGATTTTCTGTCAAAAATCTGCAGAACCAAGATGAGGGATCGATCCCTCTACATATAGGATCGATCCCTTTGGAAAAACATGTAGGAAACATGCGTCTGGAGTTAAGGGATCGATCCCTTTGCTCATAGGATCGATCCTTCTAGGCAAATTATGTCATTTTCTGCATTTTTAAGCCTTAGTTGAGAAGTTTTCTTAATTCTTTTGATATTCTTTTTCTTCTCAACTTAAAATTCATTGTTTTAACTTCGTTTTGATGATCTTTAATGTATGAAAATTCATTTTTCATTGATATCATGCCTCAACTCCATCAATTTGAATCATTTCCAACAAATGGTATCACTTTCAACAATCAATATCAATTTTCTTGAGCTCACAAGTGCAGAATCATTTTTCTTGTTGAAAACATTCATGAATCTTGAAATAATCTTGAAACATACTTTCAATGAATATTTAAACATAATTTTTGGGATTTATTTCAATGGTTTGTATATTTGAGAATTTGATGAACTTGTGCATAATGCCTATTGATTTTTCTTTTTGTTCATCTTAGTCAAGCATGCTTATAGGATTATGTCTCTTGGCTTGACTTATCAATTCCACACTAGGTTTCATGATAATTTTACATCTAGTGGATTGATTCCAAATGTAAATTCAACAATTGGTAATAGTCATTGGCCTATAATTTGTGATGGTAAATGGATCCTAAATGTTAAAATGCATAAAACTTTATCATCCTTATACTTAAAGAACTAGGGTCTTAATGACAACACTAACACTCAAAGATAAATGCACCCTTGAACAAACTTGATATCCATGCATTTATTATTTGAATCTTTCCTTGCTCATAATTGGTTAAGGACTTGAATTAGAAAATGAGCATAGGATTTGTGTGCTTGAAACCATGGAAGAAAATGCGTTTGCTTGAATTCCTTGATTTTTTGAATCTTCTTTATGGTATCAATTTGTGAATATGAATATGGATTAATACTTTATGATAGTATGCTTATGTTTAATTAATCCATATGCATATTTGATAATGTGTGATTGTGTTCTTGGATATTTTGAATGATTATTTTCTTGACATGAACACATTGCACATAGATATTGAATTAATGCAAAATGCCTAAGTCAACCATTAGTAACAATTGGTGTTTAGATTGAAATAACAATTAGTATCATTGGCAACCATATTTTCCACAATTGGTAAGCCAAATCTAAATTGCCAATTGGTATGAGCTTTAAATTGATAACTCTTCTCATGCTCCTTAGATTGAAATGACAAATAGAGAAGAATTCTCTTAGGTTATTTGTGCATGACACTCTTGTGTGCTAGAATTTGTAGTTAATTGCTATATATCTTGATTCTATGCACATTCTTGCTTGAACATGATTTATGAGCTCATGCATATGATATGTCATCTAATTTTAGCTCATAATCATGATGTATTACCATGCACCTTAGTTGGACCTTAGAGAACAATTGATATACTTAGGTGCGTGCTTAACTTCTTACCAATTGGAATCTTCTTGCAAAATTACTTATCAACAATTGGTATCAAAATTATTTATAAACAATGTGTATAGGATCATAAGTCATATTCATTGCATGAATATTTCATACTCTTTGTGAATATTGACTTATTTATTTGTGCTATAAGTCCCATGTACTAACATGTTTCTTGTTGGATGGAGCATTTTTATTTGTTCTCACATAGCCATGATTTTAGGGGGAGCATATTTTTTATTATTTTTCCTTCTTTTTGCTATGACAAAAAGGGGGAGAGATAGATAAAGGGAGAGATAGATATAAGGAGAGATATTAAGGGGGAGAGATAATGGGGAAAATAGTTTGAAAATTCTTTTTCAAAACCCATGCATATATTAAGGGGGAGCTTTATAAAATCCTGCTTTATTTGAGGGGGAGTATTTTATCAAAGAATTTTCAAAGCAAATTTACATTAAGTTTTGTCATATCAAAAAGGGGGAGATTGTTAGCTTTAAATTGACATATGTATTTTGAAATGACAAAAACTTAAGTAAGCTTTGATGCTTTAATTCATATTGTAAATTTGCCTTATCACACATGATTTTCTCAATACATTTCAAGTGATCATATCAAAAATTAAGACCATGATTTAATGATGCATACTTTTATTGGTCTTAATACTTTGTAAATGTTTTGAATATTTTAGAAAATCACTTGATGAATTTTTAGACCATGTTTCCATTTGAGAAAGTCAAGAAAAACTCCCACAAAAATGCCAAAATGTTTTGGGTTGGATTAGGATCAAAGACCACATCATTTCTAACTCAAAAAGTGCAGGAAATCACCTTCTGGAGAGAAGGGATTGATCCCCTAAGGGAAGGGATCGATCCCCTTTTGGCAGTAAGCTCCCAACAGCTAGAAAAGGTCCCTGAAGCCCAGATTCAAGATTCTGGACAAAAGGGATCGATCCCCTATGGAAAGGGATCGATCCCTTTGCTCGAAAATAGCCTATAACGGCTAGTTTTTGTGAGACAACGGTAAGATCCGAGATTTGGCTCCACCCAACGGCTAAAATACATCCAAGGGACTATAAATAGAGGCTTAGAAGCTAAAGAAAGCAAGAGAAACCACTCAGCAACTTCAAATCTCATATTCCTCAAATCTACAAGCCTCAAACAACAAATCAAGAGCTACAAAGTTTCCATCATCTATCATTCTCTTATTCCTTGTAGTGCTTAGCACAAATCTTGTATAGGCTTTTTCCTTGTGCTTAATTTCTATAATCACTTGCCTATATAGAGGCTCTCTTTGATTACTCATTTGTAAAACCAATTCAATCCTTGTAAAAAGGGGAGGTTTCTCTTAAGCCTTGAAAAAGAGGGAGGTTACTCTTTAGCCTAAGAAAAAGAGGGAGGTTTCTCTTGAGCCTAGAAAAGAGGGAGGTTACTCTTGAGCCTTGAAAAGAGGGATTGTAATCACAAATTCAAGATAGTGGATTTGGAGAAAATCCTTGGGAGCGTCTCAAGGTAGAGGACGTAGGCAAGGTTGCCGAACCTCTATAAATCGATTGTGTAAATCTCTCTTTCCCTACTCTCTTTAATTACTAGCAATTATATTGTGTTTATTGCATTGAACTTGGATTGCATGCTTGTCTAGCCTAGAGAACTTAGAAATTATTAATATAGGCTAGAGAATTTAGAGAAACCGAAAAACGAGCTTATAGTTAGTTAAAAACCGATTCACCCACCCTCTCGGTATAGCCTATAGAGCCAACAGTTGGCAAAACAACTATATTTCAGTTAGTGGCAGGTTGGTGTTGATTAAATATGTCATTGCTAGTGTTCCCTTATATTATATGAATTTTTTTTTTCAAATTCTGAAGGGAATTCTTAAGGAATTGGAAAAAATCTAGCGATCGTTTTTTTTGGAATGGAAATAGTCAGAAGAATAGACTGCATCTCCTTGATTCGAACGTTATTTGTTTGGATAAGGAGCTTTGAGGATTGGGAATTGCAAATTTAGAACTAAAAATTAAAAGCCTCCTCAATAAATGGATTTGGCGATTCGGGAATGAACTAAGGAGCCTTTGGCAGATAGAAATTGTGGAGAGAATAGGCTGTGAGCAAAATATTTTGGTCCCCTCACTAGGTTCCTCATCTGAAATGTAGAGAAATATCACCTCCCCCTCTCCTCGACTAACAGATTTTTTTACTATGTCTCTCTAGGTCTTGGATTTTTTTGTTGGAAAAGAGAAAACTATTAGATTCTGACTTGACACATGGATTTTTTTCTCTCAAAGAGCAATTCCCTCGTATCTTCGCCATTTTAGTAAATAAACAAGGTTACATTTGTGAGTTTGGGTGCTAGAATAACGAGTTTTGGTCTTGGAAAGTGGAACTTAGAAGAGGAGTTTTCTCATGGGAAGTGTCTCAGTGGAATAATTTTTGGAATTTATTGAATTCTGTCTTCTTAGATAAAGGTTGTCCAGATCACATTATTTGGAGGCAACCACACCTACTCTTCAAAATCTTTTTATCGCACGTCTTTCAAAATCAGACTAATAATTCTCTTCCTTTATTCAACTAGAAGTATTTTTGGGTTGGATTTGCTCCCCCAAAGGTCGAAATTTTTTATTGGCGAGTTTTTCATGAAAAAGTTATGGTGAATGGAAATTAGTTAAAAGGAATCTTCTAAATATGGACCAAGCTCTTTGCGTTTTTTGTAAACATGGGTTGGAGACTATAAATAATCTTTTTCTTTTCAGTTGCCCGTTCTCTTGGAGAATCTGGTTGCGTATTATTAGTTACTGGAATTTGGAATGGGTTTTTTTAAGCAATGCAAATTCATTTTTCTTGCTTTGGCAATCGTCCTGCCCTTTAGCAAACTCTTCAAAAGTTTGGTTGATGGCTTTTTTTGCAGTGATTTGATCCATTTGGATCTTAAAAAATGACATGGTTTTCAATTGTAAATTTTTGGATGAAGTTCAACTCTTTCAAGTGATTGGTGTGAGACTTGGGTATTTGTTTAATGCAAAGTGGCCTAGAAACACTTATTGTCACAGTCTGTAATATACAGTAATCATCATCTTAATCACATATTACAGGTATTCAGTATCTGGTTGGGTTGTCTGTGATGCTTTTAATACTGTTCATCTACGACAGTAAAACCATTTAGACAATATTTATTTATTAAGAAATAATATTCACCACTGTATAAATCAGTTTACATCCCCTAAAATTAAATTTAATTTACAACAAGTAGTACTGTAAAACATGTAGTGAATATTTATAGAAAATAATTTATAAAATATTCACTTTTCGACTTTTCACTTTATAAACCACTTCATATACTATAAAACATGTAGGAGGAATTTTCAATAATCTCGCTTTCATTAAATTCAGTAACATGAATATTTAAATAATCTTTTTCGGTTTATTCATGTTTTATGAAATATATTAATTTCATCAATTCCAAGGCTAGGGAATTATTCAAATATGCACTCAAATATTTCACAATATTTTTAGAAATATTTCTAGGAAATTTCAGTAGCATAACGGCTGCAAATACTCTAGCCTTCCTGTAATTTCAAACACAATGTAAAACCAGCCAACAGCCACACTTTTACAGTTTCCAAGGCATTTCATTTCATAAATATTCTTATAAAATTCATTTCATCGAAATCATGCATTTGAGATATCCTTACAGACTACACACGCATCCCTTACTTGTTTGTCGTATTCAACTCTTCCGAGCGCACCAACCGTAATTCGTTACTCCCGAGCTGTAGATAATTTTACCAAAAATATTAGCTCATTAAATTCTTATTTTTAAGCTATTATTCATGTCTCAATGCAACCACATTGGACACTGCAAATATTTTTACAGTATAAATTCTACCAATAGTATAACATAACTTCATCGTTTTGCGTGGGATTTTAAATCCGAGCATACCAGTAGACTCCTTGTAATTTATACAGTCTAAATATTCCCTCAAATCATCAAAACCAGCCATGCATAATGGTCCCCTTATGTTGACCGAATTTGCCATCTTCCACACTTTAATGATTTTCAACAATCTAATGGTATAACCTTATTCTACTATGTTTAATCATCCATTTGGCACCCATTTTATGTATGAAACACAATAAATCCATAAGAAACCATGCTTGGCCGAATGCCCCATTAATGGCAAAATTTTATTTTGTTCATTTTATTCAAAACCAATGCCAAAAACATGTTCTACACACTTGAATTATGCTTCCTACACCATTGAATTTCAAAGAATCAAAATGCATAGTAGGTTACATACCTTGACCGAATCTTTGAAGTCTCCTTTCTTCAAATTTTGCTAATTATTCTATGATCTATTGGTACGGTTAGAAAGAGGGAAGAGAGTAGAGTAAGTTTGTAATTAAAATTTTGTTGAAATTTTGTGTAAAAAAAGAGTTATGAGAACTTTTGTTTTTCTTCTTTTCTTTTCTTCCTTTAGGTGGCGTGGGAGGCTTGGAAGAAAATGATGAATAGTGCCATTCAGCTGCTGATGGATTTTTAAAGAAGTTTCTAGAAGTGGGCAAAATGACCAAAATATCCCTAATTATGAAAATTTCTGACAATTTTGCCCTTAACTTCCGTAGTCAGAAAAACCATGTAATCATGCTCCAAAATTTGGATTCCATCACCAAATAATCTTATTAAATGTATTTTGATGATTGGAAGTGGTTTCGTCAACGTGCGGTACGCAAATAGTGAGAAATTACAATTTTACCCTGACGACTTGCCAATGAAATTTTCTAAATTAACGACCAATTTGATAAATCCATTGACACTATCTTAACCCTTTTTTCGTGTTGAATATCATGGTATTTTTACTTTGTCTCAATTCATTTTAGTTTGGGTTCAATTTATGAAAATACCCTCGAGAAGTAACCATCATTTTCCAATTTGTTTGTCACACTTCCCAAAATGATGCAAATAAGGTATTTTTGGGTCTCAAATTCCCATAATATCATTATTACAGCATCAGTACACTATTTTATCAGTCATATTCACATCTGAGTTCGAAAATTTCAAGTAGGGCTTACATTACTATTTACTTATAATTTACAAAATATTCCAAAATTAAATCAATAAATGACTATTTTTACATGTACAATACCATATTATCAGTTCTCACACCTATTCTACTGCTATGTTTGTGATAACCGTAAAAATTTTCACTGTTTAATATATGAAATTAATATTAAAGAGAATAGATAAGTTGAAATAAATAAATATAATTATGAGATCGGAATATTAGTGAAAATTCCATGAATTGAGGAAGTGACGAATTAGGAAATTTGTGTGAAGGAAAATTAAATTGGAAAAAAAATAAGGTTGGAATTATGGAAAATAATGAAGAGAGGAAATTTAATTTGGATAAATTGAAATCCAAATTAAATGAGAAAATGAGAAAGGAATATGAAATATATTTATATAATTATATATTAAATAAATGTATTTTTATACAAATACATGTGTATTTAAAGGCTATATAGTATATATTAATATACATTGGTATATATATGAATATATACTATTTTATAAATTTAAATAATACATATGTATACAAATATAACATTTTATGTATATATATAAATATATATATATATATATATATATATATATACATATATAAGAAAGGTAAATATTAATTTACATTAAAGTTGGTATATATATATTGTAAATACAACATATATGGTATTATTACATTTACATAAACAAATATAAATGTGATGTAATTTTAAAGTATATAAATATACATATACTAAATATATAATTTTAATACATAATATATATGTATCTTTATATAAATTATATATATAGTATAATACTATATATATAAAGTACTAATATTATATTTATAATATATAGTTATAAATATAATTATAATAAAAATAAAACAAAAAAAAGGAAATAAAAACAGAAAGGAAATCGGGACCCCATTTCTGTCGAGAAGCAGGAAAGCTAGCCGACCCCGTCGACTGGCTGAACGAGGGAGAGATGAGGGAGGCGAGACCGTCGCCGGCAAGGGAAGAAGAGGAAGAAATCGACCGAAGACGGAAAGGAAAAAGGAAAATGGAAAGAGAAGGAGAAAAACTGGAGGAAGCCGAGAAGAAAAAGGAAAATAGGAAAGTGGTAGTGCCGGCCGATTCAGCCACCGCCACTACAACTAAACCTTTGGCGGAGGAAGAGGAAAGGGTAGGATGCCACCGGTGAGGCGAAGAACGGCGAAGGAGGAAAGGCAAAGAGGGAGAAGAAGCCGAACCTAAACCGAGTAGATCCGCCGTCGTGCTGTCGATCTGGGCTAAACGGAAGCCAGATCTAGCTTCACCACCACCTCGGCCAGCTGTAGAGCCGTTGAACCATCGGAGAACAGGTCTCCAGAGAAGAATCGACGGTGAGGAGAGATTGACCGGTCTGAACCGATCCGGCCAGGAAAGAAAAAAGGAAAAAGAAAAAGAAAAGGGAAAAAGAAAAGAAAAGAAAAAAAGGAAAAAGAAAAGAAAAGAAAAAAGGAGAGAGAAAAGAAAATTTTCGAGAATTTGAAAATTTCAGAAATTACGAAAATCCCGAAAATTCGGTAAGAATTACAGAAATTATTTTCGATTATTTAATTAAATAAATTATGAAAAAATTCTAAATTTTAGAATTTTAATTCCAGAAATTATTCTCGGTGAACGAGATAATGGAATGGGAAGAGATGGAGTATGGGCGCGACCGATAGCGAGGAAGTTGCCAACCCGGAATAGGTAAGGGATGCGTGTGTGAACCGTAGGGATACTGTAAATGCATGATTTTGTTCACACTATTTTTATAAAATAATTTGGATATATATTGCTTTTGAAAGTGGTGAAATTTGGTGAAATTGTGGCTGCTGTTGAAATTATAAACTGTAATTTTCGTGCAAGAAGGCTAGGTTAGAAATAGCCGTCATTCTGCCGAAAATTATATAAATATTTAGAAAATATTTCTAGTACTTTTTCTAAAGTGGAAATAAGTGGAATTTGGGGAAATTTCCATGAAATTCATTAAATTGCATAATTTTATAGTTTACCGAAAAACTATATTTAAACATTCCTGTTAAGGAATTTTATTTATGTGAAAGTACTAGCATGTGATTTATACTGTTCTATAAATATTTAGAACATTTTATGGAACGATTATTACAGTGTGAATATTTTATAAATTGTTATTCATAAGATGAAAATATTTTCCTTATGAATATTTATGGATTGATTTGAAGAAATATTCAGTGAAATTGATTACACAAATGGTGTTTATATCACGTGTTTACTGTTTTGAGACTGTTAGGCCCCATATCATGCTCACGTGTCACGTGTTAGTGCTAAAAGATACTGATCCTATTATCAGCGTCCCAGTGGACACCTGATCAGTGCACACTGTGGATCCCATAGACTATGGCCATAGATCTCATGTGTTATTATTTTCCCTATTCGAGATATTATTATAGCATGATATATTTAGGGTGTTGCCTGGTCTCCATGATACTGTACTGATGGTTGTACCTTTCACTGAATCTTTAGCTGGTACTAAATTATTTGCAGCTACTGAGCTTTTGATATATTACGTGTTGAACTAAATATTATACGGTGTTTTACAAGTGTGGAAATGGGTATTTGTGAAAGGAATATTAATTCCTTATTTATTTACTTAAGTGTTTTATCACGTGAATATTTAATGTTTTACTGGGATTTGGATATCAAAGAAAACGATTACTCCCTATAGTCGCTTCTAGGAGCCAGGACACGTACGGTATTCTAAAATACCTCCCATACTCTATCCGGTATTCCTAGCCGACTATAGTATCAATCCTGTTTTGAGTTTAGTGAGCTATTAGGATGCAAATGTTTTTAGCATATAGATTTTATAGTATTAGTTTTACATACAATTCTCTTACTGAGCCGTGGTTTGCTCACTCCCCTACTTTTAAACATTTCAGATTTTTATGACTAAGAGATCTGACATCCGAGCATCTCGGCTACGCATGGGGACAATGTGACAGCTCGATTGAAATATGAGGTACAATCATTTATTTTTTGTATTTAAACTTATCTACAATACTACTTTATTGTGAATTAAAATAGGGGATGTAAATGACATTATAATTTTAATATAAAATAGTTTAAATGAAAATGAAAATGAAAATTAAACTTTCACAGATAGCCTAACCGTATAAGATGTGTGGAAAAACGAAAAAAATATGGTCACGGGATGTGACAGATTTAATGGTATCAGAGCATGGTTGGCCTGATGTCCGTTGATACTTTTAAAGAGGAAAAGTGTTGAAAAATGTTAACATCCCCTGTAGTACTGTGTAGTCTGAATACATAAAGAAAATAAATGATTTCAAATTGAGTAAAATAATTTGAAGGGAGTGAGAAATTATAAATTGAGAATGTTAAAGAGGAAAATAGGCTTAGAAGTTACCAAAAAAATGGTGATCTTATGATCTAAATGAAGGCCTGTTCGCTAAGGAACCGAAAGGACTCGGTGAGGGCCCTATCAATACTTTCTGTCCAAATCGAACTGAGACCTGAAAGTGATGATATAAAGGAGGAGAATGAAATATCATCATTAAATAGACCTTAAGATCACCAGATGAAGGTATTTTGAAGAGAGAGAAAATTTTAGCCAAAATAACCAAAATACCCTTGCCTCCAAAATTTTACCTAGAGTCATAATAGACAATCGTGAGTTAGAATTGACTGATTTGACAGAGTAAATGATGGTGTAAGGCTGTATTACAAGCAAAATGATCCAATTATAGATCCTATTGGATTTCTCTGTCGAAATCGAACCAGGTCTTAAACTGCTGATATTAGTATAAGAAAGGATACTATC
This sequence comes from Heritiera littoralis, assembly GCA_031772115.1. Classification (NCBI taxonomy): domain Eukaryota; kingdom Viridiplantae; phylum Streptophyta; class Magnoliopsida; order Malvales; family Malvaceae; genus Heritiera; species Heritiera littoralis. Next base: position 6,748,229 of record JAPDPK010000009.1, read on the forward strand.
AGCACATAGATAATAAGATCCTTGGTTTAAATGTATATTGAGGAGAAAAAAATAAATGTTGAAATGACGAAAACGCCCTTATGTTGGACTATGTTTTAAACAGTAATAAAATTAAGTTGATCTTGAATCCATTGATAGTAATGGAGTTATTAATGGCATAGAGGATGTAATATGAATACAACGATCCCTATTACTGATTCCACTTACACTTAGATTATGGACGCAAATTTTGAGTGACTTAGTGAACGGGCTAGGCCTCACGACAAAACCTTGAGGGGGCCAGTGGGCTTGCTAAAGAGGACTGTACAGATACGTAAAGGCGGACGGCGGATGGGCCGGGGGGCCTTACATGATGCGATCCCATAAGTGTATAGTGGAATGCCGCAAGATGATTGGCCCGATTATTGACTGTAAGGGCTTGAATTAGGAGTGTATTGAATTGGATGTTTATTACGGGATCGTTGGATATTATGAAAAGTGAAATGACTACAGAAAATGACTGAGAAGGTGAATGGTACAGATAATGAAATCCATACCGGTATGGTTAATTATGGTTTTATACATTTTTACTGTTTTTGAGGTATCAAACAAATATTTATTTATAAAACTAGAGCATTTTGAGATATGCTTTGCAAATTGATGTACTGTATGGAGTACTTTAAATTGCAGAATATACATAAGAGCAGTGAAGTGATAAAAAGAAAAAGATAACAGCTAACCTGAGTTCTTCAGGGCCCTTGAGATAAAACCGTGATGGGCGACTGGCAGTGGACCATGTGTTGTGAGGTGTGGGCGGACTATGGGATTGCCGACTCACTTGTAAGGGTAAACCTGGGGTGAAAGGATTGCCTAGGGGATGCTCGTTGATGGTCGATTCGAACGGGCGGGGCTTTTACAATTATCTCAATGGTAACACGAGTGTAAGAAACTAGGTACGTAAGGGTGCCAGGGTTCGAACCTCGTGGATAACATGCTCAAGGGAGTTAAACCTGAATTCATTAAATGAAATTGATTTTAAAGTAAATTCCAGAAATAATAAATCAGGTAGCTGTAAAATGTGTTGATGACTGTTGTACTTGATACAACTTACTAGATTGAGACTTGTAATGCTGTGAAGTGTGAGTAGATAATGAAATTAAGGTGGAGAATAATTCAAAATGATTTGAATATTAAATGTCTCTGCTTTGAGGATGTACAGTGACATGATAAGACATAGAGATGAAATGTCCAAAATGATAAGAGATGTGTGGTTAAAGAAAGTATCGGATGTGATTCCCGATAAATTTTCAGAGTAATATAGATTTGAGAGATCGGGTTAATATTGACTCGATTGTGGTTATATGAAATCTAATTTTAAGCTATATCGGAAACATAGAAAGAGTCCGAAAGCTTTACAACAACTCTGGAAAATGTGTGAATAATGAAATTCACTTGTAAAAGTGTGATTGATGGAAATACAAATAATGTCAATAGAGGATAATGAAGTTACCTGTATAAGTGTAAATGAGAGAAGCACCGATGACCTTGATACGCAGATGAATTAAAATGATATAGTAAATTTTTACTATTTAATAGAGTTCTTGTGAGAAAAAATATTCATCTATATGAAAACAGATGCTTTAATGATTTAATCAGAGATATATAAGGAGTTCATAAGGCTAGTCTCTGTATAAACATCATCAAAGAAAAGTCGGAGACTGATGTCCATAAGATGATGATTAGAACTCGACATGAACTTTACGAGTGCCTATTGAGGTTTACAAGGTTAATGAAATACCTTGTGAGGTATATAAGCCTAATGAATGAGGCATCCATATAAGGATAAAGTAATGATATACCATACAGTCTAAGGCACAAATGGAAAATGAGCAACATAGTGGTATGACCCTTCAAGTCTCAAAGGTTACGATCTATAAGTTAAGATTGGCAAATAGGAGATTTGGCTAGACAGTGTCTCTTTCTGAGGGATAGATGATCTCGAAATGACAGAATGACAGTGAATCTGTCTATGATAGAGAGATAATGATTGAGATACGAAATTAATGAGTCTAGCTAGATACTACTGCCAGTCTATAAAAGAGTTATGAAACTAGCTGCTCTACTAAGAGGATATAATTAAAGAAGTTAAAGTCTAAAAAAAAGAAAAAGTGTGAAGAAAAGATGGTATGCAAAATATTAAATGATGTTAACAGTAGAGTACCATACCATTTGAGAAAACCAACTAAATTGATGAAAGCAAAAAGATGAAAATGGAATAAGAAGGTAAGTTATATGATGAGAAGGGAACACAAATATGAAATAGTTCCCGAAAGTAAGACTAAAAGCAATTCCATGTTGGTTATCACAAGATTGTGGCTAGATGTAAAATCGAGCCAAGCTCAATAGGTGAAAATAAATGATACTCAAAGGAGTAAATAAATGATTTAACATTTTACTGCCAATAATGTAATAGAAAAGTGTTATATATACATATAAACACCTCGAAAGGATAAAAATGGTGGAACTGTATAGATAATGTGGTGATTAAATGGATAATTTGAGGATTCAGTCATAGAATCTAAATTATGAAAAGAGTATATTCCCAGGTATATTCTAAAATTTAAGTGATATTAGAATAAGAGATATAATAACCATAGTACATGAAAAGAAATATTGAGAGAAAATGATTGCCAAGTGCTTCATTTACTGTAAGAGATGATCAATAGTAAAGTCTGCAAGTGAGATGCAGCCTTGATGGAATAAGGGTGAAAATGAATATTGTGAACAATAAAGAGTTCAAAAGAGATGCGTTGAGATGGAAGTGATTAAAGACTGATTGTCTAAATGGAATCACTTTTCCACTATCAGACTCCTAGATTCTCTAGTTCCATAGTCGGAATATGAGTATGAAACGGTAAGAAGGTATATGTACAGTTCCAGTGAGCATTACGTGTGATGAGAATCTCTGAGTTGCCATATGCTTATAGAAAATAGCAAAAGGCTTCGAGATTCCAAATTTCTAGACAGCACCGCTCCGTATTGATGTAAATACTCGAGCGTGATATGTGAAAGCTGCTAGGACAATTACATACTACTGATTAAATTGTGTACATAATAGTTGTCAAACTATAATGACTTGGCACTGTAGACACCCCATTTTGTCCGGGTCTTGAATATTATTGGGCTTATCGAGATATTTTTAATCAACGTTTGAAACTAAATAAATTTTAATATGAGTTTAATGCTCTTTTAGAGTTTAATTAGACTTTTGGATATGAAACTATGATTTTGGACTTAAGATTAGATTTGGACTTTAGGCCCGATGATTAAAAGACCAATTTTTATATTTAAATTAATTTTTAATATATTTTACATTTATTAAGGAAAAATAAAAAATGAAAATTCAAAAAAAATCAAGGAAACAAAACAAAAGGGGAAAGTCAAACTTGTATTGGAAATTGTGGAATAAAAATCAAATCTTTTGGTTTTAGAAACTTTGGACAAATATAGAATTAATTAAAAGAATCAAATTAGAATTTGTTTATGGAAAGCTTTAAAAGAAAAGATGTCAATGTTGAGATTATGGGATTAATGACCAGGAAAAAATCAAGGAAAATTAAGACTAATAAGAGGAGGAACAATCATGATAAAAGGGGGGACAAAAAAACACGTTAGGGGGGGGGAGGGATTGCATTGCTCCGGGAGTGCTTTCGGTAGTCTAGGAAAGCTGAGAAGAAAAGCCTTTCTTCATTACATGTTGAAGCAGAATGTGGTGCGGTTTGTGAGGGAAGTTGCTGGGTACGTGAAATAGGGTGCAACTACGTTGAAGTGAGACAGAAACAAAACATTGCTGCTCTGTTGGTTCTGGTTGCAGCTGTTCAACGTTGCTGCATTCTGCTGGTGCGTGGCATGTGTGCGGATAGGGAGAGGACAAGCAACCCCAAATTGCTCCTTACTATCTTGTCTCACTACTACATCACTGCCGAGTGCCTCTAGCACCACTGTCATCTTCCACGGTATGCTGTATCGGTGCTGCCCTTTGATTGCTACCTTGTTTCGCTCCAGTAAAGTATCATCATCTACACGCCATTCCTGCACGCTATTGCCATCCGTTCTTGCATCTCGATGCTGCTGTTGAAGCCACGTCCTGCCGCTACACGCTTTACTCTACTGCAATTCATTTGCCGCTGTATTAAAGCTGTTCTTGCACCATACTTGCTGCACGTTCATCCCATCCCTTCTGCTAGAACCGAGTTGCTTCAGAATTTGAAGAATGTTTGGGAAGCCACGTGCATAATTAGAAAGAAAGAACGCCAAATAGAAAGGAAAGAAGGACAGAAAAGATAGCAAAGGAAAGTGAAAGATTGTTGCACGTAGAGAAGGAAAGAAATAAAGAGAAAAGAAATTGCAAGAGAAAGGTAAGAAATATTCTGACAATAATAACTCCTGCCATCCTTGTTCACATACATATTGATTAGTCAAATGCTTTTGTTTCCTTTATACATCACGTGTGTCAGTTTTTTTTTTTATGATGCCGTTTGTCAAAGTTGGTTTTAACTTTTTGTACCACCAAAAAAAGTTGGTTTTATTTTTTATTATTTTAAGCATGTACTAAACATATTTTTAGGGCATTTATGAAATTTCTATTGTTATTCCGTTTTATTTAATTAGCTTATTTTATTTAACTAATTTATGTATTTTTTTTAGTTTAGAATTAGATTTGTTAACCAATAGAAATTAAAAACCAAATTGGCCTAAAAATAAATCTTTGTACATTAAACTCACATAAAATTAATCATTAGTTAAATGAAAATAAATAATTCAAAGGAATGGATATGCATTATACCGATGATGAAATTTCAAGAAAGTCAATCGAGACTCCTTGAAATTTCTAGGTGAGATGATTCTTCCTTAACTTGAGCCAAATTGATGGGATACTTTTGGGAGAATTTTCAATAAAATATAATTCATATTTATTTTAAGATTAAATAGATATAAAATAAATGAAATGAATAAAAATTAATTAGTAAAGACTAAAATAAAATGAGCATAAATAAAAATAATACATAAATAAAAGGGATAATAAATTAGAAATAAGAATTAGATTTCATAGAATAAGTGTGAATTGTACTGATGATGAAATTTCAAGAAAGTCAATCGAGACTCCTTGAAATTTCTAGGTGAGAGGATTCTTCCTTAAGTTGAGCCAAATTGATGGGATACTTTTGGGAGAATTTTCAATAAAATATAATTCATATTTATTTTAAGATTAAATAGAAATAAAATAAATGAAACGAATAAAAATTAATTAGTAAAGAATAAAATAAAATGAGCATAAATAAAAATAATAGATAAATAAAAAGGATAATAAATTAGAAATAAGAATTAGATTGAGAATTAGATTTTATAGAATAAGTGTGAATTGTACCGATGAAGAAATTTCAAGAAAGTCAATCGAGACTCCTTGAAATTTTTAGGTGAGAGGATTCTTCCTTAAGTTGAGCCAAATTGATGGGATACTTTTTGGAGAATTTTCAATAAAATATAATTCATATTTATTTTAAGATTAAATAAATATAAATAAATAAAATGAATAAAAATATAAATTAGATAAAGACTAAGCTTAAATAAATATGAATAAAAATTAGATAAATAAACGAATGAATAAATAAATAAATAAATGTGACATGAAGACAAGAGTACAATAAAAATAAAATAAGAAATAAGTATGAATTATGCCGATGATGAAATTTCAAGAAAGTCAATTGAGACTCCTCGAAAATTTCTAGGTGAGAAGGTTCCTTTTGAGCTGAGCCAAATTGATGGGACGCTTAAGAGTGAATTTTCAATAAAACAAAATTCATGTTTATCTTTTAAAAATAAGATGAATAAGAATGTAAAAATAATTAAAATAAATTAAAAAATCTAAGAAATTTATAAATGAATATAGAGTCAAAATTAGAGACAAGATTAGAAAAAAAGGAACCTCATAAAATATTAAAATTTGTCTGACGATGGAGTTCAAGAAAGTCAATCGAGACTCCTTAAATATCTTGAGGTGAGGGGAATTTCTAAGGTTGGAGCCAAATTGATTGAAAAATCTTAGAAAATTTCCCAATACATAAGTATATCGAAATTAATTGTAAAGATAACCTAAATCTAGTTGGTACCATTTTAAGATGGGCGTTGTGGGGGTGCTAATCCTTCCCTACATGTAACCGTACTCCCGAACCCTAGTGTCTTTGAACGTAGACCAAGCCTTATTCTTAGTTTGAATAGGTGACCAATCACACCTAGGTTAGAATGGTTGGTGGCGACTCCATATCTTTGTGTCTAGCTATTAGGTTTTCCCAAACTTAATACGTTATGACAGTTTGGCGACTCCACTGGGGACCTTAGAGGGTCAAGCCAACAATTGGTTTTATGTTATCTTAGATTCATCTTAAGAGTGTTAAATTTTAAAAAAGAAAAAAAAACATTCATAATTACATGTTCCTTCAACACACACTTCACGTGCATTTGCATACATCAGCCCTCTTCCCGGGCTTTACCCTTTCTTAGGAGGGAGTAGAGTACTTACGCTCTCGTGAGGTAATACCTCTGCAATGGCTAGCGAAATACTCCCACTCAAATTGAACCTTTCCGTTTGTAGCCTACGATGGGTGAGGATTGGGTGCCTTATTAGTCCATGTGGACGACAGTGAGGAGCAATATGGGAACTTTTAGAAGGTCGACTTATCCAAACCAAGCATATAAAGAAACCTAAGAGGCCAACTTAAGTTAGAGCCATGCTAGCTCATCATGTAGAGATAACCAAGGATCAGGACACACGAAGGAAAATTTGTTCTTTTCAAGAAATATAATAATAAAAAATAAAGAGATGAAACGTGTCTATTCATCACATGAGGCTTTCTTTTGATTTTGCGATGCATAACATGTCAATTTGAACATTGCACCTATACATCTAGACATTTTTGGTCATACATAAATTGAGCATGCATCTCATGCATAGGTTTGTATGTGCATATCATGGCATCTTGACTTAGACTATGGTAATCAAGGTGAGAAGATAGCTCGGCTGTCAAAATTGCCAGTCACCCATACGATACTTGTTTGCAAACAAGAGTCATGGAGAATGAGCAGTTGGCACGAATTGATGGAATAGAAAAGGTGCAACAAGAGATTGTCAAGACCCAAGAAAAGTCTAGGGAACAAATGGCCAAGATGATGGAGATGATGATGAGCTTGGCAAAAGGGAAAGGAGTTGATGAAGACATTAACATTAGAGAGGATCCCCAAATGGAGGACCCCATCGAACAAGAGAAGCTTAGGATGGAAGCTGTTAAACTAGGTTCTCATCAGGGGATGCATCGTATGTGTGATTTGTTAGAGGAGAGACTGAGGGCTATCGAAGGGAGCACTATTTATGGAAACATTAACATGGAAAAATTGAGTTTGGTTCCTGATTTGGTGCTACCCGCAAAATTCAAAGTCCCCGACTTTGAAAAATATGATGGAACTAAATGCACATTAGCCCATATTACAATGTTTTGTCGAAAAATGGCGGGGCATACTCACAATGAAAAGTTGCTAATCCATTGTTTTCAAGATAGCCTTATTGGGTCCGTAGCCAGGTGGTATGTCCAATTAGATACAGAACGCATCCATTCATGGAAAGATCTTGCGAGGGCCTTCATAGCTCAATATAAACATGCAAAGGATATGGCACCAGATCGATTATTCTTACAGAGTATGGAAAAGAGGGCTACCGAGAGCTTTAGAGAATATGCTCAGAGATGGAGAGATATTGCCGCTCAAGTTCAGCCTCCCCTCACAGAGAAGGAGACTACAATTCTGTTTGTCAATACACTTAAGGCTCCATACTATGAGAGAATGATTGGTAATGTCACCAAAAACTTTGCAGATATGGTACTCTCTGGTGAGATAATTGAATATGCTATAAAAAGTGGGAAGATTGAATGGGCAAATACAAGGAAAGGGGCAACATTTAATAACGAGAGTCAAGATGTTCAGGCCGTGGCTAATGCAAAGCAGTATGAAAGTTATACCTCATATTACCCATACCCCGTGCAACAATCCCACCACCCTTGTCCATATCCTTATCAGTCAATTCCTCGAAATGGTTTTCAGCCTAACTTTTGTCCTCAATTACTCTCCACCCTACCAAACAATCCAAGAAGGCCAAGAAACGGTGTAAAAAGATTGCCAATTCCAATTTCTAAACTGTTGCCTTTTCTAATAAAGAACTAGTATCTGGTACCTATGCCTTTGAAAACAACTCCAAACCCAGTAGCAAAGAGTTATGAACCGAATAGCAAATGTGAATATCACATGGGGGCAATTGGGTATTCAACAGAAAAGTGTAGGCAATTGAAGGAAAAGGTTGAAGAACTCATCAGTAGTGGTGCCTTGACTCAAGAGCTTATTGAACAATGGAAGTCTGCTTCTCCATAGGCCAAGTTTCCTATATGTAATTTGTGGATGTGGGACGTTCTCAAGATTCTTGAAATTTGCATCAAGATGTTTTGAAAAGCTTTCCATATTTTTCTTTTCAAATAGATGAAATAAAATGATTTTAAAAACATTGGTGATTGTTATTGAGAATGAATAGACCTAGCCATTACATTTCCAGTATACTTTCCGATTCAGTGAAAACTTGGAATCCATAAAGACACACAAACTTGAAATTCATTCATTTTTGCTTACCATGATGAACTTTTGAAGTCAACGATCTTTGTTAAGGCAATGAGCAATGAAATGATTGATGAATTTGCAAAACTTTTTAAATTGATTTGAAGGACCAATTCATGAAGCATTCTCTTAAGGACTTTGTATTTGGAAATTTGATAGATGTTAAGGCCAACCTAAGAGTCCCGAACACATCAACCCAAAATTTTTTGATAGATGTTAAGGCCAACCTAAGAGTCCCGAACACATCAACCCAAAATTCTTTCTCATAACTTGAACTTTCTAACTCAGATCATCCTTCGCTACACCTGGGGGCAAAATGATTGAAAAAGCCATGCTTTTGATAACCTCAACATCTTCTAATGACCATTCTTAATTTGATTGATATCCTTTTTCCGATTTTAAACCATGATAATGAAAATTGCTGTATATGGCCTTCATAAAGTTGAGTTTATACATTCTGGGCATGAGTTGTGAAAAGAAATGAAGAAAAAGAAAGTAAAAAAAAAAAGAAAAAAGAAAAGAAGAAAAAATTGATTGTGAAACCATGCACGAGGGATATTCAAATGATTTCAAAAGCCAAATTTTTATCTTGAGGATTAGTTTTCAATAGAAGTGTCAATATTTGATATGACAAATGGCCATATTTCATATTCCTATTACTGAAATGAAATCATCCCTTTGTTACCCCTTTTGAGCTTATTGATTTCTTTCTAAATGAACCTTGACCAAGGATCACCCTCCACATTGGAGGGGCAAATACATCATAGGAGTTTTAGAAGCATTAATGATTGGTCTTATGTCAAATGCAAGAAAATGATGCCCTTGTTAAGAGGCAAATGTGAGAAGAAGGATATGTGAAGATGAAAATCAATATGAAAACAACAAGAAATTGAAAAAAATGAAAAAAGGTAGATGTGAAAAAAAAAAGAAAGAAAGAAATGAATGAGAATAAAAGGTTAGAAAAGAAAAGAAAAATGCTTCGAAGAGTGGGAAGGACAGATGATCACAATCGAAGAAATGATCCTTGGTTCGATAAACCTTGAAAGCACTAAATTTGGGCCTATTTATCCTTTCTTTGAAAACCCTAAGCCTTGGCCTACGATACGTGCTTAAAAGTCCATTTTGATCAAATAGGGATGCTTGTATTGAAAAGCTTTTCTTTGAGAAACCATCATCATTATTTAGTTTGGAATGAAATTTGAATTCTCAAATGCATGGTAAAATAATCAATAAAAGAAAAAGAAAAAAAGAAGAAAAAAGAGAATGAAGCTCTAGGGTGAAAACCCATGAAAGGGCAGTCTAGAGCAAATTTGAAACAACTCAAGGCCATTGTTTGTGACTATGCTAAGGCAATAACAAGAAAGAAGAAAAACCAAAGGAGTGATGCTTTCAGTCAAGACCTTTTGAGAAATTAAAAAACCATCACCTTGAAATTTTGACTTGAGATTTGTATCTTTGGTTTCCTTACCTCGAAATTTGAGCCATCCAGTTAGTCTTGACGTTTGTTAAAGTCCACGTATCAAGAAATTAAGAGAGTGCTAAAATGGATTGTGTTATTGAAAGTTACTTTTACAAAAGGAATTTTGATTTTCAAGGAATTTGTTTCATTTGTGAGCTTAGATGAAGAGACATTGATCAATAGAACCTTTCTTGATAACCAAACATCCTTGATGCACCAAATCAGTACACTTATTCAGCTAGACCAAGTTATGACTCATTCTATTTGTTCTCAATAGTAATCACCAATTTTTAAGAGATTAAATGTCAAATGTTTTTATCTTGGAAAATTATTATGTGGGGCAATTTTCTATTTTCAAAAAGAAACTTGAAGAATTGAAAAATGAGAGTTTTGTGATTTTATGGGGGCAAGTTCTTGTTTTTTAAAAAAAAAATCAAGTGTGGTGATGGTGTTTTTAAGACTATTCTTGGGGCAATCTTTGGTTGTTATGAGAACATGAATTTTCCTAAAGATATGAGAAGTGGTGAAGTGTTCTTATGAATAGTTTGGGATGGAGCAATAGGAAGACTGAATGAGTGATGATTACTAAATTTAAAGAAAGAAGAATTGTGGGGCAAGAAGAAGATTGAATGAACAATGATGATGGGGCAAATGATTTTAGGATTGCTAAATTTGAAAAAAGAAGAATGATGAGGCGTTGAAAGATTGAATGATAAGGCAGAGAGAAGATTAAAGGATGACAAATTGTTGAAGAAAGGAATATGGTAGATTGATGATGTGACTTGGTAAGGCAATATTTATCATTTGCATTGCATTCATGACATGCATGACATTTCATTATATGCATTTTTACACCAAAAAAAATATTTTTTTGAACTGTTTGTTAAGATAATAGGATAAAAAGTTTTGAAAGATTAGATGACTAAAATATTGAAAAAATTTAAAAAAAAAGAAGAAAAAGAAAATTAGAAAATGTGAGAAGGATTAGGAATAAGATGTGACAAAAAAGGTATGAAATTTTGAAACAAAAATGTTAAAAATTTGGAAAGGAAGAGGAAACTAAAAAGGTATGGATATGATGGGATAATGAAAAAGGGATTGAAAGATGTGATGAGATGAAAAAATGTGATAGAAAATAACAAAAAGAAGAAACTGGAATGATAAGATGATCTAGAAGATAGAATTGAAATGATGAGATAAGATCATAGCCTTCGGGTAAAATCTGTAAGACCTCCGAGCTTGATTCATTAAAACCTCCGGGTACAATCTGTAAGACCTGCGGGCATGATTCATTAAAACCTTCTGGTACAATCTGTAAGACCTCCGGGCTTGATTCATTAAAACCTCCGGGTACAATCTGTAAGACCTCCGGGCTTGATTCATTAAAACCTCCGGGTACAATCTGTAAGACCTCTGCGCATGATTCACTAAAACCTCCGGGTACAATATGTAAGACCTCCGGGCATGATTCATTAAAACCTCCGGGTACAATCTGTAAGACCTCCGGGCATGATTCATTAAAACCTCCGATGACAATCTGTAAAACCTCCGAGCATGATTCATTAAAACCTCCGGGACAATCTGTAAGACCTCCGGGCATGATTCACTAAAACTTCTAAGTACAATCTGTAAGACCTCTGGGCATGATTTATTAGAACCTCTGGGTACAATCTGTAAGACCTCCGAGCATGATTCATTAAAACCTCTAGGTACAATCCGTAAACTCTCTGGGCGTAATTGAACACATTTAGATGAGAAAATTTAAAGTTTCAGGGCCTTCCTAGTCGAAGGAGCATTTTAGAAATGAGAAAATTTTAAAGTTTCAGGGCCTTCCTAGTCGAAAGAGCATTTTAGAGGTGAGAAAATTTAAAGTTTCAGGGCCTTCCTAGTCGAAGGAGCATTTAAGAGGTGAGAAAATTTAAAGTTTCAGGGCCTTCCTAGTCAAAGGAGCATTTAAGAGGTGAGAAAATTTAAAGTTTAGTTTCAGGGCCTTCCTAGTCGAAGGAGCATTTTAGAGATGAGAAATTTTTAAAGTTTCAGGGCCTTCCTAGTCGAAGGAGCATTTAAAAGGTGAGAAAATTTAAAGTTTCATGGCCTTCCTAGTCGAAGGAGCATTTAAGAGGTGAGAAAATTTAAAGTTTCAGGGCCTTCCTGGTCGAATGAGCATTTTAGAGATGAGAAATTTTTAAAGTTTCAAGGCCTTCCTAGTCGAAGGAGCATTTTAGAGATGAAAAATTTTTAAAGTTTCAGGGCCTTTCTAGTCGAAGGAGCATTTTAGAGATGAGAAATTTTTAAGTTTCAGGGTCTTCCTTGTCAAAAGAGCATTTCTACGGTGAGAACCAATTTCTTTTAGAATGAGCAATTATCAAAAAAAAAAAGAGAAAGAAATGAAAAATGACAAAATTGTTGAATGTGGACAAAATGGATTGTCTATGTCTTTGCGCAATTACTGTTTCACAGCAAATGCACAAAGAGGGGCAACTGTAGACACCCCATTTTGTCCGGGTCTTGAATATTATTGGGCTTATCGAGATATTTTTAATCAAAGTTTGAAACTAAATAAATTTTAATATGAGTTTAATGCTCTTTTAGAGTTTAATTAGACTTTTGGATATGAAACTATGATTTTGGACTTAAGATTAGATTTGGACTTTAGGCCCGATGATTAAAAGACCAATTTTTATATTTAAATTTAATTTTTAATATATTTTACATTTATTAAGGAAAAATAAAAAATGAAAATTCAAAAAAAATCAAGGAAACAAAACAAAAGGGGAAAGTCAAACTTGTATTAGAAATTGTGGAATAAAAATCAAATCTTTTGGTTTTAGAAACTTTGGACAAATCTAGAATTAATTAAAAGAATCAAATTAGAATTTGTTTATGGAAAGCTTTAAAAGAAAAGATGTCAATGTTGAGATTATGGGATTAATGACCAGGAAAAAATCGAGGAAAATTAAGACTAATAAGAGGAGGAACAATCATGATAAAAGGGGGGACAAAAAAACACGTTAAGGGGGGAGGGGGAGGGATTGCATTGCTCCGGGAGTGCTTTCGGTAGTCTAGGAGAAAGCTGAGAAGAAAAGCCTTTCTTCAATACATGTTGAAGCAGAATGTGGTGCGGTTTGTGAGGGAAGTTGCTGGCTACCTGAAATAGGGTGCAACTACGTTGAAGTGAGACAGAAACAAAACATTGCTGCTCTGTTGGTTCTGGTTGCAGCTGTTCAACGTTGCTGCATTCTGCTGGTGCGTGGCATGTGTGCGGATAGGGAGAGGACAAGCAACCCCAAATTGCTCCCTACTGTCTTGTCTCACTACTACATCACTGCCGAGTGCCTCTAGCACCACTGTCATCTTCCACGGTATGCTGTATCGGTGCTGCCCTTTCATTGCTACCTTGTTTCGCTCCAGTAAAGTATCATCATCTACACGCCATTCCTGCACGCTATTGCCATCCGTTCTTGCATCTCGACGCTGCTGTTGAAGCCACGTCCTGCTGCTACACGCTTTACTCTACTGCAATTCATTTGCCGATGTATTAAAGCTGTTCTTGCACCATACTTGCTGCACGTTCACCCCATCCCTTCTGCTAGAACCGAGTTGCTTCAGAATTTGAAGAATGTTTGGGAAGCCACGTGCATAATTAGAAAGAAAGAACGCCAAACAGAAAGGAAAGAAGGAAAGAAAAGATAGCAAAGGAAAGTGAAAGATTGTTGCACGTAGAGAAGGAAAGAAATAAAGAGAAAAGAAATTGCAAGAGAAAGGTAAGAAATATTCTGACAATAATAACTCCTGCCATCCTTGTTCACATACATATTGATTAGTCAAATGCTTTTGTTTCCTTTATACATCACGTGTGTCAGTTTTTTTTTATGATGCCGTTTGTCAAAGTTGGTTTTAGCTTTTTGTACCACCAAAAAAAGTTGGTTTTATTTTTTATTATTTTAAGCATGTACTAAACATATTTTTAGGGTATTTATGAAATTTTTATTGTTATTCCGTTTTATTTAATTAGCTTATTTTATTTAACTAATTTATGTATTTTTTTTTAGTTTAGAATTAGATTTGTTAACCAATAGAAATTAAAAACCAAATTGGCCTAAAAATAAATCTTTGTACATTAAACTCACATAAAATTAATCATTAGTTAAATGAAAATAAATAATTCAAAGGAATGGATATGCATTATACCGATGATGAAATTTCAAGAAAGTCAATCGAGACTCCTTGAAATTTCTAGCTGAGAGGATTCTTCCTTAAGTTGAGCCAAATTGATGGGATACTTTTGGGAAAATTTTCAATAAAATATAATTCATATTTATTTTAAGATTAAATAGATATAAAATAAATGAAATGAATAAAAATTAATTAGTAAAGACTAAAATAAAATGAGCATAAATAAAAATAATAGATAAATAAAAGGGATAATAAATTAGAAATAAGAATTAGATTTTATAGAATAAGTGTGAATTGTACCGATGATGAAATTTCAAGAAAGTCAATCGAGACTCCTTGAAATTTCTAGGTGAGAGGATTCTTCCTTAAGTTGAGCCAAATTGATGGGATACTTTTGGGAGAATTTTCAATAAAATATAATTCATATTTATTTTAAGATTAAATAGAGATAAAATAAATGAAACGAATGAAAATTAATTAGTAAAGACTAAAATAAAATGAGCATAAATAAAAATAATAGATAAATAAAAAGGATAATAAATTAGAAATAAGAATTAGATTGAGAATTAGATTTTATAGAATAAGTGTGAATTGTACCGATGAAGAAATTTCAAGAAAGTCAATCGAGACTCCTTGAAATTTCTAGGTGAGAGGATTCTTCCTTAAGTTGAGCCAAATTGATGGGATACTTTTTGGAGAATTTTCAATAAAATATAATTCATATTTATTTTAAGATTAAATAAATATAAATAAATAAAATGAATAAAAATATAAATTAGATAAATACTAAGCTTAAATAAATATGAATAAAAATTAGATAAATAAACGAATGAATAAATAAATAAATAAATGTGACATGAAGACAAGAGTACAATAAAAATAAAATAAGAAATAAGTATGAATTATGCCGATGATGAAATTTCAAGAAAGTCAATTGAGACTCCTCGAAAATTTCTAGGTGAGAAGGTTCTTTTTAAGCCGAGCCAAATTGATGGGACGCTTAAGAGTGAATTTTCAATAAAACAAAATTCATGTTTATCTTTTAAAAATAAGATGAATAAGAATGTAAAAATAATTAAAATAAATTAAAAAATCTAAGAAATTTATAAATGAATATAGAGTCAAAATTAGAGACAAGATTAGAAAAAAAAGGAACCTCATAAAATATTAAAATTTGTTCGACGCTGGAGTTCAAGAAAGTCAATCGAGACTCCTTGAATATCTTGAGGTGAGGGGAATTTCTAAGGTTGGAGCCAAATTGATCGAAAAATCTTAGAAAATTTCCTAATACATAAGTATATTGAAATTAATTGTAAAGATAACCTAAATCTAGTTGGTACCATTTTAAGATGGGCGTTGTGGGGGTGCTAATTCTTCCCTACACGTAACCGTACTCCCGAACCCTAGTGTCTTTGAACGTAGACCAAGCCTTATTCTTAGTTTGAATAGGTGACCAATCACACCTAGGTTAGAATGGTTGGTGGCGACTCCATATCTTTGTGTCTAGCTATTAGGTTTTCCCAAACTTTATACGTTATGACAGGCACCAAATGAGAAAACGGACGATGAACAATATAAATCAGCTGTGATATGAAAAATAGGTGAATAGACTTTTATGTGAAAAGAGAAACGAAATGAATAACTCTCGATTTGATAAATGAATTTAGGGAGTATAAATGTATGATGAAAGACGATATGTAATTGTCAAAAAGTGATTCTGATGTTAAGAATATGCTGGCAGTATTATGTAAGGTTGATTTAAAGGACAAAAATCGTAAATATATGGAATGTACCACCTTTTGACTTAAGTTAAATTCGGAGGACCGAATTTCTTAAGGTGGGGAGAATGTAAGAACTGTAAAAATTTTCATTGTTTAATATTGGAAATTAATATAAAGAGAATAGATAAGTTGAAATAAATAAATATAATTATGAGATCAGAATATTAGTGAAAATTCCGTGAATTGAGGAAGTGACGAATTAGGAAATTCGTATGAAGGAAAATTAAATTGGAAAAAAAAATAAGGTTGGAATTATGGAAAATACTGAAAAGAGGAAATTTAATTTGGATAAATTGAAATCCAAATTAAATGAGAAAATGAGAAAGGAATATGAAATATATTTATATAATTATATATTATATAAATGTATTTTTATACAAATATATATGTATTTAAAGGCTATATAGTATATATTAATATATATTGGTATATATATGAATATATACTATTTTATAAATTTAAATAATACATATGTATACAAATATAACATCTTATGTATATATATAAATATATATATATATATATACATATATAAGAAAGGTAAATATTAATTTACATTAAAGTTGGTGTATATATATATATATATATATATATATATATATATATATATATATATATATATATATTGTAAATACAATATATGGTATTTTTACATTTATATAAACATATATAAATGTGATGTAGTTTTAAAGTATATAAATATACATATACTAAATATATAATTTTAATACATAATATATATATATGTATCTTTATATAAATTATAAATATAGTATAATACTATATATATAAAGTAATAATATTATATTTATAATATATAGTTATAAATATAATTATATATAATTATAATAAAAATAAAACAAAAAAAAGAAATAGAAACAGAAACGGGAATCGGGACCCCGTTTCTGTCGAGAAGTAGGGAAGCCAGTCGACCCCGTCGGTCGGCTGAACGAGGGAGAGATGAGGGAGGCGAGACCGTCGCCGGCAAGGGAAGAAGAGGAAGAAATCGATCGGTGACGGAAAGGAAAAAGGAAAACGAAAAGAGAAGGAGAGAAACCAGCGAAAGCCGAGAAGGAAAAAGGAAAATAGGAAAGTGACGATGTCGGCCGATTCGGCCACCACCACTGCAACCGAACCTTCGACGGAGGAAGAGGAAAGGGTAAGAGGCCACCGGTGAGGCGGAGAACGGCGGAGGAGGAAGGGCGAAGAGGGAGAAGAGGTCGAACCTAAACCGAGTAGATCCGCTGCCGTGCCGCCGATCTAGGCTGAACGGAAGCCAGATCCAGCTTTGCCGCCACCTCGGCCAGCTGCGTAGCCACCAAACCGTCGGAGAAGAACCGACGGTGAGGAGAGATTGACCGATTTGAACCGGTCCGACCAGGAAAGAAAAAAGGAAAAAGAAAAAGAAAAGGGAAAAAAGAAAAGAAAAGAAAAGAAAAAAAGGAAAAAGAAAAAGAAAGAAAAGAAAAGAGAAAAAAGGAGAGAGAAAAGGAAATTTTCGAGAATTCGAAAATTTCAGAAATTAATAAAATCCCGAAAATTCGGTAAGAATTACGAAAATTATTTTCTATTATTTAATTAAATAAATTATGGAAAAATTCTAAATTTTAGAATTTTAATTTCAGAAATTTTTCTCGGCAAACGAGATGATGGAATCGGGAGAGATGGAGTATGGGCGCGACCGATAGCAAGGAAGTCGCCAACCCGGAACAGGTAAGGGATGCGTGTGTGAACCGTAGGGATACTGTAAATGCATGATTTGGTTCACACTATTTTTATAAAATAATTTGGAAATATATTGCCCTTGAAAGTGGTGAAATTTGGTGAAATTGTGGTTGCTGTTGAAATTATAAACTGTAATTTTCGTGCAAGAAGGCTAGGTTAGAAATAGCCGTCATTCTGCTGAAAATTATAGAAATATTTAGAAAATATTTCTAGTATTTTTCTAAAGTGGCAATAAGTGGAATTTGGGGAAATTTCCATGAAATTCATTAAATTGCATAATTTTATAGTTTACCGAAAAACTATATTTAAATATTCCTGTTAAGAAATTTTATTTATGTGAAAGTACCAGCATGTGATTTATACTGTTCTATAAATATTTAGAACATTTTCTGGAACGATTATTACAGTGTGAATATTTTATAAATTATTATTCATAAGATGAAAATATTTTACTTATGAATATTTATGGATTGATTTGAAGAAATATTCAGTGAAATTGATTACACAAATGGTACTTATATCACGTGTTTACTGTTTTGAGACTGTTAGGCCCCATATCATGCTCACGTGTCACGTGTTAATGCTGATAGATACTGATCCTATTATCAGCGTCCCAGTGGACACCTGATCAGTGCACACTGTGGACCCCATAGATTATGGCCATAGATCTCATGTGTTATTATTTTCCCTATTCGGGATATTATTATAGCATGATATATTTAGGGTGTTGCCCAGTTTCCATGATATTCTACTGATGGTTGTACCTTTCACTGAATCTTTAGCTGGTACTAAATTATTTGCAGCTACTGAGCTTTTGATATATTACGTGTTGAACTAAATATTATACGATGTTTTACAAGTATGGAAATGAGTATTTGTGAAAGGAATATTAATTCCTTATTTATTTACTTAAGTGTTTTATCACGTGAATATTTAATGTTTTATTAGGCTTTGAATATCAAAGAAAACGATTACTCCCTATAGTCGCTTCTAGGAGTCGGGACACGTACGGTATTCTAAAATACCTCCCATACTCTATTCGGTATTCCTAGCCGACTATAGTATCCATCCTGTTTTGAGTTTAGTGAGCTAGTAGGATGCAAATGTTTTTAGCATATAGATTTTATAGTATCAGTTTTACATACAATTCTCTTACTGAGCCGTGGTTTGCTCACTCCCTTACTTTTAAACACTTCAAATTTTTATGACTAAGAGATCTGACATCTGAGCATCTCGGCTGCGCATCGGGGACAATGTGACAGCTCGATTGAAATATGAGGTACAATCATTTATTTTCTGTATTTAGACTTATCTACAGTACTACTTTATTGTGAATTAAAATAGGGGATGTAAATGACATTATAATTTTAATATAAAATAGTTTAAATGAAAATGAAAAGTAAAGTGTCACAGACAGCCCAACCGTATAAGATGTGTGAAAAATCGAAAAAAATGTGGTCACGGGATGTGACAATGTTTCTCTCAAACCTTAGTGTTATTTTAGATCTTCCCCTAGTTAAAGTGCTTAGATGAAATTTCTCCTGGTCGCATCCTCCTCCAGGTTTCATGAAATTCAATGTTGATGGTTCTTCACTTGGGAGGCTAGGGCCTACTACAATTAGAGGGATTCTCAAAGATCATCATGAAGCAGTCAAAGGAGTTTTCTCCGAATCCACTGGTCAAGTTGATTCAAACATGGTAGAATTTCTTGTAATTAGAGAAGCAATGTTGTTCTTTTCAACTACAGGATTCTCCGACTCTTGCTCTTTATTAATAGAAAGTGATTCAAAAATTTTGTTGGTTGGGCAAATACTCCAAGTTCAACACCGTGGTTCTTGAGGAAATTTTCAAATCATCTTTCCTAACTCTCTCATAAGATTCAGTTGGTGCTTATATTCCTAGATAGGCAAACTTCATTACAGGTAGCTTAGCTAAGGCAGAAGTTAACAAAATTGGTGTTTTATCTGTTCAGCTTTAAATCTTTGTTTTCTTGTTTCTGTTTTGTTTTTGTTAACTTTTGTGATATTGCTCTTGTGTACTATTCATAAGGTTATCTTTTGATGGCTTATTTTGGAATAATATTATCTCCTTTTCAAAAAAAAATTACCTTAAAACTTTGACAAACATCATTTCTCAAAAAAAAAAAAAGAAAAAAGATAAATAAATGAATAAAAATTATAAATATTGATTTTCCTGAAAGTCCCTAAGTATGGGAGTGGCTTTTTAAATTTCCCGCAAGTATTGGCAAGTGTCAATAAAAATTTATAAGAAGATTTATAGAAAATAAAAATAAGATTTGAATTAAGTAATAAGATTCGGTATTAAGATATTGTATCTAGCGATTAATGTAAAAATGAAATTTCTTATAACGATCTTCTTAAAACATTTTTAAGTGAGGAATTTTATTTAAACCTTACCAAAGGTGTTGGAAAGGTTTTTAAAATAATAATATAAAATATTCAAAAAAATACCTAGAAAAGGTAAAATATTTAAAGCTAAAAATGTCAAGATAAAATAAAATTCTTTTATAGACGAAAATATTAAAATTAAAATCTGATGGCGGAGCTTCTTCAAGAGAATAAGTAATTTTCTTGAACACTCTTGAGGTGAGAGAATTTCTTAAATTATACTAAAAGTGTCAGAAAATATTTAAGAAAATTCTCAATACTCAAATAATAAATGAAAAAATAAAAATAAAATAATAAAAAATAAAAAACCATTTTAGTTAGGACCTTTTAAGATATCATATGATTAATTGGTATCCTCTATTGGACGGACATTGTAGGAGTGCTAAAACCTTCACCACACGTACTCCAGAACCTAATTTTGGAACATGGACCAAGTTTTATCCCTAGAGTCAAATAGGTGATCAATCACACTTAAGTAAAAAAGATTAGTAGTGACTCCATAATTTTTAATGTTTAGTGGTTAGGTCTCTAGACATATAGGTTACGACGACACCCCAGATTCATCCTTCTTCAATATGTACAATATACCTTTTAAAAATAAATCCCATCAAATTTAATTATCAAAATTTAAACTTTGACACAAGCTTTTAGGGCGATTCACTTATTTCAAAATTTGACATATGACCATTTTATAGAATAGGTCATCTCTCCCGTTTAGTTGGTGCCCCTTAGTTTGTGGTAAACAATTTTTTTTTTTATTTCATGTGAAGTTACATTGTCTTTGCTTACAGATTCACAGAAAGATCACCATTCAGCGGTATGTAATAAGGTCTAATTTCCAAGGATTGGGATTTAGTTGAATAAGTACATTGTTCTATTCTTTTATACGTTGCATTGAAATTGCTCGATAAGTTGTATGCACTAGAAAAATATTTTATCATATACCTAAATATTTATGTACTCCAAAGGCAAGGGATCCCTAGATGCAATCTTACTGAAAGTTGTTTGGCCAGCATATTCCAACACTTGATTGTATCCTCTAAGCTATTCAATTAACCAAAAAAGATGGGGCTGCACATTGCCTTAAGTTGTTGCATGGAAGGAAGATGACGATGGACTTGAGCATACTGAAGAGATTTTGTTGGACATAACAGTCTGGAAGGAGAAAAGGATGGCTTAGCAACATATCAGCAGTCCATCTTTCATTAGGATCCCTTTCAAAACACTTCAACAGAAAATCTTTCCCTTTGCTTGAAACGGTTTCTGGAATTTTTGGCGGATGTCTAGAAAATGCAATCTTGATCTCCAAACCATCGAGTTCTTGTATTCCCATGGTAGCTTCCCAATGATCGTCTCAAGAACAATGCACTCTAGCGACCATATATCTAACGCAGCACTGATTTTCCCTTCGGTAACAGATGCAGGTGGCATGTAAGCATCACAAATTTCAAATTTGGCGTTGTAAATCTACTCGCTTGCAACTAAATGTTAGGGCAATTATTTAAACAATTAATTTTAATACGAAGTAAAGGTTGGAACAAATTTCTTGAATTTGTGCCTTCTATTTTCTTTTGCTTTCCAATGATTATTGGGTTTATTTTGATGAACCGATCAGCTCAATAACATAATTTCTAATTATATTGGTGATCATCAAATTTAGTTAGTGTAAGTAATTAAAAAAAAATCTAAAAAAGTAAATTTTCATATTAATTAATAAGGCAGAAGGTTTGAAACCCTATTACAATATTATAACAGCAAGATAATCAAACACTAAGCCATCATCTGTTTTCTAAGAAAGATCTAAAACTTACTATATTTGCATGCCTATAAGTGCTAAAGCTATCTAAATATAGAAGAATAATACTAAAGAAATAAGCATGCAAAACACTCCTATGTTTGATTGCTTGACGCTACTTGTTGCCAATGAGCTGTCATCTTTCTTCTTCTTCTTCTCCTTCATCTCCTCCTCTTACTCTTTCTCTTCCTTCTTCTTCTATTTTTCCTCTTTCTTTCTCTCCTTCTCCTCCTTCCTTTTCTTTTTCTCTTCCTCTTTTTTCTCTTTATCCGAATCCGAAGACAGCTGCTGAGACTCTGCAAGAGGTGATGAATATGGAACCGCAAGTAATTTGCGATGGCTGTTTTGACTAACCATGATGGGTACATCAGAAACTGCTGTTGGTTGGAAACGAGACAATGGCCACTGATGGTGAGAGTTCATGGCTTGAGGCATTGAAGTGAAAGCAAAATTCAACGAAAGAATGACGAAAAGGGGAATATTAAATCCTGGGCTTAACATCTTTGCCATAGTGTTAGCTTGCTGCTGCAGCCTGCAGCCTTTGGTTCAGATTTGAGACTATATTACGTGGGTTGGATGGTTTTTTATATATATATATAAATATATATATGTACATATATATATATATATATATATATGTGTGTATATATATATGTACATATATATATATATATATGTATGTATATAGGGATTGAGTCGAAGAGGTGGCAGGGACTATTTAATTAGCGGTTTTAATTAGTTTTTATATTTCATAGAATGGTTTTATTTATTTCCTGATTTACTGATTGATTGCCCTTTTTAACGTGAAAAATTCATTAATTCAACTTTAAATATTTTATTAATAAATATTCTTACCATAACTCTATATATCTCATAGTTAAAATTATTTAATAAGTTTTATCACGTCAAGATAAATAAAAGTGTAATGTCAAATAATATTACATCATTAACTATTATTAATTTATATATTCTTTTTTTTTGGTGCTATTAATTTTATATATTCAACTTGTCCCGTGCCATCATCTATAATCATATAGAAATCTTCCTAAAAAAGGCACACTAATGCATAAATAATAGATCTCCCTATGTAACGTACAAAATTATAAGTTTAGGTTATGTTTGGTACATAGGATGAAGATAGAATAAAATAATATAAGATTATGGATAGGATAAGATTAGATTATATCATCCTATATTATGTTTGGTATGTACAAAGATTAAGAATAGGATATGATGATTTTTTATGTCTTTCACAATATTTGTTATGTGTAACATTAAAAATAGTAAAAATGATTTTTTTTAAGTACTCTTTTTTAAAGTAACATAATTTAAATTTATAATTTTTTTGTTATAAATATAAATGAAAAATTAAAAATTTAAATATTATTTATAATACTATAATTAATAGTCCAATTTATTATCTGATTTTTTAATAAAAAATTACTTCTAAAAAATTTATATTACTTTTTCAAAAAAATTATTTTGTTAAGAAATGAATTTTTATAAAGCATTTTCTGTATTTTTTTTCATTTTTTCATTTTTTTCCATTTTGTTTTGATTTCTTTTATATGATTTAAATTTAACATAATTTTTTATTGTAAATTAAATATATTTATTTTTAGAAAAATGAGTTTTCTTGGAAATAAGTTTATTTTTTAACTCCATTAAATTTTCCAAAAGACTATTCTTAAATATTTTTCTTTATTTTTATGGTTTCTTTATCTTCTTTCTTTTTTTTTTGTCAATTATAAGGAAATATAGAAAAAAAAAAGAGAAAAATACAAGTTAAATTTAATAATTCAATTTTGATGAATTAAAAAATATATAATTTCTAATAATTTATTGTTAATAGTCACTTTTCTTTCTCTTTTTTTTTTTTAGGCAGAAAGAAAAAGTAAAAATTTAAATAAGAAAAAACTAGTTAAAAA
This sequence comes from Heritiera littoralis, assembly GCA_031772115.1. NCBI lineage: Eukaryota > Viridiplantae > Streptophyta > Magnoliopsida > Malvales > Malvaceae > Heritiera > Heritiera littoralis. The sequence continues at coordinate 6,772,192 of JAPDPK010000009.1, forward strand.
ATATATTTTATAATAATTTTTATGTTTGAAAATTTATTTTCTAAAAAATAATTTAAAAAATATATACAAGAAAATATTATTTTATCAAAATTATAGTTTTTCTTTAATCAAAAACAAGAAAAAAAAAAGAAAGAAAAAGAAGGAAAAAATTATATTAATTAATTAATTAATTAAAGATCCTTACTATTTTATTAAATGTTTAAGCTAATTTTTAAATATAAATGTTAAGGATAAAATAATAAAATGAGTGTTTATTTCTATTCTTATGGGATTAGGAATAATCATCACCTTTTAGAGAGGATTGAGTTATCCTATACTAGGAGGATGACTAATCCTCCTTACAATTCAATCCTCCACTTAATTAGCACTGTCAAAACGGGCTGGCCTGGCCCTAACGGGCTAGGGCCTAAATGGGTTGGGCCAAAAAGCCCTTTTAGTTAAATGGGTCTAAAAATGCAAGCCCATATCCAGTCCTAAGGGCTAACGGGCCTAAACGGGTCGGCCCGTATAAGAAATTAAAAAAATTAAATTTCCTATTAAAATCCCATTTTTAGTAAATAAACAAAGTAAAATTTTAAAATAAATATTAAACAAACATCAAATAAATTCACATCAAATCCATCAAGTCTTAAATATCATTTGAATATTACATATTAATAGTTTAACAAGCATAATATAAATTGTTTTAACAAACCTAGATACTGAAAAACTGTCTCAACCATATTAAAAATAAAAAACATGATAAATAGATCCATGTTCATCAATCTCCTCCATAGTGTCAATCACATTCAATCAATTCTTTTTCAACTTTGCCATTTACAAATATAAATAAAGAACAATATAAAAAATCACAAGAATTAAACTTATAAATTGATTAAAAATTATCAACTAATTAATAACATTACTTTCAAAACCAAGAATCCAATTTCGGATGCAAATGAAAGTTTTCATGTTCTCATGATTTATAGAACTTCAATACTTATTTAAAACACAAGAACCAATACTAAAAAAACTCTTTGATGCTATTGTTGTTATTGGAATGCTCAAGATATCACAAGCTATACTTGCAAGCTTTGGAAATCTTGGCTTATGATCTTTCTACCATTGCAGCACATTTAAATTTTAAATCATGCAACCCATAATCCTTAACTCTTCCAAATAAAAATCTAATTGAGATTTTGGTTTTTTCACTTGAATAGTTTCAAATCTTTTGAAAGCCTATATCCTTAGACATTTCAAAATAAATTAATTGTCATTACAAAAGAGAATTTAAAATAAAGTATATACTTAAAAAACAAAAATGAACTTACATCACTAAAAGCAAATGTACTCTTCCCCTTCCAACTAGTATGTGTAAGAGGTTGTGAGTCATTAGGTTGGTTTCAAGTAAATTAGTAATACTAAATATTATTAATTTTATATATTTTACTGTGATTAAAATGTTAAACATATAAATAATTAAAATAAAAATATAATTTTAATATAATTAAAAATATTAAAAAAATTAAATGGGTTGGCCCATTTAAGCCCGGGCTAAATCCATTTAGGCTCGAGCCTAAATGGGCCTGGCCAAAAAGCCCTCTTCGTTAAATGGGCTACAAAAATGAAGCTAAAGCCCTGAAAAAATGGGCCAAGCCAGGCCAGCCCAACGAGCCTTGGCCCATTTTGACAGTGCTACCCTTAATGTGTGCAACAAACATAAGATAGGATAATTATCATCCTATCCTATCTATCATCCTATGCACCAAACATGACCTTAGAACTTTATTTTGCCTTTGCGCATGTTTTTAAGAAGATTAAGCAATTATGTTTAAGCTTCTTTTACAAAAGGCAAAGAAGGATATGTTAGTTGGCATGCCATCTGTACTCCTAGGTCTAAATGAGGCAGTTGGGAATCAAAGTTATTAATTATGTCCTGGAATCAGATATGTCTTTTGAAAAAATATTTGGTCTATGTTTATTAAGGATTTATATATAATGTATTGACAGTGTATAGTCTCTATATACAGTTAATTTATCAGAAATTGACATTTAATCAATAAGCCATTATAACAAATTGAAAAAAAATTATTTGTATTTGTTTTCAAGAACTTGATTTTTTTTTGTTTGCTTATTGATAAAGTCTCAACCTCATCAATGTACCTTTTAAAAATAAATCCCATCAAATTTAATTATTAAATTTTGTAAACTTTGACATATGCTTTCTGGGCGATTCACTTTTCTGGGCGATTCACTTATTTCAAGATTTGACATATGACCATTTTATAGAATAGGTCATCTCTCCCTTTTAGTTGGTGCCCCTTATTAGTTTGTGATATGCTTTGTTTTTTTCGTGTAAGTTATAAGGTCTAATTTCCAAGGATTGGGATTTAATTGAATAAATACATTATTCTATTCTTTTAGATGTCATACTGAAATTGCTCGATAATGAGAAATTATAACCGCACCCTAAGTATTATTGGACACACCCTAAATACTAAAAAACCCTAACCCTATTTTCTCTCTATTTTTTCTACTTCACACACCCTAAATTATATCTTCCTATTCCTAAATTAGCCTCACTTTCTTCAAATCTTCATCACACCCTACCTCCCATCACAACTTTCAATCTTTGAAAATTCCTCAAATCTTAAAGTTTGGCCAGCTTTTAAGGTAAATATAGCTTACATTTTCATTGAAATATGTTTACTATTGCTTTTTTTGCATCAACATCTTGTAATATGCTTATTTTTGTCAAGAATTTGTGATTTATTTAAGATTATGATGTGCTGATTGACTTGCCATAGGTCTTAAGCGGTGTGCTGCAAGTATACCTAATCATGGGCCGGGCCCATGACAAGTAATAATATGTTTCATGCATGCCCAAGCCCGACCCGGCCCAGAAATTCGGGCCTAATTTTTTATCAAAGCTTATTTTCATTTTTATACTAAAAGCTCGAGCTCGAGCTTAAGTCCGAGCCCGACCCGATCCGAAAATAATTAGTTTATATTTTAATTTTAATTTTATTTGTTTTTTATTATTTTATACCTTTTAAAATTTAATTTAATTTGTCAAAATTTGTATATCAATTTCCATATAAAATATTTATAATCATGTTTATTAATCAATAATGTTTTGTATACATATATTTATATTATACTTAGTAAATATATAAAAAAAATTTAATTAATATTAAAAAAGAAAAATTATAAATTCTGGCCGGGCAGGGCCCTTTGAAAGGTCAAGCCTGAGGCCCGGCTCGATTTTTAAACGACCCAAAAATTTTGCCCAAGCCTGGTTATTTCATCAGATATTTTTGTCCAAGCTCGACCAAATTTTGAACGAGCCTTTGGGATTTGGGCAAGTAGCTCGGCTCTTAAGCAGGTCTAGCTGCAATGAATAATTGCGTGACACTAAAGGCTCGCGGCAACTCCCTACCGCAGGACCTTTAGGTCTCATCTGTCGGGGATCACGGCAAGACTTTGTCGTGAGTCTCATAGGACTCGTGGCATGAGCATGCCGCGAGACCTTAGAGGCTTGCAGCATGGGCATGCCACGAGCCCTAAGAAGCTCGTGGCACATTGGTGCTACAAGGCTTCTTTTGCTCAAGGCAAGTGGGTGTCGTGAGCCTTAAAAAAATGATCAGTATTCGTGTTTTTAGTGATAGTTTTGATACTTTTAAACAATTAAGATTGTCATTCTTACAATTGATTTGGTTATTTGATGTGAAATGGTTTAAGTGATGTAGATTTGTTTGGTACATATAAATTAATTCATTTGAAGTGAATTCAGCAAGGGCATGAAAATTGCTTTCTTACATGTGAAATAATTTTGTTGTATGTTGATACAGATGCCACCATGTAGACATGGACGTGATCATAGCCGTTCGCCTACTGATACATCGAGGTGGCGGCCCACTGCATTTGAGAGGAGACACATCACATCAAAGGCATTAGCAGAGGAGGATATACTAGAGGAGAGCTTGCATGTGACTACAGCTGGTGTCACACCACTTCTCGAGGATATGTAGCATGTTGAGGCAATAGCTGCAGAAGAGAGGTTGCAGGCCAGTTCATCTCCCTGGCTTATGAGATTAACTCTTCTCGAGTAAAAAAAACCTGCACAAATATTCTAATTATGAAAAATGATTGACTTTACATGTACTAATGATAATATTAAAGTTCAAATTATCATACCTTGTCCATCGTAAATGACTCAGTGCAATCAAATTGAGAGGACTCTGCTTTTTACTGGTAAATCACTAATCTTCTATCATCCTACAAATATTCAACAAATTTTTAGTTTTATTAGATAACAATTAACATAACAATTAAATAAATAGCAAAATTCTAATTTTTTTTATTTAAAGGGTTCCGATAGTTCATTGTCGAGTTCTAAAGTCTACTGACATCGAATTACCTCAGGGCTGTGCCCTGTCGAGCTATTGTCATAAGGCTCGACAGGACACTGCCGAACTTTATTTCATAGGCTCGACAGAACACTAACGAACCTTATTTCATAGGCTCAGCATGACATTGCCGAGAAAATGAGAACAGTCTCGGCAGTATTTTGTCTAGACTCTTTTGCATCTCTCGGCAAGGAATTGCCGGGAAATACAATGTACTCCTAGTAATTTACTACTGGGAGTATATTGTAACTCCCAACAATTCATTGTTGGAAGTATCGAAAATCCTATTGTTTTCTAAACCCTAAACCGAAAAAATGATAAAAAAGTATCAAAATTTACTAATAATAACATACCTCTACAAGAATCTGGCACATTTAATCTACATCTTCATCCATAAATGAATTATTGCTTGAATCATCATCAAAATAGTCCATTGATTATATATTTTTTTTGGATGGAATTTAATTGTTTAGAATTATGAAGAGAAGAAGAAGAAGAGTTTAGACTGTGTTAATGGATGAGAGGGTATAATAGTAATATTATCAAAGGTTATTTTTGTAAAGAAAAAAATTATTTATTTAGGGTGCATGTAGCACATCTTAGGGTGTGTTTAGCTCCTCTCCTCGATAAGTTGTATGCAGTAGAAAAATATTTTATCATATACCTAGATATTCAACCGAACCTCGCCCACTTGAGTTCTCTGATCGCTTCACAGTTCACACTATACAAGTAACACTGGTTGAACAAAAGATTAATACAACTATAGCAAAATCTGATCTTCTTGCAAAAGCCGGAGTACACAGGCAGAGACGAGTTTTTCTGGGCTTGGTGGTAGCTGTCGTCACATGCATAGCTTCCTTTTTTCTTCGTTTTTGTATCTCCTGGTTTTGTAATCTCTATTTTATTTTTCTGTCATGTAGTCCTGTCATCCTGGAAGAGTCACTCTTCCTTGGGTATTATCACTTCATTAATAAAGTTAACTCCTATCAAAAAAAAAAAAATTTATAGCAAAATGGAAATTTGATTTGAACAGCGAAGCAGCAAGATAACTAACTAGTAGCTACTAGATAGGCACATTGCCAAGAGTTGTTCCATAGAAGTAATGCAGCAGGGAGCATCAAGCATTATATATTCCAAAGGCAAGGGATCTCTAGATGCAAATTTTACTGAAAGTTGTTCGGCCAGCATACTCCAACACTTGATTGTACCTTCTAGGCTATTCAATTATCCACAAAAGATGGGCCGCACATTTCCTTAAGTTGTTGCGTGGAAGGAAGATGACAACGGACTTGAGCATGCTGAAGAGATTTTGTTGGGCATGACAACGGAGGGAAGTCTGGAAGGAGAAAAGGATGGCTTAACAGCATATTAGCAGTCCACCTTCCATTAAGATCCCTTTCAAAACAATTTGTCAGAAAACCTCTCCCTGTGCTTGACATGGTTTTGGGAATTTTTGATGGATGTCTCAAAAACGCAATCTTGATCGTCAAATCCATCGAGTTCTTACATTCCCATGGTAGCTTCCCAATGATTATCTCAAGAACAATGCACCCTAGGGACCATATATATCTAACGCATGCTCAACATATCACCATAGCATTGGACAATATTGCTACAACCAACAAATCGTTTAAGGATTTGCAGTTCCTTTTGAAGTGAACCAGAATCCTACTGCAAATCCTGGTAAAGAGAAGATTTCACAGCAAAAACTCGATCATCAGAAACCTACATTGGTTTTAGCAGGTGGACAACTCCATATATAGGAACCCTTGCCAAGAGTCTTAAATTTGATCCATTCCATAGTTAAACCATTCCTTGCTATTCCTTTTACTACAAATAAATCCATGGTTGTTGATGAAAGAAAATAATCCAAGAAAGTAATCAATAAAACGGAGAAAGGCTTTAACAAACTGTTAGCGGAAACGTTAATCTATTTTCCTTACTACTTCAAAAAAATATAAGTAGGACTAGTAGTGATTGTTTTAGTCGGTTGCTCACTTGGTTTTGGGAATTAACAATGAGTTGTTAACCTTTCGATGGCTAGTTCTATGGGATTAGGTGGTTTTAGTACTTTCGGCTTAGTGTTTTTGTATTCCTTAATTTTTCCCTTTGATTGATTTATAGACTTGTAATATTTATAATAGTTAAATCATACAAGACTATAAATTAGATTATGTGTTTCGTTTCAAAATTTTCTTCTAATTATGATGTTTGGAAGTTCATTTCATTTACCTAGAAAATTAATTAACACACACACACACATATATATATATATATATATATATATGAATATTTTTTAAAACATACTTGTCACATAATAATAAGTCTATTAATTCTTTATGCATATGAGTGGACTGATTATTAACTCACAATATATGAATCTTTCAGTATCTCTTTTATTATCAAATAGTTTTTAGGTTACCCATCGTGAACATTCGACATATTATATTAGTTTTTAGGTTGGTTTTAGCAAGTCCAATTTTTGATAGATAAGCTTAATTTCTTTGTATTTAATGAATAAATATTATAAGATCAATCCAATTTGAGAAACATGTGAGCATATAAATATAAGAGTGAAGAAAATTTAAGTTTCAAGCTATTAAAAATTTTAGTTTTAAGTTGAACAAAGCATCACAAATTTCAAATTTGACATTGTAAATCTACTTGCTTGCAACTAAATGTTAGGGCAATTATTTTAACAATTAATTATAATACGAAGTAAAGGTTGGAACAAATTACTTGAATTTTTGCCTTCTATTTCCTTAATTGTTTTCCAATGATTATTGGGTTTGTTTTGATGAACCGATCAGCTCAATAACATAATTTCTAATTATATTGATGATCATCAAATTTAGTTTAAAAAATTCCATAAAAAAGTAAATTTTAATATTAATTAATAAAGCAGAAGGCTGGAAACCCTATTACAATATTATAGCAACAAGATAATCAAACTCTAAGCCACCATCTTTATTCTAAGAAAAAAATTAAATGTAAAAAGGTCTAAAACTTACTTTATTTGCATGCCTATAGGGCTAAAGCTATCTAAATATAGAAGAATAATACTAAAGAAATAAGCATGCAAAACACTCCTGTGTTTGATTGCTTGATACTTGTTGCCAATGAGTGGTCATCTTTCTTCTTCTTCTTCTTCTTCTTCTCCTTCTTCTCCTCCTTCTCTTTCTCTTTCTCCTCCTTCTTTTCCTCTTTTTCCTCTTTCTTTCTCTCCTTCTCCTCTTCCTTTTTCTCCTTCTCTTTCTCTTTTTTCTCTTTATCCGAATCCGAAGACAGCTGCTGAGACTCGGCAAGAGGTGATGAATATGGTACTGCAAGTAATTTGCTGTGACTGTTTTGACTAACCATGATGGGTTCAGAAGATGCCGTTGGTTGGAAACGAGACAATGGCCGGTGATGGTCGGAGTTCATGGTTTGGGGCATTGAAGTGAAAGCAAAATTCAACAAAACAATGAGGAAAAGTCCTGGGGTTAACATCTTTGCCATGGTGTTAGCTTGCTGCTGCAGCCTTTAGTTGAGACTTGGGACTACTGCGTTGGTTGGATGGTTATATGTACATATATATAGGGATTGAGTCGAAGAGGTGGCAGGGATTATATAATTAATTGTTTTAATTAGGCTTTATTTCTTTTAGGAAGGTTTTAATTTTTTTCCTAATTTACTAATTGATTGCCTTTATTATTTGTCCTTTTCAGTGTGAAAAAACTCATTAATTCAACTTTAAATATTTTATTAATAAATTTTCTTACCATAGTTAAAATTATTCAATTAAGTTTTTATCACGTCAAGATGAACAAAAGTGGAATATCAGAAAATATTATATAATTAACTGTTATTAACTTTATTTATAAAAGTTGTCGCATGCCATAATCATCGAAATCTTCATAAAAAAGGCATGCTAATTCATAAATAATAGATCTCCCTTTGTAACAAAAAAAAAAATCTCCCCTGTAAAATTATAAAGTTTTAAACTAGATAGAACCAATATTAGTTCTAGTAAATGAGAGAAATTACTACGTACAAAATTACAGGTGTAGAAACTTTATTCTGCCTTAGCATGTTTTTAAGAAGATTAAGCAACTACATTTACATGAAGCTTTTTATTTATACATTTATTTATTTATTTTCATTCTTGTACATTGCTTAAAAATTCATGAGGTTGAGAGAAAGTGGATGAGACTTCATTCAAGAAGATGTGAACTTCTGTCACACATTAAGAAGCCTAACTCGAGTAAACTAGAGAAATTTTATTCGTTTATTTCATCCAGTCATTTATCCATGTCTATAATTGATTTACAACAATTTGAAGTAGATGACGATAGATATATCTTCATACCAATATATTATTTCCGAACCCTTCAGAACCAACTGTAGAAGTCAAGCCAGCACCAACCCTCAGCCCAAATTGGCAATTGCCGCAGGCAATGTCAAGAAAATATCCCATCACTGCTTCTTGAAGAAGCGAGACTAGAAAAGTTGGTTCATTAGTTACGACAATCTAACGTCTTGATCACCCTTCGACGCCAGATTGCAGTCTCTGGATCAAATCTCACTTCCCATGTAGGCCACTAGTGCAAATCCTGCTTCAATGTCAAAACTCGCGGCTTGCCATTCAAATGGACTGTCCTCACGCGAACAAACTCCCCGTGTTCCAATTCCTGTTCATATAGAAAGAACATGCAGATATTAAGTGAATTAAACTAGAGAAGAAATTAAAAAAGAACAAATAATTAATCATACTAGAAATAGTAAGATTAATAGAACTGTGAAATAAAGACTTTCTTGCTTCTTGTTTCATTGCACACAACAAATTTGATCAAGTGTCCAAAAACCAGTAAACCACTGTTCATAAAAGTCAGAGAGCAACTCAACTAAACCAGTTGATCGGATCAAGTAATAATTCAAACATGGCCTAAGTCTATGTAACTCCAAAATGGCAGTATGCAGGTGAGAATGACTAGGTGAAATAAAAATAGTAAAGATTTAACTAAGATAAATATGCTTCCTATCAAGTACAAAAAGACTGCTATGAATCTTATCAAAAGCCCAATTAATTTGAAAAAAACAAATTTCAATGTGTAATACTATCATCAATGGATATGCAGTATGAAATACATGTATTTGACTCTAATTACGTGTTTGTGAGATTTTGCGTTGGAAGGGAAGTATTTCCTCTTTACCTTGTTTGTAGAATAGAGGAGATCATAAGACACTGGGATTCAGTGCTCTTTCAGTCATAATGCAATTTGCATTTACCACTATAAAAGTTATAGTACCTTAAATGAGAAAGATTATAAGAGGAAACCATTAGCCTAACCCCTCTCATTCCAGACCTCTTGTTCCAAAGGGCTTTAAAAAATGGCATTTCAGCTAAGTTTGAAGGTTTTCAATCCACCTCAACTCCACATTCATAAAAAAATCTCTTGAACAAAGAAGGGTCCAGCCTTTAGTCTCTCCAATCTACTCTCCTCTACCTCTTCCCTTAACCAACCCCTAGTCCCCCAACCAAAAACAAATAAATAAAAAACCTGACATTTAGACTCAGTAGTATAAGCCCGCCGAATCTTCACATTGCCTATAGGTGCCTACTTATCAGCTTATGTACAATCCTACTTCTATTTCCCCTAAGGCACTCGCCGTGGGATTTATCCTAACAACAACCAAAAGACGGCATGATTAGAGGATTTCATATAAATTGAAAATAGCCAGGTGCTCAAAAGCATTGATATACCTGTTGGGAGGAGAGGTCTAAGAGGCATTTACACAAACACTTGGCATGCAAACTGTTTTAAGCTTCTAACAAACAACTAAAACAAGCTCCAACAGCCACCAAATTCACAACCTTTTCAACTCAATCACACACACATTTCCATCATCAACATCTCATCAAAACAAACTCACAACAACCAATCTCAAGTTTCAAGAATATCCATACAACAATCATTAAACATAACTCATCTTCAAACATATAAAACAACAATATCACAATATTTTCACTTCCAAATGCATCAAAATATATTCATATAGGTAGAGTAAAAAAAAATGCTTATAAGAAAGTTTGCACCTTTTTTTCATACCAAGCAAAAGAGAGCATTTTTCCTTAACTCACATTTGGCTCCTTTTCTCTACAATTTCTGTAGTATGTATTCTGTTTTTGTACACTTTTCTGCTCAAAAATTTTGTCTTTTTGTTCTATTTTACTATGGGCTTTAATACACTACACAAAAGTCATAACATTATGGGCTACAAAATAAAAAACTTACCCAATGTACTTGGGTTTACAACCCAACATCCTCCCTTAAACCCAATTACCACTTCTCATTCCCAACATCAACTTCATTCTCGTAAACACATCAATCTTCAATGGCTTGGTAAAAATATCCGCAACTTGATCTTGAGACTATGCACCAACTCAACTTCTTTCTTCTCCACATGCCCTCGGATAAAGTGATAGCGAGTTTCAATATGCTTGCTCCTATCATGAAACACCGGATTCTTGGCCAGTGTTTCAAATAGCGGCCGCTATCTAGCGGTAGCGGCGGTGGCCGCCACCGCTATTGCAGGTATAACGGGTGTGAGGATGGCTCACACTCATAACGGCTGATAACGGGCGTTTTATAATGCCATAACGGAGGTTAGCGGTGATAGCGGTCCGTTATCGCCGCTATCACCGTTACCTTTCAGACAGAAGACCAAAAAAAAAGAAAAAGAATTTCAGAAGCAGAGTAGCCGGCCCGATAGCAAGAATCAGATTCCCAAGTACAATGCCCAAGCTTTCAAACATCAATCATCAACCTAAAATATATTCAGCTTCGAATCAAAAAAACAATTCACAAATCACAACCCAAGTTCATCAGTGATCACAGCACAGGCTCACAGGCACAGCACAGTCACAGATTCACAATTTCACAAAGCTCACAGACACAGACCATATTCTCATTCTCACAACACACACGAACTGTCACACACAACACAAGTTACACAACAACTCAATTCATTTACAACACAACTCAAGCAAACAGAGTGAGAGAAAACAAGTCAACAACAAAGAAAAATCCTTCAAGCAAACAGAGATCACTCACACAGAATCACAACTCACCAACAACAACATAGCAAGATCTTTGAAAGGTAAGCAACTAAGCATTTTGTTTTTAAACTTAGATCAGATCAGAGAATGAGAAGGCTGAAGGTGATGGCGTGGGAGTTAGGACAGTGGGTGATGGCGTGGGACAGTGGGTGATGGCAAGGGCGGTGTGGATGTTTGAGTCTTTGAGAGACTGAGATCAGATCAGATCAGAAGAGTCAGATCTGGTACCGAAATGAAAGGAGGCGCCGCCGCTGATGCCGACGAACATGGCGGCTGGATCCGTGACAGAAGGGGGAAGGGACCGAGGGAGTCACGGTGAAAGTCGAAACGAAGCCGACGGAGACGGAGGCGAGGCTGAGGCCGGCGTCGTGAGGCTGGCAGCTGGCTGAGGCGCTGACGTGAGGCCGTGCGTGAGGGGAGGTGAAAGGAAAAAAGGAGGCTAGCCGCTAAGGTGAGGGGCTGAGGGCGTGATCGGGAGGCCGAGGGAGGCTACCGGCGGCTCGTTACTGAGCCACTGAGAGGACTGAGGAGGATCGAGGGTTCGGTTGGGTTGGGAGACGGACGGAACTTGGGTGGGTGGAGAGTTGGGGACTGTGTCGGTTTTTGTTGGGTTGTGAAGTGAAAGACTGAAAGAGTGAAGAAGACTGAAGGGCCAGGGGTTAGCCGGTTTAGAACTTTTTTTTTGGTTATAGGTTTAGATTTTTTTGAGATATAATATCATGTTAATTTTAATTAGTCTTTACTTTTATTTAGCATATTATTTTTTATCTTTATTTTGAGCATTTTTTTTAGGTAGAATTTATTTTGAGCAATTTTTTTAGCTAGAATTTATTTTGAGCATTTGCTACTGTCGTTGCCATCATCAATCATCATCAGCAAACCAAAAAAAAATTTGTTTTAATATGTATTAAACTATTAATAGTGATGGGCTTTAAATTAAAAGTTTAAGAATGGATGAATCATGATTAAAAAAAATTATGAAATGAGTAATTTGAATTTAAAAAAAAATAGATAAGGTTGAATTTAAATTATTAATTTAATTTTTAAAGTAAAATTTGTAGTGCAATTAAATATATTGTATTAAATATTATTATAACTTAAGAAAAAGTTAATATTGATAATTTGATGTTCATATATAAATATATTTGTTTAAGTTAATTGATTGTGGCAAATTAATATTAATTTTTTGATATAGTTGAACATTATTGTAATTAAAGAAAAATATTGATAATGTAAATGTAATTAATAAATTATTATTACTTCTTAAACAATTGAACATGTGGTTAATTAATGATTCAGATTCAATTTTTTTGTATAAAAAAATGTGATAATTCTATCTCATTTGTTTATACTTATTTGTTTAACAGAAAATGTCAAGCATACCACGAAGTGAGGATTTTCCAAGTAAGGGACTAGAAGGTGCGCCAAGTGATGATATCGGTTGGCATTTCGGAATACCTGTACCAAATTCAAAAGGAAATGTGTCATGTAAACTTTGTGGGAAAATTGTAAGAGGAGGAATAACACGCTTCAAGGAGCATATTGCTCATAAGACTGGCAATGTTGCATCATGCCCCAATGTTACTGGTATGTTATAAATATTATGTTAAGTTTTAAATAAAGATTATAAAATTACATTAACATGTACAACTAATTTTTTTTATTTTTCTTAACTGTATTATTAAAAGGTACTGTTAGAGAAAGTATGATGAAACTCCTCCAAGAAAGTAAAAAGAAAAAAATTGATAACAAAAAGAGAAAAGATGAATTCTTTTCTCAATTAAGAGGAGAGGAAGATTATGATTATGAAGGATTCATAGACGAAGATGCTGCTATGAGACAAGCCATGCGAGAAAGTGTTCAATCACAACGTGAGTGGCATATGAGGCAAGAATTTAGGCAAAGAACTAGTGGTTTTAATAATACTTATGAAGAGGGACGAAGCTCTCATGGCTCAGTTGCTGACTATTTTGATCAAAGAATAAGGAAATCTACTCCAAGTGACTCTGAAATTTCTTTAAGGGGAGTAGTACCTGAATTGGTTAGAAGCAAGAGTTTAAAGCAACCGAAGTTAAGTGATTCTTTTATGAAGACATTAAGAAAGAAGCTGGGTGAATCAGTATCTAAATTTTTGATACACGATCGACTTCCTTTTCATTTAGCAAACTCTCCATGGTTGCACAATTTGGTTTCTGTAGCAGCAGAAATTGGGCCAAATGTAAAGCTTCCAACACCTTATGAGGTTTCTTATGTATATTTGGAATCAGAGTATCAACAAGTCAAAGAATGGGTTGATGGATTAAAGGTTCACTGGAGTGAAGTAGGTGCTACCTTAATGTGTGATGGGTGAACCAATAGCTTGAATCAAATGCATATAATAAATTTTCTAGTTTATTGTAGTAAAGGGACCATTTTTTGGAAATCTGTTGATGTCTCTAGTGTTCAGACTAGAGATACTAAATTTTACTACAAATTATTAGATCAAGTTGTGGAAGAAATCAGAGAGCAATATATTGTTCAAATAGTCACTGACAATGAGGCAGCACTTAAGGCTGCTGGAAAAAAATTAATGTTGAAAAGAAAACATTTGTTTTGGATTGCCTGTGCAGCTCATTGCTTGGATTTATGCCTTGAAGATATTGGGAAGAAGCAAAGCGTGGAAAAAGTATTGGACGAGGCGAAGAAAGTCACTTGTTTCATATACAATCATATTTGGACAGTTGACTTGATGAAGAAATATACTCAAGGAAGGCAAATACTTCGTCCTGCTCTCACTCGATTTGCTACCCATTTCATCCAATTGCAAGAAATAACAAAGCATAAACAAGGTCTAAGAGAAATGTTCAATTCAAAGGTTAGTATTTAATAATTAGTACAATTATTTAAGTCTAGTTTTTTTTTTTTGATATCTTGTTTAAATCTTAATTTAAAATATGCAGGAATTTAAAGAATCTAAATGGGGGCAACAAAAGTCGGGACCTGCTTATGAAGCAAAAAAAATTATTTTGGGAAAAGATTTTTGGAAAAAAGCAAGTGAAATAATAAAAGTTTATGAGCCTTTGGTAAAAGTATTGCGCCTTACGGACAGTGATGAAAAACCAACAATGGGCTTTATTTATGAGGTAATGGATAGAGCTAAACGGGCAATTGAACAAGAATGTCGATACTTCACTGAATATGAAAGGATTATCGATAATAGATGGACATTTATGCATTCTCACTTGCATTCAGCTGGTAAGTAGACTAAAAATGTGGATTGTAATTAAAATAACATTTTTGTGTTATATGCTTAAATTTCTTATATATTTTTTTATTGCTTATTTTTTTTATTGTTATGAACTATGTTTAGGTTATTATCTTAATCCCCAATTTCAATATGGTGTGAAATCTTCGTCGGATGTGTTAATAGAAACAAGAGAAGGTATAAAAGCAGTGATAGAAAGACTAGAACCTTCTATGGATAATCAAATCCAGATGACTAATCAGGTTAGCGTTTACTACTATTTTATACTTGAAAATTTTATTTTATGTGTTAGAAATATAATTACTTTTTTACATTTATTTAATAATTGTAATGTTTTATCAATGTAGTTGTTTGTATTTCAAGATAAAAGAGAAACATTCGGTACGCCACAAGCACAGAGAGCTTGGAAGCAAATGAATCCAGGTAAATAATTAATTAAATAGTTTTAATTTCTTTAATATTATTTATATATTGGTATTAAATTTATTTTAAATTATTTTATACAGCTGAATGGTGGATGATATATGGTACATGTGTTCCTGAATTGCAAAGAATAGCAATTAAAGTGCTTAGTCAGACAACTTCTGCATCTAATTGTGAAAGAAATTGGAGCACATTTAGCTATATACACACCAACAAAAGAAACAGGTTGAAATATGAAAGACTTCATAAGATGGTGTACACTTATTACAATATGAGGCTAAGGATGAGACATCAAAAAAGGAGGAGTATTGATGAGATAAATGATAGTTTCAATCCTATTAGCCTAGACCATATCTTTGAAGAAGATGATCCACTTTCAGAATGGCTACAAGAGAAAGAAAATCCTTTGTTAGATGGGCAAAACTCTGATTGGTTGCCTCTTGATAATTCTAATGATGAAATGAATGTTGAACAATCATATCAATCAGGAAAACAAAATCTACCTCACTCAAGTACAAGCCGATCACCAACTCAGAGTGATGCTGATGAGGGTTCAAGTCCAACTGGTGGTGATGGACCCGGTGGTGATGGTAGTGGTGCTGATTATAGTGGTGGTGCAAATGAAAATAGGCCTTTTAGTCCACTTGGCGGAGAACTTGGGCTTGCTGCTACCGGTGGATTATTCCTTGATTTGTCAGAATACGGAGTACATCCATCTGTTGAATCTAGTGGGGATAGAAGTAGAGATAGAGCTCGATCAAAGGGAAAAGCCAAGAAGCACCAACATGATACGTCTGGAGGCTCTTCATTTCGAAGATCAACTTCTAGTAATGAATCGTTTGGTAGTCAAGGCTATTATCCATCGGGACCACCTTTACATTTTCAACCTCCTTATGGTTACTATCCACCTCCACAAGGTTATTATCCACCCCAGCCATATCCTAATTATCCCATGCCCTATTATCCCCAAATGTATCCACCACCACCCCAAATGTATCCACCACCACCACAAATGTATCAAGAACAAGGATATGGTTCGAATTCTGGACAAAGGTCATGAAGATCGAGTCGCCATGGTTCTGAAAGTGAAGAGGGAGAATTTGATGCTCCTCGTCATTCCACTATGTGGTAATCGGTAAGATTTAAAGTGTATTTTTTTTAGTTTCCTTGAATTGAATTTAACAAGTTCTATTTGTTAATTATTAATATTCGTAGAAATTCATGTGGAAGAGAAAAAAAGAAAAATATTGACATAATTAATTTAGGTAAAAAAAAGATTTGACAAAATTTAGATGAAAAAATTCCTTAATAATTTAGATAAAAAATAATTAATGCTAAATAATTAGTACATGATTATTTATCTCTATTTTCAATATTTGTTATTTTTTAAAAAATCATAAGTAATTTTTTAAATATGAATGTTTTATTATAATTCAAAAAATTATAAATAACTTTTTTTCACATAAATAATAGACTTGAGGTATCATAAATTACTTTAAAAACTATAAAATAAGACTTTACATGATTATAATTACAATTACTACACTTTATATAGAATTGTGCGAAATTAAAAAAAATTCACGACCGCGATGACCGCGATGACCGTAATTACCGCCGTTATGTCCGCAACCGCGATAAACGCAACGCGACCGAAAACGCGGCCGCGACCGCAATTTAAAACAATGTTCTTGGCTAAAGCAATAGCCGAGCGATTGTCAACAAAAATCTCCGTAGGACCTTCTTGCACAAACCCCAAACAGTTCAACACATTTCTCAACCAAATAGCATGACAAACAGTAGAATTTGCAGCGACATACTCAGCTTCACAAGTTGATAAAGTCACAATTGGTTGCTTCTTGGAAGATTAAGTAAATGCACAATCACCAACAAAGAAAGCAAAACCGGAAGTGCTCTTCCTTTCATCCAAATCTCTACCCCAATCACTATCCTAATAACCAACAAGTTTCACATTATTGGAATAAGAGTAGAACAAGCCATCATTGATAGTTCCTTTGACATACCTTAGAATCCTTTTTCCCACACTAAGGTGTGATTGATCCGGTTCCTCCATGTATCTACTAATCAAACCAACTCCATAAAGAATGCCGGGTCTAGTGCAAGTAAGATAGCGTAAACTTCCAACTAGACTCTTGAAGTATGTAGGATCCACATCACTACCACCGGAACTCTTCCTCAACTCCAAGCCACAATCAAGGGGGGTGTTCACTGCATTACAAGACTCCATTTTGAATCTTTTAAGAACCTCCTTTGCATATGCACTTTGAGAGATAAAGATTCCATCATCCTTTTGCACTACCTCAATACCAAGAAGTGTGCCATCAAGCCAATGTCTGTCATCTCAAACTCTTGAATCATACTTTTCTTAAATTCCTCAAACATAGTTGTATTGTTTCCTGTGAAGATCAAATCATCAACATAAAGACACATAAATAGCACATCTCCACAAGTGGTCTTCTTAACATACAAGGCATGTTCATAAGGACACTTCTCAAACCCATTATCATGGAAATACTTATCAATTCTAGCATTCCATGCTTGTGGCGCTTGCTTGAGCCCATAAAGAGCTTTTCTCAACTTGTTCACATACCCTAAGGGTTGTTCCACATATACCTCCTCTTCAAGAGAACCATTCAAAAATGCGGATTTGACATCCAATTGATAGAGTTTCCAACCATTTTGGGCAGCCAAGGAAATCACCAATCTAATGGTTTCTAACCGAGCAACTGGAGCAAACACTTCACCATAATCAATACCGGGTTTTTGCTTGTACCCTTTTACAACCAATCTCGCCTTGCATCTTTGAACTTCTCCCTTTTCATTCTTCTTAGTCTTGTACACCCATTTCACGCCAATGGCTTTTTTACCTTCCGGTAAGGTTGTTAAAGACCAAGTATCATTCTTCTCAATTGCTTTCATTTCTTCATCCATGGCTTTCTTCCATTTCTCTTCTTGAATAGCTTCCTCAAAACAAAAAGGATCACAATCCATATAGAAACAATAAAGATTAATATCTTCAATGCTTTCGGTGGCTTTATACACTTCCCTCAAACTTTTAGTTTTACGAGGCCTTTCACTAGAGCTATCTCCGGATGATGAAGAGGATGATGGAGATGATGTTGAGTGAGAAGTGTGGAGAGGTGTTTGTGGCTCTACATCTTGGACCACTCTAGGTTCTTCTTCTTCTTGCTCAAGTTGTAATTCCAACTTCATCAAGATTCCAATCCCATGAACCATTCTCTTCAAAGATCACATCTCTACTCATAAAAACTCTCTTAGAGAATGGATTATACAACTTGTAACCCATGGTCGGTGCTCCATAGCCAAGAAAGACATATTTCTCCCCTTTGTCATCAAGCTTTGTTCTTCTAGCTTCCGGAATTTTAGCGTAAGCAACACACCCAAATACTTTGAGATGACCCACACTTGGTTTTAAACCACTCCAAGCTTCCTCCGGGGTCTTCAAATAAACACTCTTGGTAGGGCACCGATTCAACAAGTACACAGCGCAAGCCACTGCTTCTGCCCAAAACTCTCTCGGCATCTTTTTACCTTTCATCATACTCCTTGCCATGTCCAAGATTGTCCGATTCTTCCTTTCGGCAACACCATTAAGTTGTGGAGTGTAGGATGAAGTGACTTGGTGCATAATCCCATAAGCCTTGCATAAGTGTTGGAATTGATCCGAAGTGTACTCTCCACCTTGATCGGACCTTAAAATCTTCAAGTAATAGCCACTTTGATTCTCCACAAATGCTTTGAACTCTTTGAATGTTTCTAGCAAATCGGACTTCCTTTTTAAAAAATACACCCAAGTCTTTCGACTAAAGTCATCAATGAAAGTCACAAAATATCTATTCTTTCCATTTGACATTGGTTTCAAAGCACCACAAATGTCAGTATGCACAAGCTCCAAAGGTCTAGATGCTCTCCACCTACCCTCTTTGGCAAAACTTAGCCTATGTTGTTTTCCAAGAATGCACCCTTCACAAATTTGATTAGGATGATTAATATGAGGCAACCCCTTCACCATATGTTTGCTTCCTAAAGCTCTCAAGCCATCAAAGTTAAGATGCCCAAACCTCAAGTGCCACAACCAAGACTCGTCTTGCATAATAGAACTCAAACAATGAACTTCATCATATTGCAAATTCAAACGAAATATTCTATTTGACATCTTCACAAAAGTAATCAACTTCCCATTCCTATCCTTTATAGTAAGAAGACTATTCTCCATATGTATCACATACCCTTTCTCCAAAAGTTACCCCAAACTCAAAATGTTCTTTTTTAAAGAAGGAATGTAATAAACATCGGAAATAAAATTATGAGAACCATTTTTGAGCTTGATAAGAATGTTACCTTTACCTTCCACTCAAACTTTGGAATCATCTCCAAAAGTGACATTGCCTTTCATTGCTTCATTCAACTCTACAAAGACTTTCTTATTCCCGGTCATGTGGTTGCTAGCCGCATTATCAAGATACCAAGTGTTGCTTTCATCCACAATAGTCCCATTAGAAGTGAACAACAAAGTAGAGTCCACCTCACCATAGTCCTTCTCGACATAGTTAGCTTGCTCATTGACTTCACCACCTTGCTTTCCCCAACATTCATTGCTATAATGCCCATATTATTGCAATTATAGCATTGAACATTTCTTTTGTCATAACCTTGCCGGTTTGGCAAGTTGTTGAAGTTGCCATCATTTCTACCTCTTCCTCTTCCTCTTAGAGCATGCCATGATTGATGTCTTTCGCCTCTTGTTCTACCTCCTCTACCTCTACTTACAAAGCCTCTTCCTTGGTCATCATAACCTCTACCCCCAACTTCATAATGACGACCTTGAATTGTATTACTTCTACCACGGCCTCTAGAGACTCTACCTCTTCCTCTTTGAGCACCTCGAATACTAACTGCCTTTCTATCTTCATCCAAAACAAGCTTAGTGTGAAGAGCTTGGTCAATAGAGCTAGTCACCTTCTTACTCAATCTTTGTTCATGCACTTGCAATGTTCCCATCAATTGATCAACCGTCATATTATCCAAGTCCTTCGCTTCTTCAACAATCACCGCTATTTGCTCAAATTTTGGAGTCAACGATCGAAGAATCTTTTCCATAACTGTAACATCACTAAGCTTCTCACCATTCCTCCTCATCTCATTCACAATAATTAACACTCTTCCAAAGTACTCCGAAATGGTCTCATTTTCATTCATAGAGATGGCATCAAACTCACCCCTTAGCACTTGTAGGCGAATCTTCACAACCTTGTCAATTCCTCTATGTGAATTCTTGAGGATATCCCATGACTTATTAGAAGTTGAAAACATAGAAATCTTCTCAAAATTTGACTCATCAATTGCTTGGTACAATGCAAACAAAGCCTTCTTATCTTTCTTTCCTAACTCCTTAAGAGTGGCCTTTTGAGTTTCCGTTAGTTTTTCCTCATCTTCTTCACTAGGTTCTTCAAACCCCTTGTGAACAATCTCCCATAAGTCTTGAGACTCCAACAACACTTTCATTTGTATACTCCAATTATCAAAATTATTTTTACCTAACTTAAGAATTTGTGGTTGCACAAAAGTGTTAGCCATCACTATGCCAACTTCACGAACACCCACAACAAATCACCACACTAATAAAAAAACACCAAATGGAAGACCTAAGTTAAGTAAAATCCACCAAGAAATCAACACAAATAGACCTGAAGCTCTGATGCCACTTTTGTTGGGAGGAGAGGTCAAGAGGCATTTACACAAACACTTGGCATGCAAACTGTTTTAAGCTTCTAACAAACAACTAAAACAAGCTCCAACAGCCACCAAATTCATTGTGAAGACTGCAAATTGTACTAATTTTTGTAAATAAATAAGAGGCATCAAATGAGTATAGTATTGAAATTTAGTTGTACTTCTAATTTCCTTTAGTAATGGAGACAAATATTTTACTTAGGAGCAATTATCAATGAATGGTGAGTGCTAGCATAAATTAGAATTATATAATTAAGTTCAAGACATGCGTTGATTCAATGAAGGAAGTAAATTTAAATTGAGGACATTATTGATATATGTATATATATGAAATAGATGAATATACGATTTAAGAAAAATATATGTATATACATGTAAACTAGAATGGGAAATGTGATTTAATAATATAAGATATAATACTAATAAAATGAAATAAAATATAGCAAGATGTATGAAATATATAGATGTTTATATATACATGAAATGATGAAAATATATTAATATTTATAGATATATTAAAAGTACATGTATATATATATTGAATAGGATATATATATATAAAAAAAAAATGAAACCGTGACATGCTCCCACGAGAACAAAAAGAAAAAGGTAGAAGCAAAGCTTCTGCCAAACGCCAAAACAGAAAAGGAAACCCGGTTTAAAAAGAGAAGGAAAAGAAGGAAAGAAAGGAGAGAAAAGAAAGGGAGATCTCAACCGGGAAAGGAAAAGAAGAAAAGGGAGAAGAGAAGAGGAAAGGAAAGGAGAAGGGCTCAGCGAGAAAGGCAAGAGAAAAGGAGAAAACAAAAAGGAAAAGAAGAAAGCTACAGTAAGGGTTTCAAACGAGGAAGAAAAGGGAAAGAGAGAAACCAGGGAAAAACGAAAGGAAAGAGAGTGGTGTGGTTCAGTTGGGGCTGAAAGTGCCGAGAGGAAACAGAAGAAGAAGAAGACCCAAAACTGCAGCTACTTACGTGGGAAAAAGAAAAGGGGTTCGAAGAACCTGTTGGATGCGTGAAGGAGAGCTGATCTGTGGCTGCATTTGGATCGGTTGGGAGGCTGTGGAAGAGGTCATTTGGTGGCTCACGAACCAGCTGCAACTTGGGATTGATTTGGCTGTAAAGGAGGCAAGAAACATGAGCCAACCGAACTGACCAAGGACATTTTCTGCTACTCAAAACAGAACAGCTCCTAAGGCAGTAACAAGGTAAATAAAAAACTGATTTGAGTGTTGTTTAAATGATAGAACTATATCAGGAAAATGTTCTGCATTGCTCAGCTGTTTGTGGGGGGGTTTAAACTAAACTTGTTGGTGTCTAAATAGAGGTTAACCAATGGCTGGAAATTGGGATTTGTAGCAAGGCTGTATGAGAACTCGTTGAGGGTTTGAAGGGAGGAAGAACCAAGCTGGATCGAAAGCTATTAGAGCTGTCTAGCTCGACTGAAGTAAGTGAAGATAAGGCAGCCTCGGGTTGTGCAGGACAGCAGTAACCTAGTTTCAAGGAGGCTCGGTTAAGCTATTTTAGAGGTAAAAGTTAGATTTTCAGAAATGTAACTTCGTTTATGCAAGGATATATGATTTTTGAATAATACCTACATGCGTATAGATACAAAACCATGGACAAAACAGAGATGTATACATGCGTGTGAACGTGTATATATATGTATATGTATATATATGTACATACTCTAGGGGCTTTGTGATAAAAAGAAAATATAACCATGTAGTTATATATGTCTATGTGTTTAAATAGATATATATATATATATGTACATATACATAAACATCTATGCATAGATGTTATTAGCATGACAATGAAGATTTAATTCTGAACCTCGGTGTAGGATTTGATTCGGAAATATCAAGAGGAGGGAACTACACGAAGATCGACTAGGGAAATTCTTTTGAAGGTAAACAATAAGCATCGATTTAAGGATTGATAGGAATTAAGCTTGACTATAACAGTGAAACTCGAATAATAATGCGTTGTTTTAAGTTGTTCGTTTTAAGTATGGTATTAGGCATGTATAAATAGATGATTGAGACAACATTGAAATGCTTGTAGTGACCTTAATTGGAGCGGAAGAGTAGATATTATCGGAGACTCGAAGAGGATATTGGCTAAGGACATTATGTAAGTGGGTTAAGTAAGCTTTACTAGTACCATCTCGTAGGAACAATTAAATCCCTTTATCGATTGAGTTAATTTATGAATTAAGGGACGAAACATCGTTGACCGAGCTACTAAGGTAAGATGTAAAGGACTTAATGTATAAATTGGAAAAGAATGCTCCTTTGGCTGGAATTTTAAATATCATTTTCTATGTTGTATGTTGTAGCTAGTCAAGCCACTTATCAAATAACATGAAAAACGTTAGTTCTGAGACCTTAATACGAAATTATTGTTGTGCTAGAGGTACATGTATGCATGGTGCATAATAGACTACACGTAGTAGCAATGCATTGTGCACAAAGAGACTGTTACGAATGCGTACATGCATTTACATATAATATGTTTTAATGCAAGCTATCTTATGCATGAATTCTTTCTATGTATAACGACTTGTATGCTATTTAACTCAGAAGACTTTTCTGGTTTGAGCCAACTTTGAAATAAAACCCAAATATTGTATCGTTAAAGCTCGAAATGTTTCTTGTCAGTATTTTGAAATTTATGAAGGTGAAGAGTTACACGAAAGAACTGTTTTCCGATATGTTTTGAGTGCGGGCAAATCCATTGACCTTCGGGTCACTTGAGCCTATTGAGCCTTGCTCTAGGTTCTATTACCCGTCTATTGAGCTTTGTGCTCTAGACAATCAGTATCAGTATCTGCGCCTTACGAGCCTCGAGCTCTAGGCATTATCAGGCTTGTCTGAGAATTTAACAGGCAAGTTCCAGCTCTCGACTGATCAGCGAGACTGGAGCATAGTCTATGGCCATAGGTATTGTGTTGCTTGCGACACCTACTCCATCACTAGCTAGGATGGACATCGGTATCAGTTATCAGGGATTGATGCCTAAACTCTATCAGTATTGTTTTCCAGTACTTTAAGGCTTTATGCCTAATTTGATAAATTATCAGTTTTCTATAAAGTCATCGATTTGAAGAAAATACATCAGAATTCTATTTTTATATCTGCATGAGTTTCAATAATTTAAGGCCTCGTGCCTACAGTGATTCGACTATCAGTTTTAGTAATCTTTCTCTGCTTTGATGTAAGTGCATTCGAAATCTGTTTGTGATCATATCATTTTCAGTATTTGAATGTTTCATGTTGTTACACTAGTGTATAGAATACTATGTCATGCATATATATATTATGTCATCTGCTACCATGCAATTATGTACATATAGACAGACATGAGCCTAGTATCTGTTTACTTAAGCTACTTACTGAGCCGTGGTTTTTGCTCACCCCTTATTAATAACATCGCAGATCATACAAGCTAGGCTCCTACTTGGAGTTGGAGCAAGGCCTCGAGGACGACCTTAAGTAGCGATACTAGCTTGAGTCCTCCGAGTGCTGCTTTTGTTGCTCTTGAGGTATAAAAGGAGATTATTTTGTTATTCATGTATGACATTCAAATGCACAGTACATGCTTATAGAAGTTTTTGGGATGTAACTTAGGATCGTTCTAGATTATTGTAGCCATCTATGATTATCGAGTGCGATCCGAGAAGTGAATTATAAAGACTATAAGTTATGAAATGCCATGCATATGTCATTGATGATCCGAAAAGTAAAATTGGTCAATTATGAGTTGTAAACTACCATACATGTACTTGTGATGATTTTGGAAGTATGTGTAGTATATAATGAAATAAACTGGAAATTGTGGATTGAAAAATGTAGCTGGATATAGTTGAGTTTTATTGCAGGTTATTAAGCTGGGGAAAGTCGATTTTATATAAGGGGGAGTTTTCGACGTTTTTCTTTTATGAGTTTAATATTAAATGAAATTATTAAGTAAAATGGTTTAAGAAATGGTAAATTATATGATGAATGTAAATCAAGTGAAGAATGCGAATTTGGTAGAGAGAAGACACTGACACCGAACACAAACCCCAAAGTGAAAGGAAAAAGTTAGTTCGTAAAATTGATAAATGGGAAATAAAGTCTGAGTGTTAAGTATACGTCACGGCCTTCGGGTCGTGATATTCACAACCTTTTCAACTCAATCACACACACATTTCCATCATCAACATCTCATCAAAACAAACTTACAACAACCAATCTCAAGTTTCAAAAATATCCACACAACAATCATTAAACATAACTCATCTTCAAACATGTAAAACAACAATATCACAATATTTTCACTTCCAAATGCATCAAAATATATTCATATAGGTAGAGTAAAAAAAAATGCTTATAAGAAAGTTTGCACCTTTTTTTCATACCAAGCAAAAGAGAGCATTTTTCCTTAACTCACGTTTAGCTCCTTTTCTCTACAATTTCTGCAGTATGTATTCTGTTTTTATACACTTTTCTGCTCAAAAATTTTGTCTTTTTTTTCTATTTTACTATGGGCTTTAATACACTACACAAAAGTCTTAACATTATGGGCTACAAAATAAAAAACTTACCCAATGTAATTGGGTTTACAACCCAACAATACCATACTAGAATGAAATAAAGAAAGAGGTGCATGAGAAACCAATGAACCACAATAGTAAAGCAGTTTTTATCTCCTATCTTTTGTATATAATCTCTAATCTATCAAGTAAAAACTTTGTGCCTCTCAAACATTATAAGATAAATACAACAAATGCTAGCCTCAAATAGTAAAAACTTTAGACATTAAAGTTAAAAGTCTTAAGTTCAAATCTTAGAAAGTCAATTCAAGTTTTATGAAAGAGGCAATTTGCTGTTCTGCAGTCAAAAATCAAATAAGCTTTAACATTACCATTAAAAAATAAAATAAAAAAGTTGAAACAAAGAAAAGGATTTTGAGATCCTACAACGCTCCATGCAATCAAATAAATGAAGTCTTGTGTATGAAGCACAATACACATGTAGGAAAAATAAGAAGCAACTAGGCTTACCATTGTCACAGTAACAAAAGCATTTAAATCAGGAGTTGGTTTCCCGCTAACTTCAACAATCCATTGTAAAGCATATAACCCATATCTATGACCAGGACTACCAGTAGATAACCTGTTCAAAAAAGGAACAAATTGTCACGGGAAACCCCCAACAGATAGAATATTACAACTGTAACATCAGTTAAAAAGAAATGATCAATCTTACAATGATAATAGATATTTCTCCAGTATAAATCAGTTATTCACAATACAAGTGTTTGTGTGTAGGTGTGTGTATATATGTATAATGGTGACAACACAGTAAAGCATTATTTTACAATAAAAACCACCAGTAAAAATTCTTAGTACCTAATGCAATACTCAGCTGTCTAGCTGAAATAACACTTGGACTAGAGTATCAAGAAAGCCCCTTAGTATAGCATGGGATCTCTTGATACTTAGTAGTTAGTGTATGGAGTTTTTTAAAATATTTTCATAAACAAGGGACTTACAAGAAAAATTAGTTAACCTAGAAGCCAGTTTAACCAACATAAAAACAAAAAAGGAAACATGAACAATCTCTTTTCTACAGAGTTGAAGATGTTCAAGATCAAGCTTGAAGATTAGAAAATCAGAAGCCATAGTTGGATTTCTCTTCTCAAAATGAGTAAAAACCCTCTTATTGACAAAAATCTTTTGATTAGGTTGTTAGGGATTTAGAAATATAGTTTTTTAGAAAACTCTAAAATTTTTGTGTTTTAGATTTGCTCCTGCATAAACTAATGAAATCAAGTAACTACGAATTATACCAATTAATCAATAATTTATAAGGATGAATCTAAGATAAAATTAAGGGCTTAAGCATGAAAGTATTCATAAGGAGTGTCACAAAATCTGCCATAATATTAACTGGAATCCTAAGAATGTTGAAAGTTTAGATAAACTTCTGTGGTAATCCATGAAGTTTGACTGTCCAAATTTTATGTGGTCAAGTTATTCAAGTCTCGTTTTAAACAGATCAGAGGGAATTGAATTTAGAGTTTTCTGGATTGAGATTAGCCATTATCTTTGTTTTGTGCGTATGCTGTCATGCAACAACACCAAGTGGCAATTTCAAAATTTTCTTTTGATTTCTCTAGGTTAAATTTGGATTACAGTTTTAGAGGTGGCAAGTTGGCAGGTCAAGTTTGGGTTGGGTCATTTCAGGTAAAAAAAATTTGGATAATTTTGGATTCAGGTCATCAAGGATTGGCACTAAGTCTATTCTTGTTCACTGCAGTTATGGACGAATTGAAAAAATTCATCCAAGATAAGATGCCTTGATGTATGATGTTTGCAAATGATATTGTCTTGTATGCTGAGAGTAGCAAAGTTGGAACTATAAAGATAGACTTTAGAATTAAGAGAGTTTAGACTAAGCAAAGTGAAGACTAAATACATGAAATGTAAATTCAGTTCAAACAAAGAGAAAGATCAAAACATAGTTACATTAGATGGGATGACGATACCTAAACATAGGGTCGAATATAGATGGATGAAGAGATTAACGGCAATGTGACCTATAGGATCTAAGCTGGCTAGAGCAAGTGGGAAATCGCTACAAGTGAGATAGGCAATAAAAGAATTCCAATATGTTTGCAATGCAGTTCTACAAGACAGTTGTTAAACCAACATTGTTATATAGTAGTGAATGTTGGGCGACTAAGTGATTGTATACACAGAAGATGAATGTAGCAGAAATGCAAATTTGTGATGGATATGTGAATATACGACAAGGATAGAACAAGAAATGAAGACATCCATAAGAAGGTTGGAGTAATACCTATCGAAGACAAGATAAGTGAAAGTCATTTACATTAGTTTGGGCACATATGACGTAAACCTATAGATGCTCAAGTTAGTAGAGTGAGGCTATGAATGATGAAAAAAAGGTGTTAAGGCTATAGGAAGACTGAAAAAGAATTAGAATGAAGTCATTTGAAAGTATATGGTGGCACTAGAGTTGGAAGAACACATTGCACTAGATAGGAGGAATGTGTAGTGGGAGAGAATTTATGTTGACAACTTAACATAAGTTCATATATTATTCATGTAGCCTACCCCAATCTATTGGGATAAAGGCTCTGATGATGATGTCATCTCGAGTTTAGGTCATTTTCACTTCGGGTCTTCCAAGTTTGTCACTCAAGCTATTTAAGTTTGAATCATTGAGTTCAAGTCATTTTGGGTCTAAATTATTGAGTTTTAGAACCAAAACAAAAAATTTCAAGTCATTTCGGGTTATACTATTGGGTCATTAGGGTTTGGATCATTTAGATTCGAGTTTGGGATGTTTGGGTTTGAATTGGGCGGGTTCAAGTTGTCGAATTTTTTTAGTCAAATTGGGTTGAGTTGGGTTTGGGTTTGAGCATGTTTTTCGGGTCCAAGCATCTTTTATAGCTCTAGGTAAATTAGAAACGAGACTAAATATGCATTTCAATCATACAAAGCTCTAGGTTAAAAACAAGACTAAACAGCTCCATGGTCATTTTAATATAAGGATCTGGCTATAATTCAAACTAAAGAATTTGCAGCTCAAACTTGCCCCTAGGCATTGCTGCTTGACAGTATTTGCACCCTACAAAGAAATTTGGCAAATCTCAATGTAGAAAACCCCAAATTCAATTCAATTTGATCCATTATAAAACTAGACTCAACTAGCATCCCAAACATATAAAATTTGGATAGTATACAAACTGAATGATGGGAATAATTCCTAGCTATCCAATTTCATTAAATTATACAAGAGCAAATTTGAACACATAAGTTTTATACAAATTTTAATCCTAAATCCCTAACAAGCCAATAAGAAATTTTCCTATAAATAAAGGAGCTTTTACACATCTTGAAAAGAAATATTGTATGGCTGTTGATCTTCAAACCTTCTAATTTTATCATACAAAATATCTAGCCCCACAAAAAGTGATGGTTCATGATTCCACTTTTACATTAGTTAGTTTGGCTACTAAGGTCAACTATTTCAGCCCTAATTTTTCTTGCAAGTCCCTTCCTTATGAAATTATAGTAACAAAACTTCACATTAATAATCAAATTAAGGAGCCCATGCTATATTACGAGGCTTTTACAATATTATAACACAGATATTCTTTGGCCGAGGGTATTCCACCCAAAAAGCCCTTGCACCAAATTTTAATCGGTTGGGGATTGTAAATATAACTCTCAACGCGTTTCCCTATTGTTTTTTGGGTGCATTCAAGTTGTACCTTCCTAATTGTTGAAAAGGTGGCCCTATTTCCCTGCATATTTTTTTTCAAATTCCAGCACATATAGCTAGATTTGCTGACAAGTGGCCACATGTCCAGTCACATGATAACTGACATTTCTATTGAAAACACTCAAACACGTGTGGAAACAAGCTGACATTATTTGAAATTATAATTTGAACATTATAGATACTAATGCTTATATTTCTTTTACAGCAACGAAGTTTTACTAATTAGCTCATTATCTTAAAAATTTTAGAAAAGTTAGATAAATGGTATACTAATTATTTTTCAAATTCAGCTACATTAAACTTACAAAAAGGGGTCAACAAATTCTAAAATGTATCTTATATGTCACTCCCTCATAACTAGTGGGTTAAAGACAGCAATTAATTCATATAGCCAACCTGAAAGCCACTAATTATGTCAACCATGATTTATTAAAAAAAAAAGTTTCCCTTACCGTGCTACATAAACACCATGCCCTTCTTCAGGCAAAAATCCAAGAGCACGCACTGCAGGATGACGATCCTGAACAATGCACCCGCACCAGTTAATCACTCGTATTGTGCCATTCCCATCCCTCATGTTTGTCCCCAAAAGAAGATCAATTTCACATCCCTGGCAAACAATAAAATCAAAAAGAAAACAAGGCAAAATTGTTTCTCCGGTTACATAAGAAGTACAAAATTTAATTACATTAGATGGTACATAGAGCTTATGAAAATGCTTTCAGTGAAATTAATAATAGTAATAATTACAAAGTGGAAAAAGAAATAGACAACTGTAACATACCAAATCCACAAAATACATAATATTCACTTACTAATCACACTCACTTACCGGTTGGGCTGTCTGTGATGCTTATCAACTCCTATCACTTTTATAAGAATTATTAAATTATTTCCTTAAGATGTATATACATTCCCTTCTTATAAAGTAGTACCATTTTACTGAATATATAAAAGGATACAACATACCTTCGATATTAGATCTCTGGAAGGTAATTCGCTTAGCCCAGGTTCAATAATCTATGGAGTAGAAAATAGGGAGTGAGCGATAACGTGCTCAGTAAGGAAAGTGTATGTTGCTTTATAAAATAACAGCTATCTTCCCAAAAATAATTTATTTATCTTAACAATCAACCCATTAGAAAAACAATGAATATTGTTAACTTCAACAGCCTTTCAGTAAACAGAAACCAATAAGTTGAGACTAGGCAATAACTAAAATCATGCTCTGTTCCCTTAGGAATATAAGTCGTCCGCTTTTGGGGTGCACCCGTAGGCCACCGCCCCTCACGGCTATCTCAACTAGATCTATGGCCATAATCTATATATGATCCTCGGGTCCACTTGCCAAGTGACCTCGAGACCGCTGATGACTAGGCGGGTCCATCAGCCTTGTGACGCCCTGAGTTGCACCTGTAGGTCCATCGACCAGAGCCACCGCCCCAGGTAGGTCACGCAATTACATGAATAATAAAGCATGAACTCGGGGCCTAAAGTCTCAAAAATCACTTTTATAACTCATGAAAACCCTTATGGAATTATTTCACTCATGTTATCATTTCTACAAAATGATTTGATTTCCAAAAGGTTTTATAGAATAGTAAAACAGCCCAAAATCTCAATATTTTCCATGTGAGAAAGGCACGGGTTAAGCTGATTCGCCCATGGCTAGTTCACCCATAGTCAGCTCGCCAATAGTCAACTCGCCCATTGGTCAACTTGCCCAATGTTCAACTCGCCCAAAAAGATTTCATATTTCTATTTTCAAAATAATTTATTATTCGTTGAGAAAAATACTCATAAATCAGTTTGCCATGTAGGGCCCGCCAACCCTTGGTGATTAAAACAAATTAACCTGGCTTGCCCCAAGGCTCGCCCTTTATGGCATTGCCATGGTCAACTCGCCCACCCATAAAAACACAGGGTTCGCCTGCCCCAAAGCAACATTAAAAGGGTTCGCCACTTTAGCTCGCCCGGGTTTCTTCTTAAATAAGGCTACTCGCCCAAAAATCAAAAATCATAAAAAGTGAGCTCGCCCAAGTGGCTCGCCCGCCATTTTGCCAGTTCGCCCAATCATACGATTTTTCATAGTAATGCATGTCATAAAACAAACAATTTCTCAATAATTTCATAAAATTTAACTCAACAGGACATGCATTTACTTCACATACAACTCTCTTACCTCGCCTGATGAAGCCTTGCTTCTCGCTCGCCTTCCTCAATTCCCGTCTGCAAATTTTTATTAAACTATTAATATTCCTTTTTCGAATATTTTCCAAAACTATTTATATCTTCCTAATAATTGTGACACTTTGGGAGACTCAGTTCGCCCTTCGCCCACATAGCTCGCCATCCGTTAGTGGGCTTACACATGGAAGATCGCCCAATCCAACTCGCCATTCATATTTGGCTAATTCGTGGGAGCTCGCCCAACTATTCAACTCGCCCTGTTCATGCATTACACTAGCATTGGGCGACCTCGCCCATTTGGACTCATACTTTCCACTGGGTGAGTTCTTTATATCTTACTCGCCTCATTCCACTTGGGCGATCACACCATTCTCGCCATTTGGCGAACATTGGTCCTCGCCTATCCCGACCGTCATTCTGACTTTCCAAAGAGTTTGGCAAACACGTACGTCGCCAACTCATGCAACTCTCGAGCTCGCCTCAACCGTTGGGTGAATACTCACCTATTTGGCAAGCAGATGCTGTTCGCCCATCGTGCTTCCTTACTCATTCTTGGTTATTTTTCCATCTAGTTTCTTATATATTCAACAATATTTAACTAAAACCAGGCTATATCTATGTTTATCACGTTATAAAACATAGAAATCTAGTATGGAATATCAAGAGAACCATGGAAAATATGAAACTCACCTTAACCCAGTTGTTGTTCCAAAAACAGAATGTTTTCTTGCCTCACTTAGCTTAACTTTGTTTGTTCCTTAGCTCTTCAACAATGGAGGAAAGGTTTGGCTAACTAAAAATGAAGTTTTCATGGCTCATATATGAGAGAAACGAAAGAACTACATATGAGCATGCAGTGAAAACAGACTGGCGAGGAGTTTTCTGGAGAAGATGAAGTTTGCTACGTTGATTCTTCTTCTCACGTATCCCTCCTTATATGGCCATGTTAATCCTGTTAGAACCTACCACCTGTTTCCTTATCCCGTTCTCTTCATCATTACCTTGCTTTCATGGATTAAAACTTGTGGAAAAACTGCAGCAAATGGAACGGCGGTAAGAAGAAGTTTCTGCACGTTTTGACAATTTTCTTTCCTTTTTCTTCTTTCTCTCCAGTCCGCGCCACCTCCAGCAGCCACTATTATTGACTTACTTCTCTTTGCCATTAAATGTCTAGCCCAATTTGTCCAAGAAATCAAGGTGGCATGAACTCCTTTTCTTGACTTTTCTTACCATTTCAACCAATCATCACTTGGCTTATGTGAAACCACTTAATTTATTATTCTTAAATTCAGATTACACCACATTATAAATCATAACTCAAAATGAAAAATGGAAATTCATATTCAATTGTTTTCTTTAATTTTACTAAAACAATTATTTCCACTATCAATCATGTACAAATATGGTATATAGTATAATAAAATTCGAGTCTTACATTTCTCCCCACATTAAGAAATTTGGTCCTCCAAATTTAACTTAGACCTGTCACTGGAAGAGCTCTGGATACCTCTCACGCATAAGGCTTTCTAACTCCTAAGTAGCCTCCTCCTCGTTATGATACTGCCAGAGCACTTTAACTAAAGAAATCGTCTTAGATCGCAATACCTCATCTTTCCTATCCAGGATCTGTACTGGTTCTCAACGTAACTCATGTCCTCTCTGATCTCCAGTGGCTCATGTCGAATTACGTGAGAAGGATCTGGATGATATTTTCTCAACATCGAGACATGGAATACGTTGTGCACTCCTGATAACTCTGGTGGTAATGCTAACAGATATGCCACATCTCCCACGCGATCTAAGATCTCATAAGGCCTAATATATCGAGGACTCAATTTTCCTCTTTTCCCGAATCTCATTATACCTTTGGAGGGTGAGATCTTTAAAAAAACATAATCACCTGCTACAAACTCTAATGGTCGGCGTCTAGTATCTGCATAACTCTTTTGCCGACTCTGAGCCGTTCTGAGCCTCTCACAAATCATTTGTACATCATGAGAAGCCTGCTCGACCAAATCGAGAGCTAACAGTTAACGGTCTCCCACTTCTTCCCATGCTATCGGGGATCTGCATCGTCTACCATACAAGGCCTCATACGGTGCCATGCCGATACTCGTATGAAAACTATTATTATAAGCAAACTCTGCCAGGGGTAAGTGATCGTCCTATGAGCCTCTAAAATCCAATGCACACGCTCTCAACATATCCTCGAGCGTCTGTATCGTACGCTCAGACTGCCCATTAGTCTGTGGATGAAAAGCGGTGCTAAAATTCAGCTGGGATTCCATAGCCTCCTGAAATCTCTCCCAAAAATGAGAGGTGAAGCGGAAGTCCCTATCAGAGGTAATACTCATTGGAACACTATGTAACTTCACTATCTCTCTGACATACAAATCGGCCAAGGCACTAACTAAATCTGTAGATCTCATGGCTAAGAAATGTGCAGACTTAGTCAATTTGTCGACTATCACCCAAATAGCATCATATCCCTTCCGGGTCCGTGGTAATCCCATAATAAAATCCATAGTCACATGCTCCCATTTCCACGTAGGAATCGATAATGGTCAAAGCATACCTATCGGTTTCTGATGCTCAATTTTAATCTATTGGCATGTTAGACATCTAGCAACAAACTCAACGATGTCTTTCTTCATCTTAGGCCACCAATACACTCTCCGAAGATTCTGGTACATCTTAGTACTACCCGGATGTAACGTGTATCTAGAGGTATGGGCCTCTGATAAAACCAAATCTCGAATCTGCCGATTATCGGGAACACATATCCGACCTCTGAACCTCAGTATCCCATCGGTGCCAATCTCAAAATCTGACATAACTCCCATCTGAATCTGACTGGCAACCCTAATGCAATAATCATCTCTCCTCTGAGCTTTCCTGATTCGGTCCATTAAATCCGACTCTATACGAAAACTAGCCGTAAATCCATATTGGTCAGAGGAAACAACTGTCAGACTGAGGTTAGAGAACTGCTCTATCAAATCATACTTCCTGATCATCATGTAAGATACCATGCCAACATGTTGACGGCTTAGTGCATCTGCTACTACATTAGCTTTACCTGAGTGATATAAAATCTCACAATCATAATCCTTTAATAGTTCCATCCACCGTCGCTGCCTCAAATTCAACTCTCGCTGTGAGAATATATATTTCAGACTCTTATGGTATGTAAATATCTGAAATTTCTCCCCGTACAAGTAATGCCGCCATATCTTCAGTGCAAACACTACTGCGGCTAGCTCTAAATCATGTGTCGGGTAATTCTTCTCATGATCCTTCAGCTGTTGAGAACCATAGGCTATAACTCGACCATGCTGCATAAGTACACACCCTAAACCTTGAGCGAATGCATCAGTATACACCATAAATCCACCTGATCCGCTAGGAAGGGTTAAGACGGGGGCAGTAGTTAATCTTCTCTTAAGCTCAAGAAAACTACGCTCACACGCATCATTCCATTCAAACTTTACATCCTTACATGTAAGTCGTGTTAATGGAGCAGCAAGTCTAGAAAATCCCTCCACAAATCTGCGATAATATCCGGCAAAACCTAAGAAACTCCGTATCTCGGTAACTGTGCTAGGCCTCTCCCACTGAACAACGACCTCTATCTTGGACGGATCAACTGACACCCCGTCCTTCAACACTACATGTCCGAGAAATATGATATGGTCAAGCCAAAACTCGCATTTATTAAACTTAGCATACAATTTCTTTTCTCTGAGGGTCTGTAAAACAATCTGCAAATTCTGCTCGTGCTCCTCTGGAGTCTTAGAATAAATCAGTATGTCATCTATAAATACTATGACAAACTTATCCAAAAATGGATGAAATACCTCGTTCATCAAACTCATAAAAGCTGCAGGGGCATTTGTTAATCCAAAAGGCATCACCAAGAACTCATAATGACCATAACGAGTCCGAAATGCTGTCTTATGCACGTCCGACTCCTTAATCTTCAACTGGTGATAGCCTGATCGGAGGTCTATCTTGGAAAACACCTATGCACCCCTGAGCTGATCAAACAGGTCATCAATCCGAGGTAATGGATATTTATTCTTAATGGTAGCCTGATTCAACATCCGATAATCTATACACAACCGAAGGCTACCATCCCTCTTCCGAACAAACAATACTGGAGCTCCCCATGGTGACACACTGGGACGTATAAATCCCTTATCTAGTAATTCCTGTAGCTGCTTCTTGAGTTCGTCCAACTCGGTCAGTGCCATCCGGTATGGGGGTCTAGAAATCGGCTCCGTACCAGGTACCTACTCAATCATAAACTCTGTTTCTCGATCCGGTGGTAATCTTAGTAAATCTTCTGGAAAATACATCTGAGAAGTCCCTAACCACAGGAATCTCTTGGATCTCTGGATGTTTCCTCTCTACATCCTCCACACTAGCAATATATCCTTCATAAACATTCATACACAACCACAATTTCAATACACATAACATTTCACAAACATACTTTTTATTAATTTACAATAACTTTACAATATACTTTTCGGGATGAGAGAAGGTAATAAACTTAGTATTACAATCCAAACTAACATGGTTTGCAGCTAACCAATCCATATCTAGAATAATATCAAAATCATATATATCCAACAAAATTAGGTTAGCTGTCATAACCTTCTCTCCTATAGTCAACTTACAATTCTGATATACAACATCCGTTCTCTGATAATCATTAAAAGGAGTTTTCACTTGTAAAGTATACTCTAACAACTCCGGCTCTACTGGGGTCTTGTTAGCATATATAGGCGATACGAACGAATGGGTAGAACCCGGATCAAATAAGGCAATTACGAGAATATCAAAGAGATAAATTTTACCTTTAATCACATCGATAGAGGCATCGGCAGTCTCCTGATCCAATGCGTAGACCCGACCTTGAGTCACAACCTTTTTACCCTTCTCTGCAGCTGTCGCCCACCTAGGTTGTGAGGGTGTCGCTTTCTCTGGCTCACTCTGAGTTGTCGGGGCCACTATCGGAGGTAATGTAGGAGGTCTAGTAGAAGCAGTTGACTCTCTGAGCATCGGACAATTCTTGATAAAGTGCCCCATCTGTCCACATCTAAAACATGCCCCAGACATTAAAGGACAAGAGCGTGACCCATGTGACCTTCCACAATGTCTACATAAGGGCGCAACACTTCTATAAGCAGTGGTGGGGCCACTAGCTGGAGTAGAAACTGCTGTTCTATCAAATCTGCCCTCTGAAATCTGTATGCCCATAGATCTAGTCTTCTTAAACTGCTCTTTACTTGGTCTATCCTCCATAAACCTCTTAGCCTTTCCCTTTGCTTTACCCTTACTCTTGCTACTGAAATCGAGCTGGAACTGCTCATAGTCCCACTCACACAGCTGAGCCCGTTTAACTATCTCATCATAAGTCTGTATATCAAATGGGGCAAGCTTCACTATGATAGATGGCCTCAAACCAACCCTAAACCTCGAAATCTTATATCTAGTATTCGCACTAGTTTGAGGATCAAAACGGCTCAATGTAGTAAATTTGGCCTCATACTCAACCGCTGACATACTACTGTGCACTAAATCCATAAATTCCTGCTGTAATTTTTCCTGAGAAGTGTCAGGAATATACTGCCTCTGAAAGGCATCAACAAAAATATCCCAGGACAATTCCTGATGCTGAGCAAATAAGACGGTCTGGGTGGCATTCCACTAATGTCTCGCATCATCTGCCAACTGGAATACTACTAGGCCTACCTTTTCTGTCTTTGAACGCCTCATAATCTGAAGTAATCTATCAACCTCAACAACCCACTGCTCTGCCACCAATGGATCCCTAGTACCTTTAAACTTAGGTGGATCCAATTTCTTAAATGATTTCACTAATGCCACATCACAATATGACTTCACATTTCTAAGCGGTTGAATCAATGGCTGTGGTGGAGCTACCTGTGGCTGAGGTACCGATGGTGGAATAGGCTGAGGCTCGGGTATATCCGGTGCTGGCTGTGGTGGAATTGGCACCTCTACCGGAGCTGTGGGAGCTGCGGCTCTCTCTCTCTCTCTGCCCTATCCGCGGCTCTATCTGCCTGGTACATAGCCATAAAATCGGTTACTAACCTCTCTACTTGGTTCACACGAGCATCAATGCTCTCTAGCTGTAGATGGCATGCGGGTCTAGGGGTAGGTTCCGGTGTCTGTGGTTCAGGAGTCTGTGCCGCCCTACCTCGGCCTATACCTCTCACTGAGCGTATCCTCCTCCTTCTACTCATATCTGTATCACAGAGATCATTTATCGCTTATCATTAGTATATCAATTATATATTCAAACTATACAGTACTACAGGGAATGTATACCATTTTCTTTTCGTTTTAAGCATCACTAGACATCCGACTAACCCTGCTCTGATACCATTAAATCTGTAACATCTCAAATCCACAAAATACATAATATTCACTTACTAATCACACTCACTTACCGGTTGGGCTGTCTGTGATGCTTATCAACTCCTATCACTTTTATAAGAATTATTAAATTATTTCCTTAAGATATATATATATTCCATTCTTATAAAGTAGTACCATTTTACTGAATATATAAAAAGATATAACATACCTTCGATATTAGATCTCTGGAAGGTAATTCGCTTAGCCCAAGTTCAATAATCTGTGGAGTGGAAAATAAGGAGTGAGCGATAATGTGCTCAGTAAGGAAAGTGTATGTTGCTTTATAAAATAACAGCTATCTTTCCAAAAACAATTTATTTATCTTAATAATCAACCCATTAGAAAAACAATGAATATTGTTAACTTCAACACGATTCAATAGACCCTTTCAGTAAACAGAAACTAATAAGTTGAGACTAGGCAATAACTAAAATCATGCTCTGTTCCCTTAGGAATATAAGTCGTCCGCTTTTAGGGTGCACCCGTAGGCTACCGCCACTCACGGCTATCTCAACTAGATCTATGGCCATAATCTATAAATAGTCCTCGGGTCCACTTGCCAAGTGACCTCGAGACCACTGATGACTTGGCGGGTCTATCAGCCTTGTGACGCCCTGAGGTGCACCCGTAGGTCCATCGACCCAAGCCACCGCCCCAGGTGGGTCACGCAATTGCATGAATAATAAAGCATGAACTCGGGGCCTAAAGTCTCAAAAATCACTTTTATAACTCATGAAAACCCTTATGGAATTATTTCACTCATGTTATCATTTCTACAAAATGATTTGATTTCCAAAAGGTTTTATAGAATTGTAAAACAGCCCGCAATCTCAATATTTTCCGTGTGAGAAAGGCACGGGTTAAGCTGGCTCGCCCATGGCTAGTTCGCCCATGCCAGCTCGCCAATAGTCAACTCGCCCATTGGTCAACTCGCCCATTGGTCAACTCGCCCAATGTTCAACTCGCCCAAAAAGATTTCATATTTCTATTTTCCAAATAATTTATTATTCGTTGAGAAAAATACTCATAAATCAATTCGCCATGTAGGGCTCGCCCAGTGCGGTTAAGTTGTGTTCTCCCGCCAACCCTTGGTGATTAAAACAAATTAACCTGCCTCGCCCTAAGGCTCGCCCTTTATGGCATTGCTATGGTTAACTCGCCCACCCATAAAAACACAAGGGTCGCCCGCCCCAAAGCAACATTAAAAGGGTTCGCCACTTTAGCTCACCCGAGTTTCTTCTTAAACAAGGCTACTCGCCCAAATATCAAAAATCATAAAAAGTGAGCTCGCCCAAGTGGCTCGCCCGCCATTTTGCCAGTTCGCCCAATCATACGATTTTTCATAGTAATGCATGTCATAAAACAAACAATTTCTCAATAATTTCATAAAATTTAACTCCACAGGACATGCATTTTACTTCACATACAACTCCCTTACCTCGCCTGATGAAGCCTTGCTTCTCGCCCGCCTTCCTCAATTCCCGTTTGCAAAATTTTATTAAACTATTAATATTCCTTTTTCGAATATTTTCCAAAACTATTTATATCTTCCTAATAATTGTGACACTTCGGGAGACTCAGTTCGCCCTTCGCCCACATAGCTCGCCATCCGTTAGTGGGCTTACACATGTAAGATCACCTAATCCAACTCGCCATTCATATTTGGCCGATTCGTGGGAGTTCGCCCAACTATTCAACTCGCCCTGTTCATGCATTACACTAGCATTGGGCGACCTTGCCCATTTGGACTCATACTTTCCACTTGGCGAGTTCTTTATATCTTACTCGCCTCATTCCACTTGGGCGATCACACCATTCTCACCATTTGGCGAACATTGATCCTCGCCTATCCCGACTGTCATTCTGATTTTCCAAAGAGTTTGGCGAACACGTATGTCGCCAACTCATGCAACTCTCGAGCTCGCCTCAACCGTTGGGTGAATACTCACCTATTTGGCAAGCAAATGCTATTCGCCCATCGTGTTTCCTTACTCATTCTTGGTTATTTTTCCATCTAGTTTCTTATATAGTCAACAATATTTAACTAAAACCAAGCTATATCTATGTTTATCACGTTATAAAACATAGAAATCTAGTATGGAATATCAAGAGAACCATGGAAAATATGAAACTCAGCTTAACCCAGTTGTTGTTCCAAAAACAAAATGTTTTCTTGCCTCACTTAGCTTAACTTTGTTTGTTCCTTAGCTCTTCAACAATGGAGGAAAGGTTTGGCTAACTGAAAATGAAGTTTTCATAGCTCATATATGAGAGAAACGAAAGAACTACATATGAGCATGCAGTGAAAACAGACTGGCAAGGAGTTTTCTGGAGAAGATGAAGTTTGCTACGTTGATTCTTCTTCTCACGTATCCCTCCTTATATAGCCATGTTAATCCTGTTAGAACCTACCACCTGTTTCCTTATCCCGTTCTCTTCATCATTACCTTGTCTTTAATGCATTAAAACTTGTGGAAAAATTGCAGGAAATGGAACGGCGGTAAGAAGAAGTTTCTGCACGTTGTGACAATTTTCTTTCCTTTTTTTTCTTTCTCTCCAGTCCACGCCACCTCCAGCAGCCACTATTATTGACTTACTTCTCTTTGCCATTAAATGTCTAGCCCAATTTGTCCAAGAAATCATGGTGGCGTGAACTCCTTTTCTTGACTTTTCTTACCATTTCAACCAATCATCACTTGGCTTATGTATGTGAAACCACTTAATTTATTATTCTTAAACTCATATTACACCACATTATAAATCATAACTCAAAATGAAAAGTGGAAATTCATATTCAATTGTTTTCTTTAATTTTACTAAAACAATTATTTCTACTATCAATCATGTACAAATATGATATATAGTATAATAAAATTCGGGTCTTACAACAACCTTTCTGGCTGTATCTATTTGCTTACCTGCCGAAATATGGTCATGTTAAGTTTCCCATCGTTGTCACCATTGTCCAATGCTTGACAAGCATTTTCTATGTCTCGAAAGCAAGTAACTGGCTCCTTATTTACTGCTAAAACCATGTCACCTTGTTCTAATACATTTTCAGCTTTTGACCCCGCTAAACAACCTTTAACACGTAAAACTTGGCGACGAACAGGATCTTTCTTGATTAGAGCCTAAAAAATATAACTAATGTGATGTGAACATATGAAACTACAAAAGGATATGAAGAGGCAAAGAAAAAAAAGCCATTCTCCCTAGCATGTGTTAAAGTATTGCCAAGATCCTGTTTAAAAAAAATATTTGCTAAACAAAATATATAAAATAAAGAAACAAATAAACATACTTGGATCCATTCATCGCTCAATCCAAAGCTTCTGGCCTTTGAAAGCAATCTAGAATAAAGTTCAACCTCTAAGATCCTAACAAGTGGCATCAGCCTTTTGACACCATTTATGAGAAGAGGAGGTCCATTAGCACCAGATATGATCTTGTCAAGAACTTGGCTTATTGCATAAATTGGGATACCTCCCACAAATCGGTGATCCTCTTATGTATTACTACGCTGAAATCAATGATAGCAGGCATCAGAATACATGGCTATATGGAGCTTATCCAAAAAGGCTAACTAATAGAGAAAACCTTTGGCTTTTTTTGCTTTTTATTTTTGGTCAGAGTGGAAACCTGCGTTGAAAAGCGTCCCCAGATTGCTTGAACCCTTCCATGCTCATCTGTTAGCACCCCTGAAAATGAACGACCAAAATCTGCAAAAGAGTACAGGATCCATTTCATACTTGAAGTCAGAATATGGATAAAATTAGATTCTACCGTCAGTAATGACAACAAACATACCAGTATCAACCTCAATTATTTCCATATTTGTTGCTCTGTACCGTGGAGAGTCAGCAGAGCGAATGTTCAGAGCAGCAGATCGATTGGTCACAACTGATTTCCTCGATGTTGCTTGTAAGCTTTTACTTAAACCCACAAGATAGACTGAATCCCCACGACATAATGAAGGCTCTGTCTCAAACAGAACGAAATGTAAGTCCTTGTCAAAAGTAGTCTTGCTATGCTTTACAAACTAAAATTTAAAAAATAAAAAACCAGAAACTAAGGAAGTCAACATTAACATTCCAACCCCCAGCCAAGAGCAAACTTCCTTTAACCAAAATGGAAGTCTAAGAACATAACACTATAATCTTTCTAACCTTTTGTCAAATCAGTTTACCAAAATTTCTGGGCACGGTGAAGCATATAGTATATTATAACAAAAAAAAAGTGCAAACCTGATTGCATAGGAGAAATTTGAACAATTAATAATAATTCTAATGATCAAACTGTAGAGTAATTGCAAAAAGTAGAAGCTACCAGGAAGTAGTTCCGCAGCACAAACCACAGAAGCACCAACAGTTCCCAGAGCCAAGGGGTCATAAGCAACTAAAGCATAATTATGAACAGGCTGAAGAAAAACGACCTGCAGTTAAAAAAGGCAACTCAACAAGATATCCACTGGTTTTTCAATGTCGTTTCATTAAAATAGCATACCTCTCCAGGAATTTCAATTGGATAAGCAGCAAAGGACAGCATCACATCTGATGCAGAAATGGCAACTGTATTCTTGTCAACAGCAACCAAACCCATACTATGAGAATGATATGTAATGACACCAGTCCCAGAAAAATGTTGCAAAGGGACACCATCAAGCAAGCATGACTGTGGCACATGAACCTACAAGCATGAAGATCAACTTAGATCATTCTAATGAGGGAAAAAAAAACGAGAGGAGAAACAATAACTTGCCAACAATAACAATCTTGGTGACAGTCATGAAAGCAATAAGAACTCATATGGTATAATGATCAGAGAAGAATGACTGACGTAAAGACAATGGAAACATCATCATTTACAATCAAACTTACATTATGACAAAAACTACTTAACAGAAGGAAAGAAAAAAACGTCAAACTGTATAGTTTACAAGACATGAACAATGGCAATCAACAGAAATTCGTTACCTCACACATTACAAGAGCAGGCTCTATTACTCGTTCAGCAATTGAAGCACTAGCTGTTGCAACTGTTGCTCCTTGATGGTCCCTTGACAAAGCATTTTCTATGGCAGTTTTGTTCTCCGACTTAACTTCACCAGTTTCATTCAAGGTACAGTTAACAACAACTCCATCAGAAGTCATATCCTCTTCCACTCGTCCTTTTTTTGAATCAATACCTGTTTCATCTTGAGAGTGCAATTCCTCAGAAGCATGCTCACAACTGGTTTCCATACCAGTAACACCATCATTCAACTCTTGGTTGTTATCTTGATCTATGTGTTCCATATGAGTAGCCTCACCATTAACACCAGATGACAGCAAGGACTCTGGTTTAAAGGCAGGCTGTGTTGTCCATAAACCTGAGCTGTCATCGCGAGTGTATATCTGAGGAGGTGCATACCATTCATGCCGATTCACCGTGACCGGGACAGACTGTACCCATCAACGGAATCGGAGATCAACAAATAGTATGGATAATCTCAATTCAAACAAAAGTAGTGCACATCCACAGAGCAAACAAGTACAATACAATTAGAACACTGGCACGAGAGGCAGAGTGAGAGAGCAAGACAAGGAAGCGAAGAGAGCACACAATGAAAAAATAAAAGGAATAAGAAGGAAGCAAACCAGAAAAATGATAAATTGTAAGTTCAAGTATACACTTGAAGAGATAGGAAATGAATCAATTCCCTGAAATAGTAAAAGAAATTTAATAATAAACATCTGCAATTACCATCCTTGCTACCTTTTTTGTTCTAAATACTTAAAATTTAACCATCCAAACGAATCTGCAACACTTGTAAGTTTTCAGAACTTAATCCAAGCACATCTAAACCTCTTATATTTTTTTGGATCACTACAACTTGAGGTCTCCAGACACAACAACCGTGATCCTTTAAACAGAAACTGGATGTTATAGCACATGGGTTTTGCATCTAGAAATTTAGAATCACGCACCGCAGTCAAGACATATACCAAGGAGCCCCTAGGGGCTAAGGCACACCAATCTAGTACAAGTGTTTTCAAACCCCCTGAAGAACCACGCCTCAGTTAAATTCATTTAGTTTTCTTGAACTGCCTTTTTTTATATGCATAACATATTCAATTAACAGAAAAGACAATGCATGTGTGCTATCAAGATTCAATAATAAGAAAGTGATATTGCCCTTTTACAACTACTTGTGGATGAAGGATACTTGAGCTAGAATTAGATGGTGGCTTTTAGCAATACTTTAACATTAGAAAAGGAATAAAGTCAAATCATCAAAGAATACATAATCTTAAGTTTATCCAGTATAACAATAGATAACGAGTTTTTTGTTTTTGATAATTAGTTATGAATCTTTTTAAAATTTGCCTCTTTCTTCACTAGAGTAGGCAATCTTTTCCTGTGCCTGGTTCTCAAGCAATACTGCACCTTGCATCTGTTGAATAAACTAGGATCATAAGACTAGTCAAGAGCGTTAAAATCATGCTTCTAATGATTGCAGAACAAAAATCCTAGAATCCACTCTTCAGGCTCCAAACAAATGTCAGCTATTTTAAAATC
Source organism: Heritiera littoralis (assembly GCA_031772115.1). Lineage (NCBI taxonomy): Eukaryota > Viridiplantae > Streptophyta > Magnoliopsida > Malvales > Malvaceae > Heritiera > Heritiera littoralis. Next base: position 6,816,612 of record JAPDPK010000009.1, read on the forward strand.
CTCACACGAATAACTAAAAATCATAATATATTGAAGATTGCTTTCTTTTAATGAATTAGATTCAAACCTAAATTTGCCACCAACCAACCCAATCACATTAATACTCAAGTCACTGCTTGAGGAGTCAAATTTATGTAGAGCTCCATTACCTTTTAGCAATCATGTTTGCAAATCATTTGATCAAACCATCTCATCAACATAAATGAGTCGAAGTCACCTCTGTTCGGACTTGGCTCATTTACTTATAAGCTTTAAATTTTCATTCAAACTTGTTTAGCATAAAATGAATCCCTTCTAAGCGCTTCAACTAGTACACTAGTTCACTTTTTACCCCTAATTTCTCTGTGACAACGATGTAAAATACAGACATACTTCTCAGAGGCTTTTAGGAACCAACCCAATTCCAAAAGCAGGCATCACCAAAGGGTACTTGCTGGTTTTTTACTCTAATTTTAAAGAATTGAGTGTTTAGGAAAGCTGAACCATATGTTCGAGCTTGATAAATTTGTTCCACTGAAGTATCTCGATTTAAAGAGATATTGGTCACATGGAATATCCTGAAAATTAGAAATATAAGCAGAAGATAAGGTTGGATATTCTGATCCTCGTCACTTGGATATTATCCTAAAATTTAAACAAAAACTATCCTAGACCTATCAGCATCTATTTAAAATAGAAAACAGAAAAAGAAGGCTGGGATTAAATAATCCTACACTCCCCCCCAATATGGGTTGTAAATGTTTAACATACCCAACTTTGTTTACAAATCTTTCAAACAACACCTTAAACAAAGCTTTGGTAAAAATATTTGCTACTTGATGACTTGTAGGGATATATGAAAAAGTAGCAATTCCTTCTTTGACTTTCTCCTTGATGAAGTGTCGGTCCATCTCCACATGCTTTGTCTGGTCATGGTGAACTGGATTCTTAGCAAAATACTAATAGCTACCTGATTGTCACATAACATTTTAACAAATTCATTTAAAGGCATCTTTAGTTCTACAAGAAGTCTTCTTAACCACATACCTTCACACACACCCCTAGAGCCATGGCCCTAAACTCTGACTTTGCACTGCTTCTTGCTACCACAGATTGCTTTTTACTTCTCCAAGTAACTAGATATCCCCATAGGAAAGCACAATAACTTGAAGTTGATTGCCTATCAGTCACTGAGCCTGCCCAATCTGCATCTATGAACACTTCGATACTTCTACTAACACCTTTTTTAAAAATTAAACCCAAACCTTGAGTCATCTTTAGATATTGCAAGATACAGTACGCAGTTTCAAAATGTTCTTCATTTGGGTTGTTCATGAATTGACTGACAACACTTACTAAAAAAGTTATATCAGGGCAAGTATGAGACAGGTAGATAAGTCTTCCCACTATTCTTTGATACCTTCCCTTGACAACCAGTGAACATCCTTCCTTTTTTCCAATTTTAGAGGTTGCATCCATAGGTGTATCGGCTGGTTTATACCCTATCATACCTGTTTCTTTAAGTAAATCAAGGGTATACTTTCTTTGAGATACCATAATGCCTTTTTTGATCTTGCCACTTCCATTCCCAAGAAATATCTTAGTTGCCCCAAATCTTTGATTTCAAATTCTTTTGCCAACATAGACTTTAATTTGATCATCTCTTCATTACAATTTTTAGTCAAAATAATATCATCAACATAAATAATAAGAATAGCAATGTCACCGTAGGGGAATGTTTAGTGAAAAGGGTGTGGTTGGTGTAAGATCCGATTCTACACTACTGTAGATTCTAATTACATAAAAATGGATAATGGAAATTAAATAAATAATGAATGTTAATTTCCAAAAGGGTGAAAAGCTCCATAACTTGAAATATGAATGGAGCAAATTATGTGAAATACTCTACGGGCAAGTACTGCAATGGGACAGCTTGCCAATGAGTGAGCAAGAGGATGATCGCCAATGAATGAGGGCGAGTGTGCTGTTGGTGAGTTGGTTTAATTGCTTGTTGTGCGAATAGGTGAGTTTGCCATGTTCTTGGTTAGCATGATCGCCCGAATGATGGCGAGGGCTGTGATTGCCAAACCCTATGTGATCGCCAAGAAAAGGAAATAATCTTATAATTGCCAAATATTAAGTTGGCATCAAGACAAGGTGGTGAAACCTAGGTGCAAACATAGGCGAGCTTATGGACAACTGGCGAGATGAAAGGTTGGCGAACTAAAATTGAGATTGGCGAGCTGAGTCCTCAAGATGAAGAGGCGAACTGGAATCCGCACGATCAAAATGAAAATAAATTCAAATCATTTTACAACCAAAATTGACTTTGTAAGTCATACGGTTGAAGAGAATAAATAGAGAACGGTTAAAGTCAATAAATGAATTAACCTTATTGGTTAAGGAGTAAGACGAAGGTGCAGTAAGTCAAGAAAAGAGGCTGTGGACTTCACGCCATTGGCTTCTCCTAACAGTTGGTTTAGACAATTAATGGCTTCTCCTAACATCGGATAACATGTTGAGAGATGTGGGCGAACTAGGTGGTCGCCGACTCACTTGAAAGAGTAATCCTAGAGTGCGGGAGAGCGCCAAAGGGATGATTATTGATGGCCTGAAGAGACGGGCAGTACTTTTAAAGACAATAAGGAGTATAAAGAGATATTTGTGGTCTCATATTAGAGACGAGAATAAATAAAAGTTAAGAAGGTGATAATGAAGAAAAATACCTATATTAGAGGTACTTCCTATATTAAGTGAAAATTGAAAAGAGTATAATGCTATCTGGATAGTTGTGGACATATTAAGTAAGTCTGCTTATTCCTTAATTATGGAATTTATTGAGCTAATTAGTGCCTTAGCCGAGTTATATGTCAGGGAAATGGTGAGGTTTTACAGTATTCCAGTGAGCATTACATTTAATAGGGAGTCCCGCTTCGTATCTCAGTGTTGAGAGAGATTACAGGAAGCTATGGAATCCCGATTAAGTTATGCACCGCAATTCATCCGTAGACTGATGGACAGTCCAAGCGTAGGGTATGGACGCTTGAGGATATGGTTTGAGCGTGTGCAGTTGATTTTATAGGCTCCTGGGATAATCCTCTACCTTGGTAGAGTTGTTTATGATAATGGCCAAAAGAGAGTATAAGCATAACACTTGAAAGGGTTTATTTAGCAGACGATATAATCCACGATAGCATGAGAAAATGGGAGACTGAGAATTATCTTCGACTTGGTCGAACAACTTTCTTGAGATATACAGGAAATTATGTATATTGAAGTCTTACCAGTTAGAGGCATAATGAGAGGAAAAATGGAGTCCCTGACGTATGGGATCTTTGGAGATCTTAGATCGTGTGAGAGATGTGCATTACCTCCCGAGTTGTCAGGAGTGCATAACGTATTCCATATCTCAAATATGAGAAAGTACTATCCATATCCTTCTCACGTGATTTGACATGAGTCCTAGAAATTAGAGAGGACATGAGTTACGTTGAGAAATCGGTACGAATTTTGGATAGGAAAGATAAAGTATTGTGATAAAGTGTGGTGATCAAAGATTAATTCTTGATGGGATTCTCTGGCAGTATGAGGCTACTTGAGAATTTTAAAGCCTCATGCATAATAAATATCCAGAGCCTTATCTTTGATAGGTCTGGTTGAAATTTGGAGGACCAAATTTCTTAAGGTTGGGAGAAAATGTAAGATCCGATTCTACACTACTGTAGACTCTAATTACATAAAAATGGATAATGGAAATTAAATAAATAATGAATGTTAATTTCCAAAAGGGTGAAAAGCTCCATAACTTGAAATATGAATGGAGCAAATTATGTGAAATACTCTACGGGCGAGTACTGCAATAGGACAGCTTGCCAATGAGTGAGCAAGAGGATGATCGCCAATAAATGAGGGCGAGTGTGCTGTTGGTGAGTTGGTTTAATTGCTTGCTGGGCGAATAGGTAAGTTTGCCATGTTCCTGGTTAGCATGATCGCCCGAATGATGGCGAGGGCTGTGATCGCCAAACCCTATGTGATCGCCAAGAAAAGGAAATAATCTTGTAATTGCCAAATATTAAGTTGGCATCAAGACAAGGTGGTGAGACCTAGGTGCAAACATCGGTGAGCATATGGACAACTGGCGAGATGAAAGGTTGGCGAACTGAAATTGAGATTGGCGAGCTGAGTCCTCAAGATGAAAAGGCGAACTGGAATCCGCACGAACAAAATGAAAATAAATTCAAATCATTTTACAACCAAAATTGACTTTGTAAGTCATAAGGTTGAAGAGAATAAATAGAGAACGGTTAAAGTCAATAAATGAATTAACCTTATTGGTTAAGGAGTAAGACGAAGGTACAGTAAGTCAAGAAAAGAGGCTGTGGACTTCACGCCATTGGCTTCTCCTAACAATTGGTTTAGACAATTAATGGCAAGGTAAAGTAAGTCAAAATGTGCAGAGAATAGCTTCTCATAGCCGTTCCTTTTTGCTGCAGTTTTTCTTCGGTTTTTAATGTATGAAAGACGTGAAATAAATGAAGGAAATGGGATAAGCCCAAGTAATGAGTTCTGATTGGATTAGCATGGCTATATAAGAAGAAGCATTTGAGGAAAACCGATTTAGCCAAATTCATCTTCTTCACGAGAGCTATGCAACTGCAAGTTTATGTTCTGATTTCCTCCCATTTCTACCATGCCCAATTTACTACACTTCACCCTTAAGTTGGCTAAACAAGTAAACCGGCGTGCAAAACCTTTCCTCCATAGTTGATGAGCTAAAGGAATAAGCAAAGTAAGGCCAACATGAGACAAAAAGTGATCTGTGCTGGAAGTGCAGCTGATTAAGGTGAGATTTAATGATTTCTTGAGATTGAATGATATATTTCTATGATTTCAAGTATGAGAAGCATGATTTTAGTGTTGCTTTTGATTTATTCTTGTTAGATCATAGAAATAGAATAAATTCATATCTTGAAGTAGATGATGAATAAAATGAAATTGGGTTCAAATTGTAGTAGAATGATGGGAAAACAATCGAGAATAAATAAGGAAAGCAGTGGAAGTGGTGTAAAAGTGATGAGAGTGGCGATTATTGTGATCGCCCATGTTGAATATTTGTGATCGCCAATGGGGCGAGTAGGAAAGAAAAGAACTCGCCAAGTTAAAAGTTTTAATTCAGATGGGCGCGGTCGCCCAAGGCTAGTTTAATGCATGGGCGAGCCCATTTCTTAATAGAAAGACGTGTTACGCGAGCTCACAATTAAGGGAGAACTAAATCACGTGGAGTGGTAAGTGGCGAGGCCACCACAAGTTAGCTAAGTCATAGGCGAGCTCCTTTCTGTTAGAAAACTTGGCGAAAAGAAATTGTGGGCGAACTCCCACATTAAAGCCAATGTGGCATGGCGAGTTGAAATTGTGGGCAAGCTCCCTCTAATTAGCCAATATATGAATGGCGAGAATGGTAGGCGAGCTCCCACGTGTAAGCCATTTGATGAATCATGAGCTCGATTGGCGAGCTAGTAAGATGTCTGTGGGTGAGCTGGTTGATTTATCTTAAGTCTCGCCCAAGTAATGGAAAAATATATAAGGAAAATATTAATGGAATTTATATATTATTTTCTACCGATAATTGGGAATGGCTATAGGAGAGCAGGAAGCAGGGCAAAGTAAGGCTTCGTTGAACCAGGTAAGGGAGATGTGTGTGAAGTGAATACATGTCCTGTGGAGTAAATATTATGAAAATATTAATAAATATTTTGGTTTATGACATGCATTATTTGATAAGTTATTTTGACTTGGGCGAGCTAAAAGCCGACCCTTATGTTATGATTTGGTGAAATGGTACAGGGGGCAAGCCATGTTGGGCGAACCCTTTTGTGTTGTTTTTGTGTGAACAACCCCTATTTTAAGAAAAGGCGGGCGAGCCATTTTGGGCGAACCCTTTTATAATGTTTTGGGGCGGGCGACCCCTTTGTTAAGAAAGTTGTAGCCAAGCCACTGAGGGCCAGCCAGTTTTTCTTGTTGTTTTCAAAGGCTAAGGTTGGCAGGCGAATATTAGTTCGCCGCATTGTCGAGTTAACCATGGGCGAGCCGTGATGGGCGAGTTGACCATGGCGAACATGTTTAAAGTTCATTTTTCTTATACGAAAAATGAGATATTTTGAAAATTGGAAAATAGAAAATATAAATTCTTTATGGGGGTCGAGTTGAATATTATGCGAGATTGGGATCATGGGCGAACTAGCCATGAGCGAGCCAGTTTAGCTTGGTTTAAATGCTACGTTGGGCGGGCGAACTGATTATGGGCGAGCCACTTAGGCGAGTTGACCCTGGCAAGCCAATTAAATCCCATATTTTCCATACGTAAATTTGGTGAAAATGGGCTGTTTTTAATTAATATATTTGTAAACAGAAAATATGAAACCTTTTGGAAAGCAAATCATTTTGAGAAAATGATAGAAATTATGAAATAATTCCATAAAGGTTTTTAATGAGATATAAAGTGATTTTGAGACTTTAGGCCCTGAGTTCATGCATTATTATTCATATACTTTGCGTGACCCATCTGGGGCGATGGCTCAGGTCAATAGACCAACGAATGCACTCCAGGGCGTCACAAGGCTGATAGATCCGCCAAGTCTTCAGCGGTCTCGAGGTCACTTGGCAAGTGGACCCGAGGACCACCTATAGATTATGGCCATAGATCTAGTTGAGATAGTCGTGAGGGGAGATGGCCTACGAGTGCACCCCAAAAGCGGACGACTTGTGTTCCTGAGGAAACAATAAGAGCATGATAATTTGTTGCCTAGTCTCAATTATATGATTTCTGTTTACTGAAAGGATCTATTGAATCCTGTTTAATGTTAACTACATTAATTGTTTTCCTAATGGGTTTGATCGTTAGGATAATTATGTGGTTTTGGGGATATAGTTTTGCTTTATTTAAAGCAGTATACGTTTCCTTTACTGAGCGCGTAGTGCGCTCACCCCTTTGTTTTAACTCCACAGCTAAAAGACACGGAGTTAGAGAATTAGCTCCAAGATGGGTGTAGCTATATATAAAGCGCAGGGGCAAAGTATGTTAAACATGACAGGTACAGTGTTTTCTCCTTTACATTTCAGACATAGATGTATAGTACTACTTTATTGAGATAAAGACAATAGAGGATGTTAGATGTAAGGAATGATAGAAATTATGAAAAGAATTTTATTATTCCGTATTTGTTAATAATTGTTCATCATTTATTTCGATCACTGTTGAATGTTAATGGCATCGTAGACAACCCAACCGGTAAAGTTGTATAGAAATACGTGAAAAATGTGGTAATAAGCTGTTACAGATTTAATGGTATCAGAGCTTCGGTTGGTCTGATGTCTGTTGATGCCTTTAGCATGGGAAGTGTTGAGAAAGGTTAACATCCCCTGTAGTACTGTATAGTCTGAATGTATAGAGGAATCAAGTGACTGTAAATTGAGTTAAGTGTTTAAAAGTGGTGAAAATTGATAAATTACGAATTACAAATAGAGATTGTAATCCGGGAATTTTGCATGAGATAGGCGATCTTATCATCATAATGTCAAGTCTATTCGGTAAGGTACAGTGAGGAACTCGGTGAGGGCCCCACCAGGACTTCTCTGTCCATATCGAACTAAGATCCTAAAATGATGATATTGAAATGTGTATAAGCCCTAAGATCGCGTGTTTGGAGGTATATCGAAGAGAGAGAATTAAAGGGGAATTTATGAACATACCCCTATATTGAAATGCTTTCTCTAAGCCATAAATGACTAAATTGATTTAAAATAGATAATTGGTGAGAAATTATTGAATATTATGAAAAGTGATGTACTTATAGAGTGTAAACCAAAAGGTGAATTGTGTATGAAATGAAAAAAAAAATCGATTATGTTAATACTGGTTCTAGACACTCCTTATGTTTTAAGAGAATAGATATTAGTAGTGAATTGACATTTAAGGATTTCTATTTACTGAAAGGATCTATTGAATCCTGTTTAATGTTAACTACATTCATTGTTTTCCTAATGGGTTTGATCGTTAGGATAATTATGTGGTTTTGGGGACATAGTTTTGCTTTATTTAAAGTAGTATACGTTTCCTTTACTGAGCGCGTAGTTCGCTCACCCCTTTGTTTTAACTCCACAGCTAAAAGACACGGAGTTAGAGAATTAGCTCCAAGATGGGTGTAGCTACATATAAAGCGCAGGGACAAAGTATGTTAAACATGACAGGTACAGTGTTTTCTCCTTTACATTTCAAACATAGATGTACAGTACTACTTTATTGAGATAAAGACAATAGGGGATGTTAGATGTAAGGAATGATAGAAATTATGAAAAGAATTTTATTATTCCGTATTTGTTAATAAATGTTCATCATTTATTTCGATCACTGTTGAATGTTAATGGCATCGTAGACAACCCAACCAGTAAAGTTGTATAGAAATACGTAAAAAATGTGGTAATGGGCTGTTACAGATTTAATAGTATCAGAGCTTCGGTTGGTCTGATGTCTGTTGATGCCTTTAGCATGGGAAGTGTTGAGAAAGGTTAACATCCCCTGTAGTACTGTATAGTCTGAATGTATAGAGGAATCAAGTGACTGTAAATTGAGTTAAGTGTTTAAAAGTGGTAAAATTGATGAATTAAGAATTACAAATAGAGATTGTAATCCGGGAATTTTACATGAGATAGGCGATCTTATCATCATAATGTCAAGTCTATTCGGTAAGGTACAGTGAGGAACTCGGTGAGGGCCCCACCAGGACTTCTCTGTCCATATCGAACTAAGATCCTGAAATGATGATATTGAAATGTGTATAAGCCCTAAGATCGCGTGTTTGGAGGTATATTGAAGAGAGAGAATTAAAGGGGAATTTATGAACATACCCCTATATTGAAATGCTTTCTCTAAGCCATAAATGACTAAATTGATTTAAAATAGATAATTGGTGAGAAATTATTGAATATTATGAAAAGTGATGTACTTATAGAGTGTAAGCCAAAAGGTGAATTGTGTAAGAAATGAAAAAAAAATCGATTATGTTAATACTGGTTCTAGACACTCCTTATGTTTTAGGAGAATAGATATTAGTAGTGAATTGACATTTAAGGAAGTCAAGTGTTCAAGTCACTGTGAAAGCGAAAGAAAACCTTGAGGTGGGCGAACTCGAGCACAGTTGGAAGGACCGGGGCGTCGAGGTGTTCGCCAAAGAGGACAGTATGGATGAGTAGCGTTGTCACAGCAATCGTTGTCGATGGACCCAAAAAGGGGTTGCCATGGCCGATTGGGCTGGTCCGTTACGATATACATAGAACCGAAATATTGTGAAATACTTGTAAAGTGACTTGAAAATTTATATATATGTGTTTGGAGGATACATAGTGATTTTGTTGGATGTAAATAACGAGATATTCAAGATGATGTGAGTTTGTGTATTAGAATTTATGAGATGAAATTCTAAGTAAACTTTTGGAATAACGTGGATTCGAGGGATTGTTGACTCGATTCACAATATGTAATCTATTTGTAAGATTGTAAGCTCTTACCAGTGAATCAGAAGAGCTTGAGAAATTACTCAAGAGATTGATGAGTAGAGGAATAAACTATTTTGATATAACTGGTGAAAACAGAAATTATATCGTTTTGAAAAACAACGGGATTTGTACTCTTTACAGTTGCTTCTAGGTTCTGGAACAAGTATGGTATTCTAAAATACCTATCTTATTCTATCTGGATCCCTAGCCGACTGTAGTATCCTTCCTATTTGTGTGCCTAGAGCCAACTAGGATGATTTTAAGAGAATAAATATGTATATTGATATAAGTAATATTGTTGAATAAAGTATGGAAAACCTTATTGTTAAGTCAGTGACTATGAGTTCTAATTGAACTATATACATTAGAGACATGAGGTCTCGAATGATTAAGTGGACATTGAAGTTGTCTGAGTAAAGGATCTTACTATGTAAGTGAGATTAAAGTGTGGCTATTGGGGTATAAAATTTATGAGTTTTACCCGTATAGCATAAGTGAATTGTTGAGGAGTTTGTGGAATTCGCTACCTTACTGATGCGATACATACTTGTGAGAAAGTGAAAGTGAATGAGTATGTATGAATATAGTATTCGAATAGTTACGAGATTGTAACTGTAAAATACTATATTAATTGGGAAAACGAATGTGGTGATAAATATGAAAGAATGAAAATGTCTTCAGAGACAAGTCATATGATGACTAGGGAACACGAGTAATGAGGTAGTTCCCAAGTATAAGAATAAATGTGATTTCATCTGATCATCATGTAGTATGGCTGGAATTAATAACAAGCCAGATTTGACAGATGAAATTGTTATACTCAGAGGAGTAGATACAAGAAGTACTGCTAATCTTGGAAAAGGATATGTATGTGTATATATGTAAATATTAGAAATGTGAAATTGTATAAGTAAAGTGGTGATGAAATCTGAATGATGATAAATTCAATTTTTGAAATTGATTGTGAAGAAATTATACTTTCAAATATATTCTCCAAGTAGTGACATTACATGTACTAGGAGAATAGAAGAGATAAAATGATAACTTGATATAAGAGAAGTTACCGAGGGGAAAATGATTACCTGAGACGTAATTGGTGGCTAATATTAAGGTCTGCAAAAGAAAGGCAGTCATAGTTTAACCATGAGGTTATAGAAGTGATTATGGATTGTGTAACCGAGTTAATTCACTTCATCATCATGTTTCGGGATGTCTTGAATGCCTTAGTCGATATATATCAGTGAAACAGAAAGAACGTATGTGAAGTTCTAGTGAGTGGGTACTTGTGATAGGAATCCCTAATTTGCCACATGCTTTGAGAGCATAGCAAGAGGCTTTGGGATTCCAAAAATTTTTCTGTTTGCACCGCCTTAGATTGATATAGATATCCGAACGCATTGTGTGGACGCTTTAGGATATATTGAGAGCGGGTGCGTTGTATTTAACAGACTACTGGGACAATTACATACGATTGATTAAAACTATCTAAATGATAGTCACCAAATTATTATCGACTTAGCACCGAATGAGATGATAAGTGATAAGTAGTATGAATGAGTTACTGTGTAAAGGAAGTGAAAAATTGCTAACTCCCAAGGATGATAAAAGATTTCAGGGAGTGTAAATTGGTTTTGAGAGAAGAAGCCCAAGTTCTTCAGAACCTTGAGCAAAATCCGGGATGGGCAACCTACGAGTGGGGCGATCGCTCAACATCGGATAACATGTTGAGAGATGTGGGCGAACTATGTGGTCGCCGACTCACTTGAAAGAGTAATCCTAGAGCGCGGGAGAGCGCCAAAGGGATGATTATTGATGGCCTGAAGAGACGGGCAGTACTTTTAAAGACAATAAGGAGTATATAGAGATATTTGTGGTCTCATATTAGAGACGAGAATAAATAAAAGTTAAGAAGGTGATAATGAAGAAAAATACCTATTTAGAGGTACTTCCTATATTAAGTGAAAATTGAAAAGAGTATAATGCTATCTAGATAGTTGTGGACATATTGAGTAAGTCTGCTTATTCCTTAATTATGGAATTTATTGAGCTAATTAGTGTCTTAGTCGAGTTATATGTCAGGGAAATGGTGAGGTTTTACAGTATTCCAGTGAGCATTACATTTAATAGGGAGTCCCGCTTCGTATCTCAGTGTTGAGAGAGATTACAGGAAGCTATGGAATCCCGATTAAGTTTTGCACCGCAATTCATCCGTAGACTGATGGACAGTCCAAGCGTAGGGTATGGACGCTCGAGGATATGGTTTGAGCATGTGCAGTTGATTTTATAGGCTCCTGGGATAATCCTCTACCCTGGTAGAGTTGTTTATGATAATGGCCAAAGGAGAGTATAAGCATAACACTTGAAAGGGTTTATTTAGCAGACGATATAATCCACGATAGCATGAGAAAATGGGAGACTAAGAATTATCTTCGACTTGGTCGAACAGCTTTCTTGAGATATACAGGAAATTATGTATATTGAAGTCTTACCAGTTAGAGGCATAATGAGAGGAAAAATGGAGTCCCTGACGTATGGGATCTTTGGAGATCTTAGATCGTGTTAGAGATGTGCACTACCTCCCGAGTTGTCAGGAGTGCATAACGTATTCCATATCTCAAATATGAGAAAGTACTATCCATATACTTCTCACGTGATTCGACATGAGTCCTAGAAATTAGAGAGGACATGAGTTACGTTGAGAAATCGGTACAAATTTTGGATAGGAAAGATAAAGTATTGTGATAAAGTGTGGTGATCAAAGATTAATTCTTGATGGGATTCTCTGGCAGTATGAGGCTACTTGAGAATTTGAAAGCCTTATGCATAATAAATATCTAGTGCCTTATCTTTGATAGGTCTGGTTGAAATTTGGAGGACCAAATTTCTTAAGGTGGGGAGAAAATGTAAGATCCGATTCTACACTACTGTAGACTCTAATTACATAAAAATGGATAATGGAAATTAAATAAATAATGAATGTTAATTTCCAAAAGGGTGAAAAGCTCCATAACTTGAAATATGAATGGAGCAAATTATGTGAAATACTCTACGGGCGAGTACTGCAATAGGACAGCTTGCCAATGAGTGAGCAAGAGGATGATCGCCAATAAATGAGGGCGAGTGTGCTGTTGGTGAGTTGGTTTAATTGCTTGTTGGGCGAATAGGTGAGTTTGCCATGTTCTTGGTTAGCATGATCGCCCGAATGATGGCGAGGGCTGTGATCGCCAAACCCTATGTGATCGCCAAGAAAAGGAAATAATCTTGTAATTGCCAAATATTAAGTTGGCATCAAGACAAGGTGGTGAGACCCAAGTGCAAACATAGGCGAGCCTATGGACAACTGGCGAGATGAAAGGTTGGCGAACTAAAATTGAGATTGGTGAGCTGAGTCCTCAAGATGAAGAGGCGAACTGGAATCCGCACGAACAAAATGAAAATAAATTCAAATCATTTTACAACCAAAATTGACTTTGTAAGTCATACGGTTGAAGAGAATAAATAGAGAACGGTTAAAGTCAATAAATGAATTAACCTTATTGGTTAAGGAGTAAGACGAAGGTACAGTAAGTCAAGAAAAGAGGCTGTGGACTTCACGCCATTGGCTTCTCCTAACAGTTGGTTTAGACAATTAATGGCAAGGTAAAGTAAGTCAAAATGTGCAGAGAATAGCTTCTCATAGCCGTTCCTTTTTGCTGCAGTTTTTCTTCGGTTTTTAATGCATGAAAGACGTGAAATAAATAAAGGAAATGGGATAAGGCCAAGTAATGAGTTCTGATTGGATTAGCATTGCTATATAAGAAGAAGCATTTGAGGAAAACTGATTTAGCCAAATTCATCTTCTTCACGAGAGCTATGCAACTGCAAGTTTATGTTCTGATTTCCTCCCATTTCTACCATGCCTGATTTACTACACTTCACCCTTAAGTTGGCTAAACAAGTAAACCAGCTTGCAAAACCTTTCCTCCATAGTTGATGAGCTAAAGGAATAAGCAAAGTAAGGCCAACATGAGACAGAAAGTGATCTGTGCTGGAAGTGCAGCTGATTAAGGTGAGATTTAATGATTTCTTGAGATTGAATGATATATTTCTATGATTTCAAGTATGAGAAGCATGATTTTAGTGTTGCTTTTGATTTATTCTTGTTAGATAATAGAAATAGAATAAATTCATATCTTGAAGTAGATGATGAATAAAATGAAACTGGGTTCAAATTGTAGTAGAATGATGGGAAAACAATCGAGAATAAATAAGGAAAGCAGTGGAAGTGGTGTAAAAGTGATGAGAGTGGCAATTATTGTGATCGCCCATGTTGAATATTTGTGATCGCCAATGGGGCGAGTAGGAAAGAAAAGAACTCGCCAAGTTAAAAGTTTTAATTCAGATGGGCGCGGTCGCCCAAGGCTAGTTTAATGCACGGGCGAGCCCATTTCTTAATAGAAAGACGTGTTATGTGAGCTCACAATTAAGGGAGAACTAAATCACGTGGAGTGGTAAGTGGCGAGGCCGCCACAAGTTAGCTAAGTCATAGGCGAGCTCCTTTCTGTTAGAAAACTTGGCGAAAAGAAATTGTAGGCGAACTCCCACATTAAAGCCAATGTGGCATGGCGAGTTGAAATTGTGGGCAAGCTCCCTCTAATTAGCCAATATATGAATGGCGAGAATGGTGGGCGAGCTCTCACGTGTAAGCCATTTGATGAATCATGAGCTCGGTTGGCGAGCTAGTAAGATGTCTGTGGGTGAGCTGGTTGATTTATCTTAAGTCTCGCCCAAGTAATGGAAAAATATATAAGGAAAACATTAATGGAATTTATATATTATTTGTAGCCGATAATTGGGAATGGCTATAGGCGAGCAGGAAGCAGGGTGAAGTAAGGCTTCGTTAAACCAGGTAAGGGAGATGTGTGTGAAGTGAATGCATGTCCTGTGGAGTAAATATTATGAAAATAATAAGAAATATTTTGGTTTATGACATGCATTATTTGATAAGTTATTTTGACTTGGGCAAGCTAAAAGCCGACCCTTATGTTATGATTTGGTGAAATGGTACAGGGGGCAAGCCATGTTAGGTGAACCCTTTTATGTTGTTTTCGTGTGAACAACCCCTGTTTTAAGAAAAGGTGGGCGAGCCATTTTTGACGAACCCTTTTATAATGTTTTGGGCCGGGCGACCCATTTGTTAAGAAAGTTGTAGCCAAGCCACTGAAGGCGAGCCAGTTTTTCTTGTTGTTTTAAAAGGCTAAGGTTGGCGGGCGAATATTAGTTCGCCGCATTGTCGAGTTAACCATGGGTGAACCGTGATGGGCGAGCTGACCATGGCGAATAGGTTTAAAGTCAATTTTTCTTATACGAAAAATGAGATATTTTGAAAATTGGAAAATAGAAAATATAAATTCTTTATGGGGGCGAGTTGAATATTGGGTGAGATTGGGCGAGTTGATCATAGGTGAACTAGCCATGAGCGAGCCAGTTTAGCTTGGTTTAAATGCTACGTTGGGCGGGCGAACACTAGTTCACCCCAACGGGCGAACTGATTATGGGCGAGCCACTTGGGCGTGCTGACCCTGGCGAGCCAATTAAATCCCATATTTTCCATACGTAAATTTGGTGAAAATGGGCTGTTTTTAATTAATATATTTGTAAACAGAAAATATGAAACCTTTTGGAAAGCAAATCATTTTGAGAAAATGATAGAAATTATGAAATAATTCCACAAAGGTTTTTAATCGGATATAAAGTGATTTTGAGACTTTAGGCCCTGAGTTCATGCATTATTATTCATATACTTTGCGTGACCCATCTGGGGCGATGCTCGGGTCAATAGACCAACGAATGCACTCCAGGGCGTCACAAGGCTGATGGACCCGCCAAGTCTTCAGCGATCTCGAGGTCACTTGGCAAGTGGACCCGAGGACCACCTATAGATTATGGCCATAGATCTAGTTAAGATAGCCGTAAGGGGCGATGGCTTATGGGTGCACCCCAAAAGCGGACGACTTGTGTTCCTGAGGAAACAATGAGAGCATGATAATTTGTTGCCTGGTCTCAATTATATGATTTCTGTTTACTGAAAGGATCTATTGAATCCTGTTTAATGTTAACTACATTCATTGTTTTCCTAATGGGTTTGATTGTTAGGATAATTATGTGGTTTTGGGGACATAGTTTTGCTTTACTTAAAGCAGTATACGTTTCCTTTACTGAGCGCGTAGTTCGCTCACCCCTTTGTTTTAACTCCACAGCTAAAAGACACAGAGTTAGAGAATTAGCTCCAAGATGGATGTAGCTACATATAAAGCGCTGGTGCAAAGTATGTTAAACATGATAGGTACAATGTTTTTTCCTTTACATTTCAGACACAGATGTACAGTACTACTTTATTGAGATAAAGACAATAGGGGATGTCAGATGTAAGGAATGATAGAAATTATGAAAAGAATTTTATTATTCCGTATTTGTTAATAAATGTTCATCATTTATTTCTATCACTGTTGAATGTTAATGGCATCGCAGACAGCCCAACCGGTAAAGTTGTATAAAAATACGTGAAAAATGTGATAACGGGCTGTTGCAGTTGGCTTGTCCATGTTGATAGCCTTGATGCTTGAGTACTTTGGTAAATCTTTTGAACCATGCCCGTATAGATTGCTTCAAACCATAAAGAGATTTTCGTAATTTGCAAACCAAATTTGAATTATGCTCTCCCTTGAACTCAAGTGGAACCTCCATATATACCTCTTCCTCCAAGTCTCCATTGAGGAAGGCTTCTTCACATCTAGTAGTTGTAACTCCCAGTCCAGGTTTGCTGCAATAGAGATAAGTATTCGTGCAGTATTTAGTTTAGCAACTAGAGCAAATGTCTCCTAGTAATCAATGCCATAGGTTTGAGTGTAACCTTTGGCAACTAACCTTGCCTTACATCTTTCAATACTCCCATCAGCTTTATATTTCTGTGGAAAAGTCAACTATATTAAATGTGTAAATATCTATATCCCTAGAATTAAGGTTAGACAATTCCTCCATTATGGGGATTAGATTTAGACTGATTTAGTTTCCTATTTACTTCTTAACAGTAGCTGTATATAATCCTTAGAATTTTGTATTCTTGAAGTAAGATTCTAAATAAAAGATTCTGAATTTCCACAAGATTCTAAATAAAAGATTCTAAATTTCCACATGGCAGTAGAGCAAGAACTTTTCTTTCTTGCCAAACCCTAAATCACCATATTTTTCCAAGAGCCGCTGCTGTTTTTTTTTTTTTACCACCATGTCAGAAGCTAATGTTAGCAAACAGAATGTCCCTGATTTTCATAAGATTGATGACAAGCCGCTAGTGTGGTGTGACCATTGCAACAAACCACGCCATACCCGAGAAACTTGTTGGCATATCCATGGAAAACCAACAAATTGAAAGCCAAAGCAGAAGCAGTCACAATCCTCTGCCAATGAAGCAAATATGGGTTCCTTCAGCAAAGAGCAGCTCAATCAACTTCTGAAACTACTAAAGTCCAATCCGACATATGGTACATCTAATAGTTCATTGGCTCATTCAGGTAGAAATCCATTAGCCCTATCCAGTGTCTTTAATTTTGTTTCATGGATCATTGATTCAGGAGCATCTGATCATATGACTAACCTGCCTAATCTATTTAGTTCATACACTCCTTGTTCTAGTAATGAAAAAATAAGAATAGCAGATGGTAGTTTTTCACCTATTGCAGGCAAGGGTTCTGTTAAACTTTCTGAGAGTATTGATCTTAAATCTGTACTTCATGTTCCTAAACTTGCTTGTAATATTTTATCTATCAGTAAACTCTCAAAGGATTCCAACTATCGTGTTATCTTTTTTTACTCTCTTTGTCAATTTCAGGACTAAAACTCAAGGAAGATGATTGGCAGTGCTAGAGAAATAAATGGGCTCTACTATTTCAGTGAGGATTTCCTAGGTAATAAAAAAGCTCAAAGGCTTAGTAGTACCAGTTCAAATTCTGTTTCTGATAAAATAATGCAATGGCATCTTCGATTAGGACATCCTAGTTTTCCTTATTTAAAACATTTATTTCCTAATTTGTTTAAAGGAGTGGATTGCTCTATTTTTCAATGTGAAAGTTGTCTTTTATCTAAAGATCATCGAGTTAAATATATTTCAAAACCTTATAGTCCATCAAAACCATTTTACTTGTTTCATACCGATGTCTGGGGTCCTTCAAAGGTTACCACCTTGTCTGGAAAAGGTGGTTCGTAACTTTTATCGATGATCACACTAGATTGTTTTGGGTTTACTTACTAAGCAAAAAATTTGATGTAGAATAACTTTTCAAAGATTTCTATTGCGTGATTGAAACCCAATTCAAAACAAAAATTTGCATCCTTCGAACAGATAATGGAACTGAGTACTTTAATGAATGTTTGGGAAATTTTTTAAAAGAAAAAGGTATTTTACACCAATCTACATGTCGGGACACACCCCAGCAAAATGGAATAGCTGAAAGGAAAAATAGGCATTTACTTGAAGTAGCTAGAGCTATCATGTTTTCTATGAACATTCCAAAATACCTCTGGGTAGATGCTGTGTTAACTGCATCTTACTTAATCAATAGGATGCCAACTCGTGTCTTACATTTTGAAACACCTTTGAATTCTCTCAAAAAATACTTCCCGACATTTCGTTTATACTCTGAGTTACCTTTAAAAATTTTTGGATGCACTTGCTTTGTTTATATTCCCTAAATTTTTTGATCCAAATTGGATCCTAAAGCTGAAAAATGTGTTTTCATTGGCTATGCTCCAACTGAAAAAGGGTATAAGTATTTTAATCCTTTGACAAAGAAAATTCACTTAACTATGGATGTCACTTTTCTAGAAAATCAACCCTATTTCAGCAAAAAGGCAGATTGGGCTGGGTCTGTAACTGATAGACGGTCAACTTCGGGTTACTGCACCTATGTCTGGGGAAATTTGGTCACTTTGGCGAAGCAAGAAGCAATCAGTAGTATCTCGTAGCAATGTTGAGGCAGAATTCAGGGCATTATCACATGGCATTTGTGAGGGAATTTGGCTAAAAAGAGTTCTTAATGAGCTAGGAATTCAAACTGCAGAATCTATAAAAACCTTTTGTGATAACCAGTCAGCAATCAGCATTGCAAAGAATCCTGTCCATCATGATAGAACAAAGCATGTTGAGATCGACAGACATTTTGTTAAGGAGAAGATAGTCATGCGTGATATCACTAATTTATATCTAGACTAGTCAACAAACTGCAGCTATTCTAACTAAGGCAGTGCCACGGAAGAACTTTAATGAGCTTAAGTCCAAGCTAGGTTTACTTAACATCTACAACCTAGCTTGAGGGGGAGTGTGGAAAACTGAGATTTATGTTCTGATTTCTAGGAATTTGTTTCCTAAAATAAAAGGATTTGTTAATCCTATTCTGATTATTTTTTTCCTATTCTATTCCGGATTTCCAGGAACAGATTATTTCTTCTTTCTATTTATTTTCCTCTTGTACGCTTTATTTGTAATTATAATAAGAGAATTTTTCTCTCATTCTGAAATTCTCTCACCTACAAATTTACATGTTTTTGCTTTCATTGAACAGAGAAAGAAGCTTCATGCGTTTTGGTCCATAATTTCGAACAAATACATCCCATACAAATTTTGGTTCATAATGGGTATCCTACAACAAGGTGATAAGCCTAATTAAGCCCAAGGCATACCAAAGCTCAAAGCTCGATAACAAGCCTCTTAATATTTGGACCAAAAACCATGTGCACATTAGAGCCTAATGACAGCCTCAAAACTCTTTTTACTACATTGATCACTCTTCACTCAACATTACTAATCATATACTCCATTTATTGTTAGAAATAAACCTTACCCATTCAGTTTTTTAAAACTAATGTAAGGTTCATCAATAGCTTATACGCATAATTTTCAACCACTGTAGTTTGTATAAACATAAGCATTAGATGAAACTGCATGGCTAACAATAGATTACCTTTCTCCTATGACGATCCATGTAGCTTATATATTCTAAAGGTACCCTAGCACCCTGAGAAAGCTTAGATATAATAAAGATTAAATCCTCAATTTGTGATATCTCCTCACCAGCAAGCTTCTTAATGATGGCATGCTGAGGAACTCCAGCTCTGAATAACATATATCTGCAATAGATGATAAGTGAACTATTAACCAACTAAAGAAAGCTGGAAGTAATAAAGAAGCAATCTCGTTATTCATACAAATTAGAGTAAATATAATTGTCTAATACAAGACTCCAATATTTCTCACTTTCACAAAAGGATAAGCAATTAATGATGCTCGTTACGAAACACTATGTGTAGAATTCTAGAGATGTTTAATGTTAACCTAGGATCTGCTCCTATTTTGGAAGAGGATTTCTCTCCTCCTTTAGTGGAAGATATTCTCCTTAATCTTCAAGAATATCTCTCCAATAATTATCCTTTGCTAGTAGTTATTCTCCCTAATCTTGAAAAGAAAATATCTCAACAATAATTTTTTTTGTTTTAGAATAACCTAGCTATTTGAGGCATGTCTCTTCAGCTATTTATACCCTATGATTTGGATTGTATTTTTAAGGAATAGTGGAATAAAAAAAATATCATATTGTTCCTTTATGTATTCCATGGTATCAAAGATTAATGGTAATGTGATTCATAGGATACGGGCTAGCTGGAGCAAGTGCAGACACGCTACAGGTGTGTTGTGTGACAAAAAAAATCCTATAAGGTTTAAAGGTAAGTTTTATAAGATAGTTGTTAGACCAACATTGCTTTATGGTAGTGAATGTTGAGTAACTAAAAGATTGCATACACTGAAGATGAGTGTAGTAGAAATGTGAATTCTATGATGGATGTGCAAATATACAAGAAAGGATAGAATAAGAATTGAGGACATTCGTACAAATATTAGAGTGGCATCTATCGAAGACAAGTTTGGTGAAAATTGTTTACGTTAATTTGAACACATACAACGTAGACCTGTGGATGCTCCAGTTAAGAGAGTGGAGGCTATGAATGATGTTAAAAGGGTCAAGGCTAGGGGAAAACCGAAAAAGGCTTAGAAGAAAATCATGTTGAAATATGTGGAGGAATGAGAGTTAAAAGAATACATTACTTCAAATAGGAATGAGTGGAGGAGAATTCATGTTGACGACTTAGCGTGAGTTCATATATTGGCTTATATAGCCTATCCTAGTATTGGGATAAAAAATCTGATGATGATGATGGTATCTAGCAAGATCTGGGCCATTTCTTCTCTTAAAAATCTTGAAACTAGCCATGACCAAATACCCTAGATCAGCAATAACCAATGGCACAAAGTGTCCCCACTAAAATTGTCCCAAATTCTAAACCCACCATTACTCACATTATCAGTTTACTGGAAACAAATACAATTTCCATTACCAATCACAAACTTAATGGGAACAACTTTATCCAATGGTCCCAGTTTGTGTTGATTTTCATTAGAGAAAAAGGCAAGGAGGATTATCTTACGGGTGTGGTTGTGTCACCAGAAGAAAATAGCCCAACCTATCTCACCTAGAAAGTGGAAAACAACATGGTGATGTCTTGGTTACTGAATTCTATGACAAACGAGACTGGTAAGAACTTCATGTACTACAAAACAGCCAAGGAGATTTGGGATGTTGTCCAAGAAGCCTAATCCAAAAAAGACAATACTTCTGCTATATTTGAGATAAAAAAAAATATTCTACACAACCTACGACAAGTTGACATGTCAACAACAGATTACTTCAACATGTTAACTCACTATTGGAAACAGCTGCACATGCTTGAAGAAGTGAAATGGAATTGTCCTAATGATAACAGGCAATTCAGGAAAATTCTGGTAAAGGAGAGGATGTAGAAACTCTTATTTATTTTGAACAAAGATCTTGACGAGGTCCGTAGGAAAATTCTTAGCATCAAGCCCTTGCCAAGTGTTTGAGAAGTTTTCTCAAAAGTGTGTAGAGAGGAGAGCAAAATGAGGGTTATTTGGGCTGCATAAATAGCTATGCCATTGTCGATAGTTCAGCTCTTGCAGCACGTGTTTCCCAACCCAGCAACAATTAACGTTAAAGGAACGATCAACCATGGTGCAAGATTTGTTGTAGAACCAATCACACTAATGAGACATGTTGGAAAATTTGTAGCAAACCAACTGACTGAAAACCTCGTTCTTTACAAGATAGAGATAGCAAGGGAAACATTGCCACAACTGGATGCCGTCTCCCAAAATATTTCGGGCAGAGGTTATTCTCATAGCCATCTATCTTATTAACCAGATGCTATCTCGTATGTTAAATTTCTAGAGCCCATTTTATAAACTCCCAGCTACCTATTCCAACATTTGACTTTTATCTAACATTCCTATCAAAGGTTTTGGTTTAATAGCATTTGTCCACATTCCTCAACATCGTAGTTAGACTCAAAAACCACAAAAATTATCTTTCTTGGTTATTCCTACACCAAGAAGGCTACTAATGCTATTCCCCTGCCACAGAAATTTTATAACTCCATGGATGTCATGGTCTTCGGAGATCAATCATATTATCCCAAATCTGACATTCAGGGGTAGAACCTGATCACCAAAGAATATCATCCTTAGGATAAAAATGAGTTTCTTGAGCTTGAGACTCCTCGCCCCTTCCTTCTCCAACATAAGTTCCCAACTTGATTGAGCCACATCTTCAGCTAAACACCATACCACAACCTAATTCTTCAAATAATCTCGACCCTAACCCTATTACACAAGTGAAAGCAAAAGAATTACTTGTCTATTCCAGAAAACAAAAAACTCAAGTGGAGATTAAGGACCGCACATTGCCACAACAAAACCAAGAATCTAAATCGGGTCATGAAACTCACAACACTCATACAGGTAACACTTCTAGCACTTCTACTAAATCAATTCTGGTTTAGACTACTAATGACATTAACAAACCAATAGCTTTGAGATAGGGTGTATGATCATGTACCCAACATCCCAGTGGCAACTTTATCTCATATGAAGGGTTGTCTACCAACTTTAGGGAATTTGTGACCACTCTAATAGAAATATAAATTCCTATGAATATGCAAGAAGCACTGAGTTAACCAAAATGAAAGGCAACTGTCATGGAGGAAATCTAAGCCTTGGAGAAGAATTGAACTTTGAAAATTATTGATCTACCAATAAGGAAGAGGCCTATTGGGTGCAAAGGGGTCTTCTTAGTTAAGCATAATGCAGATGGGGGTGTAAACAGGTCCGATGCTAGACTTGTTGCTAAAGGATTCACCTAATCCTATGGCATTGACTATGAGGAGGCGTTCACCCCTACTGCTGAGCAAAACTCAGTTTGTGACCAGTTATCACTAGCAGCTAATTTGGACAAGCCTCTCCATCAACTAGAAGTCAAAAACACATTCTTGAATGGTGATCCAGAAGAGGAAGTCTACATGGAAGTTCTGCCAAGTTTCGAAACTCAAGAAAATTTTGGTTGTGTGTAAGCTCCACAAGTCCCTATATGGTTTTAAACAATATCCTTGTGCTTGGCTCAAAAGGTTGAATAAGGTAAAGAAACATAGGGTCATACAATGTCAAACAGACCATATGAGGTTTATTAAAAGCTCTCCTAAGGGAAAAAAGGCCATCCTATAAGTCTACGTTTATATCTTGATCGGAAATCACATGAACGAAATAGACCTTATGAAAAGTTTCTTGGCACAAGAATTTGAGATTAAAGTTTTGGGTCAGGTTAGATATTTCCTCGGCATAGAGGTGGCTTGGCCGGCTCGGTCAAAGGATGGCATTTCAATTTCCTAGCAAAAGTATACTCTTGACTTCCTAAAGGAAATTAGGATGCTTGGCTACAAACTAGTTGATAGCCCCCATGGATCCAACAAGTTGAAATGGAGGAAGTTCTTTGACAGACAAGGGTAGGTACCAAAGATTGGTAGGCAAACTTATATATTTAGCTCACACTCGACCACATATCAAGTTTACATTAGGATTGGTTAGTAGATTTATGAATAGCCCAACTGAGAAGCATACAAAAGCTATACTACGGATTCTTCAGTTCCTCAAAAAGAGTCCAAGAGAATTGTACTGCAAGAAGACTACAAACAGGGGCCTTGAAATTCTTATTAATGTAGACTGGGCTGGTTCTCTAGAAGACCAAAAATCAACCATGGGATATTGCACCTATGTGTGGGTAACTTGGTCATATTGCGATGTAAAAAACAAACTGTGGTAGCTAGGATTAGCACTAAGGCTAAATTCAAAGCTATGTGTCATGGCATATGTGAGGGAATATGGCTGGAACGAATGCTAAAAGAATTAAAGGTGTCCATGAGCAATCCTATGGTGTTACAATGTGATAACAAGGAAGCTATAAACATCGCAAAGAATCCATTAAACCATGACCAGACAAAGCATGTGGAGATTGATCACCACTTTATTAAAAAAAAGGTTAAGGTTTGATTAAGCTGGTCTGTATTCTTACAAGCTACCAAACTGTAGATGTTCTCACCAAGGCACTAGCATGAAATAGTTTTGACAGTTTGAAGTCCAAGCTAGGCATGATTGACATTCACAATCCAGCTCGAGCGGGAGTATAGAATTCTGGACATGTTTAATGTTGGCCTAGGATCTGATTCTTATTTTGGAGGAGGATTTCTCTCATTTGCTGGCAGATATTCTCCCTGATCTTCAGAAGAATATCTCTCCAATACTTATCCTTCACTGGGAGATATTCTCTCTAATCTTCAAGAGAGTATATTTGTAATAATTTTTTTTTCTATTTTACAATCTTGAAAAAAATATGTCGATTCTATATGTTTTTTTTCAGGGTTGTTTACACATACACACACACACACATATACACACAACTACAGTAGTTAAACAAGAAATAAAATCTAGAAATCCCCTAATCTTAGGCTACAAATCAAATTCCCTAAAAAACAGGGAACACAGTAACTACTAAATCAACAATAATTACTAAATCTCCTATGTTACAGCACACAGTTTCCTAAATTAAGAAATGATGTGTTTTCCCACACTTCCCCTTAAGTTGATGAATGGACGTTATCCATTCCAAGCTTGTCAACTAGACTTTAAAAAACTGTGCCGGACAGCCCCTTTGTGAAGAAATCTGCTAGCTGATTCTTTGTGTGGACAAATGGAGTGCAAATTAGGCCACTATCAAGTTTCTCCTTTATAAAATGCCTATCAACTTCTATATGCTTTGTGCGATCACGTTGTACCGAATTATGTGCAATGTTGATAGCTGACTTATTATCACAATACAATCTCATTGGACCTTCCCACTTGATCTTCAGATCTTCTAAAATTATCTTCAGCCATAGTCAGCCATAAGAGCTCACAGATCCCAAGTGCCATTGACTTGAATTCTGCTTTTGTGCTTGTTCTTGCAACCGCGTTCTGTTTCTTACTCCATGAAACGAGGTTTCCACCCAAGAATGTATAATAACCTGAGGTTGATTTTCTATCATCCACTGACCTTGCAAAATCTACATTAGTATAGGCTTCAAGACTCAATCCCCCTCCTCGTTTGAACAAAATTCCCTTACCAGGTGAACCCTTTAAGTATTGTAGGATTATATTCACAGCCCCAAGATGAGTTTCCTTGGGATTATGCATAAACTAGCTCACCACACTAACAGCATATGCTATATCTAGTCTAGTGTGTGATAAATAAATCAATTTCCTAACTAGCCTCTAATAATTACCTTTGTCAACTATAGCATCTTTTGGAACATCACCTAGTCTACGATGGGGCTCTGTGGGCATGTCAACCGGCTTACATCCCAGTTTACCTATATCCTTCAAAATATTAATCACATACTTCTGTTGAGATATGAATATCCCTTGCCGAGAGTGGGCTACTTCTATTTCCCAAGCTCTTTGATCTCAAACTCTTTCACCAAACAACTCTTTAATTTTCCAATTCCTTCTATATCATCTCCAATCACTATTATGTCATCCGCATAAACCAACAATGTTGTGACTTTCCCTGAAGCTGAATGTCTCACGAACAAAGTATGATCACCTTGGCTCTGTCTCAATCCAAGGTTCAACATAACTTTGGCAAACCTTCCAAACCAAGCTCTTGGAGATTATTTGAGTATATACAACGCGTTCTTCAATCTGCATACTATTTGTTCTTCATTTGTGGAGCCAAATCCAAGAGGAAGTTCCATATAAATTTCTTCTTCAAGATCGCCATGTAAAAAAGCATTCTTGACATCAAATTGTTGCAATTTCCACCCAAAGTTGGTAGCCAATGACAATAACACTCTCACCGTATTCATTTTCACAACTGGAGCAAATGTCTCAAGATAATCTATGCCATAGATTTGAGTATAACCTTTGGCAACTAGTTTTTCCTTATACCTTTCCAACGAGCCACTAGACTTATATTTCACTATAAATACCCATTTACACCCAACTGATTTTTTTCCTCTTAGTAATTTCACCAAATCCCAAGTTTTGTTTTTCTCTAGAGCCTCCATCTCCACCTTCATGGCATTTCTCCAATTCTCATCTCCTAGTGCCTTGAATAATGTTTTGGAAATGGCAATACTATTAAGGCTAGTAAGAATGGCCCTATGACTATGAGATAGGTTTTTGTAGGACATGAAAAGGTACAAAGGATGTTGGGTACAAGTCCTAGTTCCTTTCCTCAAAGCTATAGGGATGTCAAGATCATGTTCTTTTTGGGTATCTGGCACATTAGTATTGGGAGAAGTGGTTTGATTACTTACTTCAATAGTCACAGGGTTTGGATCAAATGATTGTGCTTGCATCGGTTGAGAGAATGGCCTTTTCTTTCTTGAATAAACCTAAAGTGAATGAGCATGGTTTATTTTTTGTGCTACATGTGTAGAAGGAGGATCACTTTCTACTAAAACAAGAACAATAGGTTCAGCAGGATTAGAATTGGATTGAATAGTTTGGATAGGGGTGGACTCAAACTGGACAGACTCGGACTAGACTGGAATGGAAGAGGATGACTTAGACGTTGGCAGATCAAGAAGGAAAGAGTCTTTAGTCTTTATCCTTATCTTCCATGAATGTCATCTCCCCCTGAAGATAAGGATTGTTAAAGTATTGATCATCTTCAACAAAGGTGACATCGGCAGACACATAAAATTTCCTTGTGGGAGGATGATAGCACTTATAACCCTTTTGAGTGGATGAGTAACCAATAAAGACACATTTGAGAGCCCTTGGATCAAGTTTGCCCCTATGTTGAGAATGTACATGAACAAAGGCAACACAGCCAAATATTTTGGGAACAAGATTGTTGGTGACATTGAAGTTGGGATAGAATTTTGCAAACACTTGTGTAGGACTCTGAAAATCAAGCACCCTTGTGGGGAGTCTATTGATGATGTGAGTTGCAGTTAACACGGCTTCTCCTCAATAATTTTTTGGAACTTGTTTTTGGAAAGATGGCCATTTTTCCATTCGGCCACTTTGTTTTGTTGGGGAGTGCTAACACAAGATGACTCATGAATAATGCCGTGTTGTTGAAAGAATGGAGAATTTGATTAAAATAATCTTTTGCATTATCAGATCGAAATCATTTAATCCTCACTCCAAATTGCGTCTAAATCATATTGAAAATTTTTTGAAACACAAGACTCACATCTGATTTATTTTTTAAAAGTAAAATCCACGTCATACAAGTACAATCCTCAATAAATGAGACAAACCAACAAGCCCCAGAAATGTTGGGTACAGTAGAAGGCCCCCAAATGTCACTACGAAGAAGAGGGAATGGAATAGATGTTTTTTTATTGCTTATTGGAAAAACAGCACATTTATGCTTTGCGAGTTCACACATATCACAATGAGAGCTTTCAACCAAAGTTTTGTTGAATAATGAAGGAAAAAAAATTTTAAGGACATGAAATAATGGATGACGAAGACGAAGATGATGAAGCCAAACCTTGTCTTTATTGGATTTGAATGACTCTAAAAGGATTCATAAAGGAAAACGATTTTTAACTCTACATTGTTCACTCGGCTCTTCAAGATAGTAGAGGCCATCTCTCTCCCTAGCATGTCCAATCATCTTCCTCGTACCCTGTTCCTAGAATACACAATGAGAAGGATAAAAAATCACACTATAATTAGCATCTTTGGTTAGTTTTTGGATAGACAAAAGGTTGGTGAACAATTTTGGGACATGGAGACATTTTTCAGTGTAAGTGAGTCACTAATAAAGATATCTCCTTGACTAGCAACAGTAGTGATTGAACCATCAACTATGGTGATTTTCCTATTACTAGGGCAAGGTGTGTATGAGATAAATTTTGTAGAGGAAAAGGTCATATGGTTTGTGGCTCCTGAGTCAATGACCCATGTGTTCGGGATATTATCTGAAGCATTAGAGGGATGAGAAGGAGTGGATATACCTGAAAAGGCTAAATTACTTGTACTTGCCGAAGTAGATGGCTTTTCCAGCGAACTCAAAAGGTTCCTCAATCTCTCAATCTCATTTTTATTGAGTCCAAGAGGTGTTTCTTAATTGCTATTACCTTCGGTTAACTGCACTCTGGCCATATGAGCTTGAACCTGTCCTCTTCCTTGTCCTCTCCTCCCTATTTCATTCTTGTTTGGGACTTGTGGCCTACCGTGGAGCTTCCAACACTTTTCTTTGGTATGACGGGGTTTTTTACAGTAGGTCACCACAAATCACCTCGGTTAAAGGATTTTTACTGGCCTGGCTGTTTGTTTTCTTCTGTGGATTGCTGTTCTAATGCAGTACTCTTTCTGCTTATTTTTGACACCAATGCGGAGCTCTCCACAGATACATTCTCTACCAAAACTCCTCTTCTCCCTTCTTCAGCATGAATTATTGAAATTGTCTCATTAAAAGATGGCAAATCCTCCTTACCAAGTACTTGGACCTGTACTGCTTCAAATTCCATGTTATGTCCAGCCAAAAATTCATAAATTCTCTCCTTTTCAATGAACCTCTTAAGCGCAGCTACGTCTTCACTACACTTTATTTGAATGCATTGATAATGATCCATCTCTTGCCAAAGACTTTGCAAGAGATTGGAATATTAAGTAACTGTCCGACTTCCTTGTTTGGTAGCAGCAATCTTAGTCTTGATCTCATAGATTTGTGCAGCGTCGTGAACCTTTGAATATGTCTGTTTGATAGCCTCCCATATTCCTTGGTAGTATTAAGGAACATACAGGTATCACTGATTTCTGGAGAGATAGAATTCCAAAGCCAGGACATCACCATTGAGTCTTCCTCATCCCACGCATCAAATCTTGGATCTCCCTTCTTAGGGCCAGTACCAAGTAAATGATTCAATTTGCCTCCGCCCTTTAAATGTGTCCGCACCAGTTGTGACCACTTCAAATAATTTCTCCCATTTAATCTGTAGGCTGCCTGAATATTAGGTAGTTCCCCAGCAGCAGAGTAACTATTCTCAATGGCCTGGGTCTCGGTCATGTGAGGTTCAGATGTGTGGCTGCCATTAGTGATGTTCGACATGGCTCAAGAACCAAGGAACAGCAAAAAAAAAAGGGGAAAAAATTCTGGAATGGGAACCGGAAAGAAATTAGATTCGACTTTAGGGGGAATACGAATTCCCAAAGAAGAACCTAAAGCTCGGATGCCATCTTGAAAAAAATATGTCGATTCTATATGTTTTTTTTAAGGTTGTTTACACACACACGTATATATATACAACTGCAGTAGTTAAACAGGAGATAAAATCTGGAAATCCCCTAATCTTAGGCTACAAATCAAATTCCCTAAAAAACAGGAAACACAATAACTACTAAGTCTCCTATGTGACAGCACACAGTTTCCTAAAATACGAAATAACATGTTTTCCCACATAGAACAACCTGGCTGTTTGAGGCATGTCTTTTAGCTATTTATACCCTGTAAGTCAGGCTGTATTTCTTTAGGAATAGTGGAATAAAAATATCAGATTGTTCCTTTATTTCCTTCACTATGTCTTGTTGAAAATAACATTAAACATAAATCAGTCTTTCAATCTCCAAAAGTGATGAAGCAATCTTGGGATTCGATGAATAGGGAAGAAAAAAGAGTTTTTCATTAAATGATCAGTAAATGATAATAGGTAACTCAGAACATATATAATGGATTATGGCCAAAAACCAAGCTTACTATTTGATAAATTAGCATAAAGAACTTAAAAAGGCAATGATTGCAATAAAACACATTATATGCAATCTAATTCATTCCACAACAAAAGTGACTTTTATTACCAACGGCCTGAAACTAGGCAAGCAAACATATGCGTACATAATGTTCTTCAAGATGCATTTTCAATAATTAGGTATGACAATTTTCATAAATAGAATCAGATAGACAAACCCAGGTTCTGAGACATATGCAAAACCGCATTGGAAACGGAAATTTCTTGCCTGTTTCAAGTAACAGCAAAATAAGTCAAAGTATGAAAAATCAGAGTAAGAAAGGAGAAGCGGCAGTGGGCAGAGGGGTTTAAAGTGCCAAGCAGAAACTGCAATCTACCTGCTGGTAAGACAGTGGATGTATTACTGCACCACTTACTTCTAAGAAGTGAACAGGAGTTATTGAATGTAAATCCTGAACCAGACCAAAACAAGAGAAAACACTTCAGCTTTTGCAATCATACTTAACATCAAGCAAGTTGATAAACTAAAAGTACAAGCCTCTGGAAATTCAGTTAATAACTACTTCCAGACAGAAGCTCTGCAGCACATTACACTAATTTAATTCAAACCATCATTGGCATTAATATCACGTCAACAAACTGAGATTGAATCCCTCAATTATCATTATCAAGGTCAACACTCTTAAGAGAAGGGTGCCACTGAAATATGCTATGGTGGGTTGGATGGGATGGAAATGCAACGAAGAATTATTTTACCAACTAATGTCTGACATTACGTCTCAAGAAATCTGACAGACCAAATAACAAATATGTACAAAACTATATTTAAGGTGCATACTTCAAAGCAACCATAAGAACATATGCAAAAGCCTCATGCCAGATAATATGAAACCATTGTCCAAAAAAATATCTGAAACAAAAACTGAAATACGTTGATTTCCTCCCAAAAATCTCAATCCAAGAAGGGCATAGAAATTAAGGAATCTAGGCAAATGTGCAATCAGAGTGCCAATCTTTCCTCAAGAAGCAACAGTGCAAGTATTATACTCTAATGAGAGTAAGAGCGTTAATCTGCTCTAACAGTTGTTCTTTTAGAGTAAGAAAACAGCAGATTGCTAGAATTGGCATATGCATCAGAAACAAAGAACAAAAATGGACTTTCAAATTCACTAAATGATATCAAGTTCATTATTTACTAGAACATTTAATTCACTAGTAAGAAACATACAAGAGAAACATACCACATTCACTTTTTTCTATTTCTTAGAGCATTTGATTTGAAAAATCAAATTAAGTATAACTGGTGATCCTACATTTTGTTAATTACAATAACTACTACTTCAGGTTCAATGGTACAACTAGTCAACCAATAAAGACAAAAATAACTTGATTATCAAAATTCACATTTATATGCAGACCACTGGTAAACAATTTCTTTCTGAGACTTGGCTAAATAGTAATGGTGCATGGGGCACACTGCCACAGTTACAAATGAAACCTGTTGTGCTAACCACCATGATCAAAGTTACAATCAATCACAATCTAGATAACCTGAGAATCTAATTTAAACCTCAAGGCCTCAAACAATGATGAGCTAAATAGATATAAATGAGAAAGAAAGTCTTACAAATAATTGCACGTTCAATGGTGTGCCACCTCTTTCAATCTGTAACTCTATCTTCTGCTCAACACTGTCATCAAGTAAAGTTTCCAACTTCAGAAATTGGGTGAATACCTGCAATAGGTTTTCAATAACAAATTAAAGGCAATAATGAAACAATGTCATTTCGAATTGCAATCATTAAGCAAACTCATTAGGGCCACTGTCAATTTATTTTTAAAAAGAAAAATGAAAATCTCTCACGTATGGTCATAGTCAAAATTCCTACTTGGACAAGTACTAAAAAGGGCTTTCTGGGCAGCCAGAGATAAAATATCCACTATAAAATCATTGAAAGCACCAAAGCACAATGCATATCACTTATTAAAACAAGTAAATATTCAGAGTTCCACATAAATCATGCACATTAATAATACCTTCTCATCTCAGAGAGGGAGAGGGTAAATCAATTAGGAAGATGCTTTATCACAAAAAATTAGGAAGAAGTCCTCAAATCTATTTATGAAGAATTTCACACTTTAATTAATCAATAACAGGTATCAAAATTTAGCCAAGGTAGAGCCAGAGCTGATCTTCCTTTAAAAGTTCAACCATATAGGAGTAAGAAAAAAACAAAAAAAAATAAAAGAACTAAAACTTATATCTTCAATAACTGAGTGCATAACTTACCTCCCCATTCACCCGAACAAGCACATCACCTGGCTCCAAGTGGTTATGAGCAAGGCCACCTGGCACCTAAATGTTGGTTCAGATTCAGAAGATAATAGAATAAAAAAAATAAAAAGAGCAAACTTAAAGAAAAATTTGAACAACAAACTGAAATTCACTCACCACAAAGTCAACGACAAGCATTCCAGTTTCACCTTGTGCAGATGCATGCCGTGCCATCTATTAAGTTCTATAACTTGCTTATTTCAATTCTATCAAGCACCTAAGTATATCAATTGTTCTCTAAGGTCCAACTAAGGTGCATGACAATACATCATGATTATGAGCTAAAATTAAATGACATATCATATATATGAGCTCATAAATCATTTTCAAGTAACAAAGTACTTAGAATTAATGCAAATATCAATTATCCACAAATTCTAGCACAAAAATTATCTCATGCAAAAATGTCTTAATTCTTCCCTATTTGTCATTTGAATCTAAAGAACACAAGAATAATTGTCAATTTAAAGCTCATACCAATTGTCAATTCAGTTTTGGTTTCTACCAATTGTTGAAAATATTGTTACCAATGATTGACTTAGACATTTTGCATTATGCTAATTGTTATGTGTGGTGTGCTTAGTGAATAATCAAGTCAAACATGTAAAAACACAATCACACACCATCAAACATGCAAGTTTAACATCAAAACAATCAATATTCAATGCATGGATATCAATCAAAGTGCATTTGTTCAAGTTTGCATTTATTCTTGAATGTTGATGTTGTCATTAAAACTCAAGTTCTTTAACAATTGTGGCCATAAGAGAAATCTAAGTTCATGGATGACAAATTTTCATGCATTTAAATCATTTTAGATCCATTTACCATCACAAATTATAGGCCAATGACAATTATGACTTTATATTTGAAATGTCTAATACTTTACCTAGAGTCATAATTGGTTTCAAACATTAAGGTCAAGTTTTAATTATTTTATCATTCAAGCATACATATTGACCTTTAATTATTCATATTCCACTAAGAAATATAACATGATGTCTAATGGGAATATGTGAATCAAGCTATGAAATATAATTCTTTAAGCATGCTTGACTAAGATGAACAAAGGTATGAACAATATTCATTATGCACAAGTTCATCAAATTCTCACAAATCATTGAAATAATTCTTAAAATTATGTTTAAGCATTCATTGAAAATATATTTCAAGATTTATGCAATTCATTAGTGTTTTTAATAGGAAAACTGATTTTGCAATTGTGAGCTCTTTGGAAAAAGCTATTGATTGTTGAAAGTAATACCAATTATTGAAGTTGAGGCATGAATCAATGAAAAGGATTTTTCATATTAAAAGATCATCAAAAAGAAGTTAAAACAATGAATTTTATGTTAAGAAGGAAAAAAGTATCAAGACAATGAAAAGTTCTCAATTTCGATTGAAATAGTGCGGGGAAGGCATTCTACCTTGGGGGGATCGATCCCTATAGGAGGGGGATCGATCCCTAAATTCCAGAATGTCATTTTCTGCATTCTGGCCAAAGGGGATCGATCCTATATGTGAAGGGATCGATCCCTCATCCACTTTCTGTAGATTTTTGACAGAAAATTGAACTTGTGAGGTGCCAAAATTTCGTTTTTGAGTATTTTAAGTCCAAGTAAGAGTTTAAACATTTGTGCAATATGATTTTGGAATTGTATGAATGAAAAATATGGATGAAAAACCATTTAACAATAGATTTTGTAATTTTGGAAGGATTTGCACAATAAAATGCATTTTTGGTCTCAAAAGAGGTCATTTTAAGAGTTATGCAAATTTTGTCAAAACCAATGCATTGAAATACATAAATATGTCAAGACAAACTTGTTCACATAGATTTTAAGCACATATCTCATCAAATTATCCAACTTGTGAACATCATGCCATGATTTCTAAAATGTTTATTTCTCATTGATACTCATGACATGGCATTTTGCATGACTGACATATTTGACAACTTTGGAGCAAGAGAATATATTATCATCACATTTTAAACTTGCTCAAATTACAAAAATCATTTCAAAATCATTAAGCATGTTTTTCATCCAATCATCAAGAGCTATTTATCAACAATCAAAAATCATTTATCATGTCTTTCATTTAATCATGTATCAAGAATCAACAAAATATCTCATCAAGGCACAAATAATTTAATCAAATAAAAATTTTAAGGAATAAGAAATTATGCTTACAATACTCCTTTGCCTGAGTATGCTTTGCCTTGAATTGTTCAGTCCACCTTGAGCTATCCTTTGAAGAATTTTTGTGACCTTGCCAAGGGTGGATCCTCAAGCTCTTTCTCTTTCTCATTGGCACAAGCAACCTCCATGGAGGTGGGTAAAGCATTCAAACTCCATTGTTTCATTGTATTCCCATGCTCTAACACTCCTTCAACAAACAAATTCAAGCATGCTTTGGTACCCAAATTTTCTTGGGTCCATGAGAGTTAGTGCAAACAATTTTTGATCCTTTAGGGATCCATTTCAAGCACAATTCATCATTATTTGCAACATGCTTTGGCACCCACATTTTTCTAACTACTCTTCCTCTAAATGTAGTTTTTCTATATGTGCATGCTTGTGAAGAGTGGCCAATCCTATTGCAAAGTGAGCACGTAAGAGATAAATCATGCATAGTATTTTTGCTCACTAAGAAATTCTTTAGATGAGTTTCTTTATGTATTGCATTATATCCTAGCCCATCTTTGTCAAAGAAATCTCTTTGGGTCTCTAACATATGATCTAGCTTTTGTTGACCCATATAGAATCTAGAAAATGAGTTTTGCAAATTTATGTTCTTTTTCTTAACTCATCAATTTCTAAATTTGCTTCTTCTAATTTCCTTTCAAATTCTAGCTTAGCATTTGTCAAGGCTTCATTTTCTATTTTTAATTTAGCAATGATTTTCTTATATTTGGAGTTCATGCATTGAAAATCATTTGCTAATTCATTAAAAGCATTTTGTAGTTCATCAAATGTATAATCATTATCTTCACTAGAACTGCAACTGACTTCATCATCGCTAATAGCCATAAAGCATGAGTAGGCTATCTCATCATCAATGTTTTCCTCATCGGACTATCACTATCGCTCCATACAACCACAAAAGCTTTCCTACTAGGTTTCCTATCCTTTTCTTTCCTAAGTAAGGGGCAATCTAGCTTAGTGTGACCCGGTTCATTACATTCATAACACACTAAGAGGTCCTTTTCTCTTCTACTTGACTCTCCTCTTTGGTGTCTCCTATTATTCTCTCTTTCATTCATTCTCATGAACTTATTAAATCTTTTGGCAAACCTTGTCATTTCCTTTTCCTCCTCATTTCCACTCTCATCACTACCATCTCTAATATTCTCATGAGTGGAAGACTTAAGTGCTACCCCTACTTTCTTTGAAGGCTCTTCATTTCTTTTTAATTTCATTTCATATGTAAGTAGGGAGCCCATAAGTTCATCTAGAGACAAGGTGTTAGGATCCTTAGATTCTTCTATTGTGGTCACTTTTGCCTCCCAAGATTTTGGCAAGCTATTCAAAATTTTCTTAACCATTTGTACATTGGAATATGTCTTGCCTAATGCCTTAAGTCTATTAATTATGTTATTAAACCTAGTGTACATTTCACTCATGGACTCATTTTCTTTCATCCTAGAAAGCTAATAGTCATGTGTGAGCATTCCTATTTTGGTTTCTCTAACTTGATTTGTCTCTTCATGTCTGATGGCTAATTTTTCCCATATTTGCTTGACATTTTCACATAGGGAGACTCTATTGTATTCATTGGGACCTAATGCACAAAAAAGAGTGTGCATAGCCTTGGCATTCAATTGTGCCAATATCATGTCATTGGTGTCCCACTCATCCTCACCTTTAAGGACATCTTTTCCATCAACCTTCTTCATTGAGATTTTAGGACCATTTACTATTAGTCTCCATACTTCATAGTCATTTGATTGCACAAACAATATCATCCTAATTTTCCAATATGAGTAATTATCTCCATTGAAAAGTGAAGGTCTAACTAATGAGTGTCCCTCTTCTCCTAGGGGTATGCCTACATTCAAGTGAGCCATTTATGATCGTTTTACTCAATAGATGTTAATCTAAATCAATCTCGAGCCCAAGCTCTGATACCAATTTTGGCTCTATAGGTTATACTGAGAGGGGGGTGAATCGGTTCTTAGCTAACCTTATGCCCGTTTTTCGATTCTTCTAAATTCTCTAGCCTATATTGAAGTTTTCTAAGTTTTCTAGACTACTCAAGAATGCAATATAAATTCAATACAATAAGCACAAATATAATTGCAAATAAATTAAGAGAATAAGGATAGAGAAATGTATGCAAGCGATTTATAAAGATTCGGCAACATTGCCTACGTTCTCTACCTTGAGACGCTCCTAAGGATTTTCCTTAAATCCACTAACTTGAATTTGTATTACAATCCCTCTTTTTCAAGGCTCAAGAGAAACCTCTCTCTTTTTCTAGGCTAAAGAGAAACCTCCCTCTTGTTCTAGGGCTAAATAGAAACCTCCCTCTTGTTCTAAGGCTAAAGAGAAACCTCCCCTTTACAAGGTGTGATTTGGTTTACAAATAATGTAATCAAAGAAAGGCCTCTAGATAGGCAAGTGATTACAATGTTTAAGCACAAGGAAAATCCTATACAATAATTTGTGCTGTGTTATTGTATACAAGGAATATGAGATTGATAGAAAATGAAGAATGTATAGCACTTGAGAAGTTGTTGAGGCTTTGAATATGAGGAAAATGAAGATTGAATGTGCTGAGCTCTTCCTCTTAGTTCCTTCAGCTTCTAAGCCTCTATTTATAGTCCCTTGGAGGGTTTGTGGATGTTGGTTGGAGCCAAAACAAAAACTAGCCGTTGGAGGCTTTCTAATGTAAAGGGATCGATACCTTTCCATAGGGGATAGATCCCAAGCTTCCAGATTGCTTGGTCTGTGCTTGAGACATCTTTTTGCTTTCAAAAAGACTTACTGCCACTAAGGGATCGATCCCTTCCCTTAGGGGATCGATCCCATGCTTCCAGAAGGTGATTTTTCCTGCATTTTGGGTTAGAAATGATATGGCTTTTGATCTTAATTCAACCCAAAACATATTGGCATTTTTGTGGAAGTTTTTCTTGACTTTCTCTAATGAAAACACGGTCCAAAAATTCATTAAGTAATTTTCTAAAATATTCAAAAACATTTTATAAAGTATTAAGACAAATAAAAATGTATCATTAAATCATAGACTTAATGATTGATATTAACACTTTAAATGGTTTGAGAAAATCATGGTGATAAAGCAAATTTACAATATGAAAGAAACATTAAGGCTTACTTAAGTTTTTGTCATTTCAAAATACATATGGCAATTTAAAGCTAACACATAGGCTCGACAGAACACTGCCGAATCTTATTTCACAGGCTCGACAGGACATTACCAAGAAAATGAGAATAGTCTCGACAGCATTTTGTCAAGACTCTTTTGCATCTCCCGGCAAGGAAGTGCCAGGAAATACAATCTACTCCTGGTAATTTACTACTGCGAGTATATTGTAACTCCTAACAATTCATCGTTGGGAGTATCGAAAGTCTTATTGTTTTCTAAACCTTAAACCGAAAAAATGAAAAAAAAATATCGAAATTTACTAATAATAACATACCTTTACAGGAATCTGGCACATTTCATCTACATCTTCATCCATAAATTAATTATTGCTTGAATCATCATCAAAATAGTTCATTGATTATAGTTTTTTTGGATGGAATTTAATTGTTTAGAATTATGAAGAGAAGAAGAAGATGAGTTTAGGGTATGTTAATGGATGAGAGGGTATAATAGTAATATTATCAAAGGTTATTTTTGTAAAGAAAAAAAGTTATTTATTTAGGGTGCATGTAGCACACCTTAGGGTGGAGAATTTCTATTCCTACCCCAACCCATTTTTCAACAGTAAAAATAACGGATAAAATGGCGAATTTACCCCCAAGAGATAATCTGGCATGATGCGCAAGTCTCACTTGCGCGAACGTCGCAAATTCGCGCAAGTTTACTTGCGTTAAAAGGTAGTGCAAGTTTCACTTGCGCGAAAAGGTAGCGCAAGTTTCACCTGCGTGAAAAGGAAGCGCGAGTTTCACCTACACGAACCAGTCGCGCAAGTTTCACTTGCGCGAGATGTGCAAAAAATGCATTTAAAACTGTTGTTGTTAAAAAATATTACGCGTTTGTTGTTAAAAATTTAACTGTTGTAAAAAATATTACGCGTTTTAAAATTTTATTACACAAAACAATTTTTATGATTTATTTTTAGTATAAAACAGTTTTTATTTTATATGTACACTAAAAAAAATTTTTATTATAATAACAGTTATATTTTAAAGTTACTTTTCCCTCAATTTTTTGCTCTTCTGTGTCTTCTTCTCGTTCTACTTCTTCTCTCTTTCTGTTCTCTTCATGTGTTTCTTTCTCACGAGCCTACCCTTCATAGTTTACATTTCATTTTCTTAAAAAAAAATGGAAAATCTTCCTGATGATAGGTATTATGATAGTTACGAGGAGTACGAAAGCTTTGTTGAAAGTGTAGAAGCCGACGAAGAAGGAGAAGAGGTAAAAATCTGTGTCCTGCAAATTAAATTTCGGAGAAATTGTGCCATATTTTCGCGCAAGTCAGCTTGCACGGAACTTCATGTTTCGCACAAGTGTCAGCTTGCGCGGAACATGCCTAGCTTGCACAAATCTGTCTTTTTGTGCACTCTTACACTAAATTCAATCTTAATTTTAATATATTATTTATTATAATAATTATAATTAATGAATTGGTTTAATATTTGCATAATGATAAAAGGATAGTGTATAGCGGAGAATCGAAAAGTGTCCATGAAGAAATATTTGACTGTACCGATGCATTTACTACTAACCAAGTAAGTAGTTTTAAAATTAATATAATGTTTTAATACAAAGCTAGTATAAAAAACTAGTTATTAAATTTATTTTGTTTCAGGTTTTCAATTGTCTAAATGCCTTGATCGCATGGGCTAGAGAGCTTGGAAAAGAGCTAGGTTTTGTTGTTGTGATAAGATCATCAGAAGTTGATGTTCCTCGAAGAAGACCTAGAGTTCGACTTGTATGTGAAAGGTATGGAACATATAAGTCAAGTACAAATGAATTGCATCGCTTGGGAACGAGAACAAAGAAGTGTAATTGTCCATTCGAGTTACTAGGGGTGAAATTGGACGAGAACGATAGTTGGGCAGTGAAAGTAGTATATGGGATGCATAATCATTTTGCTGCACAACAACTAGAAGGACATTCCTTTGCTGGTCGATTAACAGTGCAAGAGCAAAGTATGGTAGGTGATATGATAAATGCTATGGTAAAACCAAGAAAAATTTTAATGATGTTGAAATAACATGATAAGAAGAATGTAATTACCAT
This sequence comes from Heritiera littoralis, assembly GCA_031772115.1. NCBI lineage: Eukaryota > Viridiplantae > Streptophyta > Magnoliopsida > Malvales > Malvaceae > Heritiera > Heritiera littoralis. The sequence goes on from JAPDPK010000009.1 coordinate 6,856,090, forward strand.
AAAGACCATCTACAATGCACGACAAAAATATAGAATGGATGACAAAGCTGGTAGATCACAAATGCAACAACTCATGAAATGCTTGAATGATTGTAAATATGTTGAGTGGCATCGGAGTGATGAGTCAAGTGATTGTGTTAGAGACTTATTTTGGGCACATCCAACAGCTATTGATTTGTTGAATGCTTTTTCCAATGTATTAGTTATGGATTGTACATATAAAACTAATAGATTTCGACTCCCACTCCTTGAGATTGTTGGTGTAACATGTGCAAATCTAACTTTTTCAGTTGCATTTGTTTACATGGAGGCTGAGCATACTAACAACTACACTTGGGCATTTGGAGAAGCTAAAAAGTTTGATGTCTCCTGATTCAACACCTTCTGTCATTGTTACTGATAGGGATTTAGCATTGATGAAAGCAATACCAACAGTGTTCCCTAGCGCAATTAATCTCTTATGTAGATGGCATATATCAAAGAATGTACTTGCTCATTGTAAAAAGTTTTTTTTAGAGCATGGAGAAGTGGGAGGCATTCATGTCATCTTGGGGCGTTCTTGTATCCTCTTCAAATGAGTATGAGTATGAAGCAAATTTAAGTTCAATGGTCTCTCATTACCGTTCTTATCCTAGAGCACTCGAATACTTAAAAGATACTTGGTTAACTACACATAAATAGAGATTTATTGCTGCTTGGACAAATAAAGTAAAGCACTTTGGAAATGTTACAACAAATAGGTATGCATGTTTACAAAGTTTAAACATTCTTATTTTCACAACTTATACAATTTATTCATTATAATCAACATTGTTCGAATGTCATGTAGGGCCGAGAGTGCACATGCGAAGTTAAAGAGGCACCTTGGATCGTCCCAAGGAGATTTTGATTCATCTTGGAAAGTTATCAACTCCCTGATTGAGCTACAACATACAGAGATAAAGGCTTCGTTCGAGAGAAGTGTTACTATTGTTGAACATAATTTTATACCAGCTTTGTTTAGGGAGCTCCAAGGATTGGTGTCTAGGACAGCGTTGAATATACTTTTGAAGGAGGCACATCGAGCAAATGATACCGGCATTGACCATCTTATTTGTGGTTGCATCATTAAAAGCACACATGGGTTGCCTTGTGCTCATGAGATTGCTGAATTCATAAGGGACGAGAAACCTATTCCCTTATCCGTTTTGGATCCTCATTGGTCGAAGTTGGACTTGAAGAGGAAAACTGTTGAATATTTGGCTGAGTTGAATCTTGATGCCGAGTGAGAGCTAATAGTGAAATGCTTAAATGCGTGTGATCTCTCAGGAAGATTGGCCTTGAAGAAAAAATTAAGAGAATTAGATGATCCAGCAACTACATTCCTTATTCTTCCACTTGAGAAGGCTAAAAGCAAAGGCCATTCAGACAAATCAACTCGACGTGCCCCTTCATACTTTGAGATTTTTGAATCTCAACATGATAGCACATCAACACTAAATTCAGCAACTAAAAGGATGAAGCAACCAGTTAATCAAAAAAAGAAAGTGAAATTTATTGATTCTTTCCCTTTAGAGATATGCCCCTTCATACGCTCTACCGTGGATGTTGAGTCAGATGGACATTGTGGCTTTCAGGCTATAGCTGGGTTGCTAGGCATGGGTGTTGATGCATGGGCGAAGGTGCGACAAGATTTGATTGAGGAGATATGTGATTTTCGAGCTTACTATGTTAGTCTTTATAGATCCATGGAGCGTATTGATGAATTGTTAGAGACATTATCATATTTCAACATACCGGCTCCTTATGATAAATGGATGACTTTACCCGATATAGGTCACTTGATAGCAACAAAGTATAATGTTGTGCTCGTCCATTTATCTTCGAGACAATGTTTAACATATCTCCTGCTTAGAACTGCACCACCTCCACCACTACAGCATGAATTCATAGCAATTGGATTTGTTAACGATTCTTATTTTGTTGAGGTATTGATAATGATATATATGCCACACTTTAGATATTGTGTATTTCATTTATTATGCGTTTAACAATGCTATTTTTAAGGTATTTATGGACCTGTTTGCGCCAATACCTCCGATTGCATGCAATTGGTATCGGTATCGATGTGACTTTGCTTGTGAATGGGAGCTTCCATATGTATCTCGCATCGAAGAATTTAAAAATTTATTTTCGAGATCAGATGTTGTCATTAGAGAAACCATTGACTTAGATGACCTATGATATTTTATTAAATATTATTGTATTTGATATGTATGCCTTGTTAAGATTGTATTATCGATTTATACATTATATATTTTAATAACATTATCCAAATATCATAAAGATAATCTGTATGTTTAAGAAACAAAAAAATCACTAAAAAAACATTAATCATTACTAAATTATAAACAAAAATCACTACATATTTTAATAACATTATCTAATATCATAAAGATAAACTGTATCTTTACAAAACAAAAGTCACTAAGTACAAATACACTAATCCTCCGACGCATCCGATATAATTGCCTTGCCTCTCTTCCTCCCAATCCTAGTATAAAAACGTGTAGGTGGATGAGTTATGCCTGATGTAACTGGTGGAGCTGTCTCCGAGGAAATAGGAGCTCGTGGAGGAGTTAGGGGAGGTGTATGTGATGGAGCTGGATGAGGAGCTGAAGATGAAGCAACATCTGACGACCCAGTTAATATGTCATGTAGGTCGTGAAGTCCCTTTGCCAATGTCTCCACATCTTGGTTGCCGCACATGAGTAATTCAATGTAAGAAATTGCCCTCGAATTGCGCTGCAAGCCAATACATGAAAGAAATTTTATCAAATTAAATAATATGAAAAAATTTTATTCACTTGAGATTTACTGTTAATAACTTACGCTAGAATAATCAGACTCGACAAGGGGAGCTTGAAACCTCGATCAACGTGCTGGGTTTTGTACGAATCGATGAGAAATGGCTTCGTACCAAGCCATATAATCTGGAGCTGTCTCTCCTGGGATCACACATCTTCATCCTCTATTCTCTTCTGTGAGGACATACATAGGCCATCTCTGCCATATATTATTCATAAACTGATAAATGACATAATAAGTGGCGCTGGTACTACCTCTCCGTGCTCTAAATGGCGCCAAAGGTCTTGGAGGTATGGTCTGTACATAGCCCCACTGCCGTAACACTCTCTCTGGATGATACGGCTCCACGACATCCCCAGTTTTTAAGCAGACAGTGAAAAATGTGATCGGAGGCAACGGATGATGTCTCCGACTATCTGCATAGGGATCCCAGCACACCTGGTTACACTGAAGGTCATCTAGCTGCTCTCGCAAGACCTTCACATCCTGGCCATAAGTACGTGGCTTCCATCGTCGACCTCGAGGCATACTATCCTCGTAGTTAACGTTCACCTCCGAACTTAACAATGGAAAGTGCTCATAAATCCAAGCCTACATCAAATAAAACATTAATCATTAATAAATTATAAATAAATAAATTATAATTAACAAGTTACTTAGATAAAGTAAATTATAATACCTGTAAAATGGTCACATAGCCGCCAATCGATGTGACTTTTGACCTGCTCGCAAGGCCCAGTTGTCTATACATATGAGCAAGAGCATCTGCACCCCACGCGTATTCACTGATAGCCGCTAGCTCCTCTAAACAGTGCAATAATGATACAGCAACATGTGACCCACCTTATCTACAAAAAGAGTGCATCCAAGCAAGTGAAGCAAGTATGCACGAGTAGCATATACTATCTCCTCATCACTGGAGCTATCGGTGACATGGCTAAAATTTGTTCTCAACCAGTTCAATGTCACATTAAACCCATGACCGGTGCTCGTCGCTGCTTGAGCCTCGGAAATAGAGACTCCTAACAACTATACTAGTACTCTAACGGCTTCCTTCACAGAGATGTGCTGGCAAAATACGATCGCCCCGATCAGTGGTATGCCTAGGAAGGTAGCTACATCATCCAGAGTAATCGTCATCTCTCCAAAAGGCATATGTGACATCCTCGTCACTCCCAAATACCAACTAATTTTTTCTTTCTTTCCCATAGTTTTGGTTAGGCTGTTCAACGGTGCATCCTTCTTCTTTAATATAGCTAACACTATATTGTTTCCATGATGATATATTTCTCATACACATACAGGATCGTCTTTCACATAAGTCTAAAACTCTAATATAAATTACATACTAATCTCTTTAACAATTTACATCCCCACTGTGTCTAATATACATCACTGTACTATAGTCTGAATTACATAACCAAATGTATCTACCTTCAAGGGATTGGAAGTTAGCCTCGAAGGAATATCGTATAGTCCAAATTTATGCTCCTCTACCAAGAGCAGACTTCACTGCAAATAATTTGGATGAAAAATATTGTAAAGGAATGAGTTTACGCTCAGTAAGAAATATACATAAAAGAGCGTACTATGCCATTATATGCAGTTTTCCTGCTTGGCTCTATAATGTCATGCAATATTCTTGTAAAAACATATAACATATAAGTTCATCAAATACCATATAACACATGACAAAATCATATCAAGTCACTTGCACGTATTCAAATAACTCAAATACTTTCATATATATATGTCAAATATCTTGAAATTACATATACAAATAGTCTTCAAATAGGGGGAGACCGCCATCATCCAATAGAATCATGCACCAAATAAAGTGGCGTACCCACGTATGGGCCAGGGATCCTCCCTTAAGCCAAACACATATAAAGGACTAATGGCCATTGTCAATATTCCACAGTGTGCACTAGTCAGGTGACACCCGTGGTATGAGGGCTTGACTAGAGTCCCCAGCCAAATACAAATAAGCAAGTAATATGCATGATCACAATGGAGTCGTTAATCTCAAAATATTGAGTAGTAAAAACTCATTCTTGTAAAACCATGGATATTCATAACCCTTCTTATATACTTTAATGATAATCCAAATACATTTATATAAATAAATTAAAAATTATTATTTTTCAAAGGGGGCAGTTGACTGCTCTTTTAGGGCAGTCGACTGCTCTAGTATAAAAATATTCAATAAATTTTATTTTCTTTTTTGCATTTAAAATATTTAATTTCCGGATGCAAGTAGGGCAATTGACTGCTAAAATGGGGCAGTCGACTGGCCCGCAAACAGAATGTTTCTCGAAAAAATGCAGTCGACTGGCTCTTTAGCGGTCGACTGGTTTGCAAACAGAAAGTTTCTGGAAAAATGGCAGTCGACTGCTATATAGGGCAGTCAGCTGCTCTAAGTCGGTTTCGGAAAAAGTTACGTCACGACTGTCTCTGAGCAATCGGCTGCTATTTAGGGCAGTCGGCTGCCCCAAGCCAAATCGTAACTGGGCAAAAAACGTGAATTTTACATTTCCTGCACTTACACCAGCTTTTGTTTCATCCCAAAACATTTAAAACATGCAGACATAGTCACCCTACGTCCGTTACATATATTCTTTACCTCAATTCACTTCGGAGACGTAAATCACTTGGTTGCACCGATTCTTTTCCTTCACTTCTTCAAAACTACATAATTCATATAAATTGGAACCTTTAACTTTCTTTCATTTCAACACCATAAGTATACTATACCATCACTTAACTCCAAATCATAGATAGAATTGAAAGAATCAACTTCTATCCTTACCTTTGTCAATAGCCAAAATAACAGAAATTCTGATCTCCTCAAAGACTTTGTTTCAGCCTTCCATATTACAGACATAAAGAGAGCTAGTGATGAGGATCGTTTTTCGTTAAGGAAACTTAACGATTTGATGACAGGAAATGGTGGTTTGTCAAGGTCAGAAAAATGGATACTTAGAGGAATTTGGAGAGGAAACGAGAGGAAGAAGGGCTGGAAGGAAGCTGGCGTAGGGGTGATGAGATGAAGATGATGACTTTGTAAAATTACATTAAATGCATGTTCATCTTATCATTTATCTCAGCCACTAACATCTCTTTGACTCATTTGACCACCAATTAATTCTTCTTCTTCTTTCCTTCCTCATGTCAGCCACACATATCATGTAATTATGAAAATCTGATATTTATTCTTCTTTTATCATCTCTAATATTTTCCTGATATCAACATTAAATTTATTGACCATTTGACTATCCATTTCATTCCTTCTTCTAGGTTCCTTACACCATTTGTACATTAATTCTCATATTCATTTAAATCATTTCTGCTTATAGTATTTTACAAATAAGAGGACTTTACATGAAATTGGGGATTTCACATTCTCCCCACCTTTAGAAATTTGGTCCTCCAAATTTAAATCGGTTTACTACTCAAATAGCTCCGGATACCTTTCCTTCATTAAGCTCTCTAGCTCCCATGTAGCTTCTTCCATGGCATGGTATTGCCACAGAATTTTGACTAGGGGAATCGTCTTAGACCTTAGCACTTTCTCCTTTCTATCCAAAATCCGAACCGGCTTCTCCACATAACTCATGTCCTCCCGAATCTCTAATGGCTCATATTCAATGACATGAGATGGATCCGGATTATACTTCCGAAGCATCGACACATGGAAAACATTATGTACTCCCGATAGCTCTGAAGGTAGTGCCAACCTATATGCAACATCTCCGACTCGATCTAGGACTTCAAATGGCCCTATGTAACGAGGACTAAGTTTACCTTTTCGGCCAAATCTCATGATACCTTTGGATGGAGAAACTTTCAAAAATACCGAATCCCCGACCAAAAACTCGAGTGGTCTCCATCGAGCATCTGCGTAACTCTTTTGTCGGCTCTGAGATGTCTTAAGTCTTTGGCAAATTAACTTAACATCCTCAGAGGCTTGCTCGACTAAGTCTGGGGCTAATAACTTACGCTCGCCCACTTCTTCCCACCCAATCGGAGATCGACACCTTCTACCATATAGAGCTTCATATGGTGCCATCCCGATACTTGCATGGTAACTATTATTGTATGCAAACTCAGCCAATGGCAGATGATCATCCCATGAGCCTTTAAAGTTCAAAGCACAAGCTCTCAACATATCCTCGAGCGTCTGAATGGTGCGCTCCGACTGACCATCAGTCTGTGGATGAAAAGCCGTGCTAAAATTTAACTGAGATCCCATGGCCTCTTGGAAATGTTCCCAGAAATGAGAAGTGAACCTGGAATCCCTATCAGATGTAATGCTCACTGGAACTCCATGTAGTCTGACAACTTCTTTCACATACAAATCTGCTAAAGCACTAAGTGTATCTGTAGACTTCATAGGTAGGAAGTGAGCTGACTTAGTTAACCGATCCACAATGACCCAAATACCATCATGATTCCTCCTCGTTCGAGGTAGTCCCATGACAAAATCCATCGTAATGTGCTCCCACTTCCACATAGGTATAGGTAGAAGATGTAGTAAACCTGCTGGTCTTTGGTGCTCTACCTTAACCTGCTGACACGTGAGACACTTTGCCACAAATTCTGCTATGTCTCTTTTCATACCAGTCCACCAATACACCTTGCGAAGATTATGATACATCTTCGTATTTCCCAGATGCAAAGTATACTTAGTGGAGTGTGCTTCAGTCAAAATTAACTTCTTCAACTCCTTATCCTCAGGAACACATATACGATTATTAAACCTCAAGAGTCCATTACTATCAATGCTAAATTCCGATGGCATACCTAATTGAATCTGATTCATGGCCTCCATACATTGATCATCTTCCCTTTGAGCAATCCGAATTCTACCCATCAACTCTGGCTCAATCATTAAACTAGCTATCATTCCAAAATGCTCATAAGGCACAACATTGAGATTAAGGCTTGCAAACTGCTCAAGTAGCTCGTATTCTCTTACCATCATGTATGATACTATCCCCATATGCTTCCTGCTTAGAGCATCTGCCACCACATTGGCTTTTCCTGGGTGGTATAGGATCTCACAATCATAATCCTTCAGAAGCTCGAGCCATCTCCTCTGTCTCATATTCAATTCCCTCTGAGAGAACAAGTACTTCAAACTTTTATGATCCGTAAAAATCTGAAATTTCTCACCATACAAGTAATGCCTCCAAATCTTTAGAGCAAACACCACTGCCGCTAACTCCAAATCATGAGTCGGGTAGTTCTTCTCATGGTCCTTTAATTGACGAGAACCATATGCAACTACCTTACCATGTTGCATTAGCACACAACCTAGACCTTGTGCAGAGGCATCACTATATACTGAAAATCCTCCAGAACCACTAGGAATGGTGAGAATAGGTGCAGTAGTCAACCTGCGCTTCAATTCTTGGAAACTACACTCGCAAGCATCATTCCATTCAAACTTCACCTCTTTGCGCGTTAAGCGCGTCAAGGGAGCAGCTAACCTCGAAAAACCCTCTACAAATCGTCGATAATAGCCGGCTAAACCCAAGAAACTCCTAATCTCTGTCACTGTTTTCGGTCTTTCCCATTGCACCACAGCTTCAATCTTCGATGGATCGACCGAAACTCCATCTTTATTGATTATGTGACCCAAAAAGGATATTTGATCTAACCAAAACTCACACTTACTTAACTTGGCATATAATCCCCGATCCTTGAGGGTTTGTAGAACTATCCTCAAATGCTGCTCATGCTCTTCCCAGGATCTCGAATACACCAATATGTCATCGATGAAAACAATGACAAACTGGTCCAAATACTGTTTGAACACATCATTCATCAAGTTCATAAAAGTCGCGGGTGCATTGGTTAAACCAAACGGCATCACTAGAAATTCATAGTGACCATACCGTGTTCTGAGTGCAGTCTTAGGGATATCTTCACTCCGGATCTTCAATTGATGATATCTCGATCTCAAGTCTATCTTGGAGAAGACTTGTGCACCCCGAAGCTGATCAAAGAGATCGTCAATCCTGGGAAGAAGGTACTTGTTCTTGATTGTCACCTTATTCAACCATCGATAATCAATACAAAGCCTCAAGCTGCCATCCTTCTTCCGGACAAATAGTACAGGAGCACCCCATGGGGATACACTTGGCCGTATAAACCCCTTATCTAGTAACTCCTGAAGCTGTTTCTTAAGTTCTTCCAATTCCACTAAGGCCATCCGATAGGGTGGTCTCGAAATGGGCTCAGTCCCTGGCACCAAATCGATAGTAAACTCGATTTCCCTATCCGGAGGAAGTCCTGGAAGATCGTCCGGAAACACACATGGAAACTCATTGGCTATCGGAATTTCATGAAGTTCGGGACGTTCCCTTTCTACGTCCACCACATACGCTATAAATCCTTCACATAACAAATATATTCTCTATTAATTTCATTTACAATAAATAAATTAATAAACATACTTTTGTATTAAACATTTGCAAAATTTACAACATAGCTAACGGGAGAAGAGAAGATCACACTTTTAGCATAACAATCCAATATCACATGATTCTTAGCTAACCAATCCATTCCTAATATAACATCAAATCCATACATATTCAGTAGAATTAGTTCAGCTATCGATTCTCTCTCTCCTACCCGTAGCTTACAACTACGATATACTATATCTGTCATCTGGGATTCTCTAAATGGTGTACTTATTTGTAACAAATGCCCTAAAGGCTCAGGTTCAACAGGAAATCTTGTAGCAATTATGGGAGAAACAAAGGAGTGTGTAGAGCCTAGATCAAATAAAGCAGTAACACTTATATCAAAGAGGTGAATCTTACCCTTAATCATCTTGGACGAAGCATCGGCAGACTCCTCGTCTATAGCAAATACTCGTCCTTGAGTCACAGCTTTCTTTCCCTTCTCAGCAGCTGTGGCCTTAGGCTGTGGTTGGGTGGTCCTTTCCGATTCTTCAGACACTCTTTTAGAAATCTTGGGACAATCTTTAATCATATGTCCCCTCTCGCCACACCAAAAACAAGCCCCGCTCGCCATACGACATGGCTGTGACCCATGGAATCTCCCGCAATGCTCGCATTTCTGCGTCACACTCTTCGGCGAGCTCGCGATACTACCAGCTGAATATCGGGATCTTTCATCATTTATCTTAATCCCGGTAGATCTAGGAGTCCCTGTACCATAATTATCATAAAACTTCAAAATTTAGTATGTTTCCATATAACCATTAAACTAAGATACATGTCATTCCCTTAAAATTTATTTTCTTACCTGACGAAGCTCTTTCATATGGTCTACTTTTCCTAAATGGATATCTGTCACTAGATGCTCTCTCATCTGACTTCCGCTTCATCGATTCTTTGCCTTTACCCTTGGCTCGAAAATCAGCATGGTGAAGATTATAGTCCTACTCACACAATTGAGCCTTACGGACTGCCTCATTATAAGTAGTGATATCCATAGGATATAACTTCGATCTAATAGGAGACCTTAATCCCTCTATGAATCGGTAGATCTTATGTCCTTCACTCCTTAGGACTTCAGGGTCAAATCTGCTTAAAGAAATGAACTTAGACTCATATTGATTAACCGTCATAGTCCCCTGAGTCAAGCTCAAAAACTCAATCTTCAACCTGGTCTGTTCAGTGCGTGGGATGTACTGTTCATTAAAGGCCTCTAAAAATCTATCCCATGTAACCTCAGTATGTTGAGTCTCCAAAATGGCCCGAGTAGACTGCCACCAATGCTCGGCATCGTTTACTAACAAATAAGCTGCCAAACCCACTTTCTCTTTCTCAGAACAGGTCATGTACTCAAAAGATTTAGTGACTGCCTTCACCCAGTTCTCGGCGGTCAACGGATCTCTATCGCCCTTAAACTTGGCGGATCCAGCTTCTTAAATTCTTTAATTAAGACCACATTGCAATAGGCCTTCGGATCTTACCTTTCAGTAGCTTGAACTGGTGGGGGCAACTCAGGCTGAACTAGTGGAGGTTGTACTGGGGGAATAGGAGGTATAAGAGGAGCATTCCCAGATGGAATAGGAGGTGCTGTTGAGGCATTAGTGGCCACGTTTGGGAAATTAGACATGAACTGATTAAATAGAGTGGCCATAGTTTCAATACTTCGCTCCACTCTCGACAGTCGAGCATTCGGGCTACCCGATGGAGATGGAGAAGGAGACTGTCTTGGGGGCGGTTCTACTCTGCCCCGTCCTCGTCCTCGTCCTCTACCAGTACCCCTTCTACGAGTGCTCATTCTGCCAAAATCACCACAAGGTCAAGCGTTTAGTACACTTTCAGCAATTCAACCACATATATGTATTCAGACAAGTACAGTACATGGGGATGTACACTATTTCTAGCCTAATGACACCGTCAAACGTCAGACTAACCTTGCTCTGATACCAATCTGTGACATCCTCGTCACTCCCAAATACCAACTAATTTTTTTTTCTTTCCCATAGTTTTGGTTAGGCTGTTCAACGGTGCATCCTTCTTCTTTAATATAGCTAACACTATATTGTTTCCATGATGATATATTTCTCATACACATACAGGATCGTCTTTCACATAAGTCTAAAACTCTAATATAAATTACATACTAATCTCTTTAACAATTTACATCCCCAATGTGTCTAATATACATCACTGTACTATAGTCTGAATTACATAATCAAAATGTATCTACCTTCAAGGGATTGGAAGTTAGCCTCGAAGGAATATCGTATAGTCCAAATTTATGCTCCTCTACCAAGAGCAGACTTCACTACAAATAATCTGGATGAAAAATATTGTAAAGGAATGAGTTTACGCTCAGTAAGAAATATACATAAAAGAGCGTACTATGCCACTATATGCAGTTTTCCTGCTTGGCTCTATAATGTCATGTAATATTCTTGTAAAAACATATAACATATAAGTTCATCAAATACCATATAACACGTGACAAAATCATATGAAGTCACTTGCACGTATTCAAATAACTCAAATACTTTCACATATATATGTCAAATATCTTGAAATTACATATACAAATAGTCTTCAAATAGGGGGAGACCGTCATCATCCAATAGAATCATGCACCAAATAAAGTGGCGTACCCACGTATGGGCCAGGGATCCTCCCTTAAGCCAAACACATATAAAGGACTAATGGCCATTGTCAATATTCCACAGTGTGCACTAGTCAGGTGACACCCGTGGTACTGAGGGCTTGACTAGAGTCCCCCAGCCAAATACAAATAAGCAAGTAATATGCATGATCACCAATGGAGTCGTTAATCTCAAAATATTGAGTAGTAAAACTCATTCTTGTAAAACCATGGATATTCATAACCCTTCTTATATACTTTAATGATAATCCAAATACATTTATATAAATAAATTAAAAATTATTATTTTTCAAAGGGGGCAGTTGACTGCTCTTTTAGGGCAGTCGACTGCTCTAGTATAAAAATATTCAATAAATTTTATTTTCTTTTTTGCATTTAAAATATTTAATTTCTGGATGCAAGTAGGGCAGTTGACTGCTAAAATGGGGCAGTCGACTGGCCCGCAAACAGAATGTTTCTCGAAAAAATGCAGTCGACTGGTTTGCAAACAGAAAGTTTCTGGAAAAATGGCAGTCGACTGCTATATAGGGCAGTCAGCTGCTCTAATTCGGTTTCGGAAAAAGTTACGTCACGACTGTCTCTGAGCAGTCGGCTGCTATTTAGGGCAATCGGCTGCCCCGAGCCAAATCGTAACTGGGCAAAAAACGTGAATTTTACATTTCCTGCACTTACACCAGCTTTTGTTTCATCCCAAAACATTTAAAACATGCAGACATAGTCACCCTACGTCCGTTACATATATTCCTTACCTCAATTCACTTCGGAGACGTAAATCACTTGGTTGCACCGATTCTTTTCCTTCACTTCTTCAAAACTACATAATTCATATAAATTGGAACCTTTAACTTTCTTTCATTTCAACACCATAAGTATACTATACCAACATCACTTAACTCCAAATCATAGATAGAATTGAAAGAATCAACTTCTATCCTTACCTTTGTCAATAGCCAAAATAACAGAAATTCTGATCTCCTCAAAGACTTTGTTTCAGCCTTCCATATTACAGACATAAAGAGAGCTAGTGATGAGGATCGTTTTTCGTTAAGGAAACTTAACGATTTGATGACAGGAAATGGTGGTTTGTCAAGGTCAGAAAAATGGATACTTAGAGGAATTTGGAGAGGAAACGAGAGGAAAAAGGGCTGGAAGGAAGCTGGCGTAGGGGTGATGAGATGAAGATGATGACTTTGTAAAATTACATTAAATGCATGTTCATCTTATCATTTATCTCAGCCACTAACATCTCTTTGACTCATTTGACTCATTTGACCACCAATTAATTCTTCTTCTTCTTTCCTTCCTCATGTCAGCCACACATATCATGTAATTATGAAAATCTGATATTTATTCTTCTTTTATCATTCTCTAATATTTTCTGATATCAACATTAAATTTATTGACCATTTGACTATCCATTTCATTCCTTCTTCTAGGTTCCTTACACCATTTGTACATTAATTCTCATATTCATTTAAATCATTTCTGCTTATAGTATTTTACAAATAAGAGGACTTTACATGAAATTGGGGATTTCACAGCATATGAAATGTATTCGTCTCTGGCTGCCACCTCTCACAAAAAGCAGATATGATGGTGTTGTTGCATGTGCGGTAACTACAGTCAACTAAACTCGCTAAGCTGGACTGCAAAACCGAGGAGAGAATACGAGATCTATCATCGTCTAAGATCTACTAAGAGATTTTGTTGCTATGATTCAAGACCTTCAAATTGTCTCGCTCCTAAATCGAAAACAACAAACAATAAGTTATTATAATTCAGGACCTTCAAATTGTCTCGCTCCTATATCGAAAACAACAAACAATAAGTTATTTCAAAAGCGTCATGTTATCACATATTGCAAAAACAACAAATATTACCAAATTGTTGAAAGGAGAATTACCTGCCCATCCCATATTGCAAAAGCAACATGTGATCTAAAACTTCTAAGAACTGAGGTATTAGTCGGACCTCCAGGACAATGCTCGACTTCCTCCTCTGCATAATCTGCATCTAGTTGCTTGGCCTGCTCAGCCTGCTCGACAGGTTCAACTTGTTCAGCTTGCTTAACTTGATATCTCCTAACTCGTCGTCTCCTTTTAGAGCCAGTAGGTCGTTGTCGTCCTCCTCGAGATGAATCTCCACCTCGTGTATTAGCTGTAGGGGACCGAAAAAAAACATGCAGCGGAATTTAAATCATTCGGCCTCCACCAGGATCGATTTGGAGGGTTGCCTGATTAGGGTTTCAAGATTTTACCTAACGTTTTCTCTGCTTTTCTGTCTTTGGTCGAATCCCAAGCAGCAACTTTTCGTTCCTGCCTCTATGGTATCCACACGAACGGATCTCACGACTCTTGAACGTCTCACGATCAGAAGCCTTAAGGAGCGTTTTTGATTCTTTTAACCGAACTGCTAGCTTCGATTAAAAGAATACCTTTTTTTTTCTGTTTTTAAAAAGTGTAGCTATGTTTTAGAAAAACATCCTTTTTATAGGCAGTAAATTTTACCCTAAAATTTACTGCCAAACAGAACTCTAATCCTACTTAGAATAGGATTAGTTATATCCCTAATCCAATTCAGAATAGGATTAGTTATATCCTTAATCCAATTCAGAATAGAATTAATTAAGCTCCTCATTGATCCGTTCTAAGTGTGCGACCCAATAGGTTCTCAAAACAATGGCAATGACAAGTCACAGGCAATGAGCGGTATCTAGCAACACATCATTGCTACCCATGTAACGAGAATGTCAATGACTCGACATAACCTTACTCGTGATAGATGTTACTGTGTAGTCTAATCCCTTTATCCTTTGATGTCTTGATTAGACACAAGTCATGGAATGTGTCACACTTGTATAGTCTAATCAGCGTTTCTTGATTCCTGAGTAGACTAATTAAACAAATAAAATCAATATCTCATATTGACTTATTTGAGCATGGCCATGCATTTTAGTCTCACTCTATCAAAGGGCCCAAGACATCACTCTTGTTATATAAGAGGGATAAATCCTATATTGATCACTCAACATCCCTCTACACAGATCGAGGCATACCCAATTACTACCTTTATAGTCCATCCTGTTACGAATGACATCTAGCAGCATTAAAGTATGCAATTCTCTATGTTGGGATCTCTGATGATCTCAAGTCAAAGGATCACATACACCATCATCACTATGAGAATCGCTTATGACACTCATATAACAATCCATGTAGCGTTCTCATGGAGGGTCGATCCAGTACATAGTTCTCTAACATGTACCTATGTGATGACTTGATATCCTATATCCATGACAATGGTCATCAGTCAACCACATACTAGTCTTATCGTATCATTGTTATCCTTGTTCACAATAATACTTGACTAGGGATATTTTAAGAATAGTGTGTTATTACTATTCTAAGGACATTATCATATAAGATTATATTACGCAGTTATAAGACAAATATAATAATGAACTATAAATAAAATGTCATGATACATAAAAATGCCAAAGTCAATCATCTAATGAATGGTTCTAAGGGCATAATCCAACATTAGCTATGTCTAAAAAGGAAAAATATTTAAATAATTATCAAACAAATTAAAAGCCAAGACACTAAGTGCAATAATTGAGTGCAAGTGTGTGAGGAAGTAAAAAGTGTACAAGTGAGTGGAAGTGTGAGTGAGTGACATGAGGTTTGTGTCGTGCAAAGTGAGAGTAAGTGAGAAATAATAGTGTCAAGTGTGTCTACATTGTAAGCAAGTACAAATAAGCAGATTATGACAAGTATAAATATTTTTTTGATAATATATCACATTATTTATTTTTCTGACAATACTTAAATAGAACGTAGTGTGAAAAAATTAACATACATCAAGCACATACCTGGTGGTAGTAGTCCTAAAGTGCAATAGCTTGGACAGATTGATGGCAGCAATCGAAGGGAGATGGTGGCAATAGTCTGTATAATTATAAACTTTAGTCAGATGATTAAATCAAAAATCATAGAAACCAAGCTTGCAGAATGTAGTCAAAACCAGAAATAATTGCGAAAGGAAGTAAAACAGAAAGTAAAACGCCCGCACAAGTAAGAATTGCGCGGGATCCTCGCACAAGTGAGCCTTGCCCAGGTTCCTCGCGCAAGTAAGCCTTGCGCAAGTTCCTCGCGCAAGTTGCACGAGTTCCTCGAGCAAGTAAGACTTGCGCGGGGTTCTCGCGCATGGTGTGCCCGTCGCTCGCGCCACTCGCAGGTGTGCCACCTGCGAGGGGCTGGCCTCCCACAGGTGTGCCACCCGCGCGGGGCTGGCCTGACGTGGGTGGCAGCCAAGCTGATCTCACGCGGGTGGCACAACTGCGAGCGACGAGGCCAGCCCCACGCGGGCACACCATGCGCACTGGTGACACAACTTAAGTATGCCATTTTTACCTTAATAGCAGGAGCTTCATGCCAAGAAGGAGGAAGAAGGAAGGAGGAGAAGGAGAAGGAGAAGGAGAAGGAGAAGGAGAAGGGAGGAGAAGGAGAAAGAGAAGGAGAAGGGAGGAGAAGGAGAAGGAGAAGGAGAAGGAGAAGGGAGGAGAAGGAGGAGGAGAAAGAAGCAGACGGTAAAATGGGTAGTAGGTAAAATTGTATTTTACTAAATAGAGTTGTTTGGGGTAGGGTAGATTTAGTATTTTGTGGGGTACGAATAGAATTTCTCCTTTGGGTGTGTTTAGCTCCTCTCCTCGATAAGTTGTATGCAGTAGAAAAATATTTTATCATATACCTAGATATTCAACCGAACCTCGCCCACTTGAGTTCTCTGATCGCTTCACAGTTCACACTATACAAGTAACACTTGTTGAACAAAAGATTAATACAATTATAGCAAAATCTGATCTTCTTGCAAAAGCGGAGTACACAGGCAGAGACGAGTTTTTCTGGGCTTGGTGGTAGCTGTCGTCACATGCATAGCTTCCTTTTTTCTTCGTTTTTGTATCCCCTGGTTTTGCAATCTCTATTTTATTTTTCTGTTATGTGGTCCTGTCATCCTGGAAGAGTCACTCTTCCTTGGTTATTATCACTTCATTAATAAAGTTAATTCCTATAAAAAAATTTATAGCAAAATGGAAATTTTATTTGAACAGCGAAGCAGCAATATAACTAACTACTAGCTACTAGATAGGCACATTGCCAAGAGTTGTTCCATAGAAGTAATGCAGCAAGGAGCATCAAGCATTTTATATTCCAAAGGCAAGGGATCTCTAGATGCAAATTTTACTGAAAGTTGTTCGGCCAGCATACTCCAACACTTGATTGTACCTTCTAGGCTATTCAATTATCCACAAAAGATGGGCCGCACAATTCCTTAAGTTGTTACGTGGAAGGAAGATGACAACGGACTTGAGCATGCTGAAGAGTTTTTGTTGGGCATGACAACGGAGGGAAGTCTGGAAGGAGAAAAGGATGGCTTAACAGCATATCAGCAGTCCACCTTCCATTAAGATCCCTTTCAAAGCAATTTGTCAGAAAACCTCTCCCTGTGCTTGACATGGTTTTGGGAATTTTTGGCGGATGTCTCAAAAACGCAATCTTGATCGTCAAATCCATCGAGTTCTTACATTCCCATGGTAGCTTCCCAATGATCATCTCAAGAACAATGCACCCTAGCGACCATATATATCTAATGCATGCTCAACATATCACCATAGCATTGGACAATATTGCTACAACCAACAAATCGTTTAAGGATTTGCAGTTCCTTTTGAAGTGAACCAGAGTCCTACTACAAATCCTGGTAAAGACAAGATTTCACAGCAAAAACTAGATCATCAGAAACCTACATTGGTTTTAGTAGGTGACAACTCCATAGGAACCCTTGCCAAGAGTCTTAAATTTGATCCATTCCATAGTTAAACCATTCCTTGCTATTCCTTTTACTACAAATAAATCCATGGTTGTTGACAAAAGAAAATAATCCAAGTGTTGTTGCACAAAACAACAATAAAGGTATGCTAACGTCGATGTTCGTACTTGGTCTCCTCGTATCTCCAAAAAGCTTCTGTAAAATAAGAAAAGTCAGAGAGACGCAGGGGTGATTCCCTGCGTAGATACTCCGATGCTTAAGTCAGCAGAAAGTTCTTCAGTATTGGGAAACGTAAAACCCAATCATCAAAAATTCTCCTATAAGATTATACCTGAATCCTATTTATAGGCGAATATTCTAGGTTGATTACCTGGGGATAAGTACGTAACTTTGCTAAGTGTTTGTATCCAGATGTAATACAAATTCCACGTACAGATAAACTCGAACCCTGTTGCTGGCGAGAGACCATCTCGCGAATCACGTTATGGCGTCAGGGTCTGTCACCAGTCGGTAGACGGGACTGATGCCACGTGTCGCGTTGTGACGTCAGGCGATAGGTTGAGAGTTTGTCGCCTAGCGACAGGTATTGTGCGGCAGCCTATGTCGTCTGTCGCCGAAGGCCACGTGGCCTAGTGATCTCCTGCCACATGGTGGTCTTTGATGAACCTTGGGCCTGGCCCAAAGTTGGTATACTTTGTCATATCAATTGCTCCCCACTCTCTTGTTGGATTTTTCTAACCAAGAGAGTATAAATATGTGTGTTTCTTTTTTTTTCAGCTCACCGTGAATAGTCTTCTCTATTTTTTGCTATTTCTTCTTGTATTTTTTCAGGTGAAAAAGCTCTACTCTGCGGCAGACGTGATCGGGCGCGATGTTTAGCATTCTCTGTCGCGGCTATATAAACCACTGGGGCTCGTCGAAAGAGTGCACGAAAACCTCTGAGCAGCCGTCTGTCGCCCATCTTTCAACTCTCTCGCCAAAAGAGTCTGTTGCCTAAAAGGGCCTGTCGCTCTCTCGTTAGGATCTCTCGCTCATCTCAGTAAGTGTATATCTGTCGCCTTATTTATCACCTTTCGCATTTAGATTTAGGCCTCCCATAGGTGTTTTTAGTCTTCCGCGTAGAGCCTAGGTCTCCCGCAGGTCTCTCGTTCAGTAGGTCTGTCGCCCTAACAGGTCATTCCTTCGCCATGTCTTTGCTACGTCCGCGTAAAACACTCAGAACCAGTGGTGTTCTGTGTTCTTTGACAAATGCTGACTTAGAGGATTTTAGGACTTGTTTCCCTCTTCCGTCAGGTTATCGTTATAGACTTCCAGTCCAAGGGGAGGCTACACCCGACTTGGTTAGAAATGGTGTAGCCGTTCATAAGGCCTTGTTATCCTTTGGTTTTCACTTCCCTCTTCCAGAGTTTGGTGAAGAGTTTCTTAAGTATAAGGACATCATCCCGTGTCAACTCCATCCTCATGCGTGGGCCTAGTTGGTAGCGTTTTCCATAGTGTGTCGTCACTTGGGTATTGTCCCAATTGTTCCTCTTTTAAGCGCTTTTTTCAGAGTTCGTGTGTTGAAAGGGTTGATAACGTTCTCTCTCCAACGGTTGAAGACCGACGAGTTTCCTAATAATAAGATCTTCTCGGATCTTCCCAATAAACTGCGTGGCTTTAAGAGTGAGTGGGTTGTTGTCGAGATTCCAAGCGACCTACGGATCCCCAAGAGATGGAATCGTGATACCTCCGACCACTCACAACACTCAGAAAGATTCAAAGCAGAAACTTTGAGAGACCAATTTGGTGAGCCTATTCGGCGGATCTGTTCTACCGGGGAGCGTAACTTATTCTCCCTTTTAACCCCGAAGAATATTGCCGCTGCCGGCTGGGGGGTAAGCAGGACCGTTGTTGGGACTTCCGCTGCCCCATCTAACTTGCCTGCAACTCCACGTGTTCTTGATGCTGGTCCTAGTCAGCCATCTCTGGTAGTCATAGTCGAAGCATCCGCCCCTGTAGGTCATCTTGTAGATGAATCCTCTTCGGACTCGGAGGATAAGACCCTTGAGGCTGCGGGTACTAGTGATCAGTCAAAGGAGAATCCTGAGTGGGCTCGGGCCGATGCATTTGGGAGTCCCTTCGTCGATTTCCCCTTGGATTCATCCTTGAATAGTTTAGAGGATATTGGTGGTTTTTTAGTTTTCTAATTTCCTTTTTACTTCTTGTATACGTGGGTGTGGCGTTTTACTTGGTCAGCTAATTCCTTCTTATATTGTGCAGGTATGAACTTCCAGGAGTTTTTGCGTAGGAGGGATGCCAGTGATGCTGCTCGAGCGACTCCTGCTTCTCAATCGCAAGCTGGGGCTTCCTCATCTGGACCAGCTCGTGCTCCCTCATCTGGACCAGCTCGTGCTCCTACTGCCCCTCCTCCTGCCGCTGGTGTATCCAGCCATCCTACACAAGAGGCCGGGAGAAATAAACGAAAGAGGCCTCTTGTCCCTGATCGTGGTTCGGATGACCACGAGAGCTCAAAGTCCCAGAGGAGTGATTCAGCCCGTCAAGAGGGTGGATCTCGTGTTGCTGAGGATAGGTCTGTTCCTCGCCAGCCTAGGCACAAATACAGGAAGAGGCTAATTATTGAAGCCGCAATGCCTACAAGACCAATTTTGCCTAAGGTGGCCGATCCGACTTTGAGGCGCTATCCAGTTGATAGCGGGGTCATTGTAGGTGGAGAAGACTTCCAGACCTATCTCGGGGTGAATGACAACAACAGCATTGAGGATGCCGGGATAGCATCTCGTCTGGCTTGGAGCACCATTCTCCCTCGCGATGAGGCGAGGCTTTTCACCAATCTAACTGAGGTGGAGGATAATTCTGACTACCTCGCGATGAAGGTAAGCTTTGTGCTTGTTTGGTAATTAGTTTTTTCCTTTTTATGCTTTTTCGTCAGGTTTGTTGAGTCTTTTTTTTTTGTCAGACGGCTCAGCAAATTGCAACTGTTAATGCTCAACATAGGGCCTTTAGGGAGCAAGCCGATAAAGATATTCGTGAACTTCGAGAGCAGAAAATGGAGCTTATGAATGAGGTTGTCCAGTTTTACCCTATCCCAAAAGGACGGAGGAGCTAAATAAAAAGAACGCTGATCTCGAGCGAAGGAATGCTGATCTTGAGAGAAAGCTCTTTCTCAGTCACAAGCGAAGGTGGCTTCCCTTCAGGGGTACCAAGAAGCTTATAATAAGGCTGTCAATGACCGGGGAGCCATGGAAAGACAACGGGATGAAGCCATTGAGGAGCTGCACAATGTACTGGACCGTCAAAGAGAGGTTCGGGCCGAGGCCGTTCGTAAGTACCGCTTGTCCTAACATTGCTATGATAAGAAAGCAATGTTCGCGACGGGATTCATCAAGTACAGTTTCTATTTAGCTCGTTCGTGGTTGTAGAAGCATCGGCCTAGCGAGGCTTTTTCTAAGTTGCTCTTTACTGAGGAGGCCAAGTACTATGCAGCTCCTCCTTGGACCAAGTACGAGCCCGACTCGTAAGGTCCGGATGCCTATTTGAAGGAGGGTGCTGGGGACGAATTGGACAATCTTGAGGGCCCGTGGCCTTCTCGACAGTCACAACGTCAGCTTGAGTCTTCTGGCGCACGTGATCGAGTTGAACCTTCAACAGTGTGTGACGTTCTTGAGACTATCGAGGCGAGCGGTCAGCCTGAGTCTATCGAGGCACTTCTAGGGTTGGACGGTGATGAGTTCCAGATTTCTGATTGCACAGCCATTGATCTTGTGCCAGACTCCGCAGCTGTGGTTGGGCCTTCAAGTGATGATCCTTCATCCGGGATGGCTCCTTTGGCTCCCCAGGATGCTTGTGCTTCGATTCCTCATGTTCCTGATCCCCTGGTTATTGAGGGCTCCGGTGTCAAGGCGACTTCTTCTCAGCCAGATGAATTAGTACTCAGTTTAGATTAGGATTTTTTTGTATTTTCCTCTGTTTGTAAACATTCAATGAAAAGTACATTTCTTTTTGCAGCTTTTTCCTCTTTTCTTCTCTGAATGGATGTTTTGTTTTTATAACTGCTACATCACAAGATTCTAAAGAGCAGCATTAAAGCATAAAAATATGAAATAATTCTGTTTTCACGGTATAAAGCGTACCTTTACACCATGTAGCTCCCCGAGTTCTACTTTGAAACAGCTTTGTCATTCCTGTTCAAAGATGAACTTTTCTCGAGCGTTGTGCCTATCTCTCACTCTTTTCACTTAAGGACTTATTAGAGTAATCAAGACTCGTAGCATGCTATATAATCTGTATCTTTGTGTTATTTGGATTTCGCAGATGTCTGTTTGCCCAGTGCTTGATGATTCCACGATTTGTTTTTTTGTGCACTTTTTTAAGGACTGGTCTTTTGCCCGTCTCGCACCTTTGTGCTTAGGGACTTTTAGATTTGTCCGCCTAGCGCATTTTTCGCTTAGGGACTTTTATGTTTTCCCGTCTCGCGCATTTTTCGCTTAGGGACTTTTATGTTTGCCCGTCTCGCGCAATTTTCGCTTAGGGACTTTTGTTTGCCCGTCTCGTGCATTTTTCGCTTAGGACTTTTGTGTTTACCCGTCTCGTGCATTTTTCGCTTAGGGACTTTTGTTTACCCGTCTCGTGCATTTTTCGCTTAGGGACTTTTGTGTTTACCCGTCTCGTGCATTTTTCGCTTAGGGACTTTTGTGTTTACCCGTCTCGCGCATTTTTCGCTTAGGGACTTGTATGTTTGCCTGTCTTGCGCATTTTTCACTTAGGGACTTTTGTTTTCCAGCTATTGCCTCATTTCAATTCCTGTAACACATAATCTATCTCACATATTGCGTTAGAGAATATAGAAAATGATTGGCTGGCCTTTATTCATGAATCAGAAAAATAATAACATCTGTAAAGTAATGTAGCAATAGATGGGAAAGTAAAGACAAGAATAATAACAATAAGAAAGCAAAAATTACAATGTTTACTGCCAATATAGCTTAAGATGGTTGGCATTCCAAGTCTTTGAGATTTTCTTTCCTTGCAAGGTTTCTAAGGTGCAAGTGCTAGGTCTGACCATTTTTCTAATTCTGTATGATCCTTCCCAATTAGCCCGGAGCTTTCCATCTTCCCTATGGGCGTTTGTAATTGCCGACTTTCTCAATACAAGGTCCCTTTCTTGCAATTCTTTGTTCTTGACCCGTGCATTGTAATAAGTGGCTACTCTCTGTTGGTAAGCAGCCAGTCTCACTTTTGCCTGGTCTCTCAGCTCATTTATCAGGTCAAGATTTTCCCTTAGTCCCTAAGAATTAAGTTCCTCAATGTAAGGGACTAGTCTGGGTGACTCAGCTCCAACTTCTACTGGGATGAGGACTTCAGTGCCATATACCAAATTTAACGATGTTTCACCTGTTGACACTTTGCTTGTCGTTCTGTAGGCCCATAGGACACTTGGGAGCTCATCTACCCATGCTCCCTTTGCCTTGTCCAGTCTAGTCTTCAACCCGTGCAGTATAGTTCGATTGCTCACCTCTGCCTGCCCATTGGCCTGTGGGTAAGACACAGAAGATATTCTTAGGAGAATCTTCAGGCCATTACAAAAATTTCGGAAAGCATCACAGTCGAACTGCTTCCCATGATCTACATTTATCACACGGGGGATCCCAAATCGGCAAATTATGTCTTTCCACACCATTGCTTCCACCTTCTTCTCAAAAATTGTAGCCAAAAGCTCGGCCTCTATCCATTTTATGAAGTAGTCTGTGGCCACAAGCAAATACTTCCTTTGAGGGGAAAAGGCCCCAGGATATCTAGTCCCCATTGTGCAAATAGAGTTAGTTGGAGAGTGTTCTAAAGAGCCGAAACAAGCGCGGTAGTTATAGGAGCAAATTTCTGACACTTTTCACATCTTCTCACTTTGTCTGTGGCATCCTTACTCAGTGTAGGCCAATAAAACCCCGTGCGTAATATTTTAGAGGCCAAGGCTCGAGCCCCCAAATGTTCACCGCATATTCCCTCATGAACTTTAGCTAAGGTGTACTCAGCCTGTTGGGGCCCTAGACACTTCAACAGGGGCATTGTAAATCCCTGTTTATAAAGTTCCCCATTCACCACGGTAAACCTGGCACTTTTTAACTTCAGCCTTCGAGCTTCGTCTCTGTTAGTGGGGAGTGTGCCCCCAGTATGTAGTCTTTGATTCGGCTTCTCCAATCGCCTTCGATTTCGACATCACAGACATCTTCTTCTTCAATACTTGGCCTAGCAAGGGATTCTACTTTGACCATACCCCCTTTAGCTCCTCTAGAAGAAGCCAACTTTGAAAGGGCATCTGCATGGTTATTCTCTGACCGGTTTATCTGAGTTAATTGGAAGTTCTTAAATGACTGTGCTAATAATTGCACTTTCTGCAGATAAGGGACTAGAGCGGGTTCTCGTGCTTCATACTCACCCGAGAACTGGTTTACCACTAATTGCGAATCGCTATGGGCCATTAAGTTGATGACTCCCATTTTCTCAGCAAGTGTCATCCCAGCTATCAAGGCTTTGTACTCAACTGTATTGTTCGAACTTGGAAAGTCGAAACGTAGGGAATACTCATAGGTTTTCCCTTCAGGCGAAGTTAGCACAATTCCGGCTCCACTGCTATCCATGTTACGAGCTCTATCCACAAATAATTTCCACCAAACTAACTCTGTTTCTACACGGACTTCTCTGCCAATGCATTCTACAATGAAATTTGCCAACGCCTGCCCTTTTATTGCTTGGCGAGGCTAGAAGTGTATGTCATATTCACTTAATTCGATGGCCCATTTGATCAGACGACCGAAATGCTCTGGTTTCTACAGTATTTGTCTCAAAGGCTGATCCGTTAAGATAGTCACCGAGTCAGCTTGGAAGTAAGGTTGTAACTTCCGGGTTGCCATCACCAAGGATAAAGCTATCCTTTCAACTAAGGGGTACCTTGTCTCGGCATCTAGCAAGACTTTACTCACATAATAGATCGGGCAATCTCTATCTCCTTCTTTCCTTAATAGGACTACACTTACAGCTTTCTCTCCTACACCGAGGTACATGAGGAGGTGATCTCCGGGTTGTGGTCGGGATAACAGAGGCAACTCTTTCAGGTAGTCTTTCAACCTTTCAAAGGCGTCGTTGCACTCTTCCGTCCAATTAAAGTTCTTTCCTGCTTTTATTGCCTTAAAAAAGGGTAGACTTCTTTCAGCTGATTTGGACAAAAAACAATTCAAGGCTGCTATCCTCCCTGTCAGCCTTTGAACTTCTCTTACAGTATTGGATGGTCTCATGTCCAAAATAGCTTGAACTTTTTCAGGATTAGCCTCTATCCCCCGATTAGTAATCATGAATCCCAAAAACTTTCCAGACCTCACCCCGAATGAGCATTTATTAGGATTCAACTTCATCTTGTACTGCCGCAACACATTGAATACCTTTGTCATTTTTCTGGCATGTGTTTCTCCCTGTCGGCTTTTGATGATCATATCACCGACATAAGCTTCCATGGTGTTGCCCAACAAGTCTTGGAACACCCTATTTACCATACGCTGGTAGGTTGCCCCTGCATTCTTCAAACCGAATGGTATTACTCGGTAACAATATGTCCCAACATCGGTAATGAACGAAGTCTTCTCCTCATCATCCGGATGCATCATGATTTGGTGGTATCCCAAGAAGGCATCCAAGAAGCTAAGTAATTCATACCCACAAGTTTCGTCTACCAACTTGTCAATTCGAGGTAGTGGATACGTATCCTTAGGACAAGCTTTATTCAAATATGTGAAGTCCACACACATTCTCCATTTCCCGTTGGCTTTCTTCACCATCACAACATTAGCCAACCACTCCGGATAATTAACTTCTCTGATGAATCCTGCTTGAAACAACTTCGAGATTTCTTTGTTAATTGCCTGTTGCCTCTCTGGAGCAAAATTCCTCTTCTTCTGTTTTATCAATTTTGCCCCTGAGATTACGTTCAACCGATGGCAAATAACTTCAGGGTTTATTCCAGGCATATCGGCTGGGGTCCATGCAAACACATCACAATTCTCTTTTAAGAATCGGACTATAGCCCTTTTCACTTCTTCAGGCAGCTGGCTTCCCATATATATTGTTTTCCCTTTATCTTCGTCATCCGACTAGATTGTTTCCATTTCCTCATCAGGTTTTGGTTTAGGCGGTTCTTCAATTGTAAGGGTTTCCTTCCTTTGAATCCCTTTGCATGTGGCGGATGCGACATTACATGTTCTGGCTTTCTTTTGATCTCCCCTTACTTGTCCAACATCGTGGGTAGTCGGAAACTTCATTAACAAATAGCAGGGGTGCACTACCGCTCTCATGTCATTTAACAATGGCCGCCCGAGGATCATATTGTACACCATTGACGTTGACTTCACCACCATAAATAACACTTGTCGAGTGACACACTTCGAGCTTTCCCCCAATGTCACAGGTAGCTGAACTGCGCCCTCTACCTTCACTTTTTCTCCTGAGAAGCCATACAGTGGTGTGGTTACTAGCTTCAGTCTATCATTCGAGATGTTCATTTTCTCAAAGTAACTCCAATAAATCAAATTTACCGAACTCCCATTATCAACTAGGATGGGACTCACTGGGTGTTTTGCTATTACAGCCGAAATCACCATTGGGTCATCATGAGGGGTTATTACATCACCTCTGTCAGCTGGCGTGAAAGTAATGTGCTCTTCATCATGCTTTTCCTCCATCACCGAATTAATTTGATAAGCCTGTCGAGCGTAGGTCTTTCGAGACGAGGAAGAAGTGCCAGCTAATGACTCACCTCCGAATATCACGTTAATAGCTGGCCCTGTGGGTTCATTATCTTCCTCTCGATTCCTTCTTTCTACCCTTCTTTCATTATCTCTTCTTTCACCTTCATTTCGTCTAACAGGTCTTCTGTTTTCACCTCTTCTATATCTGAAATTGTTTCCTCTGTTCTGCACAGGATAGTTAGTTCTATCACCTCTTCATACAAAACGGTTTATTTTTCCCTCTCGTGCTAGCTTTTCTAGCTGTTCATCAACTCCCTACATTTTTTAGTTGTGTGCTCATGCGTTGAGTGATAATCGCAATACGACCTTAAATCACGACCCAGATCCCCTGACGCCTTCTTTGGAGTCTGTATAAGACCTGACCCCTCAATAGCTGCTAATACCGTAGCTTGAGATTCAGTGAGTGGGGTATAAGCAGAGTATTTCAGTGTGGGAGCTTTTTCAAACTTTCTTGGTTGGCTAAAAGATGCTTCAATGACCTCTCTTCCTCGTTTCCTTCCATCCTTGGTTTTTCCTATTGTCACCATTTTCATTACTTCCTCCTGGGTTACATACTTATTTGCACAGGAAAGCAGGTTTGAGATGGTAGTTGGCTGGTCTAGCGACAGGGATTCTTGCAATTTCTCAGACCTTGTCCCCTGTAACATAGCTGCCACAGCTATACCGACTTGCAAATCTCGTACCTCTAAGGTAGCATCTCTAAACCGATCCACATAACTCTTCAAAGACTCCTTAGCTCCTTGCTTAATAGTGAGCAAATAGGTCGGTTCCTTCCTTCTTTGACTGTTCACCGCAAACGCCTTAAGAAACTCACTTCGCAATTGGTCAAAAGAGGAAATAGACCCTTCAAGCAAGTTGTTAAACCATTTCATCGCATGTCCGAACAGAGTTAAGGAGAAGGCCCTGCATATTATCTCGTCCTCCCATCCATATAGCAACATTAAGGCCTCATAATTTTGCATATGATCATAGGGATCCGTCTTCTCGGTGTATGCGGCTATCTGCGACATTTTGAACTTTGAGGGCAAAGGTTTTTGCATGATGGTTGTGCAGAATGGTACTCTTCTTCTCTGGCTCTCTTCTGCAGACACTAATTTTTTCTCTTCTAACACCTGTTGAATCATCTTCTTCATGTCTAAGGGCCCTGTGTTGTTTACGAGGGGAGCAAGTTGATTTCTAGCATGAGACGAATCAGGTAAGTCTACGACTACTTCCTTACCTTTCGCCTGGGGTGCATTTGTTCGTAACATCTGCGTGCACCAAGTGGGGTCGAACTCCGACCCTGCTCCCCAAGTGCTTTTGTTGGCTCTACCGAGAGGGGGGTGAATCGGTTTTTCTAGTTATTTCTAGTTTTCCTAACTCTTAATGCACAATCAAAGTCAAATAAACAATAATGAAATAAATGCAGTAAATAAGAGTAAGGGAAAGAGAAGCAAACACAAGTTTTATAGAGGTTCGGCCAATCTCTTGCCTACGTCCTCTCTCCTTGAACTCCTTGTTAAGGTTTTGATTCACCTCTTCCTTGAGAATGCTTACAAACCACTTGAAGGTGTGGCAATACCTTTTACAATTTCTCTTGGGACTTTGGAGATCTCCCTCTAATCCTCTACCCTTGTAGTATTCCCACACTCTACAATATCAGACCTTACAAGGATAGCTCACCCCTTTGATTAACAGAATTTTCAGTGAATGGGTGAAGAACACAAAGAACTCTCACAAATGGAGTTTCACAATGAATAATTTCAGACTTGTTTTTCTTTCTTGAAGCTTGAGGATTTTTGAGTGCTTGTTCTGCCTCCAAACTTCATAAATGTCACTATTTATAACCCACCAAACGGATAGAATAGTTGGTGAAGCATTTAATGTAATTCTTCCCGTTGAAAACCTCAGAAACTAGCCGTTACTGTCAGGTTTGGGGCAAAGGGATCGATCCTGCTACAGTAGGGATCGATCCCTTTTCTCCAGAATGCTATCCAACTTTCACCCGGATGATTTAAGAGCCTTCTGCCACCTTGGGATCGATCCCTTTTGTCCAGTACTGCTTCCTGCACTTAGTTGACTGTGAAAATCAAGGCTTTTGTGATTTTAAGTTAGTTCAAAATCTTTAAACACTTTTCTGAGAGTATTACTGACTTTTTGAAATCGCAATCCAAGACTTTGTTAAAATAAGTTCAATCATTGAGTTTATTCAAAGCAAATTTACTTGTATAAAAATCATTTCTAATCTTGCTTGAGTTTTGTCATTTTCAAAATACTTGTCAATTTAAAGCTAACAATCTCCCCTTTTTTGATATGACAAAACTTAAGGTAAATTTGCTTATGTGTTTGAAAATTGAGGTGACTTGATTATTTGAAAAACATTACTCCCCCTTAATATTTGCTCCCCCTCAATTTAACTTTTTGTTGAAAAACATTACTCCCCCTCAATATTTGTTCCCCCTCAATTTAATATAAGTTTACCACATTAATTCTCCCCCTTTTTGTCATAACAAAAGAATAAAGAGCACGGAGAAATGGTTAGTGGTAGAAGGCAATTTAAAGTAATAAGGGTAAACCAATTGAAAGCAAAATAAGCAATAATATTGGTAAGGAGATAGAGAGGAACAAAAAGCAACCCAATGTCATTAAAGCACAATTAATATCCAAACATGACCTTGTCATTGACAGAAAACAACGAGCAAGTATAACTAGCAAAGTCATTAACATAGTCATAGACATAGTATTAACATAAAACAACTAGAAAGCATAACACATGTCACAACAAGGAGGATCAACGCCTGGGAAAGGTCTTGTGATATTGCTCAACGAAGTCCTCGTGTTGCATACGAACATCCTGAATTTCGTCGAACAGGGCAACTTGAGTGGCCTCGATGTGATCAAGTCGCTCACCCACGTCATGCTGAAAGTTTTGAAGCATATGCATGATCTGGTCAAGTGAGGCTGACGAGGAGCCGGAAGGTGCAAAAGATGTGGCTGCTGCAGGTGCGTCGGCTGCATCCACTCCTTCTTCGCCGTCTGGTGCCGGAGCATGTTCGGAGACGCAGGCTGACCATGACCCTTGACCCATTCGAAAGTGTCACCCACTTGATGAAGATACCATCCCAAGTTATGGAGGGTGGTGAGATTGATTGTGGTGTTGACATCCGGAAGTATGCCAACCTCACATGAACAGTCAACGCCTTCAGAGATTAAGTAGTAGGCGAGAGGCTGAGGGAAAACAATGGTGTGGACCTTGCCACGAACAATCTTCACCCAATCATGAAGGATAAAGTGTAGTAGGTCTGGTGGGTAGCTGTTAGGGTCATGAATATGATGAAGCCAAAAACGATCAAGTTTGCGAAGATGAGAATATCGGGTGCCAAGAGGGCGGAGATTCCATGAGATGATGATATGGAGGAGGCGTGCGAAGACAGGAAGGTCACTTGCACGATTATCGGTAACGAAAAACGCTAAGGGGACATTGATATGGTCATAGATATTACCGCCCTCAGGAAGTCTAAAGGCAAGGGAGAGGGATTGCGTGGTCAGTTCAATATGCTTGCCCATGACATAAGACTTAATCCCGACAACCTTACAGTCATCATTTGGAGCATAGATGATGTTGGCGTTGGAAAAGAAGGCTCGAATGATGTTCGTTGGGACCGGAGTATTGATTTTGAGGAATTGGGTCCAACCCCATTCATTGAACTTGGCGAGGTAAGGAAAATGAATTGACTCGAGGAAGTCGAAATCAATAGGACGCCAATGCTTAATGGGCATATTGGCAAATTGGGCTAGAAATTTGGTTTTTTCATTAGCATGGTGAAAGCAGCGGTTAAAGGTGGTTGGTATGGAGGATGAGGAAGAGGAAGCACTGGTTTTGCGTTTTTGAGCAGTGTGCTTAAGCTTAGGAGCCATAGGGAGAAGGAAAAAGATAGGAAATTTCGTTGAGGACTTTTATCAAACAGGTGGTGTGCACAAGTTTGAGGAACTATGGATGAGTGTGTGGGAGAGATGTGATCTAACCAACAGCAGAGAGCCACAACCCAAGATGCATTGAACAATTATAACAAGGAAATTCAGATGAAAAATGACAAATAGTCTAAGTATAAACTTGAGAAAAATACAAGTGCCAAAGGAATTGAAAACCTAGATGGAGAAGAAATTGATGCAAGAGATGCACATGGGTAGGCAAGACATGATAAAATGAACTAGAAATGTAAGAAAAATTTAAAGAAAAATGTTAGAAAAACTTACAATTGAAATGTTGGGTGAATAGTATCCATGGTGTGGAAGAAAAAGGAAAAGAAGAAAGGAAGAGTTTTTGTCAGGAAATGAGGAGGGGAAATGAAAAAGAGAAGAAAATGAGAAAGATTGATGAAGGAATGGAGTGATTTGGTGTAGAAATGAGTGAGATAGAGAAGTGTGAATGAGAGAAAATGGTGAATGGCGTTTGGAAAGGAAAAGGAAGATGAATAGTTGAAGTGAGGACAAGAGGCCGACGGTTAAAAGAAACCTTGGAGGCAAATATGCCACGAGGGGATCGATCCCCACTATAGAGGGATCAATCCCTTTTAGGCAGATTGCTTCACAAAGTCCAGAAAGCTATTCTGGCACTAGGGGATCGATCCCTTACTGTAGAGGGATCGATCCCTTTTAAGAAGAATGCTTCCCATCACCCAGAATGTTGGCCAGACAGACTTGGAATCCAATCCTATTTGAGAGGAATTGTCTCCGCAGTCACGTGACTCATTTATGATGCACAAAAATGATTTGAAAATATTGAGACTTATGCAATTTGAGCATCTGAAAATCAAAAGTTGATTTTTGCACTTGAGATGCATGAAATGAGTTTGAAAAATTGCAGAAAACAATGCAGAAAACTGCAGAAAAGTGCAGAAATGGCTTAAGTATGCAGACACAATATGTGAACATGGATGTGATAGTGTCTTAACCATGAGAAATGGATTTTGGCTAATGAAAGAAGTTTAACATGAGCAGAACACACAAAATTCAACAGTTCAATCTTAAGGAGCTATGAACATGAACAGTAACTCAGTAAGTTAAGGTCATGAATTGCAAGGGTATTATTATCTTAAATTGCCGTCTTGCAATATCACAAACCAACCATAAGACATTCATGCAACATCAAATTACTTCAAGGAGCATTCATAATGCCTAATTCACCTCTAAGAGTGCAAAATCTCTCCTTGTCCAAGGGCTTTGTGAAAATATCAGCTAATTGGTGCAAGGTGTCCACATACTCTAAAATTATGTCTCCTTTTTGCACATGATCTCGTATAAAATGATGTCTAATCTCAATGTGCTTGGTTCTAGAGTGTTGGATGGGATTTTTTGTAAGATTGATGGCACTAGTGTTGTCACACCTAATGGGAACTTGGTTCATTTCTATTCCATAGTCTCTCATTTGTTGCTTAATCCATAAAACTTGAGCACAGCAACTTCCGGAAGCTATATATTCAGCCTCGGTTGTGGATTGAGCTACACTATTTTGTTTCTTAGAAAACCATGAAATGAGTCTACTTCCTAAGAATTGGCATGTTCCCGATGTGCTTTTCCTATCCACTTTGCATCCACCAAAATCCGCATCGGAATAGGCATGGAGGTCAAGTGTAGAATCTTTAGGATACCAAAGTCCTAATGAAGAAGTGTCTTTGAGGTATCTAAGGATTCTTTTTACTGCTTGTAGGTGTGATTCTCTAGGGGATGACTGAAATCTAGCACACAAGCATACACTAAACATTATATCGGGTCTACTAGCAGTTAAATATAGTAATGAGCCAATCATAGACCTATATAGTTTAGTGTCTACACATTTTCCTCCTTCATCCTTATCAAGCTTAATATTTGTGCTCATAGGTGTAGAAAAAGGTTTAGATTCATCCATTCCAAATCTTTTGAGCAAATCTTTAGTGTACTTAGCTTGATTTATGAAAATACCTTCTTTACATTGTTTAACTTGAAGTCCTAGAAAGAAGGTTAATTCTCCCATCATACTCATTTCAAATTCACCTTGCATTAGCCTTGAAAAATTTTTGCACAATGACTCATTTGTAGAACCAAAAATGATATCATCTACATAAATTTGAACTACCAATAAGTCATGGCCCTTAGATTGTATAAACAAAGTTGTGTCTACCTTTCCTCTTGTAAAACCCTTTTCGATTAAGAACTTTGAAAGTCTTTCATACCAAGCTCTAGGAGCTTGTTTGAATCCATATAAGGCTTTTGAAAGTTTAAAAACATGGTTAGGAAATTTTGGATTTTCAAACCCGGGAGGTTACTCAACATAAACTTCTTCATTTATATAACCATTTAAGAAAGCACTTTTCACATCCATTTGATATAACTTAAAATCCTTGTAGCATGCAAAAGCAAGTAGCATCCTAATGGCTTCTAATCTAGCTACCGGAGCATAGGTTTCATCATAGTCTATTCCTTCTTCTTGTCTATAACCTTGAGCCACTAACCTAGCCTTGTTTCTAACAATGATGCTATTTTCATCCATCTTATTCTTGAATATCCATTTGGTTCCAATGATGGGATAATCCTTAGGTCTTTCTACTAATGTCCACACTTTGCTTCTTTCAAATTGATTTAATTCTTCTTGCATGGCCATAATCCAATTTTCATCATTCAAAGCCTCATCCACTTTCTTTGGTTCAAATTGTGACACAAAGGCTACATGTTGACATATGTTTCTATAGGTTGACCTAGTCCTAACTCCAATGGTAGGATCTCCAACAATATCATTATCTTTCACATATCCAAGTTCTCTAGGACATCTAGATTCTTTCTCAATTATTTCTTGTTCCATGGACTCCTCATTTTTGTTAATAGTAAGATCTTCTAATTGTTCTCTAACATCCTTGTCTTGAGATAGGTCAATTATAGGTTCATCAAAAATCTCTACTTCATCATCAAGATTGGTTTTACTAGAAATATTTGATTCATCAAAGATTACATGTATTGACTCTTCTACAACAAGTGTTCTTTTATTAAAAACTCTATAAGCCTTAGAATTTAAAGAGTAACCAAGAAAAATACCTTCATCACTTTTAGCATCAAATTTTCCTAGGTTATCTTTACCATTGTTTAATACAAAACATTTGCACCCAAATGGGTGAAAATAACTTATGTTAGGCCTTTTTCCTTTATAAAGCTCATATGGAGTTTTCTTTAAAATAGGCCTTACCATAGCTCTATTTATGACATAGCAAGAAGTATTTATTGCTTCAGCCCAAAAATATTTAGGTAAATTGTTTTCACAATGCATGGTTCTAGCCATTTCTTCTAATGTTCTATTTCTCCTTTCAACTACCCCATTTTGTTTAGGAGTTCTAGGAGCTGAAAAATTGTGGCTAATACCATTTTCATTGCAAAATGTATCAAAACCAAGATTTTCAAATTCTTTTCCATGATCACTTCTAATGCTTGAAATAGAGTAACCTTTTTCATTTTGAACAAGTTTTGAGAAAACAGTGAATTTTTCTAAGGCCTCATTTTTAACACTTAAAAAGAACACCCAAGTAAACCTAGTGTAATCATCAACTATCACAAATCCATAGTGTTTACCTCCTAAACTAGTTGTCCTAGTTGGTCCAAAAAGATCTAAGTGAAGAAGTTGAAGTGATCTAGAGGTAGTGACACACTTCTTAGGTTTAAATGAGATTCTTTTGTGTTTTCCTCTTACACATGCCTCACAAACTTTGTCATTTTCAAATTGAAGCTTAGGCAATCCTACTACTAAGTCTCTTTTGGCTAACTTAGACAAAACATGCATGCTAGCATGGCCTAGTCTTCTATGCCATAACCAAGGTTCATCTTCTCTAGTAGCCATAAAGCATACATTTTTGCTATTAAGTTCATTTAAATCCACAATATAAATATTTTCTTGTCTATGTCCAATAAACACAATTTGATTAGATTTAGCATTAACAACATTGCAACACAAATCATCAAACATAACTTTAAATCCCTTATCACATAATTGACTAATACTAAGCAAGTTATGTTTCAAGCCTCTAACATACAAAACATTTTCAATGGTTGAGGAAGAGTTACCAATGGAGCCAATTCCTTCAATTTTTCCCTTGGAGTTGTCTCCAAATGTGACTTCTTCACCACTTTTATGCTTTAGGAACTTGAATTGGCTCTTGTCACCCGTCATGTGTCTTGAGCATCCACTATCAAGGTACCAATGCTCCTTGGACTTAGCCTTGTAGCAATACTCTTCCTCCTACAAACACATCAAGCTTTTATCTTAGGTACCCAAATTTTCTTAGGTCCTTGAGAGTTAGTACTAATAATTTTTGATCCTTTAGGGATACATTTCATTTTTAGGGACTCATCACTCGAATTTAAGACATGTTTAGGCACCCAAATCTTAACAGCCATTTTTCCTCTAAACATGGTCTTCCTAGATGTGCATGCTTGTGAAGAGTGTCCTAGTTTATTACACAATGTGCACAAAACAAATTTTCTATCTTTAACTAGGAAATTTTTAAGATGAGTTTCTTTGTTAGATATATTGTAGCCTAATCCTTCTCTATCAAAGAATGCTCTTTGAGTCTCTAGCATTTGGTTAAGTTTTTGTTGACCCATGTAAAATCTAGAAAAGGAGTTTTGCAAATTAGTGTTCTTTCTATTTAATTCTTCTATTTCTAGGTTTGCATTCTCTAATTTCTTTTCACATTCTAATTTAACATTCACAAGCATTTCATTCTCCTTTTTCAATTTAGAAATCATTTTCTTATATTTCAAATTCATGCATTCAAATTCATTGGCTAACTCATCAAATGCATCTTGCAATTCATCAAAAGTGTATTCATGAGTATCTAGCAAGTTAGAAGTTACCTTCTCATCTTCAAAAGCCATGAAGCAAAGGTTAGCTACTTCATCTTCCACATTCTCTTCATCGGAGGAGTCACTATCACTCCAAGTAGCCACCATTGCTTTCTTCTTTTGTTTCTTTTCATTTTGCTTCCTATACAAAGGACAATCAAATTTAATATGGCCAGGTTTTTTGCATTCATAACATATGATTTGGTCCTTATCTTTCCTACTAGTTTCACCTCTATTTAACTCTCTCCTATGGGGTCTCCTAGAGTTTCCACTAGCTCTCATCCTCATGAATTTATTGAACCTTTTGGCAAACATAGCCATTTCTAAATCTTCTTCATCACCACTTACATCAAGATCATCTTTTGATTCCTCACTTGTGGTGGATTTTAGTGCTACTCCAACTTTCTTTGGGGGATCTTGATTTCTCTTAATTTTCATCTCATAAGTGAGTAAGGATCCCATAAGTTCATCTAATGATAGTGTATGAGGGTCCTTGGATTCCTCAATAGCAGTGACTTTAGCTTCCCATGATTTTGGTAAGCTATTGAGAATCTTTTTCACCATCTCTACATTAGAGTATGTTTTCCCTAAGGCTTTAAGACCATTTATTATGTCCGTAAACCTAGTAAACATGTCACTAATTGACTCGTCATTCTTCATTCTAAATAGTTCATAGTCTTGAGTGAGCATGCCTACTTTGGTTTCTTTGACTTGTGTGGTTCCCTCATGTGTGATAGCTAGTTTATCCCAAATTTGTTTAGCATTCTCACATTGTGACACTCGATTATACTCATTTGGTCCTAATGCACAAAAGAGTGTGTGCATTGCTTTAGCATTAAGTTGTGCCATCCTAATATCATTAGTATCCCATTCGTCTTCTTTCTTAGGCACATCCGTTCCATCTACTTTCTTAATAGGGATAAGGGGACCTTTAACAATAACTCTCCATACTTCATAATCATTAGCTTGAATAAATAGCATCATTCTAGTCTTCCAATAAGCATAGTTTTGACCATTAAAGAGTGGAGGTCTAACCGTAAAGTGTCCCTCTCCTACCAAGGGTGTAGACAAACTAGTTTGAGCCATTAGTGATCGTTTATACTCGATAAATGTTAATCTAAGTCAATCTCGAGCCCAAGCTCTGATACCAATTGTTGGCTCTACCGAGAGGGGGGTGAATCGGTTTTTCTAGTTATTTCTAGTTTTCCTAACTCTTAATGCACAATCAAAGTCAAATAAACAATAATGAAATAAATGCAGTAAATAAGAGTAAGGGAAAGAGAAGCAAACACAAGTTTTATAGAGGTTCGGCCAATCTCTTGCCTACGTCCTCTCTCCTTGAACTCCTTGTCAAGATTTTGATTCACCTCTTCCTTGAGAATGCTTACAAACCACTTGAAGGTGTGGCAATACCTTTTACAATTTTTCTTGGGACTTTGGAGATCTCCCTCTAATCCTCTACCCTTGTAGTGTTCCCACACTCTATAATATCAGACCTTACAAGGATAGCTCACCCCTTTGATTTACAGAATTTTCAGTGAATGGGTGAAGAACACAAAGAACTCTCACAAATGGAGTTTCACAATGAATAATTTCAGACTTGTTTTTCTTTCTTGAAGCTTGAGGATTTTTGAGTGCTTGTTCTGCCTCCAAACTTCATAAATGTCACTATTTATAACCCACCAAACGGATAGAACAGTTGGTGAAGCATTTAATGTAATTCTTCCCGTTGAAAACCTCAGAAACTAGCCGTTACTATCAGGTCTGGGGCAAAGGGATCGATCCTGCTACAGTAGGGATCGATCCCTTTTCTCCAGAATGCTATCCAACTTTCACCCGGATGATTTAAGAGCCTTCTGCCACCTTGGGATCGATCCCTCTACAGTAGGGATCGATCCTTTTTGTCCAGTACTGCTTCCTGCACTTAGTTGACTGCAAAAATCAAGGCTTTTGTGATTTTAAGTTAGTTCAAAATCTTCAAACACTTTTCTGAGAATATTACTGACTTTTTGAAATCGCAATCCAAGACTTTGTTAAAATAAGTTCAATCATTGAGTTTATTCAAAGCAAATTTACTTGTATAAAAATCATTTCTAATCTTGTTTGAGTTTTGTCATTTTCAAAATACTTGTCAATTTAAAGCTAACAGCTTTGATCTTCGCCACCATTCTTTCCAGTACCTCCCACACCATGTTCTAAGTTGGTGCAAGCAAAATTTGACAAGTCACGGTGGTGGGCGGTAGATCCTGTCGGCTGGTCAGCTTCCTGTCGCCCAGGCACCTGTCGCCCTAAATTTGGAGTCTGTTGCCTGACCCCTGCCACGTAATCTAAGCCTACTACTTCCTCAGTCTCTCGCTAGGTGCCTGCGACAGGCCTTCCTCTCTCCTGTCCTGCCGCATCCTGATGAATATCATTCTCTTCCACATGGGGAACCTCTCGTGGCCTATAAGGGTTTGCCGCTGTCGCATCCTCCTATCGCCCAAACACCTGCGGTGGAACCCTGTGGTTCGTTCCTTCTACCAAGTTCTGCACAGCAGGCGGCAGATTCAATGTCGGGAGAACTCCTTGGAACAGATCCACCATGGCTCTCAGCGCCTGGGTAGTTTCTTCGCTCTGTCGCCTCAGAGCTTCGAATTCTGCCGCCGAGACAGTAATTCTTTCTTCTTCCCTGTTCACCTGGTTACTCTGGTGAATCCGTTGTTCAGGGGAGCTCACAGAGTTTTCCTCACTCCCGGTCCTCACGTTTGTAGATCTTGTTCTCACCATCTTTGAAAGTATTGATTGGCTTTTTATGCGTTTCCCATAGACGGTGCCAATTGTTGTTGCACAAAACAATAATAAAGGTATGCTAACGTCGATGTTCGTACTTGGTCTCCACGTGTCTCCAAGAAGCTTCTGTAAAACAAGAAAAGTCAGAGAGACGCAGGGGTGATTCCTTGCGTAGACACTCCGATGCTTAAGTCAGCAGAAAGTTCTTCAGTATTGGGAAGCGTAAAAGCCAGTCATCAAAAATTCTCCTATAAGATTATACCTGAAGCCTATTTATAGGCGAATATTCTAGGTTGATTACCTGGGGATAAGTACGTAACTTTGCTAAGAGTTTGTATCCAGATGTAATACAAATTCCACGTACAGATAAACTCGAACCTTGTCGCTGGCGAGAGACCATCTCGCGAATCATGTTATGGCGTCAGGGGTCTGTCGCCAGTCGATAGACGGGACTGATGCCACGTGTCGCGCTGTGACGTCAGGCGATAGGCTGAGAGTCTGTCGCCTAGCGACAGGTATTGTGCGGCAACCTATGTCGTCTGTCGTCGAAGGCCACGTAGCCTAGTGATCTCCTGCCACGTGGTGGTCTTTGATGAACCTTGGGCCTGGCCCAAAGTTGGTATACTTTGTCATATCACCAAGAAAGTAATCAATAAAACGGAGAAAGGCTTTAACAAACTGTTATCGGAAATGTTAATCTATTTTCCTTACTACTTCAAAAAAATATAAGTAGGACTAGTAGTGATTGTTTTAGTCGGTTGCTCACTTGGTTTTGGGAATTAACAATGAGTTATTAACCTTTCGATGGCTAGTTCTATAATATTAGGTGGTTTTTATTAGAGAATCAATTGTAACAAATTTTCTTCATATTTTAAATTGTTGTAATTAGTTGTAATATCCTTCTAATTAATTGTAATCCCCTAATTGTAGGATAGTTTCCTAGTTTTGTGCTTTTGGGTAACTCACGGCAATGCTTAATTTTTGTGTATATATTCATCTTGGGTGTATTTATTTATTGATTTATTTTCAGAAAAGCCACGATTAGTATCCTAATCAATATTCCTCTCTATTTCAATGGCTTTTGATGCGACCTCCTCTTCCACCAATGATCCTATCACCATCCAAAACTCCAAGATCCTCAACATCCCATCCATTCAATCAATCTCTCCAATATCACCAAATTGTCACCCACAAATTATCTCACATGGAGCCTTCAAATCCAATCTCTTCTTGAAGGTTATGATCTTCATCGCTTCATTGATGCCACTCATACTCCACCACTAGCCACCGTCACCATCAATGGTGTTGCATCCCCGAATCCAGCATACATAACCTGGAAGCGTCAGGATCGTCTCATCTTTAGCGCTCTCCTTGGTGCTATCTCCGTTTCATTGCAACCGCTTATTGCCTGCACCACCACTTCCCTTGATGCATGGCAAACCTTAGCTGATACCTACGCTAAGCCCTCTCGTGGTCATATTAAACAATTAAAGGAACAATTAAAGCGGTGTACCAAGTGCTCAAAATCAATCAGTGAATATATGCAAGTGATAAAGGCTCGTGCAAATGAACTTGCTCTTCTAGGGAAGCCAGTTGATAATGAGGATCTTATTGATCGGGTTCTTGAAGGACTCGATGATGAGTACAAATCTGTCATTGATGCAATTAATGCCCGTGACACACCA
Organism: Heritiera littoralis; assembly: GCA_031772115.1. Classification (NCBI taxonomy): domain Eukaryota; kingdom Viridiplantae; phylum Streptophyta; class Magnoliopsida; order Malvales; family Malvaceae; genus Heritiera; species Heritiera littoralis. The sequence continues at coordinate 6,895,974 of JAPDPK010000009.1, forward strand.
ATTTCTTTTGCTGAGCTCCATGAGAAACTTCTCAACAAAGAAGCATCTCTTCAGACCGCGCAACCACCTTCTCTATCACTACCGGCAATAGCACATCCCACAGCCTTCCGAAATCGTCCACATTAGAGTCCACCAAGCACCAATCCACAACAACTAGGCCCTACCACTGCATTTTCTCCTCAGGATCAACGCCAGCCCAAACCTTATTTGGGTCGTTGTCAAGCATGTGGCGTTCAAGGACACACTGCTAAATGATGCTCGATGTTTCGGTTTGTCAGTAATCAACAATCCCTGACACCTCGTCCTCAAGGCTCTCAAGGATATCGCCCCTCCACACCCTGGCAACCACGAGCCAATCATGCTGCTCTTGGCACCAACACTACTCCTACTTGGCTGCTAGATAGTGGAGCATCTCACCACATTACATCTGACTTGAGCAATCTCTCTCTTCATAGCCCATATCAAGGATCTGATGATGTCATGATCGGTGATGGATCGGCCTTTCACATCACCCATACTGGTTCTACCACCATTCCTACTTCCTCTCGCTCTTTTACTTTACAAAATGTCCTTTGTGTCCCTTCCATGAAAAAGAACTTAATTTCAATTTATTAATTTTGCACTAAAAACCATGTTTCTGTTGAATTCTCACCTTCTGCTTTTCAGGTGAAGGATCTAAGCACGGGGGCAATCCTTTTGATGGGTGAACCTAAGGATGGCGTATATGAGTGGCCGACCTCATCCCTTTCAGTTACCTCTTCACCATTGCTTACATTCTCCAGTATCAAGACCACTTCATCCAAGTGGCACTCTAAACTAGGTCATCCATCATTTACTATTATGAAAAATATTGTTTCTAAGTCCTCTTTACCATTGTCTACTTCGTTATCCTCTTCTACACATTGTAATGCTTGTTCCTGCAATAAAAGTCATAAAATTCCATTTTCTTCCTCTACCTTAACTTCATCCCATCCGCTTGAACTTATCTTTTCTGATGTATGGACCTCTCCTGTTTATTCTGTTAATAGTTTTTAGTACTATGTTATTTTTGTTAATCATTATACACGGTATATTTGGTATTATCCACTCAAATGGAAATCCCATGTGTATGATGTCTTTGTGCGCTTCAAGGCATTAGTCGAAAACCAATTTAAACACCAAATTGTTACCCTCTATTCAGATAATGGTGGCGAATATCAAGCCCTTGATAGTTTTCTCTCCACCAATGGTATATCCCATATTACTACGCCACCCCATACACCAGAACACAATGGCTTTTCCGAACAACGTCATCGCCATATTGTTGAAACCGGTCTATCTCTTCTCACTCATGCATCGATGCCTTTAACCTATTGGACTTACGCCTTTGCCACTGCTGTGTATCTCATCAACCATATGCCCACACCCACACTACATCTTTCATCTCCTTTTGAAAAACTCTTTGCGTCTCAACCCAACGACTCTAAGCTTCGGGTGTTCGGTTGCTTATGTTATCCATGGCTTCGTCCTTATTCTCAACATAAACTTGACTCTCGTTCCACTCCTTGTGTTTTTCTTGGTTACTCTTCAACACAAAGTGCCTATATCTGTCTTGATCTGTCCACTTCTAAAACATATATTTCTCATCATGTCAAATTTCTAGAAAACTCTTTTCCCTTTACCACTCACCAACCCTATCTATCTCGTCCAACCACAGAAATCATTTCCAAATGGCTTCCTCTGGTCCAAATTCTACCCATTTCAAGTGGCTCACTCAATACACCTCCACAAAGGGATTCCTCGTGTCAACATCCGTCACAAAATGCCCAAATGGTTGACCGCCCCTCCTTACTGATCTTCTGTCAACCTCTATCTACGGACCTCCCTTTACTCGAACCCAATTCGGTTGACCGCTAAGAAACCACAGTCGACCGTTTACCACCAGAACCACACAATTTTGAGATCTCTTCTGCTTCAACCACAACTCAACCCACCCACCAAAATACCCACCCTATGACCACTAAAGCGAAAAACAACATCCACAAACCCCTAACTAAGATGAATCTCACTGCTGTCCTTTCTCAACCGTCAGACATTGAGCCTTCTACTGTTAACCAAGCCCTAAAAGATCCCAAATGGAGACAAGCTATGAATGATGAATTTGATGCTCTTGTTCGGAATGGAACCTGGGAGCTTATTCCAGCTACTCTTTGCAGAATATTGTTGGATGTAAGTGGGTTTTTCGTATTAAACGGCTTCTTGATGGTTCTGTTGATAGGTACAAAGCCCGATTAGTTGCCAAAAGGCTTTCATTAGTGACCTGGCGTGGATTATCATGACACCTTTAGCTCGCTTGTCAAGTCAATAACAATACACCTTGTTCTCAGCCTGGCAGTCAGTAGAGGTTGGCAGTTGCGACAGTTGGATGTCAATAATGCCTTTCTTCAAGGCCATCTTTCCAAAGATGTCTACATGGCCCAACCTTCGGGATTTGTTGATAGAGATAATCCAACACATGTATGCAAATTAAAGAAAGCTATATATGGACTCAAACAGGCCCCACGAGCTTACTACCTTGAACTTCGCCAGTTCCTCATTGAGTCTGGATTCACAAACTCTCATGCTGACACCTCTCTATTCATTCTCCACTCAGGTGACATTACTACATATCTACTTGTTTATGTGGATGACATTATTATCACAGGTACCCACACCAATATTATTCAGCGCTACATTGACCTCCTAGCACAAAGATTTTCAATCAAGGATCTTGGTAACTTGTCTTATTTTCTTGGCATTGAGGTTCTTACCACTCCATCTAGTCTGTTACTCACTCAAAGGCACTACATCTTTGATCTTCTTGGCCGGACCAAAATGTTTGGTGCAAAACTGTTGCTACAGCACTTGGTACAGATGGAACTCTCACAATTCATTCAGGTACAGCTTTGACTGATCACAGAGAATATAGAACAGTTGTTGGTAGCCTACAGTATCTTTACCTCACTCGCCCAGACATAGCATATGCCGTTAACAAGCTTTCTCAATTCATGCATCGCCCAACATCTACACATTGGGATGCTGCCAAACGACTGCTTCGATATCTATGTGGCACTCTAACTCATGGATTATTTCCTAAGGAAAATCCACTTTCTCTTCATGCCTTCTCAGATGCAGATTGGGCTGGCAACAAAGATGACTATACCTCTACAAGTGCCTATATTATCTATCTTGGTCGTCATCCTATTTCTTGGTCATCTAAGAAACAACGTATAGTTGTGCGGTCATCTACAGAAGCTGAGTATGGATCAGTTGCTGCTACTACTTCAGAAATCACTTGGATTTGTTCCCTTCTTACAAAGCTTGGCGTTACTCTTTCTACACCGCCTGTTATCTACTGTGACAATGTTGGTGCCACCTATCTCTGTTCTAATCCAATCTTTCATTCGCGCATGAAACATGTGGCAATCGACTATCACTTTATTCGGGATCAAGTTCAATCAGGTGCTCTTCGCATTACTCATGTTTCCTCCACAGATCAACTTGCAGACGCTCTTACCAAACCGCTTCCACGAGGTCGCTTCCAGGAACTAAGGGTCAAGATTGGAGTCTCTTCCAGAGCTCCATCTTGAGGGGGCATATTAGAGAATCAATTATAACATATTTTCTTCATATTTTAAATTCTTGTAATTAGTTGTAATATCCTTCTAATTAATTGTAATCCCCTAATTGTAGGATAGTTTCCTAGTTTTGTGCTTTTGGGTAACTCACGGCAATGCCTAATTTTTGTGTATATATTCATTCTTAATCAATGGAAAAAGGTTCAGCCATTGTTTCTCAATACTATTCTCTCTATTTCAACAGTTTTATTACTTTCGGCTTAGTGTTTTTGTATTCCTTAATTTTTCCCTTTGATTGATTTATAGACTTGTAATATTTATAATAGTTAAATAATACAAGACTATAAATTAGATTATGTGTTTCGTTTCAAAATTTTCTTCTGATTATGATGTTTGGAAGTTCATTTCATTTACCTAGGAAATTAATTAACACACACATATATATATATGAATATTTTTTAAAACATACTTGTCACATAATAATAAGTCTATTAATTCTTTATGCATATGAGTGGACTGATTATTAACTCACAATATATGAATCTTTCAGTATCTCTTTTATTATCAAATAGTTTTTAGGTTACCCATCGTAAACATTCGACATATTATATTAGTTTTTAGGTTGGTTTTAGCAAGTCCAATTTTTGATAGATAAGCTTAATTTCTTTGTATTTAATGAATAAATATTATAAGATCAATCCAATTTGAGAAACATGTGAGCATATAAATATAAGAGTGAAGAAATTTTAAGTTTCAAGCTATTAAAAATTTTAGTTTGAAGTTGAACAAAGCATCACAAATTTCAAATTTGACATTGTAAATCTACTTGCTTGCAACTAAATGTTAGGGCAATTATTTAAACAATTAATTATAATACGATGTAAAGGTTGGAACAAATTACTTGAATTTTTGCCTTCTATTAATTCCTTAATTGTTTTCCAATGATTATTGGGTTTGTTTTGATGAACCGATCAGCTCAATAACATAATTTCTAATTATATTGATGATCATCAAATTTAGTTTAAAAAATTCCATAAAAAAGTAAATTTTAATATTAATTAATAAAGCAGAAGGCTGGAAACCCTATTACAATATTATAGCAGTAAGATAATCAAACTCTAAGCCACCATCTTTATTCCAAGAAAAAAATTAAATGTAAGAAGGTCTAAAACTTACTATATTTGCATGCCTATAGGGCTAAAGCTATCTAAATATAGAAGAATAATACTAAAGAAATAAGCATGCAAAACACTCCTGTGTTTGATTGCTTGATACTTGTTGCCAATGAGTGGTCATCTTTCTTCTTCTTCTTCTTCTTCTTCTTCTTCTCCTCCTTCTTTTCCTCTTTTTCCTCTTTCTTTCTCTCCTTCTCCTCTTCCTTTTTCTCCTTCTCTTTCTCTTTTTTCTCTTTATCCGAATCCGAAGACAGCTGCTGAGACTCGGCAAGAGGTGATGAATATGGTACTGCAAGTAATTTGCTGTGACTGTTTTGACTAACCATGATGGGTACTTCAGAAGATGCCGTTGGTTGGAAACGAGACAATGGCCGGTGATGGTCGGAGTTCATGGTTTGGGGCATTGAAGTGAAAGCAAAATTCAACAAAACAATGAGGAAAAGTCCTGGGGTTAACATCTTTGCCATGGTGTTAGCTTGCTGCTGCAGCCTTTAGTTGAGACTTGGGACTACTGCGTTGGTTGGATGGTTATATGTACATATATATAGGGATTGAGTCGAAGAGGTGGCATGGATTATATAATTAATTGTTTTAATTAGGCTTTATTTCTTTTAGGAAGGTTTTAATTTTTTTCCTAATTTACTAATTGATTGCCTTTATTATTTGTCCTTTTCAGTGTGAAAAAACTCATTAATTCAACTTTAAATATTTTATTAATAAATTTTCTTACCATAGTTAAAATTATTCAATTAAGTTTTTATCACGTCAAGATGAATAAAAGTGAAATGTCAGAAAATATTATATAATTAACTGTTATTAACTTTATTTATAAAAGTTGACGCGTGCCATCATCATACAATCATATCGAAATCTTCATAAAAAAGGCATGCTAATTCATAAATAATAGATCTCCCTTTATAACAAAAAAAAAATATCTCCCCTGTAAAATTTTAAAGTTTTAAACTAGATAGAACCAATATCAGTTCTAGTAAATGAGAGAAATTACTACGTACAAAATTACAGGTGTAGAAACTTTATTCTGCCTTAGTATGTTTTTAAGAAGATTAAGCAACTACATTTACATGAAGCTTTTTATTTATTTATTTATTTATTTTCATTCTTGTACATTGCTTAAAAATTCATAAGGTTGAGAGAAAGTGGATGAGACTTCATTCAAGAAGATGTGAACTTCTGTCACACATTAAGAAGCCTAACTCGAGTAAACTAGAGAAATTTTATTCGTTTATTTCATCCAGTCATTTATCCATGTCTATAATTGATTTACAACAATTTGAAGTAGATGACGATAGATATATCTTCATACCAATATATTATTTCAGAACCAACTGTAGAAGTCAAGCCAGCACCAACCCTCAGCCCAAATTGGCAATTGCCGCAGGCAATGTCAAGAAAATATCCCATCACTGCTTCTTGAAGAAGCGAGACTAGAAAAGTTGGTTCATTAGTTACGACAATCTAACGTCTTGATCACCCTTCGACGCCAGATTGCAGTCTCTGGATCAAATCTCACTTCCCATGTAGGCCAGTAGTGCAAATCCTGCTTCAATGTCAAAACTCGTGGCTTGCCATTCAAATGGACTGTCCTCACGCGAACAAACTCCCCGTGCTCCAATTCCTGTTCATATAGAAAGAACATGCAGATATTAAGTGAATTAAACTAGAGAAGAAATTAAAAAAGAACAAATAATTAATCATACTTGAAATAGTTAGATTAATAGAACTGTGAAATAAAGACTTTCTTGCTTCTTGTTTCATTGCACGCAACAAATTTGATCAAGTGTCAAAAAACCAGTAAACCACTGTTCATAAAAGTCAGAGAGCAACTCAACTAAACCAGTTGATCAGATCAAGTAATAATTCAAACATGGCCTAAGTCTATGTAACTCCAAAATGGCAGTATGCAGGTGAGAATGACTAGGTGAAATAAAAATAGTAAAGATTTAACTAAGATAAATATGCTTCCTATCAAGTACAAAAAGACTGCTATGAATCTTATCAAAAGCCCAATTAATTTGAAAAAAAAAATTCAATATATAATACTAGCATCAAGGGATATGCAGTATGAAATACATGTATTTGACTCAAATTATGTGTTTGTGAGATTTTGCGTTGGAAGGGAAGTATTTCCTCTTTACCTTGTTTGTAGAATAGAGGAGATCATAAGACACTGGGATTCAGTGCTCTTTCAGTCATAATGCAATTTTGACCACTATAAAAGTTATATAGTACCTTAAATGAGAAAGATTATAAGAAGAAACCATTAGCCGAACCCCTCATTCCAGACCTATTGTTCCAAAGGGCTTTAAAAAATGGCATTTCAGCTAAGTTTGAAGGTTTTCAATCCACCTCAACTCCACATTCATAAAAAAATCTCTTGAACAAAGAAGGGTCCAGCCTTTAGTCTCTCCAATCTACTCTCCTCTACCTCTTCCCTTAACCAACCCCTAATCCCCCAACCAAAAACAAATAAATAAAAAACCTGACATTCAGACTCAGTAGTATGAGCCCGCTGAATCTTCACATTGCCTATAGGTGCCTACTTATCAGCTTATGTACAATCCTACTTCTATTTCCCCTAAGGCACTCGCCGTAGGATTTATCCTAACAACCAAAAGACGGCATGATTAGAGGATTTCATATAAATTGAAAATAGCCAGGCGCTCAAAAGCATTGATATACCATACTAGAATGAAATAAAGAAAGAGGTGCATGAGAAACCAATGAACCACAATAGGAAAGCAGTTTTTATCTCCTATCTTTTGTATATAATCTCTATTCTATCAAGTAAAAGCTTTGTGCCATTGTTTTAAATTGCGGTCGCGGTCGCGTTGCGTTTATCGCGGTTGCGGAAATAACGGAGACCATCGCGGCTATTGCGGCCATCGCGGTCGTGAATTTTTTTAAATTTCGCACAACTTTTATACAAAATGTAATAATTATAATTATAATTATAAAAAGTCTTATTTTATAATTTTTAAAATAATTTATGATATTTTAAGTTAATATTTTATGTAAAAAAATGTTACTTACAATTTTTTTTTTGAATTATAGTAAAGCATTCATATATAGAAAATCATTTATGGTAATTGAAAAATAACAAATTCTGAGACTAAAGATAAATAATTATGTATTAATAAAAATCAATGTATTAATTATTTCTCATTTAAATTATTAAAGAATTTTTCATCCAAATTTTATCAAATCTTTTTTCACCTAAATTAATTATATCATTTATATTATCAAATATCAATATTATCTTTATCTTTTGAGTTATAATTATATTTAATGCTATGTATTTAATTACAATAGAAATTCAATTAAAGATTACATTTATAATTTAATTTCAGATTTAATTTAATATTATCTGAAATATATTTAATAAAAACAAAACCCAAAAATTTAGAATCCCAAACATCCCAAAGACCACCCTCATCTCAACCGTTCATCACAACACTTTCTCACCCACCGTCACTCACAGACCTCACTCTTGCTTTCTTTTTCTCCCTCGTTGAGTCTATTCTCTCCAGACAAGAACCCAGCTTCTGTCGACGGAAAGCAACCAAGATGCCCACAGCCCCACGCCAGGCCACGCCCCGCCGTGCCTCCACCACTCCACTGCGTCATCGCCTAGTGCCTTCCTTTCTTCTTAGTCTTTCTCTACCCTGCTTCTACAGAGTATGACTACAAAACAGAGCTCTCAATAGTCGCTTAGCCCCTCACTAACCAGCAGCCAAAAAGTCCACAACCATGACAGAATCCCCTTCCCTAATTCGACAGATCCCCTTCCTTGATCTAATTCTACTTGAAAAGGTAAATGATTTTAAGTTTTAAATAAATTTCTTAATTACTTTCCAATATCAAAACTCATCCTAATTGTTGTGTTGTGGTGTTGTTTCTTGAGAATTTCTGTTGATTGAAACTGAAATTATAATTGTGTGAAACTAGGGATTTGTTTTGGATTTTGTTGATCAGTGTTCTGTTGGAAATTTTTTTGCTTATTCTGAAATTTTTTTCAATACCCAATTTCAACTGAGAATGGACGGTAGCAGCAATAGCGGCCGCTATAGCGGCCAATAGCGGCAATAACGGCCGTTATTGCCGCTATCGGCCAATAGCGGCCGTTACGGATGTGATTTATATTCACATCCGTTTTTCCCTTGATAGCGGTGGCGGCCACCGCCGCTACCGCGAGATAGCGGCCGCTATTCTGATTTGCGGCCGCTATTTGAAACACTGCTTTGTGCCTCTCAAACATTATAAGATAAATACAACAAATGCTAGCCTCAAACAGTAAAAACTTTAGACATTAAAGTTAAAAGTCTTAAGTTCAAATCTTAGAAAGTCAATTCAAGTTTTATGAAAGAGGCAATATGCCGTTCTGCAGTCAAAAATCAAATAAGCTTCAACATTACCATTAAAAAATAAAATCTAAAAGTTGAAACAAAGAAAAGGATTTTGAGTTCCTACAACGCTCCATGCAATCAAATAAATGAAGTCTTGTGTATGAAGCACAATACACATGTAGGAAAAACAAGAAGCAACTAGGCTTACCACTGTCACATTAACAAAAGCATCTAAATCAGGAGTTGGTTTCCCGTTAACTTCAACAATCCATTGTAAAGCATATAACCCATATCTATGACCAGGACTACCTGTATATAACCTGAGAAAGGAACAAATTGTCACGGGAAACCCCCAACAAATAGAATATTACAACTGCAACTTCAGTTAAAAAGAAATGATCAATATTACAATGATAATAGATATTTCTCCAGTATAAATCAGTTATTCACAATACAAGTGTTTGTGTGTAGGTGTGTGTATATATGTATAATGGTGACAACACAGTAAAGCATTATTTTCTAATAAAAACCACCTGTAAAAATTCTTGGTACCTAATGCAATACTCAGCTGTCTAGCTGAAATAACACTTGGACTAGAGTATCAAGAAAGCCCCTTAGTATAGCATGGGATCTCTTGATACTTAGCAACTAGTGTATGGAGTTTTTTAAAATATTTTCATAAACAAGGGACTTACAAGAAAAATTAGTTAACCTAGAAGCCAGTTTAACCAACATAAAAACAAAAAAGGAAACATGAACAAACTCTTTTCTACAGAGTTGAAGATGTTCAAGATCAAGCTTGAAGATTGGAAAATCAGAAGCCATAGTTGGATTTCTCTTCTCAAAATGAGTAAAAACCCTCTTATTGACAAAAATCTTTTGATTAGGTTATTAGGGATTTAGAAATATAGTTTTTTAGAAAACTCTAAAATTTTTGTGTTTTAGATTTGCTCCTGTATAAACTAACGAAATCAAGTAACTACGAATTATACCAATCAATCAATAATTTATAAGGATGAATCAAGATAGAATTAAGGGCTTAAGCATGAAAGTATTCATAAGGAGTGTCACAAAATCTGCCATAATATTAACTGGAATCCAAAGAATGCTGAAAGTTTAGATAAACTTCTGTGGTAATCCATGAAGTTTGACTGTCCAAATTTTATGCGGTCACGTTATTCAAGTCTCCTTTTAAACAGATCAGAGGGAATTGAATTTAGAGTTTTCTGTATTGAGATTAGCCATTATCTTTGTTTTGTGCATATGCTGTCATGCAACAACACCAAGTGGCAATTTCAAAATTTTCTTTTGATTTCTCTAGGTTAAATTTGGATTACAGTTTTAGAGGTGGCAAGTTGGCAGGTCAAGTTTGGGTTGGGTCACTTCAGGTAAAAAAAATTTGGATAATTTTGGATTCAGGTCATCAAGGATTGGCACTAAGTCTATTCTTGTTCACCGCAGTAATGGACGAATTGACAAAATTCATCCAAGATAAGATGACTTGATGTATGATGTTTGCAAATGATATTGTCTTGTGTGCTAAGAGTAGCAAAGTTGGAACTATCGAGATAGACTTTAGAATTAAGAGAGTTTAGACTAAGCAAAGTGAAGACTAAATACATGAAATGTAAATTCAGTTCAAACAAAGAGAAAGATCAAAACATAGTTACATTAGATGGGATGGCGATACCTAAACGTGGGGTCGAATATAGATGGATGAAGAGATTAATGGCAATGTGACCTATAGGATCCAAGCTAGCTAGAGCAAGTGGGAAATCGCTACAAGTGAGATAGGCAATAAAAGAATTCCGATATGTTTGCAATGCTAAACGAACATTGTTATATAGTAGTGAATGTTGGGTGACTAAGTGATTGTATACACAGAAGATGAATGTAGCAGAAATGCAAATTTGTGATGGATATGTGAATATACGACAAGGATAGAACAAGAAATGAAGACATCCATAAGAAGGTTGGAGTAATACCTATCGAAGACAAGATAAGTGAAAGTCATTTACATTAGTTTGGGCACATATGACGTAAACCTGTAGATGCTCAAGTTAGTAGAGTGAGGCTATGAATGATGAAAAAAAGGTGTTAAAGCTAGAGGAAGACTGAAAAAGAATTAGAATGAAGCAGTGTTGTCAATAGCAGCCATAGCGGCCGCTATAGCGGCATAGCCTAGCGGAGCTTTTAACTACTGCTATGACAACATGTATAGCGTAGCGTTTTTGTAATAGCTGCCAATAGCGGCGCTATTGAGCAGATTTGGTGAAATGTCCATTGAACATTTATTTTTTGCTTTTTTTTAATTTCAGCTATTGATTTTATTGTATTTAAGGGTATTTAAGTCTTTTAAACCTTTTTTTAGATTAAAATTTTTTTATTACAGCTCATCTTTTACTGTACAAACTTTTTTTAAATGAATTTCTTTTTATTAAATATTAAACTAAAAAGTAACGTTGGAATCAAAAGGATTTAAACTAAGCAGAGTGAAGACTGAATACATGGAGTGTAAATTCAGTTCTAACCGACTAGAAGAGCATGATGTAGTGAAGTTAGATGGGGTGGCGATACCTAAGCGGGATCATTTTCGATACTTGGGATCAATAATACAGATGGATGGAGAGATTGATGGTGATGTGACCTATAGGATCCAGGCTGGATGGAGTAAGTGGAGAAGTGCTACAGGTGTGTTGTGCGATAAAGGAATTCCTACATGGTTAAAAGGCAAGTTTTATAGGACAGTTGTTAGACCAACATTGTTATATGGTAGTGAATGTTGGGCGACTAAGAGGCTACATACACAAAAGATGAGTGTAACAGAAATGAGAATGTTACGGTGGATATGTGGATATACAAGAAAGGATAGAATGAGAAATGATGATATTCGTAAGATGATTGGAGTGGTACCTATCGAAGACAAAATGTGTGAAAATCGTTTACGTTGGTTTGGACATGTAAGACGTAGACCTGTAGATGCTCCAGTTAGGAGAATAGAGGCTATGGATGTTGAGAGAAGGGTTAAGACTAGAGGAAGACCGAAAAAGACTTGGAAGGAAGTAGTTTGGAAAGACATGGAGGTTTTAGAATTAGATGAGCAAATGGCCTTGAATAGGAATCTATGGAGGCAAAGAATACATATGAACGATCTAACGTGATTTTAGATATTGGTTCATATAGCCTACCCCAATCTATTGGGATAAAGGCTCTGATGATGATTATGATGATGATGATTAAACTAAAAAGTAAAAATCTTAATTTAAATCAAAAACCCTAAACTAAATAAAAGCCATCAGCAAAATCAGAGCCATGGACTATCAAGATATCTGGCTGGAATTATCGAAGCACCTGGCTGGAACTCTCGACAGCACCTGGCTGGAAATCTCGACAGCAGCAATCAACAGTAGCCATCGACTGCTTTGGATCTTGAAAGATCAGATGAAGAAGAAGAGGATTTTGACTTTGAGCTAGATATTGGTGGTAGAGCTGAAAAAGACCAAGTTGATGATGATGATTTTGGGGCAGAGCAAGAGGAATTAGAAGCTGAAGAAGATAAGGAGGATTAGTAGATTGTGATTCTTATTTCTTAGGAATTGCATTTGTGTTCATGCTTGTGTTTTGTTATCTTATGTGACTTCATTTAGAGTTTTATTATCTTATGTGACTTGGTAACTTATTATTTGCAATGGTTCTATTGGCTTGAGAACATTATTTGACTGCTTTCTGTAATTTTTTTTAGTTATTATGGTCATTATTTTGTTTTCTATTAAATTAGATATATTTTTTATAAAAAAAATTTATAGCCGCTATTGACGCTACGCTATCCGCTACGCATTCATAGCGGATTTTGGCCTCCCCGCTATTATCCGCTATTCGCTATTGATAACGCTGGAATGAAGTCATTTGAAAGTATATGGTGGCACTAGAGTTGGAAGAACACATTGCAATAGATAGGAGGAATGTGTGGTGGGAGAGAATTTATGTTGACAACTTAACATAAGTTCATATATTGTTCATGTAGCCTACCCCAATCTATTGGGATAAAGGCTTTGATGATGATGTCATCTCGAGTTTAGGTCATTTTCACTTCGGGTCTCCCAAGTTTGTCAATCAAGCTATTTAAGTTTGAATCATTGAGTTCAAGTCATTTTGGGTCTAAATTATTGAGTTTTAGAACCAAAACAAAAATTTCAAGTCATTTCGGGTTATAGTATTGGGTCATTAGGGTTTGGATCATTCAGATTCGAGTTTGGGATGTTTGGGTTTGGATTGGGAGGGTTCAAGTTGTTGAATTTTTTTAGTCAAATTGGATTGAGTTGGGTTTGGGTTTGGGTTTGAGCATGTTTTTCGGGTCCAAGCATCTTTTATAGCTCTAGGTAAATTAGAAACGAGACTAAATAGGCATTTCAATCATACAAAGCTCTAGGTTAAAAACAAGACTAAACAGCTCCATGGTCATTTTAATATAAGGATGTAGCTATAATTCAACCTAAAGAATTTGCAGCCCAGACTTGCCCCTAGGCATTGCTGCTTGACAGTATTTGCACCCTACAAAGAAATTTGGCAAATCTCAATGTAGAAAACCCCAAATTCAATTCAATTTGATCCATTATAAAACTAGACTCAACTAGCATCCCAAACATATAAATTTTGGATAGTATACAAACTGAATGATGGGAATAATTCCTAGCTATCCAATTTCATTAAATTATACAAGAGCAAATTTGAACACATAAGTTTTATACAAATTTTAATCCTAAATCCCTAACAAGCCAATAAGAAATTTTCCTATAAATAAAGGAGCTTTTACACATCTTGAAAAGAAATATTGTATGGCTGTTGATCTTCAAACCTTCTAATTTTATCATACAAAATATCTAGCCCCACAAAAAGTGATGGTTCATGATTCCACTTTTACATTAGTTAGTTTGGCTACTAAGGTCAACTATTTCAGCCCTAATTTTTCTTGCAAGTCCCTTCCTTATGAAATTATGGTAACAAAACTTCACATTAATAATCAAATTAAGGAGCCCATGCTATATTACTAGGCTTTTACAATATTATAACACAGATATTCTTTGGCCGAGGGTATTCCACCCAAAAAGCCCTTGCACCAAATTTTAATTGGTTGGGGATTGTAAATGTGAGAAACCATGTTATTTTAGGAAAATAAATATTTCCTAGAATCAAGTTTATATATTTAGTTGTAATTATGTATTTATTGAGATCCCAAAAGTTTAGGGATTTCAATTAGTATTAGGAGTAGTTTCCTGATTTAGTGCTAGAGCGTTGTGTATATAAACAAACGTATTATTCAATAAACAATTCAATTCAAACCCTAAACATTAACATGGTATCAAGAGCTTTAGGTTTTTTCTTGGAAATCAATCACTTTTTCAGCCTTCATTGCTGATTTTTCTGCAATTTCTTTTTCAACCTTCATTGTTGATATTTTCTGCAGTTTCTTCTTCAGCCTTCATTGCTGATTTTTTGCCTTAGGCCTTCATAGCCATTTTCTCATCCAGCCTTCATAGCCATCTTTTTTTTTGCTCTGTTCTGCTCTGTTTTCTAAAGAAAAAACAGAGTATTTCAAGTGTTCGTTTTCCAGCCTTCATAGCTGGATTTTTCCTCTGTTCTTCATCATTGGCGATTTCTCTTTGTTGCCTGGCCTTCATTGCCAAATTATCCCTGATTCTCACCAGTCTTTCAGCAAGTATTGATTTGTAAAAGATGTCAGTAGTTGCAGAAACAACCACTGCAGCACCAAAGAAACCAGCAAGTCTTAACCAAGAGGAGGTGGAAAGGGTGAGATCATTCTTAAGTAACCTCGAGAAACCTATAGGTACTTGCACTTCGGCGTATTCAGGTAAGCGTCTATTTTCATTTGGATTAAATGCCTCAGAAAAAACCCTTTACTCAATCTTGGATCATGGATTCAAGAGCCACCGATCACATGACCCACTCATCCAAACATTTTTCCACATACTCAGCATGTTCAAGCAATAAGAAAATAGCCACAGCTGATGGATCCTTAGCAACCGTAGCTGATATAGGAGATGTTCGAATAAACCCATCCATAACCTTGAAAAATGTCTTTCATGTTCCTAAGCTATCCACCAATCTTGTCTCTGTACAGAAATTCACACAAGACTTGCTTTGTAATGTGACTTTTCACAGTAGTTATTGTTTATTTCAGGACAAAGATTCGGGGCGGACGATTGGACGTGCTAGAGAACGGGATGGTCTTTACTACCTTGCGGAATCAAACAAGTCAAACATATTCAAGAGCAGATCACCCCACTCATTCATGTCCGAGTCTATGTTATCTAGTAAGGAGAAAGTTTTTCTTTACCATTGTCAATTAGGACATCCATCATTTAGGGTTATTAAAATTCTGTTTCCTTCATTGTTTACAAAGTTGGATATTGAGAGTCTTCATTGTGAGGTGTGTGAACTTGCCAAACACAAGCGTATACCTTTTCCAATAAGCAATAAAAGAAGCATTTTTCCTTTTTATCTTGTTCACACTGATATTTGGGGTCCCTCTACTGTTGCTAATGTGTCAGGGGCACGATGGTTTGCGACTTTTATTGATGATTGTACCCGAGTTACCTGGGTTTTCTTGCTTAAACATAAGTCAGATGTTAGCACTGTGTTCCCTAATTTCTTCTCTATGGTAAAAAACCAGTTTGGTGTGAGTATTAAAAAACTTAGGTCAGACAATGCCAAGGATTATTTCAATCAAATTCTTACCCCTTATTGTCAAAGAGAGGGAATAATTCATGAGTCTTCCTGTGTGAGAACACCACAACAAAATGGAGTCGCCGAAAGAAAAAATGGGCACCTTCTAGACCAAACCCGAGCACTATTGTATCAAAAAAATGTACCAAAAAGTTTCTGGGGGGAAGCAGTTCTCACAACCACTCATCTCATCAATAGATTACCCTCTAGAGTTCTAGGATTCAAAAGTCCAATGGATGTGCTTTCTTCATTCTATCCGAACCTCTCTACCACAAACAATCTTACACCTCGCATTTTTGGGTGTGTGTCCTTTGTTCATATCCATAGTCAAGACAGGGGGAAGCTAGACCCTAGAGCCCTAAGTGTGTTTTTGTTGGGTATTCTTCAACTCAAAAAGGATATAAGTGTTACCATCCTCCGTCCAAGAAATTTTATGTGTCACAAGATGTAACATTCAATGAACAAGAGGCCTATTTTACTCAACCTTATCTTCAAGGGGAGAGTCTTAGGGAAGATAAGGAAGGTTTTCTTGGGTTGCCTGATCTTTCACTTTTGTCTCAACCCAATCATATGCCCCAACTATCTATTGAGCCATCTGTTGAGTTTGAACCTGAGTCAAATGCCCCAGTTGTTGGTGAACCTGAACCTAAGTCAAATGAGACCACTCCTACTGCACCAAATGTGTCTGAACCCGAACTAGTACCTAACCCCGAATCTGCTCTTGGAGATGTGAGATTTGGAAAAAACTTGGTGTACTCAAGGCAGAAAAAGGCCAATCCAGGATCTCTGCAAGTTCAAGAGTCCAACTCAAGTCCTTCAAATGAGGTAACAATTACTAACTTTCCAGCATTACAGAGTGAAACCAAAGCCCAAATTACTGAAGATGACCAAGACCTTCCAATTGCTATTAGAAAAGGGACCAGAAAATGCACAAAACAGCCATTATATCCTCTTTCACACTACCTATCATTTAAAAATTTCTCACCAACCTACAAAGCCTTCCTTGTAAGCCTAAAGAACACCACCATTCCTACCACCTTATCTGAGGCATTGTCTAATGAAAAATGGAAACAAGCCATGGTTGTAGAGATGGAGGCTCTAGAGAAGAATAAAACTTGAGAGTTGGTGAAGTTACCAACAGGGAAAAGGCCGGTGGGGTGCAAGTGGGTTTATACTGTGAAATACAGGGCAGATGGGTCGATTGACAGATACAAGGCGAGGTTGGTAGCCAAAGGGTATACACAGACTTATGGGATTGACTACCTAGAGACGTTTGCTCCAGTTGCTAAGATGAATACAGTAAGAGTAATCTTATCTCTAGCTGCCAATTTTGGTTGGGAACTACAGCAATTTGATGTGAAAAATGCCTTCCTACACAGGGAGCTTAAGGAGGAGATTTATATGGAGATTCCACCAAGTTATGGAAGGAATGTGATTGCCAATACTGTATGTAAGTTGAACAAAGCTTTGTATGGCCTGAAGCAATCTCCTCGAGCTTGGTTTGGAAGATTTGCTAGAGTCATGTTGGCCATGGGATACAAACAAAGTCAGGGGGATCACACATTGTTTATCAAACATTTTGCTTCAAGGGGAGTAACAGCACTGTTAGTATATGTGGATGACATTATATTAACTGGAGATGACAAAAGGGAGCAGCAAATATTGAGTCAATGCTTGGCTAAGGAGTTTGAAATTAAGACTTTGGGAAGATTGAAATATTTTCTGGGAATTGAAGTTGCACACTCCAGAAAAGGGATTTTTATATCCCAACAGAAGTATGTTACGGATTTGCTTAAGGAAACGGGCAAAACTGCATGCAAACCCGCAAGTACTCCTATGGACCCAAACCTTAAGCTAGGAAAAGGAGAGGAAGATGCCACAGTGGACAAGGAAATGTATCAACGTCTCATGGGAAGACTGATTTACTTATCACATACCAGACCGGATATAGCTTATGCGGTGAGCTTAATCAGTCAGTTTATGCGTAGTCCAAGAGGTTCATTTGCAGGCTGCCTACCGAATTTTGCAATATCTTAAGGGAACACCAGGAAGAGGAATTCTGTTCAAGAGGAATGGGAGTACAACACTTGAAGCCTATACCGATGCTGACTATGCAGGATCGATCATCGATAGGAGATCAACCTCCGGGTACTGTACCTTTCTTGGAGGGAATCTTGTGACATGGAGAAGCAAGAAACAGAGTGTAGTAGCACGTTCTAGTGCGGAGGCAGAATTTCGTGCAATGGCACAAGGCATGTGTGAGCTACTTTGGCTGAAAATCATCCTAGAAGACAAAAAGATTAAATGGGAAGGGCCTATGAGGCTCTATTGTGACAATAAATCAGCAATCAGCATAGCTCATAATCCAGTACAACATGATCGAACGAAGCATATAGAGGTGGATAGACATTTCATCAAGGAGAAGTTAGACAGTGGCTTGATATGTACTCCATATGTGTCAACACATGGGCAACTTGCTGATATCCTCACCAAAGGGTTGAGTAGCATGACATTTGAGAGAATTGTATCCAAGCTGGGAATGGAAAATTCCTATTCACCAGCTTTTTTCCATTCCCAGCTTGAGGGGGAGTGTGGGAAACCGTGTTATTTTAGGAAAATAAATATTTCTTAGAATCAAGTTTATATATTTAGTTGTAATTATGTATTTATTGAGATCCCAAAAGTTTAGGGATTTCAATTAGTATTAGGAGTAGTTTCCTGATTTAGTGCTAGAGCGTTGTGTATATAAACAAACGTATTATTCAATAAACAATTCAATTCAAACCCTAAACATTAACAGGAAATATAACTCTCAACTCGTTTCCCTATTGTTTTTTGGGTGCATTCAAGTTGTACCTTCCTAATGGTTGAAAAGGTGGCCCTATTTCCCTGCATATTTTTTTTTTCAAATTCCAGCACAGATAGCCAGATTTGCTGACAAGTGGCCACATGTCCAGTCACATGATAACTGACATTTCTATTGAAAACACTGAAACACGTGTGGAAACAGGCTGACATTATTTGAAATTATAATTTGAACATTATAGATACTAATGCTTATATTTCTTTTACAGCAATGAAGTTTTACTAATTAGCTCATTATCTTAAAAATTTTAGAAAAGTTAGATAAATGGTATACTAATTATTTTTCAAATTCAGCTACGTTGAACATTCAAAAAGGGGTCAACAAATTCTAAAATGTATCCGATACGTCACTCCCTCATAACTAGTGGGTTAAAGACAGCAATTAATTCATATAGCCAATCTGAAAGCCACTAATTATGTCAACCATGATTTAAAAAAAAAAAATTTTCCCTTACCGTGCTACATAAACACCATGCCCTTCTTCAGGCAAAAATCCAAGAGCACGCACAGCAGGATGAGGATCCTGAACAATGCACCCGCACCAATTAATCACTCGTATCGTGCCATTCCCATCCCTCACGTCTGTCCCCACAAGAAGATCAATTTCACATCCCTGGCAAACAATAAAATCAAAAAGAAAACAAGGCAAAATTGTTTCTCCAGTTACATAAGAAGTACAAAATTCAATTACATTAGATGGTACATAGAGCTTATGAAATGCTTTCAGTGAAATTAATAATAGTAATAATTACAAAGTGGAAAAAGATATAGACAACCTTTCCGGCTGTATTTATTTGCTTACCTGCCGAAATATGGTCATGTTAAGTTTCCCATCGTTGTCACCATTGTCCAATGCTTGACAAGCATTTTCTATGTCTCGAAAGCAAGTAACTGGCTCTTTATTTACTGCTAAAACCATGTCACCTTGTTCTAATACATTTTCAGCTTTTGACCCCGCTAAACAACCTTTAACACGTAAAACTTGGCGACGAACAGGATCTTTCTTGATTAGAGCCTAAAAAATATAACTAATGTGATGTGAACATATGAAACTACAAAAGGATATGAAGAGGCAAAGAAAAAATAGCCATTCTCCCTAGCATGTGTTAAAGTATTGCCAAGATCTTGTTTAAAAAAAATATTTACTAAACAAAATATATAAAATAAAGAAACAAATAAACATACTTGGATCCATTCATCGCTCAATCCAAAGCTTCTGGCCTTTGAAAGCAATCTAGGATAAAGTTCAACCTCTAAGATCCTAACAAGTGGCATCAGCCTTTTGACACCATTTATGAGAAGAGGAGGTCCATTAGCACCAGATATGATCTTGTCAAGAACTTGGCTTATTGCATAAATTGGGATACCTCCCACAAATCGGTGATCCTCTGATGTATTACTACGCTGAAATCAATGATAGCAGGCATCAGAATACATGGCCATATGGAGCTTATCCAAAAAGGCTAACTAATAGAGAAAACCTTTGGCTTTTTTTGCTTTTTATTTTTGGTCAGAGTGGAAACCTGCGTTGAAAAGCGTCCCCAGATTGCTTGAACCCTTCCATGCTCATCTGTTAGCACCCCTGAAAATGAACGACCAAAATCTGCAAAAGAGTACAGGATCCATTTCATACTTGAAGTCAGAATATGGATAAAATTAGATCCTACCGTCAGTAATGACAACAAACATACCAGTATCAACCTCAATTATTTCCATATTTGTTGCTCTGTACCGTGGAGAGTCAGCAGAGCGAATGTTCAGAGCAGCAGATGGATTGGTCACAACTGATTTCCTCGATGTTGCTTGTAAGCTTTTACTTAAACCCACAAGATAGACTGAATCCCCACGACATAATGAAGGCTCTGTCTCAAACAGAACGAAATGTAAGTCCTTGTCAAAAGTAGTCTTGCTATGCTTTATGTTAACTGTGTATGCATCAAATCAGGATTTATTTCCTGATTTGTAGGTAGCGATAAATAAGGGTTTATTTCCTGATTATGGGATTTATCTTTCTGTTATGAGCTGATAGACTTCTAATTTATCTTGTTTTTATTTGTTTCTATCTTTTGGACAATTGAGTCCTGATTCTGTTGGTTTCTTTCAGCTATACTTGCTGACTGTACATGTTGGTTCCTCTATATATTTGAGGATCAGTTTTTTAATAAAGATATACAGAGAATATTATTATTTTTTTCTCTGGTTATATGGTGTCAGAGCAAGGTTTGCTTCTGTTTTTTTTTCTAAATGGTCAAAACAGCCATGAATGGTGCTTCTCGAGATGGTGGATCGAAAGAGATTCAAAACTCCACTCCAATGGCTCCTGTCATAAGTGACCCACATTCCCTACAGATAACACAACACAAACTCAATGGAACAAAATTTTTGGAGTGGTCCCAATCAGTGGTGCTGGTGATCCAAGGGAAAGGGAAAATCGGTTATTTGACTGGCGCAACAAAGGCACCAAAGGAAGGAAAACCAGGTCATTTGACGTGGATTTCTGAAAACTCCATGGTTATGGCATGGTTAGTGTTGAAATATTTAGAGTTTCAGGATTACTTACTTTTCAGGGATGAGTTTTAATTTAAACAGGAGATTATCTCTCCTACTTTATTGCTGTATTTTAAATTTAGATAAGGCTGAGATTATCAGCTGATTTTTAGGAATGTTATCTCTGATTTATTGTGGGTATTATCTTTATATAAGAGCCCCTATTTGAGGAATAAAGGGCAGTAAGCCAGAAGAGAAAGTTCTAGCTATCCTGTTTCAAATTTTCAGTCTCATTTTCTATTTTCAAATTTCAGTATTACATTCTTTATGGCATCAGAGCAGGTCTGATCCATCTTCTTGGCCACTGTACAGTATGGCATCAGGCAAACAAACGTTTGCTGAAATCACCTCAGGTTCCACTAGATTGGTATCAGTCACTGTCAAGCCTACTACAACCGCTTCCATTGAGTGTACTGCATTCACAAAGGGGCAATTAGACATCCTCCAACAATTAATCCAAAGGGTTCAGCCTAGTTCAGTTGTTGGTACAAGCTTAGTTGCTCAGAGAGGTAATTATCTAAATGCTCTCAATGCAGAGGTTGATAGAAATAGTGATTGGATCATTGACTCCGGAGCATCAGATCACATGACTGGTAATGTGAAACTTTTCCAACACCTTCGCCCTTGTCTGAAAGGTCTTTCAGTAAAAATTGCCGATGGCTCATTATCTACAGTCACTGGAGTTGGAACTGTCGTTGTCTCAAAAAATTTAGTCCTTAATTCTGTCCTTTATATTCCTAAACTGAAATGTAATTTACTCTCAGTCAGTAAGTTATCAAAGGATATGAATTGTATCACAAAATTTTACCCAACTTGGTGTGAATTTCAGGACTTGGAATCGGGGAAGACAATTGGCAATGCTGAAGAGAGGGCCGGCCTATACCTCCTAAGGACTGATTCCTTCAAGCTCAAAGATCAAACTGCTTGCAATGCTTTCTCTAACCTTGATCATGTTTTTTCTAGTTCTAATAATCCTAGTGTAGTGACTTTATGGCATTATCGCATGGGTCATCCTTCTTTCTCCTACATGAAAAAATGTTTCCATCTTTGTTTAACAAAAATCAAGGTCCTTTTCAATGTGAGATCTGTCATTTGTCCAAACAAACACGCACAACATTCCATACTCAGCCTTACAGATCATCCCAACCATTTACCCTTATACATAGTGACATCTGGGGACCATCTAGAATAAGAAATGTCTCAGGTGCAAGATGGTTCATTTCTTTCATAGACGACCACACTAGGATTACTTGGCTTTTTCTCATGAAAGAAAAATCTGAAACACGTGCAATCTTTGAAAAATTTCATAAGATGATCCAAACTCAGTTCCAAACCAAAATCCAAATTCTTAGAACTGACAATGCCAAAGACTATTTTAACTCTGTTCTTAACAACTACCTATTAGCTAATGGCATTATCCATCAAAGTTCATGTGTTGACACCCCTCAACAAAATGGGATTGCTGAAAGGAAAAATCGCCATCTCCTTGATATTGCTCGTTCATTACTGTTCACATATAATGTGCCAAAACAATTTTGGGGAGAAGCCGTTCTCACAGCCACCTACCTAATTAACCGAATGCCTTCACGTCCTCTAAACTTCCAAACCCCATATCATTCCCTTCTCCAATTTTACCCACAAACTCGACTTCTCTCAAACCTCCCACTCAAAATATTTGGCTGCACTGCATTCATCCATGATCATTCCCAACATCGTAGCAAACTTGACCCCAAATCCATAAAATGCATCTTTCTTGGTTATGCTTCCAATCAAAAAGGGTATAAATGCTACTCTCCCAGTACTCATCGGTTCTACACCACCATGGATGTTACTTTTATTGAAAACCAGCCCTACTTCACTAAAACTGATATTCAAGGGGAGAATCATGTCACAAAACAGCAACATGAATATCAGTTTTTGTTACCAATTGAACCAGAAATAATACAGCAACCTCCTCAAAACAGCCCCTTACCTGAAACCGAAACGAACCGAAATAATGCAGCAACCTCCTCAAAACAGTCCCTTACCTGAATTTGATCATGGGCCAAATGAATCAGTTGCAAACAACAAGGAACTTCAAGTCTATTCTAGAAGATCACGAGTCCAAAAGGGGGTAGAGTCCGAACCTACTCCAAAGCAAACCCATGAATCTGAACCGAGCTCCAACAACATGAAATCTAAATCAGGTAACTTCGAAACTCCTCTTTGTGATTCTATGGACGATGATCTTGATGTTCCAATTGCTAGAAGGAAAGGGATTAGAGCATGCACTCAACATCCAATTTCTAATTTTTTGTCTTATGAAAGGTTGTCTTCCAAGTTTAAAGCCTTTACTACTAAATTATCACTTGTTGAGATTCCACAGACCATAGAACAGGCACTCAAGACTCCAGAGTGGGAACAAGCAGTAAAGGAGGAAATACGAGCCTTGGAAAAGAATGGTACATGGGAAATGGTGAAACTTCCAAATGGAAAAACCCCAGTAGGATGTAAATGGATATTCAATGTGAAGTATAAAGCAGATGGCAGTATCGACAGATATAAGGCTAGATTGGTTGCCAAAGGTTACACTCAAACCTACGGTATTGATTACCAAGAGACTTTCGCACCAGTTGCTAAGCTAAACACGGTAAGGATACTTTTATCAATAGCAGCTAATCTTGATTGGGAATTGCAACAACTAGACGTAAAGAATGCCTTCCTAAATGGT
This sequence comes from Heritiera littoralis, assembly GCA_031772115.1. Classification (NCBI taxonomy): domain Eukaryota; kingdom Viridiplantae; phylum Streptophyta; class Magnoliopsida; order Malvales; family Malvaceae; genus Heritiera; species Heritiera littoralis. Next base: position 6,919,975 of record JAPDPK010000009.1, read on the forward strand.
GATTTAGAAGAGGAAGATTACATGGAGATTCCACCAGGTTTTAAGGATGAAAGAAGTCCACATCTTGTTTGCAAATTACTTAAGTCTCTCTATGGTTTGAAGCAATCACCTCGTGCATGGTTTGATAGATTCACTCGAGTACTCAAACACCATGGATTCCAACAGGGGCAAGCTGATCACACACTCTTCACTAAACATTCTTCTACAGGTAAAATTGCTGTGTTAATTGTGTATGTTGATGATATTATACTGACTGGAGACTACCTAGAAGAGATTGCTAGATTGAAGATTCTGTTGGCCAAAGAGTTTGAAATTAAGGACTTGGGACAACTACGTTATTTTCTAGGGATGGAAGTTGCAAGATCAAAGAAGGGCATCATGGTGTCACAAAGAAAATATACTTTGGATTTGCTGAAAGATACAGGTATGTTAGGGTGTAAACCTATAGATACAACCATGGATACAACCTGTAAAATTGGGTTAAAGGAGAATTGTGCTCCAGTCAACAAAGAGAGATACCAGAGACTTGTTGGAAGACTCATCTACTTATCCCATACCCGTCCTAATATTGGCTTCTCAGTGAGTGTTGTTAGTCAATTCATGAACAATCCAAATGAAGAGCATCTTGAGGCTGTGTATCATATTCTACGTTATTTAAAGATGACTCCAGGTAAAGGTCTATTCTTCAAGAAAGGAAGTAGTAGAGAAGTTGAAGTGTTCTCAGATGCAGATTGGGCAGGATCAGTAACCGTTAGAAGATCCACCACCGGGTATTGTACTTTTCTATGGGGGAATCTAGTCACATGGAGGAGTAAAAAACAGTCTGTGGTGGCAAGGAGTAGTGCTGAAGCAGAATTTCGAGCTATGGCTTTGGCTGTATGTGAAGGTGTAGAAAAACTAAGATTTGAGTATATATTTGGGAGATTATTTAGAATATGGATAGTTAATCTCTCTCAGCAATTGAAGCCTGTGTTTCCATGCATACATCGTACACAAAGTAGTAGAGTTCACCATCAACCCTAGCATTGCCAATCATCCTCCCCGATTCCTGCTCCTGTAATTCACAACAAGTGGCAGAGAATTTAGCGATACAATTAAGTTCCCTTGTCAGTTTACTGATTGATATCAAATTGCAAGCCAGATTTGGAACATGCAAAACTGAGTGTAGAGCAATTGTATTTGACAAATGAATGGAGCCTTGACCAGCTATGGAAGAGAAAGTACCATCAGCTATTTTAACTCTTGCGTTCCCGTGACAAGGAGAGTAAGAGTAAAATAACGATGGGTTACCTGTCATGTGGTCGGATGCTCCTGAGTCTAGAATCCAAGGGTGTTGGGACTGATTCTGAATGTGAAAAACAGTACCTTTATGGGCAAAGGTAGAAGCTGCAGAATTGGCATCGGTCCCTGCAGGTTGATTCAACAGTTTGTGCAGTTGTTCTAGTTGGGATTTGTTCAAGAAAACGCCAATTGCCTCGCTGCTACTACCTGATTCCTCTGTGGCTTTCTCAGTAGATACTTGAAGACCAGATTTCTTGTTTTCATTCGAAAACCGTGGTTTATAGTTTGCTGGTTTTCCGTGAATATCCCAACAGTTGTCTTGAGTATGTCCAATTTTGTTGCAGTGACTACAACGCGGCTTCCCTCCACGTCGATTAGATGATTGTTTGGCCACCAAAGCACTAGTCTTCATAGGTCTTTCACCAGAAGTTGTAATTGGCTGATCCTTTTTTCCACCAAGCATGACAAGGCGTCTACTAGCTTCACGTCGTACCTCTGCAAAAGCCTCACTAATGGATGGCAACGGCCGACGTCCCAAAATTCTCCCTCGTACCTCATCAAGATCTTTATTAAGACCAGCAAGGAAGTCATATAGCCGCTCCTTATCAAGATGCTTTCTGAATTTCACATTCTCCTCTAGATCTCCCCAATCGGCTTCATAAAACATATCAAGTTCCTACCAAAGAGTTTGCAAAGAATTATAGTATTCAGTAACATCTAGATTACCTTGTCTCATGTCTTTGAGTTTATTTTTAATCTCAAAAACTTGAGAGGCGTTCTCGAGATCCGAATAATTCTCCTTAACAGCGTCCCAGATAGCTTTTGCAATTCGAAGAAAGAGGTATGTGCGACTGATGTGTGTTTCCATCGAGTTGATCAACCATGCCATAACAATAGAATTATTGAGTTCCCATGTAGCATAGGTAGGATCTTCAATATTTGGTCTCTTAGCCTCACCGATGATATATCCCATCTTGCCTCTCCCTCGAATTACCAACAAAACTGATTGAGACCACTGTAAGAAATTTTTGCCATCTAATTTGTGGCTGGTAATTTGCAGTGATGAACTGTCTCCAAAGGATTGGGAGTTTATGGTTTGCGGAGTCATTACAGATGATGTGGTTGAGGATGACTCTTTGTCGAAACTCATGACCTCCTTTCCCGAGCTCATCTTTATGCGATGTGATGGAAAAATAACAGTGGCTCTGATGCCATAAAACTAATTTGAGAAAAAAACTTTGCTGTATTTTTTATTTCTCACAGAGAAGGCAATATATAGATGGTTGACATAAAGCAAACTTCCTACAAAAAAAGAAACTAAATAACAGTCCTACTCTAGGATGGCATGCAGGCCATTTATTAAAAGATTCTATCTATTAAAAAAGGGCTAAAAATTAGGGAGTTATCTCCAAAAAATCTGAGAGAGATTAACTATCCATATTCTAAATAATCTCCCAAATATATACTCAAATCTTAGTTTTTCTACAGAAGGAATGTGGATAGGAAGAGTCCTTTATGAACTAAATCTGTCTACAGATAAATCATTTAAGATGTTATGTGACAATCAAGCAGCCATCAGTATAGCCAAAAATCCAGTGCATCATGACAGGACTAAACACGTGGAGATTGACAGACATTTCATTAAGGAAAAAATTGAGAAAGGCATCATTAATCTATCATACATTTCTACAAACTATCAAGTGGCTGATATTTTCACAAAAGGTTTGCCTAGGATGTCATTTGATAATTTTGTAAACAAGCTGGGTATGATTAATATTTACAACCCAGCTTGAGGGGGAGTGTTGAAATATTTAGAGTTTCAGGATTACTTACTTTTCAGGGATGAGTTTTAATTTAAACAGGAGATTATCTCTCCTACTTTATTGCTGTATTTTAAATTTAGATAAGGCTGAGATTATCAGCTGATTTTTAGGAATGTTATCTCTGATTTATTGTGGGTATTATCTTTATATAAGAGCCCCTATTTGAGGAATAAAGGGCAGTAAGCCAGAAGAGAAATTTCTAGCTATTCTGTTTCAAATTTTCAGTCTCATTTTCTGTTTTCAAATTTCAGTATTACATTCTTTAGTTAGTGAATTCTATGGAGCCCAAGATTGGAAGGACCTATCTATTCTACAAAAGTGCTAAAGAAATCTGGGACATGGTGAAGGAGATGTACTCTGATCTTGAAAACTCATCACAATTTTTTGAAATCAAGTCAGCCTTGAAAGACATGAAACAGGGGGATAGCTCTGTGACTGAATACTACAACAATCTAACCAGTCTCTGGCAAGAGATGGATTTGTTTTCTAATGATGATTGGCATTGTGCAGAGGACAGCAAAAAATACAAGAAGATGCTTGAAAAAGAAAGGGTTTTTGATTTTCTCGATGGTCTAAATAAAGAGCTTGATGAGGTACGAGGCAGAATACTTGGAACCAAACCTGTTCCAAGCATTAGGGAGGCTTTTGCTGAAGTAAGAAGAGAAGAAAATCGACGGAGAGTCATGTTAGGAGCCAAAGAAACCCCTGCTGTAGACTCCTCTCAAAACTCAGCCCTTGTCTCCAAGAAAAGTGATTCTTCTGGGCTTGGAGGCCAACGTGGTAACCGAAAGAATGATAGGGCCTGGTGTGATCATTGTCAACACCCATATCACACAAAAGAAACTTGCTGGAAAATTCATGGGAAACCAGCAAATTGAAAACCACACAAGCAGGGTGAACAAGGTCGAGGGTTTCAAGTTGCTGTGGAAGAAAAAAAGGCTGAAAGTTTGGTCTTTAGCAAGGAGCAACTGCAACAACTCCAAACACTCCTCAGCAATACCCAAATAACACATCCAATCGAACCAGCATCTACTTCAAAGTGTGCAACTGCACAGAAAGGTAACTACCTCTCTGCTTTGGGTGCAAAATCTGATTTTAAGGACTCTTGGGCTGTAGACTCCGGGGCTTCAGATCATATGACTAGATGCCATGAATTGTTTTCAAAATATAGCCCATGTCCTGGAAATCTTAAGATTCGTATTGCCGATGGATCAATCAATGTCCTCTGTTGCTGGAAAAGGAAACATTAAAGTTTCTAATGACACTATTTTCAGTTTTGCATGTTCCTGGTTTAGCATGTAATCTAGTGTCTATTAGTAAATTGACAAATGACTTAAACTGTGTGGCTAAGTTCTATCCTTCACATTGTGAGTTTCAGGATTTACTTTCAGGGAAGATGATTGGCAATGCTAAGGAGAATGAAGGCTTGTACTACCTTGAGGATACAAAACAAGTGAATAAACAAGCTTTGGCTCTAAGTGGTAAATTTGTTTCTGTTTCCAGAGATTATGTTATGGCACAATAGGTTAGGACATCCTAGTTTTCCATATCTAAAAACTTTGTTCCCTTCTCTTTTTAAGAATAAAGATGTAAATTCTTTTCATTGTGAAACTTGTCAATTTGCCAAGCACACTCGTGTTCCTTATACAAGTCATCCTTATAGATCTTTGTGGAATTTCAGAATATTTTATTTCTGAATCTTACTTGAATAATACAACTTCTAAGGATTATATATACAGCTACTGTTAAGCAGTAAAATAGGAAACTAAATCAGTCTAAATCTAATCCCCATAATTGAGGAATTGTCTAACCTTAATTCTAGGGATATAGATATTTACACATTTAATATAGTTGACTTTTCCACACTCCCCCTCAAGCTGGCTTGAAGATATCTTCCATGGCAAGCTTGCTCACTAGATTTTCAAACTGCTTCCTGTGCAATCCCTTTGTAAGAACATCAGCAACTTGGTCACTTGTTGGTATATATGGCATGCAAATTATTCCATTGTCAAGCTTCTCTTTGATAAAATGCTTATCTACTTCTACATGCTTCGTTCTATCATGGAGCACTGGATTGTGAGAAATAGAGATTGCAGCTTTGTTATCACAACAGAGCTTTATCGGTGAGGGATTAGAAACCTTCAAGTCTTCAAGTAGTCTTTTAATCCACATTACCTCACAAATCGCATGGGCTACTGAACGAAACTCAGCCTCGGCACTACTTCTGGCTACTACATTCTGTTTCTTGCTTCTCCAAGTGACAAGGTTTCCTCCCACAAATGTGCAATAGCCTGAAGTTGACCTCCTATCTGTAATGCTTCCTGCCCAGTCTGTGTTGGTATAGGCTTCTACTTGTAGGTGTCCATGGTTTTTGAAGAGCAATCCCCTTCCAGGCGTTCCCTTTTGGTACCTTAGGATTCTGTAGGCAGCTTCAAAGTGTTCTGAGCTGGGTGAATGCATAAACTGACTTACCACACTTACTGCAAAAGCTATATCAGGTCGTGTATGTGCTAAATAGATGAGTCTACCCACAAGTCTTTGGTATTTCTCTCTATCCACTACATCTTTGGTTTCAGCAGGCTGAAGTTTCAAGTTGGGCTCTATTGGGGTTTCAGCTATCTTGCAACCAAGCATTCCTGTCTCACTAAGCAAGTCTAGGACATACTTACGTTGGCTAACAAAGATACCCTCCTTTGATCTTGCAAATTCCATGCCGAGGAAGTACTTTAAGGTTCCCAAATCCTTTATCTCAAAGTCATGTGCAAGCCTTCTCTTAAGTTCTCCAATTTCTGCACTATCATCACCAGTTATTATTATATCATCCACATACACAATTAAAATAGCTAGTTTACCATTTCTAGAGTGCTTGAAGAACATTGTGTGGTCAGCTTGACTCTGAATATAACCATAGCTCTTCACTACATTTCCAAACCTTTCAAACCATGCTCTTGGTGATTGTTTAAGACCATACAAGGATTTTTTCAATTTGCACACCTTGTTGGTTTCGAGGTTTTTCTCAAATCCAAGTGGGAGGTCCATAAACACTTCTTCCTCTAAATCTCCATTAAGAAAGGCATTTTTTACATCAAGTTGCTGTAGAGACCAATTGAAATTAACTGCTAAAGAGAGAAGTACCCGGATTGAGTTTATTTTCGCAACTAGAGCGAAGGTCTCTTGGTAGTCAATGCCATGAGTTTGAGTGAACCCCTTGGCAACAAGTCTTGCCTTGTACCTCTCTATGCTCCCATCTGCCTTACACTTCACAGTGAAGACCCATTTACATCCTACAGTCGTCTTGCCTCTTGGTAGCTCCACAATCTCCCAAGTCCCATTCTTTTCAAGAGAGTCCATCTCTTCCTTCACCGCTAACTTCCAATCCGGATCACCTAGGGCATCCTGAATAGATCTTGGTACATGCAAGTTAGAAATATTTGAAAGGAATGCTTTGTGGCTATTGGACAACTTTTGATACGACAAATATTTTGCAATAGGGTGATTGGTACATGATCTTACTCCTTTTCTGTTAGCAATTGGGACATCTAGATCAGAAAAATCAATATTTGGAGACTCAAGGGAAGAAACTAAAGGAGCAATTTTAGGATTAACCTGAGTTTGAGGAGGACCATCCCTCAGAGATTCCGGCTGAACAGGTGCTAGAGAAATAATTGGATCAGTAATATTTTTATGAGATTTTCTCCTAGTATAAACCTGAAGCTCAATATTTGGATTATGTGAATCCGTTTGAAGTAATTCTCCCCCTGTTTCAGATTCTTCAATACTTGGCACCTGTTGATTAAGAGAGTCTTTGTTTTCATTATTTTTAACGTCCATTTCCTTAAATTGTTTAATAGACTGAATTGGTGACTCAATGAGGCTTGGTAGTGGTGTAGAGAATTTCCAAAAATTATCTTCTTCTTCTTTATTCTCCCCCTGAAGAAGATTTTTGCTGAAATAGGGTTGATTTTCTAGAAAAGTGACATCCATAGTTATGTGAATTTTCTTTGTCAAAGGATTAAAACACTTATACCCTTTTTTATTTGGAGCATAGCCAATGAAAACACATTTTTCAGCTTTAGGATCCAATTTGGATCGAAAAATTTGGGGAATATAAACAAAGCAAGTGCATCCAAAAATTTTTAAAGGTAACTCAGAGTATAAACGAAATGTTGGGAAGTATTTTTTGAGAGTATTCAAAGGTGTTTCAAAATATAAGACACGAGTTGGCATCCTATTGATTAAGTAAGATGCAGTCAACACAGCATCTCCCCAGAGGTATTTTGGAATGTTCATAGAAAACATGATAGCTCTAGCTACCTCAAGTAAATGCCTATTTTTCCTTTCAGCTATTCCATTTTGCTGGGGTGTGTCTCGACATGTAGATTGGTGTAAAATACCTTTTTCTTTTAAAAAATTTCCCAAACATTCATTAAAGTACTCAGTTCCATTATCTGTTCGAAGGATGCAAATTTTTGTTTTGAATTGGGTTTCAATCATGCAATAAAAATCTTTGAAAAGTTTTTCTACATCAGATTTTTTGCTTAGTAAGTAAACCCAACACAATCTAGTGTGATCATCGATAAAAGTTATGAACCACCTTTTTCCAGACAAGGTGGTAACCTTTGAAGGTCCCCAAACATCAGTATGAAACAAGTAAAATGGTTTTGATGGACTATAAGGTTTTGAAATATATTTAACTCGATGATCTTTAGATAAAAGACAACTTTTACATTGAAAATTAGAGCAATCCACTCCTTTAAACAAATTAGGAAATAAATGTTTTAAATAAGGGAAACTAGGATGTCCTAACCTAAGATGCCATTGCATTATTTTATCAAAAACAGAATTTGAACTAGTACTACTAAGCCCTTGAGCTTTTTTATTACCTAGGAAATCCTCACTGAAATAGTAGAGCCCATTTATTTCTCTAGCACTGCCAATCATCTTCCCTGAGTTTTGGTCCTGAAATTGACAAAGAGAGTCAAAAAAGATAACACGACAGTTGGAATCCTTTGAAAGTTTACTGACAGATAAAAGATTACAAGCAAGTTTTGGAACATGAAGTACAGATTTAAGATCAATACTTTCAGAAAGTTTAATAGAACCCTTGCCTGCAATAGGTGAAAAACTACCATCTGCTATTCTTATTTTTTCATTACCAGAACAGGGAGTGTATGAAGTAAATAGATTCGACAGGTTAGTCATATGATCAGATGCTCCTGAATCAATGATCCATGGAGCAGAATTAAAGACACCGGATAGGGCTAATGGATTTCTACCTGAATGAGCCAATGAACTATTAGATGTACCAGATGTCGGATTGGACTTTAGTAGTTTCAGGAGTTGTTCGAATTGCTTTTTGCTGAAGGAACCCATATTTGCTTCATTGGCAGAGGGTTGTGACAGCTTCTGCTTCGGCTTCCAATTTGTTGGTTTTCCATGGATATACCAACAAGTTTCTCGAGTATGGCGTGGTTTGTTGCAATGGTCACACCACACTCGAGGCTTGTCATCAATCTTACGCAAATCAGGGACATTTTGTCCACCAACATTAGCTTCTGCAGTGACCAATGCAGAGTTCTTGATCAAACTATTGGTACGAGGAGTAGAATTTACAACTAAAGTAGAACCTGACATGGTGGTAAAAAACAGCAGCGGCTCTTGGAAAAATATGGTGATTTAGGGTTTGGCAAGAAAGAAAAGTTCTTGATGAGAAAGTGGCTATGAAGGCCTAAGGTAAAAAAAAATCAGCAATGAAGGCTGAAGAAGAAACTGTAGAAAAATCAGCAATGAAGGCTGAAAAAGTGACTGATTTCCAAGAAAAAACCTAAAGCTCTTGATACCATGTGGAATTTCAGAATATTTTATTTCTGAATCTTACTTGAATAATACAACTTCTAAGGATTATATATACAGCTACTGTTAAGCAGTAAAATAGGAAACTAAATCAGTCTAAATCTAATCCCCATAATTGAGGAATTGTCTAACCTTAATTCTAGGGATATAGATATTTACACATTTAATATAGTTGACTTTTCCACAATCTTCTAAACCTTTTTCGTTAGTACACAGTGATATTTGGGGACCTTCACGGGAAAACAATAGAACTGAAACTATGTGGTTCATAACTTTTATAGATGACCACACACGAGCTGGTTGGGTTTACTTGTTAAAAGACAAATCTGACGCTAAGTTGATTTTTCTGCAATTTGACAAAATGGTTCAAACACAATTTCAAGCTAAAATCCAAATTTTTCGCACCGACAATGGGAGGGAATATTTTAATTCAATTCTTGGTAATTATCTAAAAGAAAATGGGATTTATCACCAAAGTTCTTGTGCTAATACCCCCCAACAAAATGGAGTTGCAGAACGTAAAAATCGTCATCTATTAGAAGTCACTCGTGCTATCATGTTTACCAATAAATTTCCTAAGTTTTTTTGGGGAGATGCTGTTTTAACAGCCTCATACTTGATAAATAGACTTCCTAGTAGAGTTCTCAATTTCAAAACACCATTGAGCATGTTACTTGAGTCATATCCACAAACTAGGTTGTTTACATCTCTAACCCCGAAAGTCTTTGGTTGCACTTCATTTGTTCATGACAAAAGTCCATCTTGTGGAAAACTAGAACCTAGAGCTATAAAATGTATATTTATTGGGTACTCTCCAACTCAGAAAGGGTATAAAGTGCTATTGTCCATCCACAAAGAAGACCTTTGTCTCATTAGATGTCACATTCTTTGAAAATCAACCCTTCTACCAAAAACCAATTCTTCAAGGGGAGAAATTAGGAGAAGATAGGCTTTCGGAGTTTTCCATTCCACTTCCTATTAATCCAGCCATTCCTTTTGTGTCTCCAACAGAAACTAACTTGGAAACAGGGAAGGATTCACCTATGCTTAGTCCCCAACAAAAGACAGAGCTTCGTGTTTATTCACGACGTAAACCGTTACCTCAGGAAGTACAACCTTTTGTGCCCCAACAGTTTTGTCAAGAATCTGATCCGCAGGTAAATTTTGAATCAGAAAATGATCAGCATACAGTAAAGTCACCAGTGAATACTCCATCTGATGACTTGGATGTACCAATAGCACTCAGGAAAGGTGTAAGATCATGTACTCAACACCCTTTGTCCAATTATCTATCTTACAGCCGTTTGCCTACAGCATTTCGTGCCATGATAGAAAAGATTGAGGTAACTGAAATTCCCCAAAATATTCAAGAAGCCCTAAAAAGCCCAGAATGGAAAGCTGCAGTACTTGAAGAGATGAAAGCATTGAAAAGAAATGAGACTTGGGATGTTGTGGAGATACCTAGAGGGAAAACACCAATTGGGTGTAAGTGGGTGTTCACTATTAAGTATAATTCAGATGGTGGAATAGAGAGACATAAGGCCCGGCTAGTTGCAAAGGGATTCACTCAGATTTTTGGTGTGGACTACACTGAAACCTTTGCTCCAGTAGCTAAAATGAATACTATAAGGGTACTACTTTCACTAGCTGCTAATCTTGACTGGCCATTACACCAAATGGATGTCAAGAATGCTTTTCTTAATGGGGAGTTGGATGAAGAGGTTTATATGGATTTGCCTCCTGGGTTTGAAGGGGTAAACAATGACAAGAAGGTATGCAAGTTGAAGAAATCTATTTATGGTTTAAAACAGTCACCAAGGGCTTAGTTTGATCGATTTGCAAAGTCAGTAAGGAGACATGGATTTTGCCAAGGACAAACCGATCATACTCTTTTTTTCAAACACTCACCACATGGAAAAAAGACTATTTTGATCGTTTATGTTGATGATATTATAGTAACTGGTGATGACATTGAAGAAATAGAGCAGCTGAAGAAAATTCTTGGAAAAGAATTCGAAATTAAGGATCTTGGACAATTAAAAAACTTTCTAGGGATGGAGGTTGCAAGGAACAAGAATGGTATACTTATATCCCAAAAGAAATATACTATTGATCTCTTGAAAGAAACTGGTATGCTTGGGTGTAAACCAGCTGATACACCAATAGATCCGAATGTGAAATATGGAAGGAAAGGAGGAATTCCTGCAGACAAGGGGAGATATCAAAGGCTGGTCGGTAGATTGATTTACTTGTCTCATACAAGACCTGATATAGCCTTTGCAGTTAGTGTAGTAAGTCAATATATGCACTCTCCACTTCAGGAGCATCTTGAAGCTGTGTATCGGATATTGAGGTATTTGAAGACCACACCAGGTAAAGGATTGTTGTTTGAAAAGAATGGGCAGAGAAATGTGGAAGTATTTACAGACGCAAATTGGGCAGGATCAATTGAAGACAGGAGATCCACCTCTGGGTATTGTACGAAAGTTTGGGGTAATCTAGTAACATGGAGGAGCAAGAAACAGTCAGTTGTCGCTCGAAGTAGTGCAGAAGCAGAATTTAGAGCTCTTGCACAAGGAACTTGTGAACTTATGAAGCTGAAGAGACTTTTGGAAGAGTTGAAAATGTCGAGTGAATACCCTATGAAGTTGCACTGCGATAATAAGGCTGCTATAAGTATTGCTCATAATCCAGTGCATCATGATCGAACGAAGCATGTGGAAGTTGATAGGCATTTTATCAAAGAGAAGATTGATCAGGGAGTGATTTGTATGACATATGTTCCAACAAAGCAACAAGTAGCAGACATCCTAACGAAGGGACTACCTAAGCCAAGCTTTGGGACTCTTGTTGACAAGCTGAGAATGACAAATATCTATTCTCGAGCTTGAGGGGGAGTGTTAACTGTGTATGCATCAAATCAGGATTTATTTCCTGATTTGTAGGTAGCGATAAATAAGGGTTTATTTCCTGATTATGGGATTTATCTTTCTGTTATGAGCTGATAGACTTCTAATTTATCTTGTTTTTATTTGTTTCTATCTTTTGGACGATTGAGTCCTGATTCTGTTGGTTTCTTTCAGCTATACTTGCTGACTGTACATGTTGGTTCCTCTATATATTTGAGGATCAGTTTTTTAATAAAGATATACAGAGAATATTGTTATTTTTTTCTCTGGTTATACTTTACAAACTAAAATTTAAAAAATAAAAAAATTAAAATAAAAAACCAGAAACTAAGGAAGTCAACATTAACATTCCAACCCCCAGCCCTCTTTCACTGCCGCACTAAGAACAAACTTCCTTTAACCAAAATGGAAGTCCAAGAACATAACACTATAATCTTTCTAACCTTTTGTCAAATCAGTTTACCAAAATTTCTGGGCACAGTGAAGCATATAGTATATTATAACAAAAAAAAAGTGCAAACCTGATTGCATAGGAGAAATTTGAACAACTAATAATAATTCTAATGATCAAACTGTAGAGCAATTGCAAAAAGTAGAAGCTACCAGGAAGTAGTTCCGCAGCACAAACCACAGAAGCACCAACAGTTCCCAGAGCCAAAGGGTCATAAGCAACTAAAGCATAATTATGAACAGGGTGAAGAAAAACGACCTGCAGTTAAAAAAGGCAACTCAACAAGATATCCACTGGTTTTTCAATGTAGTTTCATTAAAATAGCATACCTCTCCAGGAATTTCAATTGGATAAGCAGCAAAGGACAGCATCACATCTGATGCAGAAATGGCAACTGTATTCTTGTCAACAGCAACCAAACCCATACTATGAGAATGATATATAATGACACCAGTCCCAGAAAAATGTTGCAAAGGGACACCATCAAGCAAGCATGATTGTGGCACATGAACCTACAAGCATGAAGATCAACTTAGATCGTTCCAATGAGGGAAAAAAAAAAACAAGAGGAGAAACAATAACTTGCCAGCAACAACAATCCTGGTGACAGTCAAGAAAGCAATAAGAACTCATATGGTATAATGACCAGAGAAGAATGACTGACGTAAAGACAACGGAAACATCATCATTTACAATCAAACTTACATTATGACAAAAACTACTTAACAGAAGGAAAGAAAAAAACGTCAAACCGTATAGTTTACAAGACATGAACTATGGCAATCAACAGAAATTCGTTACCTCACACATTACAAGAGCAGGCTCTATTACTCGTTCAGCAATTGAAGCACTAGCTGTTGCAATTGTTGCTCCTTGATGGTCCCTTGACACAGCATTTTCTATGGCAGTTTTGTTCTCCGACTTAACTTCACCAGTTTCATTCAAGGAACAGTTAACAACAACTCCATCAGAAGTCATATCCTCTTCCACTCGTTTTTTTTGAATCAATACCTGTTTCATCCTGAGAGTGCAATTCCTCAGAAGCATGCTCACAACTGGTTTCCATACCAGTAACACCATCATTCAACTCTTGGTTGTTATCTTGATCTATGTGTTCCATATGAGTAGCCTCACCATTAACACCAGATGACAGCAAGGACTCTGGTTTAAAGGCAGGCTTTGTTGTCCATAAACCTGAGCTGTCATCGCGAGTGTATATCTGAGGAGGTGCATACCATTCATGCCGATTCACCGTGACCAAGACAGACTGTACCCATCAACGGAATCAGAGATCAACAAATAGTATGGATAATCTCAATTCAAACAAAAGTAGTGCACATCCACAGAGCAAACAAGTACGATACAATTAGAACACTGGCACCAGAGGCAGAGTGAGAGAGCAAGACAAGGAAGCAAAGAGAGCACGCAAAGAAAAAATAAAAGGAATAAGAAGGAAGCAACTCAGAAAAATGATAAATTGTAAGTTCCAGTATACACTTGAAGAGTATGAAATGAATCAATTCCCAGAAATAGTAAAAGAAATTTAATAATAAACATCTGCAATTACCAGCCTTGCTACCTTTTTTGTTCTAAATACTTAAAATTTAACCATCCAAACGAATCTGCAACACTTGTAAGTTTTCAGAACTTAATCCAAGCACATCTAAACCTCTTATATTTTTTTGGATCACTACAACTTGAGGTCTTCAGACACAACAACCGTGATCCTTTAAACAGAAACTGGATGTTATAGCACATAGGTTTTGCAACTAGAAATTTAGAATCTTGCACCGCAGTCAAGACATACACCAAGGAGCCCCTAGGGGCTAAGGCACACCAATCTAGAACAAGTGTCCTCAAACCCCCTGAAGAAGCACGCCTCAGTTAAATTCATTTAGTTTTCTTGAACTGCCTTTTTTTATATGCGTAACATATTCAATTAACAGAAAAGACAATGCATGTGTGCTATCAAGATTCAAGAATAAGAAAGTGATATTGCCCTTTTATAACTACTTGTGGATGAAGGATACTTGAGCTAGAATTAGATGGTGGCTTTTAGCAATACTTTAACACATTAGAAAAGGAATAAAGTCAAATTATCAAAGAATACATAATCTTAAGTTTATCCAGTATAACAATAGATAATGAGTTTTTTGTTTTTGATAATTAGTTATGAATCTTTTTAAAATTTGCCTCTTTCTTCACTAGAATAGGCAATCTTTTTCTGTGCCTGGTTCTCAAGCAATACTGCACCTTGCATCTAGTTGAATAAACTAGGATCATAAGACTAGTCAAGAGCGTTAAAATCATGCTTCTAATGATTGCAGAGCCAAATCCTAGAATCCACTCTTCAGGCTCCAAACAAATGTCAGCTATTTTAAAATCCTCACACAAATAACTAAAAATCATAATATATTGAAGATTGCTTTCTTTTAATGAATTAGATTCAAACCTAAATTTGCCACCATCCAACCCAATCACATTAATACTCAAGTCACTGCTTGAGGAGTCAAATTTATGTAGAGCTCCATTACCTTTTATCAATCATGTTTGCAAACCATTTGATCAAACCATCTCATCAACATAAATGAGTCGAAGTCACCTCTGTTCGGATTTGGCTCATTTACTTATAAGCTTTAAATTTTCGTTCAAACTTGTTTAGCATAAAATGAATCCCTTCTAAGCGCTTCAACTAGTACACTAGTTCACTTTTTACCCCTAATTTCTCTGTGACAATAGATGTAAAATACAGATATACTTCTCAGAGGCTTTTGGGAACCAACCCAATTCCAAAAGCAGGCTTCACCAAAGGGCACTTGCTGGTTTTTTACTCTAATTTTAAAGAATTGAGTGTTTAGGAAAGCTGAACCATATGTTCGAGCTTAATAAATTTATTCCATTGAAATATCTCTATTTAAAGAGATATTGGTTACGTGGAATATCCTGAAAATCAGCAATATAAGCAGAAGATAAGGTTGGATATTCTGATCCCCATCACTTGGATATTATCCTAAAATTTAAACAAAAACTATCCTAGACCTATCAGCATCTATTTAAAATAGAAAACAGAAAAAAAAGGCTGGAATTAAATAATCCTACACTCCCCCCAAATATGGGTTGTAAATGTTTAACATACCCAACTTTGTTACAAATCTTTCAAACAACACCTTAAACAAAGCTTTGGTAAAAATATCTGCTACTTGATGACTTGTAGGGATATATGAAAAAGTAGCAATTCCTTCTTCGACTTTCTCCTTGATGAAGTGTCGGTCCATCTCCACATGTTTTGTCTGGTCATGGTGAACTGGATTCTTAGCAAAATACTAATAGCTGCCTGATTGTCACATAACAGTTTAACAGATTCATTTAAAGGCATCTTTAGTCCTACAAGAAGTCTTCTTAACCACATACCTTCACACACACACCTAGAGCCATGGCCCTAAACTCTGACTCTGCACTGCTTCTTGCTACCACAGATTGCTTTTTACTTGTCCAAGTAACTAGATATCCTCATAGGAAAGCACAATAACCTGAAGTTGATTGTCTATCAGTCACTGAGCCTGCCCAATCTGCATCTATGAACACTTTGATACTTCTACTAACACCCTTTTTAAAAATTAAACCCAAACCTGGAATCATCTTTAGATATTGTAGGATACAGTACACAGTTTCAAAATGTTCTTCATTTGGGTTGTACATGAATTGACTGACAACACTTACTGAAAAGTTATATCAGGGCAAGAATGAGACAGGTAGATAAGTCTTCCCACTATTCTTTGATACCTTCCCTTGACAACCAGTGAAAATCCTTCCTTTTTTCCAATTTTAGAGGTTGCATCCATAGGTGTATGGCTGGTGCCTGGTTTACACCCTAGCATACCTGTTTCTTTAAGTAAATCAAGGGTATACTTTCTTTGAGATACTATAATGCCTTTTTTTTATCTTGCCACTTCCATTCCCAAGAAATATCTTAGTTGCCCCAAATCTTTGATTTCAAATTCTTTTGCCAACATAGACTTTAATTTGATCATCTCTTCATTATAATTTCCAGTCAATAATATCATCAACATAAACAATAAGAATAGCAATGTCACCTGTAGGGGAATGTTTAGTGAAAAGGGTGTGGTTGGCTTGTCCATGTTGATAGCCATGATGCTTGAGTACTTTGGTGAATCTTTTGAACCATGCCCGTATAGATTGCTTCAAACCATAGAGAGATTTTTGTAATTTCCAAACCAAATTTGAATTATGCTCTCCCTTGAACTCAAGTGCCAGTGGAACCTCCATATATACCTCTTCCTCCAAGTCTCCATTGAGGAAGGCTTCTTCACATCTAGTTGTTGTAACTCCCAGTCCAGGTTTGCTGCAATAGAGATAAGTATTCGTACAGTATTTAGTTTAGCAACTAAAGCAAATGTCTCCTAGTAATCAATGCCATAGGTTTGAGTGTAACCTTTGGCAACTAACCTGGCCTTACATCTTTCAATACTCCCATCAACTTTATATTTCACATTGAATATCCACTTGCATCCCACTGGGGTCTTTCCTTTTGGCAGCTTCACCATTTCCCGAGTACCATTTTTCCTCAAGGCCTAAATTTCCTCTTAAACTGCTTGTTTCCATTCTGATTTCCTAAGAGCTTCTCCTATTGTTTGTGGAATCTCAACATTGGACATTTTAGTGGTAAAAGCTCTAAATTTTGAGGATAACCTTTCATAGGATAGGAAGTTAGCTATAGGATGTTGAGTGCAAGTCCTAACTCCTTTCCTCTTTGCAATAGGAACATCAAAGATGCTTGGTTGCAAGCCTGCTAACACTCCAATGGACCCTAACTCAAAATTAGGAAATAAGGAAGATACTGCTCCTATAGACAAAGGATATCAAAGGTTGGTAGACAAACTCATATATCTCTCACATACCAGGCCTGATATCAGCTTTGCTGTAAGCGTGGTTAGTCAATTCATGAACAATCCTACAGAAGATCACACGGAGGCAGTGTATAGAATCCTGAGATATCTTAAAATGACACCAGGTCAGGGATTATTCTTCAAAAAGGCAAAAAACAGAGAAGTAACAATCTTCACTGATGCAAATTGGGCTGGGTCTGTAATTGATAGACGGTCAACTTTGGGTTACTGCACCTATGTCTAGGCGACAAACAGAGAAGTAACAAACATGTTTTTGCTTTCGTTGAACAGAGAAAGAAGCTTCATGCATTTTGGTCCATAATTTCAAACAGATACATCCCATACAAATTTTGGTTCATAATAGGTATCCTACAACAAGGTGATAAGCCTAATTAAGCCCAAGGCATACCAAAGCTCAAAGCTCGATAACAAGCCTCTTAATATTTGGACCAAAAACCATGCGCGCATTAGAGCCTAATGACAGCCTCAAAACTCTTTTTACTACATTGATCACTCCTCACTCAACATTACTAATCATATACTCCATTTATTGTTAGAAATAAACCTTACCCATTCAGTTTTCTAAAACTAATGCAAGGTTCATCAATAGCTTATACGCATAATTTTCAACCACTGTAGTTTGTATAAACATAAGCATTAGATGAAACTGCATGGCTAACAATAGATTACCTTTCTTCTATGACGATCCATGTAGCTTATATATTCTAAAGGTACCCTAGTACCCTGAGAAAGCTTAGATATAACAGAGATTAAATCCTCAAGTTTTGATATCTCCTCACCAGCAAGCTTCTTAATGATGGCATGCCGAGGAACTCCAGCTCTGAATAACATATATCTGCAATAGATGATAAGCGAACTATTAACCAACTGAAGAAAGCTGGAAGTAATAAAGAAGCAATCTCATTATTCATACAGATTAGAGTAAATATAATTGTCTAATACAAGACTCCAATATTTCTCACTTTCACAAAAGGATAAGCAATTAATGATGCTCATTACGAAACACTATGTGTAGAATTCTAAAGATGTTTAATGTTAACCTAGGATCTGCTCCTATTTTGGAAGACGATTTCTCTCCTCCTTTACTGGAAGATATTCTCCTTAATCTTCAAGAGAATATCTCTCCAATAATTATCCTTTGCTAGTAGTTATTCTCCCTAATCTTGAAAAGAGAATATCTCAACAATAATTTTTTTTTGTTTTAGAACAACCTAGCTATTTGAGGCATGTCTCTTCAGCTATTTATACCCTATGATTTGGATTGTATTTTTAAGGAATAGTGGAATAAAAAAAATCATATTGTTCCTTTATGTATTCCATGGTATCAGAGATTAATGATAATGTGATTCATAGGATACAGGCTAGCTGGAGCAAGTGCAGACGCGCTACAGGTGTGTTGTGTGATAAAAAAAATCCTATATGGTTTAAAGGCAAATTTTATAAGATAGTTGTTAGGCCAACATTGCTTTATGGCGGTGAATGTTGAGCAACTAAAAGATTGCATACGTTGAAGATGAGTGTAGCAGAAATGTGGATTCTACGATGGATGTGCAAATATACAAGAAAAGATAGAATAAGAATTGAGGACATTCGTACAAATATTAGAGTGGCATCTATCGAAGACAAGTTTGGTGAAAATTGTTTACGTTAATTTGAACACATACAACATAGACCTGTGGATGCTCTAGTTAAGAGAGTGGAGGCTATGAATGATGTTAAAAGGGTCAAGGCTAGGGGAAAACCGAAAAAGGCTTAGAAGAAAATCATTTAGAAATATGTGGCGGAACGAGAGTTAAAAGAATACATTACTTCAAATAGGAATGAGTGGAGGAGAATTCATGTTGACGACTTAGCGTGAGTTCATATATTGGTTTATATAGCCTATCCTAGTATTGGGATAAAAGCTCTGATGATGATGATGGTATCATAGCAAGATCTGGGCCATTTCTTCTCTTAAAAATCTTGAAACTAGCCATGACCAAGGGCACAAACTGTCCCCGCTGGAACTGTCCCAAATCCTAAACCCACCATTACTCACAGTATCAGTTTACTGGAAAGAAATACAATTTCCATTACCGATCACAAACTTAATGGGAACAACTTTATCCAATGGTCCCAGTTTGTGATGATTTTCATTAGAGAAAAAGGCAAGGAGGATTATCTTACTGGTGTGGTTGTCACCAGAAGAAAATAGCCCAACCTATCTCACCTAGAAATTGGAAAATGTTGAATTTGGAATAGAAAATTTTCTCTTATTCCTCTGTCTAATGAATTAAAATATGACCTATTTATATTACAAGGTGGACTGATAGTAATCAGCCAGAAAATCAGGAAAAAATAAAACACTTATTAATGGGAATCTGCCAAATAAGGAAACCAGATTCCTTTAACATGGAAACAAATAAACTGAACTTAATGGTATACAACTGTAGATATACAGCTGTAAATACACAAAATCTGCTCAGATTTCTACACTCCCCCTCAAGCTGGGCTGTAAATATCAAGCAAGCCTAGCTTGGATTTCATCTCTTCAAACTTTGTCTTTGGTAGTGCCTTGGTCAAGATGTCTGCAATTTGTAGAGTCGTGGGTATGTAGGAGATGTTGATCATACCACCTTCGACTTCTTTGATAAAGCGCCTATCTAGCTTCACATGTTTCGTTCGATCATGATGAACGGGATTCTTAGCTATGCTAATGGCAGCTTGATTGTCACATAGCATGTTGATAGGACCTTTTACTGTAGCCTGGAGTTCCAAGAGTAATCGTTTTAGCCACATTCCTTCACATATCCCATGAGCCATAGCTCGGAATTCTGCTTCTGCACTACTCCTTGAAACAACTGTTTGTTTCTTACTTCGCCAAGTGACCAGATTCCCCCATACATAAGTGCTGTATCCTGATGTGGATCTCCGATCAGTAATAGAACCAGCCCAATCTGCATCAGTAAATACTTCAATGCTCCTTTTTCTCGGTTTTCTTGAAGTAGAGACCTTCACTTGGAGTTTTCTTCAAATACCTCAATATGTGATACAACCGTTCCATGTGTTCTACAGTAGGGTTATTCATGAATTGGCTGGCAACACTGACAGCAAAACCAATGTCTAGTCTAGTGTGTGAGAGATAAATAAGCCTTCCTACCAATCTCTGATATCTTCCTTTATCAACTGGAACACCTTTTTCTACTTCTTTTCCTTTAGTGACAGCTTCCATTGGGGTATCTGCAGGTTTGCATCCAAGCATTCCGGTTTCTTTGAGTAAATCAAGAATATACTTGCGTTGAGAAACAACAATACCTGTTCTGGATCTTGCAATTTCCATCCCTAGGAAATATTTCAAATTTCCTAAATCTTTGACCTCAAATTCATGAGCTAAAAATCTCTTCAATTCTTCACTTTCCTCTTCGTGATTCCCTGTCAAGATTATATCATCCACATACACAATAATAATAGATATCCTTTCACCAAGAGAGTTTTTGACAAATAATGTATGATCAGATTGGCATTGAGAATAACCAAACTTCTTCACTGCTTTAGTAAAATGATCAAACCAAGCTCTAGGAGATTGCTTGAGACCATAAAGAGATTTTTTCAGTTTACAAACCTTATCTATGTTTGTCTGATTCTTGAGGCCTGTAGGAATCTCCATGTACACCTCTTCTTCTAAATCTCCATTGAGAAATGCATTCTTGATGTCTAGTTGATGGAGTTTCCAATCACAGTTCACAGCAAGTGATAGAAGAACCCGAATAGTATTTAGTTTTGCGACAGGAGCGAAGGTCTCCTGGTAGTCAATGCCATAGGCTTGTGTAAAGCCTTTAGCAACTAAACGGGTCTTCAGCCTTTCAACACTGCCATTGGCATTGTATTTGACTGTGAAAATCCATTTACATCCCACTGGATTCTTGCCTGGAGGTCGGTTGACTACTTCCCATGTGCCATTCTTTTCAAGGGCTCTAAGTTCCTCTTCAACTGCTTGTTTCCATTCACGTACTTGAAGAGCTTCTTGAATATTATTAGGAACCTGAATATCCATGAGATTAGTAGCAAAGGCACGATAATCAGGGGACAACTTCTTGTAGGACATAAAATTGCGAATGGGATAATTGGTGCAGGACCTTACACCTTTCCTCTTAGCAATCGGCAAATCAAGATTATCCAAAATCAACTCATCAGAATTTAAAACAGTGTTACCTGGCTGTGTTTCGTTTTGAATTGAGTCCGGTTCAGCTTCATGACTAGTCTCTGACTGCACTTGTTCCTCTACACGTTCCTGGTTTTGATGTTTCTTTCTTCTAGAGTAGACAATGAACTCATTCCTGCTGTCAATAGAAGGAACACTTGAGGGCAGATCAGATTGATTTTTAGTGACAAGTGGAGCTGGACTAGATACAATAGAAAATGGTTCGGACTCACCAAGAGTGGGTACTTGACATTCGGGTACACTCTCAAATTCCCAAAAATGATGTTCTAAGTTTCTACTCTCCCCTTGAACCTCGGTTTTGGAGTAATAATGCTGATTTTCCAGAAAAGTGACATCCATTGAGTGATAAAATTTCTTTGTGAGTGGGGAATAACACTTATAACCTTTTTGATTTGGTGTATACCCGAGAAATATACATTTTATGGCCTTAGGATCAAGTTTTCCTCGGGATTGACTGGGAATGTGAACAAATGATGAACACCCAAACACTTTGAGAGGAATAGAAGAAATAAGACGGGTTGATGGATAGGATTTTTGAAAAATTTGACAGGGAGTTTGAAATTTAAGGACTCGAGAAGGCATTCTATTGATTAGATATGCCGCAGTGAGTATAGCATCCCCCCAAAAAATTTTTGGAACATGAGACTGAATCATG
This sequence comes from Heritiera littoralis, assembly GCA_031772115.1. Classification (NCBI taxonomy): domain Eukaryota; kingdom Viridiplantae; phylum Streptophyta; class Magnoliopsida; order Malvales; family Malvaceae; genus Heritiera; species Heritiera littoralis. Next base: position 6,942,076 of record JAPDPK010000009.1, read on the forward strand.
AGTGCTCGGGCAACCTCTAGTAAGAGTCTATTTTTCCGTTCAGCTATCCCATTTTGTTGTGGGGTGTTGGTGCAAGAACTTTGGTGAACAATGCCTTCTTGTTTTAGGTATTCCCCAAGAATAGAGTTAAAGTAATCCTTAGCATTGTCTGTGTGAAGAATTTGGATTTTTGTATTGAATTGAGTTTGAACCATGTTATTGAAGGCTTTGAACAATTGACCAACTTCAGACTTTTCTTTCATGAGGAATACCCAAGTGAGACGTGAGTGATCATCTATAAAAGAAACAAACCATCTGGCCCCAGTTACACTTTTAATTTTTAGTGGTCCCCAAACATCACTGTGTATCAAAGAAAAAGGATGTGACTCTTTGTATTTGTGAATTGGATAGGAATTGCGAACATGCTTAGACAGTTGACAAGTTTCACATTGAAGATCAAAAGGACTTTTATTGAACAATGAAGGAAAGAGTTCTTGAAGATCCAACTGACTAGGATGACCCAAACGATAGTGCCATAACATTAATTCACTATCTTTATTTGACCTAAGAATAGAAAATGACCTTTTTTCTTCTACTGACTTTTGAGGTTGTCTTCTAGATGATTCGGTTGTTTTGAACATGTAGAGCCCCAAATGCAATTTAGCACTGCCAATCGTCTGTCCCGAATTCAAATCCTGAAAAACACAGTAATTAGAGAAAAATTTAGCAACACAATTCTTCTTCTGAGTGAGTTGACTAATAGATAAAAGATTGCAATCCAAGTTGGGAATCAATAAAACAGATTCAAGTGTGATGTTTTCTGAGATAACAACAGAACCAGTACCAACCACTTTTGAGATAACGTGGATCTATAACGGATCGGAGGTCAACCACCGGATATTGCATATTCGTATGGGGTAATTTGGTAACGTGGCGAAGCAAGAAGCAAGAAGCAGACAGTAGTAGCTCGGAGTAGTGCTGAAGCAGAATTCAGAGCTGTATCTCATGGGATTTGTGAAGGAATTTGGCTTGAAAGAGTGTTGAAGGAATTGAGGATTTCAAAAGGAAGTTCTATGAAGGTGTTTTGTGACAACCAAGCAACCATAAGTATTGCCAAGAACCCAGTTCACCATGATTGGACCAAGCATATCGAGATTGATCGCCATTTTATCAAAGAGAAAATCGAAGAAGACCAAGTCAGACTTGTCTACACGCCAACTAGTCTTCAAACCGCAGATATTCTCACCAAGGCCTTTCCTAGAAACAATTTTGAAAACTTGAAGTCCAAGTTAGGTATGATTGACATCTACTACCCAACTTGAGGGGGAGTGTGGAAATCCAGTCCATATTCTATGGGATTGGATATGATTGATTTTTTATTTATTTCCTAAGATAAAGGGATTTGGTATCTTGACCAAATATTTCCCTGATTGGTTTCATTTAAAACTTTCCTTTATTTAGGATTCCTTTTCCTTTTTTGAAAATGGTATATAGGATATATAGGGATTTATGTAGATTTCCTAGTTTAGCCTACAACTATTTATATTCTCTGTAAGCTGTAGTTTTTTGAGTAGAAAATCAGAAAAACATGTTCATATCAATTTCTACATTCTCTACAATATCAGTTTCTACACTTTCTACTGAAACAAGAACAATAGGTTCAGCAGGATCAGAATTGGATTGAACAATTTGGATAGGGGTGGACTCAGACTGGACAGACTCGGACTGGACTGGAATGGAAGAGCATAACGTAGACACTGGCAGATCAAGAAGGAAAGAGTCTTTATCCATATCTTCCATGAATGTCATCTCCCCTTGAAGATAAGGATTGTGAAAGTATTGATCATCTTCAACAAAGGTGACATCGGCAGACACATAAAATTTCCTTGTGGGAGGATGATAGCACTTATAGCCCTTTTGAGTGGATGAGTAACCAATAAAGACACATTTGAGAGCCCTTGGATCAAGTTTGCCCCTATGTTGAGAATGTAAATGAACAAAGGCAACACAGCCAAATATTTTGGGAACAAGATTGTTGGTGACATTGAAGTTGGGATAGAATTTAGCAAACACTTGTGTGGGACTCTGAAAATCAAGCACCCTTGTGGGGAGTCTATTGATGATGTGAGTTGCAATTAACACGGCTTCTCCCCAATAATTTTTTGGAACTTGTTTTTGGAAAGATGGCCATTTTTCCATTCAGCCACTTTGTTTTGTTGGGGAGTGCTAACACAAGATGACTCATGAATGATGTCGTGTTGTTGAAAGAATGGAGAATTTGATTAAAATAATCTTTTGCATTATCAGATCGAAATCATTTAATCCCCACTCCAAATTGCGTCTAAATCATATTGAAAATTTTTTGAAACACCAGACTCACATCTGATTTATTTTTTAAAAGAAAAATCCACGTCATACAAGTACAATCCTCAATAAATGAGACAAACCAACAAGCCCCAGAAATGTTAGGTACAGTAGAAGGCCCCCAAATGTCACTACGAAGAAGAGGGAATGGAATAGATGTTTTTTTATTGCTTATTGGAAAAACAGCACATTTATGCTTTGCGAGTTCACACACATCACAATGAGAGCTTTCAACCGAAGTTTTATTGAACAATGAAGGAAACAAAATTTTAAGGACATGAAATGATGGATGACGAAGACGAAGATGATGAAGCCAGACCTTGTCTTTATTGGATTTGAATGACTCTAAAAGGAATTCCCTAAAAAACAGGAAACACAAAAACTACTAAGTCTCCTATGTGACAGCACACAGTTTCCTAAAATACGAAATAACATGTTTTCCCACATAGAACAACCTGGCTGTTTGAGGCATGTCTTTCAGCTATTTATACCCTGTAAGTCAGGCTGTATTTCTTTAGGAATAGTGGAATAAAAATATCAGATTGTTCCTTTATTTCCTTCACTATGTCTTGTTGAAAATAACATTAAACATAAATCAGTCTTTCAATCTCCAAAAGTGATGAAGCAATCTTGGGATTCGATGAATAGGGAAGAAAAAAGAGTTTTTCATTAAATGATCAGTAAATGATAATAGGTAACTCAGAACATATATAATGGATTATGGCCAAAAACAAGCTTACTATTTGATAAATTAGCATAAAGAACTTAAAAAGGCAATGATTGCAATAAAACACATTATATGCAATCTAATTCATTCCACAACAAAAGTGACTTTTATTACCAACGGCCTGAAACTAGGCAAGCAAACATATGCGTACATAATGTTCTTCAAGATGCATTTTTAATAATTAGGTATGACAATTTTCATAAATAGAATCAGATAGACAAACCCAGGTTCTGAGACATATGCAAAACCGCATTGGAAACGGAAATTTCTTGCCTGTTTCAAGTAACAGCAAAATAAGTCAAAGTATGAAAAATCAGAGTAAGAAAGGAGAAGCGGCAGTGGGCAGAGGGGTTTAAAGTGCCAAGCAGAAACTGCAATCTACCTGCTGGTAAGACAGTGGATGTATTACTGCACCACTTACTTCTAAGAAGTGAGCAGGAGTTATTGAATGTAAATCCTGAACCTGACCAAAACAAGAGAAAACACTTCAGCTTTTGCAATCATACTTAACATCAAGCAAGTTGATAAACTAAAAGTACAAGCCTCTGGAAATTCAGTTAATAACTACTTCCAGACAGAAGCTCTGCAGCACATTACACTAATTTAATTCAAACCATCATTGGCATTAATATCACGTCAACAAACTGAGATTGAATCCCTCAATTATCATTATCAAGGTCAACACTCTTAAGAGAAGGGTGCCACTGAAATATGCTATGGTGGGTTGGATGGGATGGAAATGCAACGAAGAATTATTTTACCAACTAATGTCTGACATTACGTCTCAAGAAATCTGACAGACCAAATAACAAATATGTACAAAACTATATTTAAGGTGCATAATTCAAAGCAACCATAAGAACATATGCAAAAGCCTCATGCCAGATAATATGAAACCATTGTCCAAAAAAATATCTGAAACAAAAACTGAAATACGTTGATTTCCTCCCAAAAATCTCAATCCAAGAAGGGCATAGAAATTAAGGAATCTAGGCAAATGTGCAATCAGAGTGCCAATCTTTCCTCAAGAAGCAACAGTGCAAGTATTATACTCTAATGAGAGTGAGAGCGATTGAGAACACAATTAATCTGCTCTAACAGTTGTTCTTTTAGAGTAAGAAAACAGCAGATTGCTAGAATTGGCATATGCATCAGAAACAAAGAACAAAAATGGACTTTCAAATTCACTAAATGATATCAAGTTCATTATTTACTAGAACATTTAATTCACAGTGAGAAACATACAAGAGAAACATACCACATTCACTTTTTTCTATTTCTTAGAGCATTTGATTTGAAAAATCAAATTAAGTATAACTGGTGATCCTACATTTTGTTAATTACAATAACTACTACTTCAGGTTCAATGGTACAACTAGTCAACCAATAAAGACAAAAATAACTTGATTATCAAAATTCACATCTATATGCAGACCACTGGTAAACAATTTCTTTCTGAGACTTGGCTAAATAGTAATGGTGCATGGGGCACACTGCCACAGTTACAAATGAAACCTGTTGTGCTAACCACCATGATCAAAGTTACAATCAATCACAAACTAGATAACATGAGAATCTAATTTAAACCTCAAGGCCTCAAACAATGATGAGCTAAATAGATATAAATGAGAAAGAAAGTCTTACAAATAATTGCACGTTCAATGGTGTGCCACCTCTTTCAATCTGTAACTCTATCTTCTGCTCAACACTGTCATCAAGTAAAGTTTCCAACTTCAGAAATTGGGTGAATACCTGCAATAGGTTTTCAATAACAAATTAAAGGCAATAATGAAACAATGTCATTTCGAATTGCAATCATTAAGCAAACTCATTAGGGTCACTGTCAGTTTATTTTTAAAAAGAAAAATGAAAATCTCTCATGTATGGTCATAGTGAAAATTCCTACTTGGACAAGTACTAAAAAGGGCTTTCTGGGCGGCCAGAGATAAAATATCCACTATAAAATCATTGAAAGCACCAAAGCACAATGCATATCACTTATTAAAACAAGTAAATATTCAGAGTTCCACATAAATCATGCACATTAATAATACCTTCTCATCTCAGAGAGGGAGAGGGTAAATCAATTAGGAAGATGCTTTATCACAAAAAATTAGGAAGAAGTCCTCAAATCTATTTATGAAGAATTTCACACTTTAATTAATCAATAACAGGTATCAAAATTTAGCCAAGGTAGAGCCAGAGCTGATCTTCCTTTAAAAGTTCAACCATATAGGAGTAAGAAAAAAACAAAAAAAAATAAAAGAACTAAAACTTATATCTTCAATAACTGAGTGCATAACTTACCTCCCCATTCACCCGAACAAGCACATCACCTGGCTCCAAGTGGTTATGAGCAAGGCCACCTGGCACCTAAATGTTGGTTCAGATTCAGAAGATAATAGAATAAAAAAAATAAAAAGAGCAAACTTAAAGAAAAATTTGAACAACAAACTGAAATTCACTCACCACAAAGTCAACGACAAGCATTCCAGTTTCACCTTGTGCAGATGCATGCCGTGCCATCTATTAAGTTCTATAACTTGCTTATTTCAATTCTATCAAGCACCTAAGTATATCAATTGTTCTCTAAGGTCCAACTAAGGTGCATGACAATACATAATGATTATGAGCTAAAATTAAATGACATATCATATATATGAGCTCATAAATCATTTTCAAGTAACAAAGTACTTAGAATTAATACAAATATCAATTATCCACAAATTCTAGCACAAAAATTATCTCATGCAAAAATGTCTTAATTCTTCCCTATTTGTCATTTGAATCTAAAGAACACAAGAATAATTGTCAATTTAAAGCTCATACCAATTGTCAATTCAGTTTTGGTTTCTACCAATTGTTGAAAATATTGTTACCAATGATTGACTTAGACATTTTGCATTATGCTAATTGTTATGTGTGGTGTGCTTAGTGAATAATCAAGTCAAACATGTAAGAACACAATCACACACCATCAAACATGCAAGTTTAACATCAAAACAATCAATATTCAATGCATGGATATCAATCAAAGTGCATTTGTTCAAGTTTGCATTTATTCTTGAATGTTGATGTTGTCATTAAAACTCAAGTTCTTTAACAATTGTGGCCATAAGAGAAATCTAAGTTCATGGATGACAAATTTTCATGCATTTAAATCATTTTAGATCCATTTACCATCACAAATTATAGGCCAATGACAATTATGACTTTATATTTGAAATGTCTAATACTTTACCTAGAGTCATAATTGGTTTCAAACATTAAGGTCAAGTTTTAATTATTTTATCATTCAAGCATACATATTGACCTTTAATTATTCATATTCCACTAAGAAATATAACATGATGTCTAATGGGAATATGTGAATCAAGCTATGAAATATAATTCTTTAAGCATGCTTAACTAAAATGAACAAAGGTATGAACAATATTCATTATGCACAAGTTCATCAAATTCTCACAAATCATTGAAATAATTCTTAAAATTATGTTTAAGCATTCATTGAAAATATATTTCAAGATTTATGCAATTCATTAGTGTTTTTAATAGGAAAACTGATTTTGCAATTGTGAGCTCTTTGGAAAAAGCTATTGATTGTTGAAAGTAATACCAATTATTGAAGTTGAGGCATGAATCAATGAAAAGGATTTTTCATATTAAAAGATCATCAAAAAGAAGTTAAAACAATGAATTTTATGTTAAGAAGGAAAAAAGTATCAAGACAATGAAAAGTTCTCAATTTCGATTGAAATAGTGCGGGGAAGGCATTCTACCTTGGGGGGATCGATCCCTATAGGAGGGGGATCGATCCATAAATTCCAGAATGTCATTTTCTGCATTCTGGCCAAAGGGGATCGATCCTATATGTGAAGGGATCGATCCCTCATCCACTTTCTGTAGATTTTTGACAGAAAATTGAACTTGTGAGATGCCAAAATTTCGTTTTTGAGTATTTTAAGTCCAAGTAAGAGTTTAAACATTTGTGCAATATGATTTTGGAATTGTATGAAAGAAAAATATGGATGAAAAACCATTTAACAATAGATTTTGTAATTTTGGAAGGATTTGCACAATAAAATGCATTTTTGGTCTCAAAAGAGGTCATTTTAAGAGTTATGCAAATTTTGTCAAAACCAATGCATTGAAATACATAAATATGTCAAGACAAACTTGTTCACATAGATTTTAAGCACATATCTCATCAAATTATCCAACTTGTGAACATCATGCCATGATTTCTAAAATGTTTATTTCTCATTGATACTCATGACATGGCATTTTGCATGACTGACATATTTGACAACTTTGGAGCAAGAGAATATATTATCATCATATTTTAAACTTGCTCAAATTACAGAAATCATTTCAAAATCATTAAACATGTTTTTCATCCAATCATCAAGAGCTATTTATCAACAATCAAAAATCATTTATCATGTCTTTCATTTAATCATGTATCAAAAATCAACAAAATATCTCATCAAGGCACAAATAATTTAATCAAATAAAAATTTTAAGGAATAAGAAATTATGCTTACAATACTCCTTTGCCTGAGTATGCTTTGCCTTGAATTGTTCAGTCCACCTTGAGCTATCCTTTGAAGAATTTTTGTGACCTTGCCAAGGGTGGATCCTCAAGCTCTTTCTCTTTCTCATTGGCACAAGCAACCTCCATGGAGGTGGGTAAAGCATTCAAACTCCATTGTTTCATTGTATTCCCATGCTCTAACACTCCTTCAACAAACAAATTCAAGCATGCTTTGGTACCCAAATTTTCTTGGGTCCATGAGAGTTAGTGCAAACAATTTTTGATCCTTTAGGGATCCATTTCAAGCACAATTCATCATTATTTGCAGCATGCTTTGGCACCCACATTTTTCTAACTACTCTTCCTCTAAATGTAGTTTTTCTATATGTGCATGCTTGTGAAGAGTGGCCAATCCTATTGCAAAGTGAGCACGTAAGAGATAAATCATGCATAGTATTTTTGCTCACTAGGAAATTCTTTAGATGAGTTTCTTTATGTATTGCATTATATCCTAGCCCATCTTTGTCAAAGAAATCTCTTTGGGTCTCTAATATATGATCTAGCTTTTGTTGACCCATATAGAATCTAGAAAATGAGTTTTGCAAATTTATGTTCTTTTTCTTAACTCATCAATTTCTAAATTTGCTTCTTCTAATTTCCTTTCAAATTCTAGCTTAGCATTTGTCAAGGCTTCATTTTCTATTTTTAATTTAGCAATGATTTTCTTATATTTGGAGTTCATGCATTGAAAATCATTTGTAAATTCATTAAAAGCATTTTGTAGTTCATCAAATGTATAATCATTATCTTCACTAGAACTACAACTGACTTCATCATCGCTAATAGCCATAAAGCATGAGTAGGCTATCTCATCATCAATGTTTTCCTCATCGGACTATCACTATCGCTCCATACAACCACAAAAGCTTTCCTACTAGGTTTCCTATCCTTTTCTTTCCTAAGTAAGGGGCAATCTAGCTTAGTGTGACCCGGTTCATTACATTCATAACACACTAAGAGGTCCTTTTCTCTTCTACTTGACTCTCCTCTTTGGTGTCTCCTATTATTCTCTCTTTCATTCATTCTCATGAACATATTAAATCTTTTGGCAAACCTTGTCATTTCCTTTTCCTCCTCATTTCCACTCTCATCACTACCATCTCTAATATTCTCATGAGTGGAAGACTTAAGTGCTACCCCTACTTTCTTTGAAGGCTCTTCATTTCTTTTTAATTTCATTTCATATGTAAGTAGGGAGCCCATAAGTTCATATAGAGACAAGGTGTTAGGATCCTTAGATTCTTCTATTGTGGTCACCTTTGCCTCCCAAGATTTTGGCAAGCTATTCAAAATTTTCTTAACCATTTGTACGTTGGAATATGTCTTGCCTAATGCCTTAAGTCTATTAATTATGTTATTAAACCTAGTGTACATTTCACTCATGGACTCATTTTCTTTCATCCTAAAAAGCTAATAGTCATGTGTGAGCATTCCTATTTTGGTTTCTCTAACTTGATTTGTCTCTTCATGTCTGATGGCTAATTTTTCCCATATTTGCTTGACATTTTCACATAGGGAGACTCTATTGTATTCATTGGGACCTAATGCACAAAAAAGAGTGTGCATAGCCTTGGCATTCAATTGTGCCAATATCATGTCATTGGTGTCCCACTCATCCTCACCTTTAAGGACATCTTTTCCATCAACCTTCTTCATTGAGATTTTAGGACCATTTACTATTAGTCTCCATACTTCATAGTCATTTGATTGCACAAACAATATCATCTTAATTTTCCAATATGAGTAATTCTCTCCATTGAAAAGTGGAGGTCTAACTAATGAGTGTCCCTCTTCTCCTAGGGGTATGCCTACATTCAAGTGAGCCATTTATGATCGTTTTACTCAATAGATGTTAATCTAAATCAATCTCGAGCCCAAGCTCTGATACCAATTTTGGTTCTATAGGTTATACTGAGAGGGGGGTGAATCGGTTCTTAGCTAACCTTATGCCCGTTTTTCGATTTTTCTAAATTCTCTAGCCTATATTGAAGTTTTCTAAGTTTTCTAGGCTACTCAAGAATGCAATATAAATTCAATACAATAAGCACAAATATAATTGCAAATAAATTAAGAGAATAGGGATAGAGAAATGTATGCAAGCGATTTATAGAGATTCGGCAACATTGCCTACGTTCTCACCCTTGAGACGCTCCTAAGGATTTTCCTTAAATCCACTAACTTGAATTTGTATTACAATCCCTCTTTTTCAAGGCTCAAGAGAAACCTCTCTCTTTTTCTAGGCTAAAGAGAAACCTCCCTCTGTTTCTAAGGCTAAATAGAAACCTCCCTCTTGTTCTAAGGCTAAAGAGAAACCTCCCTTTTACAAGGTGTGATTTGGTTTACAAATAATGTAATCAAAGAAAGGCCTCTAGATAGGCAAGTGATTACAATGTTTAAGCACAAGGAAAATCCTATACAATAATTTGTGCTATGTTATTCTATACAAGGAATATGAGATTGATAGAAAATGAAGAATGTATAGCACTTGAGAAGTTGTTGAGGCTTTGAATATGAGGAAAATGAAGATTGAATGTGTTGAGCTCTTCCTCTTAGTTCCTTCAGCTTCTAAGCCTCTTTTTATAGTCCCTTGGAGGGTTTGTGGATGTTGGTTGGAGCCAAAACAAAAACTAGCCTTTGTATCTCACAGAAACTAGCCGTTGGAGGCTTTCTAATGTAAAGGGATCTATACCTTTCCATAGGGGATCGATCCCAAGCTTCCAGATTGCTTGGTCTGTGCTTGAGACATCTTTTTGCTTTCAAAAAGACTTACTGTCACTAAGGGATCGATCCCTTCCCTTAGGGGATCGATCCCATGCTTCCAGAAGGTGATTTTTCCTGCATTTTGGGTTAGAAATGATATGGCTTTTGATCTTAATTCAACCCAAAACATATTAGCATTTTTGTGGAAGTTTTTCTTGACTTTCTCTAATGAAAACACGGTCCAAAAATTCATTAAGTAATTTTCTAAAATATTCAAAAACATTTTATAAAGTATTAAGACAAATAAAAATGTATCATTAAATCATAGACTTAATGTTTGATATTAACACTTTAAATGGTTTGAGAAAATCATGGTGATAAAGCAAATTTACAATATGAAAGAAACATTAAGGCTTACTTAAGTTTTTGTCATTTCAAAATACATATGGCAATTTAAAGCTAACACATAGGCTCGACAGAACACTGCCGAATCTTATTTCACAGGCTCGACAGGACATTACCAAGAAAATGAGAATAGTCTCGAAAGCATTTTGTCAAGACTCTTTTGCATCTCCCGGCAAGGAATTGCCAGGAAATACAATGTACTCCTGGTAATTTACTATTGGGAGTATATTGTAACTCCCAACAATTCATCGTTGGGAGTATCGAAAGTCTTATTGTTTTCTAAACCTTAAACCGAAAAAATGAAAAAAAAAATATCAAATTTACTAATAATAACATACCTTTACAGGAATCTGGCACATTTCATCTACATCTTCATCCATAAATGAATTATTGCTTGAATCATCATCAAAATAGTTCATTGATTATAGTTTTTTTGGATGGAATTTAATTGTTTAGAATTATGAAGAGAAGAAGAAGATGAGTTTAGGGTGTGTTAATGGATGAGAGGGTATAATAGTAATATTATCAAAGGTTATTTTTGTAAAGAAAAAAAGTTATTTATTTAGGGTGCATGTAGCACACCTTAGGGTGGAGAATTTCTATTCCTACCCCAACCCATTTTTCAACAGTAAAAATAATGGATAAAATGGCGAATTTACCCCCAAGAGATAATCTGGCATGATGCGCAAGTCTCACTTGCGCGACTTACACGCGCAAGTTTCACTTGCGCGAACGTCGCAAATTCGCGCAAGTTTACTTGCGTTAAAAGGTAGCGCAAGTTTCACTTGCGCGAAAAGGTAGCGCAAGTTTCACCTGCGTGAAAAGGAAGCGCAAGTTTCACCTACGCGAACCAGTCGCGCAAGTTTCACTTGCGTGAGATGTGCAAAAAATGCATTTAAAACTGTTGTTGCTAAAAAATATTACGCGTTTGTTGTTAAAAATTTAACTGTTGTAAAAAATATTACGCGTTTTAAAATTTTATTACACAAAACAATTTTTATGATTTATTTTTAGTATAAAACAGTTTTTATTTTATATGTACACTAAAAAAAATTTTTATTATAATAACAGTTATATTTTAAAGTTACTTTTCTCTCAATTTTTTGCTCTTCTGTGTCTTTTTCTCGTTCTACTTCTTCTCTCTTTCTGTTCTCTTCATGTGTTTCTTTCTCACGAGCCCACCCTTCATAGTTTACATTTCATTTTCTTAAAAAAAAATGGAAAATCTTCCTGATGATAGGTATTATGATAGTTACGAGGAGTACGAAAGCTTTGTTGAAAGTGTAGAAGCCGACGAAGAAGGAGAAGAGGTAAAAATCTATGTCCTGCAAATTAAATTTCGGAGAAATTGTGCCATATTTTCGCGCAAGTCAGCTTGCACGGAACTTCATGTTTCGCACAAGTGTCAGCTTGCGCGGAACATGCCTAGCTTGCACGAATCTATCTTTTTGTGCGCTCTTACACTAAATTCAATCTTAATTTTAATATATTATTTATTATAATAATTATAATTAATGAATTGGTTTAATATTTGCATAATGATAAAAGGATAGTGTAGCGGAGAATCGAAAAGTGTCCATGAAGAAATATTTGACTGTACCGATGCATTTACTACTAACCAAGTAAGTAGTTTTAAAATTAATATAATGTTTTAATACAAAGCTAGTATAAAAAACAAGTTATTAAATTTATTTTGTTTCAAGTTTTCAATTGTCTAAATGCCTTGATCGCATGGGCTAGAGAGCTTGGAAAAGAGCTAGGTTTTGTTGTTGTGATAAGATCATCAGAAGTTGATGTTCCTCGAAGAAGACCTAGAGTTCGACTTGTATGTGAAAGGTATGGAACATATAAGTCAAGTACAAATGAATTGCATCGCTTGGGAACGAGAACAAAGAAGTGTAATTGTCCATTCGAGTTACTAGGGGTGAAATTGGACGAGAACGATAGTTGGGCAGTGAAAGTAGTATATGGGATGCATAATCATTTGGCTGCACAACAACTAGAAGGACATTCCTTTGCTGGTCGATTAACAGTGCAAGAGCAAAGTATGGTGGGTGATATGATAAATGCTATGGTAAAACCAAGAAAAATTTTAATGATGTTGAAATAACATGATAAGAAGAATGTAATTACCATAAAGACCATCTACAGTGCACGACAAAAATATAGAATGGATGACAAAGCTGGTAGATCACAAATGCAACAACTCATGAAATGCTTGAATGATTGTAAATATGTTGAGTGGCATCGGAGTGATGAGTCAAGTGATTGTGTTAGAGACTTATTTTGGGCACATCTAACAGCTATAGATTTGTTGAATGCTTTTTCCAATGTATTAGTTATGGATTGTACATATAAAACTAATAGATATCGACTCCCACTCCTTGAGATTGTTGGTGTAACATGTACAAATCTAACTTTTTCAGTTGCATTTGTTTACATGGAGGCTGAGCATACTAACAACTACACTTGGGCATTAGAGAAGCTAAAAAGTTTGATGTCTCCTGATTCAACACCTTCTGTCATTGTTACTGATAGGGATTTAGCATTGATGAAAGCAATACCAACAGTGTTCCCTAGCGCAATTAATCTCTTATGTAGATGGCATATATCAAAGAATGTACTTGCTCACTGTAAAAAGTTTTTTTTAGAGCATGGAGAAGTGGGAGGCATTCATGTCATCTTGGGGCGTTCTTGTATCCTCTTCAAATGAGTATGAGTATGAAGCAAATTTAAGTTCAATGGTCTCTCATTACCGTTCTTATCCTAGAGCACTCGAATACTTAAAAGATACTTGGTTAACTACACATAAATAGAGATTTATTGCTGGTTGGACAAATAAAGTAAAGCACTTTGGAAATGTTACAACAAATAGGTATGCATGTTTACAAAGTTTAAACATTCTTATTTTCACAACTTATACAATTTATTCATTATAATCAACATTGTTCGAATGTCATGTAGGGCCGAGAGTGCACATGTGAAGTTAAAGAGGCACCTTGGATCGTCCCAAGGAGATTTTGATTCATCTTGGAAAGTTATCAACTCCCTGATTGAGCTACAACATACGGAGATAAAGGCTTCGTTCGAGAGAAGTGTTACTATTGTTGAACATAATTTTATACCAGCTTTGTTTAGGGAGCTACAAGGATTGGTGTCTAGGACAGCGTTGAATATACTTTTGAAGGAGGCACATTGAGCAAATGATACCGGCATTGACCATCTTATTTGTGGTTGCATCATTAAAAGCACACATGGGTTGCCTTGTGCTCATGAGATTGCTGAATTCATAAGGGATGAGAAACCTATTCCCTTATCCGTTTTGTATCCTCATTGGTCGAAGTTGGACTTGAAGAGGAAAACTGTTGATTTTTTGGCTGAGTTGAATCTTGATGCCGAGTGAGAGCTAATAGTGAAATGCTTAAATGCGTGTGATCTCTCAGGAAGATTGGCCTTGAAGAAAAAATTAAGAGAATTAGATGATCCAGCAACTACATTCCTTATTCTTCCACTGGAGAAGGCTAAAAGCAAAGGCCGTTCAGACAAATCAACTCGACGTGCCCCTTCATACTTTGAGATTGTTGAATCTCAACATGATAGCACATCAACACTAAATTCAGCAACTAAAAGGATGAAGCAACCAGTTAATCGAAAAAAGAAAGTGAAATTTATTGATTCTTTCCCTTTAGAGATATGCCCCTTCATACGCTCTACCGTGGATGTTGAGTCAGATGGACATTGTGGCTTTCAGGCTATAGCTGGGTTGCTAGGCATGGGTGTTGATGCATGGGCGAAGGTGCGACAAGATTTGATTGAGGAGATATATGATTTTCGAGCTTACTATGTTAGTCTTTATAGATCCATGGAGCGTATTGATGAATTGTTAGAGACATTATCATATTTCAACATACCGGCTCCTTATGATAAATGGATGACTTTACCCGATATAGGTCACTTGATAGCAACAAAGTATAATGTTGTGCTCGTCCATTTATCTTCGAGACAATGTTTGACATATCTCCTGCTTAGAACTGCACCACCTCCACCGCTACAGCATGAATTCATAGCAATTGGATTTGTTAACGATTCTTATTTTGTTGAGGTATTGATAATGATATATATGCCACACTTTAGATATTGTGTATTTCATTTATTAAGCGTTTAACAATGCTATTTTTAAGGTATTTATGGACCTGTTTGCGCCAATACCTCCGATTGCATGCAATTGGTATCGGTATCGATGTGACTTTGCTTGTGAATGGGAGCTTCCATATGTATCTCGCATCGAAGAATTTAAAAATTTATTTTCGAGATCAGATATTGTCATTAGAGAAACCATTGACTTAGATGACCTATGATATTTTATTAAATATTATTGTATTTGATATGTATGCCTTGTTAAGATTGTATTATCGATTTATACATTATATATTTTAATAACATTATCCAAATATCATAAAGATAATCTGTATGTTTAAGAAACAAAAAATCACTAAATAAAACATTAATCATTACTAAATTATAAACAAAAATCACTACATATTTTAATAACATTATCTAATATCATAAAGATAAACTGTATCTTTACAAAACAAAAGTCACTAAGTACAAATACACTAATCCTCCGACGCATCCGATATAACTGCCTTGCCTCTCTTCCTCCCAATCCTAGTATAAAAACGTGTAGGTGGATGAGTTATGCCTGATGTAACTGGTGGAGCTGTCTCCGAGGAAATAGGAGCTCGTGGAGAGTTAGAGGAGGAGGTGTATGTGATGGAGCTGGATGAGGAGCTGAAGATGAAGCAACATCTGACGACCCAGTTAATATGTCATGTAGGTCGTGAAGTCCCTTTGCCAATGTCTCCACATCTTGGTTGCCGCACATGAGTAATTCAATGTAAGAAATTGCCCTCGAATTGCGCTGCAAGCCAATACATGAAAGAAATTTTATCAAATTAAATAATATGAAAAAATTTTATTCACTTGAGATTTACTGTTAATAACTTACGCTAGAATAATCAGACTCGACAAGGGGAGCTTGAAACCTCGATCAGCGTGCTGGGTTTTGTACGAATAGATGAGAAATGGCTTTGTACCAAGCCATATAATCTGGAGCTGTCTCTCCTGGGATCACACATCTTCATCCTCCATTCTCTTCTGTGAGGACATACATAGGCCATCTCTGCCATATATTATTCATAAACTGATAAATGACATAATAAGTGGCGCTGGTACTACCTCTCCGTGCTCTAAATGGCGCCAAAGGTCTTGGAGGTATGGTCTGTACATAGCCCCACTGCCGTAACACTCTCTCTGGATGATACGGCTCCACGACATCCCCAGTTTTTAAGCAGACAGTGAAAAATGTGATCGGAGGCAACGGATGATGTCTCCGACTATCTGCATAGGGATCCCAGCACACCTGGTTACACTGAAGGTCATCTAGCTACTCTCGCAAGACCTTCACATCCTGGCCATAAATACGTGGCTTCCATCATCGAGCTCGAGGCATACTATCCTCGTAGTTAACGTTCACCTCCGAACTTAACAATGGAAAGTGCTCATAAATCCAAGCCTACATCAAATAAAACATTAATCATTAATAAATTATAAACAAATAAATTATAATTAACAAGTTACTTAGATAAAGTAAATTATAATACCTGTAAAATGGTCATATAGCCGCCAATCGATGTGACTTTTGACCTGCTCGCAAGACCCAGTTGTCTATACATATGAGCAAGAGCATCTGCACCCCACGCGTATTCACTGATAGCCGCTAGCTCCTCTAAACAGTGCAGTAATGATACAGCAACATGTGACCCACCTTATCTACAAAAAGAGTGCATCCAAGCAAGTGAAGCAAGTATGCACGAGTAGCATATACTATCTCCTCATCACTGGAGCTATCGGTGACATGGCTAAAATTTGTTCTCAACCACTTCAATGTCACATTAGACCCACGACCGGTGCTCGTCGCCGCTTGAGCCTCGGAAATAGAGACTCCTAACAACTATACTAGTACTCTAACGGCTTCCTTCACAGAGATGTGCTGGCAAAATACGATCGCCCCGATCAGTGGTATGCCTAGGAGGGTAGCTACATCATCCAGAGTAATCGTCATCTCTCCAAAAGGCATATGTGACATCCTCGTCACTCCCAAATACCAACTAATTTTTTTTTCTTTCCCATAGTTTTGGTTAGGCTGTTCAACGGTGCATCCTTCTTCTTTAATATAGCTAACACTATATTGTTTCCATGATGATATATTTCTCATACACATACAGGATCGTCTTTCACATAAGTCTAAAACTCTAATATAAATTACATACTAATCTCTTTAACAATTTACATCCCCAATGTGTCTAATATACATCACTGTACTATAGTCTGAATTACATAATCAAAATGTATCTACCTTCAAGGGATTGGAAGTTAGCCTCGAAGGAATATCGTATAGTCCAAATATATGCTCCTCTACCAAGAGCAGACTTCACTGCAAATAATCTGGATGAAAATTATTGTAAAGGAATGAGTTTACGCTCAGTAAGAAATATACATAAAAGAGCGTACTATGCCACTATATGCAGTTTTCCTGCTTGGCTCTATAATGTCATGTAATATTCTTGTAAAAACATATAACATATAAGTTCATCAAATACCATATAACACATGACAAAATCATATGAAGTCACTTGCACGTATTCAAATAACTCAAATACTTTCACATATATATGTCAAATATCTTGAAATTACATATACAAATAGTCTTCAAATAGGGGGAGACCGTTAACATCCAATAGAATCATGCACCAAATAAAGTGGCGTACCCACGTATGGGCCAGGGATCCTCCCTTAAGCCAAACACATATAAAGGACTAATGGCCATTGTCAATATTCCACAGTGTGCACTAGTCAGGTGACACCCGTGGTACTAAGGGCTTGACTAGAGTCCCCCAGCCAAATACAAATAAGCAAGTAATATGCATGATCACTAATGGAGTCGTTAATCTCAAAATATTGAGTAGTAAAACTCATTCT
Organism: Heritiera littoralis; assembly: GCA_031772115.1. Classification (NCBI taxonomy): domain Eukaryota; kingdom Viridiplantae; phylum Streptophyta; class Magnoliopsida; order Malvales; family Malvaceae; genus Heritiera; species Heritiera littoralis. The sequence continues at coordinate 6,959,886 of JAPDPK010000009.1, forward strand.
TGTAAAACCATGGATATTCATAACCCTTCTTATATACTTTAATGATAATCCAAATACATTTATATAAATAAATTAAAAATTATTATTTTTCAAAGGGGGCAGTTGACTGCTCTTTTAGGGCAGTCGACTGCTCTAGTATAAAAATATTCAATAAATTTTATTTTCTTTTTTGCATTTAAAATATTTAATTTCCGGATGCAAGTAGGGCAGTTGACTGTTAAAATGGGGCAGTCGACTGGCCCGCAAACAGAATGTTTCTCGAAAAAATGTAGTCGACTGGCTCTTTAGCGGTCGACTGGTTTGCAAACAGAAAGTTTCTGGAAAAATGGCAGTCGACTGCTATATAGGGCAGTCAGCTGCTCTAAGTCGGTTTCGGAAAAAGTTACGTCACGACTGTCTCTGAGCAGTCGGCTGCTATTTAGGGCAGTCGGCTGCCCCGAGCCAAATCGTAACTGGGCAAAAAACGTGAATTTTACATTTCCTGCACTTACACCAGCATTTGTTTCATCCCAAAACATTTAAAACATGCAGACATAGTCACCCTATGTCCGTTACATATATTCCTTACCTCAATTCACTTCGGAGACGTAAATCACTTGGTTGCACCGATTCTTTTCCTTCACTTCTTCAAAACTGCATAATTCGTATAAATTGGAACCTTTAACTTTCTTTCATTTCAACACCATAAGTATACTATACCAACATCACTTAACTCCAAATCATAGATAGAATTGAAAGAATCAACTTTTATCCTTACCTTTGTCAATAGCCAAAATAACAGAAATTTTGATCTCCTCAAAGACTTTGTTCCAGCCTTCCATATTACAGACATAAAGAGAGCTAGTGATGAGGATCGTTTTTCGTTAAGGAAACTTAACGATTTGATGACAGGAAATGGTGGTTTGTCAAGGTCAGAAAAATGGATACTTAGAGGAATTTGGAGAGGAAACGAGAGGAAGAAGGGCTGGAAGGAAGCTGGCGTAGGGGTGATGAGATGAAGATGATGACTTTGTACAATTGCATTAAATGCATGTTCATCTTATCATTTATCTCAACCACTAACATCTCTTTGACTCATTGGACTCATTTGACCACCAATTAATTCTTCTTCTTCTTTCCTTCCTCATGTCAGCCACACATATCATGTAATTATGAAAATCTGATATTTATTCTTCTTTTATCATTCTCTAATATTTTCCTGATATCAACATTAAATTTATTGACCATTTGACTATCCATTTCATTCCTTCTTCTAGGTTCCTTACACCATTTGTACATTAATTCTCATATTCATTTAAATCATTTCTGCTTATAGTATTTTACAAATAAGAGGACTTTACATGAAATTGGGGATTTCACATTCTCCCCACCTTTAGAAATTTGGTCCTCCAAATTTAAATCGGTTTACTACTCAAATAGCTCCGGATACCTTTCCTTCATTAAGCTCTCTAGCTCCCATGTAGCTTCTTCCATGGCATGGTATTGCCAGAGAATTTTGACTAGGGGAATCGTCTTAGACCTTAGCACTTTCTCCTTTCTATCCAAAATCCGAACCGGCTTCTCCACGTAACTCATGTCCTCCCGAATCTCTAATGGCTCATATTCAATGACATGAGATGGATCCAGATTATACATCCGAAGCATCGACACATGGAAAACATTATGTACTCCCGATAGCTCCGAAGGTAGTGCCAACCTATATGAAACATCTCCGACTCGATCTAGGACTTCAAATGGCCCTATGTAACGAGGACTAAGTTTACCTTTTCGGCCAAATCTCGTGATACCTTTGGATGGAGAAACTTTCAAAAATACCGAATCCTCAACCAAAAACTCGAGTGGTCTCCATCGAGCATCTGCGTAACTCTTTTGTCGGCTCTGAGATGTCTTAAGTCTTTGGCAAATTAACTTAACATCCTCAGAGGCTTGCTCGACTAAGTCTGGGGCTAATAACTTACGCTCGCCCACTTCTTCCCACCCAATCAGAGATCGACACCTTATACCATAGAGCTTCATATGGTGCCATCCCGATACTTGCATGGTAACTATTATTGTATGCAAACTCAGCCAATGGCAGATGATCATCCCAGGAGCCTTTAAAGTCCAAAGCACAAGCTCTCAACATATCCTCGAGCGTCTGAATGGTGCGCTCGGACTGACCATCAGTCTGTGGATGAAAAGCCGTGCTAAAATTTAACTGAGATCCCATGGCCTCTTGGAAATGTTCCCAGAAATGAGAAGTGAACCTGGAATCCCTGTCAGATGTAATGCTCACTGGAACTCCATGTAGTCTGACAACTTCTTTCACATACAAATCTGCCAAAGCACTAAGTGTATCTGTAGACTTCATAGGCAGGAAGTGAGCTGACTTAGTTAACCGATCCGCAATGACCCAAATACCATCATGATTCCTCCTCGTTCGAGGTAGTCCCATGACAAAATCCATCATAATGTGCTCCCACTTCCACATAGGTATAGGTAGAGGATGTAGTAAACCTGCTGGTCTTTGGTGCTCTACCTTAACCTGCTGACACGTGAGACACTTTGCCACAAATTCTGCTTTGTCTCTTTTCATACCAGTCCACCAATACACCTTGCGAAGATTATGATACATCTTCGTATTTCCCGGATGCAAAGTATACTTAGTGGAGTGTGCTTCAGTCAAAATTAACTTCTTCAACTCCTTATCCTCAGGAACACATATACGATTATTAAACCTCAAGAGTCCATTACTATCAATGCTAAATTCCGATGGCATACCTAATTGAATCTGATTCATGGCCTCCATACATTGATCATCTTCCCTTTGAGCAATCCGAATTCTACCCATCAACTCCGGCTCAATCATTAAACTAGCTATCATTCCAAAATGCTCATAAGGCACAACATTGAGATTAAGGCTTGCAAACTGCTCAAGTAGCTCGTATTCTCTTACCATCATGTATGATACTATCCCCATATGCTTCCTGCTTAGAGCATCTGCCACCACATTGGCTTTTCCTGGGTGGTATAGGATCTCACAATCATAATCCTTCAGAAGCTCGAGCCATCTCCTCTGTCTCATATTCAATTCCCTCTGAGAGAACAAGTACTTCAAACTTTTATGATCCGTAAAAATCTGAAATTTCTCACCATACAAGTAATGCCTCCAAATCTTTAGAGCAAACACCACTGTCACTAACTCCAAATCATGAGTCGGGTAGTTCTTCTCATGGTCCTTTAATTGACGAGAACCATGTGCAACTACCTTACCATGTTGCATTAGCACACAACCTAGACCTTGTGCAGAGGCATCACTATATACTGAAAATCCTCCAGAACCACTAGGAATGGTGAGAATAGGTGCAGTAGTCAACCTGCGCTTCAATTCTTGGAAACTACACTCGCAAGCATCATTCCATTCAAACTTCACCTCTTTGCGCGTTAAGCGCGTCAAGGGAGCAGCTAACCTCGAAAAACCCTCTACAAATCGTCGATAATAGCCGGCTAAACCCAAGAAACTCCTAATCTTTGTCACTATTTTCGGTCTTTCCCATTGCACCACAGCTTCAATCTTCGATGGATCGACCGAAACTCCATCTTTATTGATTATGTGACCCAAAAAGGATATTTGATCTAGCCAAAACTCACACTTACTTAACTTGGCATATAATCCCCGATCCTTGAGGGTTTGTAGAACTATCCTCAAATGCTGCTCATGCTCTTCCCAGGATCTCGAATACGCCAATATGTCATCGATGAAAACAATGACAAACTGGTCCAAATACTGTTTGAACACATCATTCATCAAGTTCATAAAAGCCGCGGGTGCATTGGTTAAACCAAACAGCATCACTAGAAATTCATAGTGACCATACCGTGTTCTGAATGCAGTCTTAGGGATATCTTCACTCCGGATCTTCAATTGATGATATCCCGATCTCAAGTCTATCTTGGAGAAGACTTGTGCACCCCGAAGCTGATCAAAGAGATCGTCAATCCTGGGAAGAGGGTACTTGTTCTTGATTGTCACCTTATTCAACCATCGATAATCAATACAAAGCACCAAGCTGCCATCCTTCTTCCGGACAAATAGTACAGGAGCACCCCATGGGGATACACTTGGCTGTATAAACCCCTTATCTAGTAACTCCTGAAGCTGTTTCTTAAGTTCTTCCAATTCCACTAAGGCCATCCGATAGGGTGGTCTCGAAATGGGCTCAGTCCCTGGCACCAAATCGATAGTAAACTCGATTTCCCTATCCGGAGGAAGTCCTGGAAGATCGTCCGGAAACACACATGGAAACTCATTGGCTATCGGAATTTCATGAAGTTCGGGACGTTCCATTTCTACGTCCACCACATACGCTATAAATCCTTCACATAACAAATATATTCTCTATTAATTTCATTTACAATAAATAAATTAATAAACATACTTTTGTATTAAACATTTGCAAAATTTACAACATAGCTAACGGGAGAAGAGAAGATCACACTTTTAGCATAACAATCCAATATCACATGATTCTTAGCTAACCAATCCATTCCTAATATAACATCAAATCCATACATATTCAGTAGAATTAGGTCAGCTATCGATTCTCTCTCTCCTACCCGTAGCTTACAACTACGATATACTATATCTGTCATCTGGGATTCTCTAAATGGTGTACTTATTTGTAACAAATGCCCTAAAGGCTCAGGTTCAACAGGAAATCTTGTAGCAATTATGGGAGAAACAAAGGAGTGTGTAGAGCCTGGATCAAATAAAACAGTAACACTTATATCAAAGAGGTGAATCTTACCCTTAATCATCTTGGACGAAGCATCGGCAGACTCCTCGTCTATAGCAAATACTCGTCCTTGAGTCACAGCTTTCTTTCCCTTCTCAGCAGCTGTGGCCTTAGGCTGTGGTTGGGTGGTCCTTTCCGATTCTTCAGACATTCTTTTAGAAATCCTGGGACAATCTTTAATCATATGTCCCCTCTCGCCACACCAAAAACAAGCCCCGTTCGCCATACGACATGGCTGTGACCCATGGAATCTCCCGCAATGCTCGCATTTCTGCGTCACACTCTTCGGCGAGCTCGCGATACTACCAGCTAAATATCGGGATCTTTCATCATTTATCTTAATCCCGGTAGATCTAGGAGTCCCTGTACCATAATTATCATAAAACTTCAAAATTTAGTATGTTTCCATATAACCATTAAACTAAGATACATGTCATTCCCTTAAAATTTATTTTCTTACCTGACGAAGCTCTTTCATATGGTCTACTTTTACTAAATGGATATCTGTCACTAGAGGCTCTCTCATCTGACTTTCGCTTCATCGGTTCTTTGCCTTTACCCTTGGCTCGAAAATCAGCATGGTGAAGATTATAGTCCTGCTCACACAATTGAGCCTTACGGACTGCCTCATTATAAGTAGTGATATCCATAGGATATAACTTCGATCTAATAGGAGACCTTAATCCCTCTATGAATCGGTAGATCTTATGTTCTTCACTCCTTAGGACTTCAGGGTCAAATCTGCTTAAAGAAATGAACTTCGACTCATATTGATTAACCGTCATAGTCCCCTGAGTCAAGCTCAAAAAGTCAATCTTCAACCTGGTCTGTTCAGTGCGTGGGATGTACTGTTCATTAAAGGCCTCTAAAAATCTATCCCATGTAACCTCAGTATGTTGAGTCTCCAAAATGGCCCGAGTAGACTGCCACCAATGCTCGGCATCGTCTACTAACAAATAAGCTGCCAAACCCACTTTCTCTTTCTCAGAACAGGTCATGTACTCAAAAGATTTAGTGACTGCCTTCACCCAGTTCTCGGCGGTCAACGGATCTCTATCGCCCTTAAACTTGGCGGATCCAGCTTCTTAAATTCTTTAATTAAGACCACATTGCAATAGGCCTTCGGATCTTGCCTTTCAGTAGCTTGAACTGGTGGGGGCAACTCAGGCTGAACTAGTGGAGGTTGTACTGGGGGAATAGGAGGTGTAGGAGGAGCATTCCCAGATGGAATAGGAGGTGCTGTTGAGGCATTAGTGGCCACGTTTGGGAAATTAGACATGAACTGATTAAATAGAGTGGCCATAGTTTCAACACTTCGCTCCACTCTCGACAGTCGAGCATTCGGGCTACCCGATGGAGATGGAGAAGGAGACTGTCTTGGGGGCGGTTCTACTCTGCCCCGTCCTCGTCCTCTACCAGTACCCCTTCTACGAGTGCTCATTCTGCCAATATCACCACAAGGTCAAGCGTTTAGTACACTTTCAGCAATTCAACCACATATATGTATTCAGACAAGTACAGTACATGGGGATGTACACTATTTCTAGCCTAATGACACCGTCAAACATCAGACTAACCTTGCTCTAATACCAATTTGTGACATCCTCGTCACTCCCAAATACCAACTAATTTTTTTTTCTTTCCCATAGTTTTGGTTAGGCTGTTCAACGGTGCATCCTTCTTCTTTAATATAGCTAACACTATATTGTTTCCATGATGATATATTTCTCATACACATACAGGATCGTCTTTCACATAAGTCTAAAACTCTAATATAAATTACATACTAATCTCTTTAACAATTTACATCCCCAATGTGTCTAATATACATCACTGTACTATAGTCTGAATTACATAATCAAAATGTATCTACCTTCAAGGGATTGGAAGTTAGCCTCGAAGGAATATCGTATAGTCCAAATATATGCTCCTCTACCAAGAGCAGACTTCACTGCAAATAATCTGGATGAAAATTATTGTAAAGGAATGAGTTTACGCTCAGTAAGAAATATACATAAAAGAGCGTACTATGCCACTATATGCAGTTTTCCTGCTTGGCTCTATAATGTCATGTAATATTCTTGTAAAAACATATAACATATAAGTTCATCAAATACCATATAACACATGACAAAATCATATGAAGTCACTTGCACGTATTCAAATAACTCAAATACTTTCACATATATATGTCAAATATCTTGAAATTACATATACAAATAGTCTTCAAATAGGGGGAGACCGTTAACATCCAATAGAATCATGCACCAAATAAAGTGGCGTACCCACGTATGGGCCAGGGATCCTCCCTTAAGCCAAACACATATAAAGGACTAATGGCCATTGTCAATATTCCACAGTGTGCACTAGTCAGGTGACACCCGTGGTACTGAGGGCTTGACTAGAGTCCCCCAGCCAAATACAAATAAGCAAGTAATATGCATGATCACCAATGGAGTCGTTAATCTCAAAATATTGAGTAGTAAAACTCATTCTTGTAAAACCATGGATATTCATAACCCTTCTTATATACTTTAATGATAATCCAAATACATTTATATAAATAAATTAAAAATTATTATTTTTCAAAGGGGGCAGTTGACTGCTCTTTTAGGGCAGTCGACTGCTCTAGTATAAAAATATTCAATAAATTTTATTTTCTTTTCTGCATTTAAAATATTTAATTTCCGGATGCAAGTAGGGCAGTTGACTGCTAAAATGGGGCAGTCGACTGGCCCGCAAACAGAATGTTTCTCGAAAAAATGCAGTCGACTGGCTCTTTAGCGGTCGACTGGTTTGCAAACAGAAAGTTTCTGGAAAAATGGCAGTCGACTGCTATATAGGGCAGTCAGCTGCTCTAAGTCGGTTTCGGAAAAAGTTACGTCACGACTGTCTCTGAGCAGTCGGCTGCTATTTAGGGCAGTCGGCTGCCCCGAGCCAAATCGTAACTGGGCAAAAAACGTGAATTTTACATTTCCTACACTTACACCAGCTTTTGTTTCATCCCAAAACATTTAAAACATGCAGACATAGTCACCCTATGTCCGTTACATATATTCCTTACCTCAATTCACTTCGGAGACGTAAATCACTTGGTTGCACCGATTCTTTTCCTTCACTTCTTCTTCAAAATAATTCGTATATTGGAACCTTTAACTTTCTTTCATTTCAACACCATAAGTATACTATACCAACATCACTTAACTCCAAATCATAGATAGAATTGAAAGAATCAACTTCTATCCTTACCTTTGTCAATAGCCAAAATAACAGAAATTATGATCTCCTCAAAGACTTTGTTTCAGCCTTCCATATTACAGACATAAAGAGAGCTAGTGATGAGGATCGTTTTTCGTTAAGGAAACTTAACGATTTGATGACAGGAAATGGTGGTTTGTCAAGGTCAGAAAAATGGATACTTAGAGGAATTTGGAGAGGAAACGAGAGAGAGGAAAAGGGCTGGAAGGAAGCTGGCGTAGGGGTGATGAGATGAAGATGATGACTTTGTAAAATTGCATTAAATGCATGTTCATCTTATCATTTATCTCAACCACTAACATCTCTTTGACTCATTTGACCACCAATTAATTCTTCTTCTTCTTTCCTTCCTCATGTCAGCCACACATATCATGTAATTATGAAAATCTGATATTTATTCTTCTTTTATCATTCTCTAATATTTTCCTGATATCAACATTAAATTTATTGACCATTTGACTATCCATTTCATTCCTTCTTCTAGGTTCCTTACACCATTTGTACATTAATTCTCATATTCATTTAAATCATTTCTGCTTATAGTATTTTACAAATAAGAGGACTTTACATGAAATTGGGGATTTCACAACATATGAAATGTATTTGTCTCTGGCCGCCACCTCTCACAAAAAGCAGATATGATGGTGTTGTTGCATGTGCGGTAACTACAGTCAACTAAACTCGCTAAGCTGGACTGCAAAACCGAGGAGAGAATACGAGATCTATCATCGTCTAAGATCTACTGAGAGATTTTGTTGCTATGATTCAAGACCTTCAAATTGTCTCGCTCCTATATCGAAAACAACAAACAATAAGTTATTATGATTCAGGACCTTCAAATTGTCTCGCTCCTATATCGAAAACAACAAACAATAAGTTATTCCAAAAGCGTCATGTTATCACATATTGCAAAAACAACAAATATTACCAAATTGTTGAAAGGAGAATTACCTGCCCATCCCATATTGCAAAAGCAACATGTGATCTAAAACTTCTAAGAACTGAGGTATTAGTCGGACCTCCAGGACAAGGCTCGACTTCCTCCTCTGCATAATCTGCATCTAGTTGCTCGGCCTGCTCATCCTGCTCAGCCTGCTCGACAGGTTCAACTTGTTCAGCTTGCTTAACTTGATATCTCCTAACTCGTCGTCTCCTTTTAGAGCCAATAGGTCGCTGTCGTCCTCCTCGAGATGAATCTCCACCTCGTGTATTAGCTATGTCTAAAAAAGAAAAATATTTAAATAATTATCAAAAAATTAAAAGCCAAGACACTAAGTGCAATAGTTGAGTGCAAGTGTGTGAGGAAGTAAAAAGTGTACAAGTGAGTGGAAGTGTGAGTGAGTGACATGAGGTTTGTGTCGTGCAAAGTGAGAGTAAGTGAGAAATAATAGTGTCAAGTGTGTCTACATTGTAAGCAAGTACAAATAAGCAGATTATGACAAGTATAAATATTTTTTTGATAATATATCACATTATTTATTTTTCTGACAATACTTAAATAGAACATAGTGTGAAAAAATTAACATACATCAAGCACATACCTGGTGGTAGTAGTCCTAAAGTGCAATAGCTTGGACAGATTAATGGCAGCAATCGAAGGGAGATGGTGGCAATAGTCTGTATAATTATAAACTTTAGTCAGATGATTAAATCAAAAATCATAGAAACCAAGCTTGCAGAATGTAGTCAAAACCAGAAATAATTGCGAAAGGAAGTAAAACAGAAAGTAAAACGCCCGCACAAGTAAGAATTGCGCGGGATCCTCGCACAAGTGAGCCTTGCCCAGGTTCCTCGCGCAAGTGAGCCTTGCGCAAGTTCCTCGCGCAAGTTGCGTGAGTTCCTCGAGCAAGTAAGACTTACGCGGGGTTCTCGCGCATGGTGTGCCCGCCGCTCGCGCCGCTCGCAGGTGTGCCACCTGCGAGGGGCTGGCCTTCCACAGGTGTGCCACCCCCGCGGGGCTGGCCTGGCGTGGGTGGCAGCCAAGCTGGTCTCACGTGGGTGGCACAACTGCGAGCGGCGCGAGGCCAGCCCCACGCGGGCACACCATGCGCACCGGTGACACAACTTAAGTATGCCATTTTTACCTTAATAGCAGGAGCTTCGTGCCAAGAAGGAGGAAGAAGGAAGGAGGAGAAGGAGAAGGAGAAAGAGAAGGGAGGAGAAGGAGAAAGAGAAGGGAGGAAAAGGAGAAAGAGAAGGAGAAGGGAGGAGAAGGAGAAGGAGAAGGGAGGAGAAGGAGAAGGAGAAGGAGAAGGAGAAGGAGAAGGGAGGAGAAGGAGAAGGAGGAGGAGAAAGAAGCAGACGGTAAAATGGGTAGTAGGTAAAATTGTATTTTACTAAATAGAGTTGTTTGGGGTGGGGTAGATTTAGTATTTTGTGGGGTACGAATAGAATTTCTCCTTAGGGTGTGTTTAGCTCCTCTCCTCGATAAGTTGTATGCAGTAGAAAAATATTTTATCATATACCTAGATATTCAACCGAACCTCGCCCACTTGAGTTCTCTGATCGCTTCACAGTTCACACTATACAAGTAACACTTGTTAAACAAAAGATTAATACAATTATAGCAAAATCTGATCTTCTTGCAAAAGCCGGAGTGCACAGGCAGAGACGAGTTTTTCTGGGCTTAGTGGTAGCTGTCGTCACATGCATAGCTTCCTTTTTTCTTCGTTTTTGTATCCCCTGGTTTTGCAATCTCTATTTTATTTTTCTGTTATGTGGTCCTGTCATCCTGGAAGAGTCACTCTTCCTTGGTTATTATCACTTCATTAATAAAGTTAATTCCTATAAAAAAATTTATAGCAAAATGGAAATTTTATTTGAATAGCGAAGCAGCAATATAACTAACTACTAGCTATTAGATAGGCACATTGCCAAGAGTTGTTCCATATAAGTAATGCAGCAAGGAGCATCAAGCATTTTATATTCCAAAGGCAAGGGATCTCTAGATGCAAATTTTACTGAAAGTTGTTCGGCCAACATACTCCAACACTTGATTTTACCTTCTAGGCTATTCAATTATCCACAAAAGATGGGCCGCACAATTCCTTAAGTTGTTGCGTGGAAGGAAGATGACAACGGACTTGAGCATGCTGAAGAGATTTTGTTGGGCATGACAACGGAGGGAAGTCTGGAAGGAGAAAAGGATGGCTTAACAGCATATCAGCAGTCCACCTTCCATTAAGATCCCTTTCAAAGCAATTTGTCAGAAAACCTCTCCCTGTGCTTGACATGGTTTTGGGAATTTTTGGCGGATGTCTCAAAAACGCAATCTTGATCGTCAAATCCATCGAGTTCTTACATTCCCATGGTAGCTTCCCAATGATCATCTCAAGAACAATGCACCCTAGCGACCATATATATCTAATGCATGCTCAACATATCACCATAGCATTGGACAATATTGCTACAACCAACAAATCGTTTAAGGATTTGCAGTTCCTTTTGAAGTGAACCAGAGTCCTACTACAAATCCTGGTAAAGACAAGATTTCACAGCAAAAACTAGATCATCAGAAACCTACATTGGTTTTAGTAGGTGACAACTCCATAGGAACCCTTGCCAAGAGTCTTAAATTTGATCCATTCCATAGTTAAACCATTCCTTGCTATTCCTTTTACTACAAATAAATCCATGGTTGTTGACAAAAGAAAATAATCCAAGTGTTGTTGCACAAAACAACAATAAAGGTATGCTGACGTCGATGTTCGTACTTGGTCTCCACGTATCTCCAAGAAGCTTCTGTAAAACAAGAAAAGTCAGAGAGACGCAGGGGTGATTCCCTGCGTAGATACTCCGATGCTTAAGTCAGCAGAAAGTTCTTCAGTATTGGGAAGCGTAAAAGCCAATCATCAAAAATTCTCCTATAAGATTATACCCGAATCCTATTTATAGGCGAATATTCTAGGTTGATTACCTGGGGATCAGTACGTAACTTTGCTAAGAGTTTGTATCCAGATGTAATACAAATTCCACGTACAGATAAACTCGAACCCTGTTGCTGGCGAGAGACCATCTCGCGAATCACGTTATGGCGTCAGGGGTTTGTCACCAGTCGGTAGACGGGACTGATGCCACGTGTCGCGTTGTGACGTCAGGTGATAGGCTGAGAGTTTGTCACCTAGCGACAGGTATTGTGCGGCAGCCTATGTCGTCTGTCGCCGAAGGCCACGTGGCCTAGTGATCTCCTGCCACATGGTGGTCTTTGATGAACCTTGGGCCTAGCCCAAAGTTGGTATACTTTGCCATATCAATTGCTCCTCACTCTCTTGTTGGATTTTTCTAACCAAGAGAGTATAAATATGTGTGTTTCGTTTTTTTTTCAGCTCACCGTGAATAGTCTTCTCTATTTTTTGCTATTTCTTCTTGTATTTTTTCAGGTGAAAAAGCTCTACTCTGCGGCAGACGTGATCGGGCGCGATGTTTAGCATTCTCTGTCGCGGCTATATAAACCGCTGGGGCTCGTCGAAAGAGTGCACGAAAACCTCTGAGCAGCCGTCTGTCGCCCATCTTTCAACTCTCTCGCCAAAAGAGTCTGTTGCCTAAAAGGGGCTGTCGCTCTCTCGTTAGGATCTCTCGCTCATCTCAGTAAGTGCATATCTGTCGCCTTATTTATCACCTTTCGCATTCAGATTTAGGCCTCCCATAGGTGTTTTTAGTCTTCCGCGTAGAGCCTAGGTCTCCCGCAGGTCTCTCGTTCAGTAGGTCTGTCGCCCTAACAGGTCATTCCTTCGCCATGTCTTTGCTACGTCCGCGTAAAACACTCAGAACCAGTGGTGTTCTGTGTTCTTTGACAAATGCTGACTTAGAGGATTTTAGGACTTGTTTCCCTCTTCTGTCAGGTTATCGTTATAGACTTCCAGTCCAAGGGGAGGCTACACCCGACTTGGTTAGAAATGGTGTAGCCGTTCATAAGGCCTTGTTATCCTTCGGTTTTGGCTTCCCTCTTCCAGAGTTTGGTGAAGAGTTTCTTAGGTATAAGGACATCATCACGTGTCAACTCCATCCTCATGCGTGGGCCCAGTTGGTAGCGTTTTCCATAGTGTGTCGTCACTTGGGTATTGTCCCAACTGTTCCTCTTTTAAGCGCTTTTTTCAGAGCTCGTGTGTTGAAAGGGTTGATAACGTTCTCTCTCCAACGGTTGAAGACCGACGAGTTTCCTAATAATAAGATCTTCTCGGATCTTCCCAATAAACTGCGTGGCTTTGAGAGTGAGTGGGTTGTTGTCGAGATTCCAAGCGACCTACGGATCCCCAAGAGATGGAATCGTGATACCACCGACCACTCACAGCGCTCAGAAAGATTCAAAGCAGAAACTTTGAGAGACCAATTTGGTGAGCCTATTCGGTGGATCTGTTCTACCGGGGAGCGTAACTTATTCTCCCTTTTAACCCCGGAGAATATCGCCGCTGCCGGCTGGGGGGTAAGCAGGACCGTTGTTGGGACTTCCGCTGCCCCATCTAACTTGCCTGCAACTCCACGTGTTCTTGATGCTGGTCCTAGTCAGCCATCTCTAGTAGTCGTAGTCGAAGCATCCGCCCCTGTAGGTCATCTTGTAGATGAATCCTCTTCGGACTCGGAGGATAAAACCCTTGAGGCTGCGGGTACTAGTGATCAGTCAGAGGAGAATCCTGAGTGGGCTCGGGCTGATGCCTTTGGGAGTCCCTTCGTCGATTTCCCCTTGGATTCATCCTTGAATAGTTTAGAGGATATTGGTGGTTTTTTAGTTTTCTAATTTCCTTTTTACTTCTTGTATACGTGGGTGTGGCGTTTTACTTGGTCAGCTAATTCCTTCTTATATTGTGCAGGTATGAACTTCCAGGAGTTTTTGCGTAGGAGGGATGCCAGTGATGCTGCTCGAGCGACTCCTGCTTCTCAGTCGCAAGCTGGGGCTTCCTCATCTGGACCAGCTCGTGCTCCCTCATCTGGACCAGCTCGTGCTCCTACTGCCCTTCCTCCTGCCGCTGGTGTATCCAGCCATCCTACACAAGAGGCCGGGAGAAATAAACGAAAGAGGCCTCTTGTCCCTGATCGTGGTTCGGATGACCACGAGAGCTCAGAGTCTCAGAGGAGTGATTCAGCCCGTCAAGAGGGTGGATCTCGTGTTGCTGAGTATAGGTCTGTTCCTCGCCAGCCTAGGCACAAATACAGGAAGAGGCTAATTATTGAAGCCACAATGCCTACAAGACCAATTTTGCCTAAGGTGGCCGATCCGACTTTGAGGCGCTATCCAGTTGATAGCGGGGTCATTGTAGGTGGAGAAGACTTCCAGACCTATCCCGGGGTGAATGACAACAACAGCATTGAGGATGCCGAGATAGCATCTCGTCTAGCTTGGAGCACCATTCTCCCTCGCGATGAGGCGAGGCTTTTCACCAATCTAACTGAGGCGGAGGATAATTCTGACTACCTCGCGATGAAGGTAAGCTTTGTGCTTGTTTGGTAATTAGGTTTTTTCCTTTTTATGCTTTTTCGTCAGGTTTGTTGAGTCTTTGTTTTTTTTTGTCAGACGGCTCAGCAAATTGCAGCTGTTAATGCTCGACATAAGGCCTTTAGGGAGCAAGCCGATAAAGATATTCGTGAACTTCGAGAGCAGAAAATGGAGCTTATGAACGAGGTTGTCCAGTTTTGCCCCTATCCCAAAAGGACGGAGGAGCTAAATAAAAAGAACGCTGATCTCGAGCGAAAGAATGCTGATCTTGAGAGAAAGCTCCTTCTCAGTCACAAGCGAAGGTGGCTTCCCTTCAGGGGTACCAAGAAGTTTATAATAAGGCTGTCAATGACCGGGGAGCCATGGAGAGACAACGGGATGAAGCCATTGAGGAGCTGCACAACGTACTGGACTGTCAAAGAGAGGTTCGGGCCGAGGCCGTTCGTGAGTACCTCTTGTCCTAACATTGCTATGATAAGAAAGCAATGTTCGTGGCGGGATTCATCAAGTACAGTTTCTATTTAGCTCGTTCGTGGTTGTAGAAGCATCGGCCTAGCGAGACTTTTTCTAAGTTGCTCTTTACTGAGGAGGCCAAGTACTATGCAGCTCCCCTTGGACCAAGTACGAGCCCGACTCGTAAGGTCCGGATGCCTATTTGGAGGAGGGTGCTGGGGACGAATTGGACAATCTTGAGGGCCCGTGGCCTCCTCGACAGTCACAACGTCAGCTTGAGTCTTCTGGCGCACGTGATCGAGTTGAACCTTCAACAGTGTGTGACGTTCTTGAGACTATCGAGGCGGGCGGTCAGCCTGAGTCTATCGAGGCACTTCTAGGGTTGGACGGTGATGAGTTCCAAATTTCTGATTGCACAGCCATTGATCCTGTGCCAGACTCCGCAGCTGTGGTTGGGCCTTCAAGTGATGATCCTTCATCCGGGATGGCTCCTTTGGCTCCCCAGGATGCTTGTGCTTCGATTCCTCATGTTCCTGATCCCCTGGTTATTGAGGGCTCCGGTGTCAAGGCGGCTTCTTCTCAGCCAGATGAATTAGTACTCAGTGTAGATTAGGATTTTTTTGTATTTTCCTCTGTTTGTAAACATTCAATGAAGAGTACATTTCTTTTTGCAGCTTTTTCCTCTTTTCTTCTCTGAATGGATGTTTTGTTTTTATAACTGCTACATCACAAGATTCTAAAGAGCAGCATTAAAGCATAAAAATATGAAATAATTCTGTTTTCACGGTATAAAGCGTACCTTTACACCATGTAGCTCCCCGAGTTCTACTTTGAGACAGCTTTGTCATTCCTGTTCAAAGATGAACTTTTCTCGAGCGTTGTGCCTATCTCTCACTCTTTTCACTTAAGGACTTATTAGAGTAATCAAGACTCGTAGCATGCTATATAATCTGTATCTTTGTGTTATTTGGATTTCGCAGATGTCTGTTTGCCCAGTGCTTGATGATTCCGCGATTTGTCTTTTTGTGCACTTTTTTAAGGACTGGTCTTTTGCCCGTCTCGCGCCTTTGTGCTTAGGGACTTTTAGATTTGTCCGCCTCGCGCATTTTTCGCTTAGGGACTTTTATGTTTGCCCGTCTCGCGCATTTTTCACTTAGGGACTTGTATGTTTGCCCGTCTCGCGCATTTTTCGCTTAGGGACTTTTATGTTTGCCCGTCTCGCGCATTTTTCGCTTAGGGACTTTTATGTTTGCCCGTCTCGCGCATTTTTCGCTTAGGGACTTTTATGTTTGCCCGTCTCGTGCATTTTTTGCTTAGGGACTTTTGTGTTTACCCGTCTCGTGCATTTTTCGCTTAGGGACTTTTGTTTGCCCGTCTCGTGCATTTTTTGCTTAGGGACTTTTGTGTTTACTTGTCTCGCGCATTTTTCGCTTAGGGACTTGTATGTTTGCCCGTCTTGCGCATTTTTCACTTAGGGACTTTTGTTTGCCAGCTATTGCCTCATTTCAATTCCTGTAACACATAATCTATCTCACATATTGCGTTAAAGAATATAGAAAATGATTGGCTGGCCTTTATTCATGAATCAGAAAAATAATAACATCTGTAAAGTAATGTAGCAATAGATGGGAAAGTAAAGACAAGAATAATAACAATAAGAAAGCAAAAATTACAATGTTTACTGCCAATATAGCTTAAGATGGTTGGCATTCCAAGTCTTTGAGATTTTCTTTCCTTGCAAGGTTTCTAAGGTGCAAGTGCTAGGTCTGACCATTTTTCTAATTCTGTATGATCCTTCCCAATTAGCCCGGAGCTTTCCATCTTCCCTATGGGCGTTTGTAATTGCCGACTTTCTCAATACAAGGTCCCTTTCTTGCAATTCTTTGTTCTTGACCCGTGCATTGTAATAAGTGGCTACTCTCTGTTGGTAAGCAGCCAGTCTCACTTTTGCCTGGTCTCTCAGCTCATTTATCAGGTCAAGATTTTCCCTTAGTCCCTAAGAATTAAGTTCCTCAATCTAAGGGACTAGTCTGGGTGACTCAGCTCCAACTTCTACTGGGATGAGGGCTTCAGTGCCATATACCAAATTTAACGATGTTTCACCTGTTGACACTTTGCTTGTCGTTCTGTAGGCCCATAGGACATTTGGGAGCTCATCTACCTATGCTCCCTTTGCCTTGTCCAGTCTAGTCTTCAACCCGTGCAGTATAGTTCGATTGCTCACCTCTGCCTGCCCATTGGCCTGTGGGTAAGACACAGAAGATATTCTTAGGAGAATCTTCAGGCCATTACAAAAATTTCGGAAAGCATCACAGTCGAACTGCTTCCCATGATCTACATTTATCACACGGGGGATCCCAAATCGGCAAATTATGTCTTTCCACACCATTGCTTCCACCTTCTTCTCAAAAATTGTAGCCAAAGGCTCGGCCTCTATCCATTTTATGAAGTAGTCTGTGGCCACAAGCAAATACTTCCTTTGTCCTGAGCCTAGGGGAAAAGGCCCCAGGATATCTAGTCCCCATTGTGCAAATAGAGTTAGTTGGAGAGTGTTCTAAAGAGCCGAAACAAGCACGGTAGTTATAGGAGCAAATTTCTAACACTTTTCACATCTTCTCACTTTGTCTGTGGCATCCTTACTCAGTGTAGGCCAATAAAACCTCGTGCGTAATATTTTAGAGGCCAAGGCTCGAGCCCCCAAATGTTCACCGCATATTCCCTCATGAACTTCAGCTAAGGTGTACTCAGCCTGTTGGGGCCCTAGACACTTCAACAGGGGCATTGTAAATCCCTGTTTATAAAGTTCCCCATTCACCACGGTAAACCTGGCACTTTTTAACTTCAGCCTTCGAGCTTCGTCTCTATTAGTGGGGAGTGTGCCCCCAATATGTAGTCTTCGATTCGGCTTCTCCAATCGCCTCCGATTTCGACATCACAGACATCTTCTTCTTCAATACTTGGCCTAGCAAGGGATTCCACTTTGACCATACCCCTTTTAGCTCCTCTAGAAGAAGCCAACTTTGAAAGGGCATCTGCATGGTTATTCTCTGACCGGTTTATCTGAGTTAATTGGAAGTTCTTAAATGACTGTGCCAATAATTGCACTTTCTGCAGATAAGGGACTAGAGCGGGTTCTCGTGCTTCATACTCACCCGAGAACTGGTTTACCACTAATTACGAATCGCTATGGGCCATTAAGTTGATGACTCCCATTTTCTCAGCAAGTGTCATCCCAGCTATCAAGGCTTTGTACTCAGCTGTATTGTTCGAACTTGGAAAGTCGAAACGTAGGGAATACTCATAGGTTTTCCCTTCAGGTGAAGTTAGCACAATTTCGACTCCACTGCTATCCATGTTACGAGCTCCATCCACAAATAATTTCCACCAAACTAACTCTGTTTCTACACGGACTTCTCTGCCAGTGCATTCTACAATGAAATCTGCCAACGCCTGCCTTTTTATTGCTTGGCGAGGCTAGAAGTGTATGTCATATTCACTTAATTCGATGGCCCATTTGATCAGACGACCGAAATGCTCTGGTTTCTACAGTATTTGTCTCAAAGGCTGATCCGTTAAGATAGTCACCGAGTCAGCTTGGAAGTAAGATCGTAACTTCCGGGTTGCCATCACCAAGGATAAAGCTATCCTTTCAACTAAGGGGTACCTTGTCTCGGCATCTAGCAAGACTTTACTCACATAATAGATCGGGCAATCCCTATCTCCTTCTTTCCTTAATAGGACTGCACTTACAGCTTTCTCTCCTACACCGAGGTACATGAGGAGGTGATCTCTGGGTTGTGGTCGGGATAACAAAGGCAACTCTTTCAGGTAGTCTTTCAACCTTTCAAAGGCATCGTTGCACTCTTCCGTCCAATTAAAGTTCTTTCCTGCTTTTATTGCCTTAAAAAGGGTAGACTTCTTTCAGCTGATTTGGACAAAAAACAATTCAAGGCTGCTATCCTCCCTGTCAGCCTTTGAACTTCTCTTACAGTATTGGGTGGTCTCATGTCCAAAATAGCTTGAACTTTTTCAGGATTAGCCTCTATCCCCCGATTAGTAATCATGAATCCCAAAAACTTTCCAGACCTCACCCCGAATGAGCATTTATTAGGATTCAACTTCATCTTGTACTGCCGCAACACATTGAATACCTTTGTCATTTTTCTGGCATGTGATTCTCCCTGTCGGCTTTTGATGATCATATCACCGACATAAGCTTCCATGGTGTTGCCCAACAAGTCTTGGAACACCCTATTTACCATACGCTGGTAGGTTGCCCCCGCATTCTTCAAACCGAATGGCATTACTCGGTAACAATATGTCCCAACATCGGTAATGAACGAAGTCTTCTCCTCATCATCCGGATGCATCATGATTTGGTGGTATCCCGAGAAGGCATCCAAGAAGCTAAGTAATTCATACCCACAAGTTTCGTCTACCAACTTGTCAATTCGAGGTAGTGGATACGAATCCTTAGGACAAGCTTTATTCAGATCTGTGAAGTCCACACACATTCTCCATTTCCCGTTGGCTTTCTTCACCATCACAACATTAGCCAACCACTTCGGATAATTAACTTCTCTGATGAATCCTGCTTGCAACAACTTCGAGATTTCTTTGTTAATTGCCTGTTGCCTCTCTGGAGCAAAATTCCTCTTCTTCTGTTTTATCGGTTTTGCCCCTGAGATTACGTTCAACCGATGGCAAATAACTTCAGGGTCTATTCCAGGCATATCGGCTGGGGTCCATGCAAACACATCACAATTCTCTTTTAAGCATCGGACTATAGCCCTTTTCACTTCTTCAGGCAGCTGGCTTCCCACATATACTGTTTTCCCTTTATCTTCGTCATCCGACTAGATTGTTTCCATTTCCTCATCAGGTTTTGGTTTAGGCGGTTCTTCAATTGTAAGGGTTTCCTTCCTTTGAATCCCTTTGCATGTGGCGGATGCAACATTACATGTTCTGGCTTTCTTTTGATCTCCCCTTACTTGTCCAACATCGTGGGTAGTCGGAAACTTCATTAACAAATAGCAGGGGTGCACTACCGCTCTCATGTCATTTAACAATGGCCGCCCGAGGATCATATTGTACACCACTGACGTTGACTTCACCACCATAAATAACACTTGTCGAGTGACACACTTCGAGCTTTCCCCCAATGTCACAGGTAGCTGAACTGCGCCATCCACCTTCACTTTTTCTCCTGAGAAGCCATACAGTGGTCTGGTTACTGGCTTCAGTCTATCATTCGAGATGTTCATTTTCTCAAAGCAACTCCAATAAATCAAATTTACCGAACTCCCATTATCAACTAGGATGCGACTCACTAGGTGTTTTGCTATTACCGCCGAAATCACCATTGGGTCATCATGAGGGGTTATTACATCACCTCTGTCAGCTGGCGTGAAAGTAATGGGATCTTCATCATGCTTTTCCTCCATCACCGAATTAATTTGATAAGCCTGTCGGGCGTAGGTCTTTCGAGACGAGGAAGAAGTGACAGCTAATGACTCACCTCCGAATATCACGTTAATAGCTGGCCCTGTGGGTTCATTATCTTCCTCTCGATTCTTTCTTTCTACCCTTCTGTCATTATCTCTTCTTTCACCTTCATTTCGTCTAACAGGTCTTCTGTTTTCACCTCTTCTATCTCTGAAATTGTTTCCTCTGTTCTGCACAGGATAGTTAGTTCTATCACCTCTTCATACAAAACGATTTATTTTTCCCTCTCGTGCTAGCTTTTCTAGCTGATTCATCAACTCCCTACATTTTTTAGTTGTGTGCTCATGCGTTGAGTGATAATCGCAATACGACCTTAAATCACGACCCAGATCCCCTGACGCCTTCTTTGGAGTCTGTATAAGACCTGACCCCTCAATAGCTGCTAATACCGTAGCTTGAGATTCAGTGAGTGGGGTATAAGCAGAGTATTTCAATGTGGGAGCTTTTTCAAACTTTCTTGGTTGGTTAAAAGATGCTTCAGAGACCTCTCTTCCTCGTTTCCTTCCATCCTTGGTTTTTCCTATTGTCACCATTTTCATTACTTCCTCCTGGGTTACATACTTATTTGCACAGGAAAGCAGGTTTGAGATGGTAGTTGGCTGGTCTAGCGACAGGGATTCTTGCAATTTCTCAGACCTTGTCCCCTGTAACATAGCTGCCACAGCTATACCGACTTGCAAATCTCGTACCTCTAAGGTAGCATCTCTGAACCGATCCACATAACTCTTCAAAGACTCCTTAGCTCCTTGCTTAATAGTGAGCAAATAGGTCGGTTCCTTCCTTCTTTGACTGTTCACCGCAAACTCCTTAAGAAACTCACTTCACAATTGGTCAAAAGAGGCAATAGTCCCTTCAAGCAAGTTGTTAAACCATTTCATCGCATGTCCGAACAGAGTTAAGGAGAAGGCCCTGCACATTATCTCGTCCTCCCATCCATATAGCAACATTAAGGCCTCATAATTTTGCATATGATCATAGGGATCCGTCTTCTCGGTGTATGCGGCTATCTGCGGCATTTTGAACTTTGAGGGCAAAGGTTTTTGTATGATGGTTGTGCAGAACGGTACTCTTCTTCTCTGGCTCTCTTCTACAGACACTAATTTTTTCTCTTCTAACACCTGTTGAATCATCTTCTTCATGTCTAAGGGCCCTGTGTTGTTTACAAGGGGAGCAAGCTGATTTCTAGCATGAGACGAATCAGGTAAGTCTACGACTACTTCCTTACCTTTCGCTTAGGGTGCGTTTGTTCGTAACATCTGCGTGCACCAAGTGGGGTCGAACTCCGACCCTGCTCCCCAAGTGCTTTTGTTGGCTCTACCGAGAGGGGGGGTGAATCGGTTTTTTTAGTTATTTCTAGTTTTCCTAACTCTTAATGCACAATCAAAGTCAAATAAATAATAATGAAATAAATGCAGTAAATAAGAGTAAGGGAAAGAGAAGCAAACACAAGTTTTATAGAGGTTCGGCCAATCTCTTGCCTACGTCCTCTCTCCTTGAACTCCTTGTCAAGGTTTTGATTCACCTCTTCCTTGAGAATGCTTACAAACCACTTGAAGGTGTGGCAATACCTTTTACAATTTCTCTTGGGACTTTGGAGATCTCCCTCTAATCCTCTACCCTTGTAGTATTCCCACACTCTACAATATCAGACCTTACAAGGATAGCTCACCCCTTTGATTAACAGAATTTTCAGTGAATGGGTGAAGAACACAAAGAACTCTCACAAATGGAGTTTCACAATGAATAATTTCAAACTTGTTTTTCTTTCTTGAAGCTTGAGGATTTTTGAGTGCTTGTTCTGCCTCCAAACTTCATAAATGTCACTATTTATAACCCACCAAACGGATAGAACAGTTGGTGAAGCATTTAATGTAATTCTTCCCATTGAAAACCTCAGAAACTAGCTGTTACTGTCAGGTCTGGGGCAAAGGGATCGATCCTGCTACAGTAGGGATCGATCCCTTTTCTCCAGAATGCTATCCAACTTTCACCCGGATGATTTAAGAGCCTTCTGCCACCTTGGGATCGATCCCTCTACAGTAGGGATCGATCCCTTTTGTCCAGTACTGCTTCCTGCACTTAGTTGACTGCAAAAATCAAGGCTTTTGTGATTTTAAGTTAGTTCAAAATCTTCAAACACTTTTCTGAGAGTATTACTGACTTTTTGAAATCGCAATCCAAGACTTTGTTAAAATAAGTTCAATCATTGAGTTTATTCAAAGCAAATTTACTTGTATAAAAATCATTTCTAATCTTGCTTGAGTTTTGTCATTTTCAAAATACTTGTCAATTTAAAGCTAACAATCTCCCCCTTTTTGATATGACAAAACTTAAGGTAAATTTGCTTATGTGTTTGAAAATTGAGGTTACTTGATTATTTGAAAAACATTACTCCCCCTAAATATTTGCTCCCCCTCAATTTAACTTTTTGTTGAAAAACATTACTCCCCCTCAATATTTGTTCCCCTTCAATTTAATATAAGTTTACCACATTAATTCTCCCCCTTTTTGTCATAGCAAAAGAATAAAGAGCAAGGAGAAATGGTTAGTGGTAGAAGGCAATTTAAAGCAATAAGGGTAAACCAATTGAAAGCAAAATAAGCAATAATATTGGCAAGGAGATAGAGAGGAACAAAATGTTTTGTTTTCTGTTTTTAAAAAGTGCGGCTATGTTTTAGAAAAACATCCTTTTTATAGGCAGTAAATTTTACCCTAAAATTTACTGCCAAACAGAACTCTAATCCTACTTAGAATAGGATTAGTTATATCCCTAATCCAATTCAGAATAGGATTAGTTATATCCTTAATCCAATTCAGAATAGGATTAATTAAGCTCCTCATTGATCCGTTCTAAGTGTGCGACCCAATAGGTTCTCAAAACAATGGCAATGACAAAATTGTCACAGGCAATGAGCGGTATCTAGCAACACATCATTGCTACCCATGTAACGAGAATGTCAATGACTCGACATAACCTTACTCGTGATAGATGTTACTGTGTAGTCTAATCCTTTTATCCTTTGATGTCTTGATTAGACACAAGTCATGGAATGTGTCACACTTGTATAGTCTAATCAGCGTTTCTTGATTCCTGAGTAGACTAATTAAACAAATAAAATCAATATCTCATATTGACTTATTTGAGCACGGCCATGCATTTTAGTCTCACTCTATCAAAGGGCCCAAGACATCTCTCTTGTTATATAAGAGGGATAAATCCTATCTTGATCACTCAACATCCCTTCTACATAGATCAAGGCATACCCAATTACTACCTTTATAGTCCATCCTGTTACGAATGACATCTAGCAGCATTAAAGTATGCAATTCTCTATGTTGGGATCTCTGATGATCTCAAGTCAAAGGATCACATACACCATCATCACTATGAGAATCGCTTATGACACTCATATAACAATCCATGTAGCGTTCTCATGGAGGGTCGATCCAGTACATAGTTCTCTAACATGTACCTATGTGATGACTTGATATCCTATATCCATGACAATGGTCATCAGTCAACCACATACTAGTCTTATCGTATTATTGTTATCCTTGTTCACAATAATACTTGACTAGGGATATTTTAAGAATAGTGTGTTATTACTATTCTAAGGACATTATTTACTTCCTATAAAAAGGATGTTTTTCTAAAACATAGCCGCACTTTTTAAAAACAGAAAAAAAAACATTCCTTTTAATCGAAGCTAGCAGTTCGGTTAAAAGAATAAAAACGCTCCTTAAGGCATCTGATCGTGAGACGTTCAAGAGTCGTGAGATCCGTTCGTGTGGATACCATAGAGGCAGGAACGAAAAGTTGCTGCTTGTGATTCGACCAAAGATAGAAAAAGAAGAGAAAACGTTAGGTAAAATCTCGAAACCCTAATCAGGCAACCCTCCGAATCGATTCTGGTGGAGGCCGAATGTTTTATTTCCGCTGCGTGTTTGTTTCGGTTTCCTTCACTGGTATCAGAGCCAGATTCGGAGTCCCTGATTTGTTTTGATAAAAGCATGATCTCTGGTTACTTTCTGTTTATGATTACATGCAATCGTTTTAATGAGATTAATACGGATTAGAATGTATATGATATATTCAGAGGCTACAAATCGAATTGTTGAAATTATATATATGATATATATCAATTTCGATTCAACTTATATGTGAGATATAATCTGTGATGCGAATTATTAATGGCGTTTCTGTTCTGCATAAACGTTATGGATAATCTGTGATGTGAATTATTAATGGCGGTTCTGTTCTGCATAAACGTTATGGGAAGAAACAGAATAATGTCGAAAGTGTATAAAGATTGAAAACACTTTTAGATAAGAGTTCTATGCGACTAAAATTATAGTCAGTATGAGATATGGCTGGAAACATCCTGATAAGATTAGGACACTTCGGATAAGGGGCGTTGGCAATGTCAATACTGTTGACCTTTTTTTTTTTCGGGGCTCCGCCCTGGGAACCCCGCAGTCGGGTCATAATTCTTTTCAAATATGCCTCGTTAATAAAACTTAAAATTTGAAATTGCATTACACTTGTTTGTATAACAGGTGGTTGTTGTTTGAGCATGGTGCATGTTATAGCCCTAGCCCAATATGATTGTATTTTGGTGGTTGTAAATTTTAATAAATACGACCTGCGTTGTCGTGCCTTGTTCTTGAAATTCTTGTTGTACATTCTTTTCTCATCTTACTCCCTCGAATGTAACTCGAGGTTTTCTTAAACTATGTAATTGGAGCTGACAACCATGCAAAGGATGACCAAAGAGCACTTGGAGAAGATGCTATTACCTTTAGGTTAACCCTTAGGTTTCTCATTGGCTTGGGAAAAATCCATTTAGTTTGGGCTATAACTATGTCACGTTTATTTTATTGCTTATTGCATGAGAGCATGGTTTATTTTGTACGTTTATGATATGAAAATATATGATAATTTTAAAAAATAAAATGATGAGATCTTATTCAATAAATAAGAAAATCCCTCAAATTAAATTAAGTCAATAATAGATTGCCTACCATTGAATAGCACTCGTCAAGGCTAGAATCGATTTTTGTTATGTTTGCCAAAGTAAAATAATCATATCTATCTTAGTAAGACGCGATGGGAAATAGTGATATCCAAAGGCTATAAATTGGTTGACTTAACTGATTTCCTCAATAGGATTGGGAATTTAGAGGCATAAAGTTGGGCTTCCATTCATGAGATGAATTAGAACAGTGTTGTTCACCCAACTATCCAAGAGTTACATGAGATGTAATTGGTAAGTGTTGCCTACCTAAATAGCCAAATCTTGGGCGATTAGCCAAAGCTAACTCTAGATAAGGTGAAATATGGATCTTGGCCACTAGAGAAATTATGTGATAATTTTTCTGAATAATAGTGAGGGTTGTTTGATTCGATAAAAATAGTGGGAGCATCATTTAATAAATAAATATTTAATTAAATGAATGCATTCATGATACTTATATTTGCATATTTTGTTGTAGATTACCATGGCATCAAAACACAAATAACACACTTTCACTGCGATCTGTCCTTGAGAAGGACAAGTTGAATGGGACAAACTTCCTGGATTGGTACAGGAACCTGAGGATAGTCCTCAAGCAAGAAAAGAAGTTGTATGTCCTTGAGATTCCTTACCTTGAGGAACACCCTCTAATGCTCCAAGGGCAGAAAGAGATGCTTTATAGAAGCATCAAGATGATGATTGGATGTTAGTTGCCTTATGCTTGCCTCCATGAATCTGAGCTTCAAAAGCAACATGAGGAAATTGGATGCGTTCGATATGATCGAGCATCTCAAGCAACTCTATCAAGAGGAATCTAGGCAAGAAAGGTACAATGTCTCTAAGGCATTGTTTCAGTGTAGGATGGCAGAGAAGGGACTCCGTTGGTACTCATGTGCTCAAGATGTTGGGTACATTGAAAACCTTGAAAGATTGGGATTCCTTTGGGCCAAGAGTTGGCCACTGATGTGATTATGCAATCGTTGCCAGAGATAGCTACAGTCAGTTTGTTGTTAATTACAACATGAATGAAATTGACAAGACTCTGCCACAGTTACTTAGCATGTTGAAAAACAGCTGAATCCAACAATGAAAAGGCCAAGCCAAAGATGTCTTAATAGTTAAGAAAGCTAAGGGCAGGGCTAATGCAAGGGCAAAAAAAAGGTAATAAACCAATGGCAAGTTCAAGCCCAATGAAACTGCATGAAGCCTAAAGGTGGGTTGCCAAGAGAAGGGAAATGCTTCCATGGCGGTGAGACCGGACATTGGAAGAGGAACTGCAACAAATACTGGAAGAGCTAAAGAAGAAGAAAGGAAGTGAGACTACCACTTCAGGTATTTATGTTATAGAAGTTAATCTATCTACTTTTCATCATGGTATTAGATACTGGATGTGGTTCTCACTTTTGTGTAAATGTGCAGGAACTCAAAAGGAGTAGATCGTTGACTAAGGGCGAGGTCGACTACGAGTGGGAAATGGAGCAGGGTTGCTGCATTAGCTGTAGGAACTTATATTTTGACATTGCCCACAGGGCTTGTTTTAGAATTAGATGATTGTTATTATGTGCCTTCCATCACTAAAAAACATTATTTCTATTTCTTGTTTGGACAAGAAGGGTTTTTCATTTATAATAAAGGACAACTGTTGCCTCCATTTATTAAATGATATCTTTTATGGTAGTGCACAAACTAATTAATGGTCTTTACATTCTAAATCTTGATATGCCTATTTATAACATAATGCTAAAAGGATTAAATATAATGATCAAAATCCAAACTTATCTCTGGCATTGTCGCTTGGGACACATAAATGAGAATCGCATTTCCAAACTCATAAAGATGGACTTTTGGACTCATTTGACTTTGAATCATATGAGACATGTGTAATCTTGTTTGATGGGTAAGATGACTAAAGCCCCTTTCAAAGGACATAGTGAAAGGGCAAGTGATTTATTGGGCTTAGTACATACAGATGTTTGTGGACCTTTAAACACACAGGCCAGAGGTGGGTTTATGTACTTTATACATTTACTGATGATTTCAGTAGATATGGCTATGTGTATTTATGAGACACAAGTCAGAATCTTTTGAAAAGTTCAAAGAATTCAAGAATGAAGTACAAAACCAACTTGGCAAGAGCATTAAGGCACTTCGATCAGATCGAGGTGGTGAATACTTAAGCCAAGAATTGCTTGACTATCTTTAAAGAGTGTGGGATTGTCTCACAACTCAACTCCTCCAGGTACCCAATGGAATGGTGTATCTGAAAGGAGATCGAACATTTATTAGATATGGTTCGATCAATGATGAGTCTTACAGATCTTCAAGAATCCTTTTGGGGACATGCATTAGAAAAGCTGCTTTTACATGAACCGTGTTCATCTAAATCGGTTCCAAAGACACCATATGAGATATGGACTGGTAAACGTCCCAGTATGTTTTTATGAGATTTGGGGGTTGTGAGGCCTTATGTAAGACGTCAAGTCTCTAACAAACTTGCACCTAAATCTGATAAGTGCTATTTTGTGGGATATCCTAAACTAACTAAAGGATATTATTTTTACAATCCCACTGAGCGCAAAGTGTTTGTAGCTCGAACAGGTGTCTTTCTAGAAAGAGAATTCATTTCTAGAGAACTAATGGGAGAAAAGTAGAACTTGAAGAAATTCAAGAGCTACAAGATAGCGCACCTGATGTTGAGATGGAGCCTGAGCAAGCACCACAAGTTGTTTGTGGAACCAAAACCACAAGATGTTTGTGGAGCAACCGCTGCTCAAGAGACACAAGCCTTGCGTAGATCAGTTAGAACACATCGTGAGCATAGAAATATGGATTTCTAATGACTCAGAACGGTGATGTTTTGCTCATGGACCAAAGATGAGCTACTACCTATCAAGAGGCTATAACAGGGCCAGACTCTGAGAAATGGCTTGAAGCCATGAGATCTGAGATGGAATCCATGTATGCCAACAAGTTGGACCTTGGTTGACTTACCCGAAAGGGTAAAAACCTATAGGGTGTAAATGGGTTTTTAAGAAGAAAACCGACATGGAAGGAAATGTTCATACCTATAAAGGGCGTGGTTGCTAAAGTTTTAAACAAATTCATGGTATTGACTATGATGAAACTTTTTCACCAGTCGCGATGATCAAATCCATTAGGATCTTGCTTGCGATAGCTGCATACCATTGATTATGAAATCTGGCAAATGGACGTCAAGACTGCTTTTCTTAATGGAAAGCTACTCGAGGATGTGTACATGACACAACCTGAGGGTTTTGTTGATCCAAAAAATGTGGAAAGGTTTGTAAGCTACAACGTTCTATTTATGGACTAAAGCAAGCTCTCGAAGTTGGAATCTTCGTTTTGATGATGCAATCAAAGAGTTTGGTTTCATCAAGAACGAAGATGAACCTTGTGTCTACAAGAAGGTCAGTGGGAGCACTATTGTCTTCCTGGTGTTGTATGTAGATGACATACTACTCATTGGAATGACATTCCCTACCCTTCAGTCTGTAAAGACTTGGTTAGGGAATTGCTTTCAATGAAGGACTTGGGCGAAGCTACCTATGTATGGGTATAAGGATCTATAGAGATAGATCAAGGAAAATTAATTGGCCTAAGTCAAAGTGCATACATAGATAAAAGTGCTAAAAGAGGTTTAGCATGCAGGATTCCAAGAAAGGATTTGCCTATGACACATGCATTACTCTCTCAAATACAGTGTCCTGAACAAACACAAGAAGAGAGAACGTATGAGTAAAGTTCCATATGCATCTGCTATTGGATCCATTATGTATGCCATGTTATGCACACGTCCCGATGTCTCGTATGCCTTGAGCATGAGAGTAGATATCAAGTTGATCCTAGTGAACGTCACTGGATCATGTCAAGAATATTCTTAAGTACTTGAGAAAGACTAAGGATACATTCTTGATATATGGAGGTGAGGAAGAGCTCATTGTAAAAGGTTACACCGATGCTAGCTTCCAAACTGATAAAGATGACTATAGATGAGTCTGGTTATGTGTTTTGCCTTAATGGTGGTGCTGTAAGCTGGAAGAGTTCAAAGCAGGCGACAGTGGCCGATTTACAACAGAGGCTGAGTATTATAGCTGCCTCTGAAGCTGCTAAGGAGGCTGTTTGGATCAAGAAGTTCATAACTGAGCTTGAAGTTGTTCCTAGCATTGTAGATCCGATTGAGCTCTATTGTGACAACAATGGAGCCATCGCACAAGCTAAGGACTAGATCTCACCAACAGATCCAAAACATATTACTACAGCGCTTCCATCTCATTCGAGATATCATCGAGAGAGGAGATGTGAGGATATGCAAAGTACCAACTGACGATAACATCGCCGACCCACTGACGAAGCCTTTGACGCAGCAGAGACATGATCGTCACACTAGGTCACTAGGTATTAGATACATGAGTGAATGGTCTTAGTGCAAGTGGGAGATTGTTGGATTATGCCCTTAGAACATTCATTAGATGATTGACTTTGGCATTTTTATGTATCATGACATTTTTTTATTTATAGTTCATTATTATATTGTCTTATAACTGCGTAATATAATCTTATATGATAATGTCCTTAGAATAGTAATAACACACTATTCTTAAAATATCCTAGTCAAGTATTATTGTGAACAAGGATAACAATAATACGATAAGACTAGTATGTGGTTGACTGATGGCATTGTCATGGCTATAGGATATCAAGTCATCACATAGGTAATGTTAGAGAAGACTATGTACTGGATCGACCCTCCATGAGAACGCTACATGGATTGTTATATGAGTGTCATAAGCGATTCTCATAGTGATGATGGTGTATGTGATCCTTTGACTTGAGATCATCAGAGATCCCAACATAGAGAATTGCATATTTAATGCTGCTAGATGTCATTCGTTAACAGGATGGACTATAAAGGTAGTAATTGGGTATGCCTTGATCTATGTAGAAGGATGTTGAGTGATCAAGATAGGATTTATCCCTTTATATAACAAGAGTGATGTCTTGGGCCCTTTGATAGAGTGACTAAAATGCATGGCCGTGCTCAAATAAGTCAATATGAGATATTGATTTTATTTGTTTAATTAGTCTACTCAGGAATCAAGAAACGTGATTAGACTATACAGTGTGACACATTCCATGACTTGTGTCTAATCAAGACATCAAAGGATTAAAAGGATTAGACTACACAGTAACATCTATCACGAGTAAGGTTATGTCGAGTCATTGACATTCTCGTTACATGGGTAGCAATGATGTGTTGCTAGTTACCGCTCATTGCCTGTGACAATTTGTCATTGCCATTGTTTTGAGAACCTATTGGGTCGCACATTAGAACGGATCAATGAGGAGCTTAATTAATCCTATTCTGATTGGATTAAGGATATAACTAATCCTATTCTGAATTGGATTAGGGATATAATAATCCTATTCTAAGTAGGATTAGAGTTCTGTTTGGCAGTAAATTTTAGGGTAAAATTTACTGCCTATAAAAAGGATGTTTTTCTAAAACTAGCCGCACTTTTTAAAAACAGAAAAAAAAAAAAACATTCCTTTTAATCGAAGCTAGCAGTTCGGTTAAAAGAATAAAAAAACGCTCCTTAAGGCATCTGATCGTGAGACGTTCAAGAGTCGTGAGATCCGTTCGTGTGGATACCATAGAGGCAGGAGGAACGAAAAGTTGCCTGCTTGTGATTCGACCAAAGACAGAAAAAAGCAGAGAAAACGTTAGGTAAAATCTCGAAACCCTAATCAGGCAACCCTCGAATCGATTCTGGTGGAGGCCGAATGTTTTATTTCCGCTGCGTGTTTGTTTCGGTTTCCTTCACAAAAAGCAACCCAATGTCATTAAAGCACAATTAATATCCGAACATGACCTTGTCATTGACAGAAAACAACGAGCAAGTATAACTAGCAAAGTCATTAACATAGTCATAGACATGTATTACTTAAAACAACTAGAAAGCATAACACATGTCACAACAAGGAGGATCAACGCCTGGGAAAGGTCTTGTGATATTGCTCAACGAAGTCCTCGTGTTGCATACGAACATCCTGAATTTCGTCGAACAGGGCAGCTTGAGTGGCCTCGATGTGATCAAGTCACTCACCCACGTCATGCTGAAAGTTTTGAAGCATATGCATGATCTGGTCAAGTGAGGCTGACGAGGAGCCGGAAGGTGCAGAAGATGTGGCTGCTGCAAGTGCGTCGGCTGCATCCGCTCCTTCTTCGCCGTCTGGTGCCGGAGCATGTTTGGGAGACGCAGGCTGACCATGACCCTTGACCCATTCGAAAGTGTCACCCACTTGATGAAGATACCATCCCAAGTTATGGAGGGTGGTGAGATTGATTGTGGGGTTGACATCCGGAAGTATGCCAACCTCACATGAACAGTCAACGCCTTCAGAGATTAAGTAGTAGGCGAGAGGCTGAGGGAAAACAATGGTGTGGACCTTGCCACGAACAATCTTCACCCAATCATGAAGGATAAAGTGTAGTAGGTCTGGTGGGTAGCCGTTAGGGTCATGAATATGATGAAGCCAAAAACGATCAAGTTTGCGAAGATGAGAATATCGGGTGCCAAGAGGGCGGAGATTCCGCGAGATGATGATATGGAGGAGGCGTGCGAAGATAGGAAGGTCACTTGCACGATTATCGGTAACGGGAAACGCTAAGGGGACATTGATATGGTCATAGATATTACCGCCCTCAGGAAGTCTAAAGGCAAGGGAGAGGGATTGCGTGGTCAGTTCAATATGCTTGCCCATGACATAAGACTTAATCCCGACAACCTTACAGTCATCATTTAGAGCATAGATGATGTCAGCGTTGGAAAAGAAGGCTCGAATGATGTTCGCTGGGACCGGAGTATTGATTTTGAGGAATTGGGTCCAACCCCATTCATTGAACTTAGCGAGGTAAGGAAAATGAATTGACTCGAGGAAGTCGAAATCAATAGGACGCCAATGCTTAATGAGCATATTGGCAAATTGGGCTAGAAATTTGGTTTTCTCATTAGCATGGCGAAAGCAGCGGTTAAAGGTGGTTGGTATGGAGGATGAGGAAGAGGAAGCACTGGTTTTGCGTTTTTGAGCAGTGTGCTTAAGGTTAGGAGCCATAGGGAGAAGGAAAAGATAGGAAATTTCGTTGAGCACTTTTATCAAACAGGTGGTGTGCACAAGTTTGAGGAACTATGGATGAGTGTGTGGGAGAGATGTGATCTAACCAACAGCAGAGAGCCACAACCCAAGATGCATTGAACAATTATAACAAGGAAATTCAGATGAAAAATGACAGATAGTCTAAGTATAAACTTGAGAAAAATACAAGTGCCAAAGGAATTGAAAACCTAGATGGAGAAGAAATTGATGCAAGAGATGCACATGGGTAGGCAAGACATGATAAAAGGAACTAGAAATGTAAGAAAATTTTAAAGAAAAATGTTAGAAAAACTTACAATTGAAATGTTGGGTGAATAGTATCCATGGTGTGGAAGAAAAAGGAAAAGAAGAAAGGAAGAGTTTTTGTCAGGAAATAAGGAGGGGAAATGAAAAAGAGAAGAAAATGAGAAAGATTGATGAAGGAATGGAGTGATTTGGTGTAGAAATGAGTGAGATAGAGAAGTGTGAATGAGAGAAAATGGTGAATGGCGTTTGGAAAGGAAAAGGAAGATGAATAGTTGAAGTGAGGAGAAGAGGCCGACGGTTAAAAGAAACCTTGGAGGCAAATATGCCACGAGGGGATCGATCCCCACTGTAGAGGGATCGATCTCTTTTAGGCAGATTGCTTCGCAAAGTCCAGAAAGCTATTCTGGCACTAGGGGATCGATCCCTTACTGTAGAGGGATCGATCCCTTTTAAGCAGAATGCTTCCCATCACCCAGAATGTTGGCCAGACAGACTTGGAATCCAATCCTATTTGAGAGGAATTGTCTCCGCAGTCACGTGGCTCATTTATGATGCACAAAAATGATTTGAAAATATTGAGACTTATGCAGTTTGAGCATCTGAAAATCAAAAGTTGATTTTTGCACTTGAGATGCATGAAATGAGTTTGAAAAATTGCAGAAAACAATGCAGAAAACTGCAGAAAAGTGCAGAAATGGCTTAAGTATGCAGACACAATATGTGAACATGGATGTGATAGTGTCTTAACCATGAGACATGGATTTTGGCTAATGAAAGAAGTTTAACATGAGCAGAACACACAAAATTCAACAGTTCAATCTTAAGGAGCTATGAACATGAACAGTAACTCAGTAAGTTAAGGTCATGAATTGCAAGGGTAATTATATTCTTCAAATTGCTGTCTTGCAATCATCACAAACCAACCATAAGACATTCATGCAACATCAAATTACTTCAAGGAGCATTCATAATGCCTAATTCACCTCTAAGAGTGCAAAATCTCTCCTTGTCCAAGGGCTTTGTGAAAATATCAGCTAATTGGCGCAAGGTGTCCACATACTCTAAAATTATGTCTCCTTTTTGCACATGATCTCGTATAAAATGATGTCTAATCTCAATGTGCTTGGTTCTAGAGTGTTGGATGGGATTTTTTGTAAGATTGATGGCACTAGTGTTGCACACCTAATGGGAACTTGGTTCATTTCTATTCCATAGTCTCTCATTTGTTGCTTAATCCATAAAACTTGAGCACAGCAACTTCCGGAAGCTATATATTCAGCCTCGGTTGTGGATTGAGCTACACTATTTTGTTTCTTAGAAAACCATGAAATGAGTCTACTTCCTAAGAATTGGCATGTTCCCGATGTGCTTTTCCTATCCACTTTGCATCCACCAAAATCTGCATCGGAATAGGCATGGAGGTCAAGTGTAGAATCTTTAGGATACCAAAGTCCTAATGAAGAAGTGTCTTTGAGGTATCTAAGGATTCTTTTTACTGCTTGTAGGTGTGATTCTCTAGGGGATGACTGAAATCTAGCACACAAGCATACACTAAACATTATATCGGGTCTACTAGCAGTTAAATATAGTAATGAGCCAATCATAGACCTATATAGTTTAGTGTCTACACATTTTCCTCCTTCATCCTTATCAAGCTTAATATTTGTGCTCATAGGTGTAGAAAAAGGTTTAGATTCATCCATTCCAAATCTTTTGAGCAAATCTTTAGTGTACTTAGCTTGATTTATGAAAATACCTTCTTTACATTGTTTAACTTGAAGTCTTAGAAAGAAGGTTAATTCTCCCATCATACTCATTTCAAATTCACCTTGCATTAGCCTTGAAAAATTTTTGCACAATGACTCATTTGTAAAACCAAAAATGATATCATCTACATAAATTTGAACTACCAATAAGTCATGGCCCTTAGATTGTATAAACAAAGTTGTGTCTACCTTTCCTCTTGTAAAACCCTTTTCGATTAAGAACTTTGAAAGTCTTTCATACCAAGCTCTAGGAGCTTGTTTGAATCCATATAAGGCTTTTGAAAGTTTGAAAACATGGTTAGGAAATTTTGGATTTTCAAACCCGGGAGGTTGCTCAACATAAACTTCTTCATTTATATAACCATTTAAGAAAGCACTTTTCACATCCATTTGATATAACTTAAAATCCTTGTAGCATGCAAAAGCAAGTAGCATCCTAATGGCTTCTAATCTAGCTACCGGAGCATAGGTTTCATCATAGTCTATTCCTTCTTCTTGTCTATAACCTTGAGCCACTAACCTAGCCTTGTTTTTAACAATGATGCTATTTTCATCCATCTTATTCTTGAATATCCATTTGGTTCCAATGATGGGATAATCTTTAGGTCTTTCTACTAATGTCCACACTTTGCTTCTTTCAAATTGATTTAATTCTTCTTGCATGGCCATAATCCAATTTTCATCATTCAAAGCCTCATCCACTTTCTTTGGCTCAAATTGTAACACAAAGGCTACATGTTGACATATGTTTCTATGGGTTGACCTAGTCCTAACTCCAATGGTAGGATCTCCAACAATATCATTATCTTTCACATATCCAAGTTCTCTAGGACATCTAGATTCCTTCTCAATTATTTCTTGTTCCATGGACTCCTCATTTTTGTTAATAGTAAGATCTTCTAATTGTTCTCTAACATCCTTGTCTCGAGATGGGTCAATTATAGGTTCATCAAAAATCTCTACTTCATCATCAAGATTGGTTTTACTAGAAATATTTGATTCATCAAAGATTACATGTATTGACTCTTCTACAACAAGTGTTCTTTTATTAAAAACTCTATAAGCCTTAGAATTTAAAGAGTAACCAAGAAAAATACCTTCATCACTTTTAGCATCAAATTTTCCTAGGTTATCTTTACCATTGTTTAATACAAAACATTTGCACCCAAATGGGTGAAAATAACTTATGTTAGGCCTTTTTCCTTTATAAAGTGTAGACACCCCATTTTGTCCGGGGTCTTTTAATGTTATTAGGCCTATTGGGTTTGATAATTAGGAGATGAATCTAATTTTTGTACTACTACCTTGTTTATTATTAAAATAAAAATAAAAAAATAATAACAAAAAATAAAAAAGGAAAGAAAATAGAAAAAATAACAAAATAATAACAAAAAATAATAAAGTGGTCAAAGAAGGAAAAACTTGAAAAAAAAATAAAAATAAAATAAAAACAACACTTAAGGAAATAAAAAGGAGAAACCCTAGAAAACTTTGAAACCCTAAAAAAAAAAAGAATTATAAAAGAGGAGGCTAGCCGCTAGGGGGAGGGATATACAGAGGGGAATAGAAAAGAGAACCCTAGGGAGAAAGAAACTGAGAAAAGAGGTTGAAGAGAAGAAAACCCAAACAAAAGAACCTAGAGGAGAAAACCTTGGAGGGGGTGGATCGGCCAAGAGGGAGCTACAAAGAAAGTGAAGATCGATAGATACAGGGAAAAGAAAAGAAACGTAGAACAAGGAAGAAGGAAAGGGCTTTTAATTGACAATATCCTTCCCATTTTTCGGCTGTGAAGTTCCTGTTTAATGGCTCTCATCTTAGGCCGAAATGAAGAGAGAACAACGAGGCAGAAAACGTGAGTAGTAAAGAACCAAAAATCTGATCTGAAAGTTGAAGTGGTTGGTGAAGGTCGAGAGGACAAAGGAGAGACGTGAAAGCTGTTGGCGTTCATTTCCTCGGCAAAAGAAGGGCCCTGCAACAGAAACGGTTATTGGCTCTACATTGGCTGTGGCACGATCAGAACAACCTCCACGATACTGCTGCCATGGCTGTGTTCGGTCCATGGTGAAGGTTTTCTCCATTGTACTTCACCTGCTGCGTCATCTCCTTCCCTGATTTGGCATCTGCTGCAATCCACAACATCTCCTCTTCCAGTGTGGTCATTACATTGCAACCTTGTCATCGCTGCACCACATCACCACCGTAATCACCATAGTCATCGCACCACTGCTGGTTCAACGCTGCTGCCCACTGCAACGTGTACAACCTTCATCACTATTGTTGCCGTGGCCACCATTGCTCACGCATCACTTCTCTGCTGCATTGTTTTCCTGCCGCATGAAGATCAAGGATGAGGCTCACGTACAAGGCTGTTGAAAGTTGAGAAAACAGTTCAAAACGTGGATTGCTGGGGAACAAGGTAAGCTTATTTGGCATAATATAATAATGGTAATTTGTCTTATATGCTCAATATGTTTCATTGGATTAATTAACATGTAATATGACTTGTTTTAATGGTTTGATAATGAATTAATTTGCATGATATAAAATATAATAAATTAATTTGCATAAATAGAATTTAATGAGTTAGTTTTGTAAATTGCATGATAATTTAATTTTATTAACTATAAATTGCATGATATAATAATTTAAGTTGTATGAAATAATTTAATTAGATAAATTTAATTTGATTTTATATGAAACAATTGCATGATAATATTTAACTTGATAATTTGCACGGTAATATTTAATTTGAACAATTTAATTTGTATGATCAAGCTGTATGGTGTGTTTTGCATGGATAGTTGATACGATTTGATGACTTGCATGACTTATAGAATTATTATAGTATATTAGAATTAGTGTTTATGAAATAAACTTAGGACAATAATTAATTTAAAACTTATAAGATAAAATAAAATTATATAAATAAAAATTAAATAAATAAAAGCATAAAAGATTTAAGAAAATAGAAGATGAGTTATTCCTACGACGGAACTCTTAAGGGACTGCGCTCAAGTGGTACTTTTAGAGATCTTGAGGTAAAAACTTCTATCCAAGGCCTCACCAGCTTAATGGAAGGTCTAAATAGGATTTTTGATAATAAATAATTCATATTCATTTTTAAAATATATATAATAAATTAAGTTTATTATAAAATAACAATAAAAATAATTAGTTATAAAATTAGAAAAGATGTCAATGATTAGTAATAATATAATAAAAATAGTAATAGTAAATAACAAAATAAGGGAGGAAATAAATAAAATAACTATAATCAGATATTAAAATAAAAATGATAATGAATGTGAATATGAATTACATCGATGATAAAATATCAAGAGAATTATGCTTAAGTAATTTTCTTGAAAGTTCTCTCAAGGCCTCACCAGCTTAATGGATGGTCTAAAGAGGGTTTTCGATAACTAATGGCTTATATCAGTCTAAAAATAAAATAAGACATATTATAAAATTTAAATAATTAGTAACAAAGATAAACTAATAAATATAAGGAAATAATAATAATAATAAATGATAAAATAGGATGATAATAGGTAACGATAATTAT
This sequence comes from Heritiera littoralis, assembly GCA_031772115.1. Taxonomy (NCBI): domain Eukaryota; kingdom Viridiplantae; phylum Streptophyta; class Magnoliopsida; order Malvales; family Malvaceae; genus Heritiera; species Heritiera littoralis. Next base: position 6,998,075 of record JAPDPK010000009.1, read on the forward strand.
CGAGGTTGAGTATTGATTATTCCGATGATAGGATTCCAAAAGAGATTACGCTTAAGTAATACTTTTGAAATCTTTAGGCCAAGCAATTTCTTTCAAGATCTTACCAGTTTAATGGAAGATCTAAAAGGAAGTTTTGGGAAAAATAATTCATATTCATTTTCTAATAAAATAAATTAATAAAATTAAACATTCATAAAATAATAGAAAGATAATAGAAGTAGTAAAAACGATAAGATAGCGAGAAGGAATTAGATAGGAGTCAAAATTAGAAGTTTTCATAAAACATTAAAATGAATCCGACGACGGAGCCTCTTCAAGCAAGTCACATAGTACTACTTGAATACTCTTGAGGTGAGGAGAATTTTTTAAGTTGTCCCACCAGCTTAATGGAGGATGCTTAGAAATATTTTCCAATATTTAATTATTGAACTTAAGATTAACTAAGACAAATTTGAGATAACCTAAAGCTAGTTGGTACCATTTTAGGATGGGCGTTGTGAGGGTGCTAATCCTTCCTCACACGTAACCGTACTCCCGAACCCTAAATTTGAGATGTAGACCAATCCTTATCCATAGTTTGAATAGGTGACCAATCACACCTAAGTAGAATGGTTGGTGGCGACTCCATAGATTTTGTGTCTAGCTATTAGGTTTTTTTTCTAAAACCTAGTACGTTATGACAGTTTGGCGACTCCGCTGGGGATCTTATGTCTAAACTGTCATAACGTACTAGGTTTTAGAAAGAAAACCTAATAGCTAGACACAAAATCTATGGAGTCGCCACCAACCATTCTACTTAGGTGTGATTGGTCACCTATTCAAACTATGGATAAGGATTGGTCTACATCTCAAATTTAGGGTTCGGGAGTACGGTTACGTGTGAGGAAGGATTAGCACCCTCACAACGCCCATCCTAAAATGGTACCAACTAGCTTTAGGTTATCTCAAATTTGTCTTAGTTAATCTTAAGTTCAATAATTAAATATTGGAAAATATTTCTAAGCATCCTCCATTAAGCTGGTGGGACAGCTTAAAAAATTCTCCTCACCTCAAGAGTATTCAAGTAGTACTATGTGACTTGCTTGAAGAGGCTCCGTCGTCGGATTCATTTTAATGTTTTATGAAAACTTCTAATTTTGACTCCTATCTAATTCCTTCTCGCTATCTTATCGTTTTTACTACTTCTATTATCTTTCTATTATTTTATGAATGTTTAATTTTATTAATTTATTTTATTAGAAAATGAATATGAATTATTTTTCCCAAAACTTCCTTTTAGATCTTCCATTAAACTGGTAAGATCTTGAAAGAAATTGCTTGGCCTAAAGATTTCAAAAGTATTACTTAAGCGTAATCTCTTTTGGAATCCTATCATCGGAATAATCAATACTCAACCTCGATAATTATCGTTACCTATTATCATCCTATTTTATCATTTATTATTATTATTATTTCCTTATATTTATTAGTTTATCTTTGTTACTAATTATTTAAATTTTATAATATGTCTTATTTTATTTTTAGACTGATATAAGCCATTAGTTATCGAAAACCCTCTTTAGACCATCCATTAAGCTGGTGAGGCCTTGAGAGAACTTTCAAGAAAATTACTTAAGCATAATTCTCTTGATATTTTATCATCGATGTAATTCATATTCACATTCATTATCATTTTTATTTTAATATCTGATTATAGTTATTTTATTTATTTCCTCCCTTATTTTGTTATTTACTATTACTATTTTTATTATATTATTACTAATCATTGACATCTTTTCTAATTTTATAACTAATTATTTTTATTGTTATTTTATAATAAACTTAATTTATTATATATATTTTAAAAATGAATATGAATTATTTATTATCAAAAATCCTATTTAGACCTTCCATTAAGCTGGTGAGGCCTTGGATAGAAGTTTTTACCTCAAGATCTCTAAAAGTACCACTTGAGCGCAGTCCCTTAAGAGTTCCGTCGTAGGAATAACTCATCTTCTATTTTCTTAAATCTTTTATGCTTTTATTTATTTAATTTTTATTTATATAATTTTATTTTATCTTATAAGTTTTAAATTAATTATTGTCCTAAGTTTATTTCATAAACACTAATTCTAATATACTATAATAATTCTATAAGTCATGCAAGTCATCAAATCGTATCAACTATCCATGCAAAACACACCATACAGCTTGATCATACAAATTAAATTGTTCAAATTAAATATTACCGTGCAAATTATCAAGTTAAATATTATCATGCAATTGTTTCATATAAAATCAAATTAAATTTATCTAATTAAATTATTTCATACAACTTAAATTATTATATCATGCAATTTATAGTTAATAAAATTAAATTATCATGCAATTTACAAAACTAACTCATTAAATTCTATTTATGCAAATTAATTTATTATATTTTATATCATGCAAATTAATTCATTATCAAACCATTAAAACAAGTCATATTACATGTTAATTAATCCAATGAAACATATTGAGCATATAAGACAAATTACCATTATTATATTATGCCAAATAAGCTTACCTTGTTCCCCAGCAATCCACGTTTTGAACTGTTTTCTCAACTTTCAACAGCCTTGTACGTGAGCCTCATCCTTGATCTTCATGCGGCAGGAAAACAATGCAGCAGAGAAGTGATGCGTGAGCAATGGTGGCCACGGCAACAATAGTGATGAAGGTTGTACACGTTGCAGTGGGCAGCAGCGTTGAACCAGCAGTGGTGCGATGACTATGGTGATTACGGTGGTGATGTGGTGCAGCGATGACAAGGTTGCAATGTAATGACCACACTGGAAGAGGAGATGTTGTGGATTGCAGCAGATGCCAAATCAGGGAAGGAGATGACGCAGCAGGTGAAGTACAATGGAGAAAACCTTCACCATGGACCGAACACAGCCATGGCAGCAGTATCGTGGAGGTTGTTCTGATCGTGCCACAGCCAATGTAGAGCCAATAACCGTTTCTGTTGCAGGGCCCTTCTTTTGCCGAGGAAATGAACGCCAACAGCTTTCACGTCTCTCCTTTGTCCTCTCGACCTTCACCAACCACTTCAACTTTCAGATCAGATTTTTGGTTCTTTACTACTCACGTTTTCTGCCTCGTTGTTCTCTCTTCATTTCGGCCTAAGATGAGAGCCATTAAACAGGAACTTCACAGCCGAAAAATGGGAAGGATATTGTCAATTAAAAGCCCTTTCCTTCTTCCTTGTTCTACGTTTCTTTTCTTTTCCCTGTATCTATCGATCTTCACTTTCTTTGTAGCTCCCTCTTGGCCGATCCACCCCCTCCAAGGTTTTCTCCTCTAGGTTCTTTTGTTTGGGTTTTCTTCTCTTCAACCTCTTTTCTCAGTTTCTTTCTCCCTAGGGTTCTCTTTTCTATTCCCCTCTGTATATCCCTCCCCCTAGCGGCTAGCCTCCTCTTTTATAATTCTTTTTTTTTTTAGGGTTTCAAAGTTTTCTAGGGTTTCTCCTTTTTATTTCCTTAAGTGTTGTTTTTATTTTATTTTTATTTTTTTTTCAAGTTTTTCCTTCTTTGACCACTTTATTATTTTTTGTTATTATTTTGTTATTTTTTCTATTTTCTTTCCTTTTTTATTTTTTGTTATTATTTTTTTATTTTTATTTTAATAATAAACAAGGTAGTAGTACAAAAATTAGATTCATCTCCTAATTATCAAACCCAATAGGCCTAATAACATTAAAAGACCCCGGACAAAATGGGGTGTCTACAGTTGCCCCTCTTTGTACATTTGCTATGAAATAGTAATTGTGCAAAGACATAGACATCCATTTTGTCCGCATCCTTTTTTTATTATTTTTTTTCTTCTTTTTTTTCAAAAAATTTTTCTTTCTTCTTTTTTCTTTTTTTTTTTTTTGGATATTTACTTATTCTAAAAAAAAAAAATGGTTTTCATCATGAAAATGCTCCTCCGACCAGGGAGGCCCTGAAACTTTAAAATTTCCCATCTCTAAAATGCTCATTCGACTAGGAAGGCCCTGAAACTTTAAAATTTTCTCGTCTCTAATGCTCCTTCGACTAGGAAGGCCCTGAAACTTTAAAACTTTTCTCATCTCTAAAATGCTCCTTCGACTAGGAAGGCCCTGAAACTTTAAATTTTCCCCTCTCTTAAATGCTCCTTCGACTAGGAAGGCCCTGAAACTTTAAATTTTCTCGTCTCTTAAATGCTCCTTCGACTAGGAAGGCCCTGAAACTTTAAAACTTTTCTCATCTCTAAAATGCTCCTTCGACTAGGAAGGCCCTGAAACTTTAAATTTTCCCCTCTCTTAAATGCTCCTTCGACTAGGAAGGCCCTGATTTTTTTTTTAGAATTTTTCATCTCTAAAATGTTCCTTCGACTAGGAAGGCCCTAAAACTTTAAATTTTCTCATCTCTTAAATGCTCCTTCGACTAGGAAGGCCTTGAAACTTTAAAATTTTCCCATCTCCAAAATGCTCCTTCGACTAGGAAGGCCTTGAAACTTTAAATTTTCTCATCTCGTAAATGCTCCTTCGACTAGGAAGGCCCTGAAACTTTAAATTTTTTCCTCTCCAAAATGCTCCTTCGACTAGGAAGGCCCTGAAACTTTAAAATTTCTCATCTCTTAAATGCTCCTTCGACTAGGAAGGCCATGAAACTTTAAATTTCTCATCTCTTAAATGCTCCTTCGACTAGGAAGGCCCTGAAACTTTAAATTTTCTCCTCACCAAAATGCTCCTTCGACTAGGAAGGCCCTGAAACTTTAAAACTTTTCTCATCTGAAAGTGCTCCTTCGACTAGGAAGGCCCTGAAACTTTAAATTTTCTCTTCTCTTAAATGCTCCTTCGACTAGGAAGGCCCTGAAACTTTAAATTCTCTCATCTCTAAAATGCTCCTTCGACTAGGAAGGCCCTGAAACTTTAAATTCTCTCATCACTAAAAGTGCCTAATTATGCTCGGAGGTCTTATATCTTCTACCTGGAGGTTTTAATGAATCATGCCCGGAGGTCTTATAGATTTTACCCGGAGGTTTTAATGAATCATGCCCGGAGGTCTTATAGATTTTACCCGGAGGTTTTAATGAATCATGCTCGGAGGTCTTATAGATTGTACCTAGAGGTTTTAATGAATCAAGCCCGGAGGTCTTACAGATTGTACCCGGAGGCTTTGACCTTATCTCATCATTTCAATTCTATCTTCTAGATCATCTTATCATTCCAGTTTCTTCTTTTTGTTATTTTCTATCTAAATATCACATTTTTCCATCTCATCTCATCACATCTTTCAATCTCTTTTTCATTGTCCCATCATATCCATACCCTTTTAATTTCCTTTTTCTTTTCAAAATTTTAACATTTTTGTTTCAAAACTTCATTCCCCCTCTTTTTTTCATCTTATTCCTAATCCTTCTCACATTCTCTGATTTTTTTCTCTCTTTTTTCTCTCTTTTTTCTCTCTTTTTTTTTAAAAAAAAAAAAAAATTTCCAAAATTTTAGTCAACTAGTCTTTCAAATCCCTTTTTTTTTATCACATCTTATTCCTAATCCTTCTCACATTTCTGATTTTTTCTTTTCCTCTATTTTTTGTTTTTTTTTTTTTTTTAAATTACCAAAATTTTAGTCAACTAGTCTTTTAGAACCTCTTTTTTTTTTCACATCTTATTCCTAACCCTTCTCAAATTTTCTGAATTTTTTTCTTTTTCTCTCTCTTTTTTTTTTTTACAAAAATTTTTTCAAAATTTTAGTCATCTAGTCTTTCAGAACCCTTTTTTATCCTATTGTCTTAGCAAACAAACCCCTTTTTTTTTGTGTCAAAATGCATGTAATGGAATGCAATGCCATACATGTCATGAATGCAATGCAAATGATAAACAATGCCTTACCAAGTCACATCATCAGTCTACCTTATTCCTTTCTTCAAAAATTTATCATCCTTCAATCTTCTTTTTGCCTTATCATTCAATCTTTTGCTGCCTCATCATTCTTCTTTCTTCAAATTTAGGAATCCTAAAATCACTTGCCCTATCATCGTCGTTTGTTCAGTCTTCTTATTGCCACACAATTCTTCTTTCTTTTAGCAATCATCACTCATTCAGTCTTCCTATTGCCCCATCATCATCATTCATTTAGTGTTCTTCTTGCCCCACAATTCTTATCAAATTAAAATTCATCTATACAAATCATAACAACAAAATCATCTCAAACTATTCACAAGAACACTTCACCACTTCCATATCTTCAAGAAAATTCATGCTCTCATAACAAACAAAGGTTGCCCCAAGAATAGTCTTAAAAACATCATCACCACACTTGATTTCTTTAAAACAAGAACTTGCCCCCATAAAATCTCAAAACTCTCATTTTTCACTTCTTCAAGTTTCTTTTTGAAAATAGAAAAATGCCCCCCATAATAACTTTCCAAGATAAAAAATATTTGACAATTAAATCTCTTAAAGATTGGTGATTACTATTTAAGAACAAATAGAATGAGTCACAACTTGGTCTAGCTGAATAAATGTACCGATTTGGTGCATTAAGGATGTTTGGTTATCAAGAAAGGTTCATTGATCAATGTCTCTTCATCTTGGCTCACAAATGAAGCAAATTCTTTGAAAATCAAAATTCCCTTTATAAAAGCAACTTTCACAGAACACAATCCATTTTAGCATTCTCTTAATTTGTTGGTATGTGGACTTTAACAAATGTCAAGACTAGCTGTGATGGCTCAAATTTCTGGGCAAGGATTTAAGTCTCAAATCAAATTTTCAAGGTGATGGCTTTTGAATTTCTCAAAAGGTCTTGATTGAAAGCATCACTCCTCTGGTTTTTGCCTTAGCATAGTCACAAACAATGGCCTTGAGTTGTTTCAAATTTGCTTTAGACTGCCCTTTCATGGGTTTTCACCCTAGAGCTTCATTCTCTTTTTTTTCCTTCTTTCTTTTTTTTTTTTTTTTTTTTCTACCATGCATTTAAGAACTCAAATTTCATTCCAAACAAAATAATGATGATGGTTTCTCAAAGAAAAGCTTTTCAATACAAGCATCTCTATTTGATCAAAATGGACTTTTAAGTATGTAACGTAGGCCAAGGTTTAGGGTTTTCAAAGAATGGGTAAACAGGCCCAAAATAAGTGTTTTCAAGGTTTATCGAACCAAGGATCATTTCTTCGATTGTGAACATCTGTCTTTCCCTCTCTTCGAAGCATTTTTCTTTTCTTTTCCAACATTTTATTCTCATTCATTTCTTCTTTTTTTTCTTTTTTTTTTTTTTCACATCTACCTTTTCATTTTTTTTCAATTTCTTGTTTTTTCATATTGATTTCCATCTTCATATATCCTTCTTCTCACATTTGCCCCTTAACAAGGGCGTCATTTTCTTGCATTTGACATAAGATCCATCACGAATGCTTCTAAAAACTCCTCTGATGTATTTGTCTCTCCAATGTGGAGGGTGATCCTTGGTCAAGGTTCATTTAAAAAGAAATCAATAAGCTCAAAAGGGGTAACAAAGGGATGATTTCATTTCAGTGATAGGAATATGAAAGATGGCCATTTGTCATATCAAATATTGACACTTCTATTGAAAACCAATCCTCAAGATGAAAATTTTATTTTGCTTTTGAAGTTGTTTGAATATCCCTCGTGCATGGTTTCACAATCAATTTTTTTCTTCTTTTCTTTTCCTTTTTTTTTACTTCCTTTTTCTTTGCCTTTTTTTTTTTTCTCACAACTCATGCCTAGAATGTATCAATTCAACTTTATGAAGGCCATATGCAACAATCTTCATTATCATGGTTTAAGATAGGAAAAAGGATATCAATCAAATTAAGAATGGTCATTAAAAGATGTTGAGGTTATCAAAAGCTTGGCTCTTTCAATCATTTTGCCTCAAGATATAGCAACAGATGGTTTGAGTCAGAAAGTTCAAGTCATGAGAAAGAAATTTGGGTTGACGTGTTTGGGACTCTTAGCTTGGCCTTAACATCTATCAAATTTCCAAAAACAAAGTCCTTAAGAGAATGCTTCATGAATTGGTCTTTCAAAACAATTCAAAAGTTTTGTAAATTCATCAATCATTTCATTGCTCATTGCCTTAACGAAGATCATTGACTTCAAAAGTTCACCATGGTAAGCAAAAATGATTGAATTTCAAGCTTGTGTGTCTCTATGGATTCCAAGTTTTCACTCAATTGGAAAGTAAACTGGAAATGTAATTTCTCAATAACAAACACCAATGTTTTCAAAATTATTTTATTTCATCTACTTGGAAAGGAAAAATATGGAAAGCTTTCAAAACAACTTGATGCAAATTTCAAGAATCTTGAGAACATCTCACATCCATAAATCACACATAGGAAACTTGGTTTATGGAGAAGCAAACTTCCATTGTTCAATAAGCTCTTGAGTCAAGGCACCACTGCTGATGAGTTCTTCAACCTTTTCCTTCAATTGCCTACGCTTTTCTGTTGAATGCCCAATTGCCCCCATGTGATATTCACATTTGCTATTTGGTTCATAACTCTTTGCTGCTAGGTTTGGAGTTGTTTTCAAAGGCATAGGCACCAGATACTGGTTCTTTATTAGCAAAGGCAATAGTTTAGAAATTGGGATTGGCAATCTCTCTACACCGTTTCTTGGCCTTCTTGGATTGTTTGGTAGGGTGGAGAGTGATTGAGGACAAACATTAGGCTGAAAACCATTTTGAGGAATTGACTGATAAGGATATGGATAAGGGTGGTGGGATTGTTGCATGGGGTATGGGTAATATGGGGTATAACTTTCATACTACTTTTCATTAGTCACAGCCTGAACATCTTGACTCTTGTTATTGACTGTTGCACCTCTCATTGTTTTTGCCCATTCGATCTTCCCGCTTTTTATAGCATATTCGATTATCTCACCAGAGAGTACCATATCTGCAAAGTTTTTGGTGACATTACCAATCATTCTCTCATAGTATGGAGCCTTCAGTGTATTGACAAACAGAATTGTTGTCTCTTTCTCCGTAAGGGGAGGTTGAACCTGAGCGGTAATGTCTCGCCATCTCTGAGCATATTCTCTAAAGCTCTCGGTAGCCCTCTTTTCCATATTCTGTAACAATAATCGATCTGGTGCCATATCCTTTACATTTTGATATTGAGCTATGAAGGCCCTCGCAAGATTCTTCCATGAATGGATGCGTACTCTATCTAATTGGACATACCACCTTGCTGTGAACCCAATAAGGTTATCTTGAAAACAGTGGATTAGCAACTTTTCATTGTGAGTATGCCCTGCCATTTTTCGACAAAACATTGTAATATGGGCTAATGGGCATTTAGTTCCATCATATTTGTCAAAGTTGGGGACTTTGAATTTTTCGGGTAGCACCAAATCAGGAACCAAACTCAATTTCTCCACATCAATGTTTCCATAAATAGTGCTCCCTTCGATGGCTCTCAGTCTCTCCTTTAACGTATCACACATATGATGCATCCCCTCATGAGAACCTAGTTCAATCGCTTCCCTTCTAAGCTTTTCTTGCTTGATGGGGTCCCCCATTTGTGGCTCCACTCTAACGTTAGTGTCTTCATCAACTCCCTTCCCTTTTTGCCAAGCTCATCATGATCTCCATCATCTTGGCCATTTGTTCCCTAGACTCTTCTTGGGCCCTGACAATCTCTTGTTGCACCTTTTCAATTCCATCAATTCGTGCCAATTGCTTATTCTCCATTACTCTTGTTTGCAAACAAGTATCATATGGGTGGCTGACAATTTTGACGACCAAGCTATCTTCTCACCTTTATTACCATAGTCTAAATCAAGATGCCATGATATGCACATACAAACCTATGTATGACCAAAAATGTCTAGAGGTATAGGTGCAATGTTCAAATTGACATGTTATGCATCGCAAAATCAAAGGAAAGCCTCATGTGATGAATAGACACATTTCATCTCTTTATTTTTTTTGATTTTTTTTATTATTATATTTCTTGAAAAGAACAAATTTTCCTTCATGTGTCCGGATCCTTGGTTATCTCTACATGATGAGCTGGCATGGCTCTAACTTAAGTTGGCCTCTCAAGTTTCTTTATATGCTTGGTTTGGATAAAGTCAGAATTCTAAAGGTTCTCAAATTGTTCCTTACTATCATCCACATAGGACTAGTAAGGCACCAAATCCTCACCCATCACAGGTTACAAACGGAAAGGTTCAATTTGAGTAGGAGTATTTCGCTAGCCATTGCGGAGGTATTACCTCACGAGAGCGTAGATACTTTACTCCATCCTAAAAGGATTGAGCCCGGGTCGAGGGCTTATGCATGCTAATGCAAAGTGAAGTATGTGTATGAAGGAATAATGTTTTATTTAATGTTTGTTTTCTATTAAGATCTCTTAAGCAAATTCTAAGATAACCTAAACTAAGTATTGGCCTGACTCTCTTAAGTCCCCAGTGGAGTCGCCAAACTGTCATAACGTACTAGGTTTTAGAAAGAAAACCTAATAGCTAGACACAAAATCTATGGAGTCGCCACCAACCATTCTACTTAGGTGTGATTGGTCACCTATTCAAACTATGGATAAGGATTGGTCTACATCTCAAATTTAGGGTTCGGGAGTACGGTTACGTGTGAGGAAGGATTAGCACCCTCACAACGCCCATCCTAAAATGGTACCAACTAGCTTTAGGTTATCTCAAATTTGTCTTAGTTAATCTTAAGTTCAATAATTAAATATTGGAAAATATTTCTAAGCATCCTCCATTAAGCTGGTGGGACAGCTTAAAAAATTCTCCTCACCTCAAGAGTATTCAAGTAGTACTATGTGACTTGCTTGAAGAGGCTCCGTCGTCGGATTCATTTTAATGTTTTATGAAAACTTCTAATTTTGACTCCTATCTAATTCCTTCTCGCTATCTTATCGTTTTTACTACTTCTATTATCTTTCTATTATTTTATGAATGTTTAATTTTATTAATTTATTTTATTAGAAAATGAATATGAATTATTTTTCCCAAAACTTCCTTTTAGATCTTCCATTAAACTGGTAAGATCTTGAAAGAAATTGCTTGGCCTAAAGATTTCAAAAGTATTACTTAAGCGTAATCTCTTTTGGAATCCTATCATCGGAATAATCAATACTCAACCTCGATAATTATCGTTACCTATTATCATCCTATTTTATCATTTATTATTATTATTATTTCCTTATATTTATTAGTTTATCTTTGTTACTAATTATTTAAATTTTATAATATGTCTTATTTTATTTTTAGACTGATATAAGCCATTAGTTATCGAAAACCCTCTTTAGACCATCCATTAAGCTGGTGAGGCCTTGAGAGAACTTTCAAGAAAATTACTTAAGCATAATTCTCTTGATATTTTATCATCGATGTAATTCATATTCACATTCATTATCATTTTTATTTTAATATCTGATTATAGTTATTTTATTTATTTCCTCCCTTATTTTGTTATTTACTATTACTATTTTTATTATATTATTACTAATCATTGACATCTTTTCTAATTTTATAACTAATTATTTTTATTGTTATTTTATAATAAACTTAATTTATTATATATATTTTAAAAATGAATATGAATTATTTATTATCAAAAATCCTATTTAGACCTTCCATTAAGCTGGTGAGGCCTTGGATAGAAGTTTTTACCTCAAGATCTCTAAAAGTACCACTTGAGCGCAGTCCCTTAAGAGTTCCGTCGTAGGAATAACTCATCTTCTATTTTCTTAAATCTTTTATGCTTTTATTTATTTAATTTTTATTTATATAATTTTATTTTATCTTATAAGTTTTAAATTAATTATTGTCCTAAGTTTATTTCATAAACACTAATTCTAATATACTATAATAATTCTATAAGTCATGCAAGTCATCAAATCGTATCAACTATCCATGCAAAACACACCATACAGCTTGATCATACAAATTAAATTGTTCAAATTAAATATTACCGTGCAAATTATCAAGTTAAATATTATCATGCAATTGTTTCATATAAAATCAAATTAAATTTATCTAATTAAATTATTTCATACAACTTAAATTATTATATCATGCAATTTATAGTTAATAAAATTAAATTATCATGCAATTTACAAAACTAACTCATTAAATTCTATTTATGCAAATTAATTTATTATATTTTATATCATGCAAATTAATTCATTATCAAACCATTAAAACAAGTCATATTACATGTTAATTAATCCAATGAAACATATTGAGCATATAAGACAAATTACCATTATTATATTATGCCAAATAAGCTTACCTTGTTCCCCAGCAATCCACGTTTTGAACTGTTTTCTCAACTTTCAACAGCCTTGTACGTGAGCCCCATCCTTGATCTTCATGCGGCAGGAAAACAATGCAGCAGAGAAGTGATGCGTGAGCAATGGTGGCCACGGCAACAATAGTGATGAAGGTTGTACACGTTGCAGTGGGCAGCAGCGTTGAACCAGCAGTGGTGCGATGACTATGGTGATTACGGTGGTGATGTGGTGCAGCGATGACAAGGTTGCAATGTAATGACCACACTGGAAGAGGAGATGTTGTGGATTGCAGCAGATGCCAAATCAGGGAAGGAGATGACGCAGCAGGTGAAGTACAATGGAGAAAACCTTCACCATGGACCGAACACAGCCATGGCAGCAGTATCGTGGAGGTTGTTCTGATCGTGCCACAGCCAATGTAGAGCCAATAACCGTTTCTGTTGCAGGGCCCTTCTTTTGCCGAGGAAATGAACGCCAACAGCTTTCACGTCTCTCCTTTGTCCTCTCGACCTTCACCAACCACTTCAACTTTCAGATCAGATTTTTGGTTCTTTACTACTCACGTTTTCTGCCTCGTTGTTCTCTCTTCATTTCGGCCTAAGATGAGAGCCATTAAACAGGAACTTCACAGCCGAAAAATGGGAAGGATATTGTCAATTAAAAGCCCTTTCCTTCTTCCTTGTTCTACGTTTCTTTTCTTTTCCCTGTATCTATCGATCTTCACTTTCTTTGTAGCTCCCTCTTGGCCGATCCACCCCCTCCAAGGTTTTCTCCTCTAGGTTCTTTTGTTTGGGTTTTCTTCTCTTCAACCTCTTTTCTCAGTTTCTTTCTCCCTAGGGTTCTCTTTTCTATTCCCCTCTGTATATCCCTCCCCCTAGCGGCTAGCCTCCTCTTTTATAATTCTTTTTTTTTTTAGGGTTTCAAAGTTTTCTAGGGTTTCTCCTTTTTATTTCCTTAAGTGTTGTTTTTATTTTATTTTTATTTTTTTTTCAAGTTTTTCCTTCTTTGACCACTTTATTATTTTTTGTTATTATTTTGTTATTTTTTCTATTTTCTTTCCTTTTTTATTTTTTGTTATTATTTTTTTATTTTTATTTTAATAATAAACAAGGTAGTAGTACAAAAATTAGATTCATCTCCTAATTATCAAACCCAATAGGCCTAATAACATTAAAAGACCCCGGACAAAATGGGGTGTCTACATAAAGCTCATATGGAGTTTTCTTTAAAATAGGCCTTACCATAGCTCTATTTATGACATAGCAAGAAGTATTTATTGCTTCAGCCCAAAAATATTTAGGTAAATTGTTTTCACAAAGCATGGTTCTAGCCATTTCTTCTAATGTTCTATTTCTCCTTTCAACTACCCCATTTTGTTGAGGAGTTCTAGGAGCTGAAAAATTGTGGCTAATACCATTTTCATTGCAAAATGTATCAAAACCAAGATTTTCAAATTCTTTTCCATGATCACTTCTAATGCTTGAAATAGAGTAACCTTTTTCATTTTGAACAAGTTTTGAGAAAACAGTGAATTTTTCTAAGGCCTCATTTTTAACACTTAAAAAGAACACCCAAGTAAACCTAGTGTAATCATCAACTATCACAAATCCATAGTGTTTACCTCCTAAACTAGTTGTCCTAGTTGGTCCAAAAAGATCTAAGTGAAGAAGTTGAAGTGATCTAGAGGTAGTGACACACTTCTTAGGTTTAAATGAGATTCTTTTGTGTTTTCCTCTTACACATGCCTCACAAACTTTGTCATTTTCAAATTGAAGCTTAGGCAATCCTACTACTAAGTCTCTTTTGGCTAACTTAGACAAAACATGCATGTTAGCATGGCCTAGTCTTCTATGCCATAACCAAGGTTCATCTTCTCTAGTAGCCATAAAGCATACATTTTTGCTATTAAGTTCATTTAAATCCACAATATAAATATTTCCTTGTCTATGTCCAATAAACACAATTTGATTAGATTTAGCATTAACAACATTGCAACACAAATCATCAAACATAACTTTAAATCCCTTATCACATAATTGACTAATACTAAGCAAGTTATGTTTCAAGCCTCTAACATACAAAACATTTTCAATGGTTGAGGAAGAGTTACCAATGGAGCCAATTCCTTTAATTTTTCCCTTGGAGTTGTCTCCAAATGTGACTTCTTCACCACTTTTATGCTTTAGGAACTTGAATTGGCTCTTGTCACCCGTCATGTGTCTTGAGCATCCACTATCAAGGTACCAATGCTCCTTGGACTTAGCCTTGTAGCAATACTCTTCCTCCTACAAACACATCAAGCTTTTATCTTAGGTACCCAAATTTTCTTGGGTCCTTGAGAGATAGTACTAATAATTTTTGATCCTTTAGGGATACATTTCATTTTTAGGGACTCATCACTCGAATTTAAGACATGTTTAGGCACCCAAATCTTAACAGCCATTTTTCCTCTAAACATGGTCTTCCTAGATGTGCATGCTTGTGAAGAGTGTCCTAGTTTATTACACAATGTGCACAAAACAAATTTTCTATCTTTAACTAGGAAATTTTTAAGATGAGTTTCTTTGTTAGATACATTGTAGCCTAATCCTTCTCTATCAAAGAATTCTCTTTGAGTCTCTAGCATTTGGTCAAGTTTTTGTTGACCCATGTAAAATCTAGAAAAGGAGTTTTGCAAATTAGTGTTCTTTCTATTTAATTCTTCTATTTTTAGGTTTGCATTCTCTAATTTCTTTTCACATTCTAATTTAACATTCACAAGCATTTCATTCTCCTTTTTCAATTTAGAAATCATTTTCTTATATTTCAAATTCATGCATTCAAATTCATTGGCTAACTCATCAAATGCATCTTGCAATTCATCAAAAGTGTATTCATGAGTATCTAGCAAGTTAGAAGTTACCTTCTCATCTTCAAAAGCCATGAAGCAAAGGTTAGCTACTTCATCTTCCACATTCTCTTCATCGGAGGAGTCACTATCACTCCAAGTAGCCACCATTGCTTTCTTCTTTTGTTTCTTTTCATTTTGCTTCCTATACAAAGGACAATCAAATTTAATATGGCCAGGTTTTTTGCATTCATAACATATGATTTGGTCCTTATCTTTCCTACTAGTTTCACCTCTATTTAACTCTCTCCTATGGGGTCTCCTAGAGTTTCCACTAGCTCTCATCCTCATGAATTTATTGAACCTTTTGGCAAACATAGCCATTTCTAAATCTTCTTCATCACCACTTACATCAAGATCATCTTTTGATTCCTCACTTGTGGTGGATTTTAGTGCTACTCCAACTTTCTTTGGGGGATCTTGATTTCTCTTAATTTTCATCTCATAAGTGAGTAAGGATCCCATAAGTTCATCTAATGATAGTGTATGAGGGTCCTTGGATTCCTCAATAGCAGTGACTTTAGCTTCCCATGATTTTGGTAAGCTATTGAGAATCTTTTTCACCATCTCTACATTATAGTATGTTTTCCCTAAGGCTTTAAGACCATTTATTATGTCCGTAAACCTAGTAACATGTCACTAATTGACTCGTCATTCTTCATTCTAAATAGTTCATAGTCTTGAGTGAGCATGCCTACTTTGGTTTCTTTGACTTGTGTGGTTCCCTCATGTGTGATAGCTAGTTTATCCCAAATTTGTTTAGCATTCTCACATTGTGACACTCGATTATACTCATTTGGTCCTAATGCACAAAAGAGTGTGTGCATTGCTTTAGCATTAAGTTGTGCCATCCTAATATCATTAGTATCCCATTCGTCTTCTTTCTTAGGCACATCCGTTCCATCTACTTTCTTAATAGGGATAAGGGGACCTTTAACAATAACTCTCCATACTTCATAATCATTAGCTTGAATAAATAGCATCATTCTAGTCTTCCAATAAGCATAGTTTTGACCATTAAAGAGTGGAGGTCTAACCGTAGAGTGTCCCTCTCCTACCAAGGGTGTAGACAAACTAGTTTGAGCCATTAGTGATCGTTTATACTCGATAGATGTTAATCTAAGTCAATCTCGAGCCCAAGCTCTGATACCAATTGTTAGCTCTACCGAGAGGGGGGTGAATCGGTTTTTCTAGTTATTTCTAGTTTTCCTAACTCTTAATGCACAATCAAAGTCAAATAAACAATAATGAAATAAATGCAGTAAATAAGAGTAAGGGAAAGAGAAGCAAACACAAGTTTTATAGAGGTTCGGCCAATCTCTTGCCTACGTCCTCTCTCCTTGAACTTCTTGTCAAGGTTTTGATTCACCTCTTCCTTGAGAATGCTTACAAACCACTTGAAGGTGTGGCAATACCTTTTACAATTTCTCTTGGGACTTTGGAGATCTCCCTCTAATCCTCTACCCTTGTAGTATTCCCACACTCTACAATATCAGACCTTACAAGGATAGCTCACCCCTTTGATTAACAGAATTTTCAGTGAATGGGTGAAGAACACAAAGAACTCTCACAAATGGAGTTTCACAATGAATAATTTCAGACTTGTTTTTCTTTCTTGAAGCTTGAGGATTTTTGAGTGCTTGTTCTGCCTCCAAACTTCATAAATGTCACTATTTATAACCCACCAAATGGATAGAACAGTTGGTGAAGCATTTAATGTAATTCTTCCCGTTGAAAACCTCAGAAACTAGCCGTTACTGTCAGGTCTGGGGCAAAGGGATCGATCCTGCTACAGTAGGGATCGATTCCTTTTCTCCAGAATGCTATCCAACTTTCACCCGGATGATTTAAGAGCCTTCTGCCACCTTGGGATCGATCCCTCTACAGTAGGGATCGATCCCTTTTGTCCAGTACTGCTTCCTGCACTTAGTTGACTGCAAAAATCAAGGCTTTTGTGATTTTAAGTTAGTTCAAAATCTTCAAACACTTTTCTGAGAGTATTACTGACTTTTTGAAATCGCAATCCAAGACTTTGTTAAAATAAGTTCAATCATTGAGTTTATTCAAAGCAAATTTACTTGAATAAAAATCATTTCTAATCTTGCTTGAGTTTTGTCATTTTCAAAATACTTGTCAATTTAAAGCTAACAGCTTTGATCTTCGCCACCATTCTTTCCAGTACCTCCCACACCATGTTCTAAGTTGGTGCAAGCAAAATTTGACAAGTCACGGTGGTGGGCGGTAGATCCTGTCGCCTGGTCAGCTTCCTGTCGCCCAGGCACCTGTCGCCCTACATTTGGAGTCTGTTGCCTGACCCCTGCCATGCAATCTAAGCCTGCTGCTTCCTCAGTCTCTCGCTGGGTGCCTGCGACAGGCCTTCCTCTCTCCTGTCCTGCCGCATCCTGATGAATATCATTCTCTTTCACATGGGGAACCTCTCGTGGCCTATAGGGGTCTGCCGCTGTCGCATCCTCCTATCGCCCAAACACCTGCGGCGGAACCCTGTGGTTCGTTCCTTCTATCAAGTTCTGCACAGCAGGCGGCAGATTCAATGTCAGGAGAACTCCTTGGAACAGATCCACCATGGCTCTCAGCGCCTGGGTAGTTTCTTCGCTCTATCGCCTCAGAGCTTCGAATTCTGCCGCCGAGACAGTAATTCTTTCTTCTTCCCTATTCACCTAGTTACTCTGGTGAATCCGTTGTTCAGGGGAGCTCACAGAGTTTTCCTCACTCGCGGTCCTCACGTTTGTAGATCTTGTTCTCACCATTTTTGAAAGTATTGATTGGATTTTTATGCGTTTCCCATAGACGGTGCCAATTGTTGTTGCACAAAACAACAATAAAGGTATGCTGACGTCGATGTTCGTACTTGGTCTCCACGTGTCTCCAATAAGCTTCTGTAAAACAAGAAAAGTCAGAGAGACGCAGGGGTGATTCCCTGTGTAGACACTCCGATGCTTAAGTCAGCAGAAAGTTCTTCAGTATTGGGAAGCGTAAAAGCCAGTCATCAAAAATTCTCCTATAAGATTATACCTGAAGCCTATTTATAGGCGAATATTCTAGGTTGATTACCTGGGGATAAGTACGTAACTTTGCTAAGAGTTTGTATCCAGATGTAATACGAATTCCACGTACAGATAAACTTGAACCTTGTCGCTGGCGAGAGACCATCTCGCGAATCATGTTATGGCGTCAGGGGTCTGTCGCCAGTCGATAGACGGGACTGATGCCACGTGTCGCGCTGTGACGTCAGGCGATAGGCTGAGAGTCTGTCGCCTAGCGACAGGTATTGTGCGGCAACCTATGTCGTCTGTCACCGAAGGCCACGTGGCCTAGTGATCTCCTGCCACGTGGCCTAGTGATCTCCTGCCACGTGGCCTAGTGATCTCCTGCCACGTGGTGGTCTTTGATGAACCTTGGACCTGGCCCAAAGTTGGTATACTTTGTCATATCACCAAGAAAGTAATCAATAAAACGGAGAAAGGCTTTAACAAACTGTTATCGGAAATGTTAATCTATTTTCCTTACTACTTCAAAAAAATATAAGTAGGACTAGTAGTGATTGTTTTAGTCGGTTGCTCACTTGGTTTTGGGAATTAACAATGAGTTATTAACCTTTCGATGGCTAGTTCTATAATATTAGGTGGTTTTATTAGAGAATCAATTATAACAGATTTTCTTCATATTTTAAATTGTTGTAATTAGTTGTAATATCCTTCTAATTAATTGTAACCCCCTAATTGTAGGATAGTTTCCTAGTTTTGTGCTTTTGGGTAACTCACGGCAATGCTTAATTTTTGTGTATATATTCATTCTTAATCAATGAAAAAAGGATAAGCCATTGTTTCTCAATACTCTTCTCTCTATTTCAACATG
The DNA here is from genome assembly GCA_031772115.1 of Heritiera littoralis. Taxonomy (NCBI): domain Eukaryota; kingdom Viridiplantae; phylum Streptophyta; class Magnoliopsida; order Malvales; family Malvaceae; genus Heritiera; species Heritiera littoralis. The sequence continues at coordinate 7,017,116 of JAPDPK010000009.1, forward strand.
GTATCAAGAGCCTAATCTTCTTGGGTGTATTTATTTATTGATTTATTTTCAGAAAAGCCACGATTAGTATCCTAATCAATATTCCTCTCTATTTCAATGGCTTCTGATGTGACCTCCTCTTCCAACAATGATCCTATCACCATCCAAAACTCCCAAGATCCTCAACATCCCATCCATTCAATCAATCTCTCCAATATCACCAAATTGTCACCCACAAATTATCTCACGTGGAGCCTTCAAATCCAATCTCTTCTTGAAGGTTATGATCTTCATCGCTTCATTGATGCCACTCATACTCCACCACTAGCCACCGTCACCATCAATGGTGTTGCATCCCCAAATCCAGCATACATAACCTGGAAGCGTCAGGATCGTCTCATCTTTAGCGCTCTCCTTGGTGCTATCTCCGTTTCATTGCAACCGCTTATTGCCTGCACCACCACTTCCCTTGATGCATGGCAAACCTTAGCTGATACCTACGCTAAGCCCTCTCGTGGTCATATTAAACAATTAAAGGAACAATTAAAGCGGTGTACCAAGTGCTCAAAATCAATCAGTGAATATATGCAAGTGATAAAGGCTCGTGCAAATGAACTTGCTCTTCTAGGGAAGCTAGTTGATAATGAGGATCTTATTGATCGGGTTCTTGAAGGACTCGATGATGAGTACAAATCTGTCATTGATGCAATTAATGCCCGTGACACACCAATTTCTTTTGCTGAGCTCCATGAGAAACTTCTCAACAAAGAAGCATCTCTTCAGACCGCGCAACCACCTTCTCTATCACTACCGGCAATAGCACATCCCACAGCCTTCTGAAATCGTCCACATTAGAGTCCACCAAGCACCAATCCACAAAAAACTAGGCCCTACCACTGCATTTTCTCCTCATGATCAACGCCAGCCCAAACCTTATTTGGGTCGTTGTCAAGCATGTGGCGTTCAAGGACACACTGCTAAATGATGCTCGATGTTTCGGTTTGTCAGTAATCAACAATCCCTGACACCTCATCCTCAAGGCTCTCAAGGATATCGCCCCTCCACACACTGGCAACCACGAGCCAATCATGCTGCTCTTGGCACCAACACTACTCCTACTTGGCTGCTAGATAGTGGAGCATCTCACCACATTACATCTGACTTGAGCAATCTCTCTCTTCATAGCCCATATCAAGGATCTGATGATGTCATGATCGGTGATGGATCGGCCTTTCACATCACCCATACTGGTTCTACCACCATTCCTACTGCCTCTCGCTCTTTTACTTTACAAAATGTCCTTTGTGTCCCTTCCATGAAAAAGAACTTAATTTCAATTATCAATTTTGCACTAATAACCATGTTTCTGTTGAATTCTCACCTTCTGCTTTTCAGGTGAAGGATCTAAGCACGGGGGCAATCCTTTTGATGGGTGAACCTAAGGATGGCGTATATGAGTGGCCGACCTCATCCCCTTCAGTTACCTCTTCACCATTGCTTACATTCTCCAGTATCAACACCACTTCATCCAAGTGGCACTCTAAACTAGGTCATCCATCATTTACTATTATGAAAAATATTGTTTCTAAGTCCTCTTTACCATTGTCTACTTCGTTATCCTCTTCTACACATTGTAATGCTTGTTCCTGCAATAAAAGTCATAAAATTCCATTTTCTTCCTCTACCTTAACTTCATCCCATCCGCTTGAACTTATCTTTTCTGATCTATGGACCTCTCCTGTTTATTCTGTTAATAGTTTTTAGTACTATGTTATTTTTGTTAATCATTATACACGGTATATTTGTATTATCCACTCAAATGGAAATCCCATGTGTATGATGTCTTTGTGTGCTTCAAGGCATTAGTCGAAAACCAATTTAAACACCAAATTGTTACCCTCTATTCAGATAATGGTGGCGAATATCAAGCCCTTGATAGTTTTCTCTCCACCAATGGTATATCCCATATTACTACGCCACCCCATACACCAGAACACAATGGCTTTTCCGAACAACGTCATCGCCATATTGTTGAAATCGGTCTATCTCTTCTCACTCATGCATCGATGCCTCTAACCTATTGGACTTACGCCTTTGCCACTGCTGTGTATCTCATCAACCATATGCCCACACCCACACTACATCTTTCATCTCCTTTTGAAAAACTCTTTGCGTCTCAACCCGACGACTCTAAGCTTCGGGTGTTCGGTTGCTTATGTTATCCATGGCTTCGTCCTTATTCTCAACATAAACTTGACTCTCGTTCCACTCCTTGTGTTTTTCTTGGTTACTCTTCAACACAAAGTGCCTATATCTGTCTTGATCTGTCCACTTCTAAAACATATATTTCTCATCATGTCAAATTTCTAGAAAACTCTTTTCCCTTTACCACTCACCAACCCTATCTATCTCGTCCAACCCCAGAAATCATTTCCAAATGGCTTCCTCTGGTCCAAATTCTACCCATTTCAAGTGGCTCACTCAATACACCTCCACAAAGGGATTCCTCGTGTCAACATCCGTCACAAAATGCCCAAATGGTTGACCGCCCCTCCTTACTGATTTCTGTCAACCTCTATCTACGGACCTCCCTTTACTCGAACCCAATTCGGTTGACCGCTAAGAAACCACAGTCGACCGTTTACCACCAGAACCACACAATTTTGAGATCTCTTCTGCTTCAACCACAACTCAACCCACCCACCAAAATACCCACCCTATGACCACTAGAGCGAAAAACAACATCCACAAACCCCTAACTAAGATGAATCTCACTGCTGTCCTTTCTCAACCGTCAGACATTGAGCCTTCTACTGTTAACCAAGCCCTAAAAGATCCCAAATGGAGACAAGCTATGAATGATGAATTTGATGCTCTTGTTCGGAATGGAACCTGGGAGCTTGTTCCAGCTACTCTTTGCAGAATATTGTTGGATGTAAGTGGGTTTTTTGTATTAAACGGCTTCTTGATGGTTCTGTTGATAGGTACAAAGCCCGATTAGTTGCCAAAAGGCTTTCATTAGCGACCTGGCGTGGATTATCATGACACCTTTAGCTCGCTTGTCAAGTCAATAACAATACGCCTTGTTCTCAGCCTGGCAGTCAGTAGAGGTTGGCAGTTGCGACAGTTGGATGTCAATAATGCCTTTCTTCAAGGCCATCTTTCCGAAGATGTCTACATGGCCCAACCTTCGGGATTTGTTGATAGAGATAATCCAACACATGTATGCAAATTAAAGAAAGCTATATATGGACTCAAACAGGCCCCACGAGCTTGCTACCTTGAACTTCGCCAGTTCCTCATTGAATCTGGATTCACAAACTCTCATGCTGACACCTCTCTATTCATTCTCCACTCTGGTGACATTACTACATATCTACTTGTTTATGTGGATGACATTATTATCACAGGTACCCACACCAATATTATTCAGCGCTACATTGACCTCCTAGCACAAAGATTTTCAATCAAGGATCTTGGTAACTTGTCTTATTTTCTTGGCATTGAGGTTCTTACCACTCCATCTAGTCTGTTACTCACTCAAAGGCACTACATCTTTGATCTTCTTGGCCGGACCAAAATGTTTGGTGCAAAACTGTTGCTACACCACTTGGTACAGATGGAACTCTCACACTTCATTCAGGTACAGCTTTGACTGATCACAGAGAATATAGAACAGTTGTTGGTAGCCTACAGTATCTTTACCTCACTCACCCAGACATAGCATATGCCGTTAACAAGCTTTCTCAATTCATGCATTGCCCAACATCTACACATTGGGATGCTGCCAAACGACTGCTTCGATATCTATGTGGCACTCTAACTCATGGATTATTTCTTCCTAAGGAAAATCCACTTTCTCTTCATGCCTTCTCAGATGCAGATTGGGCTGGCAACAAAGATGACTATACCTCTACAAGTGCCTATATTATCTATCTTGGTCGTCATCCTATTTCTTGGTCATCTAAGAAACAACGTACAGTTGCGCGGTCATCTACAGAAGCTGAGTATCGATCAGTTGCTGCTACTACTTCAGAAATCACTTGGATTTGTTCCCTTCTTACAAAGCTTGGCGTTACTCTTTCTACACCGCCTGTTATCTACTGTGACAATGTTGGTGCCACCTATCTCTGTTCTAATCCAATCTTTCATTCGCGCATGAAACATGTGGCAATCAACTATCACTTTATTCGGGATCAAGTTCAATCAGGTGCTCTTCGCATTACTCATGTTTCCTCCACAGATCAACTTGCAGACGCTCTTACCAAACCGCTTCCACGAGGCCGCTTCCAGGAACTAAGGGTCAAGATTGGAGTCTCTTACAGAGCTCCATCTTGAGGGGGCATATTAGAGAATCAATTATAACAAATTTTCTTCATATTTTAAATTCTTGTAATTAGTTGTAATATCCTTCTAATTAATTGTAATCCCCTAATTGTAGGATAGTTTCCTAGTTTTGTGCTTTTGGGTAACTCACGGCAATGCCTAATTTTTGTGTATATATTCATTCTTAATCAATGGAAAAAGGTTCAGCCACTGTTTCTCAATACTCTTCTCTCTATTTCAACAGTTTTATTACTTTCGGCTTAGTGTTTTTGTATTCCTTAATTTTTCCCTTTGATTGATTTATAGACTTGTAATATTTATAATAGTTAAATAATACAAGACTATAAATTAGATTATGTGTTTCGTTTCAAAATTTTCTTCTGATTATGTTTGGAAGTTCATTTCATTTACCTAGGAAATTAATTAACACACACACACACACATATATATATATATATATATATATATATATATATATGAATATTTTTTAAAACATACTTGTCACATAATAATAAGTCTATTAATTCTTTATGCATATGAGTGGACTGATTATTAACTCACAATATATGAATCTTTCAGTATCTCTTTTATTATCAAATAGTTTTTAGGTTACCCATCGTAAACATTCGACATATTATATTAGTTTTTAGGTTGGTTTTTAGCAAGTCCAATTTTTGATAGATAAGCTTAATTTCTTTGTATTTAATGAATAAATATTATAAGATCAATCCAATTTGAGAAACATGTGAGCATATAAATATAAGAGTGAAGAAATTTTAAGTTTCAAGCTATTAAAAATTTTAGTTTGAAGTTGAACAAAGCATCACAAATTTCAAATTTGACATTGTAAATCTACTTGCTTGCAACTAAATGTTAGGGCAATTATTTAAACAATTAATTATAATACGAAGTAAAGGTTGGAACAAATTACTTGAATTTTTGCCTTCTATTAATTCCTTAATTGTTTTCCAATGATTATTGGGTTTGTTTTGATGAACCGATCAGCTCAATAACATAATTTCTAATTATATTGATGATCATCAAATTTAGTTTAAAAAATTCCATAAAAAAGTAAATTTTAATATTAATTAATAAAGCAGAAGGCTGGAAACCCTATTACAATATTATAGCAGTAAGATAATCAAACTCTAAGCCACCATCTTTATTCCAAGAAAAAAATTAAATGTAAGAAGGTCTAAAACTTACTATATTTGCATGCCTATAGGGCTAAAGCTATCTAAATATAGAAGAATAATACTAAAGAAATAAGCATGCAAAACACTCCTGTGTTTGATTGCTTGATACTTGTTGCCAATGAGTGGTCATCTTTCTTCTTCTTCTTCTTCTTCTTCTTCTTCTCCTCCTTCTTTTCCTCTTTTTCCTCTTTCTTTCTCTCCTTCTCCTCTTCCTTTTTCTCCTTCTCTTTCTCTTTTTTCTCTTTATCCGAATCCGAAGACAGCTGCTGAGACTCGGCAAGAGGTGATGAAGATGGGACTGCAAGTAATTTGCTGTGACTGTTTTGACTAACCATGATGGGTACTTCAGAAGATGCCGTTGGTTGGAAACGAGACAATGGCCGGTGATGGTCGGAGTTCATGGTTTGGGGCATTGAAGTGAAAGCAAAATTCAACAAAACAATGAGGAAAAGTCCTGGGGTTAACATCTTTGCCATGGTGTTAGCTTGCTGCTGCAGCCTTTAGTTGAGACTTGGGACTACTGCGTTGGTTGGATGGTTATATGTACATATATATAGGGATTGAGTCGAAGAGGTGGCAGGGATTATATAATTAATTGTTTTAATTAGGCTTTATTTCTTTTAGGAAGGTTTTAATTTTTTTCCTAATTTACTAATTGATTGCCTTTATTATTTGTCCTTTTCAGTGTGAAAAAACTCATTAATTCAACTTTAAATATTTTATTAATAAATTTTCTTACCATAGTTAAAATTATTCAATTAAGTTTTTATCACGTCAAGATGAATAAAAGTGAAATGTCAGAAAATATTATATAATTAACTGTTATTAACTTTATTTATAAAAGTTGACGCGTGCCATCATCATATAATCATATCGAAATCTTCATAAAAAAGGCATGCTAATTCATAAATAATAGATCTCCCTTTATAACAAAAAAAAAATCTCCCCTGTAAAATTTTAAAGTTTTAAACTAGATAGAACCAATATTAGTTCAAGTAAATGAGAGAAATTACTACGTACAAAATTACAGGTGTAGAAACTTTATTCTGCCTTAGTATGTTTTTAAGAAGATTAAGCAACTACATTTACATGAAGCTTTTTATTTATTTATTTATTTATTTTCATTCTTGTACATTGCTTAAAAATTCATAAGGTTGAGAGAAAGTGGATAAAACTTCACTCAAGAAGATGTGAACTTCTGTCACACATTAAGAAGCCTAACTCGAGTAAACTAGAGAAATTTTATTCGTTTATTTCTTCCAATCATTTATCCATGTCTATAATTGATTTACAACTATTTGAAGTAGATGACGATAGATATATCTTCATACCAATATATTATTTCCGAACCCTTCAGAACCAACTGTAGAAGTCAAGCCAGCACCAACCCTCTGCCCAAATTGGCAATTGCCGCAGGCAATGTCAAGAAAATATCCCATCACTGCTTCTTGAAGAAGTGAGACTAGAAAAGTTGGTTCATTAGTTACGACAATCTAACGTCTTGATCACCCTTCGACGCCAGATTGCAGTCTCTGGATCAAATCTCACTTCCCATGTAGGCCAGTAGTGCAAATCCTGCTTCAATGTCAAAACTCGTGGCTTGCCATTCAAATGGACTGTCCTCACGCGAACAAACTCCCCGTGCTCCAATTCCTGTTCGTATAGAAAGAACATGCAGATATTAAGTGAATTAAACTAGAGAAGAAACTAAAAAAGAACAAATAATTAATCATACTTGAAATAGTTAGATTAATAGAACTGTGAAATAAAGACTTTCTTGCTTCTTGTTTCATTGCACACAACAAATTTGATCAAGTGTCAAAAAACCAGTAAACCACTGTTCATAAAAGTCAGAGAGCAACTCAACTAAACCAGTTGATCAGATCAAGTAATAATTCAAACATGGCCTAAGTCTATGTAACTCCAAAATGGCAGTATGCAGGTGAGAATGACTAGGTGAAATAAAAATAGTAAAGATTTAACTTAAGATAAATATGCTTCCTATCAAGTACAAAAAGACTGCTATGAATCTTATCAAAAGCCCAATTAATTTGAAAAAAAAATTTCAATATATAATACTAGCATCAAGGGATATGCAGTATGAAATACATGTATTTGACTCAAATTATGTGTTTGTGAGATTTTGCGTTGGAAGGGAAGTATTTCCTCTTTACCTTGTTTGTAGAATAGAGGAGATCATAAGACACTGGGATTCAGTGCTCTTTCAGTCATAATGCAATTTTGACCACTATAAAAGTTATATAGTACCTTAAATGAGAAAGATTATAAGAAGAAACCATTAGCCGAACCCCTCATTCCAGACCTATTGTTCCAAAGGGCTTTAAAAAATGGCATTTCAGCTAAGTTTGAAGGTTTTCAATCCACCTCAACTCCACATTCATAAAAAAATCTCTTGAACAAAGAAGGGTCCAGCCTTTAGTCTGTCCAATCTACTCTCCTCTACCTCTTCCCTTAACCAACCCCTAATCCCCCAACCAAAAACAAATAAATAAAAAACCTGACATTCAGACTCAGTAGTATGAGCCCGCTGAATCTTCACATTGCCTATAGGTGCCTACTTATCAGCTTATGTACAATCCTACTTCTATTTCCCCTAAGGCACTCGCCGTAGGATTTATCCTAACAACCAAAAGACGGCATGATTATAGGATTGCATATAAATTGAAAATAGCCAGGCGCTCAAAAGCATTGATATACCATACTAGAATGAAATAAAGAAAGAGGTGCATGAGAAACCAATGAACCACAATAGGAAAGCAGTTTTTATCTCCTATCTTTTGTATATAATCTCTATTCTATCAAGTAAAAGCTTTGTGCCTCTCAAACATTATAAGATAAATACAACAAATGCTAGCCTCAAACAGTAAAAACTTTAGACATTAAAGTTAAAAGTCTCAAGTTCAAATCTTAGAAAGTCAATTCAAGCTTTATGAAAGAGGCAATATGCTGTTCTGCAGTCAAAAATCAAATAAGCTTCAACATTACCATTAAAAAATAAAATCTAAAAGTTGAAACAAAGAAAAGGATTTTGAGTTCCTACAACGCTCCATGCAATCAAATAAATGAAGTCTTGTGTATGAAGCACAATACACATGTAGGAAAAACAAGAAGCAACTAGGCTTACCACTGTCACATTAACAAAAGCATCTAAATCAGGAGTTGGTTTCCCGTTAACTTCAACAATCCATTGTAAAGCATATAACCCATATCTATGACCAGGACTACCTGTATATAACCTGAGAAAGGAACAAATTGTCACGGGAAACCCCCAACAAATAGAATATTACAACTGTAACTTCAGTTAAAAAGAAATGATCAATATTACAATGATAATAGATATTTCTCCAGTATAAATCAGTTATTCACAATACAAGTGTTTGTGTGTAGGTGTGTGTATATATGCATAATGGTGACAACACAGTAAAGCATTATTTTCCAATAAAAACCACCTGTAAAAATTCTTGGTACCTAATGCAATACTCAGCTGTCTAGCTGAAATAACACTTGGACTAGAGTATCAAGAAAGCCCCTTAGCATAGCATGGGATCTCTTGATACTTAGTAACTAGTGTATGGAGTTTTTTAAAATATTTTCATAAACAAGGGACTTACAAGAAAAATTAGTTAACCTAGAAGCCAGTTTAACCAACATAAAAACAAAAAAGGAAACATGAACAATCTCTTTTCTACAGAGTTGAAGATGTTCAAGATCAAGCTTGAAGATTGGAAAATCAGAAGCCATAGTTGGATTTCTCTTCTCAAAATGAGTAAAAACCCTCTTATTGACAAAAATCTTTTGATTAGGTTATTAGGGATTTAGAAATATAGTTTTTTAGAAAACTCTAAAATTTTTGTGTTTTAGATTTGCTCCTGTATAAACTAACGAAATCAAGTAACTACGAATTATACCAATCAATCAATAATTTATAAGGATGAATCAAGATAGAATTAAGGGCTTAAGCATGCAAGTATTCATAAGGAGTGTCACAAAATCTGCCATAATATTAACTGGAATCCAAAGAATGCTGAAAGTTTAGATAAACTTCTGTGGTAATCCATGAAGTTTGACTGTCCAAATTTTATGTGGTGACGTTATTCAAGTCTCGTTTTAAACAGATCAGAGGGAATTGAATTTAGAGTTTTCTGTATTGAGATTAGCCATTATCTTTGTTTTGTGCATATGCTGTCATGCAACAATACCAAGTGGCAATTTCAAAATTTTCTTTTGATTTCTCTAGGTTAAATTTGGATTACAGTTTTAGAGGTGGCAAGTTGGCAGGTCAAGTTTGGGTTGGGTCACTGCAGGTAAAAAAAATTTGGATAATTTTGGATTCAGGTCATCAAGGATTGGCACTAAGTATTCTTGTTCACCGCAGTAATGGACGAATTGACAAAATTCATCCAAGATAAGATGACTTGATGTATGATGTTTGCAAATGATATTGTCTTGTGTGCTAAGAGTAGCAAAGTTGGAACTATCGAGATAGACTTTAGAATTAAGAGAGTTTAGACTAAGCAAAGTGAAGACTAAATACATGAAATGTAAATTCAGTTCAAACAAAGAGAAAGATCAAAACATAGTTACATTAGATGGGATGGCGATACCTAAACGTGGGGTCGAATATAGATGGATGAAGAGATTAATGGCAATGTGACCTATAGGATCCAAGCTAGCTAGAGCAAGTGGGAAATCGCTACAAGTGAGATAGGCAATAAAAGAATTCCGATATGTTTGCAATGCTAAACCAACATTGTTATATAGTAGTGAATGTTGGGTGACTAAGTGATTGTATACACAGAAGATGAATGTAGCAGAAATGCAAATTTGTGATGGATATGTGAATAAACGACAAGGATAGAACAAGAAATGAAGACATCCATAAGAAGGTTGGAGTAATACCTATCGAAGACAAGATAAGTGAAAGTCATTTACATTAGTTTGGGCACATATGACGTAAACCTGTAGATGCTCAAGTTAGTAGAGTGAGGCTATGAATGATGAAAAAAAGGTGTTAAAGCTAGAGGAAGACTGAAAAAGAATTAGAATGAAGCAGTGTTGTCAATAGCAGCCATAGCGGCCGCTATAGCGGCATAGCCTAGCGGAGCTTTTAACTACTGCTATGACAACATGTATAGCGTAGCGTTTTTGTAATAACGGCCAATAGCGGCGCTATTGAGCAGATTTGGTGAAATGTCCATTGAACATTTTTTTTTTGCTTTTTTTTAATTTCAGCTATTGATTTTATTGTATTTAAGGGTATTTAAGTCTTTTAAACCTTTTTTTAGATTAAAATTTTTTTATTACAGCTCATCTTTTACTGTACAAACTTTTTTTAAATGAATTTCTTTTTATTAAATATTAAACTAAAAAGTAACGTTGGAATCAAAAGGATTTAAACTAAGCAGAGTGAAGACTGAATACATGGAGTGTAAATTCAGTTCTAACCGACTGGAAGAGCATGATGTAGTGAAGTTAGATGGGGTGGCGATACCTAAGCGGGATCATTTTCGATACTTGGGATCAATAATACAGATGGATGGAGAGATTGATGGTGATGTGACCTATAGGATCCAGGCTGGATGGAGTAAGTGGAGAAGTGCTACAGGTGTGTTGTGCGATAAAGGAATTCCTACATGGTTGAAAGGCAAGTTTTATAGGACAGTTGTTAGACCAACATTGTTATATGGTAGTGAATGTTAGGCGACTAAGAGGCTACATACACAAAAGATGAGTGTAACAGAAATGAGAATGTTACGGTGGATATGTGGATATACAAGAAAGGATAGAATGAGAAATGATGATATTCGTAAGATGATTGGAGTGGTACCTATCGAAGACAAAATGTGTGAAAATCGTTTACGTTGGTTTGGACATGTAAGACGTAGACCTGTAGATGCTCCAGTTAGGAGAATAGAGGCTATGAATGTTGAGAGAAGGGTTAAGACTAGAGGAAGACCGAAAAAGACTTGGAAGGAAGTAGTTTGGAAAGACATGGAGGTTTTAGAATTAGATGAGCAAATGGCCTTGAATAGGAATCTATGGAGGCAGAGAATACATATGGACGATCTAACGTGATTTTAGATATTGGTTCATATAGCCTACCCCAATCTATTGGGATAAAGGCTCTAATGATAATTATGATGATGATGATGATGATTAAACTAAAAAGTAAAAATCTTAATTTAAATCAAAAACCCTAAACTAAATAAAAGCCATCAGCAAAATCAGAGCCATGGACTATCAAGATATCTGGCTGGAACTATCGAAGCACCTGGCTGGAACTCTCGACAGCACCTGGCTGGAAATCTCGACAGCAGCAATCAACAGTAGCCATCGACTGCTTTGGATCTTGAAAGATCAGATGAAGAAGAAGAGGATTTTGACTTTGAGCTAGATATTGGTGGTAGAGCTGAAAAAGACCAAGTTGATGATGATGATTTTGGGGCAGAGCAAGAGGAATTAGAAGCTGAAGAAGATAAGGAGGATTAGTAGATTGTGATTCTTATTTCTTAGGAATTGCATTTGTGTTCATGCTTGTGTTTTGTTATCTTATGTGACTTCATTTAGAGTTTTATTATCTTATGTGACTTGGTAACTTATTATTTGCAATGGTTCTATTGGCTTGAGAACATTATTTGACTGCTTTGTGTAATTTTTTTTAGTTATTATGGTCATTATTTTGTTTTCTATTAAATTAGATATATTTTTTATAAAAAAAATTTATAGCCGCTATTGACGCTACGCTATCCGCTACGCATTCATAGCGGATTTTGGCCTCCCCGCTATTATCCGCTATTCGCTATTGATAACACTGGAATGAAGTCATTTGAAAGTATATGGTGGCACTAGAGTTGGAAGAACACATTGCAATAGATAGGAGGAATGTGTGGTGGGAGAGAATTTATGTTGACAACTTAACATAAGTTCATATATTGTTCATGTAGCCTACCCCAATCTATTGGGATAAAGGCTTTGATGATGATGTCATCTCGAGTTTAGGTCATTTTCACTTCGGGTCTTCCAAGTTTGTCAATCAAGCTATTTAAGTTTGAATCATTGAGTTCAAGTCATTTTGGGTCTAAATTATTGAGTTTTAGAACCAAAACAAAAATTTCAAGTCATTTCGGGTTATAGTATTGGGTCATTAGGGTTTGGATCATTCAGATTCGAATTTGGGATGTTTGGGTTTGGATTGGGAGGGTTCAAGTTGTTGAATTTTTTTAGTCAAATTGGATTGAGTTGGGTTTGGGTTTGAGCATGTTTTTCGGGTCCAAGCATCTTTTATAGCTCTAGGTAAATTAGAAACGAGACTAAATAGGCATTTCAATCATACAAAGCTCTAGGTTAAAAACAAGACTAAACAGCTCCATGGTCATTTTAATATAAGGATGTAGCTATAATTCAACCTAAAGAATTTGCAGCCCAGACTTGCCCCTAGGCATTGCTGCTTGACAGTATTTGCACCCTACAAAGAAATTTGGCAAATCTCAATGTAGAAAACCCCAAATTCAATTCAATTTGATCCATTATAAAACTAGACTCAACTAGCATCCCAAACATATAAATTTTGGATAGTATACAAACTGAATGATGGGAATAATTCCTAGCTATCCAATTTCATTAAATTATACAAGAGCAAATTTGAACACATAAGTTTTATACAAATTTTAATCCTAAATCCCTAACAAGCCAATAAGAAATTTTCCTATAAAGAAAGGAGCTTTTACACATCTTGAAAAGAAATATTGTATGGCTGTTGATCTTCAAACCTTCTAATTTTATCATACAAAATATCTAGCCCCACAAAAAGTGATGGTTCATGATTCCACTTTTACATTAGTTAGTTTGGCTACTAAGGTCAACTATTTCAGCCCTAATTTTTCTTGCAAGTCCCTTCCTTATGAAATTATGGTAACAAAACTTCACATTAATAATCAAATTAAGGTGCCCATGCTATATTACTAGGCTTTTACAATATTATAACACAGATATTCTTTGGCCGAGGGTATTCCACCCAAAAAGCCCTTGCACCAAATTTTAATTGGTTGGGGATTGTAAATGTGGGAAACCATGTTATTTTAGGAAAATAAATATTTCCTAGAATCAAGTTTATATATTTAGTTGTAATTATGTATTTATTGAGATCCCAAAAGTTTAGGGATTTCAATTAGTATTAGGAGTAGTTTCCTGATTTAGTGCTAGAGCGTTGTGTATATAAACAAACGTATTATTCAATAAACAATTCAATTCAAACCCTAAACATTAACATGGTATCAAGAGCTTTAGGTTTTTTCTTGGAAATCAATCACTTTTTCAGCCTTCATTGCTGATTTTTCTGCAGTTTCTTTTTCAACCTTCATTGTTGATATTTTCTGCAGTTTCTTCTTCAGCCTTCATTGCTGATTTTTTGCCTTAGGCCTTCATAGCCATTTTCGCATCCAGCCTTCATAGCCATCTTTTTTTTTTTGCTCTGTTCTGCTCTGTTTTCTAAAGAAAAAACAGAGTATTTCAAGTGTTCGTTTTCCAGCCTTCATAGCTGGATTTTTCCTCTGTTCTTCATCATTGGCGATTTCTCTTTGTTGCCTGGCCTTCATTGCCAAATTATCCCTGATTCTCACCAGTCTTTCAGCAAGTATTGATTTGTAAAAGATGTCAGTAGTTGCAGAAACAACCACTGCAGCACCAAAGAAACCAGCAAGTCTTAACCAAGAGGAGGTGGAAAGGGTGAGATCATTCTTAAGTAACCTCGAGAAACCTACAGGTACTTGCACTTCGGCGTATTCAGGTAAGCGTCTATTTTCATTTGGATTAAATGCCTCAGAAAAACCCTTTACTCAATCTTGGATCATGGATTCAGGAGCCACCGATCACATGACCCACTCATCCAAACATTTTTCCACATACTCACCATGTTCAAGCAATAAGAAAATAGCCACAGCTGATGGATCCTTAGCAACCGTAGCTGGTATAGGAGATGTTCGAATAAACCCATCCATAACCCTGAAAAATGTCCTTCATGTTCCTAAGCTATCCACCAATCTTGTCTCTGTACAGAAATTCACACAAGACTTGCTTTGTAATGTGACTTTTCACAGTAGTTATTGTTTATTTCAGGACAAAGATTCGGGGCGGACGATTGGACTTGCTAGAGAACGGGATAGTCTTTACTATCTTGCGTAATCAAACAAGTCAAACATATTCAAGAGCAGATCACCCCACTCATTCATGTCCGAGTCTATGTTATCTAGTAAGGAGAAAGTTTTTCTTTACCATTGTCAATTAGGACATCCATCATTTAGGGTTATTAAAATTCTGTTTCCTTCATTGTTTACAAAGTTGGATATTGAGAGTCTTCATTGTGAGGTGTGTGAACTTGCCAAACACAAGCGTATACCTTTTCCAATAAGCAATAAAAGAAGCATTTTTCCTTTTTATCTTGTTCACACTGATATTTGGGGTCCCTCTACTGTTGCTAATGTGTCAGGGGCACGATGGTTTGCGACTGTTAGCTTTAAATTGACAAGTCTTTTGAAATGACAAAATTCAAGTAAGCTTAAAAATGATTTTTCTCTAAGTAAATTTGCTTTGAATGAACTCAATAATAGAATATATTTCAAACAAGTTTTGGATTGTGATTTCAACTGAAAAGTCAGTAAATACTCTTAAGAAAAGTGTTAGAAGTTTTTGAACTGACTTAGAATCACAAAAACCACAAACTATCTCAAATTGTAGTTAAAGATGTGCAGGAAATTGATTCTGGTTCAAAGGGATCGATCCCCTTGGTAAAGGGATCGATCCCATTTTGACAGTAAGCATGATAAAGCTCCAGGAACAAGTTCTGGATAAAAAGGATCGATCCCTTTGGTGAAGGGATCGATCCCTTTGGACGAGACTATGCAGTAACGGCTAGTTTTTGAGGGTTTCAACGGGAAGAAGTGCATTAAATGCTTCACCAACTATTCTATCCGTTTGGTGGGTTATAAATAGTGACATTTATGAAGTCTGGAGACACAACAAGCATTCCAAAGTATTCAAGCTTCAAGAGAGAATCTGAAATCTGAAAATCTTATTGTAACTCAATTTTGTGAGAGTGTTTTCTGTATTCTTCACCCATCCACTGAAAAAATCAGATATTCAAAGGGGTGAGCTATCCTTGTAAGGTCTGATATTGTAGAGTGTGGGAATACTACAAGGGTAGAGGATTAAAAGGAGACTTCTAAAGTCCTAAGAGAAATTGTAAGAGGTCTTGCCACACCTTCAAGTGGTTTGTAAGCTTTCTCAAGGAAGAGGTGAATCAAAACCTTGACAAGAAGTTCAAGGAGAGAGGACGTAGGCAAGAGATTGGCCGAACCTCTATAAACCTTGTGTTTGTTTCTCTTTCCCTTACTCTTATTTACTGCATTTGTTTCATTATTGCTTATTTGACTTTGATTGTGCATTAAGAGTTAAGAAAAGTAGAAATAACTAGAAAAACCGATTCACCCCCCCTCTCGGTAGAGCCAACAATTGGTATCAGAGCTTGGGCTCAAGAGTGACTTAGATTAACATCTATCGAGTATAAACGATCACTAATGGCTCAAACTAGTTTGTCTACACCCTTGGTAGGAGAGGGACACTCTACGGTTAGACCTCCACTCTTTAATGGTGAAAACTATGCCTATTGGAAGACTAGAATGATGCTATTTATTCAAGCCAATGATTATGAAGTGTGGAGAATTATTGTTAAAGGTCCTCTTATTCCTATTAAGAAAGTAGATGGGTCGGATGTGCCTAAGAAAGAAGATGAATGGGATACTAATGATATTAGGATGGCACAACTTAATGCTAAAGCAATGCACACACTCTTTTGTGCATTAGGACCAAATGAGTATAATCGAGTGTCACAATGTGAGAATGCTAAACAAGTTTGGGACAAACTAGCTATCACACATGAGGGAACCACACAAGTCAAAGAAACCAAAGTAGGCATGCTCACACAAGACTATGAATTATTTAGAATGAAGAATGATGAATCAATTAGTGACATGTTTACTAGGTTTACTGACATCATAAATGGTCTTAAAGCATTAGGCAAGACATATTCTAATGTAGAAATGGTGAAAAAGATACTCAATAGCTTACCTAAAACATGGGAGGCTAAAGTCACTGCTATTGAGGAATCCAAGGATCCTCATACACTCTCACTAGATGAACTTATGGGATCTCTACTCACCTATGAGATGAAAATCAAGAGAAATCAAGATCCTCCTAAGAAAGTTGGAGTAGCTTTAAAATCCACCACTATTGAGGAATCAAAAGATCATGATGAGAGTGGTGATGATGAGGACCTAGAAATGGCCATGTTTGCTAAGAGGTTTAATAAATTCATGAGGATGAGAACTAGTGGTAACTCTAGGAGACCCCCTAGGAGAGACTTTAATAGAGGAGAAACTAGTAGGAAAGAAAAGGACCAAATTATTTGTTATGAATGCAAAAAACCTGGTCATATTAAATTTGTTTGTCCTTTATATAGAAAGCAAAATGAGAAGAAACAAAAGAAGACGGCAATGGTGGCTACTTGGAGTGATAGCGATTGCTCCGATGAGGAGAATGTGGAAGATGAAGTAGCCAACCTTTGTTTCATGGCTTTTGAAGATGAGAAGGTAACTTCTAACTTGTTAGATACACATGAATATACTTTTGATGAATTGCAAGATGCATTTGATGAGTTAGCTAATGAATTTGAATGCATGAATTTAAAATATAAGAAAATGATTTCTAAGTTGAAAAAAGAGAATGAAATGCTTGTGAATGTTAAATTAGAATGTGAAAAGAAATTAGAGAATGCAAATCTAGAAATAGAAGAATTAAATAGAAAGAACATTAATTTACAAAACTCCTTTTCTAGATTTTACATGGGTCAACAAAAACTTGATCAAATGCTAGAGACTCAAAGGGCATTCTTTGATAGAGAAGGATTAGGTTATAATGCATCCAACAAAGAGACTCATCTCAAAAACTTCCTAGTTAAAGATAGAAAATTTGCTTTGTGTCCATTATGTAACAAACTAGGACATTCTTCACAAGCATGCACCTCTAGGAAGACCATGATAAGAGGAAAAATGGCTGTCAAAATTTGGGTACCTAAACATGTTTTAGATTCAAGTGATGAGTCATTAAAGATGAAATGGATCCCTAAAGGATCTAAAATTATAAGTACTAACTCTCAAGGACCCAAGAAAATTTGGGTACCTAAAATGAAAGCTTGATGTGTTTGTAGGAGGAAGAGTATTGCTACAAGGCTAAGTCCAAGGAGCATTGGTACCTTGATAGTGGATGCTCAAGACACATGACGGGTGACAAGAGTCAATTCAAGTTCCTAAAGCATAAAAGTGGTGGAGAAGTCACATTTGGAGACAACTCCAAAGGACAAATTGAAGGAATTGGCTCCATTGGTAACTCTTCTTCAACTATTGAAAATGTTTTGTATGTTAAAGGCTTAAAGCATAACTTGCTTAGTATTAGTCAATTGTGTGATAAGGGATTTAAAGTTATGTTTGATGATTTATGTTGCAATGTTGTTAATGTCAAATCTAATCAAATTGTGTTTATTGGACATAGACAAGGAAATATTTATATTGTGGATTTAAATGAACTTAATAGCAAAAATGTATGCTTTATGGCTACTAGAGAAGATGAACCTTGGTTATGGCATAGAAGACTAGGCCATGCTAGCATGCATGTTTTGTCTAAGTTAGCCAAAAGAGACCTAGTTGTAGGATTACCTAAGCTTCAATTTGAAAATGATAAAGTTTGTGAAGCATGTGTAAGAGGAAAACACAAAAGAAATTCATTTAAATCTAAGAAGTGTGTCACTACCTCTAGATCACTTCAACTTCTTCACTTAGATCTCTTTGGACCAACTAGGACAACTAGTTTAGGAGGTAAACACTATGGATTTGTGATAGTTGATGATTACACTAGGTTTACTTGGGTGTTCTTTTTAAGTGTTAAAAATGAGGCCTTAGATAAATTCATTGTTTTCTCAAAGCTTGTTCAAAATGAAAAGGGTTATTCTATTTCAAGTATTAGGAGTGACCATGGAAAAGAATTTGAAAATATTGGTTTTGATATATTTTGCAATGAAAATGGCATTAGCCATAATTTTTCAGCTCCTAGAAATCCTCAACAAAATGGGGTAGTTGAAAGGAGAAATAGAACCTTAGAAGAAATGGCTAGAACCATGCTTTGTGAAAACAACTTACCTAAATATTTTTGGGCTGAAGCAATAAACATCTCTTGCTATGTTATAAATAGAGCTATGGTGAGGCCTATTTTAAAGAAAACTCCCTATGAGATTTATAAAGGAAAAAGGCCTAACATAAGTTATTTTCATCCATTTGGATGTAAATGTTTTGTTTTGAACAATGATAAAGATAACCTAGGAAAATTTGATGCTAAAAGTGATGAAGGTATTTTTCTTGGTTATTCTTTAAATTCTAAGGCTTATAGAGTTTTTAATAAAAGAACACTTGTTGTAGAAGAGTCAATACATGTAATCTTTGACGAATCAAATATCACTAGTAGAACCAATCTTGATGATGAAGTAGAGATCTTTGATGAACCTATAGTTGATCCATCTCAAGATAAGGATGTTAGGGAACACTTGGAAGATCTTACTATTAACAAAGATGAGGAGTCCATGGAACAAGAAATGATTGAGAAGGAATCTAGGTGTCCTAGAGAACTTGGATATGTGAAAGATAATGATATTGTTGGAGATCCTACCATTGGAGTTAGGACTAGGTCAACCTATAGAAACATATGTCAACATGTTGCCTTTGTGTCACAATTTAGTGGATGAGGCTTTGAATGATGAAAATTGGATTATGGCCATGCAAGAAGAATTAAACCAATTTGAAAGAAGCAAAGTGTGGACATTAGTAGAAAGACCTAAAGATTATCCCATCATTGGAACCAAATGGATATTCAAGAATAAGATGGATGAAAATAGCATTATTGTTAGAAATAAGGCTAGGTTAGTAGCTCAAGGCTATAGATAAGAAGAAGGGATTGACTATGATGAAACCTATGCTCCGGTAGCTAGATTAGAAGCCATTAGGATGCTACTTGCATTTGCATGTTATAAGGACTTTAAGTTATATCAAATGGATGTAAAAAGTGCTTTTCTAAATGGTTATATAAATGAAGAGGTTTATGTTGAGCAACCTCCCGGTTTCGAAAATCCAAAACTTCCTAACCATGTTTTCAAACTTTCAAAAGCCTTATATGGATTAAAACAAGCTCCTAGAGCTTGGTATGAAAGACTTTCAAAGTTTTTAATCGAAAAAGGTTTTACAAGAGGAAAGGTAGACACAACATTGTTTATTCAATCTAAGGGTCATGACTTATTGGTAGTTCAAATTTATGTAGATGATATCATTTTTGGTTCTACAAGTGAGTCATTGTGCAAAAATTTTTCAAAGCTAATGCAAGGTGAATTTGAAATGAGTATGATGGGAGAATTGACCTTCTTTCTAGGACTTCAAGTTAAACAATGTAAAGAAGGTATTTTCATAAATCAAGCTAAGTACACTAAAGATCTGCTCAAAAGATTTGGAATGGATGAATCTAAACCTTTTTCTACGCCTATGAGCACAAACATTAAGCTTGATAAGGATGAAGGAGGAAAATGTGTAGACACTAAACTATATAGGTCTATGATTGGCTCATTGCTATATTTAACTGCTAGTAGACCCGATATAATGTTTAGTGTATGCTTGTGTGCTAGATTTCAGTCATCCCCTAGAGAATCACACCTACAAGCAGTAAAAAGAATACTTAGATACCTCAAAGACACATCTTCCTTAGGACTTTGGTATCCTAAAGATTCTACACTTGACCTCCATGCCTATTCCGATGCGGATTTTGGTGGATGCAAAGTGGATAGGAAAAGCACATCGGGAACATGCCAATTCTTAGGAAGTAGACTCATTTCATGGTTTTCTAAGAAACAAAATAGTGTAGCTCAATCCACAACCGAGGCTGAATATATAGCTTCCGGAAGTTGCTGTGCTCAAGTGTTATGGATTAAGCAACAAATGAGAGACTATGGAATAGAAATGAACTAAGTTCCCATTAGGTGTGATAACACTAGTGCCATCAATCTTACAAAAAATCCCATCCAACACTCTAGAACCAAGCACATTGAGATTAGACATCATTTTATACGAGATCATGTGCAAAAAGGGGACATAATTCTAGAGTATGTGGACACCTTGCACCAATTAGCTGATATCTTCACAAAACCCTTGGACAAGGAGAGATTTTGTACTCTTAGAGGTGAATTAGGCATAATGAATGCTCCTTGAAGTGATTTGATGTTGCATGACTGTCTTAAGTTGGTTTGATATGATTGCAAGAAAGAAATTTGGAAAATATCATTTCCACTTGCAATTCATAACTTCAACTTGCCATGTTACTGTTCATAATCTTAGACATTGATGTTGAATTGTTGAAATTTGTGTGTTTTACTCATCATTAGCCAACAATTCACTTTCTGATGCTTAAGACAGGCTCACAATCATGTTCACTTGGCTTTCAAAGCTGTTCAGCATATTCTCAACATTTTTCTGCAATTTTCTGCATTTTCCTGCATTTTTTCTGAAGTTTTTCAACCTCATTCATGCATCTCAAGTGGAAACAATCAGATTTTGAATTTATAATGGTCCAAATGCATACGTTTCATAGTGTTCAAATCATTTTTATGCATCACGAATGAGGCAAGTGACTACGGAATCAATACTTCTTCAAATTAGATTGCTTCCGGGTCATTGAGGCCTAAAATTCTGGGTTTTGAATATGAGGGATCGATCCCTCTTGCCATGGGATCGATCCGTTTGTTCCAGAATAGGCAAGAATGCACACTGCCAAAAAGGGATCGATCCCATCCTTAAAGGGATCAATCCCTTCGATCAAACCCTCGCTCGCACTCTTGTTGAAAGGTCGGGATTTCACTCATTCTCATTATTCTTCTTCCCCATCATCCGTAAGCCTTCCACCTTCTCCATTCCTCCTCCCACAACCTTCATGATCTCACTCATTTCTACACCAAATTGCTTCATTCCTTCACCAATCTTCCTCATTTCCTTCTCTTTTTCATTTCCCCTACTCATTTCCTGACACAATCTTTTCTTTTCTTCTCTTCCTTATTCCTCCACACCATGGTTACTATTCACCCAACATGTCAATTGTAAGTTTTTCTTACATTTTTCATTCCATTTTTCTTGCATTTCTAGTCTTTTGCATCATGTCTTGTTTACCCATTTGCATATCTTGCCTTACTTTCCTCTTCATCTAGGTTTTCACTTCATTTGGCACTAGTCTTTTCCAAGGATTTTTCTTAGCCTAGTTGTAGTTATTCATAAGAAATTCCTTATCCTAATTGTTAATTGCTTATTGGGTTGTGGCTCTCAGCTGATTGATTCGATCATATTGCTCACACACATTCCCCACAGTTCCCCAAACCTGTGCCCATCACCTGCTCGACAAAATGCCTCTTTGAATTTTCCCTTATCATTCTTTCTTCACATGGCTCCCAAAGTCAAACATGCTGTCCCTCGAAAAAGATCACATCCCTCCTCTTCCTCCGCCTCCGTTCCAACCGCCTTTAATCGCTGCTTTCGGAATGCGGACGAGAAAAAACGTTATCATACCCTCTTTGCCCATATGCGCGTCAAGCACTGCCGCCCAA
The DNA here is from genome assembly GCA_031772115.1 of Heritiera littoralis. Taxonomy (NCBI): domain Eukaryota; kingdom Viridiplantae; phylum Streptophyta; class Magnoliopsida; order Malvales; family Malvaceae; genus Heritiera; species Heritiera littoralis. Next base: position 7,039,370 of record JAPDPK010000009.1, read on the forward strand.
TTGACTTCGGTTTTTTGGAGTCAATTCACTTTCCCTACTTGGCCAAATTTGAAGCCTTCCATTGGACATACTTTCTCCAAATCAACACTCCGGTTCCTATGAGCATCATTCGAGCTTTCTTTTCCAATGCCAAAGTTATTTATTCGCCTAATAACCCATGTAAGGCAGTAGGAATTCAATCATTTGTTATGGGTCGGGATGTTGAAATCACTAAAGATTCCCTTTCCCATGCCTTTCGAATTCCGGAGCATGGACTTGCACGTGAAAATGTCAACGTCCCCTTAGAATTCAATATCGTCAATGATCGTGCGGGTGACCTTCCTGTCTTTGCTCGTCTTCTCCACATCATCATCTCTTGGAATCTTCGCCCACTTGGCACCAAATATTCCCAACTCCGGAGACTTGATCGGTTTTGGCTTCATCACATTCACTCACCTGATGGCGATCGACCGGATCTTCTCCATTTCATTCTCCACGATTGGATCAAGATTGCTCTTGGCAAAGTTCAGACAATTGTCTTCCCCCAACACCTTGCCTTCTACCTCCTCGACTACGGTATCGACTGTTCGTGTGAGCCTGGCGTCCTTCCAGAGGCAGGCCACACCATCAACCTTGCTACTTTGCATAATCTTGGATGGTACTCTCGTGAGCAAGGTGATACCATCGTTTGGGAAAAGGCCCATGGTGCTCCAGCATCTCCCCCACATGATCCGGACGAAGGCGGTGATGAAGGCGATGACGAAGAGACAGCTCCTGCCGCAGCCACATCCTCAGCCCCATCCGCCTCGACCTCGGTCTCTCTTGACCAGATCATGCTATCGCTTCAAAACCTCCAGGCCACTGTTACTCAACGCTTTGATCATGTCGACGCTCGCCTTGACACCATAGAGGCTACACAGGCAGCCTTATTTGATGAAGTCCAAGACATCCGCATGCAGCATGAGGACTTCGTGGATCAGTATCATCAGACATTTCCCAGGCGTTGATTTTGTTCTTTGTGTGTAGGGTGTGCATTTACCTTATTCTGCTTAGATGTTTGAACCTATGTGCTATGTTTGTTGACCTTCACTGTCAGAATTTATCTTTGTCTGTGTAAACTTTATTAGATGTTTGAACCTCTGTGATATGGCCTGCTATATACTTCTGGTTATTTTCTCATTCTGTCATGGTTTGTTTATGATCTTCAATATATCTCATTGCCCTCTTGCTTTACATTGACTAACCAATTCTCCATGATTCTTATTATCGTTGAGGGGGAGTATATCATTTTTTTTGCTATGACAAAAAGGGGAAGAATTAATGTGATAAATTAATCTTGGTACTTAAAAAGGGAAGCTAACTTTGAGGGGGAGCAAATATTAAGGGGGAGCATTATTTTCAAAAATTTAAGCAATCCCATTTTCTAAGCAAATTTACCTTAAGTTTTGTCATATCAAAAAGGGGGAGATTGTTAGCTTTAAATTGACAAGTCTTTTGAAATGACAAAATTCAAGTAAGCTTAAAAATGATTTTTCTCTAAGTAAATTTGCTTTGAATGAACTCAATAATAGAATATATTTCAAACAAGTTTTGGATTGTGATTTCAACTGAAAAGTCAGTAAATACTCTTAAGAAAAGTGTTAGAAGTTTTTGAACTGACTTAGAATCACAAAAACCACAAACTATCTCAAATTGCAGTTAAAGATGTGCAGGAAATTGATTCTGGTTCAAAGGGATCGATCCCCTTGGTAAAGGGATCGATCCCATTTTGACAGTAAGCATGATAAAGCTCCAGGAACAAGTTCTGGATAAAAAGGATCGATCCCTTTGGTGAAGGGATCGATCCCTTTGGACGAGACTATGCAGTAACGGCTAGTTTTTGAGGGTTTCAACGGGAAGAAATGCATTAAATGCTTCACCAACTGTTCTATCCGTTTGGTGGGTTATAAATAGTGACATTTATGAAGTCTGGAGACACAACAAGCATTCCAAAGTATTCAAGCTTCAAGAGAGAATCTGAAATCTGAAAATCTTATTGTAACTCAATTTTGTGAGAGTGTTTTCTGTATTCTTCACCCATCCACTAAAAAAATCAGATATTCAAAGGGGTGAGCTATCCTTGTAAGGTCTGATATTGTAGAGTGTGGGAATACTACAAGGGTAGAGGATTAGAAGGAGACTTCTAAAGTCCTAAGAGAAATTGTAAGAGGTCTTGCCACACCTTCAAGTGGTTTGTAAGCTTTCTCAAGGAAGAGGTGAATCAAAACCTTGACAAGAAGTTCAAGGAGAGAGGACGTAGGCAAGAGATTGGCCGAACCTCTATAAACCTTGTGTTTGTTTCTCTTTCCCTTACTCTTATTTACTGCATTTGTTTCATTATTGCTTATTTGACTTTGATTGTGCATTAAGAGTTAAGAAAAGTAGAAATAACTAGAAAAACCGATTCACCCCCCCTCTCGGTAGAGCCAACAGCGACTTTTATTGATGATTGTACCCGAGTTACCTGGGTTTTCTTGCTTAAACATAAGTCAGATGTTAGCACTGTGTTCCCTAATTTCTTCTCTATGGTAAAAAACCAGTTTGGTGTGAGTATTAAAAAACTTAGGTCAGACAATGCCAAGGATTATTTCAATCAAATTCTTACCCCTTATTGTCAAAGAGAGGGAATAATTCATGAGTCTTCCTGTGTGAGAACACCACAACAAAATGGAGTCGCCGAAAGAAAAAATGGGCACCTTCTAGACCAAACCCGAGCACTATTGTATCAAAAAAATGTACCAAAAAGTTTCTGGGGGAAAGCAGTTCTCACAGCCACTCATCTCATCAATAGATTACCCTCTAGAGTTCTAGGATTCAAAAGTCCAATGGTTTCATTCTATCCGAACCTCTCTACCACAAACAATCTTACACCTCGCATTTTTGGGTGTGTGTCCTTTGTTCATATCCATAGTCAAGACAGGGGGAAGCTAGACCCTAGAGCCCTAAGTGTGTTTTTGTTGGGTATTCTTCAACTCAAAAAGGATACAAGTGTTACCATCCTCCGTCCAAGAAATTTTATGTGTCACAAGATGTAACATTCAATGAACAAGAGGCCTGTTTCACTCAACCTTATCTTCAAGGGGAGAGTCTTAGGGAAGATAAGGAAGGTTTTCTTGGGTTGCCTGATCTTTCACTTTTGTCTCAACCCAATCATATGCCCCAACTATCTATTGAGCCATCTGTTGAGTTTGAACCTGAGTCAAATGCCCCAGTTGTTGGTGAACCTGAACCTAAGTCAAATGAGACCACTCCTACTGCACCAAATGTGTCTGAACCCGAACTAGTACCTAACCCCGAATCTGCTCTTGGAGATGTGAGATTTGGAAAAAACTTGGTGTACTCAAGGCAGAAAAAGGCCAATCCAGGATCTCTGCAAGTTCAAGAGTCCAACTCAAGTCCTTCAAATGAGGTAACAATTACTAACTTTCCAGCATTACAGAGTGAAACCAAAGCCCAAATTACTGAAGATGACCAAGACCTTCCAATTGCTATTAGAAAAGGGACCAGAAAATGCACAAAACAGCCATTATATCCCCTTTCACACTACCTATCATTTAAAAATTTCTCACCAACCTACAAAGCCTTCCTTGTAAGCCTAAAGAACACCACCATTCCTACCACCTTATCTGAGGCATTGTCTAATGAAAAATGGAAACAAGCCATGGTTGTAGAGATGGAGGCTCTAGAGAAGAATAAAACTTGAGAGTTGGTGAAGTTACCAACAGGGAAAAGGCCGGTGGGGTGCAAGTGGGTTTATACTGTGAAATACAGGGCAGATGGGTCGATTGAGAGATACAAGGCGAGGTTGGTAGCCAAAGAGTATACACAGACTTATGGGATTGACTACCTAGAGACATTTGCTCCAGTTGCTAAGATGAATACAGTAAGAGTAATCTTATCTCTAGCTGCCAATTTTGGTTGGGAACTACAGCAATTTGATGTGAAAAATGCCTTCCTACACAGGGAGCTTAAGGAGGAGATTTAAATGGAGATTCCACCAGGTTATGGAAGAAATGTTATTGCCAATACTGTATGTAAGTTGAACAAAGCTTTGTATGGCCTGAAGCAATCTCCTCGAGCTTGGTTTGGAAGATTTGCTAGAGTCATGTTGGCCATGGGATACAAACAAAGTCAGGGGGATCACACATTGTTTATCAAACATTCTGCTTCAAGGGGAGTAACAGCACTGTTAGTATATGTGGATGACATTATATTAACTGGAGATGACAAAAGGGAGCAGCAAATATTGAGTCAATGCTTGGCTAAGGAGTTTGAAATTAAGACTTTGGGAAGATTGAAATATTTTCTGGGAATTGAAGTTGCACACTCCAGAAAAGGGATTTTTATATCCCAACAGAAGTATGTTACGGATTTGCTTAAGGAAACGGGCAAAACTGCATGCAAACCCGCAAGTACTCCTATGGACCCAAACCTTAAGCTAGGAAAAGGAGAGGAAGATGCCACAGTGGACAAGGAAATGTATCAACGTCTCGTGGGAAGACTGATTTACTTATCACATACCAGACCGGATATAGCTTATGCGGTGAGCTTAATCAGTCAGTTTATGCGTAGTCCAAGAGGTTCATTTGCAGGCTGCCTACCGAATTTTGCAATATCTTAAAGGAACACCAGGAAGAGGAATTCTATTCAAGAGGAATGGGAGTACAACACTTGAAGCCTATACCGATGCTGACTATGCAGGATCGATCATCGATAGGAGATCAACCTCCGGGTACTGTACCTTTCTTGGAGGGAATCTTGTGACATGGAGAAGCAAGAAACAGAGTGTAGTAGCACGTTCTAGTGCTGAGGCAGAATTTCGTGCAATGGCACAAGGCATGTGTGAGCTACTTTGGCTGAAAATCATCCTAGAAGACAAAAAGATTAAATGGGAAGGGCCTATGAGGCTCTATTGTGACAATAAATCAGCAATCAGCATAGCTCATAATCCAGTACAACATGATCGAACGAAGCATATAGAGGTGGATAGACATTTCATCAAGGAGAAGTTAGACAGTGGCTTGATATGTACTCCATATGTGTCAACACATGGGCAACTTGCTGATATCCTCACCAAAGGGTTGAGTAGCATGACATTTGAGAGAATTGTATCCAAGCTGGGAATGGAAAATTCCTATTCACCAGCTTGAGGGGGAGTGTGAGAAACCGTGTTATTTTAGGAAAATAAATATTTCTTAGAATCAAGTTTATATATTTAGTTGTAATTATGTATTTATTGAGATCCCAAAAGTTTAGGGATTTCAATTAGTATTAGGAGTAGTTTCCTGATTTAGTGCTAGAGCGTTGTGTATATAAACAAACGTATTATTCAATAAACAATTCAATTCAAACCCTAAACATTAACAGTAAATATAACTCTCAACTCGTTTCCCTATTGTTTTTTGGGTGCATTCAAGTTGTACCTTCCTAATTGTTGAAAAGGTGGCCCTATTTCCCTGCATATTTTTTTTTTCAAATTCCAGCACAGATAGCCAGATTTGCTGACAAGTGGCCACATGTCCAGTCACATGATAACTGACATTTCTATTGAAAACACTGAAACACGTGTGGAAACAGGCTGACATTATTTGAAATTATAATTTGAACATTATAGATACTAATGCTTATATTTCTTTTACAGCAATGAAGTTTTACTAATTAGCTCATTATCTTAAAAATTTTAGAAAAGTTAGATAAATGGTATACTAATTATTTTTCAAATTCAGCTACGTTAAACATTCAAAAAGGGGTCAACAAATTCTAAAATGTGTCCGATACGTCACTCCCTCATAACTAGTGGGTTAAAGACAGCAATTAATTCATATAGCCAATCTGAAAGCCACTAATTATGTCAACCATGATTTATTAAAAAAAAAAATTTTCCCTTACCGTGCTACATAAACACCATGCCCTTCTTCAGGCAAAAATCCAAGAGCACGCACAGCAGGATGAGGATCCTGAACAATGCACCCGCACCAATTAATCACTCGTATCGTGCCATTCCCATCCCTCACGTCTGTCCCCACAAGAAGATCAATTTCACATCCCTGGCAAACAATAAAATCAAAAAGAAAACAAGGCAAAATTGTTTCTCCAGTTACATAAGAAGTACAAAATTCAATTACATTAGATGGTACATAGAGCTTATGAAATGCTTTCAGTGAAATTAATAATAGTAATAATTACAAAGTGGAAAAAGAAATAGACAACCTTTCCGGCTGTATTTATTTGCTTACCTGCCGAAATATGGTCATGTTAAGTTTCCCATCGTTGTCACCATTGTCCAATGCTTGACAAGCATTTTCTATGTCTCGAAAGCAAGTAACTGGCTCTTTATTTACTGCTAAAACCATGTCACCTTGTTCTAATACATTTTCAGCTTTTGACCCCGCTAAACAACCTTTAACACGTAAAACTTGGCGACGAACAGGATCTTTCTTGATTAGAGCCTAAAAAATATAACTAATGTGATGTGAACATATGAAACTACAAAAGGATATGAAGAGGCAAAGAAAAAATAGCCATTCTCCCTAGCATGTGTTAAAGTATTGCCAAGATCTTGTTTAAAAAAAATATTTACTAAACAAAATATATAAAATAAAGAAACAAATAAACATACTTGGATCCATTCATCGCTCAATCCAAAGCTTCTGGCCTTTGAAAGCAACCTAGGATAAAGTTCAACCTCTAAGATCCTAACAAGTGGCATCAGCCTTTTGACACCATTTATGAGAAGAGGAGGTCCATTAGCACCAGATATGATCTTGTCAAGAACTTGGCTTATTGCATAAATTGGGATACCTCCCACAAATCGGTGATCCTCTGATGTATTACTACGCTGAAATCAATGATAGCAGGCATCAGAATACATGGCCATATGGAGCTTATCCAAAAAGGCTAACTAATAGAGAAAACCTTTGGCTTTTTTTGCTTTTTATTTTTGGTCAGAGTGGAAACCTGCGTTGAAAAGCGTCCCCAGATTGCTTGAACCCTTCCATGCTCATCTGTTAGCACCCCTGAAAATGAACGACCAAAATCTGCAAAAGAGTACAGGATCCATTTCATACTTGAAGTCAGAATATGGATAAAATTAGATCCTACCGTCAGTAATGACAACAAACATACCAGTATCAACCTCAATTATTTCCATATTTGTTGCTCTGTACCGTGGAGAGTCAGCAGAGCGAATGTTCAGAGCAGCAGATGGATTGGTCACAACTGATTTCCTCGATGTTGCTTGTAAGCTTTTACTTAAACCCACAAGATAGACTGAATCCCCACGACATAATGAAGGCTCTGTCTCAAACAGAACGAAATGTAAGTCCTTGTCAAAAGTAGTCTTGCTATGCTTTATGTTAACTGTGTATGCATCAAATCAGGATTTATTTCCTGATTTGTAGGTAGCGATAAATAAGGGTTTATTTCCTGATTATGGGATTTATCTTTCTGTTATGAGCTGATAGACTTCTAATTTATCTTGTTTTTATTTGTTTCTATCTTTTGGACAATTGAGTCCTGATTCTGTTGGTTTCTTTCAGCTATACTTGCTGACTGTACATGTTGGTTCCTCTATATATTTGAGGATCAGTTTTTTAATAAAGATATACAGAGAATATTATTATTTTTTTCTCTGGTTATATGGTGTCAGAGCAAGGTTTGCTTCTGTTTTTTTTTCTAAATGGTCAAAACAGCCATGAATGGTGCTTCTCGAGATGGTGGATCGAAAGAGATTCAAAACTCCACTCCAATGGCTCCTGTCATAAGTGACCCACATTCCCTACAGATAACACAACACAAACTCAATGGAACAAATTTTTTGGAGTGGTCCCAATCAGTGGTGCTGGTGATCCAAGGGAAAGGGAAAATCGGTTATTTGACTGGCGCAACAAAGGCACCAAAGGAAGGAGAACCAGGTCATTTGACGTGGATTTCTGAAAACTCCATGGTTATGGCATGGTTAGTGTTGAAATATTTAGAGTTTCAGGATTACTTACTTTTCAGGGATGAGTTTTAATTTAAACAGGAGATTATCTCTCCTACTTTATTGCTGTATTTTAAATTTAGATAAGGCTGAGATTATCAGCTGATTTTTAGGAATGTTATCTCTGATTTATTGTGGGTATTATCTTTATATAAGAGCCCCTATTTGAGGAATAAAGGGCAGTAAGCCAGAAGAGAAAGTTCTAGCTATCCTGTTTCAAATTTTCAGTCTCATTTTCTGTTTTCAAATTTCAGTATTACATTCTTTATGGCATCAGAGCAGGTCTGATCCATCTTCTTGGCCACTGTACAGTATGGCATCAGGCAAACAAACGTTTGCTGAAATCACCTCAGGTTCCACTGGATTGGTATCAGTCACTGTCAAGCCTACTACAACCGCTTCCATTGAGTGTACTGCATTCACAAAGGGGCAATTAGACATCCTCCAACAATTAATCCAAAGGGTTCAGCCTAGTTCAGTTGTTGGTACAAGCTTAGTTGCTCAGAGAGGTAATTATCTAAATGCTCTCAATGCAGAGGTTGATAGAAATAGTGATTGGATCATTGACTCCGGAGCATCAGATCACATGACTGGTAATGTGAAACTTTTCCAACACCTTCGCCCTTGTCTGAAAGGTCTTTCAGTAAAAATTGCCGACGGCTCATTATCTACAGTCACTGGAGTTGGAACTGTCATTGTCTCAAAAAATTTAGTCCTAAATTCTGTCCTTTATATTCCTAAACTGAAATGTAATTTACTCTCAGTCAGTAAGTTATCAAAGGATATGAATTGTATCACAAAATTTTACCCAACTTGGTGTGAATTTCAGGACTTGGAATCGGGGAAAACAATTGGCAATGCTGAAGAGAGGGCCGGCCTATACCTCCTAAGGACTGATTCCTTCAAGCTCAAAGATCAAACTGCTTGCAATGCTTTCTCTAACCTTGATCATGTTTTTTCTAGTTCTAATAATCCTAGTGTAGTGACTTTATGGCATTATCGCATGGGTCATCCTTCTTTCTCCTACATGAAAAAAATGTTTCCATCTTTGTTTAACAAAAATCAAGGTCCTTTTCAATGTGAGATCTGTCATTTGTCCAAACAAACACGCACAACATTCCATACTCAGCCTTACAGATCATCCCAACCATTTACCCTTATACATAGTGACATCTGGGGACCATCTAGAATAAGAAATGTCTCAGGTGCAAGATGGTTCATTTCTTTCATAGACGACCACACTAGGATTACTTGGCTTTTTCTCATGAAAGAAAAATCTGAAACACGTGCAATCTTTGAAAAATTTCATAAGATGATCCAAACTCAGTTCCAAACCAAAATTCAAATTCTTAGAACTAACAATGCCAAAGACTATTTTAACTCTGTTCTTAACAACTACCTATTAGCTAATGGCATTATCCATCAAAGTTCATGTGTTGACACCCCTCAACAAAATGGGATTGCTGAAAGGAAAAATCGCCATCTCCTTGATATTGCTCGTTCATTACTGTTCACATATAATGTGCCAAAACAATTTTGGGGAGAAGCCGTTCTCACAGCCACCTACCTAATTAACCGAATGTCTTCACGTCCTCTAAACTTCCAAACCCCATATCATTCCCTTCTCCAATTTTACCCACAAACTCGACTTCTCTCAAACCTCCCACTCAAAATATTTGGCTGCACTGCATTCATCCATGATCATTCCCAACATCGTAGCAAACTTGACCCCAAATCCATAAAATGCATCTTTCTTGGTTATGCTTCCAATCAAAAAGGGTATAAATGCTACTCTCCCAGTACTCATCGGTTCTACACCACCATGGATGTTACTTTTATTGAAAACCAGCCCTACTTCACTAAAACTGATATTCAAGGGGAGAATCATGTCACAAAACAGCAACATGAATATCAGTTTTTGTTACCAATTGAACCAGGAATAATACAGCAACCTCCTCAAAACAGCCCCTTACCTGAAACCGAACCCGAAATAATGCAGCAACCTCCTCAAAACAGTCCCTTACCTGAATTTGATCATGGGCCAAATGAATCAGTTGCAAACAACAAGGAACTTCAAGTCTATTCTAGAAGATCACGAGTCCAAAAGGGGGTAGAGTCCGAACCTACTCCAAAGCAAACCCATGAATCTGAACCGAGCTCCAACAACATGAAATCTAAATCAGGTAACTTCGAAACTCCTCTTTGTGATTCTATGGACGATGATCTTGATGTTCCAATTGCTAGAAGGAAAGGGATTAGAGCATGCACTCAACATCCAATTTCTAATTTTTTGTCTTATGAAAGGTTGTCTTCCAAGTTTAAAGCCTTTACTACTAAATTATCACTTGTTGAGATTCCACAGACCATAGAACAGGCACTCAAGACTCCAGAGTGGGAACAAGCAGTAAAGGAGGAAATACGAGCCTTGGAAAAGAATGGTACATGGGAAATGGTGAAACTTCCAAATGGAAAAACCCCAGTAGGATGTAAATGGATATTCAATGTGAAGTATAAAGCAGATGGCAGTATCGACAGATATAAGGCTAGATTGGTTGCCAAAGGTTACACTCAAACCTACGGTATTGATTACCAAGAGACTTTCGCACCAGTTGCTAAGCTAAACACGGTAAGGATACTTTTATCAATAGCAGCTAATCTTGATTGGGAATTGCAACAACTAGACGTAAAGAATGCCTTCCTAAATGGTGATTTAGAAGAGGAAGATTACATGGAGATTCCACCAGGTTTTAAGGATGAAAGAAGTCCACATCTTGTTTGCAAATTACTTAAGTCTCTCTATGGTTTGAAGCAATCACCTCGTGCATGGTTTGATAGATTCACTCGAGTACTCAAACACCACGGATTCCAACAGGGGCAAGCTGATCACACACTCTTCACTAAACATTCTTCTACAGGTAAAATTGCTGTGTTAATTGTGTATGTTGATGATATTATACTGACTGGAGACTACCTAGAAGAGATTGCTAGATTGAAGATTCTGTTGGCCAAAGAGTTTGAAATTAAGGACTTGGGACAACTACGTTATTTTCTAGGGATGGAAGTTGCAAGATCAAAGAAGGGCATCATGGTGTCACAAAGAAAATATACTTTGGATTTGCTGAAAGATACAGGTATGTTAGGGTGTAAACCTATAGATACAACCATGGATACAACCTGTAAAATTGGGTTAAAGGAGAATTGTGCTCCAGTCAACAAATAGAGATACCAGAGACTTGTTGGAAGACTCATCTACTTATCCCATACCCGTCCTGATATTGGCTTCTCAGTGAGTGTTGTTAGTCAATTCATGAACAATCCAAATGAAGAGCATCTTGAGGCTGTGTATCATATTCTACGTTATTTAAAGATGACTCCAGGTAAAGGTCTATTCTTCAAGAAAGGAAGTAGTAGAGAAGTTGAAGTGTTCTCAGATGCAAATTGGGCAGGATCAGTAACCGATAGAAGATCCACCACCGGGTATTATACTTTTCTATGGGGGAAACTAGTCACATGGAGGAGTAAAAAACAGTCTGTGGTGGCAAGGAGTAGTGCTGAAGCAGAATTTCGAGCTATGGCTTTGGCTGTATGTGAAGGAATGTGGATAGGAAGAGTCCTTTATGAACTAAATCTGTCTACAGATAAATCATTTAAGATGTTATGTGACAATCAAGCAGCCATCAGTATAGCCAAAAATCCAGTGCATCATGACAGGACTGAACACGTGGAGATTGACAGACATTTCATTAAGGAAAAAATTGAGAAAGGCATCATTAATCTATCATACATTTCTACAAACTATCAAGTGGCTGATATTTTCACAAAAGGTTTGCCTAGGATGTCATTTGATAATTTTGTAAACAAGCTGGGTATGATTAATATTTACAACCCAGCTTGAGGGGGAGTGTTGAAATATTTAGAGTTTCAGGATTACTTACTTTTCAGGGATGAGTTTTAATTTAAACAGGAGATTATCTCTCCTACTTTATTGCTGTATTTTAAATTTAGATAAGGCTGAGATTATCAGCTGATTTTTAGGAATGTTATCTCTGATTTATTGTGGGTATTATCTTTATATAAGAGCCCCTATTTGAGGAATAAAGGGCAGTAAGCCAGAAGAGAAAGTTCTAGCTATTCTGTTTCAAATTTTCAGTCTCATTTTCTGTTTTCAAATTTCAGTATTACTGTGGAAAAGTCAACTATATTAAATGTGTAAATATCTATATCCCTAGAATTAAGGTTAGACAATTCCTCAATTATGGGGATTAGATTTAGACTGATTTAGTTTCCTATTTTACTGCTTAACAGTAGCTGTATATATAATCCTTAGAAGTTGTATTATTCAAGTAAGATTCAGAAATAAAATATTCTGAAATTCCACATGGTATCAAGAGCTTTAGGTTTTTTCTTGGAAATCAGTCACTTTTTCAGCCTTCATTGCTGATTTTTCTACAGTTTCTTCTTCAGCCTTCATTGCTGATTTTTTTTACCTTAGGCCTTCATAGCCATTTTCTCATCAAGAACTTTTCTTTCTTGCCAAACCCTAAATCACCATATTTTTCCAAGAGCCGCTGCTGTTTTTTACCACCATGTCAGGTTCTACTTCAGTTGTAAATTCTACTACTCGTACCAGTAGTTTGATCAAGAACTCTGCATTGGTCACTGCAGAAGCTAATGTTGGTGGACAAAATGTCCCTGATTTGCGTAAGATTGATGACAAGCCTCGAGTGTGGTGTGACCATTGCAACAAACCACGCCATACTCGAGAAACTTGTTGGCATATCCATGGAAAACCAACAAATTGGAAGCCGAAGCAGAAGCAGTCACAACCCTCTGCCAATGAAGCAAATATGGGTTCCTTCAGCAAAGAGCAGTTCGAACAACTCCTGAAACTACTAAAGTCCAATCCGACATCTGGTACATCTAATAGTTCATTGGCTCATTCAGGTAGAAATCCATTAGCCCTATCCAGTGTCTTTAATTCTACTCCATGGATCATTGATTCAGGAGCATCTGATCATATGACTAACCTGTCGAATCTATTTAGTTCATACACTCCCTGTTCTGGTAATGAAAAAATAAGAATAGCAGATGGTAGTTTTTCACCTATTGCAGGCAAGGGTTCTATTAAACTTTCTGAAAGTATTGATCTTAAATCTGTACTTCATGTTCCAAAACTTGCTTGTAATCTTTTATCTGTCAGTAAACTTTCAAAGGATTCCAACTGTCGTGTTATCTATTTTGACTCTCTTTGTCAATTTCAGGACCAAAACTCAGGGAAGATGATTGGCAGTGCTAGAGAAATAAATGGGCTCTACTATTTCAGTGAGGATTTCCTAGGTAATAAAAAAGCTCAAGGGCTTAGTAGTACTAGTTCAAATTCTGTTTTTGATAAAATAATTCAATGGCATCTTAGGTTAGGACATCCTAGTTTCCCTTATTTAAAACATTTATTTCCTAATTTGTTTAAAGGAGTGGATTGCTCTAATTTTCAATGTGAAAGTTGTCTTTTATCTAAAGATCATCGAGTTAAATATATTTCAAAACCTTATAGTCCATCAAAACCATTTTACTTGTTTCATACTGATGTTTGGGGACCTTCAAAGGTTACCACCTTGTCTGGAAAAAGGTGGTTCATAACTTTTATCGATGATCACACTAGATTGTGTTGGGTTTACTTACTAAGCAAAAAATCTGATGTAGAAAAACTTTTCAAAGATTTTTATTGCATGATTGAAACCCAATTCAAAACAAAAATTTGCATCCTTCGAACAGATAATGGAACTGAGTACTTTAATGAATGTTTGGGAAATTTTTTAAAAGAAAAAGGTATTTTACACCAATCTACATGTCGAGACACACCCCAGCAAAATGGAATAGCTGAAAGGAAAAATAGGCATTTACTTGAGGTAGCTAGAGCTATCATGTTTTCTATGAACATTCCAAAATACCTCTGGGGAGATGCTGTGTTGACTGCATCTTACTTAATCAATAGGATGCCAACTCGTGTCTTACATTTTGAAACACCTTTGAATACTCTCAAAAAATACTTCCCAACATTTCGTTTATACTCTGAGTTACCTTTAAAAATTTTTGGATGCACTTGCTTTGTTTATATTCCCCAAATTTTTCGATCCAAATTGGATCCTAAAGCTGAAAAATGTGTTTTCATTGGCTATGCTCCAAATAAAAAAGGGTAGAAGTGTTTTAATCCTTTGACAAAGAAAATTCACATAACTATGGATGTCACTTTTCTAGAAAATCAACCCTATTTCAGCAAAAATCTTCTTCAGGGGGAGAATAAAGAAGAAGAAGATAATTTTTGGAAATTCTCTACACCACTTCCAAGCCTCATTGAGTCACCAATTCAGTCTATTAAACAATTTAAGGAAATGGACGTTAAAAATAATGAAAACAAAGACTCTCTTAATCAACAGGTGCCAAGTATTGAAGAATCTGAAACAGGGGGAGAATTACTTCAAACGAATTCACATAATCCAAATATTGAGCTTCAGGTTTATACCAGGAGAAAATCTCATAAAAATATTACTGATCCAATTATTTCTCTAGCACCTGTTCAGCCGGAATCTCTGAGGGATGGTCCTCCTCCTCAAACTCAGGTTAATCCTAAAATTGCTCCTTTAGTTTCTTCCCTTGAGTCTCCAAATATTGATTTTTCTGATCTAGATGTCCCAATTGCTAACAGAAAAGGAGTAAGATCATGTACCAATCACCCTATTGCAAAATATTTGTCGTATCAAAAGTTGTCCAATAACCACAAAGCATTCCTTTCAAATATTTCTAACTTGCATGTACCGAGATCTATTCAGGATGCCCTAGGTGATCCGGATTGGAAGTTAGCGGTGAAGGAAGAGATGGACGCTCTTGAAAAGAATGGGACTTGGGAGATTGTGGAGCTACCAAGAGGCAAGACGACTGTAGGATGTAAATGGGTCTTCACTGTGAAGTGTAAGGCAGATGGAAGCATAGAGAGGTACAAGGCAAGACTTGTTGCCAAGGGGTTCACTCAAACTTATGGCATTGACTACCAAGAGACCTTCGCTCCAGTTGCGAAAATAAACTCAATCCGGGTACTTCTCTCTTTAGCAGTTAATTTCAATTGGTCTCTACAGCAACTTGATGTAAAAAATGCCTTTCTTAATGGAGATTTAGAGGAAGAAGTGTTTATGGACCTCCCACATGGATTTGAGAAAAACCTCAGAACCAACAAGGTGTGCAAATTGAAAAAATCCTTGTATGGTCTTAAACAATCACCAAGAGCATGGTTTGAAAGGTTTGGAAATGTAGTGAAGAGCTATGGTTATATTCAGAGTCAAGCTGACCACACAATGTTCTTCAAGCACTCTAGAAATGGTAAACTAGCTATTTTAATTGTGTATGTGGATGATATAATAATAACTGGTGATGATAGTGTAGAAATTGGAGAACTTTAGAGAAGGCTTGCACATGACTTTGAGATAAAGGATTTGGGAACCTTAAAGTACTTCCTTGGCATGGAATTTGCAAGATCAAAGGAGGGTATCTTTGTTAGCCAACGTAAGTATGTCCTAGACTTGCTTAGTGAGACAGGAATGCTTGATTGCAAGATAGCTGAAACCCCAATACAGCCCAACTTGAAACTTCAGCCTGCTAAAACCAAAGATGTAGTGGATAGAGAGAAATACCAAAGACTTGTGGGTAGACTCATCTATTTAGCACATACACGACCTGATATAGCTTTTGCAGTAAGTGTGGTAAGTCAGTTTATGCATTCACCCAGTTCAGAACACTTTGAAGCTGCCTACAGAATCCTAAGGTACCTAAAGGGAACGCCTGGAAAGGGATTGCTCTTCAAAAACCATGGACACCTACAAGTAGAAGCCTATACCGACGCAGACTGGGCAAGAAGCATTACAGATAGGAGGTCAACTTCAGGCTATTGCACATTTTTGGGAGGAAACCTTGTCACTTGGAGAAGCAAGAAACAGAATGTAGTAGCCAGAAGTAGTGCCGAGGCTGAGTTTCGTTCAATAGCCCATGGGATTTGTGAGGTAATGTGGATTAAAAGACTACTTGAAGACTTGAAGGTTTCTAATCCCTCACCGATAAAGCTCTATTGTGATAATAAAGCTGCAATCTCTATTTCTCACAATCCAGTGCTCCATGATAGAACGAAGCATGTAGAAGTAGATAAGCATTTTATCAAAGAGAAGCTTGACAATGGAATAATTTGCATGCCATAAATACCAACAAGTGACCAAGTTGCTGATGTTCTTACAAAGGGATTGCACAGGAAGCAGTTTGAAAATCTAGTGAGCAAGCTTGCCATGGAAGATATCTTCAAGCCAGCTTGAGGGGGAGTGTGGAAAAGTCAACTATATTAAATGTGTAAATATCTATATCCCTAGAATTAAGGTTAGACAATTCCTCAATTATGGGGATTAGATTTAGACTGATTTAGTTTCCTATTTTACTGCTTAACAGTAGCTGTATATATAATCCTTAGAAGTTGTATTATTCAAGTAAGATTCAGAAATAAAATATTCTGAAATTCCACAATTACATTCTTTAGTTAGTGAATTCTATGGAGCCCAAGATTGGAAGGACCTATCTATTCTACAAAAGTGCTAAAGAAATCTGGGACATGGTGAAGGAGATGTACTCTGATCTTGAAAACTCATCACAATTTTTTGAAATCAAGTCAGCCTTGAAAGACATGAAACAGGGGGATAGCTCTGTGACTGAATACTACAACAATCTAACCAGTCTCTGGCAAGAGATGGATTTGTTTTCTAATGATGATTGGCATTGTGCAGAGGACAGCAAAAAATACAAGAAGATGCTTGAAAAAGAAAGGGTTTTTGATTTTCTCCATGGTCTAAATAAAGAGCTTGATGAGGTACGAGGCAGAATACTTGGAACCAAACCTGTTCCAAGCATTAGGGAGGCTTTTGCTGAAGTAAGAAGAGAAGAAAATCGACGGAGAGTCATGTTAGGAGCCAAAGAAACCCCTACTGTAGACTCCTCTCAAAACTCAGCCCTTGTCTCCAAGAAAAGTGATTCTTCTGGGCTTGGAGGCCAACGTGGTAACCGAAAGAATGATAGGGCCTGGTGTGATCATTGTCAACACCCATATCACACAAAAGAAACTTGCTGGAAAATTCATGGGAAACCAGCAAATTGAAAACCACACAAGCAGGGTGAACAAGGTCGAGGGTTTCAAGTTGCTGTGGAAGAAAAAAAGGCTGAAAGTTTGGTCTTTAGCAAGGAGCAACTGCAACAACTCCAAACACTCCTCAGCAATACCCAAATAACACATCCAATCGAACCAGCATCTACTTCAAAGTGTGCAACTGCACAGAAAGGTAACTACCTCTCTGCTTTGGGTGCAAAATCTGATTTTAAGGACTCTTGGGTTGTAGACTCTGGGGCTTCAGATCATATGACTGGATGCCATGAATTGTTTTCAAAATATAGCCCATGTCCTGGAAATCTTAAGATTCGTATTGCCGATGGATCAATCAATGTCCTCTGTTGCTGGAAAAGGAAACATTAAAGTTTCTAATGACACTATTTTCAGTTTTGCATGTTCCTGATTTAGCATGTAATCTAATGTCTATTAGTAAATTGACAAATGACTTAAACTGTGTGGCTAAGTTCTATCCTTCACATTGTGAGTTTCAGGATTTACTTTCAGGGAAGATGATTGGCAATGCTAAGGAGAATGAAGGCTTGTACTACCTTGAGGATACAAAACAAGTGAATAAACAAGCTTTGGCTCTAAGTGGTAAATTTGTTTCTGTTTCCAGAGATTATGTTATGGCACAATAGGTTAGGACATCCTAGTTTTCCATATCTAAAAACTTTGTTCCCTTCTCTTTTTAAGAATAAAGATGTAAATTCTTTTCATTGTGAAACTTGTCAATTTGCCAAGCACACTCGTGTTCCTTATACAAGTCATCCTTATAGATCTTCTAAACCTTTTTCGTTAGTACACAGTGATATTTGGGGACCTTCACGGGAAAACAATAGAACTGAAACTATGTGGTTCATAACTTTTATAGATGACCACACACGAGCTGGTTGGGTTTACTTGTTAAAAGACAAATCTGACGCTAAGTTGATTTTTCTGCAATTTGACAAAATGGTTCAAACACAATTTCAAGCTAAAATCCAAATTTTTCGCACTGACAATGGGAGGGAATATTTTAATTCAATTCTTGGTAATTATCTAAAAGAAAATGGGATTTATCACCAAAGTTCTTGTGCTAATACCCCCCAACAAAATGGAGTTGCAGAACGTAAAAATCGTCATCTATTAGAAGTCAGTCGTGCTATCATGTTTACCAATAAATTTCCTAAGTTTTTTTGGGGAGATGCTGTTTTAACAGCCTCATACTTGATAAATAGACTTCCTAGTAGAGTTCTCAATTTCAAAACACCATTGAGCATGTTACTTGAGTCATATCCACAAACTAGGTTGTTTACATCTCTAACCCCGAAAGTCTTTGGTTGCACTTCATTTGTTCATGACAAAAGTCCATCTTGTGGAAAACTAGAACCTAGAGCTATAAAATGTATATTTATTGGGTACTCTCCAACTCAGAAAGGGTATAAAGTGCTATTGTCCATCCACAAAGAAGACCTTTGTCTCATTAGATGTCACATTCTTTGAAAATCAACCCTTCTACCAAAAACCAATTCTTCAAGGGGAGAAATTAGGAGAAGATAGGCTTTCGGAGTTTTCCATTCCACTTCCTATTAATCCAGCCATTCCTTTTGTGTCTCCAACAGAAACTAACTTGGAAACAGGGAAGGATTCACCTATGCTTAGTCCCCAACAAAAGACAGAGCTTCGTGTTTATTCACGACGTAAACCGTTACCTCAGGAAGTACAACCTTTTGTGCCCCAACAGTTTTGTCAAGAATCTGATCTGCAGGTAAATTTTGAATCAGAAAATGATCAGCATACAGTAAAGTCACCAGTGAATACTCCATCTGATGACTTGGATGTACCAATAGCACTCAGGAAAGGTGTAAGATCATGTACTCAACACCCTTTGTCCAATTATCTATCTTACAGCCGTTTGCCTACAGCATTTCGTGCCATGATAGAAAAGATTGAGGTAACTGAAATTCCCCAAAATATTCAAGAAGCCCTAAAAAGCCCAGAATGGAAAGCTGCAGTACTTGAAGAGATGAAAGCATTGAAAAGAAATGAGACTTGGGATGTTGTGGAGATACCTAGAGGGAAAACACCAGTTGGGTGTAAGTGGGTGTTCACTATTAAGTATAATTCAGATGGTGGAATAGAGAGACATAAGGCCCGGCTAGTTGCAAAGGGATTCACTCAGATTTTTGGTGTGGACTACACTGAAACCTTTGCTCCAGTAGCTAAAATGAATACTATAAGGGTACTACTTTCACTAGCTGCTAATCTTGACTGGCCATTACACCAAATGGATGTCAAGAATGCTTTTCTTAATGGGGAGTTGGATGAAGAGGTTTATATGGATTTGCCTCCTGGGTTTGAAGGGGTAAACAATGACAAGAAGGTATGCAAGTTGAAGAAATCTATTTATGGTTTAAAACAGTCACCAAGGGCTTAGTTTGATCGATTTGCAAAGTCAGTAAGGAGACATGGATTTTGCCAAGGACAAACCGATCATACTCTTTTTTTCAAACACTCACCACATGGAAAAAAGACTATTTTGATCGTTTATGTTGATGATATTATAGTAACTGGTGATGATATTGAAGAAATAGAGCAGCTGAAGAAAATTCTTGGAAAAGAATTCGAAATTAAGGATCTTGGACAATTAAAAAACTTTCTAGGGATGGAGGTTGCAAGGAACAAGAATGGTATACTTATATCCCAAAAGAAATATACTATTGATCTCTTGAAAGAAACTGGTATGCTTGGCTGTAAACCAGCTGATACACCAATAGATCCGATTGTGAAATTTGGAAGGAAAGGAGGAATTCCTGCAGACAAGGGGAGATATCAAAGGCTGGTCGGTAGATTGATTTACTTGTCTCATACAAGACCTGATATAGCCTTTGCAGTTAGTGTAGTAAGTCAATATATGCACTCTCCACTTCAGGAGCATCTTGAAGCTGTGTATCGGATATTGAGGTATTTGAAGACCACACCGGGTAAAGGATTGTTGTTTGAAAAGAATGGGCAGAGAAATGTGGAAGTATTTACAGACGCAGATTGGGCAGGATCAATTGAAGACAGGAGATCCACCTCTGGGTATTGTACGAAAGTTTGGGGTAATCTAGTAACATGGAGGAGCAAGAAACAGTCAGTTGTCGCTCGAAGTAGTGCAGAAGCAGAATTTAGAGCTCTTGCACAAGGAACTTGTGAACTTATGAAGCTGAAGAGACTTTTGGAAGAGTTGAAAATGTCGAGTGAAAACCCTATGAAGTTGCACTGCGATAATAAGGCTGCTATAAGTATTGCTCATAATCCAGTGCATCATGATCGAACGAAGCATGTGGAAGTTGATAGGCATTTTATCAAAGAGAAGATTGATCAGGGAGTGATTTGTATGACATATGTTCCAACAAAGCAACAAGTAGCAGACATCCTAACGAAGGGACTACCTAAGCCAAGCTTTGGGACTCTTGTTGACAAGCTGAGAATGACAAATATCTATTCTCGAGCTTGAGGGGGAGTGTTAACTGTGTATGCATCAAATCAGGATTTATTTCCTGATTTGTAGGTAGCGATAAATAAGGGTTTATTTCCTGATTATGGGATTATCTTTCTGTTATGAGCTGAAAGACTTCTAATTTATCTTGTTTTTATTTGTTTCTATCTTTTGGACGATTGAGTCCTGATTCTGTTGGTTTCTTTCAGCTATACTTGCTGACTGTACATGTTGGTTCCTCTATATATTTGAGGATCAGTTTTTTAATAAAGATATACAGAGAATATTGTTATTTTTTTCTCTGGTTATACTTTACAAACTAAAATTTAAAAAATAAAAAAATTAAAATAAAAAACCAGAAACTAAGGAAGTCAACATTAACATTCCAACCCCCAGCCCTCTTTCACTGCCGCACTAAGAACAAACTTCCTTTAACCAAAATGAAAGTCCAAGAACATAACACTATAATCTTTCTAACCTTTTGTCAAATCAGTTTACCAAAATTTCTGGGCACAGTGAAGCATATAGTATATTATCACAAAAAAAAAGTGCAAACCTGATTGCATAGGAGAAATTTGAACAACTAATAATAATTCTAATGATCAAACTGTAGAGCAATTGCAAAAAGTAGAAGCTACCAGGAAGTAGTTCCGCAGCACAAACCACAGAAGCACCAACAGTTCCCAGAGCCAAAGGGTCATAAGCAACTAAAGCATAATTATGAACAGGGTGAAGAAAAACGACCTGCAGTTAAAAAAGGCAACTCAACAAGATATCCACTGGTTTTTCAATGTTGTTTCATTAAAATAGCATACCTCTCCAGGAATTTCAATTGGATAAGCAGCAAAGGACAGCATCACATCTGATGCAGAAATGGCAACTGTATTCTTGTCAACAGCAACCAAACCCATACTATGAGAATGATATATAATGACACCAGTCCCAGAAAAATGTTGCAAAGGGACACCATCAAGCAAGCATGATTGTGGCACATGAACCTACAAGCATGAAGATCAACTTAGATCGTTCCAATGAGGGAAAAAAAAAAAACAAGAGGAGAAACAATAACTTGCCAGCAACAACAATCTTGGTGACAGTCAAGAAAGCAATAAGAACTCATATGGTATAATGACCAGAGAAGAATGACTGACGTAAAGACAACGGAAACATCATCATTTACAATCAAACTTACATTATGACAAAAACTACTTAACAGAAGGAAAGAAAAAAACGTCAAACTGTATAGTTTACAAGACATGAACTATGGCAATCAACAGAAATTCATTACCTCACACATTACAAGAGCAGGCTCTATTACTCGTTCAGCAATTGAAGCACTAGCTGTTGCAATTGTTGCTCCTTGATGGTCCCTTGACACAGCATTTTCTATGGCAGTTTTGTTCTCCGACTTAACTTCACCAGTTTCATTCAAGGAACAGTTAACAACAACTCCATCAGAAGTCATATCCTCTTCCACTCGTCCTTTTTTTGAATCAATACCTGTTTCATCCTGAGAGTGCAATTCCTCAGAAGCATGCTCACAACTGGTTTCCATACCAGTAACACCATCATTCAACTCTTGGTTGTTATCTTGATCTATGTGTTCCATATGAGTAGCCTCACCATTAACACCAGATGACAGCAAGTACTCTGGTTTAAAGGCAGGCTTTGTTGTCCATAAACCTGAGCTGTCATCGCGAGTGTATATCTGAGGAGGTGCATACCATTCATGCCGATTCACCGTGACCAAGACAGACTGTACCCATCAACGGAATCAGAGATCAACAAATAGTATGGATAATCTCAATTCAAACAAAAGTAGTGCACATCCACAGAGCAAACAAGTACGATACAATTAGAACACTGGCACCAGAGGCAGAGTGAGAGAGCAAGACAAGGAAGCAAAGAGAGCACGCAAAGAAAAAATAAAAGGAATAAGAACGAAGCAACTCAGAAAAATGATAAATTGTAAGTTCCAGTATACACTTGAAGAGTATGAAATGAATCAATTCCCAGAAATAGTAAAAGAAATTTAATAATAAACATCTGCAATTACCAGCCTTGCTACCTTTTTTGTTCTAAATACTTAAAATTTAACCATCCAAACGAATCTGCAACACTTGTAAGTTTTCAGAACTTAATCCAAGCACATCTAAACCTCTTATATTTTTTTGGATCACTACAACTTGAGGTCTTCAGACACAACAACCGTGATCCTTTAAACAGAAACTGGATGTTATAGCACATAGGTTTTGCATCTAGAAATTTAGAATCTTGCCCCGCAGTCAAGACATACACCAAGGAGCCCCTAGGGGCCAAGGCACACCAATCTAGAACAAGTGTCCTCAAACCCCCTGAAGAAGCACGCCTCAGTTAAATTCATTTAGTTTTCTTGAACTGCCTTTTTTTATATGCATAACATATTCAATTAACAGAAAAGACAATGCATGTGTGCTATCAAGATTCAAGAATAAGAAAGTGATATTGCCCTTTTATAACTACTTGTGGATGAAGGATTCTTGAGCTAGAATTAGATGGTGGCTTTTAGCAATACTTTAACACATTAGAAAAGGAATAAAGTCAAATTATCAAAGAATACATAATCTTAAGTTTATCCAGTATAACAATAGATAATGAGTTTTTTGTTTTTGATAATTAGTTATGAATCTTTTTAAAATTTGCCTCTTTCTTCACTAGAATAGGCAATCTTTTTCTGTGCCTGGTTCTCGCAATACTGCACCTTGCATCTAGTTGAATAAACTAGGATCATAAGACTAGTCAAGAGCGTTAAAATCATGCTTCTAATGATTGCAGAACCAAATCCTAGAATCCACTCTTCAGGCTCCAAACAAATGTCAGCTATTTTAAAATCCTCACACAAATAACTAAAAATCATAATATATTGAAGATTGCTTTCTTTTAATGAATTAGATTCAAACCTAAATTTGCCACCATCCAACCCAATCACATTAATACTCAAGTCACTGCTTGAGGAGTCAAATTTATGTAGAGCTCCAATACCTTTTATCAATCATGTTTGCAAACCATTTGATCAAACCATCTCATCAACATAAATGAGTCGAAGTCACCTCTGTTCGGATTTGGCTCATTTACTTATAAGCTTTAAATTTTCGTTCAAACTTGTTTAGCATAAAATGAATCCCTTCTAAGCGCTTCAACTAGTACACTAGTTCACTTTTTACCCCTAATTTCTCTGTGACAATAGATGTAAAATACAGATATACTTCTCAGAGGCTTTTAGGAACCAACCCAATTCCAAAAGCAGGCTTCACCAAAGGGCACTTGCTGGTTTTTTACTCTAATTTTAAAGAATTGAGTGTTTAGGAAAGCTGAACCATATGTTCGAGCTTGATAAATTTATTCCACTGAAATATCTCTATTTAAAGAGATATTGGTTACGTGGAATATCCTGAAAATCAGCAATATAAGCAGAAGATAAGGTTGGATATTCTGATCCCCATCACTTGGATATTATCCTAAAATTTAAACAAAAACTATCCTAGACCTACCAGCATCTATTTAAAATAGAAAACAGAAAAAAAAGGCTGGAATTAAATAATCCTACACTCCCCCCAAATATGGGTTGTAAATGTTTAACATACCCAACTTCGTTTACAAATCTTTCAAACAACACCTTAAACAAAGCTTTGGTAAAAATATCTGCTACTTGATGACTTGTAGGGATATATGAAAAAGTAGCAATTCCTTCTTCGACTTTCTCCTTGATGAAGTGTAGTGTCGGTCCATCTCCACATGCTTTGTCTGGTCATGGTGAACTGGATTCTTAGCAAAATACTAATAGCTGCCTGATTGTCACATAACAGTTTAACAGATTCATTTAAAGGCATCTTTAGTCCTACAAGAAGTCTTCTTAACCACATACCTTCACACACACACCTAGAGCCATGGCCCTAAACTCTGACTCTGCACTGCTTCTTGCTACCACAGATTGCTTTTTACTTGTCCAAGTAACTAGATATCCCCATAGGAAAGCACAATAACCTGAAGTTGATTGTCTATCAGTCACTGAGCCTGCCCAATCTGCATCTATGAACACTTTGATACTTCTACTAACACCCTTTTTAAAAATTAAACCCAAACCTGGAGTCATCTTTAGATATTGTAGGATACAGTACACAGTTTCAAAATGTTCTTCATTTGGGTTGTACATGAATTGACTGACAACACTTACTGAAAAAGTTATATCAGGGCAAGAATGAGACAGGTAGATAAGTCTTCCCACTATTCTTTGATACCTTCCCTTGACAACCACTGAAAATCCTTCCTTTTTTCCAATTTTAGAGGTTGCATCCATAGGTGTATGGCTGGTGCCTGGTTTACACCCTAGCATACCTGTTTCTTTAAGTAAATCAAGGGTATACTTTCTTTGAGATACTATAATGCCTTTTTTTGATCTTGCCACTTCCATTCCCAAGAAATATCTTAGTTGCCCCAAATCTTTGATTTCAAATTCTTTTGCCAACATAGACTTTAATTTGATCATCTCTTCATTATAATTTCCAGTCAATAATATCATCAACATAAACAATAAGAATAGCAATGTCACCTGTAGGTGAATGTTTAGTGAAAAGGGTGTGGTTGGCTTGTCCATGTTGATAGCCTTGATGCTTGAGTACTTTGGTGAATCTTTTGAACCATGCCCGTATAGATTGCTTCAAACCATAGAGAGATTTTTGTAATTTCCAAACCAAATTTGAATTATGCTCTCCCTTGAACTCAAGTGCCAGTGGAACCTCCATATATACCTCTTCCTCCAAGTCTCCATTGAGGAAGGCTTCTTCACATCTAGTTGTTGTAACTCCCAGTCCAGGTTTGCTGCAATAGAGATAAGTATTCGTACAGTATTTAGTTTAGCAACTAAAGCAAATGTCTCCTAGTAATCAATGCCATAGGTTTGAGTGTAACCTTTGGCAACTAACCTGGCCTTACATCTTTCAATACTCCCATCAACTTTATATTTCACATTGAATATCCACTTGCATCCCACTGGGGTCTTTCCTTTTGGCAGCTTCACCATTTCCCGAGTACCATTTTTCCTCAAGGCCTAAATTTCCTCTTAAACTGCTTGTTTCCATTCTGATTTCCTAAGAGCTTCTCCTATTGTTTGTGGAATCTCAACATTGGACATTTTAGTGGTAAAAGCTCTAAATTTTGAGGATAACCTTTCATAGGATAGGAAGTTAGCTATAGGATGTTGAGTGCAAGTCCTAACTCCTTTCCTCTTTGCAATAGGAACATCAAAGATGCTTGGTTGCAAGCCTGCTAACACTCCAATGGACCCTAACTCAAAATTAGGAAATAAGGAAGATACTGCTCCTATAGACAAAGGATATCAAAGGTTGGTAGACAAACTCATATATCTCTCACATACCAGGCCTGATATCAACTTTGCTGTAAGCGTGGTTAGTCAATTCATGAACAATCCTACAGAAGATCACACGGAGGCAGTGTATAGAATCCTAAGATATCTTAAAATGACACCAGGTCAGGGATTATTCTTCAAAAAGGCAAAAAACAGAAAAGTAACAATCTTCACTGATGCAAATTGGGCTGGGTCTGTAATTGATAGATGGTCAACTTTGGGTTACTGCACCTATGTCTAGGTGACAAACAGAGAAGTAACAAACATGTTTTTGCTTTCGTTGAACAGAGAAAGAAGCTTCATGCATTTTGGTCCATAATTTCAAACAGATACATCCCATACAAATTTTGGTTCATAATAGGTATCCTACAACAAGGTGATAAGCCTAATTAAGCCCAAGGCATACCAAAGCTCAAAGCTCGATAACAAGCCTCTTAATATTTGGACCAAAAACCATGCGCGCATTAGAGCCTAATGACAGCCTCAAAACTCTTTTTACTACATTGATCACTCCTCACTCAACATTACTAATCATATACTCCATTTATTGTTAGAAATAAACCTTACCCATTCAGTTTTCTAAAACTAATGCAAGGTTCATCAATAGCTTATACGCATAATTTTCAACCACTGTAGTTTGTATAAACATAAGCATTAGATGAAACTGCATGGCTAACAATAGATTACCTTTCTTCTATGACGATCCATGTAGCTTATATATTCTAAAGGTACCCTAGTACCCTGAGAAAGCTTAGATATAACAGAGATTAAATCCTCAAGTTTTGATATCTCCTCACCAGCAAGCTTCTTAATGATGGCATGCCGAGGAACTCCAGCTCTGAATAACATATATCTGCAATAGATGATAAGCGAACTATTAACCAACTGAAGAAAGCTGGAAGTAATAAAGAAGCAATCTCATTATTCATACAGATTAGAGTAAATATAATTGTCTAATACAAGACTCCAATATTTCTCACTTTCACAAAAGGATAAGCAATTAATGATGCTCGTTACGAAACACTATGTGTAGAATTCTAGAGATGTTTAATGTTAACCTAGGATCTGCTCCTATTTTGGAAGACGATTTCTCTCCTCCTTTACTGGAAGATATTCTCCTTAATCTTCAAGAGAATATCTCTCCAATAATTATCCTTTGCTAGTAGTTATTCTCCCTAATCTTGAAAAGAGAATATCTCAACAATAATTTTTTTTTGTTTTAGACCAACCTAGCTATTTGAGGCATGTCTCTTTAGCTATTTATACCCTATGATTTGGATTGTATTTTTAAGGAATAGTGGAATAAAAAAAATCATATTGTTCCTTTATGTATTCCATGGTATCAGAGATTAATGGTATGTGATTCATAGGATACAGGCTAGCTGGAGCAAGTGCAGACGCGCTACAGGTGTGTTGTGTGACAAAAAAAAATCCTATATGGTTTAAAAGCAAATTTTATAAGATAGTTGTTAGGCCAACATTGCTTTATGGCGGTGAATGTTGAGCAACTAAAAGATTGTATACGTTGAAGATGAGTGTAGCAGAAATGTGGATTCTACGATGGATGTGCAAATATACAAGAAAAGATAGAATAAGAATTGAGGACATTCGTACAAATATTAGAGTGGCATCTATCGAAGACAAGTTTGGTGAAAATTGTTTACGTTAATTTGAACACATACAACATAGACCTGTGGATGCTCCAGTTAAGAGAGTGGAGGCTATGAATGATGTTAAAAGGGTCAAGGCTAGGGGAAAACCGAAAAAGGCTTAGAAGAAAATCATTTAGAAATATGTGGCGGAACGAGAGTTAAAAGAATACATTACTTCAAATAGGAATGAGTGGAGAAGAATTCATGTTGACGACTTAGCGTGAGTTCATATATTGGTTTATATAGCCTATCCTAGTATTGGGATAAAATCTCTGATGATGATGATGGTATCATAGCAAGATCTGGGCCATTTCTTCTCTTAAAAATCTTGAAACTAGCCATGACCAAGGGCACAAACTGTCCCCGCTGGAACTGTCCCAAATCCTAAACCCACCATTACTCACAGTATCAGTTTACTGGAAAGAAATACAATTTCCATTACCGATCACAAACTTAATGGGAACAACTTTATCCAATGGTCCCAGTTTGTGATGATTTTCATTAGAGAAAAAGGCAAGGAGGATTATCTTACTGGTGTGGTTGTCACCAGAAGAAAATAGCCCAACCTATCTCACCTAGAAATTGGAAAATGTTGAATTTGGAATAGAAAATTTTCTCTTATTCCTCTGTCTAATGAATTAAAATATGACCTATTTATATTACAAGGTCGACTGATAGTAATCAGCCAGAAAATCAGGAAAAAATAAAACACTTATTAATGGGAATCTGCCAAATAAGGAAACCAGATTCCTTTAACATGGAAACAAATAAACTGAACTTAATGGTATACAACTATAGATATACAGCTGTAAATACACAAAATCTGCTCAGATTTCTACACTCCCGCTCAAGCTGGGCTGTAAATATCAAGTAAGCCTAGCTTGGATTTCATCTCTTCAAACTTTGTCTTTGGTAGTGCCTTGGTCAAGATGTCTGCAATTTGTAGAGTCGTGGGTATGTAGGAGATGTTGATCATACCACCTTCGACTTTTTCTTTGATAAAGCGCCTATCTAGCTCCACATGTTTCGTTCGATCATGATGAACGGGATTCTTAGCTATGCTAATGGCAGCTTGATTGTCACATAGCATGTTGATAGGACCTTTTACTGTAGCCTGGAGTTCCAAGAGTAATCGTTTTAGCCACATTCCTTCACATATCCCATGACCCATAGCTCGGAATTCTGCTTCTGCACTACTCCTTGAAACAACTGTTTGTTTCTTACTTCGCCAAGTGACCAGATTCCCCCATACATAAGTGTTGTATCCTGATGTGGATCTCCGATCAGTAATAGAACCAGCCCAATCTGCATCAGTAAATACTTCAATGCTCCTTTTTCTCGGTTTTCTTGAAGTAGAGACCTTCACTTGGAGTTTTCTTCAAATACCTCAATATGTGATACAACCGTTCCATGTGTTCTACAGTAGGGTTATTCATGAATTGGCTGGCAACACTGACAGCAAAACCAATGTCTAGTCTAGTGTGTGAGATAAATGAGCCTTCCTACCAATCTCTGATATCTTCCTTTATCAACTGGAACACCTTTTTCTACTTCTTTTCCTTTAGTGACAGCTTCCATTGGGGTATCTGCAGGTTTGCATCCAAGCATTCCGGTTTCTTTGAGTAAATCAAGAATATACTTGCGTTGAGAAACAACAATACCTGTTCTGGATCTTGCAATTTCCATCCCTAGGAAATATTTCAAATTTCCTAAATCTTTGACCTCAAATTCATGAGCTAAAAATCTCTTCAATTCTTCACTTTCCTCTTCGTGATTCCCTGTCAAGATTATATCATCCACATACACAATAATAATAGATATCCTTTCACCAAGAGAGTTTTTGACAAATAATGTATGATCAGATTGGCATTGAGAATAACCAAACTTCTTCACTGCTTTAGTAAAATGATCAAACCAAGCTCTAAGAGATTGCTTGAGACCATAAAGAGATTTTTTCAGTTTACAAACCTTATCTATGTTTGTCTGATTCTTGAGGCCTATAGGAATCTCCATGTACACCTCTTCTTCTAAATCTCCATTGAGAAATGCATTCTTGATGTCTAGTTGATGGAGTTTCCAATCACAGTTCACAGCAAGTGATAGAAGAACCCGAATAGTATTTAGTTTTGCGACAGGAGCGAAGGTCTCCTGGTAGTCAATGCCATAGGCTTTTGTAAAGCCTTTAGCAACTAAACGGGCCTTCAGCCTTTCAACACTGCCATTGGCATTGTATTTGACTGTGAAAATCCATTTACATCCCACTGGATTCTTGCCTGGAGGTCGGTTGACTACTTCCCATGTGCCATTCTTTTCAAGGGCTCTAAGTTCCTCTTCAACTGCTTGTTTCCATTCACGTACTTGAAGAGCTTCTTGAATATTATTAGGAACCTGAATATCCATGAGATTAGTAGCAAAGGCACGATAATCAGGGGACAACTTCTTGTAGGACATAAAATTGCGAATGGGATAATTGGTGCAGGACCTTACACCTTTCCTCTTAGCAATCGGCAAATCAAGATTATCCACAATCAACTCATCAGAATTTAAAACAGTGTTACCTGGCTGTGTTTCGTTTTGAATTGAGTCCGGTTCAGCTTCATGACTAGTCTCTGACTGCACTTGTTCCTCTACACGTTCCTGGTTTTGATGTTTCTTTCTTCTAGAGTAGACAATGAACTCATTCTTGCTGTCAATAGAAGGAACACTTGAGGGCAGATCAGATTGATTTTTAGTGACAAGTGGAGCTGGACTAGATACAATAGAAAATGGTTCGGACTCACCAAGAGTGGGTACTTGACATTCGGGTACACTCTCAAATTCCCAAAAATGATGTTCTAAGTTTCTACTCTCCCCTTGAACCTCGGTTTTGGAGTAATAATGCTGATTTTCCAGAAAAGTGACATCCATTGAGTGATAAAATTTCTTTGTGAGTGGGGAATAACACTTATAACCTTTTTGATTTGGTGTATACCCGAGAAATATAATTTTATGGCCTTAGGATCAAGTTTTCCTCGGGATTGACTGGGAATGTGAACAAATGATGAACACCCAAACACTTTGAGAGGAATAGAAGAAATAAGACGGGTTGATGGATAGGATTTTTGAAAAATTTGACAGGGAGTTTGAAATTTAAGGACTCGAGAAGGCATTCTATTGATTAGATATGCCGCAGTGAGTATAGCATCCCCCCAAAAAATTTTTGGAACATGAGACTGAATCATGAGTGCTCGGGCAACCTCTAGTAAGAGTCTATTTTTCCGTTCAGCTATCCCATTTTGTTGTGGGGTGTTGGTGCAAGAACTTTGGTGAACAATGCCTTCTTGTTTTAGGTATTCCCCAAGAATAGAGTTAAAGTAATCCTTAGCATTGTCTGTGTGAAGAATTTGGATTTTTGTATTGAATTGAGTTTGAACCATGTTATTGAAGGCTTTGAACAATTGACCAACTTCAGACTTTTCTTTCATGAGGAATACCCAAGTGAGACGTGAGTGATCATCTATAAAATAAACAAACCATCTGGCCCCAGTTACACTTTTAATTTTTAGTGGTCCCCAAACATCACTGTGTATCAAAGAAAAAGGATGTGACTCTTTGTATTTGTGAATTGGATAGGAATTGCGAACATGCTTAGACAGTTGACAAGTTTCACATTGAAGATCAAAAGGACTTTTATTGAACAATGAAGGAAAGAGTTCTTGAAGATAAAACTGACTAGGATGACCCAAACGATAGTGCCATAACATTAATTCACTATCTTTATTTGACCTAAGAATAGAAAATGACCTTTTTTCTTCTACTGACTTTTGAGGTTGTCTTCTAGATGATTCGGTTGTTTTGAACATGTAGAGCCCCAAATGCAATTTAGCACTGCCAATCGTCTGTCCCGAATTCAAATCTTGAAAAACACAGTAATTAGAGAAAAATTTAGCAACACAATTCTTCTTCTGAGTGAGTTGACTAATAGATAAAAGATTGCAATCCAAGTTGGGAATCAATAAAACAGATTCAAGTGTGATGTTTTCTGAGATAACAACAGAACCAGTACCAACCACTTTTGAGATAACGTGGATCTATAACGGATCGGAGGTCAACCACCGGATATTGCATATTCATATGGGGTAATTTGGTAACGTGGCGAAGCAAGAAGCAGACAGTAGTAGCTCGGAGTAGTGCTGAAGCAGAATTCAGAGCTATATCTCATGGGATTTGTGAAGGAATTTGGCTTGAAAGAGTGTTGAAGGAATTGAGGATTTCAAAAGGAAGTTCTATGAAGGTGTTTTGTGACAACCAAGCAACCATAAGTATTGCCAAGAACCCAGTTCACCATGATTGGACCAAGCATATCGAGATTGATCGCCATTTTATCAAAGAGAAAATCGAAGAAGACCAAGTCAGACTTGTCTACACGCCAACTAGTCTTCAAACCGCAGATATTCTCACCAAGGCCTTTCCTAGAAACAATTTTGAAAACTTGAAGTCCAAGTTAGGTATGATTGACATCTACTACCCAACTTGAGGGGGAGTGTGGAAATCCAGTCCATATTCTATGGGATTGGATATGATTGATTTTTTATTTATTTCCTAAGATAAAGGGATTTGGTATCTTGACCAAATATTTCCCTGATTGGTTTCATTTAAAACTTTCCTTTATTTAGGATTCCTTTTCCTTTTTTGAAAATGGTATATAGGATATATAGGGATTTATGTAGATTTCCTAGTTTAGCCTACAACTATTTATATTCTCTGTAAGCTGTAGTTTTTTGAGTAGAAAATCAGAAAAACATGTTCGTATCAATTTCTACATTCTCTACAATATCAGTTTCTACACTTTCTACTGAAACAAGAACAATAGGTTCAGCAGGATCAGAATTGGATTGAACAATTTGGATAGGGGTGGACTCAGACTGGACAGACTCGGACTGGACTGGAATGGAAGAGCATAACGTAGACACTGGCAGATCAAGAAGGAAAGAGTCTTTATCCATATCTTCCATGAATGTCATCTCCCCTCGAAGATAAGGATTGTGAAAGTATTGATCATCTTCAACAAAGGTGACATCGGCAGACACATAAAATTTCCTTGTGGGAGGATGATAGCACTTATAGCCATTTTGAGTGGATGAGTAACCAATAAAGACACATTTGAGAGCCCTTGGATCAAGTTTGCCCCTATGTTGAGAATGTACATGAACAAAGGCAACACAGCCAAATATTTTGGGAACAAGATTGTTGGTGACATTGAAGTTGGGATAGAATTTAGCAAACACTTGTGTGGGACTCTGAAAATCAAGCACCCTTGTGGGGAGTCTATTGATGATGTGAGTTGCAATTAACACGGCTTCTCCCCAATAATTTTTTGGAACTTGTTTTTGGAAAGATGGCCATTTTTCCATTCAGCCACTTTGTTTTGTTGGGGAGTGCTAACACAAGATGACTCATGAATGATGCCGTGTTGTTGAAAGAATGGAGAATTTGATTAAAATAATCTTTTGCATTATCAGATCGAAATCATTTAATCCCCACTCCAAATTGCGTCTAAATCATATTGAAAATTTTTTGAAACACCAGACTCACATCTGATTTATTTTTTAAAAGAAAAATCCACGTCATACAAGTACAATCCTCAATAAATGAGACAAACCAACAAGCCCCAGAAATGTTAGGTACAGTAGAAGGCCCCCAAATGTCACTACGAAGAAGAGGGAATGGAATAGATGTTTTTTTATTGCTTATTGGAAAAACAGCACATTTATGCTTTGCGAGTTCACACACATCACAATGAGAGCTTTCAACTGAAGTTTTATTGAACAATGAAGGAAACAAAATTTTAAGGACATGAAATGATGGATGACGAAGACGAAGATGATGAAGCCAGACCTTGTCTTTATTGGATTTGAATGACTCTAAAAGGAATTCCCTAAAAAACAGGAAACACAATAACTACTAAGTCTCCTATGTGACAGCACACAGTTTCCTAAAATACGAAATAACATGTTTTCCCACATAGAACAACCTGGCTGTTTGAGGCATGTCTTTCAGCTATTTATACCCTGTAAGTCAGGCTGTATTTCTTTAGGAATAGTGGAAAAAATATCAGATTGTTCCTTTATTTCCTTCACTATGTCTTGTTGAAAAATAACATTAAACATAAATCAGTCTTTCAATCTCCAAAAGTGATGAAGCAATCTTGGGATTCGATGAATAGGGAAGAAAAAGAGTTTTTCATTAAATGATCAGTAAATGATAATAGGTAACTCAGAACATATATAATGGATTATGGCCAAAAACCAAGCTTACTATTTGATAAATTAGCATAAAGAACTTAAAAAGGCAATGATTGCAATAAAACACATTATATGCAATCTAATTCATTCCACAACAAAAGTGACTTTTATTACCAACGGCCTGAAACTAGGCAAGCAAACATATGCGTACATAATGTTCTTCAAGATGCATTTTTAATAATTAGGTATGACAATTTTCATAAATAGAATCAGATAGACAAACCCAGGTTCTGAGACATATGCAAAACCGCATTGGAAACGGAAATTTCTTGCCTGTTTCAAGTAACAGCAAAATAAGTCAAAGTATGAAAAATCAGAGTAAGAAAGGAGAAGCGGCAGTGGGCAGAGGGGTTTAAAGTGCCAAGCAGAAACTGCAATCTACCTGCTGGTAAGACAGTGGATGTATTACTGCACCACTTACTTCTAAGAAGTGAGCAGGAGTTATTGAATGTAAATCCTGAACCTGACCAAAACAAGAGAAAACACTTCAGCTTTTGCAATCATACTTAACATCAAGCAAGTTGATAAACTAAAAGTACAAGCCTCTGGAAATTCAGTTAATAACTACTTCCAGACAGAAGCTCTGCAGCACATTACACTAATTTAATTCAAACCATCATTGGCATTAATATCACGTCAACAAACTGAGATTGAATCCCTCAATTATCATTATCAAGGTCAACACTCTTAAGAGAAGGGTGCCACTGAAATATGCTATGGTGGGTTGGATGGGATGGAAATGCAACGAAGAATTATTTTACCAACTAATGTCTGACATTACGTCTCAAGAAATCTGACAGACCAAATAACAAATATGTACAAAACTATATTTAAGGTGCATAATTCAAAGCAACCATAAGAACATATGCAAAAGCCTCATGCCAGATAATATGAAACCATTGTCCAAAAAAATATCTGAAACAAAAACTGAAATACGTTGATTTCCTCCCAAAAATCTCAATCCAAGAAGGGCATAGAAATTAAGGAATCTAGGCAAATGTGCAATCAGAGTGCCAATCTTTCCTCAAGAAGCAACAGTGCAAGTATTATACTCTAATGAGAGTGAGAGCGATTGAGAACACAATTAATCTGCTCTAACAGTTGTTCTTTTAGAGTAAGAAAACAGCAGATTGCTAGAATTGGCATATGCATCAGAAACAATGGACTTTCAAATTCACTAAATGATATCAAGTTCATTATTTACTAGAACATTTAATTCACTAGTGAGAAACATACAAGAGAAACATACCACATTCACTTTTTTCTATTTCTTAGAGCATTTGATTTGAAAAATCAAATTAAGTATAACTGGTGATCCTACATTTTGTTAATTACAATAACTACTACTTCAGGTTCAATGGTACAACTAGTCAACCAATAAAGACAAAAATAACTTGATTATCAAAATTCACATTTATATGCAGACCACTGGTAAACAATTTCTTTCTGAGACTTGGCTAAATAGTAATGGTGCATGGGGCACACTGCCACAGTTACAAATGAAACCTGTTGTGCTAACCACCATGATCAAAGTTACAATCAATCACAAACTAGATAACATGAGAATCTAATTTAAACCTCAAGGCCTCAAACAATGATGAGCTAAATAGATATAAATGAGAAAGAAAGTCTTACAAATAATTGCACGTTCAATGGTGTGCCACCTCTTTCAATCTGTAACTCTATCTTCTGCTCAACACTGTCATCAAGTAAAGTTTCCAACTTCAGAAATTGGGTGAATACCTGCAATAGGTTTTTGTCAAGAATATTATTGGAAAGTCAACTGCTGTTTTAATTAATTTGTTATTTTAGGAAATTAGTATATATATGTATCCCTAGCATTAAGGTTAGAGAATTACTCGATTATAGATTCTATTAATTAGAATAATATCTAGGATTATGAGTGATATACTTTCCTATTTAGTTAGAAGTTCTTTGTATATAAATAGGGTACCTATGTACAGTTTTATCTTAAGTCTTTTCAATACATTACTTTGATTTCCTACATGGTATCAAGAGCTTTAGGTTTTTTTTTTTTGGAAATCAGTCACTTTTTCAGCCTTCATTGCTGATTTTCTGCAGTTTCTTCTTCAGCCTTCATTGCTGATTTTTTTGCCTTAGGCCTTCATAGCCATTTTCTCATCCAGCCTTCATCACGAAAATTTGTTTTTGTTCATCTCTATAGGCTCGGTTCTGGTTCTATTGTTCCAACCTTCATCACTGTTGTCTTTGCTCTGTTTTCTAAAGACAAAACAGAGTATTTCATGTGTTCTTTTTTATCAGCCTTCATAGCTGAATTTTTCCTCTGTTCTTCATCATTGGTGGTTTCTCTTTGTTGCTTGGCCTTCATTGCCAATTTATCCCTGATTCTCACCTATCCTTCAGCAAGTTTTGATTTGTGAAAGATGTCAAAAGTTGCAGAAACAACCACTGCAGCACCAAAGGAGTTGGGCAGTCTCAACAAAGAAGAGATTGAAAAGCTGAGAAATCTCCTAAGTATCCTCGAAAAACCTTCAGGTACCTATTCATTGATACATTCAGGTAAACTTCCAACCTCTCACGCTTTAAATGCCTCAGATAGAACCTTTAAACATTTGTGGATTATTGATTCAGGAACCACAGATCATATGACTCATTCCTTTCAAAACTTTAGTTCATATTCACCTTGTTCTAGTAGTAGGAAAATTGCTACTGCCGATGGCTCCTTGGCCACGGTAGCTGGGGTAGGAGAAATAAAAATCGGTCCTAACCTTACTTTGAAAAATGTCCTACATGTTCCCAAATTGTCCACCAATCTTTTATCAATATCCAAGCTTTCTCATGACATGAATTGCAAAGTAACTTTTTTTCCATCTTATTGTCTATTTCAAGACCAGGGCTCGGGAATGATGATTGGACGTGCTAAGGAGAAGGACGGATTATACTATCTTGAGGAATTAGAGAAATCGAAAGTTGGTAAGTGGAACCAGCCCCTAACCTACCTTTCTGGACAAAACCTCACCAATAAAGACACAATTTGGCTTCACCATTTTAGGCTCGAACATCCTTCTTTTTCAACCCTTGAAATTATGTTCCCTTCTTTGTTCAAAGGACTAGTTGATAAGCAGTTTCATTGTGATGCATGTGAACTTACAAAACACAGACGTGCTACCTTTCCCACCAATAACAAAAGAAGCCTTTTTCCTTTTGAGTTGATTCATAGTGATATATGGGGTCCAACTACAATTCCAAATATTTCTGGGGCACGTTGGTTTGTTTCATTTATTGATGATTGTACAAGAGTTACCTGGATATTTCTGCTTAAATCAAAATCTGATGTGAGTGATATCCTCCCAAACTTCTTTTCCATGATAAAAAACCAATTTGGGGTCCAAATCAAAAGGTTTAGGTCAGATAATGCAAAAGATTATTTCAACCAAACACTTTCCCCATATTTTCAACAAAAAGGTATTATTCATGAGTCATCCTGTGTCTCTACTCCACAACAAAATGGAGTTGCAGAAAGGAAAAATGGCCATCTCCTAAACACTACCCGAGCATTATTATTTCAGAAAAATGTGCCAAAATACCTTTGGCAGGAAGCAGTTCTTACAGCCACACATGTCATAAACAGGTTACCATCCCGAGTGTTAAACTTCAAGAGTCCCATGGAGGTATTGTCTCACTTTTATCCAAGTCTCCGTACAACAAACCATCTTGTTCCTAGAGTATTTGGGTGTGTCTCATTTGTTCATGTCCATAGCCAAAATAGAGGAAAGTTAGACACTAGAGCTATCAAGTGTGTCTTTGTGGGATACTCTTCAACACAGAAAGGATACAAGTGCTATCACCCACCTACTAAAAAACTCCTAATCTCAGCAGATGTTACCTTCATTGAAACAGAACCATATTTCACTCAGCCCTATCTTCAGAGGGAGACAACATTTGTGGAAGATAAGGATCAAGACTTCTTTCTCCTTGACTTGCCGTCATCATCTTCTAAATTCCAACCCGAGACCAAGACCTCCGCTGAAGTTACAATTAAGCAACCTGAGCCTCCTCCTTCACAAACCCAAAATGAGCCCTCCTTACAACCTAGTTCACAAGCAGATGGGGGAAAGGCCACTACTAACAATCGGTTCTCACAGGTTTACTCAAGAAGGAAAAGTCTAGCTCCTGAACCAAGGCCGGACCAATCATCAGACTCAAATCCTGGAAATGAGGTAATATCTTCTAGCTCTACTCCTCAAAGTGATTCCTTATCTAACATTGATTTACCTATAGCCCTTAGGAAAGGAACTAGAGAGTGCACAAAACATCCATTATACCCAATATCCCATTTTGTGTCCTTCGAAAAATGCTCTCCATCTCACCGAAGTTTCCTTACAAACATAAACACAATATCTATTCCCAAAACATTATCAGAGGCTTTAAATTGTGAAAATTGGAAGAATGCTATGAATGTTGAAATGCAGGCCCTGGAGAATAACAATACTTGGGAGATTGTGGAGCTACCAAGAGGAAAGAAAGCAGTGGGATGTAAGTGGGTCTTTACAGTTAAGTATAAAGCAGATGGAACACTTGAGAGGTACAAAGCTAGGTTGGTGGCTAAAGGATACACACAGACATATGGGATAGATTACCAAGAAACCTTTGCTCCGGTTGCCAAGATGAATACGGTGAGAATTCTTTTGTCTCTAGCAGTTAACTTTGATTGGCCTTTACAACAGTTTGATGTAAAAAATGCATTTTTGCACGGAGATCTTGAAGAGGAAATCTACATGGAAATACCCCCTGGATTCAATAGAAACATGGCTGCAAATAAGGTTTGCATGCTCAAGAAGGCACTATATGGCCTAAAACAGTCACCAAGAGCTTGGTTTGGGAGATTTGCCAAGGTAATGCATTCCATGGGGTACAAGCAGAGCCAAGGGGATCACACCCTATTCATAAAACACTCAGGTTCAGAGGGAGTTACTGCTCTCATTGTCTATGTTGATGATATCATAGTGACGGGAAATAATGAAAAGGAAAGGCAGAACTTGGGAAGATGTTTGGCAAAGGAGTTCGAGATTAAGGAACCAGGAAACTTGAAATATTTTCTGGGCATTGAAGTGGCAAGGTCGAAACAAGGGATCTTTATATCCCAACAAAAGTATGTCCTTGATCTCTTGAAAGACACGGGAAAGTTGGCGTGCAAACCATCCAGCACACCAATTGATCCTAATCATAAACTTGGGGAAGTAGAGGGAGACAATGCTACAGACAAAGAATCATATCAGAGACTGGTTGGTAGACTAATCTACCTATCCCACACACGGCCTGATATTGCCTATGCAGTTAGTGTGGTGAGCCAATTTATGCACAACCCTAAGGAACTCCATTTGCATGCAGTTCATAGAATATTGCACTATCTCAAGGGAACTCCAGGAAAGGGAATTTTGTTCAAAAAAGGTGATAAGCTCACTTTGGAGGCCTACACCGACGCTGACTACGCAAGCTCAGTGGTTGATAGAAGATCCACCACGGGTTACTGCACCTTTTTGGGAGGAAACTTAGTTACTTGGAGGAGCAAAAAGCAGAATGTTGTGGCAAGATCAAGTGCAGAATCAGAATTTCGGGCAATGGCACAAGGTGTATGTGAGCTACTATGGTTGAAGATCATTTTGGAAGATCTAAGACTCAAGTGGGATGGCCCTATGAAGCTCTACTGTGATAACAAATCTGCAATTAGCATCGCACACAATCCTGTGCAGCATGACAGGACAAAACATATTGAAGTTGACAGACATTTCATTAAGGAGAAGCTTGACAGTGGTCTCATTTGCACACCCTATGTACCAAGCGAATCACAGCTAGCAGATGTTCTAACCAAGGGACTTAACAATCCACTCTTCCACAAGATTGTAACCAAGCTGGGAATGGACAATGTTTATTCACCAGCTTGAGAGGGAGTGTCAAGAATATTATTGGAAAGTCAACTGCTGTTTTAATTAATTTGTTATTTTAGGAAATTAGTATATATGTGTATCCCTAGCATTAAGGTTAGAGAATTACTCGATTATAGATTCTATTAATTAGAATAATATCTAGGATTATGAGTGATATACTTTCCTATTTAGTTAGAAGTTCTTTGTATATAAATAGGGTACCTATGTACAGTTTTATCTTAAGTCTTTTCAATACATTACTTTGATTTCCTACAGTTTTCAATAACAAATTAAAGGCAATAATGAAACAATGTCATTTCGAATTGCAATCATTAAGCAAACTCATTAGGGCCACTGTCAGTTTATTTTTAAAAAGAAAAATGAAAATCTCTCATGTATGGTCATAGTGAAAATTCCTACTTGGACAAGTACTAAAAAGGGCTTTCTGGGCAGCCAGAGATAAAATATCCACTATAAAATCATTGAAAGCACCAAAGCACAATGCATATCACTTATTAACAAGTAAATATTCAGAGTTCCACATAAATCAAGCACATTAATAATACCTTCTCATCTCAGAGAGGGAGAGGGTAAATCAATTAGGAAGATGCTTTATCACAAAAAATTAGGAAGAAGCCCTCAAATCTATTTATGAAGAATTTCACACTTTAATTAATCAATAACAGGTATCAAAATTTAGCCAAGGTAGAGCCAGAGCTGATCTTCCTATAAAAGTTCAACCATATAGGAGTAGAAAAAAAACAAAAAAAATAAAAGAATTAAAACTTATATCTTCAATAACTGAGTGCATAACTTACCTCCCCATTCACCCGAACAAGCACATCACCTGGCTCCAAGTGGTTATGAGCAGGGCCACCTGGCACCTAAATGTTGGTTCAGATTCAGAAGATAATAGAATAAAAAAAAATAAAAAGAGCAAATTTAAAGAAAAATTTGAACAACAAACTGAACTTCACTCACCACAGAGTCAACGACAAGCATTCCAGTTTCACCTTGTGCAGAAGCATGCCGTGCCATCTAAATTAGGAAAATGAAAATAAAATGAAATCTCTTTTTCTAAAATAAGCCATAGGAAAGCTAGCAAAAATGTTAACAAAAAAAAAATATGAACCTGCTCTGTTTCACTTTTGAGACCAAGCCGACGTATCTCATCAAACCCCTTATGGACAAATGTTGCCTGTATAAAAAAGAAATCATATATTAAAATTTTATAAAAGCAAATACCGCAAAATAAGAAATGCAAAAAAAAAAAGCATAAACATATAAACAAAACTATCGACATAGTGCAGCCGTCAATAAACTATGCTGTGTGTCATGGTGATGACCTGCATTAGCAAGATGTAGGTGCTTAAATGGTTATGGCCTCAGTTAAAGGAAGATCAGCAATTTATGTCAGGATTTATGAAAAGTTTGCTATATACTGTTGGGTTTGCAATATCCTAGGGAACTTTTGGATTATCAATTATCAATATATTGATTCATTGGAGTTGGA
Source organism: Heritiera littoralis (assembly GCA_031772115.1). Classification (NCBI taxonomy): domain Eukaryota; kingdom Viridiplantae; phylum Streptophyta; class Magnoliopsida; order Malvales; family Malvaceae; genus Heritiera; species Heritiera littoralis. The sequence goes on from JAPDPK010000009.1 coordinate 7,080,784, forward strand.
TATCCCCTCTACTTCTTCCTCACTCGTTTCTCCTATCTTCTCTGCTTATTCCCTTTGGCCCTCAATTCTCCTTCTTTTCTGCCTTCTTCTCTATTTTCTCTCCATCTTTTCTCTTTCACTCCTCTTACCCGTTTCACTCCTTCCTCCTGCCCTCACCACATCAGAAGGTGAGATCAGGGACCCTTTTCTATTGTAGCTGTAAGTTAATATTCTTGGGGTTTGTTACTGGAAGGAGAGCTGCAAGCAATACCAAGTCATTTTACTTTTTAGGTTTTTCCAAAAAAAATCCAAAAAACCATGATTCAGCATTACATCATAGCATCTTAATTCAAATAACATACCAGAAAAAATAAACAAATAAACAGATGGTTCTAGTTTTCAGTTTCATATGATTGCTTGAACACAGAGACATGAACATCAACACATTTTCAATCCCATAACCAAATAATGAACCTTATCTATTCAAGAAAAAAAGGGGAGCAAAAACAAAAGTAAAGCTCTAAAGGATGAAATCAACAACAAACCTGAAGCGTACCACGAGGTATAGAAACTGCTTCCCACTTACTCATGTACGAATCTCCTTTCAGGATAAATTTTAATGCCCTTACTACCTGAAAATCAAATAACTAGCGTTTAAATATCTGATTTTTCATAGAAAACAGACATAAAACTTAGAATGAAGGTTCAGTTTGTTCAGAAATCAAGGGCATAGGCCGACTTTCAGTTCAAATAAACTTCTAGACATAAAATAGAGTTGAACTTCCACATGCCCATTTTTAGAAGCATATATCTAAGTTAAAAATACTTTGGATGGTAGAATACTTGAAAATATTAAAAGTTTGAATATATATCTGAAAAGGGGAACTGAACTAGTTCAGGAAACCTCTGACCCAATAATATAAGTCCAAGATACAGGTGGAGAAACATGGCACAAACAAGTAACCTATATAACAACAATCTTGAGCAGGCCAATATGGTTTATTAGATTTCGAGTACTCATTCAGTCAACAATTAAATGGCTGGACTAACATTGAGAATGCTATACTTGCAACCCAGAAATCTAGTCTATTTTTAGAACAAAAAAAAAAGTGATTTATGCAGCAAGTAAGCACATATCTATAAGCTATAAGTTTCACATTTCTTCCCATAGAGGATTACCAGCAAGGACTGACTTTTATTAGGTCCAGATTGGTTGAGGAAAATCTTAAGTGAATGCTCCCAATAATACTTACGACGCATACAACCGAAAATCAAATAATAAATAATACAAATTTTGTTACACATTAGACGTTTCCAAGAGATTTGTGAGGTTATGAGTAGGAGAATTAACATCTTGTGTCTCCATGATACCAAATGGGTTGGAGAGAAAGCTAGGGAGATAGCACCTTAGTGGTATAAACTTTGGTACACAGGGAAAGATAGTGACCAAAACGGTGTAGGTATCATCATAGATTAAGAGTATCATGAAGATGTTGTACAGGTTAGGAGACAACGGGATAAGATTATTTTGATTAAGTTAGTTCTAGGAGGGGTGGTTTTGAAAGTTATTAGTGCATATGAATCACAGATAGGACTTAATGAGCCTAGTAAACAACAATTTTGGGAGGATTTAGGTAAGGTAGTACAAGAACTGAGGATAGGAGAAATCCTTTTTATTGGTGGTGACCTTCACAGACATGTAGGTGCTAGTAAAGAGGGGTTTGAGAGCATAGATGAGGGTTTTAGTTATGATATAAGAAATGAGAGTGGGGATGCTACCCTAAATTTTGCTTTGTCCTACGACCTAACCCTAGTAAACATAATGTTTAGAAAGAAAGAATCTCACATTATAACTTTTAAAAGTGGACCGAGCGCATATTAGATAGATTTTTTTTTTCTTTTTACTAGGAGTGATGGACGTAGATGTCTAGACTGCAAGGTTATCTCAGATGAGAGGTTTACTATACAACACAGACTTCTAGTCCGAGAAATGAGGATTCATAGATGGCATCAAAGAAACCAATAAAAAGGAATTGCAAGGATTCGATGATGGAAGCTAAAAGAAGATTGTCATGTAGCATGTAGAGATAGCTGGATTCACAAAGAGGATGAACGACAGAGGAGAACCCAAATGTACTGTGGAACAAGATTGCAAAAAGCATTCAGAAGGTGAGCAAGGAGATACTAGGGTTATCAAATGGAAGAGCACTGATTAGAAAGTATGCATCATGGTGGACTGCATCAGTTAAGGAAGCTTTAATGACTAAGCAAGATTGCTACAAGACTTCAAAGAAGAACAACAACGAAGAGAGCTTTAACGAATATAGAGGTTAGTTAGGAAGGAGGCAACGAAGGCGGTGGTAGAAGATAAAACGAAGGTTGTGAAAGAGATTTACACCAAAGTTGGATGCAAAGGATAGAGAAAAGAAAATATACAGATTAGCGTGAGCAAGAGAGAGGACAAGGCATGAACTAGGAGTCGTGAAATGTATCAAGGATGAGTACTAAATAACTTTAGTTAAGAACAATGACATTAAAGAAAGATGGCATGATTTTTTCCACAAGTTATTAAATGACAAACAAAGTCAAATTAAAGAAAGATCTTTATATGGTATTTATATACTTGGCGAAATAATATGATAAAGTGCCTAGGGAGGTATTGTGGTGGACCTTAATGAAGAAAAGAGTTCCAATGAAATACATTGAACTAATTAAGGACATGTATGGTGATGCAAGGACACATGTGGAGGACAAACAAGTTAGTTCCTCATCACAATGGAATTACATAAAGAGTCTATGCTAAGTCATTCTTGTTTACGGTTGTAATGGACGAACTGACCAAATCCATCAAGGATAAAGTACCTTGGTGTATGATGTTCACAGATGATATTGTCCTCTGTGCCGAGATTAGAGCAGAGATTAATGCAAAGTTGGAAATATGGAGACAGACGCTAGAATCAAGAGGTTTCAAACTAAGCAAAGTGAAGATTGAATACAAGGAATGTAAATTCAGTTCAAACAAGGCGGAGGAGCAAAATGTAGTGATATTAGATGGGGTGGCGATACCTAAATGGGAGCATTTTCGATATCCGAGGTCAATAGTACAGATGGATAAAGAGATTGATGGTGATGTGAACCATATGATCTAAGCTGAATGGAATAAGTGGAGAAGTGTCACAAGTGTGTTGTGCGATAAAGGAATTCCTATGTGGTTGAAAGGCAAATTTTACAAGACAGTTGTTAGACCAACATTGCTATATGGTAGTGAATGTTGGGTGACTAAAAGATTGCATACACAAAAGATGAGTGTAGCAGAAATGTAAATGTTGCAATGGATGTGTGGATATACAAGATATGATATAATGAGAAATGAAGACATCTACAAGATGGTTGGAGTAGCACCTACTAAAGATGATGTGTGAAAGTTGTTTACGTTGGTTTGGACACGTATGAAATAGATCTATAGATGCTCCAGTTAGGAGAGTGGAGGTTATGAATGAGGAAATAAGTGTTAGGACTAGAGGAAGAACGAAAAAGACTTGGCAAGAAGTAATTTGAAAATATAAGAAGATATTAGAGTTGGATGAAGGCATTACTTTGGATAGGAATGTGTAGAAGAGAAGAATTCATATGGACGATTTAACGTGAATTCAGATATTGGTTCATGTAACCTAATCTATTGGGATATAGGCTCTAATGATGATGATGATGATCTCAATGCCTCTCAAGGATTTTAATCGGTAATTTATGCATAGAATCATAAAGATAGACGTAAAGGAAGCACTAAGAGGATGAAGATCGGGAAAGTTGTTGGGCTTGACGACATTCCAATTGAAGTTTGAAAATGCCTTGAGAGGTAGGAGTTAGATAGTTGACAGATATTTTTTTTTTATCAAGATGTGGCACACTAACAAATTGCTGGAGGAATGGAGGAACAATGTCTTGACATCTCTCTATAAGAACAAAGGAGATATTAAAAGTTGCCCCAACTACCAAGGCATAAAATTGATTAGTCACACAATGAAACTATGGGAGAGAGTGATAGAATGGAGATTAAGAAAACTATAGAGATATCAAAGAATCAATTTGGTTTTATGCCTGACCGATTAACTATGAAGGCAATATACTTGCTTAGACAACTTGTGGAACATTCTCAAGTACTAGGTAAGGATCTTTATATGTCTTTATAGACCTGGAGAAAGCATATAATAAAATGCCTAGAGAGGTGCTATGGTGGTCTTTAATGAATAAAGGAGTTTATGTGAAATATATTGAACTAATTAAGGGCATGTAAGGAGATGCAAGAACACATGTGAGAACATGTAGAGAGCAAACAAACGAATTTCCTATTATAGTGGGACTACATCAAGGGTAAGCACAAAGTCCTTTCCTATTCATTGCAGTAATGGACGAACTGACAAAATCCATCAAAGATGAGATGCCTTGATGTATGATACTTGCTGATGATATTGTCTTGTGTGTTGAGACTAGAGTGAAGATCAATGCAAAGTTGAAACTGTGGAGACAAACGCTACGATCAAGAGGGTTTAAATTAAGTAAAGTGAAGACTCAATATGTGGAATGTAAATTTAGTTCAAACACAAGGAAAGATCAAACCATAGTGATGTTAGATGGAGTGGTGATACCTAAGCGAGATCGTTTTCGATATCTGGGGTCAATCAAACAAATGGATGGAGAGATTGATGGTGATGTGACCCATAAGATTCAGGCTAGCTAGAGCAAGTGGAGAAGTGCCACAAATGCACTATGCGATAAAGGAATTCCTATATAGTTAAAAAGGCAAATTTTACAGGACAGTTGTTAAAACCAACAATTATATAAAGCAATGAATGTTAGGCAACTAAGAGAATACATAAATGCGAATGCTGCGATGGAGGTACCGATATGCGAGAAACGATAGAATGAAAAATGAAAACATATGTAAGAAGGTTGGAGTTGTACCTATTGAAAACAAAATAAGTGAAAGTCGTTTACGTTGATTTGGACATATACGATGTAGACCTGTGGATGCTCGAGTTAGAAGAGTGGAGGCTATGAATGATGAAAAAAGGGTCAAGATTAGAGGAAGACCGAAAAAGACTTGAAAAGACGTTATTTGGAAATAAATGGCAGCACTAAAGTTGGAAGATCACATTGCCTTGGATAATAATGAGTGGAGGAGGAGAATTTATGTGATGACTTAACGTAAGTTCTTATAGTGGTCCATGTATCCTGCCCAAATCTATTGGATAAAGGCTTTGATGATTATGATGATGATGATTAGACCTTTCCAAGAGCAACCCAATAAATGGCTTTAAGTGTGTAGGTTCATTCAGGTCTTTTGGTTACTCACTTGCTTAGTTACAAATTCTAAGGGAGTCTTAGAGAGCTTTAGCTAGATGAATCATTAAATATTTTAGTCTAAAACTCTCAATTTGGTTATACAATCTTTAGCCCTCAAGTGAAAAATGAAATCTCAGATGATACCAAAAGTATGGCATAAAAGGTTTAAGCAGTTTAAGTACTACTCACTCGTTCCAGAGGTAGAAAAAAGGCAGAAGCACTTGATGACTTGGGACCTCCAGCATTCAAGGCCACTGCTCTACCTTGCCAATCAATCACCGGGGATCCACTTGAACCAGATTTCGTCCCAGATGCTGCCTGAAAGTCAAGCATAAGTGTAAAACAATATTATCAAGCACGAACAAGTATACACATAAAAGTTAGATAATGGCAACAGGAAGGGTGCTTCTTCAACAAAATCAATGTCCAATAAAACAATCAACAATAAAAATGTGATAATGCTATGGAAAATCTCAATATACCAGACTGAATGAAAATGTTTTAAGAAATACTTATTAAAATGCCACACATCCACCATAATGATATTTAGGTTATAAGCACTTAATATTGCCTACAATTTATTGCTTAATCTGAGCCTAGTTAAAAATCATATCCACATGATCACATTTATATCATTCTAGAGATCACAATTTGCTTTAAATTTACATCATAGTAAGAAACTATATAACTTCCCATGACTTATCGCGAACTTCTATCAGAGATGTATACACGTTCCCTCTTCTGCAACCTAAATGCTTATCTTTTCATTTTAGGAAGTTTGAAGTTTATTTTTCCATTTACACTTTTTCTTTTTTGGTATAGGTCATCCTTTTTTTTTTCCTTTTTTGAACAAATAGACTGTAGCTTCTTAAATCCCATATTACTCTTTTACTTTTTGGCATTAAAAACCAATAGACAACAATATTAGAAAGAGCGTAAATTTTAATATAAAAAATCTTAAAGTCAAAACCTCTTTCTTAAACTATTAGCAAGTCAAACATTGGCATTCAGTGTGGAAAAATAGGGAGCATATATTCTACAAAATGTGCATTATGTGTGACATGTTTTATACACTCCATTATAAAACCATGTTTCTGCTTATATTCAAAAAAAAAAAAGAAAGAAATAAATTAAAAATTAATCTAGAAAATGTTAATCAACCCCCCTCCCTCAAGGAGACAAAAATCTTCCAACGAATGGCATGAAGAATATGCTACATACTTGCATATAGAAAGTGTTGAAATCGTTATAGCCATCCCTGCAACAAACAAGCATGTTAGCATCCATGACATATATACAACTACAAAGGTTCTAGAAATCATAAGTGATACAAAATAGATCATATTAGTGACCAGAAGTTGCAACTAAAACCTACGAAACTGAACATATCAACCATTCCTCACAATATAATACCAACAAAGAAAAATGTGATTTCAAATTAATTTAAAGTTATGCTGACAAGACAAATGTGCAACCACAAGATGATCACCTAAAATGGAGTGGTGTGTGTCATGTGCATAAAAGTACTATATGGCACACATCACCAGGTAAAAGCATTAGCAGGATGATTGCAGAAGTCAAAGTAAAGGGGAACTATGGCCTTCAAATAGTAGAAGATGCCAAGTGAAATTATGAACAAATCAAGCTTAACATCAATGTCAATTAGATTTAGTGACAGCTGCATTTGAGACATTGCATTATAAGATGATAACACAAACAGCACCTTAAAAGAAAAATCCAATCAAGGCAGAGTTGTCATGATAAAATTTTGGAACCAAAAATTTTGTAATGCTGATTGAAATCAGAATTGACAGAGTAATTCTTCCTTAATTTTATTCCATTACCACGAGTAAAATATATCGAAACCAAAACCAGCAACTATAGATCCTATAAAATAGGAATCAATTCCAATCTAAATTAGAGGACACGTAGGCTACTTATTCTGAAAGGATAAAGCTCCCTTAAAAAAAACAACTAGAAAATAGGGAAAAACTAAATAGAGATAAACACACTTCCTAAAGAATCTTAGGAGATATTCCAACACACACCCCTCAAGCTGAGGCATATAGATTGAACAATCCCAGCTTGCTATCTCCTCAAAACTCAGCTTGTGGAGACCTTTGGTCAGAATGCCTGCTACTTGCTATTTGCTAGGAATTTATGACATATAGATAACCCCACCATTTATCTTTTCCTTGATGAAGTGTAGATCAACTTCAACATGTTTTGTATGATCGTGATGAATAGGATTATGAGCTATACTTATAGCAACCTTGTTGACACAATATAGCTTCATTGGATCACTTCCTGACACTTTTAGCTCATCCATTTGTCTTTTCAACCACACTCCTTCACAAATATCATGAGCAAGAGTACAATATTCAGCTTCTACACCACTGTGAGCACAGCCTGCTTTTACTTATCCAAGTCAATAAAGTACCCCAAACAAAGGTACAATAACCCAAGGTAGATCTCCTATTGGTAACTGAACCTGCCCAATCTGCATCAATATAGATTTCAACCAATCTATGCCGATTCCATTTCAAAGTAAGCCTTTCCCAAGTGTAAGTACCTTAGGATTCTGAATACGACTTCAAGATGTTTTTCCTTGGGAGAATGCATAAATTGACTCAACAAGCTCACAGCAAAGGCGATGTCTGGTATTGTGTGTGACAAGTAAATCAGTTTCCCAACTAACCATTGATACCTTTCTCAAACAACATCTTTATAGGCTTCCAGTCCAAGTTTACTGTTTGGTTCTATAGGTGTCTCGACTAGTCTGCACCCTATCATCTTGGTTTCTTGTAAGAGATCAAGGACATACTTTCTTTTTGAGATAGAGATGCCAAACTTGCTTCTTGCTACCTCCCTTCCCACAAAGTATCTAAGAGCTACAAGGCCTTTGAGTTCAAATTCCTCAACAAAATGTTTCCTCAAAGCATCTAGTTCAACAAGGTCATCTCCTGTTATAATAATATCATCGACATATACTTTTAAAACAGCAAGTTTACCTCCTTTACAGCGCTTCAAGAAGAGAATATGAGCTGATTGAGCTTGGGAGTATCCACAACTTTTGACTGCTAATGTAAAATTGTCAAAACATTCTTGTGGTGACTGTTTCAGACCATAGAGAGATTACCTTAATCTGTACACCATATGATCTCTTACAAAGCTTGGAGGATAATCCATATAGACTTCTTCATGTAGATAACCATTCAAGAAGCATTCTTCACATCCAGTTGTTGTAAAGGCCAGTCAAGATTAGCTGCTAGAGATAGGAGAACTCTAGCCATGTTGAGTTTGGCAACTGGTGCAAAAGTCTCCAAGAAATCTATCCCATAGGTTTGGATGAATCCCTTGGCAACAAGTCTCGCCTTATATTGATCAATGCTTCCATCAGACTTGTATTTAACCGTAAGGACCCATTTGCACCCAACAGTTTTCTTCCCCTCTAGCAAATCTACTACTTCCCGAGTACCATTTTTCTTCAAAGCCTCCATTTCCTCCTGAACTACTAGTTTCCACTTAGGACTGACAAGTGCTTGATGTTTCTGTGAATTTCTATATTGGACACCAAAACTATGGAAGCACAAAAACTAGGAGACAAAACTGGAAATGGGATGTTGAGTGCACGACCAAGTCCCCTTCCTGAGGGCTATTGGAAGGTCCAATGAGTCTAATTGAACCGAGTTCAAGAAATTAATTAGGTTCTTGGCACTAAAGCTCTGCCTTGGTTCTGATTCTTAGAAGATCTAAGTTTCGTGTTTGTCACCACTTTGTCGATGTTGTTTCCACGAAAAAACAAGCAAATCTAAACGATCAAGCCAAGAATTAGCTCTTCCAATATCCAACTTCCTATCATGATTCAGGGGTGACATAATAGGTTCAACAGTAGAGGTCTCCAAATTCCTGTCATGATTCATGGTGACACAATAGGTTTAGCAGTAGTGATATTAAGTGGAGGAACTAAGGATGATGAAGTCAAAGAAGGATTAGAGGAAGAGGAAATGGAAGTTAAATCCCAACATTTATCTTCTGCACTCAAGTTCTCCTCCTAAAGAGGAGGTTTTGGAAAATAAGGTTGAGAATCAAAAAAAGTAATATCCATTGAAACAAATATACGAGGAAATGTTGGAGAGTAACACTCATAACCCTTTTCAGTTGGGAAATAGCCAATTGACGCACATTTGTTTCCCCTAGGGTCAAGTTTGGATTGATTCTAACTATGTTCATGAACAAAAACAATACACTCGAATATTTTAGAGGGAAGGATGAAGCTGACTGAAACAGAGGTAATGTTTTGAGTATGGAAAGTAGAGACTTGAATTGTAAGACTCTAGAAGGCAATCTGTTGATAAGATAAGACACTGTTAAGACTACTCCACCCCATAAATACCTTGGAACATGCATCTTCAACATGAGAGAACGTCTAGGAGATGTCGATTTTTTGCTCTCCGATATACCATTTTGTTGTGGGTTATCCGGACAGGAACTTTGATGAATAATTCCCTTGGTTGCCAAGTACTCTCCTAGAATTGAATGAAAATATTCCTTTCCATTGTTTGTTCTCAACGTTTGGATTGTGGTTTGGAATTAATTTTTTACCATAGAATTGAAGGTTTGAAAGGTGTGTGCAGCCTCAGATTTTTCTTTAAGTAAATAAACCCAACACACTCTAGTATGATTGTCTATGAATGTAATGGACCACCTTGTCCCCAAGGTATTTATTATTTGAGATGGTCCCCCAAATATCACTATGGATTAAGGAAAAAGGATGAGACTCCTTGTTTAGTTGAGGAGGATATGACGCAGTAGTCTGTTTTGCTAATTGACAAATTTCACAAGAGAAAGAAGAGAGAACTTTTATTCATGAACAACTTTGGAAACAGAAGTTTTAAGTAATAAAAATTTAGGTGGCCTAAATCTATTGTGCCGCAACATTATTTGACTATCATTAGAAACAGAATTTGATTCTTTCTCTGTTTTCTTAGCTTCCAATGCTTGATTTTCCACAGAAACAGCATCAGAAAGTAATAGAGTCCGCCCTCTTCTCTAGCACAGCTAATCATCTTCTTGAAGACCTGCTCTTGAATTTCACAAGTGGCAGAAAAATTAGCAAGGCAACACAATTCCTTGGTTAATTTACTAATGGATCTCAAATTACAAGATAAATTTGGGACATGGAGAACTAAATGTGTTACCAAGGAATTTGATAAGCGTATTGAACCCTTGCTAGCAATAGGAGAGAATGAACCATTAGCTATTTTAACTCTAGAGTTACCAGGACAGAGATAATATGAGTAGAATAATGATGGGTTACCTATCATGTGATCAGACGCTCTAGAATCGAAAATCCATGGATGCATAGATTTATTTTTTGCATGAAAAACAACACCTTTATGAGCAGAGGTGAAAACCGGAGTACCATTGTTCAAGGATTGGTTCTGGAGCTTGTGAAGTTGCTCAAGCTATGCTTTGTTTACAACAACACTCATTGCTTCATCTCTTAGGAGCTGTCTCGATAGAAGCTTGGAGGACTTTTTTTCCCATAGTTTCTAATTTGGGGGCTTCCCATGAATTCCCTAGCATGGGTGACGAGTATGCCCTTTCTTGTTGCAGTGATTGCACCAAGTTCAATAACCACGACTGGTATTTTTTGAAACATGTGCTACTTTTTAATTCAGTCTATCACTTGCTATCATACCAGGTGGGTCCTACTTTGCACCAAGCATAACTCTATGCCTATTCTAGTCTTGTCTAACTTCGGCAAAGGCTTCTCAAATAGCCATTGGTGGTCTCCTACACAAAATTCTGCCACGAACCTTATCTAATCCCTTGTTCAAACCAGCAAGAAAATCATACAAGCGTTCTTTGTCCTGGTGCCGTCTGAATTTCACATTCTCTTCCATGTCTCCTTGGTCAACTTCATAGAACATATCAAGCTCCTGGCAGAGTGTCTGCAGTGTATTGTAATAGTTGGTTACCCTTGTAATGCCTTGATGCATTTCCTTGAGTTTATTTTTAATCTCAAAGACTTGAGAGGCTTTCTCGAGATTTGAATAATTTTCGTTAACTACATCCCAAATCGCCTTGGCAATGCGAAGAAAGAGATAAGTGTGACTGATTTGTGGTTCCATCCAATTGATTAACCAAGCCATGACAATGGAGTCATGCAATTCCCAAGTTGCAGCTGGGTTGCCACTATTAGGCTTTCTCGCCTCACCGATGATATACCCCATCTTCCCTCATCCACAAATGACCATAAGAACAGATTGCAATCACAGGAGGAAATTTTTTCCATCCGGTTTGTGGTTCTTAATCTACAATGAAGAGCCTTCACCAAAAGATTGATTCCTTGCAGTTTGTGGTTCCAAGGAGGTCGTCACGGAGGCTTCTTTGTCTGATCCCAGAGTTTATTTCCCAAAACTCATCGCTACAAGGCTTTACAGAATAAAAGATAGAGGGAAGAAGAGGTTTTGTGTTTTTACCTGGCTCTTGACCCCATAAAATCAGAATTGAGAGAGCAATTTCCTTAATTTTATTCCAGTACGAACGGTACAATAACAATTCCTATCTAAATTAGAGGGCACGCAGGCTACTTATTTTGAAAGGATAAAGCTCCTTATAAAAAAAACAACTAAAAAATAGGGATAAACTAAATAAAGATGATCACACTTCCTTAAAAAAATTAGGAGATATTCCAACACTGACGAAAATATGTCAAACTATTTTTGTAATCAAGATTATGAGACACAAGGCCAAAATCGAAAATGGTACAAAAAAACAATATAATAGGACAAAACATGCAATCATCAAAGGGTTTTGCTAATGTTTTTTAAAACAACGTTGATGGCATATCTATTCAGGAAGTAGATGATTCAAAAGAACAAATTAACAAAACTACCACATACTTTTTATACTGAGGAGCATCTCTATCCAAGCGAGCAAGAGTACCAGCCAATATGGAAACCTATTTTGATTGAAATCAGTAGAATATCTGTTAGGCATCGGGTTTTCATGTTCTAATAGCAGTACATAGTCAGACATTACTCATGAACAATAACTAGAATCCATCAGCAAAAACATGCATTTCTAAAAATCCAAATTAAAAGACTCCACTAATGGATTTTTTTTCTGACAATCCTTCGTTAAATCGAATTAAACATAAAGCTAAACATCTTTGCATAACATTAATAAAATAAGTTATAAGTGAACAGAAGTAAAACAAAGATTACTAAAGTGATTCAATTACCTTCTCTCTACTATCATTACCAACAACCCTGATTTCTAACCCAACACAAGCAGCCTCGGGGGCAAGTGGAATCTCCTCATACTCTACAAATTGAATGGCATCAGGATTGTAACGAAAGAAGCCAAAATCATGAACCTAGTGAAGAATAACATAATGTTCGTCAGTTAGTACCATATACACACAGTAGAAACCACTTTATAACTGGTTCTGTCACAAGAGCATGATGAAAATCCAACTTAAATGCAAGTCATATGATGAGCCTGATATCTAGTACAACCCAAGTTGGGTAGTTTCAAGTAGTAGAGGCTCACAAATAAAGCCTTCATTGGACAACAACCGAATCATGCACATCACCAATAGTACAAAGGTCATGTCCAAAACTCACAGTGCAGAAAAATGAACTACGTTACAACTCAGAATAAGATAATTCACCAACCAAACATATACTAAACAAAGAAGAGTTCACTCACTGGATCTCTATATATAGGATGCAGATCAACTTCTTCTCGATTTACAAATATTGCTTCGGCAACAACAGGTCCTAAAAATAGACAGGACAGAAAGTCATTCTCCTACATTTACCAACATTATTTCCAATTTTTTAGAGATTGAAACAACAAAAATAAACAACGCTTCATTTAGAGGTCGTTTGGGATTGTTTCCTTCTTTTTATTTTTTGTTTTGTGCTTTTAAAAGTTTTGTTTTTATTTTGTTTTTTTTTCAAAATTATGAAAACATAAAACATGTTTGATTAATGTTATTATACATTGAAAACAAATATTAAAATTGTTTTAGATATAATAATTTAATTCACAAAATAAAATTTAAAAACTAAATAAATATAATAGTATTTATTAAAATAAATTATATTATTTAAATAATACTATCTAAATAATATTATTTTATACTACTTAATTATAATATTAAATAACATAATTTAACCATATAAAATTTAATATAATTTAAATAATATTATAATTCATATATAATATTAAAAACATAATTATAAATAATGATTAAATTAATATAAAAAAGTAATATTAAATAAAATTATTTAATATTAACATTTATTAGAAAATAATAGAAATTAATAAAAATTCAAAATTACTGAATAAATGATAAAGAAGAGATCAAGTTAGATGTGTAAAACAAAATTGTTTTATACTATTTTTATAACTTAATGTAATATTAATTTTTTTACAAATTAACTGTTAGATTTAACAACTTACTTGTATCCATTGTGCACGTAAAGTTCAAATTCAATTCAATATCCTACCATTTCAATTGAGAAATGCAACTTTTTCAATATATATTAAAGGTTGAGATTTTTTTATTATTATCAAACAAATAACTAAACATTTTTTTAATATAAAATTTAGCATGCATGATTTACGTAAATAAAACATAAATTTCAACAATCAGATTTAAAAAATATATAACTAGTCTAAAAAAATATAAAAGTGAATAAACTAAATTAATTTTAAACTAATGTGGATCTTTTCTCTAAATAATTCAATAATATTATTTAATTTACTTTTAATAATATTAAATTATTAAATAATATATATTCAACGAATTAACTTATAATAAATTATATAATTATTAAAACATATTAAATTTAATATAAAAATATTATTATTTAATATTAAGCAATTATTAATTTAATAATATTAAATTATTTAGTCGCACTAGTGATATGTTTTAAATTTAGTTGAAAATTATTTATATTAAATAATAGTACTTAATACTAATAATATTAATTATTAACATATTAAAATTATATTAAATGATATTATATAAAATATATATATCTAACATATATGATAATATTATAAAATTTTAAAATTAAACAATATTATAATATTCTAGTTTCACGTAATTTATATTTAATTATTTTTTACATTTTTCAAATTGTCAATATTCAAATATATATTAATTTTAAATTATTTATTTTCAATTAAATATTATTTTATATTAAAATTTAATAATATTTTATTTAAAGAATTAATTAATTTCATTTTATAATTTTATTTTATATATTTATTTATATATTAATAAATAGAGACTATTCACTCTACTTATGAAAAAGAATGATTTCAAAAACCTATTTCAAATATAATTTCTATTATTGTTTTCAAAAAAAAATAAAACAAAAACCGAAAACACAATACAAAAACAATGCCAAACCCTTAGGGGTCGTTAGCTATTTCTTTTCCTTGTATTTGCTTTCTTCTTCAAAAATTACAAAAAAAAAAAATCATATTAGAAGCACATAGCTGCAAGGCACATTCAAACGTAATTGATCCATATAATAGTAAAAACATCCATTTTATCACTCATAACAATTAAATTTGTATTTTCTTTTTAAGTATTCATGACTAATGAAATTTTTTTCTTTTTATTTGGAGAAACCAACAAAAAAAGTAATAATTATTCACGAAGTCAACCTGGTTTGACCACATGCCGATTAGTGAGAATAATTCCTCTTCGCTTATCAACGACAAAACCAGTAGCAGAACCAGAACCGGCGGCCTCCGTATCGAAAGCACGGCAGGCGGTGGCATGGATGACGACCACGGCCGGAACAACTTTATTAAGAGCCTTCCGCCAATCCTCGGCAGTGGCGATGTTCTCTTTGAACGAAGGATCGATCTCCATGCAAAGCTCTTCTTTGATCGTCGATTCTAATTCCATATCTGTCTCCGATCCTAACATCTCCAACGGATCTCCCATTCAAAGTTTCGAAATTCAAGAGAAAAATAAAGGTTTTTTATTTTGGGGTAATGAAGTCTTTGTGAGTCCAAATTATTGAAAGCTGGTCTTTATTTTGGCTTTTTTTTCGTCTTTACCGGATGCTTCGTGGAAAAGGATTTCGAAATTGAAAGATTTGAGTTTTTTTTTTTAGAGCTGCTTATTAGGCCAGGTTGATCCGACTTGGTTCGTAATCAGATCGGATCAATTCGATCTAATAATCAAATCGGTACAGTGCCGATTCTTATAAAATCAGGCCCGGCCCAAAATCGGACCGGTTCAAATTAAAAAATAAAAAAAAATAAAAAGAAAGGGAAGGTAGTGCGCAGTGCCAGGCCTTCCTTGGCACCATTTGATGGGCAACGACCATCAATCTTATTTTTTTTATTTTTTTTTAAATTTTATTTTTTTCTTATAAATACCTCTCTTCTATCTTCTATTTTTCTTTATATTTCTTCTACATTTTCTCTCAAATCTACTATCTACATTCATCTACTCTTATTCTCTTCACTCACATACTCTCTCAATATTCACTCAAACTCTCTCAAATTAACTTAAATTCCCTTATTTCAAATTTATAATATCATTATTTCCTTTCTAAATTTTATTTTTCTTTTTATTTTATAATTTTACAAATTTTACTTTTAATTTTCAAATTTCAATTTCCAAATTCCAATATATTATATATATCCTACATCTATTTTTTATTTTTAACATATATTTATTTTTAAAAAAAATATAAAAATTTCAAATTTCTTTCGTCGTTCATGCTCTGTTTCTCGACCTTTTGGTTCCACTAAAATTCCTAATTTGGGTGACGAATCATTTAATGAAATCGAACCCGATATTCATCCCGAGGAGGAGGAGCTTCCTTTGGCACCATCATTTGGTCGTGGTTGTGGAGGAAGCCATGCTCAAACACAATCGTCAGCTGTCACCACTGCTGCTACATCATCAAGATCGAAGTTTAATTGAAAAAAAACAAGCCGGGTATGGGAGTATTTCGACATTGTAGCAAAAGAATGTGAGACGAATAAATATTGTGCTATCTGTAAATTGTGCAAAGGTGTTTACTCTTATAACTCCGATGGAGGTGGTGGCGGTACAGGTAAGTATAAAAGACATTTAATTTCTGCACATAAAATTAATCCTGATGCCGAAGAAAATGAAATTTTAGAAGGTAAACAATCTCAAATTAATACACATGATGGTGGAAAAAATTTTAATTTTGATAATGTTCAAGCTAGACGTGGTTTAGTTAGATTTGTAGTTAGAACTGAACAATCATTCACAATTTGTGAAAAAACATGATATTTAGAATTTGTTTGTAAATATTTACAACCCGCATATAAATCTGTTTCGAGACATACATTAAAAAAAGATTGCATGGATATGTTTAAAGAATATAGATAAGCTTTAATTGATAAACTTAGTAATATTTCATCTAGGGTTAGTTTAACTAGTGATATATGAACTAGTACTAATGGTATAAGTTATCTTGTTATAACTTGTCATTGGATAGATGAAGATTGGTCCATGCAAAAACGAATTTTATCTTTAGATGTAATAGAAAAAGTACATAATTCATATATTATTCATAAATATATTACTAAAGTTTGTAAATTATATGGACTAGAAAATAATAGAGTTTTTGCTAATACTTTTGATAATGCTTCAAGTAATACTGCATCTATTCCTCATTTAATTAAAAGTTTAAATCCTATTACGCAAGGCATATTTTTTCATGCAAGATGTGCATGTCATATTATAAATTTATGTGTTCAAAGCGGTTTTAGTTCTAGTGGTATTGGTACTGGCATAGGTCCAATTGATAAAATTAAAATTTTAGCCAAATGGATTCGCACACCAAGTAATAAACGTGAATTGAAGCAAATTTGTATAACAAATAATATACCTATTAAAGGATGGAATTCACTTCATCGTTTGTTTTCTTCTATTTTACCTTATAAAAAACTTGTTACTCCTTTTTATAACAATTATACAAATAGCACGCATTTAGCACTTTTTGAAGAAGATTGGACTTTTATTGAATATTGTGTTGATTTATTATCTACTTTTAAAGATGTAACCGAAATATTTTCAACTCAATTTTATCCAACTACATAGTATTTTGTTCCTATTATCTACACAATGTTTGACAAATTTGTAAAATTTAGAAATCATGAAACTTTAAGTTCTTTTGTATATGATATGGAGGAAAAATTTTAAAAATATTAGGAAATAATTCCTCCTATTTATTGTATTGCAACTTTACTAAATCCTAGTCAAGGTGAGGTAAATATAGAAATTTTTTTTGATTGTTATAAAGAATTTCTTGGTCTTGATTCTATTGAGGATAAAAAGTCTTCAATTAACAATCTTTTTCGAGAATTGTTTAATGTTTATGAAACAGAAATGGAGCAATTCAACTTTAATCGAGGAGAAGGAGATTCATACGAAGAAACCAAAAGTAGCAAAAAAGGAAAAGGAATTTTAAACGCAATTAAGGAAGCAGCAAAGAAAAGAATGAAGCTAAAAGGAAAAGCGAGCGGATCGGGATCGAGATCAACAACTCGACGAAGTTCTAGCTTCAATGAGCTAGGATTTTTCTTAAGTCAAGATTTTTCTGTAGATGAAAACTTTGATCTTCTCCAATGGTGGAAAGAAAACCAAAAATAATTTCCAGTTTTAGCTTCCATGGCCCGAGATGTTTTTGCAGTGCAAGTTTCTTTTGTTGTTTCTGTCGTAACGATTTTCGTCCGGGGACTCGATCGCTAGACGATTTTGGATAAACACAATAAAGAGGAGTCGCCACCAATCTTTTTTGGCTAGGTGTGATTGGCCACCTAAAATTATTTATCTTTTTAATAAAACCTTAAAACTAATTAAGTTTTTATCAAAAAATAATTTTTGGTCTGCGAAAACAAAGTTTGGGTTCGGGAGTTCGGTTACGCGTGGGGAAGGATTAGCACCCCCACAACGCCCGTTAAAAACGGTACCACTTAATCATGTCTTATCCTTTAATCTTAATAAAATGATTCTAATTAAACATTTAAAAAGAACTCCATTTATTTTGAACTCATTTTGTTATTTGTTTTATTTTGAAATATTTAAATTTTAGTTTTTTATTTGAAATAAATGAAAATCCCTTATATTGAAAATTATTCCGAAGTACCCCAATACTTTTGGTAGCATTTCGGATAATTTCCTCACCTAGGGATTTCTTAAGAATCGCTACTTGCGATTTCTACAGAATCCCATCCTCGGGAGATTTACATTTAGTTTAGAATTACAATGAATGCAAATGATGCAAACAAAATATATATGATGCACATGAGAAATATATTATTTTTTTTAAATTTATTTATATTTATAAAATTTATTTTTATTGAAAAATTATACTAAATATTCCAATACGCTGGTAACATTTAGCATATTTCTCTTACCTAGAGATCAGTTAGGAATCACTACTTGTGAATTCCGTAACATCTTATCATCAGAAAATCTTATACTTTTTATTTAATTTTTAATTGTTTTATTATCATTTATTTTTTAAGGTTAATTGTAACAATTTTGTACTCTTATTTATTTGTTTAAAAAATTTTATTTATTTATTGTTTATTTATTAATATTAATTTATTTCATCGAACTAAAATTACTTGAATATCCCAATACGCTGGTAATATTCAAATATTTTATTTCGACCCTAAGGATAATCAAAGAATCACTACTTGTGATTTCTAAGGAATCCTATAATCGGGGACCTTTTATATTTAAGATGTGTATTTACATTTATTTATTTATTTAAATTCCTAAATTTTTACCTATTTAAAAGTTTTTTATTTCTATTCACTTACTATTTTTTTTGTATTTACCTATTTTTTATATTATTATTTTTATTACCATTTTTATATTTATTATTTATTATTTATACTAAGAAATCTTATTAATATTTTATCGGAATAAAACCATTTAAATGTCCCAATACGCTGGTGACATTAAAGATTTTATTTCGATCCTAAGGATTGTCAAAGAATCGCTACTTGCGATTTCTAAGAAATCCTATCGTCGGAAATTAAAAATTTGTTATTGAAATTTATATCTACATTTATTTTAATTTATATTTATTTATTTACCTTTTTATTTATTTATTTTTATATTTATGAGAAACTTTGATATCGAGATAAAACAAATTAGATATTCCAATACGCTGGTAACATCTAATGAATTTTCTCGATCCTAAAGATTATCGAAGAATCACTACTTGTCATTTCTTCGAAATCTTATCATCGGAAAAATTCCATTTTTATTTTCCTTTATTTATTTTACTTATTATTTTCTACCCATACATTAAAAATACCTAAGTAAATGAATGACAAAAAAGGGGAATATACCTCTATTGGAGGGCGGGCGAGCTCACAAGTCTTCCCTCTTCTTCGGTCGGGCGAGCACACAGCTTCTTTCTTTGGCGGGGCAGGCGAGCGAAGATAGCCTCCTCGGGCGGGCGAACTCCTTGAATTGGCGAGCTCTTGGATGTTCTTTCTCTTTGGGCGGGCGAGCTCGTGGACGAGCGAGCAAACTTGCGGATTCTTCTCTCTTTCTTTGGCGGGGCGATGAAGATGATTAACAGTGAAGAGATGTAGAGCAAAGTAGCAACGCAAAAGGGGAGAGTGGCAGCAAGGATGAATTCAAGATGACCCAAAAAACAAGGATAGTAGGGGAGGGAGATGATAATGGTACGACCAGCTAGGTTTTATTTGTGTGCCTGTCCAACGATGGTGGTTGGCGAGGCTGAGTTCAAGAGGATGATGGATGGTGGCTGTATGTCCTCTCCCAGGTTTTCTAGGGTTTTCTCCTCAAGGTTTTTCTTTTTAGCCCCGTTTCATTGGCTTTTATAGCCTCAAAATTTCATGGAAAGCAATCAAAAATTTATATTTGATCCCATGATCATGGGATTTTTCATTTATTTTGTTTAACTTTCCCTCTTTTTTTTAAAATTTATTTCCATTTCATTTTTTTTATTTTTGGTAATCAATTTTCAGATTTTATTTCACCCAATTTATTTCTTCCTTAATTTATTCATTGATTTAATGGCTGATTATTTTTTCTTTTTATTTTTGGCAACAATATCAACTTTAGTCAACTCTTGAAGGTGTGAATTTTGCATGTGCTTCACATGAGATTTGACCAAAATTGACTTGTTTCTTTTTATTATTTTTTTATTTTTTTGATTTTTTTGATTTTTTTTATTTAAAAATTGTTCGGACAAAATTAGGTGTCTACAGCTGCCCCTCTTTGCACTTTGCTGTGAAACAGTAAAAGCGCAAAGACATAGACAACCATTTTGTCCGAATACACTACCTATCAATGAATTCTTTGTAAAATATGATATTTCCTAGTCTTCTCTCTCATAAGACTAAGGAATAAATGCCAAATGAAGTTTCCTAATCTTCTTCTCCTATGAGGAATGAATGCAAAATGAAGTTTCCTAGCCTCTTCTATCATGAAACTAAGGAAATGAATGCATAATGGGATTTTCTAGTCTTTTCTATCATAAGACTAAAGAATGAAATTTCCTAATCTTAAGATTAAGGAATGCAACAACATGAATTCTCCTAGTCTTTCCTATCATAAGACTATAGAATGAGATTTCCTAATCCTTTCTATCACAAGATTAAGGAATGGGAAGTGAAATTTCCTAGTCTCTCCTATCATAAGACTGTGAGATGAAATTTCCTGGTCTTTCCTATCATAAGACTAAGGAATGCAAACATGAATTTTCCAAATCTTTTCTATCATAAGATTAAGGAATGCAAAGTGAAATTCCTAGTCTCTCCTATCATAAGACTAAGGAATGCAAACATGAGTTTTCCTAATCCTTTTTATCATAAGACTAAGGATTGTGAAATGAAATTCCTAGTCTTTCCTATCATAAGACTAAGGAATGCAAGATGAAATTTTCCTAGTCTCTCCTATCATAAGACTAAGGAATGCAAACATGAATTTTCCTAATCTTTCCTATAACAAGATTAAGGACTGTGAAGTGAAATTCCTAGTCTCTCTTACCATAAGACTAAGGAATGCAAACATGAATTTTCCTAATCTTTCCTATCACAAGATTAAGGAATGCAAAGTGAGATTATTTTTTTTTAGTCTCTCCTATCATAAGACTAAGGAATGCAAACATGAATTTTCCTAATCTTTCCTATCACAAGATTAAGGATTGTGAAATGAAATTCCTAGTCTTTCCTATCATAAGACTAAGGAATGCAGGATGAAGTTTTCCTAGTCTCTCCTATCATAAGACCAAGGAATGCAAAAATGAAATTTTCCTAGACTCTCCTATCATGAGACTAAGGACTGTGAAATGAAATTTCCTAGTCTTTCCTATCATAAGACTAAGGAATACAAAATGATCACGAAAAATAAAGCTCCTCTCAACAGAGGCAATGAGACTTTGAAAAATAAAGCTCCTCTCAACAGAGGCAATGAGACTTTGAAAAATAAAGCTCCTCTCAACAGAGGCAATGAGACTTTGAAAAATAGAGCTCCTCTCAACAAAGGCAATGAGACTTTGAAAAAATAAATAAAGCTCCTCTCAACAGAGGCAATGAGACTTTTGAAAAATAAAGATTTCATTCAGAATGCCAGTTAGCATGGGCTTGACTGGGCTTAACTTTCATTTTGATGCCAACAATATTGGGCTTTATCCTCCTTTAAGGTGCCAGCTAAACTGGACTTTGCTCTTATCTAAAGTTTTTTTCAAAAGGTATTTTTCTCATCATCTTCTCATACCTCATCATTTTTTCAAATTACCATCTCTTATATTTTCTCTTTTCCTCAAAATTTTAATCATTCAGATCTTCTTATCCTAATGTCTTAACAAATAGTTCAATGTCAAAATGCACTAATGAAATGTCATGCACATCATGAATATAATGAATGTCATGAATACCATGGATGCTATGAATGTTATGCACATGTCAATGTCATGCCCCCTGAATTATTTCATGAATGTATGTAAATGCAATCTCAATTGTGGTAACAAGATTCTCAAGCTCATCTCGTTTTCCTCAAGTTCCACATATTTGCTAGATTCTTCTTCTTATTCAAATCTTCTATCTCCACTTCCCACCTTTTAATGAGTCTTGGTCCGATTATACTTGAAGACTTGCCATCATGCTTGCAAAGTTATGTTTTCATCATTTTTTTATTTTTGTTTCTTTCTCTCTTTTAGTAATGCAAGATTTCTCAAACGAATATTTTTTTTCAAAAATTTACCCAAAAAAAAAAGGTTACCAACATTTATTTATTTTCTTTCCAATTTGACCACCAATGTAATGCACTCATACATCTTCTCAATTTATTATAGGGACGGAATGAATTTAAAATAATCATGAGAGATATGGGTATTCATTCTTAGAAAAGGAACATGAAATCAAGAAAAATCAATAGGCCAGTGTGTTTGGAATAGGATTTTCAGTATCCATTTAATAAACATTCTGACAATTTCAATCAAGTCAATCTAGAATTCTTTCCCAAAAGCCCACTCTTATCGATATGCTCTTTCATGTAGTGTCTGTCAATCTTGCCCTCTGTATCAAAACTGTTGGTGATGACCTTCTTCCTAAGCTGCCCTTTCAGGTTTTCAACTTAGGCGCCTCCTCATTTGATTCAAACTGCCCTTTTCGAGTTTTCAGTTTGAATCCTCCTTTTTCCTTTTTTTTTCTTTTTTTCTCTTTTTTTTTCTTTTTTTCCTTTTTTTTTATATTTTTTTCTTCTTCATTTTCAACTTCATTGGCCTTTTCAACCTTCGATGCTCAATCCAAATTCACGACCCTAATAGGCGTCCTTGATTTCAATCCAAGATATCTTCTAAATCTCATGGGTTTCTTCATTCAACTTGATCTACTTCTTTTATCTCCATTGAACCTTCAAAGGATCACTATCTCATTGTACAAGTATGTCTTCATTCAATGCATGATTCTTCAATTTAAGCATCTACATTTGATCAAAATGGGCTTTTAAAGGCACGTAATGTAGGCTCGGGTGAGGGCTTATGAAAGAAAAGGATATAGTAGGCCCAAAATGTGTTTCAAGGTTTATAAACCAAAGGATCACTTTTCTTATCAAGTAAAACATTTAGGCATTTTGCCCCTTTCTAATTCACTCATTTCTTTTCTTGCTTCTCTTTTTTTTTAGGTTTTCTTTTTGAATTCAAACCCTTTTCTTTTCTTTTTTTTTCACAAAAATGGGCTATTTCTTTTTTTTTGCCCCCAAAATTTCTTTATTTCATCTTCCTTGCCCCCAGTGTGGAGGGTGATCCTTGGTGGGTTATATTACAAAAAAAACATAATAGGCTCAAAGGGGTAATCAAAGGATAATTTTACTCTCGCTTGAAGGATAGTGAAAGAAGGCCATTTATCATTTCAAATGCAAATATTCTCCTTGAAGGTCATTTACTGAACAAATACAAACTTGTTAGAAACTTCTATAAGAGATTCACCTTTTCTTATACCATCAAATTTGGGTGAAAATTGTGAACAAATTTTCTTCTTTCTTACTTGGACACCTTGGCAGATTGATAATCCATAAGCAAAAGTGGTTCTTTCAAATTTGAATCCCAGATTTATTGACATCATTATCATCATGTTCATTATTTGGATACTTGTGAATGAAAGATATGGTGAGTATGTGAGAAATGGCAAATGAATAGAATGAATGAGAAATTGACAGTGCATCACACTAGTCGCTTTATTGAAAGGGAAATAAATAAGAGTTAGCTCATATAAAACTTTATCTTGTACTTATGGGCTTAAGCACTTTCAAAAACTCTCTTGCATTACTTAAAGAAATAAAAGAAAGCAAAAAAAAAAAACTAGAATTTATAAATCTTCAATATCACATGGCTAGAACCCTTCATGCCCCCGTAAGACAAATCTCTTTTTGAACTACAACTTATTATATTACTCCCTTTC
The DNA here is from genome assembly GCA_031772115.1 of Heritiera littoralis. Classification (NCBI taxonomy): domain Eukaryota; kingdom Viridiplantae; phylum Streptophyta; class Magnoliopsida; order Malvales; family Malvaceae; genus Heritiera; species Heritiera littoralis. The sequence goes on from JAPDPK010000009.1 coordinate 7,105,087, forward strand.
CTTTACCCAAGTTTCTCAACAACTCAGTAATTTGGGCCAATTGCCCCTTTATATCATCTTGAGCTTTTTCATCTTCTCCATGCAAATGCTTTGCTCTTCTTCCATGATCTTAGCTTGATGGCGAGTGTTGTGTGAATGAACCTTTGGTCGAGCTATCTTCGAATCTTTTATTACCACAATTAAGAATTTATCATTTCACATGTGGTGATGCTTGAAAAAAAATGAATGAAGATGAATGGATGAACAAAATGCTACATGTGTTTGGAAAAAATCAAGCATGGAAATGTTTTGCTAAAGAACCTATGATTCCCTATTAGTGTCTCACATGTCAAACAAAAGCAAACATACATGATCAAAGATATGTCCTAAGTAATAGGGTTAACATGACTCTATCCCAAGTTGGTCCTCTTAAGTTTACTATATGTTTGGTTTGGAGTTCTAGAGGACAAGAGGTTCTCAAATTGTTCCTTACTGACGTCCACACTAGACTAGTAAGGCACCCCAATCCTCACCCATGACAGGCTACAAACGGAAAGGGTTCAACTTGAGTGAGAGTATTTCACTTGCCATTGCGGAGGTTATTACCTCACGAGAGCAAAGGTACTATACTCTCTCCTAAAAGGGACAAACCCGGGTGTAGGGTTGATGTATGCAATGAATATGTCATGTATGCAAAGGAATAAAATTTAAGATGCATCCCAACAAAACACAAATGATGAAAATGATTCACACACATTTTTTTGTTTGTATTATTTTTTGCTTTTTTTTTATTTTTATTTTTTTATGAAGGGTTTTATTAAATATTTATTAAGACCATTAATTAAGATTTTCGATAAGACATGATTAATTATGGTTCGACTCTCTAACGTCCCCAGCGGAGTCGCCAAGGCTGTCGTAACGATTTTCGTCCGGGGACTCGATCGCTAGACGATTTTGGATAAACACAATAAAGAGGAGTCGCCACCAATCTTTTTTGGCTAGGTGTGATTGGCCACCTAAAATTATTTATCTTTTTAATAAAACCTTAAAACTAATTAAGTTTTTATCAAAAAATAATTTTTGGTCTGCGAAAACAAAGTTTGGGTTCGGGAGTTCGGTTACGCGTGGGGAAGGATTAGCACCCCCACAACGCCCGTTAAAAACGGTACCACTTAATCATGTCTTATCCTTTAATCTTAATAAAATGATTCTAATTAAACATTTAAAAAGAACTCCATTTATTTTGAACTCATTTTGTTATTTGTTTTATTTTGAAATATTTAAATTTTAGTTTTTTATTTGAAATAAATGAAAATCCCTTATATTGAAAATTATTCCGAAGTACCCCAATACTTTTGGTAGCATTTCGGATAATTTCCTCACCTAGGGATTTCTTAAGAATCGCTACTTGCGATTTCTACAGAATCCCATCCTCGGGAGATTTACATTTAGTTTAGAATTACAATGAATGCAAATGATGCAAACAAAATATATATGATGCACATGAGAAATATATTATTTTTTTTAAATTTATTTATATTTATAAAATTTATTTTTATTGAAAAATTATACTAAATATTCCAATACGCTGGTAACATTTAGCATATTTCTCTTACCTAGAGATCAGTTAGGAATCACTACTTGTGAATTCCGTAACATCTTATCATCAGAAAATCTTATACTTTTTATTTAATTTTCAATTGTTTTATTATCATTTATTTTTTAAGGTTAATTGTAACAATTTTGTACTCTTATTTATTTGTTTAAAAAATTTTATTTATTTATTGTTTATTTATTAATATTAATTTATTTCATCGAACTAAAATTACTTGAATATCCCAATACGCTGGTAATATTCAAATATTTTATTTCGACCCTAAGGATAATCAAAGAATCACTACTTGTGATTTCTAAGGAATCCTATAATCGGGGACCTTTTATATTTAAGATGTGTATTTACATTTATTTATTTATTTAAATTCCTAAATTTTTACCTATTTAAAAGTTTTTTATTTCTATTCACTTACTATTTTTTTTTGTATTTACCTATTTTTTATATTATTATTTTTATTACCATTTTTATATTTATTATTTATTATTTATACTAAGAAATCTTATTAATATTTTATCGGAATAAAACCATTTAAATGTCCCAATACGCTGGTGACATTAAAGATTTTATTTCGATCCTAAGGATTGTCAAAGAATCGCTACTTGCGATTTCTAAGAAATCCTATCGTCGGAAATTAAAAATTTGTTATTGAAATTTATATCTACATTTATTTTAATTTATATTTATTTATTTACCTTTTTATTTATTTATTTTTATATTTATGAGAAACTTTGATATCGAGATAAAACAAATTAGATATTCCAATACGCTGGTAACATCTAATGAATTTTCTCGATCCTAAAGATTATCGAAGAATCACTACTTGTCATTTCTTCGAAATCTTATCATCGGAAAAATTCCATTTTTATTTTCCTTTATTTATTTTACTTATTATTTTCTACCCATACATTAAAAATACCTAAGTAAATGAATGACAAAAAAGGGGAATATACCTCTATTGGAGGGCGGGCGAGCTCACAAGTCTTCCCTCTTCTTCGGTCGGGCGAGCACACAGCTTCTTTCTTTGGCGGGGCAGGCGAGCGAAGATAGCCTCCTCGGGCGGGCGAACTCCTTGAATTGGCGAGCTCTTGGATGTTCTTTCTCTTTGGGCGGGCGAGCTCGTGGACGAGCGAGCAAACTTGCGGATTCTTCTCTCTTTCTTTGGCGGGGCGATGAAGATGATTAACAGTGAAGAGATGTAGAGCAAAGTAGCAACGCAAAAGGGGAGAGTGGCAGCAAGGATGAATTCAAGATGACCCAAAAAACAAGGATAGTAGGGGAGGGAGATGATAATGGTACGACCAGCTAGGTTTTATTTGTGTGCCTGTCCAACGATGGTGGTTGGCGAGGCTGAGTTCAAGAGGATGATGGATGGTGGCTGTATGTCCTCTCCCAGGTTTTCTAGGGTTTTCTCCTCAAGGTTTTTCTTTAGCCCCGTTTCATTGGCTTTTATAGCCTCAAAATTTCATGGAAAGCAATCAAAAATTTATATTTGATCCCATGATCATGGGATTTTTCATTTATTTTGTTTAACTTTCCCTCTTTTTTTAAAATTTATTTCCATTTCATTTTTTTTATTTTTGGTAATCAATTTTCAGATTTTATTTCACCCAATTTATTTCTTCCTTAATTTATTCATTGATTTAATGGCTGATTATTTTTTCTTTTTATTTTTGGCAACAATATCAACTTTAGTCAACTCTTGAAGGTGTGAATTTTGCATGTGCTTCACATGAGATTTGACCAAAATTGACTTGTTTCTTTTTATTATTTTTTTATTTTTTTGATTTTTTTGATTTTTTTTATTTAAAAATTGTTCGGACAAAATTAGGTGTCTACAGCTTCGAAATCCGCATTCTCCACGTGTGGAAGAATTATTGGAGACCATCGAACCACTCTTAATCCGGATTCATTGTGCATGTTAACATGCCTTAAAGATTGGTTTGATGCAGAATCGCGCAATGTCGAACTTGCAATGGCTAATGAATTCGCTGATAATAATTCAGAATAGGAGGAAGAAATTTCCAAGGCAATCCGTATAAATTATGAAGAGTAGAGAATAATCTTTTTTTTTTGTAAATTGTATGTAAAATTGTAAATAAGTTTAGTCATAGTGAATATTTTTATGGACTACGGTCCCGTGGTTTTTACCCTTCTAACTTTTGAAGGGGTTTTCCACGTAAAAAATCTTTGGTCTCCTACTCTCTCCTTTTTCTCCTTTGTTGTTGTTGTTGTTGTTGTTGTTGTTATTATTATTATTATTATTATTATTATTACATACCAAATTAATTAATGTTATACTTATCTATGTTTAAAATAAATAAATATTTATAATACAAAATGAATAAATATTTTAAAAACATATTAAATAAATGAATAAATAAATAAATAAATATTAAGTAAATAATATTTCAAATATAATAAATTATTTTAAATACAAAATGAATATAATAAATGAATATAAGTAAAGATATGCAAAATGAATATAATAATAATATTCATAATATCATTATTTGTATTTTGAATCAAATATCATTTTATCATAATAACTTTATTACAATATTATATTCATAATATAACTTTATTTTATTATAATAATAATTTTATTAGATAATTTTATAGTAATTTTTTTTTACATTATTGTTACATTAATTAAATAAATTATAATATAACTTTATAATAAATTATTGTTAAATTAAACTATTAACACTATTTTATTATAAAAATAAATTTATTAGATTAAATTATTAAAATATATTAATATATATTAAAATAAATTAATATAAATTTAAACAATAAAAATTTTAAAAGTATCAAATAAAAATTTTAAAAGTATCAAATAAATAAAAAAATCTGAACTAAAAAAAAACCCTGGACCGAATCGATTTATACCGGTTTGGTCCGGTTTTGGAGTGAATCGGTCCAACAAACCGGGCCGGTTCACACCATTACAGCATATGAACTGGCCCGGTCCAGACCGGTTCTCTACCGGTTCAAACCGATTTTCACTTCACATAGGCCGGAACAGATGAAAACCGGTCCGGAACTGGCCCTTAACCACCTCTGGTTTTTTTTAAGAGGATTTGTTTTTGGGAATTTCTAAACACACCCTACATATTGCTTAATGCACCCTATGTAAAATATTTCTTTTACAAAATTAACCTTTCATAACTTTATTATTATACTCTTACAATCTCAACACACCCTAAACTTTATCATATTCTCTTCCTTTCACATATTCTAAACATCTAAAACTCATCCAAAAATCTAAACATTTCACACATTAATGGAGTATTTTGATGATGATTCAAGTAAGAATTCATTTATGGATGAAGATGTAGATGACATGTATTAGATTCTTGGAGAGGTACGTGCTTATTAGTAAATTTTGATAATTTTTCTCATTTTTTCGATTTAGGGCTGGGAATTTCAACATTCTCAGTAATGAATTGCCGATAGTTCACTTGAACTCCCAGCAACGAATTGCTGGGAGTTCAAACAAACTCTCGGTAATTCTTTACCGAGATTCACACCACACTCTCGGCAGCTAGCTATCGAGAGTTTCATTCCACTCTCTGCAGCTAGCTGCCGAGAGCTATTGAAACCTCTAGGCAGATGGCTACCGAGACAGCACAAAATCTCGACAGTCATCTACCGAGCATGATGTTAAAGGCTTAGTAGTGTCCTACCACTATCGAGCCTTATTTAAAACGTACAAATTTGATATTTATTGAATTATTTAGTTAACTGTTAAAACTAATAATTTGTTAAATATTTGTAGGATGACAGGAGATTAGTGGTTTATCAACAAGAAGTAGAGTCTCCTTTAATTTGATTGCACCGAGTCATTTATGACAAACAAGGTTTTTTCTACTCTAGAAGAGTTAATTACATGGGCAAGACACATGGGCAAAAGTGTAGGATTTATAGTTGTGATTAGAGGATCTGAACTAGCAATTTTTTCAAGAAAACCTAGATTACGACTCTGTTGTGAAGGAAGTGGAAAATTTAGAAAGTCGAAAAAGGGGAAAGTAAAAACAGATAAACCAACTTGTAAAGGTGTTGGAACGAAGAAATGTGGATGTCCATTCGAGCTACTGGGTGTGAAACTAGAAAATGATGATGAGTGGCAAGTTCAAGTAGTTAGTAGGATGCATAATCATGAGCCTGCGAGGCATTTTGGGGGTCATCCATTTGCCGTAAGATTGTCAGTTGAGGAGAAGGAAGTTGTGGCTAATATGACCAAGAACATGGCCAAACCATGAAATATTCTCATGACGTTGAAAAACAAGAATAAAAAGAATGTAAGTACTATGAAGACTATTTACAATGCACGGTAAGCTTACAAATTGATTGAGAAAGCTGATAGGTCACAAATGCAACAACTGATGAAACGGTTAAGTGAGTGTAAATACGTTGAGTGGCATCGGAGTGATGAATCAACTGATGTTGTAAAAGACTTGTTTCGGGCGCATCCTACCTTGGTAGATTTGTTGCATGCTTTCCCACATGTGTTGATTATGGATTGCACATATAAAACGAATAGATATCTGATGAGTGTCGTCAGTCACCAAAAATAAAATTTCCTAACTCTACTATGTAGATAGCGGAGCAAGGGTCGAACCCACAGAGACTGAATTATTTAAGTTAATTATTAAATTAAAAATCTAATCTTAGGGTTTAGGGAAAGAAGAAGTTTGGGGGTTTTGTAAACTATTCTAAAATAAAGAAAACAAGAATTATTAAATATAAAAAACAAATAGCAAAAAAGCTTCAGTTACGAGGCAATCAATCATTCTTGGATTTTGATGTTGATCATTGATTACAAAATATTATTGTCAATTAAATAGTCAACCGTAGCATAACAACAAGCTCTGTTACACCATCTTTCCTTACTGAGTCGTTAGTTAAAACAAGCTCTTTAACTAATCTCTAACTACTTAACCTACCTAGAACAAGCTCTCTAGATATAAGTTGTAGCAGCATTAACAACAAGAAAGATATGGGTTGACATTAGATAACAAACACATAAGCTCGGTTTATTTAATCTAAACCTTAATTCTCCTCCATCCCTAGTGATTAACTCCACAAGCAATTACGGACTTATGTTTTTAATCTGGCGGTAGATTATTTAATTTAACTAAATAGTGTGCACCCTATCTAATTAAACAAACAATCATTATAATGTGCTCAGAGAATCTTGGATACTTAATCAACAATTATATAATAGGTTCAAGAATCTCACAACATGCTTTTCCCAAGAATAATTAATTTACCTCATAACTGAATAAGAAAACTACTCACTAGACATATTCAAGATATAATTCAAGTTTATATTATAAAGAAGACAATTATCATGCAATAAACAATTAAACTATCAATCTTTAATAATATAAAATCAGAATTACTAATCAAGATTATAAAGTAGCAAGCAAGAACACACAAACAATATTAATTTAAATAAAGAAAACAAAATCAGAATTAAAAATAATAAATAAAATCAGCAACTAATTAAAAAATAAAAAAAAATAAAATTTTATTAAAAACCCTAAAGAAAATCCTACAAGACTAAAAGAGAAGAGGGAGGAGAGGGATGTGAGGGATTTGAGGGATAAGGGGATGTTGTTTTATGAGAGCCTTGTGCTCTTTATATAGGCCTAAGGAAGAGTTTAAAAGACTTTCCTAAGCAATGGGATTCAGATAAGAGTTTACTTGGAAAACAAGTAATTTGACTAGTCAAACTCTTACCTTTATCTCATCATCTTTTTACAATTATTTTCTAAGTAAAATTCCTAAGGCCTATTTTTATTAATTAATTACAAATCTACAAAATAAAATTAAGAAACTATCTTCTCTCAACAAAATCTGGTCTTGAACTTGCTTTGTTGGAATTTCTTCTCATCTCGTTTTTCTGCCCAGAATTTCGTACTGATTTTGTCTAGACGTTTGACCCACCAAATGAACTCCAAATTTTGCGATCTTGGACATTCTGGAAACCTTGAGAAGTCCTCTACAACTTCCATGAAGTCCACTTCTTGAGATCAGGTCGTTAAATTGGTCAAAAATGTCAATCTTTCAAGCTGGACAGAAAATACTGCAGTTTGCTCTTTTTAGCTTCTTTTATTCCAACTTTGATATTTAATACCTAAAACATAAATAAACATTAGTAAGCTCTTTTAGGCATAAACATCAATAAGGAAAATATATTAGCACATATAAAATTCACAAAATATCATCCTATCAAATTCCCCCACACTTAGCTTTTGCTAGTCCTCTAGCAAACCTTAGCTAACTAATTGCTAAAGAACTAAATCCTAAATTCCAAATCTTAAATCCTAACTCACTTTCGTAGGAATCACGATTGCATTTAGCATATGCAATAAGCCTTTAAACCCCTAGGTCACCCCTAGTGGACGAGTTGTGTCTCGTGAGGGCTTTCAGAAGATATACCCACAAAATCTTACTTAAGACTCAATCCTAAAAATTCAAAATAAGACTCAAAAATTAAAAATTAAGACTCAAAACAAGATTAAGATCATGAACATATTTTCAAATCTTTCAATTCTTAACTCATAACTTCAACAAGAGTCAAATAATCAAGTCAATCATATTCTAATCATTACTTCTCATATTCATGCATACTTCTAAATAAATTCATGCAAAATTCACAATCAACACAATTGAAACATATAACATCAACTTTGCAATTATCCATTTTACATTACTACAAACAAAGTCAATAGATCAAGAACTTTTTTTTTTCTTTTGAGGTTTCAATAATGGTTTCCCTAAGTACTTACTTGCCTTTTTACGCGAATGTTAATATTGGTGATACCAACACCTGGTTACTCAACAAGTAAGCCCTCTTTTAGAGTGCTTTGCATACTCATATTTTAAGTCACTTCAAGAATTTAATCAACAAGATCGAGTAACTCAAAACATTGGAGTAGAATTTAAAGCTTTCAACCTCTATTTTTCTTCTCTTTTTATTTTTTATGTTCTTGTCTATTTATCCTTTGCTTATACCAACTTCAATGAAATAATCACATTATCAATATCATATGAGCAATCATATTTAATCATGAACTCACATAAATTCTTTAGAAAGTACTCACTTCAACAATAATAACAATCAAAATACTCTCAACTTTCCTATAAAACTTTGTTTTAGTTTAGAATCAATCCTTAAAAGAAAGAAAACATATCATGATTTTTAAAACTCTAAAAAATTTGACCCTTTTTTTTTTCAAAAAAAAAAATTCCAGTTCCTAAAAAAAAACTCTATAGACTCATAAATCAATATTCCCCCCCACACTTAAATCTTACTTTGTCCTCAAAGTAAGTCTAGCATGCAAAGAAGAACAATAAAAAAACTCAAAAATTAAATGGTAATACAAGTAAAGGAAGAAATACTCCCTCGTTTTTACATCCTTGGGTTGCCTCCCAAGTAGCGCTTTTGTTTAATGTCGTTAGCTCGACTGCTCCACCTTCCATCATCCAATCCCAAACCTCAACTTTTTTATCGGTTTCTCGAGTTCCTCATTCTCAAGATTTTTGCTCATGGCTATTTCTAGCTCATCTTTAAGAACTTGCTTTTCATCACCTTTTAATTTCCTCTTGGAAGTGCATAGTTCCCTTAAAAATTTGGCATCACAAGGCACTTGATCATTAATTTCATCAAGGAGAGGAATATTAACTTCCATTTTCCTAAATGTCTTCAATGTCTCCTTGTCTTGCTCTTCGTTTATAGCTCTTGTAAACCTACCAGGAAAAGGAGGAGGGTAAGTAGAAGAATTAAAAGGAATTTGTTTTTCACTTACCTCAGCTTTGAATTCTTTGATTTCAACATCCTCATAGTGCTTTATAAAGTTGTCGAAATTCTCTCTCCCTTTTACATTGTGCATGTCAACAACTCCACCTTTAATATTGAAATCGGTTTCATCCTCCCTTTCTATAAAGTCATCGACATCTTCATGTGCACTTTCCTTGGATTCAATTTCCCTTTCACTTTTCAAGGTGATGTTAGTAACATTATATCTTGGATTCTCCACAGGTTGAGAGGTCATAGCTTCAATGTTACTTATGGAATTCATTATTTGACTCACATGGTGATCAATATTCTTAATATAAACATCAGCCTCTTGTGACAATTGTAAAGTTTTAATCTGAAGAGTCTTAACAATATCTTCAAGAGACATACCTGATTCTTGAGGTGGAGGCATACCTGAGTCTTGAGGTGGAGCTTGATATGTATCTTGGAATGGCATATTGTTAACCTCATATTGATTCCCATAACTAAAATTAAAATGATCCCACCATCCTTGATAGTAGGTATCGTAGTGTGGTTCATAATCATAGTATGGGTCATAATTATAGTGTGGTTCATAAGCTTGCTCCATGGAGTCCTCTTCTTGTCTTAGGTGGTAGTGATGGATGTTGTGGTGTTTGTGGCACCACGCTTTGGGTTGCTTGTATGTACTCCCTAATCTTTTGAAGTTTGTGACTAGAATCCTTCTCAGACAAGCAATCCCTGAAAAAGAAAAGAAAAAAAAATTAGACTTAAAATTAAAATAATTAACTTAAACAAATTTCAGTCCCCGGCAACGGCGCCAAAATTTGATGAGTGTCGTCAGTCACCAAAAATAAAATTTCCTAACTCTACTATGTAGATAGCGGAGCAAGGGTCGAACCCACAGAGACTGAATTATTTAAGTTAATTATTAAATTAAAAATCTAATCTTAGGGTTTAGGGAAAGAAGAAGTTTGGGGGTTTTGTAAACTATTCTAAAATAAAGAAAACAAGAATTATTAAATATAAAAAACAAATAGCAAAAAAGCTTCAGTTACGAGACAATCAATCATTCTTGGATTTTGATGTTGATCATTGATTACAAAATATTATTGTCAATTAAATAGTCAACCGTAGCATAACAACAAGCTCTGTTACACCATCTTTCCTTACTGAGTCGTTAGTTAAAACAAGCTCTTTAACTAATCTCTAACTACTTAACCTACCTAGAACAAGCTCTCTAGATATAAGTTGTAGCAGCATTAACAACAAAAAAGATATGGGTTGACATTAGATAACAAACACATAAGCTCGGTTTATTTAATCTAAACCTTAATTCTCCTCCATCCCTAGTGATTAACTCCACAAGCAATTACGGACTTATGTTTTTAATCTGGCGGTAGATTATTTAATTTAACTAAATAGTGTGCACCCTATCTAATCAAACAAACAATCATTATAATGTGCTCAGAGAATCTTGGATACTTAATCAACAATTATATAATAGGTTCAAGAATCTCACAACATGCTTTTCCCAAGAATAATTAATTTACCTCATAACTGAATAAGAAAACTACTCACTAGACATATTCAAGATCATATAATTCAAGTTATATATTATAAAGAAGACAATTATCATGCAATAAACAATTAAACTATCAATCTTTAATAATATAAAATCAGAATTACTAATCAAGATTATAAAGTAGCAAGCAAGAACACACAAACAATATTAATTTAAATAAAGAAAACAAAATCAGAATTAAAAATAATAAATAAAATCAGCAACTAATTAAAAATAAAAAAAAATAAAATTTTATTAAAAACCCTAAAGAAAATCCTACAAGACTAAAAGAGAAGAGGGAGGAGAGGGATGTGAGGGATTTGAGGGATAAGAGGATGTTGTTTATGAGAGCCTTGTGCTCTTTATATAGGCCTAAGGAAGAGTTTAAAAGACTTTCCTAAGCAATGTGGGATTCAGATAAGAGTTTACTTGGAAAACAAGTAATTTGACTAGTCAAACTCTTACCTTTATCTCATCATCTTTTTACAATTATTTTCTAAGTAAAATTCCTAAGGCCTATTTTTATTAATTAATTACAAATCTAAGACAAAATAAAATTAAGAAACTATCTTCTCTCAACAAAATCTGGTCTTGAACTTGCTTTGTTGGAATTTCTTCTCAATCTCGTTTTTCTGCCCAGAATTTCGTACTGATTTTGTCCAGACGTTTGACCCACCAAATGAACTCCAAATTTTGCGATCTTGGACATTCTGGAAACCTTGAGAAGTCCTCTACAACTTCCATGAAGTCCACTTCTTGAGATCAGGTCGTTAAATTGGTCAAAAATGTCAATCTTTCAAGCTGGACAGAAAATACTGCAGTTTGCTCTTTTTAGCTTCTTTTTATTCCAACTTTGATATTTAATACCTAAAACATAAAATAAACATTAGTAAGCTCTTTTAGGCATAAAACATCAATAAGGAAAATATATTAGCACATATAAAATTCACAAAATATCATCCTATCAATATCGGTTGCCACTCCTCGAGATCGTTGGTGTCACATCAATGAATTTGACTTTTTTGGTTGCATTTGTATACATGGAGGTTGAGCGTTAAGAGAATTACACGTGGGCATTGCAAAAGTTAAAAAGTTTAATGGTAGGTGTTGCATCACCATCTGTTATTGTCATAGATCGAGAATTGGTATTGATGAATGCAGTTCAAGCAGTATTTCCCTCCGCAACTAACTTGTTATGCAGATGGCACATATCGAAGAATGTGCTTGCGAACTACAAAAAGTTATTTGAGCCCAAGGAGAGGTGGGATGCATTCATAGCATCATGGAGTCTTCTTACATTCTCAATGACAAAGGAAGAGTACGATAGGCATTTAAGCTCAATGCACTTGGATTAATATAGTTATCCAAAAGCACTGCAATATGTGAAGGAGACTTGATTGGATAAGTATAAGGAGCGATTTGTTGCAGCTTGGACCGATAAAGTAATGCATTTCGGCAACGTGACAACCAATACGCACGTTCATTATCATCTTTTAAGTTTATGTTTGTTTTCAATAATTTTTTGAATTTATAATTAATACATGTTCTAATTTGTATTATAGAGCAGAGAGTGCACATGAAAAGTTGAAACGACACCTCGGATCGTCTCAAGGTGATTTTGAATCATCTTGAAATGTGATCTACTCCTTGATTGAGCTGCAACATATGGACATAAAGGCTTCATTTGAGGCAAGCCTTACGGTTGTTGAACACAACTTTAGGCCATCATTATTTAAGGAGTTACGAGGGTTGGTGTCAAGGGCAGCTTTGCAAATGATATTGAGGGAGGCGGAGCGAGTAAAGGATGCAGATATCGATATTTACTCTTGTGGCTATGTAATGAGAATGACACATGGGTTGCCATGTGCTCATGAAATTGCTGAATATGAACGATTTGGATGACCAATCCCCTTATCTGTCGTGCATTCACATTGGTCCAAATTAGACTTGACAAAGTCCACAAATGAAGACGTGCAACAGTTAACATTAGATGCTGAGTAGGAGATAATTGTCAAACGGTTCAACGCATGTGATATTTTGGGAAACTTAGCCTTGAAAAAAGAGTTGAGAGAACTAGGTGATCCGGCAACAACATTCCTAGTTCCTCCAGTTGAAAAGGCTAAGACAAAGGGTCGTACTCAAGCATTCAAGATGTACACATCAACTCGACGGGAACCTTCTTATTTTGAGATTGTCGAATCTGATCATGATAGTACCATTTCACCCATAACGACAAGTTCAGTGAAAATATCGAAGAAGAGGATGAAATTACCTGTGTATCATAAAGGTGCCAAGATTCGATATATTGATTCTTTTCCAGTCCAAATATGTCCGTTCATTCATGATGTTATTGATGTCAAGTCTGATGAACATTGTGGATTTAGAGCTGTCGCAAGGTTGTTGGGTATGGGTGTAGATGCATGGCCACAAGTGCGACGAGATTTGATAGATGAGTTAAGTAGGCACTAATATGATTATGTGCAGCTCTATGGATGTGATGAGCGTGTTGATGAATTGATGCAATCCTTGGTGTGTTTCGACATGGTTGCTTATAAGGATAATTGGATGACCTTACTAGACCTGGGTCATTTGATATCCTCACGGTATGACGTCGTGCTTGTCCATTTATCTTCAAGACAGTGCTTTACATATCTTTCACTCATATCTATTACACCTCCCCCACTGCAACATAGGCTAATTGCTATTAGATTTGTGAAGAACTGTCATTTTGTTCAGGTATAGATCATGATGAAAGTTTACCATTATTTATTGTTTTCATTCGGATTTAATTAAATTAATGCATTATTGCAAGTCTTGTTAGATCTGAAAGCACCGACACCTCCGATCGCATGCAACTGGCGCAAGTATCGATATGAATGGGCTCGAGAGTGGGAGCTTTCATATGTCCCTCAGATCGAAGATTTCAAATTATTATTCTCTTCAAACACAGATGTTGCGACTCAAGAGACGGTCAATCTAGATGAATTATGATGTATTAAGTAAAATATGATACATTATTGTAAGTGTTGTAATCATATTTTTTGGATTAAGTCCATTTTATTCATTTTATAATTATATGTTAATTATACACCATCTATTTATGTTTCTGTGTTAGATATATATAAATATTATTAATATATTATAATAATTTATTATTATAATTATTATTTTAAGTAAAAAGAAATGATTGTTTCAAATGACTTGATAAATATAATATGATAGATAAGGTAATGAGACAAAAGTAATCTAAATAAATACATAAATATATCGACATTTCTTACAAAAGTATAACTCAAACTATAAAATACAATATCTATTATCTCCTCCTCTTTTGTCTAACATATACGGAAGGAGATGTAGGAGGTGGTAAGGAAGATGCTAGTGGTGAAGTTGCTGGTGCTAAAGGTGGTGGTGAAGTCGCTGGTGCTAAAGGTGGTGGTGGGGGTGAAGCTATTGGTGCTGGCAAACGCGGTGGAGTAGCTGAGGAAGAAGCTGGAGCAGCTGAGGATCAAGGTGGAGCTGCTGAGGATGGAGGGGGACGTGGAGGTCATGATGAAGATGTTGTCTGTGGAGGATGTGGGGGCACTACAGTACGCCTGGGCAATCTCGCTACCATGGCATAAACATTATGCACAGCCTACCGCCAAACATCCAAGTCTTGCTCATCTCCACCCACCTCCATTGTGTGAAGCCTGTCGTATATGTGTCCCACGATGCGCTCCAAAATCATGAAAATATAAATATTTCAAATTTGAGATAAAAAAACATTAATAACATTAAATAAGAAATGACTAACCTCCCAATCAATCACTTTGTGCTGCTCTGTCGATCTGTATGCAGGATTCTGGATATAACAATGTGAAATGGTCATATACCAAATAATGTAATCCGCTATGGACTCTCTAGGGGTCCTGCCTCGCACACCTCTCCTCTCCTCATTAATCACATGATAGTCCTAGCTATCACAGTACCTAGGCTGAAAGCTGTACTGCACATGATAATTAGCTAGCCTCGAACCTCACCTCGCTTTAGATGGGGTGAGAGATGGATGTGGAATGCTCTGCACATAGCCCCACTGCCAAAGAACTCTATCCAGATGGTACGACTCCACGATGTCATTGAACTTAATACATCAACAAAAGAATGAAATCTCTAGCAATGGATGTCTCTCTCTACTGTCTGCATATGGATCCCAGCAGACTTGATGATACTGAAGGTCATCAAGTCGCTCCCTCAGTATCTGTAGAGAGATATATAGCTTAGTGGCTTCCATTGTCGAGCACACGACTGCATCTCTCTATATGACATGTCTCGTATTGGATTTAGGATGGAAAATGCTCGTAAATCCACGCCTGCATAAAACAAATTAGATATTCATAATCAAATCATAAACTAATAAAAATCAAAGAAATCAATATTAATATTATTAAATAAATATTAAATACCTGAAGTAATGTAATATAACCAGCTATCGAATGGCACTCCGCTCTGCTGGCTTCACCTAGCTGTCGATACATCTGAGCAAGGCAAGCTGCGCCCCATGCAATCCTACCGAGGGTAGTAAGATCTTCCAAAAAAGATAAGTACGCGATTGGTACTCGCATTGCACTCTTATTAGCGAATGAGTGCAACCAAGTAGAAATAATAAGAATGTGCGAGTTGTGTACTCTATCTGCTCCTCACTATCAGAGTCGGTAACCATGCAAAACGTATCTTTCAACCACTGCATCCTAACTTGTGGTCCTCTAGTGGCGGTCGTCTCTTCCTTTGCCTTTTCTTTAGTCACTCCAAGTAACTGCAGTAGCATTCTATTTGCCTCGTCAATGGATACAGTGTCAAAAGATATAGTCCTCCCAACCACTGGGATGCCAAGCAATGTAGACACATCATCTAAAGTGATGGTCATCTCTCTGAAAAGGCATGTGAAATGTGTTCATCTCTGGATACCACCTCTAGGTAAATGCGGTAATAATAGTCTTGTTGCATGTGAGATAACTGCACGGCACCAATGGAAGCAACCTGACTGTGCGATCCTATAAAGAATGCATGACCGACTCTGATCTAACGGCCATGTACCAACTTTAGGGCCGTGATTAATAACTTTTAACTCCCTTCGCTCCTGTAACAAGACCAAATAAATAATTAGAATATCATTAAGTCTACTTTACATTACAATAAATATCTAATAAAGTTCACTTATACCTTTTGCTGCCAAATAGCTGTAGCAACGTTTGATCCATAAATAAGTAGTAGAGATGTATCAATTGGACCACTAGGATACGATCTAGTAGAAGTGGCTGCCTAAGTAGATGTACTGGCTTGCTCAGCAGTTGGTGCCTTGCCAGACCCACTCAACTGTTGCCTCTCCACTGTAACTGGTGCCTTGCCAAACGTACTTGGCTACTGCCTCTCCGTTGTAGCTGCTGCCTCGCCAAACGTACTCAACAGCTGCCCCTCCTCAACAGCTACTGCCTCAAGAGCTCGTCTCCTCCTCTCAGACGCAGTGGGTACCCACCTCATATCCACTATAGCTTCAGTGCGTCTCCTTCTCCCACTTGTAGATGACCTCGCTCCTCGTGTACGTGGTGGCATCTATACAGATAATAAACAAATTCACATTCCAATTCGAATTTAATAAACTAATTCACATATAATAGACACACAAGCAAACCATTTCACATGTAATAAACGAATTCACAATCCAATTCAATTCAATACTTCATTTCACATGTAAGAAACAAATCATTTTCATCCTTATTTAATATGTAATTAAAAATAGAAAAAGTTAATTTTTTTATTTTTTTTCTTTCTCACTGCACTCATGATAGCAGGGTGACCTAACCTAAGATGGACTCAGATTTGAAAAGAAAGGAAGTCTCACTATACTATAATAAGCAATTTATTTCGTTGGAAAAAGAGAAAAAATAAAACTTGGAAGGTACCTCGTGGCAGCATGGTGCCACGAGTGAAGAGTACCTCGCGACACCATGCTGCTGCAAGTGGAATGTACCTCGCGGTAGCATAGTGCCGCGAGTGAAGCGTCCTTCGCGGCATATGCTGCCGCGAGTGGAATATACCTCGCGGCAGCATAGTGTCGTGAGTGAAGTGTCCATCACGGCACATGCTGCCGTGAGGCACTTGGCACTCACGGCACCATGTTGCCGCAAGGGACTCACCAATCGTGGCACTATGCTGTCGCGCCATCATCGTTGCTCGTTGCAATTCATTGCTGCGAGTTGCAAACGGACCCCTTAAGCTCTTTTTCATGAAATTCATCCATTATCATCAATTCAATGAAAAAGAAATTAACATTTAACATATTTAATAGAACTTAGAAACTACACTTACCTTATTTTCTTGAACTTCTCACGGATTTGATGATTTTTGAGGGATTTAAGGGTTAGGGTGTGTATGTAGTGTGAGGAGTGTGAGGAACTATGGGTGTGCCGTGGATTTTGGGGCAATTTCGAGTGAAAGCAGTTTGGTTTTAGGGTGTGACTAGCAGAATAGTGAAAACAAATAAGAGGGTTAGGTTGAGACTAGTATTTAGGGTGTGACAAGTAGTTTTTAGGGTGTGACTAGTTTTTCTCTTTGTTTTTATCTTATGGGTCAAGCAGGAAGAATTTGCACTTGCATCGTTGGACTTTTGACCTTTCTTTTTGCATTTTTAATTTGGTAGTTGGCAAGCTTCCATATTGCTTCCTTCTAAGGTGTCGTTTGGCACTATGTATCTATGCGATATACAGTATTTAAATTTAATTTCGGGATTAGGGTATAAAATAAATCAAAATTTACAGATCTCGATTTGTTTGGTTGGTAGACTTTTTTAAGATCGGATTTGTAGTGATCTAGTTAAAAACAGGACTAAACAAGTTCAGTCCGTGCAAATCGCAATCCGTATGGACTAATTCACACGAACATGAATCAGTCTGGGGCCGAAGTTTATCACCAGTCTATAAACTAAATTAATTCTAACCCATTCTCATCCCATTTAAACCAAAGCCCAAACACTCATCCTTAGACCTTAACCAAGTACCCAGTAATCAATGCCAAATTAGGACTTAGCCCACATTTTAACATGTTTCATCTTTTACCAAAAAAAGAGGGCTAAAAAAAGAGGGCTAGTTCAAATTAGGTCGGACCAAACCTATTGTTCATAGTTTATTTAAAAGCTAGCCTAAACAGAACAAATTCATTTAGGTCTATGTTTACATGAAGCCAGCTCAATTAGATCCATTCGTTTTAAATCCTTATCTGAGATAAGTACGCAAAGATTTCCTTTCAGAAAGGTAATGTTTTGATTTGTGAAAACAAAACTGCTTATTATTTTTATTTTTTATGAAAAATAGAAAATGTGAGAGAAAATATGTTTGGTTGAAAAAATAAAAAAATAAATTTTTAGAAAATGAAAATTGGCCAAAAGTATAAAACAAAAGTAAAAATTATTTTATTGTTCTAAAACAAAATAGATGAAAACAATTGAAAATTTTGAAAATATGAATTTAAAAAAAAACTACTGTCACTACAAATTACTTAAGAACCTAGTTCGATTCACAATAGATGTAAGGTTTTCAGAATTTTCTAGATAAAACTTAAAACAACCCTATAAATCTATATTTTAAGGTATATTCAGTTCAATTTTTTCACATTAATTAATTTGAATATATATATATATATATTATTCAAAGTTACATTTATAAGCATGATTTCTTGTTTGATATATAGTTTTGGTGTTTGCTATTATAATTTGTAAAGAGAAAAAGGGAGTGAGAGAGGTTCGTGCACTTGAAAACAAAGTAAGGCTACTCTTAACTTGCATGTTACTCTTAACTTGCATGTTACGCATTCTGCAAGACTTTCTTGGGTTTCTAACAATGTTTCTCGTAATCGCTATTCGTATCTTTGAACATTTCATCAACCCATGCGATGGGTGAAAGCCTTTTACAAACTTTTGCATGCATCACATCCTTAAAGGATCCAACACCTCTAGCAGTTCCAAGAAAGGATTGTCTTTAGGATCTAAAGGCTCGTCCACCTTTATTGTTGCCAAGAAAGTGTTCCCATCCTTGTGCACAACCTTAACAAGTTGTGTGGCATACAACACTTTGATTTTGATCCTTGACTCTTATCTCTTTGAGACAATGTATTGGCATTGAAGATCTAAGATGTATATGCAATTTGAGAAAGACACAAGAAGCGCATTGATCCAATCAAGGAATTCTAAGCCCATATAAGGTTCATAGTCATCGAGTGAGATTACTTTAATCAATTCTTTTCCTTTCTAGTCTCCAAATTGTATCTCAACTCATTATGTTACACCTATGATCATATCTTTATGGAGTTGATGGTTTTGATCCATCCAACCGTTTTCTCAATCCTAAGTCTATGTTTACTAGCTATTCTTTAGAACATGAATAGATCAGTTAATCCCTTATCAATTAGAGCATTCAAGCATTTGCCCTCAACAATCATGTCTGTGAATTGAACATCAACCTTTTTCACTTGTGACCTCTTTTCACCATGACAAAACTCAACACCATCAAACCAAAGCTCATAGTCTCTTTTTCAGATTCATTTTGTCCCTTAGCAATGGAAACAAGCTAGGCTCAAGTAAGACAATCTCGTGCTTTATGCAGACCTTTAAACAAGAAACACATCATAACCCTCGTTTCTTCCTCTTTTTCCCCTCTTTGGAACACTTTCACTAATTGGTAGATGGCTTTCCACCACCACCTGTGTCCCTGTCTTCCCAACATGTGCCCTTGCCCTTTGTCTTAGAAGACTCTAGTTTGTCATGCTTCTTAAACTCCATTAAAGACTCTAGGGCAATAATGGCTCAAATAGATCCCAGATATCTATTTGTTTCAACTCTTGCTTAGCCCACGACCTAAGTTTATCCATAAAAAAGAAGAACACCTCATCCTCCGCTAGGCTAGGGATTTGTAGCATGAGTTCAAAGAACTCGTATACATACCCCCAAACCTGTTGTCAGCCATCGCATCTTGATGCATGCCTCTTCTGTGGTATATTCAAGATAAAATTGCTGCCTACACTACTAGAAAGGGCTCATAGACTATGTTTAAAAAATCATACTCTAAGATAAAATACTATATTTTTTTAATCATAACCTATTCTAGCATAGCCTTTTCTTAGGTGACATACATTACAATTTTTTCTACCTTAGTCTAATACATGATATAAGACTACAGTTGTGAACGTGGTATAATCTATTATTATATTCCAGCTATGATCATGGTATAATCTATGATATTAGACTACGGTTATGGTCATGGTATAATGACTACGGTTAAGAAAAAACTATAGTTCTTTCATCTATTAATTAGGCTACATTTTCTAATTTAAAATCGTGATTTTTTTAATTATATATCAATAACTGAAAAACAATGTAAGACCAAAATATTAATATATTATTCACCTATTTAACTTCATTACACAAATTTTAATAAGGAAAATAAAAAAAATTTAAAACAATCAACAAAAATCAAATTTCATCAATCATATGTTATTAAACAACTCTGATAACAATGACAATAATTGATCAAATATCACATTTTTGTAACAGTAATTGTTTTAAACAGACACATATATAATGTGCAAAAATAATGCAGAAATTCTCCATTAAACTTCATCACCAGCAAACAACAACCAAAAAGTCTAGTTTTAGTTTAGACATTAACTTGATTAGTTTATAGATGCGAGAACAATAGCATTTCTTAACATAATCAATTAGACTATAAGACTTTTTAGGAAAACAAGTAACAAGAGATCTAATAACATGAATAATGAATAGAACTAGATCAATTTGATTAACGAAACTATGTACTTGTTGGGGATGACAATTGCGGATGGTCAAAAGATCTTATCAAATTTAATGGAGGAAGATCGTAATTTAATTCATCTACACTAGGCGAGTTATTAATCATAATTTTATTATATACTATGATGTTGTTTATATTAATCTACTTTCTTTTTTATTTAGGACATGATCAGTTAAGGGTTTTTGTATACTCGATAATTAAGAGGTAACTTGGATTTAAGATTATAATCAAATATTAATCCAAACCAAATATATATTTTCTCAAGGATTTCTTGTGTAAAAGACATCTCGAATGTCGCCATGAATTTATTGAAGTTCATTATAATTTATTGATTACAAAACACCAATAGTTTCATGGCAACATTCAAAATGTCATCTACACAAGAACTAGTTTAGATTGATGTTTGACTATAACCTTAAATCCAAGTTACTTTTTAGAATAATCAAGCAACAAAAACTCTTAACAATCATGTGCTAAATAAAAAGAAGTAGATGCATATAAATAACATCATGATATATAATACAAATATTATTATACCTCGCCTATTATAAATGAACTAAATTGCAATCATCCTCCATTAATTTCACTAGCGCCAATTGTGTTATTATATATTAGAATGTCGTTTATATGCATGTAACTTGTTTTTTTTTATATATCATTGTTAGTCTTTTATCTTGAATCTAAAAAGTAACTTTGATTTATGAACCTTCTTTACCTTCATTATTTTTTTGGATAGCATGCGAAAACAACTTGAATCTTTTGTGAATCTAATAAAGTTCATCGTAATTTTTTTGTTACATTAACATCGATAATTTCATGATGCATTCGAGATCCCCTACATAAGATAACTTGGAAAATAATGAAGATTAAGCTTGCTTTCATTAATCTAAGTTCTTTTCTAAGTCTAAACAAAAGATCTTAGTAATAACATGTTAAATAAAATCAATTACATGCACATAAACAACATCATAATAAATAATTCAACTGTGTATAAGCTCTTTGGTCATTCGCAAGTTAAGTTGGAAAGTCAAAACCGAGATGTGACACTTTGTATAAAAACCTAGTACCCATAAAGAAATTATCAAAAAACTATTAAGATACAATAAATAATTATAATACTTTAACATTATCTCAATTTTTCAAAAAAAAAAATAGTCTAGTGATATTTTTTCACTAATGTAAGAATAACAATAATAAATTAAGAATCAAAGCTTCTTTTTTATAAGAACTAGATAAGGAAGCAATCAAACAAATTTCTCCTTCAAATCTACAAATACAAGTGATAAACTAACCAAAATTATATATAAGAACAAAAATCTAAAAAAATAAAGTAAAAAATGGTAGAGAATAAACTCTAACTTAATAACTGGACACAAAATTACGGAGTCGCCATCAACTATTCCAACTAGATGTGATTGGGCACCTATTCATAACTAAGGGTCATAATTGGTCTATGTCTCAATTTTATGAATTCGGGAGTATGGTTACGTGTGAGAAAATATTAGCATCTTCACAATGTCCATCCTAAAACGATACTATCTAATCATAAATCATCCTTAACGGCCTTAATTAAATATTTTCTTGCCCTATTTATTTCAAAATATATTTTAATTTCTATTTAAAATTTAAAAATTCATTTTAAGTGTCTTCTACTGCTCTAATTAAACGCTTAAATAGTTTTTTCACCTTAAAAGTATTAACCAAACTTGCTTGTTCTCATGAACAAGTTCCGTTGTTGGATTATTTTAATATTTTATTAGATTATTTGATGTAGGACGGACCTAAGTTAGGTTTGAATTAGGGTTTAGGGTGTGATTTGAGGTTAATTATGCTACTAAAACAGTAAAAAATAAAAGCTTGGGAGTCTCACTTAGGATTTCTTAGGAATCGCACCTAAGAATGGTTGAGTCACACGACCAAAGAGCAAAACTTTGCTGAAAATTCTGAAATTATTATTCTCTATCTCTTAAAGAGAGTACAAAACCTATTTATAGGCACACAAGCAAGCTTAACCTTGATAGAATACAAACTCTCTATTAAAATTATAATACCCTAATCCTATTAATAAAAATAAAACAATAAAAGACTAAAATAAAATCCTAAATCCTATTAATAAAATTAAACACAATATTTTTTAGCCTAGAACTCTAAAACAATTAAAAGACTAAAACTAAAATATTTTGTTGCTCCCATTCTCCATCATTATTTAATTTTAATTTTGAAAATTAATAAGAAATCCCATAATCTTAAAATTATCTCTTTCTAAATTTCTCAACTCTCTAGTTAAACTTAGAAAAAATACATTTCTCACCTATAAAATTCCTAATCTCGCTTGCTCGCAAAACTAAGAATTTCATCATCAGTTGGATTTCCATTTATTCCAAAATTTATTTTTTTGAACAAATTCCAAAATTTATTTATTATTTATATTTAATATTCATTTATTATATATTTCTAACCAATTTTTATTTATTTTATATTATTTTTGAATAGATAGAAATTTTGGATAATTTTTTTTTTTACATCCTCTAACACTTTAATCGACACGTAGAAATTTCTCATCACCTAAAAAATTCTAAGATCATCCCCCGCTTAGGATTCTCTTAGATTTTCATCTTGGAACGAATATCTATTTATCCAAAAATTTATGATTCTTAATTTAGTTAATTTTTAATAACTTTAATTCATAATAAATGTTTTTTCAAAGAAATTTAATTTACTAGCCTATAAGTCTACTTTATTTTAATTTACAAATTTAAGTTTATATTACAGCTAATTTACAAATTCAAGTTTAATATCTCATAATTATTTTAACTTAAACTTTCATTTTAATTGATTTCCTAACCTATAATTTAACTTATCCTAACAAAAATAAACAAGTTTAAAATATTTAACTAAACAAATAAATGAAATAAAACTTAAATTAAAAACAAAGGAAAATATATAAATAACAAATAGATAAACCCAATAAGTAAATAAAGCAGGGCCACATACGGGTAGACCTGCTCAAGGGCCTGGCTACTCGTCCAAGCCCGAAGGCTCGTTCGATATTTGGTTAGATTTGGACAAAAATATCTGATGGTGGCAAAAGCTGGCCCAAGCCCGAAAACTCACCTGAGAGCAAACTCGGACCAACCCGAATTGACCAAAAAAGTCAAAGGCCCGAAACCGAAAAAGTCCAAAACCGAAAAAAATCCTAAACCGAAAAAGCCCAAACTTGAAAAAACCTAAACCTAACACAACTCGAACTCGACAAAACCCGAACCCGATACAATCCAAAACTGAAAAACCGATTCGATTTGAAACCCGTAAAAACTAGAATTTATAACCCAAATTATAATTATATGATTATTATTTTAAAATAAATAAATAATTGATACACTTTTTTAATTATAAAATTAAATTTTGGATAAAAATAATTATTTCTAATAGTAAAGTGTAATTTAAAAAATACTATAGTAGTATCATTATGTAACTGGTAATTTTAATAAAATACATGAATAAATCAAGCTATTAGTAATTAATTATTTGTTATTTTAACAAGATTCTAATTTGGTATCTTCTAACAATGATTTATATATTATATTTTATTATAACAATCTTTTAAGAATAAATTATGTAATCTCTTAATGCGTAAGTATTATTATGATAGAATTAATTATTTATTAGAAATAATTAATTTATTATCTATTAAATATAAAATTAAAGTGTAAATAAAAATAATATTTCTAATAGTAAATTAAAGTGTAATTTAATAATATACTATAATAGTATTATTATGTAAGCGGTAATTTAATAAAATTTGTTTTTTTATACTTTATTAATGTTAGCTCTTATAGGCAATACCGAGAGGGGGGGTGAATCGGTTTTTAACTACCCTTAAGCTCGTTTTTCGATTTTTCTAAATTCTCTAGCCTATTTGAATATTTTCTAAGTTCTCTAAGCTAGGCAAGCATGCAATCCAAGTTCAATGCAATAAACACACTATAATTGCAAGTAAATAAAGAGTAGGGAAAGAGAGATTTACACAAGCGATTTATAGAGGTTCGGCTACTTGCCTACGTCCTCTACCTTGAGACGCTCCCAAGGATTTTCCCAAATTCACTATCCTTGAATTTGTTACACTCCCTCTTTTCAAGGCTCAAGAGAAACCTCTCTCTTTTTCTAGGCTCAAGAGAAACCTCTTCTCCCTCTTTTTACAGGTTAAAGAGAAACCTCCCTCTTTTTCTTAGGCTAAAGAGAAACCTCCCCTTTTACAAGGATTGAATGTGTTTACACGATAAGTAATCAAAGAAGGCCTCTAGATAGGCAAGTGATTACAAAGATTAAGCACAAATAAAAGCCTATACAAGATTTGTGCTAAGCACTACAAGGAATAAGAGAATGATAGATGATGTAGACTTTGGAGCTCTTGATTGTTGTTTGAGGCTTGAGGAAGATGAATAAGATGATGAAAGATGTTGCTTGGTTGTTCCTCTTCCTTCCTTTAGCTTCTAAGCCTCTATTTATAGTCCCTTGGATGGTTTGTGGACGTTGGTTGGAGCCAAAACAGAAACTAGCCGTTATGTCTGACAGAAACTAGCCGTTGGGGGCTTTCTGGTGCAAAGGGATCGATCCTGCTACAGTGGGGATCGATCCCTTTTGTCCAGAATGTTGATTCTGGGCTTCAGGGACCTTGGGAAGACTTTCTGCCAAAAAGGGGATCGATCCTGCTACAGTGGGGATCGATCCTTTTCTTCCAGAGGGCATTTTTCCTGCACTTTTGGGTTAGAAATGATATGACCTTTGATCCTAATTCAACCCAAACCATTTATAAGTTTTAAAGGAGTTTTTCTTGACTTTCTCAAATGAAAATATTGTCCAAACATTCATCAAGTGATTTTCTAAAGTATTCAAAATATTTATAAAGAATTAAGACCAATAAGGATATGCATCATTAAATCATGATCTTAATGTTTGATATGATCACTTGAAATATATTGAGAAAATCATGTGTGATAAGACAAATTTACAATATGAATTAAAACATTAAAGCTTACTTAAGTTTTTGTCATTTCAAAATATATATGGCAATTTAAAGCTAACAATCTCCCCCTTTTTGATATGACAAAACTTAATGTAAATTTGCTTTGAAAATTCTTTGATAAAATACTCCCCCTCAAATAAAGCAGGATTTTATAAAGCTCCCCCTTAATATAAGCATGGGTTTTGAAAATGAATTTTCCCTTATTATCTCTCCCCCTTAATATCTCTCCCTATATCTATCTCTCCCTTTATCTATCTCTCCCCCTTTTTGTCATAGCAAAAAGAAGGAAAAAATAAAAAAATATGCTCCCCCTAAAATCATGGCTATGTGAGAACAAATAAAAATGCTCCATCCAACAAGAAACATGTTAGTAGATGAGACTTATAGCACAATTTCATAAGACAATGTCCATAAAGAGTATGAAATGTTTAGGCATGCAAAGGACAAGGCTTATTTTCCTATACCAATTGTTTATAAATAATTTTGATACCAATTGTTGATAAGTAATTTTGCAAGAAGATTCCAATTGGTAAGAAGTTAAGCAAGCACCTAAGTATATCAATTGTTCTCTAAGGTCCAACTAAGGTGCATGGTAATACATCATGATTATGAGCTAAATTAGATGACATATCATATGCATGAGCTCATAAATCATGTTCAAGTAAGAGTGTGCATAGAATTAAGACATATAGCAAGTAACTACAAGTTCTAGCACACAAGAGTTTCATGCAAAAATATCCTAAGAGAATTCTTCTCTATTTGTCATTTCAAACTAAAGAGCATGAGAAGAATTGTCAATTTAAAGCTCATACCAATTGGCAATTTAGATTTGGCTTACCAATTATTGAAAATATGGTTGCTAATGATACTAATTGTTATTTCAATCTAAATACCAATTGTTACTAATGGTTGACTTAGGCATTTTGCATGAATCCAATATCTATGTGTAGTGTGTTCATATCAAGAAAATAATCATTCCAAATATGCAAGAACACAACACATATCATCAAATATGCATATGGATCAATTAATCACTAGCACACTATCATAAAGTATTAATCCATATTCATATTCACAAATTTATACCATATGGAAGATTTATAAAATCAAGGTATTCAAGCAAACACATTTTCTCCCATGGTTTCAAGCACACAAATCCTATGCTCATTTTCTAATTCAAGTCCTTAACCAATTATGAGCAAGGAAAGATTCAAATAATAAATGCATGGATATTAAGTTTGTTCAAGTTTGCATTTATCTTTGAATGTTGGTGTTGTCATTAAGACCCTAGTTCTTTAAGTACAAGAATGATAAAGTTTCATGCATTTAAACATTTAAGATCCGTTTATCATCACAAATTATAGGCCAATGACCATTACCAATTGTTGAATTTATATTTAAAATCAATCCATAAGGTCAAGTTTCAATCATTTTATCATTAAAGTATATGACCTTAACTATTCAACTTCCACTAAGAATTATATCATGATGCTCAATGGGAATATGAGAGTCAAGTTATAAGATAAAATTCTCTAAGCATGCTTGACTAAGATGAACAAGAAATCATAATCTATTATGCACATGTTCATCAAATTCTCAAATATTTACACAAATCATTGAAATAAATCTCAAAATTATGTTTAACCATTCATTGAAAATATATTTCAAGATTATTTCAAGATTTATGCAATTCATAACCATCTTCAATGAGAAAACTGATTTAGCACTTGTGAGCTCATGAAAAATGATATTGATTGTTGAGAGTGATACCATTTGTTGGAAATGATATTAATTGATGGAGTTGAGGCATGATATCAATGAAGAATGAGTTTTCATAGTTTAAAGATCATTAAAGGAAGTTAAAACAATGAATTTTAAGTTGAGAAGAGAGAAAATATCAAGACAAGGAAGAGTTCTTCTCAATTTCTGTAGAAAGCATGCAGGAGTGCCTTTTCTGGCCTGGGGGGATCGATCCTGCTACAGTGGGGATCGATCCCTCATATGTTCCTGCAGATTCTGCAGTTGTTTTGACAGAAAATTGGACTTGTGAGGTACCAAAACTTCGTTTTTGAGTGTTTTAAGTCCAAGTAAAGGTTTAAACATTTGTAAAACATGATTTTGGACTTGTATGAATGAAACACATGAATCAAAAACCATTTTACAACAGATTTTGCAATTTTGGAAAGATTTTCACAATAAAACACATTTTTGGCCTCAAAGGAGGTCATTTTGAGATTTAAACATATTTTGACCAAACCAATGCATTGAATTACATAAATATGTCAAAACAAACTTGTTCACATAGATTTTAAGCATATATATCATTAAAACATATATCTTGTGAACAACATGCCATGATTGTCAAAATACAAGTTCTTCATTAAGGCTCATGACAAGGCATTTTGCATATATGACATATTTGACAACTTTTGAGCAACTAAATATATTATCTAAACATATCAAACTTGCTCAAACTACAGAAATCCAATAATCATTTCAAAATTGCTAGACATGCTTTTCATCCAATAATCCAATGCACCACTCAAAAATCATTTTTCATGCCTTTTCATCAATCATTCAACTCACAAAGATTATCAACCACATTTTTCATCAATGCACAAATAATTAAATAAAAATTTTAAGGAGGAAAGAATTAAGCTTACAAAACTCCTTTGCTAGAGAATGCTTTGCCTTGAATAGTTGAGTCCACCTTGTGCCATTCTTTGAAGAATTGTTGTGACCTTGCCAAGGATGGATCCTCAAGCTCTTCCTTTTTCTCATTAGCACAAGCAAACTCCATGAGGATGTGTTGAGCATTCAAACTCCATTGTTCCATTGTATTCCCATGCTCTAACACTCCTACAATAAACACATTCAAGCATGCTTTGGTACCCAAATTTTCTTGGGTCCATGAGAGTTAGTACAAATAATTTTTGATCCTTTTGGGATCCATTTCAAGCACAATTCATCATTATTTACAGCATGCTTAGGTACCCATATTTTCTTCACTACTCTTCCTCTAAATGTAGTTTTTCTATATGTGCATGCTTGTGAGGAGTGGCCTATCCTATTACATAGTGAGCATGTGAGAGATGTATCATGCATAGTATTTTTGCTCACTAAAAAGTTCTTAAGATGAGTTTCTTTTTGTTTTGCATTATAACCTAACCCATCTTTATCAAAGAAAGCTCTT
Source organism: Heritiera littoralis (assembly GCA_031772115.1). Taxonomy (NCBI): domain Eukaryota; kingdom Viridiplantae; phylum Streptophyta; class Magnoliopsida; order Malvales; family Malvaceae; genus Heritiera; species Heritiera littoralis. The sequence continues at coordinate 7,134,089 of JAPDPK010000009.1, forward strand.
TGGGTCTCAAGCATGTGATCTAATTTTTGTTGACCCATATAGAACCTAGAGAATGAGTTATGCAAATTTGTATTCTTTTTATTTAACTCATTTATTTCTAAGTTAGCCTCTTCTAATTTCTTTTCAAATTCTAGCTTAGCATTTATCAAGGCTTCATTTTCTATTTTTAATTTAGCAATGATTTTCTTATATTTGGAATTCATGCATTGAAATTCATTTGCTAAATCATTAAAGGCATTTTGTAGTTCACTAAAGGTATAGTCATTATCTTCACCAGAACTACAACTAGCCTCATCATCACTAATGGCCATAAAGCATGAGTAAGCTACCTCTTCATCTACATTTTCCTCATCGGAGCTATCACTATCGCTCCATGCAGCCACAAATGCTTTCTTCCTAGGCTTCCTATCCTTTTCCTTCCTAAGTAAGGGGCAATCTAACTTAGTATGACCCGGTTCATTGCACTCATAACACACTAAGGGGTCTTTTTCTCTTCTACTTGACTCTCCCCTATGATGTCTCCTATTTTGCTCTCTCTCATTCATTCTCATGAACCTATTGAATCTTTTGGCAAACATTGCCATTTCCTTTTCTTCCTCATTTCCACTCTCATTTCCATCATCTTCAATGACCTCATGAGTGGAAGACTTAAGTGCTACCCCTACTTTCTTTGAAGGCTCTTCATTTCTTTTTAATTTCATTTCATATGTAAGTAGGGAGCCCATAAGTTCATCTAGAGACAAGGTGTTAGGATCCTTAGATTCTTCTATAGCAGTCACCTTTGCCTCCCAAGATTTTGGCAAGCTATTCAAGATTTTCTTAACCATTTCTACATTGGAATAGCTTTTGCCTAATGCCTTAAGTCCATTAATTATGTTATTGAACCTAGTGTACATTTCACTCATGGACTCATTTTCTTTCATTCTAAATAGCTCATAATCATGTGTGAGCATTCCTACTTTGGTTTCCCTAACTTGATTGGTCCCTTCATGTGTGATGGCCAATTTGTCCCATATTTGCTTAGCATTTTCACATAGGGACACTCTATTATATTCATTGGGACCTAATGCACAAAAGAGAGTGTGCATGGCCTTGGCATTCAATTGTGCCACTCTCATGTCATTTGTGTCCCACTCATCCTCACTCTTAGGGACATCCTTTCCATCTACTTTCTTCATAGGAATTCTAGGACCATTCACTATAATTCTCCACACTTCATAATCATTAGATTGTACAAATAGCATCATTCTAGTTTTCCAATATGAGTAATTCTCACCATTGAAGAGTGGAGGTCTAACTAATGATTGTCCCTCTTCTCCTAGGGGTGTGCCTATATTCAAGTGAGCCATTTGTGATCGTTTTGCTCGATAGATGTTAGTCTAAATCAATCTCGAGCCCAAGCTCTGATACCAATTGTTAGCTCTTATAGGCAATACCGAGAGGGGGGGTGAATCGGTTTTTAACTACCCTTAAGCTCGTTTTTCGATTTTTCTAAATTCTCTAGCCTATTTGAATATTTTCTAAGTTCTCTAAGCTAGGCAAGCATGCAATCCAAGTTCAATGCAATAAACACACTATAATTGCAAGTAAATAAAGAGTAGGGAAAGAGAGATTTACACAAGCGATTTATAGAGGTTCGGCTACTTGCCTACGTCCTCTACCTTGAGACGCTCCCAAGGATTTTCCCAAATTCACTATCCTTGAATTTGTTACACTCCCTCTTTTCAAGGCTCAAGAGAAACCTCTCTCTTTTTCTAGGCTCAAGAGAAACCTCTTCTCCCTCTTTTTACAGGTTAAAGAGAAACCTCCCTCTTTTTCTTAGGCTAAAGAGAAACCTCCCCTTTTACAAGGATTGAATGTGTTTACACGATAAGTAATCAAAGAAGGCCTCTAGATAGGCAAGTGATTACAAAGATTAAGCACAAATAAAAGCCTATACAAGATTTGTGCTAAGCACTACAAGGAATAAGAGAATGATAGATGATGTAGACTTTGGAGCTCTTGATTGTTGTTTGAGGCTTGAGGAAGATGAATAAGATGATGAAAGATGTTGCTTGGTTGTTCCTCTTCCTTCCTTTAGCTTCTAAGCCTCTATTTATAGTCCCTTGGATGGTTTGTGGACGTTGGTTGGAGCCAAAACAGAAACTAGCCGTTATGTCTGACAGAAACTAGCCGTTGGGGGCTTTCTGGTGCAAAGGGATCGATCCTGCTACAGTGGGGAGCGATCCCTTTTGTCCAGAATGTTGATTCTGGGCTTCAGGGACCTTGGGAAGACTTTCTGCCAAAAAGGGGATCGATCCTGCTACAGTGGGGATCGATCCTTTTCTTCCAGAGGGCATTTTTCCTGCACTTTTGGGTTAGAAATGATATGACCTTTGATCCTAATTCAACCCAAACCATTTATAAGTTTTAAAGGAGTTTTTCTTGACTTTCTCAAATGAAAATATTGTCCAAACATTCATCAAGTGATTTTCTAAAGTATTCAAAATATTTATAAAGAATTAAGACCAATAAGGATATGCATCATTAAATCATGATCTTAATGTTTGATATGATCACTTGAAATATATTGAGAAAATCATGTGTGATAAGACAAATTTACAATATGAATTAAAACATTAAAGCTTACTTAAGTTTTTGTCATTTCAAAATATATATGGCAATTTAAAGCTAACAATTAATATTATGATTAATTATATTTAAATAATTAATATTATATTAATTAATTCACTACAACAAATGTGGCTGGGTTTGCTGTGTGATAAGTAAAGGAAATGGTTGCTTAGATGGGGAACAAAAACTAGAAAATTGAATTAAAGCAGGGGAATTGGAACAGTGGAGAAGGAGAAAAAATGGAGGAGAATGAAGAAAGAGGACATTGGGTCTTTAACATTAGTCGCATTTGTACCTTTAAATTAACTAAAATGGTTTTTTTTAAATGAAAATTTGAGAGGGAAATCAATTAAATAGAGTAAAATGAAAATATAAATATTTGAGAGGGAAATCAATTAAGTTAACTAAAATAGTTTTCTTTTAAAATGAAAATTTGATAGGGAAATCAATTAAATAGATGGAAATGAAAATATGAAAATTTGAGAGAGAAATCAATTAAATAGAGGGAAATCAATTAAATTAACTAAAATAGTTTTTTTAAAATGAAAATTTGAGAGGGAAATCAATTAAATAAAGGAAAATGAAAAATATGAAAATTTAAAAGGGAAATCAATTAAGTTAACTAAAATGGTTTTCTTTTTAAATAAAAATTTGAGAGGGAAATTAATTAAGTTAACTAAATGATTTTCTTTTTCAATGAAAATTTGAGAGGAAAATCAATTAAATAGAGAAAAATGAAAATATGAAAATTTGAGAGAGAAATCAATTAAATAGAGGGAAATCAATTAAATTAACTAAAATGGTTTTTTTAAAATTAAAATTTGGATAAATTTTCATGTGCAATTAATTTATGAATAATTTTGTTAAAAAAGTAATTTATAAATAATTTAATTTGTAAAAGAATTTAATATCTATCAAATAGTAACTAGCTAATTGGATATATAAACAACTAGCATTTTAAAAGATAGAAAATAAATTTGCAGCGTTAAACTTTTGAAACACAAATAGGTAGCTAGTATTAAGTATAAAAAATGTTAAAACAATTCAATTATTATAACATTTAAACGTTCTTTCTTTCATTTTTAATAACGTTAGCATGTTATAATTTTTATTATTAAAACGTTTCAACATTCTTAATTATTTTTACTCTAGATTTCTATTTCTCTAATTATATTCCTATATATGATTGATTAAGGCTTATTTTTATAGGGATTAGTTAATCCTAGAATCAATATTAGTTTTAATTGAATAATAACTAGGAGTTTTAATCCAAGCAAACTATAACTTTGTGTTTTTTTTTTATTTTTAAAAATTGAAATAATTATATAAAACAAGAATTAACAAGCCCAGATAATATAATGTTTCTATATGTTAAACATAGCAATATGTAAGTAATAAATATATAAAGAAAAAGTACATTAAATTTCAAACGATGAGATTTTGAAAATAATGAAAATAATAAGTTTTCAAATAATATAGATAAAAAAATCGATTTTATAATATATAACATTGATAAAAATTAAATTTTCATGTGAATATAATATAGTTTAAGAGAAAATTGCATTTATGATTTTTTATTTTATATTCTCAAATTTTATTTTTGAATTTATATTTTATTATAATGAATATTGCCAATGATATTTCGTAACAATTATTTTGATCGTTTTATATACACAACACTAAGAAAATTTTAATTTGACAATGACTATGAAAATTCGTTGTAAATCTGATATGAATATGATATAGATATCATAATAAATTTTCTTTTTGTTGTATAAAATATTTAAAAAATTAATTAAGCAATAACAATAAAAAGTTGTTGCAGACACAATAAGATAACGCCCTTTTATTTTATTTTATTTTATTTTATTTCTATTTTATAGGATTTTGCAATAATAAAAGTGTTATTGTATATAATATTTAAAATTTTAATTAGACAATGGCAATAAAAAGTCGTTGCAAAAATAATAAAATATTATAACGCTTTTTTTTTCTTGTTGCTAAATTGGTAGGAATTCATAACAACAAAGAATATAATTGTTCCACAAAAAAAAGAATATAATTGCATAAAATTAAAAAATAAATCCAATAAGTAACTATGAAAAATAGTTACCAATGTAATGAGAATTTGCAACAATATCGTGAGCTTTTAGAATTTATGATTGCTAAAAGCCTACTTTTAGTAGTGTAAATAATAAAAAACAAGTATACAAAATTATAATCAAACAAATGATATTATTGTTTTTCTTATTAATCTTTCATCATTGAAAAAGTAAAATAAATTGTTTTACATATTACAATAATAGTATTATAAACAAAATTATATATTAAATCAAAAAAAAACTGAAATTGAAAGTACTCGAAATTGAAAAAAATCAAACCCGAAAAGACCCAAACTCGAAATAACCCAAACCCGAAGATAACCTGGATCGAAACTGCTTGAATCGGCCCGTTTGCCACCTCTACTGATGCAATAACTAGGCTTGGGCAAAAATTTTAGGCCAGTTTAAAATTCAAGCCCGGGCTTGACCTTTCAAAGCCCGAGCCTGACCCGGCCACCCGAATTTATTTATTTTTATCTTTTATATTTTCTTTTTAATATTAATTAAATTATATATATATTTACTAAGTATAATACAATTATATGTATATAAAATATTATTAATTAATAAACATGATTATAAATATTTAATATGAAAATTGATATACAGATTTTAACAAATTAAATTAAAATTTAATAGGTATAAAATAATAAAAAAACAAATAAATAAAAAATTATTTTCGATTTAAGCTCGAACTTATAGTATAAAAATAAAAACGAACTTAAACAAAAAATCAAATCCAAATTTTCGGGTCGGATCGAGCTTGAGCATACACAAAATTTATTATTGCTTGTCACGAGCCCGACCTAGCCCATGATCAAATATACATACGGGTCGCAGCCGCATGATGGGTCGTTGGGCGGGTCACTCTGTAGGGCGTAATTTCTTGCTGAATGCCCTTGTCCAATACTGCGTCGTTCTTAAAAGTATAAATATCAAATTCCATTTTTCCCATCTCACTCACTCAGATCGGCTTCTCTCTCTAAATCCGTTGCCGCACCACCGGACGCCTGCTCCGACCACCGCCTCTGCTGCCGACAGTATCCAAATCCGAAAAGAATCATACTTTTCAAAACTCCTTCACCCTCCTCTACCCTTATATTGGACTAATTTTCGCAAAAAATGAACAGAGAGCCTTAGATCTAACATCAATACCCATAGTCTGACCACACAAAATCCTCTAATACCTAAATCGAAACCCCAAGACTTCGGGCCCTTCTTCTATTGCTTCTAATTTTTTATTCTTGCTATTACTTGTTATGATTTTGATTATGTTGCTTGTGTTGTTTCGGATATGGTATTGTTTTGGGCTTTTGGCTACTTTTTGTTGGATCTGAGATTCTTTCTGGGTTTCTGTTTGGTTCCTGACTTCGGGTTTTTTTAGAAAGATTTTGCAAACACTTTTTGCTGGAAAGGGTTACTGATGAAAATCAATCTCTTCTTCCTATGGCTTTTTTAGTCTGTAGTTGCCCCCTGTTCCTTTTTTAATCTTTTGATCTGTATTCTCATTTATAAATTTTAAAAATTCATTTTTACAAATATACATTAATGTTCAAGGCAGATCCGATTCTGGGATATCCTTCAAATTCCAAATGACTTCTTAAAAATTTGCAAACACAAATTGCTAAATAACACTTTTTAACATTGCTTAATTCCCAAGCTCTCACCTGTCATATTCTTCGGGTTTCAAGCTTCAAATTCAACAGATTCTTCCCGAAGAGAAAATCTATTCATACCTCACTTTTTACTATTTCTATTCCACCCCAAACAACACTTAATACTAAAAAGACTATTTTACCCACTACTACTGCCGGCTCCATCTTTCCTTCTCACCACGACAGCGCAAGTTGAACTTACGCTGATTGTTTGCGCAAGTTCAACTTGCGCGAAACGAAATTAAAGTAAAAAAATATTTAAAAAAAGTAAAAGAATTTTTCTTCTCGTAACAGACAGCGCAAGTTGAACTTGCGCAAACAATTAGCGCAAGTTCAACTTGCGCGAAATGAAATTAAAGTAGAAAAGTATTTAAAAAAAAGTAAAAGACGATGATAAAAATGAATAAATGAGTCGCGCAAGTGATACTTGCGCGAGAAAGTCGCGCAAGTGAGACTTGCGCATCGTGGTAATTGGGGTAAATGCGGTATTTTGTCACTTTTTTTTACTGTTTAAAAATGAGTTGGGGTAGAAATAGTAAAAAGTGGGGTATAAATAGAATTTCTCTATTCTAATTTTTGCGGAAAATAAAAATAAATAATAAAGAAAGAAACCAAATAGTAATGACGATAATAAGAAAAATAATAAATGAAAAGAATAGATAAATTACAAATGAGTTAAATTAAGAAATGTTTCATGGGCTTGAGGCTCAAATCCAAAATATTCATAATTTATCCTATCAAGCTCATATAGCGATTTTGAAGCCGATTGAATTTTGACTGAATTAAATTGGCTCGAAACTTAAGATTTTGGATTAAGCTTTAGAATGAAGAGAAATTTTATTCACATCTTAAAAATTATTAGACGTATTTTATCTAAAAAAATTTGACTTTTCATACTCTTATTATAGCATTTTTTGTTTTCGGTGAGCTATGGCTTATCAGAGTTGCTGCCTGGCAACACTTTGGTTGCGTTTGGTAACCTGCAAGTAAAGTGATTGCAATGCAAAGTGATTGCTGAGAAAGTGATTGGTGGAAAAATGATTACTGAGAAAGTAACTTTGTAGCGTTTGGTATGCAGTGTAAAGATTTTTTTAAATTGCAGGGAAAGTAACATTGCAGCGTTTGGTATGCAGTTACTTTGCTGGTAATGTAATTATAAATTCCAAAAATACCCTTAAGTATAAAAAAAATTATACATCGTAATTAATAACAAATTTGTATACATTATTATTAATTTGTATAATTAAATTTTTTATAATTAATTGTATTATTATTTGTATAAATTTATATTCATTATTTAATAGAAATGAAGAAATGTCATATCTAAATATTCGTTTTGGATTATAAATAAACAAATTTGCCTTCTAGCTCAAAAAATCAAAGAAAAAAACTACCAAATCATAGGTGATAATAAAACCATATGCCATATCCAAAATAAGTCATAAATGGTATGTAGCTAAAACATCCATGAAAGTTATAAACAAGCCACTTTAATAATTTACCTAGATGTTCAACAAATCATAAACATAATTCTTAATCATTATAATCAAACCATCTATATCTAGTATCAAGATAACTCATAACTGACGGACTTGCCGAAGGTACTTCTTGACATAGACCTTTCTCCTTTCAAAGGAGCATGAGAAGAAAACATCAACCTTGGTCTGACAACTCAAAATGATTTCTGTAACCTCAACTATTTCTTCATCTGTCATGTCTTCTATATCACCCTTCAGCTCATCTATTAAGTCCATTACCTTAGCCCTTCTAGTAACATCATCAGACAAATATTGAAAGCAATCAGCCAACTTACCAATCTGTTGAGTTGCTTTCTCATATAAGTTATAAAAGTTACCCACTGTATTAATTACTGCTTCTGTTGTAGTAATCCAGGCATGAAAAAGATCAAATGACATTAACTTATCCATTATTGCATTCACCAACACTAGAGAAGTTGCAGATTCACCCATATTTCGAAGTACAAAAAATCACAGAAAGCATAAAATCGAAGCACTTTGCAGGAAAAACAGAGAAGATAGAACCACATTAGCAGAAAAGCACACAGTAGAAGAAACCACAAATGACAGTAGCAGAAAAGAAAAGCAGAAACCCTAGAAAATTTTTGCCCCAATTCATGAAACCCTAACACATTACGACAATGCAAACCCAAATTAGAAAATGGAAGCATGGATTTCGAGGAATATCTCACCTGTGCGAGATGAGAGTGGTGCGATAGAGGTGAGCTCGAGACCAACGAGGTTTACGAGATGGAGAGGAAAATCGAAATTGAAGCAACGGGGGCGAGGGTGTTTCCGGGCGAGGTGCTTTGCAGTGTTGGCTGCAAAGTGCTTTGCATCCACTTTGGCTACAATCACTTTGCAGTCATTTGATGCAAAGTCATTACACCCGCAAAGCACTTTGCAGCTGCTTTCTTCATACCAAACATTGTAAAGACTTTGCGCCCAATTAAATTGCAACGCAAAGTCTTTACTTTCACAATACCAAACGGGACCTTGAATGCTACCATGCAGCGAGCAAGTGTTGCCCAGGCAGCAGTTGTATGTTGCCAGGCATGCTGCCGCATCAAGCTGCTTGGGCAGCCAACAAAGAGAAAAAAAAAGCTCTCGGGAGTGGATTTTCAGGAGCTTTATTATGCTCCTGGAAGCCCACTTCAGCGAGCCTTATGATGCTCTCGGAAGTGAACTTCTACAGAACTTCTTATGCTCCCGAAAATCCACTTTCGGGAGGCTTTTTTTCTGTTTTTTGGCTGCCTAGGCAGCACTTTCTCGTTGCCTGGCAGCACAGGCAGCAACTCCGGTGAGCTTAGCTCACCGGAAACAAAAGATTTCAAAAAAAAAGTTTTAAAAAATATTAAGAAGATTATTTATGTAATTTTTTTAAAAAATAAGGTGTGTCTAGTAGTATATAGGGTGTGTTCAGAATTACTCTAGAATGAAATGGAAAAACTTATTTTAAGAAACTCGAATAAAAATAGGGTCTACACTTAAAAATGAAAAAATTAGAAGTTTTTAACATTAAATCTCTTTACGCAAGAACTATACAAGGTAAATGAATTTTTTAGGAAATGTTCTATTCACACTTTTTAGGGTGCTAGGCACACCCTAAATGATTAAAATTTTTTATTACAAAATTATCTTTGTATACTCTTATCCTTATCTTCAATAACATAACCTTACCAATTTTTGGCCCAAAAAAAACCCTACCCATTTTTTTCTTCCATATTTCACTTTAAACACACCTTAAACAACCCATTCAACCTTCATAAAAGAATCATAACAATGGTGTGGCATTTTGATGATTCAAGCAACAATTCGTTTATAGATGAAGATTTAGATGAAAGGCATGGTGTTTCTGTAAAGGTATGTTAGAGTTTTAGTGAATATTTTTTTTTATTTTTCTGTTCAAAAACCCAGATGAACTCCTAGCATAAGATAGCCAGGAGTTAAAAATGTGCTCCTAGCAATGAATTGCTAAGAGTACTGTGAGAACCCTATATTCTTGTATTGTTGTATATGTAGGACTACTCACCACTGTTCAATTTCTGTGTATTTCGCAAGTTTAGCCCGAGATAATAAGGTGGGTCCCACAGGCCCTACAGTGTACGGATGGAAGTGAGACCAGACAAATATTGTAACGAGAGCCTAATAAGCCTATGGTAAGAATTTCCAACCTAAAATCTTTTATTTAGATCATTTTTGGGAAGTATGAAAACAATTTAGGAAATGACGATTAAGTATATAGCCGAGACGAACTTTCGTAAATAACGGTCAAACCAAATTGACTTTTGACCAACTGACTGAAGAATGATAACCAAAGTATAAGGAAGTTCTAGGCTATGTCAACAGATAGACTAAAACGGTGGTAAAGTAAGAAATTTATGCAATTTACCTGATAGGGGTAATTTCATAATTTCACCTTTACGGGAGATCAAACCTCAATGAAACCACCTTTATTCATCAAAATATATTTAATAATAATATTTAGTGATGAAATATGAATTTTTGGAGTCTAATAGGATAGTTAAAAAAATTACGAAATTTAAGGGCAAAATTGTCCGAAAATCTCATAATCAAGGGCATTTTTATCATTTTGCCCTCGTGTAGAATATTCTATAAATTTCTCCTCACATTAGCCTGCAAGTATGCTGTGACATCCCCGCCACTATATCTCATAACCTAACTTTTTCCTTATTATCTTATACGACATCATTTGATTTAGTTCATCAGTGCCAATCATTCTTTACCCTTAAGCTAATTATTTAATAGCTCGTACAAATTTATTTACTTTCCATAAACATAAAATGATATATATAAATATCATTCCATTCCACAGGATCTTACACATCATCTTAACTTACATCCCCGACATCATATATACATAATTTCCACTTGTACTGTACCGTAGCTGAATTACAATTAACTATACATAAACATATAAGTATACCTTATATGCTAACCGGGAAGCGTATCAAGAGGTACACTGCAATCTTTCAAAAATAAGCTTCTCTAATCGAAGCGAGGCTCACTTCATGCAATCTGTAGGAAAAATAGTCGTAAAAGGGTGAGTTTACGCTCAGTAAGAAAGTTATGTAAAGGAGCGTGCTATGTCTCTATATGCATTTTTCCTACTTGGCTCTATAATGTCATGTAAAATCATTATAAAGCATATTCATGTACTTTCATCGAATATAGAAAGTTCATAATAGCATATGCTTATAAATCAAGTAAATCATGTGCTTATTTAAAGTAGCATATGCAAACACCCATCGTATACTTCTTTTAAATCATCATGGAAAACATACGTCATATACTTCATTCAAAACATACTTCAAGTACTTCTTTCAAATATCATTTACATACATACATACTTCTCTTAAAACATCTTATACTTTCTTGAAATCATACATCATATACTTCTTTTAAAACTTCTTATACAAGTAAATCAAGTACTTTCGATTTCTTTATTCTTAGAAATCGCATATACATATAGTTTTTGATAACATAAAAACTATTTGTACTTTTATGGAGTTATCCACTGCATCATCATCATCATCATTATCATCATGTGGCGTACCTCGTAGGGCCAGGAATCCTCCCTTAGCCGAACATGAAACATAGACAAATTTGGCCAACTGTCGGAGGCTACAGTAACATTAGTCAGGTGTCCTTCTGTAGCAACTGAGGCTTGACTTATGGTTCCTCAGCCAAACATACATCATTTCGGGACTTGATTAGAGCCCCTACTATAAACATAAAAGTGCATAATCTCAAAACATATGCCATATAGCTTTTTGCCATGACATTTTATACTTTCTTGAAATAGGTTTGAAAACCTCTTTTCAAAACAAGGCAGTCGACTGGCCTCATAGGGCAGTCGGCTGCTGCTTCATACTTTCATTTATCGAAATTCTCTTTATTTAAAATTTCGATATTTTTCATTTTGAAAACACATGAGGGCAGTCGATTGGTTCATATAGCAGTCGACTGGTTTTCAAACAGAATGCCTTTTAAGAAATAGCAGTCGACTGGTTATATAGCAGTCGACTGTTTTTCAAACAAAATGCATTTTGGCAAATAGCAGTCGACTGTCCCATATAGCAGTCGACTGGTTTGAAACAGAATGCTTCTGGGTAAATAGCAGTCGACTGGCTTACATAGCAGTCTTCGAAAAACGGCGTTTTGGTTGTCTCTAGGTAGTCGGCTGCTAGTTAAGGCAGTCGACTGCTCCTAACCTAATTGGTACTAGGAGACAAGTCCGAAAATGTCATTTTTCCTGCAAAAGGCAACTGATGCTTCTCTCCAAAACCATCAAAATCCCATTAAGACATGCGAACATAGCCGCCTTACGTCCGTTACATAAATTCCTTACCTCGATTGCTTCGGGAACACGAAATCACTTGATTCACCAACTCTAGCCTTTTACTTCTTCAAATCTGAAATCATCATATCAAAGCAAACCTTTAAAAATTTATCATACACATATCATACCAACTCAATACAACTCCATACCATAAACAAAACTGAAATAATCATCTTCTTCTCTTACCTTTTTCTAGTGACCAATTTTTCAGGATTTCTGATCTCTCAATTTACTTGGATTCAATCCATTAAACTTCAGACATAACTTCGTCTAGTGACTATGACCGTTTTTCGTCTAACAAGCTTAACGATTTGGTTACTAAACAAGAGTGTTTGTCCAGGGGAGTAGGAATGGAAGCTTATGGAAACTTGGAGAAATGGAGAGAACGAGAGGGAGAGGGCTGGAAAGAGGGTTGCTGCCGTGGGGGATGGTTGGAGGTGATGACTCATGCGGCCTCATTTAATGCGTGCAAATCCTCTTTATCCCATAATCATCTCATCTCAGCCTTTGCCTTTTGACTATGCTTTTTACCTTTCTTTGACCATTAATTCTCTTCTTTTCTTTTTTTATATCAGCCGCATCTCATCACACCAATTAATTTATGAAAATCTGATATTTGTTTCATCATCATCTAATTAAATCATTTCATCTTAACCTTTGACCATCATTATTTGACCATTTGTTTAATCGGTCTCCTTCCTTCCATAAAATACTTATCTTTACTTACACTTAATTTCTAATATTTAATTATACAAAATCTTACATTTATTTTGCCATACTCTAAGCATCCTCATAATATCAGAATTTACTTCTTTGACTATTTGACCTTCCCATTTCATCACTTTTTCAGTGTTCCATACATCCTTCCTACTTCATAATTCTCATATCTACTTATTTTCATTTAAGCTGACATACTTTATAATTATGGAGGAATTTCCTGAAATTGGGGATTTCACATATGCCCTCTTCTTCTTCCTTCTTCACATGGCCTCCATAACCAAAATAAAAGAAAGAAAAGAAAAGCTCACCAAAACATCTCTTAAACTACCTTATCTCATCAAAACCTCTTCTACAAAGTTGTTCTACTTTTCAATCTCCACAAACCCATACCCATAGCTCATTGAAAAGTTGACAAAATCAAGAGGAAAGGGAGCCTATACCGTTCGGCCAAGGTGAGCTTTCTCTATACATTTGGATTCTTTAAGTTTTAATGGTAGGAAATGATACATTTAAGCTTCTTAAGCATGATTTTAACCTTGGATTGGAATGAATCTCTCTAAATCACTCCCTAGGGTCTTCAACCATTGAAGGAAATGTAGGATTCATGAAGCTTTGATGTATGAAAGTAGTGTTAAATGAGTAGAAATTAAGGTTTAAACATAAATTAATGGTTAAATGGATGAAATATCATGTAAATGGTATTGTGGAGGTTTCGGCCATGGCTAAAGTGTGAAGACTGCAAATTTTTCGTACCAAAATTGTAAATAACTGAAGAAATTAAATAAACTTAGTGTGAGATGTATTTTGAAAATACTAATATTGAGTAATGAAACTGAAGATGTGAGTGTAGTGCATTTAATAATACATGATTAATATATAAATAATTTGGATTTATATAAATAAGTTTACAATATATATATATATTAATTCCATAAGGAAAATAAATTAATGTTTTGCACATTTGTGAAGTAAACTAATAAATTATATAAATGCACTACATAACCTAAGAGCATATATTGTAAGTGATTAAATAATTAAAAGAATAAAATATATATAGTATATATATTTATTTAATTTAATAAAAGAGACATGTATATTAAATTGAATGTAGTATACACGTGAGCGATACAAATAAAATATATAATTATATAAATATCTATATATATTAAGTATAATATATATAGATATAAAGTTAAAATATAGGAGAATAAAATATATATAAATACACACACTATTATTATATATGTACATTAGATACAAAAAATGTAGATTTATATAAATAAATAAAATATAAAAAAAAAGAAAGAGAAGGAAGACTTAGGGTCTGTTTGGCCTAGCTGGAGCTGTTGTAAAAAGTACTGTTTGAGTAGAGCTTTTTTAAAAGTGTTGTTAAGAGAAATTAAGTTAGTGTTTGGCAAACCTAGTATAAAAGTACTGTAGAATGATCAAAACTATTTACTATAATTTTTGTATATTTTTTGTAAATAAAAAAATAGAATAATAAACTTTATTAAATTTAATCACAAGTTTTTAAGTGAAAAAAATAAAACCAAATAAAAATTTTTTTTAATTAAAATTAAACAAATGAAATAAATATAAAAATGGCACAAAATAAATAAATTATTGTAAAATAATATGAATCCTTTTTAGAATTTTGTAAATTATTGAAAAACAAAGTGAAAATATAAAAATTTCACCAAATAAATATTATTAATAGTAGCACTTCTTGGAAAAGTTTCAATTTATAGCTTCATCAAAAAGCTCAAATCTGCTTCCCGCATAAGCTAAAATTTTTAAAAATTTGAAAGCCAAACACCTGACTTCTGCTTATAAAGTAGATAAGCTCTTCCATAAGCTAGGTCAAACATGCATTTAATGGCTTCCTTAAGAAGCCACGACTTCTTCGTAGGAGCAGGATTTGAAAAGAAATGAAAAGAAAAGGTAGAGGAGAGTCCTCTGCCAAAACCAAACTAAAAAAAAAAAGAGGATGAAAGAAGCAGATTGAAGAAAAGAAAGTGAGAAAATACGAGAAATTAGAGAGAAAGAAGAAGGTTGCTGTAGCTAATGGAGAGAAGCGAAGCCAGATCGAGAGAAGAGAGTGGTACAACGAGAAAAAAAACTGCTGCAGCAAGCAAAAGAGAAAGAGATCGTAGGAATTACAACAACAAAGTTGTCATTAGTTTGTTCTTAATTTGTTAGAAGAGAAATTTATTTGTCAAAGAGAAAGAGATCGTAGGAATAAAACTTTGTTTTGCATACATGCTTTGTAGCACCAAAGACTATCCACCAAGCTTATTGTCTTCAATGACATTGATCATAGGAATTACAACAACAAAGTTGTCATTAGTTGCGTTGGATGTACTTTTCTTCTTTTTGAAGGAATAACAATCCTTTTTGAAATGCACTTTTTTTCCCACAATGGAAACATTCACATTTCTTTTTAAATTTTTTACTTTTGATAGAATGCTTCTTCTTTTTGCTTTTTTTTTTTTAATTTCTTAGGATAAACCTCCTCTACCACATGGACTTTGACAATATTTGCATAATTGTCTTTTTCATTTTTCCTGCAATATTGCTCTTCAATTCAAAGATAGCTTGCAAGGTATCAAGAGATATATTTTCCTTTTTATGTTTTAAGGTTCTTTTGATATCTTTCCATGTTGATAGGGCTTTATCAATAATAAATAAAACTATGATTAACTAATCCATAACCATAATATATTGTTTGAATTTATTAAGGATTATTTTGATCTTAGCAAATTGTTCCATGATAGGTATAGAATCACTCATTTTATAAGAATTCTAGCTTGTCACTAGGAACTTTTTGCTAGTTGCATCTTGCTTTATGTGTTTTGAATTTGACTTATCCAATAATTTTTTTGTTGTAGTGATTGTGATGTATGTATCAAATAGGGAAACAAACATATCATTCAATATGCATCCTCTATAAATGTAGTCATCATTGTCTCACTTTTGTCTTTAATGAGCATCTTTACTTGTTTCTTTTTCTTTCTCTTCTAGTTTTGGACTTTTTAGGATACATGCTATGTTGAGTGATGTATGAAGAATTCTTATCTTTTGTTTCCATCTTAGGAAATTCCCTCCATCAAAGCATTCTAATTTTTAAAAATTTGTAGCCATTTTTTTTCAAAGAATCTATCTTCATGATAGCAAATAAGTCTTAAGATTGTTGACAAATATGGGGTTGTTGAAGATGATTCCTAGTTTTCCTTGAGTGCTCCATACTTTTGACTTTGAACTTCTTTTTAATGAACTTCAACAAATGAACTAAATACATAAATAACTTCAAGGGTGTTCTTAAAGCTACTTTCTTTAAGACTTATTTCACCCCTACAAAATATGATATGCAACAGGGATTATTGAGATAGTCCTAAGATATAATAAAGCCACTGTTTGAAACCACATTTGTATATGTAAAGTCATACCACTAAATACTCTTGATAAATACAAAAGTAAATTATCTTAGTCACTATTTTCTACAGTAGAACAATTTTTAAGAGACTTGTTTTTATTTTGAAAGTAAGAGAGAAAAGAAAACATCCAAACTTTCAGATTATTCAAGTGTGTATAAAATGAAATTTGACATCTCTATTAATAGAGATTCTTCTAAGTGATGTGACTTTTTATCAAGTGTTATAATAGTTCACTTATGTTGTTTGGTCCAACAACCTCATCTTTTCAATAAGATCACAACCCCTGATAATTAATGGTTTTGTCTTTTAACCATTTAGAAGTGAAATAACACTATTAGAATATGTGACTCTTAAAAGAGAAACTAACAGTTGCCTGTGATGTGTACTGTTGGAAATATAAGCTAAAACAATAGAGATTGTTAGTAATAAAAAACGATAAAAGAAATACAAAATTAAATTTATATTACTGATGATACGAAGAGTTGGACTGAGGCATGGATATCTCGCTCTCTTTAAGACGATTCACGCCTTTGTGGTTTATATTGGCCGGTGCAGCAGGAATTCGAAGCGTGTCGCCTCTAGGATACAACAGCCCAACTGATTCTTCGTTGTACGCTCTACAATTCTGCACTAACTGTAGAGTCAAAAAAGCTCAAAAAATAGAACACCTTTCTCTGCCCAAGAATTTGATAGTTTGTATGGAGAATGAAATTTGTAAGCAAGATGAGTTGTGAGAGTTGATGTCTCGTTTGAGGATTTGCTTCACTATTTATAGGCTGCAGATTTGAAACTGATTAATAAAATTTATTATGAGTTTTATGAGCACATTTTCGTTTAGAGTTTGAACACTATTATTGCTTGCATTGAATAGCTAGTAACGTGTATGTATCTAGACATCATTTGTTGAAAGATACAACCTGCAAGAGTAAACCCATGGTTTTATATTTTTAAAAGCTAATGAAAACGGTAGAGTAAAACCCACTGTTTAAAAGCTAATGGCATTTTTACTCATCAGTTATAAACCAATATTATTCCGATTAAAAAAAATGTTTAACGTTTAGCCTTTATTTTATTATTAAAATTACAACAATTCCCCCTCTATTTTAATATTAATAAATTATTAAACATTTTTTTAATTAACTTGGACAGAGATGAGTTATTATGCATAATAAAGGTGTGCGACCGCATTGAACCTTTACTTAGTGTAGTAGCAAATCTTGATCTTAAGCCAATAGTGTGCCATACGCATTGAACTTTGGCTGTACAAGGGAGATAAGAGTTTACAGTACACACATAATAATTCAGGTGTTTACGAGCTTCTCTTTAAGCCAGCAGATTACGGCCTTGTGCTTGATCCCGGACTTAGTGAGTAATCTAGAAACTTGCCCAACCAAGCTTCATAAGAGCGGCCTCACTCCAATACTCACATAGGTGAAATCTATCAAGAGTGTTCCTGTAACTTAATACACTCCACTCATAAATGAGCTATAGATTTCATTAAGATTCTTAAAGAATCAACCTTCCATCGTTACAGGAAAGATACACTACACCATAGGGATGGACAAATAAGCTTAAAGTTACTTAGTGTGTATCTTTTAACGATCTCTCTATGATTCGTTCTTCCCATTGAACCTAACTCTCAGGATCTCTAATCATTAGGTTGGGTTTCCTCATATGAGATTCCAGATTCTTTGGGCAAAAGACCCATCCCCCTTGATGTACTCCAGATCTTTTCTCTAGCTAGAGCTTTTGTTAAAGGGTCTGCAAGGTTATCATTTGATTTTATGTAATTCACACTTATAATCCCACTACTCAAATAAGATCTCACTATAGCATGCTTCCTTCTAATAGATCTGGATTTTCTGTTATAATAACGGTTATGTACCCTACCAATTGTAGCAGTGCTATCACAATGTATTAACACAGGTGGTATTGGTTTTTCCCACATTGGAATTTCATGTAATAAATCTCTTAACCAGCTAGCCTCTTCACTAGCTGAAGCTAAAGCAATTAGCTCAGCCTCCATAGTCGATTTTGCAATTATTTGTTGTTTTTTAGATTTCCAACAAATAGCACTACCACCTAAAGTAAATATAAAACCAGTTGTAGATAAAGAATCACCTGATAAGGAGTTCCAATCAGCATCACTAAAACATTCTAGGACAGCAGGCTGTTTTTTATAACATAATCCATAATTTTTAGTACCATACAAATATTTCATCAAGCGATCTAAAGCATACCAATGTTCTTTATTAGGCTTGCTAGTAAATCTACTTAAAACACCTACCGCATATGCTATATCAGGTCTAGTACAATCACAAGCATAACGCAAACTACCAATTTTTTTGGCATATTCTTCTTGATTAACAATATCTTTATCTTCAAGAGTAGGAAATAAACATAAATGAGACAAGAAGGGAGTAGTCACATGCTTACAGTCAACATAATTAAACTTCTTTAATATTTTATCTATGTAATGAGACTGATCAAGTAAAATACAATCACTACTTCTAGTAATTTTCATTCCCAGTATAACATTAGCTCACCAAGATCTTTCATTTCAAAGTATTTCTTGAGCAAAGTTTTAGTATTATTAATTGTGTCCATATTATTTCCAAAAATTAAAAGATCATCCACATATAAACATATAATCACATGACAATTATTGAAAGATTTAAAATAAATACATTTATCACATTCACTTGATTTAAAATTATTATCTCTCATACACATATCAAATTTTTCATGCCATTGTTTAGGAGCTTGTTTAAGTCCATACAAAGATTTATTTAACTTACATACCTTATTTTCTTGACCAGGCATTACAAAGCCCTCAGGTTGCTCCATGTAAATTTCTTCTTCTAAGTCTCCATTTAAAAAAGCCGTTTTGACATCCATTTGATGAATTATGAGATTATTAATAGATGCAATCGCTATTAAAAATCTAATGGATGTTATTCTAGTAACAGGTGAAAAAGTATCAAAATAGTCAATTCCTTCTTTTTGTTTAAATCCTTTCGCTACAAGCCTAGCCTTATATTTATCTATTGTTCCATCAGGCTTTAATTTTTTCCTAAGAATCCATTTACACCCTATAGCGTGACAACCATCTGGTAAGTCAACTAGCTTCCAAGTTTTATTTGAAATAAGAGAATCCATCTCTTCATTAATAGCTTCTTTCCAAAACTCAAAATCATGAGATGATAAAGCTTCTTGATAAGAAATTGTGTCATCTATGTTATAAATATAAAAATCACTACCAAAATCTTTTTCAACTCTAGTTCTTTTACTTCTCCTTACTTGAAAATCATCATTTATGACAGATTTATTAGAAGATAAATTTTGTTTAGCAACTTCTTGATCTTGAACTATTCTTGATTTAAATGGAAATTTATCTTCATGAAATATTGCATCTAAAGATTCTATGATTACATTATTCTCAAAATCTAAAAATCTATAAGCCTTACTATTTAAAGCATACCCAACAAACACACAAGTGGAAGTTTGAATTCCTAATTTAGGTCTCTTTGGTTCTATCAATCTTACATAAGCTAACTACCCAAAATCCTTAAGTAGCTTAAATTTGGTTTATAACCTTTCCACAATTCAAAAGGGGTTATAAGGCTTTTTTTTATTAGGAACCCTATTTAGTACATAACAAGCTGTTAATATGGCTTCACCCCACAAGTTATTTGGAGCTCCTGAACTAATAAGCATAGCATTAACTAAATTTTTTAAAGTTCTATTTTTACGTTCTGCTACACCATTAGAAGCTGGTGAATAAGGAGGTGTAACTTCATGAATTATTCCTAAAGATTGAATAAAAGTATTAAAGTCATTTGAATCATATTCACCTCCTCTATCACTACGAAATCTTTTAATCTTTTTACCAAGTTGATTTTCAACTTCATTAATAAAAATTTTAAAACCATCAAAGGCATCACTTTTGTTTTTAATTAAATAAACAAATGAGTATTTTGAAAAATCATCTATAAAAGTTATAAAATATCTATTTCCTCCACGTGTTAAAATTCCTTCAAACTCACAAATATCTGTATGTATCAAATCTAATAAGACAATATTTCTTTCAACACTTTTATGAGGCACTTTTGTAATTTTAGACATGCTACAAGAATCAAATTTTTGAAATTCATTATTTATATTAGGAATTAGTCCTTGCTTACTCATATTTTTCACATACTTACTATTTATGTGACATAAACGAGCATGCCAAATATTAACACAAGAAACAATATAAACAGAACTAGTAGATGCTTTATTCATTTCAATGCTCAATTTAAACATACCATCAATAGCATACCCTTTACCCACAAATACTCCATTTTTAGTAATGACATATTGACCAGACTCTATGGTTTGTTTAAAACCAGCCTTATCAAGCAGAAAACCAGACAACAAATTTTTTCTCATGTAAGGTGTGTGCAAAACATCTTTCAAAGTCAGAGTCCTACCAGAAGTGAATTTTAATTCAACGTTTCCTTGGCCAGGAACTTTTGTAGTGTGAGAGTCACCAAGCATTACCTCTTTTGCTTCATTAAGGCTAGAATATGTCTTGAACCAAGACTTATCCTTGCACACATGCCTAGCAGCACCAATATCTGCCCACCACCCATCAAGCCCATTTACCATGTTAACTTCAGATATCATCGCCACAAGTGGCTCCTCGGTTACGTTGGCTTGAGGATTTGGCCCACGCTTCCGGAATTTACAAATTCTTGCTGTGTGTCCAGCTTTGCCACACACAAAACATGGTCCATTTTGAGCACGACCTGATGGGTTGGTAGTTGAATTTTGGCTTGGCTTATAATTCTTTTGAAAGAACCTATTTTTCATAGGCTTGTTCCTGGGCTTTAATAGAGCATTGTTCTTAAAATTCTGACTTTTAGGCAAGTTCTCACTAAAGGAAATAAGATTTACCTTAGTGGAAATATTGCCTTGGACTCTTTGAGCACTTGTTGCATCTTGGTTCCTTGCTTCCTCCTCAATCCGAATTCGGGTGATTAGATTTTCAATCGAGATCTCCTTTTGCTTGTGGCGAAGTATCTTTTGAAAGTCCTTCCAAGAAGGTGGCAGCTTATCAATGATAGCCACTACTTGTAAATTGTCCTCAATTTGAATTCCTTCGGACTTGAGTTCATGGGCCAACATTTGAAAATCTGTGATTTGTTCCACCACCGACTTTCCATCCACCATTTGATAACGAAACCATTGGCTACCTGCATACATCTTGGCACCAACCTCTTCTGTATCATACTTTTTCTGCAAAGCCTTCCAAATCTTTTTAGCAGTACTGTAAGTACTCTTATAATAAACATAAAATTGGTCAGAAAGACAATTGAGTAAACTGTAATGACAATTATATTCATCTTTTTCCCACTTCGCTTTCTTTTCCTCATGTGTCTTCCTTTCCTCATCATTCATATCATCAGTAGAAATCTTTTTTGGATTTTTTTCGGAAAGGACATAAGCTACATTTAATAAATTTAAATAATATAAAACTTTTCCTTTCCATCTTTTAAAATGCTCTCCACTAAAACGAAAAGGTATATTCAACTCATTTGTAAGTTTCAAAGGTTTTTCTTGAGTTGAAGACATCTTTAAAAAAAAATTGGATCGTCTTAAAATTGTTGGAAATATAAGCTAAAACAATAGAGATTGTTAGTAATAAAAAACGATAAAAGAAATACAAAATTAAATTTATATTACTGATGATACGAAGAGTTGGACTGAGGCACGGATACCTCGCTCTCTTTAAGACGATTCACGCTTCTGCGGTTTATATTGGCCGGTGCAGCAGGAATTCGAAGTGTGTCGCCTCTAGGATACAACAGCCCAACTGGTTCTTCGTTGTACGCTCTACAATGCTGCACTAACTGTAGAGTCAAAAAAGCTCAAAAAATAGAACACCTTTCTCTGCCCAAGAATTTGATAGTTTGTATGGAGAATGAAATTTGTAAGCAAGATGAGTTGTGAGAGTTGATGTCTCGTTTGAGGATTTGCTTCACTATTTATAGGCTGCAGATTTGAAACTGATTAATAAAATTTATTATGAGTTTTATGAGCACATTTTCGTTTAGAGTTTGAACACTATTATTGCTTGCATTGAATAGCTAGTAACGTGTATGTATCTAGACATCATTTGTTGAAAAATACAACCTGCAAGAGTAAACCCACGGTTTTATATTTTTAAAAGCTAATGAAAACGGTAGAGTAAAACCCATTTAAAAGCTAACGGCACTTTTACTCATCAGTTATAAACCAATAGTGTTCCGATTAAAAAAAATGTTTAATGTTTAGCCTTTTATTATTAAAATTACAACATGTACTACGGGTAGTCAGATGCCTGACTAGGGTAGATGAACGCCCGACTAGGGCAACCAACTGCCTTAATGGATTTTTCTCACAGAGGCCATTTTATTTCCAAGGCATTCGACTGCACTTTACAGATATTTGAATTCCTTTAATTTTCAGTAGAGCAGTTGGATACTCGACTAGGACATTTGATGCTACCTTAGTATATATGTTTTGCAGAGGCTGAAACTTACATGAGTAGTCGACTACTCTAGTGCAATCCTCAAATAGAAGCTTTTCTTATGTGAGGTAGTCGACTGTCTCTCATATGGCAATAAATTGGCCGATTATTTTATACTTCTCCAATCGATTTAAATCTATTTTCTTAACTTGAAAACTCACCAAAGACGCTAATTTCATAATCCATGTATTTAACAATATTTTAATCAATTATTCTTTCATTATTTTAAAATTATTCTAACATTTAATAGATAGAATTAAACTTCTCTGTCTTTTTTTCACAACATTGGCAATATATATATCTAATTTATTAACAACAGTAATTTTACCTCTAAAACAGTTAGCTGCAGATCGAATCTTAAGTATAAAGGGAAAAATGTTGAATATAAGATATGTTATACAATAATATTGCTTTATCCATAACAAAATCAAAATTAAAGCGTATATATTCAAAATTGCTGATATTTTACATATTAAGAAAAAAATGATAATCTTAATGTTAATTTTATATGATATGTCCTCTTTTCTCAGTTTTTTGTTTATTTAGATCTGCATAAAAATATATGGTTTTAGAATTAAATTATTTTTTTCTAATATGTTTACGGAAATTAATCAATAATATAATATTGAGATTTTTAATTTTATAAGAATCATTCAGTGAAGTAAAAAAAAACACGATTTGTAGCGGTTGAAAATGTTAAATAAATTAATCTATATTATGATATGAAAAATATAATATGAATAAGAAAATAATATTATATACTCTTAAAGAAAAATAGAGTTTAAATAATATTTTGAATCAAATGTCAAAGTGGGGATGAGATCTTTTTAATAATTGTCGCCGAAATTTTTTTATTTAGAAATCAAACTACCATATTAGATGATCCTTCGTATGAAAATCAATGCATGCAAATTAATCCAATATTATTTTTTTGTACTTTAATAATCCAATTTTTTTTGAAAAGATAATCCAATGTTATTAAATTCTTTTTAGTTAATTTTAGACACTAAGCATTTAATTACATATAACCAATAAAATCTTTGAATATTTATATTCCAAGATTTTTTCCCTACAAACTTGCACGCGGAAGAATTAAGGTTTCATATCAAAAGCATGCATAAACACCTAACTACCGAGAATGCAGCTAGCATGAACATGTAATCTGCTTGGATACATCTCCTCTTTCCCTTTTCCTTATTAGTTTCTTCTTGAATGATAAACAGGCTGCAAAGCAAAACCATGAAGGTGGTGGTGGAGATTTTGACAGGAAACCTCTTCTACATTCAACTTGACAACGATGCCACAGTTGGTGACCTTAAGAAAGAGATCGAAGCCCGGGAAAATTTACCTGCCGATCGTATGATCATGATCGTCGATTGTAAAAATCAGAATCACTTCATAACG
This sequence comes from Heritiera littoralis, assembly GCA_031772115.1. Taxonomy (NCBI): domain Eukaryota; kingdom Viridiplantae; phylum Streptophyta; class Magnoliopsida; order Malvales; family Malvaceae; genus Heritiera; species Heritiera littoralis. The sequence goes on from JAPDPK010000009.1 coordinate 7,158,450, forward strand.
GAAGAAGATGGAGTGTCTCTAGTTGATTGTGGGGTGCAGGATGGATCTCGCATCTATCTCTTCTTCGATCTTCCGGAAGGCGAATCGCCTTATCATCATCTGTTCACCTTGCCGGAGTCTCTCCTGGGGTAGGAATTTAGCCCCCTTACAAACGGAAGATATAACTATAACATAGCAAATTTATACTTAGACATAGGCCTAGGAGTTTTATTATTTTATCCTTTTCATTAATATGTATGAGAAGATTTTTAGGATACAGATTAATGTGATGGAAAATTCTGATTGCCATGTTCAGGTTACATATTGAGTTGCTCTTTATTTTTGATCAGTTCGGAAGGCAATATCAATATTCAGTAAAAACCAATCGTAGATGCCTCGCTCCATCGAGGGGCTCTGCCCCTTGGGCCCAATGGGATCTAAAACCTTCATCGGCTCAAATTAAAAAAAAAATCTAAATTTATATTGATATAAATAATATTTTGTATTTACAATTTTTTTGAATTTTTTCAGTGAAATATTTGATTAATGAAGTTCATTTTTATTTACTTTAGTATTGAGTTTTTAAAATTGAAAAAATTACGATTTTATTATAAAAATTTTACTAAAAAAGATAAAATATATCTATTAATTTATTTGTTGTTAATATTAATATTGATTCTATTGATTGTTATTGTCACAATAAATAATACATTTTTAACAATATATATTTTGAAGACCCGTTTAGATTCAAATGGTAAATTGATGGTTGAATGATATATTAGTTGTGTAACTTTAAAAAATATGTGCTCTAAAACATTGATAATAAAACTATTGTGCATCTTTTTCAAAATATAAAATTATATCAAAAGCAATTAAAATTATATTAATAATTATGACTGGACACATTAAAAAAAAACTCCCACAAAATAAATTTCTGACTCCGTCATTGATTCCATCGCTTTTTCCTATCCATATACATATCTCACCCGTAGGAGGAATTAATTTTTGCATGGTCTCATCCTTTTATTCTACCTTTTTATTCTATCAAAAGCGAAGAAAAGTATGAAAAAAACCGTAGTAAAGTAAGGGATGCTAGTAGTAGCTCATCTAATCCGAGCTAGAAAATAGGATTGCAGTGTTTGCCCTTGCCTTAGCTTCTTGCATACCCCATTGAACTTTGGTAACTAATTCGGAATTGGCGCAAGTAGGCTAATTTAGGACCAAATTGATATGGTCAACGCTTTACATTTCCCAACCCTGCAGGGCATTTAAAGAACGTGCAAATGCACATACAATTGATATCAACATATTTATATTAACTAGAACGTAGACCTAGTAATTCGTGTCAAAAATTCATTTTCGTGTCATGTAAAATCGTGTTCGTGTCGTGTATTCGTGTCAAAAATTCGTATCGACACGAAAAACTCAAAATGTTATTTTTAGCTTTTACCACATTCATATATTAATTTTACTTAATTTTAACTCCGTGTCATCTCGTGTCACCTCGTGTCATTTATTCGTGTCATGTATTCGTGTCGTGTCTAAGATTACAAGGTCTACTAGAATGACAACTCCGCTTTATCGAGGACAATTTTTTTTCAAATATTTATAATTTATTTGATTAAAATAATAATAAAATCTAAATTACATTAAATACACACAAATAAAAAATAAAAGTAAAAAAAGAGAAATATATAAAAACTCATAAAAATTTATTTCTTATTCCTATAAAACATCCAAAATATTTGATCCAACAAATTAATTTTTAATATAAAAAATCCAAAGTAAAGGTTATCTTGGATGAACTTGGAAGCTTGTTTAACCATTAATGTCCAAATTCAGTTCATTTGAATGTTGGTTCATTGCTTATTCTCATAGTTTTATTTCCTTTTTAACTCATCCAAAATATATGATTTTTTTCTAATTCAAGCCCAAAGCTAATAAATTAAACTTTAATTCTTGACTTTCACATCTCAAAGCCCAAAATTCTTTTAACATTAAGATCCGACGAAAATCAAAAAGATGTGATGCATCAAGACAACTAGAATTTCACACTATCCATCTCCATCAAATTCAGATTATATGAATAGTATGGTCAAAGTATGGCAGATAAACTAAGTATTCAACCTCATTTTCAATCTATTCTAAGCCACAATTGATCCTGTCGATGCCACAAAAGGTATTAGGCTTATTCTATGGTGGACAACCTTCTTCTTCTTTGGATCAACTCGCAAAAAAAAGATCATTGAAATTGTTAAGACTTTATCTGATGCTTAAGTCAATGAAAACTTTTAAAAAGTTAAAGGTTTTGAAAAATATTAAAGTATGGAAAGTATTCGAACCCATCCTGGTGAGTGATCTTCCTTTTTATAGGCCTTCTTGGCGTGTTCTCCCATTACCTCATGAATGCATGGGAGTGGAGGACAATGGCATGGTGGGCAATTGTGCATTTAGTGGGTAGTTATGCCAACTGTGAAAGGGGGCGGTTATGCGTACTTTGAGGTAGAATGGGTGGTTACACACACGTGCTCCTATTTCTTAAGAAGAAAACCTTGGGCTCACAGCATGTTGGGTCAGCAAGTGCCCATTATTTCCTCTTAGTCGCTTGTGGACTAGGTAAGCTGGTGTTCAGTCGATGTTAGGCCAAGTGGATTTGGGCCAACCAACATGGTCGTAACATAATGCCCTCCTTACCTGACGAGCACCAATTTCAAAGCAATTGGTGATCACCGTAAGTTTATAAGATTACCCATTAAATGTGGTTTTTGTGTGCTCGCCCTAGAGGCAATTTTTGTCTTGCGTCAGGTGTTTTTGAAATATTTGAAAAACTTTACGTGTCCTGGCATAAATACTTGGTAGGAGTTTTGAATTTTTAAAGATGTAGCATTTATTGTAAAGTTACGCATTCGTACCTCAAGCAGCAGCTTTTAGTCATGTGTCATTATGCGAAAAGATTCACATTAATGGTCGCGTCTTTTCAATCCCCAAGCCTCCACTTGGCTTGCTTTTATTGGTTATGCATTCGGTTGCGTCGATTGGTTATCCTTCCCCTTTCCGATAAAAGGGAGACTTTGCCTCGAAATTCCTTTGTTGGTTTCTTGCTATGCCGAATTTCTTGCCATGCCGAATTTCTTGCCAATTTTCTCCAGAAATTTTCTAAAGTTTTCATTGCGTCGTGCGGCTTCAATCCTTACAGTAAGTCATCTTTCCCTTCCTTGCGAATTTATAATTTGTTTAGCCATTATGTCTGCTAAGAGTTTAGCTTGGGTTAAGGTTGTCGGCTGCTGGTTGGTTGACAATAAGCTTGTTAATGAGGGGCTTACCAAGATTAAGCCTTACTATTTCTTTGACAATACTACTGTTAGGATTCCAGTGAAAGGGAGTAAGACTAGAACAGTGGCTATGATCGGCGGCAGTGGGTAAAGTTCCCTTTAAAGCCTTTTTTTTGTAGATATTCTTAATGAGTATGATATCGCCTCTTATCAATTGAGTCCAATCGCCTCAAATGTATTAGTGGCGTTCTACATAACCTATAGGGGTAATGACATTATACCGACCTCTAGGCTATTTAGACATCTTTATACTATTAGGACTATAGCCAAGTTGGTTTTTACCATTTCCAAGCAAGGAGTGGTCATCAACTAGTTGTAGGTCTTCTTTTTAATCTAAAGGATTGGAAGGATTGCTTCTTGGTCATCTGAAGGAGGGATGGAATTGGTTTTAATAACAATTGGTGAGTGGCGAACCACATGATGAACTATGCCTTTGAGTTAACTGATGAAGAGAAAGTCGTCGCCACTAAGTGAAAGGCTGTCCAGATTCATGGGCAATTAGTTAGGGATACTAAGTCGTTGCTATTATATTGGCTAAAGCTCGCCGTTTCCCATGCCCAGAGTCTTGCCTCCGTTTCTACTTACATTGTAACTTGGTGACCTCGACCTAATAAGGTGCAACAAGTGTTTGCACACGAGAGTTCTGATGACCTGGATCATGAGTCCTTTGGTATTAATGCTTTTTAACTAACTTAATTGGAGTATGCTGTAGGTAAGTTTTGAAAGTTTTGAATATGGGCTAACGTTGTGCTATGTTTCTTTAACTAGGTAGCAGAATGCAGAGGATTAATTTAGCTCGTTTTAGGGAGGTCGCATTTGGTAAAGGGTCATCTAACTCCTAACAGCAGAGATCTTATCCATCGGCGACTAGGGGTTGTGGTAGGGGCCTTACTCGCCTCAGATTTTCCTCTTCGCCTGTCGAGATCACTGGCCAAAGCTACACTGCTCAGGTCCCTTCCAATGTTTCCAAGGAGCAATGAAAAACAGGTGCTTAAAATCCTCCTTTTGCTGAGCTCGATTACCGAAAGAGGGCTACTGTTCGGCTTCAGGTACAAGATGAGCCAACATGACGAGGTAGAGGCTAGAGGAGCCCCTCGAGGAGAACGTAGGGAAGGGATATAATCTCTCCCATTTCATTCTAGCTACTGGGGGTGGATCCTTGGCCCACAAAAGGTCGGTATGCTATGTCCTTACGTCACTATTGCACTACGGACATGCCGTGATGGATCATTCCTCCAACTCACTTGCAATTGTCATGTATATAGGTCGTTGACAGGTCCTAGTCACACTTGATCAATATGGTTAGGGAACAGGACTCTATGGCCATAGTTTACACCTTTGTTTGGGATAGTTTGACTCACTAATAGCTACAGTGCGAGTTGAGTGCTTGAGTACGGACTCGTTTTGTTTATGATATATGCCATACTATTGTTTATGTGTTTTCATTAAACTGATATTGCATATGTGATATGATGGATTTCCCAAAACCTGTTTTGATATCGAACCTTTTCTACATGATCTGACTTGTGAACTATTGCTTTAGTTTGATATCTGATAATGGGTAATTGGTCGACGGGGGTAATTCAGTCTTTCACCTCGGCTAGACAAAGAGAAGACCTGTCAGAGAGTGACGTGACCTTGGTTATCACATCTCAATGTTAACCTCGGACGAAGGTCCCAGGGTCAGCGCCTGACACGCTGACCCTAATACGTTATCTGGTGCTTGAGTCGGCTTCTGATACACCGACCAGGCCTGCCTCGTCACCACCTCGGTACTCAACGCACATCGGGGAAACTTTAGGAGGGAAACTTGACCTCGGCTGTTTCGCCAACCTATACCGCGAGCTGGCAGGGCAGAACCAATCTTATCTGGTTGCAATCTGACGAGTCCGAATCAGCCTGTCCAGGTCATCCTTCCTTAAGCCCAGGTCATCTTAGGGCTTCCTCGGCCTATAAATAGGGCCCGGATCTCCGAACAAAGACCAGGCAACCAACTTTTAAAGAAACTCTGCCACAATCCACCCCGAAATCCATCCTCGACATCGACATTTGGCGCGCCAGGTAGGGGGAAGCTTGACCAACCCCATCGTTGATGTCCAAGATGGCACCCAAAAGAAGAACGGCAGAGGAAGAGGAACCGGCTGCTCCTGCAAGCCCAGACGCCACTCAAGATGACCAGCAAGGGAGACGGCTACCACCAACGGCAGAGCAATTCGAGCAACTCACCCAACAGTTAAGGAACCTAACTGAGCTGGTCCAAGCACACCTTCTCACACCTTCTCTCCCAACCCAACAACCACTGCCCAGAAATGACTCCGAACAACCTTACCCTCACCACCATCCCAACCGCAGGAAGGAGACGCCAGCGGCAGCTCTTCCTCCGTACCAGAAGTCGCGGAGAAAAATAAACACAAAACCCCGCAAAGCCATTCCACGAAAAACCCGCATAGAACCATCTCAACGGCACCCACAGCGGAGGATAAAACTCGCGACCAACTGGAAGCCAGGATGGAAGCCGTAGAACGACAGATTCAAGATAAGGCACAAGTCCATATGGAAGAGCTTCGATTGCTTGAAACCTCACCATTCTCAGAAGAAATCGAGCGAGCTCAACCCCCACCGAGATTTAGGATGCCTGTGATCGAGGCGTATGACGGTACATCGGACCCTTTTGACCATTTAGAACTTTTTCGTGCTAATATGTCAATACAGGGTGCAGATGACTCTTTAATGTGCAAAGCATTCTTGACGACCTTAAAGGGTGCAGCTCGTTCCTGGTACTCAGGGCTAACTCCACGATCGATACGCTCGTTCAAAGAGCTAGGGCACTCCTTCCTGACTCACTTTGTTAGTAGCCGCCGAGCTAAGAAGACAACCCTCAGCTTAATGGCGGTCAAGCAAAAGCCTGAAGAATCCCTAAGAGAATATGTCACGAGATTCAATGCCGAAGCTTTGCAAGTGGACTTAGAATAGTCCATTGCGGTGGCCGGCCTAATGAACGGTCTCACGGACGAGGAATTCCACTTCAAGTTCTCCCTCTCATTAGACCCCCCAAAGACCTTGCCCGAGCTCTTACAACGGGCGGAAAAATACATCAACGTCGAAGAAACGATGACCACTCGGCTAAACAATGAAGAAAACAAAGGAGAATTCAGAAGCTACAAGAAAGGGGGAGAGAGGTCGAGAGAGACCAAGGGGGAAAAAGGCCAAACCGGCCTGGAGGGTATCCGATCAGAAGAAGCCCGGAAAAGAAGGGCTATGACACTTACACTCCCTTGAACACAACGAGGGAAAGAATATTGATGCAGATAGAATCGGACCCCGAGCTAACATAGCCAAGGCCAATGAAGCCAAACCCCCAAAGGCCCAAAAACAAGAGGTGTGCATTCCACCGAGACCACGGCTACTCTACTGAGGAATGCACCGACTTCATGAATGAAATAGAAAACCTAGTGAGAAGAGGTCGGCTGAAAAGATTCGTGTTCGGCGACACGATGCGAGAAGTCAGCCAAAGAAGGTACCCTCAAGGGAACCGTCGTGTCTATGACGGCCGACCTAGACAAAGAACGGGCAGAGTCCCGAACAACTTCAACAGAAGAGATGCGAGGCGTGACCAATCAGAAAGAAAGACCAGCGAAGAACGGGCCAACCGACCCACAACAGGAATAATCAACGTCATCACCGGGGGAACAGCAAGCTCAGCCAGAAAAAAAGCAGACCGAGCCATAAACCCAATAGTCGGATCTCTAGCCAAGAGACTGAAGTCGTGGAAGGACGAGCTCATCTCTTTTTCCACAACTGACCTCGATGGTATCGAGTTCCCTCACGACGATGCTATTGTTGTCAGCGCCGTTGTTTACAACCATGTGGTAAGAAGGATCTACATCGACAACGGGAGTGCCAGCGATGTCTTGTACAACGAGGCAATGAAAAACATGGGAATCGCTGAAGACAGACTAAGACCCTATCCGGCACCTCTGGTCGGGTTTGGGAACGAGAAAGTCCCCGTACTGGGAACAATAACCCTCCCACTGACTCTAGGCACGGAACCAAGGACAACAACCGCCATGGTGGAATTCATGGTGGTAAAAATCCCATCGGCTTACAATGCGATCTTGGGAAGACCTAGTCAAATGAAGCTCGTGGTAGTCGCATCAGTGCCACACCTGAAGTTAAAATTCCCGACACTAAACGGGATAGGTGAAGTACGAGGAGAACAAACGTTAGCTCGGAAATGCTACCTGACAGCACAAAAGGTGAAAAAGCAGGGCGACGAAACCCTGGCAATTGAAATCCCAGATCAGAGGCCCGAGCTAGATTTGAGCCGACCTGAACCAGCTGATGAGTTGATCAACATCCCTTTCGATGATGAAAGTCCAGACAAATCCATGTTGATAAGCTCCAAGCTCGAAGAGAGGGAAGAACTTATTCAGCTAATCAGAAGAAACGCCGACATTTTCGCGTGGAAAGCAGGGGACATGCCCGGTATATGTCTTGAGGACACGATTCACCGCCTCAACATGGACCCGGAAGCAAAACCGGTCAGACAGAAGAAAAGGTGCTTCGCCGCGGAAAGGCAGGAAGCCATAAACGAAGAAGTATCCAAGCTCCTGGAAGTAGGGTTTATTAGGGAAGCGTATTATCCGGAATGGCTCGCAAACGTTGTGATGGTAAGGAAGCATAATGGCAAGTGGAGGATGTGCGTAGACTTTACCGACCTGAACAAAGCATGCCCAAAGGATAGCTTCCCCCTGCCCAGCATAGACAGACTAGTAGACAATAACGCGGAGCAAGAATTACTCAGCTTCATGGATGCCTACTCTGGGTATAACCAGATCAGAATGTTGGAAGAGGACGAGGAAAAAACATCCTTCGTGACAGAAAGAGGACTGTACTGCTATCGAGTTATGCCTTTTGGCTTGAAGAATGCAGGCGCGACCTACCAGAGATTGGTGAACAAGATTTTCAAGAAATAGATCGGGCGAAGCATGGAAGTGTATGTCGACGATATGATCGTCAAAAGCCCCACCATAGAAGTACACCTACAAGACCTTGAGGAAGCATTCCAAACCCTGAGAAAGCACAATATGAGATTCAATCCAGCGAAATGCGCTTTCGGTGTCACCTCGGGAAAATTCCTGGGATTCATGGTAAATCAGAGAGGAATTGAGACAAACCCTGAAAAAGTACAGGCCATCCTGGAAATGAAGGCGCCGACCTCCATAAAGGAAGTGCAAAGGTTGACAGGGAGAATTGCCACACTGAGCAGATTCATGTCTAGATCGGCGGACAGATCCCTCTCGTTCTTCAAAACCCTGAAGGATGTAGGGAAATTTCAATGGACCGAGCAATGCCAGAAAGCCTTCGAGGAACTGAAGGACTTCCTCTACTCCCCACCAGTTCTGTCACGACCGAGGAATGGAGAAACTCTATACCTCTACCTAGCGACCACGGAGCAGGCCGTGAGTTCAGTCCTGGTTAGGGAAGAATCCGGCGTGCAAAGACCGGTGTATTTTATGAGCAAAGTGCTGCAAGGGGCCGAGTTAAATTACCAGAAGATCGAGAAATTAGCCTATGCTCTGGTAATCTCGGCAAGAAAGCTAAGGCCTTACTTTCAGGCTCACTCGATTATAGTGCTGACCGACCAACCACTACGGCAGCTCCTGCAAAAGCCCGAGCTGTCGAGAAGACTAATCAAATGGACTGTTGAAATCAGCGAGTTTGACTTGCAATTCAAGCCTAGATCGGCCATCAAATCCCAGGTATTGGCGGATTTTGTGGTGGAGTGCATCACCACTGAAAAGCAAGAAGAAGGTGACAAGGAAGATACACATAGACGAGGAACATGGAAACTTTATGTTGACGGGTCGGCAAATAAGAAAGGAAGTGGAGCCGGGCTCATCCTGCTCAGCCCCGAAGGAATAAGGATTCAATACGCTTTAAGATTCAACTTCAAAGCGTCAAACAACGAAGCTGAATATGAGGCCCTACTCATCGGTTTCAAACTGACCAAGGAACTAAAGGTGGATGAGCTACTCGTGCACAGTGACTCCCAGCTAGTGGTTAACCAGGTCAGCGGGGAATTCGAATCAAAGGATAAAGTCATGGCCAGATATTTGGAAAAGGCTCGGAGCCTCTTGGGGAGCTTCAAAATCTGTGAGATAAATAGAATCTCGAGGTCGGAAAATGCCTTGGCTGACTCCCTATCCAAGTTAGCTACCGGAGGGAAAACCGACCTGGCGAAACATGTCACTATAGAGGATGTAGCTCAGAAAAGTATCAATGATGAAGAACAGGTCGGACAAATTCTGGAAGAACAGAGACATGGATGACCCCTCTTGTCAAATACCTTACCACGGGGGAACTGCTAGAAGATAGGAACCACGCCAGAGTAGTGCGGCGCAAGGCCCCGAGATATACCCTCATGCAAGGAAAGCTGTACAGAAGATCTTTCAGCATGCCGTACTTAAAATGCCTGGACCCAGTTGAGGCAAATTACGCCCTGAGGGAAGTCCATGAGGGAATGTGTGGAAACCACCTCGACCCCCGAGCCATCGCTCATAAAGTCCTCAGGCAAGGGTACTACTGGCCCACGATCCATAAGGACGCTACAGAATTGGTGAAAAAATGTGACAAATGTCAGAGGTTTGCCCAAATACAGCACCTACCTTCTACTGACCTTACTTCAATTACTAGCCCATGGCCCTTCATGCTGTGGGGAATGGACGTGCTCGGGCCATTTCCAGTAGCTTCGGGGCAAAGGAAATTCGTTCTGGTAGCTGTGGACTACTTCACTAAATGGGTAGAGGCTGAAGCATTAGCAACAACAACTGAAAAGCAGGTGGAGAACTTTTGTTGGAAGAACTTAGTCTGCAGATTCGGACTTCCAAGGGCTATCATCACAGACAATGGGAAGCAATTTGACAATCCAAGATTGAAAGGATGGTACAAGGACTTAGGCATCGGCCTGCGGTTCACCTCGGTCGCCCATCCTCAAGCCAACGGACAAGTCGAGGCTACCAATCGAGTTATTCTGGAAGCCTTGAATAAGAAACTAGATGAAGCAAAGGGAAGCTGGCCAGACGAGCTGCCAGGAGTTCTATGGGCACTTCGGACGACCACAAAAGTCCCTACAGGAGAAACCCCATTCAACTTGGCTTTTGGGACTGAAGCCGTAGTTCCCGTGGAAATCGGTTTGCGAAGTCTAAGAGTAGAACTGGACATCGAAGCAGGGAATGAGGAAGCTTTGAGGAACAACCTAGATCTAACCGAGGAACAGAGGGATCGAGCTTTAATCACTATGGCTGTGTATCAGCAGAAAGTAGCCAGCTATCACAACAGAAAGGTCTGACCTAAGACTATTAAAAGGGGTGACCTCGTCCTTCGAAAGACCGAAGCCTCGGGGAGAGACAGAGTAGGAGGAAAGCTGGCCCCCAACTGGGAAGGACCATACTTGGTCAAGGAAGTTATAAGAAGGGGAGCATTCAAGTTGCAAGATTTAGACGGGAAGGAAGTGTCGAGGACCTGAAATGCGGAAAACTTGAAAAAATATTACCAGTGAAATAACCTCGGCCTCCCCCTTTCTTTTTTTTAAGCTCTGCACATCTAACCAGAGTGCTCACTTTTGACCATCATTTCGCCCAGTATCAGTTCGGCACATCCGAGCGCACTATTACTTTCCTCTTGTATTGTTACTTTGATCTTGCGTAAGTCCGGCCCAAATAGCTCGGCACATTTGAGCAGAATGCAACTTTTGTTAATTCGGAACTAAGTCCGACCCTATTAGCTCGGCAAATTCAATCAAATTACAAGCCCGAGCCTTTGAGCTCCACTTTTGCTTTAAATCCAATTGTTGCTAAAAGATTCGCAATATGGAATATGAGGTTTCCGAAGCAAACAGATGTTCAGTACAAATACATTCTAAGGCAAAATAAAACCATCACAAAGCAAACAGATGTTCATTACAAGAAAAAGCCTAACACATTAAAATGTAAAATCAATCTCTTGCAGCGTCATCCTGCACATCGGCCTCCCCCTCATCATCAGCCATGGTGGCCACCATAGCTTCGGCATCCCCACCTTCGTCCTCCGCCACCTCAGCCTCAGCCACCTCGGCCTCATAAGTAACGGTCTTGAGGTCATCAATGGATACCATGGATAAATCCAGATCGGGATAAACGTGGGCAACCTCTTAAACAGCCAACGCGAAGGCACCTCTCACACCCTCAACAGTGGCCCTCTTTGCCGCAGCCTGGAACTGAGGAGTATTCTCGAAATTAGCCAAGGCATCATGGGCTGCCGTCCTTTTGATTTCCTCCTCCCTTTCCCTCACTCGAGCCAGCTCGGCCTTGAGGTCCTCCACCTCGGTCTTCATCCCTGCCGCAAGAAGCTCGGATTCATGAGCCTTAGCCTCTGTCTCCTCCAATCTCTTTGTTAGAGAATGAGACTTCTCTCGGAGCTGTAATCCTTATGAAGCTTCTTGGCCTGCTCCTTAACCCTGGTAGCATGAGCCAAGGCAAGCCACGCGTGGTGTAAACTCGCGCTGGCATTGACCGAGCAGGGAGAATTCATCTTGTCCTTGTCTGGGAAATGAGGAACCAAACAAATAATTAACTCCTAGAAACACAAGTAAAAATTCACATAGAAACAAAGTGAAAACACTTGCTGGGGGAAGCATCGATCGAGCCACCTTACGAGCCACCGAAGCACTCTTGAACGCACTGTCTTTCGGAGCCAAATCAATGCCGAGGTGCACGGTCTTGGGCGCAGCAGTCTCCCCCTCTTGTGCTGAAGGAACCTCAAGAACTTCACGGCTCCGTTTCGGGGAAGGCTCCCTCACCTCGGCTGTCGCAGCCTTCCTCTTGCCCTTCGAGCCACCACCTCAACCTTGCTTTGGAGGCGCAGCAGTGGGCTGAACTACTCCCGCAGCTTGTGGAGCCCGAGGAGCGGGCTGAATATAATCGAACACGTTGAACCGACCTGCCGTACCTGTGATAGAAAAAACAAAAAAATAGCTTTCTGGTCAAGAACGCACTCTGGAAAAATCGAAAAACGAAAGGAGAATTAGCATTAGTTACCCGGACCTCCAGGTGACCTGAGGAGATCCAACACGTCGGGCGAAGTCAAGAGCTTAGCGTCTAGAAGAAACCTACCATAATCTCTCAATTTATTAATTTCATTGTAAGCTCTAAGCTCCTCACCATGAATCTCCTCAACCTCGTCGGCCCCCTCTCTCATCGGACCTCGGTTATTACTTACCTCCCACTCTCGAGGGCTTATTAGACTAAAGAAATGAACTTTCCAAATTTTATTAGAAGAAGGAATATTAGTAAAAAGCTTCTTACGAGGACGAGCTGTCACGTAATACCAGCTCTTATCTACAGGGCTGACCTTTATTGAAGAAAAAGACTTGAACAACCTCACGGATAAAGGAAATTGCATCCCCTCACAGAGGACAATGAAACCGGTCACGTGACGCCAGCTATTGGGTAACAACTGGGAAGGAGCAAGATCGTAAAAATTTAGAAGTTCGACGACAAAAGGATGAAGGGGAAACCTAAGGCCAGAAAGGACGGCCTCCCTATAAACCCACAATCGGTTACCACCTCAGTCCTCGGTCACTCTGTCAGTACGCCAAGGAGGATCGATAGAAAACTCATGAGAAATGTGCCTATCCTTTTTTAGCTCAGCAAACGCTACCCTAGTAAACAAATTAGGACAGACCTCGGGCAAAGCTCCCCCCTTTAACGCCCTCATAATGTCTAGAGAATCTTTGTGGGTAAAAGGACCCCTAGTCAGAACGGGAACTCGTTCCTCTATGTGTACACCCGAGGCACGAAGGCTCTCATCTAGTGCTCGTTTCTCCTCGGGTGACATTGGCTCGAACCACAGTAACCCCTTAGTAGAAAGCCCCATCGGAAGCTCGGGTGAAATTGAAGACGCGGAGGCCACAGACGCCAAATCCTCAGCAGCCTCTGCAGCCTCTGCCTTGCCAGCCTCACTGGCTGAGTCGAGCCTATCCTCAAGTTCCCGCATGAATTCAGAACTATCCTGACTTGGGGGACTAACTATTTCCACGGAAGAAGACATTGGAAGAAAGGAAGGAAAGACTTACCTAACAAGCTCAGGTTGGTTGGGACACACTGGAAAGAGCGGAGAAGCGAAGCAGGAACCAAGAAAACGAACCACTGGAGGCGCACAAATGAATAAGGAGGAAGCCGAAACCCGCTTTTTAAAGAGGAGTTCAGGAAGACCATGAGTCACCTAGGGAACACCAGAAGACCTACCGCCGACCTATGCTCAAAATACGACCCTCCGATCCATCACGGACTGCGTGTACCCATGCAATCCAACAGCCGAAATAAGATTGCTAAAAATACGTGTGTTAGGTATTAATGACAAAGATCTTTTCGAGCTGACCTTCTCCAAATCAAAACACGCAACGATAAATGTGGGACGAATCCCGAGACAGTTGAAACTTGATCTCCTGCCTCGCTATTTGACACATGCCGACCTGAATCGTTTGTTTCGAAAACCTTGAAATTTAAGACCGACCTCACAACGCCCACCTCAGTACGTCGAACCTCAAGACTGACTTTTGGGGGGGACTGAATGATAATGGGTAATTGGTCGACGGGGGTAATTCAGTCTTTCACCTCGGCCAGACAAAGAGAAGACCTGTCAGAGAGTGACGTGACCTTGGTTATCACGTCTCAATGTTAACCTCGGACGAAGGTCCCAGGGTCAGCGCCTGACACGCTGACCCTAATACGTTATCTGGTGCTTGAGTCGGCTTCTGATACGCCGACCAGGCCTGCCTCGTCACCACCTCGGTACTCAACGCACCTCGGGGAAACTTTAGGCGGGAAACTTGACCTCGGCTGTTTCGCCAACCTATACCGCGAGCTGGCAGGGCAGAACCAATCCTATCTGGTTGCAATCTGACGAGTCCGAATCAGCCTGTCCAGGTCATTTTTTCTTACGCCCAGGTCATCTTAGGGCTTTCTCGGCCTATAAATAGGGCCCGGATCTCCGAACAAAGACCAGGCAACCAACTCTTAAAGAAACTCTACCACAATCCACCCCGAAATCCATCCTCGACATCGACAATATCAAACTCTCGGTATATGACTATTTTTGGAAATTGCATGATACTAATTTCACTGTACTATCTGCATATGCGAATGGTTTCCAAAATGTTTGATATGAATAAATTTATAGGTTTTTTTGATATGAATTGAAAGGTTTTGAAAACAAGTCTTTCAAAACTGTTTTGAGATTGTTGTGAACTTGATGTAGTATTTTTGCATCTCATTAAGGAAATGATTAGTTCAGGGTATGTCATTAGTGTGTTAACATCCGAATTGGTTGATAGTATGTATATCTTAATATTGCATCTTTCACTCCAAGAAATAAGACATGAACTGGGATATTTTGTGATTGGATTGGTCTAAGACTAGTGTACGGATGCCAGGTCGATGGGGAAATGAGGTACCTCTAAGTACCCTTCCTTTAATACACCAAAATGACCTTAGCTACTTTATAAAGTCCTAGGGCTGAACTATGACTATTGAATGATTATGAGTTTGAACTATGAATTGTGTAGGTTATCCGAACACTTATGATAATTATAGATGTATCGTGCGTTTCTAACTTTGCTATTGCAGGGTTAGTTTACTGGGTTTCAACTCACTCCCACGACTAGAAAAAGGTTTTTAGCAATCAGAATTCACAACAGTTAAGAATGTCGTTGCAAACTTTCATGACATTTGCAACGACTTTTCATAATCATTGTTTAATTAAATTTTTTTATATTTAATGTAATGATATATTTTGTTGCGAATTTTAATGAAATTGACAACGACAAAAAAAATTGTTGTATATCTTATTATATTTTGCAACGACTTTTTGAAGTCGTTGCTTAATTAAAATTTTTTATATTTAATGTAACGATATTTTTTGTTGTTACGAATTCTAATTAAATTAACAACAACAAAAAAAGTCGTTATGATATCTCATTGTATTTTACGACGACTTTTCATAGTCGTTAATTAATTTTTCTATATTTAATGTAATGATATTTTTTTTGTTGTTGCAAATTCTTATTTAATTGATAACGATAAAAAAAATCGTTGCGATATCTTATTATATTTTGCAACGACTTTTCAAAGTTATTGCCTAATTAAATTTATAAATATTTTAGACAACAATAAAATAAATTGTTACAATATATGTTATATTCATAGCGACAGAAAAAAGCTGTTCTAAAATCTTATCAAATTTGCAACGACTTTTTATAGTCGTTAAAAAAATTAAATTGTATAATTTAGTTAGATTAAAACTCTTAAATATATTGTTTAATAATTGTATTTTATTTGATTATTTTCTTAATAAAGTTTTAGCATTCAAATCAAGTTAAATTGTATTTTATTAATTATTATAATAATTGTATTTTATTTTATTATTTTATTACATTCATCATTTATTAAAAATTACTTTAAAAAAACATATTGAAAGTTAAATTTGTTAACAACAAAGCCATGCTAATTAAGTAAATAAAGTTAAATTGTTAAAAACAGTAATTTTTTTGTCTAATTATAAAGTCGCTAAAAACTTCTAAAAATTCACATACGTTATGTTTTTCTTTTCTTTAAGTTTTGGCAAATTCTTGCATCTTCTTTTCTTTTTGATTGAATATTGTACTAAAAAAAATTTTGCAAACTTTTTAGCTTAATTATTTGATTGCTTATACCTTGCATGTATATATTTGTATTTTTTTTTTCATGAATGAACATTTTAATGTTCTTTATTAATTTTGAATGATTTTCATGATCGGTTCAATCCTTTCAATTTCCTGATCAAATATTGCTTTTGACTTTGCCTTTAAAGACAATATTGACATGGATGCATGCATTTCCCACTTGCTGGGCTATAACAACCTTTTGAGACTTAATATAATAAAAATAATATTAAAATTAATTAATTTTTGTAAATGAAAATAATGTTAAATATAAAATACATTATAATATTATAATATTATTTAATTTAAAATTATATAATATTATTGAATATAAAAGATATATTTTTCTAAAATATAATATAATTTAATAAAACATCTCCCATCTAAACTTGCTTAAGGGTCAGGCTACTTGTCCAAGCCTGAAGGCCCGCTCAATATTTGATCGGGTTTGGACAAAAATATCTGATACAGTAATCAAGCTTGGGCAAAATTTTTAGGCCCGTTTAAAAATCGAGTTGAGCCTAGGGCTTGACCTTTCAAAGCTCGGGCCCAGCATAATTTATTTTTATATTTCTTTTTTAATATTAATTAATTTTGTTATATATTTAATAAGTATAATATAATTATATGTATATAAAATAATATTTATTAATAAACATGATTATAAATATTTAATATGAAAATTGATATATAAATTTTGACAAATTAAATTGATTTTTAAAACGTATAAATAATAAAAAACAAATAAATGAAAAAATTAAAATATAAAAAAATTATTTTCTGGCCTGACTGAACGGGGCTCAGCTTGTAGTATAAAAATAAAAATGGGCTTAGACAAAAAGTTAGGTCTGAATTTTCTAACCGGGTCGAGCTTGGGCACACAGATTATACATTAGTATATGTCATAGGCCCGACCCGACCCTAGCTCGACCCGGCCCATGACGAGGTATACTCCCATCTTCATTTCCTAACACAATTAACTAATATTTTTTAATTTATATCATATCATGGACCCCACCTATCAATGGCAATAAAAATAAATTTATCAAATTTAACCTTTTGAGACTTTGGCTTTGTTTCCATTAAAATAAAATGTTAGCCATCGAATTAGTTTCTTTGACGCTGCCTAAGTAATGTTAGGGGTGTAAACGATACACTAGTGCTCACATGTTGCTTAGGTTTGACTCAAGCAAAACTCAAACTCAGTTTAATTTTTGTTGAGCCAAGCTCGAGCTACTTGAGTTATCGAGCGAGCCAAGTTCAAGTAACAGATACCCGACTCGAGTAGCTTGCAAGCCTAATTGAGCTTTTAATATTTTACTATATATTTTATTATAATTTACATATTTATCCTTGTAACCCTAAAATATTTGAAACCCTATTTTAGTTCTGAAGTTTTTTCCTATAGTGGGGTATTCTAAAATTTTATTCCCTAATAAGTGTAGTTTAAAACTTATTTCTTTAAAAGAGGTACTCAATGCCATGTCATTTTTTTAAATAATTATTTAAATGTTAAAAAATTTTATTTTAAAACTTAAGGCACGCTACGTTTGAGAGTTCTTTAATCGAAGAATTATCTTTTACAATATGGGTAGCAATTCTCATTCTTCATTTGCAATGACAATCTTGCAATGCCTGAAGCTTTTTGTGCAAACTCTCTTGAATGTAAAAGTCACACAGTCAAGGCAGAAGCTCTTGTTGCACTTTGGGCATGGAACGAAAAGGTCATGTTTGTTTACTGAATCAAAATCAGCAAGCATGAGGAAAGAGAATTCTCGATTAAAATATAAAACATTAGACATAGGAAGATGAGAACAATGATACCAGATTATAAGGTCAAACAAAAATGATTAAAAGGAATAAAGAGTCAAAATAAAGAACACAACTGCAGTGGTTGTGTGACACAATCCATCTTCATACTTTGTTATTGCAAATTTTTTACTTTCTATTAAGCTTTTCTTTACTGATTTTTCTTAGATATTTTAAAGTTTAAATAGTTTAATTTGGATTCATTACAGTTGTATTTCTTTAAGTTTTCTTTTAAAACAAATTTATAGTTCAAGTTCTTTTCATTACTTTGTTTTCTTATCTTTTCCGGTTTCAAATTCTTTCTAATTATTTTACTATTTCGATTTTCATATAATTTCTAGATTTAACATTCATTTATGGTGGTGTTATGGTTTACGTTGAAGGATGGTTTCTGAATCTGTTTTCGTGTTCCTACAATTTCTAGTCTGCATTTTCTTTTCCTTTTTTTTTTCTTGCTTTATTTTCTTACTTTTTAATTTTTTTGGTTTTTTATTCTTTTCTTCTTTAACCTATTTGTATGGTTCAGTTCTTTTTTTTCGTTGTTTTTGCTCTGCCCACTCGCTGTTGCTAAAGTTGCGGTCTATTGCAGGGGACGTGACTTTGTTGTATTTGTTGCTACCAAGGACATTGCTAGGTGCAGCTTCCAGAGGTGTGTTAGTGCCTGGGATGCTGCTGCTTCTTTGTGTTGGAAAGGCCGAAGCTGGTGCGTGGACGTTGCAGTGGTGCGAAACAAGTAGGGGTGTAAAACGGGCCGAAGCTTGCGGGCTTATCCGTTAAACCCGCGGGCTTTTAAAGGGTCGGATTCAATTTTTTAGGCTCGTTTTTACGGGTTGGCCCGTGCGGGTCAACAATCCGCGCGGGCCGGTTCATAAGCCCGCGGGCCAGCCCTATTTTGGGCTTATTTTTTTATTTTTTTTATATAATTTGTTTTTTAATTATATTATTAATGTATTTTTATTTCTTCCAAAATAATAAATACATGATATGATTTTATTGTATTCTAGCAAAAAAATGAATTCATGTAATTTTATTTTGAATTCAAACAATGACATTATTTATATATACACACACACACACATAATAGTGAAAATAAGATGTTGGAAGAATTTAATGTTTAATAGAAATTTATGTTTTTTTTTTAAAGATTGTAATTATTTATTTTAAAATATTGTAAGTGAATTGTAATTGTATTTAAATTATATTTGTATATGAATTTTAATGATTTTTAAATTTTATTTTATTTTTATTATTTTTTATTTAAAAATTATTTGACCCGCGGGCCAGCCCGGTCCGCATTAAAAACGGACCGAGCATGTAAAAATAGGCCTGTTTAAAAACGGGCCTAAACGGGCTTGGCCCGTTTTGGCCCGTATCCGTACAGGCCGACCCGCCCGTTTTACATCCCTAGAAACAAGACATGGCTTATTGGGATGTGGTTGAGCATGGCAGAGTTATGGCAACTGTAGCTAGTTGTAGTAGTTGACATGGGGCCATCATTTCTTTTTGAAAAAAAAAAAACTGAATAATCTGACGTGGCTTTATATACCTTGTTTATGGAAAAAAGATTAAAAGTACTCTTATTTGATAAAAAAGATTTCAGAATACCCTTGTCTCAAAAAAAACTCTTTAGTTCTGTTTTCATTTTCCATCTAAAGTAAAATACTGCCTATGAGAACCCCAATTTTCTTATATCCGATATAAGCTATAGAGTGTAGGAATTTAAAAGAGAAAATTTATTTTTAAAATATTTAATGAAAGGTATGTTCGATAAGGTTTAGGGAGGTACTTGGTGAGGGCCTCACCAGGACTTTCTCTATCCAAGTCGAAGTGAGACCCTAAAATGTTGACATTTACGATGAAATATGAACATAGCAAGAATCGGTATCTCAAAATCATCTCATTTGAGTGTATTTTGAAAAGTGAGAAACAAATTCGAAAATGACGATCGTGTCTATACCTCGAAAGAATTTTCTTGAATAAACAGTCAAACCAAATTTATTTTGGACCCACAGATTATCATAGGATAATCTTCGCGCAAAGAAGTTTCACGTGGATCTCGCCCGTGAACTGAATTACACGGAAGTGCTAAAAATAACGCGAACAAAACCGAAAGTACTCGTATACCTGAGACCAATCAAATCACTTTAAGAGTCAATAATTGATCATGTTTAACTAAAATATATGAAAAATAATAAAAATAAAATATTAAATTTGAATTTTAAAATATTAAATTAATAATAGGACATAAATGAAAATAATGGAATTATATAAGGGTATTATAGTCATTGAACATAAAAGGGCCAGTCAAATTAGTCAATATTGATTTAAAATTGACTTGAATAAATAAAATTTAATTAAAAGAAAATTTAAAATCTAATTTTAGAAAAATAATAGAATATTATATGTGATATAATTGAAAATATTAAGAAATAAAAGGGAAATTAAATTAGTGGATCATGTGGCAATTTCTTATTGGATAAAACATAGATAAATGGGACTAAAACTCAGCAAAAAATCTGTCTTCTTCAGTAGCTAACCGACTTCCTTTCCCCTGTTCTCTGCAGCACGTTTTGCTTCAATTTTCCTAAGCCTTCCCTCACGTTTACCTTGCAAAATTCCATTTTCTCTTCATTAATTCATCTAACCATTTTCATAAAACCTATTCTTTACATCAAGATCATCTCAAATGTAGCAATTGAAGGGCTGACGTGAAGAAGATCTCCACTGGTTTAGGACTGTTTTGTTGGCTACTATTGGGTAAGATGATGGGTTGATGTTATCACAGCAATCTATTAAGCAAGCCACATCAGCTAAGCAAACCACATCAACTAAGCACCAGTATCGAGATGCACAAAAATGCTTCAATAAACTACCAGCAGCGTTGCAACAGGAGGGAATTTCGGTTCCTTGAAAATACAAAACCACTAACAGTCATGCACAATTTTTGTGTGTTTTGTTATCCTCGTTTTCTGTACTCTTCTAGAATTCTGGAGTAGCATTTTTGAATTTCATGTAAACTATTATATAAGCTATACTGTGCTCATTTTGAAATGAGAGGGAATATTTCTTTTGCTTCGATCATGCAATTGTAATATGGCATTAGAGCAGGTTCTCGGCTCTTTTCTATTATTCACCTTCTCATTTTATTATTTTCCTTCATTTTCTTATTAACCAAACAAATTTTGCAAATGGCTCAATCTACAACTGTCACGACCCGAAAGCCATGACGTTCACTTCACACTTACATTTATTCCACTTAGTAAATTTGAGAACCAAATTTTTTTCTTTTCATTTTACAGTTTGTATTCGGTGTCAGTGCAGTCACTAAATCATTTTCATTCATTCTTCAATTCAATTATGATTTAAATTACTCTCTAAGGTAGGAAAAGATCATTTATAGTCCATAACTTACTATTTCTTAAAAACAGATTGAAAATATCCCCCTTATATTTTGAGATTTCCCCAGTTAATTACCTGCAATTCATCACAAGGCAACAGAACAACATTTCCCACAATCCACAATATTCACCAAATATGTGTCATTTCAACAGTCCTAGTATTCACAACTAATCACCACATACACGTCATCTAATATCATAATATTACATTAACTACTCATTATCCTAGTTTATATCCCATCCTATAGTACTGTGCAGAAATTGCCTGCAAATAAAAGCATATACGAAAGAGTGTATACCTAAAAAGTAACCAAGTAGGTTCGGAGAACAAGGGCCAGTACCAAGCCTAGATACCATCTTCGAAGTCCCAATCAAAAGCCCTCATGGCGGAGTTTAACTCAAATAGTTTGAAAAGAGGTGAAATTAAGGGGGTGAGCAAATTCATGGCTCAGTAAGTCATTTATATAAGTGCAGAATTAGGCTTATACTGTCCAGCAAATCCATGGCTCAGTAAGTCATTTATATAAGTGCAGAATTAGGCTTATACTGTCCTAATACAAATGCATGAAACCTTTAAGTAAAGACTCTCATGCCATATTCACTCTGTAATCGTTTATCAAGTAGTTCAAATCATGTCCTAAAGGTTTTTAAGTGAGCAAAGGCTTAAGGTACCAATGGAAAATAGTATTTCGAAATACCTCATTATCCACGTCGTAACACCTGTCTATCACATAAACCTTTAATCATTTCAATTCGATCATTTTTCAATCTTCTTGTTCTTATACCATAGTATTTTTTACGACAGTGAAACATATGTAGATATGACCTCATATGGTATTAAACTATGCTTATATCAATATCATATCATGTCACGTCTCATATGCAAACCATGATCACCACAGTATTTTGTATGACAATGAAACATATGTAGATCCGACCTCATAAGGTATTAAACTATGCTTATATCAATCTCATATCATGTCACATCTCATATGCAAACCATGATCAAATGCAGTACCAAATTCAGGTCATTTATCATATAAAAATTATGTTTCTGTACAATATTAAATCATATCACTTTTCGTGTGTAAAAACATGGTCACTTGTATTATATAGCCATGACACTCCTCATATAATTCTCATGTTCGTGTACAATATAAGGTCATGACATACCTCATGTAAAAAGCATATTGTTATGTCATGATTTAGTATGCAAATTATGCAACTTTACTGTATAAACCGCTATCATTTCAAATCATATCACATTCGATATATAATCATGTACGAGATGTATGTAATCTCGAAATCGTATTATATATACTTTTTAAAGCATATTCATAACATGTAAAATCTCCAATCATTTCATCTTTACTTTTAAAACATGACTAAAGCATGTATAATTCACAAATCATATCACATGTACCTTTAAAGCATGTTTTAAAATAAAAACATGTAATCTCAAAACATCTCATATTCACTTTTATAGCATGTCAAAACATGCACAGTTTCCAAAACATTTCTCATATACTGTGAAATCATGTCAAGTTTAGAGTTCATATTAAATAAAACCATACTTTAGACAACATATCATATCAAGGTTAAGACTAGGTTGAATCCCTAATACTTTATCAATAAAGATTTTAATCACTATAGCTAGCAGCAAAAATTATGTCGTCATCTCCTAGAAACCAACTAGGGCACTATCTATGGCCATAGACGTCATGTCTCTCAGCCCCACTGATCAGGTGTGACTGAGCCCTGTCCACGACTATTGTTGGACAAGCATCTCTGCCTAATAAGTAATCTCCAATTAGGTGGTTTTCAATATGCTTTATTAAGTTTAACTCTCTTAGGGTACCTATAGTTTCGTAAAACATTTAAACATTTCACTTTTTTTATAAAATAAGCGTAAAGTATGTAACACGTTTCTTTAAGATCATTTACATATATGAATACATACATTTACACTATTTATTCAGTCTTTTCAAAACAATTCAAACATATACAGTATCCATATAAGTATCGCATGAATAGATCTTTTCAAAATCTCAAGTTATAAACAAAGTATACTTGAAAGGCAATGCAAATTTAAAACCTGAGTTTGAAACGATTTACTATCATGCTCATGAATTGTATTGATGCAATATCATTTGATATAATGCCAACTAAAATGCCAATTTCTCTTTCAATCTT
This sequence comes from Heritiera littoralis, assembly GCA_031772115.1. NCBI lineage: Eukaryota > Viridiplantae > Streptophyta > Magnoliopsida > Malvales > Malvaceae > Heritiera > Heritiera littoralis. The sequence continues at coordinate 7,181,900 of JAPDPK010000009.1, forward strand.
CACCCTCAAAACACATCAATATATCATCTTTATCCAACTTAACATCATTACACATTTCTCTTTAATTCCTTAATTTCATCCCTTTGATTTCAACAAGATAGTATCTAATAAATCAATTCAATATTTCCTATCATTCCATGACATTCAATTTCATTTCACCACATTTATCAATTAAATCAATCACCTTTACTTTTAATATCAACACTAAGACCCCCACCACCAATGTGGGTCCTCTTAGTATTTCACGTATAATTAAATATGACCTTAGCAACTTTAACAACAATACTATAATCATTCAAATATAATTGAACTCATTCATCGTAAATCATTCATTTATTTCTTCAATTTATCATCATACCATAAGCATATCACTAGGTCTCAACCTTTAATCATCATCATTACCACACATTCTAACTATATGTATACAATATAATTTTAAATCTGATTTATATAAACGTCTTACCTAGTGCAAGCTTAGCTTGAATGTGCATCGGAATTAGCTAGACTATATTCATCATCCTTTCGTTGCCTACATATTGAACATTAAAATTCAACTTAATAACACTTAACTAAAATTCTATGTATATATATACATATAAAAATTCAAGCCCAACTATAAAAATTTTCTAACGTTTATACTAGGGCTTGGAGTAAATAATGTCATCCTCACTTTGTTTCTTTTCATTTTCCTTCTTTTCTTTTCTTTTCTTTTCCTTTCATATATATATATATATAGATATGTGTGTATATATATATATATATATATATATATATATATATATATATATATATATTCCTCCTTTCTTTTTAGCCTTTAGGGTCTTGGTTCCTCATTGTTCTGGCAGCCCTAAGACACCCTTAACAACCAACTCTTCTACCATTGTCAACTGCTATCACCCTTGTCTAACTCAATGCCTAAAGGTCTCCTTTCAGCCACGCCAAACCACTTCACACAGCCACCATATGCTGCCCCAAATAGCATTTTAACACGCCATTGTAACAGCCTTGTTTAGGCTATGATTTTCAGCACAAAAGTGACCTCAAAATCCCTGCACTTCAGCTTGTTTCCAACACCACAATCAGCCTTTTTAACCCCCTTTAATAAACCCTTAACAACAGCCTTTTACAACTTGTGCAGCCATTATTTATTAATTTTTTTTGTCCTGTATAGCAACTCCCAAGCCTCCTTAACCTTTATACAACTCCTTTTTAATACTACAACTCGGCCTTAAACTCCTTTCCCATCAGCCATCGAACACACATTTCCAGCTCTTATCTTCTTCCTAATCTCACGGTGCTTAGCACCTTTTTCAGTGCCCATTTTCAGCCACACTTAACCAACCTTAAAGCCACCGAACCCAGCATTGTTTCAAGCTTATGTACAGCCCGAAACCACTCCTTTCACTGCACGCCAGCTACCATTTCTTTGGCTTCAAATTCCAACCTCAAAATGCCACACAAAAGCTAGCCAAACTCCTTTGTTTTCACCTTTGCTTCACGCTACTCTGATCAGCTACCACAGCGGCGGATGAGGTGGAAACGAGATGGACACTACTAGAAAATAGGCCTTTAGCAACAATAATTTGCAACAACTAACAATGTTGTTGCAAAATCTCATTATATTTGCAACGACTTCTTATAGTCGTTGCTTGTTCTAATTTTTTAATATTTAATACAACGATATCTTTTGTTGTTGCGATTTCTAACTAATTGACAACGATTAAAACAAGTTACGATATCTTATTATATTTTGCAATGATTTTTTATTATCGTTGCCTTATTAATTTTTAAATATTTTATGTAATAACACAAAAAAGTCGTTTCGAAATCTTAACATATTTCCAATGACTTTTCATAATTACTGACAAATTGAATTTTTCTTAACATTTTATACGACGACATAAAAATTTGTTACAATATCTATATCGTATTCATAAAATTTTAAGTAGGGATATCATATATTTGTATAATATATAAACAAATATAATATATATACTTTGATGTCTTAGGTTCGAATCTCACCAAGTGTGAAATCTATTTAGTTTATTATGTTATTTATTTAGTTTGTTATTGTAATTTGTATTTATCACTATCTCAAATTATCGGTTTATGAATGGTAATATGTTGATTATAATTGTAACTTTTGAATGAGAATATATTATTAAAAAAAATTATATTTGCTTACACCATGCCAAAACTATTTAGTTTTGACCACTTAGCATATGAGAAAAGTAAAAACCCTATCTCCATTCTCCCATCTTTTATCTCTTTCCATCTCACCCTCATAAGCGCCGTATATTTTTTTTCTTTCCACTCATATTACTTTTTTTCTCCAACTCCCCTTATTTCTTTCCATTCTTTCTTTCCTCGCTCTCGCGGCAATAGGTTCTTTTCCTCTCACTCATTTTATTTTTTTTAGCCTTAGAAATTTCTGAAAAATTCTCGACCTGCGATGAAAGCTAGATGACGCCGCACCTCACTACCCACATAATCCAGACGACACCCTACTCTCTCCTCTATCATCATTGTAATTTTAACAATTCCCTCTCTATTTTATGCTTAGGGTTTGTATTTTAAATTGCTTTGTTATGCTTTGTATTTTTTATTGCTTTGTTGTGCATCTAAATTGTGGCTGTTGGCAGAACCAATTTGTTATGTTTAGATTCCGATTAAAAAAGATTTAAGGTTATTTGGAGTTAGTGGATTTCGATTGTGTTAATAATTTGTTGGCAGCATATGTTTATATGAGAATTTATCATAAGAATTGAAATTTATCAGTGCGTGAATTACTGAAAAATAGTTTTATAGTGTAAACTTTTCTTGATAATTTGAAACTTCTCTCCGTAATTTGAAATGATAAGTATTCCCTCGGCATGTTCCTACCACTAGGTTTTTTTTTGTATATGGGTGTAATTTTGATATAAATGATTTTTTTTGTATTTTTAATTTTTTATTTAGATTTTTTATTTCAAAGGAATGGTTTAATTATGCAATTTCCAAGAATTAGTGCATTGAGCTTGTATCCATACATTTTTTGTCCGTGCTGAATATTTTGAGTGACTTTGAGTAATTTTATATTGAATTTGGTTTTGTCAAGAGCTCCCATTTAGGTGGTTTGATCAAGGTACAAGTCAGTTGTATCAAGTAATGGTTTAAAAGCCAATGTTGATAGCTGTTCAATTAGGCTACGGTTGATTCTGAATGAGAGGTTTCCTTGAGTTGTGTTGCTTGCAATGGCTAGGCTTCTTATAAGATTAAGAGGTATATCTGTTTCTGCTAACAGGTTTGTGTTTATAGATCTTTGCAAGTTTGAAACTTACAGTCTCTCAATTCTCATTTACTCGTATTAGTTCACTGATGCAAGTAGCAGCTTGATTCATAATTGATGAAGACTTCTCATAAAATATGTAGTGCTAGATAAGTAAATAACTAACAAATATTACTTCTGTTTACATTTCAAGTTGCATTCTTGGCCAAGAAAAGTATTGGGGGAAAGCTTCAATTTTTTCAGTCAAGCAAGCTCATATACCTATACAACATTTGCAATAAAGGTCACTCATGTCAATGTAGATACTTGTCTAATTATTAGACTTGAGTTCAAGAGAATGCTTAGTTGTTGTACGAGGTTAAGTATTTCCAGCTTTTTCAGCCAGGTTTTGGTAATTTTTATGTAATAATTTGGAGCGAAACGTGCTATAAGGACATCTTTTGTACTATATAAGATTTACCATTAATGATATAAAGTTCTTCGTTACACTGTTTCGTTAATTCAAATGCTTGATTTCATTTGTTTTAGCTTGTTTTTTTTTTTTTAAATTTTCTAGTCTCTTAATTTTTTTGACAACGATTATAGTTGTTGTTGTAAAACAAATAATTGTTTTAGAAACGACAAAATTGTTGTTTTATATTTATTTTTAACAACGACTATAATCGTTGCAAAATTAACTATTGCAACAATAAAAAAATTGTTGCCAAAGAGAATTTGCAACTAAATATATTGCATTGCTAAAATAAAAGTGTAGATAACATATTAAGTCGTTGCTAAAACAATAATTTAATTAATAACGAGAAAAAATCATTGCAATAAATACTTTTTTACAACGATTTATTATATAATGAAAGTTGTTGTGTATACTTTTAGTAACGAAACTTTACGCAACGACCTTGCAACGACTAAAAGTCGTTCTAAAAAAGCTTTAGCAACGATAAATTTGCATTTTGCAACGACTTTAAGCATCGTAAAAGATCTATTTTTTAGTAGTGGGAATGATGCGAAGGAGAAAGAGAGAATGGCAGTTGCGAGAGCTACACCATTTTCCTTCAACATTCTTTCTTCCCCACTTCCGTGATTTCCAGCCCTGTTAAAGACCCTATTTTCAGTTCGTTTTAGCACTGTTTCAACACCCTTAAATGTGCTGTGTCCAGCCCCATTTCATACCCTTGTACAGCCTTCGTTTTTAGCCTAAGATGTCACCCAAATAACAGCTACAACGTCGCCTCTTTGCTGTAGTTTCCAGGCCTTTGTCGCACCTCTACTCCATCCTTTCTTAATCCTCTATTCAATGCCTTAGTTCTAGCTTAGCAAAACACTATTACACTGCCTTCATTTACCCCTGTCCAGGCCACCCGAAAGTTCCCTATTTTGGCCCCCAACTCTATTCCTTTCTTTCTCTCGTCCAGCTCTCTTCCTTCTCACCGGTTTATTCTTCTTTCCTTTCCATCTTTTCTTTCTTTTCCAACAAAACACAACTTATTTTACCATTCTCTCTCGAGAATTTCTATTCCTACCCCACGTTTTACTATTTCTACCCCAACCCATTTTTTCAACAGTAAAAATAATGGATAAAATGACGAATTTAGCCCCATCAGATAATTTGGCACGATGTGCAAGTCTCACTTGCGCGACCAACACATGCAAGTTTCACTTGCACGAACGTCAGAAATTCACGCAAGTTTACTTGCGCGAAAGTCGCATATTCGCTCAAATGAAACTTGCGCGAAAATGTAGCGCAAGTTTCACCTGCGCGAATAAGTCGCACAAGTTTCACTTGCGCGAAAAAGTTGAGCAAGTGAAACTTGTGCGAAAATGTAGCGCAAGTTTCACCTGCGCAACCGGTCGCGCAAGTGAAACTTGCGCGAGATGTGGAAAAAATGTGTTCAAAACTATGGTTAAAAAAAATTAGGCGTTTGTTGTTAAAAATTTAACTGTGGTAAAAAATATTGCTCTTCTGCGTCTTCTTCTTCTCGTTCTACTTCTTCTCCCTTTCTGTTCTATTCATACGTTTTCTCTTCTACCATTTTTTTCTTTCTCACGAGCCCACCCTTTACAGTTTACATTTCATTTTCTTAAAAAAATGGAAAATCTTCCTGATGATAGCTATTATGATAGTTACGAAGAGTACGGAAGCTTTGTTGAAAGTGTAGAAGCCGACAAAGAAGGAGAAGAGGTAAAAAACTGTCTTCTGCAAATTGAATTTCGGAGAAATTGCGCCATATTTCCGCGCAAGTCACGCTTGCGTGGGATTTCCGCGCAAGTCAGCTTGCGCAAAACTTCATGTTTCGCGCAAGTGTCAGCTTGCGCGGAACATGCCTGGCTTGCAGAGATCTGTCTTTTTGTGCGCTCTTGCACTAAAATTCAATTTGAATTTTTTAATATATTATTTATTATAATAATTATAATTAATGAATTTGTTTAATATTTGCAGAATGATAAAAGGATAGTGTATAGCGGAGAATCGAAAAGTGTCCATGAAGAAATATTTGACTGTATCGATGCATTTACTACTAACCAAGTAAGTAGTTTTAAAATTAATATAATGTTTTAACACAAATCTAATAGAAAAACTAATTATTAAATTTATTTTGTTTCAGGTTTTCAATTGTCGAAATACCTTGATCGCATGGGCTAGAGAGCGTGGAAAAGAGCTAGGTTTTGTTGTTGTGATAAGATCATTGGAAGTTGATGTTCCTCGAAGAAGACCTAGAGTTCGACTTGTATGTGAAAGGTATGAAACATATAAGTCAAGTACAAATGAATTGCATCGCTTGGGAACGGGAACAAAGAAGTGTAATTGTCCATTATAGTTACTAAGGGTGAAATTGGACGAGAATGATAGTTGGGCAGTGAAAGTAGTATATGGGATGCATAATCATTTGGCTGCACAACATCTAGAAGGACATTCCTTTGCTGGTCGATTAACAGTGCAAGAGCAAAGTATGGTGCATGATATGATAAATGTTATGGTAAAACCAAGAAAAATTTTAATGATGTTGAAACAACATGATAAGAAGAATGTAAGTACCATAAAGACCATCTACAATGCACGAAAAAAATATAGAATGGATGACAAAGCTGGTAGATCACAGATGCAACAACTCATGAAATGCTTGAATGATTGTAAATATGTTGAGTGGCATCGGAGTGATGAGTCAAGTGATTGTGTTAGAGACTTATTTTGGGCACATCCAACAACTATAGATTTGTTGAATGCTTTTTCCAATGTATTAGTTATGGATTGTACATATAAAACTAATAGATATCGACTCCCACTCCTTGAGATTGTTGGTGTAACATGTACAAATCTAACTTTTTCAGTTGCATTTGTTTACATGGAGGCTGAGCGCACTGACAACTACACTTGGGCATTAGAGAAGCTAAAAAGTTTGATGTCTTTTGATTCAACACCTTCTGTCATTGTTACTGATAGGGATTTAGCATTGAAGAAAGTAGTACAGACAGTGTTCCCTAGCGCAATTAATCTCTTATGTAGATGGCATATATCAAAGAATGTACTTGCTCATTGTAAAAAGTTTTTTGAGAGCATGGAGAAGTGGGAGGCATTCATGTCATCTTGGGGCGTTCTTGTATCCTCTTCAAATGAGTATGAGTATGAAGCAAATTTAAGTTCAATGGTCTCTCGTTACCGTTCTTATCCTAGAGTGCTCGAGTACTTAAGAGATACTTGGTTAACTACACATAAAGAGAGATTTATTGCTGCTTGGACAAATAAAGTAAAGCACTTTGGAAATGTTACAACAAATAGGTATGCATGTTTACAAAGTTTAAAAGTTCTTATTTTCACAACTTATACAATTTATTCATTATAATCAACATTGTTCGAATGTCATGTAGGCTGAGAGTGCACATGTGAAGTTAAAGAGGCACCTTGGATCGTCCCAAGGAGATTTTGATTCATCTTGGAAAGTTATCAACTCTCTGATTGAGCTACAACATACAGAGATAAAGGCTTCGTTCGAGAGAAGTGTTATTGTTGTTGAACATAATTTTAGACCAGCTTTGTTTAGGGAGTTACGAGGATTGGTGTCTAGGATAGCGTTGAATATACTTTTGAAGGAGGCGCATCGAGCAAATGATACCGGCATTGACCATCTTATTTGTGGTTGCATCATTAGAAGCACACATGGGTTGCCTTGTGCTCATGAGATTGCTGAATTCATGAGGGATGAGAAACCTATTCCCTTATCCGTTTTGGATCCTCATTGGTCGAAGTTGGACTTGAAGAAGAAAACTGTTGATTATTTGGCTGAGCTGAATCTTGATGCCGAGTGGGAGCTAATAGTGAAACGCTTCAATGCGTGTGATCTCTCAGGAAGATTAGCCTTGAAGAAAAAATTAAGAGAACTAGGTGATCCAGCAACTACATTCCTTATTCCTCCACTCGAGAAGGCTAAGAGCAAAGGCCGTTCAGACAAATCAACTCGACGTGCCCTTTCATACTTTGAGATTGTTGAATCTCAACATGATAGCACATCAACACCCACAAATTCAGCAACTAAAAGGATGAAGCTACCAGTTAATCGAAAAAAGAAAGTGAAATTTATTGATTCTTTCCCTTTAGAGATACGCCCCTTCATACGCTCTATCGTGGATGTTGAGTCAGATGGACATTGTGGCTTTCGGGCTATAGCTGGGTTGCTAGGCATGAGTGTTGATGCATGGGCGAATGTGCGACAAGATTTGATTGACGAGATATGTGATTTTCGAGTTTACTATGTTAGTCTCTATGGATCCATGGAGCGTGTTGATGAATTGTTAGAGACATTATCATATTTCAACATACCGGCTCCTTATGATAAATGGATGACTTTACCCGATATGGGTCACTTGATAGCAACAAAGTATAATGTTGTGCTCGTCCATTTATCTTCGAGACAATGTTGACATATCTCCCGCTTAGAACTGCACCACCTCCACCGCTACAGCATGGATTCATAACAATTGGATTTGTTAACGATTCTCATTTTGTTGAGGTATTGATAATGATATATATGCCACACTTTAGATATTGTGTATTTCATTTATTATGCGTTTAACAATGCTATTTTTCAGGTATTTATGGACTCGTTTACGCCAATACCTCCGATTGCATGCAATTGATATCGGTATCGATGTGACTTTGCTTGTGAGTGGGAGCTTCCATATGTATCTCGCATCGAAGAATTTAAAAAATTATTTTCGAGATCAAATGTTGTCATTAGAGAAACCATTGACTTAGATGACATATGATATTTTATTAAATATTACTGTATTTGATATGTATGCCTTGTTAAGATTGTATTATCGATTTATACATTATATGTTTTAATAACATTATCCAAATATCATAAAGATAATCTGTATGTTTAAGAAACAAAAAATCACTAAATATCATTACTAAATTATAAACAAAAATCACTACATATTTTAATAACATTATCTAATATCATAAACTTAAACTGTATCTTTACAAAACAAAAGTCATTAAGTACAAATACACTAATCCTCTGACGCATCCGATATAATTGCCTTGCCTCTCCTCCTCCCGATCCTAGTATAAAACGTGTAGGCGGAGGAGCTATGTCTGATGTAACTGGTGGAGCTATCTCCAAGGAAATAGGAGCTCGTGGAGGAGCTGGAGGAGGTGCATGTGATGGAGCTGGATGAGGAGCTGAAGATGAAGCAGCATCTGACGACCCAGTTAATATGTCATGCAGGTCGTGAAGTCCCTTTGCCAATGTCTCCACATCTTGGTTACCACACATGAGTAATTCAATGTAAGAAATTGCCCTCGAATTGCCCTGTAAGACAATACATGAAAGAAATTTTATCAAATTAAATAGTATGAAAAAATTTTATTCACTTGAGATTTAGTGTTAATAACTTACGCTAGAATAATCGGACTCGACAAGGGGAGCTTGAAACCTCGATCTGCGTGCTGGGTTTTGTACGAATCGATGAGAAATGGCTTCATACCAAGCCATATAATCTGGAGCTGTCTCTCCTGGGATCACACATCTTCGTCCTCTATTCTCTTCTGTGAGGACATACATAGGCCATCTCTACCATATATTATTCATAAACTAATAAATGACATCGTAAGTGCCGCTCGTACTACCTCTCCGTGCTCTAAATGGCGCCAAAGGTCTTGGAGATATGGTTTGTACATAGCCCCACTGCCATAACACTCTCTCTGGATGATACGGGTCCACAACATCCCCAGCTTTCAAGGAGACGGTGAAAAATGTGATCGGAGGCAACGCATGATGTCTCCGACTATTTGCATAGGGATCCCAGCACACCTGGTTACACTGAAGGTCATCTAGCTGCTCTCGCAAGACCTTCACATCCTGGCCATAAGTACGTGGCTTCCATCATCGAGCTCAAGGCATACTCTCCTCGTAGTTAACGTTCACCTCTGAACTTAATGACGGAAAGTGCTCATAAATCCAAGCCTACATCAAATAAAGCATTAATCATTAATAAATTATAAACAAATAATTTATAATTAACAAGTTAGATAAAGTAAACTATAATACCTGTAAAAGGGTCATATAGCCGCCAATCGATGTGACTTTTGACCTGCTCGCAAGACCCAGCTGTCTATACATATGAGCAAGAGCACCTGCACCCCACGCGTATTCACTGATAGCCGCTAGCTCCTCTAAACAGTGCAATAATGACACGGCAACATGTAACCCACTCTTATCTACAAAAAAGTGCATCCAAGCAAGTGAAGCAAGTATGCACGAGTAGCATATACTATCTCCTCATCATTGGAGCTGTCGGTGACATGGCTAAAATTTATTCTCAACCACTGCAATGTCGCACTGGACCCACGACCGGTGCTCGTCGCCGCTTGAGCCTCGAAAATAGAGACTCCTAACAACTGTACTAATACTCTAACGGCTTCCTTCACAGAGATGTGCCGGCAAAATACGATCGCCCCGATCACTGGTATGCCTAGGAGGGTAGCTACATCATCAAGAGTAATCATCATCTCTCCAAAAGGCATATGAAATGTATTCGTCTCTGGCTGCCACCTCTCACAAAAAGCAGAGATGATGGTGTTGTTGCATGTGCGGTAACTACAGTCAACTAAACTCGCTAAGCCGGACTGCATAACCGAGGAGAGAATACGAGATCTATCATAATCTAAGATCCACTGAGAGATTTTGTTGCTATGATTCAGGACCTTCAAATTGTCTCGCTCCTATATCGAAAACAACAAACAATAAGTTATTTCAAAAGCGTCATGTTATCACATATTGCAAAAACATATTACCAAATTTTTAAAAGGAGAATTACCTGCCCATCCCATATTGCAAAAGCAACATGTGATCTAAAACTTTTAAGAATTGATGTATCAGTCGGACCTCCAGGACAAGGCTCGACTTCCTCCTCTGCATAATCTGCATCTAGCTGCTCAGCCTGCTCGACCTGCTCAGCCTGCTTGTCCTGCTCGACCTACTCGATAGGTTCGACTTGTTCAGCCTGCTCGGCTTGATATCTCCTAACTCGTCGTCTCCTCTCAGAGCCGGTAGGTCGCTGTCGTCTTCCTTAAGATGAATCTCCACCTCGTGTATTAGCCATGTCTGAAAAAGAAAAATATTTAAAAAATTATCAAACATATTAAAAGCCAAGACACTAAGTGCAATAGTTGAGTGCAAGTGTGTGAGGAAGTAAAAAGTGTACAAGTGAGTGGAAGTGTGAGTGAGTGACGTGAGGTGTGTGTCGTGCAAAGTGAGAGTAAGTGAGAAATAATAATGTCAAGTGTGTCTACATTGTCAACAAGTATAAATAAGCAGATCATGACAAGTAAGCCTACAGTGCTTAAATAGAACATAGCATGAAATATATCTGACAATGCTTAAATTGAACATAGCATGAATAAAATATCACATTATTTATTTGATAATATATCACACCTCTTTGATAATATATCACATTATTTATTTTTCTGACAATGCTTATATAGAACATAGCATGAAAAAATTAACATACATCAAGCACATACCTGGTGGTAGTAGTCCTACAGTGCAATAGCTTGTACAGATTGATGGCAGCAATCGAAGGGTGATGGTGGCAAGAGTCTGTATAATTATAAACTTTAGTCAGATGATTAGTAGAATGTAGTCAAAACCAGAAATAATTGCAAAGGAAGTAAAACAGAATGTAAAACAGGATGTAAAATGCCCGTGCAAGTGAGCCTTGCGCGGGGTTCTCGCGCATGGTGTGCCCGCCGTTCATGCTGCTTGACCTGCGCGGCCTCTAGCAGGCATGCCACCTGTGCGGGGCTGGCCTCTAGCAGGCATGCCACCTGCGCCGGGCTAGCCTCGCGCAGGTGGCAAGGCTGGCCTCGCGCATGTGTGCCACCTGCGCGGGGCTGGCTTGGCGCGAGTGGCACACCTGCGAGTGGTGCGAGCGGGACACCATGCGCAGGAGCTTCGTACACAACTGCAAATCCTATTTTTACCTTAACAGCAGGAGATTCGTACCAGAAAGGAGGAAGAAGGAAGGAGGAGAAGGAGAAGGAAAAAGAAGGAGAAGGAGGAGGAGCTAGCCGGTGTGGTAATGGGTAAAATTGTATTTTACATAAAAGGGTTGTTTGGGGGTGGGGTAGATTTAGTAAAAGGTAGGGTACGAATAGAATTTCTCTTCTTTCTCCTGTGTCTCTTTCCCTTTCATTCTCTTAATACATTTTTATTTATTTATTTATTTTATTATTATTTCTTTTTTTTTTCTTTTCTTTTTTTGAATAGCCTTTGTGATGGGATGGTCTGCCATGGCAGACTATACCTTGGGTTTGGTGGGTACGTTTCCCATCAAACCCACTTCAATTTTTTTCTTTTAATATAATATTCTTACATAATAATATAAATTATTTATATTTTTAGATATATATTTCATTATATATTTTATTTTTATTTGTACACTTCTATATTTATATATATATTTTTGTATGTACACATTTTTATACTTAGTATATGCATTTAAAATTCTTTGTTCCTTCGAGTATTTCTATATTTATTTATGTATATTTCCAAATATAAATTCATATATGCCTGTATTTATATTATTTTTACTTCATTTGATCATTTTTTTGTTTATAATTAATTATATATATTTACGTACATACGTATATTCACATTTATGCATGCATTTAATTTACGTATGCATGCATGTTGCATGCATTTCATTTGATTCATTTGTGTACGTAACCGTGATCTTATATTTGAGACCCCAAATTTACATTATTTCATTATATTTGCTTAAATATACACAGTCATCATATATTTGATTTAAGAAAATTTACGATTCTCACAACAACAAAAGTCGAAGACAGCCCAACTAATCCTTACTACCTTCACTCCAATGAAAATTGGTCCTTAGCCTTAGTCTCCAACCCCCTTACTGGTTCAAATTATCATTCATGGGCAAGAGCCATGCGCATGGCATTACTCTCTAAAAACAAGCTGAAGTTTGTTGATGGCTCCATAAAAATGCCAAATCGAAACGATCCACTATACCCTACTTGGGAACGATGTAACACCATGGTAATCTCTTGGTTACTTCATTCTCTAAGCCTTTCCATTGCTCAAAGCATTATCTGGTTTGACAATGCCTCTGAAGTTTGGCAAGTTCTCAAAGACAGATTTACTCAAAGTGATTCAATTAGAATCGCTGAGCTTCAAGAAGAAATCTATAGTCTCTAACAGGGTTCTCTTTCTGTGACTAAGTATTTTACTACCCTTAAAACTTTGTGGGATGAGCTATCTGTTTTATGACCTGTTCCACTTTGTTCATGTGCCACAAAATGCTCTTGCTTAGCTCTTCCTACTGTGCCAGCTTATCAGCAGTCAGATCGTGTCATTAGATTCCTCAGAGGATTAAATGAGAATTTCTCCACTGTTCGTTCTCAAATCATGCTGATCGAACCACTACCTTCCATAAACAAAGTATTTGCTTTAGTCATGCAGCATGAGAGGCAGCTTCATGGAGGTTCTATTCAATCTACACTTGAACCATTTACTTTTCTTAATCAAAGATCTTCTTTCTCTCGCAAAAATAACCAATTCAAGAGCAAACCTAAATGTTCTTATTGTAGTTTTACTAGACACACAATAGATAAATTCTTCAAAAAGCATGGTTATCCACTAGGTTTCAAATCCAAGAAGAGAGAACTTACAGTCAACCAAGTGCAAGGGGTCAAACAACTAGTGCCTAAGCAGAGTATTCCTGATGCTTTCAGTTCTACTTCTTTGGATCAGCCACAAGCATATGACACGTCTGTGTTTACTCTAGAACAATGCACTAAACTACTTAGTCTCATTCGGCCTAACTCTGAATCCAGTCCTTCATCCTTTCGTGATATTTCTGTTAATATGGCCTATATGTACAACATGGCAGGTAAAGTAACCCTCCCTTCATGGATTATAGACACTGGAGCAACTGATCATGTTGCTTGTTCACTAAAATCCTTTATCAATTACTTACCTACAGACAATCTTTTCATTAAATTACCTACTGGTCAAAAAGTTCCAGTTGCTCATATTGGTACTGTCAAAGTCTTCTCTGCTCTCATTCTTGATAATGTCTTCCATGTGCCATCCTTTTCTTAGAATTTAATTTCTAGTAGTAAACTTGTTTCTAAAAATACTTATTCTCTAACTTTCTCTTCTACTGGTTGTTATATTCAAGACCTTCCTAGCAAGAAGATGATTGGATTTGCTAAGGAAGATCATGGCCTATTTCATCTCTTTCCTCACATACCTTCTGTTTCCCCAGTTGTTTGTAACTCATGCACTGTTTTTCCTTTAAACATATGGCACTATAGATTAGGCCATGCTTCTAATTCACGCATCAAACTTCTGCACTATATTGACAATTCGATTCATGTCAGTGATAATCATGTAGCTTGTGATAAATGCCATTATGCCAAACAAAGAAAATTACCTTTCTATGATAGTTCTTCTTTTACTAGCTCATGTTTTGAGTTGATTCATATGGATATTTGAGGACCAAGTCCATACCCTTCCTTATTTGGCTTTCTTTATTTTTTAACCATTGTTGATGATTATAGCCAAGCCACTTGGACCTTTTTGATGAAATCAAAATCAAAAGTTAGAGGTATTTTACAAAGTTTCTGTGCCTTTGTTGAAAATCAATTCCAAACCATAGTTAAATGTATTCGTAGTGACTAGGGTCAGGAATTTAAAATGCATGATTTCTACAACATGAAAGGAATAATACACCAAATGTCCTGTGTCTCTACCCTTCAGTAGAACAACAAAGTTGAACGCAAACACCAGCACATATTGAATGTAGCAAGAGCCCTTCGATTCCAAGCCAAACTTCTTGTTTCTTTCTGGGCAGATTGCATTTCTCATGCCACATACCTAATAAATAGTGTCCCTTCACCTATAATCAACAACAAGACACCTTATGAACTTTTATTCAATTCACCACCAACCTATACTAACCTTAAAGTATTTGGTTGTTTGTGTTTTTGCCTCCTCCCTTTCCACTCATCAACATAAGTTTCACCTTAGAGCTAGGAAATGTATTTTTCTTAGTTTCATTAATGGCATAAAAGGTTACAAACTATATGATCCACACACACATGAAGTCTTTTGTTCTCGAATGTAGTTTTTTATGAAAATGAATTTCCATTTGCTATAAAATCACTGCATAGCTCAGAACATTCTATTAGATAAAATAAAACTGTTGTTCCCATTGTTCTTATTAATTTAGATTCATTCTCAAAAATCACCCAGACTTGATTACTCCTAATGAGCCTACTCATGTGCCTAAAAGATCAACTAGAGGCAGACAAGTCCCATCCTATTTGAGTGAATACAGTTATGAACTTCCACTCAGCAATACATCATTTTCAGCAGGAAGGTCCTCACCACATGCTCTTTCTCAAGTACATTCTTACTCTAATCTTTCTTATCCTCCTCGAGTTTATTCCACCTTTCTTGATTCTTTGCATGAGCCACAGACTTATGCACAGGCTGTTCAATATGATTGTAGGAAAGATGCAATGAAAGCAGAACTCCAAGCCTTACAAGATAATCAGACTTGGGAATTGGTTGAACTCCCTCTAGGTAAACATACCATAGGCTACAAGTGGGTGTACAAGGTGAAGTTAAGAGCAGATGGTCCACCTGAGAGATACAAAGCTAGACTTGTAACAAAAGGATACACACAATAGGAAGGCATCGATTACCTTGACACTTTTACACCTGTTACTAAAATGAACACTATTCGAATGTTTTTGCTTTGTCTACAGCTAAAAATTGGTTCTTGGAGCAGCTTAATATCTACAATGCTTTTCTCCATGGGGAATTGCATGAAGAATTATATATGGAATTGCCTCCTGGTCTTACCCCTTCCAAACCACATCAGGTTTGCAGATTGTTAAAATCACTTTATGGATTGAAATAATCAAGCAGGCAATGGAATACAAGACTCACTGATGTTTTATTGAAGTCTGGTTTTTCTCAAGCCACATCAGATTCTTCCCTTTTTGTCCGGAACACAGGATCTTCCTTTATGGCCCTGCTTGTATATGTGGATGATGTGCTTCTCGCTGGAAATGATTATGCTCAAATCAATTGGATCAAGAATCTATTGCATGATAAATTCAAAGATCAAAGGCCTTGGTAAATTGAAATACTTCCTTGGATTGGAGGTAACTCGATCTTCAGTTGGGATTAATGTTTCCCAATGAAAATATGCTTTGGATATTCTTTTTGATACAGATTTCTTCTCTTGTAAGCCTATTTCTTCTCCTATGTTGCCATCTACTTAACTACATGGCCAGGACACTGATTTGCTCGAAGACACCACAACATACAGAAGGTTGGTTGGAAGGCTCTTGTATCTTACTTCCACTAGGCCTGATATTGCCTATGCTACTCAACAGCTTTCACAATTTCTCGACAAACCAACCCAGCAGCATCTCAATGCAGCTCATCATGTATTAAGGTATATTAAAAGAGCACTTGGTCAGGGTCTTTTCTTCCGAACAGAGTCTGATTGAAACTAAAAGCATTCTCAGATTTAGACTGGGCATCTTGTATAGAAACAAGGAAATCAATCACTGACTATTGTGTTTTTCTTGGCTCTTCTCTCATCTCTTGGAAATCTAAGAAACAAACCACTATTTCCAAGTCATCATTCGAAGCAGAGTACAAGGCTTTAGCTACCACAGCCTGTGAAGTCCAATGGCTTCTTTACTTGTTGAGAGACTTGCACATACCTCATCCCTCGCCTGCCTTGTTCTTTTGTGACAACCAAGCCGCTATACATATAGCCAAGAACCTAGTATTTCATGAAAGAACCAAACATCTTGACATTGATTGTCATATTGTCAGAGACAAATTTCTTTCTGGCGTAATTCACCTTCTTCCAATTAAGTCCATTAACCAGTAGGCTGATGTATTTACCAAGGCATCTCATCCTTATCTTTTTCACACCTTCTTGTCCAAGCTGGGTGTGCAAAACTTGTACTCTCTAGCTTACCGGGGGGGGAGGGGAGGGTATCACATCAATATATTAAGCAAGCCACATCAGCAACTCAAGCCACATCAGCTAAGCAAACCACATTAGCTAACCAGTATTGAGATGCACCAGAAATGCTTCAACAAACTACCAGCAGCGTTGCAACATGAGGGAATTTCGGTTCCTCGAAAATACAAAATCACTAACAGTCATGCATAATTTTTATGTGTTTTGTTATCCTCATTTTTTGTACTCTTCCAGAATTCTGTAGTAGCATTTTTGAATTTCATGTAAACTATTATATAAGCTGTATTGTGCTTATTTTGAAATTAGAGGGAAAATTTCTTTTGCTTACATCATGCAATTGTAATAGATGTTTTCTTTAGTTCTAGTTAGGTTCTTGAATGGTATCATGCATGAGAAGTATATTGGAAGCCTTAAATTGAAATAAAATTAAGTTTTGATTGTAAAAGGATGTTCGATTAGGATAAGAAAGCAAAGGAAATTGTTGTGATTTAATGTAATTTTAATGTATTTTAGGTAGGAATTAGTAGGAATGATGAATAAAAATCTGTTTGGAACTTGGTTGAAGATTTAATTGAATGATAAATTTGATGGATATGGAAATGGAGTGAGCAGGGGTATGTTTCGGTTCAACAGTGGCTGACGATGGTGTTGAGATTTTGTTGAATTTAACATGTTTGATGAAATTCCTAAGTGAATAAATGATGTTTGTAAAGATTGAATTGAAAAAAGGAGGAAAAACATGAAGACATGGCAGTTAGGGACTCACAGTTATGGAAGAAAATAGGATACTGTCTGGCAGTAAATGGGAAAACCAGAAAATAAAAGAAAATAAAAAAGAAAAGAAAAGAAAAATGATTAATGTAATTTGATAAATAATAATAATAATAATAAAATTAATAAAGTAATGAATTAAGGTTAATTGTAAAACTAAAATTGGAAAAGAATAAGAATTGGATAAGTAAGAAATTTGACCAATGTATAATGTAGATGGTGATTAGATGAATTTTTATAATTGATAATTAAAAGAATATCTATAGAAATTAATATGATTAGTGATGAAATTAAATTTAGAAAAGATTTATAATTTAATCTATATTGTAGCCTTCAATAGAACATAAAATAAATCAATTGTTGGACTTAAAATTGGAAAGGAATCCAATTTATTGTAATTATTTTTGGTATCTAATAAGAAATAAAATAAAGTAATTATAGGAATTAATAAATAGGAGATAGGAAATTAAAAGAAATTATTAAAATTATAGTATAGAAATTGGAATATAACTTGGGAAAGAATATAATTTAATGGTAATCATGTTTTAAACATTTAATAAGAAATAAAGTAAATTAGCTATTGAAATTAACAAAATATATGGCATTAATGAAAATGGGATTTAGGGAAAACACTACAATTTAATTTTAATTATATTGTGATAATTAATAGAATAATTATTAGAATTGGAATATGAATTATTGGTGAGGTTGGGAGTAGAAAAGAAATATTTTTTAATTGTAATTATATTGTGAAAATTAATAAGAGATAAAATAAATTGATTGTGGGAGTTAATAAAATGGAAATAATTTGATATAAGCAAATGGTAGAATTGATATTGATAGTGAACAAATATTATTTGTAAAATTTAGTTGGGAAATAATAAATATACTACAAAAAGAAAATATTTGAATATAATAAATATTTAAAGATAATAGAATTTTAATGAAATTAAAATTAGGAAGATAAGTTAGTTTAATTATAGTTATATTTGGGTAATTAATAAGGAATAAAATAACTTTACCATGAAAAGTAATAAAATAGAAATAAGAATTAATAAAATAATTATTAGATTGGAAATATGAAATTATTAGTGGAGTTATAATTAAAAGAAGATTTTAATTTAAGTATAGTTATATTAAAACATTTAATAGGAAATTAAATGAATAAATTGTTGAGACTTACAAAATGGGAAATAAGAATTTACAGAAGTATTTATTATAGTTATATATGGGATGATAAATAGAAAATAGAAAATTATATAATATTTATTGGAATCATAATATGAAATTTTAAATATCATTTGAAATTATTGTGCAGTGCTAAGGAATAAAGGAATAAAGAGGCCTAAATGGTTGCTTTACTGGATTTTCTACTGCACAGAAATAGAGGTAAGAAACATGTATAAGAGTCGTATAAGAAATGTTTTACTTGTAATCGTAATTTTTAGAAAACCAAATCGTACTCATTTCGCACCCAATTCTCTTAAACAAGAAAATAGGAGTTTATTTTACATTTCTACAAGTTTAAATATGATTTTATTTGCATAAAATATATTTTTTTATTATAATTGGTTCACATGATATGATTTACATGAATTGGTTTACATGCAATAATTTAAATGCATTGATTTACATGAAATGAGTTACATGAAATGATTTACATGAGATTATTTATATGAAATGTTTCAATTGCATAACATGAAATTTTATTACTATTTTACATGATTTTAGATTGACTAAAGATAATTGCTATTTGAAAATGATTTCTACTGTTAAATGAAATGATTATGAAAATTGTTTTGAGACAGTCGTACCTTAGTGATCATGCATACTGTTATATGACTGTGGAACTGGTCCAATCCGCAGGTTTACTGTACATGACTGTGGGATTATGGTCAAACCCACAGGTTTCCACAGTAAGCACCTAACCAGTGCGAACTATGTGCACTGTTTCGATAATGGCCATTCGTTACTGTTTCGTCCCTTCAAGGATATTATTATTGATAGTGCTTGATTCTATTGGATGTGACTGTCTCTACTGTATTGTATTATTTTACCGAATTGAATTGTTTTCTGATATTGAATTGCTTATTGATATTTAATGGTTTATTGATACTGAATTGGTTACTGGTATTGAACTGTTTATTGATATTGAACTGTTTACCAATACTGAACTGTTTACTGTAGTGTTTTTCAATTAACTATTTATAAACTATTTATATACTAAACTATTTCATGAGATGATTTTTATAGCATTATTTAAATAAAATTGTTTTTACACTGATTAATGTTTTGAAAGTGCATTGCATAAATTATCAAATGATTTATATTGATAATTGATTTCACCATCAATCGCTTACTCCCTATAGTCGCATCTAGGGACCAGAACACAGCAGGTACTTCAAAGTACCTCCCATAGTCCACCCGGTTTCCTAGCCGATTATAGTATCCTTCCTATAGCGTACTGTAGTGAGCCACTAGGAAATAATGTTTTTATTTCATTTTAATATTTATATTTAATATGTCTCTTTCATAATTGGTTTAAATAAATTATTTTATTTAACCGCATATAGTATACACTTTTATATATGTTTCTTACTAGGCTTTCCCCAAAGCTCAACCCCTACTCACCATCCTAGATAGCTCACCAATGTACATACCTGTGATAACCGTAAATTTTCCATTTATTGGAAATAAATATTGAAATAAATAAATAAAATTGTGAGAACGGGATATTGGTGAAAATCTCGAGAATTGAGGAAGTGAAAGAATCGGGAAATTCGTGTGAAGAAAAAAAATTGGAATTATGGAAAATAAGGAAAGGATGAAATTTAATTTGGATAAATGGAAATCCAAATTAAATAAGAAAATAAGAAATTAATATGATATATATTTATATAATTATATGTTATTAAATATATATTATATTCAAATACATAGGTACTTTAATGATATATAGTACATATGTATACAAGTATAATATTTTATGTATATATAAGAATATATATATATATATATACATATATATATAGAAAATGTAAATGTTATTTTACATTAAAGTTTATATGTATATATATTGTAAATACAATATATATTTTTAATTACATTTATATATATATAAATGTTATTTAATTTAAAGTACATGAAAATATTTTTTATTCGTAAATATATATTATTAATATATAATATATATTTATATAATATATAGTACAGTACTATATAATAAAATAAAATAATTATATTTATAATATAGTTATAAATATAATTATAATTAAAATAAATACAAAAAAAAGAAGAAGAAACAGAATCGGGAAGACTCCCGATTCTGTCTTCTCGAGTGGCACCTGCCACGGTTGCCGGAGAAGGGAAGAGAGGAGAAGAGCGACGTCGCCGGCGAGCCAAGGGCTGGAAGAAGAGGTGACCGGCGACGGAGAAAGGAAAGAAACGGAAGGAAAATCGAAGGAAAAGATTGGCGGAGGCCGGGAAGAAAAAGAAAATGGATTTGGCGGTGCCGGCCAAACCGGCCACCGCTACCACAGCCGAAGCACCGCCGGAAGAAGAGGAAAGGGATAGAGGCCACCGGAGAGGCTGGGAACGGCGGAGGAAGGCCAACGGAGGAGGAGAAGTGATCGAGGCAAAATCGATTAGATCCGCCGCCGTGCCACCGATCCAGGCCAAGCTGAGGCCATCGGCGACTTCACCTCGACGCCGGCCAGCTGCTGAGCCCCCGAGCCGCCAGAGAACCGGCCACCGGAGGAGAACTGGCGGTGATGAGGGTGGAGTCGGTCTGACTGGTCTGAACCGGCCAGGAAAGAAAAGGAAAAGAAAAAGGAAAAAAGAAAAGAAAAAAAAGAAAAGAAAAGAAAAAGAAAGAAAAAGAGAAAAAGAAAGAAGGAAGAAAAAGAAGAAAAAGAAAAGGGGAAAGGAATTCCGGGAATTTGAAAAATTCCCGAGAATTCAAAAATTATGGGAAATCCCGAAAAGTATTAAATTATTTAAATAATTTATTTATTTAAATAATTATGAAAAAAATTCTAAATTTTAGAATTTAAATTCCAGAAAATTCCCTCGATGACTGAGCCGATGGAATCGGGCAAGGTGAACACGGGCGCGACCTTCGAGAGGCAGTCGCCGACCCGAAACAGGTAAGAGAGACATGTGCCACCTGTAAGGATATTCGGCCATGTTTTTAAATTGCATTTAATTTTTAAATGCTATCGATAATTATCGGTTTATAATGTGGTGATTTATCAGTTTTAAATTGTGGTGAAATACCAGTTGAGAAATATAAACTGTAATTTCGGTGCAGGAGGCTAGCCAAATCGGCAGCCGTTATACTGCCAAAAAATTATCGAAAAAATTACTGAAATTTACCGAAAATCACTGAAAACCAAAATAAAAGATTTGATTTCACGTGAATTGATTTTCGGGCACGAAAATCGAGAAATTAAGTAATTTTCGTAAAACATGAATATAATGATATTTAATTTTCAGATATTCATGTTTTCGAGAATGGTGAAAAAGAAATCACGAAAATTCACCCGGTAGGCGATATTTCACGTGAAACGGGATGAAAATGAAAAAGAGACTGAAGTGAATATTTTTATAAATATTCTTAAATATTCACTTGATTTTACATAAAACCTTTATGGTTTTAATTATGAAAATAATTAATTATGAAAATTCCATAAAGGTTAAGAAATGATGGAAAACTATGATTTCGAGACCAGAGGTCTCACACGTGTTTTTAGAAAAAAACATGGTTACGGGATTTATGAATTTGGAAAAATAAATATTTTATTTTTCATAAATTATTGAAAAACCATGTTTTCAAGTGAAAGCACGGAAACGCGTGCATATGGTTTTACGGTGGAAAAAGGACAGTTTTGCCCTTCTATATTTTCATTAATGATTTATAAACTGTTTTCACCGTATGAAAAATATGATTTATACCTTTATGAAATATTTTGAGAAATGTTATTTTAATTTAATTATTTCATAAAGGTGATGATTTATTACATGTGAGCCTTATGGATACTTGTGAAATATTTTAATTTACTGTGTTTAAAATCCATAAAGGCTATGGTACGGTTACACTTTTTTGAGACTTAGGCCCCGAGCTTCATGCATCACATATACGGTTACTGTCACGTGGCTGATTGACCAGCTAGTCATCAGCGTCCCGGATTGTCGCCTAGCAAGCGTACACCGAGGACATATTATAGATCATGGCCATAGATCTCATTACTGTTACGGTGTCCCTTAATGGACGATGATAGCATGATTTACTTGTAGGGTGTTGCCTAGCCTCACTTACTGCTTACTGTTTACTGTTTACTGATTTCTAAAAGGATTTACGGAATCCTATTTACTGTACTGTACTGTTTACTGTACTAAATTACTGTACTTTTACTGTTTACTGATGAAAGACCGTACCAAAACACTATGTTACTGAACTATACTGTTTACTGAAATGGTAGCCATTGATTACTGTTTTACTGAACTGAAAGCTACCATTTACTGTTTACTGAACTGAAAGCTACCGAATACTATTTACTGAATTGGTAGCTACTGTTTACTGTTACTGACTGAACCGTATCGAGATACTGTTTTACTGAATATACTGTTTTACTGAACTGTACGATACGGTTACTGATTTGAAAAGAGAAATAAATGTTTATTCTAAAAGAATAACATAAGAATTATTTCTAAGAAAGAAATAATCGAAGAAGTAACTATCCAACGATTGGATATTTACAAATCACTGTACTGTCACGTGTTTTTACTGTACTGAAGAGAAGAGAAGTAAACCACTATTTTTATTACTGAACTGCCACGTGTTTTAAAGTATACTGAAGTGAAAAGAGATAAGTGGTTTACTTTGTGGAAAAACGAAAATTATATCGTTTTGAAAATAACGAAAATAGTACTCTTTACAGTTGCTTTTAGGTTCCGGAACAAGCCAAGTATTTCAAAATACCTGCCTTACTCTATCTAGATCCCTAGCCGACTGTAGTATCCTTCCTACATGTGAGCCTAGAGCCAGCTAGGAAGATTTTAATGAAAAAGAAAAAAATTATTTTCAGCATATAGATAGCTGAATATTAAGTGTAGCATATAACTCTCTTACTGAGCCGTGGTTTGCTCACTCCCCAATTTTAACATTTCAGGTTTTGATGATGGTGAGATCCAATATTTGTGGATTACGGCTGCACATAATGGACAATGTGACAGACCGACTAAGATATATCAGGTACGACTCATTTATTTCTGTATTTAGACATGTATACAGTACTACATATTTGTAAATAAGATAGGGGATGTGTATAATGTTAACAATATTTTATTAAATTGTTTAACATCAAGTGTAAAGTGAAGTATCACAGACAATCCAACCGGATAAATTGTGTAAAATAAGGTTTAGAAATGTGGTAACGGGTCGTTACAATACCATTCGCTGCGATAGGATAGTTGAAGAGAATTACTAGAAGTTTAAATGTAATATCCGGTTTTCACCAAAATGCCAATTAACTTTTTCTTTTTTCTACAATTGGTTAGGCTGTTTGTCGATGTCATTTTTCTTTCTTTCTGATGGTTTAATTCATTTTCATTTACTTACCTTTCATATAATTATAATCAAAATTCATATAACCAGAAGTTATTAAACATATGAGATATATTTGTTGGAAACAAATTCCAAAATTCACAATTTCATTTAGTTTATTATACTTAGAATATTTCTTGATATTTTAGAAGATTTCTAAGAAAATTTCGACAGCATAACTGCTACAAATATCCTAACCTCTTGCATTTCAGACACATTTTATATACCAGCTGAAAATCCTAATTTTTGCATGATTCAAATGCAATTAATTACCAAATAATTTCATGTAATTAAGTCCACAAAAACCATGCATTCAATATATCCTCATATAAAAGTTCAGGTCTCTAGACACATATAGAACTTCTTTTTTTTAAATTTACATCCCCTTAGCCTTTACAACATTATGAGTACTGTACTATTCAAGTCTGAAATATATAGAAAATACAATATATCTTCACTGGATAAATAACCAGCCTCGAAGGAAATACGGTAAGCTCCAAAAATCGTGCTCCTCTCGTATGAGCGGAATCTACTGCAAATAGTTTGGGTGGAAAAATAAGAGGTGAGTTTATGTTCAGTAAGGAAGAGCATATAAAAGAGTGGTACCATGCCACTATATACAGTAAAAATCATGAATTTAAATTTTTATAAACAGAATAATGCATGCAGTTTCATGAAAACATATATAGAAACCTCGTTTAAAACATATACGATTCATATACTTTTTCACTTTTTAAAATCCTTTAAAACAATCTGTTGTCTGTTGGTAAATCGATTATCTCGTATACTATATCATTCGAAATCAATTTATCATATGTTTGTAAAATCAATCATATCACATACTATTGAAATCACTATAGAAGTTAACATCCAAGAAACTCATGCACGAATTGTATCCCTACAGGGACCTGTATAGGATTAGGCGTACCCACGTGAGGCCAGGCATCTAGCCCTAAGCTGTTCCTACCTGTAACAATGGCCATTGTCGAAGATCTACAGTGTACACTCGTCAGTGACAACTGTGATCGGAAAAGGGGAGGTACTGGGGACTTAGCTACGGTCTCCCAACACTAATCATCAATTTGTATGCATGAATTCATAAGGAGCTAATGCTCTTATAAAATCAGTTTCATATATCTTAAAATCACAGTAAATCAATTTTCATGTAAACTATTTCAATCGATTTCTATTCATGTAAACAAATCAACACTTTATATATTCTAAATAAATCTTATAAAACTCATAAAACATATTATAATCATTTCACGTATTCAAATATTCAAACTATATAAAAATACTATTTATTTAAGATACTGAGCGTGTAAATAATTAAAGGAAATTTTCTGTACTTTTCAGTAACCTTTGGTAAATTTCTATCCTAACCCCTTTCATAAATTTCGATTTATAATTTCTAAATCACCCACTTTTCCCACATGCATACACAGTCGTTCCTACACTACTTCCATATACAATTCCTTACCTTATCTACAGTGTAGGAAAATAAATCCAATCGCAACACCGAGCCCTTAATCCTCCAAATTACGAGCTGCAAAAATGATAATTAAATTAATTAGACTTATTCCTTTACTTCTCCTCATCTTCTATTTTATTCATTTACACTTAAGAGTTTACATTGAATTCCTATGAATTCCCATTTGGTCAAACACGGCCTTCAACAATAAGCATTGTTTTTCTTTCATTTTAATTTCATGCTTAACCTATATTTATTTCCTATCCTCATTCCATCTTCCATTTTAATCATCAACACTTCGAACATTTTATGGGAATTTTATCATAGATCCCTCTCAATTAAATATCAACCATGGTTTTAGATTGAGTACTCAATTAATTTTAAAATCATGGTTATAGCTATTGTATTTCATGCTATTAACTTCTACCAATCTCACATTGAAATCACCAAAATCCCACTAACATAACCGATGGCCAATTACTTCTTGAATTTCTATGCTCACTATTATATCTTATTTATTCCTACAACAATTTCCTTATTACCATACATTAAGGTTATGCCATGATTATCATTTTAAGCATCAAAGTAAAAAATCTATCCTCCATTTTTCTAACACCGTTTGTACAATGTTGACTCATTTATCTTTTGATTAATTTCATTTTATGGAAGCCACAATTCTTGACTTTCCATGCCATGAAACACTCAAAGTCAGCCTCTATTTCCATCTTCCACGCCACATCTTCACCATCTTTTCTCTCTCTCTATATATATATTTATAATTAAATCTTATAGGTATATTCTTATGGTCAAATTTTCTGCACACAATCAGTCACTATAATCAACCCATTCAGTACGCCACATAATCAGAATTTTTCAGCCATTCACGTTGCCAATATCAGCCCTTCAAACACCATGCTTACCCTCACGTTAATCCTCATGGTCAAATACACCATACCTATGTTTTAAATAAATTAAATTTCTGGTTTCATTTTAAATTTCTATCCAACTTTTATTTTCTGCTCAGCTCCTCAACCATTCACGTCATTCACACCACAACAGCCCAAAATCAGCCTTCAAATCGCATGATCTAACACCCTAATTCATTTTATGCATATTTTCACTTCAAACCATGATCTTATCTATCATTTACGCATCTAATTTAAGCACGAACAAATGACAAAGGTGAAAGAAATCAAAACTGGAAATTACCTAAGCAGTAACATTATTGTCCAGTAGCAGGGGAGCTCTGTTTTGGCTGATTTAGGCTGAGATTTTTAGATGGTTAAGGAGTTATGGAGATGAGGATTAATTTATGTGAAGAAGCCTAGGTGAAATGGTGATGAGAAAGTGGTGAATCAAAGGCTGGAACGTGAATAGCAATGGAGGAAGGATGCAAAATCGTTGGCTGCAGCAGAGAAATGTTGAGGCGGTGGAATTCAACTGAACAAATAGAAAAGATGGCTTTGTTGTCTCAATTTGATTGGTCATAATTAAAATTAAATTTATAAGATCTGATTTTATTTTGTTAAGGTCCAAAATACCATCTTAAAATCACTTATTTTACCAAAATATGCCACTGCACAATGTATTCTGTCCAGACCAGAATTTTCATTAAATTTTTTATTTATTTCATTTATTTTTGATAACCTCAACACAAAGGAAAATTAATTTCCATAACTCTACTCAATATTTTAATTTAGCACTTTTAGTAAGTATAGGAAAAATGGAGAAATTTGGGATAGGTCTAATGGTAGGAGGTGTTTGACATTTGATTGAGATCAAGTGTTCGAACTCTCCGGGACGCGAAAGAAATCCATGAGGAAACTAAGTGCCACGTCTGTTGCGGCAGGCGGGGGCCACCTCTATAATCCCAAAGCGGACAATACGGGTGAGTGAGATCACTAGGGCTAGGAGGCGTGCAGTACTCTCAGGGTCTTCACAATTAAAATGCGCGTTTTATTCATGGTTTAATTTATTGTTTAATTTATTTAATGGTATAAAGATATAATTAAAATGAAAATTGTGTATTGACCTTACATCAATACAGAACGTAAATCAATTGGTGCTGAATAATTGAATAAGAAACATATAAGTGAAAAAAGGAAAAAGTTAGTTTGGAATTTTCTAATTATGGAATTTACACCATTGCATCCCAGCCTCTGCTCCTCTAAGAGAAACCAGACCAACGATTCACTCTGTTTTTGTTGATTATCTTTACCTCTCGTTGTTTTTCAATCGGTCAACCCATTTTCTTCAACCAACACTTTTCCTCTTTCTTTCTCTTGGCTCTTTATTTTTCTTATTTTCTTCCTTTTTCTTTTAAAATCGAAAGTTTCTTTCCTCTTTACAAAATCGAGCCCTTTCTCCTCTTTGCCACCATTCGTCGACCTTTTTGCCTCCAGTAGCTGCTCGTCTCCATGAACCTAGGTTGCTTCTCCTTGGCATCGATGTTTGAGATGGAAGTCCCAAAAGAGTAGGCATGTGTCGTCATGGAGATTGTTGCTTGCGTCTTTGCACCAAGCCCGGCATCAACCCTACTTTGATTTTGTCCAACATGTACCACTGCCCAACATAATCATACCCGGCGCTGACGCCCAGGGTAACACCATTGACCCTCACAAGATTAAAGAGCATTTTGAGGTAAATTTCTTGACGATTTTAAATCTAAAAGTTTTATTGTATTTATTATGATTAAGTGTTGTGTTAGCCATTTTTTTTTCAATTCTTCTTTGCATAAATTTGATATTTTGCATCTGGGTATTGCTTGTTTCTGTTAAATTTAGAAACTTTCTTTTCTTTTTTATTTTTATTATTAATCTGATATAAATTAAAACTTCCTCTTGGGTGTTTTGCATCAAAAAGGAGTTGAGCATTGCGGGTACAAGGCTCCAATCATATTGGCTTCCCTTTTCATTGATTGATTGGGTATTTATAATTTGTATTTTTTATATGTATTAGCCACTGTAGAAGATATTATTATAATGAAGAAAATTCCTACCGCGGCTTAGCTAGTAAAGAGTAGCGATTCTGTTATATTTATTTCATGTTTTTAAATTCCTTTTGCAACAAAAAAAAATAAATATATTTTAATTTATTAATGTTAATTCTCTTTTGCTTTTTTTGTCTTTTTCTTAGTTTTGAAATTTTATTGAATTTTAAATTTTATTGAAAATTATTTAAATTGTTTGAATTGTTTGCAACAACTACAATCGTTGTTAAAAAAATTGGTTAAATTAGAACGATAAAATCTTTGTTCTTTTTGTACATTTTATAATAGTTATAACCGTTGTTAAAAAAATTAGAAGCGACTAAATTTTTGTTTCTTAAATTTTTCAGTAATGATTACAATCGTTAGTAAATAAATTAAAAATGACATAATTATTGTTTCGTAAATTTTTAGCAACAACTATAATCGTTGTTAAAAAAATTAGAAACGACAAAATTATTGTTTCGTAATTTTTTTAGTAACAACTACAATTGTTGGTAAACAAATTAAAACGACATATTTATGGGTGCATAATTATTTTTTTAGCAATGATAAATAATCGTTGTGAATAAAATTAGAAATGATAAAACTGTTGTTTTGTATAAATTTTTAGCAACGACAAATAGTCGGTGCAAAACTATTTTTTGCAACAATAAAAATATCATTGCCAAATAGGATTTGCAACCAACGTTAAGTCGTTGCTAAAACAGAATTTAATTAGAAACAATAAAAGTCGTTGCAATAAATACCTTTTATTGTAACGATGAAAGTCGTTGTGTATACTTTTAGCATCGAAATTAAGCACAACGATCTTGCAACGACTTTTAGTCATTACGACAATGCATTAGCAACGATAAATATGAGTTTTGCAATGATTTTAATCGTTGCGAAAAATCCTTTTTCTAATTGTGTCCTTTAAATTCTTTTGGGTTTAATAGTGTAGTGATTTGATATTGTTTTCTTACAGCATCATCTGTACTTTGTATTTTATTTCAAGCTATACATTGGCAGAAATATGAAATTTGGGGATGTTCACAGTTTTATATAGTTACTTCGCATGTTGCGATTGGGATGTAAATGAATTGTCTGTCATGGAACATTTCATTTTCTAATAGATATTATTTTACTTGTTAGGTATATATTTTAAGTAGGTAAATGACTTCGGTTATAGGTGGAATCTAACAGTTGGACAGGTTAAAAATGTGATTATGAGTAATAGGCAAGAAGTATGTGAACATGTGCCGTTTGATGTGAGATTTAGTCCTCTGTCTAAGTTGATCACTGAGGTAGATTGAGCTGAGTTTTGTATTGGTATAGGCTTATTACATGACATGATTAACTGGGACTTTAGGCAACTAACCTTAAATCGAGTCCGTTAGTTATCTAAGACAGGACTTAAGACTTACATCGACTCTTTGCTAAGTTTATTGTGAAAGAAAAAGGAAAAATTTAGCCTGTGTTTTCACGTTCTGCGTAAGTTTGATATATTATCGCGTCCTTCGAGGCATGACAAGTTGAACCTCTTTTTATGTCTGAAGACAATTAAACTATTGGGTCACTTATTTCCAAATTTCACACCCATTTTCTTGATATACTTTTTAGTTTTGCAATAACTATACATGAAGAAAACCAAATAATTAGAAAAAGAGTAATAAAAATTCCAAAAACTAAATAAAGTCGAATGAATTAATGCTGTGATAATTTTATATTTTATAGAATTATCAATTCAACATTGCACACTTTCACATAGTGAATTCGAATGAATATGGTAATCATGTCATCCTCATTTGTCTCTGCATTCAAATTAATTGCCGTTACTTAAATGATATAGTTTTTAACATTTTATGTATTCATTTTAATAATACATATAATATGGACTTCGAAAACTTTAGTACTCACTAACTCAAGATTTCTCAAAAAATCAAAGATGTTAGTAACATAAATATCACATATATATTATATATATATATATATATATATATATATATATATATATATATATGTGTGTGTGTGTTTGTGTGTATAATAAACAACTAAATCTCACCACTAGAAGAAAACTCAAATAGGCTATGTTTAAAAAGCATAGTCTAAGATAAAAGACTACGTTTTTTTAACGATAGCTTATTTTGGTGGTCTTTCTCAAGTAGTATAGATTACAATTCTTAAAACGCAGTTTAATATAATATTAGTATAGACCACGTTTTAGGGAGAAACTATATTTGAACTTATAGAAAATAGACTAAGTTTTATACTTAAACGTAATCAAATTTTTAAATAAACTCGTGATTAAATTATTTATAAATTTTGATTTTTTGAAATTAAAATCAGAAGATTACGTTTCGCTATTGCATGAAGACTAATTTCAAGTAAAAGGCTATGCATATTGGATTGTCACGATCCGAAGGCCGCGACTTTCACTTATTACTCATACTTTTTCTCTCTTACAAATTTTTGGACTAAATTTTTCTTTTTCATTTTAAGGTTTGTATTCGGTGTCAATGTAGTTACTACTCTAATTTCACTGATTCTCTATACAATACTTTATCACACTTCTAAGTTACATCCCGACTTGTTGAACAAAATACGTACTGTGTATTTATTTAAAGTTTCTACATGTAAACAAGAGATTTACAAAGGACGTATACCTCAAAGGCAATGAAGCGGATTCGAAGAACGGTGGCCAGTACCAAGCTTAGGTACCATCTCCGATGCCCACTTAGCAGCTCGCATGGCAGATGTTAACTTCAGTAGTCTGAAAAGAGATGAAATTTAGTGGGGTGAGCAAAACCACGGCTCAGTAAGATACTAATATAAATGTAGGAGTAGAATTATATTGTCTTGACCGTAATGCTTAAAACCTGCAAGTTTGCAATTACAGTTGACCTTTTTCATCGATAACATCTCATTATCTCAATTCATGTCATCTGTCTATCACTCAGACTTCTAAATAAATCAATAATCACTTTCAATCATCTTATCCTTATACCACGATGCATCGCACAACAATGCATCGTGTATCTTGTTTAATTGAGATATCCTATCAAGTCATCGCACAACAATATGTCGTGTCCAATTTGAATATCATATACTATTAGTCCATATTCTCATAAATCTCATAGTACATCATGTCCAATTGAGATATCGCATCAATCACTTTTCATTTCATAATCATACTTCTGTATTCTATCATCTCATATCACTTTCCATATGGAGGATCATGATCACGGTGGTACGAAGTAATAATTCTCTTCGTGCATATTCTATGTTCATGTATCATATCATATCATAACATCACGTAGATGAAATATCGTTACCACCAAGTCGTGATACTCCTCATATACTCTTCATGTTTTTGTACCATATAAGGTCTTGACATATCGTATGTAAAAAGCATACTATTATGTCATGATTTAGTGGAAACTTATGTAATTTCACTGTATGAACCGCTATCATTTCAAATCATATCATATATACTTTAGAACATGCTCAACATATGAATTTTCAATTCATTTCATATTTACCTCTAAGGCATGATAGGAACATGTTCAATTTCAATTCATGTATTCGTTTTTAGAGCGTGTCTAAAACATGTGCGGTTTTAAAACATTTTTCATATACTATAAGTCATATCAGGTCTAGAGTTCATATCAAATCAATCTATACTCTAGACCGTATATCATTTCAAGTTCGACACAAAATCATATATAAATCATATAAGTGTCGAAATCATATCACATGTACTTTTAAAACATGTTTAAAACATCTACTGTTTCAAAATATATTTCATTTCAAACATATCTCATGTATTGTATAAATCATGTCAAGTCTAGAGTTCATATCAATAAAATCATACTCTAGACTTCATATCATATCGGTTAGAGACTAGGCTAGATCCCTATCACTCTATCAATAAAGACTTAAATCACTGTAGCTAGTAGTGAAAATCATGTCATCGTCCCCTGGAAACCAAGTAAGGTGCTATCTATGGCCATAGACCTCATCTCTCTCAGCCCTACTGATCAGGCGTGACTGAGACCTGTCCACGACTATTGTCGGACAAGCATCTCTGCCTAATGAGCAAAGCTCCAATTAGGCGATTTTCACTATGCTTTAGTGAATTTAATTCTTTTAGGGTGCCTACAGTCTCATAAAACATTTAAATCTTTTTCTTTTCTTGTCAAAATCATGTAAAGCATATGGTAAAATTTTGTAAGAGGCCTTATATATCAATATATATATATATATACCATTTACTTTCTTTTAAAATTAAACTATACTTTGTAGCATTCATATAAATGTTGTTATAACATCTCCAGTGGTAGCAAGTCATGTTTAAAAGTGATGCTATAAAACCTTTTCAATATGTAACTTTGGTACTATTTTCAAATATCGATATAAGCAATATTTTCATCTAATACAGTGAAGCAATTCATCTAAATTTATCACCATAAATTATTCAGTTTCAAAACCTTCTCTTTGTCTAATCAGTGAATCAATATTCAAATCATTCAATATTCATTTCATTCGGTATTCAATTTGCTTAGTATTCAATTATTCAGTGATCAAATCACTTGGTATTCAAACCATTCGGTATCCAATAACCTTTCTCAATAGTTATCGACTATAACAGTTCATTTGTACATTTCATTATCAATACTAGAACCACATCATTAGTATGAATCCTCTTAGTATCTATCAGCATTTAAATACCATGTTTCCATATAGCCAGTAAGATACTGAAATTATGCAATACCAATATCCTCATTCGATATCTATTCCAGAGTCGACATCGAGGATTTTAGAACCACAAGATCAATTGTCACTTATCAAATCCATTTGTGGTTTGACCTATTGGCACATATTCAAAATTTTCGACTTAAGGTTCAATTTCATTCACTATCATAAAATCAGATCACAATCCTCAATTCACTTTTCATATGGTCTGTAAAATGTAATATCATGCTAGAATTATCTATAAAGCATCAGCAATTCAATTCCTGGTTGGCAATTTACCCACTTAAAAGAATTTGTCAATTTCCACTATCAACAGTGTTTCAATTATTTAAGTCACCTTGCGACTATCCATGTTATTGCAAAAATCTCAGTTCACATCTATTTAATATTGATATGTACAACTATATTTTTATGTAGACATGTGCTCCATCAAATGTCCATACGACATCACGATCTACTTTCTTATTATCATCGTCTCAATCATACCACTAAGACGAACCATTCATCATGTACTCCAAATTTCTCCAAGTCACTCAGATGTGAAAGAATATTTTTCGAGACCTATTCTAAGGTTATAATCAAATTCGTATAATCACATGTGTGATGTCCATTTATTTGAATCTATCAATTCTATAATCATCACTCGATTGATAATTCCGCAATTCAGTCATTCGACCATCTAAATTACAATTTCGATTTCTCTCTTTTAAGTTATATCATATAATCATTGTCACTTTTATCCGTGATCCTTCCAATAAATAATTCCACCTCAATCTCAACTTGATACCATTTGTGATATTAAGATGACTTGATTTATCGATTCTATAAGGTTTAAACCATATAATTCATCACGTTGTCATGCTCAACAATCTATCTTCTCATCGATTTCAATATCAACTTTTCCGGTAATACCATAAAGTCCTTTAAATGTTTATTTTCAATAATTATTTCCAAGATTCCATTTATGTGAGAAACTTAATCTTTTTCCTCAAACATTTTTCTAAAATTTTTGGCAGCATAACGGCTTAATTTTTACTAAACTTCCTGCAAGGAAAGCACAATTTATAATCACTGCCGTTGATTCTCACAATTTCTTAACCTCTTACTAAGACCCCTACCATCAGTTGTAGGTCCTCTTAGCATTTAACAATCATTTCAATAATCATTCATCATCAGAATCAAACTTCCAAAACATACAATATAACACTACCACTACTTTATAAAAGTATCTTACCTATTCACCAAAGCTTAGCGCATTTTTCGACTTTCGAGCGTTGTCGAACTCCACCATTCGTCTTATTTCCGTTTTGCTACAATT
Organism: Heritiera littoralis; assembly: GCA_031772115.1. Lineage (NCBI taxonomy): Eukaryota > Viridiplantae > Streptophyta > Magnoliopsida > Malvales > Malvaceae > Heritiera > Heritiera littoralis. Next base: position 7,216,597 of record JAPDPK010000009.1, read on the forward strand.
TCAATATCAATGCACTTACATCAATATAACAATAAAATTATTCAATAAATATCATCAATTTATTTTCCTTAATTTCCTTACCATTTCTTTTTCTTTCCTTTTTCTTCTTCTCTTTCTTTCTCTTTTTCTTTTCTTTTCTTCTTTCTCTTTTCTTTTTCTTTCTCCTTTCTTTCTTTTTTTTTCTTGGCCTAAACCAGTTCGGACCGGTTCAGGCCGGTTTGGTCAGGTCGGCTTCTGCTGGCCGGTTCGACCACCTGCGGTCATCCATTCTGACGGTTCAGCCATTACGCGACTAGCTGAGGTGGCCATGTTACGACCCGAAGACCGCGACTTTCATTTGATTTTTATACTTTTCTTAGTCTACAATTTATGGACTAAATTTTTCTTTTTCATTTTAAGGTTTGTATTCGGTGTCAGTGTAGTTACTATACTATCTAGGTGACCTATAGTCATTCCATTTAAATATTAAACAAACATGGAAACGGTTCTTAGTTACATCCCGACTTGTTAAACAGAATAAGTACTGTGCATCAATTTAAGTCTTACATGTAAACAAGTATTTTATAAGGAACATATACCTCAGAAGACTAGTACCAAGTCCATACACCGTCTCCGATGCCCACTGAGCAGCTCACATGGCAGATGTTAACTTCAATAATCTGAAAGAGATGAAATTTAGTGGGGTGAGCAAAACCACGGCTCAGTAAGATACTAATATAAATACAAGAGTAGGATTATACTGCCTTAAACTGCAATGCTTAAAACTTGCAAGGATGCAATTACAGTTAATCCTTTCTCATTGATACATCTCATTATCACTTCTCATTTTCACTTTTCATTTCATAATCATACTTTGGTATGCTATCATCTCATATCAACTCTCATATTTACTTTTCATTTCATAATCATATTTCTGTATTCTATCATCTCTTATCAATTCTCATATCATCTCTTATCAATTCTCATATTGTGGATCATGATCACGGTGGTACGAAGTCATAATTCTATTCGTGTATTTCTATATTCCTGTTTCATATCATATTGTGACATCATATCGATGAAATATCGCTACCACCGAGTCATGACACTCTTCACATATTCTCCATGTTTAATGCAGATATCCTATCGAATTCTCTTTACATTTAACAATCATATTCCCGTATTACATCAATTCATATCACTTATCGTCTGGGAATTTATGATCACGATAGAGTGAGATCAGAATTCTCTTCATATCAATCTCATGTTCATATATCATATCATCTCATGTCATCGTATAGATGAAACATCATTAACATAGAGTCACAACATTCCTCATGGAATTCTCATGTGCTAAGCATATTATCATGTCAGGGTTTAATATGCAATTCATGTAATTTTTTTGTATAAACCGCTATCATCTCAAATCATATCATATATACTTTAGGACATGCTCAACATATGGATTTTCAATTCATTTCAAATTTGCCTTTAAGGCATGATAGAAACATGTTCAATTTCAGTTCATGTATTCGTTTTCGGAGCATGTCTAAAACATGTGCGGTTTTAAAACATTTTCATTTACTATAAGTTATATCGGGTCTAGAGTTCATATCAAATCAATCTATACTCTAGACCGCATATCATTTTAAATTCGACACAAAATCGTATGTAAATCATGCAAGTGTCGAAATCATTATCATATACTTTTAAAACATATTCTGTAAATCATATCAGGTCTAGAGTTCATATCAAATCAAACTATACTCTAGACCGCATATCATGCCATGTTCGACACAAAATCATATATATATCATATAAGTGTCGAAATCATATCTCATGGACTTTTAAAACATGTTTAAAACATGTTTAAAACATGTACTGTTTCAAAACATATTTCATTTCAAATCTGTTTCATGTACAGTATAAATCATGTCAAGTCTAGAGTTCATATCAATAAAATCATACTCTAGACTTCATATCATATCGGTAAGAGACTAGGCTAGATCCCTATCATCTCTATCAATAAAGACTTAAATCACTGTAGCTAGCAGTGAAAATCATGTCATCGTCCCCTGGAAACCAACTAGGGCGCTATCTATGGCCATAGACCTCATCTCTCTCAGCCCCATTGATCAGGCGTGATTGAGACCTGTCCACGACTATTGTCGGACAAGCATATCTGCTTAATGAGCAAAGCTCCAATTAGGCGGTTTCCACTATGCTTTATTGAATTTAATTCTTTTAGGGTGCCTACAGTCTCATAAAACATTTAAATCTATAGCTTTATTTTCAATATCATGTAAAGCATATGGTAAAACTCTGTATGATATTTCATATATCAAAATATATATATCTACCATATACTTTCATTTCAAAACAAATCAATACTTTTCAGTATTCATATAAACATTATTAAAATGTTTCAAGTTGCAAGAAAGCATGCTTAAATGCGATGCTATAAAACATTTCAGTACGCAACTTCGGTATTATTTCCATCAAATACGCTGAAGCGATTCATTTAACTTTATCACCATCAGTTATTCGATTTCAAGACTTTCTTTATGTCAAATCAGTAAATCACTATTCAAATCATTCAAGATTCATTTCATTCAGTATTCAGATTGCTCAATACTCTAATTATTTAACAACCAGATCACTTGGTATTCAAACCATTCGGTATTCAATATCCTTTTTCGACAACTATCGACTATAATGATCATTGTACATTTTATTTTCAATACTAGAACCACATCATCAGTGTGAATCCTCTTAGTATCTATAGGCATCTAAATATCATGTTTCATATAGCCATCAGGATACTGAATTTATGAAATACTAATATCCTCATTCGATATCTATTTCAGAGTCGACATCGAGGATCATAGAACCACAAGATCAATAATCGCTTATCAAATTCATTTATGGTTTGACCTATTGGTACATATTCAGAATTTTCTACTTGCAGTTCAATTTCATTCACTATCATGAAATCATATCACAATCCTCAATTCACTTTTTGATTGGCAATTTACCACTTAAAAGAATTTGCCAATTTCCTCTATCAATAGTATTTCAATCATTTAAGTCGCCTTGCGACTATCCATGTTATTACAAAAATCTCAGTTCATACCACTAAGACGGCCCATTTATTTGAATCTATCAATTCTATAATCATCACTCGATTGATAATTTCGCACTTCTATCATTTGACCGTCTAAATCACAACTTCAATTTTTCTCTTTTAAGTTGTATCCTTTAATCATCGTCACTTTTATCACTGATCCGTCTAATAAATGATTTCACCTCAATCTCAATTTGATACCATTTGTGATATTCAAATTACTTGATTTATCAATTCTATAAGGTTTAAACCATATAATTCATCACATTATTGTTTTCAACGATCTATCTTTTCATCGATTTCAATATCGAACTCTTTCGGTAATACCATAAAGTCCTTTCAATATTTATTTTCCATAATTATTTCCAAGATTTCATTTATGTGAGAAACTTAATCTTTTTCCTCAAATATTTTCCCTAAAATTTCGGCAGCATAACGGCTTAATTCTTACTAGGCCTCATGCAAGGAAAACACAATTTATAGAACAGCCGTTGATTCTCACAATTCCTACGTCTCTACTAAGACCCCTACCATCAGTTGTGGGTCCTCTTAGTATTTAAAATCATTCATCAATTTATCATATAAAAATCATAATTCCATAAAAATCATTTCCATCAATGCTTCATATGAAAATCATAATTCCCACATACAATATAATACTACTAATGCTTTATAAAAGTATCTTACTTGTTCGCCAAAGCTTAGCGCACTTTTCGATTTTCGAGCCTTGCCGAACTCCACCATTCGTCTCATTTTTGTTTTGCTAAAATTTCAAAAATTGACATATAATTTCATTTAGAAAATAATCCAAGAATTTCTACTAAATTCCATAGACATATAGCGAAAAAGGCTTTTAATTTTCCTTACCCATTTCTTCTTCTTTTTTTTCTTCTTTCTTTTCCTTTTCCTTTTCTTTTCTTGTTTTTTTTTTCTTTTCTTTTTCTTTCCTTTTCTTTTCTTTTCTTCTTCTTCTTTTCCTTTCTCTTTTTCCTTTCCTTCTCTTCTTTCTCTTTTCTCCTTTTTTTTCTGGCCGGATCGGGTCGGGTCGGGTCGGGCCGGGTCGGATCGAGTCAGGCGGGTCGGGTTGGGTTGACCAGGTCAGACGGGTCGGACCGGGTCGGACGGTTTGGACTGGTTCCACCGGTTCAGTCTTCGCTTGGCCGGTTCACCCACCGGCGGCCACCATTTCCGGCGGTTCGGCCACCCTACAGCATCCCGCGGTTGCCATGAAGCCGGATCTGGCCTCGGTTTCGCCCCATCACCGGCGACGGCGCCGGATCTGGCGGCGTGGGTTTCGGCTCCTTTCTCCTCCGTTTCTTCCTTCCTCCGCCGTTTCCTTCACCGCCGGTGGCCTCCCTCTCCTTCGTTGGCCCTCGCCGTTGGCATTGGTGGCGGTGGCGGTGCCTGGATCGGCCGGCACCGCCGATCTCCCTTTCCCCTTCCTTTTCGGTTTCTTCCCCGTTTCGCTTTGCTTCTGTTTTCCTTTTCCTTTCCCACCGTCGGCGTCGGCGTTGGTTCCCTCTCCTTGGCTCGCCGGCGGCGTCGCTGCCTCTCTCCCTTCTCTTTCCTCTCGGCCGGCAAGGGGCCGGCTTTCCTTTTTGGTCTTCCTCTTCTGTTTAGTTAACAGAAGAGGAAATGTGGGAATCGGGTTCCCCGATTCCCACTTCTCTTTTTTTTTTATATATATTTATTATATTTATAAAATTAGATTTTTATATATATATCATATACTATTAAATTTTAATATATATACATATATACATACTTTATCTTAAAATATATGTATATATATACACTTTGATCTAAATAGTATATATATATTTCATATATATATACCTATTTAAAAAAGAAAACGTGTAAAAATATATTATAAAATCTATTTATATAATAATATTTTTATTCACATTTTTATTTCTTTAAATTTTTGAATTCCTAATATCCAAAAATTATTTTCTCCATTTCTTCTCTTATTTAATTTGGATTGCAACTTATCCAAATTAAATTTTTCCGGATATTTACTATTTATTTTTAAAAAATTCTCGGTCTTCACACTCCACGAAGCCAGATTTGGCCTCCATTTCCCGAGCTGCGGCGGCGGCGACAGCGGTGGCAGATCTGGGCGATGGTTTTTGGCCTCTTTCTCTTTTTCTTTCTTCCTTCCTTTTCTGTTTTCCTTCGCCGCCGGCCATCCTCACCTCTTCTTTGACCTTCCGCCGTCGGCATGGGTGGTGTGGTGGTGGCTAGATCGGTGGCATCACCACTTTTCCTCTTTCTCTTTTCCTTTCGATTTCGCTTCGCCATTTCTCTTTTCTTTCTTCTCTTTCTCTTTTTTGCCGTCGGATGTCTCCCTCTCTTCCTCTCTCACTGACGACGGTCTCCCTCTCCCCCTTTTCTTTTCTCTCTCGTTGCCGACGGGGTTGGCTGGCTATTCATGTTTTCTTCTCTGTTTTTCAACAAAGAAGATTGGGAAATCGGGTTTATCCCGATTCCCTTTTTTTAAATATATATAATTATATTTATATAATTATATATATAATTAAAATTTTAAACATATATATATATAAATATAGTATAAACATATAAACCATTTATATATTTATACTTAAATTTTAAAATGCTATATATATATTTCATATATATATATATATATTATATATACATAAGTATACAATAAGATACATGTATTTATTCAATATAAAGTAGTATATATATCATTTTATAATACATATACTATAATACATATATATATATATATATATATATGTATTTATTTAAGAACATATATATATAAATATATTTATATAATCTAATTATATAAATATATATCCTTATACGCATTTTTATTTTCTTAGATTTGGATTTCTTAATATCCAAAATACTTATGTCCATTTTCATTTCTTATTTAATTTGGATTTCCATTTATCCAAATTAAATTTTTCGGATATTTACTATTTATTTTCGAAATTTCATGGTCTTCACATTCTCCCCACCTTAAGAAATTTGGTCCTTCGAATTTAACTTAGATTTAGAGATGGTATGCTTCCGTATATTTATGATTCTTGTCCTCTATATCATTTTTTAAATAATACTGTCAGCATATTTTTAACATCAGAATCACTTTTGATACCACTACATATCATTTTCCACCAGATATTCATACTCCCTAAAATTTCTTATCACTTTGGGAGTTATCACTTTCATCTCTTTTCGCATAATAGCTGTTTCACATCATTTATCATCCGTTTCTCTCATTTGGTGCCAAGTCGATATAATTTGGTAACTATCGTTTACCGATTTAATCAGTAGTATGTAATTGTCCCAGTAGCTTTCAAGTCTCGTGCACATGCTCTCAATATATCTTTAAGCGTTCTCATATTACGCTCGAATATTCATATCAGTATGGAGCGGTGTTGTCTGTAAATTTGGAATCCCAAAGCCTTTTGCTATTTCCCATAAGCATATGGCAAATAGAGATTCTATCACATGTAATGCTCACTGGAACTTCACATACATTCTCATCGTTTCATACGTATGTTTTGACTATGGCACTAGAGAAATCTAGGAGTTTGTTGATGGTAGAGTGATTCAATTTAAACAATTCGTCTTAAACCACTTCCATATCATCATATTCCTTTTGTTCAATTGAAAAAGGTGAGGATCTTTCTCTTTCACTAAGCTCTCAAGTCTCCATGTAGCCTCTTCACATGGATGGTACTGCCAGAGAACCTTCACTAGGGGCGGGGACTTTCGCCTCAAAGCCTTCTCCTTTTTGTCCATAATCCATATCGGCTTCTCCACAATTCTAATGTGCCTTGTCGTTTCACTCTTTACAACATGTGTCCTCTTATAATTCAAAATCGTAATTTCAATTTCCAATAGTCTTCATAATTAAGATGGAATTGTGGTTTCAATCAATCCATATACTTTTGTTCGATTATCTTCATTGGTGTAATGCCACAAGTTTTGGGTGACTTTATAAAATAAAACCCTTAGATTGAGCTTATTATATAGTTCCAGTTCCATATCATCACATGACCTACCTTAGGCCGACTAGGTTAGGTCATTCCATCTGTGATTCTTTTACCTCTTTCAATCCTTCTCAATTCACATATCGATCCTATCCTATATGATCATTCCATTATCTTCAAATATAAAATGCCACACTCAATCATTCTCGATCATTCAATGTCTTATTCCTTTAAGATGGTGCACAATTCTTCTATACCATATCAATACCATTCATAAGTATTCCCAGTTCGTTGCAATAGGCCATCGATTGGCATTTTTTATGTCAAGGCCCAGCCCGTTTCAATAGGTCGTAGGCTGGTATCACCCACACCAATAGCTGACTAACCTTGGTATAGATCGAAAATCAACAAGTTTACATGTAGACACAACACAGTACATGGGATGTAACACTGTCACGGTCTCAACTACACCGACACGTACTAGACAAATCATCTTCTGATACCATTAAATCTGTCACGACCCGAAGGCCGCGACTTTCACTTATTACTCATACTTTTTCTCTTTAACAAATTTCTGGACTAAATTTTTCTTTTTCATTTTAAGGTTTGTACTCGATGTCAGTATAGTTACTACTCTAATTTCATTGTTTCTCTATACAATACTTTATCACACTTCTAAGTTACATCCTGACTCGTTGAACAAAATACGTACTGTGCATTTATTTAAAGTTTGTACATATAAACAAGAGATTTACAAAGAACGTATACCTCAAAGGCAATGAAGCGGATTCGAAGAACGGTGGCTAGTACCAAGCTTAGGTATCGTCTCCGATGCCCACTTAGTAGCTCGCATGGCATATGTTAACTTCAGTAGTTTGAAAAGAGATGAAATTTAGTGGGGTGAGCAAAACCACGGCTTAGTAAGAAACTAATATAAATGTAGGATTAGAATTATACTGTCTTAACAGCAATGCTTAAAACCTGCAAGTTTGCAATTACAGTTGACCTTTTTCATTGATAACATCTCATTATCTCAATTCATGTCATCTGTCTATCACTCAGACTTTTAAATAAATCAATAATCACTTTCAATCTTCTTATCCTTATACCACGATGCATCGCACAACAATGCATCGTGTATCTTGTTTAATTGAGATATCCTATTAAGTCATCGCACAACAATATGTCGTGTCCAATTTGAATATCATATACTATTAGTCCATATTCTCATCAATCTCATAGTACATCATGTCTAATTGAGATATCGTATCAACCACTTCTCGTTTCATAATCATACTTCTGTATTGTATCATCTCATATCACTTTCCATATGGAGGATCATGATCATGGTGGTACGAAGTCATAATTCTCTTCGTGCATATTCTATGTTCATGTATCATATCATATCATAACATCATGTAGATGAAATATCGTTACCACCAAGTCGTGATACTCCTCATATACTCTTCATATTTTTGTACCTTATAAGGTCATGATATATCGTATGTAAAAAGCATACATTATGTCATGATTTAGTAGGCAATTTATGTAATTTCACTGTATGAACCGCTATCATTTCAAATCATATAATATATACTTTAGAACATGCTCAACATATGAATTTTCAATTCATTTCAAATTTGCCTTTAAGGCATGATAGAAACATGTTCAATTTCAGTTCATGTATTCGTTTTCGGAGCATGTCTAAAACATGTGCGGTTTTAAAACATTTTCATTTACTATAAGTTATATCGGGTCTAGAGTTCATATCAAATCAATCTATACTCTAGACCGCATATCATTTCAAGTTTGACACAAAATCATATATAAATCATATAAGTGTCGAAATCATATCACATGTACTTTTAAAACATGTTTAAAACATTTACTGTTTCAAAATATATTTCATTTTAAACATGTCTCATGTACTGTATAAATCATGTCAAGTCTAGAGTTCATATCAATAAAATCATACTCTAGAATTCATATCATATCGGTTAGAGACTAGGCTAGATCCTTATCACTCTATCAATAAAGACTTAAATCACTATAGCTAGCAATGAAAATCATGTCATCGTCCCCTGGAAACGAACTAGGGTGCTATCTATGGCCATGTACCTCATCTCTCTCAGCCCTACTGATTAGGTGTGACTGAGACCTGTCCACGACTATTGTTGGACAAGCATCTCTGCCTAATGAGCAAAGCTCCAATTAGGCAGTTTCCACTATGCTTTATTGAATTTAATTCTTTTCGGGTGCTTACAGTCTCATAAAACATTTAAATCTTTATCTTTTCTTGTCAAAATCATGTAAAGCATATGGTAAAATTCTGTAAGAGGCCTCATATATCAATATATATATATACCATATACTTTCTTTTAAAATTAAACTATACTTTGTAGCATTCATTTAAATGTTGTTATAACATCTCAAGTGGTAGCAAGTCATGTTTAAAGGTGATGCTATATAACCTTTTCAGTATGCAACTTTGGTACTATTTTCTAATATCAATATAAGCAATATTTTCATCTAATACAGTGAAGCAATTCATCTAAATTTATCACCATAAATTATTCGGTTTCAAAACCTTCTCTTTGTCTAATCAGTGAATCAATATTCAAATCATTCAATATTCATTTCATTCGGTATTCAATTTGCTCAGTATTCAATTATTCAGTGATGAAATCACTTGGTATTCAAACCATTCGGTATCCAATAACCTTTCTCAATAGTTATCGGCTATAACAGTTCATTTGTACATTTCATTATCGATACTAGAACCACATCATTAGTATGAATTCTCTTAGTATCTATGAGCATTTAAATACCATGTTTCCATATATCCATCAAGATACTGAAATTATGCATTACCAATATCCTCATTCGATATCTACTCTAGAGTCGACATCGAGGATTTCAGAACCATAAGATCAATAGTCACTTATCAAATTCATTTATGGTTTGACCTATTGGTACACATTCAAAATTTTTGACTTGAGGTTCAATTTCATTCACTATCATAAAATCATAACACAATCTTCAATTCACTTTTCATATGGCCTGTAAAATGTAATATCATGCTAGAATTATCTATAAAGCATCATCAATTCAATTCTTGGTTGGCAATTTACCCAGTTAAAAGAATTTGTCAATTTCCACTATCAACAGTGTTTCAATTATTTAAGTCGTCTTGTGACTATCCATGTTATTGCAAAAATCTCAGTTCACATCTATTTAATATCGATATGTACAACTATATTTTTATGTAGACGTGCGCTCTATCAAATGTCCATACGACATCACGATCTACTTTCTTATTATCATCGTCTCAATCATACCACTAAGACGGACTATTCATCTGTACACCAAATTTCTCCAAGTCACTCAGATGTGAAAGAATATTTTTCGAGACCTATTCCAAGGTTATAATCAAATCCGTATAATCACATGTGTGATGTCCATTTATTTGAATCTATCAATTCTATAATCATCACTCGATTGATAATTCAGCAATTCAGTCATTCGACCATCTAAATTACAACTTTTATTTCTCTCTTTTAAGTTATATCATATAATCATCGTCACTTTTATCCGTGATCCATCTAATAAATAATTCCACCTCAATCTCAACTTGATACCATTTGTGATATTAAGATGACTTGATTTATCGATTCTATAAGGTTTAAACCGTATAATTCATTACGTCATCGTGCTCAACGATGTATCTTCTCATCGATTTCAATATCAACTTTTCCGTAATACCATAAAGTCCTTTAAATGTTTATTTTCAATAATTATTTCCAAGATTCCATTTATGTGAGAAACTTAATCTTTTTCCTCAAACATTTTCCTAAAATTTTTGGCAACATAACGACTTAATTTTTTACTAAACTTCCTGTAAGGAAAACACAATTTATAACCACAACTGTTGATTCTCATAATTTCTTTATCTCTTACTAAGACCCCCACCATCAGTTGTGGGTCCTCTTAGCATTTAACAATCATTTCAATAATCATTCATCATCAGAATCAAAATTCCAAAACATACAATATAACATTACCACTACTTTATAAAAGTATCTTACCTATTCACCAAAGCTTAGCACATTTTCTGACTTTCGAGCCTTGTCGAACTCCACCATTCGTCTCATTTCTGTTTTGCTACAATTTCAATATCAATGCACTTACATCAATATAACAATAAAATTATTCAATAAATATCATCAATTTATTTTCCTTAATTTTCCTTACCATTTCTTTTTCTTTCCTTTTTCTTCTTCTCTTTCTTCTTCCTTCTCCTTCTCCTTCTTTCTCTTTTTCTTTTCTTTTCTCCTTTCTCTTTTCTTTTTCTTTCTCCTTTCTTTCTTTTTTTTTTCTTGGCCTAAACCAGTTCAGACCGGTTCAGGCCGGTTCAGTCGGGTCGGCTTCTGCTGGTCGATTCGGCCACTAGCAGTAATCCATTCTGGCGGTTTAGCCACTCCGTGGCTAGCTGAGGTGGCCACGAAGCTAGATCTGGCCTCCATTTCTCGAGCGGCGGCGCCGGCGGTGGCAGATCTGGGCGGTGGTTTTCGGCCTCTTTCTCTTTTTCTTTCCTCCTTGCTTTTCCGTTTTCCTTCGTTGCTGGCCATCCTCACCTCTTCCTTGACCTTCCGCCGTCGGCGTGGGTGGTGTGGTAGTGGCTAGATCTGCGGCACCGCCACTTTTCCTCTTTCTCTTTTCCTTTCTTTCCTTTCGGTTTCGCTTCGCCATTTCTCTTTTCTTTCTTCTTTTTTTCTTTTCCACCACCGAACGTCTCCCTCTCTTCCTCTCTCACCGGCGACGGCCTCCCTCTCCCCCCCTTTCTTTTCTCTCTTGCCGTCGACGGGGTCGGCTGGCTATTCGTGTTTTCTTCTCTGTTTTTCAACAAAGAAATTGGGAAATCGGGTTTATCTCGATTCCCTTTTTTTTTTAAATATATATAATTATATTTATATAATTATATATATATAATTAAAATTTTAAACATATATATATAAATATATATTTTTCATATAAACCATTTATATATTTATACTTAAATTTTAAAATGCTATATATATTTCATATATATATATATATTATATATATACGTAAATGTACAATAAAATACATGTATTTATTCAATATAAAATAGTGTGTATATATATATATATCATTTTATTATACATATACTATAATACATATATATATATGTATTTATTTTAGAACATATATATATGTATAAATATATTTATATAATCTAATTATATAAATATATATATATATATATATATATCCTTATACGCATTTTTATTTTCTTAGATTTGGATTTCTTAATATCCAAAATACTTATGTCCATTTTCATTTCTTATTTAATTTGGATTTTCATTTATCCAAATTAAATTTCCTGGATATTTACTATTTATTTTCGAAATTTCATGGTCTTCACATGGATAAATTGTGCTGTTTATTTCATTGTACAAAATATTAGAAAGTAACTATCACAAAATGTTCTTACACCATATTTTCATGTATATGAACTGTTATAAAGACTTCTACTAAAAAAACCGTCTTCAAGGTTTCAACACAAAATATATATGATGAAGATTTTTTTCCCATAATGAGCATTGTGCATCTGTTAACATCTTAGCTTGCATCACCTCCATTTGTCATTTTACTCGAAAGGGTAGGTTGTCAAATTAATTAATAGATAAGTTCAGTGGTAATCCATGCATTATACTAGGTAGGGTATTCATCATATTTTATATTATAACATTGTTTATGTGCATCTAATTCTCTTTTAAAATGCAGTATTATTGTTTAATGGTATTTTGCCCAACTAGTTTATAAAAATTAGGTATCAACGAATTAAAGTGATGCAAACTCAGATGTTAATAGATCCTAACCTTCATTATCAGTGGGGAGTTCTTATGCAAAAGAAATTTTAAATGACTTCAAGAATATATTGAAATTCATCACAATTTTTTAATATACTAACTTGCATTATCTTAACTTGTGGCTCTTAACTTTTATAAACAAAGTGAAAAAATACCATTAAACAACTTTTTGGCATTTCCAAAGAGAATTAGATACACACAAACAATGTTATAATATAAAATATGAATACCTTGTGTATACACCTCATTTTGTATGGGGTTTTTAATATTATTGGGCCAATTAGATTATTTTCTTTAATCCGAGCCTAAATCAATTCTCCTGTGAGTCCAGTGTTCTTTCATTTCACCTTGATTTGAGTTTAATTAGACTTTTGGATATGAAACTATGATTTTGGACTTAAGATTAGATTTGGACTTTAGGCCCGATGATTAAAAGTCCAATTTTTATATTTAAATTTAAGTTTTAATATATTTTACATTTATTAAGGAAAAATAAAAAATGAAAATTCAAAAAAAATCAAGAAAACAAAAAAAAGAGGAAAGTCAAACTTGTATTGCAAATTGTGGAATAAAAATCAAATCTTTTGGTTTTAGAAACTTTAGACAAATCTAGAATTAATTAAAAGAATCAAATAGAATTTGTTTATGGAAAGCTTTAAAAGAAATATGTCAACGTTGAGATTATGGGATTAATTACCAGGAAAGAATCAAGGAAAATTAAGACTAATTAAAGGATTCTCGATCATGGGGAGGAGGAGGAGAAATCAAGAAAAAGGAGGCGGGACAACAGCTTAACGGGGGGGGGGGGGGGGGGAAGATTTTACAGCTCTTTCACTGGCATCATCATCATCATCACTGCCCCACGCCATTGTTAAGTCGCCCATCATCCTTGCAGAAGTGATCCTAACTACTTGCTGACCTCCTCCATTGCCACCATTGTTGCTCCCTGCTGCTCAACGCCATACTCGATTCTGCTAAGCTGTTGTATCGTTCTCTCCCCAAGCACGCCAGCAACCGAGAACAATCAAATAGACAGAGCGTGACCGAGAATTGTTGCAAGTTTGCAATCAAAACTGAAGCAGAAGCTGTCCAAAATAGAGAACTGTGACCTACTAATTGTGAGATCTCATTTTCTTATACTATAGTTGTACATGTATATGAACAAATTATCAATAAAGAAATTATTGATAATATTTTGAGGAATTAAATATAGAAGAATAGTGTTTCTCACATAGAAAACTTTAATCCTAGATAAAATATATATAAGCATGGAAATTATTACATAAAGAATGGAATAAAAGAAGATTAAATAGCTTAGCAAATTTTGACATGGAAAGTAAAGTATTGGGACGACATGGAGAAAGAAAAGAAGAATTTATTGGCCATATAGGTGAAGTTCGGTTGGATAAGTGAGTAGTAGAAAAACAAGAGAGAAAAAGAAAGATGAAATAAACAACAACGGAAGATAAGAGAAAATCTCCCTCACGTGTTTCCTAAGTTGAAAATATATATATATATAACATAGATTTTGTCTATTCTTACTACACCGAAAACAAACACAATAATAAGATAGGAAGGGAACAAAAACAAGGAAAAGGATAGAAAATTATGAGATTACAAGACCTTAACTAAGAAGTCAACAAACGTGGGCTGCATGAAGAAAAATGGGTGTTAGTTTCGGCTGGAAGATAAGTAATAAACAAATGAGAAGAAATAGGAATTTAAGAAGGATTTTAATGAAGCTGGCAAAAAAAAAAGTCCAATAAATATATATATTTTTGGGCTATATAATTCTCTTCCCATCGTGATCTTCATCTCCAGCCAACATCTGTCACGACCCGTGACCACATTTTTACCCTTCTTATACACAACTTAACCGGTTGGGCTGTCTGCGATACTTCACTTGTACTGACTGTTAATAAATTTTACATAATATTGTTTATATTATACACATCCCCTATCGTAACAAATCAGATAAGTAGTACTGTTGACGTGTCTAAATACAGAGAATAAATAATCATACCTCAAATAATCAGTCGGTCTGTCACATTGTTCTTCGTGTACAGCCAGGATCCACAATCCACTGATCTCACATTCATCAAAACCTGAGATGTTGAAAATTAAGGGGTGAGCAAAACCACGGCTCAGTAAGAGAATTATATGCCTCACTTGATACTCAGCTTCCTATATGCTGAAAATCTTTTTCATTTTTCCTATGGGCTCTAGGCTCGCATGTAGGAAAGATACTACTGTCGGCTAGGGATCCGAATGGAGTAAGGTAGGTATTTTAGAATACCATACTTGTTACGGAACCTAGAAGCAACTGTAGAGAAAAATTTTTTTTTCTTTTTGTTTTGAATTAATAAATCCTTTTCCTTTTTAATCTTTCATAATCTTTTTCATATTCCTTTCAAAATAATGCCTCTACGAAATAAAGCCTTTAAATAGAATAATTAATATCCGTATATTCCTTGAAAAGAATATTAGTTAAATCATCATCTTATTTCTTTAAAACTTATTTCATGTTTTAATGTACTCTCTTAATTAGTTCTGTCCGTTAAAAAGCAGAATAAGCTATTAAAATCTATTTCATTCTTTGACATTTGTCGAATTCACGAATCACACTCACTTACTTATCGTCACAATATCCTACGATTTCTCATACTAACATCGGAACACGTGTAGCACTTAGTTCCCGAAGGACTCTAGAGGTGGCTCCCACTGTTCAATCATCGAGTCTCTGCTCGGTATGGCCTGTACTGAAACATCAGAACACGTGTAGCACTTAGTTCCCGAAGGACTCTAGAGGTGGCTCCCACTGTTCAATCATCGAGCCTCTGCTCGGTATGGCCTGTACTGAAATATCGGAACACGTGTAGCACTTAGTTCCCGAAGGACTCTAGAGGTGGCTCCCACGGTTCAATCATCGAGTCTCTGCTCGGTATGGCCTGTACTGAAATATCGGAACACGTGTAGCACTTAGTTCCCGAAGGACTCTAGAGGTGGCTCCCACGGTTCAATCATCGAGTCTCTGCTCGGTATGGCCTTTTTCGTTTGACATATTCCATGTCATGTAAAATATTTCCCTTTTTAACATGTCACCTATCATTTATGGATTTTAATATAGACGTTAATCTTGTCGTACTATAAACCCTGGAGGGTAAAGGACTAAACCGGTCAAATCTATGACCATAATCTATATTGTCCTCGGTGGATCACGGATCAGGTGTCGACCGGGACTAAACATGTCACATATCATGTATCAGCATGATAAGAATACCAACCAGTCTCAAAACCGTATTTTTCATCATAAAATACACCTTTATGGAATTTATATAATTATATAATTCCATGATTTAAAACCATAAGGGTTATAATCCTTTAGTGAATATTGATAAAATATCCATAAAAATATTCACTATAATTCACTTCATCTTTCGTCTCGTAATTCGTGTAATTTATCTATTTCGAGAATTTTCGGTGATTTCATTATCACCATTCTCGAATACATGAATATTCTAAAGTTCCATCTCATTATATTCATATTTTATGAAATTTAGAAATTTCCTCATGTCTTGTGATTTACTATCGAAATTCGGAAATAAATCATTTAATATGATTTTATAAAGTTTTTCTAAAATTTTCGGCAGCATAACGGCTGCCGATTCACTAACCTCCTGCACGGAAAATACAGTTTAAAATCTTTCAGCCAGTACTTCTTCCCAAATTATTTTCAGCAATTCATGCATCATAATAATTTTCATAAAATAATTGCATAAAATATTTCAAATTAAATTATGCAGACTGAGTATCCTTACAGTGCTGCACATGCATCCCTTACCTTTTTCCGGGTCGGCGACTTCCGCTTATCGATCGCGCCCGCGCTCCATTTCTCCCGATTCCTTATCTCGATTGCTGAAAATAATTTCTGGAATTAAAATTCTAATTTTTAGAATTTTTCATAATTTATTTAATTTTTTCTGAAATTAAATTCTCGGGAAATTTCTTACCGAATTTGTAAAATCCCGGGTTGTCGAATTTCCGGGAATTTTCCGAATTCCCAAATTTTCCTTTTTCCTCTTTTTCTTCCTTTTTCCTCTTTTTCTTTCCTTTCTTTCTTTTCTTTTTCTTTTTCTTTTTCTTTTTCTTTTTCCTTTTTCCTTTTTCTTTTCTTTTTCTTTTCTTTTTTCTTTTTCTTTTTCTTTTTCTCCTTTCTCTGGCCGGACCGGTTCAGACCGGTTTGTGCCTCATCCCGCCGGTTCGGCCGGTTCGGTCGCCGGCGGTCCTCCTTTCCGCCAGTTCACGCCTCCCTCAGCTTGCCGGAGTTGCGGAGACGCCAGATCTGGTCTCCGTTTCTCCCCATTGCCGGCGATGGTGCCGGACCTAGGAGGGTGGGTTTCGGCTCCTTTCTCCTCCGTTTCTTCCTTCCTCCGCCGTTTCCTTCACCGCCGGTGGTCTCCTTCACCTTTGTTGGTCCTTGCCGGTGGCGTTGTTGGCGGTGGCGGTGCCCGAATCGGCCGGCACCGCCGATCTCCCTTCTCTTTTTTCCTTTCGGTTTTTCCCCCCTTCGTTTCGCGTCGTTTTCTTCTCTTTCCGCCTCGGGCTGCAGCCGTTCGCTTCCCCTCTCGCCGGCGACGTCATCCCTTCCTTCTCCCCTCGCCGGCGGTGGCAGCTCCGCCACCGGCGGTCTGGCTGGGAGGGTCGGGCTCTGTCCCGATTCTCCCTTTCCTTTTTCTGTTTTCTTTCCCTTTTTGGTTTATTTTCCCTTTCTATTTTTAGTATATGTTTTACTATATATTATATACTATATCATATAATTTATACACATAATATTTACCATATATTACACATATAATATTATTTCATATATATTGTAATACAATATATATTATATATAGATTATATATATTGTACATTACAAAATATATATATATCTAGTATATATATATATTTATATTTATATACTTTAGAATAAATAACATTTATATATATAATTATATAAATGTTATAATAGAATATATATATATATACCTATAAACTTTAATATAAAATAACATTTACATTTTCTATATATGTATGTATATATATATATTTATATATACATAAAATATTATGTTTATATATATATATATATGTATTAATTAAATTCATGAAATAGTTTATATATATATACACCAACGTATATTAAAATATACCATATAGTATTTTAAATACATACGTATTTGTATAAAATACACTTATATAAAATTTGAAATTATATAAACATATTTTATTTTCATTTTCTCGTTTTCCTTATTTAATTTGGATTTTAATTTATCCAATTTAATTCTTTTCCTCTCTCTATTATTTTTATTTTCACTTCCACTTTAATTTCCTTTACAACACTTTTTCGATTCTTTCACTTCCTTAATTCTCGGGATTTTCACCAATATCCCGTTCTCGCAAATTTTATTTCCTCTTATTTATTTTCTCCAATATTTATAATTTCCAATAAATGGAAAATTTGCAGTTATCACAACATCATCACCGAATGTTGTTCTTTTTCTTACAACCATGTAACTTCCTCTCCATAGCAGAAACCATGCATAACCTTTAGTAAATAAACCAAGCTTTTTAAGGAAAATAAGCCTTGGATATTAAACTTCCAAACCTCAAAGAAGCAAGCATAAAAACCTTCAAAACAGCAAGGGATTCATGTGGACAGATTTGTTCCTTTATACAGGTAATATCCAACTCAGTTTTTAAGATTCTTCTCCTTTGATTTTTGCATGTAATGATCAAGAATATGTTAGTTATAATCTTTGTTTAAAGTAAACATATATGTAAGGAAAAATCATAATGTTAGGTTGTAAGAATTTATAAGAAGAAGATGATGTTTAAAGAAGGAAACTAATGTGGAATTTATGATGAACATAACATGAAACCGACGTGAAAGGTAAGGGAAATAAAAATGAAAGTAAACTGAGTGCATGTTCGGTTGAGGAGGATTTTGAGTGAAAGCTAGACAAGGCTTACGTGAACCATGAAGGAGAAAAGAAATATCTTCAATATAGTCAACAAAGGTGGCTGGATATGAAGAAAGTAAACTAGGCTATTATACAGCCGTATGTGAAAAAGAAAGAATGGGGTTGGTGTAGCCGAAACTGAAAAGAAATGGTAAAGGTAGGCTGACTTTTGTGTGTGAATGGTAGAATATCTTGGCAGCCTAGGATGTACTAGTTATGGCCACAATATAGAGACACAAAGAAAGAAAGAAATGCCAACATAAATGCAAGATAGAAAAGGGTGAGTATGCTGTCGATTTGGACAGCAATGAAACAGAAAAATAAATAAATGTTGGTTGAAGGAAATTACGTGAGCTAAGGGGGGAGAATAAGAAAAGAAAAGAGGTGATCAAAGTCAAAGAAAATGGCTGGAAAAAGAAATAAAATGGCTGATAGTATAGCCGAAGAAGGAAGTGAGAATAGGTGACTAAAAGTCCAGCCGAAAATGTAGAAAAAATAAAAGAGAGAAGAAAAGCTAGCTTGGTTGACTTTGTGTGTGAGAATATTAGACTTTTGGCAACCTAAAACATGCTAGTTATGACCATGAAGTAGGAACCAAATGGATGCCAACGTGAACTGCACAAAAACAGAAAAGAGAGAAGGCCATGCATGCAGCCAACGTGAATTAGATAAAAAAAAAATGAAATAGAAAGTTAGCTTTAGGTTGACTAAATGATATGATGAATTACTTATGAAGTTAAATTAAACATACATCATAAAGGAATAAAATTTCCTAACCTACATGTAGCCAACGTGAAGTGAATAAAAGGGAAAGAAAGTTCATGGTTTGGGGTCAACAAATGGTAGAAAAATGAAAAGCAAAAAGGGAGTTCTTGGTTTGGATATATGTAGTAGAAAAATGGAGGAAAAGAAAAGAACTAATAGGGGTTAAGTTGACCTACATGAAGAATAAGTGATATATATATATATATCATGGAAGAAAATATAAGACATAAGCTAAATAAGCTTAGTCATCTAAGAAGGACATTCGGCCATGAAATCTTTGGTGGAAATGTTGAGTTAGTAAAAAGGCTAAGGATGCCAAAACAAGAAAAGAAAAGCAAATAAAATATTTACCTATGAGAGAATCATAGAAAATGTTAATATTATGAATAATGATGAGATAAATAGTAGCTAGATAAGCAAAGAAAATTTTTA
Organism: Heritiera littoralis; assembly: GCA_031772115.1. Lineage (NCBI taxonomy): Eukaryota > Viridiplantae > Streptophyta > Magnoliopsida > Malvales > Malvaceae > Heritiera > Heritiera littoralis. The sequence goes on from JAPDPK010000009.1 coordinate 7,236,764, forward strand.
TAAGTTATACAAAAAAAATTAATTACAGTAAAACGGTTATCTTGCAGTTTATAATTCGGAGAGATAGGAAGCACATGGGTGCAACATAAGGCATTGATCTACAGTGTATTGAGGTAAGGGATGTAATTTAAAGTTGTGATGGTGTCCCTTACTTTCATCGCAAATTTTAAAGAAATGCCTGAAGTATGAATTTTATTCCGAAGTTAATTTTTATAATCTTTTAATTTGTTAAATGAATTTTATAACTTCTATGTATATTTTCTATAATGTTTTAAGTATAACATGAAATAAATATGTTTTCCGAAAAGGTATTGGAGTGGCAAACCCCAGGCTAACTTAGATCCTGGCACGTCCGGTCCTTATTATTTTGTACTAAATGCAGGATTAAGAAGTTACAAAAGTAAGTAAGATTTGAGACTAAGGCCTTCCTATAGTTTATGTTATTGCCTGTCATGCTTGCCACATTGTGCATGTTTCCGTCCCTTGTGGCATATGTTTAGCCCACGTCGTGCATGTTCTCGCCCACATTGTGTATGTTTTCATCCTCTGTGGGTATGTTGGTCCTTCGTGGTGCATGTTCGCTGTACGACCCTGATCAGGTCTACAGCCCATACCATGGCCATAGGTATTCCGTTCCCTCTTCGGAGGATGAAGTAAGTGTCATGACCCGCATACTGGCTATATGATTCTGCCTAGTCTCCATGAACTGTATGATAAGTTTTATTAATTATGATGTTAAGTTTCTAAAGTATGATGTATGTTTGAAACAAGTATGAATTTTAGATTTATGCATTAAAGAATTCATACAATGATTTAAAGTATGAAATGCATTATTATGGCATTTGTTTTCTGCATATATCGATACTATGACTATTTTAAATGCATTTCTTACGGGGCTTTCCAAAAAGCTCACCCCCTACTCTACCAGATTATTTGCAGTGATCATCTCCTTACCTGTTGCGCATACGACGTAGGCTGAGGGATACGTCTCTCCTCCGGCCATTTTTATACTTACGTAAGGTATACTTATATTTTGATACCAGACATCCGGTATGGCACAGATATTTATATATAGATAATACTTTTGGGATGTAATCGATATCGTATGAATGTAAACATTACTTTGAGAAATTAGTCAATATAATGTGAATGAAAATATTATGATATCTCTGTGGTTGGAAAAGTGTGATGAGACGCTGGCAGGAATGCAACCCAAGTAAAAAAAAATATTTAGCCCAAAACTTCCACGTTTTCGAGATGTGACAGTCTTTCTTGGTATCAGAGCAAAGGTTGTCTAGTACTATCAGTGTCGATGTTAGGATAAGGTTACATCCCAAGTATCTGTGCTTGTTTGGTTAAAAATTGAGTATGTCTGTTAAAGATTTGATTAAAATATAGGGTTTATGCGCAGGTAATTGATCACGCACTATGAGTGGGAGACGAGGTCGCTCCCGGAGTCAAGCTCAGCCACCTCTATCACCTACTCCCCAACCAGAGAGCCCTAATGCTAGAATAAATAGGCTCGAACACAATATGAAAGAGGGGTTTGACAGCATCGCTGCTATGTTTACTCAACATTTCGGAGCGAACACCTCAACTATAGGTGCTACGGTGCCCACACCTACTTCACCTCCTCCTCCACAGGTTCCTCCGGCACCCTCTGCTCCTCAACCTTCAGTCCCACCACCTAGAGATGATAGAGATACAGGCAGATTACGGGACTTTCTTAAGATGAATCCCCTAGAATTTAAGGGGATTAAGGATCCAGTTAAGGCCGAGGAGTGGTTATTAGAATTGGAACTAGCTTTTGATTATTTGGGGTGCACAGATGCTGAGAAAGTCAGTATGGGTTCTTATATGTTAAAAGGTCAGGCAGGACATTGGTGGAGAGCCACTAAGAGGCAGTTGACTACCCAACACACAGTGATTAGTTGGGATACTTTTCTGTCAGTCTTCAGGACCCAATATATTCCCCGTACTGCCCAGAAGAAAATGCAGACAGATTTTTTGAATTTAGTACAAGGCAGTATGTCGGTTGATGAGTATGAGAATCAATTTACGATGTTGATGAGATATGACCCCGAAACAGTCAGAGATCAGGAGCGTCGTACCGAGAGATTTTTGTCTGGACTGAGACCAGCCATCCGAGACAGATTATTGGGGCTTCGTATTACTGAGTTTAAGGATGCTCTCGGACGGGCTCAGGATATTGAGAGAGGTCTCGATGTTACACAAGCACAGTATGGGTTCAGAAGTAAAAGTAAGGGTAAAGATAAGAGGACAGACAGTTCCCGATCAGAGCAAAGGTGGAGCTTGGTTAAGAGATCGAGGACAGATGAGTCTCGAGCAAGGACTGGCAAGCCTAAGATTCCTACTAATATAGTAGAGATGAACAGAGGCTTTCAGAAGGTTTCTAGACAGTGCAAAGATTGTGGAAAGGCACATGGTGGGCCATGTCATTGGGTCACTGGAAATTGTTTTAAGTGTGGTGAAAAGGGTCATTTGATCAGGGATTGCCCACAAATGCAAGATAAGACCCCACAGCCTCAGGAGCCACTACGACAGCAACTAGAGATACGGGCTCCACAGAGACAGGCCCCACAGAAACGAGCTACAGGAGTTGAGAAGGGTAAGAAGCCTGTTACTCAGGGGCGTGTATTTGCTTTAGACAGGGAGACTGCCGATAATTCCTCCGCGACTATAAGAGGTAATCTTCTTGTCTGTAAGCATGAGGCACATGTTTTATTTGACCCAGGGTCCACGCATTCATTTATATCACCACGGTTTGCACACAATCTCCATTTAGAACCTGAACCTCTAAGTCATATATTGCATATTTGCACACCCATGAATGATTCTCAAATGACAGATATGGTGTGTAGGAATTGTGAAATAAAGGTTGGAGATAGAGTAATGTTAGCAGATCTAGTTTTGTTAAACATGCATAGTTTTGATGTAATCTTAGGTATGGATTGGTTAGAAATCAATCATGCAAGTCTAGATTGCTACACTAAGACTGTAACTTTCTCTTTACTTGACAAATTTGATGTATGTTTTGCTACTAAGAAATAAAGTATATGATGTTATGTTCGATGAAGTTATATAATGTTTATGTGTTTGAAATTTTAAACAAAATTATTCGTGTGAAGGTTATATTGCCTTTATCTCCTATACGAGTCGAGAACCTCCACATATATCAGATATACCAGTGGTATGTGAGTTTTCAGATGTGTTTCCAGATGAGTTACCAGGATTACCATTAGAGAGAGAGCTGGAGTTCACTATTGATTTAGTGCCAGATACCCAGCCTATCTCTAAACCTCCCTACCGGATGGCACTAGTTGAATTAGAAGAATTAAAGAAGCAGTTGCAAGAATTGCTTGACAAGGGTTTTATTAGACCAAGTGTGTCTCCCTGGGGTGCTCCGGTATTGTTTGTGAGAAAGAAAGATGGTAGTCTCCGGTTATGCATCGACTATAGATTACTAAACAAGGCTACAATTAAGAATAAGTACCCCCTGCCAAGAATAGATGATTTGTTTGATCAACTGAAAGGGGCTTCGGTGTTTTCTAAGATTGATCTGAGATCAGGCTATCATCAATTGAGAATTAGGAAGGAAGATATACCGAAGACGGCTTTTAGAACCCGATATGGCCATTTCGAGTTTCTGGTGATGCCTTTCGGTTTGACTAATGCCCCTGCCGCATTTATGAATTTGATGAATGATGTGTTTCGGGAGTATCTGGATAAATTTGTGATTGTTTTTATAGATGATATTCTAGTATATTCTAAGTCTCGGGAAAAGCACGAGCAACATCTAAGGATTGTGCTCCAGATTCTTCGAGATAAGCAGCTTTATGGGAAGCTTAGTAAGTGTGAATTTTGGTTGGATCGGATAGCTTTTCTTGGCCATGTGGTATCTAAGGACGGGGTGTCAGTTGATCCGTCCAAGGTTGAAGCAGTACTCCAGTGGGAGAGACCGAAGACAGTGGCTGAGATTCAGAGTTTCTTGGGATTGGCAGGGTACTATCGGAGGTTTGTGGAGAGTTTTTCTCGGATTGCAGCTCCGTTGACTAAGCTTACACGCAAAGGAGTTCCATTTGAATGGTCAAGTCAGTGTGAGCAGTGTTTTCAGGAGCTTAAGCAAAGATTAACTACAGCACCAATCCTAACCGTTCCGAGTGGATCTGGAGGCTTCGTTGTATACAGTGATGCTTTTAGTCAGGGTTTAGGTTGTGTGCTAATGCAACATGGTAGAGTAGTCGCGTATGGTTCACGCCAGCTTAGAGACCATGAGCGCAACTACCCTACGCACGATTTAGAGTTGGCCGCAGTCGTTTTTGCTTTAAAGATATGGCGGCATTATCTGTATGGTGAGAAGTTTCAGATCTTCACTGACCATAAGAGTTTGAAGTATCTATTCGATCAGAAGGAACTTAATATGAGGCAGAGACGTTGGATAGAGCTTCTTAAGGATTATGACTGCGAAATTCTGTACCATCCAGGCAAGGCGAATGTAGTTGCTGATGCTCTAAGCAGAAAGAGTATGGTTTCTGTTATGATGGTTAGAGAATGGGAATTGCTGGAGCAGTTCACCGAGCTTAATGTTAGTGTTGAAACAGTAGATGTCGGGTTTATGGCTAGCCTTCAGATCGAGCCAAGTATCTTAGATCAGATCCGGTCAGGGCAGAGAAATGATCAGAGACTATTGGACATGGTTAGCCAAGCAGAGCAAGATTTGCAGTCAGATTTTACGGCCAGTGATGATGGGTTATTGAGATTTAAGGGTCGTATATGTGTTCCAAATGATGATACCCTAAGACAAAGAATTTTAAAAGAGTCCCATTGTTCTCGTTACACTATGCACCCAGGAAATACTAAGATGTACCATGACTTGCGTAAGGTGTATTGGTGGATTGGTATGAAACGAGACGTAGCAGAGTTTGTGGCCAAATGTCTGACTTGTCAGCAGATAAAGGCTAAGCACCAGAAGCCAGCAGGACTACTTAAGCCTTTGCCGGTGCCTACCTGGAAATGGGAACACATTACGATGGATTTTATTATGGGCTTACCGAGAACCCGGAGAGGTCATGATGCGATCTGGGTTATTGTTGATAGATTGACTAAGAGTGCCCATTTTCTTGCCATTAAGAGCACAGATTCACTGAGTACATTGGCAGACTTGTATGTTAGCGAAATTGCTCGATTACATGGTACTCCCGTGAGCATCACTTCTGATAGAGATTCCAGGTTCACCTCTCGATTTTGGACTCATTTTCAGGAAGCCATGGGATCTCAATTACATTTGAGCACCGCCTACCATCCTCAGACAGACGGTCAGTCCGAGCGGAATATTCAGACCTTAGAGGATATGTTGAGGGCGTGTGCACTAGATTTTAAGGGTTCATGGGATGACCACTTGCCTCTCGCAGAGTTTGCCTATAATAATAGTTATCATGCCAGCATCGGAATGGCACCATACGAAGCTCTATATGGCAGGAAATGTAGATCCCCAGTGGCTTGGGAAGAAGTGGGTGATCGTAAGATTTTAGCCCCTGATCTTGTTGAAGAGGCAGCTAAGGGTGTTCGGACTATTTGTGATAGACTCAAGGTTGCCCAAAGTAGACAGAAAAGTTATGCTGATGTACGTAGACGGCCACTTGAATTTCAAGTTGGGGACTCTGTATTTGTAAAAGTATCTCCGAGCAAGGGTGTCATGCGCTTCGGAAAGTAAGGAAAATTAAGTCCTCGTTTCATTGGTCCATTTGAGATATTGGAGAGAGTTGGGGATGTTGCTTACCGGTTAGCTTTACCACCACAGCTTTCTGGTATACATAACGTCTTCCATGTCTCTATGTTGAGGAAGTATCATCCGGATCCCTCCCATGTTATTGAATACCAACCATTGGATATTCAGGGAGATATGAGCTATGTTGAGCAGCCAATCCGGATCCTTGACAGAAAGGAAAGGGTACTTCGATCTAAAACTATTCCACTAGTCAAGATTCTCTGGCAGCACCACACAACAGAGGAAGCTACGTGGGAGCTAGAGAGCCTCATGAAAGAAAAATACCCGCATTTGTTTAATGAACCAGCTTGAATTTGGAGGACCAAATTCTTATAAGGTGAGGAGAATGTGAGATCTCATTTTCTTATACTATAGTTGTACATGTATATGAACAAATTATCAATAAAGAAATTATTGATAATATTTTGAGGAATTAAATATAGAAGAATAGTGTTTCTCACATAGAAAACTTTAATCCTAGATAAAATATATATAAGCATGGAAATTATTACATAAAGAATGGAATAAAAGAAGATTAAATAGCTTAGCAAATTTTGACTTGGAAAGTAAAGTATTGGGACGACATGGAGAAAGAAAAGAAGAATTTATTGGCCATATAGGTGAAGTTCGGTTGGATAAGTGAGTAGTAGAAAAACAAGAGAGAAAAAGAAAGATGAAATAAACAACAAAGGAAGATAAGAGAAAATCTCCCTCACGTGTTTCCTAAGTTGAAAAATATATATATATATATATATATATATATATATATATAACATAGATTTTGTCTATTCTTACTACACCGAAGACAAACACAATAATAAGATAGGAAGGGAACAAAAACAAGGAAAAGGATAGAAAATTATGAGATTACAAGACCTTAACTAAGAAGTCAACAAACGTGGGCTGCATGAAGAAAAATGGGTGTTAGTTTCGGCTGGAAGATAAGTAATAAACAAAAGAGAAGAAATAGGAATTTAAGAAGGATTTTAATGAAGCTGGCAAAAAAAAAAAGTCCAATAAATATATATATTTTTGGGCTATATAATTCTCTTCCCATCGTGATCTTCATCTCCAGCCAACATCATCACCGAATGTTGTTCTTTTTCTTACAACCATGTAACTTCCTCTCCATAGCAGAAACCATGCATAACCTTTAGTAAATAAACCAAGCTTTTTAAGAAAAATAAGCCTTGGATATTAAACTTCCAAAACCTCAAAGAAGCAAGCATAAAAACCTTCAAAACAGCAAGGGATTCATGTGGACAGATTTGTTCCTTTATACAGGTAATATCCAACTCAGTTTTTAAGATTCTTCTCCTTTGATTTTTGCATGTAATGATCAAGAATATGTTAGTTATAATCTTTGTTTGAAGTAAACATATATGTAAGGAAAAATCATAATGTTAGGTTGTAAGAATTTATAAGAAGAAGATGATGTTTAAAGAAGGAAACTAATGTGGAATTTATGATGAACATAACATGAAACCGACGTGAAAGGTAAGGGAAATAAAAATGAAAGTAAACTGAGTGCATGTTCGGTTGAGGAGGATTTTGAGTGAAAGCTAGACAAGGCTTACGTGAACCATGAAGGAGAAAAGAAATATCTTCAATATAGTCAACAAAGGTGGTTGGATATGAAGAAAGTAAACTAGGCTATTATACAGCCGTATGTGAAAAAGAAAGAATGGGGTTGGTGTAGCCGAAACTGAAAAGAAATGGTAAAGGTGGGCTGACTTTTGTGTGTGAATGGTAGAATATCTTGGTAGCCTAGGATGTACTAGTTATGGCCACAATATAGAGACACAAAGAAAGAAAGAAATGCCAACATAAATGCAAGATAGAAAAGGGTGAGTATGCTGTCGGTTTGGACAGCAATGAAACAGAAAAATAAATAAATGTTGGTTGAAGGAAATTACGTGAGCTAAGGGGGGAGAATAAGAAAAGAAAAGAGGTGATCAAAGTCAAAGAAAATGGCTGGAAAAAGAAATAAAATGGCTGATAGTATAGCCGAAGAAGGAAGTGAGAATAGGTGACTAAAAGTCCAGCCGAAAATGTAGAAAAAATAAAAGAGAGAAGAAAAGATAGCTTGGTTGACTTTGTGTGTGAGAATATTAGACTTTTGGCAACCTAAAACATGCTAGATATGACCATGAAGTAGGAACCAAATGGATGCCAACGTGAATTGCACAAAAACAGAAAAGAGAGAAGGCCATGCATGCAGCCAACGTGAATTAGATAAAAAAAAAATGAAATAGAAAGTTAGCTTTAGGTTGACTAAATGATATGATGAATTACTTATGAAGTTAAATTAAACATACATCATAAAGGAATAAAATTTCCTAACCTACATGTAGCCAACGTGAAGTGAATAAAAGGGAAAGAAAGTTCATGGTTTGGGGTCAACAAATGGTAGAAAAATGAAAAGCAAAAAGGGAGTTCTTGGTTTGGATATATGTAGTAGAAAAATGGAGGAAAAAAAAGAACTAGTAGGGGTTAAGTTGACCTACATGAAGAATAAGTGATATATATATATATATATATATATATATAATATATATATATATATCATGGAAGAAAATATAAGACATAAGCTAAATAAGCTTAGTCATCTAAGATACTTATGAAGTTAAATTAAACATACATCATAAAGGAATAAAATTTCCTAACCTACATGTAGCCAACGTGAAGTGAATAAAAGGGAAAGAAAGTTCATGGTTTGGGGTCAACAAATGGTAGAAAAATGAAAAGCAAAAAGGGAGTTCTTGGTTTGGATATATGTAGTAGAAAAATGGAGGAAAAGAAAAGAACTAATAGGGGTTAAGTTGACCTACATGAAGAATAAGTGATATATATATATATATATATATATATATATATATATATATATATATATCATGGAAGAAAATATAAGACATAAGCTAAATAAGCTTAGTCATCTAAGAAGGACATTCGGCCATGAAATCTTTGGTGGAAATGTTGAGTTAGTAAAAAGGCTAAGGATGCCAAAACAAGAAAAGAAAAGCAAATAAAATATTTACCTATGAGAGAATCATAGAAAATGTTAATATTATGAATAATGATGAGATAAATAGTAGCTAGATAAGCAAAGAAAATTTTTATAAGTTATACAAAAAAAATTAATTACAGTAAAACGGTGATCTTGCAGTTTATAATTCGGAGAGATAGGAAGCACATGGGTGCAACATAAGGCATTGATCTACAGTGTATTGAGGTAAGGGATGTAATTTAAAGTTGTGATGGTGTCCCTTACTTTCATCGCAAATTTTAAAGAAATGCCTGAAGTATGAATTTTATTCCGAAGTTAATTTTTATAATCTTTTAATTTGTTAAATGAATTTTATAACTTCTATGTATATTTTCTATAATGTTTTAAGTATGACATGAAATAAATATGTTTTCCGAAAAGGTATTGGAGTGGCAAACCCCAGGCTAACTTAGATCCTGGCACGTCCGGTCCTTATTATTTTGTACTAAATGCAGGATTAAGAAGTTACAAAAGTAAGTAAGATTTGAGACTAAGGCCTTCCTATAGTTTATGTTATTGCCTGTCATGCTTGCCACATTGTGCATGTTTCTGTCCCTTGTGGCATATGTTTAGCCCACGTCGTGCATGTTCTCGCCCACATTGTGTATGTTTTCATCCTCTGTGGGTATGTTGGTCCTTCGTGGTGCATGTTCGCTGTACGAACCTGATCAGGTCTACAGCCCATACCATGGCCATAGGTATTCCGTTCCCTCTTCGGAGGATGAAGTAAGTGTCATGACCCGCATACTGGCTATATGATTCTGCCTAGTCTCCATGAACTGTATGATAAGTTTTATTAATTATGATGTTAAGTTTCTAAAGTATGATGTATGTTTGAAACAAGTATGAATTTTAGATATATGCATTAAAGAATTCATACAATGATTTAAAGTATGAAATGCATTATTATGGCATTTGTTTTCTGCATATATCGATACTATGACTATTTTAAATGCATTTCTTACGGGGCTTTCCAAAAAGCTCACCCCCTACTCTACCAGATTATTTGCAGTGATCATCTCCTTACCTGTTGCGCATACGACGTAGGCTGAGGGATACGTCTCTCCTCCGGCCATTTTTGTACTTACGTAAGGTATACTTATATTTTGATACCAGACATCCGGTATGGCACAGATATTTATATATAAATAATACTTTTGGGATGTAATCGATATCGTATGAATGTAAACATTACTTTGAGAAATTAGTCAATATAATGTGAATGAAAATATTATGATATCTCTGTGGTTGGAAAAGTGTGATGAGACGCTGGCAGGAATGCAACCCAAGTAAAAAAAAAAATATTTAGCCCAAAACTTCCACGTTTTCGGGGTGTGACACTAATTGGTGCCAAAGAAACGGTGCTTTGCTGTCCACTGCAGGTTTAGCCACTTACATCTTAAGGTGTAAATAACGTGGAAGAAGAATAAGGAAAATAAGAAGAGTAAAGAAGGCAAGGTATGTACAGATTACTTCACTTTTTAATGTTTATTTAATTTAAGCCATTCTTCCATCATTGCTTAACGTGATTGATTGAAAGTTTTATATTAATATATATGTTATGTTATATGTGAATAAAATTCTCTGTAGGTTATGTTTTTGTAATGGTGTTTACTATGTGTTTAATATTTCATGCATTTATTCATGGGTTTGCCATAGTAGAAGACGTGTATATTCATAAGTATGTATTTGTAATGAGTTTTATTTTATGGATTAGTCACATGCCTCAATAAAATTGGTTAATTTGATTGATGACCATGCATTCACATGTTATATGACTATAAAGAATGATAGTATTTTTTTATATTATGAATAAGGGAGGAAAATGCATTGTATACAGGGATGGAGGGAAGTTGTACGAATAATAATAAGAATTAGATGTTCATAGGAAATATTAATTAATTATTAAAAATAAATATGAATTTATTCCGACAATGGAACTCCGAGGAGATTGCGATTGAGCAATACTCTCAGAGATCTTGAGGTGAGGAAGTTCTTTTTAAGTCTTACCAGCTTGATAGAAGATTTAAAAAGTTATTTCCGATATTTAAAACTCAAATTTATTAAAAATTGAAATAATAATTGATTAAAATTAATTCCAATTAAAAGAATCAATAATCAAATTAGAAATTAAGAGTCATAAAAATTAATATATTTAGAAATAAAATAGAATAAAATAATACAACTACAAATATTCCGACGATGGAATTCTAAAAAGACTGCGCTGGAGTATTACTTTTAGATATCTTGAGGTGAGAATGTTTCTTTTAGGTCTTACCAGCTTGATGGAAGATCTAAAGGGATATTTCTAATATTTAATAAATCAATTTAATTATAAAAATAAAAATTAAATTAGGTTAAAAATAATAAATTAAAATTAAGATAAATAATAAAAATCAAATTAGTTAATTAGAATTAAAATTAGAAAAAGAATGAAAATAAATAGAAATTAAATTAAATATTATAAATGTGAATTATTCCGAGGATGGAATTTAAAAGGAATTGCACTTGAGTAATTTCTTTAAAAATTCCTAAGGTGAGAAAGTTTCTTTAAGATCTTACCAGCTTGATGGAACGTCTTTAAGAAAATTTTCAATATCAAATAATTCATGTTTATTTAAATATATAAAAATATGTGAAATAATAATTTATAAAAAAAAGATAATAACAATATAATAAAATAAGATAAAATAATAAATAGAAATTGGATAGAGTCAAAATAAGGTTAGCATAAAATATTTAAACGATCTGACGACGGAGCCTCTTCAAGAAAGGTGATTGGTCCTACTTGAATACTCTTGAGGTGAGAAAAACTTTTAGGTTATCCAACCAGCTTGAGGGAGGAGACTTAAAAGATTTTTCAATATTTAATTATATCGAAATTAAAGAAAAAAGGCAAAATTAGGATAACCTTAGATTATTTGGTACCATTTTAGGATGGGCGTTGTGAGGGTGTTAATCCTTCCTCACACGTAACCGTACTCCCGAACTTAGAACTTTTAACATAGATCAAGCCTTATCCTTAGTTTGAATAGGTGACCAATCACACTTAGGTTGGAATGGTTGGTGGCGACTCCATAGTTTTTGTGTCTAGCTATTAGGTTCTCCCAAAACTTAATACGTTATGACACATTGCCTAGTATAATGCATGTATTACCACTGAGATCTTAACTAGAGTAGTAAGTTTGATACATCATCTTAAGTTGAGTAATAAGTTTGATCTTTTTCCCTTTATTTATAAAGGAATATTGCTTTTTTTTTTTTCATTTTAAAAAGGAATATTGTTACTTGATTAATGATTATTGGATAGTTTAATGCCATTATCCATTGTTACTTAAAAGAAAAATCGTTTTGAAGATAACTTTCAACATTTATTATATATTCTAAAACTTTTGTTATGGTGATGTTATGTACCAAAAAGATTTTATGGACTAGAATACTAATTGCTATATATAGGAGTTAAATAGTAAGAATATATTAATTTTTAGTTCAGAACAATGAGAATAATTTAATTTCTAAAACTTTAATATAGGTGTTTCACAAAAAGGCAAGAAGAAGCAATTAGAACCAATCAAAATGAATCAGTTCACGAGTTAACTTCAAGATTAGTCTCATATATAAAGAATAAAAGCTAAATATTAAGGGCACTTAAGCATATTTGTGATGCTGATAAAGAAAGATCATGAGTTGCTTCTAATTAAGTCACCAAGAGATTAGTCTCTAAATCTCATTAGATTATAGATGAATGCTCCTGCAGTGGTTCCAATAATTGGTCCAATTATGTATAACCAAAGTCCTTTGTAAACATGCTTGACAACTGCTGGCCCAATGCTCCTTGCAGGGTTCATCGACGCTCCAGAAATTGGCCTGCATCACATTAATAATTTACTTTAATTAAAATTAATTACTCCTTTAATCGCATTCAAAATTAGCTTTAATTTTTTTGGTACATCATAATTGTTTTAATTATTTCATAATGGTATTGATTTGAATGATAAAGTGTTGCGTTTTAAATCTCATGGGATGAGTTTACTTAATATAAGATATTTCTTTGTAATCCGCTTTCACTTTTTAATATTTTTTAAAGAAATATCAAAACCAATAGCAATATAGTAATACTACTCATTCAAACAAATGAGGAAGTGAAATAACAAAGCTGAAAGTGAAAGATCATTACCCGGCAACAAAGACATTCAACATAATAGTCATTCCAACTGCTATGCCTCCGAGTTCTCCCACCTGTCAGACAGGCAAAAGAAAATAAGTCATGATTCCATCGTCTGCATTGGTTTTAAACAAGAAAATTGTTTATAAGCAAGATTATGAGTTTTTCCCCTACTAGAAGGCTCATGTCAATAAATTATATGATGTTTGAAAATCTAATATTTGTCTTGATATCAGTCATATATAAAACTATATACGATAGCAAGATAATATGTTTTAAAATTTACTACAATCGAATATTTCAAATGTTAGAAAAAATTCCATACGTTTAGAACTTAAAATTCTCTTTTGAAAGTAAAAGTGAAAATTATAAAATACAAGATTATATCATTTTATGGAATTCAAAATAAGACACACATATACACATAAATGACGATAATGAGAATAGAGGATGAACCAAAATAAATCACAAACCGCTCTATTATCCGTGGAGACGCCAGAAATTACGAACATCAAGAGGAAGGAAATGATGATTTCAACAGCAAAAGATTGGGCATTGGAACCAACAGGTACAGTTCCAAAATAAGCAGTAGGAGTTACATCCAGCACCAAGGCTAATGTGGCACTGGCAAGAATGGATCCCAAAAGCTGAGCGGCAACGTATAGTGGAACCTATAAATCATGAAATGCAATGACATATCATTCACCATTCAGCCAAAATATTATGTCTTACTTTGAATTTTTACTGCCAAGATAAAGATTAAGGCAGCAAGCTTTTTCGTACCGTCCATTTTAATTTTTGTTACATTATAGAAAAAAATTGCAGCCCTAATTAACAATTATATAACGCATACATTAAGAAGGCATTACAGCCAAATTTGTCATTATCATTATACTATACATCAACGTTGAATTTTGCAATCTTGCAAGCATTTTATTCAATTTTGTCCTTATATACACTTTTTTTTTTGATAGAATGTCCTTATATACACTTACTTTCGTTAAATTTTGGACAAAAAGCAATGGAATTATACTTAACATTAATAGAATAATGTTTTGTTTGAAAATCAATGAAATTGAAAGTATAAAGATAAAATTTAATTAAATTAAAATAGTGACAAATTTAAAATTAACCCATAGTATATTGACAAGTTTGGCATGAATCCCAATTAAAAAATATATATTTCTTAAAACCAATGAATGAAATTGATGCTTAATTAGTCCCTCTGATGACTTCGAATCTCAAACTCACAAAACATTTGGATTAAATTATTTTGGAAGAATAAATAAAATAAAAAGTAGTAATTTACCTCCTTAAATGGAAATCTACGAAAAATAGCAGAGGTGATGGTAACAGCAGGATTGAAATGAGCCCCGGAAATATGGCCAACTGAATAGATCATGACCATGACAATTAGGCCCCATGTGACACAAATACCTGGAAATGTGACTGATCCATAGATTTTATTCACAGCCACTGAACCGCAACCGGCAAATATTACGAAGTAGGTGCCGACAACCTCAGCAATCAACTGAAAAAAAAGCCAAAAAAGAAGAAAATAACAATTCAATAATTTTTATGAATTAAAAAAAAAAAACTGATCTGGATTTACTCATTATACTGACCTTTTGCGTTGTGGTTATTACTGCTTTTGAAGAGCAATGATTGGATTGATCAATTTCAGATTTATTTGGATTAATGGCGCCCTCTTCCATCTTTGAAATTTCTTCTTGGTTTTCTCTTTCTTCTTCAATATTGTCAGTCTTTGTAGCCATAGTTAAACAATGAACGTGAGAAATAGCAAGGTGTCTCTCTAGAGAGTGAAAGCGTGGATATTTAGGGTTTGACGGGGTCTAAGATGGTTTTTAAAGATAATGTCAAAGTGGATTTGTTTTGGATATAATTTGAGATATAGAATTGTCATTAAATTAGATTTCTTGGAGTTTTGAAATTGTAGGGAGTTGGATCCCCTTGAATGACAATGTGCTTAATAATTTAGCTTGAGCAAGGTCGAATATTATTTGTCATCTACTCGAGATTGGTTAAACAAAAAAAGATGGAGACTTGGTTTGATTAAAGGGAACCAATTTAAGTTTGTAAATTGTAATAACTTGACCAGAATTTATAAATATGTACACACAACAATCACTCAATTTAAGTAGGATATTTAAGTCGGAAAAAATTGATTAGGCTCAGCTGCTTAAAGTGACCAATATAAAATATTGGAAGTCAAGTTAATTAGCATATTATCTAGTTACTCAAACTTTAGGTTGACTGAACATGGAAGAAATGGAGCTATGATTAACTTATTAATTTACAACCTCAATTTATTTGTTTGGATAAATGAGTTTGTTTTGTCTGTTCAAAATGAGTAAAAAGCCATGCTACAAATAAACAATTACAAGGAGCACGTCAAAATCATAATGAAGATACAAAGATAACTTACTCCCTTGCAGCCAATATATGCAAACTATAGTAACGTACAAGTTCGAGAACACAATCACTAAACATGAAAAATAAGACATCATTATCAATCTTTTTTATTTAACTGTGATTAGCCACTTACTAAAAAACCTTTTCAAAATATCTTAAATCTAATTAAGGACCAAAACAAAAAGATTATGGTCTACATTTCAGACTAAGCTTGAGAATATAGTTACATATGGAGAAAGTATTAGTACTCCCATGACGCACATTTAATAAATGGTACTAATTAATCCCATGTTATCCTTAAAAAGTTTTAACTAAAATGGTCTTTTATTCTCGAGTAAATTTCATTATTTAGATGCTGATTTTTTTTAGTTTCTCCATTATTCTGTCACAGTCTCTACAAAATTTTCTTACTTTTAAGAGTATTTGAGGAAAGTTGTTTGTTTTCCTTGATGAGGTTCCCTGATCAGATTTATTTTGCATTTTATGGAGAACTTATGAATCCTCTACTCACTTTCATCATTTAATTTCTTCCATTTAAATTTTATTATCCTTATATAATCTTTCATGTATTTTTTTATTTGAAAATAAATGTCAATCATTTATATTGAAAGTTCTTTCTAAATTCTTATACTCTAATAAAATTTAGGAAAAAAATTTCTTATCTAGAAATTTCTAAACAATTACATGTTTGTAACTGTTTATAATTTCGTCATCGGAAGGATTTTCATTTATTTCTCAAATTTATTAATCATCATAAGAATCTAAAGGTAATTGCTAATTATCTAATTTGATTGTTAATAGTATTTTTTTTGTTTGTTTGGAAATAAAAGTCAACCTATGTTATTGAAAAATCTTTCCAAATTTTCTAGTGTTTTGGTTAAATTTAGAAGAATATTCTCACTTAGTAACTTTCAAGAACATTGCTCGTTCATAATTTTCTTAGAAATCCATCATCGGCCTGATTTTCATTTATTTCCGAATCTTATATTTCTTATGAAAAGAGTCTAAAGATCTCTAATTATCAAAACTTGTAATAGTTAATCATTATAATTTGTTTCTATTTTGTTAAATAAATGTCAGTTCTTTTTTTTTATTATTGCAATGTCAATACTTGATATTGAAGATTTTTTCCAAATTTTTCATCATTCCGGTAGAATTTAGGAAGATTTTCTCATTTAGAAATTTTTAAAAAAATTACTCATTCTTAATTATATTAGAATTTCATTTTTAATGGAATTTCATTTATTATTGAGATTTATTAAAATTTACATGATCAATAAAATATAGTTACAATTATTTGGTCTTATAAGTTATATATTTTTAGATCCCATTATTATTATTTTTTAACTATTAAAAATAATTAAAACATGAATTTATTTTAAAATAAAATGCATAAAAGTAAGATAAAACAACAAACACAATTAAGGGTAAAGTTACTAAAATCTTGGGCCAAAACCCAAAAGAGAAAACAAAAGATGTTAATTAAGGGAAAAGTTACTAAAATCTTGGGCTTAAACCCAAAAGAGAAAACAAAAGATGTTAGGCCTTGAATAGAGGTGGCAAAAGTTAGCCCGAGCCCAAAAACTCAGTCGAACCTGCTTAGATCGAACTCGAACCAATCTGAATTGACCAAAAAAGTCAAAGGCCAAAAATCAAAAAAAGCTTGAAACCGAAAAAGTTCGAAATCAAGAAAGGTTCAAACAAAAAAAATTCAAATTCGGACACAACTCGAACCCAACATAACCCAAACTCGATATGATCCAAAATCGAAACCGATCCAATCCAAAACCCGTAAAAAACCAAATTTATAACCTGAAAATACCCAAATTATAATTATTTGATTATTCTTTAAAAATAAATAAATAATTGATGCACTTTTTGTTATTAAAAAGTTTAAAATTTTGAAAACAATTATTATTTATTATACAATTATATCAATTATGTATTACCAGTAAAATAAATATTGAATCTTTTAATTCAATTATTAAATAAAATTAATTTAAAACACTATAATATATGATATCAAATAATCTTTAATATTATACTTATTGTATTTATAATAATAAATATATTATTAATTTAAATTTTGATTTTATTATAAAAGCTGTTTTAACATTTTATTATTTTTATTTTATAATAAAATTTTAATTTTAATTCAAAACAAATCAAATATATAAAAAATTACATAATTTCAATATTTGTTTGAAACTTTGAATTTGATATTTTGTGCAACACATTAAGAGCATTATTAATAAAATTAAATTTAAACTATATTTTCTTAAAGTTTCAAGTATAGAAAGATATTAAATTTACATTAAAAAAACCTAAAAATAAAATTAAAATTCAAGTTTTAAGATTAGAAAAAGTTAAGTAATTAAATTAAACAACACAAGCACAATTTTTTTTATAAGCTTGGACATCATTAAAAGAGAAAACTATAAATCAAGCTAGTAGTAATTAATTATTTATTATATTATAATAATCTTATACATGAATAAACTAATTTGGTATCTTATAATAATGATTTGTGTATTATATTATAATAATCTTTTAAGAATAAATTATGTAATCTCTTAGTGTGTAAGTATTATTTTCATAGAATTAAGTATTTATTAAAAATAATTTATTTATTATCTATTAAATTATAAAATTAAAGTGTGAATAAAAATAATAATTCTAATTGTAAATTAAAGTGTAATTTAATAATATACTAGAGTAGTATTATTGTTTAAGCAGTAATTTTAATAAAATTTGTTTTTTATACTTCATTAATATTATTATTAATTATATTTAAATAACTAGCATTATATTACTTAATTTAATGATATCTACCATTTAACATTTTAATTAGACATTTGATCAATTGGTGTATATCTAATATTATTATGTTAATGTGAACATAAAAAAATTAGTACTCAATTGGTGTATAACTGTATATGGTATGATTATATCAAATTTTATTATTTATAATATAATATCAATTAATGTGTACGAGTACGATTATATTTAATGTAATAATGCTAATATTATTATTTATGTACAAACCAAAAACAAAATAAATATAAAATTGAGGTAATTAGTTGACCAATTATTCATAATACTAAGTATTTTTTAATGTATACTATAATTTTATTCAACATTATAATTGAATAATTAGTTAACTAGTTATATGGTTAGATTTAATTTAATTACTAATTATATTAACATTTAAAAAACAAAATAAATGTAAAAAAAAATTCTTAAAAATTTAATATTTTATTAAAAATATAATATAATTATTAAAAAGGTTAATAAAACAAAGTAAAAAAAAAAGAAATTTATTGAACTAAGAGTGTCCAAATTCCAATTGCCCAACGTTGACCCAAAAAATACAATGACTCAATAAGTAATTGTTAAAAGTATAAAGCCATTTATATAAATGTTTAATTGTTTAGTGTGATTTATTTATAATTTATCAGTTATTTATTTGTATAGCTAATACTTTTGGATTTGCACTTTCCTTTAGTTTTATTATATATATTTGGCTCACTCAAAAAATAAAATTTTATATAATTATTAATATATAATTATATATTTTATAACAAATGTAAATATTGCAAGAAATTAATAAAAATAATAATTGTCAAGTAATAAAAACATTAAAATGTAAAAATTTTATATTTATATAAATATGTATTAAATTTTAACTTTAATTTAGCATTTCTATTATATTTTTATTTAATTATATAAAATTAAATTAATTATTACATTCAAAATTATAAAATATTTATAAGCTATAAAATTTCAAAATAATATGACCAACCCCACTAAGCCTGCTCGGTTAAAACCGAACCGAAATTAAAAATAACCAAACCCGAAAATATCCGAAATTGTCACATACCAAGATCATGCCAAAACAGTACTTATTCATAGATTTCTCTCATCTACGGTTGGGCTGTCTGCAGTGTTTTTTCTTTCACAAATAAAAGTATATGCAATAGGTAAAACTTTTAATTTACATATATTAATTTAATTATTAATTTACATCCCATATATAAAGTCTACTTAAAGTAGTACTATACGATATAGCCTGAATACATAAAGAAAATAGTATACCTTAGATGGTATTATAAATCCGCCTGAAGGATATCAAAACGAAGTACTCTTGAGTGAAAGCATGTAACTACTGTAGATAATCTGGGAAGAGGGAAAAAGGGGGGTAAGTTAATGCCCAGTAAGAAATATATATAATAAATCTGATACTATATATAACTATATGTAGGTATCTTAAAACATGCACTTTAGAACTAAAATCGATGATTTTAAATTTCTTAGGCATGATGTTCGAGAAATGATACTATAGTAGATTAGATAACTAAGCTGAATATAGAAGGATGCTTTAAAGGATCTTACTTGTCTTGGCATCCAGTTCCAACTATAGGGAACTCGTTAAAGCTTTATTAATCACAGAATTCAATGAGCATTCAGAAGATAGCTTCCATGATGCAATTCACAATTTATTCAAATAATCAATTTCCAAAACACTCCGTAAACAATTTCCAAAAAATCAATTTCAATATTGCATATAACGTTATAGAAATCCTACTCAATAACAATTCTGAGATTAGAAATCAATAAAGTCTAGGAGTGTCCGGAATACCGAAAATTTGCCACCCTAGTAAAAATACAATGGAGACAAGGCATCATCCAATAAACTCATGCAATAGGACATATGGCCATAGTCATCATGAAGTCCTCAGTGGCATTGATCAAGTGCCATTTGGGACGCTGATGACCAGATCAAGGTCAACTAGCTTAAAAGTCAGTCATACGATCATATACTTACAGAAGCATGTGCCTACTGGCAGTTATGGGGCTAATAGTCTCAAAACAATTTCCAAAACATTTCAAGATGTTTACGGAGATCAGTTCGGTAAGTATATCTTCAGTCAGTCCATAAAATAGTAAAATTATAAATCCATTACACTTGAATAATAAAATTCACCAATTATTCTCAATTCAATAACAATTGTTCAAAATATTTTATTTACGTATCACAGTGACATGTCTACCTGTATATACCAAAAAACATGTAAAGACTAACAAAAATACTGTTGAAAACTAGGTTACAAAATTAACATGCACAAGATATCTTTGAAAGCTATCAACCAAATTTCATTTCTTTCCACTTCGCTTTTTATTCCAAATCATACCAATGATAATTTCAAAGATTTCATGCTATTTCTAGAAACTTTCGGCAGCATAACAGTTATATCTATCGTAACCTTCCTGCAAGAAAACGTAGTTTATAACCACAAATCCAGTGTTCTAATTCTCAACCAAATCACTAAGTCAAATGTCATAAAAGCATTTTTAAACATTTCATATGCACCATAGTATCCCTATGTCTCTTACATATATCTCTTACATGTCAATTTCTCGCTGTGTTGCCAGTTAACACTAGTTTCCTCTAGGGACTTCAAAGCTGCAATTCAATATTTGAGTTTAGTCAACTACAATACTTTAGTTATGAAAATTATACTATTCTTGTAATCATAAATTGATCCTAGCATTTCTTCGTTTTAAGTTGTCCACACTATAGGTAGTTAACTGGTTACTTTAGGCAATCGATTGGTTTTTAAACAAAATGCTTCTGAATGAAAAGTAGTTGATAACTTAAGTCGATTTTAGGGGCAGTCGACTGCTATATAGAGCAGTTGATTGGTTTAAGTCGGTTATGATGAAAATGTTCAAATTCTATGTTTGGGCAGTTAACTGTTCCTTGATAGAATGCTATTTGAATTTCAAAATTCATCCTTCAACTTCACTTTCTATGTGAGAATCACATATCTAGTACTGTTACACATGTAAGACTTCTCACCACTGTTCAATTTCTATGTATTTCACAGATATAATTGAAATAGTATGGTGGGCACCACAAGTCTTACAATGCTCGAATGGATGTGAGATTGGAGAGACATAGTACGGAGAGCCCAATGGACATATGGTAAGAATCTAGAACCCAAAATCCTTAAATTTAAGTCATTTTCGGGAATTGTATCAACAAATTAGAAAATGACGATTAAGGACATAGGTCGAATGAATTTCCACGAACAACGATCAAGCTAAATTGACTTTTGACCAACTGACTGAGGCATGATAATCTACATGAAAATAAGTCTTACATCATGCTTATAGATAGACTGAATCGAAGGTAAAATAATAAATCTACGTAATTGACCCGATAGAGGTATTTTGGTAATTTCACCCTTACGATCAGTCAAACCTTAATAAAACCACATCCATTCATTAGAATATGTTCAATAATAAATGATGAAATAAAATATTTTGAAGTTAAATTGACTAATTAAAATATTATAGAAGTTTAAAGGCAAAATGTCCAAAATCATTATAAATAAGGGCATTTTGGTCATTTAGCAAACAAGATCATTTTAAAAGAAACTTCCACACATTTTGTCATGGCCGGCCACCCATCATCTTCAACCTTAGGATTTTCATCCATAGCCAAGTTTGAGAGAAAAGAAAAGCTTCCAAAACACTAACCAAACAAGCTTAAAACCAAAAACTTTCTTCTACAAGGTATTATCATGTATTTAAGGGTAAAGTGGACAAAATCAAGGTGCTTGGATCCCTCTTAAATTTGGCCACAATAAGGTATCATCATGCTTGAATTTTCTTTGTGATTTAATGTTAGTAAGTGATGTAATTAAGATGTTTAACCATGAATTTGGCCATGGATTAAACTAGAACCACCTCAAATGCTCCCTTAGTGTTTCGACCAAGATGAAGTGCTCATGATTCATGGTGTTTTGATGAATGAAAATGGTGTAAATGGAATGAAAAACAATGATGAAGCATAAAATAAAGTTTGAATTATTGAAAACCCATGTAGGTTTCTCCATAAAGCATTCGGACATATGAAGAGGACTATGTAATGGTGCTTAATTTGATGTGTTTTAGGTCCCATGATACTGTATATATTAAGATAAGACTGTCGATGTGATCGAAATTAAAAACAAAGTTGATTTAGGCATAGTTGCAGTTTTAGAACCGATATAAATTAGACTGGTTCAGGGACTACAGTAGACAATGTGATAAATTTTAGTCAGAAAAGAATTAATTATAATTGAAGTGTAGTGAAATATGGTGTTTGTATAATGCTTTGCAGCCCGCGAGTGAGATAAGTCACGTGGTGCTGTCGGTTGTTTCGGTAGAAACTGAGAGGTAAGGGATGAGTATAGAAGACGTAGAGATACTATGAATGCATATTGTGGTTGAAAATGATTTTGTGAAATTGTTTTGAAGTCAACTGCTTTGGAAATTGTTGAAATTATAGACTGTTGCTGGTATTATACATTGTGTTTTCACTCCACGAAGGCTAAGATAGAAACAGCCGTTATACTATCGAAAATTTTAATAAATTCATGAAATCATCTTTTAATATTATTGAATATAGAAATGAAAAAAAATATTAAGTTTATTTTATCATATTCATTGAAAATTCATATTTTACTGAACTTCAAAATTATATATTTAAAAATTCATGTTACCGAATTTTACGTACGTAAAAGTACTGGCATTTTTTTATGACTTGTTTACAGATAAATAGAACATATTTAGAACTAAATACTAAACTGTGAATATTTTATGAATTTTTATTATTGAACTGCTTATGTTTTCCAACATATGTATCGATGGACTAACTGAAGGTTTTATTACTGAAATTGATTTCTTTAACGGTATTTTCACTACCTATAAACTGTTTTGAGATTGTTTGGCCTCATATCATGCTGATTGATTGTTATTGCTACTATTACTGTACTGTTTGCTGATTGATATTGATCATATCATCAAAGTCCCAGCAGTCACCGATCAGTGTACACTGTGGACACCATTGTGACTATGGCTATATGTCTTATTGTTACTATTTCTCCCTTCTAGGGATACTACTATAGCATGATATTATTTGGGTTTTGCCTAGTCTCCATTATACTGTTTTTGTTGAATTGGATTTTATACTACTAATAAGTGAAAGTATTAAATATATTTCTTTACATCATGGTATTGAAATGCTACTGTACAGTTTACTAAAATTTTTATATTGAAATTGTTTGAGAGAATTGTTTAGCAAATTGTTTTATACATGGTTTATTGATTGAAAGACTGCATGAGATTTATTTGATGATTTTACACTGAAATTTATATTATCTTCAATTGTTTATTCCCTATAGTCGCAATTAAAGACCGAGACACATTAGGTACTTCAAAGTACCTCCCATACTCCATCTGGTTACCAAGTCGACTATAGTATTCTTCCTAAAATGTCCCATAGTGTACTGCTAGAATTAAATGATTTTATGCATATAGATTTCATAGTATCAGTTCTTACATATGAATTCCTTACTGGGCATTAAGCTCACCCCCCTCTTTCCCCTTTTCATAAATTATCTTCAATGATATATCGTTCCACGGATTGGCTACGTTTTTGGTACCCTCAGGTAATAGTTGTTTGATCGTGGAGGTATATTTTATTTTCTTTTATATGTTTAAACATTTATATACAGTACTATTTTTGTATATTGTGAAATCCCCAATTTCAGGAAATTCCTCCATAATTATAAAGTATGTTAGCTTAAATGAAAAATAAGTAGATATGAGAATTATGAAGTATGAAGGATGTATGGAACATGGAAGAAGTAATGAGATGAAAGATTAAATAGTCAAGGAAATTAAATTGATGTTATAAGAATAATGGAGGTATGAGCAAAGAATTAATGTCAGAAAATTAAGTGTAACTAAAGACAAGTGTTATATGGGAGAAAGAAGACCAATTAAATGAATATGAAGTTTAATGTATGAATGATGTATGCATGATGTATGGAAGAAATAAGAAAGTTGATAGTCAATAAGACAAATGATTTATTAGGTTGATATCAGAAAAATATTAAGAGTATGAGACAAGAAATTAAATCAGAAATATTATTGGAGATTAAATGGATGAGTCATATGGAAGAGGAATTAAATGGACAAATGGTCTTGAGTCAAAGGGATAAAGTTGGCTGAGATGATAAAAGGGATAGAGGTGCATTTAATGCATGTTGCATGACTCACCAGCCCCATCAGCCATCACCAACGTCAGCCACTCTTCCAGCCCTCTCCCTCTCGTTCCATCCAAGCTTCCAAGTTCTATCCATGGCTACCTTGACAAACCACCTCACTCTTCCGTCGATCCATTAAGTTCATTTAATGAAAAACGATCCTTGTCACTAGACTAAGTGATATCCGAAGTTTGGTAGATTGAATCCAAGTATTGGAGGAGATCTCAAAGTTTGAGATTTTGATCACTAGCAAAAGGTAAGAGAAGAAGATGATTTGTTCAAGTATGTTCATGGTATGGTGTTGTACTGAATTAGTATAACATGTTTATGGCAAATTCTTAAAGGTTTGCTTTGATATGATGATTTCAGATTTGAAGGAGTGAAAGCTAGGGTTACGCGCCAAGTGATTTCGCGTTTCCGAAGGAATCAAGGTAAGGATTTTATGTAACGGACGTAAGGCGGCTATATCCGCATGTTTTACCATGTTTTTATGTGGTTTGGAGAGAAGCATCAGTTGGTTTTGTGCAGGAAAAGATGCATTTTCGGACTTGTCTCCTAGTACCAATTAGGCTAGGAGCAGCCGACTGCCATAAAGGGAAGTCGACTGCCTAGAGACAACCAAAATGCCGTTTTTCGAAAACCGACTCAAACCAGTCGACTGCTATGTATGCCAGTCGACTGCTATTTTCCAGAAAAGCATTCTGTTTCAAACTAGTCGACTGCTATGTATGCCAGTCGACTGCTATTTTCCAGAAAAGCATTCTATTTCAAACCAGTCGACTACTATATGAGATAGTCGACTGCTATTTATGAAGATGCATTCTGTTTCAAAAACAGTCGACTGCTATATGTACCAGTCGACTGCTATTTCTTAAGAAGCATTCTGTTTGAAAACCAGTCGACTGCTATATGGACCAGTCGACTGCCCTCATGCGTTTTCAGAATGAAAAATATCGAAATTTTAAATGAAAATAATTTCGATAAATGAAAGTATGAAGAAGCAGCCGACTACCCTATTAAGCCATCGACTACCCTGTTTTGGAAAGAGGTTTTCAAACCTATTTTCAGAAAGTATGAAATGTCATGGCAAGAAGCTATATGGCATATGTTTTGAGATTATGCACTTTCATGTTTCTAGTAGGGGCTCTGATCAAGTCCTGAAATGATGTATGTTATGGGCTGAGGAACCATAAGTCAGGCCTCAGTCGCTATAGAAGGACACCTAACTAGTGTTAACTGTAGCCACCCACAGTTGGCCAATCTGTCTATATTTCATGTTCGGCTAAGGGAGGATTCCTGGCCCTACGGGGTACGCCACATGATGATGATGATGATGATGCAGTGCATAACCTCCATAAAAGTACAAATAGTTTTTATGTTATCAAAAACTATATGTATATGCGATTTCAAAGGATAAAGAAATCGAAAGTACTTGGTGTACTTGTATAAGAAGTTTTAAAAGAAGTATATGATGTATGGTTTCAAGAAAGTATAAGATGTTTTAAGAGAAGTATGATGTTTTAAAGAAAAAAGTTTATGCATGATGTTTTAAAGAAAGTATAAGAAGAAGAAGTATGTGATGCATGTTTTATACGTATGCTATTTTAAAGAAGCGTACAAAGTATGTTTGCCATGTCAATTGAAATAAATATGCATGGTTGCAAACAATGCATGAAAGGTGTTTATGATGCATGCTTTATAATGCTTTACATGACATTATAGAGCCAAGTAGGAAAAATGCATATAGAGGCATAGCACGCTCTTTTACATATTTTTCTTACTGAGCGTAAACTCACCCTTTTATGAACATTTTTCATACAGACTATCTGAAGTAATCCCTCGCTCTCCATAGAAGAGCCTACGAGTGGATCTTGAAAGTTTACCTTCAAGAGACGCTTCCCAAGTAGTATAGAAGGTATACTTATACGATTATGCAAAGTAAATTGTAATTCAGCTATGGTACAATACAACTAACATTAATGTATATAAGATGTTGGGGATTTAAGTTAAGATGATGTATGAGATCTTGTGGAAATGGATGATACATATATACATGTATCATTAGTCTGTTTTATTGAAATTGAATTATTCATATTGAGCTGTTAGATATTAAGCTTAAGAAAGAAAAGTATGATTGACATTGACAAGCTAATCTAATCAAGTTAAGTGAAAAGGGAAAAAGGTGAAAAATGAAATGTATGGTGACTGGGACGTCACAGAGTGGTATCAGAGCAATTAGATTGAGGTTTGTCAGTGTCGATGAGTTAGAAGTAGAGTATATCCCCAATTGTACTGTACTTGTCTGAATACATATACGATATATAACTGTTTGAAGTTATACTAAATAGCTTAACTTTGTGATTTTATCGACAGAATGAGCTCAGGTAGAAGTGGTATCGAGAAAGGAAGAGGAAGGGGTTATGTAGAATAGTCCCCAACATAGTTCCCTTTCCCATCTCCACCGCATAGCCCGAACACTAGGTTAGCAAAGATGGAGAAGCATGTGGAGAATATGACCACTATGTTTACGCAGTTTATGGCGAACTTTCCAAGTGTGGTCACAAGTGTACCATTCGCTATTCCTATAGTACAGCCACCACTAGTACAGACAGAGTTACCCCCACCATTCCCAGTTATTGAAAGGCGGGATCTCACAGCTTATTGCAGTATGACCTTAATTAAGGAATATAAGAAGTTGGATCTGCCTAAGTTGAAGGGGGATAAGGACACGTTGGCCGCAGTGAATTGGGTGAAGGCGGTCACTAGATCTTTCGAGTATATGCTATGTTCCGAAAAGGAAAAGGTAGGTTTGGCTGTGTATCTGTTATTGGATGATGCAGAGTATTGGTGGCAGTCCACTCGGGCCATTTTGGAAGCCCAACATGTTGAGTTTACGTGGGATAGATTTTTAGAGGCCTTTACTGAGCAGTACATCCCACACACCGATCAGACTAGGTTGAAGATGGAATTTTTGAAATTGACTCAGGGAATAATGTCAGTTAATCAATATGAGTCGAAGTTCATTTCTCTAAGCGGATTCGACCGAGAGACCATCAGGAGTGAAGGATATAAGATATACAGATTTATAGAAGGATTGAAACCTCCTATCAGAGCTAAGTTGTATACCTTGGGTATCACTACTTAAAATGAGACAGTCCGTAAGGCTCAGTTGTGTGAGCAGGACTATGAGCTTCATCAAACTGATTTCCGAGCTCAAAGTAAAGGTAAGAAACTGATAAAGCGGAAGTCAGAAAGGAAAACCTCGAGAGATAGATGCTCATCTAGGAGATGTAGGTGTGAGAACCATAAATTTTCGTAAACCGAATATGTATTCATTGTGTAATTTAAGTGAATATAACGCTATGATGGAATATCAGGATTTCAAATATAAGATCTTGGTTCGTATTATGGAATAAAGTCTTCGAGTAAAGGAGCCGAGAATAACGTGAAACATACATGTATGCGGTATATATAATGTACGTTAAATTAATATGAATGGAGTTTGAGAATTTCAGACGTATGTTTACATGCACGCGTGCCTCGAACTAAATGCATGCATGAGTACATAAACTAAAAGCACACAACGTGCATGCACGCGTGCGTATGTAAACGTGCATACATGCAACATACGTACATACGTAAATAAGTGCATATATAAATATAAAAAAAGGATCAAGTGAAGTGAAAATAAATAACAAAATAAGCTAAATACGTACAAAAAGATATGTAGGAGTATAGATATATTTACTTATATTTATACACATAAAGATAAATATACACACAAGCAATATGATGTGTAAATACATGTATATGTGTATTTGTTATTAAGATGAGATGATTTAATATATATATATATATAATATTAAGAAAATTAAATATATATTATATATATAAAAGAAATAAAAAATAAATAAATAAACAAAGATAAATAAAATATATATATATTGGGTTGATGGGAAAACTCCCATCAACCCGTCAAATTCAAGCTCTGCCTCCCCACTATCATATAAAAAAAATAATAATAATAATAATTTATCACTCACTCACCTTTATCTCTCGGCTCACACTATCCCATCACATTGCAAACAACTTAAAACACTCTTCCTCTCTCTCACGCATCATCATTTCATTCTCATCTCTCTAACACTACCCCTCACCTCAGCCATATGATCCTTCACGTTAATTCTGCACTGGAAACAGAAAAGGAAATTAAGAAAGGAAGGATCGAGAGAGGAAGGGAAGGAAAATGAGGTAAGACAATAGTAAAATGAACCAAGGAAAAAGCCAAAGTAGGGGTTTGCCTTTCGACGTGAATCAGGGCAGCAACAGGCTCCATTTCTCTGGTTAGAAAATAGGCCAACATAAGAGATTGCTAGCCTGCTCTCATTCTCGATGCAAACAGAAAAGCAGTAGAACACTAGAGAAAAGAGAAAGATCCAGAAAACTGCAGCAAAGGAAAGAGCCGAGAAAGAGAAGGAGTTTAGCCGCTGGGTGAAGAAGAAAACAGAAAAGAAAAGGCTGAAGTAGAGGAGAAGGGATCGAGCAAAAAGGGAGAATGGCAAGACACGGAGAGAGAGGACGATGGTGAGATTCATGGCTGGAAGAAGAAAAATAGGGAAAGAAAGGTCAAAAAGAGCTTCATTTTTCTAATCTTCTAAGTTTTCATTCCCACCTAAAACAAGGCACTTTCAAATGGGAAACATTGAGTAAAGGTAAAGAGATCTGAGCCGAAAAAAAAAGGGCTGTAAATGGGGCTAACCTCTTAATATTTCAAGGTTGTCTTGGAGGTGAAATGGAGCTGAGAAATATGGCTAATCAGGTTAGTCTTTAGGGGCTGAACCGTGAGTTTTGGGTTGCTTTTGAAGATAGTTCAAAGTAAGGAAAACAAGGCTGATTAAGCCTGAAATGAGAATTGAATCAAGGCTGGAACCAGCTTGAGCTAGGGGTTGTAGGTACTCAAAACAAGGACCTCGCCCATGCTTGAAGAAATTAGGCTCAGTCGTGGCACTAGGGGCCAAAAATTGGAGTTTTAAATGCTGTAACAGCACTGAACAAAAGGGGTTGAAACAGAAGGGAGGCAGCTGGAAAAAAAAATCTGACTTCTAGGAATAAAGGCTTGAGGAGAGATTGAAGTAGCGAGAACAGTCCAAAGCTTGGCGGAATGTTGAGGAGTGAAGCAAGAAATTGATCTGGATCAAAAGGAAAGGGTGAGAGCAGTAGATCTCAGCATTTATTGAAACCCTCTTTAGGTGAAAGCAAGATAGGCTTGTCCTTGGGACCCAAAGAGGATTGATTCAAAGATGTTAAGGGAGATGAAAGATACAGAGCTTGACTAAGGAAGGTTTAAAAAGGGGTAAGACTCTTATACTGCATACTCCTTAATTATTTACAATGTAAAATTAATTATATTTTTAACAATAGAAGTGTGAAATGAGAAATAAGACAGAATGTTATTTAACAATTAACACTATATTACTGTTACAAAAATATATATATATATATATCCGGTCAAAGCTAATGAAATTTTTCTATCTTATGAGAAATATAAGATAAGGTTACATTAAAATGATAAGTAGTACCTTAGAAAAATACATGAAGACTTAGCTTTCGACCAAGAAGTGAACCCAAATAATTATGGTTCAAAGAGGTATGTTTGAATTATGATTTAAGATAGATAATATTAACTCAAGGTAAATAATACAAACATGCTAAAGAATGAGAATGACGATAGATATCGTTATATATATATATATATATAATGATATCAGTATGTTCATATGTCATTAAAATTATATATAAAAGTGTATATATATATATACTTATGCATAATACATATTTATATAGAGAAGGAAAAAGTAACCATGAATAAATAAATATATTTAGAAAGTACATTGGGATACACACATAGATATAAACATATATGTGTTTAGACATATATATATATGTGTGTGTGTGTGTGTGTGTGTGTGTGTGTGTACATAAGGATGAGTAGCGATAGGTAAATCACAACCCACGATAGGGAAGTGGCCTTGAATTAATAGTTAATCGAACTTGATAGTGTTTTTAAGATTTTTGTTTTAAGTACATTATTAAGTGCAATGATGGAAACTTATCGAAACGTCATTGGATTATGTGTAGTGAATCGGAACGGTTAAGGGCTTGAATACGGATTTCAAAAGGTCAGGAAGAAAACGGTTAAACCTCGAGGTAAGTGGGTTAAATAAATCTTACTAGTATCATCTCGTAAGAGATGAAAGAATCCTCATTAAATAATTAATTAAATTTATATAGGATATTGGTTGGATATTACGGGTAAGACAAATAGAATAAGTATGGTAAGATTTTTAAATCGAACATAATGTGCCTGTGAAATGTGCTTATTTGAAAAGTGATTTTTGTTGTGAATGGTGTAATGTGTTATGTGTTATGGCTCTCTTATGATTACTGAACATGTTAACATATTGTTATGCTTTGAGTATGGACATGTGATTTGAGTACTAAATATACATATCGCTTCCGATGTTGAGTCAATGGACCCTAATCAGCACCTAGTTATATTTGTCGAAAGCTAGGAAAACTAAAGGCCAAACCGAGCAAAGACTTGAGTTTCGAACCGTGGGAGCCACCTCTAGAGTCCTTCAGGAACTAAGTGCTACACGAGTTTCGATGTACTAAAGGCCCAACCGAGCAAAGACTCGAATTCCGAACCGTGGGAGCCACCTCTAGAGTCCTTCGGGAACTAAGTGCTACACGAGTTTCGATGTACTAAAGGCCCAACCGAGCAAAGACTCGAATTTCGAACCGTGGGAGCCACCTCTAGAGTCCTTCGGGGACTAAGTGCTACACGAGTTTCGATGTACTAAAGGTCCAACCGAGCAAAGACTCGAATTCCGAACCGTGGGAGCCACCTCTAGAGTCCTTCGGGAACTAAGTGCTACACGAGTTTCAATGTACTAAAGGCCCAACCGAGCAAAGACTCGAGTTCCGAACTGTGGGAGCCACCTCTAGAGTCCTTCGGGAACTAAGTGCTACACGAGTTCCAACGAAATATAAAAGTCATAGGATATTGTGATGATAAGTAAGTGATTGTGAATCGTGAATGTGACGAATGTCGAAGGATGAAACAGATCTGAGGCATATGACATACAACGTGTGTGATTATTGGATTATGTTTGTACATGTTATTTGAATATATGCTACTTGAATGTTTGTTTCTTTCGATTTTTGGATTATGTTATATATGCCATTTGAACATGTGCGACTTGAACGTTCGTTTCTTTCGATTATTGGAATTATGTTATATATGCCATTTGAATATGTACTACTTGAATGTTCGCTCTTCCACACTTAATTATAATGATAAAGAGAATGATATCTTGTGAAATCAAGGATGAAATGTAGTTTATTACATTTGTGCACTTACGGAATGATAATAAACCTTAGTATAATCCATACATGCTAATTTACAATAACTCAAGCATGTATGATCGTGTTTTACGGTATGAGCCTAGTATGTTTTATTTAAACTACTTACTGAGCCGTGGATTGCTCACCCCTTAATTTAACAACTGCAGATCATACGAGTTGATAGCCGGCTCAGGCTTCGTGTAGGCTCCCGGGAAACCGTACCTAGTAGTGGTACCCATTTGCGTTCTCAAAAGCTAGCATTTTGTATTTTGAGGTATACTGCTAGTATATCATTTTGATAATCATGTGTCCGTTAAATTTCACAGTACTAGGAAAGTATACGGGATGTAACTATGGATCGCACTAGATGACTATGTGAGTCTAGGTGGTTATCGAGTCCGATCCAGGTCTTAATTTATGTTTTGAATTACGTATAATGTGGTAGATACGAACTTAGTAATGGTTAAACTCTCGAGATCTTGAAATAGGTAATTGCATGAAACTGTGGAGAAACACCAGCTGCTGTATTATGTGGTTTAAAAATGTGTTTTAGTGCAGGGAATTATACTTGGGGAAATCGATAAAACATAAAGGGGAGGTTTTCAACCTGTTTTTTTTTGGAATAGTAAAATAAGACAAAAATCATAAGAAAAACCTCCTTGAGATATGTGACATAGATCGAGAAATAATATGAGTAAGATAGGAATGGATTTAGCTACTACACTAACACCGAATACAAACCGTAAGTAGAAAAAAAAATTTGGTTCGAAATTTTCATAAGAAATCAAGTAAGTGTTGAGTGGACGTCATTGGCCTTCGGGTCGTGACAGTAGGCCATATGAAAGAGCTTCGATAGGTAAGCAAGTAAATTATGAGAAAATGATTATTAATTAAATTAAATGGTTATGTGGAATATATATTGAGTTGGGAGTATTATGATGATTATGGTACAGGGAATCCTAGAGCTACTGGGATCAAGATAAATGATGATAGATTCCGACATTTAACTAGTAGTACCGCTAGTTCACCTAAGAGTATAAGACAAAGGTGTGAACATTGCAGAAAGTTCCACGGATCACAACCATGCCGGTTGGCAAGTGGCGCATGTTTTAGATCTGGTGAACAGGGACATATGATCAGGGATTGTCCCAAGAGGAACTTGAGGACACTCGAGGAATCAGAGAAGACCCCCCAACCACAGCACAAGGCCACTGCTGAAGAGAAGGGAAAGAAACCTATTAATTATGATGTAAATGTTGAAGATGTCTAATGTAAAAGTATGTGGTATTATCTGACTCATTGTAAATGAAGTTAGTAGAAAGTATGTATGATTAGGTAAAGGATTTCTAGCTTACATTGTAGAATAGCAAAGAAAAGTCCTGAACTTAATGAATATAATAATTGACAAGAAACGATAGTTGGAATTTGGAAGTACTCTTTGATATAAAGTTTTATGATATATAGTGATATGTGAAAAAAAAAAGGAGTTTAAACGAGAATAATGATTGACTTTTATTAGTCGATTTTACTTAAATGTTTTATGCTATAAAAGCATTTCTCTGAAAAGAATATGAAGTAATATGAAAGATGAGTTATCTCAACGACGGTAATTATTCCCTATAGTCGCATCTAGGGACCGGAACACGACAGGTACTCTAAAGTACCTTCCATACTCTACTCGGTCACCTAGCCGACTATAGTGTCCTTCCTATTGGATCCGTAGAACACCATAAGGGAATGAAGATGTTCATTCATTAGGCATGTTTGATGCTATGAGAAGAGGACATTTTTGGATACGAATTAAAAGAACTATGCTAATAGTTTAAAATGTGATCAGTATATGGGTATTAAAAGAGCAAAAGAAAGAAATTATAGATAGCCATTGTGAATAAATTACGGCTATGATTCTGATTAAGATAGAAGAGATGACTCGAGTTTTCAAAGGATTGTGAAGGTGCAATTATACCACCTAAGGAAAGCCATTACGGTGGCAAATGCTATGAGTCAGAAGCATGAAAGAATAATGGTTCATATGATGACAAGGAAGTAAGAAGTTGCTTGAGAAATTTCAAGCCTTAATCTAAGTATTATGCTTTTAAGGTAAATCGGGAATAATGGCTAGTATAATGATTAAGCCAGAATTGATGAACGGATCTGCTAAGTTAGCTCACTTCCTACCTAAGAAGTCTATGGACGCACTTAGCGCTTTGGCAGAAATGTAGGTGAAAGAATGTCGTTAGACTAAGTGGAGTTCCAATGAGCAATTTCATGTGATAGAGATTTCAGGTTCAATTCTCACTTTAAGGAGATTAGCAACGAACCATGGGATCTCAGTTGAAAATTTTGCACAGCTTTTCATCCGCAGACTGATGAGCAGTCCGAGCGCATGATTTAGACGCTCGAGGACATGTAAAGAGCTGGTGCTATATATTTTAAAGGCTCATGGGACGACCATCTGCCATTGACTGAGTTTACTTATGATAATAGCTATTATACAAGTATCTAGATGACACTGTATGAAATGTTATAAGAATAGAAAGTGTCAATCTCCGAATTGGTGGGAAGAAGTAGGCGAGTGAAAGTTATTAGCTTTTGATGTAGTCGAGCAAGCATCTAAAGAGGTTAAGTGAGTGGTCAAAGACTTAAGATAGCTCGGAATAGAAAAAAAAAAGAGAGGTTATACAAATGCTTGACAAAGACTAACCGATGTTTTGGTTGGAGACTCGGTAAATTAAAAGTTCTCCATCTAAAGGAATTATGAGAATTGGCCGACGAGGTAAGTTAAGTCCTCGTTACATCGGTCCATTTGAGGTTTTAGACCGAGTTAAAGATGTTGCCTATAGATTGGCGTTGCCTTCAGAATTATCGGGAGTGAATAATATATTTCATGCATATATGCTTCAGAAGTATAATCCGGAAGTATTGAGGTCTAAGACGATCCCATTAGTTAAAGATCATTGACAATATCACATTATGGAAGAAGCTACATGAAGCTAAATAGCCTAATGAAGGAAGAGTATCCGGAACCATTTGAGACATGACCTGATTTGAATTTGGAGGACCAAATTCTCTAAGGTGGGGAGAATGTGAAATCCCCAATTTCAGGAAATTCCTCCATAATTATAAAGTATGTTAGCTTAAATGAAAAATAAGTAGATATGAGAATTATGAAGTATGAGGGATGTATGGAACATGGAAGAAGTAATGAGATGAAAGATTAAATAGTCAAGGAAATTATATTGATGTTATAAGAATAATGGAGGTATGAGCAAAGAATTAATGTCAGAAAATTAAGTGTAACTAAAGACAAGTGTTATATGGGATAAAGAAGACCAATTAAATGAATATGAAGTTTAATGTATGAATGATGTATGCATGATGTATGGAAGAAATAAGAAAGTTGATAGTCAATAAGACAAATGATTTATTAGGTTGATATCAGAAAAATATTAAGAGTATGAGACAAGAAATTAAATCAGAAATATTATTGGAGATTAAATGGATGAGTCATATGGAAGAGGAATTAAATGGACAAATGGTCTTGAGTCAAAGGGATAAAGTTGGCTGAGATGATAAAAGGGATAGAGGTCCATTTAATGCATGTTGCATGACTCACCAGCCCCATCAGCCATCACCAACGTCAGCCACTCTTCCAGCCCTCTCCCTCTCGTTCCATCCAAGCTTCCAAGTTCTATCCATGGCTACCTTGACAAACCACCTCACTCTTCCGTCGATCCATTAAGTTCATTTAATGAAAAACGATCCTTGTCACTAGACTAAGTGATATCCGAAGTTTGGTAGATTGAATCCAAGTATTGGAGGAGATCTCAAAGTTTGAGATTTTGGTCACTAGCAAAAGGTAAGAGAAGAAGATGATTTGTTCAAGTATGTTCATGGTATGGTGTTGTACTGAATTAGTATAACATGTTTATGGCAAATTCTTAAAGGTTTGCTTTGATATGATGATTTCATATTTGAAGGAGTGAAAGCTAGGGTTACGCGCCAAGTGATTTCACGTTTCCGAAGGAATCAAGGTAAGGATTTTATGTAACGGACGTAAGGCGGCTATGTCCGCATGTTTTACCATGTTTTTATGTGGTTTGGAGAGAAGCATCAGTTGGTTTTGTGCAGGAAAAGATGCATTTTCGGACTTGTCTCCTAGTACCAATTAGGCTAGGAGCAGCCGACTGCCATAAAGGGAAGTCGACTGCCTAGAGACAACCAAAACGCCGTTTTTCGAAAACCGACTCAAACCAGTCGATTGCTATGTATGCCAGTCGACTGCTATTTTCCAGAAAAGCATTCTGTTTCAAACCAGTCGACTGCTATGTATGCCAGTCGACTGCTATTTTCCAGAAAAGCATTCTGTTTCAAACCAGTCGACTACTATATGAGACAGTCGACTGCTATTTATGAAGATGCATTCTGTTTCAAAAACAGTCGACTGCTATATGTACCAGTCGACTGCTATTTCTTAAGAAGCATTCTGTTTGAAAACCAGTCAACTTCTATTTCTTAAGAAGCATTCTGTTTGAAAACCAGTCAACTGCTATATGGACCAGTCGACTGCCCTCATGCGTTTTCAAAATGAAAAATATCGAAATTTTAAATGAAAATAATTTCGATAAATGAAAGTATGAAGAAGCAGCCGACTGCCCAATTAAGCCAGTCGACTGCCCTGTTTTGGAAAGAGGTTTTCAAACCTATTTTCAGAAAGTATGAAATGTCATGGCAAGAAGCTATATGGCATATGTTTTGAGATTATGCACTTTCATGTTTCTAGTAGGGGCTCTGATCAAGTCCTGAAATGATGTATGTTATGGGCTGAGGAACCATAAGTCAGGCCTCAGTCGCTATAGAAGGACACCTGACTAGTGTTAACTGTAGCCACCCACAGTTGGCCAATCTGTCTATATTTCATGTTCGGCTAAGGGAGGATTCCTGGCCCTACGGGGTACGCCACATGATGATGATGATGATGATGATGATGATGATGATGTAGTGCATAACCTCCATAAAAGTACAAATAGTTTTTATGTTATCAAAAACTATATGTATATGCGATTTCAAAGGATAAAGAAATCGAAAGTACTTGGTGTACTTGTATAAGAAGTTTTAAAAGAAGTATATGATGTATGGTTTCAAGAAAGTATAAGATGTTTTAAGAGAAGTATGATGTTTTAAAGAAAGAAGTTTATGCATGATGTTTTAAAGAAAGTATAAGAAGACGAAGTATGTGATGCATGTTTTATACGTATGCTATTTTAAAGAAGCATACAAAGTATGTTTGCCATGTCAATTGAAATAAATATGCATGGTTGCAAACAATGCATGAAAGGTGTTTATGATGCAGGCTTTATAATGCTTTACATGACATTATAGAGCCAAGTAGGAAAAATGCATATAGAGGCATAGCACGCTCTTTTACATATTTTTCTTACTGAGCGTAAACTCACCCTTTTATGAACATTTTTCATACAGACTATCTGAAGTAATCCCTCGCTCTCCATAGAAGAGCCTACGAGTGGATCTTGAAAGTTTACCTTCAAGAGACGCTTCCCAAGTAGTATAGAAGGTATACTTATATGATTATGCAAAGTAAATTGTAATTCAGCTATGGTACAGTACAACTAACATTAATGTATATAAGATGTTGGGGATTTAAGTTAAGATGATGTATGAGATCTTGTGGAAATGGATGATACATATATACATGTATCATTAGTCTGTTTTATTGAAATTGAATTATTCATATTGAGCTGTTAGATATTAAGCTTAAGAAAGAAAAGTATGATTGACATTGACAAGCAAATCTAATCAAGTTAAGTGAAAAGGGAAAAAGGTGAAAAATGAAATGTATGGTGACTGGGACGTCACATATATCCTATATACAGGGGATGTAAATATTAGTGAAAGGTACTGAAAATAATACTATGTATGTAAATATTAAATAGTTAGTAATTGCTCTTTTATTTAAAATTCTGATTGCTGTTACAAGTGAATGGTATAAAGGCATCGCAGACAGCCCAACCATCTAAATGAACATGAAATTATCAATGAACACTATATATGATAGAATGTGACAGTTTTATTGGTATTAGAGCGAGGTTGGTTTGATGTCTGTTGATGTCTTTATGTCTAGATAGGATTACATGCCCAGTAGTACTATAATTGCCTGAATGTATAAATGATTCAAGTGACTGAAAATCGATTTGAATGTCTATATTTGACAGAATGAGTGGGTGAAGGGTTACCCGACGAGGTAGAGGTGATGGTAGGGTAGAGCCATCTTCGGAGTCTGTGCCGAAACCAGCCCTTGAACCTGCTCTCCCTTCATAGTCCAAAAGTCCAAATACAAGAATATCGAGGGAGGAATGGATGCTTGTCAACTTTATAGCGATGTATAATGTCGATAGAGTTAGAGCGGTACTAGAAGTCACACCACCCTTACCTTAGCTTGCATAGGCAACTCTCGACCCATTGCCAGCTCCACAGCCACTGCCACTGCCACCACCGCAGGCAACACTGCTGCCACCAGCTCAGCTGCAGCCTGCAAACATTGAGTCTTACTGTGATGCAAATCTAGTGTGGCAGTTTAAGAAGTTGGATCCTCCGAAGTTTAAGGGAGATAAAGGATCCGATGGTGGCCGAGCACTAGATTAATGCAGTGGAGAAGTTGTTTAGGTACATGTGGTGTTCTCAAACTAAGAAGGTAGGACTGGCTTCTTTTTAGTTGACGGATGATGCAGAGCACTGTTAGAAGTCCACCTAGATGGTATTGTTAGCTCAGGATCCAATGGTGACGTGAACTATATTTCTGGAGGCTTTCTATAGACAATATATTCCCTGGACTGCACAGAAGAAATTATAGTGGGAGTTTCTAGAGTTGACATAGGGGAGTATGATTGTAGATTAGTATGAGTCTAGATTCACCACACTGAGCCACTTCGATCCTCAGACTCGGATGAGTGAGGGGCATAAGATAGACAGGTTTATGGCAGGGTTAAGGCCATCTATCCGGACCCGATTAATTCCATTTGATATCCGGACTTATGATAACGCAGTATGCCTGGCTCTGCTTTGTGAGCGAGATTATGAGCAATTCCATGTTAATATTGGGTCTCAATGTAAAAGAAAGGGAAAAGAGAAAGTGAAGAGGAGCTTTGAGGATCAATCTTGAGTCTCGGGGTAAAAGAAAGGGAAAAGAGAAAGTGAAGAGGAGCTTTGAGGATCAATCAGGTAGATGGCAGCCTAAGAGGGCTAAGACATCGGGCATTAAGATTTCTAAGGATAAGACAGCTAAGTCCGCTCCTACTGCTTC
This sequence comes from Heritiera littoralis, assembly GCA_031772115.1. NCBI lineage: Eukaryota > Viridiplantae > Streptophyta > Magnoliopsida > Malvales > Malvaceae > Heritiera > Heritiera littoralis. The sequence continues at coordinate 7,276,022 of JAPDPK010000009.1, forward strand.
TATTGCTAGCCCAACCACTACTTAGAGAGGTATAGTGACCCGATGTGCTCATTGTGGAAGGTCGCATGGTACCTGACCTTGCTATGAGCTTACTGGTGCTTATTTTCGATACGAGTAGACAGGGCATATGGTTCGGGATTGCCCGTTGTTAAAGTTCCACCCACAGCAGCAGCTCCTCCAAGGGAATCAAAGAAGGTGACACCATCACAGCCTAGGAGAGCGATAGTAGAAGAGAAGGGTAAGAAGGCTATGATCCAGTGTAGGGTGTACACGATTGATCAGGAGGCTGCTAATATGTCTACAGATGTTATTAAGGGTAAGATTTATATTTTTGACATTACAGCACTTGTATTATTTGACCCTAGCTTTACACATTCTTTTGTGTCACCTACATGTGCTAGTAAAATACTTGTAGAACCTGAACCCTTAGGATGTACTTTACAGATAAATACACCTTTTAAAGAATTGCAAATAACTGATATTGTATATCGAAATTGTAAAGTAACAGTAGGAGTGAAGGAAACTACAGCTGACCAAATTTTGCTAAACATGTACGATTTTGATGTAGTCTTAGGAATGGACTAGTTAGCTGTAAACCATGTTAGCTTAGACTGTTATACTAAGTTTATAACCTTCTCTTGCCCTAAATGTTATACTATAAAGTTGTTAGATAAGTAATTAAAGTAAAACATTTAGTACTAAATTGTTTGAGTGTTGTATTGATGTGATTGAAGGATTTATGGCATACGTAGAGGATGTAGAAAAGGAACATTCGAAGTTGCACAAGATTCCTGTGGTCAGGGATTTCCTTGATGTGTTTTCGGATGAACTACTGGGATTACCACCAGATCAGGAGATTGAATTTACTATTGATTTGGTACTTGGTACAGAGCCTATTTCCAAACCACCGTATAGGATGGCGCTAGTAGAGCTGGATGAATTGAAGAAGCAACTCCAGGGGTTATTGGATAAGGGCTTTATTCACCCCAATGTATCTCCTTGAGGAGCACCAGTTCTGTTCGTTTGAAAGAAGGATGGTGGTTTGCGACTTTGCATAGATAACCAATTGCTTAGTAAAGCTATCATTAAGAATAAATATCCCTTGCCCAGGATTGATGATCTCTTTGATCAACTCAGGGGTGCTCAGGTGTTTTTAAAGATAAATCTGCGATCGAGGTATCATCAGTTTGAGATCTGGGAAGTTGATGTCCCTAAAACAACATTTAGGGGGTGTTTGGTTTAGGGATTTTAAGATTACCCCCAAGAATTTTATTTTTCGTAATTGTTTAACCTCGTTTGGTTGGATAATTTCCCCCCTCATCAGGAATCTTAAATTTGCAACAGTGTCAAAAAGGAGAAAAATAGGGGGAAAACAATACCCTCCCTCCCTTGAGATATTTTTATTTTCCCTTGGGAATTCTTTTTTTGTTCCAATTTTATCCTTAACATCTTTTCATTTGAGTCAACTTTACCCTTTACTATCAAAGGTATTACGTCCTAGATAATTAGTTATATATTAAAATAAATAATAAATAAACATCTTAAATACTTAAATAAGTAATTTAAATGTAATTATACCATTGGATTTATTAAAAATTACAACCCTAAATAAAACACTTATTAAAAACCCCTTTTTTAGGCCATTAAAAACTCTTTCTTAATTACAACATAATCATTAATTTTATTAAATCTAAATATAATTTACAAGTTTGCATGTATCAAAATAACGTTTCTTAACTAAATTGGTATCAATAAATGTAGTGTTCACTTAAATTTAAAGTGTCATTATTTTTTTCTTATTTTGCTGAATTAACATTTAAGAGAAAAATGAATTTAAAATCAAATGGACCAATAATAAGATGGACCCTATGATTTTTGATTAATCAAAATCAATTTAATACAGTAATAGTTTGTTAAATCAAAATAATTTACATAACAAAAACCTTATAAAAAGGGACCAAATAAATAAATAAATGAGTATCTTAAATAAATAAATAAATCATCATCATCATCATCAGAGCTTTTATCCCAAGAGATTGGGGTAGGCTATTTGAACCAATATCTGAATTCACGTTAGATCGTCTATATGTATTCTCCTCCTCCATAGATTCATGTTCAAGGCCATTTGTTTATCCAATTCTAAAACCTCCGTATCTTTCCAAACTACTTCATTCCAAGTCTTTTTCGGTCTTCCTCTAGTCTTAACCCTTCTCTCAACATTCATAGCCTCTATTATCCTAATTGGAGCATCTACAGGTCTACGTCTTACGTGTCCAAACCAACATAAACGATTTTCACACATCTTGTCTTCTATAGGTACCACTCCAACCATCTTACGAATATCATCATTTCTCATTCTATCCTTTCTTGTATATCCACATATCCACTGTAACATTTGCATTTCTATTACACTCATCTTTTGTGAATGTAGCCTCTTAGTCGCCCAACATTCACTACCATATAACAATGTTGGTCTAACAATTGTCCTATAAAACTTGCCTTTCAACCATATAGGAATTCCTTTATCGCACAACACACCTGTAGCACTTCTCCACTTACTCCATCTAGCCTGGATCCTATAGGTCACATCACCATCAATCTCTCCATCCATTTGTACTATCGATCCCAAGTATCGAAAATGATCTCGCTTAGGTATCGCCACCCCATCTAACGTTATTACATCATACTCTTCCACTTGGTTAGAATTAAATTTATACTCCATGTATTCAGTCTTCACTCTGGTTAATTTAAATCCTTTTGCTTCCAATGTTTGTCTCTATAATTCCAACTTTGTATTAATCTCCACTCTAGTTTTCACACATAAAACAATATCATCTGCAAACATCATACACCAAGGCACCTTATCCTAGATGGATTTTGTCAGTTCGTCCATAACTACCGCAAATAAGAATGGACTCAATGCTGACCCTTGGTGTAATCCCACTGTGATAGGAAACTCACTTGTTTGCCCTCCACCTGTCCTCACATGTGTCCTTGCATCTCTATACATGTCCTTAATTAGTTTAATATATTTCAAAGGAACTCTTTTCTTCATTAAGGACCGCCATAATACCTCCCTAGGCACTTTATCATATGCTTTCTCCAAATCTATAAAGATCATATGGAGATCTTTACCCATTACTCGAGAGTGCTCCATAAGTTGTCTAAGCAAAAATATTGCCTCCATAGTTGATCGACCCGGCATAAAACCAAATTGATTCTCCGATATCTCTACATTCTTTCTTAATCTTCGTTCTATCACTCTCTCCCATAGTTTCATCGTGTGACTCATCAATTTTATGCCTCAGTAGTTGGCGCAACTTTGAATATCTCCCTTATTATTATATAAAGGTATCAAGACACTCTTCCTCCATTCCTCTAGCATTTTGTTAGTGCGCCAAATCTTATTAAATAGATTTGTCAACCACCTAACTCTTACATCTCCAAGGCATTTCCAAACTTCAATTGGGATGTCATCAGGTCCAACAGCTTTTCCGTTCTTCATCATTTTCAGTGCCTCTTTTACCTCTGTCTCTTTGATTCTATGCATAAAGCATCGATTTAAATCCTTGAGAGGCACTGAGATATTATCCAAAACTTTATTTTGTTCGTCATTAGATAATTTGTCAAAATATCACGCCACCTGTCCTTAATGTCATTATCTTTAACGAGAGTTTTTTATGCTTATCCTTAATACATTTCAAGACTTCTAGGTCGCGCCTCCTCCTTTCTCTTGCTCTCACCAATCTGTATATCTTTTTCTCGCCCTCCTTTGTGTTCAACTTGTCATAAATCTCTTTCGCAACCTTCGTCTTAGCTTCTGCCACAACCTTCTTTGCCTCTTTTTTTACTAAATTATATTCCGTAAAACTATCTTCTGTGTTGTTCTTCTTTAAAGCCTTATAACGCTCTCGCTTAGTCTTTATAGCATCTTTTACTGCTGTAGTCCACCATGTTGCATCCTTTCCTGTCGGCACTCTTTCGTTTGATACTCTTAATGTCTCTTTGCCCACCTCCCAAATGCATTTTGCCATCTTATTCCACATTACATTTGGGTTCTCTTCTATTGTCCAATCCTCTTTTTGAATCCAACTATCTCTACATATTGTATGACAATCTTCTTTTAGCTTCCACCATCGAATCCTTTCAATTCCTTTTTGTTGGTTCCTTCGATGTCGTCTATCTATCTTCATATCTAGAACTAGGAGTCTATGTTGAGCGGTAACACTCTCACCTGGGATAACATTACAATCCAAACATCTATGTCTATCCCTACTCCTAGTTAAAAAGAAATCTATCTGAGTTGCTCTTGGACCACCTTTAAAGGTTATAAGATGAGAATCTCTCTTCTTAAACAATGTGTTTACTAGGATTAGGTCATAAGATAAAGCAAAATCTAAGGTAGCATCCCCACCCTCATTTCTTACACCATAACTAAAACCCCCATGTACACTCTTAAAACCCTTTCTACTTGTACCTACATGTCCATTAAGATCATCGCCAATAAAAAGCTTTTCTCTTAGAGGTACTTCTTGTACTACCTTATCTAAATCCTCCAAAAACTGTCGTTTACTAACCTCATCAAGTCCTATCTGGGGTGCATACATGCTAATGACATTCAACACCTCTTCTGCAAAAACTAGCTTAACCAAAATAATCCTATCCCCTTGTCTCCTAATCTGTACAACATCCTTATGGTACTCTTTATCTATAATGATACCTGCTCCATTTCGATCTCTATCTTTTCCTCTGTACCAAAGCTTATATTGCCAAGGTGCTATCTCTCTAGCTTTTTCCCCAACCTATTTGGTCTCTTAAAGACACAAGATGTTAACCCTCCTCTTACTCATAACCTCACAAATCTCAGCTAACTTACCACTAAGCGTACCTATATTCCAAGATGCTAACCTAAGCTTATGGTTATGATTATGATTATGGACTAACTTCTTTACCCACCCCTGTCCATTGTGGCTTGGGAACCTTTGCCTATTTAACACCACATCCAGGCGTCGATGTGGCGCGTCACTTCCGAGCGACGACCTAGCAACCCTTGCCCACTTTTCACTACACCCGGGCTCCAATGCAGTGTGTCGCTGAGTAAGGGACTCCCCAACAATGTTCTGATATTGGTTCATTTCATGAGATTGGACTAATTTTTAAGGCTGGTTGTCCAAACCTACCGCCACCCTCTTCCTTTACTCAGGCTTGGGATCGGCTGCGTTAACTCACACAGGCGAAGTTATCTTAAATAAATAAATAAGTAATTAATTTAAATATAATCTATATCAAGTGTTATTCACTTTATATCAACTAATAATATGGAAGGTACTTATAGTAAAATAAGTAATTCAGTAATCTTACTTTCCTTTAACCAAACACAAAAATCTTATATTCCCTCCAATACAACCAAACATAAGAATCTAATATTCCTAGGAATTTGTCAAGTGAAATGATTTTGGAGTTAAATGATTCCCAAAGGTAATCCTAAATTCCGCGAACCAAACGGCCCCTTAGGACTCGGTATGGTCATTATGAGTTCATGGTAATGCCTTTTGGACTGACTAATGCCCCTGTAGCTTTCATGAGCTTGATGAATGAGGTGTTTAAGCCATACATGGATAAATTTGTCATTATCTTTGTTAATGACATCCTGGTGTATTCCAAGTCACCGGAGGAACACAAGCAGCATCTTTACATTGTCCTACAAACCCTCAAGGATAGGAAGCTTTATTCTAAGTTCAGTAAGTACGAGTTTTGGCTAGATCACATCACATTTCTGGGACACGTGGTGTCTAAAGATGGGGTGTCTATTGATCCGTCTAAAATAGAAGCCATTGTATAGTGGGAGAGACCAAAGACGGTGACAGATATATAGAGCTTCTTGGGTCTAGCTGGATACTACCACCGGTTTGTTGAGGGATTCTCGAAATTGGCTGCTCCATTGATAGTCTCACACACAAGGATGTTAAGTTCGAGTGAACAGATGCATGTGAGCGTAGTTTATATCAGTCAAGTGCAGATGGGTAGTCTGTCAGATTTTGGGATTGGCATTGATGGTATATTGAGGTTCAAAGGTAGAATCTATATTCCTGATGATTGACAACTAAGGGATCTGATTTTGACAGAGGCTCACACATCCAAATACACTCTACATCTAGGCAATAATAAGGTGTACCATAATTTGCGTAGAGTGTATTGGTAGCCTAAGATGAAATGGGACATCGCGAAGTTTCTTGCTAGACGTCTCATATATCAGTAGGTGAAGATAGAGCATCAAAAGCTTACAAGATTAGTATAGCCTTTACCAATTCCGATGTGAAAATGGGAACATATAATTTTGGACTTCATCATGGGTTTACCGAAGACCTAAAGGAACCATGATGCTATTTAGGTGATTATTGATAGATTGACGAATTCTGCCTAGTTTCTTGCCATCAAATCTACCGATTCCTTCAATGTCTTAGTCGATTTATATGTCAGAGAAATTGTTAGACTGCATGGAGTTCTAGTGAGCATCATTTCTTACAGGGATTCCAGGTATACCTTTCATTTTTGGGAGCGATTCCAAGATGCCATGGGATCCAAATTGAATTTTAGCACCACCTTTCATCCGTAGACTAATGAACAGTTCGAGCACACCATCTAGATGTTTGAGGATATGTTGAGATCGTGTGCACTGAATTTTAAAGGCTTTTGGGACAATCACTTACCATTAGCGAAATTTGCCTATAATAATAGCTATCATTCTAGTATTGGCATAACACCATACAAGGCTCTTTATAGTAAATGGTGTAGATCCCTAATTGCTTGGGAAGAAATGGGTGATCGAAAAATATTAACTCTCAATTTGGTAAAGTAGGCTTCTTGAGATGTACAAATTATCTGTGATAGATTAAAGATAGCTCAAAGTCGGTAGAAGAGTTATGGTGATTGCAAACATCGACCTTTGGAGTTTTTTTATTGGAGATTTAGTCTTCTTGAAAGTCTCATCTTCCAAGGGCATCATGCAATTCAGGAAGAAAGGGAAATTGAGTCCTCAATATATTGGACTGTTTGTGTAACAGTACAAATATATAGTAAATAACACATAATACATATAAATTACGGTTGCACCGTCTACAATGCCTTTAACATTTGAACAGTAAACAGTGATAAATAGTATACTTTAATTAATTTACAAAATCGGAATATGGAATTTAACAATATTCCTTAGCTCTTTACATCCCCTGTATCTACTTTACAATTTAAGTAGTACTGTACAATAAATTTGAATATATAAAAGAAAATACAAATACCTCGAAGATTGACACTATGCAGTCTCGGGTAGGTATATCTCTTAACCAAATATAGTATCATGTGGAGTGGAAAATAAACGGATGAGCGAAACGTGCTCAGTAAAGGAGTCGTATGCAAGATTGATATAACGAAGACTATATGCTCGAAAATAATTTATTTTCCTAACAGTTCACTAGGCACAGTAATCGGAAGGATACTATAGTCGGCTAGGTAATCCAGATAGAGCATGTAAGGTATTTTGAAATACCTGTCTTATCCTGAAAACCCAGAGGGACTATAGAGAGTAGTTTATAAATTGTTGATATAAAATAATTTAATAACATTTTAAATAAATAAATGGTAATAAAACCATTTAATTAAACACTTCAGTAAACATTTTAAATCCCTTAATAGTAACAGTAATAGATACAGTAAGTAAACACTTAATTAAATAGTAGTAACAGTATATAAATCAGATTAATGAAAGTAAGATAAAACATTTTAGTATACAGTGTGTAAACAGTTCAGTACAATAAACACTTCAATTTCACATTACAGTAACAGTTCAGTAAATATTTCTAAATCAGTAATGATTTCATAAACATTTTCACTTCAGTAAACATTAATAATTAAGTACAGTTCAATAAATAGTTAACACTAAATCACAGTTCAGTGAACAGTTTATAGTAGGTTGAGACTAGGCAACACCCTAAATAAATCATGCTATAATTATCCCCGAAAGGAAACAGTAGCAGTATACAGTAAGATCTATGGCCATAGTCTATAAAGTGTCCTCAGTGAACACTGATCAGGTGACACTAAGACGTTGAAGATACGATCAATATCAACAGCACAGTAATAGTACAGTAAATAATAAGCATGATCAATAGGGCCTAACAGTCTCAAATCATTTTATTTACAATGGAAAATACCTTTAACGAAATTAAATAAATATCATTAAAATTAATAAAATTCCAAAAAGGTATTTAAAATTCACATTTAACAGTATCGTGAAAACAATCAATAAAATATTCATGCTTCAGTGAAAAATTTTATAAACGATCTATTTTACTGTAAAATAGTTTAAAGAACGAATTGGTAATCTCACTTTAAAAAAAATTAATTACATGAATATTTAAATAATATTTTTTGGTAAAATACCAATTTATGGAAAATATTGGAAATAGATTCCAAAATATACAATTTCACCCAATTCATGCACATAAAATATTTCATGATATTTTAGAAAATTTTCAAGGAATTTTCAGCAGCATAACAGTTGCGAATTCCCAAACCTCCCTACACTTAAATACAGTTTTCATACCAGTCGTAACCACAAATTTGCATGATTTCAAAGCCAATTAAACACCAAATAATTTTATAAAATTAAATCCATAAAAATCATGCATTCGCTATATCCCTACGGCTTCACAATCACCCTTTACTTGTCTCGTGCTATCGAACCTTTCGATAGCACCACACGAAATCCGATTATCTCGGCTGCAAAACAATATCACCAAAATTTTTCATTAATTATCCTCTTATTTTTAAACCATTATTCATCACTAAATGCATCCACATTATACACTGCTTATGTCTAACCAATGTAATTTACATCGATAGTAAAACATAACTTTCCCATTCTAACTCCTATTTCATATCCGATTGCACCAATGATCTTCTCTTAATTTTTACATTAATTTGGCATATTAAACTCATGAAATGCAGAATTCTAAGCTGCCCAAAACTCCATGGCTGAAACCTCCCTTAAGTCTACACTAGTGGTTTTCATCGATCTAAGCTTACCAACCTATAAATCCATGTTCATTTTATCATTTTCCATCATTTTCATGCAAAGAACAATATAGATTCCTTATATTTCTAGCTTGACCAAAACCCATTTTCATGGTGGATTTTCATTTAGCCAATGTTAATCAAATCCAATACTAAAATCATATTCTACACACTTGAATTAATCTATATATACCTTTGAAATTCAATGAAACACTAAGGATGGTAAAATCTTACCTTTGGCCAAACACTTCCCCCTCACTTTTCATCTTGTTTTCTCCCTTATTTGATGATCTAATGGTATGGATGAAGAGAGGAGAGTGTGAGGAATATTTTTCTAGTTATAATCTTGTTGAGAAAATCAAGTTTTCTTTTATTTTCTTTCTTTTTCTTTTCTTTCTCTTCTTTTTCTTTCATGTTGTTGTGCAAGCTATGGAAGAAGAAAGTGAATAGTGCTGGCTACAACTTGGCTGAATTATGAAGATGTTTATAGAAGGGGGAAAAATGACCAAAATGCCCATAGTTATGTAAATTTTGGATAATTTTGCACTTAAGCTTCCGTAATCATAAAAACTATATAATCGGACTCCAAAATTTTGGATTCCATTACCAAATAATCTTATTAAATGTATTTTGATGATTGGAAGTGGTTTAGTTGATGCACGGTATACCAATTGTGTGAAATTATGATTTTATCCTTAGCGGACCGCCAGTGAAATTTTCCGATTAAACCATTGATTTGATAAATCTATTGACACAATCCTATTCTCCTTTTCATGTAGAATATCGTGATATTTTTACTTCGTCCCAACTCATTTTAGTTTGGGTGCAATTTACAAAAATGCCCTTGGGATATAACCGTTAGTTTCCAATTTGTTTTCCATCTTTTTCAAAATAATACAAAATAATATAAAAATTATTTTTAAACCTCAAAATCATCATATTATATTTATTACACCCACTGTACATTGTATTATCAATCTCGAATCCATCAAAACCATAAAAATTAAAGTAGGGCTCACATTATACTTTCACTTATAATCACAAAACACCTTATATTTCACTTAATAAATAATTACATTTCACATATACAGTACAATAGAAACAGGTCTCACATTTTCTCTCCACCTTTAGGAAATTTGGTCCTCCAAATTTCACCTGGACCAATAACTGAAATAGCTCTGGATACTTTTCACGCATTAAACTCTCTAACTCCCAAGTAGCCTCCTTTTCGGTGTGATACTGCCAGAGCGCTTTTACCAAGGGAATAGTCTTAGACCACAACACTTTATCTTTCCTATCCAAGATCCGTATCGGTCTCTCCACATAACTCATATCCTCCCTGATCTCTAGTGGTTCATATCGAATTATGTGAGAGGGATTTGGATGGCTCTTAACATCGAGACATGGAACACATTATGTACTCCTGACAACTTTGGGGGTAGTGCCAACCTGTATGCCACATCTCCCACGTGATCTAAGATTCTAACGGTCCAATATACTGAGGACTAAGCTTTCCTTTCTTACCGAACCTCATTATACCTTTGGACGGTGAGACCTTCAAAAACTCATAATCACCCACAGAAAACTCTAGTGGTCGGCATCTAGTATCTGCATAACTCTTCTGCCGACTCTGAACAGCCTTTAACCTTTCACATATCACCTGTACATCTCGATAAGCCTGCTCTACCAAATTAGAAGCTAAAAGCTTAGATCTCCCACTTCTTCCCATGCTATCGGGGATCTACATCGTCTGCCATATAATGCCTCATAAGGTTCTATGTCGATGCTTGCCTAATAGCTATTATTATAAGCAAACTTTGCTAGAGGTAAGTGATCATCTTAGGAGCCTTTAAAATCCAATGCACATGCTCTCAACATATCCTCGAGCATCTATATCATGCACTCGGAATGTTCGTCAGTCTGCAGATGAAAAGCGGTGCTGAAATTCAGTTGGGATCCCATGGCCTCCTAAATCTCTCCCAAAAATGAGATGTAAATCGTGAATCCTTATCAGAAGTGATGCTCACTAGAACACCATGCAACCTCATTATCTCCCTAACATATAAATCAGCTAAGGCACTAACTGGATCGGTAGATTTAATGGCTAAGAAATGAGCAGACTTTGTCAATCTATCCACAATCACCCAAATAGCATCATAACCTTTTCAGGTCCACGATAATCCCATAATAAAATCCATAGTCACATGCTCCCATTTCCACGTAGGAATCGGTATATGTTGTAACATACCTACAGGCTTTTAATGCTTAATCTTAATCTGCTGAGATGTAAGACATCTTGTAACATACTCTGCGACGTCTTTCTTCATCTTAGGCCACCAATATACTCTCCGTAAATTCTAGTACATCTTAGTACTGTCAAGATGCAGAGTATACTTGGAGGTATAGGCCTTTGACAAAATCAAATCCCTTAGCTACTGATCACCAAGAACACAGATCCTACCCCTAAACCTCAAAATACCATCGGTGCCAATCTCAAAGTCTGACTGTACTCCCATTTGTACTTGACTGTCAACCCCGATATAGTAAGTATCCTTCCTCTGAGCTTCCCTAATCTAATCCATCAAATCCGGCTCTATTTTGAAACTAGCTGTGAATCCATATCTGTTGGAGGAAATCACATTCATACTGAGGCTCAAAAATTGCTCTAGAAGATCGTGCTCCCTGACCATCATGTATGATACCATACCCATATGCTTGTGGCTTAGTGCATCTACCACCACATTAGTTTCCCCGGGTGGTACAAAATCTCGTAGTCATAATCCTTTAACAGCTCCATCCATTGTCGCTGTCTCATATTCAACTCTTGCTGCGAGAATAAATATTTTAGACTCTTATGGTCTGTATTTACCTGAAATTTCTCCCTGTAGAGATTGTGCCGCCAAATCTTCATTGCAAACAGTACTGCGGCTAACTCCAAATCATGCGTCGGGTAGTTCTTCTCATGATCTTTTAAATATCGAGAACCATAAGCAATAACCCGACCATTCTAAATGAGTACACATCCCAATCAAATTGCAAAAGCATCTGTATACACTGAAAATCCACCAAATCCGCTGGGAAGGGCAAGAACAGGGGCGGTAGTCAATCTCCGCTTCAACTCCTGAAAACTATGCTCACACTTCTCTATCCACATGAACTTTACATCCTTACATATGAGTCGTGTCAGTGGAGCAACTAGTCTGGAAAATCCCTCGACGAACCGGTGATAGTATCCGACTAGACCCAAAAAACTCCGTATCTCTGTCACAGTCTTAGGCCTCTCCCACTGCACTATGGCCACTTTCTTGGACGGATCAATAGACACCCCGTCCTTAGACACGACATGTCCTAGAAAGATGATATGATCTAGCCAGAATTCATACTTATTAAACTTTGCATACAGTTTCCGATCTCTGAAGGTCTGTAGAACTATAAACAGGTGCTGCTCGTGCTCTGCCGGAGACTTAGAATACACCAATATATCATCAGTAAACACAATCGCAAATTTATCCAAATAAGGCTTGAATACCTCATTCATCAAGCTCATAAACGCTGCAGGGGCATTAGTGTCTATACCGAGTCTGGGATGTTGTTTTATGAACATCCGACTCCCTAATCTTTAGCTGATGATAGCTTGATCGAAGATCTATCTTGGAAAACACTTGAGCACCCTTGAGCTGATCAAATAAAGCATCGATCCTGGGTAGGGGATATTTGCTCTTAATAGTAACCTTGTTCAACATTCTGTAGTCGATGCACAACTGTAGGTAATCATCCTTCTTCCGGACAAATACCATTAGAGCACCCCACAGAGACACACTTGGACATATGAATCCCTTGTCTAATAACTCCTGGAGCTCTTCTTAAGCTCTTCTAACTCCATTAATGCCATTTGATAAGGGGGCTTAGAAATCAGCTCCGTACTGGGTACCAAATCGATAGTAAACTCTATCTCCTGATCTGGTGGTAACCTTGGTAACTCCTCTGGAAATACGTCTGGAAAGTCCCTGACCATAGGAATCTTATGCAACTCTGGACGTTTCCTTTCTACGTCCTCCACCTAAGCAATAAAACCTTCAAAGATATTCATATAAAATCCCATAATTCAGTAAACATATAATTTTACATAAAGATATCACTACATCACTTTTATTAATTTATAAACAGTTTTACAATATACTTTTCAGGTTGAGAGAAAGTAATAAACTTAGTATAACAGTCTAAGCTACCATGATTTGCATCTAAACAATCCATTCCTAGGATTGCATCAAAATCATACATATTTAACAAAATTAGGTCAGCTGTCATTTCCTTCATTCATACAGTCACTTGACAATTTCTATATACAACATTAGTCATCTGTGATTCTTTAAATGGGGTATTTACTTGTAGTGTATACCCTAATGACTTCGGTTCTACGGGGGTCTTATTAGCAAATGTAGCGGACAAAAATGAATGGGTAGAACCTGGATCAAATAACGCAAGCACTGGAATATCAAAGATATAGAGTTTACCTTTAATCACATCAGCAGAAGCATTAGCAGTCTCCTAATCCAAGGCGTACGCCCGTCCCTACGTCACAACCTTCTTCCCCTTTTCTGCTGCTGTCGCACGCCTCGGCTGTGAGGGTGTAGCCTTTTTCGATTCACTCGAAGCTGCCGGTGTTGGTGTCGATAGAGCTGTTGAGGGAATAGTAGAAGTAGCTGACTCTTTGAGCATCAGGCAATCCCTTACCATATGCCCTGTCTGTCCACATCTAAAACACATCCTCGTCAACAAGTAGCAAGGCCGTGTACCATGTGACCTACCACAGTGTGCACATCTGGTAGCTGTACTCCTCTATGTAGAAGTGGGGCTAATAGCATGGGTTGAAGCTGCTGATCTAGTAAATCAACCCTCGAAAATCTGTATGCCCGATGACTTAGCTTTCTTAGGCTGTTCCCTACCAAATCTATCCTCTAAAGCTCTCTTAGCCTTACCTTTCCCTTTTACCTTTCCCTTCGCATTGACATTTGTACGAAACTGCTCAAAATCTCTCTCACTTAATTGTGCCCGTCATACTACCTCATCATAAGTACAGATATCAAACGAGGCCAGCTTCGATCTAATAGAAGGTCTCAATCCGGCCTTAAACCTGTCAATCTTATGTCTCTCATCTACTTGAGTCTGTGGATCAAATCAGCTCCGGGTGGTGAATCTCTCCTCATACTCATCAACCGACATACTCCCCCGAACTAAATCCAAAAACTCCTGTTGTAACTTATTCTGAGCCATATCGGGGATGTACTGTTGTTGAAAAGCCTCAACAAAAATATCCTAAGTCACCACTTGATGCTGGGCCAATAAGACCGTCTGAGTCGCCTTCCACCAGTGCTCCGTGTCATCCATCAACTAGAACACCTCTAAACCCACTTTATCGGTCTCTAAGCACTTCATATACCTAAATAACTTCCCAACAGTATTAATCCACTGTTTTGCCACCAACGGATTCCTAGTACCCTTAAACTTCAGCGGATCCAACTTCTTAAACGACCGCACCAAATTCACATCACAATAGGACTCCACGTCTTTAAGCGGCTAAACTGGTGGCTATGGTGGGATTGCCTATGGCTGAGGTGTCGATGGTGGAATAGGCTGTGGATCGGGTACTACTTGTGCCACCTGAAGTGGGGGTGGTGCTACTGCTGGAGTTGCAGGTGCTGCTCTGTCTCTCTCTGCCCTATCCACAGCTCGATGAGCATGATACATAACTATGAAATCAACTAACATCCTCTCCATCCTCGACATCCGGGTATTAGGACTCTCCGGTTGTGGTGGGTGAGCAAGTTTTGGGGTGGCCTCCAGTTCTGGCTCGGGAGTATGGGGCTCCGGAGTCTGCTACGCCCTACCTCTGCCTCTGCCTTTGCCCCTAAATGATCATGTTACCCTTCTTCCACTCATATATGCACCATAGATACAATTTATTTTACTTCTGATTAGTTATTCAATTATACATTCAGACTATACAGTACTACAAGAGATGTTTATCACTTCACTTTTATCTTAGAGGCACCAACAGACATCAGACAAACCTTGCTTTGATACCAATAAAATTGTAACAATCCAAATGTACAATAAATAACACATAATACACATAAATTACTATTGGGCTGTCTACGATGCCTTTAACACTTGAACAGTAAACAATGATAAACAGTATACTTTAATTAATTTACAAAACTGGAATATGGAATTTAACAATATTCCTTAACGCTTTACATCTCTTGTATCTATTTTACAATTTAAATAGTACTATACAATAAATCTGAATATAAAAAAGAAAATAAATACCTCCAAGATCGACACTATGCAGTCTAGTGGTAATCGAAAGCGCGGCTGATAACCTTGAGATGACAATAATCTCTTACCTATCTCGTGTTATCAAACCTTTCGATAGCACCACATGAAATCCGATTATCCCGGCTGCAAAACAATGTCACCAAATTTTTTCATTAATTATCCTCTAATTTTTGAACCATTATTCATCACTAAATGCAGCCATATTGTACACTGTTTATGTGTAACCAGGGTAATTTACACCGATAGTAAAATATAACTTTCCCGTTTTAACTCTGATTTCAGATTCGATTGCACCAATGGTCTTCTCTTAATTTCTACATTAATTTGACATATTAAACTCATGAAATGCAGCATTATAAGCTACCCAAAACCCCATGGCTGAAACCTTCCTTAAGTCTACACTAGTGGTTTTCATCAATCTAAGCTTACCAACCTTTAAATCCATGTTCATTTTATCATTTTCCATCATTTTCATGCAAAGAACAATATAGATTCCTTATATTTATAGCTTGACTGAAACCCATTTTCATGGTGGATTTTCATTTAGCTAATGTTAATCAAATCCAATACTAAAATCATATTCTACACCCTTGAATTAAACTAAATATACCTTTGATCAATGAAACACTAAGGATGGTAAAATCTTACCTTTGGTCGAACGCTTCCCTTCACTTTTCTTCTTGTTTTCTCCCTTATTTGATGATCTAATGGTATGGATGAAGAGAGGAGAGTGTAAGGAATATTTTTCTAGTTATAATCTTGTTGAGAAAATCAAGTTTTCTTTATGTTTTCTTTTATTTTCTTTTTCTTCTTTTTCTTTCTTGATGTCGTGCAAGCTATGGAACAAGAAAGTGAATAGTGCCAGCCACAACTTTTTTGAATTATGAAGATGTTTCTAGAAGGAGAAAATGACCAAAATGCCCCTAGTTGTGTAAATTTTGGACAATTTTGCCTTTAAGTTTCTGTAATAGTAAAAACTATGTAATCGGACTCCAAAATTTTGGATTCCATTACCAAATAATCTTATTAAATGTATTTTGATGATTGAAAGTGGTTTCGTTGACGCGCGGTACACCAATTGCGTAAAATTATGATTTTACCCACAGTGGACCGCCGGCGAAAATTTTCTATTAAACCACTGATTTGATAAATCTATTAACACTATCCTATTCTCCTTTTCATGTAGAATATCATGATATTTTTACTTCATCCCAACTCATTTAAGTTTGGGCGCAATTTATGAAAATATCCTAGGGACGTAACTGTCATTTTTCAATTTGTTTTCCACCTTTTTCAAAATAATACAAAATAATATAAAAATTATTTTTAAACTTCAAAATCATCATATTATATTTATTACACCCACTATACACTGTATTATCAATCTCGAATCCATCAAAACCATAAAAATTAAAGTGGGGCCCACATTACACTTTCACTTATAATCACAAAATACCTTATATTTCACTTAACAAATAATTACATTTCACATATATGGTACAATAGAAACAGGTCTCACAGTTTGAGATCATAGACCACATGGGAGATTTAGCTTACCAGTTAGCACTACCACAGAACTATCCGGAGTGCATAATGTCTTCCACGTATCGATGTTGAGAAAATACCATCCAAATCCATCTCACATAATTTAATACAAGCTGTTGGAGATCAGGGAGGATATGATTACGTTGAGAAGCCGATTAGAATCTTGGATCGAAAGGAAAATGGTGCTACAGTCAAAGACTATTCCATTGGTAAAAGTACCCTGGTACTATTATATAGCAAAAAAGGCTACATAAGAATAAGAAAGTTTTATGAAAGAAAAGTATCCAAAGCTATTTCAGTGATAGGTTCGATCAAATTTGGAGGATCAAATTTCCTAAGGTAGGGAGGATGTGAGAATCACATATTCTAGTACTGTTACATATGTAAGACTTCTCATCACTGTTCAATTTCTGTGTATTTCACAAATATAACCGAAAACAGTATGGTGGGCCCCACAGTCTTACAGTGCTCAGATGGATGAGAGACTGGATAGACATAGTACAGAGAGCCCAATAGACTTATGATAAGAATCCAGAACCCAAAATACTTTATTTAAGTCATTTTTGGGAAGTATGCCAACAAATTAGAAAATGACGATTAAGGACATAGGCACGATGAATTTCCGCCAATAACGGTCAAACTAAATTGACTTTTGACCAATTGACTGAGGCATGATAATCTACGTGAAAATAAGTCTTACATCATGCAAATAGATAGACTGAATTGAAGGTAAAATAATAAATCTACACGATTAACCTAATAGGGGTATTTTGGTAATTTCACCCCTACAGTTAGTCAAACCTTAATAAAAACCCATCCATTCATTAGAATATGTTCAATAATAATATTTAATGATGAAATAAAATATTTTGGAGTTATGTTAACTAGTTAACATATTATGGAAGTTTAAAGGCAAAATTGTACAAAATCATTATAAATAAGGGCATTTTGGTCATTTAGCAAACAAGATCATTTTAAAAGAAACTTCCACACATTTCTTCATGGCCATCCACCCATCATCTTCAACCTTGAGACTTTATTCCATAGCCAAGTTAGAGAGAAAAGAAAAAGCTTCCAAAACACTAACCAAACAAGCTTAAAACCGAAAACTTTCTTCTGCAAACTTGTCCCAAATTCAGTGCTCTACAAGCACATACCAATATTTAAGGGTAAAGTGGAAAAAATCAAGGTGCTTGGATCCCTCTTGAATTTGGCGACAATAAGGTATCATCATGCTTGAATTTTCTTTGTGATTTAATGTTAGTAAGTGATGTAATTAAGGTCACAAGCATGAATTTGGCCATGGATTGAACTAGAACCACCTCAAATGCTCCCTTAGGGTTTTGGCTATGATGAAGTGTTCATGATTCATGGTGTTTTGATGCATGAAAATGGTGTAAATGGAATGAAAAACAATAATGAAGCATGAAATAAAGCTTGAATTGTTAAAAAACCATGTAGATTTCTCCATGAAGCATTCGGCCATATGAAGGGGACTATGTAATGGTGCTCAATTTGATGTGTTTTAGGTTCCATTATACTGTATAAATTAAGACAAGACTGCTAGTGTTATTGGAATTAAAAACGGAGTTAATTTAGGCATAATTGCAATTTTAGCACCGGTGTAAATTAGACTGGTTTAGTGACTACAATAGACAATGCAATAAATTTTAGTGAGAAAAGAATTAATTATAATTGAAGTGTAGTGAAATAACGGTGTTTGCATAATGTTTTGTAGCCCGAGAGTGAGATAAGTCACGTGGTGCTATCGGTTGTTTTGGTAGAAACCAAGAGGTAAGGGATGAGTATGGAAGACGTAGGGATATTGTGAATGCACATTGTGATTGAAAATTATTTTATGAAATTGTTGAAATTATGGACTGTTGCTGGTATTATACACTGTGTTTTCACTATAGGAAGGCTAGGATAGAAACAGCCGTTATATTGCCAAAAATTTTAATAAATTCATGAAATCATCTTTTAATATTATTGAACATAGAAATGAAAGATTTATTAAGTTTATTTTATCATATTCATTGAAAATTCATATTTTACTAAACTCCAAAATTATATATTTAAAAATTCATGTTATAGAATTTTACGTACGTGAGAGTACTGACATGTTTTTATAACTTGTTTACAAATAAATAAAACATTTTTTAAACTGAATACTGAATTGTGAATATTTTATGAATTTTTATTATTGAACTACTTATGTTTTCCAACATATGTATTTATGAATTGGCTGAAGGCTTTATTACTAAAATTGATTTCTTTAATGGTATTTACACTACCTATTAACTGTTCTGAGACTGTTAGGCCCCGTATCATGCTAACTGACTGTTACTGGTACTATTACTGTACTGTTTACTAATTGATACTAATCATATCATCAGCGTCCCAGCCATCACTTGATCGGTGCACACTGTGGATGCCACTATGACTATGGCCATATGTCTTACTTTTACTATTTCTCCCTTCTCTGGATACTGCTATAGCATAATATTATTAGGGTGTTGCCTGATCTCCACTGTATTATTTTTACTGAATTGGATTTTATACTACTAATAAGTTAAAGTATTGAATATATTTCTTTATATCACGGTATTAAAAAGCTACTGTACTGTTTACTAAAATTTTTATATTGAAATTGTTTGAGAGAATTGTTTAGCAAATTGTTTTATACATAGTTTATTGACTGAAAGACTGCATGAGATTTATTTGTGATTTTACATTTGTATTTATATTATCTTCAATTGTTTATTCCCTACAGTCGCAATTAGGGACCAGGACATGACAGGTACTTCAAAGTGCCTCCTATACTCCATTTGGTTACCTAGCCGACTATAGTATCCTTCGTAAAATATCCCATAATGTACTGCTAGAAATTAAATGACTTTATGCATATAGATTTCATAGTATCAGTTCTCACATACGAATTCCTTACTAGGCATTAAGCTCTCCCTCTTTTCCCTCCTCACAGATTATCTTCAATGATATACCGTTCCACAGATTGGCTGCGTTTCTTGTACCCTTATGTAGCAGTTATTTGATCATGGAGGTATATTTTATTTTCTTTTATATGTTCAAACATTTATTTACAATACTACTTTTGTATATCCTATATACATGGGATGTAAATATTAGTGAAAGGTACTGAAAATAATACTATCTATGTAAATATTAAATAGTTAATAATTGCTCTTTTATTTAAAATTTTGATTGCTGGTACGAGTGAATGGTATAACGGCATTGCAGACAGCCTAACCATCTTAATGAACATGAACTTATCGATGAATACTGTATATGATAGAATGTGACACTTTACTTCATTTCTTCAACCTTTAAACGTAAATTCATGTTTTTCCTTGACTATACATTAACTCTATATCATTTTTAGATTAAACCACATCACATTCATGCATGGAGACTATTGACCATGACCCTAAGAGAGAGAATCTCTTGGTCCTATTTCAGCTCAAGCTTGAACATATGTTCAAACACCTTAAACCCATAGCGTTAAATCCTTAAAACATGAAAAATCACAAGTTCCTTCTCTCTCTTACCTTGGTTGAAACTTGAGGGAATGTCTACCATTGGATTTTGGCCACTTTGGCACTTGATTTTGGTATTAGAAGATACAGCATTGACTTCTGAACAAGATTGGTGAAGATAGTTTTGATGTTTTTTTTAAGGTTTCTATAGGTTTTTTCTCACTTCAAGGTACAAGAATGGTGAAAAAGAGAAAGAGAATGGAGAGGGATGACATGGACGAAGAAGATGACCCAATAATATCTTTTAATGCAAATTACCATTTTACCCTTAAAACTCTAAAATATGATAATTTTGCCTTTAGTGATTTTACTTCATTGAAAATTATTTATCTAACCTTCAAAATATTTCATTTAATCATGAAACACTACTATTTAACTTTCTCTAATTATTGGTTAAGCTTTTACTAAGATTTGACTAGTCATTTAGGTAAAATTGCCAAAATACCCTTAACTGTTGAATCATATAATTTTCTACTTTTTCCCATGTTTCGATCTATCAGTCCACATGGTTTGAAACTTTATTACATGGAAAATTATCTATCACTAATAGTTGGTCCAAATTCAATTTGGTTTGATCATTATTCACAAAAATTCCATTCATCTATAGACTTAATCATCATTTTTTAATTTGTTTACACACATTTCAAAACATGTATAAATGAATGAGTTTAAGGTGCAAAATCTTACCACCTCTATAGTTGGCTCTAAATATTGTGTCCATCGAGTTTCACTTCCATCGGAGCATCAAAGGTTAGGTAGGGCCCACATGTAATCCTTTTTTTTATACCTACAAAACAAATAGCATTTAAACTCTTATAAGTTATCTACTCTTCCTAACTTTGCAAATAATACATAGGAATGGTAGAAAATATGAATCTCACAGAAACCGAAAAAACTCGAAACCGAAAGTATCCAAATTGAAAAACTCGAAACCGAAAAAACCCAAAACTGAAAAAATTGAAAAAAAAACCAAAACTAAAATAACTTGAAACCAAAATAACCCTAACCTAAATATAACTTGAACCGAACTTGCTCGAATAGGCCTGTTTACCACCTCTAGCTTTAAATATGGTTTAATAGTTGGTTTCAGATATAAGTGCAGGTCAATGTCAACCAGGTTAGTGGCATAAGGCTCTTTTCAGCCAAAACTCACCATTTGGAATAGGCATTAAAGTTAAAAAAAATATTATCTTTTAATTTCCATGCACTTTTTCTCTACCTTTCAACTATTTCCACCTTCTCTTTAAAACGAAACCCAAACCTCACTTGAAACTTCAAAAAGACCTAGAAATCGACTATTGGCAGCTGAATCAACCATTTATTAGGTGAACAACCTATGAGATTCACACTTCCTAGTATTGTCCCATAAGCCACTAAAATAAGGTATCTCATAATTGTAACCATACTTGGTGTTTTGTAGGTTTGATAGAGATTTGGGTTGTAGGCCTCATTGAGACCTGTACAGTCTTGATGGAGATGAAACTCCTTAGTACTAAAATTTGGAGTAAAATACTGTGATGGTAAGAATCTACAACTCAAAATCATCTGTTTATATGAATTTTGAAAAGTGTGCAACAAATTCAAAATGACAATTTAGTCCATAGGCCAAAAACATTTTTTGTGAATAACGGTCAATCTAAATGGATTTAAAACCAACTGATAGTTATAGGATAATCTATGTATGGCAAAGTCTCATGCCATGCCAACCCAAAGGCTGAATCACATGCAAGAAACAAAATCTATGCGATTGACCCTTAAGGGGTATTTTGGTAATTTCACCCTTACGGTTAGTCAAACCCTAACAAAAACCTATCCAATGATTAGAATATGTCCAATACTTATATTAAATGAATGAATAAAATATTTGAAAATTAAACTGATTGTTTAATAACGAAGTAGAAATACGAGAGCAAAATGATCATATTCACTAAGTATAAAGGCATTTGGTAATTTGGTCATTAAAATATGATTTCTTTTAAGAATTTCTACACAGTTCTTCTTCTTGGCCTACCATTGATGAGATTTTAAGTTTTCTCATACTAAAATCTTAGTGAAGAGAGAGAAAGTACATAAAAACCCTAGCTAAACACCTTAAAACCGAAAATAGTCTTCACCAAACCTGTACAGTTTTTTGTCACAATCTATATGTACAATATTTCACACATTTTCACACTTACAGTGATGGTTGGGCTATCTACGATGCCTTTATTTCATACTTCCTTTAAACAGTAAATACTTTACAAAGGTAATTTAATTTAATTTAATTTACATAAATAGAAATTGTCACATCCCGTGACCTCATTTTTCACGTATTTCTATACAGCTTATCCGATTGGGCTGTCTGTGATACTTCACTTTTCATATTCATTTAACTATTGAATATAAATTTAGTAATATCAATTACATCCCCTATCTTAATTCTCAAGAAAGTAGTACTGAAAGTAAGTCTAAATACAGAAAATAAATGATCATACCTCATATTATAAATCAAGCTGTCGCAGTGTCTCCAAATGCGCAGCTCGAAATCCTCAGATGTCAGATCCCTTAGTCCTCGAAAATCTGAAATGTTAATATTAAGGGGTGAGCAAACCATGGCTCAGTAAGAGAGTTATATGCAACACTTGATATTCAGCTATCTATATGCTGGAAATAATTTTTCACTTTCTTTAAATCTTCCTAGCTGGCTTTAGGCTCACATGTAAGAAGGATACTATAGTCGGCTAGGGATCCGGATGGAGTAAGGCAGGTATTTTAGAAAACTTGTCTTGTCCAGGAACCTAGAAGCAATTGTAGAGAGTACTATATTCCTTGTTCTCAAAACGATATAATTTTCGTTTTCACAAAGTAAACCACTTATTTCTTTTCACTTTCATACGATTTAAAACATGTGACAGTTTAGTAATAAAACAGTGGTTTCTTTCAGTACAGTTGAAACACATGACTGTACAGTAGCAAAACTTGTAGTTTGCTTTCTTTCTCATCAGTACAGTAACCGTATCTTACAGTTCAGTAAAATAGTAATATTTAATACAGTACCATTCGGTAAAACAGTATTCTATAAATCAGTAAAACAATATCTTGATACGGTTCAATCAGTAAATAGTAAACAATAGTTATCAATTCAGTAAACAGTATACGGTAGCTTTCAATTCAGTATCATGGAGACCAGGCAACACCCTAAATATATCATGCTATAATAATATCATCCCTAATAGGGGAAACACATGAGATCTATGGCCATAGTCTATGGGGTCCTCAGTGTGCACTGATCAGGTGTCCACTGGGACGCTGATAATAGGATCAATATCTATCAGCACTAACACGTGACACGTGAGCATGATATGGTGCCTAACAGTCTCAAAACAGTAAACACGTGATATAAATCTCATTTATGAAATCACTTTCACTGAATATAAGTTCAATCAATCCATAAATATTCATAAGGAGAATATTTTCATCTTATGAATAACAATTTATAAAATATTCATACTGGAGTAATCATTCCCAAAAATGTTTTAAATATTATAGAACAGTATAAATCACATTTTCGATACGGTGAAAACAGTTTATAAAATAATCACTGTAAAATATAAAAGGTCATAACTGTCTTTTTCACCGTAAAACATATACGCACGATTTTCCGTGCTTTCACTCGAAAACATGATTTTCAAAGTTATCGGGATTCAAATCAATCATTTTTATGATTTATGGAAAATTAAAATATTTATTTTCCAAATCAACACTCTCGTCCCATATGTTCTCTGTAAACACACGCGGAGACTTTTTAGTCTTAAAACACTGTTTTTCACCTTTAATTACCTTTATGAAATTTTCTATAAACACTTATTTTCACAATTGAACCCATAAAGGTTATTTATAAAATCAAGTGAATATTTAAAAAAATATTATTAAAATATTCACTTTGGTCCTTTTTATTTTTCACCTCGTTTCACGTGAAATATCACCTATCGGGATAAATTTAGGTGATTTCCTTTTTCACCATTTTCAAAAACATGAATAATTTAAAATTAAATAACAATATATTCATGTTTTATGAAAACTAATCAATTTCTCAATTTTCGTGGTTGGAAATCGTTTCTCATAATGAAAAATCATTTATTATGATTTTTGGTAATTTTCCCAATAATTTTCGGCAGTATAACGGTTGCCGACTGGCTAGCCTCCTACACGAAAAATACAGTTTAAATCTCAACCAGTAAATCACCACAATTTTTCCAACCAATCACTATCAATAGCATTTATAAAATTAAATTCATAATTTAAAACATGTGTGCCAAATATCCTTACAGGCTGCACATGTCTCTCTTACCTGTTTCGGGTCGGTGACTGCCTCTCGAAGGTTGCGCCCATGTTCACCTCTCCCGATTCCATCGTTTCGGTAATCGAGGATGATTTTCTGGAAATTAAATTCTAAAAATTAGAATTTTTTCCATAATTATTTAAATAAATAAATTATTTAAATAATTTAACACTTTTCGGGATTTCTTACCGATTCCCGTAATTTTCGAATTCTCGAGAATTCTCCAAATTCCTAGAATTCCTTTTCTCTTTCTCTTCTTTCTTTTTCTTCCTTCTTTCTTTTTCTCTTTTCTTTTCTTTTCTTTTTCTTTTTCTTTTTCCTTTTTCTTTTCTTTTTCTTTTTCTTTTTCCTTTTCTTTTTCTTTTTCTTTCTTCCCAGCCGGTTCGGTCACCTCCCTCACCTTCGGTTCTCCTCTGGTGGCCGGTTCTATGGCGGTTCGATGGCTCAGTAGCTGGCCGGCTTTGAGACGAACTCGCCGGTGGCCTCAGCTCGGCCTGGATCGGTGGCACGGCAGCGGATCTACTCGATTTTGCCTCGGTTTCTTCTCCTCCTCCGTCGGCCTTCCTCCGTCGTCGTTGGCCTCACTGGTGGCCTCCTTTTCCTTCCTCTCACCTCTGCCAAGGTTCGAGTGGCAGTGGCGGTACCAAGACCGGCCGGCATCGCTGTTTCCTCCTCTCTTCTCCTCTTCGGTCTTCCGCCGATTTTTCTTCGTTTTCGTTTCTGTTTTCTTTGCTTCCGCCACCGGTCAATTCCTTCTCTTCTTCCTTTGCCAGCGACGGCTCTCTCTTCTCCTCTCTCCCTCTCTCGGCCATCGATGGTGGTCGGCCATCATTTGGGAAGAATCGGGATTTTCCCGATTCTTCTCTTCTTTTCTTCTTTTTTTTTTGTTTTATTTTTATTATATTTTTGTTATATATTATATTTATAATTTACTTTATGAATATAATATTAATATTATATTATATAGTACATACTATATAATATTTTATAGATATATATTATATATCAACACATATATATTTAATATATATCTACATACTTTTAACTTAAATTACATTTATATATTTTGATATAAATGAAATAATACTATATATGTTGTATTTACAATATATATTTTCTCCCTCATTTTCTTATTTAATTTGGATTTCTATTTATCCAAATTAGATTTCCTCTATTCCTTATTTTATCTCCAACTTAATTTCTTTCACTCGAATTTCCCAATTCCATCACTTCCTCCATTTTCGGAATTTCCACAATATTCCGATCTCATATTATATTTATTTATTCCATTAAATTTCCAATAAATGGAAATTTTACGGTTATCACAGAAATATTTACATAACAGTATCGTTTAACATTTCATCCCCTATTTATAATTTACAGTGAAGTAGTACTGTATAATAAGTCTGAACATATAAAAGAAAATAAATATACCTCCAGGATCCACACTAAGCTGTCTCAGGTAACCAAAAGCGCAGTCGAAATCCTCAGATTAGTATATCAAATCACTATAAGTAATCTGTGGAGGGGGAAAAATAAAAGGATGAGCGAGACATGCTCAGTAAGAGAATCGTATGCAGAACTTGTATTATGAAGTCTATATGCTTAAAACATTTATTTTCCTAACAGTGCACTACAATCGATAAGAAAGGATACTACAATCCACACTATATCCGGATAGAGTATGAGAGGTATTTTAAAATACCTGTCATGTCCCAAAACCTAGAAGCGACTATAGGGAGTAGCTGTTGATTTTGATATGAAACAATATTTAATAAAATTTCAACAAATAAATAAATATGAAATGGCTTGTAAAACCAGTTCATATAAAATACTTTAATAAGTATTTATCAAACCACTTTAAATATATGTCACACACTTCAATAAAATTTAGTAAACAGTAGTGACAGTAATAGTTCGATAATCAGTATGATAAGCAGTTTAGTAAACAGTAAACACTTCGATAATAGTGGCAATTCAGTAAAACAGTACAGTAAAAAGTAACAATGGTGGAGACTAGGCAATGCCCAAATATATCATGCTATAATCCCCATAGGGAATAGTAATAGTAGCACATGAGACATATGGCCATAGTCTATAAGTGTCCTCAGTGTGCACTAATCAGGGAACAACTAGGACACTGAAGATAGGATCAGTATCAACAGCACAGTAATAGTAAGAGTAACAGTAACATGTCAGCATGATATGGGGCTTAACAGTCTGAAAACAATATATAAACAGTAGTATCACCTTTATGGAAATTAATAAAAATAGATAAAATCTTCAATCAGTCTGTAAAGGTTATTTTATAACACAGTGAACAGTACAGTAAAATAGTTTATAAAATATTCACACTTCAATAATAATTTTTATAAACCTTCTATTACATTGTAAAACACTTATAGGAATGTATCTGTAGCTTCACTTTAATTAAATTCGATAACATGAATATTTAAATATTATTTTTCGGTAAATCACTATTTTATGAAAAAATATTAAATATTTAATTTCCAAGGCTAGGAAATCTCTCAATAATGCACTTGAAATATTTCATGATATTTTAGGAAAATTTCTAAGAAATTTCCATAGCATGACGGCTGCTATTGACCCAGCCTCTCTGCACGTAAAACACAGCTCACAATCCAGCCAAAAGCCACAAATCGCATAATTCCAAGGCATTTAAATTCCAAATTATTTTCATAAAATTATTCTCAACAAAACCATGCATTCATAATATCCTTACGGCCTACACGCTCATCCCTTGCCTGTCTGACTTATCGACTTTCTCAATAGCACCACTCGTAATTTATTTCTCCTGGGCTGCAAAACATTTCACCAACAATATTTATTAATCTCAATATAATTTTTAAACTAATTTCTTTCAATAATTGCAGCCACATTATACACTGGAAATATTAAACCAGTATAAATTCTACCGGTGCTAAAACATAACTTCTTCATTTTAAGTTCGATTTTAAATCTAATTGCATTGGTGGACTCGTCATAATTTCTACATTATTTTAGCACATTAAACTAATCAAATGCAGCATCATAGCCTCTCCATATAGCCATGGCCAAATGGTCCCTTATGCCATATTTATGGTTTTTCAACTATTTAAGCTTACATTCCTACACATTCATGCTCACTCTTTAATTTGGCATCATTTTCATGCAAGAAACAACATGTTTTCCTTATGTTCTTCTCAAGACCAAAACCCTAAGGTGTGCATTGAACATGATTTGATAAGATTCAAGCAAAACTAACATTAGATTCAAGCTTAGGATGATTAAATATACCAAAATCTACCATTAAAACTCAACAAATCCCATTGTATATAAAATACTCACCTTGGATGAAACCTTCCCTTCCTCTTTTCTCTTTATTTTATCACTTATTCAATGAGATTTTGGTATAAGTGAAGAGAGGAAGATGAGTAGAGTAATTTTGTAGAAGGAAATTTGTTGAGAAAGTGGAGTTTTATGGTAGTTTATCAAGCTTTCTTTCTTTTCCTTATTTTTCTGTAATGGTGGTGTGAATGAGGGAGGAGAAAGATGATGAATAGTGGCCAGCTGAATTAAGTGGAGTTTTAAAGAGTCTTCTAGAATACGGCAAAATGAGCAAAATGCCCTTGGTTACGAAATTTTTGGACAAAAGTGCCCTTAAGCTTCCATAATTTTTATAACTATGTAATTACACTCCAAAAATTCAGATTCCATCACCAAAAATTATTATTAAACATATTTTGATGAATAAAGGTGGTTTGGTTCTGGTTTGACCTACCTTGAAGGTGAAATTACGAAATTACCCATATCAAGTAAATCACATAAATTTTTAATTTAACCATCGATTCGATCTATCTATTAACATAGCCTAGGACTTTTTTATGTAGAATATCATGTTGTATTCACTTGGTCCAAATTCATTTTAGTTTGACCACAATTTATGAAAATGTCGCCGAGCTATATCCTTGATTGTCATTTTCTAAGTTGTTGGCACGTGTCCCAAAAATAATCTAAATAACGTATCTTAGGCTCAAAATTCTTACCTTAGGCTTATCGTACCCTCCAGACATTGTTTGGACAAGCTCACATCCATTCGGGCACTGTTGAGCCAGTAAGACCCACATCACTGTTTCACTTATAACATGCAAATTACACTGAAATTGAGTAGTGATTCAAGGTCTAACACATGTACAGTAATAGTATAAGTGGCTCTCACATTTTCAGTGCTCTTCAGTTTGGCACCAAAATCAAGTGCTAAAGTGGCCAAAATCTTGGTGTAAGAACTCCCACAAGTTTCGGCCAACTTGGTAAAGTGAGAGAAAGTGTAATTCTTCATGCTCTTAAGGGTTTATACTATGTGTTTATGTTGTTTAGCTATGTAATTAAGCTTGAATTGAACCACAACACCATGAATTATGCCCCTAGAGTTTAGGCCACTATTCACCATATATGAATGATGGGTTGTGCAATGTAGAATTGGTGTAAAATCAATGTAGAAAATGTCTAGAATGCGATTATGGCCTTAAATCATTGAAACAGAGTGTGTGTGAGATGTTAATTTGGCCAGTGAAGGGCACTGTGAAATCATGCTCAATTCAAAGTGTTTTAGGGTAAAGGAGAACGAAATTATAGCTGCAATGGGCAATGTGGTTTATCTTAGGAAGTTAAATTACCTTTATAATTGAAGTGTGAAGAATTAACTATGTTTGCATGATGTTTTATAGCTTGAACGTAAGTGGAGGAATACTGGTGCTATTAATCGTTTCGGTGGAAATCGAGTGATAAGGCATATATGTGAAAGACGTAGGGATACTATGTCGCATAATTTGTGTTGAAAATGATATAATGAGATTATTTTGAGATGAATTTGATTGAAATTGTGAAACTAGCATTGAGGTTTAAATTGTGTTTTCGTGCAGGGAGGTTAGTACCAAAAGTACGTTATGCTGTCAAAATTTCGTAAAACGTGCTTTAAACCTTAGATTTATAAGAGTGGAACTTAGACTCATTTTGAATGGATTTTGGAAATTAATTTAAGTTGAATTCTCATATAAGTCATTAGGAGTGCCAATTTTGTAACTTAATTTTCAACACTGATTATAATAGTTTTCTCTGATTTCAAGATTTATACAAATACTAACATTGTTCTTATACATAAATAAAATATTTTGAAAACTAAATTCTGATTTGAGAATATCTATCGAATTTTTATTCTTGAATTGTTGTTATTATGATTTTTGGTGATTTCATTAAACTGATTGGAGATCCGTTTTACTATATCGATCTTCAAAATGTGTTACCATTGATTTAGAAACTGTTTTGAGATTATTGGGCCTATAGTGACATTCGGGCTTATCATGCTTATTTGAGTGAGTGATAGTATGCTGTTAGACCTTGCCACGTCTTCAGCACCCGTAAATGTCACTGGAAAGTGTATGCTATGAACCTTTATTGACTATGGCCATATGTCGTTGTTAATCCCTTTGGGATTTTTATATTGCATGATACTATTGGGTGTAGCCTAGTCTCTACTGTTTTGCTACTGAACTATTTTGCTATGTGTTTTCTAAATCTGAACGATTGATTTGATTTTATGGATAGTATACTAAATTTGATCGATTATTACAGACTAGTTCTGAACTGAATTCCGCTCTGTTTACCGAGTGAATGTTTACTTGTAACATCCTGTTTTCACCAAAATGCCAATTAACTTTTTCCTTTTTCTACAATTGGTTAGGCTGTTTGTCGATGTCGATTTCTTATTTCATTTCACTCGATGATGTACATAAAAATATTTTATGATATTTTAGTAAATTTCTGACAAAATTTCGGCAGCATAACTGCTGCAAATATCCTAACCTCCTGCACTTTAAACACAATTTATATACCAGCCAAAAACCACAGTTTTCACATGATTTCAATGCAATTAAAATATCAAATAATTTCATATAATTAAGTCCACAAAATTTGGACATTCAATATATCCTTATATAAAAGTGCAGGTCTCTAAGCACATATACAAAATTTCTTTCTTTTTAATTTACATCCCCTTAGCCTTTACAACATAATAAGTACTGTACTATTCAAGTCTGAAATATATAGAAAATACAATATACCTTCACTAGATAAATAACCAGCCTCGAAGGAAATACTGTATGGTCCAAAAAGTGTGCTCCTCTCGTATGAGCAGAATCTACTGCAAATAGTCTGGGTGGAAAAATAAGAGGTGAGTTTACGCTCAGTAAGGAAGAGCATATAAAAGAGTGGTACCATGCCACTATATGCAATAATAATCATGAATTTAAATTTTTATAACTAAAATAATGCATGCGGTTTCATGAAAACATATATTGAAACCTCGTTTAAAACATATACGATTCATATACTTTTTCACTTTTTATAATCCTTTAAAACGGTCCGTTGTCTGTCAGTAAATCGATTATCTCGTATACTGTATCATTCGAAATCAATTTATCATCTGTCTGTAAAATCAATCATATCACATACTGTTGAAATCACTATAGAAGTTAACATCCAAGAAACTCATGCACGAACTGTATCCCTACAGGGACCTGTATAGGATTAGGCGTACCCACGTGGGGCCAGGCATCCAGCCCTAAGCCGTTCCTACCTGTAACAATGGCCATTGTCGAAGATCTACAGTGTACACTCGTCAGTGACAACTGTGATCGGATAAAGGGGAAGGTACTGGGGACTTAGCTACGGTCTCCCAGCCCTAATCATCAATCTGTATGCATGAATTCACAAGGAGCTAACGCTCTTATAAAATCAGTTTCATATATCTTAAAATCACAGTAAATTAATTTTGATGTAAACTATTTCAATCGATTTATTCATGTAAACAAATCAACACTTTATATATTATAAATAAATCTTATAAAACTCATAAAACATATTATCATCATTTCACGTATTCATATATTCAAACTATATAAAAATACTATTTATTTAAGATACTGAGCGTGTAAATAATTAAGGGAAATTTTCTGTACTTTTCGGTAACCTTTCGGTAAATTTCTATCCTAACTCCTTTCATAAATTTCGATTTATAATTTCTAAATCACCCACTTTTTCCCACATGCATACACGGTAGTTCCTACACTACTTCCATATACAATTCCTTACCTTAATTTGCAGTGTAGGATAATCGATCCAATCGCACCATTGTGCCACTTAATTCTCCAAATTATGTGCTGCAAGATAACATTTTAAAATAATCAACATTCACTGTTCGAATTTATAAAATCTTTTTATTTTCCTAAACTTCTATTTTTTTTTTTTTGTCAACACTTGAAAAATAACATTATGGAATTCCCATGAATTCCTACGATGACCGAGTAGGTTAAATGAAATTTAATTAATTTAAGTGTTTAGTTGTATTTCCTCACTCTATATATTATTATTTAACCATTTATCCATTGAAAAATAATTTCTTTCCTTCATGGACAGCTCACACCAAAATTGCCCTGCTCCTTGATTCTTCATAATTCATGTCATTTATCAATATTTGTATACTCTAAGATTTTCTATAGTCAACTACATAATAGTCCATCAATTTCATATTTTAATAGCTTTAATTTATGGCCATATTTATCACATCTTTTGCTGCCAATTTCCTACAGTTTACATTAGAAAGCTAGCTAAATTTTCTTTCCTTTCTTAATGGCCGGCTACCTATGCCCTTCTACTTCGTATTTTTGTCAATTAATTCTTTTGACTACCTTTAATTTATGTTCAAAGTTTCCTTTCCCTTGCCATATCATTCTCGCCAACATCATCTTTTTAAGCATCAAAGTCAAAATCTTTCCTCCATTTTTCTACCACTAGTTGTACAATGTTGACTCATTTCATATTTTTATTACTTTAAGCTTTATGGCTATATTTTCTCCTTAATTAGCCTCCATTTTTGACCCCTTGACCGGCTGCTCCAGCTATTCTAATTTTCTGTTTTGTTTCATTATGGTCAGCCCCCATTATTTTCTGTCATTAACGCCACAACACCAAAAATTCAGTCTTTCTTCCACTTCCCTTTACGCCATCAACATTGACCCAAAACCCTCATGAATGAATTTTCAACAGCCCAACAATTCCATGTTTTAATTATTTTATCAAACCATCGCCATGGCTGTTTCCTCTACAATTCAGTTTATCATTTTTACACCATAGCCACAAAATCAACACCATCTTCTCATCATTTTCACTATGGCCAAATACCCTAGCCTACTCTATACATGTTCTTACTTCAAGCTAATATCATACACATCTCATACTCATCAAATATAACATTAACAAAGAGGTAAAAGTGTCCAAAACCATTGTTGGAAATTTACCTGTACAGAACCGTTACTTCCAGCAGTAGGGTAGCTCTGTTTTGGTGGTTCTTGACTGAAATTCTTATATGGCTAGAGAGCTATGGAGGTAAGGTTGAATTTATATGAAATAACTAGGTGAATTGGTGATGTTATAGTGGTGTTTTCATGGCTGGAACGTGAAGACTAGGAGGAAGAAAAAGCAAAAATCGATGATTGCAGCAGAAAATGAAAGAGGCGGTGGAGATGGCTGAAGAAAATGCTAAAAGTGGATGTGTTGTCTCATTTCCATTGGTGATAATAAAAATCAAATTTATAAGATCTGATTTTATTTGCTAAGGTCCAAAATACCATCTTTAAATCACTTATTTTACCAAAATATGCCACTGCACAGTGTATTCTGTCCAGACCAGAATTTTCATTGAATTTTTTTTTATTTATTTCATTTATTTTTGATAAACATAACACCTAGGAAAATTAATTTCCATAACTCTACTCAATATTTTAATTTAGCACTTTTAATAAGTATAGGAAAAATGGAGAAATTTGGGATTTCACATTCTCTCCCCCTTTAGAAATTTGGTCCTCCAAATTTAAATCAAACTACTGCTTAAACGGTGTTAACCTAACGGTATCAATCTATAAATTTCTTTCTTCTACTAGTAATCTATAACTATAGTATACTATATCAATCATTTAAGTTTTCACTAAACTGCATATTTATCGCAGAAAGGGAATTCCTATTAATTGCGACAAACAAACATGTACATTCACATAACTTATCCTATATGCAAATTCAAGTAAAGGAATTCAAAATCGTTTAGGCACGATCTATTAGGAAGGATACTATAATGGGTTGGAGAACCAGATGGAATATAGAAGGTACTTTAAAGTACCTGTCGTGTTCCGGCATCCAAAGCCACTATCGGGAATTTATTTGCATTTATTTAATATCTAACCAACAATGCAATGCAGTATCTAGCATATTCAAAAATTTTAAATCTTACCTTTAATCATGTCAGAAGGAGTAGTGTCATCAAATTCCTTATCGATAGCGAAAACCCGACCCTGAGTCACGACTTTCTTTCCCTTCTCAACTGTCGTGGCCTTATGCTGTGGTGTACTAGACTGGTGAGTCTGTTGTGCGGTCTTTTCTGACTCTATTGGTACCTTCTGACTCACATTCGGGCACTCCCTCATCCGATGCCCTTTTTGACCGCATCTAAAGCAGGCTCCAGTCAACAACCGACACGATTGGGTACCATGAAATCTCCCACAATGTTCACACTGTTTTTGTATATCCTTTTGTGAGCCAAGGGTACTACCCTCTAAGGATCGAGATTTATCATCCGCTATCTTTATCCCTGTATCTTTCATCCTTTTAGATGACCGATCATCCAAAGCTTCATCATCTAATGTCCGTTTGATCTTATCTTTCCCTTTACCCTTAGACTGAAAATCGAAATGGTGAAATTCATAGTCCTGCTGACATAACTGAGCCTTACGGACTGCCTCTGCATAGGTACTGATGTCTAACGGATAGAGCTTAGACCGAATGGATGGTTTCAAACCCTCCATAAACTTGAAAATCTTGTGCTCCTCACTTCGTAATACCTCTGGATCAAATCTGCTCAGTGTAAGAAACTTAGACTCATACTGATCAACAGACATGCTACCCTGATTCAAGTTCATAAATTCCATCTTCAACTTTTGCTGAGCAGTACGTGGGATATATTGTTGATTAAAAGCCTCCAAAAATGAATCCCACGTGACCTCGGCATGTCTAGCCTCTAGAATAGTCCGAGTGGACAGCCACCAATGCTTCGCATCGTCCACTAATAAAAAGGTTGCCAAGCCTACTTTCTCTCGTTCCAAACATGTTATATACTGAAACAACCAAGTGACTGCCTCCACCCAATTTTCTGCAGCTAAAGGGTCCTTATCCCCTTTAAACTTAGGAGGATCAAACTTCCGAAACTCCTTTAACAGAGCTGAACTACAGTAACCCTGGGGATTCTGTCTGACGGGAGGCTGGGTTGGCTGTGGAACCTCGGGTTGTATGGGTGGGGCCTGCACTGGAGAAACAGGAGGCATCTGGGGAGCAGGTTCTGGTACAGTAGGAGCGGGTGGAACTGGTGGTACGGGTGGTGCATTTGAGGCCATTTGCGACATAAACTGAGTAAACATCGTACTCATTGCCTCAATACCTCGCTCAATTCTAGACAATCGGGTGTTAGGGCTACCCGTTGGAGATGGAGGAGGAATAGGCTCTGGAGACGGTACGGCTCGTCCCCGTCCACGTCCTCTGCCAGTACCCTTTCGGCGATTACTCATTCTGCCAATACCACAACAAATTCACACCGTTTTAGCATAACTTTACTGGTTATACCACACATATATATGCAGACAAGTACAGTACTCGGGGATGTAAACTATTTATAACCCAATGACATCGACAAACATCAGACTAACCTCGCTCTGATACCAATTTTGTAACATCCTGTTTTCACCAAAATGCCAATTAACTTTTTCCTTTTTCTACAATTGGTTAGGCTGTTTGTCGATGTCGATTTCTTATTTCATTTCACTCGATGATGTACATAAAAATATTTTATGATATTTTAGTAAATTTCTGACAAAATTTCGGCAGCATAACTGCTGCAAATATCCTAACCTCCTGCACTTTAAACACAATTTATATACCAGCCAAAAACCACAGTTTTCACATGATTTCAATGCAATTAAAATATCAAATAATTTCATATAATTAAGTCCACAAAATTTGGACATTCGATATATCCTTATATAAAAGTGCAGGTCTCTAAGCACATATACAAAATTTCTTTCTTTTTAATTTACATCCCCTTAGCCTTTACAACATAATAAGTACTGTACTATTCAAGTCTGAAATATATAGAAAATACAATATACCTTCACTAGATAAATAACCAGCCTCGAAGGAAATACTGTATGGTCCAAAAAGTGTGCTCCTCTCGTATGAGCAGAATCTACTGCAAATAGTCTGGGTGGAAAAATAAGGGGTGAGTTTACGCTCAGTAAGGAAGAGCATATAAAAGAGTGGTACCATGCCACTATATGCAATAATAATCATGAATTTAAATTTTTATAACTAAAATAATGCATGCGGTTTCATGAAAACATATATTGAAACCTCGTTTAAAACATATACGATTCATATACTTTTTCACTTTTTATAATCCTTTAAAACGGTCCGTTGTCTGTCAGTAAATCGATTATCTCGTATACTGTATCATTCGAAATCAATTTATCATCTGTCTGTAAAATCAATCATATCACATACTGTTGAAATCACTATAGAAGTTAACATCCAAGAAACTCATGCACGAACTGTATCCCTACAGGGACCTGTATAGGATTAGGCGTACCCACGTGGGGCCAGGCATCCAGCCCTAAGCCGTTCCTACCTGTAACAATGGCCATTGTCGAAGATCTACAGTGTACACTCGTCAGTGACAACTGTGATCGGATAAAGGGGAAGGTACTGGGGACTTAGCTACGGTCTCCCAGCCCTAATCATCAATCTGTATGCATGAATTCACAAGGAGCTAACGCTCTTATAAAATCAGTTTCATATATCTTAAAATCACAGTAAATTAATTTTGATGTAAACTATTTCAATCGATTTCTATTCATGTAAACAAATCAACACTTTATATATTATAAATAAATCTTATAAAACTCATAAAACATATTATCATCATTTCACGTATTCATATATTCAAACTATATAAAAATACTATTTATTTAAGATACTGAGCGTGTAAATAATTAAGGGAAATTTTCTGTACTTTTCGGTAACCTTTCGGTAAATTTCTATCCTAACTCCTTTCATAAATTTCGATTTATAATTTCTAAATCACCCACTTTTTCCCACATGCATACACGGTAGTTCCTACACTACTTCCATATACAATTCCTTACCTTAATTTGCAGTGTAGGATAATCGATCCAATCGCACCATTGTGCCACTTAATTCTCCAAATTATGTGCTGCAAGATAACATTTTAAAATAATCAACATTCACTGTTCGAATTTATAAAATCTTTTTATTTTCCTAAACTTCTATTTTTTTTTTTTTTGTCAACACTTGAAAAATAACATTATGGAATTCCCATGAATTCCTACGATGACCGAGTAGGTTAAATGAAATTTAATTAATTTAAGTGTTTAGTTGTATTTCCTCACTCTATATATTATTATTTAACCATTTATCCATTGAAAAATAATTTCTTTCCTTCATGGACAGCTCACACCAAAATTGCCCTGCTCCTTGATTCTTCATAATTCATGTCATTTATCAATATTTGTATACTCTAAGATTTTCTATAGTCAACTACATAATAGTCCATCAATTTCATATTTTAATAGCTTTAATTTATGGCCATATTTATCACATCTTTTGCTGCCAATTTCCTACAGTTTACATTAGAAAGCTAGCTAAATTTTCTTTCCTTTCTTAATGGTCGGCTACCTATGCCCTTCTACTTCGTATTTTTGTCAATTAATTCTTTTGACTACCTTTAATTTATGTTCAAAGTTTCCTTTCCCTTGCCATATCATTCTCGCCAACATCATCTTTTTAAGCATCAAAGTCAAAATCTTTCCTCCATTTTTCTACCACTAGTTGTACAATGTTGACTCATTTCATATTTTTATTACTTTAAGCTTTATGGCTATATTTTCTCCTTAATTAGCCTCCATTTTTGACCCCTTGACCGGCTGCTCCAGCTATTCTAATTTTCTGTTTTGTTTCATTATGGTCAGCCCCCATTATTTTCTGTCATTAACGCCACAACACCAAAAATTCAGTCTTTCTTCCACTTCCCTTTACGCCATCAACATTGACCCAAAACCCTCATGAATGAATTTTCAACAGCCCAACAATTCCATGTTTTAATTATTTTATCAAACCATCGCCATGGCTGTTTCCTCTACAATTCAGTTTATCATTTTTACACCATAGCCACAAAATCAACACCATCTTCTCATCATTTTCACTATGGCCAAATACCCTAGCCTACTCTATACATGTTCTTACTTCAAGCTAATATCATACACATCTCATACTCATCAAATATAACATTAACAAAGAGGTAAAAGTGTCCAAAACCATTGTTGGAAATTTACCTGTACAGAACCGTTACTTCCAGCAGTAGGGTAGCTCTGTTTTGGTGGTTCTTGACTGAAATTCTTATATGGCTAGAGAGCTATGGAGGTAAGGTTGAATTTATATGAAATAACTAGGTGAATTGGTGATGTTATAGTGGTGTTTTCATGGCTGGAACGTGAAGACTAGGAGGAAGAAAAAGCAAAAATCGATGATTGCAGCAGAAAATGAAAGAGGCGGTGGAGATGGCTGAAGAAAATGCTAAAAGTGGATGTGTTGTCTCATTTCCATTGGTGATAATAAAAATCAAATTTATAAGATCTGATTTTATTTGCTAAGGTCCAAAATACCATCTTTAAATCACTTATTTTACCAAAATATGCCACTGCACAGTGTATTCTGTCCAGACCAGAATTTTCATTGAATTTTTTTTTATTTATTTCATTTATTTTTGATAAACATAACACCTAGGAAAATTAATTTCCATAACTCTACTCAATATTTTAATTTAGCACTTTTAATAAGTATAGGAAAAATGGAGAAATTTGGGATTTCACATTACTGTTTTCCAAGTTGTTTGTGAAATGATTGATTGAAAACTATACCTTTTGAATTACTTATTCAATTTGCAATACTTTAATCCCTATAGTCGAAATTAGGGATCGAGACAAGTGGGGTACTTCTAAGTATCCTTCTGTACTCAGCTTGGTTATCTAACCGATTATAGTATCCTTCCATTAGAGTGCTTAAGTCCTTCTTATTTTAGTAGAAAACAAATTTTTAGAAACAAGTTTTATACTTATGCATGTAGACATGCATAGTATTAGTATTTTTACATATATTTCTTACTGGCATAAGCTCACCCCCTTTTTCCTTTCCAAATTATTTGCAGTAGACTCTTTTCTGTCATCGGAGGTCACTTACAGCAATATCCCTCAAGCGGTTGATCTAGATACTGTAGAGGTATACGATTTTACTTTTTATATGTTTAGACTATGTAATTATAGTACTACATTGTGTATGTATGGTACAAGGGATGTAAAATGCACCATTGTAAACCAATTGAAATTACTCATATATGTATGTATATAGATGTTTTGGGATTCTGAAGTTTTAATCGTTAGTAAATTGAGTGTGGACATTGTAGACAGCTTAAACAATTATAATTTATGTGTTATGTGTGATATTTGGATCGTGACACGGTCGTCGTAGAAGTATTAGATTAGAAGTTGTTTATGAATTTGGTGGTGTGGGCAACTAGCACAAAGCCTTTTAAAACGTTCCCAATACTCATACAAGGATTCTCTATTATATTTCCTAATTCCATAAATTTTTTTGCGAATATTGCAGCCCTTAAAGTGAGAAAATACCTTTCCAAGAACAACTTCTTCATCTCATCCCATATGGTGATGGTCTAGTAAAGTCAATGTTTGTTTGAGTTTGCCAAGGAGAATGGGAAGGCACTTAGCTTGATTTGTTCTTCAGAAACTCTTGTAGGTTTCATGCCGAAGCAAATCACATGGAATTCCTTTAGATGTTTGTGTGGATCTTCACCTGCAAGACCATGGAAAGATGGTAAGAGATGAATCAAACCCAATTTTAATTCAAAAGCAACATCTAAAGTAGGATAACAATGCAAAGGGGTTGTTGGCTCATGGTTGGAGCCACCAACTCCTTTAGAGTTCTATTATTCAAGTTTTGAGCCATAGCTTCTTCCTTGAAATCACTTAAGAATTCGAAAGTTGGATTGAAATTGGGTTTAGTGGAATTTGGATTGCTAAGGGGTGAAAGGTAATGGTTGTGGCATTTGTGGCACCGCACTTCAATTTGATTGGACAAAGTTTCAAATCCTTTGGAGTTTTTAGGTAGAATCTTCGTCTAACATACAAACATGAAAATAAAACAAAAAGAAAAAATAGACTTTAAATTAAAATAAATAACTCAAATAAAAATTAATCCCTAGCAACGGTGCCAAAATTTGATGATGGTTGAGGTCACCAAAAATAAAATTCCTAGTTCCAATTGTCGAACCCACAGAGATTGAGTTTATTTAAGTTAATTACAAAATCAAGTCTAATTTTAGAGACAAAGAAAGGAGGTTTTGATTTAATTATCTAAATAAGAATTAAAAGTAAAAACAAATGCTTTTGAAAAATCAGTTTTTAAAATAAATAATAACATGCTTCGGTTATAAGACATCTAATTGTTCTTAAAATTTAATGTTGATCATTGAATACAAAATATTACTATCAATTAAGTAATCAACCATAGCACAACAGCAAGCTCTGTTACACATTTTTCCTTATTGAGTCCTTAATTGAAACAAGCTCTTCAATTAATTTCTAACTACTAACATACCTAGAACAAGCTCTCTAAATATAAATTGTAGCAACATGAAAAACTAGAAAGATATGGGTTGAGATCAAGCAACAAACTCATAAGCTCAATTTATTTAACTTAAACCTTGATTCTCCTAAATCTAGTGATTAAACATATTAAGTAATTACGGACTTAAG
The DNA here is from genome assembly GCA_031772115.1 of Heritiera littoralis. Taxonomy (NCBI): domain Eukaryota; kingdom Viridiplantae; phylum Streptophyta; class Magnoliopsida; order Malvales; family Malvaceae; genus Heritiera; species Heritiera littoralis. Next base: position 7,316,848 of record JAPDPK010000009.1, read on the forward strand.
TTTTTAATTTGGCAGTAGATTATTAAATTTAATAAAATAGTTGGCCACACTATTAAACTAAATTAAAAATCATGTTAATATGCTCAGATAATCTCAGATACTTAATCAATAAATTATATTATAAGCAGATACATCTCGCAACATGCTTTCCAAGAACAATTAAATTACCTCATAACCAAATTAGACTCTTACTCACTAGATATATTAAAGAAATCAATCAAAATTCTTAAAATTATAGAGAAATCTTTAATTAGGAAAAAGAAAAATAAATAAATAAATAAATCAATCTTTATAATTACTGAGCAATCAATCAATTCAAGAATATAATCTAGATCAAAGAACAAAAAAATAAATAATCAACAAGAAAGAAATTGCAAATAATATAAAAAAAAAGGAATTGGTTTTATAATATTAAATAAACAAAGAGAACATTTTTTTAATTATTTAAAAGAATTCAACAAGCATGTATCGAAAAGAAAAGAAAGAAAACAATTTTCTAAAATAAAGAAAAGAAATTGGTTTTTTTGCTAAATCAAAAGAAGAAACTGGAATTTAATAATATAAAGAAGAAGAAAGAAAACAAATTTATAATTTAAAAGAAAGAAATCAGCAAGTGTAATATAAAAGTAAAACAATAAAAAAAGAATTTTATAAAAAGAAAGATGAAATCAGCAAAGAAGAATTTTTAGAAGAATAAAATAATTTTTATTAAAACTATGGAAGAAATTGTGAACTACACAAGAGAGGAAGAGATGGATTTTATGAGGAGCCTAGGACCCTCTATATAGGCCAAGTTAATCCTAAAGAGATAAGAAGTTAGTTAAGAGTTGTCTTATTGTTTTAAGAAGTTATTTTCAACTAGTCAACTCTTATCTAAGTCCTCATCTTTTAACAAGTTTCCTCTGATTAAAGTCTACATTAACCAATTTTCTTATGTTGACTTAAGACATTTTAAGACATGCTATTTTCAAACATTATCCATTTTCACTTAGTGTTACATGTGTGGGTCCTATCCTTGCTAACTAGGAATTCCTACTTCAAGTAGGATTTGTTGGTGGATTTTTGTGTTGACTTTTTTTCAATTGTTTGATCCATCAAACAAACTCAAAATTGGACATTCCTAGACATCTTGAAAAGCTTGGGAAGTCATCTACAACTTTCATAAGGGCTTTATCTTCGTCCAAGGTAGTTAAGGTGGTCACATTATTGATTTGCCCTTATTAGTCAGAAAATTCTGCAACTTTTTATTTTTAGCTTCTTTTACTACAAAACTTTATATTTATTTCCTAAAATAGAAAAATATTGGCAAGCTCTTTTAGGCACAAAATATCATTAAAAAAATAATATTAAAATTATATTTAATTAATAATTTATCATCCTATTAATGCTTCCCCTAAAGAATATTAAAAAAAAAAAGAAAGCCAAAATAATGATAGAGCTGAGATTTTTTGAAAAGCTGATCAAAGAAAAAAGAAAGAAGCAAATCGAACATCTTGTTTAGATAGCTTTAGAATGTTTTCTTTTTTCCTATACATACACACATGTGTCATAAGAAAAACTAAATGCAACATGATTTTTTTGCTTCACACTAGACTGGGACATAAGTCATGCTAGGCCGGGCCTATGCTATCTAATAATAACTTATATACAAGCGTAACTACCCAGCTTGGCCTTACTTGCAAATTCATGCTTGACTTTTAGTCCAAGCCCATTTTCTATTTTATAATGCAATCTTGAGCCCAACCTGAATATTATTTTATTTATTTTTTAGTATTTTGATTTTTTGTTTATTTATTTATTTTTATTTTGGTATAATTGAAGTTTAATTTGATTTGTTAAAATCTACATATCAACTTCTATATTAAATATATATAATCATGTTTATTAGTCAATAATGTTTTATATACATATAATTCATAATACTTGGTAAATATATTTAAAAACACTATTAATTTTAGTTATGTTTAGGTTCGGCTGAGCATGGCCCGAGCTTCAAAAGACCAAGCTCGGGCCTGACCCTATTCTTATTTGAACTAAAAATTTTGGGTAAAGCTCATTAATTGCATATGATATTTTTATTTAAACCCGATCAACTATCAAGTGGGCTTCCGAGCTTAGGCAAAAAGCTCGGCATTTGAGCATGTTTACTTCACACCAACAATTAATGCAATTTTTTGTTGGCTTTTCACATATTGTGAGGTGTGAAAAGAAAACAATGTGTTGTCTTTAGTAGCTTTCATTAGTTTTAAGTTGCATAAATGGAGAGATACTCTTTGATCCTGTAAACGTTCACTCTCCTTTTTTGGCTAAGTAAGTCATAAAGGAGAAACATACCCTCTCCTATTTCCAAGAAATTCCCAACTTGATTTTACAATTAATGCACTTCTTTGTTGGCTTTTCACATATTGTGAGGTATGAAGAGAAAAAATGTGTTGTCTTTAGTAGCTTTCATTAGTTTTAAGTTGCATAAATGGAGAGATACTCTTTGATCTTGTAAACATTCACTCTCCTTTTTTGGTTAAGCAAGTCATAAAGGAGAAACATACCCTATCCTGTTTCCAAGAAATTCCCAGCTTGATTTTTGTATATGCAGTGGTGATAATTTATTTCTTGTTTTGGTGTAATTATAGGTATCCTTATCCATTCTACAATCTAAGACTATCCAGCTCAAGCTATATTGGTAAATGATAAAGCCCTCCAACAATGGTAACTCTAGAATTCGAACCATGTCTAAATACATGGGGAAAAAGTCCACTTTTACTCCTTCAACCACTTGTTGGTAATTTATTACTAGTTTTGAATCCGTTGATTAAAGCATTAACAGTTTTGGTGGTGAGTTTTCTCATTGAAACAATGAAATTATAGCAAAAGAAATATATATATATATATATGTATAAGAACCGTAAAAGACAACATGCAAAAAGTAGGAAAATTGCATCCACTTTGAATTGGGAAATTCTCAACCATTTAACTTGACTTGTCCTCCATTAAGAGGTGAGACAACAATAGTTTCATACAAAAAAAAATTCAGCAAGTAATGAGTTATAATTGACACTCACAAAGAAGCAAATATCAATTCAACAAACACCTAATTGATGCTAATTTGATGGCTGATCCCGATCTGTCTTCATTTGAAAGCAGCCCCATCTTTGTAACAGTCCAATTGTACAGTAAATCATAAACATTTTTACACATGTTTAACGGTTGGGCCGTTTGCGATGCTTTAATCACTTAAATAGTAATAGTGATAACTGTAACTTTAATTTATTTACAAAACCGGAATATGAACTTAAAGTATATTCCTTAGCATTTTACATCCCCTGTATTTATTTTATAATTTAAGTTGTACTACACAATTAAAATAAAATACCTCCAAGATCAACAATATGCAAACTCGAGTAACCGAAATCACAGCTGATAATCTCGGGATGGTATATTTCTTATCCAAATATAGTATCTTGTGGAGTAGAACGTAAAGGGGTGAGCAAAACGTGCTTAGTAAAGGAGTTATATGCAAGACTGATATACCGAAAATTATATGCTGGAAAATATTCATTTTCCTAACGGTTCACTAGGCACAGTAAACGAATGGATATTATAGTCGGCCGGGGAAATCCAGATGGAGCATGAAAGGTATTTCGAAATACCTGTCTTGTCCTATAAACCCAGAGCAACTATAAGGAATGTTTCGTAATTTGTGGATATAAAACAATTTATTAATGATTTATTCCATATATAATAAATGGCAAATAAACCATTTGATTTAATCACTTCAGTAACACTTTCAAAATCACATGACAGTAACAGTAATAAAACAGTACAGTAAATCAGTTGAATTTAAATAGTGAAAACAGTATACTAATCGGTTCAGTAACAGTACGATAAATCGCTTCAATAAACAGTGAATAAACAATTCAGTGCAGTAAACAGTATATTTCGGTACAGTTCAGTAAATAGTAATCAGTAAATCATAGTTCAGTAAATAGTAGGTTTTAGTACAGTTTAGAAATCATTTAACAGTAGGTTGAGACTAGGCAACACCTTAAATAGTCATGCTATAATTATCCCCGTAGGGAAACAGTAATAGTATGCAGTAAGATCTATGGCCATAGTCTATAGGGTGTCCACAGAGTACACTTGCCAGGTGACCCCGGGACTACTGATGACTTGGCAGGTCAATCAGCCACAGTGAAAGTACAGTAACAATAAGCATGAAGTTGGGGCCTAAAGTCTCAAAATCATTTTATTTCAATATAAATACCTTTAAGGAATTTAAATAGAAATTATCATTAAATTTAATAAGATTCCAAAAAGGTATTAAATTCATATTTGACAGTACAGTGAAAACAGTTGATAAAACATTCATGTTTTGGTGAGAAAATTTATAAATGTTCATTTCAATATAAAATGTTTTAAAGAACATTTTTCTATTCTCACTTTAATAAAATTTTATAACATGAATATTTAATTACTATTTTTCAATAAAATTCCAAGTTATGGAAAATTTATGGAAATAAACTCCAAAATCCATAATTCACTCAATTCATGCATCAAAAATATTAAAAAATTTCATGCTATTTTAGAATATTTTTGATAAATTTTTCAGCAGCATAACAGCTGCAATTTCCTAACCCCCTGCATTTAAAATACAATATATAAAACCAGCAGTATACCACAATTCGCATGATTTTCAAGGCAATATATCACCCAAATAATTCCATAAATCCATAATCATAAAATCATGCAATTCATTATATCCGTACGGCTTTCACACTTCTCCCTTACCTGTCTAGTAAAACCGACTCGTTCGATAGCACCAATCGAAATCCGATAATTTCGGCTACAAAACAATTTTACCAAAAATTATCATTAATTTTCCTCTTATTTTTAAGCTATTAACTTTCACTAAATGCAACCATGTAAGACACTGTCAATGTCTAACTAGTGTAAATTACAGCGGTAGTAAGCCTTAACTTTCCCATTTTAGCTCCGATTTCACTAGCCTTCTTCTCTTATTTTCTACAGTCATTTAGCATATTCAAACCATGAAATACAACATCTCAACCTATCTAGAACCTCTTGGTCGAATGCCCTCTTAAGCAATCCTTAATGATTTTCCAAATTCTAATGCTACCATGTTGTTTATCTTAGTCTTTTATGCATTTTGGCACCAATTTAATGTAAGTTTCACCATGTTTTCCTCATACCCTTGTCCTAGCTGAAACCCCATGGTGCCCTTTTCTCTTGATTCAATTGGTTTTAAACAAAACAAATGGTAGATCTAGACTTAGCATTAAGAAAAACATAGAAATCTAACATTAGTTTTTAAGGAAATGTAAAATCACCAAGAAATCTCACCTTTGCTGCCACCTTCTTCTTCACTTTTTTCCTTATTTTCTTCTTTGTTTGATGAGATATTGGTGTCAATGGAGAGAGGGAATTATGTAGAGAAATTTCCTAGAAACAACTTTGGTGAGAAAAGTCAAGCTTGAGTTGTTTTTGCTGACTTTTCCTTTCTTTTTCTTTCTTTTTCTCTCTTGGTGCTGTGGGGTGTGGGTTGAAGAAGCTGAATAGTGGCCAGCCATCCCCCTTTGTTGACTTATTAACTTTCTAAAGTGGGCAAAATTACCATTTATCCCTTGGTTATCTAAATTTTGGACAATTTCACCCTTAAGCTCCCGTAGTTGTAAAAACTATGTAATTGGACTCCTAATTTTCAGATTGCTTCACCAAATAATCATATTTAATGTATCTTGATGATTGGAAGTGGTTTTGTCGACGCGCGGTGCACGAATAGTGAGAAATTATGAATTTACCCCTAGTGTATCGCCAGCGAAATTTTCCGATTAAATCACCATTTGAATAAATCTCTTGGCACTATGTTATTCTCCTTTTTATGTAGATTATCATAGTACTTTTACTTTGTCCTAACTCATTTTAGTTTGAGCCTAATTTACAAAAATGCCCTTGGGATGTAGCCGTCATTTTTCAATTTGTTTTCCAAAATTAACAAAATAATTCCAATTAATATAAAAATTATTTTTATGCCTCAAAATCATTATATATATTTATTCACCCACTATACACTATATTATCAGTCTGTACAATACAGTAGAAACAGGTGTCACAATCTCCAAAGAGAATTCAGAGCCGCTAAGTTAAGCTTAATGAACTTCAATTTCATGGTTAGCCTGCAATTGAAGCTGACTTATACCGCAACTATATTTGGTGTTGTTAGTGTGAAATTGAATTTTTTGTTTGGGAAAATAATGGTAAAGATTGAAACAGTCGTCCTAAAAGAGACATTTCAATGATTCAAACTTGAAGTTGGAATCCTGAACAAGAAGGAATAAATTTATGATATGGAAGACAACTATCTCTCTTTGTGTTAGTCCAAAATCCAAGAAAAAAATGATGTTGAAAGGGTCCAAATCTACAAATTGAAGATTTGTACCAATAAGTGGTTAGAAGAAGTGAAACTAGACTTTTTCTCTAAGTATATGGACATGATCCGAATTCTAGAGTCACCACTGTTAAAGAGGGCTTTACTGTTTACCACTTTCGGCCCAAAAAGGATTAATCTCAAATAGTAAAACAGATAAGGATATATGTGGTTACACAAAAAAAAATGAAGATTTGTATTTAAACAAACTTGGTAACATATCTACCTAACTTCCACTTCACTTAATATCTCTAAGCCATCCATGTTTTACATGCTAAGAAGAAATTTTTTATCAACATTCAGACATGTTGAAACTCTCTTTCTCGTGTTCTAAATATGTTTACTTCAGTCAAATCATAGACAAGAGAGAAAATTTCACAGATTGTATATCATATTTCATATAACAGTTTCTTTACAAGCAAACTAGAAACTATACACATGCTTTCAAGATCGTATAATATTTCCAGTTTATTGACATTTTACCAATCACTAGATATCGATACCACCACATATGGCTTGGATTTGAATTTTACACCATATGGTATTTCATCTTTTCTACAAAGGAAAATTTTATGTAATGAACATAACAAGAAAAGCAAGAAACCAGAAGCAACTATTTTAAGGAAACTTTAAAAGTACAAAAGTTACTAATTGGAAAATCAATTCGTGCAAACCAGAGCCATTTGTTGTAAATGTCTCAAGCTTTGTTCCTTACTAACTTGGACCATCTCAGCCAAGTTCTTTTTTGCTTTATTAGATTGATCATCTCCATCAATCTAAGAGATTATGTTGCAAACAATGTTTCCCAATGTGTCAAGTTGAAGTTCGGGTCTAGTATATGGAGTCTCCCTCAGTAAGTATAAGAGAGTCTGAGCTTTTGTCCGGGACTTGGGTGTTCCTTGCACTATTAGGTCAAGTAGTCAAGGAATTACACCTTTTCCAAGAATTGGTTGCGTATATTTACATCGATCACTCTCACACACTGTCAGTAGTGCCCCAATAGCATGCTCCTTAGCTTGGAGAGTGCCATTTTCAAGCACTTCAACAACTGCTAATACTCTACCTTCTTTAACTATCAAAGTTGTTCTTCCTTCATTAAAGCCTACCAAGTATTCTATCACAGAACAACATTTTTCAACTGTTTTTGAAGATTTTTTCAAGGTTTTCAGTAAACTTACTATAGAAGGGATGGGGTGGTTTCAAGAATGATGTTGAGATTGTCAGTATGTGTTGAAAGATTGGAAAGAGCCATTACAACATCAACCTTAGCTTATGTGCTTCCATGTCGAAGGATATCTATAAGTAGAGGAATGGCACCAGATGCACCTATAATCGACTTGTTTTTGACAGAAGCAAATAGAATGAGTAAAGCAACTATAGCATACTCTTGTAGGTTTAAGTTCTCAGTTTGAAGGAAGCTAATAACTGTCTCTAAGGCACTTACTTGCTGATCTTATTCCTACAAAATAATATTAATAAAATTCCCTTCATTTAGAATGATGTTGAGATTGTCAGTATGTGTTGAAAGATTGGAAAAAGCCATTACAACATCAACCTTAGCTTACGTGCTTCCATGTCGAAGGATATCTGCAAGTAGAGGAATGGCACCAGATGCACCTATAATCGACTTGTTGTTGACAGAAGCAAATAGAGTGAGTAAAGCAACTATAGTATACTCTTGTAGGTTTAAGTTCTTAGTTTGAAGGAAGCTAATAACTGTCTCAAGGCACTTGCTTCCATATTGCTGATCTTATTCCTACAAAATAATATTAATAAAATTCCCTTCATTCAAATAGCAAACTATGATAGCTATAAGATCATGAATTTAAGAGTTTTAGCACCATAAAAAGCAACAAAAAATTATAATATACAAAAATTAAACACCTTAAGAATCATGTGAACTTTAGTAATCAACATCAAAATACTTCTATCAAATTGGATTAAGTTCAAATTAATATCCAATACACTGTCAGTAGAGTTTTTTAACTCTACTAACAGAGTTAAGATGATGACACATGTTCTTGAAAACTATTAAAAAATAAATAAATAAAATAAGATATGTGTAATCATCCTAACCTCGCTTGTGGAGTCAAAAACTCTACTGATGATGTATTGAATAATTATCCAACAAGTTATTATAGATGATTCTAAAATGATTTTCATTCCAATTATTAAATAGAACCAAAAATAAATAAATTTAGGAGGATGAAGCTAAACAATCAATTTTACCTAATGATTCTTATGTACAGTACAAATTGTTAATTCTCTAAGTAGAGCAAATTGTCTTAATTAATCAATGTTATTAACTAGACTAATTGTTATCAAAACTAGCATAATTCTTTAATTAATCCCATTGGGTTGCTTCATTTTGAAGGCAATAAAAATATGAGAGCTTCTATTCACACCCTATGAGTTATTAAACACACCCTAATTACTAGAAAACCCTAAACCCTAAAATCTTCCTTTTAAAATCACTCTTCACACCCTAAAAATTTTAATATTTTTCAAAATTTATCCTTGAACCAAAAAATTTTCTTTTTTTTTGTGAATTTTTTTCGGTGAGTTGATGCTTATCACAGTAATCTAACAAATTGGTGCATAGCAGCAACAACTAAGTGATGATGGAGTAGGATGATGATTCACAACCTGCTAGCTATAGTGCTAACTTAATAGACATTAGGAAGTTTGTTATTTTGTTAGGAGTTAGTTTTTCATTCTGTTAGCTTCTATTCTTTTCCAATAACTTCTAGCTATGTAAACTTCTTATGTATAAATCAACTTGTATACAGACTCAATTTAATGAACAAAATCAATTTCTTCACACTTCAAACATTATTGTAATATGGCATCAGAGCTTGCATTATTTGCTCTATACTTCCTTTATTTTCTCATTTGCCAAACACCCTCTCTAATGGCAGCTCCTTCGACGACCGCTCAAACAATAGCTCTAACTTAGCGACCAAAACATATTCCTTCCAATCGTTATTATTTGCACTCAAATGATACTCCTTCTCTTGTACTAGTTTCTTCTCCTCTCACCAGATCAAATTATCATTCATGGTATAGAGCCATGAAAATGACACTCCTATCCAAAAACAAATTGAAGTTTGTAAATGGTTCAATACCTATTCCATCCTCTAATAGTCCTCTTTATCTAGCCTGGGAGCATTGCAATACCATGGTCTTATCATGGTTGATTCACTCATTAAGTCCTTTTATCACTCAAAGTGTAGTTTAGTTTGCAACACCATTAATGTTTGGCATGATCTCAGAGATAGATTTGCCCAAGGGGATTCATTTTACATTACTAAGTTACAGGAAGAACTCTATGCATTTCAATTGCGAACACTTTTAGTCACAGAATATGTTACTCACCTCAAGATTATATGGGATAATTGATCAATCTTAGACCAATTCCATCATGCACTTGTGCAACAAAGTGTTCTTGTGATTTAATTCCTATTGTCATCCATTAAAAAGTTTTTGCTTTTGTTATTCAGCATGAAAGACTACTTGGCACAGGAATTCTACAATAGTTGCTGAACCTGTTGCTTTTTTTAATAAAAGCAATTCTAATTTTTTTAGAGAAAGTCTAGTTTCAAAGGTAGATCTTAGTGTTCTCATTGTGGCTTGTATGGCTATACAATTGATAAACATTTCAAGAAACATAGATTCTCACCTAAATTTAAATCCAAAAGAAGAGTGCCTGTTGTTAACCAGGTTGAAAGGGTAGTTCAGAAGCTTTCTGAGAATAATGATCAAAGTGCTTTCAGTTCTAATGTGTTGGATCAACTACAGGCATCTGATAAGCTTGCTTTCACAGCTGAATAGTATAGTAAACTTTTACATTTGATTCAGTTAGCTCCAACTGATCCTTCTTCATCCACCATTAACAATGTTTGTGCTACTTCTTCTTCCTTATGTAACGTGGTAGGTAACTGTTTTTCTTGCTATGAACCTTCCTTGCCTTACTTTAATTCTACATGGATAATTAACATAGGAGCTACCGATCATGTTATATGTTCTCTTGATTTTTATTCTATCTATAAACCTATTGTAAACATGTTTATTAGAGTACCAAATAATCAGAAGGGAAGTGTTTCACATATAGATCCTATTCATATTTTCTCTTTACTAGTCCTTGAACATGTTTTTCAAGTCCCTTTTTTTTTCTTTCAATTTATTATTTGTCAGTAAACTAACCTCCAACAACAAATGTGCGTTAATTTTTCAATCTAATACTTGTTTGCTTCAAGACCTTTCAAGTAAGAAGATGATTGGTTTGGCAAAGGAAATTCATAGTTTGTATCAGCTGATATGCTCTTCAAAATCCGAGAGTTCTCCTTCTTGTAATTCTATGACTATTTCTTCTAATAACCTCTGGCATTTTAGGTTTAGTCATGCTGCCAATTCTATAATAAAACTGTTAAAATTTGTCAATCCATCTATACATGTTGTTGATGATGGTAGTCCTTGTGAAACTTGTCATTTTGCTAGACAAAAGAAATTGTCATTTCCTATTAGTACTTCTACTAACTCTTGTTTTGAATTGATACATGTTGATATTTGGAGGCCTATTCCTATCCCTTCTTTATCTGGTCATTTTTATTTTCTCACTATTGTTGATGATTTTAGTAGAGGAACATGGATATTCTTAATGAAATCTAAAGCTGAAGTTCAACATTTGATTCCATCCTTTTATACCTTTATTCAAAATCAGTTTCACAAAAACATAAAGTGTATCTGTAGTGATCAAGGCCAAGAGTTCAAGTTATTTGATTTTTATGCTTCCAAAGGCATTGCACATCAATCTTCATGTATTTCTACTCCTAAACAAAATAGCACTATTGAACAAAAACACCAACACATACTACATGTTGCACGAGCTCTTAGATATCAAGCCCATCTTCCACTTTCTTTTTGGAGTGAGTGTGTTTCCCATGCAACCTATTTGATAAACAAAGTTCCTACCCCAGTTATAAACAATAAAACTCCATTTGAAATTCTCTTTCAAGTTCCTCCAAAGTTTCATAACCTCCAAGTATTTAGTTGCTTATACTTTGTTTTCACACTACCTACTCATCGAACCAAATTTGATCCTCAAGTTCAAAAGTGTATTTTTTTTTAGGTTTAACCAATGCCATCAAGAGCTACAAACTATATGATCTTACCAATCATCAAATCTTTCACTATAGAAATGTTATATTTTATGACAATATCTTTCCCTTCCAATCACAACAACTTGACAACCCAATTTTACCTACTACTTCTTCCAATAACTCTCCTAACTATAATGATACTGATTTTTTTCTTTCTCTTCCTCTTCCTCTTCGTCTTCACTTCTTCCCCTTCTTCTTCTAAGCTTAATTCTTCTCTATCCCATTCTCTTGTTTCTCTAAGAAGATCTACCAAACAAAAACAACATCCAGCATATCTTCAAGACTATAACTATGAAGTTCCTACACATACAAATCATTCTCTTACTGCAGCTCACACTTCACCACATTCTTTATCTAAGGTATTTTCCTATTCTTATATCGCTCCTCATCATAACCTTTACTCTCTCACTATTGATTCTGATACTGAACCTCCAACTTATAAGCAAGCTATTCAACATGCTTGTTGGTGAGATACAGTGCAATTGGAACTTAAGGCTCTCCAAGATAACTTTACTTGGGTGCTTACTGACTTACCTCTAGGTAAACATGCCATAGGCTACAAGTAGGTATATAAGGTAAAGTTGAAAAGTGATGGTACCCTTAAATGTTGTAAAGCACGCCTTGTAGCCAAAGGCTATACACAGTAAGAAAGCATTGACTATCTCGATACATTTGCTCCTGTTACCAAAATTAGTACCATTAGTGTTCTTCTTGCTTTAACTACAGCCAAGGATTGGTTTTTGGAACAACTTGACATTAATAATGCATTTCTTCATGGGGAGTTGAATGAGGAAGTATACATGAGGGTTCCTCGATCTTGGTTATGTCACCTTTAAACCTAATCATGTTTGCCAACAACTCAAGTCTTTATATAGACTCAAGCAGGCTAGTCGACAATGGAATGTTAAACTCAAAGCATCCTTACTTCAACATGGTTTCTCTTAAGCCACAAATTCTTCCTTTCTTGTTCAATTGGTGTGTGTCGATGACATCATTCTTGTTGGAAATGACTTTGTTGAGATTGATTCTGTTAAGCAGCTTCTACATAGTCTCTTCAAAATTAAAGTCTTGGGACCTTTTCGATATTTTTTGGGCTTAGAGATTGCAAGATCATCTACTGGTGTTAATCTTTCTTAGTTGAAGTAAGCTTTGGACATACTTTCTAAAACTGGATTTCTCCATTGCAAGTCTGCTAAATCTCCCACGCAACCTTTTACTAAACTTTCAATCGGTGACAGTCTTGATCTAGAAGATGTTACTCTTTACAGATGATTAGTGGGTAAACTCTTGTATTTGACATCTACTAGACCGGATATTACTTATGCTACACAGCAACTCTCTTAATATCTTGATAAACCTACTCAAAAACATATTCATGCTGCATACAGTGTTCTGTGATATGTTAAGACTACACCTGGTCAGGGTTTATTCTTTTCTGCTAAGACTAATTTTCGATTGAAGGCTTTTTCTAATTAGGATTAGGCTGCATGCTCAAACACTAGGCACTTTATTACTGGTTATTGCATTTTTCTTAGACCTTCCTTGACTTGGAGGTCTAAGAAGCAAACTACGGTATCTTGTCCATCTTCAAAGGCTGAGTCTTGTGCTTTGGCTACAACCACTTGTGAAATACAATGGTTACTTTATCTTCTTCATGATCTTCATATGCCTCACCCATGTCCAGCTTGCTTTTTTATGACAACCAGTCTGCTCTTCATATTGCCAAAAATCCTATCTTCCATGAACGCACCAAGCATATTGAGATTGATTGCATATTGTGAGACAAAAACTTCTTGCTGGGGTTATCCATCTTCTTCTTGCTATATCACAACAGCAGCTAGTTGATATGTTTACCAAAGCATCTCACCCTACTCTGTTTCATTCTTTTTTTCCAACCTAGGTATACAAAACTTGTATTCTCCAGCTGGCAGGGGGTATCACAACAGTTCCAACAGACTAGTGCATAGCAGCAACAAACTAACTAATGATGGAGTAGGATGATGATTCAAGTGCTAGCTATAGTGCTAACTTAATAGACATTAGGAAGTTTGTTATTTTGTCAGGAGTTAGTGTTTTATTATGTTAGCTTCCATTCTTTTCTAGTAACTTCTAGCTATGTAAACTTCTTTTATGTAAATCAACTTGTATATAGACTCAAATGAATGAAGTCAATTTCTTCACACTTCAAACGTTATTGTAATAATGCTGCCTAGGCAACACATGAATGCTGTTTGGCAGCAAGATGAAGCAAGATGTGACCTAGCAACATTCAAGTGCTACCAGGCAGCATTTTCCTAAAAACAATTAAAAAAATTATTAGTTTTCTTAAATAATTTTTCTGGCAATCTTTATTAAATAATTAAATAATTAAATAAAAAATAAAAAAAGCAATTATTTTCAATTTAAAGGGTCCCGGTAGTGGACTACCGGGACATTCTAAAGGCTCCCAGCGTGCCACTGCTGGAAGAAATAAAGGACTCTCGATAGTTGTTTGTTGAGACCCCCTATAAGGTCTCAGCAATCAATTGCCAAGAGCCTTTTATTGCTCTTGGCAATTCACTACTGGAAGTTTCAAAATTGAATTTTTAAAATAAAATAGGTATTTTGTACAAGGATATTTTTGTAATAAAATTTTTTTCATTAATTTAGAGTGTGTCTAGCATAACTCCGCCTGTGTGAGTTAACGCAGCTGGTCCCAAGCCCGGGTGAAGGAGGAAGGTGGCGGTAGGTTTGGACAACCAGCCTTAAAAACTAGTCCAATCTCATGAAATGAACCAATATCAAAACATCATTGGGGCGTCCCCTACACAGCGACACGCTGCATCGGAGCCCGGGTGTAGTGAAAAGTGGGCAAAGGTTGCTAGGTCTTCCCCCGGAAGTGACGCGCCACATCAACCCCTGGATGTGGTGTTAAATAGGCAAAGGTTCCCACACCACAATGGACGGGGGCGGGTAAAGAAGTTAGTCCATAACCATAAGCTTAGGTTAGGATCTTGAAATATAGGTACGCTTAGTGGTAAGTTAGGTGAGATTTGTGAGGTTATGAGTAGGAAGAGGGTTAACATCTTGTGTCTCCAAGAGACCAAATAGGTTGGGGAAAAGGCTAGAGAGATAGCACCTTGGCAATATAAGCTTTGGTACACAGGGAAAGATAGAGACCGAAATGGAGTAGGTATCATTATAGATAAAGAGTACCATAAGGATGTTGTACAGATTAAGAGACAAGAGGAGAGGATTATTTTGGTTAAACTAGTTTTAGGAGAAGAGGTGTTGAATGTCATTAGCGTGTATACACCCCATATAGGACTTGATGAGGTTAGTAAACGACAGTTTTGGGAGGATTTAGATAAGGTAGTACAAGAAGTACCCATAGGAGAAAACCTTTTTATTGGCGGTGATCTTAATGGACATGTAGGTACAAGTAGAGAGGGTTTTGAGAGAGTACATAGGGGTCTTAGTTATGGTGTAAGAAACGAGGGAGGAGATGCTATCTTAAATTTTGCTTTATCTTATGACCTAATCCTAGCAAATACATTGTTTAAGAAGAGAGATTCTCATCTTATAACCTTTAGAAGTGGACCAAGAGCAAGTTAGATAGATTTCTTTTTAACTAGGAGTAGGGATAGACATAGATGTTTGGATTATAAGGTTATCCCAGGTGAGAGTGTTACCGCGCAACATAGACTCTTAGTTCTAGATATGAAGATAGATAGACGACATCGAAGGAACCAACAAAAAGGAATTGAACGGATTCGATGGTGGAAGCTAAAAGAAGATTGTCATACAACATGTAGAGATAGTTGGATTCAAAAAGAGGCTTGGACAACAGAAGAGAACCCAAATGTAATGTGGAATAAGATGGCAAAATGCATTCGGGAGGTAGGCAAAGAGACATTAGGAGTATCAAACAGAAGAGTACAGACTAGAAAGGACGCAACATGGTGGACTGCAGTAATAAAAGATGCTATAAAGACTAAGCGAGAGCATTACAAGGCTTTGAAGAAGAACAATACAGAAGAGAGTTTTTCGGAATATAAGGTAGCAAGAAAGGAGGCAAAGAAGGCTGTGGCAGAAGCTAAGACGAAGATTGCGAAAGAGATTTACAACAAGTTGAACACAAAAGAAGGAGAGAAAAGGATATACAGATTGGCGCGAACAAGAGAAAGGAGGAGTCGTGACCTAAGAGTCTTGAAATGTATTAAGGATGAGCATCAAAGAACTCTCGTTAAAGATAATGACATTAAGGATAGGTGGCGAGATTCTTTTAACAAATTATTTAATGATGGACAAAATAAAGTTTTGGATAATATTTCGGTGCCTCTTAAGGATTTAAATCGGTGCTTTATGCGTAGAATCCAAGAGACAGAGGTAAAAGAGGCACTAAAGATGATGAAGAATGGAAAAGCTGTTGGACCTGATGACATCCCAATTGAAGTTTGGAAATGCCTTGGAGATGTAGGAGTTAGGTGGTTGACAAATCTATTTAATAAGATTTGGCACACTAACAAAACACCAGAGGAATGGAGGAAGAGTGTCTTAGTACCTTTATATAAGAACAATGGAGATATTCAAAGTTACACCAACTACCGAGGCATAAAATTGATGAGTCACACGATGAAACTATGGGAGAGAGTGATAGAACGGAGATTAAGAAAGAATGTAGAGATATCGTAGAATCAATTTGGTTTTATGCCGGGTCGATCAATTATGGAGGCAATATATTTGCTTAGACAACTTATGGAGCGCTTTAGAGTAATGGGCAAAGATCTCCATATGGTCTTTATAGATTTGGAGAAAGCATATGATAAAGTGCCTAGGGAGGTACTCTGGTGGTCCTTAATGAAGAAAAGAGTTCCTTTGAAATATATTAAACTAATTAAGGACATGTATAGAGGCGCAAGGACACATGTGAGGACAGGTGGGGGGCAAACAAGTGAGTTTCCTATCACGGTGGGATTACACCAAGGGTCAGCGTTGAGTCCATTCTTGTTTGCGGTAGTTATGGACGAATTGACAAAATTCATCCAGGATAAGGTGCCTTGGTGTATGATGTTTGCAGATGATATTGTCCTATGTGCGGAAACTAGAGCGGAGATCAATACAAAGTTGGAATTATGGAGACAAACGTTGGAATCAAAAGGATTTAAACTAAGCAGAGTGAAGACTGAATACATGGAGTGTAAATTCAGTTCTAATCGACTGGAAGAGCATGATGTAGTGAAGTTAGATGGGGTGGCGATACCTAAGCGAGATCATTTTCGATACTTGGGATCAATAATACAAATGGATGGAGAGATTGATGGTGATGTGACCTATAGGATCCAGACTAGATGGAGTAAGTGGAGAAATGCTACAGGTGTGTTGTGCGACAAAGGAATTCCTACATGGTTGAAAGGCAAGTTTTATAGGACAGTTGTTAGACCAATATTGTTATATGGTAATGAATGTTGGGCGACTAAAAGGCTACATACATAAAAGATTAGTGTAATAGAAATGAGAATGTTACGGTGGATATGTGGATATACAAGAAAGGATAGAATGAGAAATGATGATATTCGTAAGATGATTTGAGTGGTACGTATCGAAGACAAAATGTGTGAAAATCATTTACGTTGGTTTGGACATGTAAGACGTAGACTTGTAGATGCTCCAGTTAGGAGAATAGAGGCTATGGATGTTGAGAGAAGGGTTAAGACTAGAGGAAGATCGAAAAAGACTTGGAAGGAAGTAGTTTGGAAAGACATGGAGGTTTTAGAATTAGATGAGCAAATGGCCTTGAATAGGAATCTATGGAGACAAAGAATACATATGGACGATCTAACGTGATTTTAGATATTGATTCATATAGCCTACCCCAATCTATTGGAATAAAGGCTCTGATGATGATGATGATGATGATGATGATGATGAGAGTGTGTCTAGTATCCAATAGGATGTGAATAGAAGCTTTCTAAAAATATACTTCGATGGCTAAAAAAATTAAAAATCCGAAAAGGTCAACAATAGATGGATAAAAAAAATTCCTCTTTTGAAGGGAAAAGCACATATATTTCTTCATCACCAAACAAATTCATGATGACAAAATGATAACTTCAAAGAGAAGATAACGAAAAGAAAAAAGAAAGTTTCAAACAAAAAGTGAAAAAGAAAGAAAAAAATGTAAAAACAAAGAAAACCACACTTTTTAATCAAATTAATTAAAAAAAAATATAGACCTTCAACTATATAGAAAAGGGAGGACGAAGCATCCAATTCTTTAGGTTAAACAAGAATAATCCCAAATCTCATCCTCACTTTAAACCATAAATTAAAAATAATAATAATAATAACGTGATTCAACAACACAACCTTATCCAATTAAATTTTGGTCGGTGACACAATGATAAATAATTTTTTTCATTTTATAAAAAGAAAAACTATTTATTTAATTGTACGGTCCAAAAAATTCAGAAATTTTATATAATTATACTTTGATGCTGCGCACTGGTCTGCATATTCTCTAAATAACAAGCCAGCGACTAGAAATGTACACCAATAAGAAAAACAAATGTAATAAAAAAATATTTTCTTTTTTATAATAATAAAAATATTTTTGAAATAGAATAAAAAATAAAATCTTTTTCCTCAAAATCCTGAACCCAAGGTGAAAAATATATTTAAAAATTATTATTGTTTCTCAAGTTAAAAAGAAAAGCAAATAGAAACATCCAAAGTAAAGAATAATCAACGTGAAAATCAATCCTTTAGAAACTTCAATTCCCAGCAAAAATTACCCAATATCGTTACGTTAATTCCAAAAGCCACACGTTAGAAAATTTTATTATAATAATAAATAATTGTTATTAATTGGAGTGATAACAAAGAAAAGTGCAGACATACTTTTCATCTTTAACGGAGAGGCCGCCAATGAGGGATACTCTTTCATCCTGTTAACGTTCACTCTCCTTTCTGGTTAAGCAAGTCATATGGGAGAAACATACCCTCTCCTGTCTCCAGGAAATTCCCAATTTGATTTTTGTATATGCGATGGTGATAATTTATTTCTGTCTCCAGGAAATTCCCAATTTGATTTTTGTATATGCGATGGTGATAATTTATTTATGTTTTGATGTAACTACAGGTATCTTTATCTATTATGCGGTCTGAGGCTATTTGCTCGAGCTAGTAATAATAAATAATAAAACCTCTCAATAGTAATGACACTAAAATTCGAATCATATCCAAATATTTGAAGAAAAAATTCCCTTTCATTCTTTTCATTCACTTATTGGTAATTTATTTCTTGTTTTGAATGCCTTGATTGAAGCATTAACAGTTTTGGTGGTGAGTTTTCTCATTGAAACAATGAAACTGTAGCGGGAAAAAAATATAAGGACAGTAAAAGGCAACCTGCAAAAAGCAGGAATATTGCATACACTTTGAATTGGGAAATTCTCAACCATTTAACTTGACTTGTCCTCCATTAAGAGATGAGACAACAACAGTTTCATACAAAAAAATTCAGCAAGTAATGAGTTATAATTGACACTCACAAAGGAAGCAAATATTTGTGCAGATGGTCTTGCGAAACTGGAAACTTCCATTAGTTCCCCTTTTGTGTTGTTGGATTCTCCTCCTCCTTGTTTAAAACTTAGTCTTTTGTATGATAAGATGGGCTGCTTGTTGCCCAGACTGGTGAATTTGTAACTCCTTCATGGAGTATATGTACTTGTGTGTTTCTTTTTATGAAAGTTCCTTTTACACCAAAAAAAAGAAGCAAATATCAATTCAACAAACACCTGATTGATGCTGATTTGATGGTTGATCCCCTTATGTCTTCATTTGAAAGCAGCCCCATCTCCAACGAGAATTTAAAGTCAATAGGGTAAGCTTGATGAATTTCAATTTCATGGTCAGCCTGCAACTTTATTTGACCTATACCGTAGCTATATTTGGTGATTCCAGTGCGAAATTCAATTTTCTGTTCGGAAAAATGATGGTAAAGATTGAAACAGCTGTCCCCTAAAGAGATATTTCAATAGTTCAAACTTGAAGTTAGAATCTTGAACAAGAAGGATTAAATGTATGATATGGCAGACCGCTATATCTCTTTGTGTTAATCCAAAATCCAAAAAAAAACTGATGTTGAAATGGCCCAAAGCTACAAAATGGAGATTTGTATCAAGAAGTGATTGGAAGGAGTGAAACTAAATTTTTTCTTTTGGAATTTGGACATAATTTGAATTTTAAAATCGCTATTATTAGGAAAGTTTTACTGTTTATCACTCTCAGGCTGAACAAGATTAATATCAAACCATAAAACGGATGAAAATACATGTGATTACACCAAAAAAAAAAAAACAGAGATTTGTTTTTAAACAAGCTTGGTAACATATCTACCTAACTTCCACTTCACTTAATATCTCTAAGCCATCCATGTTTTACATGCCAAGAAGAAATTTTCTGTCAACATTCAGACATGTTGAAACTCTCTTTCTCGTGTTCTGAATATGTTTACTTCATTCAAATCATAGAACAAGAGAGAAAAGGAGAAAGGAAAACTTCACAAACTGTATATCACATTTCATACAACGGTTGCTTTACAAGCAAACTAGAAACTATACACATGCTTTCAACATCGTATAATATTTCCAATTTATTGACATTTTACCAGTCACCCGATACCGATACCACCACAAACGGCCTGGACTGGCATTTTACACCATATGGTATTTCATCCTTTCTACAAAGGAAAATTTTATGTAACGAACAAAAGCAGAAAACCAGAAGCAATCATTTCAAGGAAACTTCAGAAGTACAAGTGTTACTAATGGGAAAATCAGTTGGGGTGCAAACCAGAGCCCTTTGCTGTAAATGTCTCAAGCTCTGTTCCATACTAACTTGGACCATCTCAGCTAACATCTTCTTTGCTTTATTAGATTGATCATCTCCATCAGTCTGAGAGATAATGTTGCAAACAATGTTCTCTAATATGTCAGGTTGAAGCTCAGGTCGGGTATATGTAATCTCCCTTAGCAACCGCAAAAGGGTCTGAGCTTTTGTCTGAGACTTGGGTGTTCCTTGCACTGTTAGCTCAAGTAGTCCAGGAATTACACCTTCTCTAAGAATTGGTTCCCTATATTTACATCGGTCACTCTCACACATTGTCAGTAGTGCCCCAACAGCATGCTCTCTAGCTTGGAGAGTGCCATTTTCAAGCACTTCAACAACTGCCAATACTCCACCTTCTTCAGCTGTCAAAGCTGTTCTTCCTTCATCAAAGCCCACCAAGGATTCTATCAGAGAACAGCATTTTTCAGCTGTTTTCGAAGATTTTTTCGAGGTTTTCAGTAAACTAACTATAGAAGGGATGGGACTGGTTTCAAGAGTGATGGTAAGATTGTCAATATGCGTTGAGAGATTGGAAAGAGCCATCACGGTATCAACCTTAGCTTGCGTGCTTCCATGTCTAAGGATATCTACAAGCAGAGGAATGGCACTAGATGCCCCTATAATCGGCTTGTTGTTGACAGAAGCAGATAGAGTGAGCAAAGCAGCTGTAGCATACTCTTGTAGGTTTAAGTTCTCAGATTGAAGGAAGCTAATAATTGGCTCTAAGGCACCTGCTTCCACAATGCTGATCTTATTCCTGAAAAATAATATTAATAAGATTCCCTTCATTCAAACAACGGATTGTGACAACTACAAGATCATGAATTTAAGAGTTTTAGCACTGTAAAAAGCAACAGAAAATTATAATACACAAAAATTGAATACCCTAGGAATCATGTCAAATTTAGTAATATACATCAAAAATCTTCTATCAAATTGGATTCAGTTATTGTAGATAAATTCTAAAATGATTTTCATTGCAATTATTGAGTGGAACCAAAAATAAATAAATTTACGAGGATGAAGCAGAACAATCAATTCTCTAGGCAGAGCAAAATGTATTAATTAATCTAAGATTATTAACTAAACTAATTGTTATCAAAAGTAGGATAATTCTTTTATTAATCCCATAGGTGGATAAAAAAAATTCATCTTTTGGGGAGAAAAGTACATATATTTCATCATCACCAAACAAATTCATGATGACAAAATGATAACTTCAAAGAGAAGATAACAGAAAGACAAAAGAAAGTTTCAAACAAAAAGCGAAAAAGAAGGACGAAAAAAATGTGAAATTAAAGAAAAACCACACTTTTTAATCAAATTAATTAAAAAAATAGACCTTCAACTATATAGAAAAGGGAGGAAGAAGCATCCAATTCTTTAGGTTAAAGAAGAATAATCCCAAAACTCATCCTCACTTTAAACCGTAAATTGGGGGAAAAAAAAGAAAAAAGAAAATAGCGTGATTCAACAATAGAACCCTATCCAATTACTTTTTGGTCGGTGACACAATGATAAATATTTTTTTTCATTTTATTAAAAGAAAAACTATTTATGTACTGTCCAAAATATTTATAAATTTTATATGCATATTCTCTTAATAACAAATCAGTGATTAGAAATGTATACTAAAAAGAAAAGCAAATTAAGTAAAAATATTTCGAAAGAGAATAAAAAATAGAATCTTTTTCTTCGAATTCCTGAATCAAAGGTGACAAAATATATTTAAAAATTATTATCGTTTCTCAAGTTAAAAAAAAAAAAGCAAATAGAAACATCTAAAGTAAAGAATAGTAAAAGTGAAAATCAATCCTTTACAAACTTTAATTCCCAATAGAAATTACCCAAAATCATTACATTAATTTCAAAACGCCACACGTTAGAAAATTTTTTTATGATAAATAAGTTATTAATTGGGATGATAAAAGAGAAAAGGGTAAACGTACTTTTCGTCTTTAACGGCGAGGTTAAGTAGGGCGAGAAGGGCAGACTCGTAGTGGGACTCAGATGAGTCAACTCGGAGCATAGAAACAAGTGGGATAACAGCGTCAGCGAGGAGCCGTCGGCACCTCTGGGAAGTTTTGGTGAGTCGACGGATTTCCTTAGCGGCTTGCAGTTTGGAATCGGAGTCGTCGGATTGGATTAACTGTAGAGCTCGATGGACAGCGGCATTTGCCCCACGCGGCGTGACATCCACATCCAACGACGACGACGACGAAGAAGGGCTGTGGTTGTCTGCGACTATGTCCATAGGAAGAAGGAAGAGTAGGTGGTGGAAGAGAGATGGAAAATATGAGTGAAAGCAAAGACAGAAATTAAAAGGATGGGATTTTTTTTGTTTCGCTTCGAAGGAAGCCTCAAGCAACGGTTTCGGAAACATATAATGTATTGACTTTTTTTTTTAAGCATACAAATATTAAATAAACTAAAATAAGTAACGTGTTATTATTATTAATTTTTTATTGAAATTATTATTATTATTATTATTATTTTTATTATTACTTTTGTTGTTTTTTTAACAAAGGCAACTGGGTCTGGCAGCTGGGGTTGGTTGGTGTTGTTGGCTCTGCAAAAACTTTGGCAGCATGAGGGTTTTTTAGAAAGATTTTAAGTACACTTTTTTTTTTCTTTTTTCACTCACTTTTATGTGTTATGAACAATAAATCATGAAGAAAATAAAGTGCAGAAAGAAAAAATTAGGTTGATTTAGAATTTTTTTTTCTCTCTTTATTTATTGAGAATTATGTTTTGGATTGAATTGACCAAAATGGCCCTATGTTTTATGTGATTGAAAAATAGTTATGTTTTCTTTTTTTGTTTAAAAACAAAGTTATATTTATGGATAATTATTTCATACATTGTCAATAGAATTTTTTTACTCTGTAAGCAAGATTAAGATTATGATATATGTCTTATAAAAATATTAAAAAAATAAATAAAATAATTACTCCACAAGTAAGATTTGAATCATGATATATGTATTATTTTATTTATTTATTTTTTAATATTTTTATAAAATACATATTATTATTTTAACACTATTTGTAGAATAAAAAAACTTTACCAATGATGTATAAAATAATTATTTTATATTTATCGCAACTTTAAATTCGTTTAAATTATAGAAAAGTAAGTTAATAATTTTGTTTTTATCAAGGTAAGTTAATAAATTAAGAAAATTTATTTTTGTGAATATGTAATGAACTTTAGCATATGAGATACTATTTTTTTTATTTTTTGAAAGAAATTGCATTCACTTTTATTTATTCATCATCAGTACATCAGATGCCAATACATTATTTAATAGAGTAGGTGGATCATCCACACGTATACATTCTTCTGGACTTTGTAGTCCAAGTTTTGCTAGTAGATCGGCTCCCTGATTCCCTGTTCGTCTCACATGACTTATTCTAAACTCATCAAAGGACATTGAAAGTGAGTGTGCTTCCCAAATAAGAGCCCCAACCATTGATAAGTCCCCTGGTCCTTTATTAAACTTATGGATCACCATTAGAGCATCACCCTCTAAAATCACCGTGTAGTCCCAGATCACGAGCTAATCACAATGCTTGAATGGCTGCCATACTTTCTACCACCAACACATTCGATCGCCAAGGAACAAGCATTGTCAAGGCTGCCTTAAATTTTCCAGCATAATCTCACACCACAACGCCTATGCCACCACAGTTTGATGTAACACTGGAAGCCGCATCAAAATTTAACTTATAGTATCCAAGCAGTGGGCCTTGCCAACTTGTTTGAGTTGGTGAATTGAAAATAAGAGATGTAGACGTTGATGACAGTACTGAGTTCATCTCCTGGACATAACCATGAATTTGTGTACACAGCTGGTGTGGATCCTTTGACTGTCCAAAAAATACATAGTCATTTCTGTCCTTCCAGATTGTCCACAATGCCAAAGCAAACAGTTGCACTTCTTTCTCGCCCAAAGACTTCAATAGGGTGGACAATTGAGATGTGGACAAACTCCCCACTCGACCTTGGAACACAGTAAGTCCATTCCAAACCTCCTTAGCATGCAGGCATGTAAATAGTACGTGATTCAGTGTCTCAGAACTGGTCCCACAACGAGGACAAAGCGTTGTAGTGACAATTCCCCGTTGTCAAAGGTTTGTCAGAACAAGTACAATATCATGTAGAGTACGCCAAAGGAAAACTTGGAATTTTGTAGGTACCTGTATGCTCCATATCTTCTTCCACACCGAATTCGGAGTCAATATGTTAGGACTCATTTCATATTCACTTAATAAATGATACCTACTACGCACAGTGTAGTGTCCATTAACTGTATGCGTCCAATATATAATATCTTCCACATCTGAATGCAGTAAAGGAATGGACAGTATCTCCTTTGCATCTTCAGATCTGACCAAGTTTTGTATAACAGAACTATTCAAATCCTTTGTCGCAGGATCAATCAAAGCAGCCACCTTTAACGTAACATCCTGCACTTCTTGCAGAGGTATAGGTTTACCCGTGGCTGACCATGGCAGCCACTTATCATTCCAAACAGAAACCTCTGTTCCAGCTCTACTTCTCCAACAGCAACCTTTAACCAACAAATCTCGCGAAGACCAAATGCTCCTCCAGATCAATGATGGTGCAGAACCAAGTCTTACCTCAAAGTAGGAGGAAGATGGGAAATATTTGGACTTTAGTACTGAATACAACAAGGTGTGGGGATTGGCAAGTAACCTCCATCCTTGTTTGGCTAGCATAGCCTTATTGAAAAGCCACATGTCTCGGAAGCCCAATCCACCCCATTTTTTCCTTTTGCACACTTCAGACCATTTCATCCAGGACACTCCTCTTTTCTCTATTTGTATTCCACCAATATCGAGCCATCATATGTTAAGTTCAGTACACAACGTATTTGGTAGTAAAAAGCAGCTCATTGTATAAGTGGGTAATGCTTGGACCCCTACTTTAAGAAATACCTCCTTACCTCCTTTTGAAAGTTGCCGCATAGTGTTGGGAAATTATTTAGTAGGCTTACATATATCAATTAATTATACATTACAGGCTATCTATTTAGTCCACTTAATAGTGATCAAATAAAGTTTAAGTTATTGGACTTTAGAACATCTCAAATTAGTATGGGCTTTGCAATGTGTAGAGACCCAATATTTTATTTTATTTTCATGATGGGCCAAAATAAAATAAAATATACTTCAAGTATAAATAGGTTATGGTCCCCAGTCTAAACATAACTTAATTCTCACAACATATCCCATCGTTGAGTGAGATACAGATTCTCTCAAAAGGTTTAGACGTGGAAGACTCTAACCTCAAGAAATCAATTCCAATGGATTCAGGTATGCTTCCGTATTAATCTTTTCTTGATGATTGAACATGAGATCCTGGTGTATTTATCTGTATTAATTTTCTTACAAGTGGTATCAAGAGCCTATCATGTTTGATCATTGAGAATTAAAAATTTTTGTGTAAAACTCTAGGGCTTTTATTCCTTATGGAAGAAGGATTAAATTCATGTGAACAATTTTCTGAAATTTTGTTTCATGTTTTATGAATTTTGTTCTTAAAGTTTTTAAATCCCGAATTAAATATTCAACCAAAACAATTATATTTTGTATGTTTTGATTCAGATTGATGAAGGATAAATGCTTTTTGTAACTTATATAGTTGAATCTAACTTACAAATTTAAGGGATTTTTTTTTTGGTTGAAAGAAATTAAGAAAACATAATTGGGTTACAAAGATAAGCTTGTACAACAATTGGGGTATTTATGATTAGTCTTTTGAAAGTGTTAAACTTTGTTTTAGGCTAATTGTTGGAACCTTAAGCTTTAGGCAAAAGCCTAAGATATTGGAATATATTTGGTGTGTCATGTTTTATCCAATTGTTGGAATCCTAAAATTTGGGATATTAAAACTTTATTTGAATATTGTATTAAACCCCATATCTTTATTATTAGTTTTTTATTGGGCTTATGTCTGCTGGGATTGAATACCCTGAAATACTTATTATTTTATTACTTTAATATTTAGGGTTATATTCTTGGGGATCTTAAGATATTCTTATTTTTGGGATTATAGCCTTATTATTGTTGATAAATTTGTGTACGCTTAGTATATACACTCGTGCATATTTGGTGCAAAATAAAGTTCAAAATAAATTGAATTAATATACAATGCCACCAAAGTGACCTCTTTTATGTTAATTTATTTATTTTGAAAATTAAAATTGTCATTTAAGAATTAAAATTACTGTGTTTTTTAATCCATGCGGAAAATAATCGGCCCAAAGGAAGGTTATTTTTTGGCCGGATTACAAACACAATAAGGTAGTAAATATGTGATAAAATTATTTTTTACCATGCATGCAATATGTCAGCCCAAAGGAAGGTATGTTGTTGGCAAGGATTTGATTATCAATATTTACTAATAAAGTTTAAGAGTACCGCTTACAAATTAAAATTTCTGTCCAAAGACTAAATTTTAATGTTGTGCTTGGTATCTTATATGGCCCAAAATTATCGTTTGTTAATTGTGAGCTGATTATTGTTTTTTTTCTGTTTACAGTAAATGTTTCTTCAATATCTGCCAATTTGAACAATATTCCAGTGCTTAACGGCACTAATTTCGAGAAATGGAAGGAGCACGTTACTATTATGCTTGGGTGTATGGATCTAGACTATGCGATCAGGTCTGACAAACCTCCCGCCCCTGCTGATGATAGTACAGCTACGGAAAGGGCACTTTATGAAAAATGGGAGCGTTCAAACCGCATGAGTCTGATGATCATGAAGCACTCAATTCTGAATACCATCAGAGGCGCAATGCCTGAGGAGGAAAATGCTAAGAGTTTCCTACAACGAATTGCAGACAGGTTCACTGCAAATGAAAAAGTTGAAACAAGCACCATCCTGTCTAAGCTTGTTTCAATGCGGTATAGCGGTAAAGGAAACATAAGGGAATATATTATGGAAATGTCTAATCTTGTTACAAGACTAAAGGCACTAAAGTTAGAGTTGTCTGAGGACATTCTCGTGCACTTGGTCTTAATATCTCTTCCTGCACAATTCAGTCCTTTTAAAATAAGTTATAACACTCAAAAGGAGAAATGGACTCTTAATGAGCTCATTGCTCAATGTGTGCAAGAGGAAGAGAGGTTGAAACAAGAAAAGATAGAAAGTGTTCACTTAGCATCTTCTTCCAATGACATTGCTGCCAACAAAAAGAGAAAAAGGAACATAGGAAAAGGCACTGCAAATACTGGAACTTCACAGCCTAAGGGGCAACAGAAACAAGATAAGGTGATCACTTGTTTCTTTTGCCGTAAAGGTGGTCATGTGAAGAAGGATTGTTCCAAGTATGCTAAATGGCTTGCCAAAAAGGGTAAACTTCTTAACTTTGTTTGTTCTAAAGTTAATTTGGCTTTAGTACCCAATCACACTTGGTGGATAGATACAGGTGCAACTACTCACATAAGTGTGGCTATGCAAGGTTGTCTAAGGAGCAGAAAGCCAACTGATGCTAAAAGATTCATCTACGTAGGAAATGGCGAAAGAGCTCCTGTTAAGGCTGTTTGTTTATTTAGATTAAAATTAGAATCTGGTTGCTATTTAGATTTGAAAGAGACTTTTTATGTACCGTCATTTAGATGGAATTTGATTTCTATTTCTTCTTTGGACAAATCAGGATATTCTTGTTCATTTGGAAATGGAAAATTTAGTCTTTTCTAGTATTCAAATCTTATTGGCACAGGTTCTTTAGTTGATAATCTATATAAATTGGATATTCATGCCTCACACATTAATGAATCCTTGCATATAAATAATTGTGGTACCAAGCGCAAATTAATTAATGAGAATTCTTCCATGTTATGGCACAAGCGTTTAGCACATATTTCTGAACAAAGAATAAAGAGGCTTGTGTCAGAAGGAATTCTTGATTCCCTTGATTTTTCAGATTTCAAAATTTGTGTTGAATGTATTAAGGGAAAATAAACAAATATCAAGAAAACTGGTGCTAACAGGAGTTTAAACGTCTTGGATTTAATTCATACTGATATTTGTGGTCCATTCCCTACAGCTTCTTGGAATGGTCAACAGTATTTTATTACTTTCATAGACGATTATTCTCGTTATGGGTACCTATACTTGATTCATGAGAAGTCTCAAGCATTGGACGTTTTCAAAACCTATAAAGCTGAAGTTGAAAATCAACTTGGTAGGAAAATTAAAGCCGTTAAATCTGACCGTGGAGGTGAATATTACGGTAGATACGACAGATCAGGTGAACAACGTCCAGGCCCTTTTGCAAAGTATTTAGTAGAATATGGCATCGTTCCTCAATACACCATGCCAGGGACTCCAAGTCAAAATGGTGTAGCTGAGAGACGAAATCGGACCCTAAAGGACATGGTTAGAAGTATGATTAGTCATTCTTCTTTGCCAGACTCACTTTAGGGAGAAGCCTTAAAGACTGCAGTGTACATTCTTAATTGAGTTCCAAGCAAAGCAGTAGCTAAAACCCCATATGAATTATGGACAGGAAAGAAGCCTAGTATTAGGCACTTACATATTTGGGGTTGTCCAGCTGAGGCTAGGCCATACAAGCCTAACGATAGGAAATTGGACTCAAGAACAGTAAGCTTCTACTTTGTTGGATACTCAAAAAGATCGAGGGGTTTCAAGTTTTATGATCCCTCAAATAGATCCTTTTTCGAAACAGGGAATGCTAAGTTTATTGAGGATGTTGAATATGATAAGGGTGCTAAACTCAGGAATTATGTTTTTGAGGAAGAACGTGTTACAGTTCCTACAGTTGCAATTGAGAATGATTAGACAATTATGTCTGACATTATTCAAGATGCAAATCCAGACTATCAAGACACTCCTGGGTTACCACTGTATCATATTGAAGAGCAACAACAACCTCAATTGGAAGTGCCATTAAGGAGATCCTCGAGAGAGAGGAGATCGGCGATTCCAGATGATTATATCGTTTATCTCCAAGAACACGAGTTTGATATAGGACTAGAGGATGATCCAAAATCTTTTAGTGAAGCCAAACAAAGTGTTCACTCTCATAAATGGATTGAGGCCATGAAAGATGAGATGAAATCAATGGAGGATAATGACGTTTGGGATCTTGTCGAATTGCCTAAAGGAGCGAAACCGATTGGTTGTAAATGGATTTTCAAAACCAAGAGGGATTCGAAAGGCAATATTGAAAGATATAAAGCACGTCTAGTTGCCAAAGGTTTCACTCAAAAGAAAGGCATTGATTATAAAGAGACTTTCTCTCCAGTTTCATCGAAAGACTCTTTTAGAATCATTATGGCACTTGTAGCTCATTATGATTTGGAGCTACATCAGATGGATGTAAAGACAGCGTTTCTCAATGGTAACATTGAAGAAATAATATATATGGAGCAACTAGAAAATTTCGTGTCGGATGAATCGAAACATTTGGTGTGCAAATTAAAGAAATTCATCTATGGTTTAAAACAAGCATCTCGTCAATGGTATCGAAAATTTGATCAAGTGATCATCTCTTTTGGTTTTAAGGAGAACACTGTTGATCAATGTATTTATCACAAGATCAATGGGAGCAAGTTTATTCTTCTGGTATTATATGTCAATGATATCTTGCTTGCAAGTAGTGATATAGGCTTATTGCATGAAACCAAGAGATTTCTTTCAAATAAATTTGAGATGAAAGATCTTGGGCATGCATCTTTTGTGTTAGGCATACAGATCCATCGAGATCGTTCTCGAGGAATACTTGGCTTATCACAAAAGGCTTATATCGATAAGGTGCTTAGCAGATTTGACATGAAAAACTGTGCATCAGGAGACACGCCCATTGCTAAGGGTGATAAATTCAGTTTGCTTCAATGCCCAAGAAATAATATTGAAAAGGAAGAGATGCAGAAGATTCCTTATGCTTCAGCAGTAGGGAGTCTCATGTATGCTCAAGTTTGTACGCGTCCGGACATTGCGTACATAGTTGGTATGCTTGGCAGATATTTAAGTAACCCTGGAATGGATCATTGGAAAGCAGTAAAGAGGGTTATGAGGTATTTACAGAAAACTAAAGATTACATGCTCACATATTGGAGGTCAGATCATTTAGAGATCGTTGGGTATTCAGACTCCAATTTTGCTGGTTGCCTCGATAGCAGAAGATCCACTTCTGGTTATGTTTTCATGTTAGCTGGAGGAGCTGTGTCTTGGAAGAGTGTAAAGCAGTCACTCATAGCTTTTTCCACCATGGAAGCAGAGTTTATAGCTTGCTATGAGGCATCAAACCAGGCAATATGGTTGCGAAATTTTATCACTGGGCTATGCGTTGTCGATGGCATTGAGAAGCCATTGAAGATTTATTGTGATAATAAAGTTGCAGAATTATACTCTAAGAACAACAGAAGCTCGTCAAAGTCAAAGCATATTGACATCAAGTTTCTTGTTGTTAAGGAGAGAGTTCAGAGTCTTCAGATATCTATTGAATATATCAATACGAACTCCATGATTGCAGATCCGCTTACTAAGGGTGTACCACCTAAGGTCTTTCATGAGCATGTAGCTCGTATAGGTGTGGTTCACTTTGATGATATGCTTGTATAGTGGGAGTTTGTTTCATTTATATTCATTTGTTATTGAGACATTTTTCTGATCAGAATAAAGTATTGTTGTTATTACTGAAACTCTGAAATAAAGTATAATTCTTTCAAATTGCAGTTGAGCCTAAAGTTTTGAAAGTAGGACCAGTTGGAAATAGGCATGTTTAAGAGATCACGTTGCATGTAATTTCCATGCTACACATCCATACTTGATCTATGTCGTTGATTATATTAATATAAGTGACCATTGATGGGTCTAGTTACGGAATATATGTAACGAAGATCGCTTTGATCCTATGTTAGTATAATTGATGGACCAGATTGTTTAGAGATGTTGCCTTATGATGATAGCAAGTTTAGAGCTCTTAAAGTTATTTTAAAATGTACAATTATCAGGTGACATATGTGGCCCAAGTGGGAGATTGTTGGGAAATTATTTAGTGGGCCTACATATATCAATTAATTGTACATTACAGGCTATCTATTTAGTCCACTTAATAGTGATCAAATAAAGTTTAAGTTATTGGACTTTAGAACATCTCAAATTAGTATGGGCTTTGCAATGTGTAGAGACCCAATATTTTATTTTATTTTCATGATGGGCCAAAATAAAATAAAATATACTTCAAGTATAAATAGGTTATGGTCCCCAGTATAAACATAACTTAATTCTCACAACATATCCCATCGTTGAGTGAGATACAGATTCTCTCAAAAGGTTTAGACGTGGAAGACTCTAACCTCAAGAAATCAATTCCAATGGATTCAGGTATGCTTCCGTATTAATCTTTTCTTGATGATTGAACATGAGATCTTGGTGTATTTATCTGTATTAATTTTCTTACAGATTATCCATCCCCGTAGCTTAGATTCTACTCTTTGTTTTATGCTGCGGAAGGCACGGTGCTTCCCTCTACCTACTATACTGGGCAGACCTAAATACCTCTCAAGGTTGTACATTACATTTACATTCAAAACATTCTGTACCACTGCTCTGTCCTGTACTTCCACATTTGTAGCAAAAAAGAGGGAAGATTTATCATAATTTATTTGTTGGCCAGAACAGATTTCATACCTCGTGAGTAGGTACTTTAAAATCTCTGCTTCCTCTTTTGTTGCCTTCGCAAACAACAAGCAATCATCGGCAATTAGTAAATGAGTCACCTGCGAGCCACCTCTAGTAGCTCTAACCCCATGCAACATGCTTTCTTGATGCTTCTTTGTGAGGAGTGCAGATAGTCCCTCTGAACACATTAGAAACAAATAAGGACTCAAGAGGTCTCCTTGTCGTAAACCCTGTTCAAGAACAAAATTTGGAGTAGGAC
The DNA here is from genome assembly GCA_031772115.1 of Heritiera littoralis. NCBI lineage: Eukaryota > Viridiplantae > Streptophyta > Magnoliopsida > Malvales > Malvaceae > Heritiera > Heritiera littoralis. The sequence continues at coordinate 7,349,260 of JAPDPK010000009.1, forward strand.
TCCCATTCAAGAAAACTGAGTATGAAACTGTTGTAACACAAGCCATAATCTTCTCAACCCAGAGTGGAGCAAACTTGAGCCGAAGCATCATTTGTTTAAGGAAACTCCATTCGACACGGTCATAAGCTTTCGCCATGTCTGGTTTCAAAGCAAAGAACCCTTGTTTTCCTCGTCTCCTTCTCTTCATAGAGTGCAAAAGTTCATGCACTATAATAATGTTACCAGAAATGAGCCTCCCTAGTACAAAAGCGCTCTGAACTTCGTTAAAGCATGAGGGTAGGATTTTCTTTAGTCTATTCGCCAAAACCTTTGCAATGATCAAGTAGATTACATTACAAAGGCTAATCGGGCGGAACTGGGTCAGAGATGTTGGCGTTCCCACTTTAGGAACTAGACAAATAGATGTTTTGTTCACCTCATGCAATGATTTCACTCCATTCAAATAGTCCATGCAATATGCGACGACATCATCACCCACCGTTGTCCAATACTTCTGATAAAAGAGCGCCGGCATGCCATCGGGCCCAGGAGACTTTGTCGGTTGCATTTGGAATAATGCCCCCTTTATTTCGTCAGGAATAAACTGCTGCAATAATGATGTATTCATATCCTCTGTCACCGTAGGCACCACCGATTCCAAGATATCACCAAAGTTCCCTGGTTTGATTGATTTGAACAAGGATGTAAAGTAAGATGTTGCCATATTTGATAAATCACCCCTGTCCTCACACCATTGACCAACAGCATTAAACAAGCCCTGTATAAAATTTCGCTTCTTCTGCCTTATGGCTTGGCTATGAAAAATCATTGTGTTGCGGTCCCCTTCCTTTAACCATGTCACACGAGACCTTTGCCTCCAATAAACTTCCTCTTGTGCCCTCAGTTTATTAATCTCAAACTGAAGACAAGCTTTTCTCTACAAGAGCTTATCAGCTGGTTGCAATAACTTTATCCGGCTCAACTCAAATTTCAACCTTTCCTCCTATTTACGAGTTGCCTGCATGGTAGAGCTAGCTAGACCAATGTTGTAAACATTGACTTATGTATTGTATTTTATGGCAAATTGGATCATTGGGTTTTGAATTCCATGCATCCTGTACAACCATCTCACAACTCGATTCAGAACTCTCGTAAGCTTCAAATCGAAAGATTCGTCGACATGATCCCTATTGAACACTAGCATAGCTGTCAGTTTCAAGAAAAATGGGGCTATGATCAGATACCGTAGTAGTTAGGTGATGCACACGATATTGTGGGAAGAGTGAGTTCTATGGTTCAGTCGCTACAAAATGATCCAAACGTTCACGCACCAATGTATCCACAGTGCGGCCTCTTTGCCAAGTATACCAAGGCCCTGTATATCCCAAATCGATTAATCTACACTCATCCAAAACTGCTTTAAAGTTACTCATAGCAGAGGATCGACGCAAGCAATTTCCCGTTTTCTCCTTATCCCACATGATTTCATTGAAGTCTCCCAAGCAAATCCATGGACTGTCATATAGCTGCGCTAAAGTCCTTAATAAATCCCAGGATTGCTCTCGTTGTGATTGGACAGGATCACCATAAAAACCCGTTATCCTCCACTGCATGTGCCCCTCATCATCTTGGACGGCCAAATCTGTATGTCTCTGTGAGAAACTCAGCAATGGTAGCACAACTAGATCTCTCCAGAACATGACCAGACCACCCCTACTCCCTTCTGCACTGATACCTATAAACCCATGCATTCCACAAAGACGTCGTATCTTATCGAGTTTGCTATCATGTAGTTTCGCTTCAGAAATGAAAACTACATGGGGATCTTTAAATCTGACAAACTCATATAGAGCTGTAACTACCCATGGGTTCCCAAGCCCACGGCAATTCCATCTGATAATCCTCATGGCTGAGGGCGGGACTGATTGCCAGTTGTTGAAGTCGAGGATGGCTCTCAAGATGAATAGTGGTCGAGTTTCTTTGAGGATTTGTTTCCTCTTCTGTATTCGAGGATTCAGATGATATTTATAGATCGAGGAGGATGTTGGGATGATGTGGAGAGGATGACTCAGACTTGTTTGATCGTGGTCCAATAGAATCGGTTCGAGCTTGCCAACCTATAATACAGGTTGGCGAGACAACTGAGGTTAAATTTCCCGCCTAAGGCTCTTCATTGCTTGTTGAGTACCGAGGTAATGATGGAGGCCAGCCTGGTCAGCGCGTTAGACGCCGATCTAAGTACGTTAAAGTGTATTTGGGTCAGCGTATCAGGCGCTGACCCTGGAACCTTCTACCGAGGTTAACATAGGGCTGTGATAGTTGTGGCCACGTCACCTTCAGATGGGTCTTCTTGAGCTTGATCGAGGTGAAAGACTGAATTACCCTTGTCAACAAATTACTCTTCATCATTCAGTCCCTCCCAAAGTCAGTCTTGAAGCTCAGTGTGTAAACAGAAGGGACAGCTCGTCACGGGTACTAAGGTCAGCTTGGGACCTTACAGTTTGAGTGGAGATGCTTTAAGTCGGCCAGTTCAGGTCGGCTTGCTTTAAATAATTGGGTAGACGTGCTTTGTTCAAATCATCTCTAGACCTATTCCATTTATTTAATGTGGTGTGTTTTGATTTTGGGACGAACACCGATTTTTAGCTCTTCATTTGAACAAAATGCGCTCGGCCTCGCATGGATGCCTGACTTGAGTCGGACGTTCCTCTAGCGTGTGCCTGACTTCAGCTGCACACTACTCGCACGTTAACATGAGGTACACAAAAATGAGCTTCACGGGTTAGCTTAGTTGTGCCGACATAAGGCACGTTAAGATGAGCTAGTGCATGAGCTTAGTTTTGATGACCTGAGAAATGCAAGGTGAGCTCCAAGTATGAGCTTAGTAATATGGCCTGATGTATACCAAGTGAACTTTATGCATGAGCTTAGGTGTGCCAACTTAAGGTGTACCGAGGTAGGCTCTGCGCGTGAGCTTAGGCGGGCCGACCTGAGGATCTCTAATGTTGAGCTTAGGCGAGCCGACCTGATGTGAACTGAGGTTAGCTCTGTGCGTGAGCTTAGGCGAGCCGACCTGATGTGAACCGAGGTTAGCTCTGTGCGTGAGCTTAGGCGAGCCGACCTGATGTGAACCGAGGTTAGCTCTGTGCGTGAGCTTAGGCGAGTCGACGTGATACGAACCGAGCTTAGGCGAGCCGACGTGATGCGAACCAAGGATAGCTCTGTGCGTGAGCTTAGGCGAGCCGACCTGATGCGAACCGAGGTTAGCTCTGTGCGTGAGCTTTGGCGAGCCGACCTGATGCGAATTGAGGTTAGCTCTGTGCGTGAGCTTATGCGAGCCGACCTGATGTGAATCGAGGTTAGCTCTACGCATGAGCTTAGGCGAGCTGACCTGATGTGAACTGAGGTTAGCTCTACGCGTGAGCTTAGGTGAGCCAACCTGATGTGAATCGAGGTTAGCTCTACGCATGAGCTTAGGCGAGCTGACCTGATGTGAACCGAGGTTAGCTCTACGCGTGAACTTAGGTGAGCCGACCTGATATTGTTCATGAACTATTCTAGCTTTCATTCATCTAACTTCTTCTCATGAGCTATGGTAACCTTTACCAACTAGCTTTTCCATGTGTCTTAATGGACTTTTTCTTAAGCCTTAACTTAGTGAGCTCTTCCCTAAGCCCTAAGTTAACGAGCTTTTCCCTAAACCGTAACTTTGAGGCCTCTTCCTAAAGCTTTGACTTGAGGAGCTCATCCCTAAACCTTAATTCAAGGAGTTCTTCTTTAAGTTTTAACATGTGGAGCGCTTCCCTAAGCCTTAACTTGGCGGACTCTTCCTGAAGCTTTTAGCTTGGCGAGCTCATCCCCAGGCTTTTGTCATGGCGAGCTCATCCTTGAGATTAATTAGGGGAGCTTTTTTCTCTAAGCTTTAGTTTGGTGAGCTCTTCCCTATTCTCAACTTGGTGTGCTCTTCCTCGATCTTTGAGTTTGGCGAGATCTTTCCAAAGGCCTTTACTTGGTGAGCTCTTCCCTGAGCTATTCCATATGCCTTCTAAGCTTGGTGAGCTCTCCCCGAGCTTGTTTTTATTGTTCGGCGAGATCTTTTCTTCATCTTAAATTAGCAAGCTTCTTTCCAGAGATTGGCGAGCTCTTTTTTCTCGAGCTCTAACTTGGTGAGTTCTTTTAACTTGGCGAGCTCTTCTCTAGAGCTTTAACTTGGCTAGCTTTTCCCTGAGCTTTATGTTTGGCAAGCTCTTTCTTCTGTTTTGACTTGGCGAGCTCTTTCTTGAGCTTACTTGGCGAGCTCTTTCTTGAGCTTGACCAACTCTTCCTTGAGCTTTAACTTGGCGAGCTCTTTCTAGAGCTTGACCATCTCTTCCTTCAGCTTTAACTTGGAGAGCTCTTTCTAGAGCTTTTACTTGGCCAGCTCTTCCTTGAGTCTTTATGTTTGGCAAGCTCTTTCTTGAGCTTTGACTTGGCCAGCTCTTCCTTGAGCTTTAACGTGGCGAGCTCTTTCTAGAGCTTTAACTTGGCGAGCTCTTCGTTGAGCTTTATGTTTGGAGAGCTCTTTCTAGAGCTTGGCTAGCCCTTCCTTCCTTTAGGCATTTTGTCTTGTTGGCTTAAGCCATTTCAGTTGTGGGTTTTGTTCCTCTTCTTCTGAAGAACGTAGTATTTTTAGTGCCCACTTGTTCTGCTGAATTCTTTTGCCCATTTGTTGTTCTCAACCTCTCTTCCCCCTTTTTGTAGCTTAAAAGCTCTTCTTTCTCCTCTTCTTTATCCATCTTGGTGGCTGTCGTTTTCTCAGTATTGATGTATTTCTCAGCTCAGTGAAAGAACTATGGTAGAGTTTTAGGGGGTTCTAGTGAGAGGGAGAATTCAAATGTGGAGCTCATCCACTTTTTTGTAGCTTCATTAGTTGTTCTCTTCATTTTTATCCATTTTGACTATCTGCTCCTGGTATGAAAATGTTAGCACAAAAAGTTTCAAAAGACGAAGAAGGTTAGAAGTACCATCGTAGGTGTCGACGGTGGGCATCCCCAAGCTGGTTTGAGATTGAGCTCCGTCGATATCTTCCGTGAACAGTGAGCTTTCCAACAATTTTAGCTCATCCCTATGCACCAACTCTTTTTTCCTCATCTACCTCACTGTATCATTCATTGATACCCAAGCTCCTGGTTCTAGCAAGGTAATTTGGGCTTATTGGCGAGGCTAAGGTGCCATGGGTTCTTCTTCCTCTGTCACCCTCCCTCTGGTGGCCATCCTTGACCGCAACTAAGAGAAATGCTGGAGCCCCCTACCTGGCGCGCCAAATGTTGAAGTTAAGGATGGCTCTCAAGGTGAATAGTGGTCGAGTTTCTTTGAGGATTTGTTTCCTCTGCTGTCGTGCCAATCTCTTCCACCCACGGCTAGTAGGTGCAGCAGTAGCTCTAGGGAAAACTCCTTCATTCTCAACTAGATCCATCTTTTCTTTTCCTTTTGGCTTTGACAGTTTTTTGTTTTGACCGTTTTTTGCAGTTTCCATAACCCTATCTATATGCCCATTGTCCAAAAAAACCTTCTCCGCAACGATTATGTTAGAATTAACCGTCGCCTGATAAACCGGAGACAATGTCAACCGTCGCTTAACTCCCAGGTCCCTAGGGGCCATCTCCATCGATCTAGCACCATGTTCCCACCTTCGTTGCACAGCATCTGAAAGAGATAGGTTCCAATGTTTGGCATATAGTGCCGCTGAAGCACCCACTCCTTCATATCCTCGTTTGGTTATTGGAGAAGCCCGAAGCCATTCTCTATATTGATAAGGGGCATCTCCCTCTTGGGGCATATGATCAACTTTGGAATAGTCGGCTTCCACATGGTCAAGATGACCACAAATATAATAGAAAGATTGCAACCGTTTATACGCCAGTCGTCCCCATACTACTTTTCCACAATGGAGATCTTCTATAGATACAAACCTACGCAATGGCTTAGTGACGTCCAAATCTATCCTTACCCGCAAAAACCTACCACAAACTCGCTGACCTTGAATGCAGTCTGATTGAATAAACTTCCCCACTTGATTTCCAATGCACTTGGCCATATCAGCATTCATCATCCATAATGGGAGGCCATACACATGCACCCAAAAAACCGCATGGGTGAAAATATATTCCGAGGGTTGGAGATGTCCATCATAATTTGCAAATAAAATTAGATACTTGTTGAAAGACCATGGTGAACCCTCCAATATTCGTTGTTTGTCACGCCCATTAACAACCTTGAACAGAAAAAGATTATTATCAAGCATCGTGATAGAGGGATGTTGAGATACTCTCCAAACAATCTTCAATGTACCCAAGAAAGCATCAAGATTAAACCATCGGTTCGTCAACAATTTGGCCACTAACCAACATCGTTCCTCTGTTCCATCTGTAGTCCTGTCACCCTCAACTTGAACCCGGTACCTTTCATCATTTGTCAATTCCAACAACGACCAAATATCAGTGAGACCATCCACATTTGCTATAACAGAGTAATAAGAAAACCAAATAACTGAAGGATAGTATGAAAAAGGGGAGGAAAAGGAAAGAAATAGACTTAGGTTAAGTAATCATGGTGTAGGATGGAAAACGATCGACGAGAAAAATGGTTACTGAAAAAACTGAAAACCAACCAAGAAACTCCTTCTACAGAGAAAACGTTCTAAGATAAGACTTTTTTTTGTTCATAGCATATGAGATACTAATCTTATGTTATTTAAGTCAAAAGTTTGAATATGGTCTGAGTTATTATGGTTGGTAATATAAGATTCGGGAAAGAAAAAGTTAAACTCAATTTTTTTTTTGTTTTGGTTTGTGGTTGGATTTTTTTAAGTCTATCTATTTTTGATTTATTAAATGAGTTTATATTTGATATATTAATAGTGTCTAATAGTTATAAATTATCAACCAATCACAAAGTATTATCTCGTTAATGAGTAAAGTAAAAATATATACAAATTTTTAAAAGTAAGTTATAAAATTTTATTGATATTCATTTTTGAGGATTTATATATTTTTTTTAATGAAATGGTATTTTGTGGTTACCAACAATGTATAACTATTATAAACACATCAAATATAAATTTTTTCTAAATTTAGAGAGCATTATAATTCAAATCTATGACTTTTTTCTCAATGTTATTCTATTATTACTACATAGATTAAGCCTAGATAATATCATGCTAGTTTCTACTAGTTGAAATGATAATTAGATGACTTGCATTGTATACATTAAGAGTTTGAGACTAAGTTATTTTTTATAAAATTATGTAATTGATTCTTATACTATCATGAAATTTAAAATTTATTCATTTTAGTATAATTCATAAAGATTAAATCCCTGCATTATTGTGATTTGAGTTTCTAGTCTAATCGATAACGTCATAACATTTTTAGTAAAAAAAAGCTTATGTGAAGTTAACTTTTGCTAATGTGGCATTAACTTTGCTAATGTGGTATTAATTTTGCTGATGTAGCATTTTATTTTGACTGCATATAACATGCATTTGCTGACTTTGCTTTTTCTGTCTATGTGATTGATCTTGGTACTTTTATGAAATAATTTGAAATTTAGTTCATCTGCTATAATTCATAAAATCAAATCCCTTTACTATAATAATTAGCAAATCCTAATTAGTCAAATCAATAACATTGTCAAAGATTTCCATTAAAAATACTAATGTGGCATTGACTTATGCTTACGTTGTATTGACTTCCCTGACGTGGCTTTTGTTTAGACATTTTTTTATTTGTTAGGGAAAGAGGAGAGGTTTTTGAATAGTACATTTTCATTAGAAGTTACAATTATAATTAGCATATTACATACCATGAACAGATAATTATGAAAATCACTTTATTTTAACTAGATAAACTAATAAATAACTAGATTAAACTAAAATTTATACTTATTAAAACCTAAACTTGAAACTTCAAAGTTCTAGCAAGAAAGGAGAGAGGTTGATCTTTAGGCATCTATCATGTTTATATAAATTATATATATATATATATATATATATATATATATATATATATATGTATATGTATACGTATACGTACACATGCATAATTAATTAATTAATTTTGGGGACAAAGCCACTTTCAATCCCAATGAAATTTCATTTTCAGATCTTGGTGATCCACAAAGAAGATTATTATATTTCATGGGCAAATTTTAATTGTTCAATAATGTCAACTTCCCACTATTTCAAAACATTTCAACAATAAAAAAATATGGATGGAATTGTTCTTTTCATTTTTTTCATTTCGGACAATAATAAAGTTATCCCTTCCTTAAATTAATTAACATGAATTTCATGTAATTTAGATAATACGTTACTATCACCACATGCATATTTGTAATTTAATAAATCTCCTTAATTCTAAAACATTGACCATTTAACAACTTTAAGAAAATAATTAAAATTTTTTGAAATGTATGTGTTTTTATACAACAAGACAATGTTGCTTTCAATTTTTTTTAATTATTTTTACAAGCAAATAAATCCTAAGCAACAAACTTTATTGCCAAAATTTCATATTGCACGTTTTTTATTTCAGGCAAATTTCAAGAAATTTAGCTTGGATGAAGCTTTCTTTCAAATAATTGGGGCAATTCTCCTGTCAATGTTTTATTAAAAGAAGTAGAAAGTGATTGTGAGAAGAGATAACTTGTAGTTCAACTAATTATGGGTTGCAATTTTCTTTTAATCAATTCACCCTAATCTTTCTCTTCTTTTATATGTACACTTACAGAATGAAATAATACATATATAGGGTAAATTCCATCTAAATCCTTGAGATTTGAATTTAATTCAACGTAGTCAATTAGTACTAAAAATGGACATTCCATCCTAAATAACTTAATACCATTAACAAAAGATAATAGAATGTGAGTAGTTTCAAAATTACTGAACCTTAAACTTTTCAATATAAATTATTTTTCATTCTTCTGTTTTTTTTCTATCTTCCATGATTCTTTAAGCTTTTTCACAATTTTTTATTTATTTCAAGAGCATTCTTTAATCTATGATTTTCTTCTCAAATGTAATAGATTTAACTTATTAATTATTTAAATAAAAATATGCTTAATTTAAATTTTTATAATTTCAATCAATGTTTCAAAATGTTCAAATTTTAAATTATTTTGATTTTGAACAATTTTAAATATAAATCATCTTATGTTATGTTATTTTAAATTAAGTTATTTACATTTTATTAGAAGTAAATAAATAAAAATAAATTAGAAGTAAAAACAAATAAAGAAAAAAAAGAAAAAAATAATTTAAATAAATAAACAAAAAATAAATTAGAGTAAAAAAAGAAGACAAACTTTTCAAAATCAAATAGCTCTTCAGTGTTTCTTTTTTCATTTTTGTTTGATTTTGAGTTTTTAAAGTATTTCAAATTATTTGGGGCAAAAAGATTTCAAATTTAAGTTTTTAATAGTTTACTTGACTATCGACTAATGGAAGGATTTACTTGTCTTACGAAATAGAAAAATTTGAGGCAAAGTGTCCATTTTTTATATTAATGGACTAAAATTGAATTAGGTGCAAACCTAAAAAAATTACGTAAACTTACCTATATAGAGAGAGAGAGAAAGAGAGAGGAAGAGAGAAGTTAATTATTGGGCTAGTGGAATAGTGAATTATTTGATCTTGACTAAAAAAATGTTAATATATAATATATAAAGGACATATATAAATAAAAAATAAATAAAATAGGACATATGTCATCATCCTAATCCCGCTTGTGGAGTTAAAAAACTCCACAGACAATGTATAGGATAATTTTTTATAAAGGATTATTATCCTATCTACTGTCAGTGGAGTTTTTTAACTCCACAAGCAGGGTTAGGATGATGACATGTGTCCTTTAAAAATATTAAGAAAATAAAAAATAAATAAAATAGGACATATGTCATCATCTTAATCCCGCTTGTGGAGTTAAAAAACTTCACAGATAGTGTATAGGATAATTTTCCATAAAGGATTATTATCCTATCCACTGTCAGTGGAGTTTTTTAACTCCACAAGCAGGGTTAGGATGATGACATGTGTCCTTTAAAAATATTAAGAAAATAATCCTTTATGGAAAATTATCCTATACACTGACTGTGGAGTTTTTTAATTCCACAAACGGGATTAAAATGATGACATATGTCCTATTTTATTTATTTTTTATTTTCTTAATATTTTTAAAGGACACATATCATCATCCTAACCCTGCTTGTAGAGTTAAAAAAACTTTACTGACAGTGAATAGGGTAATAATCCTAACTTAAAACTAATTCTTTTTCAACTTGACATCACTTAAGTATCATCAATAAACCCTCGTGGCCACATTCAAGGTTGCTTGACACCAATTATTAAATCTAATGTTCAAATGCATTAATATAATAATTAATTATGAAATACATGATTACTTAAGAACTTTTATAGCTAATTAAAGCACTTTCATTCAATATATTACAATAAAGAATTATATTCCAACCTCTTTAACCTGTTTGGGTTAACTCCCATCGTCCATATTCAACAACCCACAAGGGACCATATTTATTTGGGGCATGCTTAAAAAGCTGCATTAATTTGCTTTTAATAAGATGATTGGGAATTTTAAGATCTAATTTATAATGATTGTAGCAATGTGTGACAGTGGCAAAAATGATCAAATGATCAATATTTTCACCACTATTGTAAATATGAACGACACCTCATTGGCTACAAAGTTCTTATGTTTGTGGACCATTCTCATTGTACTTTAGCCACATGTGATCGAGTGCTTGGAGTCTAAGTTCTGCACATATAAAAGTTATTATTTGAGAAATAAAATAATTAAGTAATAAAAGGTAAAAAGGGCCAAAAAAAGAAAACAAATTCAATTCCTTGCTTTGGGTACAAGTGATTTCTTAGCAAGGTTCATCTTTCACTACTAGCGTTGGCTTATATATATGACAGGATCTTATTTATTTAAAGGTAAAGTTACAAGTCTCGTTGTAATATATATATATATATATATATATATATATATATATATATATATATATATATATATATGCACATAAGATAAGTATAGGATAAGATAATATAAGATTATGGATAAGATAATATTAGATTATATCATCCTATCTTATATTTGAAATGTACAAGGATTAAGAATAAGATAGGATGAATTTTTATGTCTTTCACAATATTGCCTATGTGTAAAATTAAAAGTAGTATAAAATGATTTTTTTAAATACTCTTTTTTAAAGTAACATAATTTAAATTTATAATTTTTTTGTTATAAATATAAATGAAAAATTAAAAACTTAAATATTATTTATAATACTATAATTAATAGTCCAATTTATTAACTGATTTTTTTATAATAAATTACTTCTAAAAAAATTTATATTATGTTTTCAAAAAAATTATTTTGTTAAGAAATGAATTTTTATAAAAAGCATTCTTTATATTTTTTCAGTTTTTTTCCTTTTTGTTTTTATTTCTTTGATGTGATTTAAATTTAAATTAATTTTTTATTGTAAATTAAATATATTTATTTTTAGAAAATAGAGATTTTCAAGGAAATAAGTTTATTTTTTTAATTACATTAAATTTTCCAAAAGACTATTCTTAAATACTTTTCTTTATTTTTATGGCTTCTTTATCTTCTTTCTTTTTTCCTTTGTCAATTATAAGGAAATATAGAAAACAAAAAAAAAAAAGAAATATACAAGTTAAATTTAATAATTCAATTTTTATGAATTAAAAAATATATAATTTCTAATAATTTTATGGTTAATAGTCATTTTTCTTTCTGTTTTTAACAGGCAAAATGAAAAAAATTAAAAAAGAAAAAATAAAAATTAAAACGTAAGAAAAAGCTAGTAAAAAAATATATTTTATAATAATTTTTATGTTTGAGAATTTATTTAAAAAATGTGTTCAAGAAAATATTATTTTATCAAAATGTTAGTTCTTCTTTAATCAAAAACAAGAAATAAAAAAGAAAGAAAAAGAAGGAAAAAATTATATTAATTAATTAATAAATTAAAGATTCTTATTATTTTATTAAATGTTTAAGTTAATTTTTAAATATAAATGTTAAGGATGAAATAAATAAAATATGAGTATTTATTTCTAATCTCATAGTATTTATTTCTAATCCTATGAGATTAAAAATAATCCTAACCTTTTGGAGAGGATTAAGTTATCCTATACTAGGAAGATAACTAATTCTCATTGTAATCCAATCCTCCCTTTAATATGCTCACCAAATAACAAATAAGATGGTTATCATCCTATCCTATTATATCTATCATCCTATGCACCAAACATAATCTTTATCCCAAAAAATGCTAGTTTGTTCCAAAATTTGATCACTTATTGATTATTCATAAATGGCATGGACATATACATAATAATTGGTATTTATTTCTTGTGAGCAACCTGATAGGGAAATTGTATGTCAGACACTTTAGCATTTCTCTTTTATATTTAATTTTAGGGAGAAAGAAAGGATTTGGTGGGGGTGATTATAAATATGCGAGTGCAAATTATATAGAATAAATTCGAATCTCATGCAAAGGCTCTTTGAAAATAAAGAAAAAAAATCTAAGCAAAGATGTTTCCTTTTTCTTTGTCTTACGGTTCGTTGATTTTGTTATTTTTCTTTTGTTATAATAATATGTAAATAATTTTCTCCTTTCCAGAATTTTCTTTTTGATAGAGAGACGAGTAGAAAAAAGATTCAAATTTTAAATTTAATATCTATTGTGAAAAGAAAACAATCGCTAAACAATCTTTTTATTTCTTTTGTACTTACTAATAACTTGGATTTCAAATTGCAATGCTAATTAATCAGCAGTCGGAACGTTAAAGTTCAAGAAATAACTAGCATTGATTATTGGATTCCCACCATGGCCCATAAGAGGTTGATCATTGCGTTCAATCTCATCTTACTTGATTTATCTAATCACACATTTTTTTAGCATTGTGAGAAAGATACCGCTTAATTTTGGGTCCATGTTAAAGATTATAACTAGATCTGCTCATGGGTTAGGTTATTCATCCAAATTCAAAGGCACATTCAATTTTTTAGTAGATTTGACAAAAATATTAAGTCCGTTAAATGGATTTCAACTAACAAATGAGGCTTGATTAAAAAATAGATTGGATATTGGTCTTACCCTTAAAAGTACAGGTCCAACCCAGCTTGTTTTAACATTTAAAAAAAAAACTTTTATATCTTGTTAATTAATAATTAAGTTGATTCATTTCAAATGTTACTGTCGAAGTCGAGGATGGGTTTGAGGGTGGATTGTGGCAGAGTTTCTTTGGGAGTTGATTGCATGCCCTTTATTCGGAGATCCGGGACCTATTTATAGGCCGGGGAAGCCCTAAGATGACATGGGCGCGAGGAAGGATGACCTGGACAGGCTGATTCGGACTCGTCAGATTGCGACCTGATGGGATTGGTTTCGCCCTGCCAGCTCGCGGTCTAGGTTGGCGAAACAGCCGAGGTCAAGTTCCCGCCTAAAGCTTCCCCAAGGTGCGTTGAGTACCGAGGTGGTGACGAGGCAGGCCTGGTCGGCGTATCAGAAGCCGGCTCAAGCACCAGATAACGTATTAGGGTCAGCGCGTCAGGCGCTGACCTTGGGACTCTGTCCGAGGTTATCATTGAGTCGTGATAACCAAGGTCACGTCACCTTCTGACGGGTCTTCCTTTGTCTTGGCCGAGGTGAAAGACTGAATTACCCTCGTTCACTAATTACCCATTATCATTCAGTCCCCCCAAAAGTCAGTCTTGAGGCTCGGCGTACTGAAGTGGGCGTTGTGAGGTCGGTCTTAAATTTCAGATGCTTGGTCTAGTGGTATGATTCTCGGAATGCCCCCCCAATCGGCTCTTAAAGCCCCTCTTATTTTTCATCCACGGGCTTTTTGTACGCCGCCAGTAACAGACTCTCTTGTTTAAGCCCAGGCCCTCAAAATTTCTAGGGTCTTTGAAACGAACGATTCAGGTCGGCGTGGGGCAGGTGATCGAAGTTTCATCTGTCTCGGGATTCGCTCCGCATTTATCGTTGCGTGTTTTGGTTCGGAGAAGGTCAGCTCGAAAAGATCTTTGTCATTAATACCTGACACACGTAATTTTAGCAAATCTCATTTCGGCCGTTGGATTGCATGGGTACGCGCAGTCCGTGATGGATCGGAGGGTCGTATTTTGATCATAGGTCGGCGGTAGGTCTACCGATGTTCCCTAGGTGACTCATGGCCTTCCTGAACTCCTCTTTAAAAAGCGAGTTTCGGCTTCCTCCTTATACATTTGTGCGTCTCCAGTGGTTTGTTTCCTTGGTTTCTGCTTCGCTTCTCCGCTCTTTCCAGTGTGTCCCAACCAACCTGAGCTTGTTAGGTAAGTCTTTCCTTCCTTCCTTTCTTCCAATGTCTTCTTCCGTGGAAATAGTTAGTCCCCCAAGTCAGGATAGTTCCGAATTCATGCGGGAACTTGGGGATAGGCTCGGTTCAGCCAGTGAGGCTGGCAGAGCAGAGGCTGCAGAGGATTTGGCGTCTGCGGCCTCCACGTCTTCAAACTCACCCGAGCTTCCGGTGAGACTTTCTACTAAGGGGCTGCGGTGGTTCGAGCCGATGTCACCCGAGGAGAAACGAGCACTAGATGAGAGCCTTCGTGCCTCGGGTGTACACATAGAGGAACGGGTTCCAGTTCTGACTAGGGGTCCCTCTACCCACAAAGATTCTTTAGACGTTATGAGGGCGTTAAAGGGGGGAGCTTTGCCCGAGGTCTGTCCTAATTTGTTTACTAGGGTAGCCTTCGCCGAGCTAAAAAAGGATCGGCACATTTCTCATGAGTTTTCTATCGATCCTCCTCGGCATACTGACAGAGTGACCGAGGACCGAGGTGGTAACCGGTTGTGGGTTTATAGGGAGGCCGTCCTTTCTGGCCTTAGGTTCCCCCTTCATCCTTTTGTCGTTGAACTTCTAAATTTTTACGATCTTGCTCCTTCCCAGTTGTTACCCAATAGCTGGCGTCATGTCACCGCTTTCATTGTTCTTTGTGAGGGGGTGCAGTTTCCTTTATCCGTGAGGTTGTTCAAGTCTTTTTCTTCAATAAAGGTCAGCCCTGTAGATAAGAGCTGGTATTACGTGACAGCTCGTCCTCGCAAGAAGCTTTTTACTAATATTCCTTCTTCTAATAAAATTTGGAAAGTTCATTTCTTTAGTCTAATAAGCCCTCGAGAGTGGGAAGTAAGTAATAACCGAGGTCCGATGAGAGAGGGGGCTGACGAGGTTGAGGAGATTCATGGTGAGGAGCTTAGAGCTTACAATGAAATTAATAAATTGAGAGATTATGGTAGGATTCTTCTAGACGCTAAGCTCTTGACTTCGCCCGACGTGTTGGATCTCCTCGGGTCACCTGGAGGTCCGGGTAACTCATGCCAATTCTCTTTTCATTTTTCGATTTTCCAGAGTGCGTTCTTGACCAGAAAGCTATTTTTTGTTTTTCTCTATCGTTGGTATGGCAGGTCGGTTCAACGTGTTCGATTACATTCAGCCCGCTACTCGGGCTCCACAGGCTGCCGGAGCAGTTCAATCCACTGCTGCACCTTCAAAGCAAGGTCGAGGTGGTGGCTCGAAGGGCAAGAGGAAGGCTGCTGCAGCCGAGGTGAGGGAGCCATCCCCGAAACGGAGCCGTGAAGTTCTAGAGGTTCCTTCAGCGCAAGAGGGGGAGACTGCTGCGCCGAAGACCGTGCACCTCGGCATTGATTTGGCTCCGAAAGACAGTGCTTTCGAGAGTGCCTCGGTGGCTCGTAAGGTGGCTCGATCGATGCTTCCCCCAGCAGGTGTTTTTCACTTTGTTTCTATGTGAATTTTTACTTGTGTTTCTGGGAGGTAATTAATTATTTGTTTGTTTACTCATTTCCCAGACAAAGACAAGATGAATTCCCCCTGCTCGGTCAATGCCAGCGCGAGTTTACACCACGCGTGGCTTGCCTTGGCTCATGCTACCAGGGTTGAGGAGCAGGCCAAGAAGCTTCATAAGGATTACAGCTCGTATCGAGAGAAGTCTCATTCTTTAACGAAGAAGTTAGAGGAGTCAGAGGCTAAGGTTCGTGAATCCGAGCTTCTTGTGACAGGGATGAAGACCGAGGTGGAGGACCTTAGGGCCGAGCTGGCTCGAGTGAGGGAAAGGGAGGAGGAAATTAAAAGGACGGCAGCCCATGATGCCTTGGCTAATTTCGAGAATACTCCTCAGTTCCAGGCTGCGGCAAAGAGGGCCAATGCTGAGGGTGTGAGAGGTGCCTTCGCGTTGGCTGTTCAGGAGGTTGCCCACGTTTATCCTGACCTGGATTTGTCCATGGTGTCCATTGATGACCTCAAGACCGTTACTTATGAGGCCGAGGTGGATGAGGCCGAGGTGGCTGAGGACGAAGGTGGGGATGCCGAGGCTACGGTGGCCACCATGGCTGATGATGAGGGGGAGGCCGATGTGCAGGATGACGCTGCAAGAGATTGATTTATATTTAATGTATTAGACTTTTTCTTGTAATGAACACCTGTTTGCTTTGGGATGGTTTTATTTTGCCTTAGAATGTATTTGTAATGAACATCTGTTTGTTTTGGAAATTTTAGTTCCATATTACGATCTTTTAGCAACGATTGGACTTAAAACAGAAGCGGAGCTCAAGGGCTCAGACTTGTACTGTGATTAATTGTGCCGAGCTAATTAGGTCGGACTTAGTTCCGAATCAACAAAAGTTTCTTCTTGCTCAAATGTGCCGAGTTATTTGGGTCGGACTTACACAAGATCAAAGTAACAATAAGAAGAAAGTAATAATGAGCTCGGATTACTGGGCAAAATTATGGTCAAAAGTGAGCAGTCTGTTTAGATGTGCCGAGCTTAAAAAGAGGGGAGGCCGAGGTTCTTTCATTGGTAATATTTTTTCAGGTTTTCCGCATTCCAGGTCTCGGCACTTCCTTCCCGTCTAAATCTTGTAACTTGAATGCTCCCCTTCCTATAACTTCCTTGACCAAGTACGGTCCTTCCCAGTTGGGGGCCAGCTTTCCTCCTACTCTGTCTCTCCCCGAGGCTTCGGTTTTCGAAGGACGAGGTCCCCCCTTTTAATAGTTTTAGGTCGGACCTTTCGGTTGTGATAGCTGGCTACCTTCTGCTGATATGCAGCCATAGTGATTAAAGCTCGGTCCCTCTGTTCCTCGGTTAGATCTAGGTTGTTCCTCAAAGCTTCCTCATTCCCTGCCTCGATGTCCAGTTGTACTCTTAAACTTGGCAAACCGATTTCCACTGGAACTACGGCTTCAGTCCCAAAAGCCAAGTTGAATGGGGTTTCTCCTGTGGGGACCTTCGTGGTCGTCCGAAGTGCCCACAGGACTCCAGGCAGCTCGTCTGGCCAGCTTCCCTTTGCTTCATCTAGTTTCTTCTTCAAGGCTTCTAAAATAACTCGATTGGTAGCCTCGGCTTGTCCGTTGGCTTGAGGATGGGCGACCGAGGTGAACCGCAGGTCGATGCCTAAGTCCTTGCACCATCCTTTGAATCTTGGATTGTCAAATTGCTTCCCATTGTCTGTGATGATAGCCCTTGGGAGTCCGAATCTGCAGACTAAATTCTTCCAGCAAAAGTTCTCCACCTGCTTTTCAGTCGTTGTTGCTAATGCTTCAGCCTCTACCCATTTAGTGAAGTAGTCCACAGCTACCAGAACGAATTTCCTTTGCCCCGAGGCTACTGGAAATGGCCCGAGCACGTCCATTCCCCACAGCATGAAGGGCCATGGGCTAGTAATTGAGGTAAGGTCGGTAGAAGGCAGGTGCTGTATTGGGGCAAACCTCTGACATTTGTCACATTTTTTCACCAAATCTGTGGCGTCCTTATGGATCGTGGGCCAGTAGTAACCTTGTCTGAGGACTTTATGTGCAATGGCTCGGGGTCCGAGGTGATTTCCACATATTCCCTCATGGACTTCCCTCAGGGCGTAATTTGCCTCGGCTGGGTCCAGGCATTTTAAGTACGGCATACTGAAAGATCTTCTGTACAGCTTTCCTTCCAGGAGGGTGTATCTCGGGGCCTTGCGCCGCATTACTCTGGCATGGTTCCTGTCTTCTGGCAGTTCCCCCGTGGTAAGGTATTTGACAAAAGGGGTCATCCATGTTTCTGTTTCTTCCAGAATTTGTCCGACCTGTTCTTCATCGTTGATACTTTTTTGAGCTATATTCTCTATAGCGACATGTTTCGCCAGGTCGGTTTTCCCTCCAGTGGCTAACTTGGATAGGGAGTCAGCCAATGTATTTTCTGACCTCGGGATTCTTTTTATCTTACAGATTTTGAAGCTCCCCAAGAGGCTACGAACCTTTTTCAAATATCTGGCCATGACTTTATCCTTTGCTTCGAATTCCCCGCTGACCTGGTTAACCACTAGCTGGGAGTCACTGTGCACGAGCAGTTCGTCTATCTTTAGTTCCTTGGCCAGTTTCAGACCGGTGAGTAGGGCCTCATATTCAGCTTCGTTGTTTGACGCTTTGAAGTTGAATCTTAAAGCGTATTGAATCCTTATTCCTTCGGGGCTGAGCAGGATGAGCCCGGCTCCACTTCCTTTGTTATTTGCCGACCCGTCAACATAAAGCTTCCACGTTCCTCGTCTATGTGCATCTTCCTTGTCACCTTCTTCTCGCTTTTCAGTGGTGATGCACTCCACCACAAAATCCGCCAATATTTGGGATTTGATGGCCGATCTAGGATTGAATTGCAAGTCAAACTCGCTGATTTCAACAGTCCATTTGATTAGTCTTCCCGAAAGCTCGGGCTTTTGCAGGAGCTGCCGTAGTGGCTGGTCGGTCAGCACTATGATCGAGTGAGCCTGAAAGTAAGGCCTTAGCTTTCTCGCCGAGATTATCAGAGCATAGGCTAATTTCTCGATCTTCTGGTAATTTAGCTCGGCCCCTTGCAGTACTTTGCTTGTAAAATACACCGGTCTTTGCACGCCGGATTCTTCCCTAACCAGGACTGAGCTCACGGCCTGCTCCGTGGCCGCTAGGTAGAGGTATAGAGTTTCTCTATCCCTTGGTCGTGACAGAACAGGTGGGGAGGAAAGGAAGTCCTTCAGTTCCTCGAAGGCTTTCTGGCATTGCTCGGTCCATTGAAATTTCCCTCCATCCTTCAGGGTTTTAAAGAACGGGAGGCATCTGTCCGCCGATCTGGACATGAATCTGCTTAGTGCGGCTATTCTCCCTGTTAACCTTTGCACTTCCTTTATGGAGGTCGGGGCCTTCATTTCCAGGATAGCCTGTACTTTTTCGGGGTTTGTCTCAATTCCTCTCTGATTTACCATGAATCCCAGGAATTTTCCCGAGGTGACACCGAAAGCGCATTTCGCTGGATTGAGTCTCATATTGTGCTTTCTCAAGGTCTGGAATGCTTCCTCCAGGTCTTGTAGGTGTACTTCTATGGTGGGGCTTTTGACGATCATATCGTCGACATACACTTCCATGTTTCGCCCGATCTGTTTCTTGAAAATCTTGTTCACCAATCTCTGGTAGGTTGCGCCTGCGTTTTTCAAGCCAAAAGGCATGACTCGATAGCAGTACAGTCCTCTTTCTGTCACGAAGGATGTTTTTTCCTCGTCCTCTTCTAACATTCTGATCTGGTTATACCCAGAGTAGGCATCCATGAAGCTGAGTAATCCTTGCTCCGCGCTATTGTCTACTAGTCTGTCTATGCTGGGCAAGGGGAAGCTATCCTTTGGGCATGCTTTGTTCAGGTCGGTAAAGTCCACGCACATCCTCCATTTGCCATTATGCTTCTTTACCATCACAACGTTTGCGAGCCATTCCGGATAATACGCTTCCCTAATAAACCCTGCTTCCAAGAGCTTGGAAACTTCTTCGTTTATGGCTTCCTGCCTTTCCGCGGCGAAGCACCTTTTCTTCTGTCTGACCGGTTTTGCTTCCGGGTCCACGTTGAGGCGGTGGACCATGTCCTCAGCACGTATACCAGGCATGTCTCCTGCTTTCCATGCGAAAAGGTCGGCGTTTCTTCTGATCAGCTGAATAAGTTCTTCCCTCTCTTCGAGCTTGGAGCTTATCAACATGGATTTGTCTGGGCTTTCGTCATCAAAAGGGATGTTGAGCAACTCATCAGCTGGTTCAGGTCGGCTGAAGTCTAGCTCGGGTCTCTGATCTGGGATTTCAATTGCCAGGGTTTCGTCGCCCAGCTTTTTCACCTTCTGGGCTGTCAAGTAACATTTCCGAGCTAACGTTTGTTCTCCTCGGACTTCACCTATCCCGTTTGGTGTCGGAAATTTTAACTTTAGGTGTGGTACTGATGCGACTACCCTGAGCTTCATTTGACTAGGTCTTCCCAAGATCGCGTTGTACGCCGACGGGATTTTTACCACCATGAATTCCACCATGGCGGTTGCTGTCCTTGGTTCCGTGCCTAGAGTCAGTGGGAGGGTTATTGTTCCCAATACGGGGACTTTCTCGTTTCCAAACCCGACGAGAGGTGCCGGATAGGGTCTTAGTCTGTCTTCAGTGATTCCCATATTTTTCATTGCCTCGTAGTACAAGACATCGCTGGCACTCCCGTTGTCGATGTAGATCCTTCTCACCACATGGTTGTAAATAACAGCGCTGACGACAATAGCATCGTCGTGAGGGAACTCGATACCATCAAGGTCGGTTGTGGAAAAAGAGATGAGCTCGTCCCTCCAAGACTTCGGTCTCTTGGCTAGGGATCCGACTATTGGGTTTATAGCTCGGTCTGCTTTTTTCCTGGCCGAGCTCGCTGTTCCACCGGTGATGACGTTGATTATTCCTGCTGTAGGTCGGTTGGCCCGTTCTTCGCTGGTCTTTGTTTCTGATTGGTCGCGCCTCGCATCTCTTCTGTTGAAGTTGTTCGGGACTCTGCCCGCTCTTTGTCTAGATCGGCCGTCATAGACATAGGGGTTCCCTTGAGGGTACCTTCTTTGGTTGACGTCTCGTGTCGTGTCGCCGAACACGAATCTCTTCAGCCGACCTCTTCTCACCAGGTTTTCTATTTCATTCATGAGGTCAGTGCATTCCTCGGTAGAGTGGCCGTGGTCTCGGTGGAATGCACACCTCTTGTTTTTGGGCCTTTGGGGGTTTGGCTTCATTGGCCTTGGCCATTTTAGCTCGGGGTCCGATTCTATCTGCATCAATATTCTTTCCCTCGTTGTGTTCAAGGGAGTGTAACTGTCATAGCCCTTCTTTTCCGGGCTTCTTCTGATCGGATACCCTCCAGGCCGGTTTGGCCTTTTTCCCCCTTGGTCTCTCTCGACCTCTCTCCCCCTTTTCTTGTAGCTTCTGAATTCTCCTTTGTTTTCTTCGTTGTTTAGCCGAGTGGTCATCGTTTCTTCGGCGTTGATGTATTTCTCAGCCCGTTGTAGGAGCTCGGGCAAGGTCTTTGGGGGGTCTAATGAGAGGGAGAACTTGAAGTGGAATTCCTCGTCCGTGAGACCATTCATTAGGCCGGCCACCGCCACGGACTGTTCTAGGTCCTTCACTTGCAAAGCTTCGGCGTTGAACCTCGTGACATATTCTCTGAGGGATTCTTCAGGCTTTTGCTTGACCGCCATTAAGCTGAGAGTTGTCTTCTTAGCTCGGCGGCTACTGACGAAGTGAGTCAGGAAGGAGTGCCCCAGCTCTTTGAACGAGCGGATCGATCGTGGAGTTAGTCCTGAGTACCAGGAACGAGCCGCACCCTTTAAGGTTGCCAAGAATGCTTTGCACATTAAAGGGTCATCTGCACCCTGTATTGACATGTTAGCACGGAAAAGTTCTAGATGGTCAAAAGGGTCCGATGTACCGTCATACGCCTCGATCACTGGCATCCTAAATCCCGGTGGTGGTTGAGCTCGCTCGATCTCTTCTGTGAATGGTGAGGTTTCAAGCAATCGAAGCTCGTCCATATGGACTTGTGCCTTATCTTGAATCTGTCGTTCTACGGCTTCCATCCTGGCTTCCAGTTGGTCGCGAGTTTTATCCTCCGCTGTGGGTGCCGTCGAGATGGTTCTATGCGGGTTTTTCATGGAATGGCTTTGAGGGGTTTTGTGTTTGCTTTTCTCCGCGACTTCTGGTACGGAGGAAGAGCTGCCGCTGGCGTCCCCTTCCTGTGGTTGGGATGGTGGAGAGGGTAACGGTTGCTCGGAGTCGTTTCTGGGCGGTGGTCGTTGGGTTGGGGGAGAAGGAGTGAGAAGGTGTGCTTGGACCAGCTCAGTTAGGTTCCTTAACTGTTGGGTGAGTTGTTCGAATTGTTCTGCCGTTGGTTGTGGCCGTCTCGCTTGCTGGTCATCTTGAATGGCGTCCGGGCTTGCAGGAGCAGCCGGTTCCTCTTCCTCTGCCGTTCTTCTTCTGGGTGCCATCCTGGACATCAACGACGGGGTTGGTGAAGGCCCCTACCTGGCGCGCCAAATGTCGAAGTCGAGGATGGGTTTGAGGGTGGATTGTGGCAGAGTTTCTTTGGGAGTTGATTGCATGCCCTTTATTCGGAGATCCGGGACCTATTTATAGGCCGGGGAAGCCCTAAGATGACATGGGCGCGAGGAAGGATGACCTGGACAGGCTGATTCGGACTCGTCAGATTGCGACCTGATGGGATTGGTTTCGCCCTGCCAGCTCGCGGTCTAGGTTGGCGAAACAGCCGAGGTCAAGTTCCCGCCTAAAGCTTCCCCAAGGTGCGTTGAGTACCGAGGTGGTGACGAGGCAGGCCTGGTCGGCGTATCAGAAGCCGGCTCAAGAACCAGATAACGTATTAGGGTCAGCGCGTCAGGCGCTGACCTTGGGACTCTGTCCGAGGTTATCATTGAGTCGTGATAACCAAGGTCACGTCACCTTCTGACGGGTCTTCCTTTGTCTTGGCCGAGGTGAAAGACTGAATTACCCTCGTTCACTAATTACCCATTATCAGTTACTAATAAAAAATTTTATAATTGTAAGTTTATAAGATATGACACATTTACCTTATGAAAAATAGAATCATAAAAATTTCAGAGTAATGATTTAAGTAATATATTTTAAACTTTGGCATGTAAGAGTTTTAAAAAATAAAAATTTTAATAACATAAACACCAAATGTAAGATTTTTTTTTTTAAAGATGGGCTTAGACGGGCTTGCGTTTTCTTGTTGTTTGTAAAAGCAAGCTTGGACAAAATATCAGGCTCAAAATTTGGACTAGACTTGGACTCACATGAGGTCCTGTAATATACTACTTAGGTCCAACCCGACCCATGAATAGGTCCAATTGACTTTTAAATCTTAAATTTATATCTAACAATTTTACATAAGCATGATGATATGAAAAAAAAAACTAGAAAATGATACAAGTTAAATAAAAAAAAACTGCAAATAGATTTGGCAAATAAACCTGTTTTGTATTTGGAGTGTTGACATGAATTGTGATATAAAAATTTTTGTGTTTTATAGCGTACACACAAATTTTGCTTTTAGAAATTTAAGACAAAGAAAAACTAGAAGTCAAATAACAATTTTAATTTCTAAGAATGTGAAATACAATTGCAAAAATTCGAAATAAGAGAAACTCCTTTAATTCACCTAGTTTGTAAAATTCGCTTCAAGGGTCTTGATGACATGTTCTTGAATTAAATAAATTTGGATCCAAAATTTAGGGTTTTTTCTTTTTGAGATCTTTGTCGGCACCATATTTTGTTCGGGCTTAGTTAGTTACTGAATATATTGAAATTGTTAAGCTATTGGACTTGTTAGATGTTTTTGAACCTAATGGATTGAGTTAGTTTATTTAATTTCAGAACCTGAATTAAGTTTATGGTCCAAATTAATTCAAAGCCCAATTATTTAAGTTCAGATTTATGTTTTAATTTATTATTTAATTTATTTTAATATTATTTAAATAAAAAACAAAAAAGATAATGAAAATCCAAAAAAATAATAAAATAAATTTCAAAATAAAGATAATAAGGTTTAGTTAGATTTTTTTTAAATGATAAAAATAAAGATAAAGAAAATCAAAAAAAGAAATCAAGCTCAAGATCATATTGTTTAATCCAATTTTAAATTGAGAAATTCTAATCACACCCAAAAAAGTACTGGGTGCACTCTAATTGCTAAAAAACCTATTTAAAAAACTTCTCTTCTATTTTTTACTTGATACACCCTATTATTTAGTTTTTCATTCCTAAACTACCCTCCATTCTCTTCACCCTAACTCCTATTTCTCACACCCTAACCCTCATTTATCAATTCTTCAACTTCCAATCTTCCACAAATCCTTCAAATCTTATAGATTTTCAAGATAATAATGTAAGTGTAGCTTATATGTTCCTTTAAATATGTTTAATGTTCATTTTTTTTTCTTATGTAAATGTATGTTGTGAAACCCAAAATTTTCATATTATTATTAAATTGAAAACTAGAAAGAAGTTCAATGTATGAATTTGGTATTTATGTGTGAGATCCCCAATTTCCATGTATTCCTCCATGTATGTAAAGTATTCTAAGTAAATATGATAAAATGAATATGAAGTTGATGTGTAATTGATGTATGAATAATGTATGCATGATGAATGGAATATAGAAGAAATAAGAAAATTTATAGCCAAATAGCCAAATAAATTATGTTGATGACAGGAAAATAAATGGAGGATGAGACAAGAAATCAAAACAGAATTTTGATTGGCTAATTTAAATACATGTGGCTTAAGTATGAATAGAAGAA
The DNA here is from genome assembly GCA_031772115.1 of Heritiera littoralis. Classification (NCBI taxonomy): domain Eukaryota; kingdom Viridiplantae; phylum Streptophyta; class Magnoliopsida; order Malvales; family Malvaceae; genus Heritiera; species Heritiera littoralis. The sequence continues at coordinate 7,373,974 of JAPDPK010000009.1, forward strand.
GGAGAAGAGGGATTTAATGAGTCAAATTGAGTCAAAAGGGGTAAAGGGATAAAGTTGGCTGAGATAAGGGATGATAAAGCATGCATTTAATGCATGAAGCATGAGTCATCACCCTCATCATCATCACCCACGACAGCAACCTTCTAGTCCTCTCCCTCTCGTGCCATCTCCAAGTTTCCAAGTTTCCATTCCAAGCTCCTTGCTAAACCACCTTATTCCCTCACCAATTCACTAAGTTCATTTAACGAAAAATAATCCTTGTCGTTAGACTAGGAGATATCCAAAGTTTGATAGAATGAATCCAAGTATTGAAGGAGATCTTAACATCAGAAATTTTGGTCTCTAGTGAAGGTAAGAGAAGAGGATGATTCTTACAATTTGGTTCATGATAAGGAGTTGTACTGAGTTAGTAGGACATGTGTATATTGTTTAATTTGAGGTTTGAAATGGTATGATGATTTCAGGTTGAAGAAGTGAAAAGCTAGGGTTAAAGCACCAAGTGATTTCGCGTTCTCGAAGGAATCGAGGGAAGGAAATTATGTAACGGACGTAAGGCGGCTATGTCCGCATGTTTTATGATGCTTGCATGTGATTTGGAAAGAAGTACCAGCTGTTTCTTTGCAGGAAAATAACCATTTCGGACTTGTCTCCTAGTACCAATTAGGTTAGGAGCAGCCGACTGCCTTAAGTAGCAGCCGACTGCCTAGAGACAACCAAAACGCCGTTTTTCGAAAACTGATGCAAACCAGTCGACTGCTATGTGAGCCAGTCGACTGCTATTTTTCCAGAAGCATTCTGTTTCAAACCAGTCGACTGCTATATGGGACAGTCGACTACTAATTGCCAAAATGCACTCTGTTTCAAAAACAGTCGACTGCTATATGGACCAGTCGACTGCTATTTCTTAAGAAGCATTCTGTTTGAAAACCAGTCGACTGCTATATGGACCAGTCGACTGGCCCCATGTATTTTCAAATATGAAAATATCAAAAAATTTAAATGAAATTATTTCGATAAAAGAAGTTATGAAGGAGCAGCCGACTGCCCTATAAGACCAGTCGACTGCCATGTATGAAAAGAGCTTTCAAGTTTATTTGATTTAAACACAAAAGTGTTTTCTGAAAAAATGTATATTATAAATGTTTTGAGACTATGTACTGCGTAATGATTATGCATTTTTGATGGCTAAGAGACTCTGATCAAGTCCTCAGTAATATGTATGTTTAGCGAGGAACCCTCGTCCGGTCCTCAATCCCACATGTGACACCTGACTAGTGTTCACTGTGGAAATATAAAGGCAGGAGAGAATCCCTGACCTATACGGAGTGCACTACTGTACCAATGCATGATTAGAGTCATATGAATGGGAATGAACGGTTCATATGACGATTCAATCGCTTAAAATATTGTACATAGTCTCCATCCTATTTCAAAGGATATACGATGTATGTTTTGAAGTAAAGAAGCACGATGTATGTTTTAAGTATATGAAGTATGTTTTAAAGTATGCTATGAAGTATGAAGTTTCCAAGAAAGAAGTATGATGCATGTTTTATATGTATGCTATATTTTAAATGAAGCATACAAAGTAAGTTTGCCATGTCATTTGAAATAAATATGCATGATTGCAAACAATGCACGAAAAATGTTATGATGCATGCTTTATAATGCTTTACATGATATTATAGAGCCAAGTAGGAAAAAGGCATATAGAGGCATAGCACGCTCTTTTATGTAGTTTTCTTACTGAGCGTAAACTCACCCTTTTACGACTATTTTTCCTACAGATTACTTGAAGTAGACCTTGCTCCGACTAGAGGAGCTTGTTTTTGAAAAAGCAAAGTGTACCTTCTCGATACGCTTCCCAGTTAGCATAGAAGGTATACTTGTACATCTATGAATAGCAAATTGTAATTCAGTTACAGTACAGTACAAGTAGAAATAATGTATATAAGATGTCGGGGATATAAGTTAAGATGATGTATGAGATCCTGCGGAAATGGAATGATATTTATATATATCATTTTTATGTTTATGGAAATTGAACAGTATTTCATAAGCTATTAGATAATTAGCTTAAGAATAAGGAAAGAATGACACTGGATGAACTAAATCTAAATAAAGAAGGAAAAAGATAAGTGATTAGATGAAGTGACGGGGACGTCACAAAGTGGTATCAGAGCAGTTTAGATTGAGGTTTGTCAGTGTCAAGGAGTTAGAAATCGAGTATATCCCCCAATTGTACTGTACTTGTCTGAATACAAATGTATAGTATAGCTGTTTCTAGTCATACTAAAGAGCTCAATGATGATTATATTTACAGTATGAGCTCACGAAGAAGAGGTACAAGTAGAGGAAGAGGACGGGGTCGCACTGAAGAGCCCCCAGTTCCGTGTCCTCATCCATCTCCACCACATAGCCCAAATACAAGGCTAGCGAAGATGGAAAAGCATATGGAGAACATGGCCACGATGTTCACCCAGTTTATGTCTAATTTCCCGAATGTGGCCACAAGTACCCAAGCAGCTACATCTGTAGTTCCTCCTACGGAAGTAACCCCACCAGTCTCAGTTACTGGAAGGCGGGATCCTAGAGCTTATTGTAGTGTGGCATTGATTAAGGAATTCAATAAGTTGGATCCGCCCAAATTCAAGGGGGAAAGAGATTTGTTGACAGCTGAGAACTGGATGAAAGCTGTCCTAAAATCTTTCGAGTACATGCCCTGCTCTGAAAGGGAGAAGGTAGGCTTGGCTGCCTATTTATTGATTGATGATGCTGAATATTGGTGGCAAGCCACTCGGACCGTGTTAGAGGCCCGATATGATGAAGTCACGTGGGATAGATTTGTGGAAGCTTTTAATGAACAATACATCCCACGCACGGATCAGAATAGATTGAAGATTGAGTTCCTAAGCTTAACTCAAGGTACGATGACGGTGAATCAATACGAATCTAAGTTCACCACCTTGAGGAGATTCGATCCAAAGGTCCGAAGAGATGAAGGGCATAAGATCTACAAGTTCATCGAGGGATTGAAGTCCCCGATTAGATCGAAATTGTATCCGATGGATATTACCACCTAAGGAGAAGCTGTCCGTAAGGCTCAGTTGTGTGAGCAGGACTATGATCTGCATCATGCTGACTTCCGAGCCAAGGGTAAGGGCAAGGAACCGATGAAGCGGAAGTCGGATGAGAAAGCTTCGAGTGATAGGTATCCATTTCGGAGAAGTAGACGATCCGAAGGAGTTTCTATAGGTAAGTAAAGTCTAGAAAGATGATCTTTAAATTAATTTAATGGTTATATGGAATCATATCGAAATTGGAGTTATGATAATAATGATAATGATATAGGTACTCCTAGAGCTACCGGGATCAAGATAAGTGATGAGCGATCCCGAAATCCAGTTGGAAGTACCGCTAGTTCGCCGAAGGGTACGATGCAAAGATGTGAGCAGTGCGGGAAGTTTCACGGATCACAGCCATGTCGCTTAGCGAGTGGCGCTTGCTTTAGATGTGGGGAGAAAGGGCACATGATCAGGGATTGCCCTCAGAGAGATCCGAGGATGCATGAGGAATCCGATAAGACCCCTAAACCGCAACCTAAGGCCACTGCTGCCGAGAAGGGAAAGAAAGCTGTGACCCAAGGACGAGTGTTTGCCATTGATGAAGAGTATGCCGATGCCTTGTCTAAAGTGATTAAAGGTACAATATACCTATTTGATATGAATGTCATGGCATTATTTGATCCAGGCTCTACGCATTCTTTTGTGTCTCCTAAGTTTGCCATGAAAATACCTGTTGAGCCTGAGACTTTAGGACACTTATTAAGGATAAGCACACCTTTTAAGGAATCACAAATGACAGAGTTAGTGTATAGAAATTGTAAGCTACGGGTAGGAGAAAGAGAATCTAAGGCTGACCTAATCCTACTGAATATGTATGGGTTTGATGTTATTTTGGGTATGGATTGGTTAGCTAATAATCATGTTATATTAGATTGTTATACTAAGAGTGTAACCTTCTCTTCACTCGTTAGCTATGTTGTAAGTTTTGCAAGTAATTAATATGAAGTCTGTTTGGTTTTTGCTTTGAATTCATATGAAAGTAATGAGAAGTATGTATGACTGTATGAAGGATTTATTGCTTATGTGGAGGACGTAGATCAGAAACGTCCCGGACTCAAGGATATTCCTGTAGTCCAAGATTTTCCAGAAGTATTTCCGGATGATCTTCCAGGACTTCCTCCGGATAGAGAAGTGGAGTTCACGATTGATTTGGTGCCGGGGACTGAGCCCATTTCAAGAGCTCCCTACCGGATGGCTTTGGTAGAATTGGAAGAACTGAAGAAGCAGCTTCAGGAGTTGCTAGACAAGAGATTCATACGACCCAGCGTATCCCCTTGGGGTGCTCCTGTGCTTTTTGTCAAGAAGAAGGATGGTAGTATGAGATTATGCATAGACTACCGGTGGTTGAACAAAGTGACGATCAAGAATAAGTATCCTCTTCCCAGGATAGATGACCTCTTTGATCAGCTAAAGGGTGCATAAGTCTTCTCCAAGATAGACTTGAGATTGGGATATCATCAGTTGAAGATCCGAGATGAAGATATCCCTAAGACTGCGTTCAGGACACGGTATGGCCATTATGAATTCTTGGTGATGCCGTTTGGATTAACCAATGCACCTGCAGCCTTCATGAATCTGATGAATGATGTGTTTAAGCAGTACTTGGACCAGTTTGTCATTGTCTTCATCGATGACATCTTGGTGTACTCGAGGTCACGGGAAGAGCATGAGCAGCATTTGAGGATTGTTTTGGAGACCCTCAGAGATAGAGGACTATATGCTAAGCTAAGTAAATGTGATTTCTGGTTGAATCAAATCTCCTTCTTAGGTCACATTATCAGTAAAGATGGAGTCTCAGTTGATCCGTCGAAGATTGAAGCGGTGGTTCAATGGGAAAGACCGAAGACTGTGACGGAGATTAGGAGTTTCTTGGGTTTAGCTGGCTACTATAGAAAATTTGTAGAGGGTTTCTCGAAGCTAGCTGCTCCATTGACGCGCTTGACGCGCAAAGAAGTGAAGTACGAGTGGAATGAAGCTTGTGAGAGTAGCTTCCAAGAGTTGAAGCACCGGCTGACGACTGCACCAATTCTCACCATCCCTAGTGGTTCAGGTGGATTTGCGGTGTATAGTGATGCCTCAGGGCAAGGTTTGGGATGCGTGTTAATGCAGCATGGTAAGGTAGTAGCATATGGTTCTAGACAATTGAAGGACCATGAGAAGAACTACCCGACTCACGATTTGGAGTTAGCTGCAGTAGTATTTGCCCTGAAAATATGGAGGCATTATTTATATGGTGAGAGATTTCAGATTTTTACGGATCACAAAAGTCTGAAATACTTGTTCTCTCAAAGAGAATTGAACATGAGGCAAAGAAGATGGCTCGAGCTACTAAAGGATTACGATTGTGAGATCTTGTACCACTCGGGGAAAGCTAATGTGGTGGCGGATGCTCTGAGCCGGAAGCATGTAAGTATGGTGTCTTATATGATGATAAAAGAGCATGAACTAATTGAGCAATTCGCAAGCCTCAACCTTAATGTTATGACTTATGAGCAAATGGGAATGATGGCTAGTTTAAGGATTGAGCCAGAGTTAATGGACAGAATCCGAAGTGCTCAAAAGGAAGATGATAGATGCATAGAGGCTATGAATCAGATGCAGTCAGGTATGACCTCAGAATTTAATGTCAGTAATGATGGAATTTTGAGGTTTAGAAGTCGTATATGTGTTCCTAATGATGACGAATTGAAGAAGTTGATCTTGATTGAAGCACATGCCACTAAGTACACGTTACACCCAGGAAATACGAAGATGTATCATAATCTTCGCAAAGTGTACTGGTGGAAGGGCATGAAGAGAGACATAGCAGATTTTGTAGCAAAATGTCTCACATGTCAACAGGTCAAGGTAGAGCACCAAAAGCCAGCAGGATTACTGCACCCTCTGCCTATACCTATGTGGAAGTGGGAGCACATTACGATGGATTTTATTATGGGGTTGCCCAGAACCAAGAAGAATCATGATGGTATTTGGGTGATTGTCGATAGATTGACAAAATCAGCTCACTTCCTACCTATGAAGTCAACTGATACACTCAATGCTTTGGCAGATATGTATGTAAAAGATGTCGTAAGACTACACGGTGTTCCAGTGAGCATCACTTCTGATAGAGATTCCAGGTTTACTTCCCATTTCTGGGAGCATTTTCAAGAAGCCATGGGATCTAAGTTAAGTTTTAGCACAGCTTTTCATCCGCAGACTGATGGACAGTCTGAGCGCACGATTCAGACGCTCGAGGATATGTTGAGAGCTTGTGCTATGGACTTTAAAGGCTCATGGGATGACCATCTGCCATTGACTGAGTTTGCATACAATAATAGTTATCATGCAAGTATCGGAATGGCACCATATGAAGCTTTGTATGGAAGAAGGTGTCGATCTCCGATTGGGTGGGAAGAAGTGGGCGAACGTAAGTTGTTGGCTCCAGATCTAGTCGAGCAAGCATCAGAAGATGTTAAGTTGATTTGTCAGAGGCTTAAGACAGCTCAGAGTAGACAAAAGAGCTATGCAGATGCTCGACGGAGGCCACTTGAATTCATGATTGGAGATTTTGTGTTCTTGAAGGTTTCTCCATCCAAAGGAATCATGAGATTTGGCCGACGAGGTAAGCTAAGTCCTCGCTACATCGGTCCATTTGAGATCTTAGACCGAGTAGGTGATGTTGCCTATAGATTGGCATTACCTCCGGAGCTATCGGGAGTACATAATGTGTTTCATGTATCGATGCTTCGGAAATATAATCCGGATCCGTCGCATGTTATTGAATATGAACCCTTGGAGATAAGGGAAGATATGAGCTATGTAGAGAAGCCGATTCGGATTTTGGACAGAAAAGAGAAAGTTTTGAGGTCTAAGACGATCTCGTTAGTGAAAGTTCTCTGGCAATACCATACGATGGAAGAAGCTACATGGGAGCTAGAGAGCTTAATGAAAGAAAGGTATCCAGAATTATTTATATGACAAGCTAAGGCAAATTTGGAGGACCAAATTTTCTAAGGTGGGGAGGATGTGAGATCCCCAATTTCCATGTATTCCTCTATGTATGTAAAGTATTCTAAGTAAATATGATAAAATGAATATAAAGTTGATGTGTAATTGATGTATGAATAATGTATGCATGATGAATGGAATATAGAAGAAATAAGAAAATTTATAGCCAAATAGCCAAATAAATTATGTTGATGACAGGAAAATAAATGGAGGATGAGACAAGAAATCAAAACAAAATTTTGATTGGCTAATTTAAATACATGTGGCTTAAGTATGAATAGAAGAAGGAGAAGAGGGATTTAATGAGTCAAATTGAGTCAAAAGGGGTAAAGGGATAAAGTTGGCTGAGATAAGGGATGATAAAGCATGCATTTAATGCATGAAGCATGAGTCATCACCCTCATCATCATCACCCACGGCAGCAACCTTCTAGTCCTCTCCCTCTCGTGCCATCTCCAAGTTTCCAAGTTGAAGGAAATCGAAACATACATGCAGCGGAATTTAAATCATTCGGCCTCCAACAGGATCGATTCGGAGAGTTGCCTGATTAGGGTTTCGAGATTTTACCTAAAGTTTTCTTTGATTTCTATCGTTGGTCGAGTCACAAGCAACAACCTTTCGTTCCCGCCTCTATGGTATCCACACGAACGGATCTCACGACTCTTGAACGTCTCACGATCAGAAGCCTTAAGGAGCATTTTTGATTCTTTATAACCGAACTGCTAGCTTCGATTAAAAGAATACTTTTCTGTTTTCTAATTGTTCTACGGCTATGTTTCAGAAAACATCCTTTTATAGGCAGTAAATTTTACCCTAAAATTTACTGCCAAACAGAACTCTAATCCTACTTAGAATAGGATTAGTTATATCCCTAATCCAATTCAGAATAGGATTAGTTATATCCTTAATCCAATTCAGAATAGGATTAATTAAGCTCCTCATTGATCCGTTCTAAGTGTGCGACCCAATAGGTTCTCAAAACAATGGCAATGACAAAATTGTCACAGGCAATGAGCGGTATCTAGCAACACATCATTGCTACCCATGTAACGAGAATGTCTATGACTCGACATAACCTTACTCGTGATAGATGTTACTGTGTAGTCTAATCCCTTTATCCTTTGATGTCTTGATTAGACACAAGTCATGGAATGTGTCACACTTGTATAGTCTAATCAGCGTTTCTTGATTCCTGAGTAGACTAATTAAACAAATAAAATCAATATCTCATATTGACTTATTTGAGCACGGCCATGCATTTTAGTCTCACTCTATCAAAGGGCCCAAGACATCACTCTTGTTATATAAGAGGGATAAATCCTATCTTGATCACTCAACATCCCTCTACATAGATCGAGGCATACCCAATTACTACCTTTATAGTCCATCCTGTTACGAATGATATCTAGCAGATTTAAAGTATGCAATTCTCTATGTTGGGATCTCTGATGATCTCAAGTCAAAGGATCACATACACCATCATCACTATGAGAATCGCTTATGACACTCATATAACAATCCATGTAGCGTTCTCATGGAGGGTCGATCCAGTACATAGTTCTCTAACATGTACCTATGTGATGACTTGATATCCTATATCCATGACAATGGTCATCAGTCAACCACATACTAGTCTTATCGTATCATTGTTATCTTTGTTCACAATAATACTTGACTAAGGATATTTTAAGAATAGTGTGTTATTACTATTCTAAGGACATTATCATATAAGATTATATTACGCAGTTATAAGACAAATATAATAATGAACTATAAATAAAAATGTCATGATACATAAAATTGCCAAAGTCAATCATCTAATGAATAGTTCTAAGGGCATAATCCAACACAAGTTTCCATTCCAAGCTCCTTGCTAAACCACCTTACTCCCTCACCAATTCACTAAGTTCATTTAACGAAAAATAATCCTTGTCATTAGACTAGGAGATATCCAAAGTTTGATAGAGTGAATCCAAGTATTGAAGGAGATCTTAACATCAGAAATTTTGGTCTCTAGTGAAGGTAAGAGAAGAGGATGATTCTTACAATTTGGTTCATGATAAGGAGTTGTACTGAGTTAGTAGGACATGTGTATATTGTTTAATTTGAGGTTTGAAATGGTATGATGATTTCAGGTTGAAGAAGTGAAAAGCTAGGGTTAAAGCACCAAGTGATTTCGCGTTCTCGAAGGAATCGAGGGAAGGAAATTATGTAACGGACGTATGGCGGCTATGTCCGCATGTTTTATGATGCTTGCATGTGATTTGGAAAGAAGTACCAGCTGTTTCTTTGCAGGAAAATAACCATTTCGGACTTGTCTCCTAGTACCAATTAGGTTAGGAGCAGCCGACTGCCTTAAGTAGCAGCCGACTGCCTAGAGATAACCAAAACGCCGTTTTTCGAAAACCGATGCAAACCAGTCGACTGCTATGTGAGCCAGTCGACTGCTATTTTTCCAGAAGCATTCTGTTTCAAACCAGTCGACTGCTATATGGGACAGTCGACTGCTAATTGCCAAAATGCATTTTGTTTCAAAAACAGTCGACTGCTATATGGACCAGTCGACTGCTATTTCTTAAGAAGCATTCTGTTTGAAAACCAGTCGACTGCCCCCATGTATTTTCAAATATGAAAATATCGAAAAATTTAAATGAAATTATTTCGATAAAAGAAGTTATGAAGGAGCAGCCGACTGCCCTATAAGACCAGTCGACTGCCATGTATGAAAAGAGCTTTCAAGTTTATTTGATTTAAACACAAAAGTGTTTTCTGAAAAAAAAGTATATTATAAATGTTTTGAGACTATGGACTGCGTAATGATTATGCATTTTTGATGGCTGAGAGACTCTGATCAAGTCCTCAGTGATATGTATGTTGAGCGAGGAACCCTAGTCCGGTCCTCAATCCCACATGTGACACCTGACTAGTGTTCACTGTGGAAATATAAAGGCAGGAGAGAATCCCTGACCTATACGGAGTGCACTACTGTACCAATGCATGATTAGAGTCATATGAATGGGAATGAACGGTTCATATGACGATTTAATCGCTTAAAATATTGTACATAGTCTCCATCCTATTTCAAAGGATATACGATGTATGTTTTGAAGTAAAGAAGCACGATGTATGTTTTAAGTATATGAAGTATGTTTTAAAGTATGATATGAAGTATGAAGTTTCCAAGAAAGAAGTATGATGCATGTTTTATATGTATGCTATATTTTAAATGAAGCATACAAAGTAAGTTTGCCATGTCATTTGAAATAAATATGCATGATTGCAAACAATGCACGAAAAATGTTATGATGCATGCTTTATAATGCTTTACATGACATTATAGAGCCAAGTAGGAAAAAGGCATATAGAGGCATAGCACGCTCTTTTATGTAGTTTTCTTACTGAGCGTAAACTCACCCTTTTACGACTATTTTTCCTACAGATTACTTGAAGTAGACCTCGCTCCAACTAGAGGAGCTTGTTTTTGAAGAAGCAAAGTGTACCTTCTCGATACGCTTCCCAGTTAGCATAGAAGGTATACTCGTACATCTATGAATAGCAAATTGTAATTCAGTTACAGTACAGTACAAGTAGAAATAATGTATATAAGATGTCGGGGATATAAGTTAAGATGATGTATGAGATCCTGCGGAAATGGAATGATATTTATATATATCATTTTTATGTTTATGGAAATTGAACAGTATTTCATAAGCTATTAGATAATTAGCTTAAGAATAAGTAAAAAGAATGACATTGGATGAACTAAATCTAAATAAAGAAGGAAAAAGATAAGTGATAAGATGAAGTGACGGGGACGTCACATTATGTAGGGCCAAAATAAAAATATACTAGACACATAGTAGAACACTTGAGAAATGGTTAAATCACAAAAATGGGCTGGAAAATAATTTTATGGATTGATTGGTGCAGGCCAGCCAGCAGCCAGATTTTCTGCTCACTGCTAGGCTTTGGTTTTGGGTCAAATTGAACGAAATACGAGTAGAGTTTGGGCCTGCAATTTTAGCCCATGACAGTAGACTTAATTCAGTCTCCAGAATGGTATTATAGCCTCTGTAAGTCGACGGGACCAGTAAGAAATCCCCCTATCAATTTGTCGTAAGCGTCCTCATCTGTTTCATCTTGTGGGATTTTTTTGACCACCTTCCAAGCTGAATTGGAGTTCGGCCAAGAAGGACCGATTGTTCATCCATAAGCCTTCTACACAAAAAAAAATAACACAGCCAAAACAAAGATCATTTGGTTAGTGAAAAGTTAGAGAGAAGAAATCTGGACAGAGCTGCCCTGTTTTGCAAGGTGAGAGAAAGTTAATTCCTTACTTCTTTGATGGATTTTTAAGCTTGTTTATGGTGTTTCTAAGTTGTATACATGTTGATCTACAGCTGAGGGTGATTGTTGGTGGATGAATCTTTGGTCAAAGTTGGTCAAAATAAGGTAAAATTGTTGGAAAGAGATGAAGTTGAAATATGATTGATGTATGTTGAATTTGCAAGATTTTGGCTAAAGTAGAATTTTGAAATGAATTTCTAGGGTTAGGCTATGTTTTAGATAGCCTAGGTTCTTTATAAAAATGGTGAAGTTTGCTTGGTTGATGATTGTATGGTGTTAGTTTAATACCGAAAGGTTCGGTTTAAGATTCAATTTAATCGAAAACGATGAAATGGTGGGACTCGGCAATTTAACAAGTCTTAAAGTATTATGTAAAGTGTTAAAAGAACATGTAAAACATTATTTTGGTGAGTTTAAGTCTAAGGAATATAAATATATCGAAATGACACATTTATTGGTAAAAACCAAGCAAGTAGAAAAGTTAGTGAATAAGGCCAACTCTAATGATGTTTATGGTTACTTAAGATGTATTAAGGTATGTTAAGATAAATATGAGTATGTATTGATGGTTTCAAAATTGTTTTGGGCAGCAAGTAGTGTAGGCACGCAAATCGAGGCACGTCCGAGACTTGAAGACAGTTGCTGCCCCAAGATCTGATAGGTAAGGGATGTAATTTAAAGTTGTGATAGTGTCCCTTACTTTTATCTCAACTTATAAAGAAATGTTTGAAGCATGAATTACGTTCCGAAGTTAATTTCCAAAGTCTTTTGAAAACTAGCTAGACGTACCAACCGATTTTTGAAAGAAGAGTTTCTCGCTTTAAAACCGAAGTTAATGTTTTATGTTAACTAAAGATGCCTAAGAAAATGAACCTTATGATTTCTATGCATGATTTTTCAATAATGTTTTAAGTATGAAAGTAAATAAATATGTTTTCCAAAATCGCGATTGGGGTGGTAAATCCCTGGCTAACACGACTCAGGCACTCTTGGTCCTTACTATTTTGTAGCGAATTTATGATTAAGAAGTTGTAAAAGTAAGTAAAATTTGAGACTAAGGCCCTCCTATAGTTTATGTTATTGCCTGTCATGCTTGCCACATTGTGCATGTTCTCGTCCCTTGCGGCATATGTTTAGCCCACGTCGTGCATGTTCTCACCCAAATTGTGCATGCTTCCGTCCCTTGTGGGTATGTTGGTCCTTCGTGGTGCATGTTCGCTATACAACCCTGATCAGGTCTACGGTCCACCATGGCCATAGGTACTCAGTTTCCTCTTTAGAGGATGATTAGTCATGACCTGCATACTGGCTATATGATCCCGCCTAGTCTCCATGAACTCTATGATAAGTTTTATTAATTATGATGTTAAGTTTCTAAAGTATGATGTATGTTTGAAACAAGTATGAATTTTAGATATATGTATTAAAGATTTCATAAGATGATTTAAAGTATGAAACACATTATTATGCCATCTTGTTTTTCTGCATATGTCGATACTGTGACTAGCTTAAATGCATTTCTTACGGGGCTTTCCAAAAGCTCACCCCCTCTATCCTTCCAGATTATTTGCAATGATCATCCCTTTGCCTGCAGCATATACGACGTAGGCTGAAGGACATGTCTCTCCTCAGGCTACTTTTTGTACACACGTAAGGTATACTCTTATTTTTGATACCAGACATCCTGTACAGCACAGATATTTGTATATAAACGATACTTTTGGGATGTAGTTGATATCGTATGAACGTAAACATTATTCCGAGGAATAGGTCAATATGATGTGATGGATATTTATGAAAATTGGGATATTATGAATGTTATATAAGTTTTGTGGAATCTTATGGTTACGGTTAAGAAAGCAAAAATAAAATCAACTGCTGTGGAATTATAAATATGTACTTTGAAATGAACTGTATTGGGAAATATAAACTGCCTTTTCATACAGGGGGTTAGGATAGTTACAGTTGTTATGCTGCTGAAATTTCTATAAAAAAATATAAGTAACCTACACTGGCAGGAATGCAACCTAAGTAAGAAATTAAGATTAAAAAAAATAAAAAAGTTAGCCCAAGACTTTCACGTTTTCGGGGTGTGACATATGTAATTGTTGAATTTGAGTATGTGGCTTTGAATGAATTAGGTGGATTTTTTTGTAGGGTGCTGCAGCTCAAAGCAGGGAATCGTCATGAAATGCTTGGATTTGGTGGCAACTCCTTGCCATGAGCCACTGCATGCCCACTGCAACTTCTTGTCGAGAGCATGCTATGGCTCGTAGCACTAGGGTGCCGTAGGCATGCTTGGCCTTGTAGCACCTTGGTGTTGCGAGATAAAAGAGGGTTGCGGCACCCCTTATGCCGTGAAACTAATATGCCACGACCCTCCTTTAACTCGTGCTATTAGGGTGCCGCAAGCCCAAGCCTACAACACTTTAGTGCCATGAGTGTTCATTGGGTTGCAAAAATTGCTGCGACCTAAAAAATAGTCGAAAATTATACATTGTAAATAAGGTTAATTGAATATGAATTGGTTGTTTGATCTAAATTGGTTTAGAGAGATGTGAATTCGTTTAGGGTGATTTGTTTCTTATATCTAAAATGGATTATTGAATTGAATTGGCACGTGAATTAGTTTCTTACATGTGAAATGGTTGTCTTGTATATTTAGAGGAGAAGACACATTGAACCTTTAGAGGATGAGAAGTGGCATCCCATTGTGTCTAAGAGCAAGAGATGCACTGCACGTTTAGAGACAGCAGCAGTCGTGGAGTAGAGCATGCATGTGACTATAACTGGTCACATAGTAGTACCTGATGAGATGCAGCATATAAGGCTATAACTAAAGAGGCGAGTACATCTGTGACGAGTACATCTGTGGTGACCACATTTGCCAAGGCACCAACTATTGAGCAGGCCAGTACATCTACTCAAGTAGTCGCTTTTATTGGACTATATCTTGGTGGTCCAGTTGATACATCTCTTTTACTCAGTTATGGATCGCACGTTGTTACAGCTATTTGGCAGCAAAAGGTATAATTGAACTTTATTACTTATGTATTGTAATGTAGATTAGACTTAATAATATTCTCATTATTTGTTTGGTTTTCATATACGAGTGAGGAGCGTTGGAAGTTCTTAATCACGGTCCTAAAGTTGGTTCATGGCAGTTAGATACTAGTCATTCATGCATCTTGGCTTTGATCAAGTGGTTAGGTTTGGCTCCACTCTTGTGATGTAGTTATCTCATGTGCAACAAGACTATAATTACCATATTTACGGAGAGGTGGCAGCTATAGACAAACATGTTTCATATGCATTTTAGAGAGATGACCATCACTCTAGATGATGTGTCTATGCTGCTTAACATCCCAGTGGTTGGGAGGATGATATCATACGACACTATCTTAGTTGACGAGGCAAATGAGATGATAGTATAGCTACTTGCACTACAAAAAAATAGAGCATTAGAGACGGAATTTGTGACCGAATTTTCGTCAAAAATTTTCAATTTCCGTCACTAATTGTAATTAGTGACGAATTTGAGATGGAATATTCTGTCTCAAATTTCGTCTCTAAATTTGAGGTGGCTAAAAGTTTATTCATCACAAAATTTTTTTTCCCGTTGCAAATTCCGTTGCAAATTTGAGACGGATATTTGCAACTAAAATCCATTTTCAAATCTATTTTTTTCCGTTAGAAAAATTGTAATGAAACAAAAAAAAATTTGCTTTTTCTACGCTTTTTGCATCGGATTTTGCAACTGAATTTTCCTTTGCAAATTTTTGTGACGGAAATTCCGTTTCTAAAATTATTTTCAGTCACAAAGAATTAATTTATTCAAAATAAAAAAATCAAATTCTACAATTTGTGACAAAATTTTGATAGAAAATTCCTTTTCAAAATAAGTTTCAACAAAATTTGTAACTAAAAATTTTTTCTGTAATTCCATTTTTTTGTCACAACAAATATATTATTAAAACAATATAAAAATTAAAATTATAATTTGTGACAAAATTCTGTCACAAATTCCGTCAGAAAACTGTGACAATTATTAATCAACATTTAAATTTTTATTTCATAGCTATTTAAATTGTTGAATTTCATCATAAAACAATTAATTTTATAAGCTAAAATTTAATTTCCAAGCACACCTAAAATTGAATCCAATTAATTTACAATAAATATAGTTTAACAAAAAGATATACATTTAATATATACATAATTAAACAAAAACCTTAAATATACATCTAACATCCACAAAATATGTACCAACATCCATAAACATTATATTCAACTCGAAAATATATACTATATTGAAATACAAAAGCATGAAGTCATATAATATCATAGCGCTTCATGAAGATGGTCTTTGCTTTAAAAAAGTGATCGAACACCTATAACAAAATAAATTGTTTTGTTAAATACGATTTAACAAAAATTCATACAATTAATATATGTTCTACTCATATACATACATAATCAATTAATATATACTAGAAAATACCCACCCGTTGTGCGAGATTTACCTTATACCAAAATTACAAAGAGCAAAGAGAAGACAATAACAGGAAGGCAAATAATCTCTTCGAGTTCTTAGAACTTAGGGGGAGGAAAATAACCAAAGAAAATCTTCAAAACAAAAACAGCTTAAAAGATCACATGCATTCAAAATTCCTAATCTGCAATAGTAAATTATGAGTTCAATCACTATCAATTGAATTTTAATAAAAATAGATCGGTAACACTGTTTCTGACATTTGTTTGTACAGAAAGAAGCCACAAACTTAATTCTGAAAAGACCAATGTATTCTTTTATAAGGGTCGATAGAAAAAGTCGCACAACTTTGAAAGATTGGTGAGCTCAAAGAAAAAAAATTACAAGAGACATCATTTGATTTCTGAGATCTCAGCAATTTGAGAAATGCATGCAAGCATAAAGAAATTGACCACAAAAGAGAATAAAGGTATTTCAGAGGCATTGAATGAAAATAGTTTTTGTTCAAAGTTAAAAGATCTAAACCATCAAAGGTAGACCATAATAGGAAAGATAAGTGGTTCAAGCTATGGCATCATATTTGAAAAGAATATCATTGCACCAAACTTTTAGTAATTTTCCAGGTAGAAAATCAACACAACTATAATGTCTTCAATTTTTGTTCCTTGTGAAGTTCTGTCATCGTTCAATATTGTATCATTTGCATATCATGAAAAATGACAATGAACAAAAGCTATGGAATTGTCCGTATCTGGTACATTCTAAGAAAGTTCTTCCACGTATCAAAATCACAAATCATAGATTATTGAGCAAGATTAAATTCTTTCATAAAAGTTTTAAGAGAATTAGGATTTGCATTGGAGCCAATGTTCATGGCATGTCGAATTCAAGGACCAATGAGCGTTGATGGTTACAACAGTAATAGCAAACTCATTTAGCAACCATTTGGTGTTTATAAAAGTTCAAATGAAAGAGTTAGAATGAAGGCAATAGCTTAGGCCTATTTTAGACCCCAAAATCCTTACTGCATAGTAAAATTTATGATAAAGTATTTTTATAAATGTGTAAGAGAGATGAGCCTAACAAATATGGTCAAGAAAAATGAAGAGAAAGCAATGGGTAGCAAATTCTTTGAGCAAGAATAAGTATCATTCATATTAATGACGCAAACATGTTTTTTTTGCATCAACAAATAAATTACAATAATAGCACAGTAGACTAAAAAGACTTAAAAAGTTAAAAGGACTAATTTATTAAAGCGGAAGATCCAACACCTCACTTCTAGTACCAATTGCTGAAAGAAAAACTTTTCTTGATGCAGCAAAGCAATAGAAAATGGAAATGAAACATAATACAATTCAATAAAAGACAACATTTGAAAATTAGAAAATGCTTATAAAATATATCTTAGACTTACTGAATCAATCAACATAGCATATTACTTCAAAAAGTTCTACTCCAGAAGCATATTACAATTACATGACTATGGAAAGATGAGTTGGTGTAAATACAACCTGCAAAGAAAAAAAAACAGAAAAGCCCACTTAGAAGGGCTACTAAATAGAAGATTTAAGAAGTAATTTGAAATGATTTCTCAGTTATAGAGTATAGCAAGACCGTAAGAATTTAAACCTTACCACTCCAAGCAATTGATAAACATGTATGCTTTTATCTTATATTCTAAATAAACATAGTATCTTTAAGTATAATAAAAGAAAATGGGTTTATAAATGGAATATCCAAAGAAGATACAAACCATCAAACTTCTGAAATAAAGAAATGTAAATGAACTGTCCAATTTGTTCATATTTAATCAAAACTAAAAACCAACCTTTAAAAAATTAAATCATGATAGTCAGTGGTTAACAATAATCACAACAAAATGGAAAGAGGGAAGTAATTAATCAAAAATAGGTATTTTTTTAAAATCACAATTAACTATGTTAAAAATGTTAACGTAGGAAAAGTTAAAATAAGAATAAATATATAATGTTAAAGAGTACAATAGAAAAACACAATACATAATCTTAAAATGTTGTTATCATGATATTTCAAAATGATTCAGATTTGATATACGTGATAATCAGATAATCCAAATAATACTCGAAAACAAAAATGTTTCTAAAATAAAGATTGCATATATTCTAAGTTCTTAAGTGAACCCCAATGATAAAAGGGGTGGAGATGGAAATTGACAAACTTAGCAAAGTTACGATGACATTTCATTTTCTCATCACTGTTTTTTGGCGTAAATATCCAATAATCTGAACACATTTTGGTAGCTGGAATACACAAACCACATACTTGACTAAAATAAAATCGAGTTCTGAATTTGTTGGATCACTTTCAAATAAATACCTGAATATTAGGGCAAAGTTTTTGGAGAAGTCAAAAGAGAATATATTGAGTTGTCTGCCTATTTTCTGCAGTTGGTGTTTGAATAAGAGGTACTCTTTCAAGTAAGGGAAAACAAATATTAGTCAATTATCTTCAAAAAGCAAATAACAGAAAGAAATAATAGGTCTAACTCACTTGGGATGCATGTTGAGAGTTTGCAAATGAAGGCTTCTAAATTATTAGTTGCATTATAATTTCCATTACTTGCACATATGTGAGAAATTGAATTTAATGAGTCATTTGAGCATGTAAAAATCAAGAAAATGATGTTTTGTAATTGTATAAACAAATAAAAGATCCCTCACAACATAATTGCTTGTTAGCTTGATAGGTTTTGAAATTTAATATGCTTACTGAATGCTGCATCTATAACTTCTCAAGTCAGATTTAGATAATGTTTTTAAAAGAGAAAGCATAATGGTTTTTTATTTGTTTGGATTAAGAAAGAACGCCTATAACTAAGAAGAAAGCATTAGTCCTTGGAGGTAAAAAAGGCTTGAAATTTTGAGAAAGAGTGAAACTCAAAGGAGCCAAAATAAAGAAAAGTGAAACTTACAGATTTGCAAGCGAAAAGAGAAGCAAAGTGAAATTGAAAAGAGCCGAAATAAAGAAAAGTGAAACTTGCAGATTTGCAAGTGAAAAGATAAGAAAAGTGAAGCTCACAGTGTTATAAAGCATGTCGGAGAACTAAAGTAGCCAGGAGAAGAGAAAAATGCTAAATCCTTTCGAAGACTTGAACATAGAAAACTACAAATTTTTAACAATATAATCAATGTTTCAACATGAAAATTTAATTTAAAAAGAAAGTTAATTACCAAAGATTCGAGGTACTTACCGATAGAAAACACTTCCTTTTCGATTGCAGAAAGCGCTAGTGTAGCAACAACAAAAAAACAGTAATTACCAATCACCACTTCTTACAATTGCCTCTGAATCCTCTTCGCATCAACGTAAAGAAGCTTAAGCTGCTTTTCATTCAAAAACAACACAATTCAAGCTCAAAATAAATAAAAAAAATAAAAAATAAAAAATAAAAAATAAAAAATAAAAAAAGGGAACAGAAAGACATAAGAGGAACAGACTTTATAGAGGCGATTGAGAGCAAAGAAGAGTAACTCGAAGAGGTAAGGCTGTTGAGGGACAGAAGCAAGATAGAGGAGACTGGCAAATGCCAAAGGTCAGTGATTTAGCAAACTAGGTAGCTTCTCTTCCTCTTACTCTTTCATATTATTTTTTTTTCCTTTCGTCATTTTCAAAGTTCACAAACAAACACTAAAATAACTCATTTTTTTACCTAGTTCTATCTATTTGATAAAAAAACAAAAGAAAGAAATTTTTAAAAAAAAATAAGGGAGAAAGGTAGGCATAAATGATACAAATGACCTCAAAAGTCTCTTTTTTTTCCCCTCAAAATGAATAGAATAGATTCATAAACATGCCTCGTGCATTTATAAGTTCATATACAATGCCATCAGAGGAAGAAAGGTTTACATTGTTATCAAAGAGTTTGCCGTCGCGAAGAAGGCGATCATGTTATGCTTGAAAGCCATTGTATTCAAAAAGGGTATGTGACATCCAATGCTTGTTCCTCTACATAAATCGGCAAAGAGGCAAAGATCTCTCCTGCTGTTGGCAGAAAGGAGAGACGACATATAACATTAGCCCTGCTATGTGTGAGATGATTTTATTACACTGTACACCATAATTGTAAATGATTAATGGTGGAAATAAATTAGTTAACAGACTTAAATAAAAATTGAATGTGGATTTCCACTCTTCATTTTAATTATTGGAAATTATGATTTATAGTATGATGCATAAAGGAAGAAAACAAATCTAAAATTTTAGTATAAAAAGGAAGCATGAAGAGAAGTCAAGAAAAGAGGCTATAAGTGGACTTCATGCCACTTTGTTTCTCCTTGTACCAATCAGTTTAGACACCAAATGGCTTAACCGATTTGCATGCAATGTGAAAGCATTAAATAAAGCATGAACAAATATGAAGATTTAAGGCTGGAACCAAATGGAAGGTGTGAAAGGGAATAAATGGCTGTTGGCCAAATGAAGAGAAGATGAGATAAAAAAAAAGCCAATAATAGTTGGCTGGAAATGGCGTGGAGAGGAAGGAGAAAAGAAGGAAAATTAAGTTAAGTGAAATGTAAGAAATAATAGTAAAAAAAACGTGCAGAAATTTGCCTCCCATAGCCATTCCACTTGCTGCAGATTTCTACAAGTTTTTAATGCATGAAAGACATGAAATGATGAAAGAAAACGGGATAAGAAACAGGTGGTAGGTTCTTATTGGATTAACAGGACTATATAAGAAGACTTCATGAGAAAACCCCTCATTGCTTCTCACCCATTCTATTTTTTTGCAAGCTCAAATCTCGTTTCTTCCGTTCCTTCCATACATGAGCCATGAAATTTCATCCTTTAGTTAGCTAAACCTTTTCTCCATCATTGAAGAGTTAAGGAATAAGCAAAGTAAAGCTAACGTGAGACAGAAAACACTTTGTTTTGGAAGTGCAACTCAGTTAAGGTGAGTTCCATATTTAGTTGGTTCTCTTGATGTTTGTTGGTATATTTCTATATTTTATACCATAAGAAACATAGATATAGCCTTGTTTTAGTTAAATCTTGTTAGGACATAAGAAACTAGAACAAGATGTGGTCTAGAAAATAATCGAGAATAAACAAGGAAAGTACTGGAAACGGTGTAAAAGTGATTACAAATAGGCGAGCTCAGCTATTATGGGCGAGCTAAATAATATGGAGTGTGGTAGTGGGCGAGGTCGCCACATGCTAGTTTAATTCATAGGCGAGCCCACCTCTGAATAAAAAGCCGTGTATGGCGAACTCACATGCATAGGCATGGCGAGTTGAATTGTGGGCGATCTCACATGCATAGGCATGGCGAGTTGAATTGTGGGCGATCTCACATGCAAAGGAATGGCGAGTTAAATTGTGGGCGATCTCACATGCATAGGCTGGTGAGTTGAATTTTGGGCGATCTCCCACGCATAAGCCAATATATGAATGGCGAGTTATATTGGGCGAGCTAGAGGATTAGCCTCAAGTCTTGCCAAAGTATTGGAAAGATTCGAATAGAATATATTGACAATCTTGATAATTTATTTTGCAGTCGGGAATTGAGAATTGACAAAGGTGATCGGGAAGCTAGGCATCGTAAGACAAGGTAAGGGAGTAGTATGTGAAGTAAAATGCATGTCCTGTGAAGTAAAATGTTATATAAATATTGAGAAAATAATTTGGTTTATGACATGCATTTTTTTGATAAATTGTGTTCACAGACCATGATTTGGGCGAGCTATATAGCCGACCCCTATGTTGTTTCTGGGTGAGCCAAAGATAGGCGACCCCTCTTTTAATAAAATCCGGGTGAGCCAAAGATAGGTGACCCCTGTTTTAATAAAATCTGGGCGAGCCAAAGATAGGCGACCCCTTTGTGATGTTTTGGGCGAGCCAAAGATAGGTGACCCCTTTGTGATGTTTTGGGTGAGACAAAAATAGGCGACCCCTGTTTTAATAAAATCCAGTCGAGCCAAAGATAGGCGATCCCTTTGTGATATTTCAAGCGAGCCAAAAGTGGGCGACCCCTTGGTTTTTAAAGATAAGTGCTTATGGGTGATCCCTAATAATCTTATGGGGGACCCCGAACCATTGAGTTTTATTTCAGCCTTCGGGCGAATATTTTTATGGGCGAACTGACCATGGGCAAACCATAATGGGCGAACTGACCATGGGTGAACCATAATGGGCGAGCTGACCATACGTGAGCCGCAATGGGCGAGCTGACCATGAGCGAGCCGGTTTATCTTGTGTTTTTCTCACACGAAAAATGATGAACTAACTTGCTGTTTTTACTGTGTTTTGTAAACAGAAAATATATTACCTTTTTGGAAAAACAATCATTTTGAGAAAATGATGAAATATGTGAAATAATTCCTTAAAGGTTCTTTATGAGATATAAAGTGATTTTTGAGACTTTAGGCCCTGAGTTTCATGCATTACTATTTCACGACGCTGATTGACCTGCCAAGTCATCAGAGGTCTCGAGGTCACCTGGCAAGTGTACCCGAGGACCACCTATAGATTGTGGCCATAGATCTACTGTATCCCTAGGGGGATGATTACTATGTTCCTTTGGGAACGATGATAGCATGATTTAATTGTAGGGTGATGCCTAGTCTCAACTTATTGATTTCTGTTCACTGAAAGGATTTATTGAATCATGTTTACTGTTTACTATACTATATTGTAAACTGTTTAGCCAGTGAATTGAATATTAAAGACTGTTTACTATATCCACTGTTTTCCTACTGGGTAGGTTGTTAGGAAAAAGAAACGTTTTGTGGGATATAGTTTTATTTTTATATGCAGCATACACCTTCCTTACTGAGCACGTTGTCGCTCACCTCTTATTTTTCACTCCACAGGTTGTTGATCTTAGATTAAGAGAATTACCTTCCAGAGATTATCGACTGCTAGAGTCAGCAGATTTTTGATATTGAAGGTATATGATTTTCTTTTACGTATTCAGTAAATTTGTACAATACTACTTTGAGTAGAAGGGAATGTATATATATTTCTTAAGGAAATAATGTAACAATGCATACTTCCATATTGGTACGATAAATAAGAGTACTAATTTTACTAAAGTGATTAACGGATGGTTAAGCATCACAGACAGCACAACCGGTGAAAATGTGTGATTTATAAGTAAATATTATGTTATACTGTGGATTCAGGATGTTACAAATTTAATGGTATCAGAGCAGGGTTGATCAGATGTCTAGTGATGCTTAAAATGAAAAGTGAATAGTAAACATTCCCTGTAGTACTGTACAATTTGAATGTATAATAGAAATACTAATGATAAGTGAATTAAATGGTCTATGTGGTACAGATATGAGTGGAAGAAGGGTGACACGCTCAGTTAGAGGTAGAGGCCGAGGTAGGGCGGCACAGATTCTTGAGTCGCAAACACCGGAACCCGCCTCAAGACCTGCACGTCCTCTATAGCCAGAGAGCACTGATGCACGTGTGAGCCGAGTGGAGAGGTTAGTAGCCGATTTCATGGCTATGTATCAGGCAGATAGAGCCGCGGATAGGGCAGAGAGGGAGAGACCAGCAGCTCCCGCAGCCCCTGTAGTGGAGCCAGTACCACCACAGCCGGCACCAGTTGTACCTGAGCCTCAGCCTATTCCACCACCGGCACCTCTGCCACAGGTAGCTCCACCACAGCCATTGATTCAGCCGTCTAGAGATGTGGAGTTGTATTGTGATGTCACTTTGGTACGGTCATTTAGAAAGTTGGATCCACCTAAGTTTAAAGGTGCTAATGATCCGTTGGCGGCAGAGCAATGGGTTATTGCTATAGAGAAGTTATTGAGGATTATGAGGTGTATGGAGACCGAGAAGGCAGTTCTAGCAGTGTTCCAGTTGACCCATGATGCGGAGCACTGGTAGAAGGCTACTCAGATAATATTGTTCTCTTAGCATCAAGATATTACTTGGGAGATTTTTGTAGATGCCTTTAGATGAAGGTATATCCCTGACACTTTTCAGCAGAAACTACAGCAAGAGTTTATGGATTTAACTCAGGGAAGTATGGCAGTGGACGAGTATGAGGCTAAGTTTACCACCTTGAGCAGATTTGATTCACAGACTAGTGTTAATGAGAGACATAAGATCGAGAGATTTAAAGCTGGTTTGAAACCCTCCATTAGATCGAAGCTAGCCCTATTTGATATATTGACCTATGATGAGGTAGTAAGATGGGCTCAGCTATGTGAGAGGGATTTTGAGCAATACTATATAGAGGCTGGTGGTAAGAGTAAGAGTAAAGGTAAAGATAAGGGTAAAAGACTTTTGGAGAATAGATATAGTAGGGAGCAGCCTAAGAGAACTAGATTTCTGGGCATACAGATTTCTGAGGGACAATTCAATAGATCAGCAGTTTCTACCCCTGCTAGTGGCCCCATCGCTACTCAGAGAAGTGTTGCGACTTTATGTAGACATTGTGGTAGGTCACATGGGTCACGCCCTTGTCCTTTGATGTCTAAGGCATGTTTTAGATGTGGACAGATGGGACACTTTATCAAGAATTGTCCGATGCTCAGAGAATCAGCTGCTTCTACTATTCCTCCTGCATTACCTTAAATAGCGGCACCGGCAGCTTCGAGTGAGCTGGAGAAGCCGAAACCCTCACAGCCTGGCGGGTGACAGTCGCAGAGAAGGGTAAGAAGATTGTGACTTAGGGTCGGGTGTATGCGATGGATCAGGAGACTGCCGACGCCTCTATTGATGTGATTAAAGGTAAAGTCTATCTCTTTGATATTCCTGTAATTGCCTTAATTGATCCGGGTTCTACCCATTCATTCTTATCGCCTACGTATGCTAACAGGACCCCAGTAGAGCCGAAATTGTTAGGGTATACTTTGCAAGTGAATACTCCTTTTAAAGATTTCTAGAGGACGGATGTTATATATAGGAATTGTAAATTGACTATAGGAGAGAAGGTTATGACAGCTAACCTAATTTTGTTGAATATATATGATTTTGATATCATTTTGGATATGGATTGGTTAGCTGCGAACCATGTTAGTTTGGATTGTAATACTAAGTTTATTACCTTCTCTCATCCCGAAAAGTACATTGTAAAGTTATTGTAGATTAATAAAAAGTATGTGAATATATGTTTGTGAAATGAAATGTGTACTGAAATTGTGGTTGTGTATGAATGTTTATGAAGGATATATTGCTTGTGTGGAGGATGTAGAGAGGAAACATCCAGAGATTCAAGAGATTCCCATGGTCAAGGACTTTTCGGATGTATTTCCAGAGGATTTACCAAGGTTACCACCGGATCAAGAGACGGAGTTTATGATCGAATTGGTACCCGGTACGGAGCCAATTTCTTGACCCCCATATCGGATGGCACTGACTGAGTTAGATGAGCTTAAGAAGCAGCTCCAAGAGTTATTAGATAAGGGATTTATACGTCCCAGTATGTCACCGTGGGGAGCTCTAGTATTATTTGTTTGGAAGAAGGATGGTAGTCTCCGGTTGTGTATAGATTACTGGATGTTGAATCGGGCTACCATTAAGAATAAGTATCCACTACCTAGGATCGATGACCTATTCGATCAGCTCAGGGGTGCACAGGTATTTTCCAAGATAGACCTTCGATCAGGCTATCACCAGTTGAAGATTAAGGAGTCGGATGTGCATAAAACAGCATTTCGGACTCGCTATGGTCACTATGAGTTCTTAGTGATGCCTTTTGGGTTGACAAATGCCCCTGCAGCTTTTATGAGTTTGAAGAATGAGGTGTTCCATACATTTTTGGATAAGTTTGTCATAGTATTTATAGATGACATTTTGATTTATTCTAAGACTCTAGAGGAGCATGAGCAGCATTTGTGTATGGTATTACAGACCCTCAGAGACTGGAGGTTGTATGCAAAATTCAGTAAGTGTGATTTCTGCCTTGACCATATAATCTTTTTGGGACACATAATGTCGAAGGACGGGGTGTCAGTTGATCCGTCCAAGATAGAGGCCTTTGTACAGTGGGAAAGGCCTAACACCGTTACTGAGATACGGAGTTTCTTGGGTCTTGCCGGATATTATCGTAGGTTCGTGGAGGGATTTTCCAAACTTGCTGCTCCATTGACACGACTCACACGTAAGGATGTGAAGTTTGAGTGGAATGACGCGTGTGAGCGTAGTTTTCCTGAGCTTAAGCGTAGATTGACTACTACCCTCGTATTAGCCCTTCCCAGCGGATCAAGTGGATTTATGGTGTATACTGATGCGTCGCTCAAGGTTTAGGGTGTGTGCTTATGCAGCATGGTTGGGTTATAGCCTATGGTTCTCGGCAGTTGAAGGATCATGAGAGGAATTACCCGACACATGACTTCGAGTTAGCCGCAGTAGTGTTTGCATTGAAGATATGGCGGCATTACTTGTACGGGGAGAAATTTCAGATATATACAGACCATAAGAGTCTGAAGTATATATTCTCGCAATGGGAATTGAACTTGAGGCAGCGACGGTGGATGAAACTGTTAAAGGATTACGATTGTGAGATTTTGCATCACCCGGGTAAAGCTAATGTAGTAACAGATGCACTGAGCCGTAAGCATGTTGGCATGGTATCTTACATGATGATCCGGGAACATGATTTGATAGAGCAGTTCTCTAGCCTTAGCCTGACAATTATTTCCTCTGACCAGTATGGATTTACGGCTAGTTTTCGTATAGAGCCGGATTTGATGGATCAGATTAGGGAAGCTCAGAGGAGTGATGATTATTGCGTCGGGGTAGCCAGTCAGATTCAGATGGGAGTTGTGTCAGATTTTGAGGTTGGCGCCTATGGAGTACTGAGGTTTAGAGGCAGGATAGGTGTTCCCAGAGATCAGCAGATTCGAGATTTGATTTTATCAGAGGTCTATACCTTTAGATATACATTACATCTGGATAGTACTAAGATGTACCAGAATCTCCGGAGAGTATATTGGTGGCCTAAGATGAAGAAGGACATCGCTGATTTTGTTGCTAGATGTCTGACTTGCCAGCAAATTAAGATTGAGCATCAAAAGCCTGCAGGTATGCTTCGACCATTATCGATTCTTACGTGGAAATGAGAGCATGTGACTATGGATTTTGTTATAGGTTTACCACGGACCCGGAAGGGTTATGATGCTGTTTGGGTAATCATGGATAGATTGACTAAGTCTGCTCATTTCTTAGCCATGAGATCTACAGATTCAGTTAGTGCTTTAGCCGAATTGTATGTCAGGGAGATAGTGAGGTTACATGGTGTTCCAGTGAGTATTACTTCTGATAGGGATTCCCGCTTCACATCTCATTTTTGGGAAAGATTTCAGGAGGCTATGGGATCCCAGCTGAATTTTAGCACCGCTTTTCATCCACAAACTGATGGACAGTCCGAGCGTACAATACAGATGCTCGAGGATATGTTGAGAGCGTGTGCACTGGATTTTAGAGGCTCATGGGACGATCACTTACCCCTGGCAGAGTTTGCTTATAATAATAGCTTTCATACAAGTATCGGTATGGCACCTTATGAGGCCCTATATGGCAGACGATGCAGATCCCCGATAGCATGGGAAGAAGTGGGAGACCGTAAATTATTAGCTCCCGATTTGGTCGAACAGGCTTCCTGTAATGTACAGATGATTTGTGAGAGGCTCAAAACGGCTCAGAGTCGGTAGAAGAGTTATGCAGATACTAGACGCCGACCATTGGAGTTTGTAGCGAGTGATTATGTATTCTTAAAGTTCTCACCGTCCAAAGCTATAATGAGATTCGGGAAGAGAGGAAAGTTGAGCCCCCGATACATTGGGCTTTATGAGATCTTAGATCGCGTGGGAGATGTGGCATATCGGTTAGCACTACCACCAGAGTTGTCAGGAGTGCGTAACGTATTCCATGTCTCGATGTTGAGAAAGTACCATCCAGATCCTTCACACATGATACGACATGAGCCATTAGAGATTAGAAAGGACATGAGCTACGTTGAGAAACCGGTACGGATCCTGGATAGGAAGGATAAGGTATTGCAATCTAAGACGATTCCTCTAGTTAAGGTGCTCTGGTAGTATCATACTGAAGAGGAGGCTACTTGAGAGTTAGAAAGCCTTATGCGTGAAAAATATCCGGAGCTCTTCCAGTGACTGGTCCGGGTTAAATTTGGAGGATCAAATTTCTTAAGGAGGGGAGAAATGTGAGACCCGATTTTATTACACTGTACACCATAATTTTAAATGATTGATGGTGGAAATAAATTATTTAATGGACATAAATAAATATTGAATGTGGATTTCCACTCTCTATTTTAATTATTGGAAATTATGATTTATAGTATGGTGTATAAAGGAAGAAAACAAATAATAAATTTTAGTGTAAAAAGGAAGCATGAAGAGAAGTCAAGAAAAGAGGCTATAAGTGGACGTCACGCCACTTTACTTCTCCTTGTACCAATCGGTTTAGACACCAAATGGCTTAACCGATTTGCATGCAATGTGAAAGCATTAAATAAAGCATAAACAGATATGAAGATTTAAGGCTGGAATCGAATGGAAGGTGGAAAGGGAATAAATGGCTGTTGGCCAAATGAAGAGAAGATGAGGTAAAAAAAGCCAATAATAGTTGGATGGAAATGGCGTGGAGAGGAAGGAGAAAAGAAGGAAAATTAAGTTAAGTGAAATGTAAGAAATAATAGTAAAAAAAACGTGCAGAAATTTGCCTCCCATAGCCGTTCCACTTGCTGCAGTTTTCTACAAGTTTTTAATGCATGAAAGACGTGAAATGATGAAAGAAAACGGGATAAGAAACAGGTGGTAGGTTCTGATTGGATTAATAGGACTATATAAGAAGACTTCATGAGAAAACCCCTCTATTGCTTCTCGCCCATTCTGTTTTTCTGCAAGCTCAAATCTCGTTTCTTCCGTTCCTTCCATACATGAGCCAAGAAATTTCATCCTTTAGTTAGCTAAACCGTTTCTCCATCGTTGAAGAGTTAAGGAATAAGCAAAGTAAAGCTAACGTGAGACAAAAAACACTCTGTTCTGGAAGTGCAACTCAGTTAAGGTGAGTTCCATATTTAGTTGGTTCTCTTGATATTTATTGGTATATTTCTATGTTTTACACCGTAAGAAACATAGATATAGCCTTGTTTTATTTAAATCTTGTTAGGACATAAGAAACTAGAACAAGATGTGGTTTAGAAAATAATCAAGAATAAACAAGGAAAGTACTGGAAACGGTGTAAAAGTGATGAGAATTAGGCGAGCTCAGCTATTATGGGAGAGCTAAATAATATGGAGTGTGGTAGTGGGCGACGTCGCCACATGCTAGTTTAATTCATAGGCGAGCCCAACTCTGAATAAAAAGTCGTGTATGGCGAACTCACATGCATAGGCATGGCGAGTTGAATTGTGGTTGATCTCACATGCATAGGCATGGCGAGTTGAATTGTGGGCGATCTCACATGCATAGGCATGGCGAGTTGAATTGTGGGCGATCTCACATGCATAGGCATGTTGAGTTGAATTTTAGGCGATCTCCCACGTATAAGCCAATATAAGAATGGCGAGTTATATTGGGCGAGCTAG
Source organism: Heritiera littoralis (assembly GCA_031772115.1). Taxonomy (NCBI): domain Eukaryota; kingdom Viridiplantae; phylum Streptophyta; class Magnoliopsida; order Malvales; family Malvaceae; genus Heritiera; species Heritiera littoralis. The sequence goes on from JAPDPK010000009.1 coordinate 7,403,490, forward strand.
AGGATTAGCCTCAAGTCTTGCCAAAGTACTGGAAAGATTCGAATAGAATATATTGACAATCTTGATAATTTATTTTGCAGTCGGGAATTGAGAATTGACAAAGGCGATCGGGAAGCTAGGCATCGTAAGACAAGGTAAAGGAGTAGTATGTGAAGTAAAATGCATGTCCTGTGGAGTAAAATGTTATATAAATATTGAGAAAATAATTTGGTTTATGACATGCATTTGTTTGATAAACTGTGTTCACAGACCATGATTTGGGCAAGCTATATAGTCGACCCCTATGTTGTTTCTGTGCGAGCCAAAGATAGGCGACCCCTGTTTTAATAAAATCCGGGCAAGCCAAAGATAGGCGACCTATTTGTGATGTTTTGGGTGAGCCAAAGATAGGCGACCCCTGTTTTAATAAAATCCAGGTGAGTCAAAGATAGGCGACCCCTTTGTGATGTTTTGGGCGAGCCAAAGATAGGCGACCCTTGTTTTAATAAAATCCGAGCGAGCCAAAGATAGGTGACCCTTTTGTGATATTTCGGGGGAGCCAAAAGTGGGCGACCCCTTGGTTTTTAAAGATAAGTGCTTATGGGCGATCCCTAATAATCTTATGGGCGACCCCAAACCATTGAGTTACATTTCAGCCTTCGGGCGATATTTTTATGGGCGAGCTGACCATGGGCAAACCATAATAGGCGAACTGACCATAGGCGAACTGACCATGGGCAAACCATAATGGGCGAGCTGACCATGAGCGAGCCAGTTTATCTTGTGTTTTTCTCACACGAAAAATGATGAAATAACTGGCTGTTTTTACTGTGTTTTGTAAACAAAAAATATATTACCTTTTTCGAAATCAATCATTTTGAGAAAATAATGAAATATGTGGAATAATTCCTTAAAGGTTCTTTATGAGATATAAAGTGATTTTTGAGACTTTAGGCCCTGAGTTTCATGCTTTACTATTTCACGAGGCTAATTGACCCGTCAAGTCATCAGAGTTCTCGAGGTCACCTGGCAAGTGTACCCGAAGACCACCTATAAATTGTGGTCATAGATCTATTGTATCCTTGGGGGGATGATTACTATGTTCCTTTGGGAACGATGATAGCATGATTTAATTGTAGGGTGATGCCTAGTCTCAACTTATTGATTTTTGTTTACTGAAAGGATTTATTGAATCATGTTTACTATTTACTATACTATATTGTAAACTGTTTAGCCAGTGAATTGAATATTAAAGACTGTTTACTATATCCACTGTTTTCCTATTGGTTAGGTTGTTAGGAAAAAAAAAACGTTTTGTTGGATATAGTTTTATTTTTATAAGCAGCATACACCTTCCTTACTGAGCACGTTGTCGCTCACCCCTTATTTTCCACTCCATAGGTTGTTGATCTTAGATTAAGAGAATTACCTTCCAGAGATTATCGACTACTAGAGTCAGCAGATTTTCGATATCGAAGGTATATGACTTTCTTTTATATATTCAGTAAATTTGTACAGTACTACTTTGAGTAGAAGGGAATGTATATATATCTTAAGGAAATAATGTAACACTGCATACTTCCATATTGATACGATGAATAAGAGTACTAATTTTACTAAAGTTATTAACGGATGTTTAAGCATCACAAACAGCCCAACCGGTGAAAATGTGTGATTTATAAGTAAATATTATGTTATACTGTGGATTCAGGATGTTACACTATGTGAAGATTCTCAATAACTAAGTGTCAATTCCATAGGTTGAAGTTAGATATCAAAACGCTCAAGATTAGTTGAACAAACCTTTGGCCACTCTATCAATACTTGCAAGAAGCATTTTTACTGCTTCATTCCCAAACGTAATGTTCAATAAGCCACATGTGTACTCTGTTTGAAATCTCATTAGGTATGAAACAACCTATCAATTAAAAATGGTATTTTTATTAGTCAAACAATAACCATCTGATGATCTTTACAGTGTGACATTCTCATACGAAATAAGGCCTGTGTCTGTGTGTGTGCATATATATACATGGCCCAAATTAATAGCTCAAAAACTTCACGCTAGAAAGGAAATCGATAGATGGCTAGCTAAATATGTAAATAAACTTAAGTTGTACTTGTGCTGTCAGCTACATTTGATCCATTTGATGTTGAAAAGCAATTAAACTCCCATTTATCTCTATTGTAGGTTGGGAAAAGAAGAGAAGCCATTTAAATTTATGAGAAAATTGCTTGGCTAACCTAAATCAAAAGCTTTGATAGTCCCGATTATGGTATAGCCTCACATTTGTCGAATGAAAGCCTTGATTCCATCTCCTCTACTAACCTGCAAGCAGAAGGTTTTAATCATTTGGGGTGGATTTAATAGTTTAGTCAAATCTAAACTGTAACAAAGCAAGAAAATTAAGTGAACATCGAAGTGGTAAGGGTAAAACAATGTATATTCCACCTAACTTGGGCGTGAAATTAGCACTGCTTTTCTTTCATCTATCCAATTAATTTGTACAAATTCACATCTTCAATGTGGCATTACTCAGATAAAAGGGAATTTAAATAATCAATATCTGCAAGAGCAAAGAAAGAAGATAAAATCATGCCATGGACTAAAGATAATAGTAGGGTAAAGGATATCAAACTTGTTTTCTTCTTCAAATTAATTGGAAAGATAACTCAATCAAAAGGTATCCTAAATATTAACTTATGTATAAATTTTTTATACTACTGAGACAAATGAAAATCAACCATTCACGAGAAACAGTTAAACTATCTTCATCTCCTATTCAAGCACAAGCCTTAGATTTCAATACAAATACATAAAAGTTAAACGATTATATATATGAAAGACAATAAAATGTGCATTGACCCCAATCTGATCAAAACTTTCAAAAGGTTGGTTGAAAAGGCTCATTAACAATCATTTAGGAAAACAAAATGAGCGATATCAGCCTAATGCAACTACACATGGGCTTCAAGTACACCTCAAAATTACTTCAAATCTCAAATACAAAGACTCAGATTTACTTAACACAAAAACAAAAAACCAATTCACATCTAACCTTAAAAATAAAATGACTAACCTTAAAATTGGAATAAAATCATAAACACACCCACCAAGACAGTAACTCGAATAGGAAAAGAACAGAGAGAGAAGAGATTATCTGAATGAGACTCCAAAATAGTTTAGAATAGAGAGAAAACAAACCCACCAAGATAGTAACCTAAAAATTAATTCAGACCTTCAAACAGCTAATTTTCCCCATGACCTCCGATCCATCCTTAAATGGGTTTCACGCAATTCTTAGCTAAATTATAGAGAACATGGGAAATTTTCATTTAAAAAAATGCTTATCTTAGCTAAATGGCTACAGGACAGCCAGCTGCTGTCTTGCGGCAGCTGGTGCATTGCCCAGATTTTTCTTGAGTTAAAATCTGATATTATTGCATATACAAACTCAACAGGATATTATCACCACATTTCAGTACTAGAACACATAGCACAGTGTGAACATTTTTCTTGAGTTATAAAACCACGGTTTGAGCTAAAAAATCTATTCTATGAAATGGTTCTACTTCAAGGTTCAAGTCATATTAAGTCAGCAATGCCATAGATACTTAGTCCAGATAAGATCCACAATCAAAATGATAAAAATTACTCCAACAAGAGTTCAACTTTACAACTAATTTACATCATTAAACACTTAATGCATATATATGCCAACTTAAATAGTATAAAGTGTAACTCTGTCAGAAACCTTAGAGTTCAACAATGTAGTTAAACTATCACTACCCTAAAAATACATGGGAAGAATTTCATATTCCTTATAATTGGGCAACACGCAATACCATGACATAAATTGGCATGTAGAATCCTGGGAAAAGAGGTCTATGCAGTAAAGGTAACGCCAAAACCCGCAAAGGAATAAGATAAAGAATTCATTAAAAAAATGTGGGAGTGAACAAATACAGAGCTTTATGTGAAAATGCAGTTCAGAATTTCGACAAATGCCCTTAAGTAAAAAACTTCACAATTTGTTTAACTATGTTTGACAAATACCCTCAGTACATGTTTTGTTTATGTCCAATAAAAGAGTTTAACTAGAAATGTCGTGAAAAGAACCAACTTTATTAACCAACACCATGGAAATCAAATAAACATTAAGCAACTTTAACAATTTTAAATAGCATCAAATATCATAAAAAGGAAAATAAAAAATAAAAGCATTTATCTGTCCTCTCTTGTCCTCCTCAGAAACAAACTCCCACGGCAAAAAAGATTTAGAATTTTTGAAACTTACTGTCAAATAATCCTCTGGCCTGGGGTTAGTCGGCACGATCGCCGACGATGCTTTCGAGTTAGACCCATTGGACTCGGACTCGGCTCCCTTAAGCTTTATCTCAATCACTGGTTGGGACCCGAAACCCGACCTAAACCTATCGCTGGAATCAGAATAGAATGCCCTGAATAGCGGGTTCGTAGGGCTCCTTCGAGCCAACCCTGAGTCAACCCAATGCAAGGAAAATCGAATTGGTTTTTTTTTTCTAAGCTAATGGGAATTGAAAATGGCTATGGCGGTGAGGTAGGTCGATTGGGTGAGGGATTCTGCTTGGTTTTGTTTTTTTTTTTCCTAAGCTAACGGGAATTAAAGAAAATGGCTGGGTTAGTGAGGGAGGTCAATTGGGTGAGGGATACTATGCTTGGTTTTGTCTTTTTTTTTCTTTCATTGCTAATGGGAATCGAAGAAATTGAAGAAAATGGTTGGGGGGCGGTAAACTACAGTGATGCGCGAGAATTGAAGAAAAAATTTGAGACGGATTTGTGGTAGCAAAATCCGTCTCAAAATTATAATATATTTTTAATATCAATTAAATAATATTATTTCATTTAGAAGATAACAATATTACAATTTTTTTATATTAAAATGATATTTTTATAATTTATATACTCTAAAAATTATTATACAACATTAAACTAAAAAAATTATGATATTATATTTTACAATATAATTTACAATATTAATTTATATACTCTAATATTTGAGATGGAATTTGAGACGGAAAATTCCGTCTCAAAACTCATATATCTTTTTTTTTTTATTTTGTTTAGTTAATTTGAGACGGAATTTTCTGTCTCAAATTCTATCTCTAATATTTGAGACGGAATTTGAGACAGAAAATTCCGTCTCAAATTAACTCAACAAAATTAAAAAAAGATATATGAGTTTTTGAGACAAAATTTGAGACGGAAATTCCGTATCAAATTAACTCAGCCAAATAAAAAAAGAATGTTAGCGTTTTGATACGGAATTTTCCGTCTCAAATTTTAGAAACGGATATTGATACAAAAAATTCCGTCTCAAATTAACTTAACAAAATAAAAAAAAGATATATGAGTTTTGAGTAGGAATTTTCCGTCTCAAAATCCGTCTCAAATATTAGAGACGGAATTTGAGACGGAAAATTCTGTCTCAAATTACCTCAGCAAAATAAAAAAACGATATATGAGTTTTGAGATGGAATTTTTCGTCTCAAAATCCGTCTCAAATATTAGAGACAGAATTTGAGACAGAAAATTTCGTCTCAAAATTCGTCTCAATTATTAGAGACAGATTTGAGACGAAAAATTTCGTCTCAAATTACCTCAGCCAAATAAAAAAATGTTAGCATTTTGAGACGAAATTTTCTGTCTAAAATATTAGAGACAGATTTTGAGACGAAAAATTCCGTCTCAAATTAACTCAACAAAATAGAAAAAAGATATATGAGTTTTGAGATTAGAGACGGAAAATTCCATCTCAAAACTCATATATCTTTTTTTTATTTTGTTGAGTTAATTTGAGACGGAATTTTCTAAAAATCCGTCTCTAAATATTTGAGAGGGATTTTGAGACAGAAAATTCTGTCTCAGAACCCTAACATTCTTTTTTTTATTTTGCTGAGTTAATTTGAGACGGAATTTTTCGTTGCAAAATTCTATTTCTAACTTTAGAGATGGAATTTGCCACGGAAAATTCCATCTCAAAACCTTATATTCTTTTTTTTTTATTTCTTGAGATATTTTGAGACGGAATTTTCTGTTGCAAATTCCGTCTCAAAATTTTAGAATCGGATTTTGCAACGAAAATTTCATCTTAAAATCTGTCGAAAATTTTGCGGGATAAATATTGTTTACACGCGCCTCTTTAGCTTCGAAATTTGTGGCGGAATTTATTCCGTTGCAAATTTGCAACGGTTTTTCCACAAAAAATCCGTAGCTAAGTTTGTCACTAAAACTTTTTTTGTTCTGTCACTAATCCGTTGCAAATCTACAAGAACTTGTGATGGAAATTTCGTCTCAAAAATTCCATCACTGAAAGTACAATTTCTTGTAGTGTAGGGGTCGACATAGAAAAGGCAAGGGAAGAGATGACCGCAATTAGAAGACCACAAGTTAGGATCCAATGCTTCAGAGATACATTCTTAAAGGTGACTGACTCTGATAGCATTGAAAGGATAGAGTACGCAGCTCGCGCATTCTTATTATTTCTTCTTGGTTGCACTCTTTTTGCTGATAAAAGTGCTATGCGAGTATTGGTTGCATTCTTATCATTTTTAAAAGATCTTACGACCATTTGTGAGATTGCATGGAGTATTGCTTGCCTTGCTTACATGTACAAACTACTGGGCCTTGCTAGCAAAGCTGAATATCATTCTATAGCTAGTTATATGACACTGATTAAGGTATTTAATATTTATTTTATAGAAATCATATTGGTTTCTTTAATATTTATTAGCTTATGTTTAATTATAAATGTTCCTTTTGTTTTATGCAGGCATAGATCTATGAGCATGTTCCCTCATTAGATCCAATATAGGGCTCGTCGGTGGAATCCACTCAATTGCAATATGTAGCTATAGATACTGAGTGAGCTACTTGATGACATTTAGTATCATCAGGTGAGCTGGGATTCATACTATAACGACCTTTTTTACCAAAAATTCGAACCAAATTTTTCTTCTTTTTCATTTACATGGTTGGGCTGTGTTTAATGTTTCAGATTCATTGTAAAACTAAATTTACATTAGCTAAATCAATATCCATTAATCTCATGGTCCCAGTTTAGATTTTTCTAATTAAGCATGCAATCTCATTTAAATTATATTAATTAACAAGATTCATATCCATCGAATTCGCATGCATCATTACAAACCATAGATGTATTATCTACTACCTTTAATTACGTCCCTGTTTTCTGTAAAGTACTGCAATACAAGTCTGAATACAAAGAGAATAACTATACATCATATACCTTTAAGGTCGGTACAAAAAGCCTTGAAGGATAGAGTTAGAACCCCCTCATGTAACAAAGCCTACTATAGATAATCTTTAAGGGAGAAGAGGGGAGGTGAGCTTATAAAGCCCAGTAAAGATTATATATAAAGGGACAAATACCGTAAACTATATGCAAGTTTCTAAAACATATATCAAATACGAAACTTAAAGATAATTCAGAAACGGAGTTCAAAAAGAGTTTTCTCTATAGCTCGTTAGGGCTTTAGGGCTGAGTAAGAAAGAATATGAAATTTAAAAGATAATTCGAAAATGGAGTTCGGAAGGAGTTTTCTCTATAGCTCATTAGGACATTAGGGCTTAGTAAGAAAGGATGCTTTAAAGTACCTCACTTGTCCCTTTTTCCTAACTCCTAAGCTATAGAGAATATTGAAGGAATTATCAGAGAAGGAATTCATGCAATTTAGAAAGTCAAATCATATTAATGCAATGCATCAAAAAATTAATTTATCAAACAAACCATTTAGTTCTTATAAAGCAATCAAATTTGAAACATATATTAAAATATATAAATATCAAAATTTAAATTCAAATCATGAATATTCATAATAAACCATTTTGGCTTTGAAATTCGAGTATCAAAGTCCTTAGAGTTCATATATAAAATACATATACATATTAACATAGACACACTAAGAATTGGAGACATAGTAACGACTAAGTAACAATCATGTAGTCCGGATATCCATAAGGGAAGTGCAAATCAAATAGACATATGGCCATAGTCCAAAGAGGGTCCTCAGTGAGCACTGATTAGGTGTCAACTATGCCGGCTGTGGACTTTATCAAGGTCACATAGCAATTTGAAAGTTTAAAGTTCTAATACTACAGTGATCTTAGTTAGTCAATGTTTCAAAACATATACATATTTTCGAAATCCGAAATTCAAAGTAGCATTTTTGAACTTCACATTGGTTCACAAATAAATATAAATTTGTTTCAAAATTATATAATTTGTAATTATTCATAAATATTTTCTAAAATACTATATTTTTGGTAATTTTCATAAAACCAATATTATATATAAAAATTCATAAATATTCCAAAATCATAAAAATTAATATTTTCAAAACAAAATTTCCTCGGAAATTGCTATTCTTAAAACATTATTAAACTCTTAGCCTAATTTGCGAAAAACTAGTATTTTTACTAAAATTCGGTGGCATAACGGTATAAATTTTCTAAAACCTCATGCAAGGCAAACACAGTTTATAAACCCAAGGCCGTTGATTTTAAATTCATTTCAGTATCCCCTACGTTCCTTTTATATATATATATATATATGTGAGAACTCGTTATTTTATATTGTAGATGTACATTTATATGATTTAATTATCAATAAAGAAATTATTGATAATATTTTGAGGAATTAAATATATAAGAATAGTATCTCTTACATAGAAAATTTTAATCCTAGATGAAAAATATAAGTATGGAAAATATATTACATAAAAGAAGGAATAAATAATTAAATGGATATTGGAAAATTTTGATTTGGATAAATCAGAAAAGTGGTGCGGCATGAAGAAACAAAGAATGCAAGAGTAGTAGAAAAGATAAAATAAATGATAAAGGAAGACAAAAGAAAGTCTTCCTCACGTTTTGTCCTAGGTTGACAGAAACTAGCACTGATCTTGTTCATTTTATTTGCTGCACCGAAGAGCAAAGTAATAACAAGACAAGAAAGGAACAAAAGCAAGGAAAAGATGGGAAAATTTATTAGCTTGCAAGACTTTAACTGGGAAAGTCAAAAACGTGTGGCTGTATGAAGAAAAAGAAATGTAACAGAAAAAGAAGTAGTCCCGGTTGGAGAATAAGGAGCATTAAACAAAAGAAAAGAAATAAACAATAAAGAAGGCTTTTAATGAAACCAGCAAAAGTCCAAATAATATATCTTTTAGTGCTTTATATTTCTTCCATCGTGAACTCATCTCCAGCCATCATCATCACCGAAAGTTTGTTCTATTTCTTACAAACCGTGTAACTTTCCCTCCATAGCAGAACCATACATAACCTTTAGTAAATAAATCAAGTTTTTGGAAGGAAAATAAACCTTGGATATTAAGCTTCCAAAATCTCAAAGAAGCTAGCACAAAAACTCTCAAAACAGGAGGTGATTCACGTGCACAGATTGCTTTTTTGTACAGGTAACGTCCAACTCAGTTTTTAAGTTTCTTGTTCTGTGATTTTGGATGTAATGATCAAGAATATGTTGGTTATAGCCTTTGTTTGAAGTAAACATATATGTAAGGAAAATCATAGTGTTAGGTTGTAAGGATTTATAGGAAGAAGACGATGTTTAAAGAAGGAAACTGATGTGGAATTGATGATGAACATAAACATGAAACAGACGTGAAAAGTAAGGGAATTAAAAATGAAAATAAACTGAGTTGCATGATCGGTTGAGGAGGGTTTTGAGTGAAAACTAGGTAAGGCTTACGTGAACCATGAAGGAGAAAAGCAATGTTTTTAATGTAGTCAACAAAGGTGGCTGGTTGATGGAAGAAAAACTAGGCTGTTGAACAGCCGTATATGAAAGAAAGAAAGTATGGCCGGTTGGTACAGCCGAAATTGGTAGAAAATGGCAAAGGTTGGCTAACTTTTGTGTGTGAATGGTGGAAGATTTTGGCAGCCTAGGATGTACTAGGTATGGCCATAATATAGAGACAAAAAGGAAGCCAACGTAAAATACAAAACAGAAAAGAAAGAAGTATGCTGTCAGTTTGGACAGCATGTAACAGGAAAATAAATAAAAATGAAAGAGAAAGTTAGGTTTAGGTTGACTAAATGGCATGATGAAGTACTTATAAAGTTAAACTCTATATGCATCATAAAGGAATAAAATTTCCTAACCTACATACAGCCAACGTGAACTGAATTAAAGGGAAAGAAAGCTCACGGTTTGGGGTAAACAAATAGTAGGAAAATAAAAGAAAGAAATACTTAAGTTGACCTAATTGGATTGGAAAAATTAAGTGGCATCATAATTGAATATATATATATATATATATATATATATATATATTATGGAGGAATAAGTCACCTAAGTCATTCAAGGTCATTCGGCCACAATGAGAAATTTTAAGAAATTCTAATATTCTAAGTAATGAGAATTTAACTAAGAATTAGACAAGGAGGGAATTTTATACCGAAAATTAATCATGTCAAATTTTGATTTGGCAGTTTATAATTCGGAGAGATAAGAAGCATAAGGATACAACTTAAGGCATTGTTCTACAGTGTACTGAGGTAAGGGATGTAATTTAAAGTTGTGATGGTGTCCCTTACTTTCATCTCAATTTATAAAGAAACGTTTGAAGCATGAATTTTGTTCCGAAATTAATTTCCATAGTCTTTTGACAATTAACTAAACGAACCTTTTAACTTCTATGCATATTTTCCATAATGTTTTAAGCATGACAGTAAATAAATATGTTTTCCGAAAAAGGTATCGGAGTGGCAAACCCCAGGCTAACTTAGATCCTGGCACGCCCGATCCTTACTATTTTGTACCAAATGTATGATTTAAGAAGTTACAAAAGTAAGTAAGATTTGAGACTAAGGCTTTTCTATAGTTTATGTTATTGCCTATCATGCTTGCCACATTATGCATGTTTCTATCCCTTGTGGCATATGTTTAGCCACGTCGTGCATCTTCTCGCCCACATTATGCATGTTTCCATCCTTTGTGGGTATGTTGGTCCTTCGTGGTGCATGTTCGCTGTACGAGCCTGATCAGGTCTACAGCCCATACCATGGCCATAGGTATTCTGTTCCCTCTTCGGAGGATGAAGTAAGTGTCATGACCCGCATACTGGCTATATGATTCTGCCTAGTCTCCAAGAACTGTATGATAAGCTTATTTAATTTTGATATTAAATATCTAAAGTATGATACATGTTTAAACAAGTATGAATTTTTGAAATATGTATTAAAGAATTCATACAATGTTTTAAAGTATGAAACACATTATTATGGCATTTGTTTCTGCATATATAGATGCTATGACTATTTTAAATGCATTTCTTACGAGGCTTTCCAAAAAGCTCAACCCCTACCCTACTAGATTATTTGCAGTGATCATCTCTTTGCCTGTTGCGCATATGACGTAGGCTGAGGGATACGTCTCTCCTCTGGCTAGTTTTTGTACTCAAGTAAGGTATACTCATATTTTGATACCAGACATACTGTATAGCACAGATATTTGTATATAAATAATACTTTTGGGTTGTAATCGATATCATATGAATGTAAACGTTACTTTGAGGAATAGGTCAATATAATGTGAATGAAATATTTTATGAAAATATTATGATGTTTCTGTGGTTGGAAAAGTGTGATGAGGTACTGGCAGGAATGCAACCCAAGTAAGAAATTAAGATTAAATATATATATATATATATATATAATTTAGCCAAAGCTTCCACGTTTCCGGGGTGTGACAGTCTTTCTTGGTATCAGAGTAAGGGTTGCCTAGTACTGTCAGGGTCGGTAGTTAGGATAAGATTACATCCCAAGTATCTGTGCTTGTTTGGTTATAAAATTGAGTATATCTGTTAAAGTTTTGATTTAAAACATAAGGTTTATGCGCAGGTATTGATCACGCACTATGAGTGGGAGACGAGGTCGTCCTCGGAGGTAGGCTCAGCCACCTCTACCACCTACTCCCCAACCAGAGAGCCCAAATGCTAGAATAAACAGGCTCGAAAACGCTATGAAAGAGGCGTTTGACAACATTGCTGCTATGTTTGCTCAACATCTTGGGGCAAACACCTCAGCTATAGGTGCCACAGTGCCCACACCTACTTTACCACCTTCTCCTCCATAGGCTCCTCCAGCACCCTCCGCTCCTCAACCTTCAGTCCCACCGCCCAGAGATGACAAAGATACAGGCAGATTACGGGACTTTCTTAAGATGAATCCCCCGGAATTTAAAGGGATTAAGGATCCAGTAAAAGCTGAGGAGTGGTTATTGGAGTTAGAGATAGCTTTTGATTACTTGGGGTGCACAGATGCTGAGAAAGTCAGTATGGGTTCTTATATGTTGAAAGGTCAGGCAGGACACTGGTGGAGAGCCACTAAGAGACAGTTGACTACTTAACATACAGTGATTAGTTGGGATACTTTTCTGTCAGTCTTCAGGACTTAATATGTCCCCCGTACTGCCTAGAAGAAAATGCAGATAGATTTTTTGAATTTAGTACAAGGCAGTATGTCAGTTGATGAGTATGAGAACCAATTTACGATGCTGATGAGATATGACCTCGAGACAGTCAGAGATCAGAAGCGTCGTACCAAGAGGTTTTTGTCTGGATTGAGACCAGCCATCAGAGACAGATTATTAGGGTTTCATATTTCTGAGTTTGAGGATGCTCTTGGACGGGCTCAGGATATAGAGAGGGGTCTAGATGTTATGCAGGCACAGTATGGGTCCAGAAGTAAGAGTAAGGGTAAAGATAAGAGGACAAATAGTTCCCAATCAGAGCAAAGGTGGAGTTCGTTTAAGAGATCGAGGACAGATGACTCTCGAGCAAGGGATGGCAAGCCCAAGACTCCTACTGATATAGTAAAGATCACCAGAGGTTTTCAGAGGGTTATTAGACGATGCAGAGATTGTGGTAAGACACATGGTGGGCCATGTCACTGGGTCACTGGAAATTGTTTTAAGTGTGGGGAAAAGGGTCATTTGATCAAAGATTGCCCACAAATGCAGGATAAGACCCCACAGCCTCAGGAGACACCACGACAGCAGCCAGAGACACGAGTTCCACAGAGACAGGCCCCACAGAAACGAGTTACAGTAGCTGAGAAGGGTAAGAAGCCTGTTACTCAGGGGCGTGTATTTGCTTTAGACAAGGAGACTGCCGATAACTCCTCCGTGACTATTAGAGGTAATCTTCTTGTCTGTAATCATGAGGCGCATGTTTTATTTGACCCAGGGTCCACGCACTCATTTATATCACCATAGTTTGTACACAATCTCCATTTAGAACTTGAACCTCTAAGTCACCTATTGCATATTTGCACACCCATGTATGAATCTCAAATGACAGATATGGTGTGTAGGAATTGTGAAATTAAGGTTGGAGAGAGGGTAATGTTAGCAGATCTAGTTTTGTTAAACATGCATAGCTTCGATGTAATCTTAGGCATGGATTGGATAGAAATCAATCGTGCAAGTCTAGATTGCTACACTAAGACTATAACCTTCTCTTTACTTGACAAATTTGATGTATGTTTTACTATTAAGAAATAAAATATATGATGTTATGTTCGATAAAGTTGCATAATGTTTATATGTTTGAAATTTCAAATAAATTTATTTGTGTGAAGGTTATATTGCCTTTATCTTCGATACAAGTCAGGAATCTCCACATATATCATATATACCAATGGTATGTGAGTTTTCCGATGTGTTTCCGGATGAGTTACCAGGATTACCATCAGAAAGAGAGCTGGAGTTCACTATTGATTTAGTGCCGGATACCCAGCCTATCTCTAAATCTCCTTACCGGATGGCACTAGTTGAATTAGAAGAATTAAAGAAACAGTTGCTAGAGTTGCTTGATAAGGGTTTTATAAGACCAAGTGTGTCTCCGTGGGGTGCTCCGGTACTGTTTGTGAGAAAGAAAGATGGTAGTCTACAGTTACGTATCGACTATAGGTTACTAAATAAGGCTACAATTAAGCATAAGTATCCCTTGCCAAGAATAGATGATTTGTTTGATCAATTGAAAGGGGCTTCAGTGTTTTCTAAGATTGATTTGAGATCAGGCTATCATCAGTTGAGGATTAGGAAGGAAGATGTACCGAAAACGGCCTTTAGAACCCGATATGGCCATTTCGAGTTTCTGGTGATGCCTTTCGGTTTGACTAATGCCCCTGCCGCATTCATGAATTTGATGAATGATGTGTTTCGGGAGTATCTGGATAAATTTGTGATTGTCTTTATAGATGATATTCTAATATATTCTAAGTCTCGGGAGGAGCACGAGCAGCATCTGAGTATTGCGCTCCGGACTCTCCGAGATAAACAGCTTTATGGGAAGCTTAGTAAGTGTGAATTTTGGTTGGATCAGATAGCTTTCCTTGGTCATGTAGTATCTAAGGACGGGGTGTCAGTTGATCCGTCCAAAGTTGAGGCAGTACTCCAATAGGAGAGACCGAAGACAGTGACTGAGATTCGGAGTTTCCTAGGATTGGCAGGGTACTACCGGAGGTTTGTGGAGAGTTTTTCTCGGATTGCAACTCCGTTGACTAAGCTTACACGCAAAGGGGTTCCGTTTGAATGGTCAAATCAGTGTGAGCAGTGTTTTCAGAAGCTTAAGCAAAGATTAACTACAGTACCAGTCCTGACCATTCCGAGTGGATCTGGAGGCTTCGTTGTATACAGTGATGCTTCCAATCAAGGTCTAGGTTGTGTGCTAATGCAACATGGTAGAGTAGTCGAGTATGGTTCTCGCCAGCTTAAAGACCATGAGCGTAACTACCCTACACATGATTTAGAGTTAGCCGCAGTTGTTTTTGCTTTAAAGATATGGCGGCATTATCTGTATGGTGAGAAGTTCCAGATCTTCACTGACCATAAGAGTTTGAAGTATCTATTCGATAAGAAGGAACTTAATATGAGGCAGAGACGTTGGATAGAGCTTCTTAAGGATTATGACTGCGAGATTCTGTACCATCCGAGCAAAGCGAACGTAGTTGCAGATGCTCTAAGCAGGAAGAGTGTGGTTTCTGTTATGATGGTTAGAGAATGGGAATTGCTGGAGCAGTTCGTCGAGCTCAATATTAGTGTTGAAACAGTAGATGTCGGGTTTATGGCTAACCTTCAAATTGAGCCAAGTATCTTAGATCAGATCCGGTCAGGGCAAAGAAATGATCAGAGGCTATTGGACATGGTTAGCCAAGCAGAGCAAGACTTACAGTCAGATTTTACGGTCAGTGATGATGGGTTATTGAGATTTAAGGGCCGTATATGTGTTCCAAACGATGATACCCTAAGACAAAGGATTTTGAAAGAGTCCCATTGTTTTCGTTACACTATGCACCCAGGCAGTACTAAGATGTACCATGATTTGCGTAAGGTGTATTGGTGGATTGGTATGAAACGAGACGTAGCAGAGTTTGTGGCCAAATGTTTGATCTGTCAGCAGATAAAGGCTGAGCGCCAGAAGCCAGCAGGACTACTTAAGTCTTTACCGGTGCCTACCTGGAAATGGGAGCACATTACGATGGATTTTATTATGGGCTTACCGAAGACCCGGAGAGGTCATGATGCGATCTGGGTTATTGTGGATAGATTGACTAAGAGTGCCCATTTTCTTGCCATTAAGAGCACAGATTCACTAAGTACATTGGCAGACTTGTATGTTAGCGAGATTGCTCGATTACATGGGGCTCCCATGAGCATCACTTCTGATAGAGATTCCAGGTTCACCTCTCGATTTTGGACTCATTTTCAGGAAGCCATGGGATTTCAATTACATTTGAGCACCGCCTATCATCCTCAGACAGACGGTCAGTCCAAGCGGACTATTCAGATCTTAGAGGACATGTTGAGGGCGTATGCACTAGATTTTAAGGGTTCATGGGATGACCACTTACCCCTTGCAGAGTTTGCCTATAATAATAGTTATCATACCAGCATCAGAATGGCACCATACGAGGCTCTATATGGCAGGAGATGTAGATCCCCAGTGGCTTGGGAAGAAGTGGGTGACCGTAAGATTTTAGCCCCTGATCTCGTTGAAGAGGCAGTTAAGGGTGTTCGGATTATTTGTGATAGACTCAAGGTTACCCAAAGTAGACAGAAAAGTTATGCTGATGTACGTAGACGGCCACTTGAGTTTCAGGTTGGGGATTCTGTATTTGTAAAAGTATCTCCGAGCAAGGGTATCATGCGCTTCGGAAAGAAAGGAAAATTGAGTCCTCGTTTCATTAGTCCATTTGAGATATTGGAGAGAGTTGGGGATGTTGCTTATCGGTTAGCTTTGCCACCACAGCTTTCTGGGATACATAACGTCTTCCATGTCTCTATGTTGAGGAAGTGTCATCCGGATCCCTCCCATGTTATCGAGTACAAACCATTGGATATTCAGGGAGATATGAGCTATGTTGAGCAGCCAATCCGGATCCTTGACAGAAAAGAAAGGGTGCTTCGATCTAAAACTATTCCATTGGTTAAAATTCTCTGGCAACACCACACAACAGAGGAAGCTACGTGGGAACTAGAGAGCCTCATGAGAGAAAAGTATCCGCATTTGTTTAATGGACCAACCAGAATTTGGAGGACCAAATTCTTATAAGGTGAGGAGAATGTGAGAACTCGTTATTTTATATTGTAAATGTACATTTGTATGATTTAATTATCAATAAAGAAATTATTGATAATATTTTGAGGAATTAAATATATAAGAATAGTATCTCTTACATAGAAAATTTTAATCCTAGATGAAAAATATAAGTATGGAAAATATATTACATAAAAGAAGGAATAAATAATTAATGGATATTGGAAAATTCTGATTTGGATAAATCAGAAAAGTGGTGCGGCATGAAGAAACAAAGAATGCAAGAGTAGTAGAAAAGATAAAATAAATGATAAAGGAAGACAAAAGAAAGTCTTCCTCACGTTTTGTCCTAGGTTGATAGAAACTAGCACTGATCTTGTTCATTTTATTTGCTGCACCGAAGAGCAAAGTAATAACAAGACAAGAAAGGAACAAAAGCAAGGAAAAGATGGGAAAATTTATTAGCTTGCAAGACTTTAATTGGGAAAGTCAAAAACGTGTGGCTGTATGAAGAAAAAGAAATGTAACAGAAAAAGAAGTAGTCCCGGTTGGAGAATAAGGAGCATTAAACAAAAGAAAAGAAATAAACAATAAAGAAGGCTTTTAATGAAACCAGCAAAAGTCCAAATAATATATCTTTTAGTGCTTTATATTTCTTCCATCGTGAACTCATCTCCAGCCATCATCATCACCGAAAGTTTGTTCTGTTTCTTACAAACCGTGTAACTTTCCCTCCATAGCAGAACCATACATAACCTTTAGTAAATAAATCAAGTTTTTGGAAGGAAAATAAACCTTGGATATTAAGCTTCCAAAACCTCAAAGAAGCTAGCACAAAAACTCTCAAAACAGGAGGTGATTCACGTGCTCAGATTGCTTCTTTGTACAGGTAACGTCCAACTCAGTTTTTAAGTTTCTTGTTCTGTGATTTTGGATGTAATGATCAAGAATATGTTGGTTATAGCCTTTGTTTGAAGTAAACATATATGTAAGGAAAATCATAGTGTTAGGTTGTAAGGATTTATAGGAAGAAGATGATGTTTAAAGAAGGAAACTAATGTGGAATTGATGATGAACATAAACATGAAACAGATGTGAAAAGTAAGGGAATTAAAAATGAAAATAAACTGAGTTGCATGATCGGTTGAGGAGGGTTTTGAGTGAAAACTGTCACATACCGTGATCCTATTTTTCACCTTATTCTATACATCTTGTTTGGTTGGGCTGTCTGCGATACTTTATTTTCCTTTTACATATAAACAATTTCATATTAAAATATAATATGAATTACATCCCCTATCTTAATTCATAAGGAAGTAGTACTGTAGATAAGTCTAAATACAGAAAATAAATGATCATACCTTATTAAATAAATCAAGCTGTCGCATCGTCCCCAAATGCGCAGCCGTAATCCTTTATGTGTCAGACTCTCAGTCTTCGAAAACTTGAAATGTTAAAATTAAGGAGTGAGCAAACCACGGCTCAGTAAGGGAATTATATGCATACTTGATATTCAGCTTCCTATATGCTGAAAATCTTTTTCAATTTTTTTTCCTATGGGGCTCTAGGCTCGCATGTAGGAAGGATACTACAGTCGGCTAGGGATCCGGATAGAGTAAGGTAGGTATTTTGAAATACCTATCTTGTCCCGGAACCTAGAAGCAACTGTAGAGAGTAATATTCTTTCTTGTTTTGAAATTCAAATCCTTTCCTTTTTATTTCGTAACATTTTCATATTCTTTTTCAAAATAATGCTTTTATGAAATAAAGCATTTAAATAAAATAACTAATATTCATATTTTCTTTGAAAAGAATATTAGTTAAATTCTCATCATTCTCATTTAAAACTCATTTCATGTTTTACTGTACAACCATAATTAGTACAGTACTTTAAATAGCAAAATCAGCTATTAAATGCTTTTCGTATAACATATATATCATTTAAATTTAATATTCAATTTAAAATCATAGTAAGAACATTAGACTTATAAACTCTTTTTCCTTTTGAAAACATATCACATGTTCATATTACATATCATATGAAAGTCATCTCGTAGTACTAAAATCAGTACTAAAATAAGCATTTTGTAAAATGTTGTAAATCACTTTCATTTAATTTATCACATATCATGTAAAACATTTTCATTTCACGTATCATATATCATATAAAACATTTTCATATATGGAGACTTAGGCACGCACGCCCAGCCCGTCCACTAGGTCGTTACTCATATCATGCTATAGACCCTGAAGGGTATGAATAATCATGTCAGATCTATGGCCATAGTCTATAATTGTCCTCGGCGGATCACTGATCAGGTGTCGGCCGGGACTACATGTGAAAACCGTAATTTTCTAAATAAATATTAATTAGCCGAAAATTTAATTTGGATAAATTGAAATCCAAATTAAATAAGAAACGAAAATGGAAAATTATGTGGATATTAAGAAATCCAAAATGAAATTATTTATGAGAAAATTTTATGATTAGTTAAATTGATCAAGAAATGGATCAAATAATCAACCAAATAAATTATAATAAAGATGGAGATATTGGAAAAGAATTCTAAATTGGAGAATTAGGAATTGTGTGGCGGCATGGAAAAAGAAAACATTTAGACAAATTAAATAGAATTCTAATTTTAGAGGAAAATTTGTAATTAAGAGCTTTAAATGATGGCTACTAATATTCAGCCAACACATCTTCCTTTTTCTTTATTCTTCAGTCCATCATGGTTCTTATGTTCAGCCATCATCACCGAAAGCTTTACTCTGTTTTTGTTTTTTGCAAGCCGTGTAGCCTTCTGTTCATAGCAGAATCACCCATGATCTTCAGCTAATTATTAAAGGTTCTTGAGGAAAAATAAACCTAGCCTTACAAGCTTCTTAGAACACCAAAGGATTTAGCTCAAAAACCTCAAACAAGAAGCTGATTTACGTGGACAGGTTGCTGCTCTGTACAGGTAAAGATTCAACAGCAGTTTTGAGTTTTTGTTCTTTAATTTTCAGCTGTAGAAATCAAGATTATCATGTTTATAGCATTTGTTTTGAAATAAACATAAGTATATGAGTAAACCCTAGTTCAGTTGTGAGGGTTTAGAAATAAAATAAGATGATATTCTGATGATGCTGATTCACGTAAAAAGGAAGGCTGAAACTTAAGAACCGAAAACAGCCATGAAACATTAAAAGAAATAAAAGATGTAATTTACGGGCTGTGATGAAGTCAGTTGAAGAGGGTTTGAGTGTAACATGGGTAGGATCTTATTTGAACTATGAAGAATAAAGAGAAGTGTCTTAAATATGGTCAACAAAAGTGGCCGAATGGGAGAAGAAAGTGGGCTGTACGTGGAAAAGAAAACCTTGGTTGGTAAGTGTAGCCGAAATAGGAAGCAAAAGAGGGAAGTAAAGGTTGATGTTTGGCTGACTTTGTGTGTGTGAATGCTGGACTTTTGATAACCTAAGATGTACTAAGTCTAGCCACAATTTAGAGACAGAAACTGAAAGCCAACGTAGGCTAAAACAGAAAGGAAAGAAAGCTGTCGGTTTGGACAGCAAGCAGCAGGAAAGAAGAATGCAAGAAAGAAAGAAAAAGGTTAAGTTGACTTGACCAAATAGGTAGAATAAAGCATAAATTATAAGTAATATAGATATATTTTAAATGGAGAAAATTCCTACATCTAAGCAAGGCCATTCGGCTAGAATAGAAGACAAAGGAGAATGACGTGAATTGGCTTGGACCTGGGAAGAAAATAAGTCAATTAAGTGGCTGGAAAATATATGCAACTATATATAGAGAATAAAACATGGAAATAAAAGACATAAACCAAGTAGGTTTAGTCATCCAAAAAGGGACATTCGGTTATTGAAATTGGACAAAGAAAAGAGGAGAGTGGCGTAGGAGATGGCAGAAAAACAGTCAACTGAAGGACTGAAAGTAAAATATATATATGAGGATGAAATAAATATAAATATATAAATATATATATATATATTATATATATATATATTAACATGGAGAAATATGGTCAAAAGCCAAAAAGGCTTATGCATGGAAAATGATATTAGGCCATGCAATCTTTAGTGAGAATATGGACTAGGTAAAATGGCAAATGATGCCAAAATAGAAAGGGAAAGTGAATTGGATATTCAATTACCATGGTGTAATTATACGAGATTCTAACATTTTAAGGAATGAGAATTTAAATTAGAATTAGACAAGTGAAGAAACTTTATACCGAACATTGATTAGATTAAATTGTTGTTTTGCAGTTTATATTTCGACGACATAAGAGGTATATGGTACAACTTAAAGCATCTTCTACAGTATACTGAGGTAAGGGATGTATGTGCAGCACTGTAAGGATATTCAATCTGCATGATTTTAATTATGAAATATTTTATGAAAATATTTGATGAAAATATTGCGATGAATGATTGGTTTGAAATTTGTGGTGATGTACTGGTTGGAATTATAAACTGTATTTTCCGTGCAGGAGGCTAGTCAATAGGCAGCTGTTATGCTGCCGAAAATTTTTAGAAAATTTTATAAAATCATATTAAATGATTTTATTTCCGAAAATCGATATTCAATCACGAAAAACGAGAAAATTATTATTTTTCATAAAACATTAATATAATGAAATTGATTTTTAAAATATTCATGTTTTCGAGAATGGTGATAATGAAATCACCGAAAATTCTTTTCAAGAATGGTGATAACGAAATCATCGAAAATTCTCTTGATATGTAAATTACACGTAATACGAGATGAAAAATGAAAGGAAATAAAGTGAATATTTTATATATTTTCTTAAATATTCACTTGATTTATTATATAACTTTTATGGTTTTAATTATGAAATTATTATTTTTATAAATTCCATAAAGGTTTTTTGATGATGAAAAATACTATTTTGAGACTAGATGGCAACCTTATCATGCTGATATGTGATATGTGACATGTGATATGTGATATATAATATGTGATATATGATATGTAGTCCCAGTCGACACTTGATCAGTGATCCGTCGAGGACAATTATAGACTATGGCCATAGATCTGACATGATTATTTTATGCCCTTCGGGGTCTATAGCATGATATGAGTAACGACCTAGTGGACGGGCTAGGCGTGCGTGCCTAAGTCTCCATATGTGAAAAATGTTTTATATGATATGTTATATGTTAAATGTAAATGTTTTACACGATATGTGATAAGTTAAATGAAAGTGATTTACAGCATTTTACATAATGCTTATTCAGTACTGATTTTAGTACTATGAGATGATTTTCATATGACATGTGATATGAACATGTAATATGTTTTCAAAAGGAAAAAGAGTTATAAGTCTAATATTCTTACTATGATTTTAAATTGAATATTAGACTATATGTGACGTGAATATGTGATATGTTTTCAAAAGAAAAAAGGAAGAAAGTAAATCTAATATTCTTATTTAAATTTTAAATTGAATATTAGATTTAAATGATTTATATGTTATACGAAAAAGGTTTAATAGCTTATTTTGCTATTTTAAAGTACTGTACTAATTATGATTGTACAGTAAAACATGAAATGAGTTTTAAAGGAAAATGATGATGATTTAACTAATATTCTTTTCAAAGAATATATGAATATTAGTTACTTTATTTAAATGCCTTATTTTATAAAACCATTATTTTGAAAAGAATATGAAAATGTTATGGAATAAAAAGGTAAAAAGGATTAAAATTCCAAAAAAAAAAAGGAAATTATTCTCTACAATTGCTTCTAGGTTCCGGGACAAGATAGGTATTTCAAAATACCTACCTTACTCCATCCGGATCTCTAGCCGACTGTAGTATCCTTTCTACATGCGAGCCTAGAGCCCCATAGGAAAAATGAAAAAAAAATTTCAGCATATAGGAAGCTGAATATCAAGTATGCATACAATTCCCTTACTAAGCCGTGGTTTGCTCACCCCTTAATTTTAACATTTCAGGTTTTCGAAGACAGACAGTCTAGCAGTAAAAGGATTTTCGACTGCGTATTTGGGGACGTGCGATAGGTCGATTTATTTAATAAGGTATGATAATTTATTTTCTGTATTTAGACATATTCACAGTACTACTTTCTCATGAAGTAAGATAGGGGATGTAATTCGTATTATAATTTAAAATGATATTGTTTATATGTAAAGGAAAAGTAAAGTATCCCAGACAGCCCAACCATATAAGACGTATAGAATAAGGTGAAAAATAGGGTCACGGGCTGTGACACTACATATCACATATCACATATTACATATCACATGTCACATATCACATATCACATATCAGCATGATAAGGTTACCATCTAGTCTCAAAACAGTCTTTTTCCTCATCAGAAAACCTTTATGGAATTTATAAAAATAATAATTTTATAATTAAAACCATAAAGGTTATATAATAAATCAAGTGAATATTTAAGAAAATATTTATAAAATATTCACTTTATCCCTTTTTCATCTCTCATTTCATATCACGTATAATTCATATATCGAGAGAATATTTAGAAAACTTTTATAAAATATTCTCTTTATCTCTTTTTCATTTTTCATTTCATATCACATATAGTTCATATATTGAGAGAATTTTCGGTGATCTCATTATCACCAATTTCAAAAACATGAATATTTTAAAATGAATTTCGTTATATTCATGTTTTATGAAAAATAATTATTTTCTCGATTTTCGTGGTTGGAAATCGTTTCTCATGAAATAAAATCATTTATTATGATTTTATAAATTTCCTAGAAATTTTCGGTAATTTTCAATAATTTTTCAGCAGTATAACGGCTGCCGATTGGCTTGCCTCCTACACGAAAATGCAGTTTATAATTTCAACCGGTACTTCACCACAATTTTCCAACCAATCATTCATCGCAATATTTTCATAATTATTTTCATAAAATATTTCAAAATTAAAATCATGCAGACTGAATATCCTTATAGTGCTGCACATGCATCTCTTACCTGTTTCGTGGTGTTGTACTTCCCGATATTACCACATGAACTCCGATTATTCATGCTGCAAAATAATTTTTTATCAAAAATTATCATTAATTATTCTCTTAATTTTGATCGTCAATTCTCATGTTTAAACCATAAAATGCAATATAATAACATTCCAAAAATGCTCATGGCCAAATGTCTTCTTGAACCCTTTATTATGGTGATTCATCTACTCTTTTCTTAATCCCATTTATATAAGTCTATTATTTCCTTTACTTCCCTTCTCAATTAATTTAGGAAATACTTTCTACTCATCCTCAACTATTTTTCTTTAATCATTCATCATAGATTGATATGAGAATCTCTCATGAACAATGCTTGATTAGTTCATTCATTTATTCAATTTTCTCTCAATTCCCATTTCCTTTTCAAACAATGAAATTTTCCTTCTTAAAATAATTCTTAACCATCCACCATAAAATTTTCACTTTAGCCATATGGTTGCTTTGACCAAGAGCACTTTAAGATTCTCATCTCCATTCATATATATATATATATATGCACACACACATACACATATATATATATATATATATATTTCTCAATTTAGTCTTTTAATTACTCTTTATTGTCCTACCATTTTTATTTATTTATTTTTTACACTTCTCTTGTATTTAAATTTCCTCAATTTCATTTTCAGTAGCCCAAAACCGTGACCTTTAATGGTCATGCTTTCTTAATTTTTCATTTTCTGTTTTTCCTTCCTACGGCTGGCAGCTCCATTAGTTTCCTCAAATAATTTGTACTCATTAATTATCATCAAAATCAACCAGCCCAAGCTATAGCCAGCCATACCATTATTCACGTTACTGCTCTGTTTCAAATTCACTTTTTTTTTTGTTTACACATCAACCCCATTTTTCAATCATACCCGTAGTTCTCCCATAAACTTTCCTCATAGCCAATCATCCTTTCCTTAAATTTAATTTATGCATGTTTTCTTGTTTCATTTAAGTTTTTCTTAAACATGTTTCACTCATTAAAACATCATCACCATCAAACAGCCCTTGTTTCTATCGTGAATTACCCATATTCACACTACATGGAACCCTTTCCATATCTTGCATATTTCACTTAATCCAACTTTCAACAATGTTCCAACAGATTTTTATTTATTCATTTACCAATCTCTATTAACTATACAACAAATTCCTAAAGTTTCTTATATTTTTCTGTCATAGTCAAGACCCCTTTGTAACATCAATTTATTCTGGTTCATATTAATGTTTTAATCATACTTTTCATACTTTAAACACTCACATTCACCAACTAAAATAGCATGGAACCGAAGCTTTCCTCACCTTTATGTGAACCGAATAGAAACTGGAACTCAACCTAGCCGTTCCACGTTGTATTCTTTCCAGCAACCATCAGTTCTCAGCATCTTTTGAGATGGGAAACGGAGTGGGTGAACGAAGCTTGCTAGCTTTAAAGCTTGAAAAGGGGTTTTACATGGTGACTATGAACTCGACGTGAAGAGAAGGGAGAGGAATTTCAACATCGGGCAACAAGGAAAAACAACCAGGGAAGTCGGTGCTGCAATTTCTTTTTGTCTTTGCCGTCTGAACTTTGCTTGAAGAAGACTTTTTTTTTTATCTTCTTTATTTTTATGTTATCCAATGAAAAAATGCCACCTAGCCCGCTAACACTTTTCTTCCTTCATTTTATTTGTTTAATTGGTTCTCCACGTGCAGAAAATGGCAGCCAAAAGAAGTAGCTGATCAGGAAATTTTCCTGTTCAGTTTTCACTCTTTTTTTTCCCTTTTTGTGTGCCACAATCAATAGCAATTTACCATGTATCACAATATAAAATTTTCCTTCCTTTAAATATCATATATCTACATTTTATACCATTTAAATTACATTTAAATTCCAATGTTCAGATTTATTTCTTTATTTGTTTCTATACCTTCGATCCATCTTTTAATATTCATTTCAAATCTTATACACCATACTATAATTTATAATTCGAATAATTTCAAATTGATTGTGGAAATTCACATTCAATCTTTATTTAATTCCACTAAATAATTTATTTTCACTATCAATAATTTAAAAAGTATAGTGTACAGTATTATAAAATCAGGTCTCACAAAAACTAGGTAAGGCTTACGTGAACCATGAAGGAGAAAAGAAATGTTTTTAATGTAGTCAACAAAGGTGGCTGGTTGATGGAAGAAAAACTGGGCTGTTGAACAGCCGTATATGAAAGAAAGAAAGTATGGCTGGTTGGTACAGCCGAAATTGGTAGAAAATGGCAAAGGTTGGCTAACTTTTGTGTGTGAATGGTGGAATATTTTGGCAGCCTAGGATGTACTAGGTATGACCATAATATAGAGACAAAAAGGAAGCCAACGTAAAATACAAAACAGAAAAGAAAGAAGTATGTTGTCGGTTTGGACAGCATGTAACAGGAAAATAAAAAAAATGAAAGAGAAAGTTAGGTTTAGGTTGACTAAATGGCATGATGAAGTACTTATAAAGTTAAACTATATATGCATCATAAAGGAATAAAATTTCCTAACCTACATACAACCAACGTGAACTGAATTAAAGGGAAAGAAAGCTCACGGTTTGGGGTCAACAAATAGTAGGAAAATAAAAGAAAGAAATACTTAAGTTGGCCTAATTGGATTGGAAAAATTAAGTGGCATCATAATTTAATATATATATATATATATATATATATATATTATGGAGGAATAAGTCACCTAAAGGAGGAATAAGTCACCTAAGTCATTCAAGGTCATTCGGCCACAATGAGAAATTTTAAGAAATTCTAATATTCTAAGTAATGAGAATTTAACTAAGAATTAGACAAGGAGGGAATTTTATACCGAAAATTAATCATATCAAATTTTGATTTGGCAGTTTATAATTCGGAGAGATAAGAAGCATAAGGATACAACTTAAGGCATTGCTCTACAGTGTACTGAGGTAAGGGATGTAATTTAAAGTTGTGATGGTGTCCCTTACTTTCATCTCAATTTATAAAGAAACGTTTGAAGCATGAATTTTGTTCCGAAATGAATTTCCATAGTCTTTTGATAATTAACTAAACGAACCTTTTTAACTTCTGTGCATATTTTCCATAATGTTTTAAGTATGACAGTAAATAAATATGTTTTCCGAAAAAGGTATCGAAGTGGCAAACCCTAGGCTAACTTAGATCCTGGCACGCCCGGTCCTTACTATTTTGTACCAAATGTATGATTTAAGAAGTTACAAAAGTAAGTAAGATTTGAGACTAAGGCCTTTCTATAGTTTATGTTATTGCCTATCATGCTTGCCACAATATGCATGTTTCTATCCCTTGTGGCATATGTTTAGCCACGTCGTGCATGTTCTCGCCCACATTATGCATGTTTCCATCCTTTGTGGGTATGTTGGTCCTTCGTGGTGCATGTTCGCTGTACAAGCCTGATCAGGTCTACAGCCCATACCATAGCCATAGGTATTCTGTTCCCTCTTCGGAGGATGAAGTAAGTGTCATGACCCGCATACTGGCTATATGATTTTGGCTAGTCTCCAAGAACTGTATGATAAGCTTATTTAATTTTGATATTAAATATCTAAAGTATGATGCATGTTTAAACAAGTATGAATTTTTGAAATATGTATTAAAGAATTCATACAATGTTTTAAAGTATGAAATGCATTATTATGGCATTTGTTTCTGCGTATATAGATGCTATGACTATTTTAAATGCATTTCTTACGAGGCTTTCCAAAAAGCTCACTCCTTATCCTACCAGATTATTTGCAGTGATCATCTCTTTGCTTGTTGTGCATATGACGTAGGCTGAGGGATACGTATCTCCCCCGGCTAGTTTTTGTACTCACGTAAGGTATACTCATATTTTGATACCAGACATCCTGTATAGCACAGATATTTGTATATAAATAATACTTTTGGGATGTAATCGATATCATATGAATGTAAACGTTACTTTGAGGAATAATTCAATATAATGTGAATGAAATATTTTATGAAAATATTATGATGTTTCTGTGGTTGGAAAAGTGTGATGAGGTACTGGCAGGAATGCAACCCAAGTAAGAAATTAAGATTTTATATATATATATATATATATATATAAAATTTAGCCAAAACTTCCACGTTTCCGGGGTGTGACAATATATATTCCTTACCTCAATCAAGTGCAGTTGTGGCCAAATCAAGCAATCTTGTAGTCGATATTCGATAATCAAACTTCTATAATCGTAGTCACCAACTCACTCCTAGACTGTAAAAAAAATCATTTAAATATTTTAATTTCTAAAATTACTTTCACATAATATTTATTTGTCCTAGTGATATCTCAAAATTCTAATATAGTAGCAATTCGGTCTATTTCTGCCTTTGAAACTTCTGACCATGTGGCACTGTGCTGGCCTTAAGGAAAGTTTTCAAAATTGGATTGCTTAATCGTCAATTTTATATTACTCTTTATTCAATTCCCTATTCAAAGATGTAAGGCTCACTTTCTAATTCATTTTGTGTTGTTTTCAACAATTTTTCAAAATTTGGTTCAATTTTGGCACATTTGGTAAGATGGTTTCCTGACCTTTGTGCATTAAAAATTACATTACTAATTATAGGGATATCCAAAAATTATAAATTCAAGACCATGTGAATGCTAATTAAATTCCACATTCAAAAAGGTAAACTTCACAATTTTATCATTTCTGAATTATTTTTAATAATTCCATGCATTTACTCTATTTTCTAGTGCATTCTAGCTAAACAGTCTACTGACCTTTATGCACAAATTGGTCATATCTAAATGCAGGATTGTCCAAATTGTGCAAACTTAAAACCATGGTATTCCTAACTCATTTACCTTTCTAGAAATGTAAGTCTTGCAACCAAATCTATTTCGGCTATTTTCTGCAATTTTTCAAAGTTAGATGTTGGAGTCACGTTTTTTAGGTAGAGTGCCCTACATCTTCTAATGTATTTCTCCATCTATAGAACTCCAAATTAGGTGATTCCAAAACTGACTTTCTCTTATCTTAAAAAGATATTTACTATAATTTTTTTTTTAGAATTTACCTAACTATAAAACCTTCAAACTGGTTTAAACATAAGATCTAGAATAGGATACTCAAACAAAATCATAAATTATCACCAATTCATTCATAATTCATCCAAGCCACAATCAATCCATCGCAAATCTTCCCAATTCCACAATCATCCTCAACATTCAAGCATTATAAGGTTAGAATCTTACCTCACTTACCCAATTTCAGTAGCCAAGCTTTAGCCCAAACAGAAGCCGCCTCCAACCTTTTTGTTAGTTTAGGTTCTTTTTCTTCATACCACAGCCAATTCAGCCTTCCTTTCTTCTTTTTCAAATGAGATTAAGTTAGTTCAAGTCTTCCTCTATATTACAAAACTAAATGGCAAGTAAGAAAACACTCAATTTACCTCAAACCACCTCTGCTGATTTCTTCATCACTTCTTGGCTTAATCTCCATCACTTAAAATTCCTCAAAATCTAGTAGCCTTTCCTTTTCGGTTCTAATGTCCACTCCACTAAGGTTCCTTCCCATTAACATGCAAACCACATTAGCACCTCAACCCATTATCTTAGGCTTTAAGCCACATGGAAATTTTATTAATCTTACTTTAAAACACATAGTCAGCAGCTTGGAGCCTGCCTTCATTCTCAATTCCAGCTGGAGTTTCACCAAACCAATATTCAAGGGCAAGGGAAACTTCCACACATTAATTCATTGCCATTCTTTGAGTTTCCTCTCAAATTCCTCTTGTTTCCCTTCGCTAACCGTGGTTATTTCTAAGGGTTTTCTTCTCTTTTCCTTAAGCTTTCTCTCAAAGGCTTGGAAATGGAGTAAATTAGAGAATGAGGAGAGGTGTTGCTAGCCAAAATGAAGAAGGAAATGAAAATATCTTCACCTTTTATCAATTTAAAATTCCATGAAATGGGATAATTATTTAGAAATAGTAGTTACCACTTACACCTAACTTACCTTAGTTTATTTATTAATAATTCCATCTTGTTAGCTTTAAATTGAAATATACATTTTGAAATGACAAAAACTTAAGTAAGCTTTAATGTTTTAATTCATATTGTAAATTTGCCTTATCACACATGATTTTCTCAATACATCTCAAGTGATCATATCAAACATTAAGACCATGATTTAATGATGCATACTCTTATTGGTCTTAATACTTTATAAACGTTTTGAATATTTTAGAAAATCACTTGATGATTTCTTGGACAATATTTTCATTTGAGAAAGTCAAGAAAAACTCCCTTAAAGCTTATAAATGTTTTGGGTTGAATTAGGATCAAAGGTCATATCATTTCTAACACAAAAGTGCAGGAAAAATGCCCTCTGGAAGAAAAGGATCGATCCCCACTGTAGCAGGATCGATCCCTTTTTGGCAGAAAGTCTTCCCAAGGTCCCTGAAGCCCAGAATCAAGATTCTGGACAAAAGGGATCGATCCCCACTATAGTAGGATCGATCCCTTTGCCCAAAAATAGCCAATAACGGCTAGTTTTTGTAAGACAACGGTAATTTTCCAGATTTGTGAAGGAAACCGAAACAAACACACAGCGAAATTTAAATCATTCGGCCTCCACCAGGATCGATTCGGAGAGTTGCCTGATTAGGGTTTCGAGATTTTACCTAATGTTTTCTCTGATTTCTGTCTTTGGTCGAGTCACAAGCAACAACCTTTCGTTCCTGCCTCTATGGTATCCACACGAACGGATCTCACGACTCTTGAACGTCTCACGATCAGAAGCTTTAAAGAGCGTTTTTGATTTCTTATAATCGAATTGCTAGCTTCGATTAAAAGAATACCTTTTCTGTTTTGGTTGTGCAGCTCTGTTTTTAGAAAAACATCTTTTTATAGGCAGTAAATTTTACCCTAAAATTTACTACCAAACAGAACTCTAATCCTACTTAGAATAGGATTAACTATATCCTTAATCCAATTCAGAATAGGATTAGATATATCTTTAATCCAATTCAGAATAGGATTAATTAAGCTCCTCATTGATCCGTTCTAAGTGTGCGACCCAATAGGTTCTCAAAACAATGGCAATGACAAAATTGTCACGGGCAATGAGCGGTATCTAGCAACACATCATTGCTACCCATGTAATGAGAATGTCAATGACTCGACATAACCTTACTCGTGATAGATGTTACCGTGTAGTCTAATCCCTTTATCCTTTGATGTCTTGATTAGACACAAGTCATGGAATGTGTCACACTTGTATAGTCTAATCAGCGTTTCTTGATTCCTGAGTAGACTAATTAAACAAATAAAATCAATATCTCATATTGACTTATTAGAGCACGGCCATGCATTTCTTAGTCTCAGTCTATCAAAGGGCCCAAGACATCACTCTTGTTATATAAGAGGGATAAATTCTATCTTGATCACTCAACATCCCTCTACATAGATCAAGGCATACCCAATTACTACCTTTATAATCCATCCTGTTACGAATGACATCTAGCAGCATTAAAGTATGCAATTCTCTATGTTGGGATCTCTGATGATCTCAAGTCAAAGGATCACATACACCATCATCACTATGAGAATCGCTTATGACACTCATATAACAATCCATGTAGCGTTCTCATGGAGGGTCGATCCAGTACATAGTTCTCTAACATGTACCTATGTGATGACTTGATATCCTATATCGATGACAATGGTCATCAGTCAACCACATACTAGTCTTATCGTATCATTGTTATCCTTGTTCACAATAATACTTGACTAGGGATATTTTAAGAATAGTGTGTTATTACTATTCTAAGGACATTATCATATAAGATTACATTACGCAGTTATAAAACAAATATAATAATGAACTATAATAAATAAAATGTCATGATACATAAATAATGCCAAAGTCAATCATCTAATGAATGGTTCTAAGGGCATAATCCAACAATTTGGCTCCACCCAACGGCTAGAATACATCCAAGGGACTATAAATAGAGGCTTAGAAGCTAAAGAAAGCAAGAGGAACCACTCAGCAACTCAAAATCTCATATTCCTCAAATCTACAAGCCTCAAACAATAAATCAAGAGCTACAAAGCTTTCATCATCTATCATTCTCTTATTCCTTGTAGTGCTTAGCACAAATATTGTATAGGCTTCTCATTGAACTTAATTCTGTAATCAATTGCCTACCTAGAGGCCTTTTCTTTAATTACATTATTTGTATCCCATCATTCCTTGTAAAGGGGAGGTTTCTCTTAAGCTTTAGAAAAAGAGGGAGGTTACTCTTTAGCCTAAGAAAAAGAGGGAGGTTACTCTTGAGCCTAGAAAAAGAGAGAGGTTTCTCTTGATCCTTGAAAAGAGGGAGTGTAACACAAATTCAAGTTAGTGAATTTGGGGAAAATCCTTGGGAGCGTCTCAAGGTAGAGGACGTAGGCAAGGTTGCCGAACCTCTATAAATCGCTTGCGTACATTTCTCTATCCTTACTCTCTTTACTTATTTGCAATTATATTTGTGTTTAGTGCTTTGAATTTATATTGCATAATTGAGTAGCCTAGAGAACTTAGAAAATATCAATATAGGCTAGAGAATTTAGAGAAACCGAAAAACGAACCTAAGGTTAGTGAAAAATCGATTCACCCCCCTCTCGGTATAGCCTATAGAGCCAACAATTGGTATCAGAGCTTGGGCTCGAGATTGATTTAGACTAACCTCTATCGAGCAAAACGATCATAAATGGTTCACTTGAATGTAGGCACACCCCTAGGAGAAGAGGGTCACTCATTAGTTAGACCTCCACTCTTCAATAGTGAGAATTACTCTTATTGGAAAATTAGGATGATGTTATTTGTGCAATCTAATGACTATGAAGTGTGGAGAGTAATAGTTAATGGTCCTAGAATCTCAATGAAAAAAGTAGATGGAAAAGATGTCCCTAAGGGTAAAAATGAATGGGACACAAATGACATGAGATTGGCACAATTGAATGCCAAGGCTATGCACACCCTCTTTTGTGCATTAGGTCCCAATGAGTATAATAGAGTGTCTCTATGTGAAAATGCTAAGCAAATATGAGACAAACTAACCATCACACATGAAGGGACAAATCAAGTTAGAGAGACCAAAGTAGGAATGCTCACACATGATTATGAGCTATTTAGGATGAAAGAAAATGAGTCCATTAGCAAAATGTTCACTAGATTTAATGATATAATTAATGGACTTAAGGCATTAAGCAAGAGCTATTCCAATGTAGAAATGGTCAAGAAAATCTTGAATAGCTTGCCAAAATCTTGGGAGGTAAAGGTGACTGCTATAGAAGAATCTAAGGATCCTAACACCTTGTCTCTAGATGAACTTATGGGCTCCCTACTTACATATGAGATGAAATTGAAAAGAAATGAAGTGCCTTCAAAGAAAATAGGGGTAGCACTTAAGTCTTCCACTCATGAGGTCATTGAAGATGATAGTGATGAGAGTGGAAATGAGGAAGAAAAAGAAATGGCAATGTTTGCCAAAAGATTTAATAGATTTATGAAAATGAAAGAGAGAGAGAATGATAGGAGGCACCAAAGTAGAGCGGTAATAAGAGGAGAATCTAGTAGGAGAGAAAAAGACCCCTTAGTGTGTTATGAATGTAATGAACCGGGTCACACTAAGCTAGATTGCCCCTTACTTAGGAAAGAAAAGGATAGGAAACCTAGGAAGAAAGCATTTGTGGCTGCATGGAGTGATAGTGATAGCTCCGATGAGGAAAACGTAGATGATGAGGTAGCCTACTCATGCTTTATGGCTATTAGTGATGATGAGGCTAGTAGTAGCTCTAGTGAAAATAATGACTTTACATTTGATGAGTTACAAAATGCCTTTAATGATTTAGCAAAAGAAATTTCAATGCATGAACTCCAAATATAAGAAAATCATTGCTAAATTGAAAATAGAAAATGAAATGCTATTAAATGCCAAACTTGAATTTGAGAAGAAGTTAGAAGAAGCAAATCTAGAAATAAATGAGTTGAATAAAAAGAACTTAAATTTGCATAACTCATTTTCTAGGTTTTATATGGGTCAACAAAAGCCAGATCATATGTTAGAGACCAAAAGAGCTTTCTTTGATAAAGATGGGTTAGGATATAATGCAATACATAAAGAAACTCATCTTAGGAATTTCTTAGTGAGCAAAAATACTATGCATGATTTATCTCTTACATGCTCACTTTGCAATAGAATAGGACACTCTTCACAAGCATGCACTTATGGAAAAACTACATTTAGAGGAAGAGTAGTTAAGAAAATGTGGGTACCAAAGCATGCAATAAATAATGATGATTTGAGCTTGAAATGGATCCCAAAAGGATCAAAAATTGTGAGCACTAACTCTCAAGGACCCAAGAAAATTTGGGTACCAAAGCATGCTTGAAAATGTGTTTGTTATAGGAGTGTTAGAGCATGGGAATACAATGGAACAATGGAGTTTAAATGCTCAACACATCCTCATGGAGCTTGCTTGTGCCAACGAGAAAGGGAAAGAGCTTGGGAATCCATCCATGGCAAGGTCACAACAATTCTTCAAAGAATGGATCAAGGTGGATTCAACAATTCAAGGCAAAACACTCTCAAGCAAAGGAGTTTTGTAAGCCTATTTCCTTACTCCTTAAAACTATTATTTGATTATTTGTGCTTTGATGAGAAATTTGGTTAATGATTATTGGTGCATTGTGAGGCATGTTGATTGGTTAATTCTTGAGGCATTGGATGATTGAATGAAAGGCATGATTTATGATTTTGAAAAGATTATTGAATTTCTGTAGTTTGAGCAAGTTTGATATGTTTAGATAATATATTTAGTAGCTCAAAAGTTGTTAAATATGTCATATATGCAAAGTTCCATGTCATGAGCCTC
Organism: Heritiera littoralis; assembly: GCA_031772115.1. Classification (NCBI taxonomy): domain Eukaryota; kingdom Viridiplantae; phylum Streptophyta; class Magnoliopsida; order Malvales; family Malvaceae; genus Heritiera; species Heritiera littoralis. The sequence goes on from JAPDPK010000009.1 coordinate 7,438,029, forward strand.
AATAAAGAATATGCATATTAGAAATCATGGCATGTTGTTCACAAGATGTATGTTTTAATGACATTTGTCCTTAAAACCTATGTGAACAAGTTTGTTTTGACATATTTAAGTAATTCAATGCATTGGTTTTGCCAAAACATGCATAACTTTCAAAATGACCCCCCTTGAGGCCAAAAATGCATGTTATTGTATAAATTCTTCCAAAATTGTAAAATCTTTTGTTAAATAGTTTTTCATTCTTGTTTTTCATTCATACAAGTCCAAAATCATGTTTTACAAATGTTTGAATCTTTACTTGGACTTAAAATACTCAAAAACAAAGATTTGGCACCTCAAAACTTGAATTTTCTGTCAAAAACTGTAGAAACAGGATGTGTCATAGCCCGTGACCCTATTTTTCACCTTATTCTATACATCTTTTTATGGTTGGGCTGTCTGCGATACTTTACTTTTCTTTTACATATAAACAATTACATATTAAATTATAATATGAATTACATCCCCTATCTTAATTCATAAGGAAGTAGTACTGTAAATAAGTCTAAATACAGAAAATAAATGATCATACCTCATGTCATAAGTCGAGCTGTCGCATCGTCCCCAAATGCACAGCCGAAGTCCTTTAGATGTCAGACTCTTAGTCCTCGAAAACCTGAAATGTTAATATTAAGGGGTGAGCAAACCACGGCTCAGTAAGGGAGTTATATGCATACTTGATATTCAGCTTCCTATATGCTGAAAAACTTTTTCATTTTTTTTCCTATGGGGCTCTAGGCTCGCATGTAAAAAAAGGATACTACAGTCGGCTAGGGATCCGGATGGAGTAAGGTCGGTATTTTGAAATACCTATCTTGTCCCGGAACCTAGAAGCAACTGTAGAGAGTAATGTTTCTTTTCGTTTGGAATTTAAATCCTTTTTCCTTTTTATTACATATCGTTCTCATATTTTTTTTCAAAACTCATTTCATCATTCAAAATACCTTTAAATAGCAAAATCAGCTATTAAATCCTTTTCGTATAACATATATATCATTTAAATCTAATATTCAATTTAAAAACTAACAGAAGAATATTAGATTTATTTTCCTTCTCTTTCCTTTTTGGAAAACATATCACACATTCATGTCACATATAGTCTAATATTCAATTAAAATCATAGTAAGAATATTAGACTTATAAACTCTTTTTCCTTTCGAAAACATATCACATGTTCATATTACATATCATATGAAACTCATCTCGTAGTACTAAAATCAGTACTGAAATAAGCATTTTGTAAAATGCTTGTCATAACGTCTAGGTCTGTGAACCTAACCGCTAGACTTTAAAATCAAGGGAGTCACCACCAACCATTCAATCCTAGGTGTGATTGGTCACCTACTCTTCTCTAAAGATAAGGCTTGGTCTATGTTCAAAAATTCTAAGGCTCGGGAGTACGGTTACGTGTGGGGAAGGATTAGCACCCCCACAACGCCCATCTTAAGATGGTACCAAATAGTCTAAAGTTATATTAATTTTGCCTATTTGTTTGCTTTAATTTCGATATGATTAAATATTGAAAAATCTTCTAAGTCTCCTCCATCAAGCTGGTTGGACAACTTAAAAGTTCTCCTCACCTCAAGAGTATTCAAGTAGAACCAATTGCCTTTCTTGAAGAGGCTCCATCGTCGGATAATTTAAATATATTATGAAATACCTAATTTTGACTCCTATCCCAAAAATTATTAATTGCTTTTCTATTTTTATTTTTTAATCCTATAATTATTTTTATTTTACTTTTTATAACTTAAATAAGTATGAATTTTTTAATATTGAAAATTTCCTCTAGACCTTTCATCAAGCTGGTCAGACCTTGGAAGAAATCTCCTCACCTAGGAATTTTAAAGAAAACTACTCAAGCGCAATTCCCTTTTAAATTCCATCATCGAAATAATCCACATTTACCCAAATTATTTATTATTTGGTTTTCTATTTATTTATTTTTTCTAATTTTTAATCCTTTATTTATCTTATTTTTATTCTTTTAATTATTTTAATTTGAATTTATTAATTTTAATTTTTATGATGAATTATTAAATATTAGAAATATCCCTTAAATCTTCCATCAAGCTGGTGAGACTTAAGAGGACTCCTCTCACCTCAAGATATCTAAAAGCACTACTCAAGCGCAGTCCCTTTAGAATTCCATGGTCGGAATAATTCATCTTTTTATTTATCCTTATTGTAATTTTATAACTTAAAGATTTAATTATATTTTCGTAAGGGATCTTATTTCCTAAAAATCAATTCCTAAAAAAACAATCATATAAATTATTCAATCACATTATTTAATTAAATTCTAATGCAAATATATAATAATATCATCATGCAAATAAATCAAGTTACACAAATCTTATACAAAATTAACAAATTTCTAGCTCAAACTAATTATCTTACAAGTTTGCATTAATTAATTTTTATTTTCAATCAATATGTACATTATTGCCTAGTTCTTAATATATAGATTGTCCTAAAATTTATTATTATTAAATCAAGTTAAACTATTAAGTCATCAGATCATAAAATTATCTAATTATTAAATTATTTATCAAATTATAATCTTATTTTACCACACATTTGTTAATACTTACCTGCCTTCACTTCTCTTTGGTTCTAAGAATCTCCACGTCAGCCACTTCAATTCCTACAAACTTTTGTCTTTGGTTGACCTTGTTCACACTTTCTGATTCTTTCCTTCCTTCTCTAATTTAGTAGCTTCCAACAACGCCTCAAATTATTAGCAGTGACAATAGCGGACAGCGAGCAACCAACAAAGCAGGGATGGTTGAGCAGCAAACAGCAGCAATGGCAGTGCAGAAACGACAGCAACCATGCGACGGCAAGTGCAGTAGAGAGCAAAACTGAGCTGTGATGAACATGCAACAATAATGGTTGTAGCAGTACAGTGCTTGATTGTGTGTTTGATTGTGTGTCCCCTAAATTATGAGCCTTAATCCCTTTTTATAGCCACAAATTCGTTAGAGTTCTAATACAACTATACTTATTCTAATAATTATCTCCTATTTTATCTATTTTATTCTTATGTTAACCCTAATCTAATTCTATCAAATTTAATATTAATCCATATAATTATCCTAAAAATCTAATTATTCTATCCTAAAATTAATTTTATTTTCTTTTCTTATCCTTTCTTTTTATTTTTCTTAAATCCTATTTTAATTTTAATTTCCTAATTAATGTTAATTCTAAATCTAAAAATTCTAATTTAATTCTAGCCTAATTCTAAATTGTTAAATTAAAATACAATATCACCCAACCCAATTAATTATTTACAAATTAAGACCCCGGACAAAATAAGGTGTCTACAGCTGCCCCTCTTTGTGCATTTGCTGTGAAACAGTAATTGCGCAAAGACATAGACACCTATTTTGTCTGACTTCATTTTTTCTCTTTTTTTTTCTTTTTCAAAAAGCTCCCTCTAAACAGAAAAGCAGTCAAACTTTAAAATCTTGTCTTAAAAGCTCCTCCTAAACAGGCAGGCAGTCAAACTTTAAAAATCTTGTCTAAATGCTCCTCCTAAACAGGCAGGCAGTCAAACTTTAAAAATCTTGTCTAAAAGCTCCTCCTAAACAGGCAGGCAGTCAAACTTTAAAATCTTGTCTTAAATGCTCCTCCTAAATAGGCAGGCAATCAAACTTTAAAAATCTTATCTAAAAGCTCCTCCTAAACAGGCAGACAGTCAAACTTTAAAATCTTGTCCAAAATGCTCCTTCTAAACAGGCAGGCAGTCAAACTTTAAAATCTTGTCGAAAAGCTCCTCCTAAACAGGCAGGCAGTCAAACTTTAAAATCTTGTCCAAAATGCTCCTCCTAAACAGGCAGGCAGTCAAACTTTAAAATCTTGTCGAAAAATAAGGAGGAATCATGCCCGAAGGTCTTATAGATTGTACTCAAGGAACCTTGTCTGTCTCTTTCTCATGCAATGCATCATGTATGCAACTGTGCAAGCATTCTATCCTATCTATGCAATGTCATTTGTGTAATGCCATTCATGCAATATTACTCACACAATCTATTCTATTCATGCAATGTTTTCTTTGAAAAGCATTTCAACTTTAACTGTGGCAATAACAAGGTTTTTCTTTCTCAGTCCATCTCATGCATTCTTCTCTTTTCATTTGTCATCTTGTCCTTATATTTCCGATTTCTCTTCTCATTTTCATTCTTCCATTTTTCTTGCCCAATGAAGCTCTTATCTTCGTGCCCTCTTTATCTTATCTTATCCTTTGTTTCTTCTTTTTACTATCCTCCCTATTTGGTCATTCATTTGCTCATTAAAATTTTCATTCACTCTTCTTTATTCATTGGTTTTTCTTGATTTCCAAATTTTCATTCATTCACAAGTTTTCTTTTCTTTCATTTTCCTAAATAATATAGGAGTCTTTCACATATTTTGCCAAGCAAACATTTATTATCATTCCAATTTCAAAATCAATGCAATACAATTTCTCAATCCCTCGAGGTAAAGATATAGCAAAGAAATGATAGGTGAAAAGAAAAGGAATGGTATTATTCACATTTGGAAAGATTTAACAAGAAATTGCCAGGCTTAAAAGGAAAGTAGGCTCGAATGAAAAGCAAGAATTTTCAGGATTAAGTAATAGTATCCAAATAACAACAATTCAAACAATTCTGATCAATGAATACAAAATTCCCTTCAAAGTCCATCTTGTCTGATCATGTTAAGTTCATCAAAATATCCTCTTGCCTTAGTATCATTGACATCCAGTTTTTTTGGTATCTAAGTCGCCTTTTCAGGTTTTTCAACTTAGATGTACTCCATTGATCCAAACCGCCCTTTTTGGGTTTTCAATCTGAATCCTTCTTTCATTTTTTCTCTTTTTTTTCCTTCTTTTTCTTCTTTTTCATTTTCTTTTCTTTCTTTTTTTTTTATTCATTTCTCTTCATTTTCAACTTCATTGTCCTTGATGAAGCTTCCCTTATCTGTTCTCCATTCTGATTCATGCCTCAACATCAAATATTTCTTCACCCAATTTAATGCTCACATGGATCCAAGAGAGTCTTTGGAATCCCACTTCTTCCATCTAGACGAAATCTTTTTGCTTATCTTGATCTGCTTGTCCTAATTCCATCCAAAGGATCATCATCTCATAGTGTAAGTATGCCTTTATTCAATATATGATTCTTTAATAGGAGTACTCATATTTGATCAAAATGGACTTTTAAGGCACGTAATGTAGGCTCAGGTGAGGGTTCATGAAAGAAAGGATAATATAGGCCCAAAATAAGTGTTTCAGGGTTCATCAAACCAAGAATCATTTTTCATGAATCATTTAGGCATTTTTCCTTTTGCCCCATTCTAATTTGCTTTCTCTCTGCTTTTTTATTCAAATGTGACTAGGGTTTTTACTTTCTTGATTCAAACCTTTTTTCCTTCTTCATTCTCTTTTTCTTTTTCGTTCCCTTTTTTTTTCACAAAAGTTTTTTTTTTTGCCCCACTGATCTTTCATCTTCTATTCTCTTTGCCCCCTAGTGTGGAGGGTGATTCTTGGTGGGTTATATCAAAAAGAATATAATAGGCTCAAAAGGGGTAATCAATGGATAATTTTACTCACACTTGAAAGGTAGTGAAAGAAGGCCATTTCTCATCTCAATACAAGTACTCTCATTAAAGGTCATCTATTGAACAAAGACAAACTCATTAGAATTTCATGTAGAGATTCACCTTTACTCGTAACATTCTATAGGTGAAGATTTTAGACAAAATGTCTTCTATTCTCTTTTTGCTTGAACAATCTTGGCAAACTGGAAACCCATTCAACCAACCAACGCAACTCTTTCAGAATTGAATTTTATACTCATTGTCATCATCATTATCATTTTCATTATTTGGATACTTTTAAGCTTGGTAACAAAGTAGAGAATATGGGTAGTGGTGTTTTGCATTAAAGAACAAGATTGGAATGAGGAATTAAGAAACATGCATCACACTAATCCTTTATTGAAAATGAAAATAAATGAAAGTTGGCCAAATACAAAAAATCTTAGTGCTTTTGGGCACAAGCACTCCTACATTACTTAAAAACTGAAACATTCTAAGAAAACCTAAGACAAATGAAAATGAAAAGAAAAATCCATTACTCTTGGGTGGCATAAACAACTGGCATCTCATAAACAGTCCAATTTCCTAGCTTTGCATCTGAAGGGTACACGAACTGATCAATATCAAACCCTTAATTCCCTTCTTCGTCAACCACATTCACCATAGCCCCAGTATGATTGGGCAATGGGTTTACATTGACATCTGGCTCACCTTTCTTCCCAAAGCTTAAGAGTCCAGCTTTGACAAGCGATTGGACTTTCACCTTCAAACCCATGCAATTCTCAATAGAATGACCAAAATTATCGTTATGATAGGCACATTTTGCATTGGGGTCATACCACTTTGGGTAAGGAGGTTTCAAGGGCTCTATATAAATAGGGGCAATGAGATGACCTTCTACCAACTTTGGGAATAGCTCAGCATATGTCATGGGTATAAGGTCTATGGTAATGTTTCGGCTAAGTCGAGTGTTCCTTTGGTCATTAGGTGGGAAAGTGGGGTTTGTTGAGGTTATAGGATTTTGTCGAGGGAAAACAGGTTGATATGTGTTTTGGGGATGAGTTTGTGGGTAAGACGGGGAATAGGCGTAATTCACTGAAGGTGGGTAAGGGGTATAATGGTGGCGTGAATTACTTGAGACAGCTTGTGCATCTCCTTCCTTTTTCGAGAATCCACCTTTCCTACTGTCATTCACAGGTGCTTCGATCTTACCGCTCTTGATGGCATTCTCAATGGCTTCACCAGTTAACACCATGTCTGCAAAGTTCTTAGTTACACTACTAAGCATACGCTCATAGTAAGGTGCCTTGAGAGTATTCAAAAAGAACATGGTGACTTCCTTTTCAGTTAAAGGAGGTTGAACTTGCGACACCACATCTCTCCACCGTTGGGCATATTCTTTGAAGCTCTCGTCCTTCTTCTTTTCCATACCTTGGAGAGATAAGCGGTCAGGAGCTACATCGGACACATGTTTGTATTGAGCTATGAAAGCTCTCGCCAACTCAGACCAAGAAGAAACTTTGCTCCTTTCCAATTGGTTGTACCACTTAGCGGCTGACCCAGTCAAACTGTCTTGAAAAACATGAATTAATAGCTTGTCATCCCATGCATACGCTGCCATCTTTCTACAATACATGGTGAGATGATCTTTTGGGCACGATGTTCCATTGAATTTTTCAAATTCGGGCACCTTGAATTTTGATGGAAGGACAACACCTGGTACTAAACACAACTTTTCAGCATCAATGGGTCCAAAATAGTCAACTCCTTCCATGGCACTTAGTCTTTCCTCTATCAAGCTCAGCTGAGCTTTAGTACCACTATATTCTTCTTTATGCTTCAATTTTTCTAACTCTATGGGATCATCTAAATTTGGCACCTCCACTGGCTTTTGAACTTGTATATGTAGAGGTGTTGTAGCTTTGACAGTACTTCCTTCAAAGATGGGGTTGTCTCGCATGCTTTGTTGAGCCTCTTGGACAGACTCCTCTTGATTACCCATCTTCTCCTTTCCTTTAATCATGGCTTTTAGCAACTGGGTAATTTCATTCAATTGCCCCCTTATCTCTGTACTTTCCTTTTCCAGCTTCTCTATCCTACTATTTTGATCCTCTTCCATTATGCGTGCTTGATACCTTGTATGATATCTGTGGAGGGCAGATCGTCTAGAGGATGCAATTTTGATACCTTGTGCCACAATTTAGTTGAAATTATTTTCAATGTGATGGTATGTTTATGCACAAAAATGAATGCACATGGAATGCACTTAGGTTTAACAATCTCTCTTAACAATCAAAAGTGTGTTCATTCTCATGATAAGACAGGTGCAAACTTACATGAATGATATGTTATGTGATGCAAAATCAAACACAACTATGCATGACTCATTGATACAGACAAACTCTTTTTTTTATTTTTTTTTGTTTTTTTTTTAATTTTGAAAATGAAAGAAAGAAAAGCTATATTTTTTTTATTTTTTTCTTTGTAAAAACAATGTACAAAAGAGGAAGTAAAACTTATTCCTTCATGTGTCCTATCTTAGGCTTAAGTATACACTTCAATCTAATATGGTTCCACCTTAAGGCTAAGCCTTATGTTTCATTACATGCTGGGTTTGGATAATTCAATGTCTAAAGGTTCCCAAATTGTTCCTCACTGTCATCCACACAGGACTAGTAAGGCACCCAATCCTCACCCATTACAGGTTACAAACGGAAAGGTTCAATTTGAGTGGGAGTATTTCACTGGCCTATGTGGAGGTTACCACCTCACGAAGGCAAAGGTACTATACTCCCTCCTAAAAAGGACAAGCCCGGGTCGAGGGCTAATGCATGCTCTTGCAAGTGAAGTGTGTGCATTTAATATTTTATGAAATATCAAGCTTTTAGGCAAAATTTGATAAACTTAAACTATCTAATGGCCTGACTCTCTAAATATCCCCAGTGGAGTCGCCAAACTGTCATAACGTCTAGGTCCGTGAACCTAACCGCTAGACTTTAAAATCAAGGGAGTCGCCACCAACCATTCAATCCTAGGTGTGATTGGTCACCTACTCTTCTCTAAAGATAAGGCTTGGTCTATGTTCAAAAATTCTAAGGCTCGGGAGTACGGTTACGTGTGGGGAAGGATTAGCACCCCCACAACGCCCATCTTAAGATGGTACCAAATAGTCTAAAGTTATATTAATTTTGCCTATTTGTTTGCTTTAATTTCGATATGATTAAATATTGAAAAATCTTCTAAGTCTCCTCCATCAAGCTGGTTGGACAACTTAAAAGTTCTCCTCACCTCAAGAGTATTCAAGTAGGACCAATTGCCTTTCTTGAAGAGGCTCCATCGTCGGATAATTTAAATATATTATGAAATACCTAATTTTGACTCCTATCCCAAAAATTATTAATTGCTTTTCTATTTTTATTTTTTAATCCTATAATTATTTTTATTTTACTTTTTATAACTTAAATAAGTATGAATTTTTTAATATTGAAAATTTCCTCTAGACCTTTCATCAAGCTGGTCAGACCTTGGAAGAAATCTCCTCACCTAGGAATTTTAAAGAAAACTACTCAAGCGCAATTCCCTTTTAAATTCCATCATCGGAATAATCCACATTTACCCAAATTATTTATTATTTGGTTTTCTATTTATTTATTTTTTCTAATTTTTAATCCTTTATTTATCTTATTTTTATTCTTTTAATTATTTTAATTTGAATTTATTAATTTTAATTTTTATGATGAATTATTAAATATTAGAAATATCCCTTAAATCTTCCATCAAGCTGGTGAGACTTAAGAGGACTCCCCTCACCTCAAGATATCTAAAAGCACTACTCAAGCGCAGTCCCTTTAGAATTCCATGGTCGGAATAATTCATCTTTTTATTTATCCTTATTGTAATTTTATAACTTAAAGATTTAATTATATTTTCGTAAGGGATCTTATTTCCTAAAAATCAATTCCTAAAAAAACAATCATATAAATTATTCAATCACATTATTTAATTAAATTCTAATGCAAACATATAATAATATCATCATGCAAATAAATCAAGTTACACAAATCTTATACAAAATTAACAAATTTCTAGCTCAAACTAATTATCTTACAAGTTTGCATTAATTAATTTTTATTTTCAATCAATATGTACATTATTGCCTAGTTCTTAATATATAGATTGTCCTAAAATTTATTATTATTAAATCAAGTTAAACTATTAAGTCATCAGATCATAAAATTATCTAATTATTAAATTATTTATCAAATTATAATCTTATTTTACCACACATTTGTTAATACTTACCTGCCTTCACTTCTCTTTGGTTCTAAGAATCTCCACGTCAGCCACTTCAATTCCTACAAACTTTTGTCTTTGGTTGACCTTGTTCACACTTTCTGATTCTTTCCTTCCTTCTCTAATTTAGTAGCTTCCAACAACGCCTCAAATTATTAGCAGTGACAATAGCGGACAGCGAGCAACCAACAAAGCAGGGATGGTCGAGCAGCAAACAGCAGCAATGGCAGTGCAGAAACGACAGCAACCATGCGACGGCAAGTGCAGTAGAGAGCAAAACTGAGCTGTGATGAACATGCAACAATAATGGTTGTAGCAGTACAGTGCTTGATTGTGTGTTTGATTGTGTGTCCCCTAAATTATGAGCCTTAATCCCTTTTTATAGCCACAAATTCGTTAGAGTTCTAATACAACTATACTTATTCTAACAATTATCTCCTATTTTATCTATTTTATTCTTATGTTAACCCTAATCTAATTCTATCAAATTTAATATTAATCCATATAATTATACTAAAAATCTAATTATTCTATCCTAAAATTAATTTTATTTTCTTTTCTTATCCTTTCTTTTTATTTTTCTTAAATCCTATTTTAATTTTAATTTCCTAATTAATGTTAATTCTAAATCTAAAAATTCTAATTTAATTCTAGCCTAATTCTAAATTGTTAAATTAAAATACAATATCACCCAACCCAATTAATTATTTACAAATTAAGACCCCGGACAAAATAAGGTGTCTACAATGCTGTAAATCACTTTCATTTGATTTATCACATATCATGTAAAACATTTTCATTTCACGTATCATATATCATATAAAACATTTTCATATATGGAGACTTAGGCACGCACGCCCAGCTCGTCCACTGGGTCGTCACTCATATCATGCTATAAACCCCGAAGGGTATGAATAATCATGTCAGATCTATGGCCATAGTCTATAATTGTCCTCAGCGGATCATTGATCAGGTGTCGGCCGGGACTACATATCACATATCACATATTACTTATCACATATTACATATCACATGTCACATATCACATATCACATATCAGCATGATAAGGTTGCCATCTAGTCTCAAAACAGTATTTTTCATCATCAGAAAACCTTTATGGAATTTATAAAAATAATAATTTCATCATTAAAACCATAAAGGTTATATAATAAATCAAGTGAATATTTAAGAAAATATTTATAAAATATTTACTATATTCCTTTTTCATCTTTCATTTCATATAACGTATAATTCATATATCGAGAGAATATTTAGAAAACTTTTATAAAATATTCTCTTTATCCCCTTTTCATTTTCCATTTCATATCATATATAGTTCATATATCGAGAGAATTTTCGGTGATCTCATTATCACCAATTTCGAAAACATGAATATTTTAAAATGAATTTCGTTATATTCATGTTTTATGAAAAATAATAATTTTCTTGATTTTCGTGATTGAAAATCGTTTCACGTGAAATAAAATCATTTATTATGATTTTATAAATTTTCTAGAAATTTTCGATAATTTTTCGGCAGTATAACGGCTATCGATTGGCTAGCCTCCTGCACAGAAAATACAGTTTATAATTTCAACCGGTACTTCACCACAATTTTCCAACAAAACATTCATCATAATAATTTCATAAAATATTTCCATAAAATATTTCGTAATTAAAACATGCAGACTGAATATCCCTACAGTGCTGCACACGCATCCCTTACCTCAATTTGCAGTGTGCGATAATTGATCCGAATTGTACCAATATGCCTCTTATTTCTCCAAATTACAAGCTGTGCAGAATAACATTTTAAAATAGTCAACATTCACTGTTCAAAGTTGTAAAATCCTTTTATTTTCCTAAACTTCTATTATTATTTATCAACACTTGAAAAATAATATTTTGGAATTCCCATGAATTCCTATGGTGACTGAATAGCTTAAATGAAATTTAATTAATTTAAGTGCTTAGTTGTATTTCCACACTATATATATATATATTGTTATCTAACCCTTTATCCATTAAAAATTAATTTCTTTCCTTCATGTACAGCTCACACCAAAATTGCCCTGCTCCCTGATTCTTCATATTATTTTCTGTCTTCACATCATATCACCAACATCATATTCTTTGGTATGACCGAATGGCTCTCTTCCAAAACCAATTATTTCTTCAATTTATTTTATGACTATTTCATGACCGAAGGCTACACCATTGTCACCCACTTCTTTTAATGTTCGGTTGCCTAATTTTCCATTAGCTCACTTTCTACTATTTTAAGTTTCATGGTTATTTTATATTCTGTCCAGCTTCTATTTTTCATTATTCATGTCATTAGTCAATATTTGTACGCTCTAAGATTTTCTATAGTCAACTACCTAGTAGTCCATCAATTTCATATTTTAATAGCTTTAATTTATGGCCATATTTATCACGTCCTTTGCTGCCTATTTCCTACAGTTTACACTACAAAGGAAGCTAAGTTTTCTTCTCTTTCTTAATGGCTGGCGACTACTTCTTCTTCAGCCCATTTTTCTTTTCTTTTCTTTCATATTCGGCTGTACAAAACAGCCAAGATTTTCTCCCCTTTCAGCCCATGTTTGCTGACTAAATTAAAGGCTCTACACTTATTTTCAAAATGTGGTCAGCTTCCTTCCTCATTGTTCACGTCAATAACACTTATTTTCATATTCAAATTCTCATGGCTGAATATACTACAGCACTCCAAATTCAAGTTTTTTTTTTTTATTTCATGGCTATACTTCCTTTTCCATTTCCATGCCATTCACATTACCAACATCATCCCTATATTTTCTATCATTTACGCCAACATCATCAAGAACTTAGCCCCCCTCAAACGCCATTCACACCATGCTTACTCCCCTCCCTCCCTTAATTCATCATAGACATGGTAGCTTCTATACCTATATTTTTAATCGATTAAATTCCATGATTTTCATTTTCTTTTCTGTTTCAGCCTTTATTTTCCTACTTCACGCCATTAACAGCCACCACAATACAGCCCCCCAATACCATGACCGAATACCCTACCCAGCTTTAATCAAATTTTTATTCAAAATCCTAATCATATCCATCATCTATACATCAAATTCAACCACCAACAAGAGGAGAAAGTGAATGAAATAAAAGCTGTAATGTTACCTGTGCAGAACCGTTACTTCCAGCAGCAAGGGAGCTTTGTTTTGGCTGATTTAGGCTGATATTTTTGGATGTTTAGGAAGCCTTTTAGGTAAGGAATAACTTGTATTAAAAAGCCTAAGGAATTAGATGAAAACAAGAAGGGATTTAGCTAGCTGACGTGAAGAATTTCTGGACAGAAAAATAGGCTTCAACGTTGCAGCAGAGCAGATCGGGTGGAAAGGCAGAGGAAATCGGTAGAAATAACTAGAAGATGGTGTCTTGGCTTTATTCTATTGGTCCGAATTATATTTTTAGTTTATTAATTCTGTCTATAATTTTAAAACGGCTAAAATATCCTCTTTACTTCCCAAAATCCACCAATATGCCACAAAACTGCTATTTTTTGTCAGATCAGATTTACACATTAATTTATTTTATTTATTTAATTATTTACTATAACCAATATTTCATCATGACATTATATTATTATTATTATTATTATTTTTAACCATAGCATATAGGAAAATTAGTTTCCATAACTCTACTCAGTATTTTAAATTTAGCACTTTTAATAAATATAGGAAGAATGAAGAAATTTGGGATCTCACAGGATGAGGGATCGATCCCTCAACAATCAGGATCGATCCCCCTTGAGCAGAATGCAAAATCTATGATTCTGGAACAAAGGGATCGATCCCCCCAGGCCAACATGGCTTTTCTGCACTTTTTCAACCAAATTTGAGAAGGATTTTTCACTTTCTTGATATCTTCTTTCTTCTCAACTTAAAATTCATTGTTTTAACTTCTTTTTGATGATATTTAGAATATGAAAAATCATTTCTCATTGATATCATGCCTCAATTCCATCAACTTGTATCATTTCCAACAAATGGTATCACTTTCAACAATCAATATCATTTTTCTTGAGCTCACAAGTGCAAAATCATTTTTCTTGTTGAAAACACTCATGATTTGCATAAATCTTGAAATAATCTTGAAACATACTTTCAATGAATGCTTAAACATAATTTTGAGAAATATTTCAAGAATTTATGGATATACTTGAGAATTTGATGAACTTATGCATAATGAGTATTCTTCATATTTTTTTTGTTCATCTTAGTCAAGCATGCCTATAGGATTATGTCTCTTAGCTTGACTTATCAATTCCACACTAGGTTTCATGATAATTATATATCTAGTGGATTGATTTCAAATGTAAATTCAACAATTGCTAATGGTTGTTGGCCTATAATTTGTGATGGTAAATGGATCCTAAATGTTCAAATGCATGAAACTTTATCATCCATGAACTTATATTTTTATGGCCAAATTATTAAAGAACTTGGGCTTTAATGACAACACCAACATTCAAAGATAAATGCAAACTTGAACAAATACATGATGATTGATATCCATGCATTTATCCTTGATTGTTTTAATGTTGAACTTACATGCTTGCTTGAGTTGAATCAATAATCATGCCTATGAGATGAGAATAGTTTTTTTCATGATATTATGTGCTTAACCTCACTCATAGTTTATGGATTTTAATGATAAAATATATTTTAGCTTGATAATATTGATTCACTTAGGTGAAGCCATTTTAGTTAAAATAGCATATACCCTCTAGAACGTTAAATGATGATAACAACTAGGGATATGGCTCTTAATTGATTAAAATGGTAATTTTGAATCTTTCCTTGCTCATAATTGATTAAGGACTTGAATTGGAAAATGAGCATAGAATTTTTGTGCTTGAAAACATGGAAGAAAATATGTTTGCTTGGATACCTTGATTTTTTAATCTTCCATATGGTATAAATTTGTGAATATGAATTGGATTAATACTTTATGATAGTATGCTTATGTTTAATTAATCCATATGCATATTTGATGATGTGTTGTGTTCTTGCATATTTAGAGTGATTATTTTCTTGACATAAACACTACACATAGATATTGGATTCATGCAAAATGACTAAGTCAACCATTAGTAACAATTGGTATTTAGATTGAAATAACAATTAATATCATTGGCAACCATATTTTCAATACTTGGTAAGCCAAAACTAAATTGCCAATTGGTATGAGCTTTAAATTGCCAATTCTTCTCATGCTCCTTAAATTGAAATGACAAATAGGGAAGAATCCATATAAAACACTTTTGCATGAAACACTTTTGTGCTAGAATTTGTGATTAATTGATGTATAATTTAATTCTAGACACAATATTTCTTGAAAATGATTTATGAGCACATACATGTGATATGTTATATACTTTTAGCTCATAATCATGATGAATTACCATGTACCTTAGTTGGACCTTAAAGAACAATTGATATACTTAGGTGCTTGCTTAACTTCTTACCAATTGGAACCTTCTTGCAAAATTACTTATCAACAATTGATATCAAAATTATTTATAAACAATTGGTATAGGAAAATAAGTCTTGTCCTTTGCATGCCTAAACATTTCATACTCTTTATGGACATTGTCTTATTAATTTGTGCTATGAGTCCCATGTACTAACATGTTTCTTGTTGGATGGAGCATATTTATCTTTTCTCACATAAGCCATATTTTTAGGGGGAGCATATTTTTTATTATTTTTCCTTCTTTTTGCTATGACAAAAAGGGGGAGAGATAGATAGTAAAGGGAGAGATATTAAGGGGGAGAGATAATGGGGGAGAAATAGTTTGAAAATTTATTTTCAAAACCCATGCTTATATTAAAGGGGAGCTTGATAAAATCCTGCTTTATTTGAGGGGGAGTATTTTATGAAAAAATTTTCCAAGCAAATTTACATTAAGTTTTGTCATATCAAAAAGGGGGAGATTGTTAGCTTTAAATTGACATATACATTTTGAAATGACAAAAACTTAAGTAAGCTTTAATGTTTTAATTCATATTGTAAATTTGCCTTATCACACATGATTTTCTCAATCCATCTCAAGTGATCATATCAAACATTAAGACCATGATTTAATGATGCATACTCTTATTGGTCTTAATACTTTATAAATGTTTTGAACATTTTAGAAAATCACTTGATGATTTCTTGGACAATATTTTCATTTGAGAAAGTCAAGAAAACTCTCTTAAAGCTTATAAATGTTTTAGGTTGAATTAGGATCAAAGGTCATATCATTTCTAACCCAAAAGTGTAGAAAAAATGCCCTTTGGAAGAAAAGGATCGATCCCCACTGTAGCAGGATCGATCCCTTTGCCCGAAAATAGCCTATAACGGCTAGTTTTTGTAAGACAACGGTAATATTCGAGATTTGGCTCCACCCAACGGCTAGAATACATCCAAGGGACTATAAATAGAGGCTTAGAAGCTAAAGAAAGCAAGAGGAACCACTCAGCAACTCAAAATCTCATATTCCTCAAATCTACAAGCCTCAAACAACAAATCAAGAGCTACAAAGCTTCCATCATCTATCATTCTCTTATTCCTTGTAGTGCTTAGCACAAATATTGTATAGGCTTCTCATTGAACTTAATTTATGTAATCAATTGCCTACCTAGAGGCCTTTTCTTTGATTACATTATTTGTATCCCATCATTCCTTATAAATAGGAGGTTTCTCTTAAGCCTTAAAAAAAGAGGGAGGTTACTCTTTAGCCTAAGAAAAAGAGGGAGGTTACTCTTTAGCCTAGAAAAAGAGGGAGGTTTCTCTTGAGCCTTGAAAAGAGAGAGTGTAACACAAATTCAAGTTAGTGAATTTGGGGAAAATCCTTGCGAGCGTCTCAAGGTAGAGGACGTAGGCAAGGTTGCCGAACCTCTATAAATCGCTTGCGTACATTTTTCTATCCTTACTCTCTTTACTTATTTGCAATTATATTTGTGTTTAGTGTTTTGAATTTATATTGCATAATTGAGTAGCCTAGAGAACTTAGAAAATATCAATATAGGCTAGAGAATTTAGAGAAACCGAAAAACGAACCTAAGGTTAGTGAAAAACCGATTCACCCCCCCTCTCGGTATAGCTTATAGAGCCAACACATCTTTTTCTTCTCAAACCATGATGATGGTAGGAAAGATGAGAGTGTGGCCAGCAATTGTAAGGAAAAGGTAGGAAATATCTTCAATTTCATATAATTTAATGTACATATAGAGGGGTAACTATGCCTAAATAGCTACTCCATTTACACCTAATTTATATTTGTTTTTCATGACAATTTTCTTTCTTTTCTCCTCAAAACATGAAAATGGTATGGAAGATGAGTGTGTGGCTGGCAAGATGTGAGGAAAATGGGGAATATCTTGTAGTTTTATATCATTTAAATGTTTATGTAAGTGGGGTAACTATGCATGAATAGTTACTCCACTTACTTTATAACTTAAAAATGATATTTAATTTCAATATTATTTCTTTTCTCTATGATTTTCCTCATGAATTATTATCATATAATATATATTTTGAAATGACAAAAACTTAAGTAAGCTTTAATGTTTTAATTCATATTGTAAATTTGCCTTATCACATATGATTCTCTCAATACATTTCAAGTGTTCATATCAAACATTAAGACCATGATTTAATGATGCATATTCTTATTGGTCTTAATTCTTTATAAATGTTTTGAATATTTTAGAAAATCACTTGATGATTTCTTGGACAATATTTTCATTTGAGAAAGTCAAGAAAAACTCCCTTAAAGCTTATAAATGTTTTGGGTTGAATTAGGATCAAAGGTCATATCATTTCTAACCCAAAAGTGCAGGAAAAATGCCCTCTGGAAGCATGGGATCGATCCCATAGGAAAAGGGATCGATCCCTTTTTGACAGAATGCCCCGGAAGGCTAGATTGAAGAAAAGGATCGATCCCTTTGGTGAAAGGATCGATCCCTTTAAGTCAGAAAGTCCCCAACGGCTAGTTTCTGTGAGATACAACGGCTAGTTTCTGTTTTGGCTCCAACCAACGTCCACAAACCATCCAAGGGACTATAAATAGAGGCTTAGAAGCTAAAGGAAGTAAGAGGAACTACTCAGCAACTCTAAAACACATATTCCTCAAATCCTTAAGCCTCAAACAACAAATCAAGAACTCCAAAGTCTTCATCTTCTATCATTCATCTATTTCTTGTATTGCTCTGCACAAATATTGTATAGGCTTTTCTTTGTGCCTAAATTCTGTAATCATTTGCCTACTTAGAGGCCTTCTTTGATTACACTCATTGTAAACCAATTCAATCCTTGTAAAAAAAAGGGAGGTTTCTCTTGAGCCTTAGAAAAAGAGGGAGGTTTCTCTTGAGCCTAGAAAAAGAGAGAGGTTTCTCTTTAGCCTGTAAAAAGAGGGAGAAAAGGTTTCTCTTGAGCCTAGAAAAAGAGAGAGGTTTCTCTTGAGCCTTGAAAAGAGGGAGTGTAATACAAATTCAAAGATAGTGAATTTGGGGAAAATCCTTGGGAGTGTCTCAAGGTAGAGGACGTAGGCAAGGTAGCCGAACCTCTATAAATCGATTGTGTAAATCTCTCTCTCCATACTCTTTATTTACTTGCATTTATATTGTGTTTATTTCATTGAACTTGGATTGCATGATTGCCTAGCCTAGAGAACTTAGAAAATATTAATATAGGCTATAGAATTTAGAAGAATCGCAAAACGAACTTAAGGTTAGTGAAAAACCGATTCACCCCCCCTCTCGGTATAGCCTATAGAGCCAACAATTGGTATCAGAGCTTGGGCTCGAGATTGATTTAGACTAACCTTTATCGAGCAAAACGATCATAAATGGCTCACTTGAATGTAGGCACACCCCTAGGAGAAGAGGGTCACTCGTTAGTTAGACCTCCACTCTTCAATGGTGAGAATTACTCTTATTGGAAAATTAGGATGATGTTATTTGTGCAATCCAATGATTATGAAGTGTGGAGAGTGATTGTTAATGGTCCTAGAATCCCAATGAAAAAAGTACATGGAAAAGATGTCCCTAAGGGTGAAGATGAATGGGACACAAATGACATGAGATTGGCACAATTGAATGCCAAGGCTATGCACACCCTCTTTTGTGCTTTAGGTCCCAATGAATATAATAGAGTCTCCTTGTGTGAGAATGCTAAACAAATATGGGACAAACTAGCCATCACACATGAAGGGATAAATCAAGTTAGAAAGACCAAAGTAGGAATGCTCACACATGATTATGAGCTTTTTAGGATGAAAGAAAATGAGTCCATTAGCGAAATGTTCACTAGGTTTAATGATATAATTAATGGACTTAAGGCTCTAGGCAAGACTTATTCCAATGTTGAAATGGTAAAGAAAATTTTGAATAGCTTGCCTAAGTCTTGGGAGGCAAAGGTAACAGCAATAGAAGAGTCTAAGGATCCAAATACTTTGTCTCTAGATGAGCTTATAGGCTCCCTACTTACATATGAAATGAAAATGAAAAGAAATGAAGTGCCTTCAAAGAAAGTAGGTGTAGCACTTAAGTCTTCCACTTATGAGGTTATTGAAGGTAATGGTGATGAGAGTGGAAGTGAGGAAGAAAAGGAAATGGCAATGTTTGCCAAAAGATTCAATAGGTTCATGAGAATGAATGAGAGAGAGCAAAATAGGAGACATCATAGGGGAGAGTCAAGTAGAAGAGAAAAAAACCCTTTAGTGTGTTATGAGTGTAATGAATGGGGTCATACTAAGTTAGATTGCCCCTTACTTAGGAAGGAAAAGGATAGGAAACCTAAGAAGAAAGCATTTGTGGCTGCATGGAGCGATAGTGATAGCTCCGATGAGGAAAACGTAGATGAAGAGGTAGCTTACTCATGCTTTATGGCTATTAGTGATGATGAGGCTAGTTGTAGTTCTAGTGAAGATAATGACTATACATTTGATGAACTACAAAATGCCTTTAATGAATTAGCAAATGATTTTCAATGCATGAACTCCAAATATAAGAAAATCATTGCTAAATTGAAAATAAAAAATGAAATGCTATTAAATGCCAAACTTGAATTTGAGAAGAAATTAGAAGGAGCAAATCTAGAAATAGATGAGTTAAATAAAAAGAATGCAAATTTGCATAACTCATTTACTAGGTTTTATATGGGTCAACAAAAGCTAGATCATATGTTAGAGACCCAAAGAGCTTTCTTTGATAAAGATGGGTTAGGTTATAATGCAATACAAAAAGAAACTCATCTAAAGAATTTCCTTGTGAGCAAAAATCCTATGCATGATTTATCTCTTACATGCTTACTATGCAATAGAATAGGACACTCTTCACAAGTATGCACATATAGAAAAACCACATTTAGAGAAAGAGTAGTTAGAAAAATATGGGTGCCAAAGCATGCTATAAATAATGATGAATTGTGCTTGAAGTGGATCCTAAAAAGATTAAAAATTGTTTATGCTAACTCTCATGGACCCAAGAAAATTTGGGTACCAAAGCATGTTTGAAATTGTTTGATGTAGGAGTGTTGGAGCATAAGAATACAGAGAAACAATGGAGTTCAAATGCTCTACACCCCCCCTCCCATGGAGATTGCTTATGCTAACGAGAAAAACAGAAAAGCTTGAGGATCCATCACAACATTTCTTCAAAGAATGGCTCAAGGTGGATTCAACTATTCAAGGCAAAGCATTTTCTAGCAAAGGAGTATTGTAAGCTTAATTCCTTACTCCTTAAACTTTTTGTGCTTTGATGAGAAAATTGGTTAATAATTAATGATGCATTGTGATTGAGTAAAAGGCATGATTTTTGAGTGCTTGATACATTGAATGAAAGGCATGTTTAGTGACTTTGAAATGATTTTTGGTTTTCTCATCTTGAGCAAGTTTGATATGTCTAGATAATATATTTAGTTGCTCAAAAGCTGTCAAATATGTCATATATTTAAAGTGCCTTGTCATGAGCCTTCATGAAGAAATTATATGTTGGAAATCATGGCATAATGTTCACAAGTATGATGATTTGATGTTATATGTGCTTAAAATCTACGTGAACAAGTTTGTTTTGACATATTTGTAGTATCCAATACATTAGTTTTGCTAAAACATACATAACTCTCAAAATGACCTCTTTTGAGGCTAAAAATGCATTTTATTGTGAAATTTCTTCCAAAATTGCAAAATCTTTTGTAAAATGGTTTTTGATTCATGTTTTTCATTCATACAAGTCCAAAATCATGTTTTACAAATGTTTAAATCTTTACTTGGACTTAAAATACTCAAAAACGAAGTTTTGGTACCTCACAAGTTGGATTTTCTGTCAAAAATCTGTAGAACCAGGATGAGGGATCGATCCCTCTACATACAGGATCAATCCCTTTGGAAAACATGCAGGAAACTAGATTCTGGAGTTTAGGGATCGATCCCTTTGCTCATGGGATCGATCCCTCTAGGCAATTTATGCCATTTTCTGCATTTTTAAGCCTTAGTTGAGAAGTTTTCTTAATTCTCTTGATATTTTCTTTCTTCTCAACTTAAAATTCAATATTTTAACTTCTTTTTGATGATCTTTAAAATATGAAAATTCATTTTTCATTGATATCATGCCTCAACTCCATCAACTTGTGTTATTTCCAACAAATGGTATCACTTTCAAAAATCAATATCATTTTTCTTGAGCCCACAAGTGCAAAATTAGTTTTCTCATTAAAGATGGTCATGAATTGCATAAATCTTGAAATAATCTTGAAACATACTTTCAATGAATGCTTTCATTAAAGATGGTCATGAATTGCATAAATCTTGAAATAATCTTGAAACATACTTTCAATGAATGCTTAAACATAATTTTGAGAATTATTTCAAGAACTTATGGATATATTTGAGAATTTGATGAAC
Organism: Heritiera littoralis; assembly: GCA_031772115.1. Lineage (NCBI taxonomy): Eukaryota > Viridiplantae > Streptophyta > Magnoliopsida > Malvales > Malvaceae > Heritiera > Heritiera littoralis. Next base: position 7,459,886 of record JAPDPK010000009.1, read on the forward strand.
TTGTGCATAATGAATATTCTTCATTCCTTTTTGTTCATCTTAGTCAAGCATGCTTATAGGATTATGTTTCTTAGCTTGACTCAACTACTCCACACTAGGTTTCATGATAATTATACATCTAGTGGAAGAATAATTAAAACTTGACCTTAAGTATTGATTTCAAATGTAAATTCAACAATTGGTATAAGGTCATAATTTTCCTTAGCCTACAATGTGTGATGATAAATGAATCCTAAATGTTGAGTTACATGAAAATTTATCATCCATGAAATTAATTCTTTATGGCCAAATTATTAAAGAACTTGAGCGTTAATGACAACACCAACAAGTGATACACATGCATTGAATCTTGATTGTTTTGATGTTGAACATGCATGTTTACTTGAGTTGAATCAATAATCATGCCTATGAGATGAGAATAGTTGTTTTCATGATATCATGTGCTTAACCTCACTCATAGCTTATGGATTTTATTGTTAAAATATACTTAGCATGATATTGATTTATTTAGACAAATCCATATTAGTTAAAATAGCATATACCCTCTAGAACGTTAAATGATGATAACAACTAGGGATATGGCTATTAATTGATTAAAATGGTAATTTTGAATCTTTCTTTGCTCGTAATTGATTAAGGACTTGAATGAGTATAGGATTTTTGTGCTTGAAAACATGGAAGAAAATGTGTTTGCTTGAATACCTTGATTTTTGAATCTTCCATATGGTATAAATTTGTGAATATGAATATGGATTAAAACTTTATGATAGTATGCTTATGTTTAATTAATCCATATGCATATTTGATGATGTGTGATTGTGTTCTTACATATTTAGACTGATTATTTTCTTGACATGAACACTCTACACATAGATATTGGATTCATGCAAAATGTATAAGTCAACCATTAGTAACAATTGGTATTTAGATTGAAATAACAATTAGTATCATTGGCAACCATATTTTCAACAATTAGTAAGCCAAATCCAAATTGCCAATTAGTATGAGCTTTAAATTGACAATTCTTCTCATGCTCTTTAGTTTGAAATGACAAATAGAGAAGAATTCTCTTAGGATATTTTTGCATGAAACTCTTGTGTGCTAGAATTTGAAGTTAATTGATATATGTCTTGATTCTATGCACACTCTTGCTTGAACGTGATTTATGAGCACATGCATATGATATGTTATATAATTTCAGCTCATAATTATGATGTATTGCCATGCACCTTAGTTGGACCTTAGAGAACAATTGATATACTTAGGTGCTTGCTTAACTTCTTACCAATTGGAACCTTCTTGCAAAATTACTTATCAACAATTGGTATCAAAATTATTTATAAACATTGGTTTTATTTTATAATTTTTTTTTTTTTTTTTTTTTATTTTTTATTTTATTTTTATATAGGGAAAATATAGCCTTGTCCTTTGCATGCCTAAACATTTTATACTCTTTATGGACATTGTCTTATGAATTTGTGCTATGAGTCCCATGTACTAACATGTTTCTTGTTGGATGGAGCATATTTATCTTTTCTCACATAAGCCATATTTTTTAGGGGGAGCATATTTTTTTATTATTTTCCTTCTTTTTGCTATGACAAAAAGGGGGAGAGATAGATATTAAAAAGGGAGAGATATTAAGGGGGAGAGATAATGGGAGAGAAATAGTTTGAAAATTCATTTTCAATACCCATGCTTATATTAAGGGGGAGCTTTGTAAAATCCTGCTTTATTTGAGGGGGAGTATTTTATCAAAGAATTTTCAAAGCAAATTTACATTAAGTTTTGTCATATCAAAAAGGGGGAGATTGTTAGCTTTAAATTGCAATATACATTTTGAAATGACAAAAACTTAAGTAAGCTTTAATGTTTTAATTCATATTGTAAATTTGCCTTATCACACATGATTCTCTCAATACATTTCAAGTGTTCATATCAAACATTAAGACCATGATTTAATGATGCATATTCTTATTGGTCTTAATTCTTTATAAATGTTTTGAATATTTTAGAAAATCACTTGATGATTTCTTGGACAATATTTTCATTTGAGAAAATCAAGAAAAACTCCCTTAAAGCTTATAAATGTTTTGGGTTAAATTAGGATCAAAGGTCATATCATTTCTAACCCAAAAGTGTAGGAAAAATGCCCTTTGGAAGCATGGGATCGATCCCATAGGAAAAGGGATCGATCCCTTTTTGACAGAATGCCCCGGAAGGCTGGATTGAAGAAAAGGATCGATCCCTTTGGTGAAAGGATCGATCCCTTTAAGTCAGAAAGTCCCCAACGGCTAGTTTCTGTGAGATATAACGGCTAGTTTCTGTTTTGGCTCCAACCAACGTCCACAAACCATCCAAGGGACTATAAATAGAGGCTTAGAAGCTAAAGGAAGTAAGAGGAACTACTCAGGAACTCCAAAACACATATTCCTCAAATCCTCAAGCCTCAAACAACAAATCAAGAGCTCCAAAGTCTTCATCTTCTATCATTCATCTATTTCTTGTATTGCTCTGCACAAATATTGTATAGGCTTTTCTTTGTGCCTAAATTCTGTAATCATTTGCCTACTTAGAGGCCTTCTTTGATTACACCCATTGTAAACCAATTCAATCCTTGTAAAAAAAGGGGAGGTTTCTCTTGAGCCTTAGAAAAAGAGGGAGGTTTCTCTTGAGCCCAAAAAAAGAGGGAGGTTTCTCTTTAGCCTGTAAAAAGAGGGAGAAAAGGTTTCTCTTGAGCCTAGAAAAAGAGAGAGGTTTCTCTTGAGCCTTGAAAAGAGGGAGTATAATACAAATTCAAAGATAGTGAATTTGGGGAAAATCCTTGGGAGTGTCTCAAGGTAGAGGACGTAGGCAAGGTAGCCGAACCTCTATAAATCAATTGTGTAAATCTTTCTCTCCCTACTCTTTATTTACTTGCATTTATATTGTGTTTATTTCATTGAACTTGGATTGCATGATTGCCTAGCCTAGAGAACTTAGAAAATATTAATATAGGCTAGAGAATTTAGAAGAATTGCAAAACGAACTTAAGGTTAGTGAAAAACCGATTCACCCACCTCTCGGTATAGCCTATAGAGCCAACAAGCACCTATAGGAAAAATGAAAAATTTTACAACATATAGATATCTAGATATCAAGAGTTGCATATAACTCCTTTACTGAGCCGTGGTTTGCTCACTCCCCTACTTTTAAACATTTCAAATTTTTATGACTCAGAGATCGGACATCCGAGCATCTCAACAGCGCATTTGGGGACGATATGACAGCTCAACTAAAATATGAGGTAAAATCATTTATTTTATGTGTTTAGACTTATTTACAGTACTGCTTTCTTATAAATTAAGATAGGAGATGTAAATGATATTTCAGTTTAATATGTAATATTTTAAATGAAAAAGAAAAGTAAAGTATCGCAGATAGCCCAACCATATAAGATGTATAGAAAAATGTGAAAAAAATGTGGTCATGGTTGTGACAGATTTAATGGTATCAGAGCAAGGTTGGCCTAATGTTTGTTGATACTTTTGAAAAGAAAATGTATTGAAAAAGGTTAACATCCCCTGTAGTACTGTGTAGTCTGAATACATAAAGGAAATAAATGGTTGTAAATTTAGTAAAATGTTTTGAAGGGAGTGAGAATTTATGAAATAAGGATGACTAAAGAGGGAAAATAGCTCGAAAATTTTCTTGAAATGGGTGATCTTACAATCTTAAATGAAGGTATGTTCGGTAAGGAACAGAAACGAACTCGATGAGGGGTCCACTAGGACTTTTCTGTCCGGATCGAATTGAGACCTTACAATGATGATATAGGAGTGGAATGAGATATCATCAGTAAATAGATTTTAAGATCACCCACCTATTGGATATATTTTGAAACGAGAAATTTTTGGAAAAATGACAAAAATACCCTTACCTTGAAATTTTTCTTCTGAGCTATAGAAGACCAACATAAGTTAGAATTGACTGATTTGATAGAGTAATTGATGGTGTAAGGATGCATTACATGCAAAATGATCTATTTATTAACACCATCAAGATTTCTCTATCCAAATCGAACAAGATCTTATAAAATACTAATATTGGTGTGAGAAGAGATACTATCAGCATATAGATGTTAAGATCATTGGTTTAAATTATATTGAAGAGAAAGAAATAAATTTTGAAATGACAAATATGTCCCTATGTTGGATTGTGTTCTGAATTTTGATAAAACCAATTTGATCTTGAAATCATTAATAGTGATGGTGTTATTAATGCTATAAAGGACGTAATATGTGTATAACAGTCCCGATCATTTAATTCCATTTACACTTAGGTTACTGATGCAACCTGGAACGTTTATAGTGGACAGTCGCAGAATGATTGGCCTGATTATTGATGCATAAGGGCCTGAATTAAAAGTGTAATGAGGGGATATTTAGCAAGGGATCGTTGGATATGATGAAAAGTGGATGATTACTGGAGATGATTGAGAAAGAGATCAGTATGGATGATGAAATCTATATCAGTATGGTTAACTATGATTTTATACTTTTATTCTGTTTTCTAAGTATCAAATGGATATTTATAAAACCAGAATATTTTGAAATATGTTTTACAGAATGATGTACTATATGGAGTATTATGAAATTTGAAAACATGTATAAGAACGGTAAAGTGACAGTAAGATGACGAAGAAGATGACAGCTAACCTGAGTTCATTAAATGAAAATGATTTTAAAATGAATTACAGTAATAAATCGGTTAGCTGTGAAATGTGTTAATTAAATAGTTACGCTTGATATAGCATACAAATTAAGATGATGCTGTGAAATATGAGTAAATAAGTGAATTAAGGTGGAGTACGTGTTGAAATGAATTGAATACTAAGTGTCTCTGCCTTAATGATATGCAGTGAAATGATAGGACATAGAGATGAAATGTCTAAAATGGTAAGAGATGTGTGATTAAAGAAAGTATCAGATGTTATTCCTGATAAAATTTCAGAGTAATATAGATCTGAGAGATCGGGTTGTCGATACGGAAATCTATGTCTAAGCTTATATCGGAGAATATAGAAAGAATCCGAAAAGCTTAAGAAACATCTCTAGAGAAAAAAAATTTGGGATAATGAATTCCCTTATATAAAGGTAATCGATGGAAACACAGATGACTTTGAATTGAGGATGATTTATAATCGTGAATTAAATTCTTATTGTTTAATAGAGTTCTTACGAAGAACGAATATTCATCTGTATGGAATTGATGCCTTATTTGTTTAATCAAGAGAGGTAAAAGAAGTTTATAAGACCAATCTCTGTACAAGGCATCACTAGATGAAAAGCTAGAAACTGATGTCCATAAGAAAATAATTAGAACTCGATATAATAATTACGAGCTCATATTGAGGTTTACAAGATTAATGAAGTACCATATAAGGTATGTAAACCTAATGAATGAGGTTTTTAAATCATACGTGGATAAAGTGATGAGATATTGATATAGTCTAAGACATCAATGGAAAATGAGCAGCATAGTTATATGATCCTGCGGACTCTCAAAGACAGTGAACTATATGTTAAGTATGGCAATAGGAGATTTGGCTAGATAGTATCTCTTCTAAGATATATGATCTCAGATGACAGAATGATGGTGAATCTGTCTATGATTGAAAGATGGTGATTGAGATACGAAATGTACCGGATCTAGCTAAATATTATTGCCAGTCTATAGAAGAGTTATTGGTTAGCTGCTTTATAGATGTGACTGATAATTAAAGAAGTTAAGGTCGGTGAATGAAAAAAAAATGTAAAGATGGCAATTAAAATGTTAAAAGAGTTTAACAGTAGAGTACTATACCACTGAGTAAAAGCCGATCGAAATGATGAGAATGAAAAGAGGAAAATGTAATAAGAAGATAAGTTACATGATGATGAGAGAACACGAATATGAACGAATATGAAGCGGTTCCCAATTTTAAGACTAAAAGTGACCTCTTTTTGATTATCACGTGATTATGGCTAGATGAAAGATCAAGCCAAACTTGAAAGATGAAATTTAATCATACTCAAAGGAGTAAAATAGATGATTTATATGATTTACTGCCAGCTATGTAAATGGAAAAATTATATACATATATATGTATAACTACCTTGAAATGGTGAAATTGTATGGATAACATGGTGACAAAATTGATGATTTTGTTAGTCACCTATGGAATTTAAATTATAGAAAGAGTATAAATTTAGGTATATTCTAAAACTCGAGTGATATTGAATATACCATAAGGATAAGAGATGTAATGATAATACAGTATGAAAAGAGATATAGAGAGAAAAGGATTGTCTCGTGATTCATTTACTGTAAAAGATTATTAACAGTAAGTTTGCAATAAGGTGCAGCCTTGATGAAATAAATGTGAACATAAGTATTATGGAATAACAAAAAGTCTAAAAGAGATATGATGATATGGAAGCGATCAAAGACTGATTGTCTAAATGGAATCACTGTTCCATTATCAGACTCTTAGATTCTTTAGTGTTATAGTCAAAATATGTTTATGAAATGATGAGAAAGTATGTGAAGTTCCAGTGAGCATACATGTGATGGGAATCTCGGATTTGCTATATGCTTATGGGAAATAGCAAAAGGCCTTGAGATTCCAAATTTATTGACAGCATCGCTCCGTACTGATGTAAATATCTGAGCGTAGTATGGAAACGCTCGAAGATATGTTGAGAGAGCGGATGCACGAGACTTGAAAGCTACTGGGACAGCTACATACTATTGATTAATTCGAGTAAATAATAGTTATCAAACTATATCGACTTGGCACCAAAATGGAAAAGTGGATGATGAACAGTATGAATTACCTATTATGTGAAAAAAGGTGGAAATTGATAACTCCCAAATTGATAAGAAATTTTAGGGAGTATAGATATATGGTGAAAAATGACATGTAATGGTTCAAAAGTGATTCTGATGTTAAAAATATGCTGGCAGTATTATTTAAAAGATGATATGAAGGACAGGAATCATAAGTATACGGAACAGTACCACCTTTTAATTTAAGTTAAATTCAGAGGATCGAATTTCTTAAGGTGGGGAGAATGTGATAACTGCAAATTTTCCTATTTTTGGTATTAATTACCCGAAAATAAATAAATAAAGTTATTTACGAGAATTGGAATATGTTAAATTTCGAAAAGTGATAAAGTGATGAAGTTGAGGAAATTATTTTTGATATTAAGAGATCCAAATTATAAGGAATAAAATGGGTATATTTACATATATTTATATATATTTATATGTAACGACCCGTTACTACATTTTTCAACTTAATTTTACACCATTTATTCGGTTGGGCTGTCTGCGATACTTCACTTGCATATATTTACAATATATATTTTCTTCCTCAATTTCTTATTTGATTTGGATTTCCATTTATCCAAATTAAATTTCCTCTTTTATTATTTTTTCCGAATTTCTCATCTTATTTTCCTTCACTAGGATTTTTCATTATTCGTTCCTTTCTCAATTCTCGGGATTTTTCACCAATATCCCATTCTCAAAATTTTATTTATTTTCAATATTTATAATTTCCAATAATTGAAAAATTTACGGTTATCGTATTATAAATATAAATATATTTTTAAATAAATACATATGTATATTATTATACATTTATATAAAAATATATATATGAAATATATATATTATTTTAAGATAAAGTGTATAGATATATATATATATTGTTAATATAAAAATATATATCTATATATAGTATAAAAATATGTATTTATATACATATATTATCAATATTATATTTATAAATATATTTTATAAATATAATTAAAAAAAATAAAAAAGGAAACAGAAACGGGATCGAGACACCCTACCTCGTTTCTCCTTTGTTGTAACAGAGGAGAGAACCCAGCTGAGGAGTCAAAGTTGTTGGTTGAGAGAGGAGAGAGAGACGTCGCAGGTGAGACAAGGGGGAAGAGGAGAAGCGACCGGCGACAGCCCGAAGCGGAAAAGGAAAGAAACAAGGCGAAAATCGAAGAGGAAAAGAGAGGAAAGAAAAAAAAGGAAAATGACGGTGCCGGCCGATCCGGGCACCGTCACTTCAATCCCGACATCGGTAGAGGTAAGGGGAAGGAATAGAGACCACCGGTGGTGAAGGAGGAAGAGAAAAGAGGGAGAAAAGAGAATAGAAAGGAGCCGCAACCACCGCCAGCAGATCCGCTACCGTCGTCGTCGATCTGGGGAAAAGGAGGCCAGATCCACTTCGTGGCAACCTCGGCTAGCTGTGAAGTGGCTGAATCGACGGAGATGGATGCCGACGGTGGCCGAATCGGCAGGATGAGGTGATCCGGCCGAACCGGTCCGAACTGGTTCAGACCAGAAAAGAAAAGAAAAAAAAAGAAAAGAAGAAAAGGGAAAAAGAACAAGGAAAAGAAAGAAGAAAAAGAAGAAAGAGAAAATAGGTAGGAAAATTATTAGAATTTTATTATTATTATTTTATAGAATAATTTTATAAAATAAATTGAGTATGAAATTGAATTTGTAGAAAATCATACTCAGTGATCGGAGATGATGGAAATCGGGAGAAGTGGACTACGGGCTTGATGTAGTGAGGAAGTCGTTAACCCGAAATAGGTAAGGGATGCATATGTAATCTGTAAGGATATCTAGGTTGCATGAATTTAATATGCATCATTTTATGAAATGATTTGGTGAATTGATTTGGTTGAAAATTGTGGAAACTTGCTGGCTGTGAAAATTATAAACTGTCTATTTTGTGCAGGGAGGCTAGTCAATAGGCAATCGTTATGCTACTGAAAATTTTTAGAAAATTATGAAAAATCATTAAAAATGATTTTCTTATATGAGAAATGATTTCCAACCATGGGAAATGAGGAAAATTATGATTTTTCATAAAACATGAATATATCGAAATTTGATTTTAAAATATTCATGTTTTCGAAATTGGTGATAATGAGATCACCGAAAATTCTCCCGATATATGATTTATATGTGATATGAAATGGAAAATGAAAAAGAGATAAAGAGAATATTTTATAAAGATTTTTCTAAATATTCTCCCGATACATGAATTATATGTGATATGAAAGGAAAGAAGAAAAAAAAAGGGATAAAATGAATATTTTATAAATATTTTCTTAAATATTCACTTGATTTATTATATAACCTTTATGGTTTTAATTATGAAATTACTTATTTCTATAAATTCCATAAAGGTGAATTTATGATGAAAAACACTGTTTTGAGACTAGTTGGCACCCTTATCATGCTGATATGTGATATGTGACATGTGATATGTGATATATAGTCCAGGTCGACACCTGATCAGTAATCCACCGAGGACAATGATAGACTATGGCCATAGATCTGATATGATTAGTTCTTTACCCTCCGGGGTTTATAGCATGATATGATTGGAGGTTTGCCTCAGTCTCCATATATGATATGTGACATGTTATAAGGAAAATGTTTTATATGATACGATTTAAATCAAAATGATTTACAACATTTTACATAATGCTTATTATGGTACTGAGTACAGTACTACGAGATGATTCTCATAAGACATGTGACATAAACATGTAATATGTTTGAAGAAGGGAAAGAAAAGTTTATAAATCTAATATTCTTACTATGATTTTAAATTGAATATTAGATTTAAAAGATGAAAATGTTATAAAGAAGTTATTTTAATAGCTTATTTTGCTATTTAAAGTACTGTACTTATTATGATTGTATAGTAAAACATGAAATGAATTTAAATGAGAATGATGACGATTTAACTAATATTCTTTTCAAAGAATATTTGAATATTAATTATTTTATTTAAATGCTTTATTTCATAAAAGCATTATTTTAAAAGGAATATGAATATGATATGGAATTAAAAGGAAAAAAGATTTGAATTACTCTCTACAGTTGCTTCTAGGTTCCGGGACAAGACAGGTATTTCAAAATACCTTCCGAACTCCATCCGAATCCCTAGTCGACTGTCGTATCCTTCCTATTTGGTCCCTAGAGCACCTATAGGAAAAATGAAAAATTTTACAACATATAGATATCTAGATATCAAGAGTTACATATAACTCCTTTACTGAGTCGTGGTTTGCTCACTCCCCTACTTTTAAACATTTTAGATTTTTATGACTGAGAGATCGGACATCCGAGCATCTCGGTTGCGCATTTGGGGACGATGTGACAGCTCGACTGAAATATGAGGTACAATCATTTATTTTTTGTGTTTAGACTTATCTACAGTACTACTTTCTTGTAAATTAAGATAGGGGATGCAAATGATATTTCAATTTAATATGTAATAGTTTAAATGAAACAGAAAAGTGAAGTATTGCAAACAACCCAACCATATAAGATGTATAGAAAAATATGAAAAAAATGTGGTCACGGCTACGACACCCATATCCTCTTGAATCTCCAAAGGTTCATACCATATCACATATGACGGATCAGGATAACATTTGCATAGCATAAATACATGAAAAACATTATGTACGCTAGGTAACTTTAGAGGTAAAGTAAACTAGTATGCTACATCTCCAACATAGTCCAAGATCTCAAAAGGCTCGATGAACCGAGGACTCAGTATTTCCTTTCTTCCCAAATCACATCAATTCATAGAACCACTATCTTCCTACCTATACCATTATCATGTTAATATCTCATCGACTCAAAATACAACTTGGTATAACAAAGTTGCAATTATAATTCCAATTCAAACATTAAGCAATGATTCAGACTTAATCTAAAAACATACCTATAATCTAATAAGCATAAATCCATCATCTCATAATCATTTTCATCATCACCTACTCATGCATCTATCATTATGTAATCATACCAACCATCGTCCATTAATCATCAATTCGTGTCAAAATGTATTCATATAAAATCATCAATCATCATTTCTAACCTTATTATATTCGATAAGGTTTTTTGACAGCATTTAACCATTAATCCACAACTTCTCAAGATATATTTGAATACTCATTTCAATATCCATAAATACGATAACATAATTTCCCTAATACTCTAGACAACGTTAGCCCTATACTATCATAATAACTGAAATGCCATCGCTCACATTACACATATCATTTAATTATTCTGCATCAATTTCAATTAACGTTTAAATATCAAACGATCGATGTACTTGAAAAAAAAATCACAATGCATAATTAATGAAAACTTTTAACTAGATGGTTATGCACGTGAACAATATAGAATGCACTTATACATGATCAAATGCATGCTTATACAAAATCCTTTTCTTTTCAATTCTACACCATTCACATAGTTCCAAATCAAAACTTCCAATATGATCTATAAGTTTAAACTATTAAACCTTTAAAATTATTAAAACGATTCCCTAAACATTTCTTTTTGTACGAAAATTCTTAACCAATACAACTCCTTAAATTCCCTAAATCTCTTCAATTATTTCAATGTAAGTTAAACATCAACATTGTATTTTAAATTCGATTTAAAACATATTGATTGATAATTTCTTTTAATAAGTTCACATATACAGAAAACCAATAACGTTTACATTATGCATTTTCACATAAAATCCAACAACATATTGTTTTCGGAAATTAAAATCTCCTGCAAATGGTTCCAATAATCCACAACATTACAAAGCAAACTAAATCAGAAAAGTCCACAAGCAATTTAGTTCTCAAACCACAAACTGTTCATTACTTAAATTTCAAATCAATTCAATACTTTCTCTCACAATATCCAACAAGTTTCAATTACACTAGCAATAATCTAACAAATTCTCGTAACCTCTTATCAATACTCCAATATCAACGTATCAACAAATTAACCAAATTCTTCGTAGTATTTCAATAAGTATTTCAAAATATTGATTCAATCCACAATTTATTATCATATAGTATCAAGCCTACTTTACAGAACACATTTACAAATCCCACAAATTTAACACTTTAAACCATATCAACAAATTTGACATATTTCACATTCCCTACCTATCAGAAGAAGTAATATTTAGACTCAGACTTGCAATTTGCTCTAGCAAATCAACTCTCGGACTATTTATCAAAGAAAAATCATTATAAAATCAATGAAACCTTACTTCAATTTTCATAATCAATTCATTTCTCTAACAATCAATTCGATATGTTTTTGTACTTTACTTTTAATTAAACCAATCTATTTTGTATTAAACTAAAGTTGTAAAATTATTTAAAAGCTTTAGTTAAAGTGAACCCTAGTAGGTTACTCATGATATCAACTTAAGAGTTATTTTTGTATAAGTCTCTTACTCATTCCAATGCTTGATCACATATGAATACTATTCTCAGGATGTACTCTTATAACCCAAATTTATATTCTAACACAATTCCAATGTATCCTAGCATCATTCCACAAATTTCATAGTCTCTTATCCTTACCTTAACATCAATTTTTATCATTGTTCTATCAAAATCCTCATAGTACCCAACATACATTTCTACAATTCAATATCAATCATGTCTTGTACAATCATTTTATTAACTTCAAAACAAAACATATCTCTATCAACCATTTTCGATTATTCAATAACTATCTCGATAATACTTCCGTACATTACTTGCATCTATCATTCAGAAGAAATTCAATCACATATTCCAATCAATCATCAATTTCCTATGCAAAACAAACATTTCTGTACATATTGTTACCATATTTTAACACTTTTCAATCAAGGTTAGGTTTTGACAATCAATCATTCCACCCATTCTTATCAATCTCACAATGCCTATATTGTTCATTAACCATCCTCTTGCATCTTCCAATCATTATCTATTTCTATATCAATCATATAAGATACAGTCATTCTATCTTTTTCAAAGCAAAACGTATTATGATCGACCTTTTCAGATCATTTAATTCCTATCTCCACACTCTACAAAAACAAATGTATTCAATGTCACTTTCATAAGATATGTACAATACATATTTGGACAAGTACAGTACTTAGGGGATGCAAAACCAATTCTACCCTACAGACAATGACGTACATTAGACCAACCTCACTCTGATACCAACTTTTATAATGACCCCTTTAACCAAAAATTCCAACCAAAATTTTCTTCTTTTTCATTTACTTGGCTAGGCTGTGCTTAGTGTCTCAAATTCATTGTAAAACTAAATTTACATTAGCTAAATCAATATCCATTAATTTCTTGATCCTAATTCAGTTTTTTCTAATTAAGCATGCAATCTCATTTAAAGTATATTAATTAACAAGATTCATATCCATCAAATTCACATGCATCATTACAAACCATAAATATATTATCTACTACCTTTAATTACATCCCTGTTTTTTATAAAGTATTGTAATACAAGTTGAAATATAAAAAGAATAATTGTATATCATATACCTTCAAGGTCGGTAAAAAAGCCTTGAAAAACGAAGTCAGAACCCCTCACGTAACAAAGCCTACTGCAGATAATTTGGAAGGAAGAAGAGGGGGTGAGCTTATAAAGCCCAAAAAAATATATATAAAGAGATAGGTACCGTAAACTATATGCAAGTTTCTAAAACATAAATCGAATATGAAATTTAAAAGATAATTCAGAAATAGAGTTCAGAAGAAGTTTTCTCTATAGCTTGTTAAGGCTTTAGGGCTGAGTAAGAAAGGATGCTTTAAAACACCTTACTGGTCCCTTTTTTCCTAACACTTAAGCTATAGAGAATATCGAAGGAATTATCAGAGACGGAATTCATGCAATTCAAAAAGTCAAATCATATTAATGCAATGCACCAGAAAATTAATTTATCAAACAAACCATTTAATTCTTATAAAGCAATCAAATTCGAAACATATATCAGAATATATAAATATCATAATTTAAATTCGAATAATGAATATTCATAATAAACCATTTCGTTTTCAAAATTCGAATATCAAAGTCTTCAAAGTTCATATATAAAATACATATACATACTAACATACACATATTAAGAATTGGAGACATAGTAGCGATTAAGTAACAATCATACAGTCCGGATATACCATAAGGGAAGTGCAAGTCAGATAGACATATGGCCATAATCCAAAAGAGGCCCTCAATGAGCATTGATCAGGTGTCAATTGGGCCTACTGCGGACTGGATCAAGGTCACACAGCAATTTGAAAGTTTAAAGTTCTAAAACTGTAGTAATCTTAGTTAGTCAATATGTCAAAACATATATATTTTCGAAATCCAAAATTCAAAATAGCATTTCGAACTTCATAGTGGGTCACAAATAAATAAATAAATATAAATTTGTTTCAAAATTACATAATTTGTAATTATTTGTAAATATTTTTTAAAATACTATATTTTTGGTAATTTTCATAAAACCAAAATTATATATAAAAATTCATAAATATTCCAAAATCACATAAATTAATATTTCAAAACAGAATTTCCTCGGAAATTGCTATTCTTAAAACATTATTAAATTCCAAGCCTAATTTACAGAAAACTAGTATTTTTACTAAAATTCGGCATCATAACGGTATAAATTTTCTAAAACCTCATACAAGGCAAATGCAATTTATAAACCCAAGATAGTTGATTTTAAATTCATTTCAATATCCCCTACGTTCCTTATATATATATATATATATATATATATATATATATATATATATATATATATATCCTTACCCCAATTAAGCACAGTCGTAGCCAAATTAAGCAGTTTTGTATTCGATATTTGATAGTCGAACTTGTATAATCCCAGTCACCAGCTCAGTCCCAAACTGCAAAAAAATCATTTAAATTTTTTAATTTCTAAAATTACTTTCACATAATATTTTTTTGTGCTAGTGATATCTCAAAATTCCAATATAGTAGCAATTCGGTCTATTTCTGCCTTAGAAACTTTTGACCTTATGGCACTATGCTGGCCTTAAGGAAAAATTTCGGAATCATATTGCTTAACCATCAATTTTATATCACTCTCTATTCAATTCCCTATTCAAAGGTGTAAGGCTCACTTTCTATTTCATTTTGTGTTGTTTTCAACAATTTTTCAAAGTTCGGTTCAATTCTGGCACCTTTGGCAGGATGGTTTCCAACCTTTGTGTATTAAAAATTATATTAATAATAATAATAGGGATATCCAAAAATTATGGATCCAAAACCATGTGAACCCTAGTTCAATTCCATATTCAGAAAGATAAATTTCACAAATTTATCTTTTCTGAATTATTTTTAGTAATTTAACGAATTTACTCTGTTTTCAAGTGCATTTTTCTAAAACAGTCTATTGATGTCTATGCGCAAATTGGTTCATATCTAAATGCAAGGTTGTCCAAATTGTGTAAACTCAAAACCATGCTATTCCTAACTCATTTACCTTTCTGGAAATATAAGGCTTGCAACCAAATTCAATTTAGGCTATTTTCTACAATTTTTCAAAGTTAGATGTTGGATTCATATTTTCTACCTATTTACTATAATTTTTCAATTTATCTAACTATAAAACCTACAAAATGATCGTTCAAACATAAAATCCGAAACAAGATACTCAAACGGAATCATACATTATCACTAATTCATTCATAATTCATCCAAGCCACAATCAATACCGTTGCAAATCTTCCCAATTCCACAATCATCCTCAACATTCAAGCATTATAAGGTTAGAATCTTACCTCACTTACCCAATCTCAGTAGCCAAGTTTCAACCCAAACAGAAACTGCCTCCAACCTTCTTTATAGGTTTGGGTTCTTCTTCTTCATACCACATAACTCCAGCCAATTTAGCCTTCCTTTCTTCCATTTCAAATGAGATTAAGTTAGTTCAAGTCTTCCTCTATATTGCAAAACTGAATGGCATGTAAGAAAACACTCAATTTTACCTCAAACCACCTTAGCTGACAGCTCCAAAAATAGGATTTCTTCATCACTTCTTGGCTTAAGCTCCATCACTTAAAATTCCTTAAAATCCAGTAGCCTTTCTTTCTCGGTTCCAATGTCCACTCCACCAAGCTTCCGTCCCATTAGCATGCAAACCACATTAGCACCTCAACCCATCATCTTAGGCTTTAAACCACATGGAAATTTAATTAATCTTACTTTAAAACACATAGTCAGCAGCTTGGAGCCTGCCTTCATTCTTGATTCCAGCTGGAGTTTCACTAAACCAACATTCAAGGGTAATGGAAGCTTCCTCACGTTAATTTCTTACCTTTTCTTGAGTTTCCTCTCAAATTCCTCTTGTTTCCTTGTAAGAATCGCATATTATGGTACTGTTACATGTGTTAGACTTCTCACCATTGTCAATTACTATGTATTTCATAGGCAACAAAGGAAACAATGTGGTGGGTCCTACAAGCTCTACATTGCCCGGATGGACAAGAGACTTGGTATGCTCAATAGAGAAAGTCAAATAAGCTTATGGTAAGAATCTATAACTCAAAATCCTTTATTTGAATCATTTTTGAGAAGTGTGCCAATAAATTAGGAAATGACAATTAAAGACATAACCCGATTGAACTTTCATAAATAATGGTCAAACTAAATTGACTTTTGACCAACTGACTGAAGTATGATAATCTATGTATAAATAAGTTCTAGGCTATGTCAATAGATAGATTAAATCGGTGGTAAAATCATAAATTTACGCGATTGACCTAGTAGGGGTATTTTCGTAATTTCACCCCTACTGTCATTCAAATCATAATAAACCCCATCCATTCATTAAATATATTCAATAATAACATTTAGTGATGAAATAAAATATTTTGGAGTTAAATTGACCAGCTAGAAATATTTTGAAAATTTAAGGGTAAAATTGTCCAAAATCATTATAAGTGAGGGCATTTTGGTCATTTAGCAACCAAGATAATTGAAAAATAATTCTCTACATAATTCCATATGGTCAGCCACCCCATCATCTTCAACCTCACGCCACTACCTCCATAACCAAGCTTGAGAGAAAATAAGAAAGCTCCCAAAACACTACCTAAACAAGCTTAAAATCCAAAACTTCATTCTACAATGTTGCTCCAAATTTAATACTCTACAAACTCATACAAATATCTTGTAGTAAAGTGGAAAAAACCAAGGGGAAGGAGCTCCCATAAGTTTCGGCCACCATAAGGTAATTTCATGCTTTCATTTTCTTTAAGTTTTAATGTTAGAAAATGATGAAACTAAGGTAGTTAAGCATGATTTTGGCCTTAGATTGAATCAAAACTCACCCAAACACTCCCTTAGGGTTTCGGTCATGATGAGATGTTCATGATACCTGGTGCTTTGATGCATGAAAATGGTGCTAAATGGATGAAAGCTAATGCAGAAGCATGAAACTAAGTTTAATTTGTTGAAAACCTTAATGAATCCTTACATGATGCATTTGGCCATGTGAAGGGGGCATGGATATTGTTCAGTCAAATCTTAATAAACCCCATCCATTCATTAAAATATGTTCAATAATAATATTTAGTGATGAAATAAAATATTTTGGAGTTAAATTGACTAGTTAAAAATATTTTGGAAGTTTAAGGGAAAAATTGTCCAAAATCATTATAAGTGAGGGGATTTTGGTCATTTAGCAACTAAGATAATTTAAAAAGAATTCTCTACATAATTCCATATGGCCGGCCACCCCATCATCTTCAACCTCACGCCACTACCTCCATAACCAAGCTTGAGAGAAAATAAGAAAGCTTCCAAAACACTACCTAAACAAGCTTAAAATCCAAAACTTCCTTCTACAATCTTGTTCCAAATTTAATACTCTACAAACCCATACCAATATCTTGTAGTAAAGTGGACAAAATCAAGGGGAAGGAGCTCCCATAAGTTTTGGCCACCGTAAGGTAATTTCATGCTTTCATTTTCTTTAAGTTTTAATGTTAGAAAATGATGAAACTAAGGTAGTTAAGCATGATTTTGGCCTTGGAATGAATCAAAACTCACCCAAACACTCCCTTAGGGTTTCGGTCATGATGAGATGTTCATGATACATGGTGCTTTGATGCATGAAAATGGTGCTAAATGGATGAAAGACAATGAAGAAGCATGAAACTAAGCTTAATTTGTTGAAAAGCTTAATGAATCCTTACATGATGCATTTCGCCATGTGAAAGGGGCATGGATATTGTGCTCAATTTGATGTATTCTAGGTTCCATAAGACTGTATAAATTAAGAGAAGACTGTTGGTGTGATCGGAATTAAAATCAGAGTTGATTTAGGCATAATTGTATTTTAGTACCAGTGTAAATTAGATTGGTTTAGTGGCTACTATAGACAATGTGGTAGATTTTGATGAAGAAGAAATTATTATAATTCATGTATGGTGAAATAATGGTGTTGGTATAATGTTTTTGCAGCCCGAGAGTGAGAATACTTGCATGGTGCTATTGGCTGCTTTGATAGAATTTGACAGGTAAAGGATGAGTATGGAAGAGGTAGGGATACTGTGAATACATATTTTGGTTGAAAATGATTTTATGAAATTGTTTTGAAGCCAATTGCTTTGGAATTGTTGAAATTATGGACACTGGCTAGTTTATATATTGTGTTTTCAATGCAGGAGGGCTAGGTTAGAAACAGCTGTTATACTGCTGAAAATTCTAGTAATTTTATGAAATTACCTTTTTATATTATTGAATATTAGAAATAAAGAATTTATTTAATTAAATTCATCTTATATATTGAAATTACATATTTTTATTAAATACCGAAAAATAATATTTAAAAACTCATGTTATTAAATTTTACTTGCGTAAGAGTACTGGCATGTTCTTATAATTGTTCTATAGATAAATAGAACAATTTTAGAAAAGAATATTGTACTACAAATATTTTATGAATTTTTGTTTTTGAACTGCTTATATTTTCCAATTTATGCATTTATAGACTGACTAAAGATTTTTATCGTTGGAATTGATTGTTTAAATAGTGTTTATACTGTTTATAAACTGTTTTGAGACTATTAGGCCCAGTATCATGCTAATCTATTGTTATTATATTGTTGTTGATAGACCTGCCAAGTCTTCAGCTTTCGCAGTTATCACATGGCAAATGTACACTGTGGACTCACTAACCATGGCCATATGTCTTACTGTTACTGTTTCTCCCTTCTTGGGATACTGTTATGACATGATATTTATTGGGTATTGCCTAGCCTCCACTATACCGTACTGTTTTACTGAACTGAATTTCCTATTGATATTGAGGTGAAATGTTTACATATTGATTGCATTGAACTTTCTAAAGTGTTTACTATACTGTTTATTGAATTTCTATACTGAATTGTTCACTGAAGTGATTTCAATTAAATGGTTTATATATTGTTATATACTGAAACCTTGCATGTTATGATTTTAAAGTGATTTATACTGTTCATTTATATCATCTTTAATTGTTTACTCCCTATAGTTGCAGACTGAGACACGACAGGTACTTCAAAGTACCTTCCATGCTCTATCCGATTACCTAGCCGACTATAGTATCCTTCCTAAAAATGTCCCTTAGTGTACTTGTGAGAACCACATGTTTTAATACTATAGCATATATAAAAATTCTCATCATTGTTAACTCTTGTGTATTTTACAAGTATACGGGGTAACAGCATTGTGGGCCCCACGGACCTTCTAGTGTCCTGATGATGGTGAAACTTGGAAAATCGATACTCAAAGCCAAATAAAGTGATGGTAAGAAATTCTAACCCAAAACGCAATTATTTAAATTATTTTTGAAGCAATTAAAACAAATTTTAAAATGACGATTAAGGACATAAGCTGGTAGAATTTTCGTGAATAACAGTCAAACAAAATTAACATCTGGCCAAGTGTCAAATGTAAAATAATCCTCATGTGAGAGAGTTCCATGCCATGGAAATAGATAGACTAAATCATTTGAAGAAATAGAAAATTACGTTATTTTACAGTTAGGGGTATTTTCGTAATTTCGAGCAAATGACTAGTCAAACTTCAACGAAAGCTTCTCTAACCATAAGAATATGTTAATTAGATGTGATTGGTGATTATAAGACATATTTTGGAGATTAGATTGATAGTCTTCAACAAAGTCAAACCGAAAGGGCAAAATAGTCTAAAATTTTCATAATTAAAGGCAAAATGGTAATTTTGCCTTTAAAGTCTGAATTTTTCTAGAAATTTCAGTCTTCTTCTTTTCACAACCCATTAAATCACTTTGTTCTATGGAAGTCAAAATTAAGGCCAGAAAATTTTCTCTTAATTAATTGAATCCTTTGCTGTATTGTTTAAGTGTGTATAGTATAGGCATCAACTCAATCTTGCTTTAATAATTGCTACCATTTTTTTCATACAACTATTTTGCTCTTCCAAATTGGCATAATTGCAAACCTCATCGATATAAATACCAAAAGGCATATCATAGCTGATGAAACTATAACATCATCATACATCCCACATGCTCAACATATATACAACTATTACACTGTGCATGACTGCATAATCTGTGTATATATACATATATGTATAAACAAATATATAATGCCGCTATCGATACCTCAAGCTAATTACCAAGCATTTCAGAGTATCGACCCAATTATAGTCCACCTGTGACTATCACGAGCTAATCTGTGAGGAAAGGAAGGGGGTGAGCTTGGGAGGCTCAGTAAGGGAAAATATAAGCAGTAAAAATCAAAATTAAGTTAATAATACCTTTATAAAACCCTGCATGTCAAAAATCATAATAAAGAATCCTATGCAGTTCTTTAGAAATCATATTTATAAATGGTATAAAAAATTATTAGACGTGCAATCAATGAATCATGGTCCACAATAATAACATTTAAAGTTCGCTATGCAATCATGAGAAATAACATAGCCGTATATGCACTTATAGATCATATAGATCATAATTTCGAAAGCATACTAAAATATTGTTTCAAGAAACAAGTTTGGCATATACGTAAGAGTGTGAGGTTGCACCAATCAGTCTCATGCCTAGAGCTCATATCATCATCACCGGATCACTACAGCGCCATCAGTGAACCTACTCATTCCTTTCTAGGAATTGTTCCTCTCTAGGAACCTACTTATGTGCACACAAGTTTGTCAGGCCGTTGATCAGATGGTACCTGTAGACACCTAATTTTGTCCGAACAATTTTTAAATAAAAAAATCAAAAAATCAAAAAAACTAAAAAAATAAAAAAATGATAAAAAGAAACAAGTCAATTTTGGTCAAATCTCATGTGGAGCACATGCAAAATTCACACCTTCAAGAGTTGACTAAAGTTGATATTGTTGCCAAAAATAAAAGAAAAAATAATCAGCCATTAAATCAATGAATAAATTAAGGAAGAAAATAAATTGGGTGAAATAAAATCTGAAAATTGATTACCAAAAATAAAAAAAATGAAATGGAAATAAATTTAAAAAAAAAAGAGGGAAAGTTAAACAAAATAAATGAAAAATCCCATGATCATGGGATCAAATATAAATTTTTGATTGCTTTCCATGAAATTTTGAGGCTATAAAAGCCAATGAAAAGGAGAAAAACCGGGCAGAAAACCCTAGAAAAAAAAAACCTAGAGGAGAGCTAGCCGCTGGAAAGGAAAAAACCCTAAAGAGAGTTTTGCTACTGTTTTTTTTTCCACTGGAACAACCTATCTTCGCTGGCTACTATCATCTTTTCTGACCACACTTTCATCATCCAACCATCCTAGCTATTCTGCCATTGCTAAGTTTTGCATCTTGACCACCATCATCACTGAGTACTACTCTGCATCACGCCACACGAAACCATCACTGTCATCAACGATTGCCATCTTGCTTCATCACCATCACTGCCCAGCCCATAACACCATCATTATCTTCGTTGCTACCGCTTCTGCTTGTTGCAAAACCACCGTCGTTCCCTGCCACCGTGTGCTGCCTCTCCATTGCTGCTGCGTTTCGATCCCTGTCCATTATCCTCTGCTGCGTCCATCATCACTTCATCCCGAAACTGCTGTTCTGCATCTTGTCTCACGCTGCCTAGCTGTTGTCCTGCCACTGCATGAATTAAAACATGATATTAGACGGACACGTGAAGTTTAAGAAAAGAAAAGCAAAGTCCCTCTCCACACAGCTCCATTGTTCGACTTGCAGCAAGCATCATCGCTGCCCATCGTCTTCACCAGTCCTGAAGCAAGCTCCATATGCCGACGTCATCTCTTGCTCTGACCTGCGGCTTTTCTTCATTCTTCCTGCATTATAGTTCTCTATATTGACGTTATTCCTGGCTCCTTCATCACTGCTGTCCAAGCTGCTGCTGGTTCTTGCTCATCCTTATTAAACTATGGGCTGCAGTTACTAAAGGGAAGGAAAGCCACGTGAAACCTGGAAAAAACAGAAGGAAGGGACGTGTAGCAAGGAAAGAAAGATCAAAAAGAAAGAACAGAAAACAAAGGAAAATACAAAGGAAGGAAAGGAAGGTTACGTGAGCTGGTTCTGTTCACGCACCTCTGCATCCATCTGCTCCACAACGTTGCATGCATTTACATGTTTCTTCCTGCACCATACCCGTTGGAACCGAAAAAACAGCTGGTTGTTCATCGTAGGGCTGAGTAACACGTGCATTTGCTTGCTTCCAGGTAGTCTTCTTTTGCTAATATAAATGCTTGAGTTGATTTGTTTTGTTTTGGCTTGTTTATCCTCTCACTTGTACGTGTACTGATAAGCCTCTCCATCTTATTATTTATTTATTTTTTAACTATTCATTTGCTCACTTAACAGTTTAAGTTGATTAAGAAAAAAAAAACTTTTGATGGTTATATCCACGTGTAGTACTTGATTGGCTATATTTTTGTTTAGATGATTAATTGAATACTTGTATGCTTGTTGGTTATGTGATAATATAATTTGTAAAATAAAAGCATATAAAAAATATTCCGATGATAGGATTCATAGAAATCACAAGTAGTGATTCTTTGATAATCTTTAGGGTCGAAATAAAATGTTAAAATGTCACCAACGTATTGGGGCATTTAAGCAATTTTATTTCGATATTAAATTTTTTTACAACTAATGATCTTTTGAATTAAATAAATTTGAAATAATAATAATAAAAATAATAATAAAAATAAATAAATAAAATGTAAATTTAAAAGAATTTCCGAGGATAAGATTTCGAAGAAATCACAAGTAGTGATTCTTTGATAATCTTTAGGATCGAGAAAAACTTTAGATGTTACCAGCGTATTGGGACATCTAATCGATTTTGTCTCGATAAAAATATATAAAAAAACAAAATAAGTAAGAAATGGTAAAACTAAATAAATTTAAATGTTGATATAAATAAATATAAATTTTAAGATAAATAAATAAACATAAATATAAACTAATTTCCGATGATAGGATTTCTTAGAAATCACAAGTAGTGATTCTTTGATAATCCTTAGGGTCGAAATAAAATATTTGATTATTACCAGCGTGTTGGGGTATTCAAATAATTTTAGTTCGATATTGATATTTCTAATAAAATTAATATTTAAAAATAAATAGTAAATAAATAAAATTTTAAACAAATAAGTAAACAAGAATATAAAATTGTTACAATTAATCTTTTGGAATAAATAATAACAATAACAATGAAGATAAAAAAAGTAATAATAATAATTAAAGATAAATAAACATGATATACATTATAAATAATTTCCGATGATGAGATGTTACGGAATTCACAAGTAGTGATTCCTAACTGATCTCTAGGTGAGAGAAATATGCTAAATGTTACCAGCGTATTGGAATATTTAGTATGATTTTTCAATAAAAATAAGATTTTATAAATATAAATAAATTACAAAATAATAATATAAGTATAAATGAAAAATGGATTTCTCATGTGCATCATCTGTATTTTGATTTCATCATTTGCATCCATGAAATTTCAAAATAAGTGTGAATCTCCCGAGGATGGGATTTTATAGAAATCGCAAGTAGTGATTCTTAAGAAATCTTTAGGTAAGGATATTATTCGAAATGCTACCAAAAGTATTGGGGTACTTCGGAATAATTTTCAATACAAAAGATTTTCACTTATTTTAAATAAAAAAATAAAACTTAAATATTCCAAAATAAAACAAATAATAAAAATGGTTTCAAATAAATGGAGTTCTTTTTAAATGTTTAATTAAGATCATTTTATTAAGATTGAAAGATAAGACATGATTAAGTGGTACCGTTTTTTAACAGGCGTTGTGGGGGTGCTAATCCTTCCCCACGCGTAACCGAACTTCCGAACCCAAACTTTGTTTTCGCAGACCAAAAATTATTTTTTTGATAAAGCTTAATTAATTTTAAGATTTTATTAAAAAGATAAATAATTTTAGGTGACCAATCACACCTAGCCAAAAAAGATTGGTGGCGACTCCTTTTCTTGTGTTTGTTTTTCAAAATCGTCTAGCGATCGAGTCCCCGGACGAAAATCGTTACGACAGCTTGGCGACTCCACTGGGGACGTTAGAGAGTCGAACCATAATTAATCATGTCTTATCCAAAATCTTTAATTAATGGTCTTAATAAATATTTAATAAAACTCTTCATAAAAAATAATTTTTTTTAAAAAAAACAAAAATAATACAAACAAAGAAAAATGTGTGAATCATTTTCATCATTTGTGTTTTGTTGGGATGCATCTTAAATTTTATTCCTTTGCATACATGACATATTCATTGCATACATCAACCCTACACCCGGGTTTGTCCCTTTTAGGAGAGAGTATAGTACCTTTGCTCTCGTGAGGTAATAACCTCCGCAATGGCAAGTGAAATACTCTCACTCAAGTTGAACACTTTCCGTTTGTAGCCTGTCATGGGTGAGGATTGGGGTGCCTTACTAGTCTAGTGTGGACGTCAGTAAGGAACAATTTGAGAACCTCTTGTCCTTTAGAACTCCAAACTAAACATATAGTAAACTTAAGAAAGCCAACTTGGGATAGAGTCATGTTAACCCATAGAAAATACCTATTAGGGAATCATAGGTTCTTTAGCAAAACATTTCCATGCATTTCTCATCCATGATTTTTTTTTTCAAACGCATGTAGCATTTTGTTCATCTTCATTCATTTTTTTCAAGCATCACCACATGTGAAATGATAAATTCTTAATTGTGGTAATAAAAGATTTGAAGATAGCTCGACCAAAAGTTCATTCACACAACACTCGTTATCGAGCTAAGATCATGGAAGAAGAATCAAGCATGCGCATGGAGAAGATGGAAAAAGCTCAAGAGGAAATGAGGGGGAAACTGGCCCAAATTACAGAATTATTAAAAAATCTAAGCAAGGGCAAAGGAGTAGTAGAGGAAGTTGCAGTCCAAGAAGGGGTTCAACAACACAGTATGGAAGATCCTATCTATCCTTCTGGATTTGGTCCATTTCCAAGTCAAACATCCCAAGAAAGAAGATATCCACCTGCTTACGCTGCCATACCCCAAGTGTTTGGACAAGCTCAATTCCAAGGACCCGCCCATCCTTCTCAAGGCGCAAAATCTACTGATCCCATTGAGGTGCCCTACTTAGATGACCCAAGGGAAATTGAGAAGTTGAAAGCCAAACAAGTAGAAGAGAAAGATGAGGCGAAGTCACAACAAAAGATTAATATGTTGGAGGAAAGGATTCGAGCTATTGAAGGCTTAGACTTTTATGGTTCCATGGATGCTACTGGGTTGTGCTTGGTGTCAGACTTGGTTATTCCACCCAAGTTCAAAGCACCAGAGTTTGAGAAATACAATGGAACTTCTTGCCCTAGGTCTCATCTTATTATGTATTGTAGGAAGATGGCTGCTTTTGCTCAAGATGATAAGCTCCTTATTCACATTTTTCAAGAAAGTCTCACTGGATCTGCTGCCAAGTGGTACAATCAATTAGACAAAACCCGGGTTACCACATGGAATGACTTAGCAAGGGCATTCATGGCCCAATATCGACATATTGCTGATATGGCCCCTGACCGTTTATCAGTTCAAAACATGGAGATGAAAGCCAATGAAAGCTTCAAGCAATATGCACAAAGGTGGCGCGATGTAGCTGCAGAAGTGCAACCTCCTCTTTCAGAAAAGGAGCTCACCATCCTATTTGTGAACACTTTAAAGGCTCTATATTATGATAGGATGATAGGCAATGCCACCAAGAATTTTGCTGATATGGTGTTATCCGGGGAGATCATTGAGAATGCGATCAAGCGTGGCAAGATTGAAGTTCCTAACAATACTGAGAAGAAAGGAGGAGCCAACAGAAGGAGGGAAGAGGATGCCCATGCTGTTATAAATGGGGGGCAACATGGACGATACACTCCACGACACTCTTATCCCATGCCACAACCATATTATCCTGTTCAATACCCTTACCAGTCATATCCGCAAATTAATGCTCAGCCTAACTTTCACCCTCAAACACCTGCACCAAATACCCAA
The DNA here is from genome assembly GCA_031772115.1 of Heritiera littoralis. Lineage (NCBI taxonomy): Eukaryota > Viridiplantae > Streptophyta > Magnoliopsida > Malvales > Malvaceae > Heritiera > Heritiera littoralis. The sequence continues at coordinate 7,486,336 of JAPDPK010000009.1, forward strand.
TCAGTTGCCCAATCCAACAAACAAGAAAGCAATCCTAGGGGGGCATGGCCAAAACAACAAAAAGCTCCCCTTGATCCAATTCCCATAACCTATACCGAGTTGTACCCAAAACTAATCAAAGAGCAACTCATTGCCCCAGTTTATGCGGAACCTCTCAAGCCTCCATATCCAAAATGGTATAATGAGAATGCTCGATGTGAGTATCATTTTGGGAATCCGGGTCACTCTTTGGAGAATTGCACTGCTTTAAAGTATAGGGTGCAAGGTTTGATAAAAGCCGGCATATTGCACTTTGAAACAAAGGGGGAACCGACTGTGAATGCGAATCCATTGCCCAACCATGGAAATGAGGGATGATTCTTTTGAGGTGAAAGGAGTTTAAGCCATGCAAGTCTGGAGATTTATCAGAATTTTTTTTTAAGTAATGCAAGACAGTTTTTTTTTAAAGTGCTTAAGCCCATAAGCACGAAATAAAGTTTTATGTATGGGCTAACTTTTATTTATTTCCCTTTCAATAAAGCGACTAGTGTGATGCACTGTCATTTTCTCATTCTATTCATTTGCCATTTCTCACATACTCACCATATCTTTCATTCACGAGTATCCAAATAATGAACATGATGATAATGATGTCAATAAATCTGGAATTCAAATTTGAAAGAACCACTTTTGCTAATGGATTGTCAATCTGCCAAGGTGTCAAGTAAGAAAGAAGAAAATTTGTTCACAATTTTCACCTAAACTTGATGGAATAAGAAAAGGTGAATCTCTTATAGAAGTTCCTAACAAGTTTGTATTTGTTCAGTAAATGATCTTCAAGGAGAAGATTTGCATTTGAAATGATAAATGGCCTTCTTTCACTATCCTTCAAGCGTGAGTAAAATTATCCTTTGATTACCCCTTTGAGCCTATTATATTTTTTTTTTGTAATATAACCCACCAAGGATCACCCTCCACACTGGGGGCAAGGAAGATGAAATAAAGAAATTTTGGGGGCAAAAAAAAAAAGAGAAATAGCCAATTTTTGTGGAAAAAAAAAAGAAAGAAAGAAAAGGGTTTGAATTCAAAAAGAAAACCCAAAAAAAAGAGAAGCAAGAAAAGAAATGAGTGAATTAGAAAGGGGCAAAATGCCTAAATGTTTTACTTCATAAGAAAGTGATCCTTTGGTTTGTAAACCTTGAAACACATTTTGGGCCTACTTTATCCTTTTCTTTCATAAACCCTCACCTGAGCCTACATTGCATGCCTTTAAAAGCCCATTTTGATCAAATATAAATGCTTGAATTGAAGAATCATGCGTGGAATGAAAACATACTTGTACAATGAGATAATGATCTTTTGAAGGAAGTAGATCAAGTTGAATGAAGAAATCCACGAGCTTTGGAAGATATCTTGGATCGAAATCAAGAACGCCTATTAGGGGCATGAATTTTGATTGAGCACTGAAGGTTGAAGTTTGTCAAAGCCAATGAAGTTGAAATAAAAAAAATAGATGAAAAAAGAAAAAAAAAGGGAAAATGAAAAGGAAAAAGAAAAAAAAAGAAAAGAAAAAGGAGGATTCAAATTGAAAACCTGAAAAGGCAATTTGGATCAAAAGAGGGGAACCTAAGTTGAAAACCTGAAAAGGCAACTTAGGAAAAGATCATCACCAAGAGTTTTGATATAGAAGCAAGATTGGCAAGCCCAACATGAATGAACATATCAAAAGAAGTGGATTTTTCATAAAAGAATTCTAGATTGACTTGATTGAAATTGTCAGAATGTTTATTAAAAGGATTCTGAAAACCCTATTCCAAACAAACTGGCCCATTGATTTTTCTTGATTTCATGTTCCCTTTCTAAGAATGAATACCCATATCTCTCATGATTATTTTAAATTCATTCCATCCCTATAATAAATTGAGAAGATGTATGAGTGCATATATTGGTGGTCCAGTTGGAAGGAAAATAAATAAATGTTGGTAACCTTTTTTTTGGGTAAATTTTTTTTTAAAAAAAAAATTCTTTTGAGAAATCTTGCATTACTAAAAGAGAGAAAGAAACAAAAATAATAAATGATGAAAACATAACTCTGAAAGCATGATGGCAAGTCTTCAACAATAATGGGACCAAGACTTAGTAGAAGGTGGGATGAGAAGTGGAGATAGAAGATTTGAATAAGAAGAATCCAGCAGATATGTGGAACTTAAGGAAAACGAGATGAGCTTCAGAATCTTGTTACCACAATTGAGATTGCATTTTCATACATTCATGAAGTAATTCAGGGGGCATGACATTAACATGTGCATAACATTCATAGCATCCATGGTATTCATGACATTCGTTAAATTCATGACATGCATGACATTTCATTAGTGCATTTTTGACATTGAACTATTTTCTTAAGACATTAGGATAAGAAGTTCTGAATGATTAAATTTTGAGGAAAAGAGAAAGTATAAGAGATGGTAATTTGAAAAAATGATGAGAAGATAATGAGAAAAAAAACTTTTTGAAAAACCTTAGATGAGAGCAAAGTCCAGTTCAGCTGGCACCGTAAAGGAGGATGAAGCCTAATATTGTTGGCATCAAAATGAAAGTTAAGCCCAGTCAAACCCATGTTAACTGGCATTCTGAAATGAAAGCTTTATTTTTCAAAGTCTCATTGCCTCTATTGAGAGGAGCTTTTTGTTTCAAAAGTTTCATTGCCTCTGTTGAGAGGAGCTCTTTTTGTTTCAAAAGTCTCAATGCCTCTGTTGAGAGGAGCTTTTATTTCATGATCATTTTGAATTCCTTAGTCTTATGATAGGAAAGACTAGGAAATTTCATTTCACAGTCCTTAGTCCCATGATAGGAGAGTCTAGGAAATTTCATGTTTGCGTTCCTTAGTCTTATGATAGGAGAGACTAAAAAAGGAATTTCACTTTGCATTCCTTAGTCTTATGATAGGAAAGACCAGGAAATTTCATCTCACATTCCTCAGTCTTATGATAGGAGAGACTAGGAAATTTCACTTCCCATTCCTTAATCTTGTGATAGAAAGGATTAGGAAATCTTATTCTATATTCTTATGATAGGAGAGACTAAAAAAAAAAATCTCACTTTGCATTCCTTAATCTTGTGATAGGAAAGATTAGGAAAATTCATGTTTGCATTCCTTAGTCTTATGATAGGAGAGACTAAAAAAAAAAATCTCACTTTGCATTCCTTAATCTTGTGATAGGAAAGATTAGGAAAAATCATGTTTGCATTCCTTAGTCTTATGGTAAGAGAGACTAGGAATTTCACTTTGCATTCCTTAATCTTGTGATAGAGAAGATTAGGAAAACTCAAGTTTGCATTCCTTAGTCTTATGATAGGAGAGACTAGGAAAATTTCATCTTGCATTCCTTAGTCTTATGATAGGAAAGACTAGGAATTTCATTTCACAATCCTTAGTCTTATGATAGAAAGGATTAGGAAAACTCATGTTTGCATTCCTTAGTCTTATGATAGGAGAGACTAGGAATTTCACTTTGCATTCCTTAATCTTATGATAGAAAAGATTTGGAAAATTCATGTTTGCATTCCTTAGTCTTATGATAGGAGAGACTAAAAAAGGAATTTCACTTTGCATTCCTTAGTCTTATGATAGGAAAGACCAGGAAATTTCATCTCACATTCCTCAGTCTTATGATAGGAGAGACTAGGAAATTTCACTTCCCATTCCTTAATCTTGTGATAGAAAGGATTAGGAAATCTCATTCTATAGTCTTATGATAGGAAAGACTAGGAGAATTCATGTTGTTGCATTCCCTAATCTTAAGATTAGGAAATTTCATTCTTTAGTCTTATGATAGAAAAGACTAGAAAATCCCATTCTGCATTCATTTCCTTAGTTTCATGATAGAAGAGGCTAGGAAACTTCATTTTGCATTCATTCCTCAATCTTTATAGGAGAAGAAGATTAGGAAACTTCATTTGGCATTTATTCCTTAGTCTTATGAGAGAGAAGAATAGGAAATATCATATTTTACAAAGAATTCATTGATAGGTAGTGCATTCGGACAAAATGGTTGTCTATGTCTTTGCACAATTACTGTTTCACAGCAAAGCGCAAAGAGGGGCAGCTGTAGACACCTAATTTTGTCCGAACAATTTTTAAATAAAAAAAATAAAAAAAATAAAAAAAATCAAAAAAATCAAAAAATGATAAAAAGAAACAAGTCAATTTTGGTCAAATCTCATGTGGAGCACATGCAAAATTCACACCTTCAAGAGTTGACTAAAGTTGATATTGTTGCCAAAAATAAAAGAAAAAATAATCAGCCATTAAATCAATGAATAAATTAAGGAAGAAAATAAATTGGGTGAAATAAAATCTGAAAATTGATTACCAAAAATAAAAAAAATGAAATGGAAATAAATTTAAAAAAAAAAGAGGGAAAGTTAAACAAAATAAATGAAAAATCCCATGATCATGGGATCAAATATAAATTTTTGATTGCTTTCCATGAAATTTTGAGGCTATAAAAGCCAATGAAAAGGAGAAAAACCGGGCAGAAAACCTTAGAAAAAAAAAGGAAAAAAAACCCTAGAAAAAAAAACCTAGAGGAGAGCTAGCCGCTGGAAAGGAAAAAATCCTAAAGAGAGTTTTGCTACTGTTTTTTTTTTCCACTGGAACAACCTATCTTCGCTGGCTACTACCATCGTTTCTGACCACACTTTCATCATCCAACCATCCTAGCTATTCTGCCATTGCTAAGTTTTGCATCTTGACCACCATCATCACTGAGTACTACTCTGCATCACGCCACACGAAACCATCACTGTCATCAACGATTGCCATCTTGCTTCATCACCATCACTGCCCAGCCCATAACACCATCATTATCTTCGTTGCTACCGCTTCTGTTTGTTGCAAAACCACCGTCGTTCCCTGCCACCGTGTGCTGCCTCTCCATTGCTGCTGCGTTTCGATCCCTGTCCATTATCCTCTGCTGCGTCCATCATCACTTCATCCCGAAACTGCTGTTCTGCATCTTGTCTCACGCTGCCTAGCTGTTGTCCTGCCACTGCATGAATTAAAACATGATATTAGACGGACACGTGAAGTTTAAGAAAAGAAAAGCAAAGTCCCTCTCCACACAGCTCCATTGTTCGACTTGCAGCAAGCATCATCGCTGCCCATCGTCTTCACCAGTCCTGAAGCAAGCTCCATATGCCGACGTCATCTCTTGCTCTGACCTGCGGCTTTTCTTCATTCTTCCTGCATTATAGTTCTCTATATTGACGTTATTCCTGGCTCCTTCATCACTGCTGTCCAAGCTGCTGCTGGTTCTTGCTCATCCTTATTAAACTATGGGCTGCAGTCACTAAAGGGAAGGAAAGCCACGTGAAACCTGGAAAAAACAGAAGGAAGGGACGTGTAGCAAGGAAAGAAAGATCAAAAAGAAAGAACAGAAAACAAAGGAAAATACAAAGGAAGGAAAGGAAGGTTACGTGAGCTGGTTCTGTTCACGCACCTCTGCATCCATCTGCTCCACAACGTTGCATGCATTTACATGTTTCTTCCTGCACCATACCCGTTGGAACCGAAAAAACAGCTGGTTGTTCATCGTAGGGCTGAGTAACACGTGCATTTGCTTGCTTCCAGGTAGTCTTCTTTTGCTAATATAAATGCTTGAGTTGATTTGTTTTGTTTTGGCTTGTTTATCCTCTCACTTGTACGTGTACTGATAAGCCTCTCCATCTTATTATTTATTTATTTGTTAACTATTCATTTGCTCACTTAACAGTTTAAGTTGATTAAGAAAAAAAAAAACTTTTGATGGTTATATCCACGTGTAGTACTTGATTGGCTATATTTTTGTTTAGATGATTAATTGAATACTTGTATGCGTGTTGGTTATGTGATAATATAATTTGTAAAATAAAAGAATATAAAAAATATTCCGATGATAGGATTCATAGAAATCACAAGTAGTGATTCTTTGATAATCTTTAGGGTCGAAATAAAATGTTAAAATGTCACCAACGTATTGGGGCATTTAAGCAATTTTATTTCGATATTAAATTTTTTTACAACTAATGATCTTTTGAATTAAATAAATTTGAAATAATAATAATAAAAATAAATAAATAAAATGTAAATTTAAAAGAATTTCCGAGGATAAGATTTCGAAGAAATCACAAGTAGTGATTCTTTGATAATCTTTAGGATCGAGAAAAACTTTAGATGTTACCAGCGTATTGGGACATCTAATCGATTTTGTCTCGATAAAAATATATAAAAAAACAAAATAAGTAAGAAATGGTAAAACTAAATAAATTTAAATGCCGATATAAATAAATATAAATTTTAAGATAAATAAATAAACATAAATATAAACTAATTTCCGATGATAGGATTTCTTAGAAATCACAAGTAGTGATTCTTTGATAATCCTTAGGGTCGAAATAAAATATTTGATTATTACCAGCGTGTTGGGGTATTCAAATAATTTTAGTTCGATATTGATATTTCTAATAAAATTAATATTTAAAAATAAATAATAAATAAATAAAAATTTTAAACAAATAAGTAAACAAGAATATAAAATTGTTACAATTAATCTTTTGGAATAAATAATAACAATAACAATGAAGATAAAAAAAGTAATAATAATAATTAAAGATAAATAAACATGATATACATTATAAATAATTTCTGATGATGAGATGTTACGGAATTCACAAGTAGTGATTCCTAACTGATCTCTAGGTGAGAGAAATATGCTAAATGTTACCAGCGTATTGGAATATTTAGTATGATTTTTCAATAAAAATAAGATTTTATAAATATAAATAAATTACAAAATAATAATATAAGTATAAATGAAAAATGGATTTCTCATGTGCATCATCTGTATTTTGATTTCATCATTTGCATCCATGAAATTTCAAAATAAGTGTGAATCTCCCGAGGATGGGATTTTATAGAAATCGCAAGTAGTGATTCTTAAGAAATCTTTAGGTAAGGAAATTATCTGAAATGCTACCAAAAGTATTGGGGTACTTCGGAATAATTTTCAATACAAAAGATTTTCACTTATTTTAAATAAAAAAATAAAACTTAAATATTCCAAAATAAAACAAATAATAAAAATGGTTTCAAATAAATGGAGTTCTTTTTAAATGTTTAATTAAGATCATTTTATTAAGATTGAAAGATAAGACATGATTAAGTGGTACCGTTTTTTAACGGGCGTTATGGGGGTGCTAATCCTTCCCCACGCGTAACCGAACTCCCGAACCCAAACTTTGTTTTCGCAGACCAAAAATTATTTTTTTGATAAAGCTTAATTAATTTTAAGATTTTATTAAAAAGATAAATAATTTTAGGTGACCAATCACACCTAGCCAAAAAAGATTGGTGGCGACTCCTTTTCTTGTGTTTGTTTTTCAAAATCGTCTAGCGATCGAGTCCCCGGACGAAAATCGTTACGACAGTACCTGACAATATATACCGATCCTCTTGCGCAGGATCAAACCTAATACTTGCTCTAGTAATTTAAAAATGCTATTCTCACAAAATCATCGTGAAGGGATCCAATCCCAACACTACTCAAACCATGGTTGAAAATCATAGCGTGCTAGAAACATATCGTTTATCTCAAAATCTTGTTACCCCTCTCTTAACCGTTAAATTCATATAAAAATTTATATAAAAACATCACATTCGGCTAAGTATGGGAAAAGCATGCTAAAATTAATTTTATTTCTTTTAAAGTACAATGCATCATTAGTTTATAAATCAAAACTCTACAGGCATGCAAGCATCTCAAATAAACACTGGGGTAACTATTTTACAAGTTCATCATGTCCTTTTAAATAAATCATGACGTAAATCAATCAAGCACACTTTGCATAAAAATCAAGGTATCAAAGCATGATCAAAACAAGAACTTATAAAATATTTCAAATCACGCAATTTCTACTTATACTTCCACTTACCCTCATATATGTCAATTGCACCACTGGGCCCACGTTTTCTAATTCTGCACAAATTGCTACATAGCTTGACGATTAGCTAAAAGTAAGAATTATACGATATATTAGTTCCTTTGAATTTGTGTTAATCGTTCTAGGTCATTTTTTTGTCAAGCAATAGAATTTACTACATAACCCCACTGTATACATGTAAATATGACCTTTCAGCACTATTCTGGCCTTATTCAAAAAATTTAGAATCCAATTGTCGAACCATAAATTTTTGTATGATACCTAGCTTAAATCTCTATTTGGAAGTGTATGGCTCATTTTCTAATTCAATATGTACTGTTCCCAGTAAATTTCTAAAGTTCTATCCATTCCTGACATGTTGGGTAGATTGATTTCTTGACCTTAGTGCATTAAAATTTACAATAATGATTATGGGAGTATCCAAAAATTATGAATCCAAGACTATGTGAAATCTAATTCAATTTCCTATTTAGAAAGGTAGATTTCACAATTTTATCATTTTCAAGTTATATCCAACAATTTCGTAAAATTACTCTATGTACAAGTACAATCAAATAGTATGGTCATTTGACCTTTAAGCACAAAATGTCTCATATCTCAATATAGGGATATCCAATTTATGTAAACTCAAAACCATATTAATCCTGTCTCATATACCTTTATGGACATATAAGGTTTGCAATCAAACTTGATCTGGGCTATTTTCTATGAAATTTTGAAGTTGACACTAGGCAATCTGTCCCCAGAAGTGAGTGTCCTGCATTCATTTGTACATACTTTAAGCCACAAAATTCCAAATCTAGAAATTCCAAAACTAGATGAAAACTAACGCATTTCCCTATCTAGAAGTGTAAGGTTTATAATCTAAATCTTCTTGGATCAAAACCAGAAATTTTTCAAAGTTTCAATATGTTTAGCAGTTTTCTGACACAGTATAACACTGATGAATTTGCACAAATTATCTCATATCTAATTATAGTAATATCCAACTGGTGAAAACTCAAAACCGTAATAATCCTAACTCAATTACCTTTCTGGAAATATAAAGGTTGCAACCTAACTCAATTTGGGCTATTTTCTACAATTTTTCAAACTCAGAACTGGGATTCAAGTTTCTGGCAGAGCACCCTGTATTCATTTATACATATCTCAAGTTATAGAACTTCAAACCAAGAAATTCTAGAACTGACTTTCTCCTAACTTGAAAGGCTATCTACCATAATTTTTCCAGAATTTATCTCACTGTATAACATTTAAACTGAACATTTAAATATTAACCCTGAACAAAACATCAATTCCAGGATTGAACATCAAGTCTAAGTTCATTTAATCATTCATCAATGCCACTTCTAATATCAGGGTTTTCATAAATTTTCACTTTTCCGGTAAGAGTTTGAACTTCCCTACCTTAATTTAGTTTGGTCAAATGCTCCAATGCTTGTTCCCAATCTCAATTTTGATTTATCAATTCACACAGCAGCCATTTAGAAATAGGGTGTTCTCTCCTTCACTCAAATTTCAATTCCTATCCTATTTCAGCCAGGTTTTTCATGCAACACAACATTAAGATCAGATTACTCATCTTTAAAAATCAATTCACACCAGAAATTCAAGATTTTACCTTACTCTCACTGAACCGAAAACTTTCTTGTGTTTCTTGCCTCACGGTTTCTCCTTTCCTTGCACCTATTTCAACATGCAAGCATATTCCTCATTAAATTATCCTGAAATGTAGAAATCTAGCAAAAGCCCAGCACAATCCTTCACTTACCTCTTGGTTTGCTTGAAAATTTCAGACTTCTTATATTTTCTTTTTCAAACCGTGAGCTATCCTTCACAATTCCTCTCAAAATTTACTTTGTTTCAACATTTCTTTTTCAGACTTAGCCAACCGAGTGCCTCATTATCCTTTTCCTCTTTGCAAAGACGTTAATAACAATGAGAATTGATGAGCACGGTTTTGTTTGGACTACTCATCATAAGTGTTGCATGCTTAACGTGAAAAGGCCCCACGGTTACCCTTTTCCATAATTTTTTTTTTTTGCCTAGAACCACTTAAGATAGTAAGATTTTCCCAAGTGGTTCACGGCAAAACATGGATGGTGGTCCCTCTTTGATCATTCACAGTCAGCCTTTTTTTAATTTAATTAAATGTATTTTATTGCTAGAAAAATGGGTTACTATCACATGCAAATGATTAACATTACACATAATGTTTACATTCGATCCCTTTTGTCCCCCATTATCTTGTGCCAAAATTTAATTATTTATTTATTGTCTGGGGATTTCCCCTTAACTATAAATTTATCCGTATTTATTGTTCTGTTCTTATTTCCCATAACATTTGATATTTCCTATATTCTGATATTTATAATTCTCAATCTCATAATTTAATCTCTTCATGCCACATTACTCCATTTTCCAGAATATAAAAAATCTAATTAAATCTTAAACCGAGAATTTACCTTTTTATCCTTATCCCAAAGTCCAATCAGAACTATCTTGACACCTTCATCATCCAAAATCTGTCCCCAAAATAACAAGGAGAATTTTGTAATATAATTAAAATTTCAACATGGGTAATTACACGAGGTAATAAACCAAGGGATTGTCACACTTCCTCTCCATTTCGACCAGCGTTCTTTCCCTGTTAAGCAATCACCATTTTACCCCTTAAGGAGTGAGAAAGTGATAAAAACTAAGGGAAAATCACATTAAAACCAAAAATCATCTTCACAAAAATTGTTCCTCTCAATTTCCTCTACCTTCCCATACCAAAATCATCATCCAAATCAGCCAAAATAAGAGTGTAGACTTCCTTGAAGACTTTGGCCAAGAAGAAAAGGTAAGGAAGTGTTGACTTTTCTTGGTTTTTCATGATCTATTCTTAGTGTTTAACATGTCTAGGTGCATAATCAAGCTTGAATCATGTAAAAATCATGTGTTTGGGCAAGTGAGGGTTTCAGCCAAGCATGGTAGTTCATAGGGATGGTGTTGTTTGATGTTATTCTTGTTAGTTTAATAGAAAATAATGGTAGAAATTATGAATAAGTTAGAATTTAATTTTGTTAAATTAAATGGAAGAATATCCAGATGTAGGGATGGTAATGGTGATTCAGCCATGGCATGGAGGACCAAAATTTGGTGCCATTTGATGTGGAAGCAGCATAGAAAATTTATAGAATTATTTTGGAATTGATAAAATAATTAAATTTGGAAGAAATACAATTGTGGAAGAGAAAGAAGCATTCAGCCAAGGTGAAGGGGAAGGAGAATTCTTGGCCATTTCAATCCCATTTAGGTCCTAAAATAATGTATAAATTATTCTGAGAATTTAGGTGCAATCGAAATTGAAATCGGAGTTATATGAGAAAGTTATAATTTTCTTACCAGTAGAAAATAGACCGAAAAATAAGGCTGCAGTAGGCAATGTAGTGTATTTTATGATACTAAATATTTTTATAATTAAAATGTAGAATATTAACAATATCGAAATGATAATTTGCAGCTAAGAAAACCGAGGAGGACCTTGGTGCTCATTCTCAACATAGTGATAAATTATTAGGTAAGGGATATATATATAATGAGCATAGGGAAACTATAATGCATATTTGATATGAAATGATTTCTTTGAAATTGTTTTGGAATATATTGGATTGAAAATTGTGAACTGCGGTTGTGGAATTTTGGTTGTTTTTGTGCAGGAAGGTTAGGATATACTTGGTGGTCATGCTGTCGAAATTTTAATAATCTTATGAATTATTCTTTTTATGTCATTGAATATTTATGATGAATGATTTATCAAGAAAGTTCCATGTATTTCATTGTTATTCATTAATTTCATATTATATTGAAAAACAATATTTAAAAATTCATGTTATCGAATCTTACGTACGTGAAGGCATTGGCAAGCTCCTATGATTTGTTTACAAATAAATAGAACATTTTTAGAACCAAATACTAAATTGTGAATATTTTATAAATTTTATTTGTGAGTTGCATATATTTTCCTATCATACCTTTATAAACTGGTTGAAGATTTAACCTTCAGAAATTATCTCTGTAAGCAGTGTAAAGATGTTTTATATTGTTTTTAGAGAGTGTTGGCCCCATAACTGCTTGCGAGCACATGCTATTATGAGTGTATGATCGTATGACTGACCAGTGGGCTGATTGACCTTGATCTCGTCTTCAGCGTCCCGGATGGTACTGATTAGTACCACTGAGGACTATATTCTGACTATGGGCATATGTCCTATTACATGAGTCTGTTGGGTGATGCCTTGTCTCTGCAAATTGTGATGATATTGATGATTTTAAATTGTGACTTTGCTATGACTTTTGTGAATTAAAGCTTTATATATGTTTATAGAGTATTTTAGAATTTTTTTTCTTGAACGTAAACTTACTTGCTTTATATTTGAATTTTATTTTATTTCCTAACTCCCTATACTCGCATCTAGGAACCAAGACATGACAGGTATTCTAAAATACCTCCCATACTCTATTCGATTTCCTAGCCAACCATAGTATCCTTCTTGTGAAATTCGTGCCTAATATATTTTACTTGCATTATTTATAAATTTTAATATATGTTTTGAAAACTTGCATATAGTTATATAGTATCGGTTTTATTATATATTTCTTGCTGGGCATTAGCTCATCCCATTTTTCCCTTCATCCCAGATTACTTTCAGTAGATCTTTGCTTCCGCTCAGGAGGTTTACGACGAGGTATCCCTAGGCAGAATTATTTTATAGTCGAGGTATATTTACTTCTTTATGTATTTAGACTTATTTTGTACAGTACTGATGTATGTAAAATACAATTATGGGATGTAAATTAAATATAATTTCATAATATAAATAAATAAATAAATTTCCCTTTGTATATGCATTTAACATGAGTGAAATGAAGGCACTGCAGATAGCCCAATCGTTATCTTGTGAAATTAGTGGAAAATGTACAGAAAATATGTATATTCAGAACATGACAGTACTATTAGAAATTAAATGTTTTTGTGCATATAGATTTCATAGTTTCAGTTCGTGCATACAAATTTCTTACTGAGCACGTTAGCTCACCCCTTCTTTTCCCACCTCATAGATTATCTGTAGTGATATACTGTTCCATTGATTAGCTGTGCTTTGGTACGCTTAGGCAGATGTTGTTTGGTCGTGGAGGTATATTTTATTTCTTTTTTATGTTCAGACGTTTATATACAGTACTATTTTGTATAATTTATAAATATGAGATGTAAAATTGTGAAACGTACTTTGTAGTGGTACTTTTATGTAAATCTTTATATCAGTTATAAATAAATTTTATTTACAAATTGAGTATCGTGGTAAGTAGATGGTATAAAAGCATCGCAGACAGCCCAACCATCTAACTGTATATGTATAATTGTTGATATTTACTATATATACCAGAACATTACAGTTTAATTGATATCAGAGCAAGGTTGGTTTGATGTTTGTCGGTGTCTTTATATTTAAATCGGAGTACATCCCCTGTAGTACTGTATAGTCTGAATGTATAAATGATTCAAGTGATTGAAAATCGATTTGAAATTCTATGCTGTGCAGACTGAGTAGGTGAAGGGTTACCCATCGAGGTAGAGGACGAGGTAGGGTGGAGCCAACTCAGGAGCTAGCACCAAAACTCGCCCCAAAACCTGTTCTCCCTCCGCAATCCAAAAGTCTAAACACTAGAATTTTGAGGGTAGAACGGATGTTAGTCGATTTTATAGCGATGTATAACGCTGATAGAGATACTAATAGAGCTACAACGACAACACCACCAGAAGTAGCACCACCTCCACCTCGGCCTACACAGGCAGCTCTCGAGCCACCGCTTGAGCCTTAGCCACAGGTAGCATCGCAGCTTGCCGATATCGAGTCTTATTGTGATGTTAATCTAGTGCAGCAGTTTAAGAAGCTAGATCTTCTAAAGTTTAAGGGAGATAAGGATCCGATGGTGGGAGAGCATTAGATCAATGCGATAGAGAAATTATTTAGGTATATGCGGTGTCCGAGATCGAAAAGGTGGGCCTGGCTATCTTCTAGTTGATAGATGATACGGAGCACTGGTAGAAGTCCACCTAGATAGTACTGTTAGCACAGCATCCTGTGGTAACGTGGACCATATTTTTGGAGGCTTTTTATAGACAATATATTCCTCGAACTGCGCAGAAGAAGTTACAGCAGGAGTTTCTAGAGTTGACATAGGAGAGTATGACTGTAGATTAATATAAGTCCAAATTCACCACCTTGAGCCTTTTCGATCCTCAGACCTGGATGAGTGAGGAGCGCAAGATTGACAGGCTTATGGCGGGTTTAAGACCTTCTATTCGGACTTGGTTAGTCTCGTTCGATATCCAGACATATGATGAGGCTGTATGACGAGCTCAGCTTTGTGAGCGGGAGTATGAGCAATTTCATGTTGACATTGGGTCTAACGGTAAAGGGAAAGGAAAGGAAAAGGTTAAGAGGTGTTCCAAGGATCGATTAGGGAGATGGTAGCCTAAGAAGGCCAAGACATCCAGCATTCAGACTTCAGATGATAAAGCTAAGTTTGCTCCTACTACTAACCCCACCACTACTCAAAGGAATACAGCGACCGAGTGTGTTCATTATGGGAAGTCGCATGGTACTTGGCCTTGTTATCTACTTACTAGGGCCTGTTTTTGATGTGGATAGATAGGGCACATGGTTAGGGATTGCCCGATGTTGAGAGAGGCAGCTGTATCTACCGTTCCTGCTCCAGTTCCACCTCTAGTAGCACCAGTGTCGAGTGAATCAGAGAAGGTGACACCATCACAGCCTAGTAGAGCCACAACGATGGAGAAGGGTAAGAAGGCTACTGACACTTCTATAGATGTTATTAAGGGTAAGATTCATATTTTTGATATTCTCGTACTTGCATTATTTGATCCTGGTTCTACACACTCTTTTATGTCGCCTGTATGTGCTAGTAAAATACCAGTAGAACCTAAATCCTTAAGGTATACCTTATAGATAAATACACCTTTTAAAGAATCACAAATGACTAATATTGTATATAGAAATTGTAAAGTGACAGTAGGAGAGAAAGAAACGACAGCTAATATAATTTTGTTAAACATGTATGATTTTGATGTAATCTTAGGAATGGACTAGTTAGCTGCAAACTATGTTAGCTTAGACTATTACACAAGTTTATTACCTTCTCTCATCCTGAACGTTATACTGTAAAGTTGTTAGATAAGTAATGAAAGTAAAATAATTATTACTAAATTGTTTGAGTGTTGTGGTGATGTGTTTGAAGGATTTATTGCTTATGTTGAGGACGTAGAAAGGAAACATCTGGAGTTGCATGAGATTCCTGTGGTCAGGAATTTTCTCGATGTGTTTCTAGATGAATTGTCAAGATTACCACCAGATCGGGAGATCGAACAGAGCCTATTTCTAAGCCCTCGTACTAAATGGCATTGGTAGAGTTGGAGGAGTTTAAGAAGCAGCTCCAGGAGTTTTTGGATAAGGGCTTCATTCACCCTAGTGTGTCTCTGTGGGGTGCGCTAGTACTGTTCGTCTGAAAAAAGGATAGTAACTTGTAACTGTGTATAGATTATCGATTGCTTAATAAGGTTACTATCAAGAATAAATATCCCCTACCCAAGATCAATGATCTTTTTGGTCAGCTTAGGGGTGCACAGATGTTTTCCAAGATTGACCTCCGATTAGTGTATCATCAGTTGAAGATCTGGGAAGTTGATGTCCCTAAGACTGCATTCAGGACTCAGTAATATCATTATGAAATAGTAATGCCTTTCGGACTGACTAATGCCCCTGTAGCTTTCATAAGCTTGATGAATGAAGTGTTTAAACCATTTTTGGATAAGTTTGTTATTGTTTTTATCGATGACATACTGGTGTATTCCAAGTCACACGAGGAGCATGAGCAGCATCTCTACACTGTCCTACAAACCCTCAGGGACCGGAGGTTTTATGCCAAGTTCAGTAAGTGAATTCTGGCTAGATTAAATTACATTTATAGGGCATATAGTGTCTAAAGACGGTGTGTCTGTTGATCCGTCTAAGATCGAAGCGATTGTGAAGTGGGAGAGACCAAAGACTGTGATAGAGATACGGAGTTTCCTAGATCTAGTCGATACTACTGCCCGTTTGTCGAGGGGTTCTTGAGATTAGCTGCTCTACTAACGCGTCTTACACGTAAGGATGTTAAGTTCGAGTGAAAAGATGCGTGTGAGTGCAATTTTCAGGAGTTGAAATGGAGATTAACTACTGCTCCTATCCTTGCCCTTCCCAGCGGATCAGGAGGTTTCTCAGTCTACAATGATGCTTCCACATTGGGATTGGGTTGTGTTCTTATTTAGAATGAGAGTTATTACTTATGGTTCCAGCCAGCTAAAGGAGCATGAGAAGAATTATCCTACACATGACTTGGAATTAGTTGCCGTGGTGTTTGCACTGAAGATATAGCAGCGTTATCTCTATGGAGAGAAATTCCAAGTATACACAGATCATAAAAGTCTTAAGTATCTGTTCTCGCAGCATGAGTTGAACATGAGACAACATAGATGGATGGACCTATTGAAAGATTAGATTATGACTACGAGATCTTATACCACTCAAGGAAAGCAAACGTGGTGGCAGATGCATTGAGCAGGAAGCACATCGGTATGGTATCGTATAGGATGATTCATGAGTATGATCTGTTAGAGCAGTTCTCAAGCCTTAGTTTGAACATGATTTCCTCTGAGAGGTATGGGCTTATTGCCAGTTTCCGGATTGAACCAGGTTTGATGAACAAAATAAAAAATGCTTAGAGGGATGATGCACATTATATAGAGATTGCCAATTAAGTGTAGATGGGTGTTTAGTCAGATTATGGGATTGGCACTGATGGTATACTGAGGTTCAAAGGCAGGATCTATATTCCTAAGGATCAGTAGCTGAAGGATCTAATTTTGATAGAGGCCCATACATCCAAGTACACTCTACATCTAAACACTAATAAGATATACCATAATCTACGTAAAGTGTATTGGTGGCCTAAAATGAAACTGGACATCGTGGTGTTTGTTGCTAGATGTCTCACATGACAACAGGTGAAGATAGAACATCAGAAGCCTGCATAGTTATTACAGCTTTTACCGATCTCGATGTGGAAATGGGAGCACATAACTATGGACTTCATTATGGGTTTACCAAAGACCCGAAGGAATCATGATGCCATTTGGGTGATAGTTGATAGATTGATGAAGTCTGCTCAGTTTCTTGCCATCCAATCTACCGATTCTCTCAGTACCTTAGCTGATTTATATGTCTGGGAGATTGTGAGGCTGCATGGTGTTCAGGTGAGCATCACTTTTGATAGGGATTCTCAGTTTACTTCACACTTTTGGGAGAGATTTCAGGAGGCCATTAGATCCCGATTGAATTTTAGCACTGCTTTCCATCCACAGACGAACAGTTAGTCTGAGTGCACCATTCAGACGCTCGAGGATCTGTTGAGAGCATGTGCACTAGATTTTAAAGGCTCGTGGGATGACCACTTGGCACTGGCTGAATTTGCTTATAACAACAGCTATCACTCTAGTATCGGCATGGCACCATACGAAGCTCTTTATGGTAGATGGTGTAGATCCCTAATTGCTTGAGAAGAAGTGGGTGATCGAAAGATATTAGCTCCCAGTTTGGTAGAGTAGGGTTTCGTATATTTGCAGATTATCTGTAAGAGATTAAAGACTACATAGAGTTGACAAAAGATCTATGTTGACAACAGACGCCGACCATTGGAGTTCTCAGTAGGAGACTTAGTTTTCCTAAAAGTCTCACCATCGAAGGGCATCATGCGATTTAGAAAGAAAGGGAAATTGAGTCCTCGGTATATCGGGCCATTCGAGATCTTAGAGTGTGTGGGAGATGTAGCCTATCGGTTAGCACTACCTCTAGAATTATCCGGAGTGCATAATGTCTTCCAGTATCGATGTTGAGAAAGTACCATTTAGATCCATCTCACGTAATTCAGTACAAACCATTGGAGATCAGGGACGATATGAGTTACGTAGAGAGACCGATTCTGATCTTGGATCAGAAGGACAAGGTATTATTGTCTAAGGCTATTCTATTGGTTAAAGTGCTCTGGCAATACTATTCAGAAGAAGAGGCAACTTGGGAATTAGAAAGCTTAATGCGAGAAAAGTAACCAGAGCTATTTCAGTGATAGGTCTGATCAAATTTAGAGGATCAAATTTCCTACGTAGAGGAGGATGTGAGAATCGCATATTATAGTACTGTTACATGTGTTAGACTTCTCACCACTGTCAATTCCTGTGTATTTCGCAAGTAACAAAGGAAAGAGTGTGGTGGGTCCTACAGGCTTTACAGTGCCCAGATGGACAATAGACTTGGTATGCTCAGTAGAGAGAGTCAAATAAGCTTATGGTAAGAATCTAGAACCCAAAATCCTTTATTTGAATCATTTTTTAGAAGTGTGCTAACAAATTAGGAAATGACAATTAAGAAAATAGCTCGATTGAACTTTCATAAATAATCGTCAAACTAAATTGACTTTTGACCAACTGACTGAAGTATGATAATCTACGTATAAATAAGTTCTAGACCATGTTAATAGATAGATTAAATCAGTGGTAAAATCATAAATTTACGCGATTGACCCGGTTGCGGTATTTTCGTAATTTCACCCTTACGGTCAGTTAAATCTTAATAAACCCCATCCGTTAACTAAAATATGTTCAATAATAATATTTAGTGATGAAATAAAATATTTTGGAGTTAAATTGACTAGTTAAAAATATTTTGGAAGTTTAAGGGCAAAATTGTCCAAAATCATTATAAGTGAGGGCATTTTGGTCATTTAGCAACTAAGATAATTTAAAAAGAATTCTCTACATAATTCCATATGGCCGGCCACCCCATCATCTTCAACCTCACACCACTACCTCCATAACCAAGCTTGAGAGAAAATAAGAAGGCTTCCAAAACACTACCAAATAAGCTTAAAATCCAAAACTTCCTTCTACAATCTTGTTCCAAATTTAATACTGTACAAACCCATACCAATATCTTGTAGTAAAGTGGGCAAAATCAAGGGGAAGGAGCTCCCATAAGTTTTGGCCACCATAAGGTAATCTCATGTTTTCATTTTCTTTAAGTTTTAATGCTAGAAAATGATGAAACTAAGGTAGTTAAGCATGATTTTGGCCTTGGATTGAATCAAAACTCACCCAAACACTCCCTTATGGTTTCAATCATGATGAGATGTTCATGATACATGCTGCTTTGATGCATGAAAATGATGATAAATGGATGAAAGACAATGAAGAAGCATGAAACTAAGCTTAATTGGTTGAAAAGCTTAATGAATCCTTACATGATGCATTTCGCTATGTGAAGGGAGCATGAATATTGTACTCAATTTGATGTATTCTAGGTTCCATAAGAGTGTATAAATTAAAAGAAGACTGTTGGTGTGATCGGAATTAAAATCAGAGTTGATTTAGGCATAGTTGTATTTTAGTACCGTTGTAAATTAGACTGGTTTAGTGGCTACTGTAGACAATGTGGCAGATTTTGATGAAGAAGAAATTATTATAATTCAAGTATGGTGAAATAATGGTGTTGGTATAATGTTTTTGCAATCCGGGAGTTAGAATAATCGCGTGGTGCTATCGGCTGCTTTGATAGAATTTGACAGGTAAGGGATGAGTATGGAAGATGAAGGATATTGTGAATGCATATTTTGGTTGAAAATGATTTTATGAAATTGTTTTGAAGCCAATTGCTTTGGAATTGTTGAAATTGTGGACATTGGCTGGTTTATATATTGTGTTTTCAATATAGGAGGGCTAAGTTAGAAACAGTTGTTATAATGCCGAAAATTCTAGTAATTTTATGAAATTACCTTTTTATATCATTGAACATTAGAAATAAAGAATTTATTTAATTAAATTCATCTTATAAATTGAAATTACATATTTTTATTAAATACCAAAAAGCAATATTTAAAAATTCATGTTATCGAATTTTACTTATGTAAGAGTACTGACATGTTCTTATAATTGTTCTACAAATAAATAGAACATTTTTAAAAAATAATATTGAACTACGAATATTTTATGAATTTTTATTTCTGAACTGCTTATATTTTCTAATATATGTATTTATCGACTGACCAAAGATTTTTATCACTGAAATTGATTGTTTAAATAGTGTTTATACTATTTATAAACTGTTTTGAGACTATTAGTCCTCGCATCATGCTGATCTACTGTTACTGTACTGTTGCTAATAGACCTGCCAAGTCTTCAGCTTCCGTAGTTGTCACCTAGCAAGTGTACACTGTGGACTCACTCACTATGGCCATATGTTTTACTGTTACTGTTTCTCCTTTCTTGGTATACTGTTATGGAATGATATTTATTGGGTGTCACCTAATCTCCACTGTACCATAATGTTTTACTGAACTGATTTTCCTATTGATACTAAAGTGAAATATTTACATATCGACTGCACTGAACTTTCTAAAGTGTATACTGTACTGTTTACTGGATTTCTATACTGAACTGTTTATTGAAGTGATTTCAAATAGATGGTTTATCCGGTTACCTAGCCGACTATAATATCTTTCCTAAAAATGTCCCTTAGTGTATTATTAGAAATTAATTATTTTGTGTATATAGATTTCATAGTGTCAGTTCTAGCATACGAATTTCTTACTGAGCACGTTAGCTCACCCCCTCCCCTCTTTTCCCACATCACAGATTATCTACAGTCATATACCGTTCCACTGATTGGCTACGCTTTGGTACCCTCAAGCAGCTGTTGTTTGGTCGTGGAGGTATATTTTATTTTCTTTTATATGTTTAGATTTTTATGTACAGACTATTTTGTATAATTTATAAATATAGATGTAAAATTGTGAAACGTATTGTGCAGTGGTACTTTTATATAAATCTTTAATCAATTATATATAAATTTTATTTAGAAATTGAGTATCGTGGTAAGTGGATGGTATAAAGGTATCACAGACAGCTCAACCATCTAACTGTATATGTGTAATTGTTGATATTTACTATATATACTGAAACGTTACATTCCCTTCTCTAACTGGGGCTGTTTCTAAGGATTTTCTTCTCTTTTCCTTAAGCTTTCTCTCAAAGGCTTGGAAATGGTGTAAATGAGAGAATGAAGAGAGGTGTGGCCAGCCAAAATGAAGAAGGAAATGAAAATATCTTCACCTTTTATCAATTTAAAATTCCATGTAATTGGATAACTATTTAGAAATAGTAGCTACCACTTACACCTAACTTACCTTAGTTTATTCATTAACAATTCCCTCTTTTTCTTCTCAAACCGTGAGGATAGTAGTGAAGATGAGAGTGTGGCTAGCAATTGTAAGGAAAAGGTAGAAAATATCTCCAATTTCATATAATTTAATGTACATATAGTGGGGTAACTATGCCTAAATAGTTACTCCATTTACACTTAATTCATATTTGTCTTTTCATGGCAATTTTCTTTCTTTTCTCCTCAAAACATAGAAATGGTATGGAAGATGAGTGTGTGGCAAGCAAGATGTGAGGAAAATGGGGAATATCTTGTACTATACATTAATAGTTATTCCACTTACTTTATAATTTAAAAATAATATTTAATTTAGATATTATTTATTTTCTCTACGATTTTCCTCATAAATTTTTATTATATAATATATATTCATGAGTCAAAGTTTGACTCGCATAAAAAAATGGCCGACCATGGTTGTATTTTTACCAAAATACCCCTTGTAACTTCATTAATCACATTTATATACTAACCTTTACAATATTATTTAATTAAATTGCCAAATATTTTTATCATACTGAAAAATATACCTATTTAATACAATGTGGCTCAAACTTTGACTTTTAATAACGTTTGTCCTGTCCAAACGTGAAATTACTAAAATACCCCGTCATTTTAGGCATTTTTGTGTGATTCAGTCTACAATTTGAACGGAGTGAGACATCTTCACACGAGGGTTCAATTATTATATTTGTTGGTTCTAAAGTCAATTCGCGTTGATCTAAATTCGTAATCTACGTTTTTCGACCTAAGGGCAAAATCGTCATTTTTCACATTTTTTGCACGTTTCGCAAGACATACACTAATGAATAGATTCGAGATGAGAATACTTTTCATTATCATATTTCACCCCAAAAATCCTTATTATGAGATTCGTATCCCTTTAGACATCAAAATCATCAGTGGGACCTACAATCCACCTTCCTTCTATAACACCAAAACATAAGAAATTCATTTACTGTCTTTAAATTTAATTATTCTAACTCCAAAATTAGCTTATATAAGAATAAGAAATTGGAAATCTCACACGTACACAGATAGTAGACAGCATCATTCTTTGCCGGAGATTGCTTTCTTTTGCCGATGCATTAAATTTGATCAAATTGTGGAGCCTTATCATCCAAATAGAGTTCTACGATAGTAGGGTTATGTATAGAGCATTCCACGCCCACCTCTCACCCCATATCATGTGAAACGACAACCAAGCCTGTTAACTATGACGTGCACTATATCTTTCAGCCCGATTACTGGGATAGATAGACTACCATTTTATCAATGAGGACAAGAGAGGTGCGCGATGCAAGACCCTTGGAAAGTGCACAACAGACTATTTGATTTGGTATAATACCATTTCTTATCGGTATGTCCAGATTCCATAATCCTACATATAGATCGATAGAGCAGCACAGAGCGATTGACTACAAGGTAAGTTGTTCGGTTATTAAAAAACTTGTTAATAATGTCTTATTTTCTCTAATTTAATATATTTATATTGTTATTATTTCGTAGCGCATCGTGGAGCATATATGTGATCGCCTTGAGACAATGGAGTTGGGTGAAGACGATTAAAATATGGATGTTTGGCAGCAAGTTGTGCATGATGTGTATGCAATTGCAGTAAGGTTGCTGAGGCATGCACCAGCACTTACACGTCCAGTAGCATCATTACCTCCACCTACAACATCTTCATCTTGGCTTTCATATCCACCATCCTCAACAGCTGTAGCCCCATCTTCATCTCAACAACCCCTTATTCATTTGCCAATATCAGCATCACCTCCAACTCCACCAATAGCAGTGCCACTAGCAGCACCTGTAGTAACCGTGAATTTCTGCACTCAGTAAGTAGATAAACGTGATAACCTAAGATATCTCACTTTATAGAATCCGGATAATGTAAATTGAAGTGATTGAAATTTAATCATAAGTGCCAATAGGCATATCAAAGTAAATTAATTTAAGGATTTCAAATGGGATCAAAATAATTAATTGTGTATAATTAAATTGATTGGGTAGAGATTTATTTTAGGAAATTAATTTTTATTAAAAGAGAGAGAGAGAGAGAGATACAAGGAATAAAACACATATACAATACTCCATTTGAAATAGATAAAATATAAATATATAATAAATATTTATATTATAAAAATTATATATAAATATAATTATATGTATTTGGTGGGAATATAAATAGAAATATAATTATATTTATATTATGATAATATTTATACATATAGGATATAAAAATAATAATAAATAAAATAAAATGTATATACATATTTATTAATATATTCAATATATATATAAAATGATCTAATAAATATATAATTATAAAAAAAAGAAAATAAAAATAAATAAATAAAAATAATAAAATAGTGCGTCAGACTTTTGAAGAAAAAAAAAAGAAGAAACAGTAAGCCGATCGAAGAGGAGAGAGACCGATGACAAGCGAGAGAGGGAGAGAGATCTGCTTGCTGCCGACCAAAGAAGAGGAAAACCAGCTGCAAAAGAGAGAGATAGAAGAAAAGAAAGGCCATCGGATAATCCTGCAAATAGGAGAAAGGAGAAGAAGAGGTAGCACGCCGTCAACGCTAGTCAACTACCCTGCTACCACCAGTGAAGGCAGAAGCCGGTGGGTTCTTGCTAAATCGGATCTGGAAAAAAAAAAAAGAATGGAAGGGGCTGTCGAGGAAGGAGAGCCAAATGAGGAAAGAATAGAAGAAGCAAGGGTTGCTAAATTGTGAGGTAGTATGGGAGATTGAAATAGGTGGAAAACAAGGGCTGATCAGGGTATTTTTTAGGGCTTAAAATAGGGCTGTAACAAAGGCCAAATAGGAGGCTATTGACAAAGGTTTTGAGAGGCTAGCCAAGGTTGGTTTAAGGTGTGAAGGAGAGGTCACTAGTGTTGGTCTTCTTGGCTGTTTGATGCTAAGTATTGGGATTGATTAGGAAGGCTGAGTTGAGTTGTCTTGGTGCTAAATGAAGTGGCTATATCATTGTGAGATTCCCAATTTCTTCTTTTCATATAAGTAAATTTTTGAATTAGAATAATTAAATTTAAAGATAGTAAATAAATTTCTTATGGTTTGGTGTTATAGGAGACATTTTGACTTCAGTATACATGAGATTGAATTTAGAGAATGAGTCTAAATCTTTGCTGGATGTTTGAATGATTATAGAATTAATTTGACATATTATTAAAGTTGTATTTAATTAATTATGAAATACTAAGAGGACCCATAATGATGGTGGGTGTTTTAATATTGATATTGAATTGTGTATGTGACTTTGATTTAATGAATTTGTATTATAAGCTGAAAGGCTTAATAACTTGACAATGGTAAAGGTATGGTAGTGTTTAAATGATTGATGTGAATTGGGATAATGGGCATATTGCATAGTTATCATATCGATGTGTTTTTGAAACTTATGACTTGGCCTTAAACATGCATAATGTGATATTTGATTTATTGAGAGTGCACTTTGTTTTAGATGTATATGATTAAGCTTGAACCATTTGAATTGTTTTGGAAAGAAATGAGTTTGTGGCATATTGCACGTCCATAAATGGGTTTCAAAGAAAGCATAACATAGCTTTCATAATTTTAGAAACTTATGAATTTCAGTATATGTGAATAGCTTAAAAATTTGAACTTTATGAACTTTTGAAATTCAGTTTTAGATTATGGCTAATACTTTAAGTCAATAAAGTACTATGGACACTTGTCCGGTAATTGTCATAAACGAGTCTCAGTGACACCTAATCAATGCAACTGGGGTTTTTGAATCTATAGCAATAGATAGCTCTTTAGTCCAGAGATGTTCAACACACTGTTCAGCTGTAATGTCATTAGTTAAGTCTTTATTGATGAGTTCGATATGGTTAAACCATAACTCTTCCCGAATTTGATTTTGAATATAAGTTCATTTGAATTGTGTTTGAACAGCATGAAAGCCTTGTTTTTGAACTTGATTGCATATGCTTTGTGAAAGGCTTGAGCGTTGCTAAAGCCTTATTATTAGAACGTGATCAATTATGGTTTACTATCAATTTCGGATTTGTGTTTTAAGTCGTGCTATACCATTGATTTCAAACTCAAGACAATAGTCTGAGTATTGTTTAGAAACCTTGAATTTTGAGCTCGAGACAATAGTCTGAGTATTAATTTGAAAACTTTTGATTTCGAACTCGAGACAATAGTTCAAGTATTGTTTTAAACCTTTGATTTCAAACTCTGGGCGATAGTTTGAGTATTGGTTTGAAACTTTCGAATGAGCATGTACTTTGAATCAAAATTTGAACTGTGAACACCGTGCATGAGACTATGCATATTTCAAACAACATATGTGAAATGATTTTAGATTTTGCATGCTTTTATACATGACTGTATACCATGCACGTGATTTTATAACGAAAGTTACACGATTTGATATTGCAAAAAAGCTTTGAAAACATCATGCACATGCCCCGTAAGATTGATATCGAGCTAAATGATCGTTATTGTGGATTGATATGGATGAGTGATAAGTATAATGTTTGATGTTTTGTCGCTAGATGCCAAGGACGGGGATAATGAGGTACTTCAAAGTACCCTGGCACACCTAGGTTCTCTAGGTTATAATATCAAGATCAAGTATAATGTTTATGATTGGAATATGTTATGAGGGTTTATAATTGTAGGTTTCATGCATTGCATTTAGGATAGTATAATTCTACTTCTGCACTTATATGAGTAACTTATTGAGCCCTTGCTCACTAAACTTTATTTAACCCATCTACAGATTAAGCTTAAATTGTGGATTGTCACAGTTTGCCTCTTTTAGTAGCACAGGCCAAGTTTTCAAGGCATACGCTCAAGATTCTACGATATACACATGTTTATTCTTGCACGTGATTTTATTTTCAGGCAAATTCTTGCATAGTACTATAGGATGTGATGTAGACTAAACAAATGAATTGTCATCATTTTATCTTGACGTCTCTTGACATGTAATTATATTCTCTTTGTTGGATGTGATGGATATGATATGAAATTGATAAGTAGTTGAGGATATTATAACTGCTGATATAATCTCTATGTGACGTGTTGATATGGTTGAGTAAATTATTGTTGTGATTTGGACATGTGAATGATTGAATTTTGCAAGTGGTTTGAATTGGAAAAATCTCTTATTTTAGGGGGGATATTTTTAATTTGTTTTCCAGACAGAAAAACATTGTTAATTAAAAATGATGATCACTTGCCTTAAGAGTTAAATAAATTCAACCATGGATTAGAATTTAACTTATTAAGGTTGGAGTAATAAGAAAATATTAGTGAGTATCGTTTAGTAACTACACTGATACTAAATACAAACTATAACCGAAAAAGAAAAATTTAGTTCGTAAAATTGGTAAAGTGATATAAGTATAAGCATTAAGTCTATGCCACGGCCTTCGGGTTGTGATAACACCATCAACAGCACCACCGCCACCTCAAGCTCCATCAACAGCAGCACCACCATCTCCAGTAGTAGTAGCACCAACTTCAGCTTCGTCACCTCTAGCACCATCAGTTTATGTTAGACATAAGAGGAGGAGAAAGTAAATATTATATTTTATAGTTTGACTTATACTTTTATAAGAAATAATATTTATATCTTTATGTATATATTTAGGTTAATTTTGTCTCATTACTCTATCCATCATATTATATTATTAAATATTTAAAACAACTATATATTATTACTTAAAATAATAATTATGATATGAATAAATTATTATAATATATTATTAATAAATTATGAAAATAATAAATATACTATCAATTATATTTTTCATAAATTATTAAAATAAAAATTATATTAATAAATTATTTAATTATTTAGTAATCAAATTAGTATTTATTACTAAAATGATTATATAATTAGTATTTTAATAATAAATTTTTAAATTAGTATTTATTTATAACTAACGCAGAATCATATATTATGAGAACCGCAATTTCCTTAAAACCAATCATGTACCCATCGTGTAATTATAAGTGTATATAATAAAATAATGTAATTTTGTATATTTCCAATATATGATTATGCTTCATAATTATCAAAATAAGGTCTTCGAAAATAAAAGTCAAGAATGTCGTGAAACATACACGCAGGCCATATATGCGATATACGTTTAATCAATGTGAATAGTGTACGCTAATTACACATAAGTTTATGTACACGCATGAACTAAATTAAGTGCATGCAATATGCAAGCATGCATGCGTACGTAACTATGTACGTGCATAAATATACATATATATTTGATTGAAATATGTATATGATCTAATTAGGGGAATATAATATACTATAATATAAATTACATGTGCTAACACATCTGTATATATATTTGGAAATATATATATATATATATATATATATTATATATATATATATATAAACATATTTGAAAGAACAATAAATTTAAATAAGTACACAAGGGATAAATAAATGTACACATAAGTATATAGTGTGTTTGTATATCCATGTAGATATAAAAACTAAAATAAGATATATATATATATATATATGTATGTATATTTATATATTAAGAATTTAAGATAGTATACATAAATAAATATATATATATATATAAGGATAAATGTATATATAGATTATTATATCTTAGAAAGGGTAAATATATATTTTATCTTAAGAGTTGAAATATATGTATAGATATAGTAAATAAATATTTTATAATATATATTTAAGATTTTGAAAAATATATATTGAATATAAAAAAATAATAATAAAAAAATTAAATTAGAAATGGGTTGGTGGGAAATTTCCAACCAACCGCACTATGTTCTGCCACAATGGCAGATATACCCCCATCATCATCAGTTTTCATTTTGATTTTTCTCTCAAAGCCACTTTTCCTCTCTCATCTCATCTCTCTCCCTCGTCCCCTCACTGTCACTTCTCTCGCATTATCCTATCAGTCCATTTCCATCATGCATCGCTCTCTCGCTCTCATCTTCATGCCTCTGCCAAGTGCGCAGTTAAGAAAGGAAATAATACAAACGTTGAAGGGAAGGGAGCTGGTAAAGAGGGAAGAGACCGACGAGAGAGGCAAAGGAGGAAGGCTGATCAGGTGAGGAACCAGGGGCTGCAACGGGCAAGGAGGCAGGCCGAGGGGCAGAGCAAGGTACTCTACCGCTGCACAAGGAAGCAGGGAGTGGAGGGGTGACTCAAGGCTGAAGTGGTGGCATTGGAGCAAGGTTTTTTTTTCGGCTGAGCTCAGTGGCTGTTCTGCGTGCAGTTAAGTTGCTGTAACAAATCAAAAATAGGGCTATTCACGTGATTTTTGGGAGGTTGAAACAAAGCAGTAAATAGCTTGAAACCAAGGCTGTTTGAAGCTGGGTTGGTGACCCAAGGAAGACAACGAACAGGGTTGGTTATAGGAGGCCGAAACAAGGGTCATCAAGGTTGTAAACAGAACAGAAACATTGGCTTTTAGTGGCTGAATGAGGTGTTTAATAAAGGGGCTTTTTTAAGGCCTAAGAACAGGGAAAGCTTGGTTGGTTTTTAAGGCTGAATTGGTGCAGTTTTATAGGGGCAGTATAGGGCTGTTTTGGGGTCGGCTCTAAGCTCGGTTCAGGCCTCAGGGGTCTATCATGGTAGTTGTTTTAGTGCCCAAAAACAGGGCTATACCGAGGAGTTTAGAAGCTGAAACAGTGGCCTAAGAGCTGATTTTATAGACTGGCTAGGTGTGGCTGAAGTTTGGCTGTTTTAAGGGCTGTACGAATGGTGTTTTGGGCGTGAAACAGAGGGGCTTAGGTGCTTTTTTTAGGGGCAAGTTGGACGAGTTTTGAGAGGTGTAATGAGGTTGGAACAATGGCTATAGTAGGGGCTGTACAAAAGCTGAAGAAGGTGGCTACTAGGGGCTGTTCGGTGGTCGACGGTTGTGCTGGCCGTGAGGTAATAGGAAAAAAAGAGGAAAGAAAGGAAGGAAAGGGAAGAAAGAAAGAAAAAAAAAAGGGGAAAGCAAAGAAAAGGAATATATATATATATATATATATATATATATATATATATATATATACATACACACATATTCATTGATTCGAGTTTAAAGGTAAAACAATACCGTTAAATTAAAAATATATTTTTTTATTTTTATTAAATTATACTAAATAAATTATTGGTGTTTAAAGGTATGCGTGCATCAAGCATGATGTACATGTAAAATTTGGAGCACGCATGCAAAGCTCGGATTTCATGCACATTGAGTTTTAAGTCAGTAAGACAAATTTAAGGTGTCATATATTATAAAATTAAATTAGAAGAAAGCTTGTCTAAATTGGTACTAATTCGATGCTACCGTATTAAAAGAGGCGCTAAGATGACAACTTGAGTTTAGGCTAAGCTCAATGCACGAGCCTCGACCATAGGACTGGGTAAGACATTTATATAAGTATGCGGTAGATTTATATTGTCTAGGTCATATAAGATTGCTTAATCGAATGAACCTACAATACAAATGATTTTAATATCAATTTAGTGAGCTTATAGTCGGATATTGAGTTTTGGAGAATTATCGAGGGATTGGGATATGTGATGATGTTTTGATGGATAAATGATCTCTGTTTTTGGTTGTGGATAAGTTATAGATTTAATATTAATGATATTACATTATCTTGATATTTTGATGATTTTTCAATTTTATAATATTAAAATTTTGTGAGATACTAAAAAGACCCATACTGGTGGTGGGTCTTAGTATTAATATTATGATATGAAATTGATGGCTGTGGTATTGAGTTGTGACGAATGGATATGATTTGTGCATGCTTGATCTTATGGACATTGACGTTACTAGGTCAAGTTTTGATTATATGAGGTGGCATGTGCTGTAATTGATATTAAATTAGACTACATGATTATAGGATTGCATTTACATGGTATATATGTATACCACAGGATTTGGACTCATGTTTTAGTCATGGCTTTGAGCGTGCACAAGTTACATAACATGAATTTTAGTGAAAATGCATTGATTTGAGATGCATAAATGAATGTGTTCAGTTTCGTAAAGTTCAACATGATTGAAAGAAAACTTGATACATACTTATATGTCTTCAAATGGTTTGTGAATCACATCGAAAAGTGGTTTTCATGTTTTCTAAAATAAATAAATTAAAGATATTTGCTGAAGTATTTTGAAATTTTGGCATATGTATATTGAAATCAATAAAGCACAAATGGACACGCTTGAGTGAGTAGTTCTCCGTGTTGGATTATGCCCTTAGAACCATTCATTAGATGATTGACTTTGGCAATTTTATGTATCATGACATTTTTATTTATAGTTCATTATTATATTTGTCTTATAACTGCGTAATATAATCTTATATGATAATGTCCTTAGAATAGTAATAACACACTATTCTTAAAATATCCCTAGTCAAGTATTATTGTGAACAAGGATAACAATGATACGATAAGACTAGTATGTGGTTGACTGATGACCATTGTCATGGATATAGGATATCAAGTCATCACATAGGTACATGTTAGAGAACTATGTACTGGATCGACCCTTCATGAGAACGCTACATGGATTGTTATATGAGTGTCATAAGCGATTCTCATAGTGATGATGGTGTATGTGATCCTTTGACTTGAGATCATCAGAGATCCCAACATAGAGAATTGCATACTTTAATGCTGCTAGATGTCATTCGTAACAGGATGGACTATAAAGGTAGTAATTGGGTATGCCTCGATCTATGTAGAGGGATGTTGAGTGATCAAGATAGGATTTATCCCTCTTATATAACAAGAGTGATGTCTTGGGCTCTTTGATAGAGTGAGACTAAAATGCATGGCCGTGCTCAAATAAGTCAATATGAGATATTGATTTTATTTGTTTAATTAGTCTACTCAGGAATCAAGAAACGCTGATTAGACTATACAAGTGTGACACATTCCATGACTTGTGTCTAATCAAGACATCAAAGGATAAAGGGATTAGACTACACAGTAACATCTATCACGAGTAAGGTTATGTCGAGTCATTGACATTCTCGTTACATGGGTAGCAATGATGTGTTGCTAGATACCGCTCATTGCCTGTGACAATTTTGTCATTGCCATTGTTTTGAGAACCTATTGGGTCGCACACTTAGAACGGATCAATGAGGAGCTTAATTAATCCTATTCTGAATTGGATTAAGGATATAACTAATCCTATTCTGAATTGGATTAGGGATATAACTAATCCTATTCTAAGTAGGATTAGAGTTCTGTTTGGCAGTAAATTTTAAGGTAAAATTTACTGCCTATAAAAGGATGTTTTCTGAAACATAGACGTACAACAATTAGAAAACAGAAAAGTATTCTTTTAATCGAAGCTAGCAGTTCGGTTATAAAGAATCAAAAACGCTCCTTTAAGGCTTCTGATCGTGAGACGTTCAAGAGTCGTGAGATCCGTTCGTGTGGATACCATAGAGGCAGGAACGAAAGGTTGTTGCTTGTGACTCGACCAACGACAGAAATCAAAGAAAACTTTAGGTAAAATCTCGAAACCCTAATCAGGCAACTCTCCGAATCGATCCTGGTGGAGGCCGAATGATTTAAATTCCGCTGCATGTATGTTTCGGTTTCCTTCACTCCGAGGCATACATGCAGACTTATCAAACGAGGTTTTGATAAGATTATTTGGATGTGTCTAGACTTGGCAATTCGTGTTCATAATTTGTTTTCGTGTCATGTAAAACCGTGTTCGTGTCGTGTAAAACACGAAAATTTTGTGTCAAAATTCATGTCGATACGTGTCGACACGGAAAACTCAAAATGTTATTTTTAGCTTTTACCATATTCATATATTAATTTTACTTAATTTTAACCCCATATCATCTCGAGTCATTTATTCGTATCGTGTTCGTGTCGTGTAATAGTGTCGTGTCTGAGATTGCCAAGTCTAGACGTGTCAAATGAGTTCTAGCATAAGTTTGGACCCTTACCTGATCAATAAGACCAGAGTTTACCATGGCTATAGGTACAGCTCTTCTTCATTGAGGCCTTTCCGATCCACTGATAGCTATAGTGGAATTAAGACTTTATTGATTGATTGATTGGATGTTTACGGTATGATATGATTATTTGGATGTATAAGGATTTGATATTGTGATTGATTATGCCATATCTCCGCTGAATTAATTTGACTGATTGACAATCATGTTTTAGTTCTGAAAATCGAGCTTAATACAAGTTTATATATATTAGACCTTGAGATTGAGCATCGTCTCGACCTTGGTGATTTTGTATCATGCAACCAAGCTTAAGAATGAACTAAGTCTCGATATATATTTTGAAACCTATGATAGCATAGATGTTTTTATACGATGGTTTTCATACTGCTGAGCATTCGATTTTGTATACTAAGATTATACTGTTTCTATTTCTTTCTAATAGTATGTTTTATAATCAGTGCATGTTAGTTTTGAATTCATGTCACGTATGCTGCACGGATTAAGATTTGGGATAAATAGAGTTATTGTGGATTAATTTTGGATCGAATGAGTGATATGTGGATTGACCTTGATTCGAATAAAAACAAATGTGGATTAATATTGAATTTGGATGAATGATACATGATCGATATTGTATAGATTGATATTTTATAATCGATAAATATATGAGATGCATTTTGGGCTATACATTAGAATTTGGTAGCTTTTTTCCACAGGTGCAGAGTTCGAGTCTCTTAGGACATGATATCCATATAAGTATACAATGATATTGACTGAAAGGGTATTTGATGATTGCATTTTGTGCATTCATGCATTGCATGTAGGACCCCAATCTCTTGGGATAAAGGCTTTGATGATGATGATGATGCATTGCATGTAGGACAGTATAAAGCTACTTTTGCACTTATATAATTCACTTACTGAACCCTCACTCATTAAACTCCATTCTAGTCCTTTTTAAATTCAGTATAGAGTTGGGAAAGTATTTTGGTTCTTTTTGAAAGCTACTAATGTCACAACCCAAAGGCCGTGACGTTCACTTGACACTTATACTTATTCTAATTAATAGATTTACAAACTAAATTTTTCCTTTTTGATTTACAGTTTGTATTTGGTGTCAGTGTAGTCACTAAACAATTTTCAGTCATTCCTTACTTCAAAAGTGAATTAAATTATTCTTTAAGGTTGGTAGTGATTATTTTTATCCCATATCTTACTTCTACTTAAAAACGGATTGAAAATATCCTCCTATATTTTGAGGTTCTCTCCAATTAACCACCTTGCAAGTTAAATTCATTTATCACAATGCAGCCCATCAATCTTTCCTACAATCCACATTATAGTCATCAAATAGGTATCATTTTCACAGTCTTAATATCCACAGCCACTTATCACATACATATCATGTAGCATCAAGATATTATATTTCCTATTCATTATCCTAGTTTACATCCCATCCTATAGTACTATACAAAAATAGCTTGAAATATTAAATATATACAAAAGAATATGAATATATACTCATAAAATCATCTGGAGTCATCTCAAGAGTTAGGGTGATATTTCAAGCATGTGACTATTTTGGATAGCTCCGAAATATGCCTTTTACTCTGTGCTCAATTAGAAAAACGGTTAAACAATGTTTAATAAGTGATGGCCCAGTAAGTCATTTATATAAGTGCAGAATTAGACTTATACTGTTCTAATGCAAATGCATGAAACCTTTAAGTAAAGATTCTTATGTCATATTCATTCTGAAATTGTTTATCAAACAGTTCAGATCATGTCCTAAAAGATTCTAAATGGGCAAGGATTTAAAGTATCAATGGCAAAGGGTATATCGAAATACCTTATTATCCTCATCTTGGCACTTGTCTATCACATAGACCTCTAATCATATCAATTCAATCATTTTTCAATCCTCTTATCCTTATATCACAGTATATCAAGCAACAATGTATCATATGTAATTCGAACATCAAATTATATTAAACCATTCTCATATCAATCTCATGTCATGTCACATCTTATATGCAAACCAAGATCAAACGCAATACCAAATTAGGTCGTTTATCGTTTAGAAATTATGCTCTTGTATGATATTAAATCATATCACTTTTCATGTGTAAAAACATGGTCACTTGTATTATATAGCCAAGACACTCCTAATATAATTCTCATGTTCATGTACAATATAAGGTCATGACATCCCTCATGTAGAAAACGTATTATTATGTCAAGATTCAATATGCAAATTATGCAACTTTACTGTATAAAACGGCTATTGTTTCAAATCATATCACGTTCAGTATATAATCATGTACAAAATGTATATAGTCACGAAATCGTACTACATATACTTTTAACGCATGTTCAAAACATGTAAAATCTCAAATCATATCATATTTACTTTTAAGACATGACTAAAGCATGTACAGTTCACAAATCATATCACATGTTCCTTTACAACATGTTTCGAAAAAACATGTTCTGTCTCAAAACATCTCATATTCACTTTTATAGCATGTCAAAACATGTACAGTCTCAAAACATTTCTCATATACAGTAAAATCATGTCAAGTCTAAAGTTCATATAAAATAAAACTATACTTTAGACATAATATAATATCAAGTTTGAGACTAGGCTGAATCCCTAATACTCTATCAATAAAAACTTAGTTCACTATATTTAGCAGTGAGAAATCATGTCATCGTCCCCTGAAAACCAACTAGGGCACTATCTATGGTTATAGACTTCATGTCTCTTAGTCCTATTGGTCAGATGTGACTGGGTCCTATCCACGATTATTTTCGGACAAGCATCTCTGCATAATGAGTAATCTCCAATTAGACGGCTTCCATTATGCTTTATTGAGTTAAACTCTCTTAAAGTGCTTGTAGTCTTATAAAATGTTTAAACATTTAGCTTTTCTTGTCAAAAATTGTGTAAAGTATATGGTATATCTCTTTAAGATCATTTATATACAGAAATATATATGTATATCATATAGCTTCTTTTCAAAACTAATCAATAATACATGGTTTTCATATAAACATTACATGGATGCATCATTTTAAAATGTGAAGTCGTAAACAGGACATCCTTAAAGACGATGCAATTTAAAACACGAGTTTAAAAAAGTATAACTCAATGCCCATGTATTGTGTTAATACAATATCATCCAGTATAGGACAACCATAATACCACGTCATACTAGTATCCTTACTCTCAAAACATATTAATGTAGGACAACCATCATTTTAAAATGTGAAATCGTAAATAGGGCATCCTTAAATACGATGCAATTTAAAACACGAGTTTAAAAAAGTATAACTCAATGCCCATGTATTGTGTTAATACAATATCATCCAGTATAGGACAACCATAATACCACGTTGTACTAGTATCCTTACTCTCAAAACATATTAATGTAGCACTTATATCCAACTCAAGATAGTTACACATTTCACTTTAAATTCCTCAATTCCATACTTCTAATTTCAATAGGATTGTACTTAAGAAAGCTCAGTTTAATTATAAATGGACTCATCATAACCTATTCTATAGGTCATCCGATCATAAAACCAATAACGTTTAATCATTTTATCAATTATCATTATACCATAAACATATCATTCCTCATGTACCACTGATTCTCAACCTTTAATCATCACCATCATCACTCAATCCTAACTATACTTATATAATATAATTCTAACTCTAAATTATATAAATGTCTTACCTCTATTGAGCTTGGTGTTTACACGCCGAGCTTCACTGAACTTGAATCATCACCCTACATCGTGCTACATATTTAAACATTGTTAATCGGTTTAGTATCAACTCAATGAAATTCTAAATATATATATATGTTTAAAAGTAGTACAGTATTACACGATAGCTCTTACCAATTTCTTTAAATCGCCACACTAGAATGTCTCAAATTTAGCTAGATCCACGTTTGACGCTTAATCTTCCACAAGGTCTCCACCTTTAATTTTTCTACAATTCCATATCATACCATACTCAAAAATTGATTAACATATTCATACAAGTTTCATAAACACACTACTAAGCTCACTTATTGTCTTACCAATTTTCTACAAGGATTTAACAAATCCTTCACATGTTCCTCTTATTTCTTCCCTTCCTTTTCTTATTTATATATATGTATATGTATATATATCTTTTATTTATTTATTTATTTTTTTGCCATTTAGAACCACCCTTTTCAATCTCATTGCAAAAACAAATGATTCTT
The DNA here is from genome assembly GCA_031772115.1 of Heritiera littoralis. Lineage (NCBI taxonomy): Eukaryota > Viridiplantae > Streptophyta > Magnoliopsida > Malvales > Malvaceae > Heritiera > Heritiera littoralis. Next base: position 7,522,936 of record JAPDPK010000009.1, read on the forward strand.
ACCCCTTTTAAAAGGTTCAAATCGAGCTTATCCTTGTTGTCCTCACTCACAGCCAGCTGCTATTTCACCTTGTCTTTGCTCTTGGTTTTCACTTCTTTTACCCTCCTTATTTTAGTCCCAATATCAACCTTATAATAGCCTACAACCAGCCACCATTAGGCCTTTCAACAGCCCTGCATTGCCAACGTATCTAACCATCCAAACTCAGCTTTGGCAAGCCTAAAACACCGCGGTTCTTAACACACCCGAGTAACTTCGGGCATTACGCCTTCGGCCTTAAAATTAGTACATTCCCAGCTCCTTTTTCCTTTGTTCTTCCACGCCACACAGCTATTATTGTAACTCCAACTCCAGCCTTATAACAGCTACCAAGTGACCGCTTGAAATGGCCTTGAAAGGCCTTTCAAACAGCCACGACATAGCCTCTTTTAAACTCCTATCTTCTAGCTTATATTTCCTCCAAAAACAACATTTTATCAGCCTTGCCATCAACCCTCCCTCCAAAGCACTCTAGCAACATCAAATGGCATGTGCGAGACCCCCTACTCATGCTTGAACCCTTAAACCCTTCGAAATAGTTCTTGTCCAACCCTTGTTTTTTAGCTGAACTCACCCTTCAACTCAGCACCCAAACCGAGTCCAGAACACCACCATTTCCCCTGTTTTGACTGTTGGATTATGCCCTTAGAACCATTCACTAGATGATTGACTTTGGCATTTTTTTTTATGTATCATGACATTTTATTTATTATAGCTCATTATTATATTTGTCTTATAACTGCGTAATGTAATCTTATATGATAATGTCCTTAGAATAGTAATAACACACTATTCTTAAAATATCCCTAGTCAAGTATTATTATGAACAAGGATAACAATGTACGATAAGACTAGTATGTGGTTGACTGATGACCATTGTCATGGATATGGGATATCAAGTCATCACATAGGTACATGTTAGAGAACTATGTACTGGATCGACCCTCCATGAGAACGCTACATGGATTGTTATATGAGTGTCATAAGCGATTCTCATAGTGATGATGGTGTATGTGATCCTTTGACTTGAGATCATCAGAGATCCCAACATAGAGAATTGCATACTTTAATGCTGCTAGATGTCATTCGTAATAGGATGGACTATAAAGGTAGTAATTGGGTATGCCTTGATCTATGTAGAGGGATGTTGAGTGATCAAGATAGGATTTATCCCTCTTATATAACAAGAGTGATGTCTTGGGCCCTTTGATAGAATGAGACTAAGAAATGCATGGCCGTGCTCGAATAAGTCAATATGAGATATTGATTTTATTTGTTTAATTAGTCTACTCAGGAATCAAGAAACGCTGATTAGACTATACAAGTGTGACACATTCCATGACTTGTATCTAATCAAGACATCAAAGGATAAAGGGATTAGACTACACGGTAACATCTATCACGAGTAAGGTTATGTCGAGTCATTGACATTCTCGTTACATGGGTAGCAATGATGTGTTGCTAGATACCGCTCATTGCCTGTGACAATTTTGTCATTGCCATTGTTTTGAGAACCTATTGGGTCGCACACTTAGAACGGATCAATGAGGAGCTTAATTAATCCTATTTTGAATTGGATTAAGGATATATCTAATCCTATTCTGAATTGGATAGGATTAGAGTTCTGTTTGGCAGTAAATTTTAGGGTAAAATTTACTGCCTATAAAAAGATGTTTTTCTAAAAAAAGAGCCGCACAACCAAAACAGAAAAGGTATTCTTTTAATCGAAGCTAGCAATTCGATTATAAGAAATCAAAAACGCTCTTTAAGGCTTCTGATCGTGAGACGTTCAAGAGTCGTGAGATCCGTTCGTGTGGATACCATAGAGGCAGGAACGAAAAGTTGCTGCTTGTGATTCGACCAAAGACAGAAAAATCAAAGAAAACGTTAGGTAAAATCTCGAAACCCTAATCAGGAAAGCCTCCGAATCGATCCTGGTGGAGGCCGAATGATTTAAATTCCGCTGTGTGTTTGTTTCGGTTTCCTTCATTGACTCCTATATCCAACCTTCAACAGTCTTTTTTTTTCTGCCTTTCAGCGCAGCACCTACCATCCTAAACTCCACTGCAACTTCCACATTCTTGCTGCAGTTTTCAGCTTCGAAATGAAGCTTGGTTGCGTCCCCTGTCGCATCTCTGCCCCATCGTTCTTGCATCCTGCAGCCAGCTCTGTTGCAGCACCTGCATCCAGCCCTCGTTCATGTGTCGCCCAGCTCTGCTTCTTCTGCTGGCAGCTTCGGTTCACTCCATGCTTCCCACAGAAACGGTGACACGGTGAAAGCGAGAAAGAGTTAGATGGAAGGATGAGTAATGGTTAGAGAGTGATAGAGAGGGGACGGAGCAGGAGGGGATTCCAAGAGAGTTGACTGTTTAAATTTTTGAAAGTGAAGAAAAGAAATGGTGAGGGAGTCAGAATGCTTTGCCTCCCTGACTATGATGGGATGGGTTGGTAGAAATTTTCCCACCAACCCTTAAATAAATTTTTTTAATCTTTTAAAGATATTATATATATTTTTTTAAATAATAAAAATATATATTTATGTTTTTTTTCTTTTGTTTTATTATATACTTTAAATATATATTTTCGCACAATACTTATATAGTTTTTTTCCATCAATAACTTTATAAATATGTATATGTTTCTATTTTTATGCTCATACATTTATATTTTAAATTTATTTATATGCTCATATACACATACTTGTTCAAATATACTTGTATATATCCATACGTGTATGTGTATATATTCAAATTCATTGTTCTTTCAAGAATATATATATATATATATATATATTTTATGTAATTAACTATACATATGTATTTATGTTCGTATGTATGCACGCATGCGCGTTGTGTGCGTTTAGCTCACATACGCATGCATGCACGTAGAGTGCATTTCATTTGGTTCACGTGTGTATGTAACTATATTCATGCATAGAAGTACAACTCCTTTCATATCCATTCAGCAAACATCACATATACCGTATTAACGTACACTTCATATTACTCTTGAAGACTTCAATTCTATGAGTATGAATCATGATCTTATATTTGAAATCTCAAAATTACATTATTTCATTATATTTACTTAAATTTACACAGTGGATACATGTTTGGTTTAAGAAAATTTACGATTCTCACAACTGAGGCCTGAAATATTATCCCAACTCTCCGAGGAGATTTCATTGCTTAATTGGTATAGATTCATTTGTTCTTAACTACTATTTCAAGTTGATTTTGATTTAGTACTATAAGATGGGATGTAAACTTAGATTATGGAATGTTTTTATAATATTTTGATGTTTTCATTTCGGTAGAATGGAATTAAGTCTAATATTGATAAAAGCGTAAATTATACATGACAATGATGTTGGTGTAAAGGTCACCTAGATGCTATCTGTGGTATTGAGTTAGTTGTGGATATCAAAGATTGTAAAGAGATTATGTTATTTTTACAGGACTAGATTGAGACCTTGAGTAATTAGCTCTAAATAAGGCAGCAAGTTGACAATATATTGACACTGTACACACATAGACAAACTTGCTAAGTTGGGAAAAAGCAAAAAATTTGCTCAAAATTTTTTACACATCAGCAAGGTTTGACATCTCGTCGCAGCCTTCGGGTCGTGACAGATTTAATGGTATTAGAGCTTGGTTTGTCTAATGTATGTCAATGTAGATAAGTTAAAATAGTTTACATTCCATAGTGCTGTGAATGCCTGAATGTTAACTGCTCAAGTGTAAAAAATTGTTCTAAATGCATGTGCTTTTTGCATAAATATTAAATGATGATAAAGTAATGAAGAACGCTAAGGTGTGGATGGCTTGAAGTCGCAGTAAGTTACATAATGGCCTATGAAGTGCAGTGATTAGTAATGGGATTGGAAAAAGCACAATGATTTATATAAAATGTTGTGGGATGGAGGTTGATATGATATACTTGCCAAGGCTTATGAGTGAAGAATAGAATGTTGTTTGATAGAAATGATAGGGGAGTAACCTGGCACTAATTGGCTTAAGAAATAGGTTATGTTATAACCTAGAGTTTCAACTATACAGTTTGCTTTAGGTAAGTTGTGATAACCGTAAATTTTTCACTTATTGGAAATTTTTAATATTGGAAATTTAAGGAAATAAATAAAGATAATTATGAGATCGGAAGATCAGTGAAAATTTTGAGAATTGAGGAAGTGACGGATTGTGGAAATCCGAGTGAAGGAAAGTAAATTGGAAATAAAAAAAAATAAGATCGGAGTTATGGAAAATAAGGAAAGGAGGAAATTTAATTTGGATAAATGGAAATCCAAGTTAAATAAGAAAATGAGAAAAAAATATGAAATATATTTATATAATTATGTATTATATAAATGTATTTTTGTACAAATATATATGTATTTAAATGTGATGAATAGTATATATTATTATGCTGTAGTATATATATATATATACTATTTTACAAATTTAAATAATACATATGTATATAAATATAACATCATATGTATATATAAGTATATACATATTTGAAAAAGATAAATATAAATTTACATTGAAGTTATACATATATATTGTAAATACAATATATATTGTATTATAATATCATTTATATAAATATATAAATGTTATGTAACTTTACAGTATATAAATATACATATACTAAAAATATGTAACTTTAATACATATAAATATATGAGATATATATATTTTTGTTAATACACAAAATATATATTTATATATATAATATATATAGTACAATTATATATATAATATATATTATATGTATAATATATAGTATATGTATATATTTATATGTAAATAAGATTAATAAAGAATAAAAAAAAGAAAGAAGAAATGGAAGACAGAATCGGGAAGATTCCCGATTCTACCTCCAGGGGAGCCGATCGACGACGTTGACCAAGAGAAAGGGAGAAGGGTGTCGCCGGCGAGGGGAAAAGGAAGAAGGAGGGTCACCGGCGGCGGCCCGAGACAGAAGAAGAAAGAAAACAGAAACGGGAAACGAAGGAAAAATCGACAGAAGCCGAGAAAGGAGAAGAGAAGAGGAAACGGCGATGCCGACCGGTCTTGGCACCGCCACCGCCACTCAAACCTCGAGGTGAGAGGAAGGAAAAGGAGGCCACCGGTGAGGCCACCGACTGCGAAGGAAGGCCGAACGGAGGAAAAGAGAAACCGAGTAGATCTGCCGCCGTGCCGCCGATCCAAGCTGAATAGAGACCACCAGCCGGTTTATCGTGCCGTCGGCCAGTTGAGGAGTTGCCAAACAGCCGGAGAACCAACCGCCAGAGGAGAACCGGCGACGAGGGGAGGAGACTGGTCTGGACCGGTCCGTCTGGGAAGAAAAAAAGAAAAGGAAAAAAAGATAAAAAGAAAAAGGAAAAAGGAAAAAGAAAAGAAAAGAAGAAAAGGAAGAAAAAGGAGAGAGAAAAAGGAAATTTTCGGACTTCAAAAATTTCGAGAATTTTGCGAAATTTCGAAAACTCGAAAACTCGGGAATTACGAGAATCGGTAAGAAATCTCGGAAAGTGTTGAAAATATTTAAATAATTTATTTATTAAATAAATTGAGAAAAATTCTAAAAATTAGAATTTGGTTTCCAGAATCGTTCTCGGTGAATGAGACGATTGAACCGGAAGAGGTGCACACAGGCGTGACCTTCGAGAGGCAGTCGCCGACCCGAGACAGGTAAGGGAGACATGTGCCGCCTGTAAGGATATTCGGCCACATGTTTTCAAATTGCTTTTAATTTTATAAATGCGTTTAATAATTATTGGTTTAAATTTGTAGTGATTTATTGGTTTGGAAGTTGTGGTGAAATACCGATTGAAAATATAAACTGTATTTTTCGTGCAGGAGGCTAGCCAATCAGCAGCAGATATACTGCCGAAAATTTACCGAAAATTACCAAAAAATTACTGAAAATTATAATAAGTGATTTGATTTCACGAGAAACGATTTTCAAACACGAAAATCGAGAAATCAAGTATTTTCCTAAAACATGAATATACGAAAGATTAATTTTTAAAATATTCATGTTTTCGAGAATGGTGAAAAGGAAATCAACGAAAATTCACCCTGTAGGTGATAATTCACGTGAAACGAGATAGAAACTGAAAAAAAACTGAAGTGAATATTTTATAAATATTTCTTAAATATTCACTTGATTTCATATCAAACCTTTATGGTTTTTATTATGAAAATAATTAATTACATAAATTCCATAAAGGTTAAGAATGATGGAAAAAATATGATTTCAAGACTAAAGGTCTCTACACCTGTTTTTAGAAGAAAACATGGTTACAGGATTTATAATTTAGAAAATAAATATTTTATTTTTCCATAAATTATGAGATTATGTGAATTAAATTCCTATAATTTTCAAAACCATGTTTTGAATACAAAGCACGAAAAAACGTGCGTACAATTTTTTTACAGTGGAAAAAGACACTGTCATGAGATTGGTTTTACAGTATGACTATTTTATAACTGTTTTCACCGTATGGAAAATATGATTTATGCCTTTATGAAATATTTTGAGAAATGATATTTAAATTATAAATTTCATAAAGGTGATGATTTATACATGTGAGCCTTATGGATAATTGTGAAATAATTCGATTTACTGTGTTTTAAATCCATAAAGGCTATGGTACGGTTTTTATACTATTTTGAGACTTAGGCCCCAAGCTTCATGCATCATACCATACTGTTACTATCATGTGGCTGATTGACCAGCTAGTCATCAGCGTCCCGGATTGTCACCTAGCAAGTGTACACTGAGGACATATCATAGATCATGGCCATAGATCTCATTACTGTTACTATGTCCCTAGTGGACGAGATAACATGATTTGATTGTAGGGTGATGCCTAGTCTCAGTTACTGTTTACTGTTTACTAAAAGGATTTATGGAATCCTGTTTACTATACTGTACTGTTTAGTGTACTAAACTACTGTTTACTGTTACTGATGAAAAATCGTATCAAAACACTGTTTACAGAACTGCACTGTATACTGAAATGGTAGCCACTGATTACTATTTTACTAAACTGAAAGCTACCATTTACTGTTTACTAAACTGAAAGCTACCGTATACTGCTTAATGAATTGGTAGCTACTGTTTACTATTTTACTGAATACTAAACACACTGTTTTACTGAACTGTACGATACGGTTACTAATTTGAAAAGAGAAATAAATGTTTATTCTAAAAGAATAACAAAAGAATTATTTCTAAGATAGAAATAATCGAAGAAGTGTTTATCCAATGATTGGATATTTACAAATCACTGTAGTATCACGTGTTTTTATTGTACTGAAGAGAAGAGAAGTAAACCATTTATTTACCACTGAATTGTCACGTGTTTTAAAATATACAGAAATAAAAAGAAATAAGTGGTTTACTCCGTGGAAAACGAAAATTATATCGTTTTGAGAACAATGGATTTAGTACTCTCTACAGTTGTTTCTAGGTTCTGGAACAAGTATGGTATTCTAAAATACCTACCTTATTCTATCTGGATCCCTAACTGACTGTAGTATCCTTCATACATGTGAGCCTAGAGCCTACTAGGAAGATTTTAAAGGAATGAAAAAAAAAATATTTTCAGCATATAGGTAGCTGAATATCAAGTGTGACATATAACTCTCTTATTGAGCTGTGGTTTGCTCACTCCCCAATTTCAACATTTCAAGTTTTTGATGATGGTGAGATCCGGTATTTGTGGATTACGGCTATATATAAAGGACAATGTGACAGACGGTCTGAGATATATGAGGTACGATAATTTATTTTCTGTATTTAGACATGTCTACAGTACTACATTTTTGTTTATAAGATAGGGGATGTGTATAATATTAACAATGTTGTATAAATTTGTTTAACATGTAAGGAAAAGTGAAGTATCATACACAGCCCAATCAGATAAATTGTATAGAAATACGAGAAAAATGTGGTAATAGGTCGTTACAGATTTAATGGTATCAGAGCATGGTCGACCTGATGTCTGTTAATACTTTTGGAAAGAAAAGTATTAAAAATGTTAAACATCCCCAGTAGTACTGTGTCGTCTGAATACATAGAGAACTTAAATAATTGTAAATTAAGTAAAATGATTTGAATGGAGTGAGTGAAGGAAACCGAAACAAACACGCAGCGGAATTTAAATCATTCGGCCTCCACCAGGATCGATTCGGAGAGTTGCCTGATTAGGGTTTCGAGATTTTACCAAACGTTTTCTCTGATTTTCTGTCATTGGTCGAGTCACAAGCAACAACTTTTCATTCCTGCCTCTATGGTATCCACACGAACGGATCTCACGACTCTTGAACATCTCACGATCAAAAGCCTTAAAGAGCGTTTTTGATTCTTTATAATCGAATTGCTAGCTTCGATTAAAAGAATACCTTTTCTGTTTTTTTTTTTAATTGTGCAGCTATGTTTTAGAAAAAACATCCTTTTATAGGCAGTAAATTTTACCCTAAAATTTACTGCCAAACAGAACTCTAATCCTATTTAGAATAGGATTAACTATATCCTTAATCCAATTCAGAATAGGATTAGATATATCCTTAATCCAATTCAGAATAGGATTAATTAAGCTCCTCATTGATCCGTTCTAAGTGTGCGACCCAATAGGTTCTCAAAACAATGGCAATGACAAAATTGTCACAGGCAATGAGCGGTATCTAGCAACACATCATTGCTACCCATGTAACGAGAATGTCAATGACTCGACATAACCTTACTCGTGATAGATGTTACCGTGTAGTCTAATCCCTTTATCCTTTGATGTCTTGATTAGACACAGGTCATGGAATGTCTCACACTTGTATAGTCTAATCAGTGTTTCTTGATTCCTGAGTAGACTAATTAAACAAATAAAATCAATATCTCATATTGACTTATTCGAGCACGGCCATGCATTTCTTAGTCTCACTCTATCAAAGGGCCTAAGACATCACTTTTGTTATATAAGAGGGATAAATCCTATCTTGATCACTCAACATCCCTCTACATAGATCAAGGCATACCCAATTACTACCTTTATAGTCCATCCTGTTACGAATGACATCTAGCAGCATTAAAGCATGCAATTCTCTATGTTGGGATCTCTGATGATCTCAAGTCAAAGGATCACATAAACCATCATCACTATGAGAATCGCTTATGACACTCATATAACAATCCATGTAGCGTTCTCATGGAGGGTCGATCCAGTACATAGTTCTCTAATATGTACCTATGTGATGACTTGATATCCTATATCCATGACAATGGTCATCAGTCAACCACATACTAGTCTTATCGTACATTGTTATCCTTGTTCACAATAATACTTGACTAGGGATATTTTAAGAATAGTGTGTTATTACTATTATAAGGACATTATCATATAAGATTACATTACGCAGTTATAAGACAAATATAATAATGAGCTATAATAAATAAAATGTCATGATACATAAAAAAATGCCAAAGTCAATCATCTAATGAATGGTTCTAAGGGCATAATCCAACAGTGAGAAAGTATAAATTGAGAATGTTAAAAAAGGCTCAGAAATTACCAGAAAATTGGTGATCTTATAATCTAAATGAATGCCGATTCGGTAAGGATCAGTAAAGGACTTGGTGAGGGCCCCACCAGTATCTTTCTGTCCGAATCGAACTGAGACTTGAAAGTGATGATATAAAGGAGAGAAATAAAATATCATCATTAAATAGACCTTAAGATCATCAATTGAAGGTAATTTGAAGAGAGAGAAACTTTTTGGCCAAAAATGTCCAAAATACCCTTGCCTCTAAAATTTTACCGAGAGTCAAAATAGACCAATAGAAGTCGGAATTGATTGATCTGACAGAGAAATGGATGATATAAAGCCGCATTACATGCAAATTAATCCAATTTTGGATCCTAGTGGACTTCTTTGTAGAAATCAAACAAGATCTCAAATTGCTGATATTAATATGAAAGAGGATACTATCAGCACATAGATAATGAGATCCTTAGTTTAAATGTATACTGAGGAGAAAGAATAAATGTCGAAATGATGAAAACGCCCCTATGTTGGGTGAAGTTCTGAATAGTGATAAAACCAAGTTGATCTTGAATCCATTGATGGAAATGGAGTTATTAATGGCATAGAGGATGTCATATGAATATAACGATCCCTATTACTGATTCCACTGACACTTAGATTATTGATGCGAACTGTGGGTGACCTAGTGAACGGGCTAGGCCTCATGATAAAACCTTGAGAGGTGACCCAGTGAACAGGCTGGGCATTCTCAAAGAGGACAGTACAAGTGTACAGGCGGACAGCGGATGGGTCGGGGCCTTATATGATGCGATTCGATAAGAGTGAAGTGGAATGTTGCAAGATGATTGGCCCAGTTATTGATTGTGAGGCCCTGAATTAAGAGTGTATTGAATTGGATGTTTATTACGGGATCGTTAGATATTATGAACAGTGAAATGATTACAGAAATGACTGAGAAGGTGAATAGTACAGATAATGAAATACGTCCCAGTGTGGTTACTTATGGTTCTATACATTTTACTATTTTGAGGTATCAAATAGATAATCCTATATAGAACAGAAATATATTGAAATACATGTTATAGAATAATGTATTATGTGGAGAATATACATAAGAACAGTGAAGTGATCAAAATAAGAAGATGACAGTTAACCTGAGATCTTCAAGACCCTTGAGACAAAATTGGGATGGGCGACCTGCAGTGGACAATATATTGTGAGGTGTGGGCAAATTATGTGATCACCGACTCAGTTATAAGGGTAAACCTGGGGTGGATGGATTGCCTAAGGGATGCTCGCCGACGGTCGATTCAAATAGGCGGGGCTCTTACAAGGATCTAAGTGTAATACGAGTGTAAGGAACTAGGTACAAAAGGGTCCAGGGTTCGAACCTCGTGGATAATATACTCAAGGGAATTAAACCTGAACTCATTAAATGAAAGTGATTTTAAAGTAAATTATTGTAATAAATCGGTTAGCTGTAACATACGTTGATAACTGTTGTACTTAATACAGCTTACTAGATTGAGATTCGTAATACTGTGAAGTACGAGTAGACAATGAAATCAAGGTAGAGTATGTATTAAAATGAATGGAATAGTAAATGTCTACCTTGAGGATGTACAGTGAAAATGACAAGATATGAAGATGAAATGTCCAAGACGATAAAAGATGTTTGATTAAAGAAAGTATCGGATGTGATTCCCGATAAATTTTTTAGAGTTGTATAGATTGGAGAAATAGAGCTGACCTTGACTCGATTGGTTATAAGCTTATATCGGAAACATAGAAAGAATTCGAAAAGCTTAAGAAAATAACTCTGGAAAATGAGTGAATAATGAAATTCACATATAAAAGTCTGAATGACAAAAGTACAGACAGTGAAATTGAGAATAATGAAGTTGTCTATATAAATGTAAATGAGAGAAATACAGACGACCTCGATATGTAGATAAATGAAAGTGATATAGTAAATTTTACTATTTAATAAAGTTCTTGTGAAGAACAAGTATTCATCTACATGGAAATGGACGCTTTATCGATTTAATCAGAGATATATGAGGAGTTATAAGACTAGCATCGGTATAAAGCGTCCTTAGATAAAAGATTGGAGATTGATGCCCAAAGATGATGATTAGAACTCTGAGTGAATTTACAAGTTCCTGTTGAGGTTACAAGGTTAATGAATTGCCTTGTGAAGTATATAAGCTTAAGAAATGAGCCATCCGTACATGAATAAATTGAGGAGACATTAATAGAGTCTAAAGTACAAATGGAAAATGAGCAGCATTTTAGTATGATCCTTTAAAATCTTAAAGACTGTGGATTTATGTTAAGATTGGCGAATAAGAGATTTGGCTAGACAATATCTCTTTATGAGATATATAATCTAGGATTGACAGAATGACATTGAATTTGTCAATGATAGTGAGATAATGATCGAGACATAGAAATAATGAGTCTAGCTAGATACTAATGCCAATATATAAAAGAGTTATGCGACTAGCTGCTCTATAGATGAGATATAATTAAAGAAATTAAAGTCGGTAAATGAATAAGTGGAAAGAAAAGATGGTGTGCAAGATGTTAAAAGATCTTAGCAGTATAATACCATACCACTTTAGGAAACCAACTAAAATGATAAAAGTGGAATTATGAATATGAAAATGAAAGTGGAATAAGAAGATAAATTACATGAAGAGAACATGATTGTCCCATGATCTATGACTGTAAGAGATGATCCATAGTAAAGTCTGCAGTAAGATGCAGCCTTGATAGAATAAATGTGTGAATATGAATATTGTGGACAATAAAGAGTCCAAAAGAGATATGATGATATGAAAGTGATTAAAGACTGAAGATCTAAATAAAATCATTTTCCATTATCAGACTCTTACATTCTTTAGTGCTATAGTCAAAATATAAGTGTGAAATAGTGTTGACGTTTATGTACAGTTTCAGTGAGCATTACATGTGATGGGAGTCTCTGAGATGCCATGTGCTTAATGAGAAATAGCAAAAGGCTTTGAATCCCAAGTGTACTGAAAGCATCGCTCCGTACTGATGTAAATATCTTAGGTAATATTGAGACGTTTGAAAATACATTGAGAGAGCGTGTGCATGAAATGTGAAAGCTACTGGGACAATTACATATAACTGATATACATGTGTAATTGATAGTTTTTAAACTATATCGACTTGGCACTAATTGAGAAAAAAGGATGATGAACAATATAGATCAGCTGTGATATGAAAAAGAGTGTGAATGGACCTTTATGTGAAAAGAGAAATGAAATTGATAACTCCCAATAAGTAAGGAATAAACTTACGGGAGTATAAATATAAGATAAGACACAGCATGTAGTGGTCTAAAAGAAGTCTCGATGTGGAAAGTATAATGGCAGTATTATTTAAAGGAAGATCTAAAGAGTAAGAACTATAAGCATATGGACTATACCACCTTCTAGGACCGAATTTCTTAAGGTGTGGATGATGTGATAACCGTAAATTTTTCACTTACTGAAAATTTTTAATATTGAAAATTTAAGGAAATAAATAAAGATAATTATGAGATCGGAAGATTAGTGAAAATTTTGAGAATTGAGAAAGTAACGGATTATGGAAATCCGAGTGAAGGAAAGTAAATTGGAAATAAAAATAAAAATAAGATCGGAGTTATGGAAAATAAGGAAAAGAGGAAATTTAATTTGGATAAATGGAAATCCAAGTTAAATAAGAAAATGAGAAGGAAATATGAAATATATTTATATAATTATGTATTATATAAATGTATTTTTATACAAATACATATGTATTTAAATGTGATGAATAGAATATATTATTATGCTGTGGTATATATATATATATACACTATTTTACAAATTTAAATAATACATATGTATATAAATATAACATCATATGTATATATAAGTATATACATATTTGAAAAAGATAAATATAAATTTACATTGAAGTTATACATATATATTGTAAATACAATATATATTGTATTATAATATCATTTATATAAATATATAAATGTTATGTAACTTTACAGTATATATATATACATATACTAAAAATATGTAACTTTAATACATATAAATATATGAGATATATATATATATAAAAATTTTTGTTAATACACAAAATATATATATATATATATTTTTATATTTATAATATGTATAGTACAATAATATATATAATATATATTATATGTATAATATATCGTATATGTATATATTTATATGTAAATAAGATTAATAAAGAATAAAAAAAAGAAAGAAGAAATGGAAGACAGAATCCGGAAGATTCCCGATTCTGCCTCCAGGAGGAGCCGACCGACGGCGTCGGCCAAGAGAAAGGAAGAAGGGTGTCACCGGCGAGGGGAAAAGGAAGAAGGAGGATCACCGGCGGCGGCCCGAGACAGAAGAAGAAAGAAAACAGAACGGGAAACGAAGGAAAAATCGGCGGAAGCCAAGAAGGGAGAAGAGAAGAGGAAATGGCAGTGTCGGTCGGTCTTGGCACCGTCACCGCCACTCAAACCTCGGCGGAGGTGAGAGGAAGGAAAAGCAGGCCACCGACGGCGGAGGAAGGCCGAACGAAGGAAGAGAGAAACCGAGGCGAAAACCGAGTAGATCCGCCGCCGTGCCGTTGATCCAGGCCGAACGGAGACCACCAGCAGGTTCGCCGTGCCGTCGGCCAGCTGAGGAGCCACCAAACCGCTGGAGAACTGGCAATGAGGGGAGGAGACTGGTCTGGACCGGTCCGGCTGGGAAGAAAAAAAGAAAAGGAAAAAAAAGAAAAAGAAAAAAGAAAAAGGAAAAGAAAAGAAAAGAAGAAAAAGGAGAGAGAAAAAGAAAATTTTCGAACTTCAAAAATTTCGAGAATTTTGGGAAATTTCGAAAAACCCAAAAACTCAAAAATTACGGGAATCGGTAAGAAATCCCGAAAAGTGTTGAAAATATTTAAATAATTTATTTATTTAAATAAATTGAGAAAAATTCTAAATTTTAGAATTTGGTTTACAGAATCGTTCTCGGTGAATGAGACGATGGAACTGGGAGAGGTGAACACGGGCGCGACCTTCGAGAGGCAATCGCCAACCCGAGACAGGTAAGGGAGACATGTGCTGTCTGTAAGGATATTCGACCACATGTTTTTAAATTGCATTTAATTTTATAAATGCGTTTGATAATTATTGTTTTAAATTTGTGGTGATTTATCGGTTTGGAAATTGTGGTGAAATACCGGTTGAAAATATAAACTGTATTTTCTGTGCAGGAGGCTAGCCAATCGGCAGCCGACAAACTGCCGAAAATTTATCGAAAATTACCAAAAAATTACCGAAAATTATAATAAGTGATTTGATTTCACGAGAAACAATTTTCAAACATGAAAATCGAGAAATCAAGTATTTTCCTAAAACATGAATATACGGAAGATTAATTTTTAAAATATTCATGTTTTCGAGAATGATGAAAAGGAAATCAACGAAAATTCACCCTGTAGGTGATAATTCACGTGAAACGAGATAGAAAATGAAAAAAACTGAAGTGAATATTTTATAAATATTTCTTAAATATTCACTTGATTTCATATCAAACCTTTATGGTTTTCATTATGAAAATAATTAATTACATAAATTCCATAAAGGTTAAGAATGATGGAAAAACTATGATTTCGAGACTAGAGGTCTCTACACGTGTTTTTAGAAAACAACATGGTTACAGGATTTATAATTTGGAAAATAAATATTTTATTTTTTCATAAATTATGAGATTATGTGAATTAAATTTCGATAATTTTCAAAACCATGTTTTGGATACAAAGCACGAAAAAGCGTGCGTACATTTTTTTTACTGTGGAAAAAGACACTATCATGAGATTAGTTTTACAGTGTGGCTATTTTATAACTGTTTTCACCGTATGGAAAATATGATTTATGCCTTTATGAAATATTTTGAGAAATGATATTTAAATTATAAATTTCATAAAGGTGATGATTTATACATGTAAGCCTTATGGATAATTGTGAAATAATTTGATTTACTGTATTTTAAATCTATAAAGGCTATGGTACGGTTTTTATACTGTTTTGAGACTTAGGCCTCGAGCTTCATGCATCATACCATACTGTTACTGTCACGTGACTGATTGACCAGCTAGTCATCAGCGTCTCGGATTGTCACGTAGCAAGTGTACACCGAGGACATATCATAGATCATGGCCATAGATCTCATTACTGTTACTGTGTCCCTAGTGGACGAGATAGCATGATTTGATTGTAGGGTGATTCCTAGTCTCACTTACTGTTTACTGTTTACTGAAAAGATTTACGGAATCTTGTTTACTGTACTGTACTGTTTAGTGTACTGAACTACTTGTTTACTGTTACTGATGAAAAATCGTACCAAAACACTGTCTACAGAACTGCACTGTATACTGAAATCGTAGCCACTATTTACTGTTTTACTGAACCGAAAGCTACCATTTACTGTTTACTAAACTGAAAGCTACCATATACTGCTTAATGAATTGGTAGCTACTGTTTACTGTTTACAGACTTAACCGTATCAAGATACTGTTTTACTGAATACTGAACACACTTTTTTACTGAACTGTACAATACGGTTACTGATTTGAAAAGAGAAATAAATGTTTATTCTAAAAGAATAACATAAGAATTATTTCTAAGATAGAAATAATCTAAAAAGTGTTTATCTAATGGTTGGATATTTACAAGTCACTGTAGTGTCACGTGTTTTTATTGTACTGAAGAGAAGAGAAGTAAACCACCTATTTACCACTGAACTATCACGTGTTTTAAAGTATACTGAAATAAAAAGAAATAAGTGGTTTACTCCGTGGAAAACGAAAATTATATCATTTTGAGAACAATGGATTTAGTACTCTCTACAGTTTCTTATATGTTTCGGAACAAGTATGGTATTCTAAAATACCTACCTTATTCTATCTGGATCCCTACCGACTTTAGTACCCTTCCTACATGTGAGCCTAGAGCCTACTAGGATGATTTTAAAGGAAATGAAAAAAAAATATTTTCAGCATATAGGTAGCTGAATATCAAGTGTGACATATAACTCTCTTACTGAGCCGTGGTTTGCTCACTCCCCAATTTCAACATTTCAGGTTTTTGATGATGGTGAGATCCGGTATTTGTGGATTACGGCTGTACACAAAGGACAATGTGACAGACCGTCTGAGATATATGAGGTACGATCATTTATTTTCTGTATTTAGACATGTCTATAGTACTACATTTTTGTTTATAGGATAGTGGATGTGTATAATATTAACAGTGTTGTATAAATTTGTTTAACATGTAAGGAAAAGTGAAGTATCACAGACAGCCCAACCGGATAAATTGTATAGAAATACGTGAAAAATGTGGTAACAGGTCATTACATAAGTATTGCTTTATAAAGCCTCAAGTTTGAAATAAATAAGAGAGTTGAATGGCCTTAGGTCAATGAACTTGTTATACTTAAAGGGTATAAGATTTAATCGAATGCAAGATCCAAGCTTGTTTTGAAAACTTTTGGAATTGGAAATCAATATCAAAATACCAAAGTTTTGGATTTTGAGCAATTAGGCAATCTTGATGAGCTCCAATAATGAATGGTTTGGTTGGGCCTATTGGAGTAGACCAGTAGGATTTTGGGCCTGACCACGATGGTGGCAAGAATTTATTAAGACCTATCCACCATGAGTGGCAGGAAAGTGAAGTTTAATGAGATGACTTAAAAAGAACAATTCTCCTTATGGATGTGAAAGATGTACTGGATTATGTATATTTTGAAAAGTGTATAGACTTCAGAAAACCATATGATTTAAAAGGTGTATGATTTGGAAAGTACATGAACGTAGGAAAGTAATCGACCTTTGAAAATATATCGTTTGAACTATGAGAATTTTGAAAGTTCAATAAGTTGAACGCTATAGTTTCAAACAATGTGAATTTGAAACCTACAAGACTTTTCAGATTTCTCACTAGTGGAATCAAAATGAACAAATGTTATAAAGACAGGTTTTTCAATGGAAATTGGAGATTATTAGGGTATGTCGTGCAAGGTAACAAATTTGGGTGAAAGTTAAGATTGTGTGAAATAAGAATCTCGAGATTATCCTATTATGGCATTGATCTTGGCCCAATTTGATTGATTGATAATTATAAAGGATGAATGATTCACTTTAATAGCGTGATGGAGTCGAAAAGAGTTTATGCTTGTGATGTCTTGTGGACTGAGGGAACATTTGCTTATGTAATTGTATACATATACATGTGTGTAATGCACAGGTAATAATTGCAATTATGCCATTATGTGGATTGTTAAGGAAGTGAAAGAGTTATATAAGGATGGACCAGAATTGAGGCATATAACTTCATAATGCTACGAATTGGTAGGTGCAAATAAAATTTCTAAGTGAAAGTCGAAATTATGACCATAAGCGAACATAATCAATGATTGAGGAAATGTGATATGCTTTGGTGAACTAGTTTCTTATGGAAGAGTGAAATATGACACCTCGAGTATATAAAGTAGGAAGCTTTGAGTATGACCTTGTGGAAATAAGTTATATCGGTCAATTACTCTATGATACTATAATAATGATGTCTTGAAAACATTATTATGATATGTTTAAGGAATGTTATGTATTCATAAAGTATTAATGATCTTCGTAAGGTCATTTTTATGTCAGAAGGTATTATTGAGAATTTTAATTGATATATGTGCCGAATTTACTAAAGCCGTGGTGAATTGTAAATTTCGATAATTGCTTGTAGTGGCAAGATAGAAAAAAAATTAGATTACGATATTTTGTGAACCTTGTTAGATGGTACACTTACGTAAAAATATAAGTATATAAACATGTGTGTTCTTATTGTCTAATAAGGGCATATTAGCTTATATGATGCATGGTAAATGCGGATACACGATGTTATGTGTTAACTTGTTTGATGGAGCATATGATTGATATAGCCTACTGCTAGGAGCCATTCATACCTCTTGGCAGTGCCCTGCCGAGCATTCATAAAGTTGCTTGGTAGGACATTGATGAGCCATTATTAAAAGGCTTGGCACTGTGCCATTATTGCCAAGCCACTTCATAAGGTCTCGATAGGTGGCTGTCGAGATCCTTTTAAGGGTTTTGACAGTGGGCTATCAAAAAGCTATAAACAAACTGAACACGAACAAACGAACTGATGTCTCTGTTCGTTTGTTCGTTTGTTTTTTAGTGTCGTTCGTGTTCATTAAGGAATTTGGTTTTTACGTTCGTGTTCATTTGTTTGTTTGGTAGGGATTGTTCGTTAAATGTTCGCGAACAAGCTCGTTCATTCTAAACAAACACATTCATGAACATGTAAACAAATGTGTTCTTGAATAAGTGTTCATAAACTATTAAACAAACACGTTCATGAACACATGTTTTGAACAAGTGTTCATGAGAACAAACTGAATATTAAATATTAAAAATATTACATAACGATTAAATCCCACATGCAAATTGAAATCATCTAATACGAAATCTTAAATACAGCACAACTTAAGTCAGCAATGTTTTTATTAAAATTAATAATTACAATTTTAAGTACAATTTATATCATATACATATACATATACATATACATATACATATACTTATACATATATTAAAGTATCATATTTATGTGTGTGTGTGTGTGTGTACTCATATGTGTAATGCATATATAAATGGTTAATGGATAAGAATGAGATCTTAATTTATTATGAAACTCTTATTAATTTAATTTCAGTACATTATGTTTAAAATTAAAAAAAATTATTTTAAGTATAATTAACTAATTTAATTTTATAATTATTTTGTTATTATATTTTATTAATTTTTTAAGCTAACAAAGTTGTATTGTATAAATATGTTTAAGAATTAGGTACTAAATTTTTAGTATAATGTCTTAAAAATAGGGTATATATTATATAACTTATATAATATAAGTAATTTTAGTAATTTAGTAAACAACAAATGAACAGCAAATGATATTTCAAATGAACAAACAATAAACGAACATAAACGAGCCTGTTTGCGACCAAAAACGAACGAACCACACTTCTGTTCATGCTTGATCCGTCTAATAAACGAACACTAAAATGTTGTTTGTGTTCTTTAGTTAAGCTTAATAAACGAACAGAAACCGAATGGATTCACGAACAGTTCGTCCTACATTCTGGTTGTTTACACCCCTAGCTGTCGAGTCCCTTCAGAGTGCCTCAGTAGTCACCTGCTGAGTCCCATCAAAGTGTCTCAGCAGCTGCTTACTGAGACCTTTTTATTCCTCCTGACAAAAGTTACAATGTACTATCAGCAATTCACTGCTAGGAGTACATTGCAACTCCCGACAATTCATTGCCAGAAGTATCGAAAGTTTAACTATGACTGTCTATGGGTCAAAAGTCAAACTAGGTTGACCGTTATTCGCAAAAGCTTTCCCAGTCTATGGACACAACTGTCATTTTAGAATTTGTTGCATGCAAACCAAGGTATGGTCAGATGAAGGAATTTCGAAAAGTGGTATTCTTACTGATTATGTATTTCGATCTCAAAATTCACAATTTTCCACTTCCGTTCCCATTTGAGTTAAGAAAAATCCTGTAGGGTTGCCTTTCAGTTTCTCTAACACTTACAAAGCATAAGACAACTTATTGTTATTGGTTAATCTAATCGTTCTAACTTCAAATACGGTGTATATATGGAAAGAATATGTGAGTCTCACAAAAGCAATAGTAGACAAGGGTTTTTTTTTTACATCAAACCTCTTTATGCAGAAACTTGATGAGGTAAGTGAACCTCTTTAGTAAGAACCATACTTTCATAAGTTTTAAGAAATAATATGTACATCTAGCCAAGGGAAAAAGGTGAGTCAAGAAAGAAGGAGGGAAAAAAAAGGTTTTCATGCAAATTAAGGGTTTTTTACATTAAACCTCTTTATGTAGAAATCAGATGAGGTAAGTGAACCTTTTTAGTAGAAATCAAATTTTCTTTAAGTTTTAGAAAGATGAGTCGAGAAAGAAGAAAGGCTTTTTTGAAACTAGATTTGGTAGGTTGAAGGGAAAAGTCAAAAAGAAAAAAGGGAAAAGAATATGGCAAAGACAAGTGAGTTAATGAGTTTCCACTTGGAAATAGCTATTTAAATATACAAATTTCATGAAATAAAGATTACGGTCTATGTAAAAAAAGGTAATTAAAACAATAAAATGAAAAACAGACACTATGTTTATGAATAGAAACATAGAATTGAATACTATTATATATCTATAAAAACAAAATATATAAAAATTGTTCGATTTTTTAAGCAAAATATAGTACGCTTTTATCATAAAAGACTATGCTTAACTAAATGAAATGTAGTCCTTAATAGTTTTATTTATCTGAATTGAAAACCACATCCTTAAGAATCTTAGACAAGATCACCCGTGGAAAAATAGCCAAAATTGTTAAAGAAAAAGATAGAGAGAAAATGAAAGTACATAGTAAAAGTGATGAATACTTCTTTGAACTTTAAGAATTGCAACATACTTACTTGAAACGCTACATTTGTAAGGTGACATTTTCAATATTATTAGATATGTGAATCTTGGGAGACAAACATCATAAATAAAAGACTATGTTTAAAAACCTAAATGATAATTAATAAATAAAAATCGTAGTTTAATCAAATAGCAAATTATCTATTTATAAATAACATTGCAATAGCCTTGCCTAAAATTGAAATAATTTTTAATGTACTTGAATCTTAGAAGACGAAATTTTAAGCTAGAAAAGACTACGTTTAAAACAAAATACCATAGTCTATTTACATATAATGCTACAATGTTTAATAAGGAAAACAAGTTTTCTCATTTTCTATAATAAATAGAGTTTTTCAATTAAATTGTATTTCTACAATTAATAATATTAACTACTACCAATAAAGCCATAGTCTTTTTCTACAATAACTTTCATCAAAACGTAAATTTATATACTTTTAATTTTTAAATATACAATTTATTTAAAACTGTAGTTTTTGCTTAATTATGTTTAAGTAAAATGTGGTCTTTTATTATATTAGCCTATACTTTTATGTAAATGTATTTAAGCCATAGTGTTTGAAATTTGAAAACATGATTAAAATTTTAAAAACTGTGGTTAGAGATATTAGACTATGCTCGGTTTCATTAACCGTAGTCTTTTTTTTTTTTATGTAACTATAGTCTATAACCTTTTTCTAGTAGTGATAAGACAACATCGTAACATCATCATCATCATCATCATCAGAGGCTTTATCCCTAAAGATTGGGTAGGCAATATGAACCAATATTTGAACTCACACTAGATTGTCCACATGAATTCTCCTCCTCTACACATTCCTATCTACAGCATTGTGTTCATCCAACTCTAATGCCTCAATATCTTTTCGAATTACTTCTTTTCAAGTCTTTTTCAGTCTTCCTCTAATCTTACCTCTTCTCTAAACATTCATAGCATCTAGTCTCCTAATTGGAGCATCTACAGGTCTACATTGTACGTGTCCAAACCAATAAACGACTTTCACATATTTTGTTTTCGATAGGTACCACTCCTACCATCTTACGGATAAGACAACATCGTAATAAATAATACATATATGATTACCTCATCTACTATAGATGAAAAAAAAAACCTTGATATTCGTCCATTAATTTAACAAAAAGCAACTATGGAGAAGCTCTTTAGCCATTCGAAACTTAGGCTAGACAATTACAACTAAGTTGTAACTCTTTGTATAAAAACCTATGAGTTATAAACAATTTGTCAAGAAAACCATTAATAAACTAAAAATATATTAGCATACTTTAACACCATCTTAATGTTAGTTAAAGTAAGTAACTTGATAGATTCAAAGGTTTAACTTAATTAAAAGCTTAGTATAGTAAATTTTGTTGAGTTCAAAGGAACAACCAAAAGCCAAGAAAATAAACTAAGAAAGAAACCTTACCTTACAAATAGGAAAAGTTAAGGTGTTTTGAAAGAAAACAACAAACAATCTTTTTCAAATCTAGAAAAAATAGTGACAAACAAACACAATTATAAGAATAAAAATAATAAACCAAAAAACCCTTAAAAAAACCCTAAGAAATGGGAAAATGTAACTTTGATGCAAAGTGGTTTGTGAACAAGAGATATGAAACAAAATGAAAGGATTTTTTATGTAGCAAACCTTCTTTTGTATAAAAATTGGATAAAGGAGAAAACAATCAGTCTCCTTCAACTTTACAAACACAAGTGACAAACTAAACAAAACTATTAAAATAAAAAATAACTCAAGTAAAAAAAATAGCAAAAGAATAAACCCCAGAAATGGAAAATGAGGTTTTGATGCAAAGTGGTTTTGAACATTAAGGTGTTTTAGATATCGAAGCTCTTTAGTTAAGAACTAGATGATTTAAACAAAGAATCTCTTTCAAATCTACACACACAAGTGATAAAAGGATGTAATTGTAAGCCAATTAAGGTTTGTTTGTCTAGGTATGAGTTAGGAAAAAAATTAGACTTGGCAATTCATGTATAAAATTCGTGTCCATGACATGTAAAATTGTGTTTATGTCATTTAAAACACAAAAAAATTGTGTAAAAACTCACTTCAACACAATAAATACAAAACTTTTTTTTAGCTTTTCTCATATTCATATATAAGTTTTATCAAATTTTAGCATGTGTCATCTTCATGTCATTTATTTGTGTTGTTTCCATGTTATGTCTAGGATTCTCAGGCCTAGAGAAATAATATTAATTTGAAATGTTAAAAAAAAGTAAATTTTATATATATTGAAAGGTTTTGTTGAGATTGTTATAAGACTTAATTTCAAATTTGTGCTTGCAAGAGCCCAGTTTTAACAATCAAGGTTTGGCCTAATGGTTGTTGTCCTTTCTTAGGAGATATTAGGCTAGAGTTTGAGTCTCCCTTCCCTTTTTGTACTTGTACGAACAAAAAAAAAACTTAAATAAAAGCTAAAAACTATGTTCTCAGAATCCAAATTGGTCCCACTTATGCTTTCTCAAAGAATTTTTTTAAAAAAAAAAGATAACATGCATAAATAATTATCCTAATTCATCTCGTAAAAATTTTATTAATATGCAATATAAATGATTTTTCATGTGAATAACTTAGAAGCAACTAGAAAAAGGCAATCTAGAAAGTATAAAATGAGTTAACTTCATAAGTTAAGGAAGTGTCAAAAGTTAAGTTGTCACTTAACGAGCCTTAATTTGGTGCATGCAATATCTTTAAGCCACTTGAAACTCCTATTTAATTGCATGTGACAGGCAAACATCCTTTTGATCAATTAATTAATTTGCAATCAAAAGTTGTAAATATCACGTACCAAATACCAAAATTGCCTTGTGATTAAAGCAACTCAAGCATGATATTTTCAGGTTTAATTAAGTCTTTCGATGATGGAGAAAATTGGGTTTGTTTTAGTGTCATCATCGTCATCATCATCATCATCATCATTATCAACATCATCATCATATCCAAATCCATTATCCCAATACTAAGGTATACTACCTGAATCAATATATGAACTTATGCTAATTAAGTCATTAGCATGAATTTTCCTCCTTCTCTCATTTTGATCCAAAGCAATGTGTTTTTCCTATTCTCGCGTTGTCATATCTTTTCGAATGACTTCCTTCCAAATCTTTGTTAATCTTCCCCTAGCCTTGACCATCTTTCATCATTCATAGCCTCCACTATCATAATTGGAGTGTTCACAAGTCTACGTCATATATGTCTAAATCAATGTAAACAATTTTCACTCATATTGTCTTCAATAGATAACACTCCAACCTTTTTGAAAATGTCTTTATTTCTCATTCTACTCTTTTTTGTACTGTACATGTAATGCTGCATTTGCATTTTTGCTACACTCATCTAATGTGTATGAAGTCTCTTAATCTCCCAATATTTACTATCATATAGCAATGTTAGTCTAACAACTATCCTATAGAACTTACCTTCCAACTATATAGGAATTCCTTTATTGCACAGCACACATATGACATTTCTCCACTTGATCTAGCCAGCCTAGATCCTACATGTCACATCACCATTAATCTCTCTATCTATATGTAAAATTGACCCTAAATATCGAAAATGATCCTACTTAAGGATTGTCACTCCATCTACCATCACTATGTTTTGGTATTCTTTTTTGTTTGAACTAAATCTACATTCCATATTAATTTTTCAATTTCCTTAGTCTAACACTTCTCGATTCTAGCATCAGCCTCCATAGTTCCAAGTTTGCAGTCACCTCTGCTCTAGTATCAACAAATAAGACAATATTGTGAGATTCATATTTTTTTACCATCCTTACATATTATTAGTGAAGTTAGGAAGATTACATGTCTCATATGTATTCGAATGCTATTTGTTTTGCAGGTATAAAAGGGAACTGGATGGTGGCCCCACTAGACTTTTGGTGTCTCAATGGAGGTGAAACTTGGCAAACTCATTATTTAGAGCCAAATATAGAGATGGTAAGAATCTACATCTCAAACTTATTTGTTTATGCATGTTTTGAAAAGTGTGCAATAGTTTTAAAAATTACAATTAAGTCCATAGACCGCTAGAATTTTCGTGAATACTAATCAAATTGAGTTGACTTTTGACCAACTGACAATCATAGGTAAACTCTCATGTGACAAAGTTTTATGCCATGTTGATTGATAGACTAAATCACACGAAATTGCAAAAAAACTGTATAATTTGATAATTAGGGGTATTTTGATAATTTTACCTATTTGACCAATCAAACCCCAACAAAAGCCTAACTGGTGATTACAAGATGTTAAATAGATATAATTTATGATTAAATAAAATATTTTGAAGGTTAGACTAAATGTTTAAAACGAATTCAAATCGCAAAGGGCAAAAATGAAATTTTTGGTAAGTATAAGGGCATTTTCGTAATTTGTCTTAAAAGATACTTTAAATTTAGAAAATTCTACATATTTTCACCATTTTGGCAGGCCATCATCTTCATCTTTCCATTCTCCATTAACAAAGCTTGAAGCAAGAGAGAGAAAACCACTAAAACACTACCTTAATCACCTTAAAATCGAAAACTGTCTTCACCAAACCTGTCTAGCTCTCAAAGCTCTACGACATACTACAAAAATCAAGCCTTAAAGTGGCCATTTTGACAGTGTTGGGTTCCCTACAAGTTTCAACACAGAGAGAGAGAGAGAGAGAGAAAGCTTGTTTTTTTTCATGTTTTCATGATTGTGTACTAGGTGTTTAAGGTGTTTAAGTAGATGAATTAGCTTAAATTGAAGTAAAACCAAGAGAATCATCATCCTAGGGTTTTGGCCAAGCATGCCTCTCTATGAACATGATGTTATTCAATGTGAAGTTGATGTAGAATCAATGTAAAACAAGTGTAGAACAAGGATTTAAGCTTAAATTGAAGAAATGAGATGTGTAGGAAGGGAACCCTATTTTGCCAAGTGAAGGGGAGGTTGAAAGAGTGTTCAAATCAATGTGTTTTGGGTCCTAGAGTAATGTATAAATTAATAGAAGACTGTAGGTGAAATTGGAATTGTAAACAAAGGTGTTTTAATGGAGTTGTAGTGTTAGCAACTGTATGAAGTAGACCGGATTTAGGGCTGCAATAGGCAATGTACTAGGTCTCAATGAGTTAAACATTCTTTATAACTGATGTATAGTGAATTGTCTGTGTTTGTATGGTGAATTGCAGCTCGGAAGTCAAAAAGCGATACTAGTGCTATCGGGCAACACTGTAAAAAATCTGAGTGGTAAGTGATATATGTAAAAGGCGTAGGGATACTATGTTGCATTAGGATTGATAAAATGAGTTTTATGATTTTGAACTTGATGGTTTGGTTGAAATGTGAAACTGGATTTGTGATTATAAACTATGTTTTTGTGGAGGTTAAGATAGGTGGTCCCGTTATGTTACTGAAATTTCCTGAAATGAACTTAAATCTCTAAAATCATCATTTGACATTATATTGAAAGTAGAAATGAAATGAAGATGTGATTTGGGTTAAAGATTTCTAAAGGTCATAAGTGCATGCAGAATTTTGTAATTCAGTTTTCAAAGGGATTTGTAATAATTTTTATATTTTTCAAGATACACTTACGTTTCCATGTTACTATTATACGCAAATAAAATATTTTGAACATTGATTATTGAATTGAAAATATTTGGTGAATTTTTATACTTCAAATATAATGATTTCTGATTTTAATGCTTTGTGGACTGTCTGAAGATATGATTTACTGAATTGATCTCCATAAACGATTCTGAATTAGTTTATGAACTGTTTTGATATTGTTGTTCCCATAGTTACTTACGGGTATATGCTCTTCTATGTGTGTGAACTATTGCTGTTTGACCTTAGTCACATCTTCAGTACTCACAGATGTCACCTGACTAGTGTACATTATAGATCTTTTGACTATAACCATATGTCGCTATTATTCCCTATTGGGATACTTATATTGCATGAGTCTATTGGGTGATATCTAGTCCCCACTAAACTTTTTCCTAAGGTGGTGTTGTGTCTAAACCTATACCGCAAGTGCACGAGTCGCGACAAATAATAAAATGATGAGTAAAGTATCATTCCCATGAGGATTATTTAGAATTGTCTAGTTAAGTACTAAACTTGACCACCCTAGATTTGTTCAAGCAATATGTAATTTTCAAATTAACTAACTAGTAAAAATTAATAAGATGCAAATAAAATTTAAAGAACTTGAGAATTAAAATTCAATAAAAATTAAAATTAAAATGTATAAAATTAAAATAAAACAAAATTAAATAGATGAACATAAAATAAAATTACTTAAAACTAAAATTAAAAATTGCTATTCTAAATTCCTAATTTAAACTTAAACAATAAACAAAATAAATTAATAACTATTGACTAAACTAATAAACTCAAACTAAACTAAATCGCAAAGTAATAAACTAATAAAAAACCAATATCACAGCAGCCACTAATAAACTAATATAAACTAAAATAAATTAATAAACCGTGTAGCCATTAGCACTCATTATGCTCCTGCCACACACATCAGCCCACATGCACTGCCACGTCCTTCTTCCTTCACCGAGTGCAGCCATTCTTTGTGATTCAGCCCAGCGACTCCAGCAGCAGCTGACCACGCATTCACATGCAGCACACTCTCTTGTTGCAGCCACGTGAACCAACAGAAGCAGCAACATATTCAGTAGCCTCCAGCTTCCTTCCCTTTGGCAAGTGCAGGAAGCGGCAGCTTCAGCACAGTCGACAGCAACCAAATCAAAAACAGAACCAAAGGGTATATAACAAGAAACGAAGAAAGAAAAGAAACTAAGATGCGGAAGCAAAGGTTGTAAAAACTTGAAGGCAAAACCGGAAAATATAATGTAAAACCAAAAAATATAATGCAAGACAGAATACAAATTTTTAAGGCAAGAGGATGTAAACAGCGATTGCAAGAAAAGAAAGAAATAATGCATTGAAATAATCTTAAATCAGAACATGAATTTTAAGCAAAAGTATGGAGAAAAGAAAAAAAATAGAAATTAACAAAACATATGAGCAGTAAACTAATTAAGCAAAACAGAACATCGAAGGAAAGAAAAGAAAAGAAAGAGGGTAATTTCATATATTCTAAATTCAAAAAATAACTTAGGTTTTAAAGTAGATTGAATAACTGATATAAAACTTAAACTCAAAAGCTACAAACACTTAAACCTAAAGTATCTCAAAATTACAGAACACGCAGAACATAAAATAAGTGAAAAACTGCTGTCCAGCCGCTTCCTCCCCCCTCCCTCTTCATCCGGCAGCTCTTTTCTTGTTATAGGTAGGGCTTCTCTTCAATTCTTGGACTACATGCTTCACTTGGGCTTCCTTTTCTTTTGGGCTGACATTCAAGTAAAATATGGTTGGATTGAGTTATTGAGTTTTGGGGGTTTAGGTAAAAAGGGTTTAAAATAGGTATAAGGTTTATAGATAAGGGTAGAAATATGGTTTGAAATTTTGGAACTAGTTAAAAGTTGGTATAAGGTTTGTAAAAAGCTAACGTTAGGATTTAGAGATAAAGTTAGGGTGAGGGTTTAAACACCAAAGCCAACCATTTTTTCTTGATCTTCTTGCCATTTTTTTGATTTCTTCATTATTTTTGAATTTCTTACACATGAAAACAATTTAATTAAATTAGGAAGAAAATACATTAAAATTTCAAAATTTTAATCAAAATTGATGCAATAAAATATCTTAAAAAATGTATATTTAAAGACTTATCAGGTGGTAAATCCCTAGCTAATCCAAGTACTTCCAGACTTTATTAACTTCTAATTTTGATGTATATATTAAATATTTTATAATCTCTGTATTGTTCGTTGAAAATGATTATTAAACTATTTACGGAGTGTTTTTGGAACTAGTTATCTGAATGATTTCTGAAATGCATAATGAAAGTTATTTCTGAACATCTATTGAACTTTGTGATTGAATACGTTTCAAAGAACTCCCTATAATTGGAATTAGATGTCGAGACAAGTGAGGTGCTTTAAAGTATTCTTCTGTACTCAACTTGGCTATCTAACCAATTATAGTATCTTTTTCGATAGTGTACCCAGAAATTGTGTGATTATTGGTTTCTGTGTGAAAAAGCATGTTTTTAAGATACTTGCATATAGGTATGCATAGTATCAGCTCTTTTATATATATATTTTACTGGGCGTAAGCTCACCCCTTTTATTTTTCCTTCCAGATTGTCTGTAGTAGATTTCTATTTCTGCTCAGGAGGATTTCCAAATTTTGGTATCCTTCAGGCAATTTCCTGAATTCCGTTGAGGTATACGAGTTTACTTTTATATGTTCAAACTGTATATGTACAGTACTATTACGTTTGTATATTCATACTTGGGATGTAAACTAAATGTAGGACATTAAACATAAGTTTGAGATTATGTATATAATTATATATTTAAATCGAATAGTGTGGTTCATGGGTAAGGTGCTGATAAGTGAGGATGATTAATTACTATAAATTGTGTGGACACTGCAGACAACCCAACTAAATGTAATTAAAATGTAAGAAATTAGTACTGATATTCGGTGTTCGATACATGACAAATATCATTTGCAAACATCATACATCAAAGCATCTTATCTTGGATGGATTTTGTCCACTTGTCCATTATTACAGAAAGTAAGAATGGACTTAGCGTTCACCATTAATGGAGTTTGACTATGTTAGGAAATTCACTTGGTTTTTCTTCACATACCCTCACATCTATCCTTATATTAGTATCATACACATAAATGTCTTATTAATTTCTTGGAACTTGCTTACTATTCTATATTAATCATAGTATTTTCACCAATGAGATCTCTGTTTAGTGGTAAGGAAGAGGTTCAAAGATTTTGAAATTTTAAATTCAAGTTTCATTGTGTGAGAGCTTTAGTTTTAGTTATTGAATCTAACTATTAATTAATTTAGTTACTTTACAAGTTCTATAAATGTAATACTTGATTATTATTGTAACTTATCATATAATGTATTGTTTCAAAAAAGAAAAATCCTTGTATTCTAATTTAACCAACATGAAAACCTTCAAGAATTGACAATTTTTCCCCTTTAATTTAGAAACATTTTCATTTTTCCTATGTTGAGGTTAAAATACTAAATAAGTTTTTAATCTATTTAAATTTCTCTAATTTTTTTACTGTGTTCAACTAAACTTTTATTTATTAAATTTTAAGTAGACAGGCTTTTATATGTTGAATAAAAAACTATAACATGACATACATGACTTAAACTGTCATTTGAGTCATGGCTAATTAGTATTTTTCTCAATCGTGACAAATGAATTAACCTTTTTGACATAACAAAATTTACTAATTGAAATATTATTAAAAACTTTTTCACTCAGCCAATTTTGCCACATTATAACATGTGCAAGAATTTTCAGTTGATCAAAGATCATATAATACACATATTATATGATCAAAGATCTATAAAATAAGAGTTTATAAGATACAACAAAAGAAAAAAAATCCGTGCGCTTAGATATTTAGTGTTTTAGCCTTAAATTTATGAAGTCATATGGTTAGTTGAGAATTAATGATCAAACCCAATATGTGTTTCTTTGTTTATCATAATTCATTCACGAGACAATTCAAGTCCAAATTCCCACATCACACCTTAAAGCATAGTTATTAAATCAAGATATGTATCATGAATTGAATTTTTATTTTTAAGAACCGAGTATCGACTATCGTATCAAATCATAAGATACGGTAAATAATTTTAAAATTATTTATAAATAATATATGCACATGTAAGATAAATAAAAATAACAAATATTATACATATTAATAAGATTAAGTAAGTATATGATAAAAATAAGAAGTATGATTGTTTTCAAACTCTTAACATACTCATTAATAGTATATATATATATTTAAATAATATTTTCATTTTTTTATTTTTAATTTACTAACTAAAATTTTAATTTTTATCAATATTTTAAGATTAAATTATATCGAGAATATGTTTTAAGTGTTTTTTAGGTTAAAAAACTATTAAAATTGCATTTTTAGTTAATTGAGTCAGATCAAATTTTTATTGGACCTTGCCTAATTTTACTATAAAGTGTATTGGAGTGTATCAGTGTATCGTATAATACGCATCGATTTGCTTGTATATCGATAGATACGCTACTGATTCATGATAAAAACGATTCTTTGTATCGATACATATTAAGTTTATAGTGAATAGAATCATATCGTATGATATATATATATATATTGTGTATTGTAAGATTTTGATAATTATGCATTAAAGTATTATTAAACACTGAATAGTTCCCCGTACTAGTCTATTTTCCAAATTCCAGAGCTTGGAAAAAAAAAAAACTAGCTTTGTTTAATGTAAGCTTAATTTGTCTTCAAAGTATTCTGCAATTAAGACTTGTTCATGGGTCGGGCTGGATTTGGGTCGGCTTAGGTAAGGTATTAAGGAAATGAATATAATCCTAATCTTGGCCCATTTTTAGCCTAATTTTTTATCCAAACCCATTTTTACATATAATAAATAAGCCCAAGCCTGTCCAATTATTATTATTATTATTATTATTATTATTATTATTATTATTATTATTATTATTATTATTATAACAAAAATTAAAACATATAATATTTAATAAGTATAATATAATCAGTTTGAATAAATTTTTATAAAAAGGTTACAACAACATGAAAAATAAAATTAAAGTATAAAAAACAATACTAACTTAATAATAATAATAATAATAATAATAATAATAATAATAATAATAATAATAATAAATAATAATAAATTATTGTAAAACGGGCTAGGCTTGGGCTTGAAACAATGAACCCAAGCCCGATCCGTTTTTTAATATACCTAGATTTTCAAGCTTAAGTCCATTTAACAAGCTTAATATTTTTGTCCAATCTTACTAAAAAAACGAGCGGACCTTCAAGTTTGGGTGGATAGCCGGGCCTTTGAATAGATCTTGTTGGCATGCAATATCTCTTATTTCTCGAATCTCAATCTGCCTTCAAATTGGACTACTCAATTCCATTCTTTCCACCTAGGATGTAGAACTATGTGATTTCTGGCATGCGGGCAAGCTGCTAACTACAATCTTTATAATTTAATTCCAATTATTTAAGTCATTACATTGTAGTACTAGTATATCATCAAAATTCCACCCTGCTATTCTCCAATGTCACATGATTTTTAATTTTATGTGAGATTCACACTTCCTATTATTGTTATATACTATTAATAAAGTTAGAAAGATAAGTTATCTTATAACTATTCATATGTCTTATGTTTCGTAGATGTAACGGAGATTTGGATTGTGAGTTCCACTAGGACTTGTACTATTTTGATGGAGATGAAACCTGGTAGTATCGATATTCAGAGGACAATATTGAGATGGTAAGAATCTACATCTCGATATTTCTCTATTTGAGAATGTTTGGAAAAGTGTGTAATAATTTAGAAAATGATAAGTCCATAAGTTTGGAAAATTTTCGTAAATAACAGTCAAACTAAATTGATTTGAGACCAACTAACAATCATAGATGAATCCTCATGTGACAAAGTTTTTTGCCATGTTAACTAACAGACTGAATCACATGAAAAGTGGAAAACTACACGATTTAATGGTTGAGCTATTAGGTAATTTCGCCCTTTTGATAGTCAAACTCTATCAAAGGCCTATTCAATGATTAGAACAAGCTAAACCGATATGTTTTATAATTGAATCAAATATTTTGGAAGTTAAACCGACTGTTTAAACGGAAAGTGTGAAGGGCAAATTAGGAATTTTATAAAACTTAAGGGCATTTTGGTAATTTACCATCAGGATATTATTTTAAAAGTAATTTCTAGCCTTTTCTCTCCATCTTGGCTGACCATAACCATCCACCATAGCTTTCTCACTCTAAAAGTTTAGTTAAGAGAGAGAAAACCCTTGAAAACCCTAGTAAAACACCCTAAAACTAAAAATTGTCTTCAGCAAACTTGTCCAACTCTCAAAGATCTACAACATACTATCAAAATCAAGAATGGAAGTGTCCATTTTCATAGTGTTTGGGTCTCCATCAATTTCAGCCAATGAGGAAAGGTTAGAGAAAGCTTGAATTTTCATGATTTAAGGGTTTTATGTTATGTGTTTAAGGTGTTTAAGTGTGTAATTAAGCTTGAATTGAATTGAAACGATGAGAATCAATGCCCTAGGGTTTCGACCAAGCATAGCCATGCATGAATGTGATGTTGTTCAATGCAAAAATGATGTAGGATTAGTGTAGAGGTGAGTAGAACGTGTATACGACCTTAAATCGTTGAAATGGAGTGTGTACCCATGGGAGGCTATTTCGGCCAAGTGAAGGGCATGAGAAATTCATGCTCAATTCAATGTAAATTGGGTCCTAGGATATTGTATAAATTAATATAAGATTGCTGGTGAAGTCAAAACCGAAAAAGAGGTGTTTTGACGATAGTTGCAATGTAAGCATTGGTATGAAGTAGATCGGATTTACAGGTGTAGTTGGCTATGTAGTAGATTTCAAAGAGTTAAATACTTTTTATAACTAAAGTGTGGTGAATTGATAGTGATTGTGTGATGTTTTGTAGCTCGGAAGTGATGAGAGAAATATTGGTGCTATAGAGTAGTACTATGCAATCTGAGTAGTAAGGGATATATATAAAAGGCATAGAGATACTATGTTGCATTAATATTGATTGAATTGAGATCATACGTGATTAGTTATTGTGAATTGTTGAGATTAGGAAATTGTGATTGTAATTATTGAACTGTGTTTTTAGTGCAAGAAGGTTAGAATAGGCCTTACTGTTATGCTGCCAAAATTTTGTAAACCGAACCTTAAACCTTAGAATTGCAAGGGTAGACTCTAAATGTGATTGAGATAAAACTAAAGAGTAATGGAATTAAGAGTTGCATATAAGTCGCTAAGAGTGTCCAATTTGTAACTCAATTTCCAATGTTGATTTTAATGATTTTCATAGTTTTCAAGATACCTGCCATTATTAATGTCTTTCTTTTACGTAAATAAAATATTTTGAACTCTGGATTCTGAACTGAGAATATTTGTCAAATGTTAATTTTAATTAAAATAAATATTTATTAATATATTTTTATGATTTTAATCTAATAAATTTATTTTATAATAAGTAATGTTAATAGTAATTATAAATTTATTGTAGATAAAGTTATTATAACTTATTTAAGTAAAGTAATTGTAATTTGAAGATAAAGTTATTATAAAATTATCTAATAAAATTATTGTTGTAATAAAATAATAAATAATGATATTATCATAAAGTTATTATAACTTATTTAATAAAACTGTTGGTTTAAAAAAAGTATAATACTTTTATAAATTTTTAATTTTGTCAAACTTATTTATTACATTTGAAATATAAATATATAATTATACTTACCGTTTATCATTTAAAATATAAGTAAACTTATCGTTTTGTATTTAAAATATTTATTGAGTTTGGTGCGCTAAAAGACAAAAAATGTGGACTAGTAATTTACTTTTCTACCCATATTTTAATTTTTAAAATTATTTTATTATAAAACATATATACTCAATAGTCATTTTATCTCTTTTAATCTTGTAGGAGTCAATTTCTTCGTCCGTCTAAACTAGCCATAAGCCTAAACCAATTGAACAATGTTAAGGATAGAGAAGGATTTGAACCCTAAACCATAAGCCTACGCCTTCGTTGAGGATCAGTAACAACCATAGCTCAGACCTAACTAAAGTCGAATCTGAAAAAATATTTGTTTTCAGGCCAAAAAAAGGAATAAGTATTTGTTTCATTTGCAAACAATTATACTTATAATATTATGTAGATGCAGAACCATTTCCATCCAGAGTCTAGAAAAATTCTTGAATAATCTTATGAAGATCGTAAACTGTAGCATTAATCCTTGATCTTTTTGTAACGTTTCATTTTCATTTTCATTTGTGATTTAAATAACTCCGTTTTTTCATTCACAACTTTTTAAATTTTCCACAAATCCAGTTATCGATCAATACTCTATTAGAAATTGAATGAAATTCGAATTTGTCATATAAAGTTTAAGTTTATATATAATGCACTGACAGTGTATATAAGCTATATACTGTTAGTTATCCACATAATGCCACCTCATTAATGAGCAAAATTTTAAAATGTGTAAGTCTTTAAATGTAATTATTAATGAAGTTTTTAAATTTATTTTTAAGGATCTGTACACTTTTAAGTTTTGCTCATTAATGAAGTTAACTGACAGTGTATGAAAGTTATACATTGTCAATGCATTATATATAAACTTATAAAGTTTTGGTAGGCATACACTTAAAAATTTTCGTTTAAAATTTAATATGTTGATAGATGAATGGAATTAGAATAAATTTAAAAATCAATATAGATAAAAAAAATCGAATCTTTTAAATCGCCAATGAAAATGAAACTGTTGTTAAGATCATTAACTGAAATTTACTTTCTTTGAAATTAGTGTAATAATTAAAGTTCTGAACTTCTGATGACCTTAAAGGCATAT
The DNA here is from genome assembly GCA_031772115.1 of Heritiera littoralis. Classification (NCBI taxonomy): domain Eukaryota; kingdom Viridiplantae; phylum Streptophyta; class Magnoliopsida; order Malvales; family Malvaceae; genus Heritiera; species Heritiera littoralis. The sequence continues at coordinate 7,558,691 of JAPDPK010000009.1, forward strand.
TTTGCTCATTGGAGTAAAAATAGAAATTTAATTTAATTCTCAGATATATTTTGATGTACAAAGTTAATGAAATGTAAAGGAAAAAAATGTGTTTTTTCTTTTGTTACATAAAGGAAAAAAAAATATGCGAAATGAAATTGAAATAACGTTGACCTAGATCTGATCATGCGTGAGTTCAGGTCGGGTTTGGGCCGAACCTAGATTATATAATATTAATAGATTTATATATGATATACTGACAATGTATAATTTCTATACACTGTCAATGCACCAGAGATTGACACCTCATAATAGGCCCTTATATGCAAATATAAATAAATTTTTTTAATTTGCCCATAAGAGCCTATTGATGAGGTGTCAACCTCTGATGCATTGATAGTGTATAGAAACTATACACTGTCAGTGCATCATATACAAACTCAATATTAATTTATATACAAGCTCAAGCCTAGTTCAGTTTGTAAATTCGAGTCCGACTTTTTGCCCATACCCTTTTTTTCTATAATGCAAAGTACAGGGCCCAACTTGGCCTGATTTGTTTTTTATTCTTTTATTCCATTTGAAGTTTAATATGATTTTGTCAAAATATGTATGTCAATTTTCATATTATATATATAATTATGTTTATTAATTAATCAATATTTTATATACATATAATTACATTATTCTTAGTAAATAAATTAAAAAAGTTTTAAATTTAATTCTATTCGAACCAGGTCAGGCTCAAACTTTGAAAAGTCCAGCCCAAGCTTGACCCAATTTTTAATCGGGCCTAAAGATTTTGTCAAAATCCATTAATTGCATTCGATATTTTTATCCAAAAATTGGATGGACCTTCGGGTTTAGACAAATAACTTGATCGTTAAGCAAGTCTACATTGAGCATCTTAGTTCAAATTAGATGTGAAAAATTCCATTATAAGATATTCAAAAGAAAAGAAATGGCATATTCTTCTTTTTTTTTTTACTTTTTCTCATTCAGCACCAATAACGCAAAAACATCCAAAACAAAGCTCTTTCTTTTCGTGGAAAGTTAACCTTGAATTATGCTACATTGTTCTAAATTTAAGTCTCTTCTCTCCACAACTCATTTCTTTGAGCTTGACTTCCTGTCTTTCTGAGGTGAGAGCATAGCATCAATGGCTTCTCTTACATGAGTAATATCAGGAGCTTTCCCACCTTGAACAGGCCAAAATTCATCTGTTGCCAGCATAAAACATAATTTTAAGTAAAATTGCCAGTTATCAACTCTATATGTTAATTCAAGTTAATTATTACCAAAAGATTAATTAACATCTTTAAACCAATTATCAGAAGCCGAAATCTCACCTTCACTTGCAACTGAAGTAACTTGACATAGCTAATTGCTTTCTCTAGCTTTGTAACCAAATCAACCTGTACAAAACAATTAAAATACCGATCATTTCCAACTTTTACTGTAAATGCAATTGGAAATATTAGTAGTGACAATGTCTCACCTTGAATAAAAAACATTCTCTCAATGTTAAATTTTATTTTTGATTTTGCTTAGTTTACAATCAAACTTTCTCAGTATAAAATCAAGTTTTCTTGAGATGCTTGTTAGCAAACCTTGACTGCAATACTTTGGGGGTCCTCTGTTGGTCCTAGCTTAGTTTTTGCCTTCTTAGCTTCATTATTGCATTCTTTCTTCAAAGCTTGACTGCTGTCTCCCCATAACCAATTTTATCAGCAGAAAAATTGGTAGCTATCTTAAATGAAGTGATTATAAATTACTTGGATTGATCGCAATCCTTGAAGTTTATCAAATAATGTGCTTCCTCAGGTTGATAGTTCACATTCCAGAATATGAAACCATCAAAATTCATACTGCCTAGAGAAGAAAAAGAAGAACCGGTACTCATGGAAAACTTCTTGAAACCACCAGGCTTTTCCATGTCACCTTCTCCTTCAAATTTGTAAAGCTCAGGGGAATTAGAAACTAGACTAGAACTATTTGGACTAGTTCAATCTGATGGCTAGGCATATGCAGAGTGACAACTTCCCTACAAGGCCGATGTATGTATATATGGATAGATTCAAAATGATAGATCAAATTTAACAATCAAATTTAACAATCTACTTGTTAAAAATGATATTTTCAATGTATCTTTCTTTGTCGGCAGAAGTTTCACCATAAAGCTACACTTAAAAATGTTAGCGGAACCAATACAGAAAAACCATTTTACCCGCACCAATGAGTGGGGCTGAAATCTAGCTTTCTTATAAAATAGGATCAATTTGATGAGAAAATAATAGATAAAAGAACTTAATTGAATCAAAAAAACAAAATAAGATTCATAAAAAAAATTATTTGTATAGTTAGAACAATTTTTTTATCTTTAAGACAAAGCAAAAAGATTTTCATGACACTGAAATAATATTTCCTCGAGTACCATTCTACTGCACCCATGGTTCGGGACTTTCAGGGTCTGACAAAACTTTTAGTTGTTTCCATGAAAATTTAACTTTTGACGCATAATATAATCTGGAACTTTCCAATTTTTTTTTTAAAATATTTTCATCCATTTTATGATCTAAAATTAATTATATTTGAACCTGAAATGATAAATAATAAAACTTTCTCAACAATAATGATTCCAAGACTAGAATTATATCCAAATGTTTGAAAAAAAATTCACTTCCACCTTTTTTAACTGCTTGTTGGTGAACTTCCCATTTGAACCAATGCATAGCTTAACCAAGTCCTACTTGATGAATGAAGAACTTTAAGCAAGCTTGTTTTAGCACTAACAAGCTATTTGTTCCTTCCACTCTTGGACACTTTGCCTCTGATAGTAAGCAAAAAAGACAACAAAATTGGTTAAGAAAAGCTTCTTAGCTGCTTTAGTAGATGACGTGTGATTGAAAAGACATCTCTGGGACTGGAATCTAAGCAATAACCGAAGGAAAAACATCTAACAATATGCTATTTCTACGAAGGTACATATATTACACCAGTAATGTTCACTTTTTACAAACCATGACCAATGTTTGTGCCAAACCTACAAAATAATTGCTAAAGACAGCAGGCCATTGCAAGGTTCAAAGGGCCACGGAACATGGTGCGGTTTGATTCAATGGAACAGCAGTAGCAGCCAACCTGCAAATTTTAGTACATGAATGTTAGTCAAGCAAACATATATAAACTTTACTTGACACGCCAAATCCCCTCCCTGCCTCTCCCTTCAGGAAATCCTGGGAACAGAGACAATGACCACCAATGCTTGTACGAACACAGTGTGCATCATTCTTTAAAGGGAGGGAAAGGCCACTGTGGCATGACAACTTTGTGGAAAACAAAATTATAAATAGTACCATCACTCATCTGAGTAACTAATGCAAATTAAATTAAAAAAATTATTGCCTTCATCTATGAAAAGACACTGAAGCTCATCAACTAACATTCAGGGATGTATTTTAGAAATACAACATGTGAACAGGCCAGAACATTGAGAATGACAATCCAAAACTTACTGAGTATCATTGTCCAGTTTAGCCCTTTTCTTCTTCCGACGTCGTTTTCTTGTAGAGTTTTCAGCAACATGTGAAGCCTGTTTAACAGCAGGAGGCACAAAAGCAATTGGAAGATTAATGTGCTCAGGATCTTGTTCTGATTTTGGAATCTTGAATTCATGATGAGGATGTTCTGCTTCTGAGCTTGGCTGTAGAGATGCACTAGTTGGCACACTGTTACTGACTAAAGCACTTTCAACCTCTTTATTGTTATGGATCGAAGTGTTTTCTCCAGTAGGTGCAGTGCCAAGATGGGAACTTGAATCCTTGACTTTATTCAGAGCAACATATAACTTAGATTTGGATTTGATTATCTCCAAAAGAGATGTTCCATACCTAGGATCATCTGCGTTATCGGTCCAACAAAGAGACGAGTACTCATACAGCTAATATGTGGCTTGAAATCATAGCATAAACATGCATATGTGTATTTATTTGTCACCAAAAAAAAACAAAGAGAAAGAAAGATACCAAGAAGAGAAAGGATAACAGCACGTGCAGCTAATTGTTCAGCCTCTTTCTTATTCCTACCAGTTTCTCCACTATAGGTCACACCATTGAAAACCAAAGAGGAGACGAAAAGGGGTAGCAGTCCTTCTGACTGAACAGTGTTGTAGGTTGGCATTTCCAGATTCATCTTGACAGCAAATTCATTCAAGATAGACTTGCAAAATACCGTATCCTAGAAGACCAACCACCAGAAGTTCAGCAAACCCCAAAGCAAATGTCAAAATTTTAGCTTATATGCAAGTATAATGAACCTATTTAGGGATGTTTGGTTTTAGAAAACATTTCTGATTTTTCTACTCTCATTAATTAAATAAATTTGGAAATCTGAAAACAATGGATTCCAAATGTAATTAAAAGTTTGCAAAGTCATTTATAGTACTAATCAAATATTATAGAAAATTTAAAAACAGGGTTTCAAATTTATTTATTGAACATTTATAATGGACAAAGTGAAAGAAAATGGAAAATATTTTCTAAAACTAACCAGGGCTAAGCTTTTTCCCTTTTTTTTTTTTCCTTTTTTACTTTCTACAGGGGCACATCTCTACTTATTTCCACACATCATATTGTTGTCTCACTTCCAAAGTAATATACTCACAGCAAAATCCTATTATATTATCTACTAAAGAGCAAAGAATTACTAAAAGATACATAAAATTTTGAATAATTAGGGACAAAAATCTCATTCCATCAAAGTCAACTCAAAACATCCTTTTAAACTTGTGCTGTTTTTAACAATGGACAAAGATACGATACAAAGAGAACCAAATTTTATACCACTTTGACCAGTAAGTTTCAAGATATACAAACTGTCATGAATGACCCACAAACATTTAAAAAAGAGAGACATAATTTAACCAGTAGAATGCAACAAACCTCACGAATGAGAGGACAGCCTTCATCTTTTAGCTTCTTTGAGATACACTCTAGTGCATGTTTGGCAACATCCTGTTCAGCTGCTTTTCTATTTGAAAATGTGTTCACAGAAGTATAACATATACCATCAACTAACACAGTTGACTTGAACTTTGGAGCATGCATAGATCCGTCATTAATAGTTCGATACACTGGAAGTGGTATGGATGATCTTTGAGTAAATTCCTGTAAACGATTCTTATGCATCAAGGGTTCTTGAGGCCCTAAACAAAATCAAAGCACAAATTAGTAAAGAATGCCCATTTTCAAATAAGTAGAGGTAACAGACTCAATCAAAACATTACTTAGAAGCAAAACAGATAAACTAACTATTTCACATGAATTCAACCAAAAAAAAAAAGGTTATAGACAAATTCTGAAAATACAACATAAAATATCAAAGATGCATAATAAAACTTCACAGAATAAGTTAAGCTTTTATGTGTAAATTGAATAGAAAAGACTGTCTTTATATTCAAGCACAATCAATTTAAAACCATAATTCAATGAGAGAAATGCCAAAATATCAGTCTTCCAAAAGGACAATTTAAAGCAGTCAACATTGAGTATTTCAATATTTCATACACAATAACTCAAAGCCCATTTGAGTTATAGCTAATTGAAGAAAGAAGGTGCTTTTGGTCGTTTATGAAGACAGAAAAGGAGGGTGGTATTTGACCAATGTTTGGAAGCTTTTGAAAAAAGAAAATGGAAAGAGACTTAGAAAGCTATTTCACTTCTAAACAGACAAACTCTTCAATCTTTCTAAATATGGTTGTGCTACCACAGCTTAGCTTTCTAACAGACTTTTATTCTAATTGTAACCTCATTATCCTCCCCTTTATTTGTAACACAATGTTATTATTTGGCACTTAACCTTTTATTGTCACCCTTTGTCAACCTAACTCCAAACAATGATAGCTAGTTTTACCCTTTTCCCTTCCTAACCTTCCATAACAACATCCAAACAAAAGATGATTATCTATTATTTTACTTCATTTGCTTGTGCTTATTCTTCTTAGAAGGCATAGTCATTTGCCTCTCGGCTTGCTGCTAACCAGACACTACTTAGAGGCACCAAGCAAAGCACCCCCTCTCTTCCCCGCTTCCTTAATCTTCCATGTTAATAAAACAATTGAAAAAAATATTTTTCTCCTTAACAACCATAACAAGTATACATTTTTCGATTTTAATGAAAATGGCACAAGGGACATTTGGAAAAGGCATCTTCCCTTACGAAGATCTTCCAAAACAGTCCATTTTAGAAGCACCATCAGTACTTCCCCACCTTCTCCTGCTCCCTTGATCCTCCACGTGAATAGGCAAAAAAAAAAATCACTCCCCTTAACAACGATTGCAAGTGTACATTTCAATTCTTAATGAAAATGGCACAAAGCACATTTCCCAAGACATCATCCGCTATGAAGACCTTCCAAAAACAAGAACCCATTCTAAGGAATACCCAAAAAAATGCTATTTAAATTAACATCAAGTTTGGAAGAAGATTTCATCAACTTTACTATATGAAAACTTTAACTATTCTAAGTTTTGTATGGTTTTAACTAAGTAAGCACATTTCTAGGTAATTAACCTTCTTATAAAATTAAAAAAACGCATTAAATAAATAGTAACTGTGAAATGTAAAACCCACATTTCAAAACCATCATTATTGTTTTTTTCCTTTTCCGTTTGCTACTTATTGTTTGGGTAGTGACGAACAAATTCCAAAACACTAACTAAGTTACTACCATTTCAAACACCAAAATCCAAGAAGCATCGATATTAAAATTCAATAAATCAAATTCAACCAAACATTTTTAATGCTTTTAAGAGAAATCAGTTACAGAAAAACCCAAAATCATTTTATATAAGAATCAAAATATTAACTTTATCCTGCCAAATGAAAAAACAAAATCTTAATAAAGAGAATAGCCCAAAACAATTGAAATGTAATACTTACTAGAAGCAAACGACGGAGCCAGAGGACAAGCTGGAGGTGCGACCTGGAAAACAGCAGGAGGTTGGACCGGATCCGAAGGTTGATCCGGGAGTTCGGGTTGGGGAAAAGACGAAAGGTAACTCGCCATTTTTGGGTTTTTCTTTTCTTGGACAGTTACGTGCTTGAAAGTCGAGGCTGAGCCTGAACTTCTGGTTAAGCAGAGTGACTAAGTCCCAGGGTGCGAATTGTTTTTGCTAAGGGTATTTATGTATATATAAAAAAAAAGCTTTCATGTAATAGAATTTCTAAAGGAAATTTCTAATCACACCCTATCTTGTGCTAGGTGCACCTTAAGTAAAATTTTTTTTTTTTCAAAATTAACCATTGACAATATGACCATTATACCCTAAACCCAATATCAGCACACCCTAAATTCTCTCATCCTCTCTCCCTTTCACATATTCAAAACAATTCAAACTCATTCAAAAATTAAAGTCATAGAGTATTTTGATGATAATACAAGCAAGAATTCATTTATGGATGAAGATGTAGAAGAAATGTATCAGAATGCTGAAGAGGTATATTCTTATACTAGTAAAATTTGGTAATTTTTTTTTCCATTTTTCGGTTTAGGTTAGAAAAAAAAATAGCAAATTTGACGCTCCCGATAATGAATTACCAGGAGTTGCAATGTGCTCCGAGCAGCAAATTGCTTGGAGTGCATCTCATCTCCCCGGCAATTCATTGTCGAGAGATGAGGCCAGAGGTCTTGGTAGGAGGCTGCCAGGACCCTCTACTGACGTCACATCTCAGTGCCTCCTGTTTTGAATGTAAAAATTTGTTATTTATTTAATTATTTAGTTAAATGTTACGCAAAAAAAAATAATAATTTGTTGAATATTTGTAGGATGACAGAAGATTAATAGTTTATCAGCATGAAGTGGAGTCTTCTCAATTTGATTGCACTAAGTCATTTACGACAAACAAGGTTTTTTCTACTTAAGAAGAGTTAATAACATGGGCAAGGGAGATGGGCAGATATGTAGGATTCATAGTTGTGATTAGAGGATCTGAAGCAACAATTTTTTCAAGAAAACCTAGATTACGACTTTATTGTGAACGAAGTGAAAGATTTAGAGAGTCGAAAAAGAAGAAAGCTTAATGCACTGATAAACAAACTCGTAAGAGTGTTGGAACAAAAAAATGTAGCTGTCCATTCGAGCTACTAGTGTGAAATTAGAAAAAGATGATGAATGGCAAGTTCAAGTACAAAATGGGATGCACAATCATGTGCCTACGAGACATCTTGAGGGTCATCCATTTGTCGCAAGATTGTCAGTTGAGGAGAAGGAAGTTGTGGCTGATATGACCAAGAACATGGTTAAACCACGAAATATTCTCATACGTTGAAAAACAAGAATAAAAAGAATGTAAGTATTATGAAGACCATTTACAATGCACGACAAGCTTACAAATTAATTGAGAAAGCTAGTAGATCATAAATTCAACAATTGATGAAAAAGTTGAACAACAATTGATGAAAAAGGCTAAGACAAAGGGTCATACTTGAGCATTGAAGATAGACACATCAACTCGACGAGAACCTTTTTATTTTGAGATTGTCGAGTCTGGTCATGACAGTACCATTTCACCCACAACAGCAAGTTTAGTGAAATTGGCGAAGAGGAGGAAGAAATTACCCGTGTATCGTAAAGGTGCCAAGATTCGATATATGGATTCTTTTCCAATCAAGATATGTCCATTCATTCACAATGTTATTGATGTCGAGTCTGATGGACATTGCAGAGTTAGAGTTATAGTAGGGTTGTTGGTTATGACTGTAGATGCATGGCCACAAGTGCGACAAGATTTGATGGAAGAGTTAAGTAGACACAGAGATGAATATGTACGTCTTTATGGATCTCAAGAGAGTGTTGATGAATTGATACAATCGTTGGTGTGTTTCAACACGGTAGTGTGTAAGGATAATTGGATGACCTTACCAGACATGGGTAATTTGATATCCTCATGGTATAAAGTTGTGCTTGTCCATTTATCTTCAAGACAGTGCCTGACATATCTTCCACTCAGATCTATTGCACCTCCTTCACTACAACATAGGCTAATTGCTATTGGATTTGTGAACAACTGTAATTTTGTTCAGGTATAGATCACGATGAAAGTTTACTATTGTTTATTGTTTTCATTCGGATTTAATTAAATTAATGCATTATTTAGGTCTTGTTAGATTTGAGAGCATGGATACCTCCGATCACATGCAACTGGCGCAGGTATCGATATGAATACGCTCGAGAGTGGGAGCTTCCATATATCCCTCGGATCGAGGATTTCAAATTATTATTTTCTTCAAACACAGATGTTGTGGCTCAAGAGACGATCAATCTAGATGAACTATGATGTATTAAGTAGCTATATATAATACATTGTTGTAAGCGTTGTAATCATATTTTATTGGATTAAGTCTATTTTATTCATTTTATGATTATGTGTTAATTATAGACCATTTGTTTATGATTATGTGTTAGTTATATGTAAATATTATTAATATTTATTTTTTTACTTTCGTAATTTATGGCAATATAATTAAAAATATATTTATTATTTTGTTAATTTATTAATAATATATTATATTATAATTATTATTTAAAGTAAAAAGAAATTATTGTTTCAAATGACTTGATATATATAATATGATGGATGAGGTAATGAGACAAAAGTAATCTAAATATATACATAAATATATCTATCATTTCTTACATGTACGGAAGGAGATGTAGGAGGTGGTAGGGAAGATACTGGTGGTGCAGCTGGTGTTGAAGGTGGCGGTGGTGGTGAAGCCGCTGGTGTTGAAGGTGGTAGTGGTGGTGAAGCCGCTGGTGTTGATGCTGGTGAAGTTGCTGGTGTTGGTGGTGTAGCTGGTGCCAAAGGTGGTGAAGCTGGTGCTGTTGGCAAACGTGGTGGAGCAACTAAGGAAGAAGATGGAGCAACTGAGGATGGAGGGGGACGTGGAGGTCGTGATGAAGATGCTGTCTATAGAGGATGTAGGGGCACTATAGTACACATGGGCAATCTCGCTACCATGGCATAAACATCATGCACAGCCTACCACTAAACATCCAAGTCTTGATCGTCTCCACCCACCTCCACTGTGTGAAGTCTGTCATATATGTGTCCCACGATGCGTTAAAAAATCATAAAAATATAAATATATCAAGTTCGAGATAAAAAGACAATAATAACATTAAATAAGAAATGACTAACCTCCTAGTGAATCACTCTGTGCTGCTCTATCAATTTGTATGTAGGATTTTGGATATAACGATGTGAAATGGAGACAGTATCGAAAGATATAGTCCTCCCGACCACGGGGATGCCAAGCAATAAAGACATATCATCTAAAGTGATGGTCATCTCTCCGAAAGGCATGTGAAATGTGTTCGTCTCTAGATGCCACCTCTCGGTAAACGTGGTAATAATAGCCTTGTTGCATGTGAGATAACTACACCGCAACAATGGAACCAACCCTGACCATGCGATCTTGGAAAGGATGCATGACCGACTCTAATCTAACGGCCATGTACCAACTTTAAGATCGTAATTAATAACTTAATAAATGATGGTTATATTATTAAGTCTAATTTACATTACAATAAATATCTAATAAAGTTCACTTATATCTTTTGCTGCCAAATAGCTGCAGCAACATGTGATCCATAACTAAGTAGCAGAGATGTATCAACTGGACCACCAGGATATGATTCAGTAGAAGCGACTGCCTGACTAGATGTATTGGCTTGCTCAGCAGTTGGTGCCTCGCCAGATGTACTTGGCTGCTGCATTTGCAACACAGCTGGTGCCTCGTTGAATGTACTCACCTGCTACCTTTGTGTCGTAGTTGGTGCCTCGCCAGATGTACTCCATTACTGCCTTTGCACCACAGCTGGTGCATCGTTAGATGTACTCGGCTCCTGCCTCTCCTCAGCAGCTGTTACCTCAAGAGCTTGTCTCTTCCTCTTAGACACAGTGGGTACCCACCTCGGATCCACTGACGCTTCAGCCTGTCTCCTCCTCTCACCTTTAGATGACCGCGTTCCTCGTGTATGTGGTGGCATATGTATAAACGCAGAAGAAAACTATTTTAATTCCGATTAACCAATTCACATATAATCTAAACTAAAAATAGAAAATAAGTTAAATTTAATCTAATTCACATATAATCTAAACTAAAAATAAAAAATAAGTTAAATTTAATTCCGATTAACCAATTCACGTATAATCTATACTAAAAATAAAAAATAAGTTAAATATAATCTAAACTAAAAATAAAAAATAAGTTAAATTTAATTTAAGCTAAAAATAAGAAAAAATAAAAAATAAGTTAAATTTAATCTAATTCACATATAATCTAAACTAAAAATAAAAAATAAGTTAAATATAATCTAAACTAAAAATAAAAAATAAGTTAAATATAATCTAAACTAAAAATAAACTTTATTTTAATTCATATTTTTTCCTCTTACGGCACCAAGGTGCCGCGAGACTGCATAAGCTTGGGCACGCTGGTGCTGCAAGCATGTTTTGTGTCACAGCACCAGTGTGCCACGATTCTGCCTAGGTTCGCGGCACTATACTCTGTCTTAAGCGGCACCAAGGTGCCCGCATGCATAACAGGTCGTGGCAATTCATTGTCGCGAGCTGTAGAATCAGCCTTCAATTCTTTTTTTTCCAAAATTTCCACATTTATATTCGTTTAAATGAAGAAATAATGAACATTTAACATCTGTAATTGAAAATAGAAGCTATACTTACCTTATTTACTTAAAAAAAACTCAACAATTTGAGAAGAATTTGAGGAAATGAGAGTTAGGAAAAACGTTTTTAAAGGGGAACTTTGGGTGTGCCGTGGGTTAGGGGTATAATGGGATGAGAATGTTGAGATGTGGGGTGTGAGTAGCAGAAAATTTGGGGGTTAGGGTATAGGTAGTAAATAGGGTGTGTCTAGTTCAAGGTAGGGTGTGTTTAGAAAAACTCATTTCTAAATATACTCCACAAAGAAAATGCTACATAACCCATTTTTTGACCTTTTTAAGCCTATACCACATTTTATCTTAAAAAAATTTTGTGCATTGGATCAAACTTTTTCTTCTCGGAAGCTATTCTTCTCCATCGTTCTCCATCAAAGCTTCAGGTACCTAGGGTTCTATAGTTTGGGACAGGGTTGGGTTTTGCGCAGGGAATCGAGGTTCCTGGGGACATCGAGCCCTACATGAGGGCCCCTGCTCGTGTAGGGGTATCTGTTAGGTTCCTTTTTCTATCTCTTTTCTATTGGATTTTTCCTTTTTCTCCTTTTTGAATAAATTTGTGTGTTTTAGTGTTTTTTTGTTATAAAAGGTTTCCAATATTATTGGAAAAGATTGTGTGATAACCGTAAATTTTCTATTTTGGGAAATTAATATTTAAGAAAATAGATAAGAGGAAATAAATAAATTAAAGTAAATAAATAAAATTTATTTACGAGAAGGGAATATCGTTGAAATTCCCGAAATTAAGAAAGTGAGGAAATTGAGGAATTTAAATTTGGATAAATTGGAAATAAGGATAAGGTTGAAATTATGAAAAATAATGAAGCGAAAAAATTTAATTTGGATAAATTGAAAATCCAAATTAAATAAGAAATGAAATTGAGAAATATAATTTGGATATTAAGAAATCCAAATTATAAGAGATATAAATGTGAGTATTTATATATTTATATAATTTTATTATATAAATATATTTTTAAATAAATTATATATATGTTTTATATAATTATATATATATGAAAAATATATATTATAGCCTATGATAAAAGTATATAAATATATGAGAAATATATATATATATATATATATATGTTATTTTTTTAAATTAAGTGTATAGAATTTTATTTTAAAACTATACACAATATATATATATACTATATAAATAAATATATATTATTATTGAAATTTATTTATATATATATATTGATATAAAGAATAAGTATATATAAATAATATAATAATAAAAAAAGGATTAAGACAGAAACGGGATCGGGACCCGTTTCTGTCTCAAAACAAAACAGACAGAAACCAAAAAAACAGAAGGCCGGCCAAGAGAGGAGGAAAGAGAGAAGAAGACGGCACCGGCGGAGAGAGGAGAGGACGCCGGTGACCGGAAGAGGAAAAGAAACGGCGAGAAAAAGAGAAGGAAAGAAGAAAATCGAAGCGAAAAACCGGCGAAGCCGGAAAGGAAAGGAAAAATGGTAGACGGCGGTGCCGGCCGATCCAGGCACCGCCACTGCCGTCGAAGCACCGCCGGAGGGAGAGGAAGACGATGGAGGCCATCCGAGGCACGGTGAACGGCGGAGGAAGGCCGGCGAAGAGGCGGAAGAAACTGAAGCTAAATTGAGTTGATCCGTCGCCGTGCCGCCTATCTAGGGCAAACGGAGGGCACCGGCAGCTTCGCCGTGCCGTCGGCCAGCTGAGGAGCAAGTAAACCGTCGGAGAATCGGCCACCGGTGAAGAACCGGCGAGGAAGAAGGCTGAACCGACCAACGGGAAAAAGGAAAAGAAAAAGGAAAGAAAAAGGAAAAAGAAAAAGAAAAAGAAAAAGAAAAAGAAAAGAAAGAGAAAGAAAAGAAAAGAGAAAAAGGAAGAAAGAAAAAAGGAAAAGAAGAAAGAGAGAGAGAAAAAGGAAAATTTTTTGGAATTCAAAAAATTCTCGGAAACTCAAGAATCTCGGGAATCGGTAAGAAATCTGAGAAATTATTAATGATAATTATTTAAATAAATTATTTATTTAAATAATTTGAGAAAATTCTAAAATTTAGAATTTAAATTCCAGAAATTATTCTCGGCGATCAAGATGAGGAATCGGAAGAAATGGAGTACGAGCGCGATAGGTAAGAGGAAGTCGCCGACCCGGAAAAAGGTAAGGGATGCATGTGCAGCACTGTAAGGATATTCAGTCTGCATGTTTTAATTACGAAATATTTTATGAAAATATTTTATGAAATGATTATGATGAATGATTGGTTGGAATTTGGAATGAAGTACTGGCTAAAAATTATAAACTGTATTTTTCGTGCAAGAGGCTAGCCAATCGGCAGCCGTTATACTGTCGAAAAATTATCGAAAATTATCAAAAATTTCTAGAAAACTACAGAAAATTATAATAAATGATTTTATTTCACGAGAAATGATTTCCAATCACGAAAATTTAGAAAATGAATATTTTTCATAAAAACATGAATAAAATGAAAGTGATTTTTAAATATTCATGTTTCGGATTTGGTGATAATGAGATCACCAAAAATTCTCTCAATATATGAATTATATGTGATATGAAATGGAAAATGAAAAAGGGATAAAGAGAATATTTTATAAAAGTTTTCTAAATATTCTCTTGATATATAAATTATACGTAATATGAAATGAAAGATGAAAAAGTGAAAAAGTGAATATTTTATAAATATTTTCTTAAATATTCACTTGATTTATTATATAACCTTTATGGTTTTAATTATGAAATGATTATTTTTATAAATTCCATAAAGGTTTCCAGATGATGAAAAATACGGTTTTGAGATTAGATGGCATCCTATCATGCTGATATGTGATATGTGATATGTAACATGTAATATGTGATATGTGATATATAGTTCCGACCGACACCTGATCAGTGATCCGTCGAGGACCATTATAGACTATGGCCACAGATCTGACATGATGATTTTATGCCCTTCGGGGTCTATAGTATGATACGAGTAACGACCCAGTGGACGGGCTGGGCGTGCCGCAGTCTCCATATATGATATGTTTTAAATGAAAATGTTTTACATGATATGTGATACGTGAAATGAAATGATTTATAGCATTTTTATAAATGCTAATTTCAGTACTATTTTTAAGTACTATGAAATGATTTTCATATGATATGTGACACAAATATGTAATATGTTTTCAAAAGGAAAGAGAAGGAAAATAAATCTAATATTCTTATTTTAAATTTTAAATTGAATATTAGATTTAAATGATTTATATGTTATACGAAAAAGGTTTAGTAGCTTATTATGCTATTTTAAAGTACTGTACTAATTATGATTGTATAGTAAAACATGAAATGAGTTTTAAAGGAAAATGATGATGATTTAAATAATATTTTTTTCAAAGAAAATATGAATATCAGTTATTTTAACTAAATGCTTTATTTCGTAAAAGCATTATTTTGAAAAAAACTTATGAAAAGGCTATGGAATAAAAAGGAAAAAGGATTTAAATTTTAAAACAAAAATGAAATTTACTCTCTATAGTTGCTTCTAGGTTCCGGGACAAGATAGGTATTTCAAAATACTTACCTTACTCCATCCGGATCCCAAGCCGACTGTAGTATCTTTCCTACATGCAAGCCTAGAGCCCATAGGAAAAATGAAAAAGATTTTCAGCATATAGGAAGCTGAATATCAAGTATGCATATAATTCCCTTACTGAGCCGTGGTTTGCTCACCCCTTAATTTTAACATTTCAGGTTTTCGAAGACTGAGAGTCTAGCACTTAAAGGATTTTCGACTGCGCATTTGGGGACGATGCGACAGGTCGATTTATTTAATAAGATATGATCATTTATTTTCTGTATTTAGACTTATCAACAGTACTACTTTCTTATGAAGTAAAAATCGGGGATGTAATTCATATTATAATCTAATATGAAATTGTGTATATGTAAAAGAAAAGTAAAGTATCGCAGACAGCCCAACCAAATAAGATGTGTAAAAAAGGTTAAAAATAGGGTCACGGGCTGTGACAAATTTAATGGTATCAGAGCAGGGTTGGCCTGATGTCTGTCGATACTTTGGGAAAGAAAATGTGTTGAAAAGGTTAACATCTCCTGTAGTACTGTGTAGTTTGAATACATAGAGAAAATAAATGATTACAAATTTAATTAAGTGTTTAGAAGGGAGTGAGCAATTATGAAATAAGGAATGCTAAAAAGGGAAAACGGCTCAAGAATGTTACCTGAAATGATGATCTTATGATCTAAATGAAGGTCAGTTCGGTAAGGAACAAAAATGGACTCGGTGAAGGCCCCACCAGTACTTTTCTGTCCGGATCGAACTGAGACCTGAAAGTGATGATATAAAGGAGGGGAATGAAATATCATTATTAAATAGACCTTAAGATCATCGATTGAAGGTATTTGGAGGAGAGAGAATATTTTTGACCAAAATACCCCTACCCTCAAAATTTTGCCGAGAGTCAAAGTAGATCACCAGAAGTTGGAATTGACGATTTGACAGAGAAATTGATGATGTAAAGCTGCATTTCAGGCAAAATAATCCAATTATGGATTCTATTGGATTTCTCTGTCGAAATCGAAAAAGATTTTAAACTGCTGATATTGGTATGAGAAAGGGGTACTATCAGCAAATAGATAATAAGATCACTGATTTAAATGTACATTGAGGAGAAAGAAATAAATGTGAAAATGACGAAAATGCCCCTATATGGGATTATGGTTTGAATAGTGATAAAATCAAGTCGATTTTGAATATATTGATAGTAATGGAGTTATTGATGGTATAAGGACATAATATGGGTATAACGATCCCGATTATAAATTTCACTATACTTAGGTTACCAACATGACTCGAATGGTTATAGGGAAGTCGCAGGATGAGCGACTTAGTATTGATTTTATGGGTCTAAATTAAAAGTGTATTAACGAGATATCATTACAGGATCGTTGGATATGATGAAAAGTAATATGATTACTGGAGATGACTGAGAAGAGATCAGTATAGAGGATGAAATCCATAGCAGTACTATTAATTCTGGTTCTATACATCCCTACTATCTTTGAAGTATTAAACAGATAATTATAAAACCGGAATATTTTGAATTATGTTTTAAGGAATGATATACTGTATGGAGTGATATAAAATTTGAGTATATGCATAAGAATAGTAAATGATGATAAGAGATGAGGAAGATAACAGCTAACCTGTATTATTAACGGAAAATGATTGTAAAAATAAATTACAGAAATAATAAATCGGTTAGCTGTGAAAGGTGTTAATTAAATAATTGCACTTAATACAACATTGTAAATTAAGAGGATTGATATGCTGTGGAGTATGAGAAATAAGCAAATCAAGGTGGAGCAAATGTTAAAATGATTTAAATATTAAATATCTTTGCCTTGAGTGAAATGATAGGACACAAAGATGAATGTTCAAAATGATAAGAGATGAATGATTAAAGAAAACTATCGGATGAGATTCCTGATGAATTTTCAAAGTTATATGGATTAGAGAAATCGAATTAACGTTGACTTGATTCTTAATATGAAATTTATTCTTAAGCTTATATTGGAGAATATAGAAGAATCCGAAAAGCTTAAGAAATAACTCTGGAAAATTTGTGGATAATGAAATTCACTTGTATAAAAGGAATTGATGGAAATACAAATGATGTGATTGAGGATGAATTAAATGATGTAAAGGATGGAAATATGGACGAGGTAAATTGAGGATGAAATATAAATGGGGAATTAAATTCTTATTTTATAATAAAGTTCTTATGAAGAACAAATAATCGGCTATGTGAAGTGATGCCTTATTTGATTTAATCGGAGATGTACAAGGACCTTATAAGATCAATCTTTGTACAAGGCATCACTAGATGGAAAGTTGGAAATTGATGGTTGTAAGATGATAATGATTAGAACTCGAGATAATGTTTACGAGTTCTATAGAGGTGTACAAGGTAAATGAAATACCTTACTGAGGTACATAAGACTAATGAATAAGACAATTATATAAGGATAAAGTGATGGTATACCATACAGCCTAAGGCACAAATGGAAAATGAGCAGCATAGTGGTATAACCCCGTAGACTCTTAAAGACAGTGAAATTATATGTTAAGATTGGCAAATAAGAAATGTGGCTATACAGTATCTCTTTCTAAGATATGATCTCGAATGACAGAGCGATGTGAATCTGTCTATGATGAAGAGATAGTGATTGAGATACAAAATGGATGAGTTTAGCCAGATAATATTGCCAGTCTATAGGAGAGTTTATGGGTTAGTCGCTCTACTGATATGATTAAAAATGTAAAAGGTTAAAGTCGATGAATGAATAAGTATAAAGATGGTATGTAAAAGGTTAAAAGAGGTAATAATGGAATACTTTGTCACTGATAAAAAGTGACTGAAATAATGATGAAGGAAAAGATGAATATGTCATAAGAGGAAAGTACGTGAAGAAAAGGGAACACGAATATGAAATAGTTCCCGAATTTAAAACTAAAAGTGATTTTGTGGTTATCACATGATTATGGTTAAATGTAAGATCGAGCTAAACTCGATAGAGGAAAAGTAATTATACTCAAAGGAGTAAAGAAATGATTTATATTTTTATTGCCAGTAATATAAATGGAAAAAGGATATATATATATATGTACCACCTCGAAATGATGAAAATAGTGGATTGTATGGATAATGAGGTGATTAAATTGATAATTGTAGATTCAAGAATAAAGTTAAATAATGAGAAGATTAAATGATAATTTCATTTTGTCACTGTGGAATCTAAATTATTAAAAGAGTATATTCTCAGGTATATTCTAAAACCTAAGTGATATAGAGTATACCATAAGAATAGGAGATGTAATGATAAGATTACATGAAAAGATAATATGGAGAGAAAATGATTGTCTCCTGATTCTATTATGGTAAAATAGGGTAAATAGTAAAGTTTGCAAATGAACTGCAGCAGTTGATGAAATAAATATGAAAAGGAGTGGAAATGGATAACTCCCAATTGATAAGAAATTTAAGGGAGTATAAGTAGATGATGAGAAATGATATGTAGTGGTATAAAGGCGATTATGATGTTAAAAGTATACTGGCAGTATAATATGGAAGATGATCAAAAGGTCAAGAATGATAAATATACAAGACGATAAGTATACAGGATGCTACCACCTTATGAATTAAGTTAAATTCGGAGGACCGAATTTCTTAAGGTGGAGAGAATGTGATAACCGTAAATTTTCTATTTTGGAAAATTAATATTTAAGAAAATAGATAAGAGGAAATAAATAAATTAAAGTAAATAAATAAAATTTATTTACGAGAAGGGAATATCGTTGAAATTCCTGAAATTAAGAAAGTGAGGAAATTGAGGAATTTAAATTTGGATAAATCGGAAATAAGGATAAGGTTGAAATTATGAAAAATAATGAAGAGAGAAAATTTAATTTGGATAAATTGAAAACCCAAATTAAATAAGAAATGAAATTGAGAAATATAATTTGGATTTTAAGAAATCCAAATTATAAGAAATATAAATGTGAGTATTTATATATTTATTTAATTTTATTATATAAATATATTTTTAAATAAATTATATATATGTTTTATATAATTATATATATATATGAAAAATATATATATTATAGCCTATGATAAAAGTATATAAATATATGAGAAATATATATATATGTTATTTTTTTAAATTAAGTGTATAGAATTTTATTTTAAAACTATACACAAAATATATATATACTATATAAATAAATATATATTATTATTGAAATATATATATATATATTGATATAAAGAATAAGTATATATATATATATAAAATATAATAATAAAAAAAGGGATTAAGACAGAAACGGGATCGGGACCCGTTTCTGTCTCATACAAAACAGACAAAAACCAAAAAAACAGAAGGCAAGGCCGGCCAAGAGAGGAGGAAAGAGAGAAGAAGACGGCAGCGGCAGAGAGAGGAGAGGACGCCGGTGACCGGAAGAGGAAAAGAAACGGCGAGAAAAAGAGAAGGAAAGAAGAAAATCGAAGCGAAAAACCGACGAAGTCGGAAAGGAAAGGAAAAATGGTAGACGACGGTGCCGGTCGATCCAGGCACCGCCACTGCCATCGAAGCACCGCCGGAGGGAGAGGAAGACGATGGAGGCCATCCGAGGCGCGATGAATGGCGGAGGAAGGCCGGCGAAGAGGCGGAAGAAACCGAAGCTAAATCGAGTCGATCCGCCGCCGTGCTGCATATCCAGGGCAAACGGAGGGCATCGGTAGCTTCGCCGTGCTGTCGACCAGCTGAGGAGCCAGTGAACCGCTGGAGAACCGGCTGCCGGTGAAGAACCGGAGAGGAAGAAGGCTGAACCAGCCAACGGGAAAAAGGAAAAGAAAAAGAAAAGAAAAAGGAAAAAGAAAAAGAAAAAGAAAAAAAAAAAAAAAAGAAAAGAAAGAGAAAGAAAAGAAAAGAGAAAAAGGAAGAAAGAAAAGAGGAAAAGAAGAAAGAGAGAGAGAAAAAGGAAAATTTTTGGGAATTCGAAAAATTCTCGGGAACTCGAGAATCTCGGGAATCGGTAAGAAATCTGAGAAATTATTAATGATAATTATTTAAATAAATTATTTATTTAAATAATTTGAGAAAATTCTAAAATTTAGAATTTAAATTCTAGAAATTATTCTCGGCAATCGAGATGAGGAATCGGAAGAGATGGAGTACGGGCGCGACCGGTAAGAGGAAGTTGCCGACCCGGAAAAAGGTAAGGGATGCATGTGCAGCACTCTAAGGATATTCAGTCGGCATGTTTTAATTACGAAATATTTTATGAAAATATTTTATGAAATGATTATGATGAATGATTGGTTGGAATTTGGAATGAAGTATTGGCTGGAAATTATAAACTGTATTTTTTGTGCAGGAGGCTAGCCAATCGGCAGCCGTTATACTGTCGAAAAATTATCGAAAATTATCGAAAATTTCTAGAAAACTACAGAAAATCATAATAAATGATTTTATTTCAAGAGAAATGATTTCCAATCACGAAAATCGAGAAATGAATATTTCTCATAAAAACATGAATAAAATGAAAGTGATTTTTAAATATTCATGTTTTCGGAATTGGTGATAATGAAATCACCGAAAATTCTCTCGATATATGAATTATATGTGATATGAAATGGAAAATGAAAAAGGGATAAAGAGAATATTTTATAAAATTTTTCTAATATTCTCTTGATATATGAATTATACGTAATATGAAATGAAAGATGAAAAAGTGAAAAAGTGAATATTTTATAAATATTTTCTTAAATATTCACTTGATTTATTATATAACCTTTATGGTTTTAATTATGAAATGATTATTTTTATAAATTCCATTAAGGTTTCCAGATGATGAAAAATACGGTTTTGAGACTAGATGGCATCCTATCATGCTGATATGTGATATGTGATATGTGATATGTAACATGTAATATGTGATATGTAGTCCCGACCGACACCTGATCAGTGATCCGCCGAGGACCATTATAGACTATGGCCATAGATCTGACATGATTTTATGCCCTTCGGGGTCTATAGCATGATACGAGTAACGACCTAGTGGACGGGCTGGGCATGACACAGTCTCCATATATGATATGTTTTAAATGAAAATGTTTTACATGATATGTGATACGTGAAATGAAATGATTTATAGCATTTTTATAAATGCTAATTTCAGTACTATATTTAAGTACTATGAAATGATTTTCATATGATATGTGACATGAATATGAAATATGTTTTCAAAAGGAAAGAGAAGGAAAATAAATCTAATATTCTTATTTTAAATTTTAAATTGAATATTAGATTTAAATAATTTATATGTTATACGAAAAAGGTTTAATAGCTTATTATGTTATTTTAAAGCACTATACTAATTATGATTGTATAGTAAAACATGAAATGAGTTTTAAAGGAAAATGATGATGATTTAACTAATATTCATTTCAAAGAAAATATGAATATTAGTTATTTTAACTAAATGCTTTATTTCGTAAAATCATTATTTTGAAAAGAATTATGAAAAGATTATGGAATAAAAAGGAAAAAGGATTTAAATTTCAAAACAAAAATGAAATTTACTCTCTACAGTTGCTTCTAGGTTCCGGGACAAGATAGGTATTTCAAAATACCTACCTTACTCCATCCGGATCCCTAGCCAACTGTAGTATCTTTCCTACAGGCGAGCTTATAACCCATAGGAAAAATGAAAAAGATTTTCAGCATATAGGAAGCTGAATATCAAGTATGCATATAATTCCCTTACTGAGCCGTGGTTTACTCACCCCTTAATTTTAACATTTCAGGTTTTCGAAGACTGAAAGTCTAGCACTTAAAGGATTTTCGATTGCGCATTTGGGGACGATGCGACAGGTCGATTTATTTAATAAGATATGATCATTTATTTTCTGTATTTAGACTTATTGACAGTACTACTTTCTTATGAAGTAAAAATCGGGGATGTAATTCATATTATAATCTAATATGAAATTGTGTATATGTAAAAGAAAAGTAAAGTATCGCAGACAGCCTAACCAAATAAGATGTATAGAAAAAGGTTAAAAATAGGGTCATGGGCTGTGACAGATTGCTTTCTGTGTTTATTAATTGTACTTATTGTGTTGATTATGAACTTTGTTTGACATATAAGATAGTGAATAATAGTATCATTATAAGAAGGCTTTGTTTTTTGCACTCCTCCATTATGAAAAACCTACATGCACTTAGATAGTTGAGTAAAACACAAAGCAGAAAGTTTTGGATTAACAATAAATTTATGTTGAGCATCACAAATATCTCTTATTTCAATCTTATTAATTCCAAAGTGCACATGTAGACAAGTTACAAAATGACTCTTAATTAAGCCATTTACATAGACATCTTCAGGTCCATAATCAATTTGAGCAATTAGAAAGTTCAAAAAGTAGCATTTTGGGATGTTAAAGCCCCAGGTAACTAATCCATTGTTCTAATGGTATCACCCAATGTATTTTGCATATGCAAAAAGCTACATTCTAAATTTGTATAAGCATGACAAAAAATTGCCCAGTGCCAATTATTTTTCAACTTTAAAGCTTCAGTGGCACAATCAAGCAGCTTAAACAAATGAATAACAACTTAACAAAGAAAATATTATTAAAGGAGAACTTAATGAATAAAAGCAAATTTTAGTGAGTTAAGAACATACTAAAACTTAGTTGTAACAGAATGCTTGCACGTTCATGTATCAAATCACACTAATCGATAGAGTACTAAAAAATACTTTTGCATCTAGCAGATGTTCATTGAAAGATGCAAACCTATTTAGATATTATTCTAACGCCTACCCTAGAAGTAACAGTAGAAGAATAACTATCTGAATTATTTGCTTCTTTATGAGATGCAACACCATCACTGGTTCTATATTGCACAAATGAAACTTTAGTGCTACTGGCAAAATCCAAAAATTGTGCTTCTTGAGTGTTAGGCTTCCTAACTAGATTCCTAACAAAAGCCAGTGTTGATCTCCAAACAACATTTCATGGTTTCAGCTGAATTCCACTATTACCACAAGCCTCTGGTTTCAGCATGGAAGCAAAATGTGTAGCACCTGAAATAGTTGGCATATATTGTTGCTTGAAGCTTCTATAGGAGTTTTGCTTATGGGATCAATTATGTTGGCATGAAGTTTGCTTCTGTTTGGTTGCTTATTGCAGATAGTTTACTGTTATACCATGCATCCCATTACTTCATCTCTGTCTCTTTCTTGATTATTGCCCCTTTATTCTCTACTTTTTGTTAGATAGTTTCTATGCTTTATATTTATTTTATTTGTCTTTGTTGCTTCTGGATTTTTCCTTGTTGAAGATGGGATGTGTTCTCTATTTTGGGTCAAATGTGCTTCTTATTGTTTATAATTGGTTAAATGTTTTTCTTTTCAAACATGGCAAGAACAAGAGGTGCAAATTCATATTAAGGAAGATGACAACGATGCACCGGCTTTAAGAGGAGACAACGAGTATTGAAATATTGTGCTAAGTAGGCCGAACAAGTCGAGCAGGCCGAATAGGCTAAGCAAGCTAAGTAGGACGAGTAGGTTGAAGAAGCCTAGTAGGATCAACAAGATGAGCAACCAGATTCTAACGCTGCAGAGGAGGTATCCGAGCCTTGTCCCAAAGGCCTGAGTGATACCTCTATTTTAAGAAGTTTTAGATCACATGTTGCATTTGCAATATGGGATGGGTAGGTAATTCTTTTGTAAAATTTATAAATATTTGTTAAAAATGATCTTAGTGTTTGTTGTTTTTGATATAGGAGTGAGGCAATTTGAAGGTTGTTAGTAATAGCAAAAAAATATCTCAGTGGACTTTAGACGATGATTAGTCACGTATTTGCTTCACTGTTTTGCTATCCGACTTAGGATGTTTGGTTGACTGCAGTTACCACACATGCAACAGAACCATCATCTTTGCTTTTTATGAGAGGTGGCAACTAGAGACGAATACATTTCATATGCTTTTTGGAGAGATGACGATTACGCTAGACGATGTAGCTACACTCTTAGGCATACTAGTGGTTGGGCAGATCGTATCATGCCAGCATATCTCTATCAAGTGCACAAATAAAATGTTAGTACGCTTGTTAGGCATCTCTCTTATGGCAGCTAAAGTGGCGACAAGTACTAGTCGTGGGTCAAGTGTGACATTACATTGGCTGAGATCGAACTTTGACCATGTGACCAACAGGGGCAGTGATGAGGAAATAATTATGCTACTCAAGCATACTTTACTTACTTGGGTGCACAATTTTTGTGGATAAGAGCAGATCGCATGTTCCTGTATCATTATTGGCCTACTTAGAGGATCTATCGGATATCAGTGGATATGTATGGGGTACATCTGCTCTTGCTTATATGCATAGAGAGCTAGGTCTTGCGAGTAGGTCAAAAGTACATGAGATTATTGGATATATGACCTTCATGCAAGTATTATGATTTATAAATAAAAATAACTTGTTAATTATTATTAGTTCATAGATAATTTATTACTTAGTAATGTTTTCTTTGATGTAGGCTTGGATTTATGAACACTTTCTGTCATTGAGTTCGAAGGTGAACTTCAATTATGAAGATAGTATGCCTTAGGCTCGACAATGGAAGCCATGTGGTTACAGCCAAGATGTGAAGACCTTGCGAGAGCAGCTAGATGACCTCCAATGTAATCAAGTGTGTTGGGATCCATATAGTGATAGTCAGAGGCATCATCCATTGCCTCCGATCACATTTTTCACAGCCTGTTTAAAAGTTGGAGATATCATGGAGCCGTATCATCCAGAGAGAGTGTTACGGCAGTAGGGCTATGTGCAGACCATACCTTCGACACCTTTTGTGCCATATAGAGCACAAAGAGATAGTAAGAATGCCACTTATCATGTTGTTTATCAGTTTATGGATCAATTATGGGAGAGATGGACTATGTATGTGCTCACTGAAGAGAATAGAGGGCGAAAGTGTGTGATCCTAGGTGAGACAGTTCTGGACTACATGTCTTAGTACTACTCGATATCTGATCGATTTGTACAAAACCCGACACGTAGATTGGGGTTTCAAGCTAGATCGGTTGATTCTAATTATTTTGAGGTAAGTTATTAACTTTAAATCCTAAGTTAATAAAATTTTTGTTCATATCAATTGATTTCATCAAATATCTATTGTCTTGTCTTGCAGCGCATCTCGAGAGCCGTGTCTTGTATTGATATACTCATGAGTGGCAACAAAGCTGTGGAGACATTGATAAAAGGGCTTAATGACTTTCATGTCATATTATGTGGGTTATCAAATGTAGGTAGTATAAACGATTCAATAGCAACACCTACCATATCCACGCCACTTGCAGGAGCGATAGCTCTCCCTTCTCACTCATCAAAGGCAGTTCCTGCCTCCGCTCCATCAGAAGCAGACCCTCCTCTAGCTCTGTCAAAGATGGCTCCTCCTCCAGCTCCATCAGAGACGACTCTTTCTCCAGCTCCATCGGAGACAGCTCTTGCCTTAACTACAAGCCTTTATCTCTGTATGTTGCAGCTCAATCAAGGAGTTGATAATATTCCTAGATGTATCAAAATCTCCTTGGGACGATCCAAGGTATCTCTTTAACTTCGCATGCGCACTTTCCACCCTACATGACATTAGAAAAGTGTTTATTATAATGATGCATAATATAAATTGTGAAAATAACAAATTTTAAACCTTATAAACCTACATATCTATTAGTTGTAACATTTTCGAAGTGCTTTACTTTATTTGTCCACGCAGCAACAAATCTCTCTTTATGCTTATTTAACCATGTATCAGTCAAGTACTGGAACACTCTAGGATAAGAACGGTAATGAGTTACCATTGAACTTAAATTTGTTTCGTACTCATACTCATTCGAATGGAATACAAGAACGCCTTAAGTTCACATGAATGCCTCCTACTTCTCCTTGCATTCAAACAATTTTTTACAATTAGCAAGTACATTCTTTGATATATGCCATCTACATAAGAGATTAGTTGGGCTAGGGAAAACTATCTAGACTGCTTTCATTAATGCTAAATCCCTATCAGTAACAATGACATAAGGTGTTGAATCAGAAGACATCAAGCTTCTTAGCTTCTCTAATGCCTAAGTATAGTTGTCAGTGTCACATCCCAAAATGTATAGTATTTACCACATTATAACACCACACGTGACGGTTGGGCTGTCTACGATGCCTTCATCACTCACTTATGAAAAACAGAACTACTATTATACTTAAATTAAATTAGTAGTCGGTGAAAATATTTACTGCAATATATATATATATATATACAGTATGTACACTGTTCTACATCCCCAGTACAGGAATTAGACAAAGGTAGTACTGTACAATTATGTCTGAAAACATATAAAAGAAATGCTACCTCTAGGATCTACTAAGTGCTGCCTCGAGGTCAAGTACAATGCAGCCAAATCCGTGGAACGAAATCACTGAAGATAGTCTGTGAAGTGAGAAAATAAAGGGGTGAGCTAACGTGTTCAGTAAGAGAATTGTATGTAAAACTAATACTATAAAATCTATATGCTAAAAACATTTGCATCCTAATAGCTCACTAAACTCAAAACAGGATGGATACTATAGTCGGCTAGGAATACTGGATGGAGCATGAAAGGTATTTTAGAATATCATACGTATCCCGACTCCTAAAAGCGACTATAGGGAGTAATCGTTTTCTCTTGATATTCAAATCCAAGTAAAATATTAAATATTCACTTTCACACTTGTAAAACACCGTAAATATTTAGTTCAACACGTGGTATATCAAAAGCTCAGTCGCTGCAATTAATTTAGTACCAGCTAAAGGTTCAGTGAAAGGTACAATCATCAGTACAGTATCATGGAGACTAGGTAACACCCTAAATATATCATGCTATAGTAATATCCCGAATAGGGAAAATAATAACACATGAGATCTATGGCCATAGTCTAAGGGGTCCACAGTGTGCACTGATCAGGTGTCCACCGGGACGCCGATAATAGGATCAGTATCTATCAGCACTAACACGTGACACGTGAGCATGATATGGGGCCTAACAGTCTCAAAACAGTAAACATGTGATATAAACCCCATTTATGAAATCAATTTCACTGAATATATGTTTAATCAATCCTTAAACATTCACAAGGAAAATATTTTCATCTTATGAATAACAATTTATAAAATATTTATACTGTAATAATCGTTCCAGAAAATGTTCTAAATATTTATAGAACAATATAAATCACATGCTAGTACTTTCACATAAATAAAATTCCTTCACAGGAATATTTAAGTATAGTTTTTCCGTAAACTATAAAATTATGCAATTTAATGAATTTCATGGAAATTTCTCAAAATTCCACTTATTTCCACTTTAGAAAAATGCTAGAAATATTTTCTAAATATTTGTATAATTTTCGGCAGAATGACAGCTATTTATAACCTAGCCTTCCTGCATGGAAATTACAGTTTATAATTTCAACAGTAGCCACAACTTCACCAAATTTCACCACTTTCAAAGGCAATTTATATCCAAATTATTTTATAAAAGTAGTGTGAACCAAACCATGCATTTACAGTATCCCTATGACTCACACACGCATCCTTTACCTGTAAAATGAAATAAAATCGCCCGATAGCACCACGTTCGAATCACCTCTCCTGGGCTGCAATAAAATTCACCCAAGACCATTATTCACCATAATTAAAATTCTAATAATTTTTCTTGCATTAAATTTTACCATATTTTCAGTAGAAAATATGAAACCGGTTAATTCGCACCGGTGCTAAAACCCAACTTCGCCAATTTAGCTCCGAATCGAAATTTGACTTCGCCATCAGTCTTCTTATAATTTCTACAGTCTCTTAACATCCTAACATCATCCATTTAAGCACCATAACCTTCTCCTCTTGCTTGGCCGAAATTGGCCTCTTTTTGAATTTGTTGAATTTCAACAAATTTCCACTTATACTTGTCTTGATATTGCTTATTCATCATTCTAGAATTATTTTTATGCATTAAACACTATAATTTCCTAATATTCTAAGCATGGTCGAAACCCTCTTGAATTGCTTGAAGTTGATTTAGCTAATTTCCAATGAATCTAATGCCATAAACATCTTTAATCTACTTGAATCAAAAGATTTCTATCATTGAAATTAAATAAACATAAGGCATGAAGGAAGCTTACCCTTTGACCAAATTTTCCTCTTCACTTTCCTCTTGATTTAGCCACTTAATCAAGGGGCTATTGGTATGGTTAGAGAGAGGAAGATGAGTAGAGCAATTTAGGTAGAAATAGCTTAGTGAAAATATGGTGAAAATCAAGTGTTTTTGGAAGGTTTTAGTTTCTTCTCTTTTATGCTTCCATGGAGGTCACGAGAATGAGGGAGGAAGATGCTGCAATAGTGCTGGCAGCAGCTGGAAAAGTAATAAAATAGTTTGTAGATATTTTAAAAATGCTAGGAATTACAAAAATGCCATTAATTATAAGTTTTTCGGTCTTTTCTTCTGGAATTTTAATAACTAGGCAGTTGAACTCCAAAAATTTATTTTCCATCACTAAAAATTCATATTAATTGTATTTTGATAAATGGGGGTGGTTTGGCTCGGGTTTAACCTTTTTGAGAATGTGAAATTACAAAAATACCCTTACCGAGTAAATCGCGTAGAATTCTAATTTGACTACCGATTCCGTCTATCTATTTACATAACCCCTGGCTGATTTTCATGTAGAATATCATTCTTTAATCACTAGATTAAATTCTCATTTATTTTGACCTCAATTTACGAAAATGCCACCGGGTTATGTGCTTAAACGTCATTTCCTAATTTGTTTTCATAGTCTTCAAAAATAATCTAAATGAGGAAATTTAGACTTAAAATTCATACCATATATTTATTAGTGTAACAGTCCCAAGTACAGTAATTTAACATATTTTATACATAATGTACGGTTGGGCTGTCTGTGATGCCTTTAACACTTGATCCTTAATAGTAATAAATGGTGAATATTTATTCAATAAATTTGGAATATAAAATATTTTTCAGTATTCCATACACTTTACATCCCCTGTTTTTATTTTACAATAATGTAGTATTGTATACAAGTGTCTGAATATATAAAAGAAGTGACTATACCTTTAAATTTCCATGCCCTTTGTCCTAGTAGGCTACTCGTAGCTATATTTAACATCAAATAATCCTCGTGATTAATCTGGAAAGTTTGAAAGTAAGGGGTGAGCGAATCACATGCTCAATAAAGGAGTCGTATGTTACTTGATATAATGAAATCTACATGCTGGAAAATATTTATTTTTCCATAAATCTAAATGGAATAAATCCTTTAATTTCCACCACTTCAGTAACAGTTCAAAACACGTGACAGTACAGTGGTAAAACAGTAGTTACGGTAAACAGTCTTTTCAGTATAGTAGCTTATAAATATCAAAATCACTGGATAACAGTTCAGTAATTATTTCTATTTTAGAAATAATTTTCAAAGTATTTTTTCTCGATAACATTAAATTTCCTTTCAGTTCAGTAAACAATATTTCGTATAATTCAGTTCAGTAAAAAGTAATCAGTAGATTTCAGTTCAGTAAACCAAAATCAGTAGCTACTAGTTCAGTAAGTAGTAATCAGTAGCTTTCAGTTCAGTAAATAGTAATCAGTAGCTTTCAGTTCAGTAAACAGAAATCAGTAGCTACCAGTTCAGTATAGTTCAGTAAAACAGTATTTCAGTACGGTTCAGTTCAGTAAACAATAGTTCACAGTGTAGTACAGTAAAACAGGATTCAATAAATCCCTTCAGTAAACAGTAATAAGTAAGTTGAGACTAGGCATCATCCTACAATTAAATCATGTTATTATCGTCCACTAAGGGACACAGTAATCATCCCCAAAGGGACACAGTAACAGTATACAGTGAGATCTATGGCCATGATCTATAGGGTGTCCTTGGTGTACACTTGCCAGGTGACATTCGGGACACTAATGACTAACGGGTCAATCAGCCACGTGACAATAACAGAAATAGTATGATGCATGAAACTCGGGGCCTAAATCTCAAAATAGTAAAAAAAACTGTACCACAACCTTATGGATCTTATTCAAAATAATTTGAAATATTTCATATTTATCCATAAGGCTCTCACATTTTCATATATCATCACCTTTTTGGAATTTATAAAATAAATAAGATCAATATTTGGTTCCATAAAGGTATAAAATCATTTATTTTCCCATAAAAATACCTTTAAGGAAATTCTATGAATCAAATCATTTATTTAGAGAATTATTTTCCAAAAAGGTATTTTATTCCCCATTTTCACATACAGTAAATCCATTAGTAAATAAATATTCAACTTGAATATTTAATATCATATAAAACAAATCAATTTCTCACTTTAATAAAAATATAAAACATGAATATTTAATTTCTCATAACTTTCTAAAAATTTCCAATTTATGGAAAATTGGTAGAAATTATATTCAAATTTTTCCATTTAAATCATTTCATGCTTCTAAAATATTTTGGAATATTTTAGAATATTTTTGGAAAATTTTCGACAGCATAACAGCTGCAGATTCCAAACCTCCTGCACACTGTCACAGTATATAAACCAGCTTTTCAACCACAGATTTTGCATGTTTTCAAACCAAATCATGCATCCAATATTCTCATAAAATTTAGCTCAAGAAAACATGCAATTCATTATATCACTACAACTCACACACTCCCCCCTTACCAATCTTATAAAGCTGGTCTTCTCGGTTATGCTAACCGAATTCGTCAACTCGAGCTGCAAAATAATTTTATCAAAAATCATGAATATTTTTCTTCTTATTTTTAAGCCACTAGTATTCATAAAATGCAGCCACTAATGTCATAATATGTGCACAACCAATATAATTTATACTGGTGCCAAATCTCAACTTCTTCAATTTAGTTCCTTTTTCGGTTTTAATTTCACCAACTCTTCTCTTTTAATTTCTATGATTATTTTCTACTATTAATCATAAAAATTCAGCATATTCCATACTTAAACAAAGTCATGGCCGAACCCTCTTATGGCCATTTTCATGATTTTTGTCTCTTTTAATATTTCCATTACTCTTCCATGTATACATGAGCCTTTCCTTACCATTTTCTACATGTAGCCATATATTTACTACTCTCATGTCCAAACCGAACCCCTCTCTTCATTTACCAAATTTTGATTTTCAATCTTTCACCATGATTTATTGTTTCAACCTTTAATTCCTTACCTACTTGATCATTTCCTATTGTTTTCTTGCATGACAACACAAGATTTCATTCAATCTCATGCCAACCGAACATCCTTATCCATGGTAAATTTGATCTAGCCTACATCATGTAAACCAAACTTCATAAACCTTATTTACACCTTACATTAGGCTAGAATATAGCTTTAAATTTAATTAAAACAATAAAACATTAAATCTCCTCACCTCAACCGAACCGGCAGCATCATATTCTGTTTTGTTTCTTTTCTAATCAGCCTTCCTTTCTTGGTCTTTTGATGTTTTTTTTAAGGTGGATATAGGGTCTATGGAGGGGGTTAAATGATCAAATAGCATGAAGATGAAATTTTGTTAAGAAATCATGGAAGAAACGGCTGCAAACAGAACCAAAATTGAGCAGCAAAACTAGAAACCATGGAGCAAGGGAGTTCGGTATGGAAGAAAGAATTTGCTAAAGTTAAATTTCCATTTAGTTTTCTTTTATTCATATTATCAAATAGCAATTTGCCTCCTATCTTACTTATCCATTTTCCTCATCATTCCTAATCTTACATCGCATTTAATTGTGAAGAAAACTGCAGCCAAAAAGGAACGGCTGAAGAGAACTCTTTGCTGCCGTTTCTTGACTTATTTCCATAATCCTTTTTACATTCTCCAGCCAATAAAATAATCCCCTATAAAATATTAAAATCCTCTTCCTTTAAGTCTTATCTTTAGTGTATTTTATGTCTTTTGATGTCTTAAAATGCATTAATATTTAGCCAGCAACAGCAGCAAAATGAACAGTGGAGGAAGCTCGCTTGCTGTTCGATTTTGGCCATTTTCTCTTCCTTTTTGTAAGCTTTATCCAATAAGAATTTAACACATGTAAATTTTTAACTTCACTTCCTTTTTATATCATTTATTTTACATTTTATTCTATCAATTTTATGGTCAAAATCCTTGACAATTTCCAGCAAAAAAAATCGATACCATAGCAGCCAGAATTGACGTGTTGTCCCTTCTTTCTTGGCTGCTTCTTTTCTTAATCCACTTTGCCTCTTTTGATGTATTTTTCAACCAATAAAATTTCACCATATATCTACTTAATAAATCCCTCTTTATCTATCATTATCTATAAATTTTTTTTACACTATTAATTTACACACAATTGCCTTCTGCCGAGTAGCACAATGGGAGGAAATTAATGCGCAGTCCATAATTCTTTGGCTGCATGTTCTTTCTTCATTTTGCCTCTCTTGAGGCATACTTCATCCAATAATTTTCATCTAAATATCCACTTAATAACTCTTTCCCATCATATTATTATTTATTCAATTTTATAGCACAAAAAGGATTGCATTTCATCTTGTATCAAACCGTATATCCCACTCCAGCAGAAACTAACGTGCACTCAATTTTGTTGCACGGTTTTTGCTGGATTTCCACTTCCTTTTATATTTATTTCCTTTCTTATACACCATATTATAAACCATAATTCCAATAATTCCAAATTAAGAGTGGAAATTCATTCAATCTTTATTTAATCCCACTAAATAATTCATTTCCACTATCAATAATTTACAAAGTATAGTGTACAGTGTTATAAAATCGGGTCTCACATTTTCTCCTACCTTAAGAAATTTGGTCCTCCAAATTTCACCTGGACCTATCACCGAAAAATTTCTGGATACTTCTCACACAATTTAAGATCTCGAAAGGTCCGATGTATCGAGGACTCAGCTTTCTTTTCTTACCGAATCTCATTGTGTCTTTAGGGGGTGACACCTTCAAAATATATTATCACCCGTACATCTCGAGAATCTGCTCAACCCTATAGGGAGCTAAGAACTTACGGTTTCCCTTTTTTTCCAATGCTCTCATGGATTTACATCTTCTGCCATATAAACCTCGTAAGGTGCCATATCAATATTCGCCTGTTAGCTATTATTATAAGCAAAGTCTGTCAGGGTAGATGATCGTTTCCAGGAGCCTCTAAATCAAATGCACACGCTCACAGGATATCCTTGAGTGTCTGTATTGTATGCTCAGACTGTCCATCAGTCTGCGGATAAAACGCGGTGCTAAAACTCAGTTGAGATCCCATGGCTTCCTGAAATGTCTCTCAAAATGAGATATGAAGCGGGACTCCCTGTCAGATGTGATGCTCGCTGGAACACCATATGACCTCACTATCTCCCTGACATGTAAATTGGCTAAGGCACTAATTGGATCAGTAGATTTCATAGCCAAGAAATGCACAGACTTAGTCAATCTATCCACAATTATCCAGATAGCATTATACTCTTTGCGGGTCCTCCGAATTTCCTTTAAATCCCAGATTTCCTCTTTCACAACTAATTTATACTCCCTATGATTATTTATCATTTTTGGGAGTTAACAATTTCCACTTCTTTTCATACAGTAGATAGTTTCACACTATTTATTACATATTATCTCATTTAGTGCTAAGTCGATAATAGTTTGGTGACTATCATTTAGACGATTTAATCCGTAGTATGTAATTGTCTAGTAGCTTTTAAATCCAGTGCACCCGCTCTCAACATATCATTGAGCGTTTACATATTACGCTCGAATATTTAATCAGTACTCAGCGATGCTAACAGTAAATTTGGAATCCCAACGCCTTTTGCCATCCTTTTAAAAGCATATGGCAAATCAGGGATCCATATCACATGTATTCGCTCACTGGAACTTCACATACATTTTCACCGTTTCACAAATATATTTCGGCTATGGCACTAGAGAGATTCAGAAGCCTATTAATGGAGAGTGATTCAATTTGATCAATCAGTCTATAATCACTTCCATAGCATCATAGTTCTTTTGGATTCTTTATTATTCCACAATATTCATTTCATAGATTAGCTAAGGCTACACTTCACTTGAGACTTAATATTAACCATCAATTATAGTACATGAGACATTAGGTAAAAATTTTCCTTGACATCTCTTTTCATATTGAGTTATCATTACATCCCTCATTCTCATGGTACATGTAATATCACTCAATTTTAGGATCTACCGAAGATGTAATCTTTTCACAATCAAATTCTATAATTGGAATTATCACAATACTAATTATGTCTCCACATTACTTTTACACTTTCACAATTCAATATATATATCCATTTACATGACTAGCAGTACTTCATTTATTTACTCCTCGAAGTATATCTAATTAGGTCTGTTAAGTTTGGCTCGATCTTACAGCTAGCCATAACCACATGATAATCAGAGGAAATCACATTCAATCTTAAGTTTGGGAACTACCTCATGATTCGTGTTCCCTAGTCATCATATGACTTGTCTTTTAATACATTTTCATCCTTTCACATTTATCACTTCAATTGCTTTTCCAAATGGTATAGTACTCTTCCGTTAAAATCTTTTAACTTTGTTGAATACTATACTCCCTTATATTCATCCACTCCCATTTAATTTTCTCACATGTATGTATCATATCAGTGAAGCAACCAATCCCACAAATTTCTCAACCAATCATTTATTTTATTCGGTTTTCCAGAAGTTTGTGGAATTATTCAAGGGTGCTGCTTATTTCCTTCAAATGAATGGAAATATATTCACATCATGGTTATATGCTATTATATTTTATCTATATGTGATCAAATATATCATTCATTAAACTCACATACATCACAAAATATTTCATTAACCTCATAGGCACCATCAAGAACTCGTTAAAATTATATCAAGTTCTAAACATCATCTTGTAAACATCAATCCCCAGGCTTTTTATCTGTTGACACCCTGTTCAAAGATTGATCTTAGGAATTCCTTATACTCTTTCTAACAAGATCATCAGTGTTTCCTCCGAACATACTTATACAATAAATTCTTTATCCACAAGTTTTCGGAGTAATTTCTTAAGGTCTTCGAACTCCTTTATATTTCTGGTAAAAGCTTAGAAATAGAATTCATACTGTGAATCATGTCAATGATCTCTCAAATCTATTCTACTTTAGAAATTTATTTGAAGTTACCTTCAGTAACTTTTAAATCATAAGCTCATACCATCTTGGATGTTTCGTCATTTACATCCTGTTAATCCACTATGTAAACTCCAAAACACATACGTAAAATTTTCAAATCATTTAGCATATATTTCACATCGATTCATTTTTATATATGTTTTCACTTCATAAAATACCATTCTGTCAAGCATATTTCAAAATATTCCAGTTTTATAAATATCTGATTTATTTCCATAAGAAAGAGAAGGACTATTTAGAACCAGAATTAATAACACTGATATTAAATCATCAATGCATAATTCACCTTTTCAATTACTTTTAGTAAGTGTGTCACTTTTCATAATATCAAATAATCCCTAGTCAATATACCTCGTCTTTTCACTTGTAATTCAGGCCCTACAGAATTCATAATAGGGCCGACTATCTCTCGACCTCCCATAGTATCTACTCCGGTCGCATTACACATCAAAATATAAGTGGGCTAATACTAGGGACCATTAGACATGTAACACATTCTTTACACCATCAATTATTCTATCACCATCCATCAGTCCCGAATCAATTTAGTCATCCATGAGTCAAAGGAACTATTTCAATATGGGGGCATATTTGTCATTTTCCTATTTATTTCTCCCTCTTCAAGATACTTTTAAACAGGCGATCTTAAGATCTATACACTGATGATATTCTATTCCACTATAAGATCTATACACTGATGATATTCTATTCCACTCCAATATCATCATTTCAAGGTCTTAGTTCGATTTTGACAGAGAAGTCCTGGTGGGGCCCTTACTGAGTTCCTCTTTGTAACTTATCGAACAGACCTCTAGTAAGACCATAAGATCACCTATTCCATGCAAAATTCTCGGGTTATAATCCCTTTTTAATAACCCCTGATTCATAAATTTTCACACCATTTTTAAACACTTAACCCAATTACAATCACTTAGTTCTTCTATCCATTCAAACTATACAGTACTACAGGTGATGTTAACCATTTCAGACACTTTCTGTTCTAAAGACATTAACAGACATCATGTCAACCTTGCTCTAATAGCATTAAAACTGTAACAGTCTCAAGTACAGTAATTTAACATATTTTATACATAATGTATAGTTGGGCTGTTTGTGATGCCTTTAACACTTGATCCTTAATAGTAATAAATGGTGAACATTTATTCAATAAATTCATAATATAATTTTTTTTTCAATATTCCATACACTTTACATCCCCTGTTTCTATTTTACAATAATGTAGTACTGTATACAAGTGTCTGAATATATAAAAGAAGTGACTGTACCTTTAAATTTTCATGCTCTTTGTCCCAGTAGGCTACTCGCAGCTATTTTTAACTGAAGAAGCTATCAAATAATCCTCGTGATTAATCTGGAAAGTTTGAAAGTAAGGGGTGAGCGAACCACATGCTTAGTAAAAGAGTCGTATGCTGCTTGATATAATGAAATCTATATGCTGGAAAATATTTATTTTTCCATACATCTAAATGGAATAAATCCTTTAATTTCCACCACTTCAGTAACAGTTCAAAACACGTGAGAGTACAGCGGTAAAACAGTAGTTACGGTAAACAGTCTTTTCAGTACAGTAGCTTATAAATATCCAAATCACTGGATAACAGTTCAGTAATTATTTCTATTTCAGAAATAATTTTCAAAGTATTTTTTTCTATATAACAGCAAATTTCCTTTCAATTCAGTAAACAGTATTTTGTATAATTCAGTTTAGTAAACAGTAATCAGTAGATTTCAATTCAGTAAACCGAAATCAGTAGCTACTAGTTCAGTAAACAGTAATCAGTAGCTTTCAGTTCTGTAAACAAAAATCAGTAGCTACCATCTCAGTATAGTTCAGTAAAACAGTATTTCGATATGGTTCAGTTCAGTAAATAGTAATTCACAGTGCAGTACAGTAAAACAGGATTCAATAAATCCCTTCAGTAAACAGTAATCAGTAAGTTGAGACTAGGCATCACCCTACAATTAAATCATGCTATCATCGTCCACTAAGGGACACGGTAATAATTCCCGAAGGGACACAGTAACAGTATACAGTGAGATCTATGGCCATGATCTATAGGGTGTCCTCGGTGTACACTTGCCAGGTGACATTCGGGACGCTGATGACTGGCGGGACAATTAGCTGCGTGACAGCAACAGTAATAGTATGATGCATGAAACTCAGGGCCTAAGTCTCAAAACAGTAAAAAAAACCGTACCACAGCCTTATGGATCTTATTCAAAATAATTTGAAATATTTCATATTTATCCATAAGGCTCTCACATTTTCATATATCATCACCTTTTTGCAATTTATAAAATAAATAAGATCAATATTTGGTTCCATAAAGGTATAAAATCATTTATTTTCCCATAAAAATACCTTTAAGGAAATTCTATGAATCAAATCATTTATTTAGAGAATTATTTTCCAAAAAGGTATTTTATTCCCCATTTTCACATGCAGTAAATCCATCAGTAAATATTCATGTATCAAGTGAGAAAGTAAATAAATATTCAATTTGAATATTTAATATCATATAAAACAAATCAATTTCTCACTTTAATAAAAATATAAAATATGAATATTTAATTTCTCATAACTTTCTAAAAATTTCCAATTTATGGAAAATTGGTGGAAATTATATTCAAAATTTTCCATTTAAATCATTTCATGCTTCTAAAATATTTTGGAATATTTTAGAATATTTTTGGAAAATTTTCGACAGCATAACAGCTGTAGATTCCAAACCTCCTGCACACTGTCACAGTATATAAACCAGCTTTTCAACCACAGATTTTGCATGTTTTCAAACCAAATCATGCATCCAATATTCTCATAAAATTTAGCTCAAGAAAACATGCAATTCATTATATCACTACAACTCACACACTCCCCCCTTACCAATCTTATAAAGCTGGTCTTCTCGGTTATGCTAACCGAATTCGTCAACTCGAGCTGCAAAATAATTTTATCAAAAATCATGAATATTTTTCTTCTTATTTTTAAGCCACTAGTATTCATAAAATGCAGCCACTAATGTCATAATATGTGCACAACCAATATAATTTATACTGGTGCCAAATCTCAACTTCTTCAATTTAGTTCCTTTTTCGGTTTTAATTTCACCAACTCTTCTCTTTTAATTTCTATGATTATTTTCTACTATTAATCATAAAAATTCAGCATATTCCATACTTAAACAAAGTCACGGCCGAACCCTCTTATGGCCATTTTCATGATTTTTGTCTCTTTTAATATTTCCATTACTCTTCCATGTATACGTGAGCCTTTCCTTACCATTTTCTACATGTAGCCATATATTTACTACTCTCATGTCCAAACCGAACCCCTCTCTTCATTTACCAAATTTTGATTTTCAATCTTTCACCATGATTTATTGTTTCAACCTTTAATTCCTTACCTACTTGATCATTTCCTATTGTTTTCTTGCATGACAACACAAGATTTCATTCAATCTCATGCCAACCGAACATCCTTATCCATGGTAAATTTGATCTAGCCTACATCATGTAAACCAAACTTCATAAACCTTATTTACACCTTACATTAGGCTAGAATATAGCTTTAAATTTAATTAAAACAATAAAACATTAAATCTCCTCACCTCAACCGAACCGGCAACATCATATTCTGTTTTGTTTCTTTTCTAATCAGCCTTCCTTTCTTGGTCTTTTGATGTTTTTTCTAAGGTGGATATAGGGTCTATAGAGGGGGTTAAATGATCAAATAGCATGAAGATGAAATTTTGTTAAGAAATCATGGAAGAAACGGCTGCAAACAGAACCAAAATTGAGCAGCAAAACTAGAAACCATGGAGCAAGGGAGTTTGGTATGGAAGAAAGAATTTGCTAAAGTTAAATTTCCATTTAGTTTTCTTTTATTCATATTATCAAATAGAAATTTGCCACCTATCTTACTTATCCATTTTCCTCATCATTCCTAATCTTACATCGCATTTAATTGTGAAGAAAACTGCAGCCAAAAAGGAACGGCTGAAGAGAACTCTTTGCTGCCGTTTCTTGACTTATTTCCATAATCCTTTTTACATTCTCCAGCCAATAAAATAATCCCCTATCAAATATTAAAATCCTCTTCCTTTAAGCCTTATCTTTAGTGTATTTTATGTCTTTTGATGTCTTAAAATGCATTAATATTTATCCAGCAACAGCAGCAAAATGAACAGTGGAGGAAGCTTGCTTGCTGTTCGGTTTTGGCCATTTTCTCTTCCTTTTTGTAAGCTTTATCCAATAAGAATTTAACACATGTAAATTTTTAACTTCACTTCCTTTTTATATCATTTATTTTACATTTTATTCTATCAATTTTATGGTCAAAATCCTTGACAATTTCCAGCAAAAAAAATCGGTACCATAGCAGCCAGAATTGACGTGTTGTCCCTTCTTTCTTGGCTGCGTCTTTTCTTAATCCACTTTGCCTCTTTTGATGTATTTTTCAACCAATAAAATTTCACCATATATCTACTTAATAAATCCCTCTTTATCTATCATTATCTATAAATTTTTTTTACACTATTAATTTACACACAATTGCCTTCTGCCGAGTAGCACAATAGGAGGAAATTAATGCGCAGTCCATAATTCTTTGGCTGCATGTTCTTTCTTCATTTTGCCTCTCTTGAGGCATACTTCATCCAATAATTTTCATCTAAATATCCACTTAATAACTCTTTCCCATCATATTATTATTTATTCAATTTTATAGCACAAAAAGGATTGCATTTCATCTTGTATCAAACCGTATATCCCATTCCAGCAGAAACTAACGTGCACTCAATTTTGTTGCACGGTTTTTGCTGGATTTCCACTTCCTTTTATATTTATTTCCTTTCTTATACACCATATTATAAACCATAATTCCAATAATTCCAAATTGAGAGTAGAAATTCATTCAATCTTTATTTAATCCCACTAAATAATTCATTTCCACTATCAATAATTTACAAAGTATAGTGTACAGTGTTATAAAATTGGGTCTCACGTTTTCTCCTACCTTAAGAAATTTGGACCTCCAAATTTCACCTGGACCTATCACCGAAAAATTTCTGGATACTTCTCACACAATTTAAGATCTCGAAAGGTCCGATGTATCGAGGACTCAGCTTTCTTTTCTTACCGAATCTCATTGTGTCTTTAGGGGGTGACACCTTCAAAATATATTATCACCCGTACATCTCGAGAATCTGCTCAACCCTATAGGGAGCTAAGAACTTACGGTTTCCCTCTTTTTCCAATGCTCTCATGGATTTACATCTTCTGCCATATAAACCTCGTAAGGTGCCATATCAATATTCGCCTGTTAGCTATTATTATAAGCAAAGTCTGTCAGGGTAGATGATCGTTTCCAGGAGCCTCTAAATCAAATGCACACGCTCACAGGATATCCTTAAGTGTCTGTATTGTATGCTCAGACTGTCCATCAGTCTGCGGATAAAACGCGGTGCTAAAACTCAGTTGAGATCCCATGGCTTCCTGAAATGTCTCTCAAAATGAGATATGAAGCGGGACTCCCTGTCAGATGTGATGCTCGCTGGAACACCATATGACCTCATTATCTCCCTGACATGTAAATTGGCTAAGGCACTAATTGGATCAGTAGATTTCATAGCCAAGAAATGCACAGACTTAGTCAATCAATCCACAATTATCCAGATAGCATTATACTCTTTGCGGGTCCTCCGAATTTCCTTTAAATCCCATATTTCCTCTTTCACAACTAATTTATACTCCCTGTGATTATTTATCATTTTTGGGAGTTAACAATTTCCACTTCTTTTCATACAGTAGATAGTTTCACACTATTTATTACATATTATCTCATTTAGTGCCAAGTCGATAATAGTTTGGTGACTATCATTTAGACGATTTAATTCGTAGTATGTAATTGTCCAGTAGCTTTTAAATCCAGTGCACCCGCTCTCAACATATCATTGAGCGTTTACATATTACGCTCGAATATTTAATCAGTACTCAGCGATGCTAACAGTAAATTTGGAATCCCAACGCCTTTTGCCATCCTTTTAAAAGCATATGGCAAATCAGGGATCCATATCACATGTATTCGCTCACTGGAACTTCAAATACGTTTTCACCGTTTCACAAATATATTTCGGCTATGGCACTAGTTAAATTTCCATATAGTCTTCTTTTATTCATATTATCAAATGGAAATTTGCCACCTATCTTACTTATCCATTTTCCTCATCATTCCTAATCTTACATTGCATTTAATTGTGAAGAAAACTGCAGCCAAAAAAATGAATGGCTGAAGAGAACTCTTTGCTGTCGTTTCTTGACTTCTTTCCATCATCCTTTTTACATTCTCTAGCCAATAAAATAATCCCCTATAGAATATTAAAATCCTTTTCCTTCAAGTCTTATCTTTAGTGTATTTTATGTATTTTGATGTCTTAAAAGGCATTAATATTTGGCCAGCAGCAGCAGCAAAATGAATGGTGGAGGAAGCTTGCTTGCTATTCGGTTTTGGCCATTTTCTCTTCCTTTTTGTAAGCTTTATCCAATAAGAATTTAACACATGTAATTGTGATAACCGCAAATTTTTCAATTATTGGAAATTATTAATATTGGAAATTAATATTTAAGAAAATAGATAAGAGGAAATAAATAAATTAAAGTAAATAAATAAAATTTATTTACGAGATGGGAATATCGTTGAAATTCCCGAAATTGATGAAGTGAAAAAGTGGAGAAAATTAATTTGGATAAAATTGAGAAAATTTAATTTGGATAAATGGAAATCCAAATTAAATAAGAAATAAAAAGGAAAATTAAATTGGAAATAAGAAATGAAGGAGGCAATTTAATTTGGATAAATGGAAATCCAAATTAAATAAGAAAAAGAAGAAAATAATAGGATATTAAGAAATCCAAATTATAATAAATACAAAGGTGAGTATTTATATATATTTATATAATTTGATTATATAAATACATTTTTAAATATATTTTATATGCTTTACATATTTACATATGTGTGTGTGTGTGTATATATATATATATATATATATATATATATATATATGAAATATAGTATATATATGATAGATAGATATATACTATTTTTATCATAAAATAAATACATATGTATTTATGTATACAAATAAATATATATAAAATATATATTATTTTAAAGTTAAAGTGTAGATATATATATATATATATAAAATATAATAATTATAGATATAATTTTACAAATATAATTATATGAATATTCTAATTATATATGTATATAATTATATAAAGAAATAATTATATTATATATACTTATTAAAAATTTAATTAAGACAGAAACGGGATCGGGACCCCGTTTCTGTCTTAAAAAAAGGAAACAAAGGCAGAGAAAATAGAAGGCGAGGCCGGCCACTGTCGGTCGGCCAAGAGAGGAGGAGGGATAGAGGAAGACGGCACCAGCGGAGAGAGGAGAGGACGCCGGTGACCGGAAGAGGAAAAGAAACGACGAGAAAAGAGAAGGAAAGAAGAAAATCGAAGCGGGAACCGGCGGAAGCCGGAAAAGAAAAAGAAAATGGAAAGTGGCGATGCCGGCCGATCCAGGCACCGCCACTGCCACCGAAGCACCGCCAAAGGAAGAGGAAGAGGATGGATGCCACCGGAGGAGCGATGAACGGCGGAGGAGGGCCGGCAAAGAGGCGGAAGAAACCAAAGGTAAATCGACTCGATCCGCCGCCGTGCCACCGATCCAGGCCTAACGGAGACCACCAGCAGACTTGCCGTGCAGTCGGCCAGCTGTGGAGCCGCCGAATCGGCTGCCGACGAGGAACCGGCGATGAGGGGATCTGATCGGTCTGAACTGGTCCAGCCAGGAAAAGGAAAAGAGGAAAAAGAGAAAAGAAAAAGGAAAAAGAAAAAGAAAAAGGAAAGAAAAGAAAGAAAAGAAGAGAAAAAGAAAGAGAAGAAAGAAAAGAAAAGAAAAGAAAAGAGAAAAAGAGAAATTTTCGGGATTCGGGAATTTCGAAAATTATGGGAGATCCAGAGAATTCGGAAACTCGAAAATTACAGAAATTCGGTAAGAATTCTGGAAAATGATTTCGAGTAAAAATTTAATAAATTAATTATGAAAATTCTAAAATTTAGAATTTTAATTTCCAAAAATTATTCTCGACGACTGAGATGAGGAATTGGAAGAGATGGAGTACGGGCGCGACCAATAAGAGGAAGTCGCCGACCCGAAAAAAGTTAAGGGATGCATGTGCAGCACTGTAGGGATATTCAGTCTGTATGTTTTAATTTCGAAATATTTTATGGAAATATTTTATGAAATTATTTTGATGAATGATTGGTTGGAATTTGGAATGAAGTACTGGCTGGAAATTATAAATTGTATTTTTCGTGCAGGAGGCTAGCCAATCGGCAGCCGTTACACTGTCGAAAAATTATCGAAAATTACCAAAAAATTTCTAGAAAATTTCATAAAATCATAATAAATGATTTTATTTCACGAGAAATGATTTTCAACCACGAAA
This sequence comes from Heritiera littoralis, assembly GCA_031772115.1. Taxonomy (NCBI): domain Eukaryota; kingdom Viridiplantae; phylum Streptophyta; class Magnoliopsida; order Malvales; family Malvaceae; genus Heritiera; species Heritiera littoralis. The sequence continues at coordinate 7,602,851 of JAPDPK010000009.1, forward strand.
ATCGAAAAAATGAATATTTTCCATAAAAACATGAATAAAATGAAAGTGATTTTAAAATATTCATGTTTTCGAGAATGGTGATAATGAAATCACCAAAAATTCTCCTGATATATAAATTACAAATAATACGAGATGGAAAATGAAAAGAAATAAAGTGAATATTTTTATATATATTTCTTAAATATTCACTAAATGATTTTATAATGGTTTTAAATTATGAAATTATATATTTTTATAAATTCTATAAAGGTTTATTTTATGATGAAAAATACGGTTTTGAGATTAGTTCGCATCCTATCATGCTGATATGTGATATGTGATATGTGACATGTAATATGTGATATGTGATATGTGATATGTGATATGTAGTCCCGGCCGACACCTGATCAGTGATCCGCTGAGGACAATTATAGACTATGGCCATAGATTTGACATGATTATTTTATACCTTTCGGGGTCTATAGCATGATATGAGTAACGACCCAGTGGACGGGCTGGGCGTGCTTGCCTAAGTCTCCATATATGAAAAATGTTTTATATGATATGTTATATGTTAAATGTAAACGTTTTATATGATATGTGTCACGACCCGTGACCACATTTTTCATCTTCTTATACACAACTTAACCGGTTGGGCTGTCTGTGATACTTCACTTGTACTGACTGTTAAACAATTTTACAATGTATTGTTTATATTATACACATCCCCTATCGTAATAAATCAGATAAGTAGTACTATTGACGTGTCTAAATACAGAGAATTAAATGATCATACCTCAAATAAACAGTCGGTCTGACACATTGTCCTTCGTGTACAGCCAGGATCCACAATCCACTGATCTCACATTCATCAAAACCTGAGATGTTGAAAATTAAGGGGTGAGCAAAACCACGGCTCAGTAAGAGAATTATATGCCTCACTTGATACTCAGCTTCCTATATGCTAAAAATCTTTTTCCTTTTTCCTATGGGCTCTAGGCTCGCATGTAGGAAAGATACTACAGTCGGCTAGGAATCCGAATGGAGTAAGGTAGGTATTTTAGAATACCATACTTGTTACGGAACCTAGAAGCAACTGTAGAGAAAAATTTTTCTTTTTGTTATGAATTAATAAATCCTTTTCAATCTTTCATAACCTTTTTCATATTCTTTTTAAAAAATGCTTCTACTAAATAAAGCAATTAAATAAAATAATTAATATTCGTATCATACATGCTTGAGTTATTGTAAATTAGCATGCATGGATTATACTAAGGTTTATTACCATTTCGTAAGTGCACCCATGTCATAACTTATTCATGCTTACTTTTCATCCTTAGTCATACAAGGCATCGTTCTTATTAAAAGTATAATTATGTGTGGAAGCACAAACATTCAAGTAGTACATGTTCAATGGCATATATAGACATCATCCAATAATCATATACATCATGTGTCATATGCCTAAGATCTATTTCATCCTTCGACATTCATAGCATTCACGAATCACAATCACTTACTTATAGTCACAATATCCTACGATTTCTCATATTTCGTTAGAACACGTGTAGTACTTAGTTCCCGCAGGATTTTAGAGGTTGTGACGAACCAGCACAATCGGCCATGGCAACCTCTCTGGGCCCATCAGACAACGATTGCCTAGCTTCATCACTCATCCGTGGCTCACACAGTACAATCATCGAGTCTCTGCTCGGTTTGGCCATTAGTACATCCGTACTGTTCTCTATGGCCCAAAGTCCACTCGAGGTTTTAGAGGTTGTGACGAACCAGCACAATCGGCCATGGCAACCTCTCTGGGCCCATCAGACAACGATTGCCTAGCTTCATCACTCGTCCGTGGCTCACACGGTACAATCATCGAGTCTCTGCTCGGTTTGGCCTTTAGTACATCGAAGCTCGTGTAGCACTTAGTTCTCGAAGGATTCTAGAGGTGGCTCCCACGGTTCGGAATTCGTGAAACACTTATAATCTAATGTTTCATTTATATTTATGGTGAGAATGTCAGATATATCAATTCTTCCTTTTTTTTTTTTTTAAAAACATATTAGAGGTTTATATCTCATGTCTTATGAGAATCATCTCACAGTACTATAATCAGTACCGAAATGAGCATTTTATAAAAATGCTATAATTCAATTGATTTTCTTCTCATATTATATGAAACATGTTCTTTTCACATGTCACACATCACATATCACATTTCCCATTTGACATATTCCATGTCATGCAAAACACTTTCCTTTTTAACATGTCACCTATCATTTATGGAGTCTATGATAGACATCAATCTTATCGTACTATAAATCTCGGAGGGTAAAGAAATAAACCGGTCAAATCTATGACCATAATCTATGTTGTCCTCTGTGGGTCGCGGATCAGGTGTCGACCGGGACTAAACATATCACATATCATGCATCCGTATGATAGGAATGCCAACCAATCTCAAAACCGTAGTTTTCATCATCAAATAGACTTATATGGAATTTATATAAATATAAAATTCCATAATTTAAAACCATAAGGTTTAAAATCCTTTAGTGAATATTTATAAAAATATTCATAAGAATATTCACTATATTTCACTTCCTCTTTCATCTCGTAATTCGTGTAATTTCTCTATTCCGAGAATTTTCGATGATTTCATTATCATCATTCTCGAATACATGAATATTCTAAAGTTCCATATCATTATATTCATATTTTATGAAATTTAGAAATTTTCTCATGTCTCGTGATTTACTATCGAAATTCGGAAATAAATCATTTAATATGATTTTATAAATTTTTTCTAAAATTTTCGGCAGCATAACGGCTGCCGATTCACTAACCTCCTGCACGGAAAATACAGTTTGAAATCTTTCAGCCAGTACTTCTTCCCAAATTATTTTCAGCAATTCATGCATCATAATAATTTTCATAAAATAATTGCATAAAATATTTCAAATTTAATTATGCAGACTGAGTATCCTTACAGTGCTGCACATGCATCCCTTACCTTTTTCCGGGTCGGCGAATTCCGCTTATCGATCGCGCCCGCACTCCATTTCTCCCGATTCCTTATCTCGATTGCTGAAAATAATTTCTGGAATTAAAATTCTAATTTTTAGAATTTTTCATAATTTATTTAATTTTTTTCTGAAATTAAATTCTCGGGAAATTTCTTACCGAATTGTAAAATTCCGGGTTGTCGAATTTCCGGGAATTTTTCGAATTCCCAAAATTCTCCTTTTTCCTCTTTTTCTTCCTTTTTCCTTCCTTTTTCCTCTTTTTCTTTTCTTTCTTTCTTTTCTTTTTTTTCTTTTTTCTTTTTCTTTTTTCTTTTTCCTTTTTCTTTTTCTTTTTCTTTTTCCCTTTTTCCTTGGTCTGACCGGTTCAGACCAGTCTGACCGGTTCCTCCTCCTTCACCGCCGGTTCTCCTCCGGTGGCCGGTTCTCCGGCGGTTCGGTGGCTCCTCAGCTGGCCGGCGTCGAGACGAAGCTGCCGGTGGCCTCAGCTCGGCCTGGATCGGCTACACGGCGGAGGATCTACTCGGTTTACCTTCGATCACTTCTCTTCCTCCGTCGGCCTTCCTCCGCCGTCGTTGGCCTCACCGGTGGCCTCCATCCTATTCTTCTCCTCCCGCCGGTGCTTCGACTGTAGTGGCGACGGCCGATTTGGTGGGAAACCGCCAGATCTGGTTTCCCTCTTCTCGGCTTCCGCCGCGTTTTCTCCCCTATTTTCGCTTCCGTTTCTTTCCTTTCCGGCGCCGGTCGATTTCCCCTCTTCCTTTCCTTGCCGGCGCAACCTCATCTCCCTCTTCTCTCCCTTCCCGGCGGCCGTTGACGGGGTCGGCCTCCATCGGGGAAGACAGAATCGGGAAATCCCGATTCTGTTTTCTGTTTCCTTTCTTTTCTGTTTTTTTTTTCCCTTTCTATTTTTGTTCTCTTTCTATTTTTAGTATACTATATAATATATATTATACCATAAGTTTTATACATATAATATATATTATATGTTATACATACATTACTTCATACATAACATTATACAATATATATTATATACAAAATACATATTGTACATTACAAAATACATGTCTAGTATATATGTGTATATTTATATATATACTTAAAATTAAGTAACATTTATATGTATAAATTATATAAATGCTATAATAAAATATTTATACATATAAACTTTAATATAAAATCACATTTACCTTTCTTCTATATGTATGTATATATGTATATATATATATATTTATATATACATGAAATATTATGTTTATATACATATGTATTATTTAAATTCATGAAATAGTATATATTTCTATATATATATATATATATATATATATATATATATATACACCAACGTATATTAAAATATATTATATAGTATTTTTAAATACATATGTATTTATATAAAATACATTTATATAATTTGTAATTATATAAATATATTTCATTTTATTCTCTTATTTTCTTAATTAGATTTGGATTTTAATTTATCCAATTTAATTCTTTTCCTCTCTATTATTTTTATCTTTATTTTCATTTAATTTCCTTCACACGAATTTCCTTATTCATCACTTCCTCATTTCTCGGGATTTTCACCAATATCCCGTTTCTCGCAAATTTTATTTATTTCCTCTTATTTAATTTCTCTAATATTTATTTTCAATATTTCTAATTTCCAAGAAATGGAAAAATTTACGGTTATCACATCCTCCCCACCTTAAGAAATTCGGTCCTCCAAATTTAACTTAAGTCCAAAGGTGGTATATGCCGTATACTTAAGACTTCTGATCTCTAGTTCATCCTCCAAGTAATACTGCCAGTACACTTTCAACATCAAGAGTGCTTTAGACCACTACATGCTGTCTTTCATCGTATATGTCTATACTCCCGTAAGTTCTTTTCTCGAATCGGGAGTTATTCCCTTTTATTCTTTTCATATAAGAGTCCATACTCAATCTTTTTCATATTACAGCCGATCTATGCTGTTTATCATCCATTCTTCTCACTTAGTGCTGAGTCGACAAAATATGGTACTATCATGTACTCATATAGATCAATTATATGTAAGTGTCCCAGTAGCTTTCACATCTCATGCACACGCTCTCTCAATAACATGGAGTGTTTACATCTCACGCTCATATATATAAATATATATCAGTATGGAGCGGTGCTATCAATACACTTGGGATCTCAAAGCCTTTTGCTATCTCTCGTTAGCATATGGCAACACAGAGACTCCCATCACATGTAAGGCTCACTGGAAACTGTACATACGCATTCACACCGTTTAACACTTATACTTCGACTAAGGCACTAGAGAATCTAAAAGTCTGATAATGGAAAATGATTCTATTTAGATCATCAGTCTTTAATCACTTCCATATCATCATTTCTCTTTTGGATTTATTGTCCACAATGTTCATTTTCACACTTATTCCATCAAGGCTGTATATCATTGCAAATTTTACTGTTAATTATCTCTTACAGTAATAGATCATGAGACAATCATTTTCTCTCCATGTCTCTTTTCATGTAGTATGGTCATTATATCTCTTACGCTTATGGTATATTCAATATCATTTAAATTTTAGAATATACACAGGAATATACTCTTTCCATAATTTAGATTCTGTGATTGAATCCTCGAATTATCCATTTAAGCACCGCATTATCTATACAATTCCACCATCTCTATCGTTTCGAGGTGGCTATATATTCAAACATTTCTCTTTACATACTGGCAGTGAACATATCAATTATCTTACTCCTTGGGGTATCATTACTTTCACTTATCAGTTCTGGCTTTGATTTTACATCTTGCCACAGTTATGTGATAACCATCACCATTCACTTTCAGGCTTAACTGCGGGAACTGTTTCATATTAATGTTCCCTTCTCGTCATGCAATTTATTTCCTTATCTCACTTTCATTTTCGTTTTCATATTTTTACTCTCATTCCCTTTTTTGTCGGTTTTCTCGATTGGTATGGTACTATACAGCCAAGATCTTTTAAAATCTCGCATACCATCTACTCTTTACACTTATCCATCTGCCGACTTTAATTTCTTTAATTAGATCTCGTCTATAGGGCAGCCAGTCTCATCACTCTTTTATAAGCTGGCAATAGTATTTAGCTAGACTCATTACTTTCGTATCTCAATCATTATTTTATATCATAGACAGGTTCACTGTCACCCTGTCGTCTCAAGATCATATATCTCAAGAGGAGATACTGTCTAGCCAAATTTCTTAGTTGTTAATCTTAGCACAATTCCACAGCCTTTAAGAGTTTAAGGATTATATCACAATGCTGCTCATGTTCCATTTATACTTTAGACTCTATCAGTATTTTAGCAATTTTCTCTTGTAAGGATGCCTCATTCTTTAGGCTTATATACTTTACAAGGCAACTCCTTACCCTTGTAACTTCAATAGGAACTTGTAAAATTCACTCCGAGTTCGAATCATTATCTTATGGACATCAATCTTCAATCTTTTATCTAATGACGCTTTATACTGAGGCTAGTCTTATTAGTTCCTCACATATCTCAAATCAGATCAAGAAAGCGTCTATTTTCATGTAGATGGATACTTGTTCTTCACTAAAACTTTATCAATGGTAGGAAATTAATACATCATTTTTAAGTCATCTACATCTCAATATCATTTGTATTTCTCTCATTTACACTTATACAGATAATTCCATTATTCTCAATTTGTCATTATCTGTATTTTCGTCATTCAGACCTTTACACGTGAATTTCATTATTCACACCATTTTCAGAGTTATTTTCTTAAACTTTTCAGATTCTTTCTACATCCTCTGATATAAACTTAGAATTTAACTTCATATTCAAAGTCGAGTCAATGTTATCTCGATTCCTCTAATTTATATAACTCTGGAAGTTCTATCAAAAATCAAATCTGATATTTTCTTTAATCATACATTTCTTATCATCTTGTGACCATCGTTCTTCAACTTTTCATCTGATTATGCCTTTTACAAAGATTGTTCTTATAAGCTCCTTATACGTCTCCGATTAAATCATATTTAAGGCATCACTTCCATATAATATTTATTTGTTCTTCATAAGAATTTTAGTGTATAACCAAAAATTTTAATACATCATTTAATTCATCCTCAAATCATATCATTTTGTATTTCCTTCCTTTACATCGATACTTGTGAATTTCATCATCCATAATATTTTCCAAAAATTATTTTCTTGAGCTTGTTGGATTTCTTCTATATTTTTCGATACAAGCCTAAGAATAAATTTCATATCCACAATCGAGTCAACATTCACCTGATTTCTCAATCTATGTTACTCTGGAATTTATCGGGATTTTGATCCGATAGTTTCTTTAACCACACTTCTTTTATCATTTTGGACCTTCATCATTGTGTCCCATCATTTCACAGTGTATTCTCAAGGCAGAGACATTCAATGTTCAAATCATTTTGATACATACTCTACCTTGATTTCATTACTTAGTCATACTTTACAGCGTTACGAATCTCATTCTGGTAAGCTGTATCAAGTACAATGTTTATCAACACACTTTACAGCTACTCGTTTCAATTCAGTTATTCACTTTAAAAACATTTCCATTTACTAAATTCAGGCTTTGTTCCCTCAAGTATATTCTCCACGAGGTTTGAACCTTGGCACCCCTTACGTACCTAGTTCCTTACACTCGTGTTACCGTTGGGATACTTATAAGGGCCTCGCCCGTTCATATCGACCATTGACGAGCATCCCCTAGGCGATCCTTTCGCCTCAGGTTTATCCTTACTAGTGAGTCGGCGATGAGATAGTTCGCCTATATCTCACGACACATGATCCACTACGGGTCGCCCATCATTGGGTCGCCCATCACAGTTCTGTCTCAAGGGTCCTGAAGAACTTAGGTTAGCGGTCATCTTTTTTTTTTTTTTCACTTGACTGTTCTTATAATTCTCCTCTAATTCACAGTACTCCAAACAGTACCTCATTCTGTAGCACATATTCCAAGATACGTCGGTTCTATGTACGATTATCTGTTTGATACCTCAAAGAAATGAAAACGTACAGAACCGTAAGTAATCACACCATTATGTATTTCATTATCTGTACTTTTCACCTCATCAGTCAATTCTTGTAATCATTTCACTTTTCACAGTATTTAACGATCCCGTTCAATACACTCTTAATTTTTCGACCCTTTCAGTCAATAACCGGGCCAAACATTTGATGACATTCCACTACACTCTTTGGATCGCATCATATAAGGCCCCGGCTCGTTCGCCGTCTGCCTGTACACGTTTTATTGTGATGCCTCGGATTTGCCGGTCTCAAGCCGGAGGGGCCCGAGCCGCACCACTCATCCGTGCTGTCCGCTCTGGGTTCTAGAGGTGGCCCCCGTCACACAGACGTGGCACTTAGTCCCTCACGGATTGTTTTATTGTGAAGCCCAGGATTTACCACTATGGCCCAAAGTCCACTCGTGGGGGAGCCCTGGCCGCCTCACTCAACCATACTGTTATCCCCTATGGCCCACAGTCCACTCGGGGTTTTTCTTTCGCGTCCGTAATCTAAGTGTTAGTGGAATCAGTAATAGGGATCGTTAGATTCATATGACATCTTCTATGCCATTAATAATTCCATTACTATCAATGGATTCCAATTCAGCTCGGTTTTATCACTATTCCGACATCGCCCAATATAGGGGCATTTTCGTCATTTCGACATTTATTTCTTTCTCCTCAATATACATTCAAATCAATGAACTGATCATCTATGTGTTGATAGTATCCTTTCTGATACTTATAACAGCAAGTTAGATCTCATTCGATTTTCGACAGAGAAGTTCACTAAAATCCACAATGGGATTAATTTACTTGTAATTCAGCTTTATATCATTAATTTCTCTGTCAAATCGATCAATTCCAACTTCTGGTGATCTATTTTGACTCCCAGTAAAATTTTGGGGGTAGGGGTATTTTGGTCATTTTTGGCTAAAAATTTTCTCTCTCTTAAAATTACCCTCAATCGGTGATCTTAAAGTCTATTTAATGATGATATTTCATTCCCCTACTTTATACCATCACTTTCAGGTCTCAGTTCGATTCGGACAGAAAGGTACTAGTGGGGCCCTCACTGAGTCCATTTCTGTTCCTTACCGAACAGGCCTTCATTTAGACTAGAAAAATCACCAATAATTCGGTAATTTCTGAGCCTATTTTCTTCTTTAACATTCTTAGTTTATACTTTCTCACTCCCTTTAAATCATTTTACTCTATTTACAATCATTTATCTTCTCTATGTATTCAGACGACACAGTACTACCGGGGATGTTTAACTCTTTTCCTTCCAAAAGTATCCACAAACATCAGGCCAACCATTGCTCTGATACCATTAAATCTGTCACGACCCGTGACCACATTTTTCATCTTCTTATACACAACTTAACCGGTTGGGCTGTCTGTGATACTTCACTTGTACTGACTGTTAAACAATTTTACAATGTATTGTTTATATTATACACATCCCCTATCGTAATAAATCAGATAAGTAGTACTATTGACGTGTCTAAATACAGAGAATTAAATGATCATACCTCAAATAAACAGTCGGTCTGACACATTGTCCTTCGTGTACAGCCAGGATCCACAATCCACTGATCTCACATTCATCAAAACCTGAGATGTTGAAAATTAAGGGGTGAGCAAAACCACGGCTCAGTAAGAGAATTATATGCCTCACTTGATACTCAGCTTCCTATATGCTAAAAATCTTTTTCCTTTTTCCTATGGGCTCTAGGCTCGCATGTAGGAAAGATACTACAGTCGGCTAGGAATCCGAATGGAGTAAGGTAGGTATTTTAGAATACCATACTTGTTACGGAACCTAGAAGCAACTGTAGAGAAAATTTTTTCTTTTTGTTATGAATTAATAAATCCTTTTCAATCTTTCATAACCTTTTTCATATTCTTTTTAAAAAATGCTTCTACTAAATAAAGCAATTAAATAAAATAATTAATATTCGTATCATACATGCTTGAGTTATTGTAAATTAGCATGCATGGATTATACTAAGGTTTATTACCATTTCGTAAGTGCACCCATGTCATAACTTATTCATGCTTACTTTTCATCCTTAGTCATACAAGGCATCGTTCTTATTAAAAGTATAATTATGTGTGGAAGCACAAACATTCAAGTAGTACATGTTCAATGGCATATATAGACATCATCCAATAATCATATACATCATGTGTCATATGCCTAAGATCTATTTCATCCTTCGACATTCATCGCATTCACGAATCACAATCACTTACTTATAGTCACAATATCCTACGATTTCTCATATTTCGTTAGAACACGTGTAGTACTTAGTTCCCGCAGGATTTTAGAGGTTGTGACGAACCAGCACAATCGGCCATGGCAACCTCTCTGGGCCCATCAGACAACGATTGCCTAGCTTCATCACTCATCCGTGGCTCACACAGTACAATCATCGAGTCTCTGCTCGGTTTGGCCATTAGTACATCCGTACTGTCCTCTATGGCCCAAAGTCCACTCGAGGTTTTAGAGGTTGTGACGAACCAGCACAATCGGCCATGGCAACCTCTCTGGGCCCATCAGACAACGATTGCCTAGCTTCATCACTCGTCCGTGGCTCACACGGTACAATCATCGAGTCTCTGCTCGGTTTGGCCTTTAGTACATCGAAGCTCGTGTAGCACTTAGTTCTCGAAGGATTCTAGAGGTGGCTCCCACGGTTCGGAATTCGTGAAACACTTATAATCTAATGTTTCATTTATATTTATGGTGAGAATGTCAGATATATCAATTCTTCCTTTTTTTTTTTTTAAAAACATATTAGAGGTTTATATCTCATGTCTTATGAGAATCATCTCACAGTACTATAATCAGTACCGAAATGAGCATTTTATAAAAATGCTATAATTCAATTGATTTTCTTCTCATATTATATGAAACATGTTCTTTTCACATGTCACACATCACATATCACATTTCCCATTTGACATATTCCATGTCATGCAAAACACTTTCCTTTTTAACATGTCACCTATCATTTATGGAGTCTATGATAGACATCAATCTTATCGTACTATAAATCTCGGAGGGTAAAGAAATAAACCGGTCAAATCTATGACCATAATCTATGTTGTCCTCTGTGGGTCGCGGATCAGGTGTCGACCGAGACTAAACATATCACATATCATGCATCCGTATGATAGGAATGCCAACCAATCTCAAAACCGTAGTTTTCATCATCAAATAGACTTATATGGAATTTATATAAATATAAAATTCCATAATTTAAAACCATAAGGTTTAAAATCCTTTAGTGAATATTTATAAAAATATTCATAAGAATATTCACTATATTTCACTTCCTCTTTCATCTCGTAATTCGTGTAATTTCTCTATTCCGAGAATTTTCGATGATTTCATTATCATCATTCTCGAATACATGAATATTCTAAAGTTCCATATCATTATATTCATATTTTATGAAATTTAGAAATTTTCTCATATCTCGTGATTTACTATCGAAATTCGGAAATAAATCATTTAATATGATTTTATAAATTTTTTCTAAAATTTTCGGCAGCATAACGGCTGCCGATTCACTAACCTCCTGCACGGAAAATACAGTTTGAAATCTTTCAGCCAGTACTTCTTCCCAAATTATTTTCAGCAATTCATGCATCATAATAATTTTCATAAAATAATTGCATAAAATATTTCAAATTTAATTATGCAGACTGAGTATCCTTACAGTGCTGCACATGCATCCCTTACCTTTTTCCGGGTCGGCGAATTCCGCTTATCGATCGCGCCCGCACTCCATTTCTCCCGATTCCTTATCTCGATTGCTGAAAATAATTTCTGGAATTAAAATTCTAATTTTTAGAATTTTTCATAATTTATTTAATTTTTTTCTGAAATTAAATTCTCGGGAAATTTCTTACCGAATTGTAAAATTCCGGGTTGTCGAATTTCCGGGAATTTTTCGAATTCCCAAAATTCTCCTTTTTCCTCTTTTTCTTCCTTTTTCCTTCCTTTTTCCTCTTTTTCTTTTCTTTCTTTCTTTTCTTTTTTTTCTTTTTTCTTTTTCTTTTTTCTTTTTCCTTTTTCTTTTTCTTTTTCTTTTTCCCTTTTTCCTTGGTCTGACCGGTTCAGACCAGTCAGACCGGTTCCTCCTCCTTCACCGCCGGTTCTCCTCCGGTGGCCGGTTCTCCGGCGGTTCGGTGGCTCCTCAGCTGGCCGGCGTCGAGACGAAGCTGCCGGTGGCCTCAGCTCGGCCTGGATCGGCTACACGGCGGAGGATCTACTCGGTTTACCTTCGGTCACTTCTCTTCCTTCGTCGGCCTTCCTCCGCCGTCGTTGGCCTCACCGGTGGCCTCCATCCTATTCTTCTCCTCCCGCCGGTGCTTCGGCTGTAGTGGCGACGGCCGATTTGGTCGGAAACTGCCAGATCTGGTTTCCCTCTTCTCGGCTTCCGCCGCGTTTTCTCCCCTATTTTCGCTTCCGTTTCTTTCCTTTCCGGCGCCGATCGATTTCCCCTCTTCCTTTCCTTGCCGGCGCAACCTCATCTCCCTCTTCTCTCCCTTCCCGGCGGCCGTTGACGGGGTCGGCCTCCATCGGGGAAGACAGAATCGGGAAATCCCGATTCTGTTTTCTGTTTCCTTTCTTTTCTGTTTTTTTTTTCCTTTCTATTTTTGTTCTCTTTCTATTTTTAGTATACTATATAATATATATTATACCATAAGTTTTATACATATAATATATATTATATGTTATACATACATTACTTCATACATAGCATTATACAATATATATTATATACAAAATACATATTGTACATTACAAAATACATGTCTAGTATATATGTGTATATTTATATATATACTTAAAATTAAGTAACATTTATATATATAAATTATATAAATGCTATAATAAAATATTTATACATATAAACTTTAATATAAAATCACATTTACCTTTCTTCTATATGTATGTATATATGTATATATATATATTTATATATACATGAAATATTATGTTTATATACATATGTATTATTTAAATTCATGAAATAGTATATATTTCTATATATATATATATATATATATATATATATATATATATATACCAACGTATATTAAAATATATTATATAGTATTTTTAAATACATATGTATTTATATAAAATACATTTATATAATTTGTAATTATATAAATATATTTCATTTTATTCTCTTATTTTCTTAATTAGATTTGGATTTTAATTTATCCAATTTAATTCTTTTCCTCTCTATTATTTTTATCTTTATTTTCATTTAATTTCCTTCACACGAATTTCCTTATTCATCACTTCCTCATTTCTCGGGATTTTCACCAATATCCCGTTTCTCGCAAATTTTATTTATTTCCTCTTATTTAATTTCTCTAATATTTATTTTCAATATTTCTAATTTCCAATAAATGGAAAAATTTACGGTTATCACAATATGTGATAAGTTAAATGAAAGTGATTTATAGCATTTTACATAATGCTTATTTCAGTACTGATTTTAGTACTACGAGATGATTTTCATATGACATGTGATATGAACATGTAATATGTTTTCAAAAGGAAAAAGAGTTTATAAGTCTAATATTCTTACTATGATTTTAAATTGAATATTAGACTATATGTGACATGAATATGTGATATGTTTTACAAAAAAAGGAAAGAGGAGGAAAATAAATCTAATATTCTTATTTTAATTTTTAAATTGAATATTAGATTTAAATGATATATATATGTTATACGAAAAGGATTTAATAGCTGATTTTGCTATTTAAAGTACTGTACTAATTATGGTTGTCTAGTAAAACATGAAATGAGTTTTAAATGAGAATGATGAGAATTTAACTAATATTCTTTTCAAAGAATATATGGATATTAGTTACTTTATTTAAATGCTTTATTTTAAAAAACCATTATTTTGAAAAGAATATGCAAATGTTATGAAATAAAAAGGTAAAAAGGATTAAAATTCCAAACGAAAAGGAAATTATTCTCTACAGTTGCTTCTAGGTTCCGGGACAAGATAGGTATTTCAAAATACCTAGCTTACTCTATCCGGATCCCTAGCCGACTGTAGTATCCTTCCTACATGCGAGCCTAGAGCCCATAGGAAAAATGAAAAAGTTTTCAGCATATAGATAGCTGAGTATCAAGTGAGGCATATAATTCCCTTACTGAGCCATGGTTTACTCACATCTTAATTTTAACATTTTAGGTTTTCGAAGATTGAGATTCTAACACTTAAAGGATTTTGGCTGCGCATTTGGGGATGATGCGACAGCTTGATTTAATTAATAAGGTATGATCATTTATTTTCTGTATTTAAACTTATCGACAGTACTATTTTCTTATGAAGTAAAAATCGGGGATGTAATTCATATTATAATTTAATATGAAATTGTGTATACGTAAAAGAAAAGTAAGGTATCGCAAACAGCCTAACCAAATAAGATGTATAGAAAAAGGTTAAAAATAGGGTCACGGGCTGTAACAGATTTAATGGTATTAGAGCACGGTTGGCCTGATGTCTGTCGATACTTTTGGAAAGAAAATGTGTCAAAAAAGGTTAACATCTCCTGTAGTACTGTGTAGTCTAAATACATAAAGGAAATAAATGATTGTAAATTGAGTTAAGTGTTTAGAAGGGGCTGAGAATTATGAACTAAGGATGTCAAAGAGGGAAAACGCCTCAGGAATGTTACCTAAAATGGTGATCTTATAATCTAAATGAAGGTTGGTTCGGTAAGGAACAGAAATAGACTCGGTGAGGGCCCCACCAGTACTTTTCTGGCCGGATCGAGCTGAGACCTGAAAGTGATAATATAAAGGAGGGGAATGAAATATCATCATTAAATAGACCTTAAGATCACCTATTGAAGGTATTTTGAGGAGAGAGAAAATTTTAGGCAAAAAATGACCAAAATACCCCTACCTCCAAAATTTTACCGGGAGTCAAAATAGACCAACGGAAGTTTGAATGGACTCATTTGATAGAGTAATTGATGATGTAAAGCTGCATTTCATGCAAAATAATCCAATTATGGATTCTATTGGATTTCTCTGTCGAAATCGAAAAAGATCTTAAACTGTTGATATTGGTATGAGAAGGGATATTATCAACACATAAATAATAAGATACTTAATTTAAATGTATATGAAGAGAAAGAAATAAATGTTGAAATGACGAAAATGCCCCTATATGGAATTATGTTTTTGAATAGTGATAAAACCAAGTTGATCTTGAATTCCATTGATAGAAATGAAGTTATTGATGGCATAAAGGAATGTAATATGAGTATAACGATCCTGATTATAAATTTCACTACACTTAAAGTGCTGATGTGACCCAAAATGTTTATAGGGAAGTCGCAGGATGAGCGACTCTATTATTGATTTTTAAGGGTCAGAGTTAAAAGTGTATTGATGGGATATTATTACCGGATCGTTGGATATGATGAAAAGAAAACTGATTACTGTTGATGAATGAGAAAGAGATCAGTATAAAGGACGAAACCCATAGCAGTACAATTAATCTTGGTTCTATACATTCATATAGTTTCTGAAGTATCCAATGGATAATCATAGAACCAGAATAGTTTGAAATATATTTTATAGAAATGATGTACTGTATGGAGTATATGGAATTGGAGAATATGCATAAGGACAGTAAGTGAAGATAAGAGATGAGGATGATAACAGCTAACCTGAATTGTAAGATGAAAATGATTTTAAAATGAATTTCAATAATAAATCGGTTAGCTGTGAAAGGTGTTAATCAAATAATTATACTGGATACAGCATACTAATTAAAATGATCGATATGCTGTGAAATATGAGGAAATAAGTGAATCAGGGCGGAGCAGATGTTAAAATGATTTAAATATTAAATGTCTGTACCTTGAGGTTATTAGTGGAAATGATGGGACATAGAGGTGAATGTCCAAACTGATAAGAGAGGTATGATTAAAGGAAGTATCGGATGACATTCCCGATAAATTTCAGAGTTATATGGATTGGAGACATCGAGCTAACATTGACTCGATTGATTATATGAAATCTAATTCTAAGCTTATATTGGAAACATATAAAGAGAATTCGAAAAGCTTAAGAAAATAACTCGGGAAAATATGTGGATAATGAACTTTACCTGTATATAATGTAAAGAACGGAAATATGGATAAGGTGAATTGAGGATGAATTAAATGGTGAATTAAATTCCTATTATTAAATAAAGTTCTTATGAAGAACAAATAATCATTTCTATGAAAGTGATGTCTTATTTGACTTAATCGGAGATGTATAAGGAGCTTATAAGACCAATCTCTATACAAGGCATCATTAGATGAAAAGTTAAAGACTGATGGTCATAAGATGATAATGATTAGAACTCGATGAAATTTTACGAGTTCATATTGAGGTTTACAAGATTAATGAAATACCTTGTGAGGTACATAAGACTAATGAATAAGAGAAACATATAAAGATAAAGTAAGGATATACCATACGGTCTAAGGCATATATGGAAAATGAGCAGCATAGTGGTATAACCCTACAAACTCTCAAAGACAGTAACCTATATGTTAAGATTTGCAAATAGAAGATGGGCTAGACAATATCTCTTTCTAAGATATATGATCTCAAATGACAGAGCAATGCGGATCTGTTTATGATGAAGAGATAGTGATCGAGATACGGAAGGTACTGGGTCTAGCTAAATACTATTGCCAGTCTATAGAAGAGTTATTGGGTTAGCTGCTCTACAAATGTGACTAATAAGTCAAGAAGTTAGGGTCGGTGGACAAATAAGTGTAAAGTAAAGAAAGTATTCAAAATGTTAAAAGAGGTAATAGTGGAATACTTTACCACTGAGGAAAAGTGACCGAAATGATGATGAAGGAAAAGATGTAAAGGTAAGAAGAGGATAAGTACAGGATGATGAGGGAACATGAATATGAAGCGGTTCCCGAATTTAAAACTGAAAGTGATTTCACGTTGGTTATCACATGATCATGGCTAGATATAAGATCAAGCTAATTTCGACAAATGAAAAGTAATGATACTCAAAGGAGTAAATGAATTATATGATTTACTGCCAGTCATATAAATGGAAAAAAGATATATAAATATATATACACACACTTCGAAATGATGGAAATGGTGGAAATATATGGATAATGAGGTGATTAAATTGATAATTATATATTCAATGATGAATTTAAATAATGAGGAGATTAAATTATAATTTGATTATGCCATCATGGGATCTAAATTATCAAAACAGTATAATTTCAAGTATATTCAAAAAAAATTAAAGTGATAATGAATATACCACAAGAATAAAAGAGGTAAAAAGAATGCTACATGAAAAGACGATATGGAGAGAAAATGGTTGTCTCTTGATTCAATTATGGTAAAAGATAGTAAATAGTAAAGTCTGCAAATGTGCTGCAGCATTTGTTAAAGTAAATGTGAAAAATGAGTATTGTGGATAATGAGGAACCCAAAAGAGATCGATGATATGGAAGTGATTATAGACTGATAGTCTAGATGGAATCACTTATCCATTTTCAGGCTCTTAAAGTCTATAGTGCCATAGTCGAAATATAATGATGAAATGATGAGAATGTATGTGAAGTTCCAGTGAGCCCTATATGTGATGAGAATCTCTGAGTAGCTATATGTTTATGGGAAATAGCAAAAGGCTCTGAGATTCCAAATTTATTGACAGCATCGCTCCATACTGATGTAAATATAGAGCGTAGTATGAAACGCTCAAAGATATGTTGAGAGAGCGGATGCACGAGATGTGACAAGCTACTGGGACAATTGCATACTAGTAAATTATCGGTAAATGATAGTTATCAAACTATATCGACTTGGCACTAATTGAGAAAAATGGATAATGAATAGCATGAATTCGCTATTATGTGATATGAAAAGGATGGGAAATTGATAACCCCAATTGATAAAGTAATTCATGGGGAGTAGAAGTACATGATGAAAAATGATATGAAATGATATAAGAGGTGATACAGATGTGAAGATATACTGGCAGTATTATTTCAAGGATGATCTAAGGGTTAAGAATTATAAGTATATGGAACAGTACCACCTTTTAATTTAAGTTAAATTCGGAGGACCGAATTTCTTAAGGTAGGGAGAATGTGATAACCATAAATTTTCCAATTATTGGAAATTATTAATATTGGAAATTAATATTTAAGAAAATAGATAAGAGGAAATAAATAAACTAAAGTAAATAAATAAAATTTATTTACGAGATGGGAATATCGTTGAAATTTCCGAAATTGATGAAGTGAAAAAGTGGAGAAAATTAATTTGGATAAAATTGAGGAAATTTAATTTAGATAAATGGAAATCCAAATTAAATAAGAAATAAAAAGGAAAATTAAATTGGAAATAAGAAATGAAGGAGGGAATTTAATTTGGATAAATGGAAACCCAAATTAAATAAGAAAAAGAAGAAAATAATAGGATATTAAGAAATCCAAATTATAATAAATACAAAGGTGAGTATTTATATATATTTATATAATTTGATTATATAAATACATTTTAAATATATTTTATATGCTTTACATATTTACATATGTGTGTATATATATATATATATATATATATATGAAATATAGTTATATATGATAGATAGATATATACTATTTTTATCATAAAATAAATACATATGTATTTATGTATACAAATAAATATATATAATATATATTATTTTAAAGTTAAAGTGTAGATATATATATATATAATATAATAATTATAGATATAATTTTACAAATATAATTATATGAATATTCTAATTATATATGTATATAATTATATAAAGAAATAATTATATTATATATAATTAAAAAAAATTTAATTGAGACAGAAACGGGATCGGGACCCCGTTTCTATCTCAAAATAAAGGAAACAAAGGCAGAGAAAATAGAAGGCGAGGTCGGCCACCGTCGGCCGGCCAAGAGAGGAGGAGAGAGAGGAAGACGGCACCGGCGGAGAGTGGAGAGGACACCGTGACCGGAAAAGGAAAAGAAATGGCGGGAAAAGAGAAGGAAAGAAGAAAATCGAAGCGGGAATCGGCGGAAGCCGGAAAAGAAAAAGAAAATGGAAAGTGGCGGTGTCGGCCGATCCAGGCACCGCCACTGCCACCGAAGCACCGCCAGAGGAAGAGGATGGATGCCACCGGAGGAGCAGTGAACGGCGGAGGAGGGCTGGCAAAGAGGCGAAAGAAACCAAAGGTAAATCTACTCGATCCGTCGCCGTGCCGCCGATCCAGGCCTAACGGAGACTACCAGCAGACTCGCCGTGCAGTTGGCCAGCTGTGGAGTCGCCGAACAGGCCATCGGCAAGGAACTGACGATGAGGGGATCTGACCGGTCTGAACCAGTCCGACCAGGAAAAGGAAAAGAGTAAAAAGAGAAAAGAAAAAGGAAAAAGAAAAAGAAAAAGAAAAAGAAAAGAAAAGAAAGAAAAGAAGAGTAAAAGAAAGAGAAGAAAGAAAAGAAAAGAAAAGAGAAAAAGAGAAATTTTCGGGATTCGGGAATTTCAGAAATTACGGGAGATCCCAAGAATTCGGAAACTCGAAAATTACGAAAATTCGGTAAGAATTCTGGAAAATGATTTCGAGTAAAAATTTAATAAATTAATTATGAAAATTCTAAAATTTAGAATTTTAATTTCCAGAAATTATTCTCGGCGATCGAGATGAGGAATCAGAAGAGATAGAATACGGGCGCGACCAATAAGAGGAAGTCACCGACCCGAAAAAAGGTATGGGATGCATGTGCAGCACTGTAGGGATATTCAGTCTACATGTTTTAATTTCGAAATATTTTATGGAAATATTTTATAAAATTATTTTGATGAATGATTGGTTGGAATTTGGAATGAAGTACTGGTTGGAAATTATAAATTGTATTTTCCGTGCAGGAGGCTAGCCAATCGGCAGCCGTTATACTGCCGAAAAATTATCGAAAATTACCAAAAAATTTCTAGAAAATTTCATAAAATCATAATAAATGATTTTATTTCACGAGAAATGATTTTCAGCCACGAAAATCGAAAAAATGAATATTTTCCATAAAAAAATGAATAAAATGAAAGTGATTTTAAAATATTCATGTTTTCGAGAATGGTGATAATGAAATCACCGAAAATTCTCCTGATATGTAAATTACAAATAATACGAGATGGAAAATGAAAATAAATAAAGTGAATATTTTTATATATATTTCTTAAATATTCACTAAATGATTTTATAACCTTTATGGTTTTAAATTATGAAATTATATATTTTTATAAATTCTATAAAGGTTTATTTTATGATGAAAAATACGGTTTTGAGACTAGTTGGCATCCTATCATGCTGATATGTGATATGTGATATGTGATATGTAGTTCCGGCCGACACCTGATCAGTGATCCGCCGAGGACAATTATAGACTATGGCCATAGATTTGACATGATTATTTTATACCCTTCGGGGTCTATAGCATGATACGAGTAACGACCCAGTGGACGGGCTGGGCGTGCGTGCCTAAGTCTCCATATATGAAAAATGTTTTATATGATATGTTATATGTTAAATGTAAACGTTTTATATGATATGTGATAAGTTAAATGAAAGTGATTTACAGCATTTTACATAATGCTTATTTCAGTACTGATTTTAGTACTACGAGATGATTTTCATATGACATGTGATATGAACATGTAATATGTTTTCAAAATGAAAAAGAGTTTATAAATCTAATATTCTTACTATGATTTTAAATTGAATATTAGACTATATGTGACATGAATATGTGATATGTTTTACAAAAAAAGGAAAGAGGAGGAAAATAAATCTAATATTCTTATTTTAATTTTTAAATTGAATATTAGATTTAAATGATATATATGTTATACGAAAAGGATTTAATAGCTGATTTTGCTATTTAAAGTACTGTACTAATTATGGTTGTACAGTAAAACATGAAATCAGTTTTAAATTAGAATGATGAGAATTTAACTAATATTCTTTTCAAAGAATATATGGATATTAGTTACTTTATTTAAATGCTTTATTTTATAAAAGCATTATTTTGAAAAGAATATGAAAATGTTATGAAATAAAAAGGTAAAAAGGATTAAAATTCCAAATGAAAAGGAAATTATTCTCTACAGTTGCTTTTAGGTTCCGGGACAAGATAGGTATTTCAAAATACCTACCTTACTCCATCCGGATCCCTAGCCGACTGTAGTATCCTTCCTACATGCGAGCCTAGAGCCCATAGAAAAAACGAAAAAGTTTTTCAGCATATAGATAGCTGAGTATCAAGTGAGGCATATAATTCCCTTACTAAGCCGTGGTTTGCTTACCTCTTAATTTTAACATTTTAGGTTTTCGAAGATTGAGATTCTAACACTTAAAGGATTTCGGCTGCGCATTTGGGGACAATACGATAGCTTGATTTAATTAATATGGTATGATCATTTATTTTCTGTATTTAGACTTATCGACAGTACTACTTTCTTATGAAGTAAAAATCGGGGATGTAATTCGTATTATAATTTAATATGAAATTGTGTATACGTAAAAGAAAAGTAAAGTATCGCAGACAGCCCAACCAAATAAGATGTATAGAAAAAGGTTAAAAATAGGGTCACGGGCTGTGACAGTAATTTTAAACTTCACTTCATTTTTATATCATTTATTTTACATTTTATTCTATCAATTTTATGCTCAAAATCCTTGGCAATTTCCAGCAAAAAAAATCAGTACTATAGCAGCCAGAATTGACGTGTTGTCCCTTCTTTCTTGGCTGCTTCTTTTCTTAATCCACTTTGCCTCTTTTGATGTATTTTTCAACCAATAAAATTTCACCATATATCTACTTAATAAATCCCTATTTATCTATCATTATCTATAAATTTTTTTTTACATTATTAATGTCACACAATTGCCTTCTTCCGTGTAGCACAATAGGAGGAAATTAACGCCCAGTCCAGAATTCTTTAGCTGCATGTTCTTTCTTCATTTTGCCTCTTTTGAGGCACACTTCATCCAATAATTTTCAGCTAAATATCCACTTAATAACTCTCTCCCATCATATTATTATTTATTCAATTTTATAGCACAAAAAGGATTGCATTTCATCTTGTATCAAAACGTATATCCCACTCCAGCAGAAACTAACGTGCACTCAATTTTGTTGCATGGTTTTTGCTGGATTTCCAGTTCCTTTTATATTTATTTCCTTTCTTATACACCATATTATAAATCATAATTCCAATAATTCCAAATTGAGAGTGGAAATTCATTCAATCTTTATTTAATTCCACTAAATAATTCATTTCCACTATCAATAATTTACAAAGTACAGTGTACAGTGTTATAAAATTGGGTCTCACAATTAGACACTCTATGTATTATCTGTCTGGTCTCACGTCCATCTGGGCACTGTAGACCCTATGGGGCTTACCACACTGTACTGGCTCATATATGGAAAATTCACAAGAAATGAACAGTGTGCGTTTCCTTACATGTGAAACAGTATCTGAATACACGTTTCCCACAGTCAGTGCACTTCTCCTCCATGTAAACAATTGCAACTGAATATGTCAAATTTGTACATGTCACACCAACAATCACAAGGAGTAGGAGTCGATATTTATTAGTTTTATATGTACAGTCCTAATTAACACATTAAGAAAAGCATTCAAAAAATCTATAGCCGTCAGATGTGCCCAAAATAAGTCTCTAACACAATCACTTGACTCATCACCCCTATGCCACTCAACATATTTACAATCATTCAAGTGTTTCATGAGTTGTTACATCTGTGGTCTACCAACTTTGTCAACCATTCTATATTTTTGTCGTGCATTATAAATGCTATTTATAGTACTCACATTCTTCTCATCGTGTTGTTTCAACATCATTAATATATTTCTTGATTTTACCATAGCATTTGTCATATCACCCACCATACTTTGTTCTTTCACCGTCAATCGACCAACAAAGATATGTCCTTCTAACTGTTTTGCAGCCAGATGATTATGCATCCCATATACAACTTTCACTACCCATTCATCATCCCTATCAAATCTCACCCCCTATAACTCGAATGGACAATTACACTTCTTTATTCTCATTCCCAAGCAATAGAATTCACCTCTATTTGACTTATATGTTCCATGCCTTTCAAATACAAGTCGAAGTCTAGGTTTTCTTCGGGGAACACTAACATTCGATGATCTAATCACAACAACAAAACCTAAGTCTCTTCCAAGCTCTCTAGCCCATGTGATCAAGGCATTTCGACTATTGAAAATCTAAAACAAAATAAATTTATTAATTAGTTTTTTGTACTATATTTGTATTAAAACTTTATGTTAATTTTAAATATACTTACTTGTTTAGTAGTAAATGCATGAGTACAGCCAAATATTTCTTCATCCACACCTTTCTATTCTCCACACACTATCCTTTTGTCAATTTGCAAATATTAAACAAAGTAATTAATTATAATTGTTATAATCAATTATATAATAAAAATAATTAATTGTACTTATCAAAATAAAGTCATTTGCATAAGTCAATATGCGCAAACAGACTGCGTAGAGACCATGTATATGCGCTAGTCAACTTGCGCGCAAATGAGACATCTGTGCAAGCTAACTTGCACACAAATTAGGTATTTGCACAATCTAGCTTGCGCGAAAATGACATATCTATGCAAGCTAACTTGTGCAAAAATGAAAATACTGCGCAAGATGATCTGCACATAAGAACATTGTCAATGCAAGCCAACTTGCACTATGTCTTGGTTCATGGGCAAATTCGATTGTGCAAGAAGTGAAACCAAGAAAAGAATAACACATTACCTGTTTTCCTTCTTTTTCTCCTTCTTCAATGCTGTCATATTCTTCATAGCTATCATAATAGCTACTTTCACTTATATTTTCCATTGTTTTTTGAAAGAAAGTAG
This sequence comes from Heritiera littoralis, assembly GCA_031772115.1. Lineage (NCBI taxonomy): Eukaryota > Viridiplantae > Streptophyta > Magnoliopsida > Malvales > Malvaceae > Heritiera > Heritiera littoralis. The sequence continues at coordinate 7,626,945 of JAPDPK010000009.1, forward strand.
ATTTTAGGGTTTAGAAGAAGAAAGTGATGAGAAGGTAGAAGAAGCCTAAGAGAAGGAGGATTTCTAAATCTACTCTGAGAAGAGAATAAGCAAAATAGAGGGAAAAGAGAGAGAAAATAGTGTCGTGGGTCTATTTAATATTTTAGCACCAAAATAAAAAGATATTTGTTTAATATTTGGAGAAAAAATTATAATTACATACTGCGGGTCTTGTGGAAATGGGCAAAAGGGTTTGCATGACCCATTGTTTCGCGTAAGGCATCTTATGCAAAATCCATATTTGTGCACAAGGATTCTTGCATGAAAGCCACACTTATGCTCAAAGAGGTTTGCACATGGCTTCTGGTTCTGTGCAACTCTTTTTGTGCATCACTTTGGCGCAAGGCTTCTTGTGCAAAGCCGAGAGTTTTGTGCAAGCATCCTTGTACGCCATCCATGCATTTGCGCATGCAGTCTTGCGCACGGTCCAGGCATTCGCACAAGCTGTTTCACGCAAAACTTTTAGTTTCATGCAAGATGTCTTGTGCGAAACTCATGGCTTCGCACAAGGAGCCTTGCATGATGCTGGGCAGGAAGATAATTAGTAGGGTTAAAAATGTCCATTTCATTGGGGGTAAAATTTTTTTTTTTAGGAGAGTTTAAAGAGTAAAAAGGGGAGTAGATTTAGAAATCTTCCTCATGTAAAATTTTTCTAACAGGTTACATTTTTTTTCTTTTAGTGAATAACAGGTTACATCTTTGAAAGAAAGGTTCTATCAAGAATCAATAAAATCATTATCACACTCTATTTTAAAACATTTTAATATAGAAATACCATTGCATGAAATTGCATATGTCACGACCCGTGACCACATTTCTTACTCTATTGTACACAACTTAACCGGTTGGGCTGTCTGCGATACTTCACTTGTACTGACTGTAAAAAAAATTTTAAATAGTATTGTTTATATTATACACATCCCCTATCGTCATTAATCGGATAAGTAGTACTGTTGACATGTCTAAATACAGAGAATAAATGATCATACCTCAAATAAACCGTCGGTCTAACACATTGTCCTTCGTGTACAGCCAGGATCCACAATCCACTGAACTCACATTCATCAAAACCTGAAATGTTGAAAATTAAGGGGTGAGCAAAACCACGGCTCAGTAAGAGAATTATATGCCTCACTTGATACTCAGCTTCCTATATGCTGAAAAATCTTTTTTTTTTATTTTTTTTCCTATGGGCTCTAAGCTCGCATGTAGGAAAGATACTACAGTCGGCTAGGGATCCGAATGGAGTAAGGTAGGTATTTTAGAATACCATACTTGTTACGGAACCTAGAAGCAACTGTAGAGAGAAATTTTCATTTTGTTTTGAATTAATAAATCCTTTTTTTTCCTTTTCAATCTTTCATAACCTTTTTCATATTCTTTTCAAATTAATGCTTCTACAAAATAAAGCATTTCTATAAAATAATTAATATTCGTATATTCCTTGAAAAGAATGTTAGTTAAATCATCATTTTATTTCTCTAAAATTCATTTCATGTTTTAATGTACCCTTTTAATTAGTACCGTCCTTTAAAAAGCAAAATAAGCTATTAAAATCTATTCCATTCTTAAGTTCACAAGGCATCATTCTTTTTATCAGTATAATTAAGTGTGAACGAGACGAACATTCAAGTAGCACATGTTTGAGTGGCATATATAAACAAAATCCGTTATATCACACACATCATATGTCATGTGCACAAGATCTATTTCATCCTTCGACATTTGTCGCATCCCCATCAGAACTTAGACCTTTACTAACACATCAGAACACGTGCAGCACTTTGTTCCCAAAGGATTCTAGAGGTGGCTCACACGGTAAAGTCATCGAGTCTCTGCTCGGTTTGGCCTTTACTAACACATCAGAACACGTGCAGCACTTAGTTCCCGAAGGATTCTAGAGGTGGCTCACACGGTAAAGTCATCGAGTCTCTGCTCGGTTTGGCCTTTACTAACACATCAGAACACGTGCAGCACTTAGTTCCCGAAGGATTCTAGAGGTGGCTCACACGGTAAAGTCATCGAGTCTCTGCTCGGTTTGGCCTTTACTAACACATCAGAACACGTGCAGCACTTAGTTCCCGAAGGATTCTAGAGGTGGCTCACACGGTAAAGTCATCGAGTCTCTGCTCAGTTTGGCCTTTACTAACACATCAGAACACGTGCAGCACTTAGTTCCCAAAGGATTCTAGAGGTGGCTCACACGATAAAGTCATCGAGTCTCTGCTCGGTTTGGCCTTTACTAATACATCAGAACACGTGCAGCACTTAGTTCCCGAAGGATTCTAGAGGTGGCTCACACGGTAAAGTCATCGAGTCTCTGCTCGGTTTGGCCTTTACTAATACATCAGAACACGTGCAGCACTTAGTTCCCGAAGGATTCTAGAGGTGGCTTACACGGTAAAGTCATCGAGTCTCTGCTCGGTTTGGCCTTTACTAATACATCAGAACACGTGCAGCACTTAGTTCCCGAAGGATTCTAGAGGTGGCTCACACGGTAAAGTCATCGAGTCTCTGCTCGGTTTGGCTTTTACGCCATATGTACTTTCCACTGTCTTATCAGATCTCATGTAGTACTTATGATCTCATATTCCATTTAAGACCATAGAAAGAATATTAGAATTATCATTTCTTCCTTTTTGAAAACATATTACATGTTTGTATCTCATGTCTTATGAGAATCATCTCACGGTACTATCATCAGTACCTAAATGAGCATTTTGTAAAAATTGCTATAATTCAATTGATTCTCTTATTATATTATATAAAACATGTTCTTTTCATATGTCACCCATCATGTATCACATTTTCCGGTTGGCATATTCCATCTTATGTAAAATACTTTCCTTTTTAACATATCACCAATCATTTATGGAGTCTAAGATAGACATCAATCTTATCATACTGTAAACCTCGGAGGGTAAGAGAATACGCCGGTCAAATCTATACCCATAACCTATATTGTCCTCGGTGGATCACTGATTTAGGCGTCGACCGGGACTAAACAGATCACATATCATGCATCAGCATGATAGGAATGCCAACCAGTCTCAAAACCGTATTTTCATCATAAAATAAACTTATATGGAATTTATATAAATATAAAATTCCATAATTTAAAACCATAAGGTTTAAAATCCTTTAGTGAATATTTATAAAAATATTCATAAGAATATTCACTATATTTCACTTCATCTTTCATCTCGTAATTCGTGTAATTTATCTATTCCGAGAATTTTCGATGATTTCATTATCATCATTCTCGAATACATGAATATTCTAAAGTTCCATCTCATTATATTCATGTTTTATGAAATTTAGAAATTTCCTCATGTTTCGTGATTTACTATCGAAATTCGGAAATAAAATCATTTAATATGATTTTATAAAGTTTTTCTAAAATTTTCGGCAGCATAACGGCTGCCGATTTACTAACCTCCTGCACGGAAAATACAGTTTAAAATCTTTCAGCCAGTACTTCTTCCCAAATTATTTTCAGCAAATCATGCATCATAATAATTTTCATAAAATATTTGCATAAATACTTCAATTTAAAATATGCAGACTGAGTATCCTTACAATGCTGCACATGCATCCCTTACCTTTCTCCGGGTCTGCGACTTCCGCTTATCGATCGCGCCCGCACTCCATTTCTCCCGATTCCTTATCCCGATTGCTGAAAATAATTTCTAGAATTAAAATTCTAATTTTTAGAATTTTTTTCATAATTTATTTAATTTTTCTGAATTTAAATTTCCGGGGAATTTCTTACTGAATTTTCGTAAATGTCCGGGTTGTCGAATTTCCGGGAATTTTTCGAATTCCCGAAATTCTCCTTTTTCCTCTTTTTCTTCCTTTTTCTTCCTTTTTCCTCTTTTTCTTTTCTTTCTTTCTTTTCTTTTTCTTTTTCTTTTTCCTTTTTCTTTTCTTTTTCCTTTTCTTTTTTCTTCTTCCTTTCCCGGTCAGACCGGTTCAGACCGGTTTGTGCCTCATCCCGTCGGTTCAGCCGGTTCGGTCACCGGCGGTCCTCCTTTCCACCAGTTCACGCCTCCCACAGTTGGCCGATGTTGCGAGGATGTCGGATCTGGCCTCCGTTTCACCCCATCACCGACGACGGCGCCGGATCTGGGTCCGTGGGTTTCGGCCTCTTTCTCCCCTGTTTCCTCCTTCCTCCGCCGTTTCCTTCACCGTCGGTGGCCTCCTTCTCCTTGGGTGGTCCTTGCCGATGGCGTTGGTGGCGGTAGCGGTGCCCGGATCGGCCGGCACTGCCGATCTTCCTTCTCCTTTTTCCTTTCGATTTTTCCCCCTTCGCTTCGCGTCGTTTTCTTCTCCTTCCGCCTCGGGCCGCCGTCGTTCGCTTCTCCTCTCGCCGGCGACGCCATTCGTTCCTTCTCTCTTCCCTCACTCGGCCGGCGGTGGCCTCTCCGCCACCGACGGTCTCACCTGGGGGGGGGGATCGGGATTCCTGCCTCGATCCTCCTTTCCTTTCTATTTTTTTTTTGTTTCTTTCTATTTCTATTTTTAGGTTATTTCTATTTCCCTTTTTAGTAATATAATACATACTATATATTATACACTATCATTTATATTTTATACTTATAATATATATTATATATATCATACATATATTATTTCATTTTAATGAAATACAATATACAATATATATTATATACATAAATTATATATATTGTATATTACAAAATATATATCTTGTATATATATATATATATGTATGTATAATTATATACTTTAAAAATAAATAACCTTTACATGTACAAATTATATAGATGGTATAATACAATATTTATACATTTAAACTTTAATATAAAACCACATTTACTTTTCTTCTATATTCATATACTTTTATTTAAAGTAATAATATATATATTTCATATATATATATATATCTGTACATATATATTTATAATTATATAAATACATTTTATAATATACACATGTATTTATTTAAGACAAAATAGTATATATTTCATTTTATAATATATACTAATATTCATATACATACATATGTATTTATATAAAAACATGTGTAAATATATTTATATAATTTAATTATATAAATATATAATAGACGCATTTTTATTTTATAAATTTTGGATTTCCATTAATCCAATTTTAATTCCTCCTTTCCTTATTTTTCATAACTCCGACTTTATTTTTAATTCCATTTAATTTCCTTCACACGAATTTCCTTATTCATCACTTCCTCATTTCTCGGGATTTTCACCAATATCCCGTTTCTCGCAAATTTTATTTATTTCCTCTTATTTAATTTCTCTAATATTTATTTTCAATATTTCTAATTTCCAATAAATGGAAAAATTTACGGTTATCACATCCTCCCTACCTTAAGAAATTCGATCCTCCGAATTTAACTTAAGTCCAAAGGTGGTATATGCCGTATACTTAAGACTTTTGATCTCTAGTTCATCCTCTAAGTAATACTGCCAGTACACTTTCAACATCAAGAGTGCTTTAGACCACTACATGTTGTCTTTCATCGTATATGTCTATACTCCCGTAAGTTCTTTTCTCGAATCGGGAGTTATTCCCTTTTATTCTTTTCATATGAGAGTCCATACTCAATCTTTTTCATATTACAGCCGATCTATGCTGTTTATCATCCATTCTTCTCACTTAGTGCCGAGTCGACAAAATATGGTACTATCATGTACTCATATAGATCAATTATATGTAAATGTCCCAGTAGCTTTCACATCTCATGCACACGCTCTCTCAATATCATGGAGCGTTTACATCTCACGCTCATATATAAAAATATATCAGTCTGGAGCGGTGCTATCAATACACTTGGGATCTCAAAGCCTTTTGCTTTCTCTCATTAGCATATGGCAACACAGAGACTCCCATCACATGTAAGGCTCACTGGAAACTGTACATACACATTCACATCGTTTAACACTTATACTTCAACTAAGGCACTAGAGAATCTAGATGTCTGATAATGGAAAGTGATTCTATTTAGATCATCAGTCTTTAATCACTTCCATATCATCATTTCTCTTTTGGACTCTTTATTGTCCACAATGTTCATTTTCACACTTATTCCATCAATGTTGCATCTCATTTGCCGATTTTACTATTAATCATCTCTTACAGTAATTAAATCATGAGACAATCATTTTCTCTCCATATCTCTTTTCATGTAGTATGGTCATTACATCTCTTACGCTTATGGTATATTCAATATCATTTAAATTTTAGAATATACACAGGAATATACTCTTTCCATAATTTAGATTCTATGATTGAATCCCCGAATTATCCATTTAAGCACCACATTATCTATACAATTCCACCATCTCTATCATCTCGAGGTGGCTATATATTCAAACATTTCTCATTATATACTGGCAGTGAACATATCAATTATCTTACTCCTTGGGGTATCATTACTTTCACTTATCAGTTCTGGCTTTGATTTTACATCTTGCCACAGTTATGTGATAACCAACACCATTCACTTTCAGTCTTAACTGCGGGAACTGTTTCATATTAATGTTCCCTTCTCGTCATGCAATTTATTTCCTTATCTCACTTTCATTTTCGTTTTCATATTTTTACTCTCATTCCTTTTTTTGTCGGTTTTCTCGAATAGTATGGTACTATACAGCTAAGATCTTTTAAAATCTCGCATACCATCTATTCTTTACACTTATCCATCTGCCGACTTTAATTTCTTTAATTAGATCTCGTCTATAGGGCAGCCAGTCTCATCACTCTTTTATAAACTGGAAATAGTATTTAGCTAGACTCATTACTTTCGTATCTCAATCATTATTTTATATCATAGACAAGTTCACTGTCATCCTGTCGCTCGAGATCTTATCTCTCAAGAGGAGATGCTGTCTAGCCAAATTTCTTAGTTGTTAATCTTAGCACAATTCCACAGCCTTTAAGAGTTTAAGGATTATATCACAATGCTGCTCATGTTCCATTTATACTTTAGACTCTATCAGTATTTTAGCAATTTTCTCTTGTAAGGATGCCTCATTCTTTAGGCTTATATACTTTACAAGGCAACTCATTACCCTTGTAACTTCAATAGGAACTTGTAAAATTCACTCCGAGTTCGAATCATTATCTTATGGACATCAATCTTCAATCTTTTATCTAATGACGCTTTATACTAAGGCTAGTCTTATTAGTTCCTCACATATCTCAAATCAGATCAAGAAAGCGTCTATTTTCATGTAGATGGATACTTGTTCTTCACCAAAACTTTATCAATGGTAGGAAATTAATACATCATTTTTAATTCATCTACATCTCAATATCATTTGTATTTCTCTCATTTACACTTATACAGATAATTCCATTATTCTCAATTTGTCATTATCTGTATTTTCGTCATTCAAACCTTTACACGTGAATTTCATTATTCACACCATTTTCAGAGTTATTTTCTTAAACTTTTCGGATTCTTTCTACATCCTCTGATATAAACTTAGAATTTAACTTCATATTCAAAGTCGAGTCAATGTTATCTCGATTCCTCTAATTTATATAACTCTGGAAGTTCTATCGAAAATCAAATCTGATATTTTCTTTAATCATACATTTCTTATCATCTTGTGACCATCGTTCTTCAACTTTTCATCTGATTATGCCTTTTACAAAGATTGTTCTTATAAGCTCCTTATACGTCTCCGATTAAATCATATTTAAGGCATCACTTCCATATAATATTTATTTGTTCTTCATAAGAATTTTAGTGTATAGCCAAAAATTTTAATACATCATTTAATTCATCCTCAAATCATATCATTTGTATTTCCTTCCTTTACATCGATACTTGTGAATTTCATCATCCATAATATTTTCCAAAAATTATTTTCTTGGGCTTGTTGGATTTCTTCTATATTTTTTGATACAAGCTTAAGAATAAATTTCATATCCACAATCGAGTCAACATTCACCTGATTTCTCAATCTATGTTACTCTGGAATTTATCGGGATTCTGATCCGATAGTTTCTTTAACCACACTTCTTTTATCATTTTGGACCTTCATCATTGTGTCCCATCATTTCACAGTGTATTCTCAAGGCAGAGACATTCAATGTTCAAATCATTTTGATACATACTCTACCTTGATTTCATTACTTAGTCATACTTTACAACGTTACAAATCTCATTCTGGTAAGCTGTATCAAGTACAATGTTTATCAACACACTTTACAGCTACTCGTTTCAATTCAGTTATTCACTTTAAAACCATTTCCATTTACTAAATTCAGGCTTTGTTCCCTCGAGTATATTCTCCACAAGGTTTGAACCTTGGCACCCTTACGTACCTAGTTCCTTACACTCGTGTTATCACTAAGCTTCTTGTAAGAGTCCCGCCTGTTCGAATCGACCGTTGGCGAGCATTCCCTAGACGATTCCTTTCGCCCAGGTTTACCCTTACTAGTGAGTCGGCGATGACATAGTTCGCCTATATCTCATAACACATGATCCACTACGGGTCGCCCATCATTGAGTCGCCCATCACAGTTCTGTCTCAAGGGTCCTGAAGAATTTAGGTTACCTGTCATCTTCTTTTTATCACTTCACTATTCTTATAATTATTCTCTAACTTACAGTACTCCACACAGTACTTCATTCTGTAGCACATATTTCAAGATATGTCGATTCTATATACGATTATCAGTTTGATACCTCAAAATAATAAAACGTATAGAACCATAAGTAACCACACCAGTATGTATTTCATTATCGATACTGTTCACCTCATCAGTCAATTCCTGTAATCATCTCACTCTTCAAAGTATTCAACGATCCCGTTCAGCACACTCTTAATTTTTTTCGACCCTTACAGCCAATAACCGGGTCAATCATCTGATGACATTCCACTACACTCTTTGGATCGCATCATACAAGGCCCCGGCCCGTCCGCCGTTCGCCTATACACGTTTTATTGTGATGCCTCGGATTTGCCGATCTCAAGCCGGAGGGGCCCGAGCCGCACCACTCATCCGTACTCGTTTTATTGTAAGGACCGGGAGTGCATGGATCTCCCTTAACCAGGGATTTACCACCCCAGTATCTTACTCATACGTACTGTCCGCTCTGGGTTCTAGAGGTGGCCCCCATCACACAGACGTGGCACTTAGTCCCTCACGGATTATTTTATTGTAAAGCCCAGGATTTACCACTATGGCCCAAAGTCCACTCGTGGAGAGGCCCTGGCCGCCTCACTCAATCGTACGGTTGTCCCCTATGACCTACAGTCCACTCGGGGTTTTTCTTTCGCGTCCGTAATCTAAGTGTTAGTGGAATCAGTAACAGGGATCGTTAGATTCATATGACATCTTCTATGCCATTAATAATTCCATTACTATCAATGGATTCCAATTCAGCTCGGTTTTAACACTATTCCGAACATCGCCCAATATAGGGGCATTTTCGTCATTTCGAAATTTATTTCTATCTCCTCAATATACATTCAAATCAATGAACTGATCATCTATGTGTTGATAGTATCCTTTCTAATACTTATAACAGCAAGTTAGATCTCATTCGATTTTCGACAGAGAAGTTCACTAAAATCCACAATGGGATTAATTTACTTGTAATTCAGCTTTATAACATTAATTTCTCTGTCAAATCAATCAATTCCAACTTCTGGTGATCTATTTCGACTCCCAGTAAAATTTTGGGGGTAGGGGTATTTTGGTCATTTTTGGCTAAAATTTTTCTCTCTCTTAAAATTACCCTCAATCGGTGATCTTAAAGTCTATTTAATGATGATATTTTATTCCCCTATTTTATACCATCACTTTCAGGTCTCAGTTCGGTTCGGACAGAAAGGTACTAGTGGGGCCCTCATCGAGTCCATTTCTGTTCCTTACCGAACAGGCCTTCATTTAGACTAGAAAAATACCAATAATTCGGTAATTTCTGAGCCTATTTTCTTCTTTAACATTCTCAGTTTATACTTTCTCACTCCCTTTAAATCATTTTACTCTATTTACAATCATTTATCTTCTCTATGTATTCAGACGACACAGTACTACCGGGGATGTTTAACTCTTTTCCTTCTAAAAGTATCCACAGACATCAGGCCAACCATTGCTCTGATACCATTAAATCTGTCACGACCCGTGACCACATTTCTTACTCTATTGTACACAACTTAACCGGTTGGGCTGTCTGCGATACTTCACTTGTACTGACTGTAAAAAAAATTTTAAATAGCATTGTTTATATTATACACATCCCCTATCGTAATTAATCAGATAAGTAGTACTGTTGACATGTCTAAATACAGAGAATAAATGATCATACCTCAAATAAACCGTCGGTCTGACACATTGTTCTTCGTGTACAGCCAGGATCCACAATCCACTGAACTCATATTCATCAAAACCTGAAATGTTGCAAATTAAGGGGTGAGCAAAACCACAGCTCAGTAAGAGAATTATATGCCTCACTTGATACTCAGCTTCCTATATGCTGAAAAATCTTTTTTTTTTATTTTTTTTTCCTATGGGCTCTAAGCTCGCATGTAGGAAAGATACTACAGTCGGCTAGGGATCCGAATGGAGTAAGGTAGGTATTTTAGAATACCATACTTGTTACGGAACCTAGAAGCAACTGTAGAGAGAAATTTTCATTTTGTTTTGAATTAATAAATCCTTTTTTTTTCCTTTTCAATCTTTCATAACCTTTTTCATATTCTTTTCAAATTAATGCTTCTACAAAATAAAGCATTTCTATAAAATAATTAATATTCGTATATTCCTTGAAAAGAATGTTAGTTAAATCATCATTTTATTTCTCTAAAATTCATTTCATGTTTTAATGTACTCTCTTAATTAGTACCGTCCTTTAAAAAGCAAAATAAGCTATTAAAATCTATTCCATTCTTAAGTTCACAAGGCATCATTCTTTTTATCAGTATGATTAAGTGTGAACGAGACGAACATTCAAGTAGCACATGTTTGAGTGGCATATATAAACAAAATCGGTTATATCACACACATCATATGTCATGTGCATAAGATCTATTTCATCCTTCGACATTTGTCGCATCCCCATCAGAACTTAGACCTTTACTAACACATCAGAACACGTGCATCACTTAGTTCCCGAAGGATTCTAGAGGTGGCTCACACGGTAAAGTCATCGAGTCTCTGCTCGGTTTGGCCTTTACTAACACATCAGAACACGTGCAGCACTTAGTTCCCGAAGGATTCTAGAGGTGGCTCACACGGTAAAGTCATCGAGTCTCTGCTCGGTTTGGCCTTTACTAACACATCAGAACACGTGCAGCACTTAGTTCCCGAAGGATTCTAGAGGTGGCTCACACGGTAAAGTCATCGAGTCTCTGCTCGGTTTGGCCTTTACTAACACATCAGAACACGTGCAGCACTTAGTTCCCAAAGGATTCTAGAGGTGGCTCACACGGTAAAGTCATCGAGTCTCTGCTCGGTTTGGCCTTTACTAATACATTAGAACACGTGCAGCACTTAGTTCCCGAAGGATTCTAGAGGTGACTCACACGGTAAAGTCATCGAGTCTCTGCTCGGTTTGGCCTTTACGCCATATGTACTTTCCACTGTCTTATCGGATCTCATGTAGTACTTATGATCTCATATTCCATTTAAGACCATAGAAAGAATATTAGAATTATCATTTCTTCCTTTTTGAAAACATATTACATGTTTGTATCTCATGTCTTATGAGAATCATCTCACGGTACTATCATCAGTACCTAAATGAGCATTTTGTAAAAATTGCTATAATTCAATTGATTCTCTTATCATATTATATAAAACATGTTCTTTTCATATGTCACCCATCATGTATCACATTTCCCGGTTGGCATATTCCATCTTATGTAAAATACTTTCCTTTTTAACATATCACCAATCATTTATGGAGTCTAAGATAGACATCAATCTTATCATACTGTAAACCTCGGAGGGTAAGACAATACGCCGGTCAAATCTATACCCATAACCTATATTGTCCTCGGTGGATCACTGATTTAGGCGTCGACCGGGACTAAACAGATCACATATCATGCATCAGCATGATAGGAATGCCAACCAGTCTCAAAACCGTATTTTCATCATAAAATAAACTTATATGGAATTTATATAAATATAAAATTCCATAATTTAAAACCATAAGGTTTAAAATCCTTTAGTGAATATTTATAAAAATATTCATAAGAATATTCACTATATTTCACTTCATCTTTCATATCGTAATTCGTGTAATTTATCTATTCCGAGAATTTTCGATGATTTCATTATCATCATTCTCGAATACATGAATATTCTAAAGTTCCATCTCATTATATTCATGTTTTATGAAATTTAGAAATTTCCTCATGTTTCGTGATTTACTATCGAAATTCGGAAATAAAATCATTTAATATGATTTTATAAAGTTTTTCTAAAATTTTCGGCAGCATAACGGCTGCCGATTTACTAACCTCCTGCACGGAAAATACAGTTTAAAATCTTTCAGCCAGTACTTCTTCCCAAATCATAATAATTTTCATAAAATATTTGCATAAATACTTCAATTTAAAATATGCAGACTGAGTATCCTTACAGTGCTGCACATGCATCCCTTACCTTTCTCCGGGTCGGCGACTTCCGCTTATCGATCGCGCCCGCACTCCATTTCTCCCGATTCCTTATCCCGATTGCTGAAAATAATTTCTAGAATTAAAATTCTAATTTTTAGAATTTTTTTCATAATTTATTTAATTTTTCTGAATTTAAATTTCCGGGGAATTTCTTACCGAATTTTCGTAAATGTCCAGGTTGTCGAATTTCCGGGAATTTTTCGAATTCCCGAAATTCTCCTTTTTCCTCTTTTTCTTCCTTTTTCTTCCTTTTTCCTCTTTTTCTTTTCTTTCTTTCTTTTCTTTTTCTTTTTCTTTTTCTTTTTCCTTTTCCTTTTTCTTTTCTTTTTCTTTTCTTTTTTCTTCTTCCTTTCCCGGTCAGACCGATTCAGACCGGTTTGTGCCTCATCCCGTCGGTTCAGCCGGTTCGGTCACCGGCGGTCCTCCATTCCGCCGGTTCACGCCTCCCACAGTTGGTCGACGTTGCGAGGATGCCGGATCTGGCCTCCGTTTCACCCCATCACCGGCGACGGTGCCAGATCTGGGTCCGTGGGTTTCGGCCTCTTTATCCCCTGTTTCCTCCTTCCTCCGCCGTTTCCTTCACCGTCGGTGGCCTCCTTCTCCTTGGGTGGTCCTTGCCGATGGTGTTGGTCGCGGTAGCGGTGCCCGGATCGGCCGGCACCGCCGATCTTCCTTCTCCTTTTTCCTTTCGATTTTTCCCCCTTCGCTTCGCGTCGTTTTCTTCTCCTTCCGCCTCGGGCCGCCGTCGTTCGCTTCTCCTCTCGTCAGCGACGCCATTCGTTCCTCCTCTCTTCCCTCACTCGGCCGGCGGTGGCCTCTCCGCCACCGACGGTCTCACCTGGGGGGGGTCGGGATTCCTGCCCCGATCCTCCTTTCCTTTCAATTTTTTTTTGTTTCTTTCTATTTCTATTTTTAGGTTATTTCTATTTCCCTTTTTAGTAATATACATACTATATATTATACACTATCATTTATATTTTATACTTATAATATATATTATATATATCATACATATATTATTTCATTTTAATGAAATACAATATACAATATATATTATATACATAAATTATATATATTGTATATTACAAAATATATATCTTGTATATATATATATGTATGTATAATTATATACTTTAAAAATAAATAACCTTTACATGTACAAATTATATAGATGGTATAATGCAATATTTATACATTTAAACTTTAATATAAAACCACATTTACTTTTCTTCTATATTCATATACTTTTATTTAAAGTAATAATATATATATATTTCATATATATATATATATCTGTACATATATATTTATAATTAAATAAATACATTTTATAATATACACATGTATTTATTTAAGACAAAATAGTATATATTTCATTTTATAATATATACTAATATTCATATACATACATATGTATTTATATAAAAACATGTGTAAATATATTTATATAATTTAATTTTATAAATATATAATATACGCATTTTTATTTTATAAATTTTGGATTTCCATTAATCCAATTTTAATTCCTCCTTTCCTTATTTTTCATAACTCCGACTTTATTTTTAATTCCATTTAATTTCCTTCACACGAATTTCCTTATTCATCACTTCCTCATTTCTCGGGATTTTCACCAATATCCCGTTTCTCGCAAATTTTATTTATTTCCTCTTATTTAATTTCTCTAATATTTATTTTCAATATTTCTAATTTCCAATAAATGGAAAAATTTACGGTTATCACAACATATTTATCCTTCTTCATTTTTTATTCTTGACATTTCTGGGATATAATAACAACTTATTGGCTCCCAAAAATAGAATTTTTGGGAGCCCTTCTTTGCCTCCAAAAATGCCAATTCAGTAACCTTATTTGGATCTCGAAAATGGCATTTTCGGAAGCCCATTCTACTTCTAAGACTACTGATTCTTCATCTTAAACTCATGAAAGAATTGCTCAAGATACAAAAAACCTTTCCTCCACTTTGCAAAAGTCGTATCTTTGGGAAAAGAAGCTCTACAATGAAGTAAAGGTACATATTGTCTTTATGACATTTTGTTTGTTGTTGAACATGGTATCTGTTTGTGCGAACAGTTCACCCATTTGATATTTGGAATTCAGATTCATAATTATCTCAAAATGTTGTATGAACTATTTAGCTCATGACTATTAGTATTGATTTTGAATATATTGGTCCTTTTCATCTTAGTGTATTTTGTTAGAATGTGTTTGATTATCTCAAAAAGCTGTATAAACTCTTTGCATTTTCCTATCTCATTCTGCATTCTCTACTTACATTGCTCTTTAGTCTTTAACTTTTTAAATTCAAAATAGGTAATAAACAATAGCATAGAGAGATTGAAAAGAATGTCGTGCGAGATTTCTTTAAAATTTTGAAGCTTTTAACGAAATTTAAAGTAAACAGCAATGGCAT
Organism: Heritiera littoralis; assembly: GCA_031772115.1. Lineage (NCBI taxonomy): Eukaryota > Viridiplantae > Streptophyta > Magnoliopsida > Malvales > Malvaceae > Heritiera > Heritiera littoralis. The sequence continues at coordinate 7,642,059 of JAPDPK010000009.1, forward strand.
GGTAGGTTGAAAAACAATTTTGAGTAAAAACAAGAACAAAACCCAAACTAAATTTGTTCTTTGAAATACTTTAGGATTTTGATAGGTCAAATTATGCAATTGATCCCTGTATTATCGCGAAATTTTCAATTTAGTCCATTTACTATAATTCATAAAAATCAAATCCTTATAGTATTATAATTTAAAATTTCTAGTCTAATCAATAATGGCCATTACATTTTTCGTTAAAAATGCTAACGTGGTTGTTAACTTTTGCTGATGCGGCATTGATTTTGTTGACATGGCATTGACTTTGCTAATGTTGCACTTTTTTCCACATGTAATTGATCCATGTACTTTTACGAAATTTGAAATTTAGTTCCTTTATTATAATTCATAAAAAACAAATCCTTTTACTATTTTAATTTACAAATTCTAATCCAATTGATATCATTTATAAAGATCTCTATTAAAAATAATGATCTAGTGTTAATTTTTGTTAATGTAACATTGACTTGCTAACATCCTTTTTAGGACTATTTGTACATCCCTTGCTTACGTGGCATGATGTGGCTTATTTTCATCTACATGGAGATGATGTGCTTTTTTTAATTTTCTTTTTTCTTTTTTCTCTCTACATCACAACCAAGAGACTAACTGAATTATATATTCGATTTACAAGGAACTCACTGACTGCATTTCGCTTTCAAAATTCATCATCTTCTTTCCATCAATATCATCTTTCTCACTATCCAATTGGGTTTTGTAAAAATTTCTTAAAATTTATAAATCTAGAAAACTAACTTGCGATTCCAACCTTCAAAAGCCATAGCGTCTTTCTTCTTTTATCTCTTTTCTTTTTATTTGCTTTTTTCTCCTTCTTACTAAATTGTGAAGGGGATATATTGGTATTGAACAGCCTCCTTTTGTCACACTTAGAGCAAATATTGATGCTCTTGCCGTAAAGATAGTATGTTTTAATACTGTTTATTTTAGGAAATGACATTACTTTCATCAATTAGCATTTTTTTGTTGGGTTTTATGAGCTTATAGTTAGGATAAAAATACTAATACTTTTTTTTAGATAATAACGATAAAAAATTGCCTTAAATTAACATTTGAAAGTTACTCGAACTATGTTTATATGAATTTGATGTGAGAGGGAATTATTTTGTTTTAATGTTACAAGAATTTGGTGGAGTGAGAGCACAAAGGGTTCCTAAAAAATGCAAGCTTATGGGGATAATACTCAGGTCGCCATGCTTTTTGGTGTTGCAAATAGTTTTAAAGAACATCGAATTAATTTGTTAGCTTTTCTTTATTAATAGAGATAATCCTTTACAAAATATTAGCTTTTCAACAGAGATAAAATGATGAATTTTGTAAGCGAACTATCGTCAATGAGTGATGGTTGACCACCAAAAAGTAGATAATTTGAAAGTCGGTGATTGTGATGTAAAGAGAAAGGAGAGAAAAGAATAACGAATAAAGAGAAAGAGGAAAGAAAAAAGAAAGAAAAATGAAGGAAAAGTGAAAAAGCTACATCATTGCCATTTGAGCAAAAAATAAGCCATATAAACAGACAATGCCATATCAACAAAACTCAACACCATGTTAGCATTTTCAATGGAGATCTTTAACAACGTTCTTAATTGGAGTAAGATTTGCAAATCAAAATAGTAAAGGGACATGATTTTTATAAATTATAGTAGATGGACTAAATTTCAAATTTCATAAAAGTATAGGGATCAATTACATGGGACAAAAATGTTACGTCAACAAAGTCAACTCCACGTAAGCAAAAGTAAAAAAAGTTAATGCCACCTCAGCAAGTCAATGCCAAGTCAACTGCCACGTCAACATTTTTAACAAAAAATGTGTAAGGACCCACCAAGCAGCACTTTGGTCCCTATCGGGATTCAAGAGATGGCTCACTTCGGCGCCCCTTACGTTTCTAGTGAGTGTTGCCGATCGCCCAACACCCACCTCTCTCTGAACGTATTGTCCGCTTTGGGCGATCCCCATCCTTGGGCGATCCCCTCATGTATTTATCCCAAGGGACTTGAAGAACTCAAGTTAATTCCCTCGGACGCGTTCCATGAGTCGCTCGAACCCTAGCATCCTTAGATACTCGAGCCTTACACTCATGTTGCCATTGAGACAACTTGACTCAATGGCAACATGAGTGGAAGGCTCAGGTATCTAAGGATGCCAGGGTTCGAGTGACTCATGGAACACGTCTGAGGGAATTAACTTGAGTTCTTCAAGTCCCTTGGGATAAAGCCGTGAGGGGATCGCCCAAGGATGCGGATCGCCCAAAGCGGACAATACATTTAGAGAGAGGTGGGTGTTGGGCGATCGCCAACACTCACTAGAAACGTAAGGGGCGCCGAAGTGAGCCACCTCTTGAATCCCGATAGGGACCAAAGTACTGCTCGACGGGTCCTTACATAAAAATGCACGTTTTTATGTAAGAGCCTCGCCCGATCACCAGGCCGACGGCGAGCATCCCCTTGGCGATCCACGCCCCAGGTTTACTCTTACTACATCGTCAAGGCCTCGCCCGTATAACAAGGCCGACGGCGAGCATCCCCTAGGCTCCTCGCCCCAGGTTTACTTTTACAGTGAGAGTAGGCGGTCGCCAACACTCACCAACAACATATTGTCCGCTCTAGGAGGTCGCCCACCCTTACGGCTTTGTCTCAAGGCTCCTGAAGAACTCAGTATAATGCCTTGAATGCGTTTTCTGAGGTTTGAACCTTGGTATCCTTAGATACCAATGCCTTACACTCATCATACCATCAAGACAAGTCTCAATGGTAACATGAGTGTAAGGCTCGGGTATCTAAGGATGTCAGGGTTCGAGTGTCTCATGGAACGCGCTCAAGGGAATTAACCTGAGTTCTTCGGGTCCCTTGGGATAAAGCCGTGAGGGGATCGCCTAAGGATAGAGATGGCCCAAAGCGGACAATACATTAAAGAGAGGTGGGTGTTGGGCGATCGCCAACACTCACTGGAAACGTAAGGGCGTTGAGTGAGCCACCTCTTAAGTCCATGAGGGGAGCAAAGTGCTGCTTGGAGATGTCTCGATGGTATGATGAGTGTAAGGCATTGGTATCTAAGGATACCAAGGTTCAAACATCAGAAAACGCGTTCAAGGCATTATCCTGGGTTCTTTAGGGGCCTTAAGACAAAGCCGTGAGGGTGGGCAACCTCCCAGAGTGGACAATACGTTGTTGGTGAGTGTTGGCGACTGCTTACGCTCGCTATCAAGGTAAACCTGGGGCGAGGAGCCTAGGGGATGCTTGCTGTCGGCCTGGTGATTCGATCGAGGCTTTGACAATGTAGTAAGAGTAAACCTGGGGTGTGGATCGCCAAGGGGCGGCTTGGTGATCAGGTGAGGCTCTTACATTTATAAACTGTTTTGAGACTGTTAAGCCTCATATCATGCTTACCTATTGTTACTGTTATTGTTGCTGATAAACTGCCAAGTCTTCAGCTTCCGCTGTTGTCACTTGGCAAGTGTACACTATGGACCCCCAGATTATGGCCTTCTGTCTCACTGTTACTATTTCTCCCTTATTGGGACACTGTTATGGCATGATATCAATTGGGTGTTGCTTGGTCTCCACTGTACTATATTGTTTTACTGAATTGAATTACTTACTGATATTGAAGTGAATGGTTTATATACCAACTGCACTGGAAGTTTCTAAAGTGTTTACTGAAGTTATTTATTTAAACTGTTTGCATTACTGAAATGCTTCTAGTGAAAATGTTTATATACTATTTATATATCAAAATATTGCATGATATGATTTTAAAGTGATTTATACTGTTATTTCATATCATCTTCAATTGTTTATTCCCTATAGTCGCAACTAGGGACTAGGACACGAAAGGTACTTCAAAGTACCTCCCATACTCTATTCGGTTTCCTAGCTGACTATAGTATCTTTCCTAAATTATACTTTAGTGCACTGTTAGGAATTAAATGTTTTTATACATATAGACTTCATAGTATCGGTTCTTGTATATGAATGTCTTACCGAGCACATTAGCTAACCCTTTATTTTTCCACCTCACAGATTACCTGCAGTAGTATATGGTTCCAAGGATTGGTTGCGCTTTTGGTACCCTGAGGCAGCAGTTAGTGGATCTTAGAGGTATATTCTATTTTCTTTATATGTTCAGACTTTCATGTATAGTATTATATTTTGTATAATTATGTACAAAGGATGTAGAACTTGTGAATTGTATTGAAGATAATATTATTGATGTAAAGATTAACATCAGCTATAAATAGAATTTTATTTAAATTTTGGATTTACTTTAATAAGTGAGTGTTATAAAGGCATCATAAACAGCCCAACCAACTGACTGTATATGTGTTTATGGATATTTACCGTATATGACGGATCATTACAGAAGGATATTATAATCGGTTAGGGTCCTAGACTGAGTATAGAAGGATGTTTTAAAGCACCTTACTTGTCCCACTCCCTAGGTCCGACTAAGTTTATCATAAATAGATCAGTAGGCGGTTTGGTAAATAAGTTTCAGTAAACAGTTCAATAAACCATTATTAGTTCAGTAAACAATTCAATAAACAATTTAATAAATAGAATAGTGAATAATTTAGTAAGCAGTTCAGTAATTCATTCAATAAACTTTGAGAACCCCAAGTTCCTAATAACCAATATAAGATATTTATTTTGGAAATCAAAAAGCGAAGTTAATTGCTAAAATTTCTAAAATAATGGTAATGGGAAGGAAATTGGATGTGGGTCCCACTAGGATTTCTACAATTTGGATTGGGGCAAAACTCCAGAGTACTAATAGTTGGAGCGAAATAATGAGATGGCAAGAATCTGCATCTCAAAATTTCTCCGTTTGTGTGTGTTTTAGGAAATGTGTAACAAATTCAATAATGACCGTTGTGTCCATAGGTGGAAAAAACATCTGTGAATATCAGTCAACATAGTTTGACTTTTAATAGACTGTCATAGATGAATCCTTGTGTGAAGAAGTCTTATGTGATTCCAACCTATAAACTAAATCAAACGAAAAGGCTAAAAACTACGCAAGTGAACAATCAGGGGTATTTTAGTAATTTTACCAAAATGACCTATTAAACATCGATAAAAGTCGATGTTTTGACAAAATTATGTTAAATAGATATATTTGGCATTGAAATAAAAGCAATTTGAAGTTAACTTAAATATTTCAATGAATATTAAAATAGTTGGGATACAACGAAAATTAATGAAATTATGTAAGGGTAAAATGGTAATTTGCTACTAAAGATATTATAAAAGTCAAAAGTCACCATCTTTTTCATGTGATGGCGGGCTAGGTGAGGGAAGAGAGAGAAAACTCAAGCTTTTTCATGGTTTTAGAGGGAGAAAGCTTGTAAAACCCTAGTGTAACCACTCCAACCCAAAAAATGACCTAAAGGGAAGTTATTTAGCTTGATGAGCTCTACAACATATTGTGGTATGGTGCATTGGAGTGACCATTTGGAGGGTGAAAAGCAAGCTCAAAGTTTCAACCAAGAGAATGTAAGAGAGAGAAAATTATGTTTTTGATTTAATTAAATATATGTGATAGATTTGAGTTTTTCGAGCATGAATATGAAATTTGATCTGAAAAACTGTGTAAAATTGATCTATACAGTTTTGAAATAAATTGGACATTTGGTTGGCTCAATGGAAATTGGAGCTAAGAGACCGCTGTCGCATAATCGCGATTATTAGGTAAAGGATACATATAAAGGAACGTAGGGATATCATGTTTGTATTGAATTTGTCACGACCCAAAGGCCATGACGTACACTTAACACAAACACTTATTCCTTTTACCTAAATTTACGAAATAAATTTTTTTTCTTTTCACTTTAAGTTTTGTATTCGGTGTTAGTGCCATCACTAAACAATTTCCACCTTTCTCAATTCCATTTGATTTATCGATACTATTTAAATTATTAACTCCTAAAAAAAATCAACACCTCGATATTTTATTTTAAAATATACCTATCAAAAGAAAAGATTGAAAACCTCCCCTTATAGATAATCGATTTTTCCCAGTTAATTATCTTACAAAATATACATCTATTCCAAACAACACAACTCAATTTCGTAATTCATAGATTATATCAACATACACTATATACAATCCCAGAATCATCAATTAAACATATTCACATTCCATAAGATTCATATATATCATATCACAATCATATCTCGAATCGCACTTAATAATCATACTAGTTTATAATAATCTAGAGTGATCCTAAGTTACATCCCAAAATAATTTCCAATGACATGTACTGTACATTACGTAATTTCTATACATGATAACCAACATAGTATATAAAATTTCATATAGCTCAAAAGTATCAAAAGCTATGCTCGTAGGACTTAAACAAGTACCACTACTAGGTACAGTCCCCGAGGGCCCACACAAAACTCCAAGCGTGGACTCTAGCTCGTATAATCTGCGATGATGTTGGAAAGGGGTAAGCAAACCACGGCTTAGTAAATAGCTTAAGTAAATGCATGTTAAACTCATATCGATCTTCATGCAAGTGTAGAAAAAGCAATGCTGAAGTGATGTATATGCATGGTATTTAATCACAGTCTTAAATCAAAACACTTTTGCCATACGCTTCAGTTCAAAACACTCTCATTATGCACTTTATTTAAATCAAATTTACTATGCAATTCAATTAAATCAATTCACTATGCAATTCGGTTAAATTCAAAACACTATGCACTTCAATAAATCAATCACTATGTAATTCAATATGCACTTCGATAAAACGATTAATATACACTTCGCTAAATTAATCGCTATGCACTTCGATAAAATGATCAATATACACTTCGATAAAACCCAAACATTATGCATTTCAATAAAGCTACAACATTATGCATTTTGAGACGTGAATTTCTATACATTCGTTTTAAATTAATGACTATGCACTTTGATAAGTCAATTAGTATGCATTCATTTTAAATCAGTGATTATGTACTTTGATAAATCAATTGCTATGCATTCATTTAAAAATAATAGCTATTCACTTTGATAAATCAATTATTGTGCATTCGTTTACAATTAATAACTATGCATTTTTTATAAATCAATTAGTTCACAAAACGAGAATCAATAAACCTTTGGAGTATAGCCTCGATTCACGGAAAACGATTTCAAAAATGATTATTTATCACTTTAGATGTAAGCCTTAAATCACTTAAAACGATTTCAAATCAATCACTTTTCACTTTAGGCATAAGCCTCAATTTACTGAAAACGATTTAAAATCGATCATTTGTCACTTTTAGGCATAAGCCTTAGATCTCTTAAAACGATTTCAAATTGTTCACTTTTCACTTTAGGCGTAAGCCTCAATTCATTGAAATCAATATCAATAATAAAACAGTCGTATGTAGAGTTTAGGCAATAATCCTCAATCACTGATACGATAACGATAACGATGTCCATCCTAGCTAGTGATGGAATAATGTCGTAAACAACTCAAAATCTATGGCCATAGAACAATACTCTAGTCTCGCTGATCAGTCGAGAGCTGGAACTTGTCTGCCGATTTTCCAGACAAGCCTAACAATTTACCTAGAGCACTAGGCTTAATAGGTACAATACAGTACAGTAATCTAGAGCACAAAGCTCGATAGACGGGTAATAAGGCCTAGAGCTAAGCTCAATAGGCTAGAAATGACCCGAAGGTCGTAGGATATGCCCGCACTCAAAAATAGTTCGAAAACAATGTTCTCGTGTAGCACTTGGCTTGCACAGATTTCAAAGCACTTATTCAGTCAGTTTTGAGTTTAAAATATAAGGAAGTTTTGATTTATTTCAAAAGTTAGTTCAAACTAAGACTTTACGATTTAAAATATAATACAAGTCTCTAAAACACATATATATATTAAGTAATTAAACTCAAAACATGCTATGTGTGAATGCACATATGCATCAGTTCACTTCACTTAACATGCAAGCTTGGCTGCCCACAACACACAAGATAGAAAACAAGTTTCAATCCAACCCAAGCATAAAGGAATTTATAAATTTAAACCATTCCTACGAAATGGTGCTAACAGACTTTACTTAACCCACTTACCTCAAGATTTTAGCAATGTAACAGTTTAAATGTGCAGTAAATAACACATTTTATATGTAACTTACGGTTAGGCTGTCTACGATGTCTTTAACACTTGCACAGTAACAGTGATAAATAGTAAACATTAATTAATTAATAAATTAGGCATATGTAATTTTACAATATTCCTTACACTTTACATCCCTTGTTTCTATTTTACAATTTAAGTAGTACTGTACAATATACCTAAATGTATAAAAGAAAATACAAATACCTCTCGGGTTGACACAATGCAGTCTTAGTAATCAAAAATACAGCCAATATCCTCTAATGTATACCCCTTTTTAATCACTTATAATATCCTGTGTAGTGGAAAATAAAATGGTAAGCGAAATGTGCTTAGTAAAGAAGTCGTATGCAAGACAGATATAACGAAAACTATATGCTCAAAAACAATTATTTTCCTAATAGTTCACTAGGCACAGTATTAGGATGGATACTATAGTCGGCCGGGAAATCTAGATAGAGCATGGAAGGTATTTTGAAATACCTATCTTATCCCAAAAACCTAAAGCAACTATAAGGAGTAACTGTTAAATTCTTGATATAAAACAGTTTAATAAAGTTTTTCAATAAATAAATGGTAATAAAACCATTTAATTTAACACTTCAGTAAACACTTGAAAACTGTTACAGTAACAGCAGTAGAAACAGTATAGTAAAACTGTTTAATTTACAATAGTGATTGTATAGAAATGTTCAGTAATAGTACTATGGCAGTACTGAAAACAATGGGTTTAGAATTTAACACAGTGCACACTTCAGTAAAATAGTAACTAATCGGTTCAGTAAACAATTTCACTTTAACAGTGATTTATTTAGTAAAACTTTCAGTGATAACAATTTAGTAACGGTTACAGTTTTTAGTAAACAGTAATAGTTCAGCAAACAGTCGTGGTTTCAGTAAATTTTATAAGTTTAGAGACAATAAAATGTTCATTTTAAAACATTAACAGTTCAGTAAAACACTTCAGTAACAGTTCAGTACAGTACTCTTTGCAGTAACAGTAAACAATTTAATATTATTATAATAATAGTTCAGTAAACAGTGTAGAAACATTTTAGTACGATAAACACTTGAGTTTCACAGTTTAGTAACAGTTCAATAAACATTTCAAATATCAGTAATAATTTTCATAAAACATTTTTAATTCAGTAAACAGTAATAATCGAATACAGTTCTGTAGACAGTAAACAGTATTTCAAAATTTAGTAAAACAGTGATGATTCAGTACGGTTCAGTATACAGTAATGCACAGTTCAGTAAAACAGTTTACAGTAATTCACAGTTCAGTAGCAATAAATAGTAGGTGAAGACTAGGCATCACCCTCGGTATATCATGCTATAATCCCCATAGGGAACAATAACAGTAAACAGTAAGATCTATGGCCATAGTCTATAAGTGTCCTCGATCGTACATTGATCAGGTGTCAACTGGGACACTGAAGACAAAATCAGTGTCAACCGCTTCACACAGTAACAATACAATAATACACATGAGCATGATATGGGTCCTAACAGTCTCAAAACAGTGTATAAACAATGATATCACATTTATGGAAATCATTACACTTGGTAAAACCTTCAGTCAATCCATAAAGGAAAATTTATAAAAGAGTGAATATTATACTGAAAATAATTTAGAAAAATATTCACTATTCAAGACTTGTAACAATTCAAAACATTTTATTTACAGTAAAAACACCTTTAAGGAAATTGAATAAATATCAATTAAATTAATAAAATTCCAAAAGGTATTTAATTTCATACTTAATAGTACAGTGAAAACAGTCAATAAAATATTCATGCTTCAGTAAGAAAATTTACAAACGTTCTAATTTATGATGAAATATTTCAAAAAACGTATTGGACATCTCACTTTAATAAAATTTAATTACATGAATATTTAAATAATATTTTTCAGTAAAATTCTAATTTATGGAAAATATTGGAAATAGATTCCAAAACACAAAATTTCACTCATTCTATGCACATAATATATTTCATGATATTTTACAAAATTTTGGAGGAAATTTCGGTAGCATAACAGCTGTGAATACCCTAATCTCCCTGCACTTAAACACAGTATTTATACCAACCGTAAACCGCAGATTTGCATGATTTTCAAAGGCAATTCAATACCAAATAATTTCATAAAATTATACTCACCGAAATCATGCGTTCACTATATCCCTACGGCTTACACACTCATCACTTACCTGTCTTATGTTACCAATCTTCTCGATAGCACCACACGAAATCCATTTATTCCGGCTGCAAAAAAATTTCACCAAAATTCTTAGGCCATTTAATATTTATTTTTAAGCCACATTTCATGTCTAATTGCAGCCACATTGTACATTGCTAATACTTATGCAGTATAATTTACATCGGTAGAAATTCTTAACTTCTCTGTTTTAGGTCGAATTTTAAATCCGATCGCACCGGTGGACTCTTCAAATTTTCTAAAGTCTAATGGCACCTCAAAACTATCAAATGCAGCCAAGAATAAGGGTCCCCTTGCCTAGACCAAATATTGATGGTGATGAATGCTAAGGATTTTCAACAATTTCTCACTTAATTCTTGTCTAACCATGTACATTACATCATTTCCATTATTTTTCATGCATGAAACACAATGAATCTATGAGATCCATACATGACTGAAATCCTCCTTTAATGGCAAGATTTGATTTAGCCAATTTCAATCAAATCTAAAGCTAGAATCATGTTCTACACCCTTGAATCTACCAAAATCTACCTTTGAAATTAAACAAAACACAATGTAAGGAAGAAGTGTTACTGTAACAGTCTGAGTGTACATTATTACACAATATTTACTCATTTTTACTGGTTGGGTTGTCTGTGATGCCTTTACATTTCAACAGTAACAATAATAAATAATGAATATTTATTATTTGATAAAATTCGGAATATGTAATTTTACAATATTCCTTACACTTTACATCCCTTGTTTCTATTTTACAATGATGTAATACTATATACAAGTGTCCGAATATATAAGAGAAGTGACTGTACCTTTAAATTTCAATGCTTTTTGTCCTAGTGGCTACTCGCAGCTATATTTATCCGAAGAAGCCATCAAATAATCCTAGTAATTAATCTAGAAAATCTGTAAGTAAGGGGTGAGCGAACCACATGCTCAGTAAAGGAGTCGTATGCTGCTTGATATAATGAAAACTATACGCTGTAAAAGAATTATTTCCTAACAGTGTACTAAGCACAGTAAAGGAAGGATACTATAGTTGGCCGAGAAATCCAGATGGAGCATGGAAGGTATTTTGGAATGCCTGTCTTGTCCCAGAGACCCAGAACGACTATAGGGAGTAATTTATAAATTGTTCTTGATAAAACAATTTAATTACCCATTTTTCCATAATTATAAATGGGATAAACCATTTATTTTCCTTCATTTCAATACAATTCAAAACACGTGCAGTACAGTGGTATAGTGGTAAAACAGTAGTTATAGTAAACAATCTTTCAGTACAATAGCTTATAAATATCCAAATTACTGAATAACAGTTCAGTAATTATTTCTATTTTAGAAATAATTTTTTAAAGTATTCTTTCTCGATAATAGTAAATTTCATTTCAGTTCAGTAAACAGTATTCCTTACAATTCAGTTTAGTAAATAGTAATTAGTAGGTTTCAGTTCAGTAGACCGTAATTTGTAGCTACTAGTTCAGTAAACAGTAATTAGTAGCTACTCGTTCAGTAAATAGTAATCAGTAGCTACCCGTTCAGTAAACAGTAATCAGTAGCTTTCAGTTCAGTAAACAGTAATCAGTAGCTACCAGTTCAGTAAAGCACTAAACAGTGAATCACAGTTCAGTAGTAATAAACAGTAGTTCATAGTTTCGATAAAACATAAATCAGTGATTCACAGCACAGTATCGATAAACAGTAAGCTGAGACTAGGCATCACCCTACATAGTATCATGCTATAATCGTCCACTAGGGACATAGTATCATCCCCGAAAGAACACAGTAACAGTATATGGTAAGACCTATGGCCATAGTCTATAGATATGGTTCTCGGTGTACACTTGCCAGGTGACTCCAGGACCGCTGATGACTGGCGGGTCAATCAGCCACGTGAACAGTAACAGTATAACAGTAAAGTATGAATCTCGGGACCTAAAGTCTTAAAATCAATTTATCTCTTGAAAATACCTTTAAGGAATATTTTGTAAATTTCATCATTTATTTAAAGAATTATTTTCCAAAAAAGTATTTTATTCCCCATTTTCACATACAGTAAATCTATCAGTAAATATTCATGTATCATGTGAGAAAATAAATAAATATTCAATTTGAATATTTAATATCATATAAAATAAATCAAATTCTCACTTTAATAAAAAATAAAACATGCATATTTAATTTTTCATAACTTCCTCATAATTTCCAATTTATGGAAATTTGGTGGAAATTATATTTAAATTTCCCATTTTAAATCATTTCATACTTCTAAAATATTTTATAATATTTTTGAGTATTTTTGGGAATTTTCCGACAGCATAACGACTGCGGATTCCTACTCTCCTGCACACAATTCACAATATATAAACCAGCTTATCAACCACAATTTTGCATGTTTTCAAACCAAATCATGCATCCAATATTCTCATAAAATTTAGCTTAAGAAAACATACAATTCATTATATCACTACAACTCACGCACTCCCCCCTTACCAGTCTTATGAAGCTGAGCTTCCCAGTTACTCTAACCAAAATCCGTCAACTCGGGCTATAAAATAATTTTATAAAAAATTATTAATATTTTCCTTCTTATTTTTAAGCCCCTAATATTCATAAAATGCAACCCATAATGTCATAACATAAGCACAACCAGTATAATTATAGTCGTGCTAAATCTCAACTTCTTCAATTTAGTTCCTTTTTTAGTTTTAATTTCACCAATCCTTATCTTTTAGTTTCTATAATTATTTCCTACTAAAATCTCTGATTTTCAGCATATTTTCATGCATAATTAAGGTCATGGCCGAAACCCTTCTTTGGCTCCTTTCATTGACTTTCAACATTTTCCTTAATTTTCTTGTTTCCAATCTATACCTCTTTATCCACATGAGCCATAATTTTCCTATTCTTGCATGAAGCTATAATTTTCCTATTCTTCCATGTCCAAACCCAAAACCCTTTTTCTAGCCAAATTTTGCTTTTCAACTCTTTTCACCATTCCAAGCTTCTTCTTCAATTTATTTATATTCCATAATTTATTTCTCATCATCATCATACCATTTCTAACATAATTTCTTTGTTTTTCTAAATCTATATCAAGATCTAAATTTGTGCTAATTCCATGATCTAATAGGATTTTACTAAAAACAATCCTATAATCATGTTTATTATGTTATAAAACATAGAAATATATCATTGAATATCAACAAAACCATGGAAATCAATTTATCTTACCTTGACCGATTGTCCACTCCAAACAGAATTTTGTTTTTGCTTCAATTTCAGCCCTCTTCTCTTGGTTCTTTGATAGTTTAATTGATGGAGGGAAGATGGATGGTAAGGTTAATAGGTTAGCTATCAAAGTATGATTTTTGCTGAATTTTTTTCTTGGATGAACGATGGCCAAAACAGAGCACAAAACTGAAAAAATTTCTGGCTCTTGTAAGATAGCAAAAATCGGTGATAAAGATGGCAATTTGCTGAAGTTTTTCTTCAATTAGTCTTTATTTTATTCAAGGTATCCAATAGAAAATGGCCACCTAGTTCTTATCTTATTTTCCTCATCATTTTAGGTCCAAATTGCATTAAATTGCTGAAGAATTTGACAGCATAAAGGAACGGCTGGAATGGTTCCTTACTGTCCCATTTTCTGACCAAGTTCTTCTCTTTTGGTAAGCTTTAACCAGTAAAATTTTCTTATTTAGTAAGCCTTTAATACTCCATCTTTTAAGCCATATTTCCCTTATATTTTCTACCATAAAATTCATATTTTAACAGCCTTTAAAAAGGCTGAAGAGGGACATACCATAGCAGTAAAAAGTGGTGTGGAAGTCCACTTTTGCTGCACCATTTCTTGACTTCCTTTCTTTCCATTGTATATACTTCAGCCAATACCATTTAACTTCATGTTAAATTGTTGACTTTTCCTTTTTGTGTTATTATTTTACATCTTTATTTTATCTATAAAATTTACTTTCCTTTCTTTTGAAATTTCTCCAACCGTGCCACATAAAACAGCAAAAGTTTTTGGCGTGTTGTCCATCTTCCTTGGCTGCATATTTTCTTGACTTTTCTTTGTCTCCTTTGGTAGCTATTTAAGCCAATAAAATTCCAGCCTTATAGCTTATCAATAATCTCCTCTTTATTTATTAATCTCTGGAGTAATTTCTTAAGCTCTTCAGACTCTTTTGCGTTCTCCGATAAGAGCTTAGAAATGGAATCCATATTGCGAATCATGTCAATAATCTCTCAAATCCACATTACTCCGAAAATTTATTTAGAAATTCATTCAGTAACTTCTAAATCATAATCTCTTATCATCTTGGATGTTTCGTTATTTACATCCTGCTAATCCACGATGTACACTCAAAACACATATGTAAAATTTTCAAATCATTTAACATATATTTCACATCGATTCACTTTTATATATGTTTCCACTTCATAACATACCATTCTATCAGGTACATTTCCAAAATACTCCGAAACTATAAATATCTAGTTTATTTCCATAAGAAATAGAAGGACTATTTAGAACCAAAATTAATAACACAGATATTAGATCATCAATGCATAATTCACCTTTTCAGTTACACTCAGTAAGTGTGTCACTTTTCATAATATCCATTAATCCTCAATCAAACACTCCATCTTTTCACATTTAACTCAGGCCCTAAAGAATTCATAACAGGGCCAACTATCTTGCGACCTCCCCGATATACATTTCGGGTCGCATTTCTCATTAAATATAAATGGGGCTCACAGTAGGGATCATTAAACATGTAATATGTTCTTTACACCATCAGTTACTCTATCACCATCAATCAATTCCAAATCAATTTAATCATCTTCGATTCGAGGAATTATTTCAATATAAGGGCATGTTCGTCATTTCCTAGTTTGTTTCTCTCTCTTCAAGATACCTTTAAACAAGCGATCTTAAGATCTATACACTAATGATATTCTATTCCACTCCAATATCATCATTTCAAAGCCTTAGTTCGATTCAGACAGAGAAGTCCTGTTGGGCCCTCCCCGAGTTCCTTTATGTTCCTTATCGAATAGGCTTTCTTTTTAGATTATAATATCACCTATTTCAGGCAGAAATTCTAAGATTATTGTTTCTCTTTAACATCCTTAATTCATAAATTTTCCACACCAATTTAAACACTTAATCCAATTTTACAGTCACTTGATTCCTCTATACATTCAAACTATACAGTACTATAGGGGACGTTAACCTTTTTCAACACTTTCTGTTCTAAAAGCATCAACAGACATCAGGCCAACCTTACTCTGATACCATTGAAACTGTAACAGTCTGAGTGTACATTATTACACAATATTTACTCATTTTTACCGGTTGGACTGTTTGTGATGCCTTTACATTTCAACAGTAACAATAATAAATAATGAATATTTATTTATTGATAAAATTCAGAATATGTAATTTTACAATATTCCTTACACTTTACATCCCCTGTTTCTATTTTACAATGATGTAGTACTGCATACAAGTGTTCGAATATATAAGAGAAGTGACTGTACCTTTAAATTTCAATGCTCTTTGTCCTAGTGGCTACTCGCAGGTATATTTATCCGAGGAAGCCATCAAATAATCCTCGTAATTAATCTGGAAAATTTGAAACTAAGGGCTGAGCGAACCACATGCTCAGCAAAGGAGGCGTATGCTGCTTGATATGATGAAAACTATATGCCATAAAACATTTATTTCCTAACGGCGTACTAAACACAGTAAAGGAAGGATACTATAGTCGGTCGGGAAATTCAGATGGAGCATGAAAAGTATTTTGGAATTCTTGTCTTGTCCCGAAGACCCAGAGCGACTATAGGGAGTACTTTATAAATTGTTCTTGATTAAACAATTTAATTACCCATTTTTCCATAATTATAAATGGGATAAACCATTTATTTTCCTTCCTTTCAGTACAGTTTAAAACACGTGCAGTACAATGGTATAGTGGTAAAACAGTAGTTACAGTAAACAATCTTTTCAGTACAGTATCTTATAAATATCCAAATCACTGGATAACAGTTCAGTAATTATTTCTATTTTAGAAATAATTTTTTAAAGTATTCTTTCTCGATAACAGTAAATTTCTTTCAGTTCAGTAAACAGTATTTCGTACAATTTAGTTCAGTAAACAATAATCAGTAGGTTTCAGTTCAGGAAACCGTAATCAGTAGCTACTAGTTCAGTAAACAGTAATCAGTAGCTACCCGTTTAGTAAACATTAATCAGTAGCTTTCAGTTCAATAAACAGTAATCAGTAGCTACCAGTTTAATAAAGCACTAAACAGTGAATCACAGTTTAGTAGTAATAAACAGTAGTTCATAGTTTCGGTAAAACATAAATTAGTGATTCACAGCACAGTATCAGTAAACAGTAAGTTGAGACTAGGCATCACCCTACATAGTATCATGCTATAATTGTCCACTAGGGACACAATATTGTCCCCGAAGGAACACAGTAACAGTATATGGTAAGACCTATGGCCATAGTCTATATATATGGCTCTCGGTGTACACTTGCCAGGTGACTCCGAGATCGCTGATGACTGGTGGGTCAATCAGCCATGTGAACAGTAATAGTATAACAGTAAAGGATGAATCTCGGGGCCTAAAGTCTCAAAATCAATTTATCTCTTGAAAATACCTTTAAGAAATATTTTGTAAATTTCATCATTTATTTAAAGAATTATTTTCCAAAAAGGTATTTTATTCCCATTTTCACATACAGTAAATCTATCAGTAAATATTCATGTATCACTTGAGAAAATAAATAAATATTCAATTTGAATATTTAATATCATATAAAATAAATCAAATTCTCACTTTAATAAAATATAAAACATGAATATTTAATTTTTCATAACTTTCTCATAATTTTCAATTTATGGAAATTTGGTGGAAATTATATTTAAATTTCCCATTTTAAATCATTTCATACTTTTAAAATATTTTATAATATTTTAGAGTATTTTTGGGAATTTTTTGATAGCATAACGACTGCGGATTCCTACTCTCCTGCACACAATTCGCAGTATAGAAACCAGCTTATCAACCACAATTTTGCATGTTTTCAAACCAAATCATGCATCCAATATTCTCATAAAATTTAGCTCAAGAAAACATGCAATTCATTATATCACTACAACTCACACACTCCCCCTTACCAGTCTTATGAAGCTGAGCTTCCCGGTTACGCTAACCAAAATCTGTCAACTCGGGCTGCAAAATAATTTTATAAAAAATTATTAATATTTTCCTTCTTATTTTTAAGCCCCTAATATTCTTAAAATGCAGCCCCTAATGTCATAACATAAGCACAACTAGTATAATTATACTGGTGCTAAATCTCAACTTCTTCAATTTAGTTCCTTTTTCGGTTTTAATTTCACCAATCCTTCTCTTTTAATTTCTATAATTATTTTCTACTAAAATATCTAATTTTCAGCATATTTTCATGCAAAATTGTGGTTGATAAGTTGGTTTATATATTGCGAATTGTGTGTAGGATGTTAGGAATCCACAGTCGTTATGCTACCGAAAAATTTTCAAAAGTATTCTAAAATATTATAAAATATTTTAGATGCATGAAATGATTTAAAGGGGAAATTTTGAATATAATTTCCACCAATTTTCAATAAATTGGAAATTATGAGAAAGTTATAAAATTAAATATTTATGTTTCATATTTTCATTAAAGTGAGAAATTAATTATGTTTTATATGATATTAAATATTCAAAATGAAAATTTATTGTGTTCTCACTTAATACATGAATATTTATCGACTGATTTACGGTATGTGGAAATGAGAAATAAATACCTTTTTTTGGAAATAATTACTTAAATAAATTATTTGATTCATGGGATTTCCTTAAAGGTATTTTTATGGGAAAAGAAATGATTTTATACCTTTATGGAACTAAATACTGATCTTATTTATTTTATAAATTCCATAAAGGTGATGATATATGAAAATATGAGAGCCTTATTATTTTGAATAAGATCCATAAAGGCTGTGGTACGGTTTTTATACTATTTTAAGACTTAGGCCCCTAGATTCATGCTTACTACTGTTACTGTCACGTGGCTGATTGACTCGCCAGTCATCAGCGGTCTCGGATGTCACCTGGAAAGTGTACATCGAGGACCCCCTATAGATCATGACCATGGATCTCACTGTATACTATTACTGTGTCCCTTAGTGGATGATGATAGCATGATATGATGTAGGGTGATGCCTAGTCTCAACTTACTGATTACTGTTTACTGAAGGGATTTACTGAATCTTGTTTTACTATACTGCACTGTGAATTACTGTTTACTGAACTAAACCGTACCGAAATACTGTTTTACTGAACTGTACTACATTGGGAAATACTATTTACTGAACTGGTAGCTACTGATTACTGTTTACTGAACTGAATTGTACGAAATACTGTTTACTGAACTAAAAGCTACTGATTACTGTTTACTGAACTAAAAGCAATTGATTACTGTTTACTGAACTAATAGCTATTGATTACTGTTTACTGAACTGATAGATACGGATTACTGTTTACTGAACTAGTAGCTATTGATTACGGTTTACTGAACTGAAACCTACTGATTACTGTTTACTAAACTGAATTTTACGGAATACTGTTTACTGAACTGAAAGGAAATTTACTTTTATCAAGAAAGAATACTTTGAAAATTATTTCTAAAATAGAAATAATTACTGAATTATTATCCAGTGATTTGGATATTTATAAGCTACTGTACTGAAAAGACTGTTTACTGTAACTACTGTTTTGCCACTGTACTGTCACGTGTTTTGAACTGTACTGAAAGGAAGGAAAATAAATGGTTTGTCCTGTTTATAATTATGGAGAAATGGGTATTAAATTGTTTTATTAAGACAATTTATAAATTACTCCCATAGTCGCTCTGGGTTTCCGGGACAAGACAGGTATTCCAAAATACCTTCCATGCTCCATCTGGATTTCCCCGACCGACTATAGTATCCTTCCTTTACTGTGCTTAGTACACCGTTAGGAAAATAAATATTTTCCTGCATATAAATTTCATTATATCAAGCAGCATACGACTCCTTTATTGAGCACATGGTTCGCTCACCCCTTACTTTCAAATTTTGTAGATTAATTACGAGGATTATTGGATGGCTTCCTTAGATAAATATAGCTGCGAGTAGCCCACGAGACAGATGTGATAACCGTAAATTTTCCAATTATTGGAAATTAATATTGAAGAAAATAGATAAGAGGAAATAAATAAATTAAAGTAAATAAATAAAATTTATTTACGAGATGGAATATCGTTGAAATTCCGGAAATTAAGGAAGTGAGGAAATTGAAGAATTTAAATTTGGATAAATTGTAAATAAGGAGAAGGATGAAATTATGGAAAATAATGAAAAGAGGAAATTTAATTTGGATAAATGGAAATCCAAATTAAATAAGAAATAAAAAGGAAAAATTAAATTGGAAATAAGAAATGAAAATGGGAAATTATTTGGATATTAAGAGATCCAAATTATAAGGAATAAAATGAGTATGTTCATATATTTATATATTTAAATATATAAATATAATTTTATTAAATAAATACATATGTATATTTTTATACAATTATGTATATAAATAAATATATATGAAATATATATATGTTAATTTCAATTAAAGTGTATATATATATATTGTTAAAAAATATATATATATATATGTTATTAGTAATAAAATTATATATATAATTATATATATATAATTATGTATATAATATAAACTATGTTTATATTTATATAGAATTATAAATATAAAAAAAAATGAAAATAGAAAATGGGAATCGGGGTAACCCGATTCCCTATTGTTATTTCTCCTTTATTACAAACAGAAGAGAAACAAAAGCAGAAACCGGCGGCAGCAACAGCTGCCACCACCGAGCGAGGGAAATGGAAGAGGGAGGACGTCGCCGGCGAAGGAGAAAGAAGAGGAAGGTGATCGGTGACGGAAAAAGGAAAGGAGAGAAAAGAAAAACAGAATCGAAATCGACGAACGGGGAACAGAAAAGAAAAATGGGAACCGGCGGTACCGGTAGAATTGGTTGCCGCCACTACCACCGAAGCTTCGCTGGAGGAAGAGGAAGACGTGGGAGGCCACGGTTGAGGCGGAGAACGGCGAAGGAAGGCCGGCGAAGAGCGGAAGAAATCGAAGCTAAATCGAGTCGATCCGCCGCCGTGCTACCAATCCAGGGCAAACGGAGGGCACCGGTAGCTTCGCCATGCCATCGGCCAGTTGAGGAGCCAGTGAACCGCCGGAGAACCGGCCTCCGGTGAAGAACCGGTGAGGAAGAAAGCTGAACCGACCAACGGGAAAAAGGAAAAGAAAAAGAAAAGAAAAAGGAAAAAGAAAAAGAAAAAGAAAAGAAAGAGAAAGAAAAGAAAAGAGAAAAAGGAAGAAAGAAAAGAGGAAAAGAAGAAAGAGAGAGAGAGAAAAAGGAAAATTTTTGGAAATTCGAAAAATTCTCGGGAACTCGAGAATCTCGGGAATCGGTAAAAAATCCGAGAAATTATTAATGATAATTATTTAAATAAATTATTTATTTAAATAATTTGAGAAAATTCTAAAATTTAGAATTTAAATTTCAGAAATTATTCTCGACGATCGAGATGAGGAATCGGAAGAGATGGAGTACGGGCACGACCGGTAAGAGGAAGTCGCCGACCCGGAAAAGGTAAGGGATGCATGTGCAGCACTGTAAGGATATTCAGTCTGCATGATTTTAATTATGAAATATTTTATGAAAATATTTATGAAAATATTGCGATAAATGATTGGTTGGAAAATTGTGGTGAAGTACTGGTTGAAAGTATAAACTGTATTTTTCGTGCAGGAGGCTAGCCAATCAGCAGCAGTTGTACTGACGAAAAATTATCGAAAATTATCCAATATTTCTAGAAAATTTCATAAAATTATAATAAATGATTTTATTTCACGAGAAATGATTTTTAATCACGAAAATCGAGAAAATGAGTATTTTCCATAAAAACATGAATAAAATGAGAGTGATTTTAAAATATTCATGTTTTCAAGAATGGTGATAATGAAATCACCGAAAAATCTCTTCGAGAATGGTGATAATGAAATCACCGAAAATTCTCTTGATATGTAAGTTACACATAATACGAGATGGAAAATGAAAGGAAATAAAGTGAATATTTTTATATATATTTCTTAAATATTCACTAAATGGTTTTATAACCTTTATGGTTTTAAATGATGAAATTATATATATTTTTGTAAATTCCATAAAGGTTTTCTGATGATGAAAAATACGGTTTTGAGACTAGATGGCATCCTATCATGCTGATATGTGATATGTGATATGTGATATGTAACATGTGATATGTAATATGTGATATGTGATATGTAGTCCCGGCCGACACCTGATCAGTGATCCGCTGAGGACAATTATAGACTATGGCCATAGATCTGACATGATTATTCATACCCTTCGAGGTCTATAGCATGATATGAGTGACGACCCAGTGGACGGGCTGGGCGTGCGTGCCTAAGTCTCCATATATGAAATTGTTTTACATGATATGTGATATGTGATATGTAAATGTTTTACATGATATGTGACAAGTTAAATGAAATGATTTATAGCACTTTTATAAAATGCTTATTTAGTACTGTTTTTAGTACTACAAGATGATTTTCAAATGATAAGTAATATGAACATGTGACATGTTTTCAAAGGAAAAAGGAGGAAATTAAATCTAATATTCTTATTTAAATTTTAAATTAAATATTAGATTTAAATGATTTATATTTCACGCGAAAAAGGGTTTAATAGCTTATTTTGCTATTTTAAAGTACTGTACTAATATGACTGTACAGTAAAACATGAAATGAGTTTTACAGGAAAATGATGATGATATAACTAATATTCTTTTCACAGAAAATATGAATATTAGTTATTTTATTTAAATGCTTTATTTCATAAAAGCATTATTTTGAAAAGAATATGAAAAGGTTATGAAATAAAAAGAAAAAGGGATTTAAATTCCAAATGTAAAATGGAAATTATTCTCTACAGTTGCTTCTAGGTTCCGGGACAAGATAGGTATTTCAAAATACCTACCTTACTCCATCCGGATCCCTAGCCGACTGTAGTATCCTTCCTACATGTGTGCCTAGAGCCCATAGGAAAAATGAAAAAGATTTTTAGTATATAGGAAGCTGAATATCAAGTATGCATATAATTTCTTTACTGAGCCATGGTTTGCTCACCCCTTAATTTTAACATTTCAGGTTTTCAAAGATTGAGATTCTAACACTTAAAGGATTCCAGCTGCGCATTTGGGGACGATGCGACAGCTCAACTTATGACATAAGGTATGATCATTTATTTTCTGTATTTAGACATATTCACAATACTACTTTCTTATGAAGTAAGATAGGGGATGTAATTCATATTATCATTTAATATGAAATTATTTATATGTAAAAGAAAAAGTAAAGTAACGCAGACAGCCCAACCATATAAGATGTATAGAATAAGGTGAAAAATAGGGTCATGAGCTGTGACAACAGAGCATTGAAATTTAAAGGTACAGTCACTTCTCTTATATATTCAGACACTTGTATACAATATTACATTCTTGTAAAATAGAAACAGGGGATGTAAAGTGTATGGAATATTGTAAAAAATTTTATATTCCAAATTTTATTGAATAAATGTTTACCATTACTGTTACTGATCACGTATTAAAGGCATCACAGACAGCCCAACCGTACATTATGTATAAAATATGTTATTTTACTGAACTATGGATTGTTATAGTTACCTTGACCGAAACTTCCTCTTCCCTTTTCTCCTTGGATGGTCACTTATTTAAGGTGTTTTTGGTTGGGTTTGATAGAGCTCAAGATGTAGGTCAATTTTGCTAGAAATAAGGTTGGTGAAAAAATGATGTTTTAATGTAATTTTTGTTAATTTTGTTTTCTTTTCTTTTTCTTCTTTCTTTCTTCTTCGATAGAGGGACGTGAGGTGAGGTTGAAGAAGCTCAATAGTGGCTGGCTAATGTGGGTGGTATATTTTAGAATATTCTAGATTGGGGCAAAATTACCAAAATTCCCTTGGTTATGTAAATTTTGGACAATTTTGCCCTTAAACTTTCGTAGTCTTAAAAACTATGTTATTGGACTCCAAAATTTTGGATTCCATCACCAAATAATCATATTTAATGTATCTTAATGATTGGAAGTGGTTTCGTAGACGTGCGATGCACGAATAGTGAGAAATTATGATTTTACCCTTGCGACCTGCCAGCGAATTTCTCCAATTTTACCATTGTTTCGATAAATCTCTTGACACTGTCTTATTCTCCTTTTCATATAGAATATCATGATTTTTTTATTTCGTCCCAACTCATTTTAGTTTGAGCATAATTTACAAAAATGCCCTCAGACATAAACATCATTTTCCAATTTGTTTATGATACTTCACAAAATAATTAAAAAAAATTTAAAATAAAATAAT
The DNA here is from genome assembly GCA_031772115.1 of Heritiera littoralis. Lineage (NCBI taxonomy): Eukaryota > Viridiplantae > Streptophyta > Magnoliopsida > Malvales > Malvaceae > Heritiera > Heritiera littoralis. The sequence continues at coordinate 7,666,019 of JAPDPK010000009.1, forward strand.
TCAATGATTTTAAACCTCAAAATCATCATATTATATTTTATTACACCACTGTACACAACATTTTCAGTCTTGAGCCCATCTGAACACATTTAAAATAAGTGGGGCCCACATCACACTTTCACTTATAATCACTTGACACATAAATTTTCACTCAATAATTAATTACATATCGCATGTACAGTATAGTAGAATCGAGTCTCAGAAGCAAATATCTTATTCGAGCCTTCAAATTCTAACTTTACCCTTTCACTCCAGTCAAAGTCATTACAATCATTCCAATATTGTCTCAAGCATATACTCATATCATAGTTAGTTCATACTACAAGACATGTATCTTAAACCACAATTAATCAAGTTTACTTCTACACCATGAACATTAACTCATCTTTATCATGTCGATGACGTGTGTGTGTATATATATATTGTATATATAGGTACTAATATATAAGCACACATTAACTTTAAACCGATATATATATATATATACACTCATTAATCTTGAACCAAGAATTATGTCACTTACCCTTTACAAAATCCTTGCTAGCCATTGCACTTCCACTTGTGTTGTTGCCTCTCTCTCACCAACGACACCTAATTACCAAGATTCCAATATTAAGTTAATTACTCTTCACCATTTCACATTCTTAAAATGCATATATATATATATATATATATCTACTTTAATAATATATATACACATTATGTGGGTATATATATTCATATGCACATATACATTGAATAGTTTAAGTATCCTAAGTACACAATGGGATCTTACCCTTTTTGCCTTTTTGCTACACTTCAAGTTTCCACCAAGCCCAATTTCTCCCTCTTGGCTTCCACATTTTCTGCTATTTTTAATGATATCTCTAGCCTCAATGTTTGCACTATTTTAGACGAGCATGAAGGCCCCAATACTTTTTCTCCTTTCTTTATTGAGAAAACTTTCACTCTCTCTATTAGCTTCACTGTGTTTCTCTTCTCACCAATTCTCTTTCTCGTGCATTACTTTCTGGCCTTTCAACTGCTTTCTGGCGTTTCAAATGACTTTCACTCACAGCCTTAAAACCATGGTTTTTAGCTCTCCATGTTAGTCCAAGAAAAACTAGCCGAAAGCCCTATTCATGCCTCCATAACCACCTTCATGCCCTTGTTTCACACGCACATCAACCCCTCATCACTAATTCAACTGCAGCCTTTAAAACCAACAAGATTCAATCCTAAAACAACCAGCTAAAATACCTTTAGGTTTCAGGAAATGTAGCAACCAAAACTAGCAAAATTCCAGCCTAAAGACAGCCAACAAAACAGCTTGCTCTCACCAAGTTTTGCTTCCAAACCAGCTTGTTTCCGGCCTCTATTAAGTCCACGATCAAGGCTGTTTTTAGCTTAAAACAAACAACCTCACGTCGCTTTTTACAGCCACATTCCAGCTGAGTTTCTTCCTTTTCTTACTCTTTTTTTTTCTTCAGACCATCAAGTCACTGAACAACCTAGCTTTCTCCTGCCTGCTTCGCCTATTACCAACCTCCCACTTGCTTCAGTTTTAGCCTTCCTTAACAGCCAAAAAGATAAGCCTCTCACTTATATATATATATATATATATATATATACACACACACACACATATATTTCTTGCCCAATATTTATATATGATAGTAGTATACATATATATATTTGAAATTTATATATTTATACTTAATATATATCCTTATATATATATATCTATTTTATTCATATACTCATGTGTATATTATATTTAATTTAATATATTTGTGTTCTTTATCTAATTAAATATATATTTGTTTTTTTTAATAATCTTGTCACTCACATATATATATGTACTTAGGTTTTATAAGTGCAGTTTTATGATCCTAACTTTTTTCATTAATATACAAAAATATTAATGTATTTTCATTATTAAATTAATACATTTTTATCTCGAAGTTATAGATATTTATCAATCATTCATAGTTGAATGCACCAACTTGAATCTTCGGTTTTAGTACTTACGATAACAAAATTTCAGAATACATCTCAATACTTTGTTATTCAATTCCTTCATTTATTTACAAACTCAGTATGGAAAATTCATAGTCTTTACAGAATTGTGGCTGAATTGTGGCATATTGGATTGTGATTGATTGTGAATGAAGTTTTGAAAATGAATTTTTAACTCATAGATAGCATTCTGTCTAGGAGCAACCGACTGCCCAAAGGGAGCAGTTGATTGCCCAGACACAGAATTTGGATATTTTCATCGTAATCGACTTAGACTAGTCGATTGCCTTAAAGACCAATAGGCTACCCCTAACTAAAATTAACTAAAACTAGCCGTTTGCATTAAATATCAGTTGATTGCTTTTTACCCAGATCCTTACTGTTTGAAAAATAGTTGACTGCCATATAAGCCAGTGGACTGCATTTTACCCAGAAGCTTTCTATTTGAAAACCAATAGACTACCCAAGTAACTAGTCGATTGCACCTTTTACAGTCAGATTTTAAATATTGAAAATTTAATTTAGAAAATTAAAGAAAGACATAGCAGCTGACTACCCTATAAGAGCAGTCAACTGCCCTAAGTCAAAAGGGTTCTGGCTTAAGTATTAGGTAAAGTAAAGACTTAAATAAGTTAACGTATTCAAAAAGGTTTTAATGTCTATCGACTGTTTTGGAATCGTTGGGATTTGATAATGAGTAATGACTTTAGAATGGAACTTCAGACCGTAATGATCAATATTTATTTAAAGATAATTGTTTGAATGTATTGAATTGTGTTATCTAATTGAAAGCTTATGAAATGTACTGAAAGACGTTAAAGTGAGGTATTTGAAAATGGATTTTTTTTGAAATGATTGAATAGATTGTAGAGTTTGAAGGATTGAAACGATTAATTGTTATTGAATGAAAGGAAACGTTTTAGGATTGGTTAATGATTGCAAAGAGTTATTAATTTGACATTATTGATCGTATTAAAAGCATTGGAATTGATTGAATGTTATCAATTGTACTGAAAGTATTAGAGTGGAAACTATAAAATTGAAAATGAAAAGGGTATTGCATAAGCATGCTGTTGGTCATTCGTAATTATATGGTTCACATGCATAATCATTGTTTAATAGTTTTCAATCGCTAAGCATGATGATTTTCAAATTCTATTGTTAATGTTTGATTTTTTTGAAAGAATGCATAGTTTGACTGTTTCAAAGATCGAACGAATATGAAGTGTTTTGAGTTTTATCGTATTGAAATGGTCCGAAATGTTTGAACATATTGTTAATGATTTTGTTTTATATCGAATGCAATATTTAATAAAGATGGCTTACCGTAAATGTTTTGTACATGGTATTCTATGGTTTGAGAGTTAGATTGTGGGAGCCACCTCTAAAGTTCTAAGGAACCTACAAGCTACACAAGTTCCTTGAGACCATGACAATCACTTTGAGGATCCCAAAGGAGCTAAGTGCTAAATAGTGTACTTCACCGTTAGAATCGATGAAATGGCAAATGAAGCTTGGTTCCCAAATTGTTTAAATGTTCTGAACGTATTTTATATTATGCTTTAAAAGAATAATATGTTTAGTTTTATAGGAATTAAGTAAATGATTTGAGATATGGAATCTTCCTATAGTTACCTTTGGCAATCATGCATTATTGACCAACTGACCAACCGATTGTTTGCTATTAAACCCTAAGCAAGTCTATAGCCATCTCTATATCAGCTGTTTAGTGATACTATAAGGTATACCATTCACTGAATGACATTAATCATGTCTTTAGCTATAATGTCCGGAATTATAAATTCCAAACTAACTTTTTCCTTTTCAGTTTCACTTCTATCTTTCTTATTCAATTATTCAATATCAGTTGGTTTGCATTCAGTGTCAGTGCAATTTTAATCTACAATATCCGTTTCAATTAAACCATTATACTATTAAATTAATTAATCTATAAGTAATAAATTAAAAATCAGAATAAAATCTATAACACAATATCTATAAATTCTATTTATAGCAGTTCAATGTAATTACATCCCAGAAAATTCCTATACATCCTTTAATCAGTCACTACACTAACATCCCAACATTTATTTGCAGCTGCTGTGCATACACTAGTCTGAATATAAATATTAAATTCTACATATACCTGGCACTGAGCACTTTAAACTTCTAGTAATTTTCATCAATTATCCTATCACAGCGGATGATACATACATTGGTGAGCTATCTAGGATAGTGAGTAAAGGGGTGAGCTTTGGGGAATGCCCAGTAAGAAACATATATAAAAGTGCGCACTATATGCAATTAAATAAAATAATTTTATTTCACTAATTATGAAAATGGCATATTTAATATCAATATTATAATGCAATAAAAATAATTACTTCTTAACAGCTCACTAGGGAATGCTAAAGGAAGGATATTATAGTCGGCTAGGTAACTAGGTGGAGTATGGGAGGTACTTTGAAGTACTTGTCATGTTCCGGTCCCTAGAAGCGACTATAAGGAATAAACAATTGTCAATTGAATAATTATGCAATATAAAACATTATTAATTTCATGTAGTTTCCAAGGAATAACAATATTTAAAACAATTTTATTTTAAACAATTCCATGATGCAATTTCATGATGCAATTTCAGTAAACAGTATCGTAACAATTTCAAGATCATGAGATAATGCAATATTTTCAGTAATATCATTTTAGTGCAGTAAAGCGATTCATTTAATCATTAAAATAGGATAAATGCACTTGTATCGAGAAACATATACTGTAAAACTCGTATCACTTCTTTCATCACTTTTCAATCAAATCATGTACTATTCTTGTAAATCCAATCATTCAATAAACCAATCATCTATTAAATTTCACATATCGGTAGAAAAATAATCTCCCAGAGATTCATGCACTCACTATATCCCGTAAGGGACCTGTATAGGAAGGCGAGGGATTCAAAACTCCTTAGCCAATCTTACGAAACACTGTCACTAATGGCCATTGTCGATCACTCACAGTTCGCACTGGTCAAGTGCTCACTGCGTAAACTTGTGGGTTTGACCATAATTCCCATAGTCATATCATGTAAAAGGGAAGGTCTAAGATATCTCCCAACCTAATCATCACTATCTCGTATGCACAATCATCAGGAAGACATCAATCTCATAAAATCCTTTCATATAAATCATTTCATATAAATCATGTCATATAGCTCAGTTCATGTAAATCATTTCATGTAATTCAATCCGTATAAATCGTCATTTAACACAATTCATAAAAATCATTTCTTGTAGTTCTATTCATGTAAATCATTTCATATAATGCAATCCATATAAATCATTTCATATAATGCAATTCATGTAAGTCATTGCATGTAATGCAATAATAATAATAATAATAATAATAATAATAATAATAATAATAATAATAATAATAATAATAATAATAATAATAATAATAATAATAATAATAATAATATATTTTTCATGTAAATAAATTCATGTTTTAAACTGGTATGGATGTAAAATAAACTCTTATTTTTATGTTTAGGATAATTGGGTAAGGAACGAGTACGATTTGGTTTTCGAAAATATTTGAATACAAGTAAAACATTTCTATACGACTCCTATACATGTTCCTTACCTCTACTTCTGCGCAGTATAAAAATCCACTGACACCTTTACGTTTCTTTATTTTTCGAATTTAACACTACAAAATAATTCCAAATATGTTTAAAATTCCATATTCCAACTATAATAATAGTTATTTTATTAATTCTATTTCCTAATTTGAAATTTTCAATAATTAATTTATTTTATTTCCCACCAATTACCAAAGCATGATTTTAACTAAATTCCATTCTTTTCTTTAAATCCTATGTCACCAATAATTTCAATTCACATATAAAATCTCATATATAATTAAAATAAATATTCTATAAATTTCTACCTTACGTTTTATAAATTTCACTAATTTACTTATTTAATTTCCTCCTAAATGCTTTAACATAATTACATTTAAATTAAATTCTTCCCCCAATTCTAATTCCACCATAATTCATATTCCAATTCTAATAATTATTTTATTAATCCATATTTTCTATTTTTATCACTCTTTATGGTGACTTTATTTTATTTCCCCTTTAGCTACCATTATAGATATAATTAAATTGAATTCTTTTCCTTATCCTAATTATTTCTCCTTAATTCTTAATTCATAATAACTAGTATAAAGATCCCATGTTGCGATAATTATGAATTTTTCGAATTTTAATATTAATTATTCGGGAATTTAAATTTAAATGCAAGTAGATAAATTAAAGTAAATAAATAAATAAATTATTTATGAGATGGAAGACTATTGAGGAATTTCAGAAATGGATGAAGCGATGGAATTAAGAAATTGTATTGAGGAAATTTAATTTGGATAGTAAGAAATCCAAATAGAATAAGAAAATGAAAAATGAGTATATTGATATATTTCTATAATTAAATTATATAAATATATTTTTACATAAATACATATGTACATATATAAAGTATGTGTATATGATATATATTGATATATATATATATATATTATTTTATATATCATTAAATAAGTATGTATATTATTAAAATATATATTTGAGTACATATAGAAATAATATATGTATACATATAAAATATATATTATTTCTAATGTAAGTGTAAAAATATATATATATATTGTTGTTATAAAATATGTATTTATATACGTATATTGTTACAATTATATTTATAAATATAATTTATAAATATAATTATATTATAAAAACAAAAAAAGAAGAGAAACGGGATCGGGATATAACCCGATCCCCGTTTCTTTTCTGTTAAATAAAACAGAGAAGAAACACACACGCAGCCGACCCTGTCGGCGGTACTGGAGAAAGGAAGAGAGAGAGGGGAAGCCGTCACCGGCGAGGAGAAAAACAGAAGAAAGCTGCTGGTGACGGGAAAGGAAAAAGGAAAGGAGAGAAGAAATCGGGAAAACCAAGAGGAAAAAGAAAAAAAGGAAAAACGGCGGTGCCGGTCGATCTGGACACCGCCGTGCCAACCTCGACGTCGGCAGAGGGAAGAGGAAGGAAAAGGGACCGTCGGCGATGAAGGAGGAAGAGGAAAGAGGGAGAAAAGAGAAAAGAAAGAAGTCGCTGCTGCTGCTTCCAGATCTGACGCTGTCACCGACGATGGGGAAAAACGGTGGCCAGATCCAGCCTCGTCGCCACCCCAGCAAGCTTCAAAGGGGCTGAACCGGCGGTAATGGTGGCTGACGATGGCCGAACCGGTGGGAAGAGGGTGAACCGGCTGATGGAGGCCAAACCGGTCTGAACCGGAAAGAAAAAAAAGGAAAAAGAAAAAGAAAAGAAAAAAAAGAAAAAGGAAGAAAGAAAAGAGAGAAAGAAAAGAAAAGGGAAAAAAGAGAGAGAAAAAGAATTTTCGGAAATTCGAAAATTCCTAAGAATTCAGAAATTACGGAATCCCAAAAATTCGGTAAGAATTACGAAAGTTATTTTCAATTATATAATTAAATAAATTATGAAAAAATTTTAAATTTTAGAATTTTATTTCCAGAAAAATTTCCTCGATGACCGAGACGTTAGAATCGGGAGAGATGAACACGGGCGCGACGTAATGAGGCGGTCATCAACCCGGGATAGGTAAAGGAGACATGTGCAACCTGTAAGGATATTCGGCACACATGCTTTAAATTATGCATTTAAATTTTATAAATGCTGCTTATACTGATTTGTTGGAAATTGTGATGATGTATCGACTAAAAATATAAACTATATTTTTCATGCAGGAGGCTAGCCAATCGGCAGCCGTTATACTGTCGAAAATTTACCGAAAATTATCGAAAATCATACTAAATGATTTGATTTCACGAAAAATGATTTCCAACCATGAAAATCGAGAAATCGATTAGTTTTCATAAAACATGAATATACAGAAGATTAATTGTAAAATATTTATGTTTTCGAGAATTTGGAAAATCAAATCACCAAAAATTCCTCTCAATGTGTACCTTACACGTAAAACGAGATGGAATGTGAAAAGATACAAAGTGAATATCATTTTAATAATTTTTCAAATATTCACTGATTTCATAAATAACGTTTATGGTTTTGATGGTGAAAATAATTGTTTATAGAAATTCCATAAAGGTTAATTAAAGCTGAAAAGTGGTATTTTGAGACTAGAAGGTCTCTACACGTGTTTTATAGAGGAAAACATGGTGAAGGGATTTTGAAATTGGAAAATAAATATTTTTTTTTTCATAAATCATAAATATAAATGATTTGAATTCCAATAACTTTGAAAACCATGTTTTCGATAAAAAGCACGGAAAAGCGTACGTACATGTTTTACGGTGAAAAGAAATAGTTATGACATTTTATATTTTACAGTATGATTAATTTATTTACTGTTTTCACCGTATGAAAAATATAAATTATGCCTTTATGAAATATTTTGAAAAATATCATTTATATTTATTTCATAAGGTGAGGATTTATACACGTGAGCCTTATGGATAATTGTGAAATGTGTTACACTACTGTATTTAAAATCCATAAAGGCTATGGTACTGTTTTATATTGTTTTGAGACTTAGGCCCCGAGCTTCATGGATCGTATTATTATTATCATGTGGTTGTTTGACCAGCTAGTCATTCGATGTCCCGGATGTCACTTAGCAAGTGCACACCGAGGACATATTATAGATCATGGCCATAGATCTCATTACTGTTACTGTGTCCCTTAGTGGACGATGATAACATGATTTAATTGTAGGGTGTTGCCTAGTCTCACTTATTGTTTACTATTCACTAAAAGGATTTACTGAATCTTGTTTACTATACTGCACTGTTTACTGTACTGAATTATTGTACTGTTTACAGTTTACTAATAAAAAATCGTACCAAGACACTGTTTTTGGAACTATACTGTTTACTGAAATGGTAGCCATTGATTACTGTTTTACTGGACCGAAAGCTACCGTTTACTGTTTACTGAACTGAAAGCTATCGTATACTGTTTTCCGAATTGGTAGCTACTGTTTACTGTTTTCTGACTAAACCGTATCAAAATACTGTTTTACTGAATATTACTGTTTTACTGAACTATAAGATACGATTATTAAACTAAAGAGAAATTATGTTTATTCAAAAAGAATAACATAAGAATTATTTCTAAAATAGAAATAATTGTAGAATTGTTTATCCAATGCTTTGGATATTTACAAACCACTGTACTGTCACGTGTTTTAACTGTACTGAAGAGAACAGAAGTAAAACACTATTTTACTACTGATTTGTCACGTGTTTTAAAATATACTGAAGTGAAGAGAAATAAATGGTTACTTTACGGAAACGAATATTAAATCATTTTGAGAATGAATTTATATAGTACTCTCTACAGTTGCTTCTAGATTCCGGGACAAGACAGGTATTTCAAAATACCTGCCTTACTCCATCCGGATCCCTAGTCGACTGTAGCATCCTTCCTACATGTGAGTCTAGAGCCCTTCTAGGAAGATTTAAAAAAAGCGAAAAAGTTTTTCAGCATATAGGTAGCTGAATATCAAGTGTTGCATATAACTTTCTTACTGAGTCGTGGTTTGCTCACCCCTTAATTTTAACATTTCAGATTTTCGAGGACTGAGAGTCTGATATCCAAGGATTTCGGCTATGTATTTGGGGACGATGCAACAACTTGATTTACTACATGAGGTACGATTATTTATTTTTCGTATTTAGACTTATCTACAGTGCTAATTTCTTGGGAATTAAGATAGGGGATGTAATTCATATTATAATTTCATATGAAATTGTTTAAATGTAAATGAAAAGTAAAGTATCGCAGACAGCCCAACCGTCTAAATTGTGTAATAATATGTGTATTACTGTATTACTGGACTGTTACAATTTAATGGTATCAGAGCATGGTTGGCTTAATATCTGTTGATACTTTTGAAGAGGAAATGTGTTGAAAAATGTTAACATCTCCTGTAGTACTGTATAGTCTAAATACATAAAGAAAATAAATGATTATAAATAGAGTTAAATGTTTAGAAAGGGGTGAGAATTATGAAATAAGGATGGCTAAAGAGAGTAAATGACTCGAATATTTACCAGAAAATGGTGATCTTATAATCTAACTGAAGGTCAGTTCGGTAAGGAATAGAAATGGACTCGGGGAGGCCCCTACTAGTACTTTTCTGTCCGGATCGAATTGAGACATGAAAGTGATGATATAAAGGAGGGGAATGAAATATCATCATTAAATAGACCTTAATATCACCGATTGTAGGTATTTTGAAGAGAGAGAAAATTTTATCCAAAAATGACCAAAATACCCCTACCTCCAAAATTTTACCTAGAGTCATAATAGACCAACATAAGTTGGAATTGACTGATTTGATAGAGAAATTGAAGATGTAAAGCTGCCTTTCATGCAAAATAATCCAATTATGGACCTTAGCGGATTTCCCTCTCGAAATCAAATAAGATCTTAAACTGCTAATATTAGTATAAGAAAGGATACTATCAGCACATAGATGATAAGATACTTGGTTTAAATGTATACTAAGGAGAAAGAAATAAATGTCGAAATGACGAAAACGACCCTATGTTGGGCTATGTTCTGAACAGTGATAAAACTAATTTAATCTTGAATCTATTGATGGTGATGAAGTCATTAATGGCATAGAGGATGTAATATGAATATAACGATCCCTATTACTAATTCCACTTACACTTAGATTATGGACGTGAATTGTGAGTGACCTAGTGAACGGGCTGGGCCTCATGACAAAACCTCGAGGGGGCCAGTGTGCTCGCCAAAGAGGACAGTACAGATGTGTACAGGCAAACGACGAACGGGCCGGGGCCTTACATGATGCGATCCTATAAGTGTATAGTGGAATGTCACAAGATGATCGACCCGGTTATTGATTGTAGGGCCTGAATTAAGAGTATATTGACAAGAAGTTATTACGGGATCGTTAGAAATTATGAAAAGTGAAATGACTACAAAAAAAATGACTGAGAAGCTGAGTAGTACAGATAATGAAATCCATAATAGTACGGTTAATTATTGTTCTATACATTTATACAGTTTCTAAGGTATTAAAAGAATAATAAATTATAGAACCGGAGCATTTTGAGATATGCCTTGCAAATTGATGTATTGTAAATTGGAGAATATGCATAAGAACAATAAAGTGATAAAAAGAAGAAGATGATAGCTAACCTGAGTTCTTCAGGACCCTTGAGACAAAACCGTGATGGGCGACCCAATGATGGGCGACCCAATGATGGGCGACCAGCAGCGGACAATATGTTGTGAGGTGTGGGCGAACTATGTGGTCGCCGACTCACTTGTAAGGGTAAACATGGGGCGAAAGGATCGCCTAAGGGATGCTCGCCGACGGCCAATTCGAACGGGTGGGGCTCTTACAATTATCTCAATGGTGACAAGAGTGTAAGGAACTAGGTACATAAGGGTGCTAGGGTTTGAACCTCATGGATAACATGCTCAAGGGAATTAAACCTAAATTCATTAAATGAAATTGATTCTAAAGTAAATTACAGCAATGATGAATTGGTTAGCTGTAAAATGTATTGATAACTGTTGTACTTGATACAGCTTACTAGATTGAGATTCGTAATGCTGTAAAGTATGAATAGATAGTAAAATTAATGTGGAGAATAAGTCAAAATGATTTGAATAGTAAATGTCTCTGCCTTGAAGATATATGGTGGAAATGATAGGACATGAGGATGGAATATCCAAAATGGTACAAGTATAGTGATTAGAAAGTATCGGATGTGATTCCCGATAAAATTTTTCAAAGTGTATAGATTGAAGAAATCGAGCTAACATTGACTCGATCGTAGATATGAAATCTAATTTTAAGCTTATATCTGAGAATATAGAAAGAGTCCGAAAGCTTTACAACAACTCTGGAAAAGGTGTGACTAATGAAATTCACTTGTAAAAGTGGGGATTGATGGAAATACAGATAATGTAAATTTAGGATAATGAAGTTATCTGCATAAGTGAAAATGAGAGAAGCGCAGATGACATTGAGACATAGATGAATTAAAATGATGTATTAATTTTCTATTATTAATAAAGTTCTTGTGAAGAACAAGTATTCATCTACATGAAAATGGACATTTTATTGATCTAATCAGAGATATATGAGCAGTTCATAAGACTAGCCTCTGTATAAGGCGTCATTAGATAAAAGTTGGAGACTGAGGTCCATGAAATAATGATTAGAACTCGATAAAACACTTACGAGTTCCTATGGAGGTATATAAGCCTAATGAATGAGGCATACATGCAAAAATAAAGTGATGAAGTATCGAAATAGTTAAAGATACAAATGGAACATGAGTAGCATTGTGATATATAACTCTTCAAAGTCTCAAAGACTGTAATCTATAGGTTAAGATTGGCAAACAAGAGATTTGGCTAGACAGTGTCTCTTTTTGAGATATATGATCTCGAAATAACATAATGACAGTGAATCGGTCTATGATAGAGAGATAAGGATTGAGATACGAAATTAATGAGTCTAGCTAGATACTACTACTAGTCTATAAAAGAGTTATGGGAATAACTGCTCTATTAATGGGATATAATTAAAGAAGTTAAAGTCGATAAATAAATAAGTGTAAAGAAAAGATGGTATGCAAAATTGATAAGTCCTTGAAATGTCTATTTTTATGGGATATTATTACATGATTTTTGGATGAATTTTGGAATTTTTATTTATTTTCTTTCCTAATGAATTAAATTTTTTTTGTCTTGTGTAGAAAATTCAAAAATCAAGATAAAGTTGAGAAAATAATGCAAAAAGAGACAAAAGTAATTGCTTTGGGATCTAAATCACAAACACAAGAGTCCATGTAATCTCATACAAGCCCAAAACACATTCTTTATTTAAGTGGGCTTCAACAAACACAAGAAATGAAAAAGTCCAGCCCAAAGGAAAAGGCAGCCCATGAAGATTATTGCCAAAGCCCAAGACTTGAAGGGAACCCTACCTAATTAAAAGAAGAATGAAGCTGCCGCAAGAGTGAGAGGCGAGGAGGGAGATAGCTCGTGACAGGAGATGGTCTCCTTCTACCTTTCCTGCAATATTTTTCTTTACTGTTTTTCTAGTTTAGGTCGTTGGTGAGGGGAGCAGTAGAGGCTGGGGCGACAGTAGCTCTTCTTCAACCGTTTACTGCATTCCTTGTACATGTTTTCCTCTAGTTTAGTAAAAGTTTTGATGTGTAGTCTTCTGCCTCAGTTTCGGATGTGAGTGGTTGGAAGGCTGGTGACAGCAGCCATAATGCTCCAAACCATCATCGCATTTCTTCAGACAGTTGGGTTGCATTGTTCATGAGTTTAAATACAAGTACAGCTTTCTTTTTCTTCCTGTTTATTTTAAGTTGTTAATTTTATTTACTGTTTCATCACCTCTTTGTTATTTTCTGCTTTAAGTTGTTTAAGCTTCAATTTTAACATTTTATTTTTTGTTTGTTTCATCTTTAAGTTTCGGTTCTTAAGTTCTTTAATGCTTTTTGTTTTATTTCATTGTCTTAAAGTTTTTTTTTAGTTAAGGTCTGGATTAGAATTAATTAAGTTTGGATAAAGTATAGAAGAGGTGCTGCAAACATTTCTGAAAACTGTCTATCTCGATTTCACCTGCTATACGTGAGTTCTGCTTGTACTGGTTGATGCTCCTGATTGTGCTTGGGTCTCGGGTCATGGGAGGATGTTGAGGAGTGCAAGCTGAACGACGTGGCAGAAAGCTGAATGGATGTTGAGCAGTAGCTGTGTGGCACCATTGGAGTTGAAGGCTTGGCTGCGTGGAGCTAGAAGAGGCGTTTATGTTGCTGCCTGGACAAGTGCAGTTGTGCGGCACTTGGCTGCTTGCAGGGGACGCAGAAGAAGGCTTAAGCAGTGGAGTGCCTGTTGCTTTTTTCTGCTTTGGCTTGACATGCGTGGAATGGCAGGACATGTGTTGATGTTGTGCAGGAGCTGGCATGAAGGGCTGGCATGTGCGTGGCAACAGAAACAGGAAGCCGGACGTGGAATGCAAAGCGTTTTAATAGTTTTATTTGTTTAATGTTTTATTTATTTATTTATTTTAAATAGCTTATTAGATTCTTGTTATAATAGGTTAGGTATTGTTAGTTTATTAGTCATTCATTTAATTGTTTCGTTAGTTTAAATTGAATTAGTTTTAGGTATTTAGTTAGTGAAGTTTGTTTGGGTAATTTAATTTTGCATTTGTTTTTATTTTATTTTTATTTTTTTTTGCTTATTAATTTTTCATTTTATTTTCATTTTTATTTTTTTTATGCATTTTAATTTTATTATTATTATTATTATTTTTTTCTTCTTTTTCTTGCAATTTAATTTTCATACTCTTTAAGTTAATTTCTAATGTTAGTTTAAGTTTTATTTTAGTGATTTTAGTAGTTAATTGACTTCAAAAAAAAATAATGCTCATTTGCTTGAATAAATATAGGTGTGACCAATTTTAGTACTTAGCTAAATAACCTATACAATCCTCGTGGGAACGATACTCTACTCACTCTTTATTACTTGTCGCGACCCGTGCACTTGCGGTATAGGTCTTAGACACGCAACAAGTTTTTGGCGCCGTTGTCGGGGATTAGTCTAGGTTGTTTTTAGTTAATATTAGAATCAATCATGCCTAGGTTTAGTTCAAGCCTTTTCTTTTTCTTATTTTTGTAAATATTTCTTCCTCTAATATTTAATTCTGTTCTTGTGCGAGGTACCATGGCGGATCTAGCAGAACCCAGAACCCAGAACCTTGGGAGACTACGTTATGCCTCGTGTGTCTACGATACATTCAAGCATTAGGAAGCCCGAAATCGAAGCTGATAACTTTGAGATTGAGCCTGACTTCATCCTAATGATCTTGAATTCAGTTCAGTTTGGAGGTTTGCCTAGTGAAGACCCATATGCTCATCTTGTCAAATTCTTGGAGATATGTGACTTATGCAAGTACGATGGTGTTTCTGATGATGCCATTCGATTGAGACTCTTCTCATTCTCACTCCGGGATAGGGCAAAGGGTTGGCTACGATCACTTCCTCATCATTCTATTTGTACGTGGGATGATTTGGCTCATAAGTTCTTAGCTAGATTCATTTCACTTGAGTATATGGCGAAGATGAGGAATCGAATTTTATCCTTCGAGCAATATGACTCCGAGCCTTTTTGTGAAGCATGGGAAAGATTTAAGGACTTGATCAGGAGATGTCCTTCTCATGGATTACCCATGTGGCTACAAATTCAAAGTTTCTATAATGGGTTGGGTGATCCATCGAGAGTAGTGATTGATGCGGCAGCGGGTGGAGCTCTTATGGGGAGATCTGTTGAGGAAGCATATGAATTGATTGAGTTAATGGCTTCCAATGAATTTCAGTGGCAGTGTAAGAGAGATACACTAGAGAAGATCATCAACAGTCAAAAGCTTGATCTTATTGAGACCATGTCTGCTTCAGAAACCACCCTGCCCAGAAAAGTTTACATGAGTCCTTTTATTTCCTGTGAGATATGTGAAGGGAGACATGCTACTGAGAATTGTCCTATCAATCTGAGTTGGGTGAGTCATCCAAGCTATTCCTCGAGCGACTATGAGAAGCTTTCATCACATTCTTTGGAGCTTATGGAGACATATGACCTTTCTCCTCAAGCTCCTTTGCAAGCACTACATCAAGAGGTGTTGAGTGAAGAAATTGAAAAGCCTCCACCACCTGAGCTTATTGAAATTGAAAGTGTGGATGATGGAAAAGAAATGGAGAATAGTAATGGTGAGGAAGAAGTCCAAGAGGAAGGATTTAAAATTGAAGTCCAAGTTCCAGAGGTTGACAAGAAACATCTAGAGGCATCCTTCATTATTTCCTCATGGAACTTTCCACTTGAGGATGAACAATGTTATATCTTAGAGGACTGTGGAGGGAAGTTCTTTGAAGAAAAATATATGATGGAGTCACCTTCCATGGTGGTGCATTATGTGCATCCATCCATCTTCAGACCATTCAAACCACCGTGAAGGATGACAGAGATAGTCAAGCTGATGACTATAAATCAAGCGCTTCTGGGGAGGCAACCCCAGCTTTTTAGTAGTTTATTAGTTCTATCTTTTATTAGTTTTAGTGTTAGTATTTCACAGCTTTGATTTTCTTTTTCTTTCTATGTTATAGGTTTGAGTCCAAGTTTTGGGGAGCGGTGAAGACACTTTATGGGCATGCAATCGAGCTTTAACAGAAAATTCAGGGGAGTTTCCTTTTATCTTTTCTTAATTCTTGAATCATATACACATTGAGGACAATGTGCACTTTAAGTTTGGGGGGAAGGAAATTTGAGCTAAATTTTTTCAAAAATTCCAAAAATTTTCAAACTTTTTGGGCTTTAAATGTTTTGCCTTGAGATATATTGTGCTTGATTTCGTTATTTCCCATGTCCCTATGATTGAGTTTATGATTGATATTGATTATGATCTTTGGAAAAGCATGATTATTGAGAAGCATGAGTTGAATTCTTGAACGTGCCTTGTTCTGATTATGGTTTTTCTATCATTATGCACTATGTCTTGATCATGGATTGGTATGCATGTTTAGAGAAGGATTATGTGAATATAGGATTGTATTTGTCTTTGAAGTTGTGAGCATATCCTAGAATTTATTTGATCTTCTCTCGAGGCGAAATTTTTAGCCCATGCTTAGTTAGGAAAATGATTTAGGCCATCTTTGGATCGTTTGAGCTTTTCAAGCTAACCTTGCACATAATTATCCTTAGTCACCCTTTTGTGCCAAACTAGCCTATTTTTGTTTATACACTTGCAAGTTAATTTCTTTTACCCAAAGAAATAGACTTCCCTATCCCTTACCCTCAAGGCATGTGTTTTACTAGGATATATCATGAGCTATGTACAGATTTGGGTAGATAGATAGAATTAAAAAAAATTGAAAATAAAAAAAAAGAGAAAAAAAAAGAAAAATAGAAAATTCAAAAAAAAAAAAGAAAATGAATGAAAAAAATGAGAAAAATACAAAAATAGAATAAAGTGTATAACAAAGTATGAAGAAACTAAGTTTGGGGGAGTTAATTGAAGCTCGAAAAGTAAAAATCCTAGAGTGTAATGCATGATTAGGGGTTGTTAAGCCTAAATAGTCTTTTATCATACCTTCACCCTAACCTTACATTACAAGCTTAATGAAGTCCTATTGATTCTTGATTGAGTATGGCTACATTAGTGGAGAGAGAAGTGAGAAGCAAACTTATGGGATTGTTCATGCTTTAGAGATTTTACTTTTTATGTTTGCATAATCTCATCCGAATATGTATGCTTTGATATGTGATGGATGCTTCACACACACACGGAGAATCTAATTAGGACTTGAGCATGTGATTGGAGGAAACTCTATGTTGATCAATAATTGTGATTTTTCCTTAGATTAGATTAGTACTCTTTCTATGAGGTGTTTGTTGGGAATATATCTATTAAGTACATGTTATCTCTTGCATGCTTGAGATTGTTTTGCTTGAGGACAAGCAAAATATTAAGTTTGGGGGTGTGATAAGTCCTTGAAATGTCTATTTTTATGGGATATTATTACATGATTTTTGGATGAATTTTGGAATTTTTATTTATTTTCTTTCCTAATGAATTAAATTTTTTTTGTCTTGTGTAGAAAATTCAAAAATCAAGATAAAGTTGAGAAAATGATGCAAAAAGAGACAAAAGTAATTGCTTTGGGATCTAAATCACAAACACAAGAGTCCATGTAATCTCATACAAGCCCAAAACACATTCTTTATTTAAGTGGGCTTCAACAAACACAAGAAATGAAAAAGTCCAGCCCAAAGGAAAAGGCAGCCCATGAAGATTATTGCCAAAGCCCAAGACTTGAAGGGAACCCTACCTAATTAAAAGAAGAATGAAGCTGCCGCAAGAGTGAGAGGCGAGGAGGGAGATAGCTCGTGACAGGAGATGGTCTCCTTCAACCTTTCCTGCAATATTTTTCTTTACTGTTTTTCTAGTTTAGGTCGTTGGTGAGGGGAGCAGTAGAGGCTGGGGCGACAGTAGCTCTTCTTCAACCGTTTACTGCATTCCTTGTACATGTTTTCCTCTAGTTTAGTAAAAGTTTTGATGTGTAGTTTTCTGCCTCAGTTTCGGATGTGAGTGGTTGGAAGGCTGGTGACAGCAGCCATAATGCTCCAAACCATCATCGCATTTCTTCAGACAGTTGGGTTGCATTGTTCATGAGTTTAAATACAAGTACAGCTTTCTTTTTCTTCCTGTTTATTTTAAGTTGTTAATTTTATTTACTGTTTCATCACCTCTTTGTTATTTTCTGCTTTAAGTTGTTTAAGCTTCAATTTTAACATTTTATTTTTTGTTTGTTTCATCTTTAAGTTTCGGTTCTTAAGTTCTTTAATGCTTTTTGTTTTATTTCATTGTCTTGAAGTTTTTTTTTAGTTAAGGTCTGGATTAGAATTAATTAAGTTTGGATAAAGTATAGAAGAGGTGCTGCAAACATTTCTGAAAACTGTCTATCTCGATTTCACCTGCTATACGTGAGTTTTGCTTGCACTGGTTGATGCTCCTGATTGTGCTTGGGTCTCGGGTCATGGGAGGATGTTGAGGAGTGCAAGCTGAACGACGTGGCAAAAAGCTGAATGGATGTTGAGCAGTAGCTGTGTGGCACCATTGGAGTTGAAGGCTTGGCTGCGTGGAGCTAGAAGAGGCGTTTATGTTGCTGCCTGGACAAGTGCAGTTGTGCGGCACTTGGCTGCTTGCAGGGGACGCAGAAGAAGGCTTAAGCGGTGGAGTGCCTGTTGCTTTTTTCTGCTTTGGCTTGACATGCGTGGAATGGCAGGACATGTGTTGATGTTGTGCAGGAGCTAGCATGAAGGGCTGGCATGTGAGTGGCAACAGAAACAGGAAGCCGGACGTGGTGTGCAAAGCGTTTTAATAGTTTTATTTGTTTAATTATTTATTTATTTATTTATTTTAAATAGCTTATTAGATTCTTGTTATAATAGGTTAGGTATTGTTAGTTTATTAGTCATTCATTTAATTGTTTCGTTAGTTTAAATAGAATTAGTTTTAGGTATTTAGTTAGTGAAGTTTGTTTGGGTAATTTAATTTTGCATTTGTTTTTATTTTATTTTTATTTTTTTTTTTGCATATTAATTTTTCAATTTATTTTCTTTTTTATTTTTTATTTTTTTATGCATTTTAATTTTTTTATTATTATTATTTTTTTTCTTCTTTTTCTTGCAATTTAATTTTCATACTCTTTAAGTTAATTTCTAATGTTAGTTTAAGTTTTATTTTAGTGATTTTAGTAGTTAATTGACTTCAAAAAAAAAAATAATGCTCATTTGCTTGAATAAATATAGGTGTGACCAATTTTAGTACTTAGCTAAATAACCTATACAATCCTCGTGGGAACGATACTCTACTCACTCTTTATTACTTGTCGCGACCCGTGCACTTGCGGTATAGGTCTTAGACATGCAACAAAAATGTTAAAAGATTTTAACTGTAGAATACCAAACCACTTGAGAAAACCAACTGAAATGATGAGAGTGAAAATATGAAAACGAAAACGAAATAAGAAAGTAAGTTACATGATGAGTAGGGAACAAAAAATAGTTCCTGAAATTAAGACTAAAAGTGATTTCATGTTGGTTATCACATGACCGTGGCTAGATGTAAAATCAAGCCAAACTTGACAAGTGGAATTAATGATACTCAAAGGAGTAAGATGAATGACATGTATTATTTTACTGCTAGTATATAAAGGGAAAATGGTTATACAGATAACCACCTCGAAATGATAAAAATGGTGGAATTGTATAGATAATGTGACAATGAGTATTGTGGATAATAAATAGTTCAAAAGAGATGTGATGATATGGAAGTGATTAAAGACTGATTAGCTGAACGGAATCACTTTCCAGTATCAAGCTCCTAAATTTCTCTAGTGCCATAGTCGAAACATCATTATTAAACGATGAGTATATATGTAAAGTTCCAGTAAGTGTTACATGTGATAGGAGTCTC
Organism: Heritiera littoralis; assembly: GCA_031772115.1. Taxonomy (NCBI): domain Eukaryota; kingdom Viridiplantae; phylum Streptophyta; class Magnoliopsida; order Malvales; family Malvaceae; genus Heritiera; species Heritiera littoralis. The sequence goes on from JAPDPK010000009.1 coordinate 7,686,142, forward strand.
TGATTTGCCATATGCTTATGAGAAATAGCAAAAGGCCTTAAGATTCCAAAGCTACTGATAGCACCGCTCCATACTGATGTAAATATATGAGCGTAATATGTAAACGCTCTATGATATTGAGAGAGCGTGTGCATGAGATTTGAAAGCTACTAGGACAATTACATACTACTGATTAAATTGGTAAACGATAGATACCAAACTTTATCGACTTGGCACCAAATGAGAAAAAAAAAGGATGATAAATAGTGTGAAACAGATATTATGTGCAAAGAGATGAAGGTGATAACTCCTAAAGTAATAAGAAATTTTAAAGAGTATAAATGTATGGTGAACTGTTAGTTTAATCATACGATTTCAAAATTAAAATTTCAAATCGTTTAACTGCACAAACTACAGGTAAACTAATTTTATCATAAAAAACAATGTGGAAGACAAAAAGTATAGGAAAATATTTAAAATAGATAAATTTTTATCAATCCTACTCTTTACCATATTTGCCTAACTATCACTCAAACTTACCTTTCTTAATAGAATCAATGTGAAAAATGAACCATTATTCACATTGATCTTTTTAAAGGAAAAAATGTTGTAGCACTAAGAGTTTATGCAAGGTTATCATCAAATTGGGGGAAAGTAACTTGGATGAAGGTAAATCTATTATTACCAAAAGAAATTCCATTTCAATAAAAAGAAATGCATACCTTATGGTAGTGTCTTACTCTTTATAAGGCATTAAACATTGGACCTCTTCCAGAACAAAACTGAAAGCATAGAGCATCATCTAACCTATCGAGAAGGAAATTCAATGAAAAGTGTTATGCAATTCCATATGAGAGACAGATAAAAGCTAAAAAAACCCCCCAAAGAATAAAAACTAACTTAAACAAAAAAAAAGAGTAAGAAACATAATTCTCTCACCCTCTTCCAACCATGTAGAAAAAGATGATGGCTCGTCCATAGTATTCTCGACATGGCTAAAATGTGGAAATATTATATCTTTTATCATGGTATGATCTGCAATCATAGTATATAGAAGGCCATGTTAACAAAAGAAATCTAACTCTCAATCCAAAAGTATAGTATCTTTTATTGTGAGTTTTAATTATACTTTTCATAAAAGAGAGGTCAAGTAGAGACTATCTTATTATTATTTGCTCCACAATTATATACCATAATTTAACATTTATATCTCTTGAACTTCTAATTACTACAGACACATTTTTAACATATAAATAAACTATGGTTAAAAAAAATCAATTGATTTGAAAAAAAATATTGAATAAAAATACTTTTTTGATCATTAAAAAATAAAAAAATTAGTTCTGCAACCCTCTTGTGCTGAAGATTTGTCGAATTTTTCTTTTAAAGTTTTTTTGAACAATTATATAAAAATGTATCTTTTTTTTATGTTTTCTAACATCGCTTGCTCTTTCTCCTATTCGACAAAATAAATATAAAAATAAGTCCCGCAGCATTGCATGAGTATTTTACCTATTATAAATTAAATACTACAGACTCCTGTGCCTTAACTCTCAATAGATGCTACAAGTTTGTACAATATTAAAGTAGCATTAACTTGTCTTTTATGATTGGAGCTTGGCGAGATGGCTATAGTTGCAACTAAATCAAAGATTACTAAAAAAAGTCAAAAGAGAAAAAGTGAACCAAGATTCACAAAACTATAGAAGAGAACATTTATCTATTTTCTCATATGTAATTACCCCATATAAAGTACCCTCACGTAATCCATTATTTAAAACATTTATCTGAGTTCTACGCAAATTGATGCAGATCCGTCAAACATAAAATAAAAACCAATAGTGTATCAGCATAATCAGGAATGAACAAATTTAAAAGCAAACCCACCAACAGAAAGAGCTAAAAGCCTACCATAACCCAGTGCATCTTCTTGAAGTTTGCCATGAAACTGAAATAAAATACTTAAATAACATTACTTACCCAATGACATTACGTCCTAAAAACGAACGACATAAGAAAAGATCAACTAGATTAAGACAAACCCATTAAGATAAATGGCTATAGAATCCAGTGCTAAATCCTATTCAACGAAGAAAACAGAAAAGAAACGATGGCCTGAAGTAAAAACAATTACAAAAAGGATAATGACAGCGTTAACGGGCCAATAATTCACGAAAGATGGTTACCTTGCGAAATTAAAAGGTAAGAGCAGATCTGGGTGGCTTATATGTGAGTGGCTGCAATGTATTTCTCAATTCATAGCTAGGTTCATCTTGAGCAATTGATTCAATGGAAAAGTTCTCCCCTGATGCATGAAACAAAGGAAACTAAGAATTGCAAATTCACTTAATTTTGCTTCTAGAATTTAAAGTTATAACTTATGAACCTAAAATATATATTTTACAAAATAAAAATTAACTATACAAAATAAATAAAAAAAGCCATTTATACCAAATGTGTTTGGAAGGGAGCAGGGACTGTCGGTGCCGGATCTGGTAAGAAGAGGGGCCAGCGGCAGTAGCTTCGGCAATGGAGACGGACGACATCAACTCTGGTCAGGGGAGGATCTTGTGGCAGCTGTTTGACAATGCAGGGGAGAAGAGAGGCGCGTAGGTGAGAGGAGAGGAAAGAAAAAGGAACCAATGCTGGGCGGCTGTGCTCGATGCCGTGCCAGATTGGTAAGCGAGAGGCTGACGGTGAGAATTAGGGGTGAGGCGAGGTGTGCCCAAGGGAGAGGAGAGGAGAGGAGTGGCGAGGAGCGCAAGGCGGCTAGGCTAGATGTCGGTGCCAGATCTGGATGGGTGAGGTCGGCGGGAGGAGTCGGGGTGAGGGAGAGGTGGGTGAGGATCGGGTAGTGTTTTTCTTTTAGCTCATTAAGTAAAATGGGCGAGATGCAGACCTTTCAAGACCAAAGAAAAAAACAAGTAAAATGAGCAGTAAATAAATCTTATGGGGCAGGAATTAATGAAAAATTTTGAGACGGATTTGTGGTAGCAAAATCCGTCTCAAAGTTTTAGTATACTTTTATATAAATTTAATAATATTATTTCATTTAAATGTACAATTTTTACTATAATTTTTTTATATTTAAACGATATTATTTATAATTTATATATTCTAAAAATTATTATAAAACATTAAACTAAAAAAATATTATGATATTATAGTTTATATTAATATATTAGTTTATATTTTATCTCAAAACATATAAATTTGTTTATTTTTTTTAGAGATTTTGAGACTGAATTTGCAACGGAAATTCTGTCTCAAAATCTCCCAATACATAAAAAAAATCTATAGGTTTTGAGACGGAATTTTTCGTCTCAAAATTTGTCTCAAATATTAGAGACGGATTTTGAGACGAAAAATTCCATCTCAAACCCTTTCAAGAAATAACAAAAGGAATATAAAGGTTTTGAGACGGAATTTTCCGTCTCAAATATTAGAGACGGAATTTGAGATGGAAAATTCCGTCTCAAATCCTTTCCAGAAATAACAAAAGTAATATAAACGTTTTGAGACAGAATTTTTCGTCTCAAAATCCGTCTCAAACCCTTTCAAAAAATAACACAAGGAATATAAATGTTTTGAAACAGAATTTTCTGTCTCAAAATCCGTCTCAAATATTAGAGAAGGAATTTGAGACGGAAAATTCCATCTCAAATCCCTTCCAGAAATAACAAAAATAATATAAACGTTTTGAGACGAAATTTTTCGTCTCAAAATCCGTCTCAAACCCTTTCCAAAAATAACACAAGGAATATAAAGGTTTTGAGACGGAATTTTTTGTCTCAAATATTAGAAACGGAATTTGAGACGGAAAATTCCATCTCAAACCCTTTCAAGCAATAACAAAAGGAATGTAAAGGTTTTGAGATGGAATTTTTTGTCTCAAAATCCGTCTCAAATTTTAGAGACGGAATTTGAGACATAAAATTTCATCTCAAATCCTTTTCAGAGCTGCTCTAGAGAAAGGTCTACCTGTATACATTGAAATGCCTATAAGCAATGTGAACCAAGCAGTATGGAGAACAATGGTTTGTATCAATGGATAAGGAACTCGAAGAGATCGAATCTCAACACGCCGTGGAAACAGAGCTATTGCATATGGCTTCTGGATGACAACAACAGTAGGAGCTTCTGACCAACATATCCGATCAGCTTGAAGAAGCTTTCCATTTTGATCCACAAAGACTCCAATATTTTCCTTCCCAAGAATAAGCCCCAGACGGAAGGGCAACAACCAAAGGTGGCGCAATCTTCCCCGCAGAAAACACCTCTGACAAGGCTCCATTCGTGGCATTTAATACCATGTATTCTTTTCTAATACCAATCCATATGTTCTCACCGCACCATGACATTGACTTCACTATATCTGGTACACCAAACCCAGTTTCTGTGTACACAGTATTGCTTTGGTGTTTCCCAGTTTGTTGTAGTCTCGCAAGAAGTCTCGCAGCTTTCCTTGTCGCATTTTGCCTATGATTGTTGAAGCTTAGATTATTATTGAAGAAGCAATGATAGCGATGGAAATGATAGCACGAAGATCAAATAATTATTAATTCTTGTACTATTTTCCTGTACAAAGCTGCGACCATTATTAATTCTACATATCATTATTTTCCCAAGTAGCTATTCAGGTACGGCAACATGATTCACCTGCTAGTGAATAGATATAATTTTGGCACATGAGTTAGTGGAATATAACGGTGACCATTCAATGTTGTAAAGAGGCATTAATAAAAATAAAAAAATCCTCAATTAGTTGAAGTTACGCTAATGCATCAAAAAAAAAAGAGAAAAGAAATGTCTGATATTTGTAAAGCAGAAGAGAGAAGATTGTTCATAGCACCGGGCTGCAACAGAATAGCTAACAACGCCCAGAGGTTGGCTCCATGGTTTGGTGGCTTCGAGAGGCAGCAGCATTACTGTTAGAAAATCCAATGTCCACGCTGTCCCACACGCGACCAGTCTAGCTGAGAACTCCAACTACTGATTCATATGCTGTTTAGATAGCGCTGTCCTTCGGTGCCCAGAACGCTGTCGCTATTTTCTCACCCAAGTCTGTGCAGATTTTGACGACGCTTCCAGGCCATAAGGCAACTGCAAACTGCACCCACAGGCTTCCAAGTAGCAAGTTTGCATTCAAAGTGAAAGATTTAGGGTGGCATTATCTACTGTCTGGAGATGTTGAGGGCGCTATTATTCTATGGGAACCATCTCTTGCTGACTATAAGTGGAGGCATGTTTTATAACTGCCACAATATCATAAGAAGGGCATTACATGCATTGCTGGATTAATGGCTGTTCAGACCGCTGTAATTGCCAATGAGGCCTTGGAAGGGCATTGCATATATGATGGAGGGTTTTGCAACAGTTTGGCTGACAGTTCCAGCAGCAGCCCCACAAGCGAGCCTGGTCGTCACACTCAACTCAGGGTCCTCAACCAATCCAAATGCTTTACTTTTGATTAACCAATCTTTCAGAGACTCGTATACAACAAAGTTCAAACCCACATATGGTATAACTCCAATGACTGAAGGAAGCCAACCCTTGTACAATGCCCGTGGGCCTTCTTGCCACAACACAGTTGACAGAGCATGGAACATTCCTCTATACTGATAAGGAGAGCGCTCAGTCTGTACAGTGAGCCTGCCTCATACCATGTCCATTGGGTAAGTTGCAGACATGGCAATTATTCCGGCACATGCTCCAGCTACAAGTCGTAAAAGAGGAGTGAGTTGAGCATCTTCATTGCCAGTTTGCTTTTGATACGATACAGGATTCCCTTTGAAGCTTGCTCGTAGCTAAAGAATTTGACCCCAGAGTTTGGAACAATGCGTGCACAAATAGCATTGTTGCCTTTGAATAATTCACGAAAACCTTCTGTTCTCCAAATGTACCTCGAGCCTTGAATTGTTCCATTGTATTATGTGGATTCTGAACATGCAGTAATATCTTTAAACGTTCCAAAGAAGAAATGACAGTGGCAAAGATGGTGAAAATAATAGTGCACAATAGAGGAATACAACAAAAGCGGAATATACCACCCTTGCACACATGTTCGACGTGACATATAATGTGTAAAAAAAAAAAGTGCCATGCTTATATATCTACTTTGTCCTATTCCCATAATTTTTAGATACTGTTGGTATTGAAACTTGGAAGTGTAATTACCTTTCACATAAATCATCGCATTCTAGAGCATATAGTATGGATATGAAGATTCAGTGGATCATCCTAATTGGCATTACCAAATTAGTCAGCGACAGGCGTTGGGCGAGAGATCCTCCCACACTTGACAACTAACTCGGGTGAGAGAGTGTCACCCGATTGCGACAGTCGAAAACAACGAGAAAACGGGCTCCCGCACACGACAACGTCCCTGGCAAGAGAGTGAGAGAGAGGCTCCCGCAGGCTACACTTTGGCGAGAGAGTTGCCACGCTCGCTAGAGAAATGGCGAGAGAGGGATCCCACATGCCACAACCTTGGGCAAAAGGGCAACCTAGGCGATAGGATGCGGCGAGCATGTGCCACGCAGCAAGCAACTTTGGCGATATACTTGTTCTCCCATGTGATAGCCCTATGGCAAATGGGTGGCTCCCCACGTCACAGACTTGCTCTGCCAAACGAGAGCCCATGCGAAAGGCAACGTAAAAGGAGTCGCTCGCGTATACAACAGGGGGATGCCAGTGAGCAAATAGGACCATGCGACAGGACCATTTGGCGAGATATAGCAACTCGAGCATGCAAGGGAGGTAGGGTGTCGCACAAAGAGCACACACAGGCATGAATGTAACAAGTCAGTTGCATCGCAGGCCTTTGATGAGAGATTGTGGCTCGCCTATCAACAGCCAAAACAGGCAAGCCCAGTCAAACGCGACACGAGTTTTGGCAAAAGAGTAAGCCACGATGGCGAGCACCGCACATACACGATAGTCTTGGGCAGTAAAGAGACGATGGCAAGCACGACCTATAGAGTAAAAAAAAAACAACTAACGTACGGCAGGCACCGCCTCAACAAAAGGGCTCCTGCCACAACAAGTCAATCCACCGTACGCAAGGTGGTAGTGCAAATACACGAGCACTAATCCCAGGCTCTATGCTAGCCCAATAGGTCAAAGCTAATGGTGAGCACATTTGATAGGTCACGTCGCGATAAAGCAGTTCGTTCTAGGCGACAGCCATGCGAGCAAGAAAAAGTCACATGGCAGGCATTCTAGACGAGCAAATGGCTCCCATAAGCCCAGCCTCCCGCACAAAAGGCGTGAAGCAATGCTGACAAATGCAGTGTCATGTGGAGAGCACAAGACCACTACAGCAGACACATTCGGTGATTGAGTGGCATGTGGCGATTGCATGACTAACGCCACAGCCCAGCCTCCGCAACAAGGCTTGCTCGATAAAGCACGTGTCAAGGCACGAGGAATGATCTTGACGGGCAAGCCATTTTAAGTGACCAAAGCAGAAAAGATTAAGCAACTCTGTACATTATCAAGCACAACGCTCGAGAAAAAGTTCATCTTTGAACAGGAATGACAACACTGTTTCAAAGAAGAACTTGGGGAGCTATATGGTGTAAAGGTATGCTAAAAGTAAAAGGTATTGTGCTGCAAAAAAAATGGAAAGACAAAAGAAGAGAAAGAAAAAGCTGAGGCTACGACTAGTCACATCTCTGGCAGCAGGTAGTGATCTCTGGTGGCAGAATACAAGAAGTGGGCTACAGCCCTGCCTATCACCCAAAAGTTCCCTGGTGATTGAGTAGATAGAATGGGCAGAGCCCAGCCTGTCGCCTGAAAGATCTCTGGCGACAGAGTACAAGGAATGGGCGACAGCAGTGTCCTCAATTCGGCGAGCACAGGCACGCACATGACAAATTTTGGCGACAAAGTTCCAAATGGCAGACTCTTTCTGCGAGAGGTGGCTCACGCGTGCGACAGCCAAAATGGCAAGAAAGAGGGACCACTATTGAAGATCTCACAAAGATGCCACTCTTTTGAATAGTCAGTTGCATACAATACGTTATGCTATAGAACAATCTATCGCTCGAAAGGTGCTTGCTACACTGCAAATTTGCGCGACTACAAGCATGCTATAGGCACTCTGTCCCGAGCTAGCTCAAGGCCACGCGATAGAGCAGTTTGCACAACTATAGGCATGCAACACGACTCGAACATGGGCAACCTTATCTTCTTCGTTGTCAAATTGAACTTCAAAGCCAAGAAGAGTGATAGGCCTTGTACAAGATAAGAGCTCCCGCACGCGACAGGCCTTGGGTGACAGGGGAGCTCCCACGCGCGATAAGCTTTGGATGAGATAGGGGCTCCCGCACGCGATAGGCCTTGGGTGACAGGGGAGCTCCTACGCGCGACAGGCCTTGGATGAGATAGGGGCTCTCGTACGCTACAAGCTCCCCACTTTGATAAAATGACAGTGAAGAAAATTAGGTGAACACAGCACCCATAGGTAAGATTCCCCCGTTAGCACAATGCAAGCGAGCAAAGAACACCCGAGTCATGCCTTTCGGCAATGGCTATCAATGCTGGCGAGCACGGAATCCAAACTACTGGTTCGCCCATTAGAAAAAACTTTGGCGAGCACATTTAAATTTGACGATCCAAGTGCACGCCCAAGTACGGGATCTGAGCGGAATGATCTAGAATCTTCTAGACCTAGTGCGTGCACTAATCCGACAGAATGTGAAAAAGCTTCCTTTGACCCATCTGTCGATCGTCCGACACATAAGATTTCAAGAACTGCTCTAACAACCATCTAGAAGTGGCTTAAGAGCCACACACTTGGCCTATTGACAACCACACATGTGAAAGAGGGTTTGTCTATATAAAGGGTGTGTCGGCTTCGTGAGTCCTTTAAACCAGACAAGGATGTGCTAGCTTAGGGCATCGAGATCAAAGCTGTGAGAACCAAACCTGTCAGATGAGAAGATGCTGCATCAGCACTAGGATCTTGGGGAGCAGGAGGAGCAATTTCAGAAGTAGGAGCATCGCTCGAGGGCTCAGCCATAGCTGCAGAGTCTGGCTAGGGATCAATGGCAGTAGATCGAAAAATTGGAGTTCGTCACCATCTAACCTTTGCAGTGACTCGATTGGCTCGGGCTAATCGCCTGCCTCGACATGTTCAGGCTCATTACGCACTTCGATAGGCCTAGGCTGGTCACGAACCTCAGTAACCCCAGGCTGATTGCGTAGCTGTTGAGGAAGCCATAGACCTTCGAGATTATCCAGGTCATCCATGGCTCCATCCTCTAAATAATCGTCCAGACCTTGTGAGTCAGACTCATCCTTGGACCCAAGAGGATGCCTCATGAGTATTGATATTGATATCAAGAAATGAGAATTAGTTACTGATGAGTTAAAAAAAGCACGTGGGAGACATATGAGCGCAGCCAATTGCTTGGATGCAAGGTCAGCAAAGTCCCTTGCACATTGTTATAGTGTTCACCGACCAAGCAAGGATGTATGGGTGGTAGCAGATTTGAGGTACCCTTATATATTATGCTTGCGATTTTCTTATCTATTCTAACAGTTGTGATTGTATTAGGCAGGTGTCCAAAGGAGGCACTAGCCACTGTCCTGTAAGGCAGCAAGCCAGGGAGAGCTTAGTTCGACATAGTCGGATCAGAAACAACTTTTGGTAAGCTCGTGAAGGTAGATTGTTGGTTCTTATGAGCAAAGAACTAAGGTGCGACTTAACGCACGATCCATGATTAACAGCCGAATGTCTAAGCAATTGCACTTTACAGACTCTACAAAGACAGAGACTTGAAACTATACTAGCGGTAAAAACTTGTTGTTATTATTTTAACATTTGCTGCAATTATGTTCTTGCTTGTTTTATTTGATTGGAAATACTACATTATGAAACGAAAGGCCAGTTATTTTTATCTGTACTATGATAATCCTCCATGTTTGATAGACATGTTGCAGAATAGAAGAAGACGTGAGACGGGCACAAATAAGTCCCTAAGCGAAAAATACGCGAGACGGGCAAAAATAAGTCCCTAAGTGAAAAGATATACAAGACGGGCAAAAACAAGTCCCTAAGCAAGAAAATTCAAAAGTCCCTAAGCAAAAAATGCGCGAGACAGGCAAATCAAAAGTCCCTAAGTGAAAAGTGCGCGAGACAGGCAAACAAAAAGTCCCTAAGCGAAAAGTGTGCGAGACGGGCAAACAAAAGTCCTTAAGCGAAAAATGCGCGAGACGGGCAAATCAAAAGTCCCTAAGCGAAAAGTGCGCAAAACGGGCAAACAAAAAGATCCTAAGTGAAAAGTGCGCGAGACGGGCAAACAAAAGTCCCTAAGCTAAAAATGCGCGAGACAGGCAAATCAAAAGTCCCTAAGCGAAAAGTGCGCAAGACGGGCAAACAAAGAGTACCTAAGCGAAAAGTGCGCGAGACGGGCAAACAAAAGTCCTTAAGCGAAAAATGCGCGAGACAGGCAAATCAAAAGTCCCTAAGCACAAAAGGGTACGAGACGGGCAAAAATAAGTCTCTAAACGAGGTGTGTTACAATTTTATTAGATTACATTTAACGCATTATGTTGGCATCTCGAATATAAATGATATTATATTCTAACAAGTCCTTAAATGGATAGTACGCAAGATAGGACCAATACTCCAGTAAAAGTTCTTCTTTGGACACAAAAAGTTGCAAAGAAAAACTTATGCAGGTTGTGAGGTATGTTACGAGGTATGTCACAATTTATCATTGGATATGTGTTGCAATTGGTTGACAAATTACATTTAACATTTTATGTTGGCATTTCGAATATAAATAATGTTATAGTCTTATCAATTCTAAAAGTCCCTAAGCGAAAATGCGCGAGATGGACAAACAAAAAGTCCCTAAGCGAAAAATGCGTGAGATGGGCAAATTGTGAAATCCTCAAGCAACAAAGTGTACGGATAAATGTGATACCCAAGTAAGAATTCTTCTTCAGATGTAAGTGCTTCATAAGAAGAACTGGGGAGCACTATAGATTAACTTCTGCATTAAAAAGAAGTATCGAAACTAACAGGCACCCATGCATGTGCATCCCAAGGTGCTATAATGTCAAGAGCTTGATCCTTAGGAAAATTAGTCTCTAGATTATCTAAAAATCTTTGTCCAAGCTTGTGAGAACCTCGACCATCTCGAGTCGACAAAAAGGCTTCTAAGAGCTGATAAGATCAGATAAATCTTTATAAGTGTCTATCCTTAAAAAAGGTTCCGAATTCTCAGCATCTGGATCGAGCTTCAACCCATCAAGAGCATGCCAAGTACAAATCACATATGATGAAACCAGATAAGAACATATGCATCCGCTTATGGCACTTCTGGACGATGTGCTCTCATGGCCTTAACCCAGATTCGGTTTTCTTTCTCTTGGCTAATAGAAGGCACTTGACAAAAGAAATGATGACACAGTGTCGTTTCTGCTACAAATAATAATGAAGTTCACTAGTTGAGCCATCAAGTGAAGATGAAAAGACTCTTATGATAATCCCAGAAAGAGGACAGCAAAAGAATTTGAAAAGCCCATTCTTTATATACTCTTTCACAGGGTAAACCCTGCAAAAGAGTGGGGAGCAATTGATGTGGGTCAGGTTAAAGATTACTGGGCTTTTCTATTAGTCAAGCTAAAGAACATTGGGCCAAATGATAATTTAAGTCCAAGAGGAAAGAGGACTCAGAAGGCCCATAAAATCATCCATTAAATGACCATTTAAGTTGTAGGTCATAAAGGTAATTACGCGCAATCTAACTCCAATAAATAGGTCACAGGTATCATCTTTAAACCCTAAGCTCTATTTGCCTACTGAAACCTTGCCAAAATCCTGTCTGACTTAAGCATCGGAGTGCGCGCGCATGGGTAAACCCCTGCGCCCTCTGACTTTTTCTATTTCGCAGATTTCTTGGAGAAAGACTAACGCGAAGATCGAGGATTCGACGTCAGCAAACATTTATTGTTGTTTTGGGCAATAACATTGAGTAATGCCTTAAGGTTTGATGTCTGAGGTCAAAGAATTAGCTAAGCACTGAGCAAAGGAAGGAGCAACCGTAGATGATTTGGTGTGGAAGGAGTTTTTGGTGGGAGGATGAGTTGGATTTGGGGATTAAATGTTAAGGGCTAAAATTGTAAATGAATGAGTTAGATTTAGGTTTTTTCTTTTTTTGGTGTAGAGAATAGAAAAGATAGTACAAATAGAATTTCTCCCCGTACAAATGCACACACATTTCCATCTTTTGGGCCATGAAGTCAATTGCTGCTGGTACCAATTGACCAAATACAATAGAATTTATTTTATCCATCAACTGCTTTGCTTTCCTCCTCGGCTTTTTTTTTGCATATTTAAATTTAAGATTTTGTTAGATTTAAGTCTCTTATTGTATTCTTTAATCTGACTTAAATTATTTTACATAAACTTTATATCAAATACAATAATTGGTAATTAATTTGATAAAACTTTAGTGTATTAAAAGAATACATTATTTAATATAATAACATTAAAAAGTAGTTTAAAGACAATAGTTAACAAACCCTTAATTTTATAATTACTTCCCTGACTTAACATAATGGTTAAGCAATTGTTTCTTAAATGCCAAATTCGGATCTTTCTCAAGTGCAATTGTTTTTTAATCAATAATTTTTTTTTGATACATGTTTTTTTATTCTATAATTTATACTCAACTCAATATAGGCTTCGAAACTAGCAATATTTTTGGTACATTGTATTACTGAAAAGCTTTTATCCTTGAAAGCACACTTCACTCACTGACTATAGAAGAATTTTTCAGTATTTGCTAGTTGTTTCTTTGTCGACTTCTACAAATATTGTTTTGTCATTTATATTTATCCTTTTCAATTGCTGTCAAACATAAAATAAAGCGAAAGTTTTTTCATTTACTTGAAATAACATAAAAGTTTTAACTATAAGGAAAGGATGAATGGATGATAATGGATATCTTATAAATGAGTATTTTGTATTATGATTATTCTTCAATGCATAATTATTAGAGTTTTTAGATTTTACAATGTAACATTAAGATAAATGATACATATTTAAAAAAAATCTTAAAAATAAAAAAATAGGTATGTGTTACTATGTTAACAATACTTGTAAAATCTAAAAACTCTACTGACAATGTATTGAATAATAATCTTTCTATATCATTATTATTCAATGCATAATTATTAGAGTTTTTAGATTTTACAATGTAAAATTAAGATAAATGATACATATTTAAAAAAAAATCTTAAAAATAAAAAAATAGGTATGTGTTACTATGTTAACAATATTTGTAAAATCTAAAAATTCTACTGACAATGTATTGAATAATAATCTTTCTATATCATTTAATTTGATAAAATTAAAATATCTTATAATCGAGTTCAGATAGGATCCAAGTAATAATATTTTAATTTATCACAAATTCAGATAAGATTCAAATAGTGATTTTAAGATACCACTACTTTAACCAAATTATAAAAATAATTTTTAAATATTATATATTTATAAAGTATTTATTATAAATATAATACTTAATTAAATTAATTGATTGAGTGTTTTAATTATTAGTTTTAATGTCAATTTATTTTTATGAGTTAAATTAAATTTATTAACTTAGTTTTTCTAATAATATGTAATGAAATTAATTTTAAATATAATTTCGAAAATCAAATTTTAACATAATAAATAAATATTTAATGAATTCAAATATTTAACGAGTATATTTATATTATATAGGTAAGACTGTAGTAGAAAAAAATAGTAAATTAATTAAATTAATATGTTATGAACTATAGTTTGAATTAGATATAGATATCCAAAAAAACAACAGATATCTTACCCATTCTTACCCTCATAAACGAACGGCTAAAGTATTATACAAAAAACACAAAGTATGAACATTGTATGTCCCATTTAGAGCGCAATCAATAAGTACTATTAAACCTGATCATGAGCTAAGTTGAGCCGAGTTCAGACTAAGCCTAAGCTATATCACAATATCTTATATACAAGACTAACCTGGACTCAACCCACAAATTCAAACATAGTCCAAGTCCCTTTTTTATTTTATGATGCAAACCCAAACCCGGTCCGAATATTATTTTATTTATTCTTTTGGTATCTTAATTTTTTGTTTATTTGTTTTTCATTTTTTTAGCCCCTTTGAAGTTTATTTTAATTTGTTAAAATTTGCATATCAATTTCTATATTAAATATATAATATCTTGTTTATTAATCAATAATGTTTTATATACATATAATTACAATATACTTATTAAATATTTTAAAAAACCTTTTACTGTTAATTATGTTAGGACCAAGCCTGAGCTTCGAAGGGTCAAGCTCACTAAAAATTTTGCCCATACTACTTAATTGCATCTAATATTTTTAACCAAGTCTGATCAATTATCAAGCAAGCTTTCAAGCTTAGATGGGTAGTCTGACCCTTAACAGGTTTAAATACTATATTACTTAAGCGTGCATTTCCCAGAAATTCTAAGGCTAAGCAAAGCCAGGATTGTTTATTTGTTCTAATGGCTTGTCACAGAAAAATATTGAATTTTTACTACAAACTATACAAGCTTTTAGACACCTATGCAAGAGATAGTTTTGAAATTTCACTGTATCTTTTCGACATTGATTTGCATATTAACCTTTATATGTATCAAAGGATAATTTAGTTTAATTGGAAAAACTTCAAACGGATTATGATTTTGAGTTTTGTAACTCAATATATAGTTAATTTAGTAAGTAATGTACATATAGTTATCATAAATTCTTCAAACACAAAAAGTAATCTTAAGCATTCTAATTCTAAATAAGACATTTGAATACATCTGTACAAAACTCAATAAAAGAATGTACATTTTACGATAACTGCACGTAGATCATGACAAAAATATATGTACATAAGATCAAAATAAAGAGTAATATAATAATCATGCAAAAAAATAAAAAAACAAAACAGAAAACAACAAAGCACTTCTCCGCAAACATTCCTGCAGTGTCACCAGAAATATCATACTGGATCTGATATGATGATCAAATTCTTAACTGAGTCTCTAATCGCTTCCATCTATGGTAAGATTTTCCAAGTAAAAACAACTTCAAAACTGTTGCTTAATGATCATCAAAGTAAAGTTTAAGTTGCTCTAAACTTAATTAAAATATCTATGAATTTCAAATACCTTGCTATCTCCACAATTGGACATGCATGAACATTAAGCATCTAGCACATGGCAGTGTGAATCAAAACCACAGGAAAGATTATCTAGAAATTAAAACTGTGGCTTAGGGCCTTAAAGAAAGGAAATACATATCTCCAATGCTTATCTCATCCAAACAGTAAAGACCAGAGGACATTCTCAATGAGACTTTACCAAACCAGAAAATGCTTTAGAATTAAACTAATCTAGATGGCATAAAATAAGTTAATTTATTCATTCCTCGTCCAAACAGCAAATTTCATCTTGTTTTTATCACATAAACAAAAAACAGAAAATATAAATCTAAATATTTTCTGTAATGAACAACCCAGTAGGCGACGTGGGCAACAGAAAATGGTACATAATATGGCCTGGCACCCTTTCAAAACTAGATGTTTGAACTTTAATGTTTTTGGAAGATTTTTTGGAGTCTTTAACACCTGTCTTGGACTGCTTAATTACAATGGAGCTAACATAGAGTTCAAGCACTTTCGATCTGCCTAACAGGATTTCCACTTTCTTAAAAGTTCTTCATATATCACATCCTTTTTTGCTCTGGTAAGGCTTTGTTTCAATTTGGACAATGTGGCGGATGTGACCTTAATTCCTTTCTCAATCATACCCTCAGCATACTTAACTGCCTCAGGAAGCATTTTTGCATCACGAAGCCCGACAATCAGCAGATTTCCAGTCTCCTCCAATTCAGAATCATAATTCTCTACCATGAATTTCCAAACTTTTATAGCCACATAAGGGTCCCCAATGTCAATAAAAATCTTAACTGCCGCAAGACAATTTGATTTACTTGGAAAAAACTCGTTTTTAACCATTTCATTGAACAGTGCCGAAGCCTCCTTCAGCTTCCTATTCTTAATCAAGAAATAAAACAATACATTATATGATTGCAAATCTGGAAATGCCCCGGTGCAAACCATCTCATCCAACATCTTCGTTGCCACATCCGTATAATTCTTAGAACAATACAAAGCAATCATCAAATTATACATCTCCGTATCTGGCCGAATCCCAGCTTTCTCCACCATTGCCTTCCAAATCAACTCAGCTCCTCTAACATTACCAGCTTTCTGAAAGCCCTCAAGCACTTCCTTAAAAAACCGCAACCCTGGATAACACTTCCTCTCATGCAGTATATCAACATACTTCAAAACCTCATTAATCCCATCTTTTCCCTTAATCAAAGTACTCAAAAACGAGTCATAAGCCGGTACATTCCCAGGATCCCATCCAATTTCCATAACCATCTCATCAAAAGTCTCTTTGGCTAGACTAATATTCCCTTCTTTCTCCCACCCTTCTAGCAAAATTGCATAACTATCCAAATCCGGCCTAATCCTAGTTTTAGCCACTCTCAGAAACTCCAAACCATCAATCGTTTTACCTTCCCTACAAATAGCACTAATCAAAGAATTCAAAGCCACAATATCTCTAATGCAGCCATACTGTTCCATAACTTCAAAAGTCAAAACAGCTTCCTTAACTTTATGAAAGCTAACATAACTACTAAAAACAGATGCAAAAGTAGCCAAAGAGACTAACCCTTCTTTCTTCATGGACTTAACGGCGTCCCACATTGCATCGAAGAGACCGTTCTTACCCAGCAAGTCGACGACTAGGTTCCACGAATAAGGGGAATGTTGGTGTTGGAGTTGGTGGCCTGACCAACGGAAGAACTTGACGGCTTGGGAAGGGGAAGAGTAGGAGAGCTTGAGAACGTTTTCGACGTCTTGTTGGGTGATGCGGAGGCCGGTGTCTTCCAGAAGGTTTTCGACGGCGGATGAAGGGGTGGTAGAGATGATTTCGCAGAGAAGTCTGACTTTGGGGTGGAGGTTTGGGGCTGTTTGGTAGGAAGGGAAAATTGGGGCTTCTTTGGGTGGTGGGCTTTGGGGATGGGGCGAAGGGGAGCGCTGGGAATGTGACCTTTTCTTGTCATTCGCCATTGTAAGGGATTGGGTTGGTCTTGATTCGGGGTTTAAGGAGGGGATTGAAGGGGGACTTGTGGCGGAGTTAGAAGGGGCGGAAGAAGGATAGAAATTGCCAGCGGAAGAGGAATTGAATTATAAGAAAAGGTTATTGCCAACGTTTAAACGCGTTTTTTTTATGTTAATGGTGTGTTCTTTCTCTAAATAAAAAAATAAAAATAGTTTAAATAAAGATATGTTATTAAAAATATATTGTGTTATTTTTTATAAAAATTATTTTTTT
Organism: Heritiera littoralis; assembly: GCA_031772115.1. Lineage (NCBI taxonomy): Eukaryota > Viridiplantae > Streptophyta > Magnoliopsida > Malvales > Malvaceae > Heritiera > Heritiera littoralis. The sequence goes on from JAPDPK010000009.1 coordinate 7,703,560, forward strand.
AGATACTAATAAAATAATTATTAAAATATATTAAAAATATTTTTTATTAAAATTATAAATTTGACAGTAAAAAATATTATTCTATTAAGTTACTATTAAAAAGTTTATTAACCTAAATATTTATTACTCATGAAATATCCATAATACCAATTTTTAATAAAAATAATAATAAAAATCTTACATGAAATAATTTTTTAAAAAATTACTTAAAAATAATAAATAGTAATAAAATTTATTACTGATACTTGAGAACATGATATTATTAATTTAAATTTAATAATTGATTGATATTTGTTAAAATTATTTGTGATTTTGGATTAAAGTGTCTATTTTAAAATTAATAAACTAAAATTAAATTATGATAAAACCTTGAGAACATCAATGAAATTTATCCAATATTTAAGTGTTGTTTTATTAAGTACTTATGAACGCCTTCATTTATCAGCTTTAGCTGAGATATGATCCCAATATTATATAATTTTGTCTTTTTTGTTTTTTTTTTTAGATACCCATCTTTAAAATTCTTTCCTCCCACCCAAAACCAAAAGATGCAAATTCTGTTTCATTTTCAATTTAATTAACTTCAAGAGACAAAATGAAGTGCAAGGTTAATAATCTTAAAGTGATCCAAATAGGATTTGTTTCCTGGATTCTTAAAAGCAAGATTTTTAGTTATCAAACAAGTATAGGTTCATGAATTGACATTTAAGGTTAAATGTTAATTTATTCTCCAACGTTTGTAGGATTGCAAGGTTGATCGAATCAGGATCCAACCATTCAATTGTTTTTTTTTTTCGGTACCGAATTAAGAAATTTTCATTAAAACCGACAAAAACATAAAAGTTGTTAGTATAAATGATAATTAAAACATTGAGACCAATCAATTAAGAACATTAAAATGAAATCAACTACGACAATTCCTAATTTCCAATCTCATATCCTTGAATTTTTTCCATCTCCAGCAATCTCAACAACCTTTCAATTGTAACAAGGGTTAATGTATCAATTTGCCCCTCAACTATACCACTTATTTCGCATTGGTACCTAAAGAAAAAAAATTAAAGCTTCGGTATTTGAATTTTACTTCCGTCAAACACTTTGATACCTAAATTATGCTGTTAATGATTGTGCTTGCGTGGCACGAAGTACCCAATGAAATCGTGACACATGGCAAGCATGCCACATCATTAGGGGTCCATGCTACATCACCAAATAAAAAATAAATAAAAATGATTATTTTAAAAAGGGTTAATGTGTAATTTAGCCCTCGAACTATACCACTTTTCTCACTTTGGTACGTAAAGAAAATTTTTTGTCACTTTTATACATGAACTTCGATTCCATCAACCATTTTACCCTACTTGTTAACTTGTTTAAAAAAATGCTGACTTGGCTACAGTAGCCAATCAGGTTATGCCATTTGTTTTTTTTTTGTTTTCCATGTCATTCCTTTCTAATGTCTAGCTCATATATACTAAAAAAATTATTTTTTATTTTCATTTCTTTTAATTTTTGTTATTATTTATTATACGACTTTTTAATTTTTGTTTTGTTATCAAATGAAAAACAAATGGTTAAGAAAATTGGGGATTTTCAGGAGCTCGAGATTTTGTTTCTGTAATTTAGGGTTTCAGACCAAATTGGGGAGGCTTTTCATTATTGTTATCAGACGAAAATGTAAGCAAGATGTTTATTGGTTAAGTATATTGTGGATTTTTGAGAGCTTGAGGTTCGATTTCTGCAATTTAGGGTTTCATATGAAATTGAGGAAAGTGTTTCTGAAATGAAAGTGAGATTCGAGTAGGGTTTGGAGGGTGGGTTTTAAGGGTCGATTTGTATTTTGGGGAGAATCTGTCAGATTTTGTTCAGAAGATTGTGATTAGAGAACAAGACATTTCGAAAAAAAGGTGTGTCCTTTCAGATCTATTTCTTATGTTTAAATATTCGATTATATATAATTTTTTATTTTATTAATTAATATAAAGTTTTGTTTGATATGGGTTTGAGTTCTTTAGTAGTTATTAAACTATTCTTTTGTTTAATATAGATTAGGAACCCAAAGTCAATTCTGTTACTTTCACTCCAGAATGTGTTTAGGGTTGTATGCTTTTGGGTCCCAGTTTCATTTTCTATCTCTTTTATTACAAACAAGCAGAGCTGAAAATGTTTTAATATTGATTTTTTCTAATTTTTTTATTACAGCAAAAGAATGGCTTGGGAAAAGTATGATTTAATTATGCATTTAGGTGGGAATTTTTTAAAAATGTGATAAGTTAGAATTTGTGGGTGGGGATATACATAAATGGTCTGTTGATCCTAACTTTTTGTCTTATGGAATGTTGACTAATATGGTTCAAGATGCTATTATGCCACAATAAATACCTTTGGTTTTCTAGAACCAGGAAATGACTTAGATAATGGTCTTAGAGTAGTATGTGATAATGCTTCCTTTGTGTCTATGATAAATCATATGACAAGTGCTAGAGAGTTACTTGTTTATGTTGAACATGATGTGTTTATAGCTAAGGTTATAGAAATGGTCCCATTGTTGCCAAATGTCCCATATGATTCCCTTGACCCCAACCAAAATTTTATGTTAAATGAGAAACATGACCCAAATGAACCAAATGAGCCAAATGAGTCAAATGTCCCAAATATGCCAAATGTACCAAACATGACAAGGGGTAGTAATGTAGAAATAAATATGGAAGGTGGTGCATCAACTGTAGGTGGTCTTTCAAAAGTGAGTAGTCCATCTAGTCCAACAACCTCTGCTTTAAATGATGATAATATAAATGGGTCCAATGCTATTGAGTCAGATAGTAGTGATGAGGATGAGGAGGATATTTTAGAAGATAAGTGGTTGTTTGATGAGGAAGATGCAAAAATCAAGAAAATAAGGCATTTGTACAGGGAGTTTAGGCAGAAAAAAAAAAGAAAAAAATCTTTTGGCCCAGTGATGTATCGACAGAGGTAGATTTTAAAACTCTAATTGATGAAATTAGGAAAAAGAAAGGTCTTAGAGAGGCAGATAAAAACAAGGGACGTAGAAATTCTAGTGGGAATGACACTGAGTATGTGGGTTCCTCTGACTTTGGCAGTTATGAGAGTAGTGAGGATGGTTAGCTGGTATATACGAAAAGCAAGAAGAAGTTCGTTAATCCTTCTGATCCAATGCCTAGATTTGAGCTTGGTGATAGAATGATATTTTGTGAATTATATATGTGCTAATATATTTGCTTTATTGTATGCCTAAAATAGTTTTCTAATGTTTATTTTATGATTTAGGTATTAAATATCAAAGTTGGAATTAATTGAAGCTAAAAAGAACAAAGAGCAATATTTTCTACCCAGTTTGAAAGATTGATGTTTTTGACCATCTTAACTACCTGATCTTAAGAAGTGGCCTTATGAAAGTTGTAGAGGACTTCTCAAGGTCTCTAGAATGTACAAGATTGTGAAAATAGGAGTTCGTTTGATGGGTCAACTATTTATGGAAAGTTATAACAAAAATCTACCCCAAATTTCTATTTTTAGAAAAGTTCTAATAAAGCAAAGACTAAGACAAGATTTTGTTAAGACAAGATTCTGTGACGACAAAATTTGATTAAGACAAGATATGTTAGAAATTTTGTTAGGTCTTAAAGTTTTAATTATTTTAAGACAATGTAATAAAGTAGGAAAATAGTGTTTGAGTAGAAAAAGAATTGTAAAGAGAGATAAGTTCTATTACATTATGCCTCAGAATCATTAATTTATATTTATTTCACCCACTGTACACTATATTATCAGTCTTGAATCCATCAAAACCATAAAAATTAAAGTGGGGCCCACATTACAAATTCACTTAAAATTATAAATTATATTATATTTCACTAAATAAATAATTACAAAATTAGGTACAGTACAATAGAAACAAGTCTCACATTTTCTCCCCACCTTTAGGAAATTTGGTCCTCCAAATTTGACCTGGACCGATTACTGAAAAAGCTATGGATACTTTTCACACATAAGGCTTTTTGATTCCCATGTAGCCTCCTCCTCTATGTGATACTGCCAGAGCACTTTTTCCAATGGAATCGTTTTAGACCGCAGCACTTTATCCTTCCTATCTAAGATTCGTACCGGTCTCTCAACATAACTCATGTCCTCTCTAATCTCTAATGGCTCGTATCGAATTACGTGAAAAGGATCTGGATGGTACTTTCTCAACATCGAGACATGGAACACATTATGCACTCTTGACAAGTCTGGTGGTAATGCTACCTATATGCCACATCTCCAATGCGATCTAAGATCTCAAAGGGTCCAGTGTATCGAGGACTCAATTTTCCTTTCTTACTGAATCTCATTATACCTTTAGATGGTGAGACCTTCAAGAACACATAATCGCCTACTGAAAACTCTAGTTGTAATAGTCCAAATACACAATATTCACTCACTTTTATATACATTTATCGGTTGGGCTATCTGTGATGCCTTTAACACTTAATCAGTAACAGTAATAAATGGTAAACATTTATTAAATAATTTCGGAATATGAAATTTTTACAGTATTCCTTACACTACATCCCCTGTTTCTATTTTACAATAAAGTAGTACTGTATACATGTGTCTGAATATATAAGAAATGTGACTGTACCTTTAAAATTTAACACACTTTGCAGTCATATTTATTCAAGGAAGATCTTAAATAATCCTTGCAATAAATTTGGGGAGTTGGAAAATAAAGGGGTGAGCGACAACGTGCTTAGTAAACGAGTCGTATGCCGTTTGATACAATAAAATCTATATGTTGGAAAATATTTATTTTTCCATAAATATAAATGGAATAAACCATTTAATTTCCATCACTTCAATAACAATTCAAAACACGTGACAGTTCAGTAGTAAAGCAGTATAGTGAATAGTAGATGTAATACTGTAAAAACAGTGTACAGTCACTTAAGTACAGTATGTTATAATTATCTAGAAATCAATGGATAAACAGTTCAATAATTATTTCTAATTTTAGAAATAATTTTCATAATATTCTTTTCCATCAAACAGTAGTTCTCAGTATGGTTCAATAAACAGTAATCAATACGATACGATTCAATAAACAGTATTTCTCAATATCGTACAGTTCAGTAAATGGTATTTCAGTAGGTTGAGATTAGGCATCACCCTAAAACATATCTTCCTATCATCATTCCCTAAGGGACATAGTAACAGTATACAGTAAGATCTATGGCCATAGTCTATAGGGCGTCCTCGGTATACACTTGCCAGGTGACTCCAGGACTGTTAAAGACTTGGCGGGTCAATCAATCACGTGATAGTAACAATAATTAGTAAGCATGAAATTGGAGCCTAAGTCTCAAAACAGTATAAAAATTTGTATCATAGCCTTTATGGATTTTATTCAAAAATAATTTGAAATATTTTATGTTTATTCATAAGGCTCACAATTTCATATATTTCTTCTTTCCATGAATTTCCATCATTTTCACATTTTTCCCGAAATCATCTCAAAACATTTTATTCACCATCTCATTACCTTTATGAAATTTATAAAATACATAAAATCATTAATTAATTCCATAAAGATATAAAATCATTTATTTTCCCATAAAAATACATTTAAGGAAATCTAATAAATTAAATCATTTATTTAAATAAATATTCCAAAAAGGTATTTATTTCATATCTCCAAATACAGAGAAAACAGTTGATAAATATTCATGTATCAAGTGAGAATCTCATAAATATTCTTTTTCAATATATAATATTATAAAGAATATAATTTCATTCTCACTGTAAATATAAATCCATAACATGAATATTTAATTTAGCATTTTTCAACAATTTCCACTTTATGGAAAATTTATGGAATTGATTTTCCAAAATTCATGATTTATTCCATTTATGCATCTAAAATATTTCATAATATTTTAGAATAATTTTGATAATTTTCCGACAGCATAATCGTGGCGAATTCTTAGCCTCCTACACGAAATTTAACAGTATATAAACCAGCTTTCAACCACAATTTTGCATGATTTCAAAGCAAATCAAGCTTCCAATAATTTCATAAAATTAAACTTGATAAATCATGCAATTCATCATATCCATACAACTCACACACTTCCCCCTTACCAATTTAGCAATACCGAGCTTTTCAGTAGCACCAACCAAAATCCGTAATTCTTGGCTGGAAAATAATTTTATTAAAAATTATCAATAATTTTTCTCTTAATTTTAAGCCACTATCTTTCATAAAATGCAGCCACTAATTATACAGCATATGTATAACCAGTATAAAATACACTGGTGTGAAAACTAAACTTTCCTGTTTTAGCACCTTTTTCGGTTCCGATTTCACCAACCTTCCTCTTTTGATTTCTACATTAATTTTCTACCATCAAACCATAAAAACTCAATATGGTATCATGGCCAAAACAACATGGCCGAAACCCCCTAACTGCACACCTTCATGCTTTTGTTTCCTTTATGGAATTCTAATATTTCCATCCTTCTTATTCCATCTTAAGCTATTATTCTTATCATTTTCATGCCATAAAATGCATGTCTTTCTTAAATTCTCAAGCTGACCGAAACCCATGAAAATGGCATATTTTTGCTCAAGTAAAATAACTCAACACCCATAGCAAATATGAGATGTACACTTTTAGATCTATAAATTTATAACTTTGAATTAACATAAAATAATAGAATTTAATATCCCCTTTTCTCTATCCAAACCTTCCTTAGTATTTTTTTCTCTTATTTATTCATTTCCATCTCATGTCTTAACATGTTATCCATGCTATAACAATTAGAGATCATACAAAATCAACCAACACACCACCAACTCCTTTACCTTTGCTTGACTGAACCAACACAGCTCCACTAGTGCAGTTTTCTATTCACGTCAGCCCTTCCTGTCATGGTTTTTAGATGGTCTTGAGATGGAAGAAAGGTTTAGCAAGAAGGGTTAGATAGTTAGCTAGCAGGGAAGATGAAGTTTTTGCTAAAATCCTTGGAAGAACGAGAGCAAAACAGAGTTCAATGTGCAGCCAAAACAAGAGAATCGTGGAGCAGAGGAGGTCGGTAAAGAAGAAGAAATTTGTTGAAGTTTTGATCCAATTTAGTCTTCTATTTATCCATGTTAGCCAATAAGACTTTGCCACCTATTTCCTATCCCATTTCTTCATCATTTCTTGTCCCATTGAGCATTAAAACATGCATAAAAACTGCAGCAAAAAGGAACGATGATGAGAAAATTTTGCTACACGTTTTTTGACTTGTTTCCTCTTCTTTTTGTAGGTTTCAACCAATCAAATTAATCCCATGTTAAACTTTTAATTTCTCTTCCTTTAAGTATTATTTATATTGCATTTTATACCATAAAAGTTGCATCTCAAGTTCCTTTAGATGAATTTCAGCCGTGCAACACATTGGCAAGGAAAAAGTGGCGTGCAGTCCAATTTTGATGCACGGTTTTAACTTGTTTTCATCTCTTTTTTTATATATTCCAACCAATCACAATTTATCACTTGTCCAATTATTCACTTCCCTTTCTTATAATATCATTTATTTGGAAATTTTACGCCATCACAATTGCCTTTAAATTTCCAATTTTCAGATTTATTATTTTTATTTATTCTATACCTTCAATTCATCATTTAATATTTATTTCATCTCTTATACACCATATTATAAATCATAAATCCAATAATTCCAAATGCAAAGTGAAAATCCACATTCAATATTTATTTAATTTCACTAAATGATTTATTTCCACTATTAAATATTTACAAAATACGGTGTACAGTGTAATATAATCAGGTCTCACATTTTCTCCCTACCTTAGGAAATTTGGTCCTCCAAATTTCACCTGGACCTATCACTGAAAAAGCTTTAGATATTTTTCACGCATAAGGCTCTTTAACTCCCAAGTAGACTCCTCCTCTGTGTGATACTGCTAGAGCAGCATAACCAACTAGATAGTCTTAGATCGTAGTTGTCTTTCCTATCCAAGATCCGTATCGGCTTCTCAACGTAACTCATATCCTCTCAAATCTCCAGTGGCTTGTGTCGAATTACGTAAGGAGTATATGGATGGTACTTTCTCAACATTAAGACGTGGAATACATTATGCACTCCTGGCAACTCTAGAGGTAGTGCTAACCGGTATGCCACCTCTCTCATGTGATCTAAGATCTCGAAAGGTCCAATGTATCGAGGACTCAACTTTCCTTTCTTTCCAAATCTCATTGTGCCTTTAGATGGTGAGACCTTCAAAATACATAATTACCCACTGGAAACTCTAATGGTCGGCGTCTATTATTTGTATAACTCTTCTGCCGACCCCAAGTCGTCTTTAGCCTCTCACAAATTATCTGTACATCTTGAGAAGCCTGCTAACCAAATCGGGAGCTAATAACTTACAGTCTCCCACTTTTTCCCATGCTATCGTGGATCTATATCGTCTACCTTATAAAACCTCGTAAGGTGCCATGCCGATACCCGCCTATTAGCTATTATTATAAGCAAACTCTACCAAGGTAGATAATCGTCCCAGGAGCCTCTAAAATCAAATGCATGCTCTCACAATATATCCTCAAGCGTCTGTATCGTACGCTCAGACTATCCATCAGTCTGCGGATAAAACGCGGTGCTAAAACTCAGTTTGGATCCCATGTTCTCCTGAACTCTCTCAAAATAAGATGTGAAGTAGGAATCCCTATCAAATATGATGCTCGCTAGAACACCATATAACCTCACTATCTCCCTGACATATAAATCGGCTTAGGCACTAATTGGATCCGTAGACTTAATAGCCAGAAATGAGCAGACTTAATCAATCTATCCACAATTACCCAGATAGCATCATACCCTTGCAGGTCCTCTTAATTTCACTTAATTTAGGAAGTATAACTATTATAGGTACTTTTCTTCTTTATATAGTTTCTAACTTTCAATTTATCTTTCTTTAAGATGATACTGCCAGTATGCTTTCACAGTCCAAATTTCCTTTAAACCACTACATTTCATTTTCACAATTTATTTATACTCCCTAAAATCCCTTATCAGTTTGGGAGTTAACAGTTTTTACCTCTCTTCACATTATAAGTAATTCGCATTATTTATCACGTATTATCTCGTTTGGTGCCAAGCCGATATAATTTGTGACTATCATTTAAACAATTTTAATCAATCGTATGTAATTGCCCTAGTAGCTTTTTAATTCCAGTGCACTCGCTCTCAGTCAATTATTAAGCATCTACAAAATGCGCTCAAATATTTATATCAATACGAGCGTTGCAAACAGTAAATTCGGAATCCCCATAGCCTTTTGCTATTTTCTATAAGCATATGGCAAATCAGGAATCCCTATCATATGTAATGCTCACTGGAACTTCATAGACATTCACATCATTTCACACATATATATTTATCGACTTTGGCACTCAGGAAATCAAAAACTTGATGATGAAGAAGTGAGTCAATTCGGTCAATCAATCTATAATCACTTCTATAACATCACGGTTTTTTCAAATTCTTTATTATTTCATAATAATCATTTTCATATTAATTTGGCTAAGGCTACACTTCACTTGCAGACCTTAATATTAACCATCACTTACAGTGAATGAGGCATTAGGTAATGATTTTCTCCGATATTTCTTTTCATAATGAGTTATCATTACATCCCTTATTCTCATGGTACACGTAATATCACTTAATTGTAGGATGTACCTCAGGATATAATCTTTTCACAATCAAATTCTATAATTGAAATTATCAAAATACCAATTTCGTCTCCACATTACTTATACAATTTCACAATTCCAATATATATATATATATATATCCATTTTCATGACTAGCAGTAATACATTTATTTACTCCTCTGAGTATAACTAATTTGTATTTGTTAAGTCAGGCTCAATCTTAAATCTAGCCATAACCATATAATAGTTAGAGGAAATCATATGCAATCCTAGATTTGAGAACTACTTCAAAATTCATGTTCCTAAATCATCATATGACTTATCTTCTTAATACATTTCCATCATTTCACACTTATCACTTCAGTTGCTTTTCCAAATGGTATAGTACTCAACCATTAAAATATTTTAACATTTTTGAATACCATACCCCCTACATATTCATCCACTCCTATTTAATTTTCTCACATGTATGTACCATATCAGTAAAGCAACTGATTTCACAAACTCCCCAACAAATCATTTATATTTTTCATGTAACCTCATAAATTTCGTACCTCAGTCACTATATTTTGATCTTACTCACTTAGCAATAACCTCTATATAAACAAATCAATGTTCACTTTATCATTCGAGATTGCACGTCTCTAATAGCATTATGATTCAGTTAGAACTCATATTTACTAAGCTTAACACTAAAATTTTTAGTTTCTAGAAGTTTGTGGAATTATTCAAGGATGATGCTTATATTCTTCAAATGAGTTGAAATATATTCACACATCATCGTTACATGCCATTATAATTTATCTGTATGTGATTGAAATATTTCATTTATTAAATTCACATATGTCACAGGATATTTCATAAATCTCTTAAGTACCACAAAGGACTCGTAAAAGTTATACCAAGTTCTGAACATCATCTTATGAACACCTGTCTATAAGCTTTTTATTCAATAACATCTTGTTCAGAGGTTGATTTTGAAACTCTATATACATGATTGAATGGATCAAATAAACATTACTCCTGAACAAATGAATGTCCAGTTTCAGTAATTACACTATTGACCATTCATAATTTAATTTACAATTCACCTTTTTAGTCACACTTAGTAAGTTTATCACTTTTCATAATATCCAATAATCCCTAACCAAATATCCCGTCTTTTCCCATTTAATTCAGGCCCTAAGAATCCATAATAGGGCCGATTATCTCACGACCTCCCACGATACACACTCTGGGTAGCATTACTCATCAAGTATAAGTGGGGCTAATAGTAAGAACCATTATACATGTAATATATTCTTTACACCATCCATTATTCTATCATAATCAGTCAGTTCCAGATCAATTTAGTCTGCTACGAATTCAGAGAAATTATTTTAATATAGGGGCATATCCGTCATTCCCCAGTTTATTTCTCTCTCATCAAGGTACATTTAAACAGGCGATCTTAAGATCTATGCACTGATGATATCCCATTTCACTCCAATATCATCATTTCAGGGTCTTAGTTCGATTCAAACAGAGAAGTCTTGGTGGGACCCTCACCGAGTGCCTCTTTGTACCTTATCGAACAAACCTTCATTAAGATTATAAGATCACCTATTTCATGCAAAACTCTCAGGTTACAATCCCTTGTAATAACTCTTAATTCGTAAACTTCCACATCAATTTAAATACTTAACCCAATTTACAGTTACTTAGTTTCTTTATACATTCACAATATACAGTACTACAGGGGATGTTAACCATTTTCGACACTTTCTGTTCTAAAAGCATCAACAAAAATTAGACCAATCTTGCTCTGATACCATTAAAACTGTAATAGTCCGAATACACAATATTTACTCATTTTTATATACATTTATCGGTTGTGCTGTCTTTGATGCCTTTAACACTTGATCAGTAACAAGTAATAAATGGTAAACATTTATTAAATAATTTCGAAATATGAAATTTTTACAATATTCCTTACTCTTTACATCCCTTGTTTCTATTTTATAATAAAATAGTACTGTATACATGTGTCTGAATATATAAGAAAAGTGACTATACCTTCAAAATTTAACGCATTTTGCAGCTGTATTTATTCGAGGAAGATCTCAAATAATCCTTGCAATAAATTTGGGGAGTTGGAAAATAAAATGGTAAGCGACAACGTGCTCAGTAAAGGAGTCGTATGCTACTTGATACAATAAAATCTATATGCTGAAAAATATTTATTTTTCCATAAATATAAATGGAATAATCCATTTAATTTTCCATCACTTCAGTAACAGTTCAAAACACATGACAGTTCAGTAGTAAAGCAGTACAGTGTACAGTCACTTCAGTATAGTATGTTATAATTATCTAGAAATCAGTGGATAAATAGTTCAGTAATTATTTCTAATTTTAGAAATAATTTTCATAATATTCTTTTACATCAAACAATAGTTCTCAGTACGGTTCAGTAAACAGTAATCAGTATGATACACTTCAATAAACAGTATTTCTTAATACCATACAGTTTAGTAAAAAGTATTTCAGTAGGTTGAGACAAGGCATCACCTTAAATCATATCATGCTATCATTATACCCTAAGGGACACAATAACAGTATATAATATACAATAAGATCTATGGCCATAGTCTATAGGGCGTCCTCGGTGTACACTTGCTACGTGACTCCGGGACTGCTAAAGACTTGGCAGGTCAATCAGCCACATGACAATAACAGTAATCAGTAAGCATGAAATTGGGGCCTAAGTCTCAAAACACTATAAAAATTTGTATCATAACCTTTATAGATTTTTGATGAACAAAAAGTTATATTCTCGCAAGTGCACGAATCAAGGTAATATAACGTGCAAGTACAAGAGTCGATCCCACAGAGATTTGCTAAATTTATTCAATTAAAACTTAACTACTTATGCCTTAAAAATTATGAAAGTCAAATAAAAGAAATTACCTAAGTATCTAATTAATAACTAAATTAACTAATTAAATTAATTAACCTAGTAAAATCAAGATATTAACCAATAGAGAAAAGCCTAGGAATTTGATTTCACCAATACCTTGCAACTTTATGTCTTCAATCCTAAAAATCTCAATTCAATTCTAGGGTTCATTCTTCCTAATATATGATTATTCTGTTTGACGGCAGCTATAATCAAGTATTTTTAATCATTAATTACCTATGATGTGTAGCATAATCAATGACTAAAAATCCATTAAGAACAGAAGAATATATATCAAGAACCAAATAAATATTCTAGCTTGATGTATGCATCAAATATTTATTCAATCATTCAAGAGAGCTATACATGGCTTAGCATATGATGTGTACCCTTACCATGTCTCAAACAATCAATTAATTTATATTAAAGGTGGCCAATCAATAACACAAATCAAAAGATTGAATTAATCACAATGAATGATACTAGAATTTAAGAATTGATCAATTAATCATAAAGACATAAAATATGCAAATAGGCTAAATCAAATTCCTAGTAAGAAAAATTAATTCATGTTTAATTTAGCAAAACAAATCAAATTAATAAAAGTCATGCTTGATTAAACAATAAACTAATTCAATATATATATATAATAATCTATAATAATATAATGGAATAAAACAAATTAAGCCTTTGTCTAGCAAACCAATCACGTGGCTATAGCAAACACAGGAAGCACTTTCCAAAACTTCACACGTCTTGGGCTTTGGACGGTAGCTAATGGCTCCTGCAAAATTCAACCTTGCTTTATTCACGTTCTGCCTCGCCACTGCTCAAACAACCCTCACGCAACCAGCACAAATAGCAAAGCCACAATTCAAAGTCAGTTCAAGTCTGCTCGAGTAGACAGCAGCTTGCTCTGCTTTCCTCTACAGCTGTTCACGTGTTTTTCTGCACACAACAACAACAAAAGTAGCGACTAGAAGAAGCGACGAAGTGCAATCGCACAGCAGTTTGAAGCAGCAGCTTGCGGTTCTGTTCAGCTCCAAAGCTCTCGGTTCTTCGGTTCTGCTGAGGTTTCCGGTAACAGCTCTTTCTTCCTCGTTGAAGCTGCGGCAAACACAAAGTCCAACTACTCTGCAAAGGGAAAGAAACACAGCAGCAAACAAAACACTAAACACCCCAGTACAGATCCTCCCTTCCTCTCTGTTCGATTCTCTCCTTTCTTTTCTCTCCAAAATTGGTCTCTGTTTTTCTTCGTACAATTGCTCTCCATCTCCTACTGCCGCCCCTCTGCTCCTCTTTTATAATTTTTTTTTTCCTTTCCTTATAAATTTTTAGGGTTTCTTTTTAATCAAGAAATAAATTTCAGCCCTTCATTCTCATTTAATCCTATGGTCCAAAAGTCTTTTAAAACAAATTAGAATTTAATTACAACTTAAAAAATCAAACAATGTATATTTCAAAAATTCATTCTAATTACAAAATTTATTGTTTGATTTTAGGCCATAATTTCCAAAAATTAATTCCAAATCACTTTCTCTAAATTAATTCAAAAGATACATTAAACAATTAATTTTACACAAGAATATAGCAATAAATGTGGTAATAAATAAGAAAGTAATATAACAAATATATTATTATCAAATACCCCCAAACCTACATTTTTGCTAGTCCTCAAGCAAAATTAAAAGAAAATGCATTTGTTTGTGACCTTTAAGAACAAAAGTGACAACTCAAGGACACCCAAAATTTTTCATGCAAATTCATGCAAATTCAATTTCACTTGATTTCCACATATTGCCTCAAATATACCTCACATCTATGATTAAAGGAATTGTTCAAAACACAACTCAATAATCTCATAATTCAAATGCTAATTAACTCAAATCATGATATCAGATGTGTGTGTGTGATTAGCCAAACTCAAATTCCTTGTCAATACTCAATTAAAATTATACAACTCATGAATAAATGATGTGATCTCAAATTTTTTTTTTTAATTCTACTGACACTCCATAGGCTTGCTCTTCTTACATCTCTCCACTAATGTAGACAATAAAATTAACTTAGATCAATAGGTCTTTATTAGCTTATAATGTTTGGCCAAGGTATTGGTTAATAAAAAAAGGGAAGGTAAAAATCAAAACAAGAGAGCTAACAATGATAAAGCACATACTAAATTTCTCTCCTTTTTTTTTTACTTCCTTTTTCTCTCTCTTTTTTTTACATGCTAATCTCCACAACCCCCAAACCTATCTTTTTCATATATTTGTTTGTGATGACAATTTCATGCCACATTTTAAACTCCTTCTTCTTTCTTTTTTTTTTCATCACAGTGGAGTCAAGGCATGATCCACACAACTTTTTTTTTTGGAACCTCTTCTTTTATTAGCTTGAAAAGATTTCTTGAATCACATTCCCTCAATAGTAGATATGTGCATTAAAGCTCTCTTTAAGGGTACATTCATTGTTTTTCAAGCTAATTTGGGTAAGGTCAATGAGGTTACAAGAAAATTTGAATGGTGGCTATTCATATGCTTTTGCATATGCCATTCCTTCAATAAGGCTCAATTGGGGTATACTAGTGAATAATTTGTAACATGGTAGGCTTGAAAGGCTCAAACGATCCAAAGAATGCCTAAATCATCTCTAAGTCAATCAATTGCCTATGATTTCGCCTCAAGTGTAATAAAACAAGTTCTAGAGTGTCATGCATGATCACTAATTTCACAAGTTCACATAATCAGTCACTAAGTATCAACAATTCATAAGAGTATGACTTATGTGCTCAATTGTTCACAAATCATGAAGTGAATAAAATTAACATCAAATTATTTAATTACCGAAGTATGCATTTCTAACAATCACTTAACCATAGTAAAATTCTCTCATATTCATCATAGGCTAGTGAAGAATCATAGTGAAAAAGAAAAACATAAATCCAAGTAAATTTTTTTTTAAAAAAATTTTTTTTAAAAATTTTAATTTTTATTGTTTTTTTTAAATAATAAACCAAATAGACACAACTAAACCACACCCCTAAACCTAAATCAAGCTTTGTCCTCAAAGTTGAAAAACAAAGATTAATAAAAGATTAGGAATGTACACACTAAAAAAAAATAAAAAAAATAAAAAAAAATGAAAAATCATACCTAGTTGGGTTGCCTCCCAACAAGCGCTTTATTTAACGTCTAGGCAAGACAGGATGCTTGGTCTAAGGCTTCACCAAACCAACAAAATCCACTATCTGGCCCTTTGGAGTGCCTTCCAAATATGGCTTCAATCTATGCCCATTCACCTTGAAACTAGCTCTTGTTCTCATGTTCTCAATCTCAATTGCACCATAAGGAAACACTCTCCGCACCAAAAATGGTCCACACCACCTTGACTGCAACTTTCCTGGAAAGAGACGCAAACGTGAATCATAAAGTAAAACTTTCATACCTTGTTTGACCTCTTTCCGGAGAATGGATTTGTCGTGGTAGAGCTTTGTTCTCTCCTTGTAAATCTTTGCATTCTCATAAGCTTCTTTTCGAATCTCATCCAACTCATTCAGTTGGCTCTTCCTAGCTCCACCAGCCAATTTGTCATCTGTTTTATCTTGCACAAGATTAGAGTCAACAACAAAGTCTAAAACATCAACTGAGAAACAATCATTAGAATTTGTAGGTAATTTAAGAGAATTAAAAACAGAAAATTCCACAGTCTCATCTAAAACTGTCATTGTTAGTTTCCCATTTTGAACATCAATGATTGTCTTTGCTGTAGCCATGAATGGACGTCCAAGCAAAATGGGTAGCTCATGCTCATTCTTTGACTTTCTCTCCATGTCCAAAACTACAAAATCAACAGGAATAATTAGTTTATCAATTTGAACTAAAATATCCTCCACAATGCCTCTAGGATATCTAATTGAATGATCAGCAAGTTGTAGAGACATTGTGGTAGGTTTTAATTCTCTTAAACCTAATTGCAAGTAAACAGAATAAGGCATTAAATTGATGCTTGCACCCAAATCCAACATAGCCCTTTCTTTCTTTGAACCTCCTACAGTAATGTCGATGTTAAAACTCCCTGGATCTCTCAATTTGGGTGGCAAATTCTTTTGAAGCACAGCACTTACCGTTTCCGAAACCATTACCTTTTCATTTGGCTCATACTTACGCTTGTGAGTATTCAATTCCTTTAAGAACTTTGCATAAGATGGTATGTTCCTGATCATATCAAGCAAAGGTAAGTTCACATTAACCTTAGACAAAATGTCATAAATTTCAGAAAATGACTTATCCAATTTGTTTTTCCTGAGTCGGCTTGGAAATGGAATAGGAGGAACATAGGGGTGTTGCGCCTTGTGTAACTTAGGAGTTTCACAAGATGGATTGGACTCCTCATTTTGACTTGGTTCCTCAATATCCTTCTTTTTGCCACCACTTAGGCTTTTCTCTTGTTGCTTCTCCTTTGCAACCTCATCACCTGCAGGTAAGGTTAAACTTTCATCAGAATCATCATTCATTTTATTGTCAAGTACCTTACCATTTCTCAGAATAGTAATAGATTTGGCTTGCTCAGGTTGGCTTGGAAATTTTCCAGGAACATGGCCTTGCAATGCCTCGGCAATTTGTCCAACTTGGACCTCTAATTTCCGCTGAGAAGCCTCTAGTTGCTGGAATCTCTGTTCATTGCTTTGTTGATTACTCTAACAAACTTCTATGAAGTTTTGCAAAGTATCCTCTAAAGCTGGCCTCCACGGTTGGAAAGAAGAGATTGCTTGATTCTGGTTCTGGTTCTGGTTGCTACTCCATGAAAAATTAGGATGACTTCTCCAACCCGGGTTGTAAGTATTTGAAAAAGGATCATTCCTCACCCGTGGGTTATGAGAGTTCATCATATTGGCTTGCTCAACAAAATCTGAAAATTTTTTACTAGAAGGACAAGCATTAGTAACATGACCATGAATCCCACAAATTCCACATACCTCATTAGACACTGACATTCTTTGACCCATCATCATAGCACACATAGACTTCATTTGCTTGGTTAATTCTGAAACCTGCATTGCCAACTCGGTGTTAGTGTTAATCTCATAAAGACCTCTGGGTTTACCTCTAACACTCTTTTGTTGTGAATTAGCTCCAAGCATCTTGTAGAGCTCGTAGGTCTCTTGTGCAGTCTTTTCTCCCATGGCACCTCCAGCAGCATTTTCAACCATAGCTTGACAAGCTTGAGTTAGTCCATCATAAAAAAATTGATTTTGCAATTCTAATGGGTATCGATGATGTGGACATTGTATCAAAAGCAATTTAAAGCGTTCCCAAGCTTCATGGAATGCCTCACCATCTGCTTGTGTGAATGTTGCAATCTTACCTCTCAATTCAGTGGTTTTGGCATGTGAGTAAAACTTACCTATGAACTTATTGTACACTGCATCCCATGTGGTAAGTGAGGCTGGTGTTATAGACATGAACCACGTCTTTGCCGCATCCTTCAAGGTATAGGGAAAACATATCAGTCGTAATTGGTCCTCAGTTAATCCCTGCAAAGGAAAAGTTTGAACAGTTGCATAAAAATCACGAATGAATGTCAAAGAATCTTCAATAGTAGCACAATGAAAAGAAGGAAGCATATTAAAGTGAATATTTTTAAGCTCATAATTTCTGGCTGCATCATTGAGAACAATGCATGATGGTGATGTTCCCACAGTAGGACGTGCAAACTCCTTCATAGGACAATTTTGAACACGATTTTGAACTTGATTTTCAGCTTGATTCTCCACTTGTAACTCCATGTTCATTTCAACTAGTTCCTCTTCTTGTGCCTTCTCCTTTCTACCGATTCTGTCAATTTGATCGTTGATGGGCACTATCTCTTGACCAAGTGATCGTCGACCTTGCATCTACTATCTAAAGAAAGAAAGGAAAGAAAAGAAAAAAAAATTAGTAAGCTAAAAATAAAAAATATAATAATAAAAGAAAAACACACGTAGTTAAATAAAATTGAATAAACTTAAGACAAATCCCCGGCAACGGCGCCAAAAACTTGATGAACAAAAAGTTATATTCTCACAAGTGCACGAATCAAGGTAATATAACGTGCAAGTACAAGAGTCGATCCCACAGAGATTTGCTAAATTTATTCAATTAAAACTTAACTACTTATGCCTTAAAAATTATGAAAGTCAAATAAAAGAAATTACCTAAGTATCTAATTAATAACTAAATTAACTAATTAAATTAATTAACCTAGTAAAATCAAGATATTAACCAATAGAGAAAAGCCTAGGAATTTGATTTCACCAATACCTTGCAACTTTATGTCTTCAATCCTAAAAATCTCAATTCAATTCTAGGGTTCATTCTTCCTAATATATGATTATTCTGTTTGACGGCAGCTATAATCAAGTATTTTTAATCATTAATTACCTATGATGTGTAGCATAATCAATGACTAAAAATCCATTAAGAACAGAAGAATATATATCAAGAACCAAATAAATATTCTAGCTTGATGTATGCATCAAATATTTATTCAATCATTCAAGAGAGCTATACATGGCTTAGCATATGATGTGTACCCTTACCATGTCTCAAACAATCAATTAATTTATATTAAAGGTGGCCAATCAATAACACAAATCAAAAGATTGAATTAATCACAATGAATGATACTAGAATTTAAGAATTGATCAATTAATCATAAAGACATAAAATATGCAAATAGGCTAAATCAAATTCCTAGTAAGAAAAATTAATTCATGTTTAATTTAGCAAAACAAATCAAATTAATAAAAGTCATGCTTGATTAAACAATAAACTAATTCAATATATATATATAATAATCTATAATAATATAATGGAATAAAACAAATTAAGCCTTTGTCTAGCAAACCAATCACGTGGCTATAGCAAACACAGGAAGCACTTTCCAAAACTTCACACGTCTTGGGCTTTGGACGGTAGCTAATGGCTCCTGCAAAATTCAACCTTGCTTTATTCACGTTCTGCCTCGCCACTGCTCAAACAACCCTCACGCAACCAGCACAAATAGCAAAGCCACAATTCAAAGTCAGTTCAAGTCTGCTCGAGTAAACAGCAGCTTGCTCTGCTTTCCTCTACAGCTGTTCACGTGTTTTTCTGCACACAACAACAACAAAAGTAGCGACTAGAAGAAGCGACGAAGTGCAATCGCACAGCAGTTTGAAGCAGCAGCTTGCGGTTCTGTTCAGCTCCAAAGCTCTCGGTTCTTCGGTTCTGCTGAGGTTTCCGGTAACAGCTCTTTCTTCCTCGTTGAAGCTGCGGCAAACACAAAGTCCAACTACTCTGCAAAGGGAAAGAAACACAGCAGCAAACAAAACACTAAACACCCCAGTACAGATCCTCCCTTCCTCTCTGTTCGATTCTCTCCTTTCTTTTCTCTCCAAAATTGGTCTCTGTTTTTCTTCGTACAATTGCTCTCCATCTCCTACTGTCGCCCCTCTGCTCCTCTTTTATAATTTTTTTTTCCTTTCCTTATAAATTTTTAGGGTTTCTTTTTAATCAAGAAATAAATTTCAGCCCTTCATTCTCATTTAATCCTATGGTCCAAAAGTCTTTTAAAACAAATTAGAATTTAATTACAACTTAAAAAATCAAACAATGTATATTTCAAAAATTCATTCTAATTACAAAATTTATTGTTTGATTTTAGGCCATAATTTCCAAAAATTAATTCCAAATCACTTTCTCTAAATTAATTCAAAAGATACATTAAACAATTAATTTTACACAAGAATATAGCAATAAATGTGGTAATAAATAAGAAAGTAATATAACAAATATATTATTATCAATTTTATTCAAAATTGACTTATTAACTTTCTAAAGAGGGCAAAATTACCATTTTGCCGTTGGTTATCTAAATTTTGGACAATTTCGCTCTTAAGTTTCCGTAGTCGTAAAAACCGTATAATTGGACTCCAAATTTTCAGATTCCTTCATCAAATAATCATATTTAATGTATCTTGATGATTGGAAGTGATTTAGTCAACGCGCGGTGCACCGATAATAAGAACTTAAGGTTTTACCCCTAGTGGACCACTAGCAAAATTTTTCGATTAAATCACTGTTTCTATCAATCTCTTGCCACTATGTTATTCTGCTTTTCATGTAGAATATCATGGTAATTTTAATTTATCCCAATTCATTTTAGTTTGAGCATAATTTACGAAAATACCCTTAGGACGTATCCGTCATTTTTCAATTTGTTTTTCAAAATTCACAAAATAATTCCAAATAATATAAAAATTATTTTTATGCCTCAAAATCATTTATTTATATTTATTTTACCCACTGTACACTATATTATCAGTCTTGAATCCATCAAAACCATAAAAATTAATGTGGAGCCCACATTACAAATTCACTTAAAATTACAAATTATATTATATTTCACTAAATAAATAATTACAAAATTAGGTACAGTACAGTAGAAACAGGTCTCACATTAAGGGAATAAGCCCACCTATGTGCATGCATCGTATACTTCTTGAGGAAGGTTCAAAACCTACAAGGAAGGCACAAAGAAGATTAAACCCTCGAATGATGGAAGTTGTGGAAAAGGAAATACTGAAGCTCCTTGCTATTGGGATCATATACCCTATCTCTGAGAGTAAATGGGTTAGCCTAATACAAGTGGTTCCTAAGAAGTTTGGCATCACAGTGGTAAAGAATGAAGATAATGAGTTGATCCCCACAAGGATTCAAAATGGGTGGAGAGTTTGTATAGATTATAGAAAACTGAATGCTTCTACTCGCAATGATCACTTTCTTTTACCTTTTATTAATCAAATGCTTGAAAGACTTGTAGGTAGAACTCACTATTGTTTTCTTGATGGCTATTCGGGGTATAATCAGATTGTGATAGCTCCTGAGGATTAAGAAAAGACCACTTCTACTTGCCCCTTTGGCACGTTTGCCTAGAGACACATGCCTTTTGGTCTTCGTAATGCCCCTGCTACTTTTCAATGGTGTATGGTTAGTATATTTTCTGAATATGTAGAGAACATCATAGAAGTTTTTGTGGATGACTTTACCGTTTATGGAAACTCCTTTGATGAATGCTTAGACAACCTTACACTAATTATTAAGAGATGCAATAAACTAACCCTATTTTAAATTCTAAAAAATGTCACTTTATGGTAGAACAAGTAATAGTTTTAGGACATGTAATCTCATTTAAAGGCATAGAAGTAGATAAATCTAAGGTTACCATTGTTCAATCTTTACCTTACCCCACGAATGTGCAGGAAGTGTGTTCTTTCCTTGGACATACAGGTTTTTATCGTAGGTTTATCAAAGACTTTTCCAAGATTGCGTTACCTTTGTCCAAGCTTCTACAAAAGGATGTTGATTTTGTGTTTGATGAGAAGTGTAAGGAAGCATTCAACAAGTTGAAAGAATGCTTAATCTTCGCCCCAATCATTCAACCACCTAATTGGATCCTTCCTTTTGAGTTGATGTGTGATGCAAAAGACTATGCTGTGGGGCCTATTTTGGGGCAACAAGTTGGGAGAGCATTACACATGATTTACTATACTTCTAGGACCTTTAATGAAGTCTAAAGAAACCACTCAACTATCTTGATCATACAACCTTGAGGTATCTACTATCTAAGAAGGAGGCAAAACCAAGACTCATAAGATGGATTCTTCTGATCCAAGAATTTGATCTAGAGATCAAAGATAAGAAAGGTGTTGAAAATTATGTGGTTGATCATTTGTGTAGATTGGAAAGAGAAGAGCATGCCATACCATTATAGGAATTCTTTCCCGATGAACACTTGATGGCCTTAGGAGCAACTATACCATGGTATACAGATATTGTTAATTATTTAGTTGCTTAAGATGAAATTATGTTTAGGATGAGATTAAGAGTGATTCCAAATATTATGTTTGGAATGACCTTTACTTGTGGAAGCATTGCTCGATCAAGTAATAAGAAGATGTGTCACTTAAGATGAAATGCCTTCAATCTTAACTTTCTGCCATAGCTATGAGTGTTGAGGACATTTTGGACTTAAGAGGATAACAAGAAAGGTATTAGATTGTGGAGTCTTTTGGCCATCGATTTTTAAATATGCTTATCTATTTTGCAAGACATGTGAGAATTGTCAAAAAGATAGGTAATATCTCTCAAAGAAATCAAATGCCACAAACTCCTATTTTAACATGTGAAATTTTTTATATTTGGGGTATTGATTTCATGAAACCTTTTCCTTCATCTTGTAATAGTCTTTACATAATTCTTGCTATTGATTATGTCTCTAAATGGGTGGAAGCTAAAGCTACTAGGGCTGATGATTCTAAAGTTGTTGTAGAATTTGTCAAGTCTAATATATTTGCTAGGTATGGAACTCCAAGAGCTTTAATAAGTGATAGAGGCACTCATTTTTGCAATCGAATGGTTGAATCTTTATTGAAGAAGTACCATGTCACCCATAAGTTGTCTACAGCCTACCATTCGCAAACAAGTGGCCAAGCAGAAGTCTCAAATAAAGAGATAAAAAGCATTCTTGAGAAGACTGTGAACCCATAAAGGAAGGATTGGAGCATGAGGGTTAATGATGCTCTATAGGCTTATAGGACAGCTTACAAAACACCTATTAGGATGTCCCCTTATAGGTTGTTTTATGGTAGGCGATGTCATCTTCCTGTTGAATTAGAGCATAAAGCTTATTGGGCAATCAAACAATGCAATATGAGTTATGATGAGGTAGGAAGCCATAGGAAGTTGCAATTGCAAGAACTAGAAGAGTTATGCAATGAGGCTTATGAGAATTCAAGAATTTACAAGGAAAAGATTAAAGCCTTCCATGACAAGATGATTTCAAGAAAGACATTTGAAATTGGTCAAAAAGTTCTTCTTTATCATTCAAGGCTGAGGTTATTTCTAGGTAAGATACATTAGAGATGGTTAGGCCTATTATTGTTACTAATGTTTACCTTCATGGTGCAGTTGAAATCCAAAGCTTAAACACCTCTAAAGCTTTCAAGGTGAATGGACAAAGACTGAAACCATACTATGAAGGATTCCAAGTCTACACAGTGGATGAGATGCAATTGGAAGATCTAACCTATGAAGATTGATGATGGTGGAAATGTTGAGCCAACGACATTAAACAAAAGCGCTACTTGGGAGGCAACCTAAAGATGTAAAAAGAAGGAGTATTTCTTTCCTTTTCTTGTATTACCATTTAATTTTAAGTTTATATTATTCTTCTTTGCATGCTAGACTTACTTTAAGGACAAAGTAAGATTTAAGTGTAGGGGGAATAATGGTTTAGAGTCTATAAAAAAATTAAAATTAGGAAAAGAAGTCAAAACTGAAAAAAAAAAAAAGTTTTAAGAGTTTATAAGATCATGATATGTTTTCTTTCTTTTGATAATTTTTTCTAAACTAAAACATGGTTTTATAAAAGAGTTGAGAGTATTTTAATTATTATTATTATTGAAGTGAATGCTTTCTAAAGAATTTGTGTGAATTCATGATTAAATATGATTTATTTTTTCATATAATATTAATAATGTGATCTATTCATTGAAATTAGTACTAGCATAGGTAAAATAGACGAGAACCTAGAAAAAAAAAAGAAGAAACAAGAAATTTAAAAATAGAGGTTCAATGTTTAAATTTCTACTCCAATGTTTTAAGTTGCTTATTCTCTACTGTAGTTTTTTGTAAGTGACTTGAAATATGAGTATGCAAAGCACTCTAAAAGAGGGCTTACTTATTGAGTAATCGGGTGTTGGTATCACCAATATTAACATTCGCAAAAAAGTGAAAAGTGAGTACTTAGGGAAACAATTGTTGATACCTTAGAGAAAAAAAGGAGAAAAAAGAGAGAAATAAAAATAAAAAGCTCTAAGATCTACTACCAAGGCCTGTATTGATGGAAGATTGATAGTTACAAAGTTAATATTATATGTTTCAATTATGTTGATTGTGAATTTTGCATGAATTTATTTAGAAGTGTGCATAGATATGAGAAGTAATGGTTAGAATATGATTGACTTGATTATTTGACTATTGTTGAAGTTACGAGTTGAGAATTGAAAGATTTGAAAATATATCCATGATCTTAGTCCTTATTATTGAGTCTTTATTTTGAATTTTTATTTTGAGTATTTTGAATTTTTATGATTGAGTCTTAAGTAAAAGATTTTGTGGGTATTTCTTCTGAAAGCCCTCACGAGACACAACTCGTCCACTATGGGTGACCTAGGGGTTTAAAGGCTTATTGCATACGTAAATGCAATCGTGAGTTAGTCTAGGTTTTCAAGAGGACTAGCAAAAGCTAAGTGTGAAGAAATTTGATAGGATGATATTTTGTGAATTATATATGTGCTAATATATTGGCTTTATTGATGTTTTATGCCTAAAATAGTTTGCTAACGTTTATTTTATGATTTAGGTATTAAATATCAAAGTTGGAATTAATTGAAGCTAAAAAGAACAAAGTGCAGTATTTTCTGTCCAATTTAAAATATTGATGTTTTTGACCATCTTAACAACTTGATCTGAAGAAGTGGCTTTCATGAAAGCTGTATAGGAATTCTCAAAGTTTTTGGAATGATCAAGATTGTGAAAATCGGAGTTCGTTTGATGGGTCAACCATTTATGGAAAGTTATAATGAAAATCTACCCAGAATTTTTATTTTTAGAAAGAGCTCCAACAGAGCAAAGGCTAAGACAAGATTTTGTTAAGACAAGATTTTGTGAAGACAATATTTGGTTGAGACAAGATATGTCTGAAAATTTTGTTATGTCTTAAATTTTTAATTATTTTTAAGACAATGTAATAAAGTGGGAAAATAGAATTTGAGTAGAGAAAGAATTTTAAAGAGAGAGAAGTTCTAAAAAGAGTTTAAACCAATCAAAACTCTTATCAGACTTCTACTCTACCTAACATTCTTAGGCATATATAAAGAGCACATTGGCTCTCATAAAAATCAAATCCCTCTTCCCCTTCTTCTCTCTTGTATGGTTTTTAGAGTAGATTTAATAAAAATTTTATTCTTCTTTTTTTTTCTCTTTTGTTGAATTATTTATTATTTTTAATTCTGATTTGGTTTTCTTTATTTAAATTAATATTGTTTGTGTGTTCTTGCTTGCTAGTTTATAATCTTGATTATTAATTCTGATTTTATATTATTAAAGATTGTTTCTTTGATTGTTTCTTGCATGATATTTGTAATCTTTATGATATACAACTTGGAATTTATGTTCAAGAATATGAATAGTGAGTAATTTTCTTGTTCAGTTATGAGGTAAATTAATTGTTCTTGGAAAAAACATGTTGTGAGATTTAAACTTATAATATAATTGTTAATTAAATATCCAAGATTCTCTGAGCACATTTGCATGATTGTTTGTTTGATTAGATAGGAGGCCTATTATTTAGTTAAATTAAATAATCTACAGCTAGATTAAAAACATAAGTCCATAATTACTTGTGGATTTAATCACTAGGGATCTAGGAGAATTAAGGTTTAAGTTAAATGAACCACGTTGAGTGAGTTTGTTACTTAATGTTGACTCAAATCTTTCTAGATGTTAATGCTGTTGTAAAACTTAATCTATAGTGCTGAGCATAGGTAAATTTTGATAGTTTGAGATTAATTAAGATGTTAAGCCTTTAATTAACGACACGGTAAGGAAAGATAGGTGTAATTGGATGCTGGAGAATTACATTACGGTTGACTACTTAATTGACAATGATCTTTAGTAATCAGTGATCAACATCATATCCCAAGAACAATTAATTAGCTTGTAACTGAAGTTTTGTGATATTTGATATTTTCTAATTTATTTACTTGTTTATTTTTTTTGGTTATTTTCTTAGTTATTATAGTTTAAATGAAAACCCCTCAAAATCTTCTTTTTCTCTCTACACAATAGTTAGGTATTTAGTTTTAATAATTAACTTCAATAAAACAATCTCTGTGAGATCGACCTTTACTTGCCCTATCTATAGGTTTAAGTAAAGTAATTTATTATTGGTACCTACGACATTACCAATTGGTATGATTTTTTTAGGTACCAAGCAATTCAAAGATGCTTTAGACAGATATGTTGTTGCAAAGAGATTTGAATTTATGTTTATCAGGAATGAGAAAGATAGGACTAAAGCTAGATGTGTAAGGTCTGGAATTATAAAATTTCGAACCAACTTTTTCCTTTTCACTTCTTTCTCATTCAAATATTCAGTATCAGTTGGTTTGCGTTCTGTGTCAGTGTACGTAGAATCTAAAATTTTCATTTTGTATCTATCTTTATCCCATTAAATCGTTTATTCAATAAGAAATAAACCAAAAATTGAAATATAAACTATAATATAAAATATTTAATTTTGTTACTATCAATTCAATTTTGATACACCACACAAATCACTACATTATTTATATCCCAGTATTTATTTACAGCAGCCGTGCATACACTAGTTTGAATATAAATATAAAATTCTACAAATACCTGATCACCGAATACCTTAAACTTCTAGAAGTTTCTCTCCAACTAAATTGTTGCAACGGTTGGCACGCTTACTGATGAGTTATCTGGTATGGTGAGTAAGGGGGTGAGCTTTGGGGAAAGCCTAGTAAGAAACATATACAAAAGAACGTACTATATGCAATTAAATAAAAAAAACTTATTTTATTATTTATGAAAAAGCATATTAAATATAATAGTAAAACACATAAAATATTTATTCCTTGACGATACACTAGGGAACAGTATAGGAAGAATACTATAGTCGACTAGGTAACTGAGTAGAGTATGGGAGGTACTTTGAAGTACCTTTCGTCTTTCGATACCTAGATGCTACTATAGGGAGGAATATAGTTGATGACGAAATAATGAGTCAACATAAAACATTTATGTGAAATCCCCAATTTTCCTGTAAATTTCTCATAATTGTATAGTATTTCAACTTGGAAGAATTAAATAAATATGAAATATTGATATATGAATGATATATGGGACATGGAAGGAATAAGATGAATTAAAAGTCAATTAGTCAATTAGTCAAAAAAAAGTCAATGACTGAAATGGTTAAATGGGATAAATATGCATTTAATAGCAATGAGTCATCATCACCTCCATCAAGGTCGGCAGCCATTGTGCTTTCCTCCAAAATTCCTCTAAGTTTTCCATTTCACTTACCTTGACAAACACCCTTATTTAGTGATCCAATCATTAAGCTCACTTAACGAAAATTGTTCCTCATTACTTGTAACGATCCGTTACCACATTTTTCACGTTTTTCTTCTGGTTGGGCTGTCTGTGATACTTCACTTTTCATTAAATGTTAAACAATATTGTACAACAGTGTTAACATTACACACATCCCCTATCTTATTTAAGTTAAATGTAGTACTGTAGACATGTCTAAATACAGAAAATAAATGATCGTACCTCATATATCTCAGTTGGTCTGTCACATTGTCCTTTGTGTACGACCGTAATCCACAAATCCACGGATCTCATAATCATCGAAACCTAAAATGTTAAAATTAAAGGGTGAGCAAACCACAGCTCAGTAAGAGAGTTATATGTCACACTTGATATTCGGTTAACTATATGCTGAAAAACTTTTTCACTTTCTTTTAAATCTTCATAGCTGGCTCTAGGCTCACATGTAGGAAGGATACTACAGTCGGCTAGGGATCCAGATAGAGTAAGGTAGGTATTTTAAAATACCTGACTTGTTCCGGAACCTAAAAGCAACTGTAGAGAGTACTAATTCTGTTGTTTTCAAAACGATATAATTTTCGTTTTTCCACAGAGTAAACCACTTATTTCTTTTACTTCAGTATACTTTAAAACATGTGGCAATTCAGCACTAAAACAGTGGTTTACTTCTCTTCTCTTTAGTACAGTAAAAACACGTAACAGTACAGTGATTTGTAAATATCCAATCATTGGATAATTACTTCTTCGATTATTTCTTTCTTAGAAATAATTCTTATGTTATTCTTTTAAAATAAACATTTATTTCTCTTTTCAAATAAGTAACCGTATCGTACAGTTCAGTAAAACAGTATATTCAGTATTCAGTAAAACAGTATCTCGATATGGTTTAGTCAGTAACAGTAAACAGTAGCTACCAATTCAGTAAATCACCTACGGTAGCTTTCAATTCAGTAAACAGTAAATGGTAGCTTTCAGTTCAGTAAAACAGTAAATGGTAGCTTTCAGTTCAGTAAAACAATAATCAGTGGCTACCATTTCAGTGTACAGTATAGTTTTATAACACAGTGTTTTGGTACAACTTTTCATTAGTAAACAGTAAACAGTATAGTAATTCAGTACAGTAAACAGTACAGTAAATAGGATTCCGTAAATCCTTTCAGTAAACAGTAAACATTAAGTGAGACTAGGCATCACCCTACAATTAAATCATGCTATCTTGTCCACTAGGGACACAGTAACAGCTAGGGACACAGTAACAATAATGAGATCTATGGCCATGATCTATAATATGTCCTCGGTGTACACTTGCTAGGTGACAATCCGGGACACTAATGACTAGCTGGTCAATCAGCCACATGACAGTAACAGTATGTGTGATGCATGAAGCTCGGGGCCTAAGTCTCAAAACAGTATAAAACCGTACCATAGCCTTTATGGATTTTAAACACAGTAGTGTAAAACATTTCACAATCATCCATAAGGCTCACATGTATAAATCATCACCTTTATGAAATTTATAAAATAAATTAAACATTTTCAAAATATTTCATAAAGGTATAAATCATGTTTTCCATACGGTGAAAACAGTTTGCAAATCATCATTGTAATATATAAAAGGGTAAAACTGTCTTTTTTCCACCGTAAAACACATATGCACGTTTTTTCGTGCTTTCACTCGAAAACATGGTTTTCAAAATTATCGGAATTAAATTCACATGCTTTCATAATTTGTGGAAAAATAATACTTATTTTTCGAAGTTATAAATCCCATAACCATGTTTCCTTCAAACACATGTGTAGAGACCTCTAGTCTCGAAATCATAGTTTTTCCATCATTCTTAACCTTTATGGAATTTATGTAATTAATTGTTTTCATAATTAAAACCATAAAGGTTTTATATAAAATCAAGTGAATATTTAAGAAATATTTATAAAATATTCACTTCGGTCCTTTTCATTTTCTATCTCGTTTCACGTGAATTATCACCTACAGGGTGAATTTTCGGTGATTCCATTTTCACCATTCTCAAAAACATGAATATTTTAAATTCAAACTTCCATATATTCATGTTTTATGAAAAATAATTGATTTCTCGATTTTCGTGACTGAAAATTGACTCTCGTGAAATCAAATCATTTATTATGATTTTCGGTGATTTTTGATAAATTTCAGTAATATTTCGATAATTTTTTTGGCAGTATAACGGCTGCGGATTTGGCTAGCCTCCAGCACGAAAAATATAGTTTTATAATTTTCAACCAGTAAATCACCACAATTTCCAAATAGATAAATCACCACGGTTTTCAACCAATCATTGTAAATTGCATTTATAAAATTTAAATGCATAATTTAAAACATGTGGCCGAATATTCTTACAGGCGGCACATGTCTCCTTACCTGTCTCGGTCGACGACCGCCTCGTTCGTCGCGCCCATGTTCACCTCGCCCGATTTCATTGGCTAGGTCATCGACGGAATTTTCTGGAATTTAAATTCTAAAAATTAGAATTTTTTCCATAATTTATTCAAATTAATTACTCGGAAATAATTCTCGAATTTCTTACCGAATTTCTTGGATTGTCTGAGTTTCTCGGGATTTCTCGTAATTTTCGAAATCTCGAGAATTTTTCGAATTCCGAAAATTCCTTTTCTCTTTCTCTTTCTTCTTTTTCTTCCTTTTCTTCTTTTCTTTTCTTTTCTTTTCTTTTTCCTTTTGTTTTTCTTTTTCTCTTTTTTCCTTTTCCCCCTTTCCTGGCCAGACCAACCGGCCTCCTTCACGCCAGTTCTCCTTCGGTGGTTGGTTCTCCGGCGGTTCGGCGACTCCTCAGTTGGCCGACGGCACGACGAAGCTGCCGGTGGCCTCTGTTCGGCTTGGATCGACGGCACGGCGACGGATCGAGTCGGTTTAGCTTCGGTTTCTTTCGCCTCTTGGTTCTCCCTCCTCCGTCGTTCACTGCCCCTCCGGTGGCCTCCCACATCTTCCTCTTCCTCCGGCAAAGCTTCGGTGGCAGTGGCGGTGGCCGAATCGGCTGGCACCGCCACCTTCTCTTCTCTTTTCTTTTTTTTTTCTTCCTCGGCTCCACCGGTTTTTGCCTCTATTCCCAATTCTTTTTCCTCCCGTTTCTGTCGCCGGTCGCCTCGTCTTCCTCCCCTCAGTTCACCTGCGATGTCTCTCTCCTCGCCTCCGCCTTCCTCTTGGTCGGCCAACGGGGTTAGCGTCAATAGGGGAAGAATGGGGATTCTTCCCGATTCTTTCTTCCAATTTTTTTATTTTATTTTCTAATTTAATTATATACATATATATACATATATTTTATATATACATAATACATATAATATTATTATTATATATATTATAGTACTATATAAATATATATTATTATATATATAAAGATATATATTTTATGTTTTATCAAAATACATATTTAGTGTATATATATATATTTGTTTAATTTAAATTACTTAACATTTATATATTTTTATATAAATGTATTAATAATAATAATGATAATAATACAATATATATTGTATTTACAATATATATGTACAATTTTGATGTAAAATCATATTTACGTTTCTTTTCAAATATGCATATACTTATATATACATACGATGTTGTATGTATATACATATGTATTATTCGATTTTGTAAAACAGTATATATATATATATATATACTATACATTACATTTAAATACATATGTATTTGTATAAAAATACATTTATATAATATATAATTATATAAACATATTTTATATTCTTTTTCTTATTTCTTATTTAATTTGGATTTCCATTTATTCAAATTAAATTTCCCTCCTTTTCTTATTTAATTTCCTTCACTTAAATTTCCAATTTCATCACTTCCTCAATTCTCGAAATTTCCACAATATTTCGATCTCATAATTATATTTATTTATTTCATTATATTTCCAATATCAATAATTTCCAATAAATGGAAAATTTAAGGTTATCACATTACTAGCAAAAGCTATACCTGAAATATGAAAGGCTGAATCTAAGGAATTGAGGAGATCTAAGTTGCTGATATTTTGGCTACTAACAAAGGTAATGGTATAAGTTGATTCTTTTAATTCCATCCTTGATTTGGAGTTATGTGATGTTAGTATAGTATGCTTATGGTATTAAAATGAAAGAAAGTTAAAGGTTGAAATTAATATGATGTTTGCAGCTCTGAAGAATTGAAAGGAAAAGTGTCGATTTGCAACCAAGAGATTCATGTTCAGAGTTAATTAAGGTAACGAATATATGTAACGGATGTAGGGAGACTATGTTCGTTTTGGTTGCATATTTGGTTCGAAATAAAAGTTGTTTTAGGTGCAGGAAGTTTAAATTCTCGGTTTTACTCTTAGTTACCAAATTGCTAGGAGCAGCCGACTGCCTAGAGACAACCAAAGCGCAGATTTTTCGAAAATCGATGCAAACCAGTCGACTGCTAATAGGCCAATCGATTGCTATTTTCCAGAAAGTATTTTGTTTCATAACCAGCCGACTGCCCTGTTTTCAGAAGCATTCTATTTGCGAAAATAGTCGACTGCTAATGAGCCAGCCAATTAGCAGTCGACTGCCTTTTCTTGGAAAGCATTCTATTTCAAAACCAGTCGATTACCCTTATATGTTTTCGGATTTTGAAATATTTGAATTTTAAAAGAAAATAAATTCAATAAATCGACACATGTGATAGCAGCCGACCGCCACAAAGACCAGTCGACTGCCCTGTTTGCAAATGAGGTTTCTAAAGTCTATTTGATATAGGTACATGGTATTACCGAAGAAATATATGACAAATGTTTTGGAGACCATGGATTCCTTTAACGATCATGCATATTACGTGTATTTGTACTTGGCTGAGAAACTTAGTCCGGTCCTCAGTGCTACAGATGTCACCTGACTAGTGTTCACTGTGGTCTATAAGCAATGGCCATATGTCTCTTATGTGTTTTGGCTTAGGCGAGGATCCCTGGCCCATATGTGGGCATGCCGCTTATTTGACATCTCTCGGGATTATCCCTTACGGGATATATTTGTGGTATCCCTTATGAGATCTCTTACAGGATAAATTTGGGGTATCCCTTATGAGAATTACTTAGTGCATGATTCTATTGGAAGTTAATCGTCTCCCACCTATTTGAAAGTATTTGAAGTTATTTATATTTGTACATGTGATTTCACTTGATTTGAGATACGTGAAAGTATTTGAAGTATTTGAATATTTGCATATGTGATTTCAAAGGAATAAAAGAAATCGAAAGTATTTGAATTATTTGATTTTACTTGTATATGATATTTGAAGGAAGTATATGATACATACTTTATAATGGTTTTACATGACATTATAGAGCCAACCAAGAAAATTGCATATAGTGGCATAGTACGTCCTTTTACATATGTTTCTTACTGAGCATAAACTCACCCCTTTACAACTTTTTTTCATCTAGATTATTTGAAGTGATTCCTGCTCCAGCTAGTGGAGCTTACTTGTGGGATTTTCTAGTATACCTTCGAGACTCGCTTCCCAATTATTCCTTGAAGGTATAATTAGTTGGCCGTATACTTCGGCTATTGTACAGTACAATATTACATTAATGTATATTAGATCATTTGGGGATATAGGTTATGTAAATTATGTGGATCCTGATGTATTTGACTTATGTGAAGATATGAAAAATTATATTTCATGTGAATAATTTATATCACGTCATAAGTAATAAAGTATAAGATAATAGAAGAAGGAAGGATGACATTGACAAACTAGTCTAACCAAACTTTATGTGAAGAAAAAATTAGTTGATATTAGTGAGTGGCGAGGATGTCACAATTTAGTAGTTTATGCAATGCAAATTTCAAATCAGCATATAAGCAATTAATTTAAATAATTCTATAAAACAATTTCAATGGAAATTCTGATAAACAATATGATAACATTTTGAGCGGTAATTCCATCTAGTATAGTAAAATCGTTCATTTTAAAATCATTAAAATAAGATAACTATATTCGTGTCATAAAATCATATTCTTTAAAATTCGCTCACTCTTCTTATAACTTTTCGATTAAATCATATACTTTTCTCGTAAACCAATTCATTCAATCAATCATCAGTTACTATCACATATCAATATAGAAAATAAATCTCCAAGAGGTTCATGCATAAATCTTGTATCCCTTTAAGGACCTTGTATAGGAAATAGGTGTACCCACAAGGGGCCGAGATCCATCCCTAAGCCATTCCTACCTCATAACAATAACCATTGTCGAAAAGACTATAGTGTGCACTGATCAGGTGACAGCTGTGGTTAAGGAGAAGGTACTGGGGACTTGCACGACAGTCTCCCAGCCCTAATCATCAATCTCATATGCATGATCATCAAGGAGCTATTATTCTCGTAAAATTATTTTCATATACTCATAAAATCAGAATAAAAATCATTTTCATAATTCATATAATTCAACAGTAGAAAACATTTGAAATAACGATTATCTTCAGTCAATCCAAAATCATAAAAAATTACAATTGATGCAATTTAAATATTTTGTGTAAATTATTTCACGTAACTCATTTAATGTAAACCATTTCATGTAAATCAATTCATGTAAATCCTTTCATGTAATGCAATTCATGTAAATCATTTCATATAATACAATTCATACAAATCATTTTATGTAAAGTAATAGTAATAATCAAGTATATTTCATGCAATAAAATCATATTTAAATTCGTATGAAGATAGAATAAATTTCTATTTTCTTATTAAGGAGAATTAAATATGGAATAGTTACAATTTGGTTTCAGAAATTTGCAATGCAAATAAAAAGTTTCCTATGCAATTCTCATACATGTTCCTTACCTTTATCTCGGTTTAGTATAAAATCCGATAGCGTCATTTGCATCTCTTTATCCATCAATTTCCTAGCATTGTACAATAATTTCAAATATTTTTAAAATTTCATATTTTAATTATAACAATTGTTCTATTAAATTCTATCTTCTAATTTAAAATTTTTAATAATTAATTTATTTTATTTTCTACCACTTACCAACCATAATTCAAATTAAAGTCCATTCTTTCTCTAAATCCCATGTTACCAATAATTCTAATTTACCTTTAAATTCTTATATATAGACCAAAAATAAATATTCTTTAAATTTCTATCTTCTATTTCATGAATCTCAATAATTTTATTTATTTAAATTTCTTACTAATTACCATAACTTGACTACATTTAAATTGAGATCTTTTCCCCAATTCTAATTCATACCAATAATTTGTATTTTCAATTCTAATAATTATTTTATAAATTTCTTATTTTATATTTTAATAAATATTCTATTAATACATGAGCACTATTAAGTTTGTATCCTCTTCCCAATTTAATTCCTTATTATAATTATAATGAATATTCCATTAATTTCTATTTTCTATTTATCATTCTCAACAATTATTTTATTTACTATTGAATGTCACAATATAACTACAATTTAATCTTATCCTTTTTTCCAAATTTAATCCTATACTATAAATTTTAATGCATTTCCTCTTAATTTCTCATCTTCTATTTTATTAATTCTAGCAATCAATTTATTTTGTTTTCTACCGAATGCTACAATATAATTACTTTTAAATTACAAATCTTTTCTAAGTTTAATTTCACTAATAATTTTACTAATATAGTTACATTGTTTCTTACTCATTGACTATCAAAATTCAATGTTTTATCCTATGGAAATATACTTGGCCAAATATTCCTATAATTTCATTTTTATTATACATATATATTAATTATTTTTTATTTTTTTATTTAATTTCTTTTCTACCAATTACCATAATTCAATCACACTTAATGGAATTCCTTCCCATTTCACAAATGATCCTTATTCTTCATTTATGTTAATTCTATAATTAATATATATTATAATTTAATTTACTTCAATATTTGTTCTTCACCCACATGGCCGATTGTTCATATGGACTAATCTTTAGTATTTTTTTCTTTCTTTAATTAATACTAGCTTTATATACCTACTTTGGAGTTTTTCCTCAAACAACTTCTACACATCAAGAACTCACTAGCCCTCATTTATTCCCTGTTATAGTCGAATGCCTCTCCTTTACGTAACACTACTCATATTTCAATTTAATTATACAATTAATTCTTATTTATTCCATACAAAATTTTCACTATCACCAAGTATTAAAATTACCTCAAAATCATTATCTCCTTCACTATGGCCGAATGGCCCACTTCATGATACACTCATGAATTCATGAATTATCCTTATAACTAAATTCAAATCATTATTTTCTAACACTTTCCATCCATCAAGCATCAAGATTTTCACTTACACACACCCTTACCGAATCCTATTACTTATAATTTAATTAAATTTTCATCATGGCTAAACATATTTCATCACATGCTTCCCTTTCCCTCGCATCAACCATTAAAATCATCATGATAAACCCACCATGGCCGAACCTTCTCCTACCACTATATATCATCTCGTTTCAATTTTAAGATTCTAAACAGATTATTCATGTTTTAAACTGTCAATATCATCGACTGAAATTGAATAAAACTTAAATCACTTCTCACCTCCCTTGATCACTGGACAGAACAGCAGCTAACCATCCTCCTTTCTCTTGGTTCCAGGTCACCAACTCCAACCTTCAAAAACCCCTATGTTGACAGGATTTAAGCCTCATTCTTTAGCTCCAAATCAAAGCCTGATTTTAGCATAGCTTTGGCACTCGATCTAACCCCAAACAGCGCCTAAACCACTCATGTCACAGCTCTGCTTTCTCCCCTCTCTGCGTTCCTGTTCAGCACCAAAACGCCAAGCTACAGCTCCCCTGTTCAGACCACCAGACCGCCCATTGCTTCAACCTGCTTCTACCCTGTTTTGGGCACTTGGTTTAGCACCAACGACACCATTCAAGGCTGGTTCTGATACAGATACAAAGGGAAAGGAGTTAGAACAGAGCATTGCTGTGACACGTGGAAGAAGAGAAACAAGGAGGCCTGCCAGGTATGAAGACTAGTTGCCAGCCGTGACAGGGATCAAGACGTTAGATCAGTTAGAAATCAGTTGGCATGGGCAGGAAATGATAGAAAGACAGTTATGTAGTTAAAGCTGTTAGTACTATGACTATTGTAGAGGTTATAAATACAGCAGTGTGAAATGTAATTGACATGATATGAATAAGAATTTTTTAGATCCCTCTTCTCATCTACTTTCTTGTTCTCTTTTTCTCATCTCTTCCTCTGCAACTTGGAATTCTTAATAGATTCTACTTTAGAATCTATCATTGGTGCTTTCATTGCTTACACATGGCTTCCACACGAAGCAAATCTTTGGATGATCGAGTCGATCAACAAGAGCAACTTTTGACATAGTTTCAATCAGAAATTTCTGATGTGCATAATGAGATCTCACAAGTTCGTACAGATATGGAATCCATGGGGATGAATGTGGCCAACATTTCAACTCAGTTAAATGATTTTGCATTCAAGATTTCAGCCTTGTGTGCAAATATAGAGCAAGAAAGGCAACAGCACACGAGTTTTAGTTCTCCCAACCTCAACCAGAACATTAGAACACCATCAAACTCACCTGGAATAGCTCCGGTGAACCTCAAACTGCTGTGGATTGATGTACCAAGATTTGATGGTGGTGATCCGACAGGGTGGATCTTCAAGATCCAACAGTTCTTTGATTTTCATGGTACACCGCCGGAGCAAAGGTTACAAGTTGCTCCCTTTTATTTCGATGGAAAAGCACTGGCCTGGTATCAATGGATGTACAAGAACCAGCAGATTTCCAGTTGGGATGGTTTCTTAGAAGCGTTACACATAAGGTTTGGCCCTTCGGAGTTAGAGGATTATCAAGGACAATTATCAAAATTGGTGCAAAAAGGATCGGTGATTGAATATCAAGAAGCTTTTGAAGCCCTGTCTAACAAGGTAAATGGCCTTTCTGATTCCTTTCTATTGAGTTGTTTCATATCTGGATTGAAGCCTGAGATTCAACATGAGGTGTTGGCATTCCAACCCCATTCATTAACAAAAGCCATAGCTCTTGCCAAGATTCAAGAATCCAAGTTGAATCTTAAACGTTTTCCACCAAAGATCCATTCACCATTACCACCCTTACTGCCCAACCCTCCAACAAACCAACTCATCTCTACCACCACTAAAACATTCCACCTAAAACCTTACCAGACAACTTACCAAAGATGATATCAAACACAGCAAACCAAAAACCAGCAATTCAGAAATTAACCCAAAGCCAAATCCAAGAATGAAGGGAGAAAGGACTTTGTTTTTATTGTAATGACCGCTATACCACAGGGCACAACTGTCGAGCATTGGTACATATCCTAATTGCTCCAGATGATGGAAATGTTGAGAAAGTGCAGAATGAGGAAGTAACAGTCAAACAACCAGTAGAGGACACACAAGGGGCGATCTTTGAAACCCCTCACATAAGTTTCCATGCAATGTCTGGCATGATGGTGCCCCAAACCTTGCGTTTTTCGGGATAGATTGCAAAACTGAAGTACAAATCTTAATTGATGGAGGTAATACTCACAACTTTCTACAGTCTCATGTTGTTTCTAAACTCAGTTTACCTATTGATGATAGCCATAAGTTTGAAGTTATGGTTGGGAATGGAGAGGTGTTAACTTGTGAAGGGAGATGCCCGAAGGTGCCAGTGCAAATTCAAAAGCATGTATTTTTAGTTGATTTCTATGTGTTGCCAGTACAAGGAGTGGATGTGGTCTTAGGAGTTTAGTGGCTATAGTTGTTGGGACCAATTGTGATTGATTATCAGAAGCTCACGATGGAATTCGATTGGCAATCAGTTAAGGTATAGTTGCAAGGATTGAAACATTGGCAAACTCAGCCAATATCAATGCACCAATTTCGGAGATGTCAAGTCAGAGATACAATAGCTTCCTTGTTTCATTTGACATTGTTACAACCGGAGGAAAAACAACCTTTAGCTAAAGCCCCTACAGAGATTGAGTTACTGTTGAAGGAATTTGAATCTGTTTTCCGTGAACCAACAACTTTACCACCTCATCGCCACTTCGACCATGAAATTCACTTGTGCTCTAATGCAAACCCAGTGAATGTACGCCCCTATCGTTATCCCCACTTCCAGAAAAATGAGATTGAAAGACTTGTAGGTGAGATGCTCAGTACAGAGGTTATACGACCTAGTACTAGTCCCTTCTCATCGCCAGTATTGCTAGTAAAAAAAAAGGATGGTACCTGGAGGTTCTGTATAGACTATCGAGCTCTCAATAGCATCACAGTGAGGGATCGATTTCCCATTCCTACTGCAGACGAACTCATGGATGAATTGGAAGGAGCTTCAATCTTTTCTAAGCTTGATTTGAGAGCAGGTTATCATCAAATTCGTGTCAAGCCATCTGACATTCATAAGACAGCTTTTAGAACGCATGAAGGCCATTATGAATTTGTTGTTATGCCATTTGGTCTCACAAACGCACCCTCCACCTTTTAGGCTATGATGAACCTGATCTTAAAGTCTTTTCTCAGAAAGTTTGTGGGTGTATTTTTTGATGACATATTGGTTTATAGTCCCTCCATGCAAGAGCATGTATTACACTTGAGACAAGTTCTACAAGTCCTCAAAGAAAATCAGTTCTTTGTGAAGAGAAGCAAGTGTCAATTTGCTCAAGCATCAGTGGAGTATTTAGGCCATGTAATATTGGCTGAAGGTGTAAGCATGGATATTCAGAAGGTACAGGCAATGGTCAACTGGCCTCAACCAAGAAACTTGAAGGAGTTACGTGGTTTTCTTGGGTTAACAGGCTACTATCAACATTTTGTTAAATCCTATGCTGCTATCGCAGCTGCACTGACGGATCTCTTAAAGAAGGATTCATTCACATGGAACCCAAAGGCACAGCAGGCATTTGACCAGTTGAAACAAGCCATGATATTGGCTCCAGTTTTATCCCTTCCTAATTTCTCAAAGGATTTTGTGTTGGAAACAGACGCATCCAATGTGGGCATTGGTGCGGTATTGTTGCAAGACGAGCATCCCATAGCCTATTTCAGTAAAAAACTTTCATTTCGGTTACAACGAGCATCGGCATATGTACGAGAACTATACGCCATTACTGAAGCAGTAAAGAAATGGCGTCAATATTTGCTGGGGAGGAAGTTTATCATTCGTACAGACCATAAGAGCTTGCGAAGTTTGCTAGATCAAATCGTCCAAACACCGGAGCAGCAACACTATTTAGCCAAGCTATTGGGATTCCAGTATACTATAGTATATAAACCTGGTAGAGATAATAGAGTTGCTGATGCGCTTTCAAGGAAGCCTGTTGAAGCTTCAGGTCAATATTTGGCCTATTCTACAGTCCAGTACCAACTGTTGGAGCAATTGAAATTGGAGAACCAGGATTCATTGTTTTTTAGACAATGGCATGAACATCTGACGAACCAACCAGAACTATTTCCAGAATATGAAGTACGTGAAGGGGTGATATTATGTAAAGGGAAGCTGCTCTTGGATCCTACTTCTCCATTAAAACATCAAGTTATCCAGGAATCCCATGCCACTTTAGTAGGAGGACATGCAGGCATTCAGAAGACAATTGCCAGGGTTGCAGGGGCTTTTATTTGGCCAGGGTTCAAGAAGGATATAAAACAGTTTGTCAAGACTTGTTTGGTTTGTCAGCAAACTAAATATGAAGCTCAAAAACCAGCAGGGCTTTTACAACCCCTACCTATACCAGAACGTATATGGGAAGAAGTGAGCATGGACTTCATCACTGCCTTGCCAAAATCAGAAGGGAACACCACAATATTGGTTGTAGTGGATAGGTTATCCAAACAAGCTCACTTTGAGTCTTTGCCAACATACTACACAGCTTCTAAAGTAGCAGAGTTATTTGCTAAAATGGTCTGCAAGATACACGGCTTCCCAAAGACAATTGTGTCAGATCGAGACTCCATTTTTATGAGTAAGTTCTGGACTGAACTATTCACTTTAAGTGGAACAGTGCTCAAATGTAGCTCGGCTTACCAACCCCAAACAGATGGCCAAACAGAGGTCATTAACCGCATCCTGGAGCAATACTTGAGATCATTTGTCAGTGAATTTCCCAAACGATGGCATACTATTTTACACTGGGCAGAACTTTGGTATAACACTTCATTCCATACCTCAATCGGAATGCCACCTTTTCAAGCGGTGTTTGGGCGTGAACCGCCTTTAATGCTGGACTATATTCCCATGTCAGCGAGGACTGATGCGGCTGACAAAGAGTTACTGGACAGGCAACAAATTTTACACAAGCTTCAGGAGAATTTAACAAAGGCCCAAAAGCTTATGAAAGCAAATGCAGATAGCCACAGGCGAGAGATGAATTTTCAAGTTGGAGATACGGTCTTGGTTAAGCTTCAGCCGTATAGGCAATACACAGTGGCGAGGCGAGAGAATGATAAGCTAGCTAAGCGTTTCTTTGGGCCATTCAAAGTATTGAAACGAATTTGTCATGTTGCTTATAAGTTGGAGCTGCCTGAGGGGTCCAAAATCCACGATGTTTTCCATGTTTCAATACTTAAAAGGTTTGAAGGAAGTGATCAGACTGTGCCTTTACCATTGCCTACGGATTTTATAGCCTGTCATCCTATACTGGAACCAAGCAGAGTGCTTCAGTCTAGGGTGATAACTCGAGGGGGACAGGAGAGCAAACAGTTGCTGATTCAGTGGGAGGGTTTGGAAACATCGGAGGCTAGTTGGGAAGATGTAGATCGTTTGAAGACAACGTACCCAGACCTCAACCTTGAGGACAAGGTTGAAATTGATGGGGGAGGTATTGATACAGATACAAAGGGAAAGGAGTTAGAACAGAGCATTGCTGTGACACGTAGAAGAAGAGAAACAAAGAGGCCTGCCAGGAATGAAGACTAGTTGCCAGCCGTGACAGGGATCAAGACGTTAGATCAGTTAGAAATCAGTTGGCATGGGCGGGAAATGATAGAAAGACAGTT
The DNA here is from genome assembly GCA_031772115.1 of Heritiera littoralis. Taxonomy (NCBI): domain Eukaryota; kingdom Viridiplantae; phylum Streptophyta; class Magnoliopsida; order Malvales; family Malvaceae; genus Heritiera; species Heritiera littoralis. The sequence goes on from JAPDPK010000009.1 coordinate 7,745,497, forward strand.
ATGTAGTTAAAGCTGTTAGTATTATGACTATTGTAGAGGTTATAAATACAGCAGTGTGAAATGTAATTGACATGATATGAATAAGAATTTTTTAGATCCCTCTTCTCATCTACTTTCTTGTTCTCTTTTTCTCATCTCTTCCTCTGCAACTTGGAATTCTCGATAGATTCTATTTTAGAATCTATCAGGTTCCAGCCTCGATTCTTCCTTCAACAGCTTTCTCTCCTCACGGCTGCACTCTCTTCCTCTTTCTCTTCCAATCTTCAACATTGCTTCAGCCCTATCTCCTCCTTTGTTTGGTGCTGCTTCCAGCCTCCTCTGCCTTGCCCCTTTGCTTCCTTCCCTTCCTCTGCTCCAACCCTGCCGAAACCCCTGCAACAGCGGGCTAGATTGGTCTCCTTCTCCTTTCAATCCTTTCTCCTTCGACCCCTCTCTCCATTCCCCTCTTCCGTTCTTTTCTTTTCTCTTTTCATTTTTTTATCAAGCATCAAGCTTTCACGAGAAGCTTACTGCGATTCCCTCTTTTTTTTTTTAAAATATATTTATATATTTAATATAAATATATTACAATTATAATTTCTATTAACAAATATATATTATAAATATATTTTATTTTAACCAATATATATTCATAACATATACTATATATATTTATATATTTTTAAAATTTATACTTATAATATAGCTAATATATATTAAAACACATATATATAATTTATATTTTATATATATTTCTTAAAATATATATTTATCCATTTTATTATATATTAATATATATTTATATATCTTTTAATTCAAAATAATATTTATTATTTATATAATATATATATAATATATATACACACTTATATATTTTTACATATATATATATATATATATATATATATATATATATATATTATCACACACATTTTTATTTCTTTAACTTTTAAATTCCTTAATACCCAAATTAAATTCCTAATTATTAAATCCCTATTTTATCTATGGATCACATACTATAATCACAAAATATTTCAGTCTCCTAATAAATTTATTTATTTATTTTAATTTGTCAATTTACCTCAGAAATTGAATTTACAGATTCTTAATTCCAAAAAAAATAGGAAATTCTCGGTTATCACAAGATGTAAGACAAATTGTTGTCTATATCTAATATATGCTAGTAAGGATAATAGTGATGGGTTATTTAAGGTTAAGACATTTGTAAATAGGCATCAATGTTCAATTACATTTTCAAACTCTAGGGCAAATCATAAGTTTGTTGGACAACATTTTCTTGGTAATTGAGAGTACTTCCTAAGTTGAAGTTAGTTGAAATGAAAAAGCTAGCTAAGGAGGAGTTAAAGGTTGATATTAATCTGACTATTTATAGTAGAGCAAGAAAAATGGGCCTTGGAAAAATCAATGGCAAAGTAGTATATGAGTTTAGTTGGTTGTTTGACTATGCATATGCTTTGAGGATGGCAGATGAAGGCTTTCATGTGGAACTTATGGTTGAAAGGCCTACTCCAATAGAAACTCATAAATTTAAGAGGTTTTATGTCTACTTTAGTGCTCTTAAGGCTGGGTTTAAAGAGTTCTATAGACCTATTGTTCATTTGGATGGGTGTTTTCTGAAAGGACATTTTAAGGGTGAGCTTTAGCTATTATAGGTAGAGATGGTAATGATTAGATATATCCTATTGCATGGGCAACAGTTGATGTAGAGAATAAGTATACTTGGAGATGGTTTCTTAAAAATCTTCAAGTTGATCTTGGTTAACAGATGGTGATGGATTCACTCTCATGAGTGATATGCAAAAGGTATGCATAAAAATAAATTGAGAATTCTTTATTGTTTTGTTCGAACCTAATATTTTCATTTGTTTGACTTGGTTTCTGTTCTAATGCAGGGTTTGAGGGATGAGATTACTCTGTTGTTGCCAAAGATTAAGCATAGATTTTGTGCTAGACACTACTTTGCAAATTGGAAAAAAGAGAATAGAGGTAATGATTTGCACATTCTGTTTTGGGCATGTTGCAAGTTAACAAATGAAGCTTACTTCAAGAGCAATGCAAAAGAAATTGGTGTATTAAAGAAATCAACTCTAGTAAGCATTTTGAATAAAAACCCAAAACATTGGTGTAGGGCTTTCTTTTCTAGTAGATGTCACTCAGATGTGGTAGATAATAATTTTGCTGAAGCATTTAATGCTGCTATCATAGGGGCTAGGCATATGTCTATTATCTCTATAAAGAAATTAAGCATTATGTCATGAGTAGAATAGTCAATAACAAGAAAAAATGTGCTTCTTGGAATAGTGTTTTCTGTCCAAAGATTTGTGAGAAGATACAGGAACATAAGGAATTGAGTGTTTACTGCCATATTAGATGTAATGGTTCAGAGGGGTATGAAGTTTTTTGTAATGGGGATACTTATGTTGTTGATATCAAAAGGTGTAAGTGCACCTGTAGGTCATAGAACCTTACTGGTATCCCATGCCCACATGGAATATGTGTCATATTATTTAGGAAGGAACCGATTAAAGACTATGCTTTAGATGTTTATAGGAAAGAAACTTATGAAAAGTTGTATAGCCATGTCTTGCCACCACTAGCAGGTGAAAGATTTTAGCCAGAAACAAAGATGGGTGCTATTGATCCACCAATTCCTAGGAAGATGCCTGGTAGACCAATAAAAAATAGATACAGGGAAGAGGGTGAGGGTAGCAGCTATAAGTTATCAAGGAGAGGAAGGAATATGAGGTGTCAAAAATGCTTCCACCTAGGGCACATTCCAGAAAGTGTTCAAACAAGGACAATAGAAATGTAAGTTTTATCCAATAATGATGCAAATTTTTTGATTGAGCATTAATGATGCATTCTGATTGTGCATTTTGTATTTTCTTTTTCCATGAATTTAGATGGGTTCCAATGAAGGTGCTGCAGATGTTCACTCATCTCAACTAGTAGCAAATGTTGAATCTGCAGAAGAAAAAGATGAGGAAGAAGAACAAGATCCTGTAGATCTTGGATCTATATTTGAGGTAAGATTATCTTTCAAACTACTAATTGTTTTTTTTTTATAATCATGTATTAATTTGGTTGTTGCACACTTGTAACAGGACATAGGAGTTTGTACTCAATATATGCAACCAGAAGACTATACAACTCCTACCACAACAATGGATAGAGATTCAATTAGTATAAGAGCAAGGGGTAGAGGTTCAAGGGGAACTGGTTTGAGGTGTAGAGGTTCAAAGGGTATAAGCTTAACACAACCTGTATCCTCCCAAACTTCCCAAATGGCCCCTGCTGTCCATGCTTCCCAAACACCTCAAGTGGCCTCTCCTGTCCAAACTTCCCAAGTGGCTGCTACTGTATCACCAACCCCATTTCATGCGCCTACAACAAGACAATAGCCAGCACCAACAGTAACAGCATCCCAAAATCCCTCAGCCCCAGTAAGGGCAACTACACTAACACAAGAGTTAGCCACAAGATCACTACCAGGAGAAGCACCAATAAAAAAACCAGTTAGAAATGATGGACCAGGCAAAGGCAAGGAAAAAGTGACTGCACTTGGAACAAGAGGGAAGAAGATAATGTGAGGGATGGGGATCTATACAAATGAGCAAATAGGGTTGGAAATATTAAATGTAAGTTATAGATTTTGGTTTGTACTTCATTTTAAATAGTTAGATTTTATAAATGAAAATGTCCAGCAACTTTACAATCAATATATTATTTCATTTATTTTGCAACTTGGTTTTAGTAACCAACGGTTGTTTTCCATCCCTAAAAGAACTAACAAGTTAGCACAGTCATCACCACTGCCAGCCATCAAACAGAAATTCCAACCTTACATAAGGAAGGAGATGAGTATAAAGCTACTGGATTTTGTAAGGTATTAGAAATTATGTGTTTATCTTACATTTTATAACCTCTGATATTAGCTAACGGAAAGATACTAATTTGTTTTTCTTGTAATATGAGATCTAAGGGATGAGTTGTTGGGAAACAAAAGGAAAAGGCAAGATTATGAAGACATGTGCAGATCAAAACAAATAGGCTAGTCAAGAAAGGGATGAGTTGTTGTAGGAAAAATGTTGTAATTCAGATTTATTTGTGGATGGTATTGTGGATTTACTTAACACTATCATTGTGGTTAAAACCATTTTTGGATGTCCTATTATGCTTCTATCGTTGGAGGTGTTACATTTAGCCTTGTATGAAATTGTTTGGAGGCTGTTACCATTAGGTACAACACGGATAATTCTGTTGTTTTCACATTTTAGCATGAATGAAAAACCCAAAAATTTCTTTTAAGTTGCTAAAAAGTTTATTGTATGGTTAATGTTTTGGGTGCTTTTGTTATAAAAAATATGTTCAATTTAGGACTTGATTCTCATTAATGCTAACTATATGGATGCTGTTCTCATTAGGTGTAGCTTGGATCTTCCTTTTCTTTTCTCATTTCTACATGAATGCTGGTGATCAATGTGGCCATTTTTCTGTTTGTTTAAGCAATATGATTGTGAAGCCTTTTTATCCATAATCAAACGAGACATTATAATTAAACATTACTTGTTGAAGCCTTGTTACACTCATTAACACTATAATCAAACAACATATTATAAGCCTTGTTATATGTTATATACCAATTGCAGAACAAAATGAACATAATAAAACTGGACATTATATTGCCAAAAGTTGTTTTCATTCAACATTAGATAACTAAATAGAATAATATCAATGGCCAAAGAACTACATAATGGCTAAAACATATAGTAAGAAAATAATCCATGAGACCACTAAGCCAATCTTGTAAAAACAAGCATCATGCTTAGTCTTTGCCACCATTCCTTTGTAGGCTCTCATCTTCTCTTTCTGAGTTTTAACCTTGTTCAGTAAAATGTTCACTTCATCAAACTTGACATATTTCTTCAGTTATGAATTCTCAATCCTCAACTCCCTGTTTTCTGTTAGCAAAATATTATTTTGACTTATCAATTCATCAATCAACCCTCTACAATGAGCCTTTGAACTTTATTCATCTTCATTTCTATCCAACCAATGGAAATACCCACAACCTCTGGTCTGTAATAGTTGTTAATGCCCCAAATTAGTATCTAATTTTTTGACAACCTTCTTACTGATCTTAGAAAAATCAAATATGAAACTGTAAGATATATTACCTTTTTATATTTTAAGATACATTACCTTTTTGTATTTTGATCACCTATAAAATTTCTTCCATTTGTTCCATGGGTTGTTGAGGTACAAATTGAAGCCTTCTATCCACAATGACAAAAATATTTCGTCCGCACCAATGCTTTTACTCTATGTTTGTAACTTTGGCTTTGGCTGCTTCTACTCTCAGCCATTTTCGATGTTTGTCACTCAATTTCAAGCTAAAGAAATAGAAAGGAAATGGGTTTCTTCAACCGACGATGATGGATCGATTTGGGGCTGCCTTTCTCGATGGGTTCTGTGAAGAATATACAGAGGCAAGCTAAAGAAAACAAAAAGAAATATAAAAAAAGGAAGAGGAAAAATGAGAATAAACATAACCATATAGTGATTTAAAGAAATGAAAATAAAAAAAAACAATTTTTTTAGTATATATGAGCTGGACATTATAAAGGAATGACATGGAAAACAAAAAAACAAATGGCATAACCTTATTGGCTACTGTGGCCAGGTCAGCATTTTTTTAAACGGAGTTAACGGGTAGGGTAAAGTGGCTGATGGAATCGAAGTTCATGTATTAAAGTGACAAAAAATTTTCTTTAGGTACCAAAGTGAGAAAAGTGGTATAGTTCGAGGCTAAATAACACATTAACCCTTTTAAAAATAAAAGATAAAAAATTGTTTATATCTAAAATAAGAAAATAAAAAAAAAAGAGAAAATCAGGGAAAGATAACTGAGAGGAGAGAAGAGGAAAGATCATCCTTTGAATTGATTGCTGTTGACTCAGGAAAACCAAACTTACTCTTTCTTATTCTTTGATCCCAACTTTATAACTTTGAAAACTAATAATAGCAGTGTTGCCATTTCTAGTCGATTTCCATTTCTTTTCGTTCAAGCCAAAACATCAACCTCCTTTACTTTCCCTTTTCTTTCTCATATTTCCTCTGAACATACTGCAACCTTCCTTCTCTAGGAAAATGAAATCTTAGGCATATTATTCCAACAAAATTTTTAACTGCCTCTTGTGTTTATGGCTAATTCTCTTTTGTGTCTATGGGTTTGTTTCTGTTTTGATGCTTTTGGTTTCTATTTTTGTTGATTTTTTTGAGTTAGGTGTAATCAAGTTTTGTGGGGATTAATCTGAATTAAGGGATTTGGGGATTCTAGGTTCAGCTCTAGTTTCTGGGTTGAGTATTCTTGGTTTAAGGTGTATGAAAATTGAACTGATGGTAAGATCAAAGCTTTCTTTCCTCTGTGTAATTTGTATCAACAGAAACTCTTTTTATTGTTATTGATTAAATATCCATACTCATTTAGTTTCAATTGAATTTAAGTTCTTGATTTAATCAAAAGATTGATGCCATCCCCTCAAGACCGATTTGATGGTCTTTTATATTTTTTTATGTTTTCAAATATTTTTTGCATATTTTTACATACTTTTACTTATTTTTCAAATATTTTAAACTAATTTTAAAATATTTTACATATTTTAAGTATTTTTAAATAATTTAAAAAATTTTAAATACTTTTATATATTTTTAAATGCTTTTGAAATATTTTTTTAAGAAAAATAAATAAAGTTGAATGGCGCACCATGTGTCAAAATCTTATTGTGCAGTTAATGTTGCTTAGCTTTTTTCAAATGACGTTAACTTTTGGGGTAAAGTGGTTGACAAAAGTAAAGTTCATGTATAAAAGTGACAAAAAATTTTTTTAGGTACCAAAGTGAAAAAAGTAGTATAGTTCAAGGATTAAATGATTTATTAACCCTTGTAACAAATAAAGGCTTTATCTTTTTGGGATGTAACAAAAAATGTTTTTATTACAAGCACAATTAATTTTGTAATTGCTAAATATCGCCAATTGAATGCCAAATATGGTTATATTTATCTAAATATTAAAAAATATGTATAAAATTTAAGTTAAAAATAAAAATTTTCTTAATTCCCGAAATTCCCAATTGTATTCCTTATTCCTCCAAATTTCCACTCTATATCTCTTGCCCTAAGAATGGATGTGAGATTCCTAAATTCTTTCCTTTTATGTAAACTGATTTAGAAGATAGGATGATTGAATGTAACAATAGTGTATGATTTCATTATGTTTTATACCATAGGAGAAAAGTATATTATGGGCCCTATCGGGAATTCTATTATTTGTATGGACACCGAACTTCATAATATTGATACTTAGGGTGAAATACTATGATGGTAAGAATCTGCATCTTGAAATTCTTTTGTTTGTACATGTTTTGAGAAACGTGCAAACAAATTTGAAAATGACAATTGTGTCCTTAGGTAAAAAAAGTACTTTAAAATATAGTCAACATGGTTTAGCTTTAGACCCACAGAATACTGTAGTTGAACCCTCATGTAAAGATGTCTCACTCAGTTCTAACCTGTAGACTAAATCACACGAAAATGCTTAAAAACATTGTTAGGGGTATTTTGGTAATTTTGTTATTTTGACGTGTCAAACCCCATTAAAAGTCAAAGTTTGAACTATATTATGCTGAATAAGTATATTTTGTAGAAAAATAAAAATACATGGTAATTAAATTAAATAGTTTAATTGATATTGTAAAGGTTAGGACATAAGTGGTATTACTGAAGTTTAAAAAGGGCATTTTAGTAAAGTTAAAAGCATGGCCGATCAACCCATTTTGAAGTCAAATTTTAACTATTTTATACATATTAAATAATGGAAATGGTAAAGAATTTAAATATTATAAAATATCATGTAAAATATATATTTATACAACAATGGAAGTTACTATGCATTTATAATTACCCTATTATATTATACCTTAAATATTAACATAACAAGATATTTTTCTCATTTTCTTCAAGCTTTGCCAGCCACTGTCACCATTTTCCACCATTTTCATGTCTTTTGAAGAGAAAAGCTTAAGTTAGTGTGAGAAAGCTTTTGAAACCCTACCATACGCACCTCAAATCACCTAGTGACCTAAAACAAACTTGTTCACCTCATTTCCCTCTATAACATATCTTAAAATCAACCTTAGGAGAGACCATTTACTTGGTGACAAAAGGGCTCAAGGTTTCGGCCATAATGAAGAGGTAAAAGAAAACTTATGGTGTCACGATCCAAATATCATACATTTCACATAATTATACTTGGTAGGGCTGTCTGTCAAGTACACACTCAGAATTTATTAAACAATCATAACCTCAAAATCCATAAAACTCTTATATACATAGACAAATATTTACATTTGGTTTACAAAATATGTTTACATCCCCTGTACATTATTTACATATTGTGGTACTGTAATTACAAAGTCTGAACATATAAAAAGTAAATTGTGTATACCTCTACGGTGCCCAGATTACTGCCTGAGGGATATGGCAAAAGTGGCCTTCGAAATACAGAAAATTCATTGCAAATAATCTGAGAGAAAAGAGGGAATGAGCTTAGGGGAAGCCCAGTAAGAAATACGTATAAAAGTATTGATATTATGCATGACTACATGCACTTACAAAACATTTTCTTAAATAAAGTTTTGACACACTAGAATAATGAATACTATAATCGATTAGGTAACTAAGCTGAGTATGGAAGGATGCTTTAAAGCACCTCACTTGTCTCGGTCCCTAACTTCGACTATAGAGGATAAGAAGTTGTTAGACAAACATGTAGTCCAAAAGTACAGTTTCTGATCCCATATTTCCAAAAACAAATTAGAAACAAATTAAACATCTACTCGGTAATCAGTTAAAAATTCAATTCATAAAATAATCAAAATGGTGATAAGATTTATCAATAAGTCAAATTAGTCGATCAAGTTCGGAAATCAATCACTTAGCAAATCAAAACAATCGATCAGATTTCATAAGTACGGTCAGATTCAGTAAACAGATATAAAATAGCTCAATAGCATATTAGTGGAGACTAGGCTACACCCAATAGTATCATACATAATAAAGATCCCACAGGGATTAACAATGATGTATGGCCATAGTCAGGAGGTCCACAGTGTACACTTGCTAGGTGACAACTGTGGGAGTTAAAGACTTCGCAAGTCAACAACATACGATCACTTATTTAGATAAGCATGATTAAGCCCGAAGGTTACTATAGGGCCAATAGTCTCAAAACAGTTTACAATTCAATATAAACACATTTTCAAGTTCATAACAATAAATCAGATCTTCAATCAGTTTGTAAAATTATCAAAATCAGAATAATGGTAGTTTATGAATAAAATTTGGCAAATATTCTTAAATCAAAGTTCACTGTTCAAAATATTTTATTTACATATAAGAACAATGCCATCACATGTATAAATCATGAAATCAGAGAAAACTATCAAATTCAGACTCGAAAACTGAGTTACCAGTTTAATGCTCTTAATTGCTATATGAGATTTAAATCCATTTTGTTCCCCAAGATCTACTAAAAATACTTCAAATTCCACTCTTTTAAAATCTAGGAATCGAAATACATTTAATGACATTTCGGCACCATTACGGCTAAGTTTTCCCTAACCTCCCTGCACGAAAATACATTTTATAAGCCAATGGCAATTCCATAATTTCCAACCCAATTCATTCCAAAATAATTTCATCAAATCATTTTTAACTCAATTATACAATCATAGTATCCCTATGACTTTCATACATCTCCCCTATCACTCAGTTTCTATCGAAAAGCTCGATTGCACCTGGATTACACCCCAACTTCTGAGCTGCAAAATAACATACATATACAGTCAATTCATCACACTTCCATAAAAAGAATATTTAATATCCTACGAACTATCATATTGCCTACTACAGCTGCAAAATCGATTTATTTCATACCGATGCTAACACTGCAACTAGCGTCAAAACTATCCCGTTTCGATTCCAATTTCACCAGTAGTCTTCTATTAATTTATGCATTCTCTTAGCACCCAAAACTCATTGAATTAAGCATAATTCATGGCTGCCCTTCACTTGGCCGAATAGTACCCATAGGCCTGCGTAATTTATTTCAACAAATTTAGCTTGTATTCATGATTTACACATGCTACATCAGTTCTACATCCATTATTCATCAAACAACCACACAACCATTAATGGGACATGGAGGCTGAAACCCTAGGTATACATTTGGCATTTGTTTAATTCAATTTAAGCTTAAACACATAGCTAAACATGAAGATCACATAGTATAAAGCCTTAAAACCATGAAAAACTAAACTTTCTCTCTCATACCTATGGCGGCCGAAACTTGCAGGTCTGATTACATCTTGATTTTGGCCTCTTTTGGATGATAATTTGGTACCAAATTGATGAGCACCGAAAATGGGGTAGGGTTTGTGAAGATGGTTTTAAAATTTAGAGTGTTTCGGTATGGTTTTCTTAAGGTTTCTCTCACTTCTCAAGCTTGACTATGGAGGATTTTGAAAAAAGATGAAGAATGGCTAGATAAGAGGTAGAATAAACCATAAAAATCTAAAAAAATAATATTTTAATGGCAAATTACCAAAATACCCTCATACTTAAAAATTGGACCATTTTGCCCTTCGCACTTCCATAACGTTATTAACTAGTCAGTTTAACTTCTAAATATTTTATTTCATCATAGAATATGAGTATTGGACATATTCTAATCATTGGACAAGGTTTCACTAAGGTTTGACTGATCGTAAGGGTAAAATTACCAAAATACCCTTATCAAGTCAATTGTGTAGATTTTATTCTTCGCCTGTGATTTAGTCTATCTAATGGCATGACATAGAACTTTATCACATGTAGATTATCATACTTCTGTTGGTTGGTCAAAAGTCCAGTCGATTTGGCCGTTTTTTACGAAAATTCTTCCTACCTATGACTTTAATTATCATTTTAAAATTTGTTTCACGTTTTCCAAAAATGACCAAAATAGATGATTTTGAGTTTTAGATTCTTATCATCACATTATTTTGCTCCAAATATCAGTACTATGGAGTTTGCCTCCATTCGGACTGTTCCAGTCTCAGTGGGACCCACAGCTTTAATCTCAATTATACCTACAGAAACCAAGGTATAGAATAGTTAGGAGATACCTTATTTCAATTGTTTATAGTACAGTAATAAGAAGTGTGAATTGCACATATGGTTTTGTGATTTAATGGCTATTTGTGATTGTTTCATGTTACATTACTATGTGTATAAGCTTAAATTGAAGTAAAACCACATGAATCTCTTACTTAGGGTTTCAGCCATTAGGTTTTAGGCATGAATGTTGTATGGCTTCATACAAAAATGGTGTAGAAATGATGTAGAAGTTGTGAAATGCATGAATATGGTGTTAAATTTGCAAAATAACCAGTGTAGTGTGTAGGTGCATGTATTCAACCAAGTAAAAAGGTGTGGTAAACCATGCCCAATTTGATACAAAATTGGTCTTACAATACTATATAAATTAATATAAAACTGTTGGTGAAGTCGAAATCGAAAAAGGAAGTGTGTATGCGGTAGTTGCAGTTATAGGGTCCTGTAGGAAGTAGACCGAATTTGCAATTGTATTAGGAAATATGAAAGATTACTGAAACATACAAGTATTCTGTGATGGAAGTTTTGAAACTGAATATGTTTTAATGATTTTTTGCAATTTGGGAATACGTTGGTGCTACTGAGGATATACGCTCATTTACCATATTTCGACTATTTGTGTGAAATTCCAAATTTCCCTCTTTTATATATATGGTTTTGAAAATTTGAATTATGGGATTTAATGATAAGTGACTGAATTTTTATGTTTTGCTATATAGGATAAAAGTAGATCGTGGGTCCCACTTAGAATTTTAAGGTCTGAAGGGATACCAGATTTCATAATAAAGATATTTAGGGTGAAACATGGTAATGGTAAGTTTTCGCATCTTGAATCCTTTCATTACTACATGCCTTGGGAAACGTGCCAAAAGTTGTGTAAAATTACGATTTTGCCCTTAGGTCTGGAGAACATTATCGAATATAGCCAACAATTAATTTTGACACATTAAATATGACAGATGAACCATTGTATGATGATGTCTCATTCAGTTTCAAATTGTAGACCAAAATCATGCAAAAATACCTTGAAGATTAAATAGTGGCATATTAATAATTTCATTATTTTGACCGATCAAATCCCCTAAAAAGTCAAACCTTGAATTATATAATATTAATTAAACATATTTTGAAGGTAAATAAGAATATTTGGAAATTTAATTAATTAGTTTGAATCATTTCGTAAAGGTTAGGACATAAGCGGGACTAAAGGAATTAAGAAGGGTAATTTGCTAATTTCATAAGTATAGCCAGTCCCACCATTAATTTGAAGTCAAATTTGACTATATTAAATATAAAAAGTGCAAAAAATTTAATGGAAATAATAAATTAATTTAATGTATGAATATCTTGAAATTTAATATATGAATATTAGTAAATAAATGTAAGATACTATTGAAATAGTTACCAAGTCCTACATTAGTCAACTTGATATTAAAATATTGACATCTCTTTCATATTTTATTCATGGTTGGCAGCCACTTGCCTTCGCACTCATCATCTTCACATTTTGATGCATGAAATCAAAGAGAAAATATAGAAATTAAGTATATAAATAAAGAAAAGTAGGAAGAGCATTAGTAATTATTTCTTTTCATTTCATTTTAAAATGCCCAAGTACAAGACAATTCTCCATATTTTCCTCACCATCGTCGGCACTTCTCCTTAATTCACTCACCATTGCTGGCCACTTTCTTACACTCCCAACAAGCCTGGCTTGAGAAAGAAAGAAGAAGAAAAATTGGATGAAATAAAATAAGGCAAGTTGTTGTCCTAAATGATTAAAGAAATTTGGATATTCTGCTCCTTTTGAATTCCTTATTTGAGGCCAGCCACCTTTCTTCTCTTCTTTCATTTTCACGTCACCCTCACCCTTTCTTATTCTTCATCTATGCCACTTCCGTTTTTCCACTATCTCCATTTCCTTTCCAAGCTAAGTGTAAGCATCCTAGAGAAAACCCTATCAAAACCACCTCAAATCAAAAACTTCCTAAAGGCAAAGTTGTTCATCTCAAGGAGCTTAACAACATATCTTGAGATCAAAAATAGAGGAAGCCATTTACTAGGTGAAAAAGGCCCTTAAAGTTTCAGCCACTAGGTAAACATAAGGTCTAAAATTTTGTTTTGATCTTTCCTAAATATATGTGATTATTCTAAGGTAGTTAAACATGTGTATGATATTGGATTGATGAAAACCACTTAGAATCTTGCCTATAAGGCTTCGGCCTTAAGGGTTTATGACCATAGGTTCCATGGCTTGATAACAAAGTTGTGTAAGAATGGTGTAGGAGTTGTAAGAAACTTGAACATGGCAATTTAAGAGCATGAATCCTTGTGTTGTGTGTGAAGAGACAGTCAGTCATTTAGAGAATTCAAGACGATGAAGCTTGATTTGATTAAATCTTAAGCTATACTAGTGTAAAGACTAGGAAAAACAAGGTTAGGGAGCTTAAATTGCAGAATCATGAAAGGTAGGTGTAAAGGGGTATTTGGCCAAGATGAGAGGAAAGGCTTACCAAGCCTAATTTAACTAACAAATGATTCTAAAATATTATAAAAATAAATATAAGGCTGTTAATGAAGTTAGAATCGAAAACGAAATTTGATTGGCAGTACTTGTAATTTTGTCGTCAAAGCGAAATAGATCAAAATTATAGTTGAATTGGAAAAATGGAAGAACCATAGGGCTTATAAATATTCAGTGGTACTGATTTTGGGAATTTAATTATTTTACTGATTTTCTGCAGTACGAGAGTAAATTGGAGGTTGGTTGGTGATACACGCATGCTACCAAAATTCTATTACAAGACTGACGGAACGAAGTGCTTGTGACCATTATGTAAGGGATATATATATATATATATATATATATATATATATATATATATAAGGAATGTAGGGGATACTGAATGATTTGAAATCAACTACCTTGGGTTTATAAACTGTGTTTGCCTTGCAGAGAAAATTATATTGTTATGCCGCCGAAATTTCACAAAAATATTAGTTTTCACGAATTAGGCCAGAATTTAAGCAACGCTTTAAAAATAGCAATTTTCTAGGAAATTCCGTTTTGGAAAATATTCATTTGCATGATTTTGAAATATTTATAAAATTTATCCAAATTTTTTATTTTCTGGCATTTACCACAAATATAATATTTTAGAAAATATTTACAAATAATTATAAATTATCTGTTTTTGAAAGAAGTTTTATTTATTTACTTATTTGTGAATTTCTATGAAGCTTGAAAATGCTATTTTGAATTTCAGATTTTGAAATATATATATATATATATATATATAAATGTTTTGAGACATGACTAATTAAAATCACTGCAGCATTAGAACTTTCGAACTGCTGTGTGACCCTGATCCAATCCACAGTAGCACTTTGACTTTTGAGCTGTGTGACCTTGATCCAGTCTACAGTGAGCTTGATTGACACCTGATTAGTGCTCATTGAGGACCCCCTTTAGACTATGGCCATATGTCTATTTGACTTGCAGTTTTCCTTTTATGGGAATATCCGAACTATAGGATTATTACTTAGTCGTTAATATGTCTCTATTGCTTAGTATGTGTATGTTGGTATATATATTTGTATATGAACTTTGAACACTTTGATATTTGAATTTCGAAACCGATATGGTTTATTCCAAATATTCGTATTGAATTTAAAATATGATGAATACACATATGTTCTGATTCATGTTTCGAATTTAATTACTTTATTAGAGTTTAAATGATCTATTTTCTAATGCATTACATTAGTATGATTTGATTTTCTGAATCGCATGAATTCCTTCTCTGATTAAATTCCTTCGATATTCTCTATAGCTTAGGTGTTAGGAAAAAGGGACAAGTGAGGTGCTTTAAAGCATCCTTTCTTACTCAGCCTTAAATCCCTAACGAGCTATAGAGGAAAACTCCTTTTGAATTTCGATTTTGAACTTTCGTTTAAATTCTGTATTTAATATATATTTTAGAAAACTTGCATATAGTTTTATGGTATCTGTCTCTTTATATGTATTTTTTATTGGGCTTTATAAGCTCACCCCTTCTCCCTTCCAAATTATTTACAATAGACATTCTTGTATGAGGGGATCTGACACATCCTTCGAGGCTTTTGTACCACCCTTGAAGGTATATGATGTACAGTTATTTATTTGGCATTCAGACTTGTACTACAGTACTTATATAGTATGGGGATGTAATTAATGGAAGTACATATTACATTTATAGTTTGTAATCGATGTATAAAAATACTTACATAATAGTATTACGTTTAACATTTACATCCCCTGTCTATAATTACAACATAGTAGTATTATAAAATAAGTCTGATCATATAAAAGAAATGATTATACCTCCAAGATCTACACTAAGCTGCCTCGGGGTAACCAAAAGCACAGTTGAAAACCTCGGAATGGTATATCACGCAGTCACTGTAAGTAATCAGTGGAGATGGAAAATAAAGGGGTAAGTGAAACGTGCTCAGTAAGAAAATTGTATGCAGTACTGGTATTATGAAATCTATATGCCTTAAAAAGCATTTATTTCCTATCAATACACTAGGGATAGTAAAGGAAGGATGCTATAGTTGGCCAGGGATCCGGATGGAGTATGGGAGATATTTTAGAATTCCTGTCATGTCCCGGAACCTAGAAGCGACTATAGGGAGTAATTATTGATTTTTGATATAAATATCATTTAATAAATTTTCAATATGAAGTAAATCATATAAATGGCATATAAAACCATTAAATAAAATATTTAAGAAATAATATTAATTTCACTTTAAAATATCACTTTCACAATTTGGTAAATCTCAGTAAATGGTTTAGTAAGCAGTCAGTATGATAACAGTTCAGTGAAAATCACAATTCAGTAAATATCACGGTAAACAGTACGATTCAGTAAAAATAGCACAATAAACAGTAACAGTGGTGGAAACCAAGCAACACTCAAAATATATCATGCTATAATCCCCATAGGGAATAGTAACAATAACACGTGAGACATATGGCCATAGTCTATAGGTGTCCTCAGCGTGCACTAATCAGGGGACCATTGGGACACTGAAGATAGGATCAATATCAACAGCACAATAACAATAATAATAATAATAATAACACTTGAGCATGATACAAGGCCTAACAGCCTCAAAACAGTATATAAGCAATCTCATCAGCTTTATGGAAACTAATAAAAATAGATGAAAACTTAAGTCAGTCCATTAATGTTAATTTATAACACAGTGAATATTACAGTGAAAACAATTTATAAAATATTCACTTTGCAATAACACATTTTATAAACCTTCTATATCACTGTAAAACATTTATAGGAAGGTATTAATAGCTTCACTTTAAATAAATTCGATAACACGAATATTTAAATAAGGTCTTTCAGTAAATTTCATATTTTATGAAAAATATTAAATATTAAATTTTTAAGGCTAGAATTTCACTCAATAATGCACTAAAATATTTCATGACATTTTTAGAAAATTTTCGAAGAAATTTCAACAGCATAACGGTTGCTATTGACCTAGCCTTCTTGCACTTAAAGCACTGTTCGTAATCCAGCCAAAAACCACAAATTTCACAATTTCCAAGGCAATGAGTATCACAATATTCTCATAAAATTATTCTCATTAAAATCATGCATCCATAATATCCCTACAGTCTACACATGCATCTCTTACCTATCTTGCTTAATCAATTTTCTTGATAGCACCACTTGTAATCCAATTCTCTTGGGGTGCAAAACATTTTATCAAAAATATTCATTAACCTCAATTTAATTTTTAAATTAATTTCTTTCAATAATTGTAGCCACTTTACACAATGGAAATATTACACCAATATAAAATCTACCGTGTTAAAACATAACTTCTCCGTTTTAAGTCCGATTTTAAATCCGATTGCACCAATGGACTCCTCATAATTTCTACTGCAACAGTCTATATATATAGTTTTCACGACATTTTCACATACACAGTGATGGTTGGATTGTTTGCGATGCCTTTATTACAATTTTTGTTGAACAGTAAACCGTTTACTAAAGTATAATTTAATCAATTTACAAAATAGAAATGTTTACAGAACTAAAATTCTTCAATGTTTACAACCCCTGAATAACATTTACCATAAAGTAGTACTATACAAGTATGCCTGAATATATAAAAGAAATGTGACTGTACCTCCAGGATTTACTAAACACTGCCTTTGATTAAATAAACGCGACCATAATCATCCATAGAGTATCTCAAATAATCCCTGCAGTTAATCTGGGGAGTGGAAAATAAGGGGTGAGCGAAATGTGCTCAGTAAGAGAATCATATGTAGAACTGATATTATGAAATCTATATGCAAAAAATCATTTATTTCCCTAACAGCACACTAAGTATTAAAAGGTTGGATACTTTAGTCGGCTAGGAATTCGGATGGAGTATGAGAGGTATTTTAGAATACCTGCCATGTCCTGGAACCTAGAAGTGACTATAGGGAGTAGTTATTAAATTTTGAGATGAATAACGTTTAATAATAGTTCAATAAATAATTTATCGAATAAATGATTTATAAAAATCCTTTAAATAAAATATTTCATTAAAATTTTATCAAATTACATTAAGCATATTATATATTTCACATATCTCGATAAAATCCATAAAACAGTTTACTAAGCGGTTAAGTATGATAAATCGTCTTATAACAGTAACAGTACAGTAAGTTGTACATTAAAGCGATACAATAAATAATTCAGTACAAAATGAGTACCTTAGTAGCCATCACAATTCGATAGCAAATGTAGAAAATAATAACGTTGAAATTTTAATGTGAAAGTCATATTTATTTATATTCTAATAAAAGATGAATTATAAACCAGTAAGTGAAAGACACTTTAATATAATTTCTCTTTCACTACAAACATAATGATCACACAACTGTAGATTGTTTAGTGATAAAACTATAAACAATTTAATAACAGCAAACACTTTGGTAACAGCATAAGTTCAGTCACAGTAAATAGTTTCTTTCGATAGTAGTAGGCACTTCTATATAAATGGTTAATAAACCATTAAAATAAAGCAATTTAGTAAACAACTAAATTTTTTAAAATCACTTTTAAATGCACATCACACATATCGATAAATGTTTAGTAAACAGTATCACAGGTAGGTCGGTAGGGTAAACACTTCAAAACAATGATAGTTCGATAAACAGTTCGTTTAATAGTAAATCACATCAAATCAATAATGATTTAGTATCACAATTTAGTAAAACAGTTGAATAATACAATGACAGTGGTGGAAACCAAGCAACACCCAAGATATATCATGTTATAATCCCCATAGAGAATAGTAATAATAACATATGAGACTTATGGTCATAGTCTATAGGTGTCCTCAGAGTACACTTGCCAGGTGACCCTCGGACTGCAGATGACTTGATAGGTCTATCGGCCACATTTACACTCATTACGGTAACACATGAGCATAATACTGGGCCTGATAGTCTCAAAACATTTTATAAATATTCACATTACCTTTATGGAATTTAATAAAATAGTTAAAATTCATAAATCAATCCATAGAGGTATAATTTCACATAATAAACAGTATAATGAAAACAGCTTTTAAAATATTCACATTGTAATGATAATTTTTATAAATGTGTTGTTTCACTGTAAAAAACATTTAGTCACATCTCAAAACTTTCACTTTGATGAAAATCACTTATAAGAATATTTAAACATTGTTTTTCGATAATTTCACATTTTATGGAAAATAATTAATATCAATAATAATTTTCATAAACACTCTATTTCACTGTGAAACACATTTAAGAACACATCAGTAACTTTATTTCAATATAATTCTTTTTCATGAATATTTAAATATTGATTTTCGATAAATTCGCACTTTGTGAAAAATATTCAATAACTAATTTCCAAGGCTAGAAATCACACAATCACGCATTTAAAATATTTCATGATATTTTTAGATTATTTTCTAAGAAAATTCGGCAGCATAACGACAGCTATCTGCCTGCCTAGCCTTCTTATATGTAAACACTGTTCACAATCCAACCAAAAACCACAATTTGCACAGTTTCCCAAGAAATTGAATACCGCAATATTCTTATAAAAATATTCTCATTAAAACTATGCATTCATAATATCCGTACGGCCTACACACTCATCCCTTACCTGTCTGCTTTATCAAGCTTCTCGCTAGTACCATACGTAAACTATTTCTCCCGAGCTGCAAAGCAATTTACCACAAATATTAGCTCGCTTAACATTTATTTTTAAGCTAATTTTCATGCTTAATTGCAGCCACATTGTACATTGCAAATATTAATTCAGTAAAATTTCTACAGTAGTAAAATCTAACTTCTCCGTTTTAAGTCCGATTTTAAATCTGATTGCACCAGTGGACTCCTTATAGTTTCTACATTCTCATGGCATCCTAAATTCATCAAAATGCAGCACAAAACCAGCTCCCCTTAGCTTGGCTGAATGGTGCTTCATGCCATAATTCAAGCTTTTCAACAATTTAATCTTACTTTCCTACGCATTCATGCTTACTTTAATTTGGCACCATTTTCATGCAAGAAACACTATAATTCCCTAAGCTTCTAAGCTTGGCCGAAGCCCCCATTAATGGCAAATTTTGATTTAGCTGAATTTGATTCAAACTAATGTTAGAAACATGCTTAGCACACTTGGTTTAATCATTCACTACCACTGAAATCAAATGAAACATAATGTATGAAAACTTCTAACCTTGGACCGAAACTTCCCTTCCTCTTTTCTCCTTGCTTTGTCACTTATTCAATGTAATTTTGGTATGGGTAGATAGAGCTTGAAAAGATGAACAAGTTTGTAGAAATAATTTTTGTGAGAAAATGTTGTTTTGATGTAGTTTAGGAAGATTTTCTTTTCTTTTCTTTCAATGGTGGCATGGGAGCAAGAAAGAAGGAGAATGAATAGTGTTCGACTATGTTGGGGGTTTATGTAAAAAATTCTAGATGGGGGCGAAATTACGAAAATGCCCATAATTATGAAATTTTAAGACAAAAATACCCTCAAGCTTCTGTAATTTTTATAACTATGTAATTATACTCCAAAAATTTAGATTTCATCTCCAAAAATTCTTATTGGATGTATTTTTATGAATCATGGTGGTTTCATTAATGCACGGTTCACCGAAATCATGAAATTATGAAATTACCCCTATCGAGCCAAACACATAAATTTCTGATTTAACCACCAATTTGATAAGTCTATTGACATAGCCTAGGACTTATTTTTCATGTAGAATATCATGCTATTTTTACTTGATCCAAATTCCTTTTTGTTTGGACACAATTTCCAAAAATACCACCGAGCTATGTCCTTAATTGTCATTTCCTAATTTGTTGAAACCCTTCCCAAAAATAATGTAAATAAAGGATTTTGATCTCAAAATTTTCACATCATGATTATTATATCCTCCTGTAACGACCCGTTACCACATTTTTAACCTTATTTTACACAATTCATCCAGTTGGACTGTCTGTGATACTTCACTTTTACTAACTATTAAACAAATTTACATAACATTGTTTATATTACATACATCCCCTATCTTACTTAATAAGCAAGTAGTACAGCATACATGTCTAAATACGAAAATAAATATCTACATATAAATCAGTTGGTCTGTCACATTATCCTTTATGTGCAGCCGTAATCCACAACTATTGGATCTCACCAGCATCAAAACCTGAAATGTTAAAATTGGGGAGTAAGCAAACCACGGCTCAGTAAGAGAGTTATATGCTACACTTGATATTCAGCTATCTATATGTTGAAAATAATTTTTTTTCATTTTCTTTAAAATCTTCCTAGCTGGCTCTAGGACACATGTAGGAAGGATACAACAGTCGGCTAGGGATCCAGATAGAATAAGGCAGGTATTTTGAAATACCTGACTTGTTCCGGAACCTAGAAGCAACTGTAGAGAGTACTATTTTCATTGTTTTCAAAACGATATAATTTTCGTTTTCCACAATTTGAAACCGATAAATCTCCACAATTTGAAACCAATAAATCACCATAATTTTCAAAACTAACCATTATAAATTGCATTTATAAATCAAATGCATAATTTAAAACATGTGGCCGAATATCCTTACAGGCAGCACATGTCTCCCTTACCTGTCTCGGGTTGGCGACTGCCTCTCGAAAGTCGTGCTCGTGTTCACCTTGCCCGATTCTATCGGCTCGGTCATCGAGGATATTTTCTGGAAATTAAATTCTAAAATTTTGAATTTTTTCATAATTATTTAAATAAATCAATTATTTAAATAATTTAACATTTTTCGGGATTTCTTACCGATTCCCGTAATTCTCGGGATTTCCCGTAATTTTTGAATTTTCAGGAATTTTTCTAATTCCTGGAATTCCTTTTTTTCTCTTTCTTCTTTTTCTTTTTCTCTTTTTCTTTCTTTCTTTTCTTTTTCTTTTTCTTTTTTTCTTTTCTTCCTTTCTTGGCCGGTTCAAGCCATTCAGACCGGTCAATTTGGGTTCACCGCCGGTTCTCCTCCGGTGGCCGATTCTCCAGCGGTTTAGTGGCCCAGTAGCTGGCCGGCGTCGAGGCGAAGCTGCCAGTGGTCTCAGCTTGGCCTGGATCGACGACACGGTAGCCGATCTACTCGGTTTTCCTGGATTTCTTCTCCTCCTCCGTCGGCCTTCCTCCGCCGTTCCCCGCCTCTCCGGTGGCATCCCACGTTTTCCTCTTCCTCCGGCGGTGGTGTGGCTGCAGTGGCGGTGGCCAATTTGCCCGGCACCGCCAGATCCCTTTTCCTCTTTTCCCTTTGGTTTCTGCCGGGATTTCGTTCTTCGTTTCTGTTTTCCTTCCGTTTTTCGTTTGTCACCGGCTTCCCATCTCTTTGCCGACGTTGTTTCACTCTTCCTTTTCCTCCCTCGCCGGTGGTGGCAGCTTCGCCGCCATCGGCCCCTCTGGGAGGATCGAGTTCCTCCCGATCTTTCCTCTTTCTTTTTTTTTTAATTCATTTAGTTTAATTATATATACATATATTATATATAAACATAATACATATAATATTACTATTATATATATTATATTACTATATAACTATATATTATATATGTATATAAAGATATATATTATGTATTATCAAAATACATATTTAGTATATATATATTTGTTTAATTTAAATTGCTTAACATTTATATATTTCTTTATATATAAATGTAGAAAATTCCATATATATTGTATTTACAATATATTTATTTTCCAACTTTAATATACTTTAATATTTGCCTTTCTCAAATATGTATATACTTATATATATACATACAATGTTATATTTAATACATATGTATTATTTCAATTTATACCATAGTGTATATATCTATTTATTCCTCTGTATTTTAATATATACTATTTAATTATTTCAATACATATGTATTAATATAAAAATACATTTATATAATTTATAATTATATAAATATATTTCTCTTCCATTTTATCATTTTCTCATTTAATTTGGATTTCCATTTATCCAAATTAAATTTCCTTCTCTTCATTATTTTCCATAATTTCCAATTTATCTATTTTCTTCCAATATTTATTTGCTCCAATATTTATTTCCAATACTTATAATTTCCAATTAAATGGAAAATTTACGGTTATCACATCCTTCCCACCTTAAGAAATTCGGTCCTCCGAATTTAACTTAAGTCCAAAGGTGGTACATGCCGTATACTTATGACTTCTGACCTCTAGTTCCTACTCCAAGTAATACTGCCAGTACACTTTCAACATGAAGAGTACGTTAGACCACTACATGCTATCTTTCATCATATATGTCTATACTCCCGTAAGTTCATTTCTCAAATCGGGAGTTATTCACTTTTACTCTTTTCACATAAGAGTCCATGCACAGTATTTTTCTTGTCACAGCTACTCTATGCTGTTCATCATCCATTTTTCTCACTTAGTGCCAAGTCGATATAGTTTAAAACTATCAATTACACATGTCAGTCAGTTATATGTAATTGTTTCAGTAGCTTATACATCTCATGCATCTGCTCTCTCAATGTATCTTCAAGCGTTTCAATATTACGCTAAGATATTTACATCAGTACGGAGCGATGCTATCAATACACTTGGGATCTCAAAGCCTTTTGCTATTTCTCATTAAGCATATGTCATCTCAGAGACTCCCATCACATGTAATGCTCACTCATACTACGACTAAGGCACTAGAGAATAGAGGATTCCGATAATGGAAATTGATTCTATTTAGATCATTAGTCCTTAATCACTTCCATATCGTTATATCTCTTTTGGACTCTTTATTATCCACAATATTCATTTTATCAAGGCTGCATCTCACTTGCAGACTTTACTATGGATCATCTCTTACAATCAAAAATCATGAGACGATCATGTTCTTTTCATGTAGTATGGTCTTTCGATGATTGGATCCTCAGTTTATCCATTTAATACCACATTATCTATACACTTCCACCATTTATCATTTCAAGGTGGTTATATGTATGTATAATGCTTTTCTATTTAGATGCTGGCAGTAAACATATAATTTATTTTACTCCTTTGAGTACCATTACTTCCACTCATCAAGTCTGGCTTGATTTTTTTACATCTTGCCACAATCATGTGATAACCAGCCTGAATTCACTTTCAGTCGCAATTTCGGGAACTATTTCATATTCCCTACTCATCATGCAACTTATTTCCTTATTCCACTTTCATTTTCGTTTTCATTTTTTTACTCTCATCCTTTTAGTCGGTTTTCTCAATTGGTATGGTACTTATACTGCTAAGATCTTTTAAAATCTTGCATACCATCTTTTCTTCCCACTTATCCATTTACCGACACTAATTTCTTTCATTATATCCCATTAATAGAGCAGCTAGTCCCATCACTCTTCTATAGAATAGCAGTAGTATTTAACTAGACTCATTATTTTTGTATCTCAATCATTATCTTTATATCATAGACAGGTTCACTGTCATCCTGTCATCCCGAGATCATATATCTCAGAAAGGGATATTGTCTAGCCAAGTCTCTTAGTTGCCAATCTTAACTTAGAAATTACAGTCTTTAAGAGTTTAAAGGATCATACTAAAATGCTGCTCATTTTCCATTTATACTTTAGACTCTATCAGTATTTCATCAATTTACTCATGTATGGATGCCTCATTCCTTAGGTTTATATACCTCACAAGGCAAATCATTAACCTCGTAACCTCAATAGGGACTCATAAAATTCACTCCGAGTTCTACTCATTATCTTACGGACATTAGTCTCCAATCTTTTATCTAAGGACGCTTTATACTGAGGCTAGTCTTATTAACCCTTCATATATCTATGATCAGATCAATAAAGCGTCTATTTTCATGTAGATGAATACTTGTTCTTCACAAGAACTTTATTAAATAGTAATCATTTACTATATCACTTTATTTCATCTACATTTCAATATCATCAGTGCTTCTCTCACTTACACTTATACAGATAACTTTCTTATCCTCAATTTACGTTATCTGTATTTCCCTCAATCACACCTTATACACGTGCATTTCATTATTCTCATATTTTCCAGAGTGGATTTCTTAAGCTTTCGGATTTTCTTAAGTTCTCCGATATAAGCTTAGAATCAGATTTCATATTCAAAATCGAGTCAATGTTATCTCGATTCCTCCAATTTATATAACTCTGGAAGTTCTATCAGAAATCAAATCCGATACTTTCTTTAATCACACATTTCTTATTAATTCGGACATTACATCCTCATGTCCTATTATTTACACTGTGTATTCTCAAGGTAGAGACATTTACTATTCGATTCATTTCGACTCATACTTTACCTTGATTTCATTGTTTACTCATACTTTTCAGCCTTACAAATCTCAATCTAGTAAGCTGTATCGAGTACAACAGTTATCAACACATGTTACAGCTAACCAATTTATTATCTCTATAATTTTCTTTAAAATCAATTTCATTTAATAGATTCAGGCTTAATTCACTTGAGTATGTTATTCACGAGGTTTGAACCCTAGCACCCTTACGTACCTAGTTCCTTTCACTCATGTTACCATTAAAACAATTGTAAGAGTCCCGCCCGTTCGTATCGGCTGTCGGCGAGCATCGCCTAGGCGATCCTTTCGCCCCAGGTTTACCCTTACTAGTGAGTCGGCGATAACATTGTTCACCCGCATCTCACAACACATGATCCACTACGGGTCGACCATCATTGGGTCGCCCATCACAGTTCTGTCTCAAGGGTCCTGAAGAACTTAGGTTAGCTGTCATCTTCTTTTATCACTTTACTGTTCTTATATATATTTACCAATTCACAGTACTCCATACAGTACATTAATTTGCAAGGCATATCTCAAATGCTCCGGTTTTATAATTAATTATTCTTTTAATACTTCAGAATTAGTATAAATATATAGAACCTCAGTCAATAGTACTGTTATGGATTTCATTATCTGTACTATTCACTTTCTTAGTCATTTTCTGTATTCATTTCACTTTTCATAATATCTAACGATCCCGTGATAATATTCAATTCAGTACACTCATGCTTCAGGCCCTTACAGTCATTAACCGGGCCAATCATTTTGCAACATCCCACTACACTCTTATCAGATCACATCATATAAGGCTCCGGCCCGTCCTCCGTCCACCTGTACACAATGTGTATTAACCACTTTGAGAATGCCCAGCCCGTTCACTGGGTCACCCCTCGAGGTTTTATCATGAGGCCTAGCCCGTTCACTAGGTCACTCGTAATTCGCGTCCATCATCTAAGTGTCAGTGGAATCAGTAATAGGGATCGTTAGATCCATATGACATCCTCTATGTCATTAATAACTCCATTTCCATGAATGGATTTAAGATTAACTTGATTTTATCACTATTCAGAACATCGCCCAACATAGGGGCATTTTAATCATTTTGACATTTATTTCTTTCTCCTCAGTATGCATTGAAATCAATGATCTCATTATCCATGTACTGATATTATCCTTTCTGATACTTATATTAGCAATTTAGATCTCATTCGGTTTCGACAAAGAAGTTCATTAAAATCCACAATTGGAGTATTTTGCTTGTAATTCAGCTTTACATCATCAATTTCTCTGTCAAATCAATCAATTCCAACCTCTGTTGGTTTATTTTAACTCCCTGTAAAATATTTGAGCCAGGGGTATTTTGGTCATTTTGGCCAAAAATTTTCTCTCTCTTCAAATTACCCTCAATCGGTGATCTTAAAGTCTATTTAATGATGATATGTCATTCCCCTCCTTTATACTATCACTTTAAGGTCTCAGTTCGATTCGGACAGAAAGTACTGGTGGGGCCCTCACCGAGTCCTTTCGGTTCCTTACCGAACAGGCCTTCATTTAGATGATAAGAATCACCAATTTTTGGTAATTTCTGAGCTCATTATTTCTTTAACATTCTCAATTTATACTTTCTCACTCCCTTTAATTTATTTTTCTCAATTTACAATCATTTATTTTCTTTATGTATTCAGACGACACAGTACTACCGGGGATGTTTAACACTTTTCCTTCTAAAAGTATCTACAGACATCAGGCTAATCATGCTCTGATACCATTAAATCTGTAACGACCCGTTACCATATTTTGAACCTTATTTTACACAATTCATCCGGTTGGGCTATCTGTGATACTTCACTTTTACTAACTAGTAAACAAATTTACATAACATTGTTTATATTACATACATCCCCTATCTTACTTAATAAGCAAGTAGTACTGCATACATGTCTAAATACAGAAAATAAATGATCATACCTCATATAAATCAGTTGGTCTGTCACATTATCCTTTATGTGCAGCCGTAATCCACAACTATTGGATCTCACCAGCATCAAAACCTGAAATGTTAAAATTGGGGAGTGAGCAAACCATGGCTCAATAAGAGAGTTATATGCTACACTTGATATTCAGCTATCTATATGCTGAAAATAATTTTTTTTTTATTTTCTTTAAAATCTTCCTAGCTGGCTCTAGGCACACATGTAGGAAGGATACTACAGTCGGCTAGGGATCCAGATAGAATAAGGCAGGTATTTTGAAATACCTGACTTGTTCCGGAACCTAGAAGCAACTGTAGAGAGTACTATTTCCGTTGTTTTCAAAACGATATAATTTTAATTTTTCACAAAGTAAACCACTTATTTCTTTTCACATCAGTATTCTTTAAAACACGTGACAGTTCAGTAATAAAAACAGTGGTTTACTTCTCTTCTCTTCGGTACAGTAAAACATGTGACAGTACAGTGATTTGTAAATATCCAATCATTGGATAGTTACTTCTTCGATTATTTCTTTCTTAGAAATAATTCTTATGTTATTCTTTTAGAATAAACATTTATTTCTCTTTTCAAATCAGTAGCCGTATCGTACAGTTCAGTAAAATAGTATATTCAGTATTCAGTAAAACAGTATCTCGATACGGTTCAGTCAGTAACAGTAAATAGTAGCTACCAATTCAGTAAATAGTATACGGTAGCTTTCAGTTCAGTAAACAGTAAATGGTAGCTTTCAGTTCAGTAAAATGGTAATCAGTGGCTACCATTTTAGTGTACAGTACAGTTCTGTAAATACAATGTTTTGGTACGGTTTTTCATCAGTAACAGTAAACAGTAAACAGTAATTCAGTATAGTAAATAGTACAGTACAGTAAATAGGATTCTGTAAATCCTTTCAGTAAACAGTAATCAGTATGTGAGACTAGGCATCACCCTACAGTTAAATCATGCTATCATCGTCCAATAATGGACCAATAATCATCATCATCCCCGAAGGGACACAGTAACAGTATAACAGTGAGATCTATGACCATGATCTATATGGTGTCCTCGGTGTACACTTGCCAGGTGACATTCGGGACGCTGATGACTGGCAGGTCTATCAGCCACGTGACAGTAACAGTATAAGTGTGATGCATGAAACTCGGGGCTTAAGTCTCAAAACAGTATAAACCGTACCATAGCCTTTATGGATTTTAAATACAGTAAATCGAAATATCCATAAGGCTCACATGTAAATATAATCACCTTTATGAAATTTATAAAATAATAACATTTTTCAAACTATTTCATAAAGGTATTTATTATGTTTTTCATATGATGAAGACAGTTTGCAAAATCATCACTGAAAATATAGAAAGGTAAAACTGTACTTTTTCCACAATAAAACACATATGCACGTTTTTCCGTGCATTCAATCGAAAACATGGTTTTATAATTCTTGGAATTTCAAACAAATCATTTTTATAATTTATGAAAATAAATTATTTATTTTCTAACTTTAAATTCTCATCACCATGTTTTCTTCTAAAAACACGTGTAGAGACCTCTAGTCTCGAAATTATAGTTGTTCATCATTTCTTAACCTTTATGGAATTTATCATAATTAATTATTTCCATAATTAAAACCATAAAGGTTTTATATGAAATTAAGTGAATATTTAAGAATATTTATAAAAATATTCACTTTAGTCTCTTTTTCATTTTCATCTCGTTTCACGTGAAATATCACCTACAGGGTGAATTTTCGGTGATTTCCTTTTCACCATTCTCGAAAACATGAATATTTTAAAATCCAATATCATTATATTCATGTTTTATGAAATTTACTTAATTTTTCGATTTTCGTACCTAAAAATTGTTTCACGTGAAATCAAATCATTTATTATGATTTTCGGTGATTTTCGGTAAATTTTAGTAATTATTCGATAATTTTTCGGCAGTATAACGGCTACCGATTTGGCTAGCCTCTTGCAAGGAAAATACAGTTTATATTTTTCAACCGGTATTTCACCACAATTTGAAACCGATAAATCACCACAATTTTCAAAACTAACCATTATAAATTGCATTTATAAATTAAATGCATAATTTAAAACATGTGGCCGAATATCCTTACAGGCGGCACATGTCTCCTTTACCTGTCTCGGGTTGGCGGCTGCCTCTCGAAGGTTGTGCCCGTGTTCACCTTGCCCGATTCCATCGGCTCAGTCATCGAGGATATTTTCTGGAAATTAAATTCTAAAATTTAGAATTTTTCCATAATTATTTAAATAAATAAATTATTTAAATAAATAAATTATTTAAATAATTTAACATTTTTCGGGATTTCTTACCGATTTCCGTAATTCTCGGGATTTCCCGTAATTTCTGAATTCTCAGAAATTTTCCTAATTCCCGGAATTCCTCTTTTTCTCTTTCTTCTTTTTCTTTTTCTCTTTTTCTTTTCTTTTTCTTTCTTTCATTTCTTTTTCTTTTTCTTTTTTTCTTTTCTTCCTTTCCTGGCCAGTTCAGGCCATTCAGACCGGTCAGATTGGGTTCACCGTCGGTTCTCCTCAAGTGGCCGGTTTTCCGGCGGTTCAGTGGCCCACTAGCTGGCCGGCGTCGAGGCGAAGCTGCCGGTGGTCTCAGCTTGGCCTGGATCGACGACACTGCGGCAGATCTACTCGGTTTTCCTCGGTTTCTTCTCCTCCTCCGTCGGCCTTCCTCCGCCGTTCCCCGCCTCTCCGGTGGCATCCCACGTTTTCCTCTTCCTCCGGCGGTGGTGTGGCTGCAGTGGCGGTGGCCAATTTGCCCGACACCGCCAGATCCCTTTTCCCCTTTTCCCTTCGGTTTCCGCCTGGATTTCCTTCTTCGTTTCTGTTTTCCTTCCGTTTTCCGTCGGTCACCGGCTTCCCATCTCTTTGCTGGCGCTGTTTCACTCTTCCTTTTCCTCCCTCGTCGGCGGTGGCAGCTTCGCCGCCGTCAGCCCCTCTGGGAGGATCGGGTTCCTCCCGATCTTTCCTCTTTCTTTTTTTTTTAATTCATTTAGTTTAATTATATATACATATATTATATATAAACATAATACATATAATATTACTATTATATATATTATATTACTATATAACTATATATTATATATGTATATAAAGATATATATATTATGTATTATCAAAATACATATTTAGTATATATATTTGTTTAATTTAAATTGCTTAACATTTATATATTTCTTTATATATAAATGTAGAAAATTCCATATATATTGTATTTACAATATATATATTTTCCAACTTTAATATACTTTAATATTTGCCTTTCTCAAATATGTATATTCTTATATATATACATACAATGTTATATTTAATACATATGTATTATTTCAATTCTATTTATTCCTCTGTATTTTAATATATACTATGTA
The DNA here is from genome assembly GCA_031772115.1 of Heritiera littoralis. Classification (NCBI taxonomy): domain Eukaryota; kingdom Viridiplantae; phylum Streptophyta; class Magnoliopsida; order Malvales; family Malvaceae; genus Heritiera; species Heritiera littoralis. The sequence continues at coordinate 7,776,014 of JAPDPK010000009.1, forward strand.
ATTATTTCAATACATATGTATTAATATAAAAATACATTTATATAATTTATAATTATATAAATATATTTCTCTACCATTTTATCATTTTCTCATTTAATTTAGATTTCCATTTATCCAAATTAAATTTCCTTCTCTTCATTATTTTCCATAATTTCCAATTTATCTATTTTCTTCCAATATTTATTTGCTCCAATATTTATTTCCAATACTTATAATTTCCAATTAAATGGAAAATTTACGGTTATCACACCTCCAGACACTTTTTGGACAGTCCCAGATCCATTCGGCAACTATAGAGTAGGAGGGGCCCACAACACTGTTTCACTCATAACCTGTGAAATACACAAGAATTGAACAATGATAAGGCATCTGACACTTGTAATAGTAATATATACAAGGCTCTCACATCCTCCCCACTTTAGGAAATTTGGTCCTCCAAATTTCACCTAGAACAGTCACTGAAATAGCTTACGTACTTTAGGCTTTCTAATTCTCATATAGATTTCTCCTTTGAGTGTTATTGCCATAGCATTTTTAGGAATACAAAATTTCTAATGAAGAGCTCTCAAAGCCGGTGTTTAATATTGGTATAACTTTTCTGCCGACTTTATGTAGTTCCTAATCCCTTATGAAAAATTTGTACGTTATAGGAAGTTTACTTTACCAAATCGAGAGTTAACAATTTCGGATTTCCCATTTCCTTCTATATCATTAGAAGTCTACACCATATGCCATTCAATGCCTTATATAGTGCCATGCCAATGTTAGTCTAATAATTATAAGTAGTCCCAGGAGCTTTTTTTTTTTAAATCTAGAGTACCCACTTCTACCATTGTCACGACTCGAAAGCCATGTTGTATGCTTAACACTAACACTTATTACATTTAGCAAATTTACGAACTAAAATTTTCTTTTCACTGTAAGGTTTGTATTCGGTGTCAGTGTAATCACTAAATGATTTTCACTTATCCTTTTCATTTAATTCAACTTAACTAACTTATTCATTCATCCAAAGATGAGATAATTAATTCTCCAAGCTTGTAATTATCATTTTTTTTCGATAAAATATTCTTACTTAGAAAACAGATTGAAAACACCTCCCTTATATTTTAAGATTTCACCAGATAAATAACCTGTAAGACAATCATTTATCATGACCCAATCGTACCAAATCAATTCCACTATCCACACATTCACATCATAATGCAGATCATCAAATGATTGTTATGTTGTCAATTCTAATATCCATCACTAATTGTCTCATACATATCTAATCTAGGATAACACTCAATCGTCATATTACTTACAAAATAATTCTAAAACGATTATAAGTTACATCCCATGACACAAGTAAACAATACTGTGTAATCTTGATAAAATGTGCATGTAAACAAAATAATACATTATTTGTATACCTAGAAAAATAACGAAAGCAAGCTCAAAGGATATTAGTATGTACCTATGCTTGGTACAGTCCTTGATGGCCCATACAGAACTCCAAACATGGACTCTATCTCGTATGATCTGCGATGATGTTAGAAAGGGGTGAGCAAACCACGGCTTAGTAAGTAGTTTAAGTAAATGCATGCTAGGCTCATGTCGATCTACATGCACGTGTATGCATGAACAAAAATAAAGCAATACGTTTATGAGGTATTATGTCCTAATGCTGGATATATCTAGACTCATTCTTTAAGGTTGAGGATGTACAGGGTATTGGTCGAAAGGATACCCTAGGTATCCCATTTCCTCTAGTCTTAATGTGATATTGGAAAGACACAGTCACTCGTCACGATATTACAATGCTAACAGAATGCACGACATTAAAATGAGTAACGTGCTTAGTTCAAACCGATTCCTTATACAAATAGTTCGCAATAGATACACAATGTAATTAGTTTAAAGCAGAATCATTACGCACTTGTACAAAACAGATTTCTGATTACTTTAAGCGTGAGCCTTGAAATACTAAAATCGATACTGATGACAAAACAGATTTCTTAAACACCTGATTCAAAACAGATGAATGCACTGAACGGATAATTGATACAATTAGGCCTAAAGCCTCTGAATTAGTAAAACCAAACACTGATAACAAAACAAATTTTCTGATGCATTTACTCTAAGATCGACAATTGTACTAAAACTAAAAATCAATAAGTTTAGAAATAAAGTCTCAAAACATTGAAAACTGATACAAATAATGAAATAGTTTTCTAATACACAGTTTAAACACAACTGCTATACACCGAGTTCAAAACATGATTACTATGCATATGAGTTCAAAACATGGTAACTATGTACGAGTTTGAAACACGATGAATATGCACATGAGTTTAAAACACGATAACTATACACGAGTTTAAAACAAGGTAACTATGCTCATGAGTTTCGAAACACGATGACCATGCACATGGGTTCAAAACAAATAATCTTATGAAAATAGATACTCGATAGAGTTAGACAAAATGCTTTGAAATACTGAAAACTGATGCTGAAATCAAAACAAATAAAATTTAGGCATAAAGCCAAAAATCATTGAATTGAAATTGTAATCAAAACATGAACTGATCAAATTTTGCATAAAGCCTTAAATACTAAATAGAAACTAAAATCCAAAACAGTGAACTAAAACTGAATTCCAAAATAGTGAACTAAAACTAAAATTCAAAACAATGAACTGAAACTAAAATTCAAAATAGATACAAATAAAGTTTGGCATAAAGCCTCAAATGCTAAACTGAAACTGAAATAAAAAGATATACTGATAAAGTTTACGCATAAAGCCTTAAATACTGAACTGTAATTGAAATTCAAAACGAATACTGATAAAGTTTGGCATAAAGCCTCAAATCACTGAAAACTGATACTGATAAAGTGTAGGCAAAGATCCCTAATACTGATGTCCATCCTAGCTAGTGATGGATAAAACGTCACAAGGACGCGATCGTGTAGCACATAGTTCCCTTAGGATTCTAAAGGTGGCTTCCATGCTAATATCTATGGCCATAGAATTACTCCAACCCTGCTGCGCAGTCGAGAACTGGAATTTGTCTGCTGGTTTTCCAGACAAGCCTGATAATGCCTAGAGCACAAGACTCATAAGGCGCAGATACTGATACTGAAAGTCTAGAGCACAAAGCTCGATAGACGAGTAAAGGAGCCTAGAGCGAAGCTCGATAGGCTCTGAGTGACTCGAAGGTCAATGGATCTGCCCAAAAATCAAATATAAAACAGAAAACTAAGTACCGATCGAAATCCTTTAGTTCAAAAAAAGTAGATTACTGAGTACTGATTCAAAATCTTTTAGTTCAGCAAACGAATTACTGATCAAAGTTAAATTTAGCAAGACGGAATATGTTGTCAAAAATCAAAGGTACAACATTATGCCAACTAGGCTCATGGTTTTCAAAACATTGATCAAAACCATTTTGTTGTTTCTAAATATGCATAAAAGCCCTTTGTTACAAAGTTAGCCTTAAAACTATGCTTTTCAAGTTAAGGCGTAATGTCGAGTATTACAACGTTTATGCATAAAATAGTTCTAGTCAAAACATGCTATGTGTAAATTCACTTATGCATCAATAGAGTACCTCTACACAGTTTGCATGGTTACATAATGAGAATTTAATGCGGACCATGCACATGTACACTTAGCCTAAACAAACTAGACAGACAAGATTCATGCAATACCTAAACTCTTGAATATTTTATTTCACACAACAGGCAAGCTTGGCTAGCCACAACACACAAATCAGAAAACACAATTTCAATCCCAGCCCAAGATCATTCGGATTCATAGTTTGATCATACCTTGTATCTTACCTTAATTGCTCGATCAATAGCATCGCAATGCTTAAATTTGAAAGCTAGGAAAATTATCTATAACAATTAAACATCTCCTACGAGATGTTACTAGCAAAGCTTTACTTAATCCACTTACCTCAAGGCTTAGAAACATTCATCATAGAGCTTCCAAGTCCGTAACCAAGCTTATGCTCTGTTTTTAGTCACTACGCATCAATTCATTACTATCTCAATCATATACTCATATCATGCCTGATACTATACTTAAAGACATAACTAATTAAAACAACAATTGTTTAAGTTCACTATTGTGCCAATGATTAATTCCTCATTAACATTCAAAAGATATATGTATATTTATATAAATTTATAAATATATAAATATATATACACACACATATGTTCATTAACCTTAAACCGATGTTGAATCCTTACCTTTGTAAAGCCTTCTTTAGTCGAGCTCCGTATCTTTCATCTCCCTTAACATCTCCAAATCAATTCTCTTTGGGTCCTCAGGACAAGCCTCTCTTGTTTTCACTGAAAGAGGGTTTCAATAAATGCTAACGTCTACTGCCCTTACCTCTTCCTTTCGGTCCAGATCAATTTCTTGCTTCACTCCGTAACTTTCAGCCAAGCTTTGGACTATTCTTGCTACTTCAATCTCTCCTCAAGCCTTTAGCCCTCAAAGTCACATTTTTTTTATATCTTTAGACTAAGTGCATCCCTTCTATTTCGACCCCTTTGTTCAGTGCTATTACAGCATTTAAACTCCAAATTTTGGCCCCTAATGCCATGACTCAGCCTAGTTTCTTCAAGCACGGGCGAGACCCCTGTTTTTAGTACCTACAACCCCTTACTCAAGGCTGAGTCCAGCCTTGATTCAATCCTCATTTCAGGCTCGATAAGCCTTGTTTTCCCTACTTTGAACCACATTCAAGAGCAACCCAAAACTCACGGTTCAGCACCTAAAGACTAACCTGATCAGCAATATTTCTTAGCTCCGTTTCACCTCCAAAATAGCCTTGCTTCGATCCCGATTTTAGCCCTTGTTCAGACAGTCCAACAGCCCAAAATCCCTTAATTTCCCTTGTTTGGAGTTGTCCTTGAAACAGTCTCGTATGTGCTAGTTCATCTCTCCGTCTTCCTCTGTCGAGAGCCACCAACACTGCCCCTGTTCAGGCCACAAATCTTCAGCTTGCTTCATTTTGATCTCTCTCTCGACTAGCTCTTCTCTTCTCATTTGCTCGGCTTTGTTCCAGCCTCGAGTTACTTGCTGTCGTCTCCTCTTGTTTCACGGTTTGGTTCAACCTTGTCCTCTTTTTTCTTCATCGCTGCTTTTGTCCTCCACTCATGTCTCTCCTCACTGACAACTGCCTTCTTTGTTTCATCTCTCTCTCTCTAGTCTTTCTTTCTCGGTCTCTCCTTAGGTCAGGTTTCACTCTCTTATTTTGTTCGCATTTGTCACTGTCATAAATACCCGAGACTAGAGCTCTTCCAACCTCTCTTTTTCTTCTCCCGGATCACTTACTTCCTTTTAGTTTTTGCAGGACACCAGTCCTCTGTTTCTTTTCATTCAAAATTGGTGAGTGGTTACTGCTGCTGATTGGCTTCCCGAGGAAGCCAATCAGCAATAATAAATATATAAATTATATGTTTTTATATGTATATATATTTAGCTTTATTACTATTTATTTTATTATTTTATATATTTTAATATAATATATGTTTATGATATGTCTATATCTATTGATATTTATATATATTATATGTTTACTTAAAATATATATTTTTATTTATTTGTCTTTTTATCCATATAACTACATGTATATAATATCTATCATAATATAATCATATCTTTTATTTAATTTAATACATATTCTCATTTAACATACATCTCCTTATTTATAAGTATACATTTAATTTATTTTCGCTTCACTTAATTACTCATATACATTTAAGTGTATACATGTATCCTTGTACATGTGTATTTATATATATACCTATTCATTATATTATTTTATTTCACTCGATTATTCGTATATACCTAGGCATGTACATATGCATGCATGCACGTTGTATGTACTAACCAAGGCATATATCAACTTTCGTATCAAATTGGGTACTTCTTACGTATAATTTAGTGTACATTGAATTTACGGCATACATGCACATTTCCCTTGCATTCATGGCATATATATATTCACAAATTCATTCTTATAATTTAGAACTAAGATAAGTACATTTAAATTCCCAAAATCAAATAATCACACTTATTACATATAAAATTTACACTTGGGTACAAAAATCAAGGTAGAAAAATCCACAATTACCACAACCATATTCTTAAGCGTCTTAGTACGCTCAGTCTACACATCAATTTACGAATGAGAAGCGGTATTGGAACTAAATCGGGATCCCCATAGCCTCCTAAATTCTCTCCTAGAAATAAGATGTGAAATGGAAATCCCTATCATCAGTGATGCTCCTTGGAATATCTAATAATCATATTATCTCACTAACATATATATCAGCCAAGGCACTGAGGGAATCAGTAGACCTGCTAGAAAGAAAGTGGTGGATTCATCAATCTTTCCACAATCACATTTACGGTATCATCATTCTCTCAAATCCCTAAGCAATCCAATTATATATCTCATTTTCCACATCGAAATTGGTAGAGGCTATTATAACCTTACAAGTTTTTTAGATATTCAGCCTTCACTTGTTAATATATAAGACATCTAGTAGTAACTTCACAATGTCTTGTTGCATTTCAAGTCACCATACACTCTTTGTAAATCTTTTGGTACATTTTAATATTGCCTGGATGCAGAGTGTACCTAGACGTATAGCCTCTAACAAAATTAAATTCCTGTAATTACTGGTTTTCAGAAATACAATTTCTGCCTCTAAACCTCAGTATACTGTGAGTATTAATTCCAAAAACTGATTGTATATCCACCTATATCTGATTAGTAACCTTAAATCAATAGACATTATTTTTCTAAATATTTTAGATTCCCTTCCATTTAATCCAGCTCATAATTCCATATCCCTTACATGTTATCACATTCAAACTAAGGCTCGTGAATTGTTCTAATAAGTCGAGCTCCTTGACCATACAATAAACTACCATTCCAGTAGTTTTCTTGCTCAAAATCTAATACCACATTGGTTTCCACTTCCACTTTTGAAATGTGTGCTCTCACACATCTGTTTACTCAGCTTAACATTCAATATAAGGGCTTAGAAATGGGTTCTGTATCGAGTACCAAGCCGATGATAAACTCGATCTCCCGATCCGGTGATATGCTGGTAATTCATTTGAAATACGTTCGGGAAATTCTTAATTAAAAAGTTACATGTAATTCGGAACATTTCTTCCTACATTCTCCACATAACCAATATACTCTTATAAACACATCTACACAATACTCCATAATTCAATAATGATTTCACTTCCATTAATTCAATTATCGCACAATTTCATAACATATCATTTAGGAAGAAAGAAGGTGATGAACTTAGTATAACAATCTAAGCTAAATATGATTTGTAGCTAACAAAATCATTATTAGGGTTACATTAGGATCATATTTATTCAACCAATGTAGGTTAGTTGTCATTTTCTTTTCTCTTATAGTCACTTTACAATTCTTATACACAAATTAATAATCTGTTCTTCTTTAAACTATGTATTCTAGAGATTTCGATTCTATGAATACCCTTTTAGCACACACTAGAGATATAAAAATGTATAGCATCAAGATTATTTAGAATAAATACTGAAATATCAAAAATATAAATATTACTCTTAATCTCATTAATAAATGTAACCACTATTTAATACCGGGCAATTTTCACCAATGCTTCATCTGCCCATATTTGAAACAAGCCCTAGAGAATCTGTAGTAGAGTCAAAAACTATGGAATCTCTCATAATGAACACACCAAATCATTGTACTCCACTATGTAGAGGTGGGGCCAATAGTAAGGGTTGTATTAATAGGTTTAACTAATCTACCGTTTATAACCTAAATGCTTGATCACTTAGCCTTTTTGGGCTGTCTTCAACTTAATCTATCCTCAAAACTCCTTTTTCCTTCTCTTTTCCTAACTCTACTTTAGATTCCTTGTTATGAGGAAATTACTCGTAGTTTATAATTCCACTTACACAACTACACTTGTCAATCAGTCTCATTGTAAGTCCGAATGTTAAATAAGACTTCTTTACACAAGGATTATTCTGTCATAGCTTACGAATTCAAAGTCAATTTAAATTGACCATTACCTAAGATAGTTTATTTCGAGGTAAGGACACAATTATCATTTTTAAATTTGTTTCTCACTGTTCATAATTATATTTAAATGGATGACTTTCAGAATATGAATGCTTGTTATATTCATATTTCGGGTCTCGCTTTAGTTTGGACAGAGAAAGTCCTGGTGAAACCTTCACCAAGTATCGTCCCTGAACCTTATCGAACAAACTCTCATTTGAATAATTTTAATATTTTAGCAGTATTCGTTTTGCTCTAACTATTCTGGTAATTAACTTTTCAAGCTACAGAGGAAGTGCAAGTTTTAGTGTGGTTCCCTACACTAGCTCCAACATAGGAGAATTCAAAGTACTGTCTACCCTACCACTATCTCATCCTGTTACCCTTCACCTACTCATTTTTGCACAGGATAATCATTTAACCCAATTCACAATCACTTGATTCATTTATACATTCAGACAATACAATACTACAAAGGATGTTAATCATTTTCGACACTTTCAATTCTAAAGACATCGACAAACATCAGGCCAACCTTGCTTTGATACCAATTAAATTGTAACAGTCCATATATATAGTTTTCACTACATTTTCACATACACAGTGATGGCTGGGCCGTCTGTGATGCCTTTATTACACATTTTGTTGAACAGTAAATCGTTTACTAAAGTATAATTTAATCGATTTACAAAATAAAAATGTTTACAAAACAGATATTCTTCAATGTTTACATCCCCTTAATAACATTTACAATAAAGTAGTACTGTACAAATATGCCTAAATATATAAAAGAAATGTGACTGTACCTCCAAGATTTGCTAAACATTGTCTCTAAATAAATAAACGCGACCATAATCATCTAAAGAGTGTCTTAAATAATCCTTACAGTAAATCTGAGGAGTGGAAAAATAAGGATTTTGATCTCGACATTTTCACATCATGATTATTATATCCTCTAGTCACTTTTTGGACAGTCTCAGGTCGATTCGGCCACTATAGAGTAGGTGGAGCCCACAACGCTATTTCACTCGTAACCTGTGAAATACACAGGAATTGAACAGTGATAAGACATCTAACACCTGTAACAGTAATATATATAATGCTCTCACATCTACTGTCTAATGACATCCTAAATTCATCAAATGCAGCCATGAACCTATCTCCCCTTGCCATGGCCGAATATACATGGTGGCTAAACTTGAAGAATTTCAACAATCTAACTTATACTTCATACTTAATCATGTCTATTCATCATTTTGGCACCATTTTCATACAAAAAACAACATGTTTTCATGGACTTCCACACTTGGCCGAAACCCCCATTAATGGTGGATCTTGATTTAATTCAATTTTAATGAATCTAACACTAAATTCATGTTTAGCATGCTTAAAAACATTAAAATCTACCATTGGAATCAATTGAAACTACATGGATAGTAAGAAGTACCTTGTGGCCGAATGCTTATCTTCTTCTTTTCTCCTTGTTTTGTCACTTATTCAAAGAGATTTTCTTATGGGTGAAGAGAGGAAGATGAGTAGAAGAGGTTTGTAAAAGTAATTTTGTTGAGATAAGGTGTATTTAGTTAAGTATGAAAGCTTTTCTTTCTTTTCTTCTTTCTTCTCTAATGGTGGGGGAGAGAAGATGATGAATAGTGGCTGAAAGAAATAAGGGGATTTATGTGGAATTTTCTAGCCATGGGCAAAATTACCAAAATGCCCTTGGTGATGAGATCTTTGGACAAAAATGCCCTTAAGCTTCCGTAATTTTTATAACTATGTAATTGCACTTCAAATATTCAGTTTTTATCACCAAAAATTCTTATTGGATGTATTTTGATGAATAAAGGTGGTTTGGTTCGAGTTTGATCTACCGTGAAGGTGAAATTACGAAATTACCCCTATTGGGTAAATTACGTAAATTTCTTATTTAACCACCAATTCAATCAACTATGGACATAGCCTAGAACTTATTTTTATGTAGAATATCATGTTATTTTCAGTTGGTCCAAATTCATTTTAATTTGAGCACAATTTATGAAAATGCCATCGAGCTATTTCTTAATCTTCATTATTTAAATTGTTGGTACGCATTCTAAAAATAATCTAAATAAAATAATTTAGGCTCAAAATTCTTACCTTAGGCTTATTGTACCCTTTGAACACTGTTTTGATGATCTCACATCTATCCGGGCACTGTAGAGCCAGTAGGCCCTATGTTACTATTTTACTTATAACTTGCAAAATACACCAAAATTGAACAATGATCCATTATCCAATATCATGTATAGTAATAGTATAACTAGATCTCACAATTTGTCAACAAGAAACTTACTTCAAAAATGTAGCAAGCTTCTACCTATGATAACCTAGAATTCTCCCATTTTTGGAATTAGGCATTTATAAATTTAATATCAAATGTTAATAGATAAGTTAAATTAAATAAATAAATTTATTTATCAGATTGGAATATTTTGAATTACGATATTTGATCAATTGACATATTGGAGATTTAATATTTAGGAATTTAATTTGGTTATTAAGGAATTTTATATTTTAAAAAATAAAAATAAAATATGTGTATGTATATATATAAACAGTAAATGTTATTTTAAGTTAAAGTGTATATATATATTATATATATATATATATATAAGATATATATATATTAATAAATAATAAAATGGATAAATATATGTTTGAAGGATTATATATAAAAAATATAAATTATAAATATGTTTTTAATATATATTAGCTAAATTGTAAGTATAAATTTTGAATAAATAAAAATATATGTATGTATATATACTATATGTCAAAAATATATATTTATATTTTTATATATAAAATTGTTAATAAAAAGTATATTTATATAGTATTAATAGAAAGTATGTTTATAATATATTTGTATTAAATATAAATATATTTATAAATATAATAAAAATAAATAAAAATAAAAATATTTCAGCAAGCTTCTTGTGGAAGCTTACAGAATCAAGTAGACCTGATCTGAAAAACAAAAAGAAAAAGAAAATGAAAAAGAAAAGAAGAAAAAGAGAAGAGAACGGGGGCCGATCGGAGAGGAGGAAGCGACTGATGGCAAGCAAGACAAAGGGACCACCGACCAAGAGAGAGAAAACCGGCTACCAGTTAAATCGATCGGTAGCAGATCTGGTCGGGGAAGGCTCGGTTGAGCCAAAAGGTGCTGGCGGCCAGAATAGGAAAAAGAAAGGAAGAAGGACTACTGTCGCTACTGTTGCCCATGGTTTTGTGTGCCACTGCCGCCGGTGAAGACGGATCTGGAGATGGAGAGAAGAAAGGCCAATGTCGAACCACCATAACTGCTACTGGTGTGACTGAACCAAGCAACGGCAGGGAAGAGCCAAGTAGCGGTAGGGAAGAAAAAGGCCAAACTAGCAGGAAGAAAAAAAGAAGAGGGAGGGAGTTGAACTGAGTCTGAATTGGTTCAGCCAGACAGAGAAAAAAGAGAAGAAGAAGAAAAGAAAGAGAACAGAACAAAAAAAGGTAAGAAATTTATTATGATTTTATTTCTTTATTAAATTGTGGAGTAATTTGTAAAAAAATTCTAAGCATGTGATATTCAGAAAATTTGACCAAAGCGTTGGAAAATTTGGTGAGAAAATTTCTTTGGTGAGAAAATGTCCCTTTTAAATTTGACCAAAGCGTTGGAAAATTTGGGGAAAATAATTTCAATATTAAAAGTTTTCATTTAGTCTCAAATTCAAGATTAAATAAAAAAGTCTATAAAAGTGTAATTTTGATGAATTTCATAAAATTCTTAATTAATCCAAGGACAGAGCCTCTTTAAGGAAACAAGTATGTTTTATTAAATACTCTTGAGGTGAAAAAATTTTCTTAAGCACTCAATCAAAGTGTTGGAGAGTACCTTATGAAATATTTAAATATTTAAAAAAAGCAAAGTAAATTAGCTAGAAATTATGAAGATAAATTTTAATAAAATAATGTATTAATCTGACGACGGAGCCTCTTTATGAGGACGAATGTGTCTCGTGAATACTTTAAGGTGAGAAAATTTTCTTGTGTATTTGATCAAAGTGTTGAAGAAACATTAAGGAAATTGTCAATATTTAAATAAATTAATAATCAAATAGTAAATAATGCAAAAATTAATAAATTAAAATTAAATGATAAATTTTAACTAATTTTTTTTCATAAAATACTTAATTAATTTGACTACGAAGCCTATTTATGAGAACGAGTGTGTCCCATGAATAATCTTGAGGTGCAAAATTTTATTGGGAATTCGATCAAAGTGTTAAAGAATATCCTACGAAAAATGTCAATATTTAAATAATCAAATATTAAATAATAAAAAGAAAATTTTAATTAAGAATAAAAAACCATTTAAATTAAGATTGCTTAAGATAAAACATGATTAATTAGTACTTTTCATCGGATGAGGGTTTTGTGGGGGTGCTAATACCTTCCTCACAAGTAAATGTACTCCCAAATCCAAATTTTAGCACATAGATCAAGGTACTTATCCTTAGTTTTGAATAGATGGCCAATCACACCTAGGTTAAATAAAAAGATTGGTGGTGAGCCCATAGCTTTACATCTAATAATTAAGCTCTAGGACTAAAATTGTTACGACAACTTAAACTAAATTTACGACATCTAATATTTATGGAATCCAAGTCATCATATCCAAGCAAAATCCAAAAAGCCTAAACTAAATTTTTCATAAAATAAATCAAAATCGAATTGATTAGTTTTGTGATCGAATAGATCCAAATTAAATTCCATATTTGATTCTTTGTTTTCGAAAAATCAAACATTTTATTTTTAGTATGTTTTAATTTATCTTTATATATTTAAAAATTATTTTTAGTATAAAAGACTAAAAAATTTAGGCTTAATAGCCAAATACACCCTCAACCTTTAGCATAAAATGGAATTAAGCCTTCAAAGTTTTATCGCGTGAAAATCAGTCCATAAAGTTTTATTTTATTATAAATAAACCCTCAACTTTTCAAAATTATGCAATTAAGTCTAAATATGTTAAAATGACACTAACTTCTGTTAGTATTGCATACATGGCATGCCACGTGGCAGCCAACTAAGCTATCCATGTTAGCTTTCATGTTAGATGTCCAAACGGCAGTTAGTGTCATTTAACAGATTTGGACTTAATTGCATAATTTTAAAATGTTAAAGGTTTATTTATAATAAAATAAAAGTCTAAAAATTGATTTTCACGCGATAAAATATTGAGGGCTTAATTTCATTTTATGCTAAACATTGAGGGTGTATTTGGCTATTAAGCCAAAAATTTATAAAAAGTAGATAAAAAATTACAATTCCACCTAGTTCGGATAATTTTGGCTTTTCATTTCATGAATTGAAACCAAACCGAATTAATTAAACACTACATTTTGAATTTTTTTATTTTTTTCATTATTCTTTTTTAGCTTTACTTGGTGCTATTTAGTGAGAGGTAATTATCAATATTTGTTCTTTAAGTTAGGCTGAAAGCAATTAGTTATCTTTCTTGACTTATGTACCAAAAAAAAAACATTAATGCCAACATTTCCAAATTATTTGATTCCAATTAAACATATTTTTTTTATTATTGGTGACTTTCATTAATTAGATAAAGAAGCATTATAGTCCTTCAAAATAATATTCTTAATAAAGCTAGGGCAATCCTTTTGCCTAAATAAATAACCCTCTTTTTTTTGGGTTTAATTTTTGCTAATATTAAGTTCTAGATTTTGTTCTTCTCATAATTTTGTTTCATTTGTCACTTTTTGTAGATTTTAAAGAGATTTTAGTTGCAAGTCATCTGGTTAGAGGATGTTAGTTCCTGTTGCATATTAGCTTTTTGACAAGAAAATTAATTTTTAAACTATTACAAAAAGGTTTCAAGGAACATTATTGGCAATAAATATTTCATCTTATGTTTTGTGATGTTAAGGTTCTTTCTCATTATTTCCTTTGATTTAGGTTGTTTATGTGAGTGACATTTTAATTGAATACAATATATTGTAATGTACTTTTAGATAGATATTAAGGATGCAATCGTGTACTAGTCAAATTTCAAGGTAAAATTTCTTAGAAGAAATCTTATAGTTTGATTTCCCTTAAACAATTATTAAAATTTCGGATTTTATATTCTTATTGTGATTTGTGAATTGATTTTAATTACGATAATTTGTAATAATTATGTGTTTATATAGTTTTTTCGATCTATCAAACTTATTCTTTGTACCTTGTTAAGGTGAATCACATATTTTAATTTGCATAAATAACAAAGTTTAGCCAAATATAATATTTATGAATGTTTGATGAATCGGTATAAAACCTGAATGATATTTGTTTTAAATATTTCTTTTCTGGTTGTTTAATGCATAGATCCGGTAAACATGTGATTAAATGTATATATAGAGAGAGTTTTGGTTGCATTGAATGCTTCTAAATCTAACCCAATTGCGAGAGACTATGAATGTATCTTTTGTGGGAGTGTTCAATCTTATTTTGGATTATTTTAAGTGAAATTAATTAATTGGTTTTTTGAATATACAACTAAATCAACAGTACAAGGTTTTTTAAAAAAAAACAATATAAGGTGTTTAAATGCATCCAAGTGCCTAAAAACCAACAATTTTAGAACTCTATAAACTGACTCGAATGGGTCAATTCAAAACCACTAGGGTCATGCAACAAACCCAGCTGGAGGTTAAAGAAGCTTGCTCTCTTCCTAGGCCAGACAATACCCACACGCAAAATGTGCACATGCCTTATGTGGAACCTACTCTCAGGGCTTTTTCAATCTCGATTTTCTTTCGTGGCACTTCTCGAAAAGACGGTACTCCCTCATAACCTCAGCTCAGATTTGGTCTTGCTTCTCTTGCCTAAGAGAAGGCTTTGGTTTGCTCTACAATCTTGTAATTTCTCTCTCTAGCTCTTGGTTTTAGTTAGCTAGGACCTTGTGCTTGGAGAAAGATTGACATAGTCCATTTAAAGAGCGTTAAGCTCATTTGAAGTGGAGGAAAACACATCCCGATAGTGCTCCAAAAAGGCAGTTTTGGTCTTCTCCATCTCAAAATCGTCTTTAAGACGAAGCAACTCCAACTGCT
The DNA here is from genome assembly GCA_031772115.1 of Heritiera littoralis. Taxonomy (NCBI): domain Eukaryota; kingdom Viridiplantae; phylum Streptophyta; class Magnoliopsida; order Malvales; family Malvaceae; genus Heritiera; species Heritiera littoralis. The sequence goes on from JAPDPK010000009.1 coordinate 7,791,219, forward strand.
CGAGTTCTCTTGTGGCATTCACCCTAAACGCTCAATGTTAAGCATTAATAACGATTAATCTTTACGCCACATGTGAATGAACAAAGTCAAGAATGTTGTAAAACATGCATAAATAAATGGCTAAATGTAAGTTCAGAAGTTTACTTTTATGATTCCCTTGTTAGCATGGTATCCGAGAAACTATTGAATAACCCAGTCTCATCAAGAGAAAGAATGATGAACCAGCCCAACTAAGAAGTAACCCTAGGGTCTTCTATAGAGTCATTGTCATTAACCCCCAACTAGATCCGAAAATCCTGCTTAGAAATGCATCCACATCTACTATGAAGCAATTAATGTTAAGAGGAGCAATCTAGGGAGCACAAGCATATCTCTTATTGATAGCTCTATGAATAGTTGCCTCCTATCTTTCATAAGTTTGGATATATTGCACTCAGATCCATTCTGCCCATGCAACTCTTCTAGTTCCACTTGCTCACCAGAACTGATCACTGGTGATTCACTAATGGTAAACTTACCCCTCTCACGGCTAAGGGATCGAGGGGAATTGAATCCATCATAATAAGCATGAAGAAAAGTACAAGCTCGAGTGTGTTTTATAATCACTACTTTAAGGCCAACTTGTTTTCTAAGGGCGAGGAATTTCAACTCAAGAGGCAGAGAAGCTTTCGATATCCTTCCTTTTGTAAAAACCACGTCTAACATAATCCAATTTTGCATTAGAACAAATGAAGAATATTAGAATGATTAACCAATGAAATTAGTTCTACAAACTTTAAATTGAAAGTTAGCATTAAGAGGCTCGAAGAACTCCTAAAGAGACTCAACATTGGCTAAGGATTCCTCTGAAGGAAGGGTCATGAAAGGGCTTACGAATGCTTCTCCTAAGCCCTAATCAAGACCTCCCTTAAAGGTATCACTATTATCTAAGGCTCTTTTCCCTTATCTCCTAAAGAAGAACCTTGGGCTAATGGACCCTTGAACTCTAAAAGAGGACTTATGGCAGCAAGAAAAGGATTTGTTAGAGCATCTACCATGCCTCAACCAGCAGCTAAGATGTTTTCTTATGTGAAGAAAGTAAATAAATTAGTCTTTCTTCTAGAACATAACTGGTCAATCTGTTTACAGTTCAGCCACTTCAAGATCGAGAAAATCCTATCCTTGGATGATTTTTGCCTACAAATACCCCATTAGGTAAAGAAACCTAAACCCTTAGGAATTTCAACGAGATCAGACTCATTTATGTGAAGTTTGCTTGGAAGTTCCTTACAATGTCTATTTGGAAATCCATTTCAGGGACCCTTTGGATAGAATAGGATACTGACCTAAAGAATCCACAAACCTTGAAAAAGGCACTTAACAAAAGAAGTGACGGCATGACACCACTCCTATTATTATGGTGAAGCCCACGAGTTAAGCCCACTAAAGAAGATGAATGGTCTCTTGTAATAATTCCAAAAAGGGGGTTATGAGAGAATCTAAAAAGTCTATGAACATTGTTAGCTTTAAATTGACATGTATTTTGAAATGACAAAACTCAAGTAAGCTTAAAGCATTTTTCTACAATGTAAATTTGCTCAAAATGAACTCAATGATGGAAAATACTTTAAACAAACTTTTGGATTGTGATTTTAATTGAAAAAAATCAGGAAATACTTTTATAAAAGTGTTAGGAGTTTTTGAACTGACTTAGAATCACAAAAAGCCATCAAACTGTCTCAAATTGCAGCCAAATAAGTGCAGGAAACTATGAGGGATCGATCCCTAGATGGCAGAAAGTTGGAAAGCATCTTGGAATAAGTTGGAAGGCATCCTGAAAATTTTGGATCGATCCCTTCTGGCTAAGGATCGATCCCTTTTCACATAAACAGTGTTTAACGGCTAGTTTTTAAGGGTTTCAACTGGAGGATTTGCATTAAATGCTCCAACAACCGTTCAAATCAGTTGGTGGGCTATAAATAGAGGCATTTACGAAGTTTGGAGGTAGAACAAGCACTGAAAAATTCTCAAAGCTTCAAGAAAGAAATCCAAGCTGAAAAATTCTCTCATTGTATTCCATTTGTGAGATTTCACATTATTCTTCACTCACTCACTTAAATCTCAAATACTCAAAGGGGTGAGCAAGCCTTGTAAGGTTGTTATTGTAAGAGTAACGGTAGTATTATAAGGGGATAGACTTAGAAGGTTACTTCTAAGCATTGAAGAGAAAGTGTAAGAGGTCTCACCATACCTTGAAGTGGTTTGTAAAGCTTTCACAAGAAGAGTGGAATCAATCCCTTGACAAGAGGATCAAGGAGAGAGGACGTAGGCAAGAGATTGGCCGAATCTCTATAAAATATTTGTTTGCTTCTCTTTCTCTTCCGTATTTACTGCATTTATTTCATTATTGCTTTATTTATTTCATTTGTGCATTAATCTCTTAGAAAAATGAAGAATTAGTAGAAAAACTGATTCACCATCCCTCTCGGTAGAGCCAACAATTGGTATTAGAGCTTGGACTCAAGAATCGATTAGGGGTAAATTCCTTCGAGTAGAAACGATCTAGATGGCTCAAACTAGTGTATCTGTACCTTTAGTAGGAGAGGGACTGTAACAGTTAAACAATTTCATATGAAATTATAATATGAATTACATCCCCTATCTTAATTCACAAGAAAGTAGTACTGTAGATAAGTCTAAATACGAAAAATAAATGATCGTACCTCATGTAATAAATCAAGCTGTCGCATCATCCCAAAATGCACAGCCGAAATCCTTAGATACCAGACTCTCAATCCTCAAAAATCTGAAATGTTAAAATTAAGGGGTGAGCAAACCACGGCTCAGTAAGAGAGTTATATGGAACACTTGATATTCAGCTATCTATATGCTGAAAAACTTTTTCACTTTCTTTAAATTTTCCTAGATGGGCTCTAGGCTCACATGTAGGAAGGATACTACAGTCGATTAGGGATTCGGATGGAGTAAGGCAGGTATTTTGAAATACCTGTCTTGTCCCGGAACCCAGAAGCAACTGTAGAGAGTACTATATAATTTGTTCTCAAAACGATTTAATATTCATTTTCCATAGCGTAAACCATTTATTTCTCTTCACTTCAGTATGGTTTAAAACATGTGATAGTTCAGTATTAAAACAACGGTTTACTTATGTTCTCTTTAGTACAGTTAAAAACACGTGACAGTACAGTGGTTTGTAAATATTCAAATCATTGGATAAACCATTCTGTAATTATTTCTATCTTAGAAATAATTTTCAATGTTATTCTTTTTGAATAACCATTAATTTCTCTTTAGTTCAGTAATCGTATCTTACAGTTCAGTAAAACAGTATATTCAGTAAAATAGTATCTTGATACGGTTCCGTCAGAAAACAGTAAACAGTAGCTACCAATTCAGTAAATAGTATACGGTAGCTTTCAGTTCAGTAAACAGTAAATGGTAGCTTTCATTCCAGTAAAACAGTAATTAGAGGCTACTATTTCAGTAAACAGTACATTTTTCTGTAAACAGTGTTTTGGTACGATTTTGCTCAGTAAACAGTAAACAGTATAGTATTTCAGTAAACAGTAAACAATATAGTAGTTTAGTACAGTAAACAGTACAGTACAGTAATTAGGATTTTGTAAATCCTTTCAGTAAACAGTAATCAGTAAGTTAGACTAGGCATCACCCTACAATCAAATCATGCTATCTTCGTCCACTAGGGACACAGTAACAGTAATGAGATCTATGGCCATATATATATATATATATATATATATATATATATATATATATATATATATATATATATATATATATATATATATATATAATATATATATATATATAGATATCTACACTTTAACTTTGAAATAATATATATTTCATATACATATATATATATTTATTTGTATACATAAATACATATGTATTTATTTTATGATATAAAATAGTATATGTCCATATATAATATATATACTATATTTCATATATATATATATATACATATGTAATTATATAAAACATATATAAAATATTTAAAAATATATTTATATAATAAAATTATATAAATATATAATTACTCACATTTGTGTTTCTTATAATTTGGATTTCTCAATATCCAAATTATATTTCTCCATTTTCATTTCTTATTTAATTTGGATTTCAATTTATCCAAATTAAATTTCCTCTATTCATTATTTTTCATAATTCCAACCTTATTCTTATTTCCAATTTAAATTTCCTTCACTCGAATTTCCTAATTCGTTCACTTCCTCAATTCACGGAATTTTCCATTAATATTCTGATCTCATAATTATATTTATTTATTTCCACTTATCTATTTTCTTTAATATTAATTTCCACTATTAAACAGTAGAATTTTGCGATTATCACTGTGATAACCGCAAATTTTTCAATTATTGGAAATTAATAACATTGGATATTAATATTAAAGCAAATAGATGAGTGAAAATAAGTAAGTGGAATTGTGAGAACGGAATATTAGTGAAAATTTTGAGAAGTGAGAAAGTGACTGATGGTGGAAATTCGAATGAAGGAAGAATAAAAATAAGATGTGAAATTAAGAAATAATGAAAAAGGGAATATAGTTAAAAAAATTCCCGTAATTAAGAAAGTGAGAAAATTGAGGGATTTAAATTTGGATAAATCGAAAATAAGGATAAGGTTAAAATTATGGAAAATAATGAAGAGAGAATTTAATTTGGATAAAAGGAAATCCAAATTAAATAAGAAAATGAGGAAGAAATATGAAATATAATTATATAATTTTATATTATTTAAATGTATTTTATACAAATACATATGTATTGAAATACTATATAGTATATATTAATATACATTAGTATATATATGTATATATACTATTTAGTACTTTTAAATAATACATATGTATATAAATATGATATTTTATGTATATATATAAATATATACATATATAAGAAAAGTAAATATTATTTTATCAAAATTTGTATCTATATATTGTAACACAATATATATCTATAAATACATATATATATATGAAATATATATTAATTCAAATTAAAATATATATATATGTATTTTGTGTATAAAATATATATGTTATTATATTATGTTTATACATATTATATAAATATAATATAGTAAATAAAAAAAAGAAAGGAAATAATAGAAACGGGAAATACCCGATTTCCCGTTTCTGTGTTAACCACACAGATTTGCCGCCCCTGTCAGCGGCCGTTGGAGAGGGAAGAAGAAGAGGAGGTGAAGTCGCTGGCGACGTGAGGAAAGGAGGCGAAGATGAGAGAAGGAAACGGAAAACTGAAATGGAAAAACAGGAAGCGAAATCGAAGACTGGAGCCGGGAGGAAAAGAGAAGAAGAGCCACGGTGGTGCCGGCCGATCCAGGCACCGCCACTGCCACCGAAGCACCACTGGAGGGAAAGGAAGACGATGGAGGCCACCCGAGGCACGGTGAACGGCGGAGGAAGGCCGACGAAGGAGGAGAAGAAACCGAAGGTAAACCGAGTAGATCCGCCGCCGTGCCGGCGATCCAAGCCGAGCTGAGGCCACCGGCAACTTCGTCTCAACGTCGGCCAGCTGTTGAGCCACCGAGCCGCCGGAGAACCGGCAAGGAAGAAGGCTGAACCGGAAAAAGAAAAGAAAAAGGAAAAAGAAAAAGAAAAGAAAAAGGAAAAAGAAAAAGAAAAGAAAAAGAAAAGAAAGAGAAAGAGAAAGAAAAGAAAAAAGAAAAAAGAAAAAGGAAGAAAGAAAATAGGAAAGAAGAAAGAGAGAGAAAAAGGAAAATTTTCGGGAATTCGAAAAATTCTCGGGAACTCGAGAATCTCGGGAATCGGTAAGAAATCTGAGAAATTATTAATGATAATTATTTAAATAAATTATTTATTTAAATAATTTGAGAAAATTCTAAAATTTAGAAATTAAATTCCAGAAATTATTCTTGGCGATCAAGATGAGGAATTGGAAGAGATGGAGTACGGGCGCGAGCGGTAAGAGGAAATCGCCGACTCGGAAAAGGTAAGGGATGCATATGCAGCACTGTAAGGATATTTAATCTGCATGATTTTAATTATGAAATATTTTATAAATATATTTCATGAAATTATTGCGATGAATGATTGGTTGGAAAATTGTGGTGAGTTACCAGTTGAGATTTTAAACTGTATTTTCATGCAGGAGGCTAGCCAATCGGCAGCCGTTATACTGCCAAAAAATTATCGAAGATTATTGAAAATTTCATAAAATCATAATAAATGATTTTATTTCACGAGAAATGATTTTCAACCACGAAAATCGAGAAAATGAATATTTTAAAAAAAATGAATAAAAAGGAAGTGATTTTAAAATATTCATGTTTTCGAGAATAGTGATAATGAAATCACCGAAAATTCTCTTCGAGGATGGTGATAATGAAATCACCGAAAATTTTCTTGATACGTAAATTTCATGAAATACGAGATGAAAAATGAAAAGAAAGAAAGTGAATATTTTATATATATATATATATATTTATAAATATTCACTACATGGTTTTCTAACCTTTATGGTTTCAAACTAAGAAATTATATATTTTTATAAATTCCATAAAGGTTTACTGATGATGAAAGATACAGTTTTGAGACTAGTTGGCATCCTATCATGCTGATATGTGATATGTGATATGTGATATGTAGTCCCGGTCGACACCTGATCAGTGATCCGCCGAGGACAATTATAGACTATGGCCATAGATTTGACATGATGATTTTATACCCTTCGGGGTCTATAGCATGATACGAGTAACGACCCAGTGGACGGGCTGGGCGTGCCTCAGTCTCCATATATGAAAATGTTTTATATGATATGTGATATGTGAAATGTAAATGTTTTACATGATATGTGAAATGTAAATGTTTTACATGATATGTGACAAGTTAAATGAAAGAGATTTACAGCATTTTACAAAATGCTTATTTCAGTACTGATTTTAGTACTACGAGATGAGTTTCATATGACGTGATATGAACATGTAATATGTTTTCGAAAGGAAAAAAAGAGTTTATAAGTCTAATATTCTTACTATGATTTTAAATTGAATATTAGACTATATGTGACATAAATATGTTATTTGTTTTAAAAAGAAAAGAGGAGGAAAATAAATCTAATGTTCTTATTTTAAACTTTAAATTAAATATTAGATTTAAATGATTTATATGTTATACGAAAAAGGTTTAATAGCTTATTATGCTATTTTAAAGTACTGTACTAATTATGATTGTACAGTAAAACATAAAATGAGTTTTAAAGGAAAATGATGATCATTTAACTAATATTCGTTTCAAAGAAAATATGAATATTAGTTACTTGATCTAAATGCTTTATTTCGTAAAAGCATTATTTTGAAAAGAATTATGAAAAGGTTATGGAATAAGAAGGAAAACGATTTAAATTTCAAAACAAAAATGAAATTTACTCTCTACAGTTGCTTCTAGGTTCCGGGACAAGATAGGTATTTCAAAAAACCTACCTTATTCCATCCGGATCCCTAGCCGACTGTAGTATCCTTCCTACATGCGAGCCTAGAGCCCCATAGGAAAAATGAAAAAGATTTTCAGCATATAGGAAGCTGAATATCATGTATGCATATAATTCCCTTACTGAGCCATGGTTTGCTCACCACTTAATATTAACATTTCAGGTTTTCGAAAACTAAGAGTCTGACACCTAAAGGATTTCGGCTGCGCATTTGGAGATGATGCGACAGCTTGATTTATTTAATAAGGTATGATCATTTATTTTCTGTATTTAGACTTATCTACAGTACTACTTTCTTATGAATTAAGATAGGGGATGTAATTCATATTATAATTTAATATGAAATTGTGTATATGTAAAAGAAAAGTAAAGTATCGCAGACAGCCCAACCATATAAGATGTACATAATAAGGTGAAAAATAGGGTCACGGGCTGTGACAATCACATTCTCCCCACCTTAAGAAATTCGGTCCTCTGAATTTAACTTAAGTCAAAAGGTGGTACATTCCGTATACTTACGACTTTTGTCCTTTAGATCAACTTTCAGATAATACTGCCAGCATGTTTTTTTTTAATCAGAATTCTTTTGACCACTACATATCGTCTTTCATCATACATTTATACTCCCATAAGATTTCTTACCAATTGGGAGTTATCAATTTCATTTCTCTTTTCACTCAACAGGTGGTTTATACCGTTCATCGTCCATTTTCTCATTTGGTGCCAAGTCAATATAGTTTGATAACTATCATTTACACATGTCAATCAGTTGTATGTAATTGTCCCAGTAGCTTTCAAATCTTATGTATCTGCTCTCTCAATATCATGGAGTGTTTACACATCACGCTCATATATTTACCTCAGTATGGAGCGGTGCTTAGGGGTGTTCATTCGTGTAATTCGGTTAATTTCGAACCGAATTAACCGAATTATAAAATTTCACTTTCGTTAACCGAACCGAAATATGTATTTTCGAATTAACCGAACCGAATTATAATTCGGTTAAATCGGTTAATTAACCGAATTAACCAAACTTTTAACAAAATTCTTATTTAACCAAACAGAAATACAGAATCACATATTGAATATTTTGCTACTTAAAAAAGCCAATAAAAATAGTAAGGCAAATTAGGAGACTACCGGCAATAACTAGCCAACATTGCAACATTAACATGCTAAACAGTAAACACAAGTTATATTTATTCATTACTACAAAAAAAACCAATATAACAAGTTAGTAACAGGCCAAAAGGTATATTTACCATCAGGTTTTGAAATATCTGCCCGATAAAAAGATGAGTATTAGGAACAATTTCTATTCAGGTTCAATCAACTAGAAGGGAACTTGGTATTTACTGTATTATAATGTTCTAGTGCTGCCGGCATGATTTAAAAATAACCAAGGAGAGCTCTTTTCAAGTCCAAGCTTGAGCTGCTTACAACCAAAAGGACTAGATATAGCAGCATCTATAAGAATTTTTTTAGAACTCCATACAAAGGGTTGCATTTGCCAATGCCATGATGCAAATAGCGAAATAAAACAGTCAACAAATAAGTTTTTAGTGCCTCGTGATCGTTTATGGCACCATTATGCACAAACTTCAAAAGAAATGAGAAAACTGTAAAATCAAATACACCATCCTCTCTAACAGCTAGCAATGAACATGTTAAAACTAGTAAACTGCTAAACTAGTAGCAACTAGCAACATTGCTAAACTAGTAAACTGCCTAAACATGTTAAAACAGCAGTACAAATCCAGCTCAAATCCATCTGTTCTTAATTCATAGCAGTACAAACAGGCAAACAGCAGTACAAACTGCTAAACTAGTCATGGCTTTTAGGCCATAGCAACAAACATGTTAAAACCTTAAACCAGCAAGTAGCAACATTGCTAAACTAGTAAACTGCCTAAACATGTTAAAACAGCAGTACATTACTTCCCCATCAGTATATTAATTCATTACATTACAACTAAAAAAACGAATATAACAAGTAACTAACAACCGGCAGCAAGTAGCAACATTGCTAAACTACCTAAACATGTTAAAACAGCATTACATTACTTCCCAATCAGTTCATTGAGTTCATATTTATTCATACAATTAGAAAATTTAAACATCCATAAGTTCATTCTACCACAAAACTAAAATAGCTGATCCCATTACAAACTTAAAACAGATTAAAGATTAACAAGCATTCATCATTAAAACTCCATCTAGAAGCTCAAAATACAACTCAAAGATGTAATTGCTGCATTGAAGTCTCAAATGGCAGATTCTGCTGCATCCAAAGAAGCATCTATATCCACAAGAAAAACAAATCAATATTGATATTCATAAGCTCTTTTCAATTCATAAAGCAAGAGGAAAATAAATAAAAAGAAACAATATATTTTTACCATTTTCAACATAGTCAAGTTCTTGTAGCTCCTCTACTATGTCAGGTTGGATTGATGATCTCGTAAGCCAATCTTGAGTGCACACAAGAGCTTGTACCACTTTAGGAGTTAAAGAACTCCTAAATGAATCAAGAACACGTCCTCCGGTACTAAATGCAGACTCAGAAGGAACAGTGGAGATAGGAACAGCTAACACATCTCGTGCCAATTTGGAAAGGGTAGGAAATCTAGGGCTGTTGAGTTTCCACCATCCTAAAATATCAAAGTCATCTTTATCATCTTCAACAACCTCATCTAAATACCTATCCAATTCTGACTTTTGATTGCCACTACCAGATTCAATCATGTGCTTCTTATATAAAGACTTCAAACGTTTTTTCAATCTTTGTTGTGGTTCCCCTGATCCTACATCATTCCCTATGCTAGGTTGGGCACTATCAGTTGAAATTAAAGGTTGATAAGCATCATACAACTCTAAAGTAGCTGCCTTAACCTTTTTCACCATTAACAAACCTTTATCATCATTAAACATGCTTTTAAGTGCAAATTCAACATAATTTAATTTGTGCCTAGGATCAAGAACAACTGCAACAAAAACAAGCATATTTATCTTTTCCACATTTCCCCAATATTTATCAAATTTATCATTCATTCTCATGGCCATCACACCAAACTCAACATCATCATTAGTTTGAGCTTCTTCCAAAAGAACCTTCATTTCAACAATTTCATCAAATAAAATGTTGGAAGTGACATGCAAAGTGGCTGAAACTCGCACTGTGAGATCATAGAAGTGCTCTAAAAACTGTCCTAAGCTTCTAACAATTTTCCAATCATCCTCAGTAGGAAACCCTTCCCCTGACTCAAGTTCAGCTCTAAAATTGCTATCTTTATCTTCAAATCTCTCAAAAGCTCTTTCAAATTTTTTAGCACTATCTAACATTAAGTAGGTGGAGTTCCACCTAGTACAAACATCAAGACACAACAAACTTTTACTCTTTATCTTTTCAATCTCAACACACTCTTTGAATTTTTTCAATCTAGAAGGGGATTGCCTCACATATCTCACCGCTCCCCTAACACGAGCAACAGATATATTCATTTCTTTCAAACCTTCACTTACAATTAAATTCACTATGTGAGCAATGCATCTCATATGCATGTATTGACCATTCAAAATGCAACCCCCTCGATTCCCATATTTTTTCTTTAAGTATCCAATAGCAACATCATTTGTACTAGCATTATCAACTGTAACAGAAAACAATTTCTCAACCCCCCAACTAATCAAGCATTCCTCAATGAGCTTACCAATGGCTTCACCTTTATGACTTGAAATTGGACAAAAGTTTAAGATTCTTTTGTTCAATTTCCAGTCATTATCAATAAAGTGAGCCGTAAGACACATATAATTCACTTTTTGCAAAGATGTCCAAGTGTCTGTGGTTATAGAGACTCTTTGACATGAACGCCTCAAAAATTCTTTCAATTTTCGCTTCTCATCTAAATAAAGTTGATAAACATCTCTAGTGATTGTAGATCGTGAAGGAACATGAAATCTAGGACATACAACTGACAAAAACTTTCTAAAACCTTCACTTTCTACAAACCTAAAAGGTAATTCATCAACTACAATCATATTAGCTAAACCCTTTCTACCTGCCTCTTGATCAAACTTCCAAGTACTAATGTTTCCTTCCCCTTCAACACCCTTACTTTGCAAAACTATCTGGGTTTGTGTACTATCATTTTTATTGGGATTTTGGCTGCATGTGTTCATGTGGTATAAAAGTGATCCAGTTCCATTTTTCTTTCCATGACCACAAAATTCCCTATCACAATAATTGCACTTACACTTTTGCTCACCTACACTATTAATAAACTTAGTAAAGTGATTCCAAACTTCTGACCTTGGTTTCATGGCTTTCCTTTGCACCCCTTTTGGAATCTGAGCAGTCTTGCTACCACTAGGAGCAGCAGCCGTTTGGGGCTGACTAGAAGCTTCAGGTAATGAGCTTCCTGATTCACCCATATTGTTTGAAGAAGGAGTAACAGAGTCTCCTACAGCGGACATCTGTAAGAGAAAAGTAACAATTGATTATTTCTCTAATGCTTGTGAACTTGGGATAGAAGTATGAATATATTTCTCTAATGCTTTTTCTTTTCTTGATAATTATGTTAGAGTTACTGGAGAAGCCAACAGCTTTAGCACTGATTTTCTTGGATTACTTATAAAGGCTTTACCACAATGCAGACCAGAAGAACAGGCTTTCTGTATAAGATTTGAATGATGAATGCAAGACATTTTACTCTGCTAGTCTACTGGACAAGAAACAACTAATTTTGCACATGCATGAGCAGTCTTGCTTTTAGGCTTTTAGCAATCCATCCAGATTGGCAAGAGAAAGCAAGGAGAGAGGTGATTGAGGTCTTTGGTAACCAAAATCCAAATTCTGAAGGCATTGGCAGACTAGTCTAAAGATTGTGAGCAAATCCATTCCAATATTTTCCCGTACACATTACTGAACAATTAGTAGATTGAGTTTTGTATTCAGAATAGATTTAACATGTTTTTTCCTCTTCCACGGATGACCATGATCATTAATGAAACTCTAAAATTATATCCTCCTCCAGTAAATAATAAATTCCTTGAAAAGAAAGGTTAAAAGAGTTATTTAAGTGTATTCCCACACATAACCAGACAAATCACAAAACCATAAACGAAAACAAAATCATAATGCAAGTAGGAAATACCAAAATAATGATAAATGTGATAATGATTACATGATACAAATTGTATTTTCAGTTCTAGAAATAAGATCGATACCTTGAAATTGAATCAAGACTCAAGAGCAGTGAGCGACAAACTGGAGGCCGGACTGGAGGCTGGAGGGGGTGATTGCCTGATTGGAGACCGGCAAAAGACTCACGAGAGAGAGAAAGAAGTACTGTCACTGAAGGGGGGCTGAGTGGCTGACGGACTGAGCTGAGTGAGGTAAGCTGGTAAGGCAAGGGGCTAACCGGCTGAGGGCTGTTTGTGACTGTAAGTCTGTAATTGAGAGTGAGGAGATGAGGACGGGACAGAAGAATGAGAAGATCACTTCTTAATCTCAGATCTGACTTTCGAGTATCTGATTGAGACTCTGAGAGTGAGGTCCTGAGGAGAATAGGAGATGAGCGGGAGGGACGGGACAGAAGATGACTTGACTTCTCAATCTCAGATCAGATCTGAGTATCTGACTGACTGAGAGTGAGGAGATGAGAGCGGGACGGGAGTTTGCGAGACCGACCACCGACCGAGAGAATGAGTGATGTGAACTGTGAAGGAGAGCAGAACAGAGAAGAGTGCGAGTGTGCGAGCGACTACGGGTCTGCGGCAGAGGGAATTAGGGAAACGGGAAAATTAGGGTTTTTTTTTTATTTGGGAATTTAATTGAATGGGTTATAGATTAATGAAATGAAATAAAAAATATATATTATATATATAATTAATTCGGTTAATTCGGTTAACCGAAATAAATTCGTTTTCGAACCGAATTAACCGTTAACCGAATTTTTCACAAAATCATTTTCGTTAACCGACCGAATTTAATTCGGTGGCCGACCGATTAACCGAATTAAATTCGGTCGGTCGGTTAACCGAAATATTTTCACATTTTGCACACCCCTAGCGGTGCTATCAGTACATTTGAGATCTCAAAGCCTTTTGCTATTTTCTATTAGCATATGGCAACTCAGAGACTCCTATCACATGTAATGCTCACTGGAACTGTACATACACATTCTCATCGTTTCACACTTATATTCCGACTATGGCACTAGAGAATCTAGGATTCTGATAATGGAAAAGTGATCCCATTTGACAATCAGTCATTGATCACTTCCATATCATCATATTTCTTTTAAACTCTTTATTGTCCACAATATTCATTTTTACATTATCTATACCATTCCACCATTTTTATCATTTCGAGGTGGTTATATGTATAACCATTTTCCATTTATATACTGGCAGTAAAATAATACATGTCATTCATCTTACTCCTTTGAGTATCATTAAAGTTACTTGTCAAGTTTGGCTTGATGTTACATCTAGCCACAGTCATGTGATAACCAACATGAAATCATTTTCAGTCTTACTTTCGGGAACTGTTTCATAATTGTGTTCCCTTCTCGTCATTTCAGTCAGTTTTCTCAAATGGTACGGTACCCTACTATCAAAATCATTTAATATTTCTCATACCATCTTTTCTTCACACTTATCCACTTACCGACTTTAACTTCTTTAATTATATCCCATTAGTAGAGTAGTTATTCCCATAACTCTTTTATAGAGTAGCAGTAGTATCTAGCTAGACTCATTACTTTCGTATTTCAATCATTATCTCTCTATCATAGGCAGATTTACTGTCATTCTGTTAGTTCAAGATCATCTATCTCAGAAAGAGACACTGTCTAGCCAAATCTCTTATTTGCCAAACTTAACATAAAGTCCACAGTCTTTGAAAGTTTGGGGGGTTATACCACAAGGGTGCTCATGTTCCATTTGTATCTTTAACTATTTGGATACTTCATCACCTTATTCTTGTATGAATGCCTCATTCATTAGACTTATGTATACATCACAAGGTAATTCATTAACCTTGTAACCTCAATAGGAACTCGTAAAATTTCATCGAGTTCTACTCATTATCTTATAGATCTCAGTACTCTAACTTTTATCTAATGACGCTTTATACAGAGGCTAGTCCTATGAACTCCTCATATATCTCTGATTAGATCAATCAAGCGTCCGTTTTCATGTAGATGAATACTTGTTCTTCATAAGAACTTTATTGAATAGTAAGAATTTACTATATCATTTTAATTCATCTACATATTCAAGGTCATTTGTGCTTTTCTCATTCACTCTTATACAGATAACTTCATTAACCTCAATTTACATTATATGTATTTCCATAAATCACACCTTTACCAGTGAATTTCATCATTCACACATTTTTCAGAGTTGTTGTAAAGCTTTTCGGATTCTTTCTATATTTTTCGATATAAGCTTAGAATTAGATTTCATATAACAATCGAGTCAATGTTAGCTCGACTTCTCTAATCTATACAACTCTGAAAGTTTTTCGGGAATCACATCCGATATTTTGTTTGATCACACATCTCTTATCATTTTGGACATTTCATCCTCATGTCCTGTTGTTTTCACTGTATATTCTCAAGGCAGAAACATTTAATATTCAAATCATTTTGAATTATTTTCCACCTTAATTTCATTATCTACTCATACTTCACAGCATTACGAATCTCAATCTACTACGCTGTATCAAGTACAATCGTCATCAACACATTTTACAGCTAACCAATTTATTATTGTCGTGATTTACTTTAAAATCAATCTCCTTTAATGAATTCAGGTTTAATTCCCTTGAGCATGTTACCCACAAGGTTCGAACCCTGGCACACTTACGTACCTAGTTCCTTACACTCATGTTACCACTGAGATAATTGTAAGAGCCCCGCCCAGTCGAATCAGCCGTCGGTGAGCATCCCCTAGGTGATCCTTTCACCCCATGTTTACCCGTCGGCGATCACATGGTTCGCCAACACCTCACAACATATTGTCCATTGCTGGTCGCCCATCATTGGGTCGCCTATCACAGTTTTGTCTCAAGGGTCCTGAAAAACTCAGGTTAGTTGTCATCTTCTTCTTTTTATCACTTTACTGTTCTTATGCATATTCTCCAATTTACAGTACTCCATCCAATACATCAATTTGCAAGGCATATCTCAAAATGCTCTGGTTCTATAAATAAATATTCGTTTAATACCCCAAAAACAATATAAATGTATAGAACCATAATTAATCTTACTGCTATGGATTTCATCAATTTGTACTATTCACTTTCTCAGTCATTTTCTATAGTCATCACACTTTTCATAATATCCAACGATCCCGTAATAAACATCCAATTCAATACACTCTTAATTCAGGCCTTTACAGTCAATAACAGGGCCAATCATCTTACGACATTCCACTATACACTTATGGGATCGCATCATGTAAAGCCCCAGCCCATCCGTCGTCCACCTTTACACATCTATACTATCCTCTTTGGAGAGCCCACTAGCCCCCTCAAGGTTTTGTCGTGAGACCCAGCCCGTTCACTAGGTCACTCACAATTCACATCTGTAATCTAAGTGTAAGTGGACTCAGTAATAGGGATCGTTATATTCATATTACATCCTCTATGCCATTAATAATTCCATTACCACAAATGGATTCAAGATTAACTTGGTTTTCTCACTGTTCAGGACATAGTCCAACATAGGGGCGTTTTTGTCATTTTAACATTTATTTCTTTCCCCTCAGTATACATTTAAACCAATGATCTTATCATTTATTTGTTGATATTATCCTTTCTTATACTAATATCAACAGTTTAACATCTTGTTCGATGTTCGATAGAGAAGTCTAATAGGATCTATAAACAGACTTAAGGTAGGGGTATTTTGGTCTATTATGACTCCAAAAAAAATTTGGAGGTAGGGGTATTTTGGTCATTTTTGCCAAAAATTTACTCTATCTTCAAGATACCTTCAACCGGTGATCTTAAGGTCTATTTAATGATGATATTTCATTCCCCTCCTTTATATCATCACTTTCAGGTCTCAGTTCAATCCGGACAGAAAAGTACTGGTTGGGCCCTCACCGAGTCCGTTTGTATTCCCTACCGAACCGACCTTCATTTAGATTATAAGATCACCATTTTCTGGCAATTTTTTAGCCTATTTTCCTCTTTAACCATCTTTAATTCATGATTCTCACCCCCTTCAAAACATTTAACTCAATTTACAATCATTTATTTTCTCTATGTATTCAGACTACACAATATTACCAGGAATGTTTAACATTTTTCAACTCATTTCTTCTCCAAAAGTATCGACAAACATCAGGCCAACCATGCTCTGATACTATTGTAATAGTTCAGTAACCCAATAATACACATATTATTACACAATTTTGACGGTTGGGCTGTCTGTGATACTTTACTTTTCTTTTACAGTTAAACAATTTCATATGAAATTACAATATGAATTACATCCCCTATCTTAATTCACAAGAAAGTAGTACTGTAGATAAGTCTAAATACGAAAAATAAATGATCGTACCTCATGTAATAAATCAAGCTGTCACATCATCCCCAAATGCACAACCGAAATCCTTAGATACCAGACTCTCAGTCCTCGAAAATCTGAAATGTTAAAATTAAGGGGTGAGCAAACCACGGCTCAGTAAGAGAGTTATATGCAACACTTGATATTCAGCTATCTATATGCTGAAAAACTTTTTCACTTTCTTTAAATTTTCCTAGATGGGCTTTAGGCTCACATGTAAGAAGGATACTACAGTCAGCTAGGGATCCGGATGGAGTAAGGTAGGTATTTTGATATACTTGTCTTGTCTCGAAACCTAGAAGCAACTATAGAGAGTACTATATAATTTGTTCTCAAAATTATTTAATATTCATTTTCCATAGCGTAAACCATTTATTTCTCTTCACTTCAGTATGGTTTAAAACACGTGATAGTTCAGTAGTAAAACAGTGGTTTACTTCTGTTCTCTTCAGTACAGTTAAAAACACGTGACAGTACACTGGTTTGTAAATATCCAAATCATTGGATAAAACCATTCTATAATTAATTCTATCTTAAAAATAATTTTCAATGTTATTCTTTTTGAATAACCATTAATTTCTCTTTAGTTCAGTAACCACATCTTACAGTTCAGTAAAACAGTATATTCAGTAAAACAGTATCTTGATACGATTTCGTCAAAAAACAGTAAACAATAGCTACTAATTCAGTAAACAGTAGACGGTAGCTTTCAGTTCAGTAAACAGTAAATGGTAGCTTTCAGTCCAGTATAACAGTAATCAGTGGCTACCATTTCAGTAAACAGTATAGTTCTGTAAACAGTGTTTTGGTAAGTTTTGCTCAGTAAACAGTAAACAGTACAGTAGTTCAGTAAACAGTAAACAATATAGTAGTTTAGTACAGTAAATTGTACAGTACTGTAATTAGGATTTTGTAAATCCTTTCAGTAAACAGTAGTTAGTAAGTGAGATTAGGCATCACCCTACAATCAAATCATGCTATCTTCGTCCACTAGGGACACAGTAACAGTATCTATGGCCATGATCTATAATATGTCCTTGGTGTACGCTTGCTAGGTGACAATCCGGGACGCTGAATGACTAGCTGGTCAATCAGCCACGTGACAGTAATAGCATGGTATGATGCATGAAGCTCGGGGCCTAAGTCTCAAAACAGTGTAAAAATCGTACCTTAGCCTTTATGGATTTTAAACACCGTAAATCAAATTATTTCACAAATATCCATAAGGCTCACATGTAAACATCATCACCTTTATGAAATTTATAAAATAAATAACATTTTTCAAAGTATTTCATAAAGGTATAAATCATGTTTTCCATACGGTGAAAACAGTTTGCAAAATCATCATTGTAAAATATAAAAGGGCAAAACTGTCCTTTTTCCATCGTAAAACACATATGCACGCTTTTTCGTGCATTCTATCAAAAACTTGGTTTTCAAAGTTATCGAAATTCAAATAAATTATTTTTATAATTTATGAAAAATAAACTATTTATTTTCCAGCTTTAAAATCTCGTCATCATGTTTTCCTCGATAAACACGTGTAGAGACCTTCTAGTCTCAAAATACGGTTTTCCGTCTTTAAATAATCCTTTATGGAAATTATAGCAATACTTACTTCCATAATTAAAACCGTAAGGATTTTATAAGAAATCGAGTGAATATTTAAAGGATTATAATAAAATATTCACTCAATGTCTTTTCACCTTCCATCTCGTTTTATGTGAAATATCACCTATCGGTGAATTTTTGATGATTTTATTTTCACCATTCTCGAAAACATGAATATTTTAAAATTAAATATCATTATATTCATGTTTTATAAAAGTTAATCGGTTTCTCGATTTTCGTGTTTGAAAATCGTTTCTCGTGAAATCAAATCACTTATTAAAATTTTCGGTAATTTTCAGTATATTTTTCGGCAATATAACGGCTTCTGATTGACTAGCCTCCTGCACAAAAAATACAGTTTATATTTCCTCAACTAGTAATTCACCACAATTTCAAACCGATAAATCATCACAATCTCAAACCGATCATTATAAACAACATTTATAAAATTAAATGCAATTTAAAACATGTGGTCGAATATCCTTACAGGCGACACATGTCTCCCTTACCTGTCTCGGGTCGACGACCGATTCATTATGTCGCGCCCGTGTTCACGTCTCTCGATCCATCGTCTCGGTCATCGAGGATGACTTTCTGAAATTAAAATTCTAAAATTTAGAATTTTTCCAAATAATTTATTTAATTTACTCGAAATCCATTTTCTGGAATTCTTACCAAATTTTCGTAATTTTTGAGTTTTCGACTTCTCGGAATTTCCTGTATTTTTCAAAATTTTCGAATTCCGAAAATTTCTTTTTTCTTTCTCTTTTTTCTCTTTTCTTTTCTTTCTTTCTTTTCTTTTTCTTTTCTTTTCCCTTTTTTTCCTTGTCTGAACCAGTCTAGACCAGTTTAGCCTCCCTTCATCGGTTCAGCCGGTTCAGTCACCGTCGGCCTCCTTTCCCAATAGTTCGGCCACTCCACAGCTATCCAAGGTGGCGGCAAAGCTGGATCTGGCCTCCGTTCGTCCCCATCGCCGACGACAGCACCGGGTCCCCATCGCCGACGACAGCACCGGATCTAGAATAAGAACTTTCGACCTTTCTCCTCCTCTTTCCTCCTTCCTCAGCCGTTTTCCTCTTCGCCGGTGGTCAGCTTTCCTTTCCCCTCACTCTTGCTGACGTCGAGGTTGCGGTGGAGGTGCCTGGATCAACCGGCACCGCTGTTTTCCCTTTTCTTTTTCTCTTCGGCTTCGCCTCGCTTCTCCCGATTTTTCCTTTTTCCTTCCGTCGTTGGTCAATTTTTCCTTCCCTTCTTCCCTCGCCGGCGATGGCCTCCCTCATCTCTCTTTCTTTCTCGCCGCCGACGGTGGTCGGCTGGCTCGTGGGAAGGGGTCGGGGTCCTTCCTCCCGATTCCTTCTGTTTCTGTTTTTAGACAGAAACAGGGTCCCGATCCCGTTTCTGTTCTACATTTTTTTTATACAATATACATATAATTATCTTTATATAATTATATCTATAATTATTATATTAGATATATATATATATATATATATATATATATATATCTACACTTTAACTTTAAAATAATATATATTTCATTTATATATATATTTATTTGTATACATAAATACATATGTATTTATTTTATGATATAAAATAGTATATACCCATATATATAATATATATACTATATTTTATATATATATACATATGTAATTATATAAAACATATATAACATATTTAAAAAATATATTTATATAATAAAATTATATAAATATATAATTACTCACATTTGTATTTCTTATAATTTGGATTTCTCAATATCCAAATTATATTTCTCCATTTTCATTTCTTATTTAATTTGGATTTCAATTTATCCAAATTAAATTTCCTCTATTCTTTATTTTCCATAATTCCAACCTTATTCTTATTTCCAATTTAAATTTCCTTCACTCGAATTTCCCAATTCGTTCACTTCCTCAATTCACAAAATTTTTCACTAATATTCCGATCTCATAATTATATTTATTTATTTCCACTTATCTATTTTCTTTAATATTAATTTTCACTATTAAACAGTAGAAATTTTGCGATTATCACAGGGACATTCTACGATTAAGCCACCACTCTTCAAGAATGGAATCAATCCCTTGACAAGAGGATTAAGGAGAGAAGACATAGGCTAGAGATTGGCCGAACCTTTGTAAAATCTATGTTTGCTTCTCTTTCTCTTTCGTATTTACTGCATTTATTTCATTATTGCTTTATTTATTTCATTTGTGCATTAATCTCTTAGAAAAACCAAGAATTACTAGAAAAATCGATTCACCCTCCCTTTCTGTAGAGCTAACAATTGGTATTAGAGCTTGGACTCAAGAATCGATTAGGAGTAATTTCCTTCGAGTAGAAACGATCTAGATGGCTCAAACTAGTTTATCTACACCTTTGGTAGGAGAAGGACATTATACGGTTAGGCCACCACTCTTCAATGGTGAAAATTATGCATATTGGAAGACTAAGATGATGTTATTCATTCAAGCTAATGACTATGAAGTGTGGAGAATTATAGTTAAAGGTCCCTTTGTTCCTATTAAGAAAGTAGATGGGGAGGATGTGCCAATGAAAGAGGATGAATGAGACCTAAACGATTTTAGAATAGCACAATTAAATGTTAAGGTAATGCACACACTATTTTGTGCATTAAGACCAAATAAGTACAATAGAGTTTCACAATGTGAAAATGCTAAACAAATTTGGGATAAACTAGTAGTTACTCATGAAGGAACCACACAAGTTAAAGAAACTAAAGTAGGCATGCTTACTCAAGACTATGAACTATTTAAAATGAAGAGTGATGAATCTATTAGTGATATATTTACTAGACTTATTGATATAATAAACGGTCTCAAGTCCTTAGGAAAAACATATTCCAATGTCGAAATGGTGAAGAAAATTCTAAATAGCTTACCTAAATCATAGGAAGTTAAAGTTACAGCCATTGAAAAATCTAAGGATCACCACACTCTTTCTCTAGATGAACTCATGGGATCTCTACTCACCTATAAGATGAAAATCAAAAGTAATTAAGATCTCCCTAAGAAAATTGGAGAAGCATTAAAATCCACCACAAATAAGGAACATAAAGATGATCATGATGAAAGTGATGATGATGAGGATTTAGAGATGGCCATGTTTGCAAAGAGGTTTAATAAATTCATAAGGATGAGAGCTAGTGGAAACTCTAGGAGACCTTCCAGGAGAGACTTTAACAAAGGAGAGACAAGTAGGAAAAAAAAGGATCAAATCATTTGTTATGAATGAAAAAAACCTGGTCACATTAAATTGATTGTCCTTTTCATAGAAAGCAAAATGAGAAGAAACCAAAGAAGAAGGCAATGATGGATACATGGAGTGATAGTGACTGCTCCGATGAGGAAAATGTACAAGATGAAGTAGCCAACCTTTGCTTTATGGCCATTGAAGATGAGAAGGTAAAATCTAACTCATTTTATACAAATGAATATACATTTGATGAATTGCAAGATGCATTTGATGAGTTAGCAAATGAGTTTGAATGCATGAATATAAAATATAAGAAGATGATTTCAAAATTGAAAAAGGAAAATGAGATGCTCATGAATGTCAAATTAGAATGTGAGAAGAAATTAGAAAATGCAAATCTAGAAATAGAAGAATTAAATAAAAAGAACCTTAACTTACAAAATTCATTTTCTAGATTTTATATGGGTCAACAAAAACTTGATCATATGCGAGAGACCCAAAGAGCATTCTTTGATAGAGAAGGAGTAGGCTACAATGCATCAAGCAAAGAAACTCATCTAAAAAATTTTCTTGTCAAAGATAAAAAATTCAAATTATGCACCTCATGTAATAAACTAGGACACTCTTTACAAGCATGCACATCTAGGAAGACCATCATTAGAGGAAGAATGGCTATAAAGATATGGGTGCCAAAGCATATCTTAAATTCAAATGATGAGTCATTAAGAATGGAATGGATCCCTAAAGGATCAAAAATTATTAGTATTAACTCTCAAGGACCTAAGAAAATTTGGGTACCTAAGATAAAAGTTTGATATATTTGTGTGTAGGAGGAAGAGCATTACTACAAGGCTAAGTCCAAGGAGCATTGGTACCTTGATAGTGGATGCTCAAGACACATGACCGGTGACAAGAGTCAATTCAAGTTCTTAAAACCTAAAAATGGTGGAGAAGTCACATTTGGAGACAACTCCAAAGGACAAATTGAAGGAATTGGCTCCATTGGTAACTCCTCCTCAACTATTGAAAATGTTTTGTATGTTAGAGGTTTAAAACATAATTTGCTTAGTATTAGTCAATTGTGTGATAAAGGTTTTAAAGTTGTATTTGATGCTTTGTGTTGTAATGTTGTTAATGCTAAAACTAATCAAATCCTTTTTATTGGACATAGACAAGGAAACATTTACATAGTTAATTTAGATTAGATAAATAGCAAAAATGTAAGCTTTATGCCCATTAGAGAAGATGAACCTTGGTTATGGCATAGAAGACTAGGTCATGCTAGCATGCATGTTTTATCTAAACTAGCCAAAAGAGACTTAGTGGTAGGTTTACCTAAACTTCAATTTGAAAATGATAAAGTTTGTGAGGCTTGTGTAAGAGGAAAACACAAGAGAATATCATTTAAATCTAAAAAGTGTGTTACAACCTCTAGGTCACTTCAACGCCTTCACTTAGATCTTTTTGGACCAACTAGAACCACTAGTTTAGGAGGAAAACACTATGGTTTTGTCTTAGTTAATGACTACACTAGATTCATTTGGATGTTCTTTTTAAGTATGAAAAATGAAGCATTAGAGAAATTTATCATCTTTTCAAAACTTGTTCAAAATGAAAAAGGTTACTCTATTACTAGTATTAGGAGTGATCATGGAAAAGAATTTGAAAATATTGGTTTTGATACATATTGTAATAAAAATGGTATTAGTCATAATTTTTTTGCTCCTAGAACTCCTCAACAAAATGGGGTAGTTGAAAGGAGAAATAGAACTTTAGAAGAAATGGCTAGAACCATGCTTTGTGAAAACAATTTACCAAAATATTTTTGGGCTGAAGCTATAAACACTGCATGTTATGTTATAAATAGAGCTATGGTTAGGCCTAGTTTAAAGAAAACTCCCTATGAGCTTTATAAAGGAAAAAGGCCTAACATAAGCTACTTTCATCCATTTAGATGCAAATGTTTTGTTTTGAACAATGGAAAAGATAACTTAGGAAAATTTAATTCCAAAAGTGATGAAGGCATTTTTCTTGGTTATTCTTCAAATTCTAAGGCATATAAAGTTTTTAATAAAAGAACACTTGTTGTAGAAGAATCAATTCATGTGATTTTTTATGAGTCAAATACCTCTAGCAGAACCAATCTTGATGATGAAGTAGAGATATTTGATGAACCCATAATTGATCCATCTCAAGATAAAGATGTTAGGGAACTATTAGGAGATCTTGATATAAATAAGAATGAGGAGTCATTAGAACAAGAAATAATTGAGAAAGAATCAAGATGTCCTAGAGAACTTGGTTATGTGAAGAATAATGATATCGTTAGAGATCCAAATATTAGTGTTAGAACTAGGTCAACCTATAGAAACATATGTCAACATGTAGCTTTTGTGTCACAATTTAAACAAAAAAATGTGCATGAGGCCTTGAAAGATGAAAATTGGATTATGGCTATGCAAGAGGAATTAAACCAATTTGAAAGAAGCAAAGTATGGACACTAATGGAAAGACCCAAGGATCATCCAATTATTGGAACTAAATGGGTGTTCAAGAATAAAATGGATGAGAATAACATAATATTTAGAAACAAAGCTAGATTAGTGGCACAAAGATATAGGCAAAAAGAAGAAGGAATAGACTATGATGAAACATATGCGCCAATAGCTAATTAGAAGCCATTAGAATGCTACTTGCCTTTGCATGTTATAAAGATTTTAAACTATATCAAATGGATGTTAAAAGTGCCTTTCTAAATGGTTACATAAATGAAGAAGTCTATGTTGAGCAACCTCCCGGTTTTGAAAATCCAAAGTTTCCTAACCATGTTTTCAAACTATCAAAAGCTTTATATGGATTAAAACAAGCTCCTAGAGTTTGGTATGAAAGACTTTCAAAGTTTTTGATTGAAAAAGGTTTTGCAAGAGGCAAAGTAGATACAACCTTATTTATTCAATTCAAGGGTAGTGACTTATTAGTAGTTCAAATTTATGTGGATGATATCATTTTTAGATCTACAAATGAGTCATTGTGTAAAGATTTCTCAAGATTAATGCAAGGTGAATTTGAAATGAGCATGATGGGAGAGCTAACCTTCTTTCTAAGACTTCAAGTTAAACAATGCTAAGAGGGTATTTTTATAAATCAAGCTAAATATACTAAAGGCTTGCTCAAAAGATTTGGAATGGATGAATCTAAACCATATTCTACCCCAATGAGCACAAACATTAAGCTTGATAAAGATGAAAGAGGAAAATGTGTAGACACTAAACTATATAGGTCTATGATTGGTTCATTGCTATATCTTACTGCTAGTAGACCAGATATAATGTTTAGTGTATGCTTGTATGCTAGATTTCAGTCATCTCCTAGAGAATCACATCTACAAGCTGTAAAAAGAATCCTTAGATACCTTAAAGACACTTCTTCCTTAGGACTTTGGTATCCTAAAGATTCTACGTTTGCTCTCCATGCTTACTCCGATGTAGATTTTGGTGGTTGTAAAGTTGATAGGAAAAACACATCCGGAACTTGTCAATTCTTAGGAAATAGGCTCATCTTATGGTTCTCTAAGAAACAAAATAGTGTAGCTCAATCCACAACCGAAGCTGAATATATTCCTTCCAAAAGTTGTTTTGCTCAAGTATTGTGGATTAAACAACAAATAAGTGACTATGGAATAGTAATGAACCAAGTTCCTATCAAATGTGATAGTACTAATGCCATCAACCTTACCAAAAATCCCATCCAACAGTCTAGAACTAAGCACATTGAAATAAGACATCATTTTATCAAAGATCATGTGTAAAAAGGTGATATAGTTCTAGAATATATATATACCTTGCACCAACTAGCTGATATCTTCACAAAACCCTTGGACAAGGAGCGATTTTGCACACTAAGAGGTAAACTAGGTCTTATAAATGATCCTTGAATTAAATTGATTTTGAATGAATGGTTTAAGTTGGTTGTGATGAATGCAAGTCAGAAATTTAGAAAATGTATTGATCACTTGTTGTTCATGACCTTAACTTACCATATTTTTTTGGTTCTTAGGATGAATTGTTGAAATATGTGTGTTTGATCATGCTAACTCCTTAACATTCAGCCTCATCAGCAAAAACTCACTTATCATGTTTAAAACATTCTCAAAATCATGCCAAAATAGTTTTCAATGATTTTCCACATGGTTTAAATGATTTTCTGCATATTTTGGCCTTTTTTAAGTCACATATCATGTTTTCCAAATTGCTCAAACTTGATTTTGATTTTAAAACAGTGAAAATGCACAAGTTCTTCTATTTTCAAATCATTTTTCTGCATCAAAACTAAGGCAATGGACTAAAGGGTCAATTCTTCCACAAAACGAATTGATTCCCAGGTCATTTAAGCCTAAAATTCTGGGCTTATGATATGAGGGATCTATCCCTAGTGTAGAGGGATCGATCCCCTCAAGCCAAAACTCAAATCGTGCTCTTTAAAAGTGTCGGCCTGTGATAACCGCAAAATTTTCACCGTTTAATAGTGGAAATTGATATTAAAGAAAATAGATAAGCGGAAATAAATATAATTATGAGATCGAAATATTAGTGAAAATTCCTAGAATTAAGGAAGTGACGAATTGGGAAGTTCGAGTGAAGGAAAAAAAATTTTAATTGGAAAATAAGGTTGGAATTATGGAAAATAATGAAAAGAGGAAATTTAATTTGGATAAATGGAAATCCAAATTAAATAAGCAAATGAGGAAGAAATAAGAAATATATTTATATAATTATATATTATGTAAATGTATTTTTATACAGATACATATGTATTTAAATGCTATATAGTATATATTATTATACAGTGGTATATATATGTATATATACTATTTTATACATTAAATAGTACATATGTATACAAATATAACATTGTATGTATATATAAGTATATACATATTTGAAAAATGTAAATATAAGTTTACATTAAAGTTGTACATATATATTGTAAATACAATATATATTGTATTATTATTACATTTATATAAATATATATAAATGTTATGTAATTTTAAGGTATATAAATATACAGATATATATACTAAATATATTTTACATAACATAAATATATCTTTATATAATATATATAATACAATATTATATATATAAAATAATAGTATTATATGTATCATATATGGTACATATTATATGTATAATACATAATCTATAGTATATAATATACTATATGTATAATTGATATAATAAAAAATAAAACAAAAAAATAAATAAAAGGAAAACGGAGAAGGAAAATCCGGAGGAGCCCGTTTCCTACCCAGGTGAGGCCGACCACCGTCGGCCGGCCAAGAGAGGGGGAGGTAGAGAGAAAAATGGTGCCGGCGAGGGAAGAGGAGAAGGAAGATCGACCGGCGATGGAAGCAAAACGGAAAGAAACAGAAGCGAAACCAGCGGAAGCCGAGAAAAGAAAAAGGAAAAATGGGAAAGTGGCAGTGCCAGCCGATTTGGCCACTGCCAATGCAACCGAACCTTCGGCGGAGGAAGAGGAAAGGGTAGGAGGCCACCGATGAGGCGAAAAATGGCAGAGGAGGAAGGGCGAAGAGGTCTAACCTAAACCGAGTAGATCCGCGGCCGTGCTGCCGAGTTAGGTCGAACGGAGGCCAGATCCAGCTTCACCGTGGTGTCGGCCAGCTGTGGAGCTACCAAACCACCGCAGAATCGGCCGCCGGAGAAGAAACGGTGATGAGGAGAGACTGACCGGTCTGAACTGGTCCTGCCAGGAAAAAGAAAAAGAAAAAGAAAAAGAAAAAGAAAAAGAAAAAGAAAAAGAAAAAGAAAAAGAAAAAGGAAGAAAGAAAAGAGAAGAAAGAGAGAAAAAAGGAAAAGTTCGGGAATTCGAAAATTTTTGAGAATTCGAAAACTCGAAAATTACGTAAATTCGGTAAGAAATTTCAGAAATTAAATTCGAGTAAAAATTAAATAAATTATTTGGAAAAATTTTAAATTTTAGAATTTTATTTTCAGAAATTCCCTCGATGATCGAGACGATGAAATCGGGAGAGGTGAACACGGGCGTGACGTAATGAGGCGGTTGCCGACCCTAGACAGGTAAGGGAGACATGTGCAGCCTGTAGGGATATTTGGCACACATGTTTTAAAGTATGCATTTAATTTTTATAAATGCTATTGATAATGATTGGTTAGAAAATTGTGGTGATTTACCTGTTGAGATTTAAACTGTATTTTTCATGCAGGAGGCTAGCCAATCGGCAACCGTTATACTGCCAAAAAATCACTGAAAATCATAATAAAAGATTTGATTTCACGAGAAACGGTTTTCAACACGAAAATCGAGAAATCAATTAATTTTCATAAAACATAAATATACGGATGATTAATTGTAAAATATTCATGTTTTCGAGAATTGTGAAAATAAAACCACCGAAAATTCTCTCGAAGTGTAAAATTTCACGTAATATGAGATGGAAGATTGAAAGACACAAAGTGAATATTTTAATAATATTTCTTCAAATATTCACTTGATTTCGTAAATATCCTTTATGGTTTCAATTGTGAAAATAAGCATTTATAGAAAATTCCATAAAGGTTAATTAAAGGTAGAAAACAGTATTTTGAGACTAGAAGGTCTCCGTATGTGTTTATAGAGAAAACATGGTGAGGGGAGTGTTGATTTGGAAAATAAATATTTTAATTTTTCATAAATCAGAAAAATAATTAATTTGAATCCTGATAACTTTGAAAACCATGTTTTCGATAGAAAGCACGGAAAAACGTGCGTATATGTTTTACGGTGAAAAAGGACAGTTATGACCTTTTATATTTTACAGTGATGATTTTATAAACTGCTTTCACCGTATGAAAATATGATTTATGCCTTTATGAAATATTTTGAAAAATGTTATTTATTTTATTTATTTCATAAAGGTAAGGATTTATACATGTGAGCCTTATGGATAATGGTGAAATGTTTTACACCACTGTGTTTAAAATCCATAAAGGCTATGGTATGGTTTTATACTATTTTGAGACTTAGGCCTCGAGTTTCATGCATCGTACTATTACTGTTACTGTCACGTGGCCGACTGCCCAGCTAGTCATCAGCGTCCCAGATTGTCACGTAGCAAGTGTACACCGAGGATATATTATAGATCATGGCCATAGATCTCAGTTACTGATACTGTGCCCCTAGTGGACGATGATAGCATGATTTAATTGTAGGGTGATGCCTAGTCTCAGTTATTGATTATTATTTACTGAAAGGATTTACTAAATCTTGTTTACTGTACTGTACTGTTTACTGAACTATTGTACTGTTTACTGTTTACTGAGTAAAGCCATACCAAAACATTGTTTACAGAACTATACTGTTTACTGAAATGGTAGCCACTGATTACTGTTTTACTGGACTGAAAGCTACCATTTACTGTTTACTGAACTGAAAGCTACCGTATACTGTTTACTGAATTGGTAGCTACTGTTTACTGTTTTCTGACTGAACCGTATCAAGATACTGTTTTACTGAATATACTGTTTTACTGAACTGTAAGATACGGTTACTGAACTAAAGAAAAATTAATGGTTATTCAAAAAGAATAACATTGAAAATTATTTCTAAGATAGAAATAATTACAGAATGGTTTATCTAATGATTTGGATATTTACAAACCATTGTACTGTCACGTGTTTTTAACTGTACTGAAGAGAACAGAAGTAAACCACTGTTTTACTACTGAACTGTCATGTGTTTTAAACCATATTGAAGTGAAAAAAAATAAATGGTTTACGCTATGGAAAACGAATATTAAATCATTTTGAGAACAAATTATATAGTACTCTCTACAGTTGTTTCTAGGTTCCGGGACAAAACAGGTATTTCAAAATACCTGCCTTAATCCATTTGGATCCCTAGCCTACTATAGTATCCTTCCTACATGTGAGCTTAGAGCCCATCTACGAAAATTTAAAGAAAGTGAAAAAGTTTTTCAACATATAGATAGCTGAATATCAAGTGTTGCATATAACTCTCTTACTGAGCCGTGGTTTGCTCACCCCTTAATTTTAACATTTCAGATTTTCG
The DNA here is from genome assembly GCA_031772115.1 of Heritiera littoralis. Lineage (NCBI taxonomy): Eukaryota > Viridiplantae > Streptophyta > Magnoliopsida > Malvales > Malvaceae > Heritiera > Heritiera littoralis. The sequence continues at coordinate 7,821,241 of JAPDPK010000009.1, forward strand.
AGGACAGAGAGTCTGATATCCAAGGATTTCGGCTGTGCATTAGGGGACGATTCGACAGCTTGATTTACTACATGAGGTACAATCATTTATTTTCAGTATTTAGACTTATCTACAATACTACTTTCTTGTGAACTGAGATAGGGGATGTAATTCATATTATAGTTTCATATGAAATTGTTAAAATGTAACTAAAAAGTAAAGTATCGCAGACAGCCCAACCAGATAAGTTGTATAATAATGTGTGTACTAATGGGTAATTGGACTGTTATAATTTAATAGTATTAAAGCAAGGTTGGCCTGATGTCTGTCGATACACTTGGAGAGAAAATGTGTTGAAAAATGTTAATATCCCATGTAGTACTGTGTAGTCTGAATACATAGAGAAAATAAATGATTGTAAATTGAGTTAAATGTTTTGAAGGGGATGAGAAATTATAAATTGAGAATGTTAAAGAGGAAAAAAATAAGCTCAGAATTTACCAGAAAATGGTGATCTTATGATATAAATGAAGGCCTGTTCGGTAAGGAACCGAAAGGACTCGGTGAGGGCTCCACCAGTACTTTTCGGTCTGGATCGAACTAAGACCTGAAAGTGATGGCATAAAGGAGGGGAATGAAATATCATCATTAAATAGACCTTAAGATTACCGATTAAAGGTATTTTGAATAGAGAGAAAATTTTGGCAAAAAATAACCAAAATACCCCTGCTTCCAAAATTTTACCTGGAGTCATAATAGACCAACAGAAGTTGGAATTGATTGATTTGGCAGAGAAATTGATGATGTAAAGCTGCATTACAAGCAAAATAATCTAATTATGGATCCAGTGGACTTCTCTGTTGAAATCAAATAAGATCTAAACTGCTGATATTAGTATGAGAAAAGATACTATCAGCACATAGATGATAAGATACTTGGTTTAAATGTATACTGAGGAAAAAGAAATAAATATCGAAATGACGAAAATGCTCCTATGTTGGGCGATGTTTTGAATAGTGATAAAACCAAGTTAATCTTGAATCCATTGATGGTAATGGAGTTATTAATGGCATAGAGGATGTGATATGAATATAGCGATCCCTATTATTGATTCCACTGACACTTAGAGTACGGACGCGAATTGTGAGTGACCTAGTGAACGGGCTGGGCCTCACGACAAATCCTTGAGGGGGTTAGTGGGTTCACCAAAAAGGACAGTATAGATGTGTACAGGCAGATGGCAGACGGGCCAGGGCCTTACATGATGCGATCCCATAAGAGTGTAGTGGAATGTTGCAAGATGATTGGCCCGGTTATTAACCGTAAGGGCTTGAATTAAGAGTGTATTGAATTGGATGTTTATTACGGGATCGTTGAATATTATGAAAAAAAATGACCTTAGAAAATAACTGAGAAAGTGATTAGTAAAAATTGATGAAATCCATAGTAGTACGGTTGATTATGGTTCTATACATTTATACTGTATCTAAGGTATTAAACAATATTTATTTATAGAACCAGAGCATTTTGAGGTATGCTATATAAATCGATGTATTGTATGGAGTAATGTAAATTGGAGAATATGCACAAAAACAGTAAAGTGATAAAAAGAAGGAGATAACAACTAACCTGAGTTCTTCAGGACCCTTGAGACAAAACCGTGATGGGCGACCCAATGATGGGCGACCCGCAATGGATAATATATTGTGAGGTGTGCACGAACTACGTGGTCGCTGACTCACTTGTAAGGGTAAACCTAGGGCGAAAGGATCGCCTAGAGGATGCTCACCAACGGTCGATTTGAACGGGCGGGGCTTTTACAATTATCTCAGTGGTAACACAAGTGTAAGGAACTAGGTACGTAAGGGTGCCAGAGTTCGAAACTCATGGATAACATGCACAAGGAAATTAAACCTATGTTCATTAAATGGAAATGATTTCAAAGTGAATAACTGTAATAAATCGGTTAGCTGTAAAATGTGTTAATGACTGTTGTATTTGATACAACTTACTAGATTGAGATTCGTAATGCTGTGAAGTATGAGTAGATAATGAAATTGAGGTGGAGAATAATCCGAAATGATTCAAATATTAAATGTCCATGTCTTGAAGATGTACAGTGAAGTTGACTGGACAGAAAGATGAATTATTCAAAATGATAAGAGATGTGTGATCAAAGAAAGTATCAGATGTGATTCCCGATAAACTTTCAGAGTTGTATAGATTGGAGAAGTCGAGCTAACATTGACTCGATTGGTTATATGAAATCTAATTGTAAGCTTATATCGGAGAATATAGAAAGAGTCCGAAAGCTTTACAACAACTCTGGAAAATGAGTAAATAATGAAGTTATCTGTATAAGAATGAATGAGAAAAACACAGATGACCTTGATACGTAGATGAATTAAAATGATATAGTAAATTCTTACTATTTAATAAAGTTCTTGAGAAGAACAAGTATTCATCTACATGAAAATGGACGCTTTATTGATCTAATCAGAGATACATGAGGAGTTTATAAGACTAGCCTCGGTATAAAGCGTCATTGGATAAAAGTTGGAGATTGAGGTCTATGAAATAATGATTAGAACTCAACATGAACTGTACGAGTTCCTATGAAGGTATATAAGCCTAATGAATGAGGCATCCATATAAAAATAAAGTGATGAGATACTGAAATAGTTAAAGATACAAATGGAACATGAGCAGCATTATGGTATGATTCCCCAAACTCTCAAAGACTATGAACTTATGTTAAGCTTGAGCTAGACAGTGTCTCTTTCTGACAGATAGATAATCTCGAAATGACAGAATGACAGTGAATCTGTCTATGATAGAGAGATAATGATTGAGATACAAAATTAATGAGTCTAGCTAGATACTACTACCAGTCTATAAAAGAGTGATGGGACTAGCTGCTCTATAGAAGGGATATAATTAAAGAAGTTAAAGTTGGTCATATGCGAAATATTAAATGATTTTAATAGTAGAGTACCATACCATTTGAGAAAACTGACTGAAATGATAAGAGTGAAAATATGAAAACGTAATAAGAAGATAAGTTGCATGATAAAAAGGGAACATAAATATAAAATAGTTCCCGAAATTAAGACTAACAATGATTTCATGTTGGTTATCACATGACTGTGGCTAGATGTAAAATCAAGCCAAATCTGACAAGTGAAATTAATGATACTCAAGGGAGTAAGATGAATGGCATGTATTATTTTACTGCCAGTATATAAATGGAAAATGGTTATACATATAACCACCTCGAAATGATAAAAATGGTGGAATTGTATAGATATTGTGAAAATGAATATTGTGGACAATAAAGAGTTCAAAAGAAATATGATGATATGGAAGTGTCAAAGACTGATGATCTAAATAGAATCATTTTCCATTATCAGACTCCTAGATTCTCTAGTGCCATAGTCAAAATATAAGTGTGAAACAGTGTTAATGTGTATGTACGATTCCAGTGAGCGTTTCATATGATGGGAGTCTCTGAGTTGCCATATGCTTAATGAGTAATAGCAAAAGGCTTTGAGATCCCAAGTGTACTGATAGCGTCGCTCCGTACTAATGTAAATAGTTGAGCGTAATATGTGGACGCTTAAAGATATATTGAGAGAGCTTGTGCACAAGATGTGAAAGCTACTGTGACAATTACATACAACAGATTGACATATGTAACTGATAGTTTTTAAACTATATCAACTTGGCACTAATTGAAAAAAAATGGATGATGAACAGCATAGATCAGCTGTAATATGAAAAATAGTGTGAATTGACTTTTAGGTGAAAAGAGAAATGAAATTGATAAATCCCGATTGGTAAGAATCTTACGGGAGTATAAATATATGATGAAAGGAATATGTAGTGGTAAAAAAAAAGTCTTGATGTTGAAAGTATACTGGCAGTATTACTTAAAAGATGATTTAGAGGTCAAAGGTTAGAGACAATAAGTAAATGGAATACACCACCTTTTGGACTTAAGTTAAATTCGGAGGATCGAATTTCTTAAGGTGGGGAGAATGTGATAACCACAAAATTTTCACTGTTTAATAGTGGAAATTCATATTAAAGAAAATAAATAAGCGGAAATAAATATAATTATAAGATCAGAATATTAGTTAAAATTTCGAGAATTGAAGAAGTGATGAATTGGGAAGTTTGAGTGAAGGAAAAAAAATTTAAATTGGAAAATGAGGTTGGAATTATGGAAAATAATGAAATGAGGAAATTTAATTTGGATAAATGGAAATCCAAATTAAATAAGAAAATGAGGAAGAAATAAGAAATATATTTATATAATTATATATTATATAAATGTATTTTTATACAGATACATATGTATTTAAATGCTATATAGTATATATTATTATATAGTGGTATATATATATGTATATATACTATTTTATACATTAAATAGTACATATGTATACAAATATAACATTGTATGTATATATAAGTATATACATATTTGAAAAATGTAAATATAAGTTTACATTAAAGTTGTACAAATATGTTGTAAATACAATATATATTGTATTATTATTACATTTATATAAATAAATATATAAATGTTATGTAATTTTAAGGTATATAAATATACAGATATATATACTAGATATATTTTACATAACATAAATATATCTTTATATAATATATAAAATACAATATTATATATATAAAATAATAATAATATTATATGTATAATATATGGTATATATTATATGTATAATATATAATCTATAGTATATAATATACTATATGTATAATTGATATAATAAAAAATAAAACAAAAAAAAATAAATAAAAGGAAAACAGAGCAGGAAAATCGAGAGGAGCCCGTTTCCTTCCCAGGCAAGGCCGACCGATGGAGAGGAGGAGGGAGAGAGAAAGCTGGCACCGGTGAGGGAAGAGGAGCAGGAAGATCAACCGGCGACGGAAGGAAAACGGAAAGAAACAGAAGCGAAACTGGCGGAAGCCGAGAAAAGAGAAAGGAAAAATGGGAAAGTGGAGGTGTCGGCCGATTCTGCCATCGCCACTGCAACCGAACCTTCGGCGAAGGAAGAGGAAAGGGTAGGAGGCCACCGGTGAGGCGAAAAACGGCATAGAAGGAAGGGCGAAGAGGGAGAAGAGGCCGAACCTAAACCGAGTAGATCCGCCGCCGTGCCGCCGAGTTAGGCTGAACGGAGGCCAGATCCAGCTTCTCCGTGACGTCGGCCAGCTGTGGAGCCGCCGAACAGCAGGAGAACCAGCCACTGGAGAAGAACCGGCGATGAGGAGAGACTGACCGATCTGAACCGGTCCGGTTAGGAAAGGAAAAAGGAAAAAAAAGAAAAAGAAAAAAAAAGAAAAGAAAAGAAAAAAAAGAGAAAAAGGAAGTAAGAAAAGAGAAGAAAGAGAGAGAATTCGAAAATTCGAAAATTTTTAGTAATTCGGAAACTCGAAAATTACGAAAATTCGGTAAGAAATTTTGGAAATTAAATTCGAGTAAAAATTAAATAAATTATTTGAAAAAATTCTAAATTTTAGAATTTTATTTTCCGAAATTCCCTCGATGACCGAGACGATGTAATCGGGAGAGGTGAACACGAGCGCGATGTAATGAGGCGGTCGCGACCTGAGACAGGTAAGGGAGACATGTGCAGCCTGTAGGGATATCCGGTACACATGTTTTAAAGTATGCATTTAATTTTTATAAATGCTATTGATAATGATTGGTTGGAAAATTGTGGTGATTTACCGGTTGAGATTTAAACTGTATTTTCCGTGCAGGATGCTAGCCAATCGGCAACCGTTATACAACAAAAAAATTACCGAAAAATCACCGAAAATCATAATAAATGATTTGATTTCACGAGAAATGGTTTTCAACCACGAAAATCGAGAAATCGATTAATTTTCATAAAACATGAATATACGGATGATTAATTGTAAAATATTCATGTTTTTGAGAATTGTGAAAATAAAACCACCGAAAATTCTCTCGAAGTGTAAAATTTCACGTAATATGAAATGGAAGATGAAAAGACACAAAGTGAATATTTTAATAATATTTCTTCAAATATTCACTTGATTTCGTAAATAACCTTTATGGTTTCAATTGTGAAAATAAGTATTTATAGAAAATTCCATAAAGGTTAATTAAAGGTAGAAAACGGTATTTTGAGACTAAAAGGTCTCCGTATGTGTCTATAGAGAAAACATGGTGACAAGAGTGTTGATTTGAAAAATAAATATTTTAATTTTTCATAATCATAAAAATAATTGATTTGAATCCCGATAACTTTGAAAACCATATTTTCGATAGAAAGCATGGAAAAACGTGCGTATATGTTTTACGGTGAACAAGGACAGTTATGACCTTTTATATTTTACAGTGATGATTTTATAAACTGTTTTCACCGTATGAAAAATATGATTTATGCCTTTATGAAATATTTTGAAAAATGTTATTTATTTTATTTATTTCATAAAGGTAAGGATTTATACATGTGAGCCTTATGGATGATGGTGAAATGTTTTACACTACTGTGTTTAAAATCCATAAAGGCTATGGTACGGTTTTATACTATTTTGAGACTTAGGCCCCGAGTTTCATGCATCGTACTATTACTGTTACTGTCACATGGCTGATTAACCAGCTAGTCATCAGTGTCCCGGATTGTCACCTAGCAAGTGTACACCGAGGACATATTATAGATCATGGCCATAGATCTCAGTTACTGATACTGTGCCCCTAGTAGACGATGATAGAATGATTTAATTGTAGGGTGATGCCTAATCTCAGTTATTGATTACTGTTTACTGAAAGGATTTACTAAATCCTATTTACTGTACTGTACTGTTTACTGTTTACTGATTACTAAACTATTGTACTGGTTACTGTTTACTGAGCAAAGCCGTACCAAAACACTGTTTACTGAAATGGTAGCCACTGATTACTGTTTTACTGGACTAAAAGGTGCCATTTACTGTTTACTAACTGAAAGCTACCGTATACTGTTTACTGAATTGGTAGCTATTGTTTACTGTTTTCTGATTGAACCGTATCAAGATACTATTTTACTGAATATACTGTTTTACTGAACTGTAAGATACGGTTACTGAACTAAGGAGAAATTAATGGTTATTCAAAAAGAATAACATTAAAAATTATTTCTAAGATAGAAATAATTACAGAATAGTTTATCCAATGATTTGGATATTTACAAATCACTGTACTGTCACGTGTTTTTAACTGTACTGAAGAGAACAAAAGTAAACCACTGTTTTACTACTGAACTGTCACGTGTTTTAAACCATACTAAAGTGAAGAGAAATAAATTGTTTACGCTATGGAAAACGAATATTAAATCGTTTTGAGAATAAATTATATAGAACTCTCTACAGTTGCTTCTAGGTTCTAGGACAAGACAGGTATTTCAAAATACCTGCCTTACTCCATCCGGATCCTTAGCCGACTGTAGTATCCTTCCTACATGTGAGCTTAGAGCCCATCTAGGAAAATTTAAAGAAAATGAAAAAGTTTTTCAGCATATAGACAGCTGAATATCAAGTGTTGCATATAACTCTCTTACTGAGCCATGGTTTGCTCACCCCTGAATTTTAACATTTCAGATTTTCGAGGACTGAGAGTCTGATATCCAAGGATTTTGGCTGTGCATTAGGGGACGATGCGACAACTTGATTTACTACATGAGGTACAATCATTTATTTTTAGTATTTAGACTTATCTACAATACTACTTTCTTGTGAACTGAGATAGGGGATGTAATTCATATTATAATTTCATATGAAATTGTTTAAATGTAATTGAAAAGTAAAGTCTCGCCGACAGCCTAACCGAATAAGTTATATAATAATGTGTGTATTAATGGGTAATTGGACTGTTACATGGCCCCCTCTTTACTTTGACACTATTCACCTTCCCTTCTACAGAAATATCGTCCCTCTATTTCCCTTTCACCAAACTTCAAGATCTAACTCATTTCTCCACCAAGTCACTTCATTTCTTCACCATTCTTCACCTTTTCTCCATCTCTGTCACTTCTCATCATCCTTTCACACCAAAACCCTTTCGTTTTTCATGTCCTCTCTTTTCCCTTGAGTTCTTCACTATTCACGCCCAACATTTCAATTGTAAGTGTTTCTTCACTAATTTCCATCAATTTTCTTGCATTTCTCTTTTATTTCTTCATATTTTGTTGACCCACTTCCAATTCTTGCATATATTTTCATTCCATCTTGCTTTTCATTTCACATAAAACCCATGTTTTTGTCTAACTTTTAGTGTTCATAACGTAGAATCCTTTTAATATTTCAGCATCATTCCTTCATCAAAGTTGTTGCTTGTGTATTGCTCTGTGACTCTATGTTGTTGGTTAGCCTCCCATTCCCCCATCCACTCTTCCACACTCTCCCAAATTTGTGCTCACCACCCATTCAACAAAAATTCTCAGAGAACTTTGGTCTCATTCCTCACATCCAAACTTACTCAAAATGGCTCCTAAACTCAAACACGCTGCTCAACGAAAAGTCCCCGCTTCTTCCTCATCTTCCGTTCCAACAGCTTTTAACCTTTGCTTTCGAAATGCGGAAGACAAAAATTGCTTCCATGCAAAATTCGCCAACATGCGCATCAAACATTGGAGCCCAATTGATTTTGGATTCCTCGAATCAATTAGATTTCCATACTTAGCCAAATTCGATGCCTTTCGCTGGACAAAGTTTTTGAAAATTAACATTCTAGTACCTTACAACATTGTTCGCGCGTTCTTCTCCAATGCCGAACTGATCATAAGTCCCAACAATCCATGCGAAGTTATAGGGATCCAATCATTCATCATGCGAAAGTGTATTGAAGTCACCAAAGAATCACTCTCCCATGCTTTTGGCATTCCCAAAAGAGGACTTATTTTTGAGATTGCCGAGGTTCCTTTGGAGTTCGACATTAATGATGAGCGTGCTAGTGATCTTCCAGTCTTTGCATATCTCTTACACATCATCATCTCATGGAATCTCCGTCCACTTGGCACAAAATATTCTCAAGTTCGTCAGCTCGACAGATTTTAGCTTCATCATATCCATTCACCTAATAATTATCAACCCGACCTTCTTCACTTCATTCTTCATGATTGGGTGAAAATTGTTCGGGGCAAGGTCAAGTCTATCGTTTTTCCTCAACCCTTGGCTTATTATGTACTCGACCAAGGCATCGACTGCTCATGTGAAGTTGGTGTCCTTCTCAAACCAAGTACCACCATCAATCTAACCACCATGCATAACCTTGGGTGGTATTCCCGTCAGCAAGGTGATAATGTAGTATGGGAAAAGAGTCATGGTCCGCCTGCTTCTCCTGAGCATAATAGCAAAGAAGAAGCACCTGCTGAACCTTCTTCCTCCACACCATTGGGTTCCACCTCCACATCTTTCGACCAGATCATGCAAATTCTTCAGCAAATGAACACCTCTCAACAGACCTTTCAGCAAGATGTTACTCAGCAGCTCGATCAAATCGAGGAAACTCAGGTTGTTTTATTCTATGAAGTCCAAGACATTCGCATTCAGTAAGAGGACTTCATTAAGCAGTATCACTTGACCTTTCCTAGGCACCGTTGACTAGCCTCTTTCCGCTTATTATGCCTTATATTTCGGTCTCGGTGTTTACCCGTTTGTTGTGAACTGTCCCAGTTATATTTGTGGTATTTTACTCTTTTCTTAGAAGTATGAACTAGTGTGTTATGTTAGTAGACTCTTTGCACCTTATATTTCTATAGCATGGTTTATGATTATGCTTATGGCATTCACTTGGTTTATATTTCTTATTATACCATATGTTTCTATTTATGTCATATGTTGCTTTAAATTGACTTATACCTTTGACCATTTCTCCTTATGTCATAATATTTGTCCTAATTCTTGATATGATAAAAAGGGGGAGAATTAACGGGGTAAATTTCTATGTCTTTCATGCATAAATTGAGGGGGAGCAAAATATTTTTTACAATGCATATTTTGAGGGGGAGGCAAAATATTTTCCATACATACATTGAGGGGGAGCAAAGCAAAGTGATTTTCATGATGTCAAAATTATAAGCAAATTTACCTTAAGTTTTGTCATATCAAAAAGGGGGAAATTGTTAGTTTTAAATTGACATGTATTTTGAAATGAAAAAACTCAAGTAAGCTTAAAGCATTTTTCTACAATGTAAATTTGCTCAAAATGAACTCAATGATGGAAAATACTTTAAACAAACTTTTGGATTGTGATTTCAATTGAAAAAAATCAGGAAATACTTTTATAAAAGTGTTAGAAGTTTTTGAACTAACTTAGAATCACAAAAAGCCATCAAACTGTCTCAAATTGCAGCCAAAGAAGTGCAGGAAACTATGAGGGATCAATCCCTACTGCAGAAGGATCGATCCCTAGAGGGTAGAAAGTTGGAAGGCATTCTGGAAATTTTGGATCGATCCCTTCTGGCTAAGGATCGATCCCTTTTCACGTAAACAGTGTCCAACGGCTAGTTTATGAGATTTCACATTATTCTTCACTCACTCACTTAAATCTCAGATAATCAAAGGGGTGAGCCAGCCTTGTAAGGTTGTTATTGTAAGAGTGAGGGTAGTATTGTAAGGGGATAAACTTAAAAGGTTACTTCTAAGCATTCAAGAGAAAGTCTAAGAGGTCTCACCACACCTTGAATTGGTTTGTAAAGCTTTCACAAGAAGAGTGGAATCAATCTCTTGACAAGAGGATTAAGGAAAGAGGATATAGGCAAGAGATTGGTCGAACCTCTATAAAATTTGTGCTTGCTTCTCTTTTTCTTCCATATTTACTGCATTTATTTCATTATTGCTTTATTTATTTCATTTGTGCATTAATCTCTTAGAAAAACCAAGAAGTAGTAGAATAACCGATTCATCCCCCTCTCGGTAGAGCCAACAAACATGAAATGATTTTAAATAAAAACAAAAACCCTTATATACTCTTCCACAGGGTATATATTGTGTAAGAGAGGAATGTAATTGATGAGACTCATACTAAAGGTTATTGAGCCTTGATATGAGTAAGGCTAAAAAACATTGGGCCTAAAGGTAGCTTGATCCCAAGAGGAAAGAGGTAGAAGGGCCATTAAAAATCCACTAGGTGATCATTTAAGCTGTGGGTTTTAACCTTAATTATGCATCTAATAACTCTTATAAATAGGTCAGAGGTATCATCTTTACTTTCTAAGCTCTATTTGCTTACTAAAACTCTACCTAAACCCTAACTGTAACGCACTGACTAACTAAAATTAAGGCCAAAACTGTAACACACTGACTAACTAAAATTAAGGCCAAAATTTTCCTTTCTGTTTCGGTTTGGTTAAGCTGTTTGTTGTGTCATTATCATTCATTTAGTCATGCATTGAGAAGCTAAAGAGAACATTTCCAATTGCCATGACTCATATAGAGAAATAGAGCAATCACCATTGAATCTAAGTCTATTTTGCATAACTATTATTCGCACTGTTGACTCCCTTCACAAAGTGCTGGCAATACTACTGTTTTGTTAAGTACATGATCATATTCTATATGAAGGCCATCTATATCAATACAGTAAAGATCTCAACCATTTAATATTGTCTCTTACACATAGGTAGATATATCAGTGTCTCAGTTATGATTATTCTATTTCGACACTCATTTCCATCATATATTATTTTGCCCGCGAAAAGTTGCATGCCTTTGAATTGCTTATACTATTTTCTATCCTATCATACAGCCATTTACATGGTACTATCTAAGGCAAAATACATTCTGAGCATCATTATTGTTTTGTTAGTGCATTATTGAACTGCATACTTTTAGGAGGATGTTATATGTAGGTTCAGGAAGTACATGTATTTTTATTGTATTGCTCTTTGTAACTCTTTAGGCCATTATATGGGCTTCCGTTTACATTGGGTTAAAGGTTGGAGTGACTTACTAGTTGTCCAAGACTTTGATAAAAGATGTCCTAGTAGTGAGCATGATGTCAGAGGTATTCGTAGATTTACCTATTACAAACATGAAATCGCGGTAGTCATCTCTCTCTTTTGCTATCTCATGATAAGCTACCTTCTATGACAAATAATCCATGAAAATAAAAAATCTACCTTTATTTCGGATTATTATTATTCATTCTTAGTATCATGATACAATATATTTATACATTACATTATTTGCTAAGCTTGAATGTCTTATCTCCTTATTGTTGCTAATCTTGGCTATAATGTACATGATCCTAAGCACATAATCCATTATATTCTGTATACTAGATGCCATGTAGGTTTGTATAAGCCTTGCTAGTCAAGCACTCTATTATAAGCTTTGCTCGCTAATAAGGGCACTTGAGGGGCAACAAGAAGAAAAGGGCCTGAAGCGAAAAGTGAGCAAAGTAGGCTATGCATGGACTTGAAGTGAAAAGTGCGCAAAGTAAGTCATGCATGAATACAAAATGTGCAAGGGCTTGAAGCGAAAAATGCACAAGGTAAGCCACGCACTCGAAGAAAAAGGCCTGAATCAAAAAGTGCGCGAAGTAAGCTATGCATGGACTTGAAGCGGAAAGGGCACGATGTAAGTCATGCATGAAGACAAAAAGTGCAAGGGCGCAAGGTAAGCCACACACTCAAAGAAAAAGGCTTGAAGCAAAAAGTGCGTGAAGTAGGCTATGCATGGACTTGAAATAAAAAGTGTGGAATGTAAGTCATGCACGAAGACAAAAAGTGCAAGGGCTTGAAGCGAAAAATGCGTGAGATAAGCCATGCACTCAAAGAAAAAGGCCTGAAGCAAAAAGTGGGCGAAGTAGACTATACATGGACTTGAAGTGAAAAGCGTGAGATATAAGTCATGCATGAAGACAAAAAGTGCAAGGGCTCGAAGCAAAAAAAGCACGAGGTAAGCCACGCACTCGAAGAAAAAGGCCTGAAACAAAAACTGCGCAAAGTAGGCTATGCATGGACTTGAAGCAAAAAGTGCGTGATGTAGTTATGCATGAAGACAAGAAAGACAAGGGCTTGAAGTGGAAAATGTGTGAGGTAAGCCACTCATTCAAAGAAAAAGGCCTGAAGCGAAAAGTGCGCGATGTAAGCCATGCATGAAGACAAAAAGTCCCTAAGTGAAAAATACGCAAGATGGGCAACAAAAAAAGTCTCTAAGCGAAAAATGTACGAGATAGGCAACAAAAAAGTTCCTAAGCGAAAAATGCACGAGGTAGGCAACAAAAAAAGTCCTTGTGGGAAAAATGAGCGAGATAGGCAACACATAGGCTTGAAGCAAAAAATGCGCGAGATAAGCCATGAATGAAATAAAAGTCTTTAAGCAAAAAATGCGCGAGATGGGCAACACATGAGCTTGAAGCGAAAAATGTACGAGATAAGCCATGAACAAAGTCAAGGGCTTAAAGTGAAAAATGCACGAGTAAGCCATACCTGAGAAATTTAAAAGCTTGAAAAGGAAAATACGCTATGTAGGCCACTCATGTGAAATGTAAGGACTTGAAGCAAAAAGTGCACGAGGTAAGTCTGATTATTACGTAAGATAAGTTTAAATAAGTGTAAGGTAAATGTGTAGTTGCCTCTATATATGAGTTTAAATGTGTAGATGAGTTTATAAAAGACTGAGCTCTTTCACAAAGAACTGGGGAGCACTTACTACGTGCATACATATAGATTAGAGCATAAAAATAAAGCAAGAAAGTGGAATTTTTCATTCATACAACTCTAAAATTATATTACAATAAGTGTGACCTCTGTAGCAAGAGGAGTATCGATACTAACAGGCACCTAGGCTTGTGCGTCCTAAGGCACTATAATGTTAGGAATTTGATCCTTAGAAAAGTTAGCCTCTGGATTATCCAAATCATCTTTTTCCAAGCCTATGAGAACATCGACCACTTTGGGTTGACGAAAAGGCCTTTAAGGGCCAGTGAGATCAAATATATCTTTATAAGTGCCTATCCTTAGAAAAGGTTCTAAACCCTCATCATCTGGATTAAGCTTTGACCAATCAGGAGCGTGCCAGGTACAAACCACATTTGATAAAACCAGTTAAGAATACATGCATCCTTTTGTGGCACTTCTTGACAATGCGCCCTCACGACCTAAACCCAGATTTGGTCTTGTTCCTCTTGGCTAAGAGAAGGCTTTAGTGGCTCTGCTATCTTGTAATTTCTCCCCATAGCTCTTGGTTTCGGTCAGCTAGGGCCTTAAGTTCAAACAGAAGAGTGGCATACTGTGAGACCCGAATTTATTACACTGTACACCATAATTGTAAATGATTAATAGTGGAAATAAATTATTTAATGGACTTAAATAATATTGAAGGTGGATTTCCACTTTCCATTTTTAATTATTGGATTTATAATTTATAATATGGTGTATAAGAGATAGAAACATGAGCTAAAACCATGTAGCAAACAAAGTGGCTTTTACGCCACCTATATAGCTGCTAGTCATGTTGCACGGTAGAAAAGAAAATTCATGAGAATCAAAATACAATTTAAATGATGTTTAGAGTAGGATGATGTTAAAAGTCTAACATGTGAAGGATTCTATTCGATGAAGGATACATCAAGATAGGCAAATAAGTCAATAACGTGTAGGAAGAATGATTTGTTTTCGTGGCTTTTGCTGCACTTTTCTAACTGTTTTAATGCTCTTTCAGATTTGTCTTATGGGTGCAATTAAATTCTTCATGAATTAATGCTCTAATGACAAGAAACGTGCAACCATTCACACCAAGTTTCTGTCGTGTGATTTCATGGCTAAACCGATTTAATGCAATGTGAAAGATGTTTAATGGCAAAGAAATCGAAGTCAACATGGGAATTTTGGTGTTGGTTGAAGAATAAGACAAGTAAGAAAATAAGCCAACAAAACAAGAAGAAAAGAATCTCGGCATCATTATTCTTTTGGCTGTAGCTTTTATCCACAAATAAATGAATGAAGAATATTGTTGCCATGCCATACCTTTTGCTACCATTTTTCTTCAACAATTAATGAGCTAAAGGACAAGGAAAGTGATGAGCAAAGAGATTGGAAGTTATAAGACTTGATAGCCGAATATATAGTTGATTAAGCTAAACAAATTGTAATATGTTTTTCTTCAAGATCGACTTTGTCGATCACTTTTGCTTGTCTTAGCTTCATTTATTCCTCGTTCACTTAGTAAGATTTCCTCTCTTGCTATCTAAGCATCTAGCTTTCCTTCATACACTCTCCCTTCACTCATAAAACACCAAAGAACTAAGGGAAAGGAGGATTGACGGAGGAAACAAAACAAACCTTAAGCTGTGTTGGTTCAATCAAACAAAGGTAAGGAATTTTCAGCCAATGTTCATGTATTTAATTCTTGGTTTATAATGATGATATGTTAATTAGGTGATGTGTGTGTATATTGCTTGGCATAAGAACATGTAGCAATTTACTATGATTGAATTATATGTTGTTGATGGCATTAATGGTGTGAATAAAGGAAGCAGAAAATTCTGTTGCTATGTGTGTCTATCGTAAAGAATAAAAGGTAAGATTTAACATGAGGGAAAATATATAAATATATGGGATTTGATCTTGATAAATTAAAGTGTGAACATAGTGTTAATGGTGTGAAAACATTAAATAAAGCATGAAAAAAATTGAAGATGTAAGGCTGGAACCGAAACAAAGAAAAGAAAGGGTGAAAGAAAACCGAATGGAAGGTGTGAAAGAGAGAAATTTGCTGCTGGCAGAATGAAGAGAAGATGAGATAAAAGTCAATAATAGTTGGCTGGAAAATGGCGTGAAGAAAGAAAGAAGAAAAACTAAAGTTATTAGGAAATGATCTAAGGAACAAATAGTCAACAATAGTGGCTAAAATGGTGTGAAACTAAGAGAGAAAGATGAAATGGTTGAGTGAAACGTAAAATAAGAAGGAAAAGGAAGGCTGAAAATTAAATGAAAAAAAAGATATATTGTTAAGGCTAACCGAATGGGAGAAGCTCAAAATAATAATAAAAAATGGGGGCTAGGTGACGTGAAAAAGAATGAAGAAAGAATGCATGAGGGACGTGAATTAAGAGGGAAAGAAAGGGGCTGAGAGTGGCATATAAAAGGGAGGAATAAAGGCTGAAATTTGGTTAATTTATCAAGGTAAATAAAGTCAAATATGAAGGTTAGAGATAAGCAAAGAAAATAACCATAACTTGACTAGAAAATATTCATATACAAGGTGAGTATGTGTGTTGCCGAGTATGAAAGAAATAAAGAGAATAAAATATTACATTTTATTTCTTAAAGATGGAAAATGTCAAGGAAGAAGGTAGCACATTTATATTGTGCAAAAATAAAACAATGATCTTTAATTAAATAAAGGCCATTCGCCCATAGAGGAAGAAAGAAGAGAAAATGGCATGAAGAATAGCCATTTTAGCTATGAGACTTATTTATATTTGTATTTTGATATAAATCATAGCTTAATATAAAAAGGAAAATTAAGCTAATGAGTTGGTAAAATTATTTTGCAGTTGAGAAGTACGATTTCGGCAGACGCAATCGGGAAGCTCGGTTTCGTAAGACCAGGTAAGAGTAGTATGTGAAGTGAAATGCATGTCCTGTGGAGAAAAATATTATAAAAATATTAAGAAAATGATTTGGTTTGAGACATGCATTAGTTTGATAAACTGTTTTGAATTTGCGTGAGCCAAAGATAGGCGACCCCTTTTATATAATTCTAGGCGAGCCAACAGTAGGCGATCCCTTGTTTTTTTAAAGAGAAATATTTTATGGGCAACCCCCCAGTTCAACTCGGTGTGAGAGCCACAGTGGGCGATGTTAATTCGCCACATGGGCGAATGAAAACATGCGAGCTCAATCCACTATGATGGGCGAGTCGTAATGGGCGAGCTGATAAGGGGCAAGCCGGTTTAACTTGTGTTTTTCTCACATGAAAAATGATGAAATTACTGGTTGTTTTTACTGTGTTTTGTAAACAGAAAATATAATACCTTTTTGGAAAACAATCATTTTAAAGAAATTATGAAATATGTGAAATATTCCTTAAGGGTTCTTTATGAGATATAAATTGATTTTTGAGACTTTAGGCCCCGAGTTTCATGCATTACTATTTACGTGGCTGATTGACCCGCCAAGTCATCAGAGGTCTCGAGGTCACCTGGCAAGTGTACCCGAGGACCACCTATAGATTATGGCCACAGATCTAGCTGTGTCCCAGTGGGGACGATTACTGGGTTCCTTCGGGAACGATGTTAGCATGATTTAATTGTAGGGTGATGCCTAGTCTCAACTTACTGATTTCTGTTTACTGAAAGGATTTACTGAATCATGTTTACTGTTTACTATACTATATTGTAAACTGTTTAGCCAATGATTTGAATATTAAAGACTGTTCATTATATCCACTGTTTTCCTACTGGGTATGCTGTTAGGGAAAATAAACGTTTTGTGGTATATAGTTTTTATTTTATAAAGCAGCATACAACTTCCTTACTGAGTACGTTGTCGCTCATCCTTTATTTTCCACTCCACAGATTGTTGATTTTGGACTAAGAGAATTACCTTTCAGAGATTATCGACTGCTAGAGTCAGCAAATATTCGATATCGAAGGTATATGATTTTCTTTTATATATTCAGCAAATTTGTACAGTATTACTTTGAGCAAGAGGGAATGTAAATGATCTCAAATAAATTAAATGTAATATTCATAATTCTGTTATAGTACTATAAATGGAAGTACTATGTAATTCTTAAATGGTTAACGAGTTGTTAAGCATCACAGATAGTCCAATCGGTGAAAATGTGTGATTTATAAGTAAATATTGTGTTATACTGTGGATTCGGGATGTTACACATACTCCACTTGAAGAGCATTCAACTCAGCTGAAGTGGAGAAAAACTTATCCCAATAATGCTCTAGAGAGGCAATCTTGGCCTTTTTCATCTCAAAATCATCTTTAAGATGAAGCAGCTCTAGCTGCTTGAGTTCTCTTATGGTTTGCACCTTAAACACTAAATGCTGAGCATTAATAGCAATTATTCATTACGAGGCTTTCAAATAAGTAAAACAAGTTAGAAAACGCACAAGACATTCACATGAATGTGAATTAAAGAATTTGAAACTTACTCTCATCACTCCTAAAATAGTCATGTCCGTTAAGAGAAGCAATCTGGGGAACACAAGCATGTCTTTCATTGACAACTCCATGAATAGCTTCCTCTTATCTTTCATTAGGAGCTTGAATATATCGCACTTGGCTCGATTTTACCGTGTGACTTCTAGTC
This sequence comes from Heritiera littoralis, assembly GCA_031772115.1. Classification (NCBI taxonomy): domain Eukaryota; kingdom Viridiplantae; phylum Streptophyta; class Magnoliopsida; order Malvales; family Malvaceae; genus Heritiera; species Heritiera littoralis. Next base: position 7,839,532 of record JAPDPK010000009.1, read on the forward strand.
CTGTTCATCAAAACTGATCACTGGTGATTCACTAATGACAAACTTACTCCTCCTATGGTCAAGGGATCAGGAGGAACTGAATCCTGCATAATGAGTATGAGAAGAGTACAAGCTCGAGTGTTTTCTGTAACCACTTCTTTGAAGCGAACTCATTTTTTGAGGTGAGGAATTTCAACTTAAGAGGCGGAGAAGTGCTCGATATCCTTCCTCTTGCAAAAAGCACGCCCAACACTTTAGATTAATGGACCTTTGAGCTCTAAAAGAGGACTTATGGATTCATGAGAGCATCTACCATACCTCAACCAGTAGATAGGATGTTCTCTTGGGTGAAGAAAGTAAATAAATCAGTCTCTCTTCCATAACATAACCAATCAATCTAATGACTGTACAATCTCTTTAAGATCGAGAAAATCCGATCCTTAGAGGATTTCCTCCCACGAATAACCCATTGGGTAGGGATACCTAAACCTTTTGGGATTTCAACGAAGAACTAAACATACTCATATTTTTTAGGTTTACTTGGAAGCTCCCTAATAAATCTATTTTGAAATTCCTTTTCAGAGGCCTTCTAAATAAAATAGGTCATTGACTCAGAGAATCCATGGGCCTGGAAAAGGCACATAATAAAAGAAGTAACAGCATAACTCCATTCCTGTTACAAATTATGATGAAGCCCACTAGTTGAACCCACGGGTGAAGAAGAAAATCCTCTTTCAATAATTTCAAAAAGGGGATAGTGAGAGAATCTGAAAAGTTTATGGATCCATAATGATTTTAATTAAAAAAAAAACATATATACTCTTCCATAGGGTATACCCCTACGAAAGAGTGTGGAGCAATTGATGAGGGTCATACTAAAAGTCATTGAGCCTTGATATGAGTCAAACTAAATGACATTGGGCTTAAAGGTAGATTGAGCCCAAGAGGAAACAAGACTCAGGAGAACCATGAAAAGGTCCATTATGTGATCATTTAAGTGGTGGGTCTGAACAGTAATTACGGGCAAAACCGATCCTATAAATAGTTCACAGGTATCATCTTTACAACCTAAGCTCTAGTTGCTTATTGAAACCCTGACAAAGCCTGGTGCTACTTAAGCATCGGAGTGCATGCACAGGGGAAGGCCCTTGTGCCGTCTAATGGTTTTCTTTCTTGTAGAATTCTTGGAGATAGGCTAACACGAAGATCGAGAATTTGACGTCATTGTTGCATCATCATTGTTTTAGGCAACAATAATATCATTTTTAATTTTTAAAATTTGTTCAAAAATTTATTTAATTTCTAATTTCACGTAAGTCTAGCTCTGATATCAAATATAAAAATTATTTTTAACAATTCTATGTGACAATTGGAATAGAAAATATTATAAACAATAAATTAAGCATACCTGTTTGAGTCAACATCTCGAAAGCAATAGCAGTGTTATCAAAATCCTGATAGGCTATTTGTCCTTTTCTTCTCTTTTCAAGTAGTTTTCAATAGGTAAATACCAATATTATTAAAATGTAAAGAGGGAACCTAGCCACACACACACACACACATCTTTTACAAAAGCCCTCATGGCCCTCCATCAAATGCTTATAGAGTTTTAAAATCTACACAACCACCATACCAAACTAACCCAATAATATGTATAAAGCCTATTTCATGTATGATCACAATTATTAAATAGGGGTCAGTTACATGTTTCACATACTAGGACTAAATTGTTAACCTATTTTAATAAACCATAAGATCTATTTCATCTTAGATCTCATAACTAGACTAGAGTGCTTTCAAACTATGTATGCATCAGATGCATAACTATTTATGCTTCATAATCATATTAACAAAGCATCTAACAAAAAGGACTGCAAAACAAGAAAATCTAACTCAAAGTCTAAAAAAAATAACACAATCTCAATTTAATTGAAAAAAATATAAAGTAATTAAAAATGTAAGCTTAATAGCCAAATAGACCCTCAACCTTTAGCATAAAATGGATTAAGCCATCAATGTTTTATTGCGTGAAAATCAGTCCATAAATTTTTATTTCATTATAAATAAACCTTCAACCTTTTAAAATTATGCAATTAAGTCCAAATCTATCAAATGACACTAATTGCTGTTTGGACATCAACATGAAAGCTGACGTGGATAGCATAGTTGGCTGCCATGTGGCATGTCATGTGTGCAATACTAACGGAAGTTAGTGTTATTTAACAGATTTGGACTTAATTACATAATTTTAAAAGGTTGAGGGTTTATTTACAATGAAATAAAAGTTTATGGGCAGATTTTTACGCAATAAAACGTTGAGGGCTTAATTCCATTTTGTGCTAAAGGTTGATGGTCTTTTTGGCTATTAAGCCTAAAAATGTATTAATCTTTTTTCACTAGCTTTATTACTTGACATATTTTCAAAAAAGCTTTTTAAAATTTAAAAAATAAAACATCATTTTTAATCAAATATCAAATTCACTAAGTTTTAAAAAAAAACTAAAATATTATAACTACGAGGTTTGGTTGGGCTAAGCTTGGACTTTAGATGGTGAGTCCAAATCACGATTCAATTTTTTTACGATTTAATAGCATCTGTAGTCCCTATAATTTGGGCTGAGTAACAAATTAGTCCCTAGATTTTAAAACATAACAAATTGGTCCTTAAAGTTACAATATTGTAACACATATGTCCTTCCGTCACTAAAACCGTCAATTCAGCCGTTAAATGCCAATTAGGCAACATGTGGCTTGCATGTGTGCCTAATCATTTCTTGTGTTTTGCTGACATGGAATATTAAAAAATTAAAAAAAATAAAAATCATTATAATTAAAAAAATCCTAAAATTATTTTTAATATAATCGATATAATTCAAAAAAAATCATTTTTGAGCTCTGTTAAGTAGAAGAAGAAAAAGAAGAAGAGAGGAAAAGCAGAAGGATGATTCAACAAAGGAAGAAGATGGGCACCTGTCTAGCCAAATCACCATCATCATCACCTTTAGACCACATTTTTTTTGAAAGGCTAATTTATTGACGAAACAAAGGGCAGTACAAGACTATTCATGGCAGAAGCAATCAGTGCCAACCAAAACAATCAAATAGACAAGACATTCATTACAATTAGCAAAGACAAATCAAACCCATCAAAAGAATTCAACGGTTCATGAGGAAGTGATAACTATCCCACTCAAGTTGAAATGGCAAGGACCAAAGAAGCCAGGCAAGAATGTCCTTCACACATACCCCATACCAATTGGACCATCTTGACAAGCCATTTAGGGTCGCGGAAATATCAGCCTAAGGAGTCAGCACTTTGATTCAAACATATACCATCGAGCAACTCATATGCAACATAGTTTAAAAAAAGAATTTATCCTATTTCAAATCTAGAACTCGAACGAAATAGAGCACCACAAAAAAACATCAAGATGAAGGTCGACCCAATAAACCCAAACAATTCTACAAAGACACATACTACACCCCCTTGCTAAAATCACAAAAAAAAAAAAACACCTAGGCTCATCTTCATCAACCCTTACAGCCCTACTCTAAACAAAAGCAAAATAGTTCAATACCAATGTATTCCCATAATCAAAATCAAAAACCCAAAAATCCCGACAATCTCGAACCACTTCATGTAAGTTAACTAAGAATCAACCAACATAAAAAAAGGGGCAAATCAAGATCCACAACAACAATCAAGCCATCCATAAATCAAAAATATCCTTGGAATATATATAAAATTAAGAGTAGAAACCATCAACAAGTCAAGCACAAATTTAAGAATCTAGGGAGGAAATCACAATGAAAATACAAAAAAGGAAAATTTTCGAGTTCATGGAATCTTTGGAAACTGGGCGTGATAGTTTGAGAGACAGCGAAGAAACTAGGGAAATTAGAAAGGAAGGGGAGAAAGGGGAGAAAGGAAAGGTTATGATTCGGTGGTTGGTTGGCGCTCAGAGTTGCAAGAAGGTATTGGGCTTTTGTTCTCTAATTTGAAGTCAAGAAAAATAAAGGAGAAAAGGAAGGAATCGAAGCTTAGTTTTGATGGCTGCCCAGAAGAATGTTCACGGAATAAGGGTTTGCAAGTGAAATTGGAGGAGCCAGACGAATGGTTTGTTGCTTTTTAGGGTTTTTTAATTATAATGATTTTTATTTTTTTTTAATTTCTTACTATTCCATGTCAGTGAAACGCAAGAGATGATTGGGCACACATATAAGGCACATATAGGCCAGTTGGCATTTAACGGTTAAATTGACAGTTTGAGTGACGAAAAGACATATGTGTTACAATATTGTAACTTTAAGGACAAATTTGTTATGTTTTAAAATATAGAGACTAATTTGTTATTCGGCCCAAATTATAGGGACTACAGATGCTATTAACTCTTTTTTTACTGACCTCAATTTTTCTACCCAAACAAATTTAATGAATTTAATATTTTTGTTTGAATTCATAAAAAAATCGAATTAGGTTTCGGACTTGAATAAACCACCCAATCGATTATCAGAACTAGTTTATATTGTTATATTCCGATGCTCAGAAGGACAAAATTCCAAACAATCCAAACCCAAAATATTAGTGAAGAAGTGGGACACGCAACCATTAATTACAATGACAAATCAACTAAAGGATGTTTTTACAAAGTAACACCCATATCTAGTTGACACATTTCTGTATAATGTAACTACTTTGTACTACTATGAAAACAAAAGAAATACATGCACACATCAGATTCGTGCACACGTGTATACAACAGAACATCAACAAAGAAACATATGACATTAACTAACACCAATCAACGGTTATCTTTTCCTCGCCCCCAGCTTCAGTTGAATATGGAAGCTCGATTCTTCCTTGCTACAGGCACAATAGCGTAATCTTGGTGCCAGCATGGAACCTAACGGTTGCGACTGGAGTGCCTTCTCCTTGAGCCCTCCTTTTGTGGTGCTATATCATATTCTTTCCTTGTCAATGGCTCTATGTTTTCTGGTGTCGTTTTATACATCGGTGGAATCAGAAACGCTGCTTCCTGAGCACACTACAATCCTTCTTTCTTAATTGCTTTGACTTATACCTTCCTAGTATCTTACGGACATGGCAGTTAGCCTCATTCTCTACTACATTATGGTCCCTTTTGTTAGCGGGAAATGAATTAGTTTTCAAGAATCAGAAATGAAGCTTGGGGGAAATTTTATTTTGGTCAAGCTCAAAGTGCTTTACTGGATCAAGGTTACAAATATTTTAACCTCATTGTCGACTCTTTATGGTGGATCAACCTCATCGCTTATGCCCTGCCTTCCTTTTTTGAAAAGGCTTTTAGACTAAATATTACTTTTGTTCCTCGTAAACATGGTTTTTTTAAAACTCAATGTTGATGGATCTGCCCGTGGCAAACTTGGTCCTACAGATTATGGTGCGGCGTTTTGGGATTCTAATAGCTTTGTGATAGCTCTATTCTTGGGTTCGTTGGTTGTACTTCAAGACTCTAACGTTGCTGAGTTACTTGCTATCAAGCATGGCCTTGATTTTCCTTTTTTAAATTTGGTAGAAAGGAAGATAAAGGACTTGTCATCAAATAGGATTTTGTGATTGTTGTCTGTTGGTGTCGTAACAAGAACAAATGTCCTTTGAAACTTTGGCCCATTTTTCGTGATATTGATTGCCTCATGCTTTCCATTGGGCTGGTCACTTTAAGAAATGTATGTAGGGAAGCCAACGGCATACTTGATGCATTAGCCAAGGCAAGTGTCTCAAAGGGAAGCTTCTTCATTACCTAGTGGTAAAACTTAGGCCTCTTATGCATGTTGTTGTGTTCTTCTTTTTCTCTGAGATGTTGTTGTTGGAAAATTCATACAAATAAACATATTCAGGATCTCATGTTTAATCATCAAGAAAAGAGCAATACGGAAGGATACCTAAATCCATTGGAATTGATTTTTTAGGGTTAAAGTCTTCCACGTCTAAACTTTTGAGAGAATCTATATCTCACTTAACGATGGGATTTGATTGTGAGAATTACGTTATGTTTAGACTGGGGACCATAACCTATTTATACTTGAAGTATATTTTATTTTATTTTGGCCCATCATGAAAATAAAATAAAATATTGGGTCTCTACACATTATAAAGCCCATACTAATTGAGATGTCCTAAAGTCCAATAACTTAAACTTTGTTTGATGACTTTTAAATGGACTAAACAACTTAGATGGCCTATAATGTACAATTAATTGATATATGTAGGCCCACTAAAGAATTTCCCAACAATCTCCCACTTGGGCCACATATGTCACCTAATAATTGTACATTTTAAAATAACTTTAAGAGCTCTAAACTTGCTATCTTCACAAGACAACATCTCTAAACAATTTGGTCTATTAATTATACTAACATAGGATCAAAGCGATTTTCGTTCCATATATTCTATAACTAGACCCATCAATGGTCACTTATACTAATATAATCAACGATATAGATCAAGTATGGGTGTGTAGCATGGAAATTACATGCAACGTGATCTCTTAAACATGCCTATTTCCAATTGGTCCTACTTTCAAAAACTTTATGCTCAAGTGCAATTTGAAAGAATAATACTTTATTTCAGAGTTTCAGTAATAACAACAATACTTTATTCTGATCAGAAAAATATCTCAATAATAAATGACTATAAATTAAACGAACTCCTACAATACAAGCATATCATCAAAGTGAACCACACTCATACAAGCTACATGCTCATGAAACACCTTAGGTGGTACACCCTTAGTAAGCGGATTTGCAATCATGGAGTTCATATTAATATATTCAATAGATATCTAAAGACTCTGAACTCTCTCCTTAACAACAAGAAACTTGATGTCAATATGCTTTGACTTCAACGAGCTTCTGTTGTTCTTAGAGTATAATTCTGCGGCTTTATTATCACAATAAATCTTCAATTGCCTCTCAATACCATCGACAACACATAGCCCAGATATAAAATTCCGCAACCATATTGCCTGGTTTGATGCCTCATAGCAAGCTATAAATTCTGCTTCCTTGGTGGAAGAAGTAATGAGTGACTGCTTTACACTCTTCCAAGACACAGCTCCTCCAGCTAACATGAAAATATAACCAGAAGTGGATCTTCTACTATCAAGGCAACCAGCAAAATCGGAGTCTGAATACCCAATGATCTCTTAATGATCTGACCTCTGATATGTGAGCATGTAATCTTTAGTTCTCTGTATATACCTCATAATCCTCTTTACTGCTTTCCACTGATCCATTCTAGGGTTACTTAAATATCTGCCAAGCATACCAACTATTTACGCAATGTTCGGACGCGTACAAACTTGAGCATACATGGGACTCCCTACTACTGAAGCATAAGGAATCTTCTGCATCTTTTCTTTTTCAATATTATTTCTTGGGCATTGAAGCAAACTGAATTTATCACCCTTAGCAATGGGTGTGTCCCCTGATGACACAATTTTTCATATCGAATCTGCTAAGCACCTTATCGATATAAGCTTTTTTTGATAAGCCAAGTATTCCTCGAGAGCGATCTCGATGGATCTGTTTGCTTAACACAAAAGCTGCATTCCCAAGATCTTTCATCTCAAATTTATTTGAAAGAAATCTCTTGGTTTCACGCAATAAAACTATATCGCTACTTGCTAGCAAGATATCATCGACATATAACACCAAAGGAATAAACTTGCTCTCACAGATCTTGTGATAAATACATTGATCAACTGTGTTCTCCTTAAAACCAAAAGAGGTAATCACTTGTTCAAATTTCCGATATCATTGACGGTATGCTTGCTTTAAACCATATATAGATTTCTTCAATTTGCACACTAGATGTTTCGATTTATCCGACATGAAATTTTATGGTTGCTCCATATAAATTGTTTATTCAATGTCACCATTGAGAAACGCTGTCTTTACATCCATCTAATGTAGCTCCAAATCATAATGAGATACAAGTGCCATAATGATTCTAAAAGAGTCTTTCGATGAAACCGAAGAGAAAGTCTCTTTATAATCAATGCCTTCCTTTTGAGTGAAACCTTTTGGCAACTAGATGTGCTTTATATCTTTCGATATTGCCTTTCAAAACCCTCTTGGTTTTGAAAATCCATTTACAACCAATCGGTTTCGCTCCTTTAGGCAATTCGACAAGATCCCAAACATCATTGTCCTTCATTGATTTCATCTCATCTTTAATGGCCTCAATCCATTTATGAGAGTGAACACTTTGTTTGGCTTCACTAAAAGATTTTGGACTATCTTCTAGTCCTATATCAAACTCGTTCTTGGAGATAACGATATAATCGTCTGGAATCGCTCATCTCCTCTCTCTTAAGGATCTCCTTAATGGCACTTCCAATTGAGGTTGTTGTTGCTCTTCAATATGAGTAGGATGTAACTCAGGAGTATCTTGATAGTCCAAATTTGCATATTGAATAATGTCATACATAATTCTCTGATCATTCTCAATTGCAACTGTAGGAACAGTAACATGTTCTTCTTCAAAGACAAAGTTCCTGAGTTTGGCACCCTCATCATATTCAACATCCTCAACAAATTTTGCGTTCCCCATTTCGAAAAAGGATCTATTTGAGGGATCATAAAACTTGAAACCCCTCGATCTTTCTTAGTATCTAACAAAGTAACAGCTTATTGTTCTTGAGTCCAATTTCCTTTCGTTAGGCTTGTATGGCCTAGCCTCAGCTGGACAACCACAAATATGTAAATGCCTAATACTAGGCTTCTTTCCTATCCATAATTCATATGGAGTTTTAGCTACTCCTTTGCTTGGAACTCGATTAAGGATGTATACTGCAGTTTTTAAGGCTTCTCCCCAAAGTGACTCTGGCAAAGAAGAATGACTAATCATATTTTTAACCATATCCTTTAGGGTCCGATTTCGTCTCTTAACCACACCATTTTGACTTGGAGTCCCTGGCATGGTGTATTGAGGAACAATGCCACATTCTGCTAAATACTTTGCAAAAGGGCTTGGACATTGTTCACCTGATCCATCATATCTACTGTAATATTCACCGCCACGGTCAGATTTAACGGCTTTAATTTTCCTACCAAGTTGATTTTCAACTTCAGTTTATAGGTTTTGAAAACGTCCAATGCTTGAGACTTCTCATGAATCAAGTATGAGTACCCATAACGAGAATAATTGTCTATGAAAGTAATAAAATATTATTGACCATTCCAAGAAGCTGTAGGGAATGGACCACAAATATCAATATGAATTAAATCCAAGATGTTTAAACTCCTGTTAGGAACCAGTTTTCTTGATATTTGTTTGTTTTCCCTTAATACACTCAACATAGATTTTAAAATCTGTAAAATCAAGGGAATCGAGAATTCCTTCTGACACAAGCCTCTTTATTCTTTGTTTAGAAATATGTGTTAAACGCTTATGCCATAACATGGAAGAATTCTCATTAATTAATTTGAGCTTTGTACCATAATTATTTATATGCAATGATTCATTAATGTGTGAGGCATGAAGATCTAATTTATATAGATTATCAACTGAAGAACCTGTGCTAATAAGATTTGAATACTGAAAAAGACTAAATTTTTCATTTCCAAATGAACAAGAATATCCTGATTTGTCCAAATAAGAAATAGATATTAAATTTCATCTAAATGACTGTACATAAAAAGTCTTCCAAATCTAAATAGCAACCAGATTCTAACTTTAATCTAAATAAACAAATAGCCTCAACAGGAGCTCTTTCGCCATTTCCTACATAGATGAATCTTTCAGCATCAATTAGCTTTCTGTTCCTTAGAAAACCCTGCATAGTCACACTTATGTGAGTAGTTGCACCCGTATCTATCCACCAAGTGTGATTGGGTACTAAGGCCAAATTAACTTCAAAATAAACAAAGTTGAGAAGTTTACCCTTTTCGGTAAGCCATTTAGCACACTTGGAACAATCCTTCTTCAAATGACCATCTTTACTGCAAAAGAAACAAGTGATCACCTTATCTTGTTTCTGTTGCCCTTTAGGCTGTGAAGTTCCAGTATTTGCAGTGCCATTTCTTGTGCTCTTTTTTCTCTTTCTGTTGTCAGCATTGTCGTTGGAAGAAGATGCTAAGTAAGCACTTTCTATCTTCTCTTGTTTCAACCTCTCTTCCTCTTGCACATATTGAGCAATGAGCTCATTAAAAGTCCATTTCTCCTTTTGAGTGTTATAACTTATTTTAAAATGACTAAATTCTGCAGGAAGAGATATTAAGACCAAGTGCACGAGAATGTCCTCAGACAACTCTAACTTTAGTGCCTTTAGTCTTGTAACAAGATTAGACACTTCCATAATATATTCCCTTATGTTTCCTTTACCGCTATACTGCATTGAAACAAGCTTAGATAGGATGGTGATTGTTTCAACTTTTTCATTTACAATGAATCTATCTGCAGTTCGTTGTAGGAAACTCTTAGCATTTTCCTCCTCAAGCATTGCACCTCTGATGGTATCCGGAATTGAGTGCTTTATAATCATCAGACTCATGCGGTTAGAATGCTCCCATTTTTCATAAAGTGCCCTTTCCGTACCTGTATTATTATCAGCAAAGGCCAGAGGTTTGTCAAACCTGATCACATAGTCTAGATCCATATACCCAAGCACAATGGTAACATGCTCCTTCCATTTCTCAAAGTTAGTGTCGTTAAGCATTGGGATATTATTCAAATTGGCAGATATAGAAGAAACAGTTATTGTAAATAGAAAAACAACAATAATAAGCTCACAATTAACAAATAATAATTTTGGGTCATATAAGATACCTAGCACAACATTAAAATTTAGTCTTTGGACATAAATTTTAATTTGTAAGCGGTACTCTTAAACTTTATTAGTAAATATTGATAATCAAATCCTTGCCAACAACATGCCTTCCTTTGGGCCAACAAATTGCATGCATGGCAAAAATAATTTTATCACATATTTACTACCTTATTGTATTTGTAATCCAGCCAAAAAATAACCCTCCTTTGGGCCGATTATTTTTCGCATGGATTAAAAACACAGTCATTTAAATACTTAAATGACAACCTTAATTTTCAAAATAAATAAATTAACATAGAAGAGGTCACTTTGGTGGCATTTTATATTAATTTAATTTATTTTGAACTTTATTTTAAACATATTATGCACATACAAAAAATATAGAGAGTACACAAATTTATTCACATTAACAAGGAGAGTGAGTACTACCAATCAACTCAGAATATCATGAAATATTTTATCATGACATAAAATTTCAGAAAATATGCACATAATATATCAAAACATCAAAATTACAATGAATATTAAATAATAAATATTTAACAGTTTCAAAAAATTCCATAAAAATCACCAAAAATTGTAAAATAAAATTTCATGTTGATCTGAAAAAAATGGTGTCCGAAAAACCACCATAAGGCTGCGCGTGGGTCCCATGTACCACCTTTGCATGTGGGGGACAAATCCCAAATCAGGATCTATCTTCCCCTTCCCCCAGCCGGGTCGACTCGACCCAACTGGATCCTGAACATACCCGATTAGGTCATTTGATTTTTCCCTTCAATTTTAGCCCTTTTTGAATCAATTTTTTTACCAAATTAAACACATGATCATGTAATTAAGTCATTATTCTACAAAACCCAAGCCAAAAACGGATCAAAACATCAAAAATTATGATGAATTAGATCAAAAAAGGATTCAAGAAAATATCCATGAAAGACCTTTACCCATTTTCTTGATTTCTTTCAACCAAAACAAGAAGTCTACTAAAATTGTGACTTTCTTTCAACCATATAAGTCACAAGAGTCAATTATCGTGTGAGATCCGATTTTATTACACTGTACACTCTACTTTGTAAATTATTTAGTGGAATTAAATTAAGATTGAATGAATTTCCACTCTCAATTTGGAGTTATTGGAATTGTAAATTATAGTATGGTGTATATGATTTGAAATGAATATAAATGGAGGAATTGAAAACATAGAATATGAGAAACAAAGTCCAAACTATGCAACAATCTACTGCTATGTGCTACATGGCAGAATGTTAATTTTGTTGCAAATTTTATGGTGTAAAAATAAAGTAAATAACAATAGATGAAAGGAGTTATTAAGTGGATATTTGACTGAAAATGATTGGATGAAGTATGCCTTAAGAGAGGCCAAAATGAAGCAAAAACGTGCAGAAAATTTTGGACTACACGCTGTTCTTGCTGCTTTCATGCTGCACGGTTTCATCCATTTAAAGGCCATTGAAATACAAAACTTTATGCTGTAAAATGTGATAGATGATGATAGATAAAGAGGGAGTTATTAAGGGAATATTTGGCTGAAAATAATTGGAAGAATTATAGCTCAAAAGAGGAAAAAAATGAATCAAGTAAACGTGCAGCCAGAAATGGACTGCAGTACGCCACTTCCTCTTGCTGTTGTGAGCCACACGTTGAGAAGTAATTTTGTGGTATAAAATCTCAATCAAATCTGATTTAAAGGAGAGAAATAGAGTTGCTTGACATGAGATGAATTTTGATTGGTTGAAATATAGAGAAAAGGAGAAGTGAAACAAGGTAAAATCGGACAGCAAAAAGAAGGCAGCAGAAGATAAGCAATTACACGCCACTCCTTGCTGTTGGTGTGCTGTCCAGTTGACTAATCAAAAAGACTTAAAAGCAAATTTTTATCGTATAAAATACAATATATACATTTATTAAAGGAAGAGATATCTTAATGTCTAGCATATAATTAATTTTTGGCTGAAGATTACATCAAAAGTAAGTAAAACAAGTCAAAGAAACGTACAGCTCACTTCATCACCGTCACTTCTTTGCTACAGTTTTATTGTTCTCGTTTTAATACTCAATAAAGAAAAGAAAATGATAAAAGGAAAAAGAAGAGAAAAAACAAGAGAAATATTGCATTTGAAAAATATGGTTAAATGCTACTTGTTGAAGTCTTCAAGAAGAAAGGAAATAAGTCAAAAACATAAAGCAGAAAACGCATGTTTTACACCATCTCTTGTTGGCTGTAAATTGATGCACGTGTAAACCCAATTAAAAGGATGAAATGATGAAAGAACCATAAGAAATAGTTATGTGGCAAATTGCTAGTGATTAACATGAGGAAAAGAAGACTAGTAGAAAAGAAAGTTTGCAAATTTCTTCAGCTTTACCTATTCATTCAGCAACTCCTGGACTGTTCTGTTTTGGCTTCACGTACTGTTCTGTTTTCTTCTGTTTCTCCATGTTTAATTAGCAAAATTACATCCTTTAGCTAGCTAACCACCTAACCACCCTTGCTAGATTTTCCTCCATCTTAAGAACATCAAGAAGTCACGAAAGGAAGAGACTAACGTGAAAACAGAAACTACTCTGGTTTGGAGCAGTGAGGATTCGATCAAGCTAAGGTAAAAGTGTTAATGATATGTTGGTTGATTTTATATGATTTCTAATTTTATAGCATGGATAGCATGTTAAGACATGATATGGAAGTGAATAAATAAAAGAAATATAAGAAAGAAAGAAAAGAATAAGGAAGGCTCGGACAGAAAAGGGGATACCAAATTTAATTATTTTATTTTAATTCAAGTTATAAATCTTGTAGATATGATGGTACACCTCTTATATTGCTATTGGTGTTAAATTATTTTACTTGAGCAAGAATATACCATCTTCATGGGTTCGATCAGCCTTAGAATTCAAGGAGGACATGCACTTAATTGCATGAAGATGATAAGGAATGATAGCTTGAGATGGAATAAGAGAGATGGAAATATTAGAATTCCATAAATGAGACAAAAGCATGAAGGTGTACAATGAAAAAGGGGAGTTCGGCCATGTCGTTTGAGGCATGAATTAATGCTGAAAATTATAGTTGACAATAGAAAATTTATATAAAAAAATCAAAAGAGGAAAGTTGGTGAAGTTGGAACTAAAAAAGGAGCTAAAATTAGAAAGTTTAGTTTAGCACCAGTGTAAATAATACTGGTTGTGCCTATACTGTATTATTAGTGGCTGCATTTTATGAAAACTAGTGGCTTAAAATTAAGAGGAAAAGTATTTATAATTTTTGATAAAATCATTTTGCAGCCTGATATGACGGATTTCGATAGGCGCAACCGGGAAGCTCGATTTCGTAAGACAGGTAAGGGGAGAGTGTGTGAGTTGTAATGATATAATGAATTGCATGTTTTCTTGAGCTAAATTTTATGAGAATATTGGATGTATGGTTTGGTTTGAAAACACGCAAAATCTGTGGTTGAAAAGCTGGTTTATATATTGTGACTGTATGCAGGAGGTTAGGAATCCGCAACTGTTATGCTGTCGGAAATTTTCCAAAAATATTCTAAAATATTCCAAAATATTTTAGAAGCATGAAATGATTTAAATGGAAAATTTTGAATATAATTTCCACCAATTTTCCATAAATTGGAAATTTTGAGAAAGTTATGAGAAACTAAATATTCATGTTTTATATTTTTATTAAAGTGAGAAATTGATTTGTTTTATACGATATTAAATATTCAAATTGAATATTTATTTACTTTCTCACTTGATACATGAATATTTACTGATAGAATTACTCAATGTGAAAATGGGGAATAAAATACCTTTTTGGAAAATAATTCTTTAAATAAATAATTTAATTCATTTGATTTCCTTAAAGGTATTTTTATGAGAAAATGAATGATTTTATACCTTTATGGAATTAAGTGATGATTTTATTTATTTTATAAATTCCATAAAGGTGATGATATAAGAAAATGTGAAAGCCTTATGGATAAATATGAAATATTTCAAATTACTTTGAATAAGATCTATAAAGGCTATGGTACGGTTTTTATACTGTTTTGAGACTTAGGCCCCGAGATTCATGCCTATTACTGTTACTGTTACTGTTACTGTCACGTGGCTGATTGACCCGCCAGTCATCAGCGTCTAGGATGTCACCTGGTAAGTGTACACCGAGGACACCCTATAGATCATGGCCATAGATCTCACTGTACACTGTTACTGTACCCCTTCGGGGATGATTACTGTGTCCCTTAAGGGACGATGATAGCATGATTTAATTGTAGGGTGATGCCTAGTCTCAACTTACTAATTACTGTTTACTGAAGGGATTTATTGAATCTTGTTTTACTGTAGTGCACTGTGAATTATTGTTTACTGAACTGAACCATACCAAAATACTGTTTTATTGAACTATACTGAATTGGTAGCTACTGATTACTGTTTACTGAACTGAAAGCTACTGATTACTGTTTACTGAACTAATAGCTATTGATTACTGTTTACTGAACTAGTAGCTACTGATTTCGGTTTATTGAACTGAAATATACGAAATACTGTTTACTGAATTGAAAAGAAAATTTACTATTATCGAGAAAGAATACTTTGAAAATTATTTCTAAAATAGAAATAATTACTGAACTGTTATCCAATGATTTGGATATTTATAAGCTACTATACTGAAAAGACTGTTTACCGTAACTACTGTTTTACCACTGTACTGTCATGTGTTTTGAACTATTACTGAAGTGGTGGAAATTAAAGGATTTATTCCATTTAGATTTATGAAAAAATAAATATTTTTCAGCATATAGATTTCATTATATAAAGCAACATACGACTCCCTTACTGAGCATGTGGTTCGCTCACCCCTTACTTTCAAACTTTCCAGATTAATCACGAGGATTATTTGATGGCTTCCTCGGATAAATATAGCTGCGAGTAGCCCACTGGGACTGAGCATTGAAATTTTAAAGGTACAGTCACTTTTCTTATATATTCAGACACTTGTATACAGTACTAAATCATTGTAAAACAGAAACAGTGGATGTAAAGTATAAGGAATATTGTAAAATTACATATTCCGAATTTTATCAATAAATAAATGTCCATTATTTATTATTGTTACTGTTGAAGTGTAAAGGCATCACAGACAGCCCAACCGGTAAAAATGTGTAAAATACTAATAAATATTGTGTAAAAATGTACACTCAGATTGTTACAGATTTAATGGTATCAGAGCAGGGTTGGCCTGAAATCTATTGATGCTTTTAAAGTTGAAAGTGTTGAAAATGGTTAACATCCCTTGTAGTACTGTATAGTCTGAATGTATAGATGAAATAAGTGACTGTAAATTTAATTAAGTGTTTAAATGGTATGGGGAATTTATGAATTAAGGATGCTAAAGAAGGATTGTAATCCGAGAATTTTGCATGAAATAGGTGATCTTATGGTCTTACTAGAGGCTTGTTCGGTAAAGTACGGAGAGGAACTCGGTGAGGGCCCCACCAAGACTTCTCTATCCGAATCGAACTAAGACCTTGAAATGATGATATTAGAGTGGAATGAGATATCATCAGTGTATAGATCTTAGGATCGCCTGCTTAAAGGTATCTTGAAGAGAGAGAAATAAACTGAAAAATGATGAATATGCCCTTATATTGAATTAATTTCCCCGAATCATAGATAACTAAATTGGTTTGGAACCGATTGATGGTAATAAAGTAACTGATGGTGTAAGGGACATATTACATGTTTAATGATCCCTATCGTGAGACTCACCTATACCTTGATAAGTAATGCGGCCGGAGTGGATACTATGAGAGGTCGCGAGATAGTCGGCCCTGTTATGAAATTTTTAGGGCTTGGATTAAACGTGAAAAGACGAGGTATTTAATTAGGGATTAATAGATAATATGAAAAAGTGATACACTTATTGAGTGTAACTGAAAAAGGGAATTATGCATTGATGATTTAATATCAGTGTTATTAATTCTAGTTCTAAATAGTCATGTTCCTTATGGAAATAAACCAAATAATTATAGAACCAGAATATTTTAAAATATGTTTTACAGAATAGTATAGTATGAAGTGAAAACATATATATGCGAAATAATTTGAAAGTTATACGCATGTATTTTGGGGATATATAGTGGATTTACAGGATGTAAATAATGAAATATCCAATATGGTATAAGGTTATGATTTAAAGGTTACTGAAGGTAATTTCAAATAAATTTCTGGAGTAGAATAGATTTGAGAGATCATTGACATGATTTACAGTATGAATTCCATTTCTAAGCTCTTACCGGAAATATAAAGGAGTTCGAAGAGCTTAAGAAATTACTCCGGAAACTTATGGATAAAGAATTTATTGTGTAAGTGTGTTCGGAGGAAACACTGATGACCTCGTTGAAGAGAGTATAAAGAATTCCTAAGATCAATCTCTGAACAGGGTGTCAACAGAGAAAATCTTGGAGATTGATGTTTATAAGATAATGTTAAGAATTCATTATATTTTAATGAGTTCTTGATGGTGCCAATGAAGTTAATAAAATATTTTGTGAGGTATGTGAGTTAAATGAAGGATATATTTTGATCACATGCAGATAAAGTATAACAGTATAGGACCATGATGTGAATATATTTCAATTCATTTGAATAATATAAATAGCATCCTTGAATAATTCCATGAACTTCTAGAAACTGAGAATTTTATTGTTAAGCTCAGTAAATATGAGTTCTAACTGAATCATAACACTATTAGAGACGTACGATCTCGAATGGTAAGTGAACAAAAATTTGTCGAGGAGTTTGTGGAATCAGCTGCTTTACTGATATGATACATACATGTGAGAAAATTAAACGGGAGTGGATGAATATATGGGAGTATAGTATTCGAAAATGTTAAAAGGTTTTAACGGAAGAGTACTATACCACTTGGAAAAATCAATTAGAGTGATAAGTGTGAAAAGATGAACATGCATTAAGTAGACAAATCATATGATGATAACGGAACACGAGTTATGAGATAGTTCCCACATCAAGATTGAATGTGATTCCTCTGACTATCATAGTGTCACGGCCAGATTTAAAATCGAGCCAGATTGACAGACGAAATGAGTTATACTCATAGGAGTAAATAAACAAATTATTGACAGTCATGTAAATGGATGTATATATTGGAAATATGAAATGATTATTGTGGGATAGTAAAGAATTCGAAAGAACCATGATGTTACAGAAGTGACTATAGATTGATTGACCAAATTGATTCACTTCTACATCATCCAGTTTCTTAATCTCTCGCGTGCCCTAGTTAATATATATATATATGTGAAACGGTGAAAATGTAAGTGAAGTTCCAGTGAGCGAATACATGTGATAGGTATCCCTGATTTGCCACATGCTTTTAGGAAATAGCAAAAGGCTTTGGGATTCCAAATTTACTGTTAGCAACACTTCTTATAGTTGTAAATATCCGAGCGCATTGTGTAGACACTCAATGATATATTGAGAGCGAGTGCAATGGATTTAAAAAGCTACTGGGACAATTACATACGATTGATTAAAATTGTTTAAATAATAGTCACCAAATTATTGTTGACTTGACACCAAATGAGATAATCAATGATAAATAGTGTAAATTATTTACTGTATGAAAAGAAGTGAAAATTGTTAACTCCCAAAGATGATAAACAATTTCAGGGAGTATAAATTGATTGTGATAAAGGAAATATGGGACTTAAAAGAAAGTCGGATTGTAAAAGTATACTGGCAGTCTCATCTTAAATACAGGATTAACTAAAAGTTAGAAATTATATAAGGAAGAAAAATACCTATATTGGTGCTACTTCCTAAATTAAGTGAAACTCGGAGAACCCGTAAAAGATCTGATGCTATCTGGATAATTATGGATAAACTGACTAAGTCTGCTCATTTCTTGGCTATGGAATCTACTGATCCAATTAGTGCCTTAGCCGAATTATATGTCAGGGAGATAATAAGATTACTTGGTGTTCCAGTGAGCATCACATCTGATAGGGAGTCCCACTCCACAATCTCATTGTTGAGAGAGACTACAGGAAGCCATGGGATCCCAACTGAGCTTTAGCACCGTGTTTTATCCGCAGACTGACGGACAATCCGAGCGTACGATTTAGATGATCGAGGATATGTGTGAGCGTGTGCATTTGATGTTAGAGGCTCCTGGAACGATCATCTACCCTTGGCAGAGATTACTTATAGTAATGGCTAATAGGTGAATATTGGTATGGCACCTTACAAAACTATATATAGCAGACGATATAGATCCACGATAACATAAGAAAAAGTGAGAGATTGTAAGTTATTAGCTCCCTATGTGGTCGAGCAGATTCCTAAAAGGTACGAGTGATAATATATTTTTAAAGGTCTCACCCCCTAAAAGCATAATGAGATTCGGTAAGAAAGGAAAGCCAAGTCCTCGATACCTTTTGAAATCGTAGATTATGTGAAAAGTGTCCAGAAATTTTCGGTGATGGGTCTAAGTTAAATTTGGAGGACTAAATTTTTTAAGGTGGGGAGAAAATGTGAGATCCGATTTTATTACACTGTACACTCTACTTTGTAAATTATTTAGTGGAATTAAATTAAGATTGAATGAATTTCCACTCTCAATTTGGAGTTATTGGAATTGTAAATTATAGTATGGTGTATATGATTTGAAATGAATATAAATGGAGGAATTGAAAACATAGAATATGAGAAACAAAGTCCAAACTATGCAACAATCTACTGCTGTGTGCTACATGGCAGAATGTTAATTTTGTTGCAAATTTTATGGTGTAAAAATAAAGTAAATAACAATAGATGAAGGGAGTTATTAAGTGGATATTTGACTGCAAATGATTGGATGAAGTATGCCTTAAGAGAGGCCAAAATGAAGCAAAAACGTGCAGAAAATTTTGGACTGCACGCCGTTCTTGCTGCTTTCATGCTGCACGGTTTCATCCATTTAAAGGCCATTGAAATACAAAACTTTATGCTGTAAAATGTGATAGATGATGATAGATAAAGAGGGAGTTATTAAGGGAATATTTGGCTGAAAATAATTGGAAGAATTATAGCTCAAAAGAGGAAAAAAATGAATCAAGTAAACGTGCAGCCAGAAATGGACTGCAGTACGCCACTTCCTCTTGCTGTTGTGAGCCACACATTGAGAGGTAATTTTGTGGTATAAAATCTCAACCAAATCTGACTTAAAGGAGAGAAATAGAGTTGCTTGACACAAGATGAATTTTGATTGGTTGAAATATAGAGAAAAGGAGAAGTGAAACAAGGTAAAATCGGACAGCAAAAAGAAGGCAGCAGAAGATAAGCAATTACACGTCACTCCTTGCTGTTGGTGTGCTGTCCAGTTGACTAATCAAAAAGACTTAAAAGCAAATTTTTATCGTATAAAATACAATATATACATTTATTAAAGGAAGAGATATCTTAATGTCTAGCATATAATTAATTTTTGGCTGAAGATTACATCAAAAGTAAGTAAAACAAGTCAAAGAAACGTATAGCTCACTTCATCACCGTCACTTCTTTGCTGCAGTTTTATTGTTCTCGTTTTAATACTCAATAAAGAAAAGAAAATGATAAAAGGAAAAAAAAGAGTAAAGACAAGAGAAATATTGCATTTGGAAAATATGGTTAAATGTTATTTGTTGGAGTCTTCAAAAAGAAAAGAAATAAGTCAAAAACATAAAGCAGAAAACGCATGTTTTACGCCATCTCTTGTTGGCTGTAAATTGATGCACGTGTATGAAGGAAACCGAAACAAACATGCAGCAGAATTTAAATCATTCGGCCTCTACCAGGATCGATTCGGAGAGTTGCCTGATTAGGGTTTCGAGATTTTACCTAACGTTTTCTCTGATTTCTGTCTTTGGTCGAGTCACAAGCAACAACCTTTCGTTCCTGCCTCTATGGTATCCACACAAACGGATCTCACGACTCTTGAACGTCTCACGATCAGAAGCCTTAAGGAGCGTTTTTGATTTCTTATAATCGAATTGCTAGCTTCGATTAAAAGAATACCTTTTCTGTTTTGGTTGTGCGGCTCTGTTTTTAGAAAAACATCTTTTTATAGGCAATAAATTTTACCCTAAAATTTACTGCCAAACAGAACTCTAATCCTACTTAGAATAGGATTAACTATATCCTTAATCCAATTCAGAATAGGATTAGATATATCCTTAATCCAATTCAGAATAGGATTAATTAAGCTCCTCATTGATCCGTTCTAAGTGTGCGACCCAATAGGTTCTCAAAACAATGGCAATGACAAAATTGTCACAGGCAATGAGCGGTATCTAGCAACACATCATTGCTACCCATGTAACGAGAATGTCAATGACTCGACATAACCTTACTCGTGATAGATGTTACCGTGTAGTCTAATCCCTTTATCCTTTGATGTCTTGATTAGACACAAGTCATGGAATGTGTCACACTTGTATAGTCTAATCAGCGTTTCTTGATTCCTGAGTAGACTAATTAAACAAATAAAATCAATATCTCATATTGACTTATTCGAGCACGGCCATGCATTTCTTAGTCTCACTCTATCAAAGGGCCCAAGACATCACTCTTGTTATATAAGAGGGATAAATCCTATCTTGATCACTCAACATCCCTCTACATAGATCAAGGCATACCCAATTACTACCTTTATAGTCCATCCTATTACGAATGACATCTAGCAGCATTAAAGTATGCAATTCTCTATGTTGGGATCTCTGATGATCTCAAGTCAAAGGATTACATACACCATCATCACTATGAGAATCGCTTATGACACTCATATAACAATCCATGTAGCGTTCTCATGGAGAGTCGATCCAGTACATAGTTCTCTAACATGTACCTATGTGATGACTTGATATCCTATATCCATGACAATGGTCATCAGTCAACCACATACTAGTCTTATCGTATCATTGTTATCCTTGTTCACAATAATACTTGACTAGGGATATTTTAAGAATAGTGTGTTATTACTATTCTAAGGACATTATCATATAAGATTACATTACGCAGTTATAAAACAAATATAATAATGAACTATACTAAATAAAATGTCATGATACATAAATAATGCCAAAGTCAATCATCTAATGAATGGTTCTAAGGGCATAATCCAACAGTGTAAACCCAATTAAAAGGATGAAATGATGAAAGAACCGTAAGAAATTGTTATGTGGCAAATTGCTATCGATTAACATGAGGAAAAGAAGACTAGTAGAAAAGAAACTTTGCAAATTTCTTCAGCTTTACCTATTCATTCAGCAACTCCTGGACTGTTCTGTTTTGGCTTCACGTACTGTTCTGTTTTCTTCCGTTTCTCCATGTTTAATTAGCAAAATTACATCCTTTAGCTAGCTAACCACCTAACCACCCTTGCTAGATTTTCCTCCATCTTAAGAACATCAAGAAGTCACGAAAGGAAGAGACTAACGTGAAAACAGAAACTACTCTGGTTTGGAGCAGTGAGGATTCGATCAAGCTAAGGTAAAAGTGTTAATGATATGTTGGTTGATTTTATATGATTTCTAATTTTATAGCATGGATAGCATGTTAAGACATGATATGGAAGTGAATAAATAAAAGAAATATAAGAAAGAAAGAAAAGAATAAGGAAGGCTCGGACAGAAAAGGGGATACCAAATTTAATTATTTTATTTTAATTCAAGTTATAAATCTTGTAGATATGATGGTACACCTCTTATATTGCTATTGGTGTTAAATTATTTTACTTGAGCAAGAATATACCATCTTCATGGGTTCGGTCAGCCTTAGAATTCAAGGAGGACATGCACTTTGTAGACACCAAATTTTGTCCAATTATGTAAGAAATGGATATGATCCAGACTCGACATAATGGGCCACAAAAAGTCTAATTGGACTTTTAAAGTCCAAATTAAATTCATGGGCTTAAAAAGCCCAAAAGGAAAGTGGGTTGGTGTTTTTTTTCATTTATTTGTTTTTATTTTTATTTTTATTATTATTTATTATTATTATTATTATTATTTTTTTATTATTATTATTTTTTCTCTTTTTTCTTTTCTTTCTTTCTTCTTTCTTTTTTTTTCGTTCTTTCTTTTTCTTCTTTTTCAACCAAATTTAATGAAAATGTTGACAAATTGGCTGAAGCCGCCCAGTAATCCATTGATCGGCAACTGGTTTAGGCTAAAACCGCTATTACCAGCCACCGAATTCCACAGAAAATCTACCCAAGTCCACCGCAACCTACCGTCCGTGACACTCCCTACTGGTAACTGAGAGGCAAAATTCAAAACCTAGATGTATACAGTGCTTCTGAATTTGTTTAAAAAGACCTGAGAATTCATGCAAAATGGGACTGGAGGAACTTAAGCAGAGGGGGTTTTCTAAAAATTTTTCCACAGAAACACAGATCTGCAAAAATCCTACCCAGCCACTACCAAAACACCACCGTATCACCATCATCCCAAGACTCAGAAATACTACCCGAAACCCACCGAAACCCTAGATCCCAAAAACCACCACCACCACCACCACCGAAACCCTAGATCTAAGACTTTACCTTGCAGGGCAAATCAATGGCTGCCTAGGCTGGGATCTTGGCAAGTTTAAAAGGTTGAGTTGGGACTGTGAGGGCAGAGAACAAGGCTACATTTAGCCTTAAACACTAGCAGTTTAAGGCCACTTACGGTGGCTGTAAGGCCGGGTAGGTGGCTTGAAAACAGAAAGGAAGCAAGGTAGCTTAGAAAAGGGATGAAGGCTACAGTAAAGAACCACCCTTGGTGGTGTTATGGCAAGTCGTTTGTGATAGAGATGGGCTGACCTTGGGTTGATTTTAAACTAAAATGGAAAATAGTAACATAGCTGAACAATGAAGGAGAGAAAGGGTGCACATTTGGCTGGAAGTGATAAGAAACGTGAAGGCAGGGGCTGTGTTTAGTGATGTGCAGAGGTGAGATGAGGCCATGAAAACATGGCTCTCGGCTGGCTCTTCTTAGACTGACGTGGAGAGCTAAAAACCAGGGTTTTAAGGCTGTAAGTGAAGGTCGTTTGAAAGGCCAGAAAACAGTGCACGAGAAAGAAAAATAGTAAGGAGAGAAACACAGTGAAGCTAAGAGAGAGAGTGAGTTTTCTCAATCATTTCCATACTTGCAGGAGCTTTGCGGATAGCGAGAAAATAGAGAGAATGAGAGACAAGGGCTGACTATAAACCATTAGCAAGAACATGTTCAGCTAAATAATGGAGACATGGGAGGCTACTGCATTCCCTTGGCTGAAACAGAAAATAATAAAGGAAAAACAAGGATGGAAATCGAGAGAGCAATAGAAGGAAAGAAGAGGGAAAGAAAGGAGAAAAGGTAGGGGAATAAGGAGAGGTTAAACCCCACTACTTGGGGCCTTCATACTCGTCTAAAACAGTGCAAACATAGAGGTTGGAGCTATCATTAAAAATAGCAGAAAACGTGGAAGCCAAGAGGGAGAAAATGGGCTTGGTGGAAACTTGAAGTGTAGCGAAAAGGGTAACACCCTTTGTGTACTTAGGATACTTAAAGTATTCAATGTATATGTGTATATACATATATATATATATACACACATAATGTGTATATATTATTAAAATAGATATATATGCATTATGCGAATGTGAAATGGTGAAGAGTAATTACTTAATATTGGAATCTTGGTAATTAGGTGTTGTTGGTGAGAGAGATAACAGCACAAGTTGAAGTGCAAGGGCTAGCAAGGATTTTGTAAAAGGTAAGTGACATAATTCTTGGTTTAAGATTAATGAGTATGTGTGTATATATATATATATATATATATATAAAGTTAATGTGTTCTTATATAAGTACAGATATATACAAAATATATATAAATATATATACACGTTATCCGCATGATAAAGATGAGATTGATGTTCATGGTGTAGAAGTGAACTTGATTAATTGTGGTTTTAAGATACATGTCAAGTAGTCTAAACTAAGTATCATATGCGTATATGATTGAGATAGTATTGGAATGATTGTAGTGACTTTGACTGAAGATGGTTACCCAAGGAGTGGTGTAGAGGCTTGAGTATAGATTTGAAAGTTTAGAGAGGAAATTTGCTCAACTTTGAGGTAAATGGGTTAAGTAAAGTTGTTTGCACTATCTCGTAGGAATGGTTTAAATTTTATAAATTCGTTTATGCATGGGCTGAATTGAAACTTGTTTTCTGTCTTGTGTGTTATGGCCAACCAAGCGTGTATGTTAAGTGAAGTGAACTGATGCATATATGCATTCACGTACAGCATGTTTTGAGTTTAATTACTTAATATTTTTATTTTAAAGACTTGCATTATATTTTAAATCGCAAAGTCTTGATTTGAAATAACTTTTGAAATAAATAGGAATTTCTTTATATTTCAAACTCAAAACTAATTTAATAAGTGCTTTGAAATCTATGCAAGCCAAATGCTACACAAGAACATCGCTTTCAAATTATTTTTGAGTGCAGGCATGTCCTATGACCTTTAGGTCATTTCTAGCCTATCGAGCTTAGCTCTAGGCCTTATTACCCATCTATTGAACTTTGTGCTCTAGACTACTGTACTGTACTGTACCAATCGAGCTTAGTGCTTTAGGTAAATTATTAGGCTTGTTTGGAAGACCAGCAGACAAGTTCTAACTCTCAACTAATTAATAAGACTGGAGTACTGTTCTATGGTCATAGATTTCGTGTTGCTTGTGACACCATTCCATCACTAGCTAGGATAGACACTGTTATCGTATCACAAACTGAGGATTATTGCCTAAACTCTACATATTGTCATTTTACTATCAGTATTGATTTTAGTGAATCGAGGCTATATGCCTAATGGGTATCGATTTTCGTTTTATGAACTTATTGGTTTATCGAAATTCATATTAATTGATTTATTGAAATGTATATTGATTGATTTATCAAAGGGCCTATTGATTGATTTATCGAAGTGCCTACTGATTGATTTATCAAAGTGCCTACTGATTGATTTATCGAAGTGTTATTGATTGATTTATTGAAAAGCATATTGATTAATTTAATCGAAATGCATTGTGATTGATTTATCGAAATGCATAATGACTGATTTATCGAAGTGCATAATGTTCTGATTTAATAGAAATACATAGTGATTGATTTATCGAAATGCATAGTGAATTGAATTAATCAAAATGCATAGTAAATTTGATTTAAATAAAGTGCATAATGAAAGTGTTTTGAACTGAAGTGTATGGCGAAAGTGTTATGATTTAAGACCGCGATTGAATACCATGCATACATATCACTTCAGCATTGCTTTTTCTACTCTTGCATATAGATCGACATAAGTCTAAAATGCATTTACTTAAACTACTTACTAAGCCGTGGTTTACTCACCCCTTTCTAATAACCTTGCAGATCATACGAGCTAGACTCCACACTTGGAGTTTTTGTGCGAGGCCTCGGGGATGGTACCTAGTAGTGGTACTTGCTTAAGTCCTCTGAGCACTGCTTTTAATACTTTTAAGGTATATGAAATTTTGTATATTATGTTAGTTATCATGTGTAGACATTATGCAATGCGCAGTACATCTTTATTGGAAATATATTGAGATGTAACTTAGGATCACTCTAAATTATTATAGACAAGTATGATTATCGAGTGTGATCCAAGATATGTTTGTGGTATGATAACTATGAACTTTATGGAATGTGAATATGTTAATTGATGATTCTGGGACTGTGTATAGTGTATGGTGATATAATCTATGAAATGTGAATTTGAGTTGTGTTGTTTGTGAATTAACTAGGGAAAATTGATTATGTATAAGGAGAGGTTTTCAATCTTTTTCTTTTGGTAGATTAAATCTTGAATTAAAATATTGAGGAAGTTGATTTGCTTTAGGAGTTAATAACTTAAATAGTAATGATAAGTCAAGTCGAATTAAGAAAGGTGGAAATTGATTAGTGATGACACTGACACCGAATACAGACCTTAAAGTGAAAAGAAAAAAAACAATTTGGTTCGTAAAATTGGTAAACTATAATGAAGTGACAAATGTAATATCGCAAGTGTATGTCGCGGGCTTCGGGTCATGACACCTTACTTACAGGTTTAACACTTAAGGGAGCTCTCCCTTTTACAAATGATGGAGTGAGTTAACAACCTGGTTTTTTAATGCTTTTACAAAGGTTTAATAACTCTCTTTGGCTCTTTAAAAGAAACTTCTTTAAGACAATGGATGTTGAGATGAAATCTTTGTCTCTTTTTTTCTCTTTTCTCTTTCGGAGCTTTGGATATAAGTATAACTCTTGATATGGAATGTTGGCTATCACTTATTCAGCTCCAAGCTTCTTCCTTATATAGGTTCTTAAAGTCTCTAGCTACTAAGATTGACTTCCCATTGTTCTTCTTGTTGGTAGACACAAAAATCTGACTGTTGAGACTTGCCAAACTTGAAGCATATCGATACTTTGTTTTTTGTATCGATACCTTAAAAAGAATTCGTGCACAACAAGAAATAACTATATTGAAACTTATCTTAATCGTATCGATATCAGAACAAAGCATTAAGGTTTTGTTTCAAGATAGGGTATCCATAAACAGTCTGATCACTTACCATATAGTAAACATGAGTACAAAAGATCCATATATTAATTCTTTCATGCTTATTAAAATTAGACTCCTCTTATGTTCTTTATGAAGTCATATCAATATTTCAAAGCAATATCCTTCAAATTTACAAACATAAAAAAGTAGAGAATAAACCCTAGAAATGGAAAATGGGGTTTCATGCAAAACAAGGGTTTTTTTTACACCAAATCTCTTAATGGAGAAGCCAAATGAGGTAAGCAAACCTCTTTTGCAAGAACGTTATTTTCTTTAAGTTTTAAGACAAGTTGAGAAATAATCAGAGTTTTTTTTTACACCAAATAAGGTAAGATTAAGGAAAAAAGGCGAGTCGAGAAAATATGAGGGTTTTCTTACACTAGATGATATAAGCTCAACGGGAAAGGCAAGGCAAGAAAAAGGGTGGTTTATTTTTTTTTTTACACCAATGAGTTAAGTTTAAGGGAGAAAGGCAAGTTGAGAAAAAATGAGGACATTTTGACACTAGATGCGCTAAATTCAAAAGGGGAAGATGGTCAAGAAAGAGGGAAGGATTTTTTGACACTAGACAAATGAGTGAATAAGTTTCGAATTAGAAAAAGGTGTTTAAATATTCTAATTTCATAAAATAAAGACTATGGTAGGTTAAAGTGAAAATCGTAGTTAAAAAAAAAAATACATTACATTTATTCAAAGAAACATAGCCTTAAATAGTACTACTTATTATTTATAAAAATATATATAGAATTTGATTTTTCAGATAAATAGACTACGCTCTTATCATGAAAGATTATGCTTAACTAAACAAAACTTAGTCTTAAATAGTATTATTTATCTAAAATAAATAAATATATATAAGAAAAACTGTTTGCTTTTTCAAGTATTTAGACTACGCTTTTTATCATTAAAGTGTTAATGTTTAATGTATTTTAAAAAACGTTTGAATAAAAGAAATGATAATACTATTTCATCATCATCATCATAGCCTTTATCCCAAAAGATTGGGGTAGGCTATATGAACCAATATCTGAACTCACATTAAATTGTCCATATGTATTCTCCTTTTCCACACATTCCTATTTGAGGCAATGTGTTCATCAAACGATAATACTATTTATCTGGAAAAAAAAATAAAATATATAAGAAAGACTTGAATATTGCTTAGTACTTTAATTAGTGAATCATTTCTTTATATAGTAATTTGTATTTTATTTACTTTGCATTACAACATCTAATTAATTCAATTATATATGATGTAAAATATATCATAGAAAAAAGAATATATATAAGAAAGACTTGAATATTGTTTAGTACTTTAATTAGTGAATCATTGTTTTATCTACTAATTTGTATTTTATTTTTTTTTTTTTTGAACAGAGACGGAACTAGCCAACAACACCAAAACCGGTTGATTTGGGTTGAGGCCTTGGTTCCATATATACAAGAGAACACACGCACACACTCCCGATGTGGGAGAACATACAGGTTTTTTTTTGAACAGAGACGGAACTAGCCAACAACACCAAAACCGGTTGATTTGGGTTGAGGCCTTGGTTCCATATATACAAGAGAACACACGCACACACTCCCGATGTGGGAGAACATACAGGTTTTATCTACTAATTTGTATTTTATTTACTTTGCTTTACAACATCTAATTAATTCAATTATATATGATGTAAAATATATCATAGAAATATAAATTAACTTCTAATTAATAATTAAATCAAAAAGTACACTAAGGTTATTTTTAAAAAAAGTACATAGGTATTAAAAAAAGTATACTACAAAAGAAATTTGATTCATGGTCCCAAAAGCAAGTCTCATAACAAGATCGTATCTAAAGGTTATTAGTTTTGTTGCTCCCTTCCCAAGCTTCAAATTGTATTGATGTAATATCAAGGGCATTCACACAATTTTTTTTGTTTAAACAGAGATACAAACACCCACTTGTTGCTCTAGAAGTTCTCTATGTTTTAACGAAGTCTAACATTGTTGAAACTTTTTTTGCTAGAATTTGTCAAATTTCAAGAAGACAAAACATGGAGCCTTTGTTGCCTTTGCTCACCTCTTAAGCAAATCAATATAGTACCATACACATATATGGGCATGACCTTTTTCGACTACTAACTTCAAATAGCATAGTCTTGACTTGGCTTTCCTTAAACTAAAATAATTTACCATTCATTTTCTATATAATGCATCTGCATTCCCAACATCTTTCCATCTTTTTAAAAAGATTTTCTTGTTTTTACATCATGGTCGCAAGTTGAGTTCATTCAATGAAACATTCTTAAAGATATAATCACATTTTAATTCCATCTTTTTAAAAAGATTTTCATGCTTTTATGTCATGGTCACATGCTGAGTTTATTCAATGAAACGTTCTCAAAGATATAATTACACTTTAAGGCTTATTAAATGCCTTACAATTAAATTGGCTTTTACAAAATTAGTAACTGAAATGGAAGCCATATGTCTAAGAATCACAAACAATATCACTACTGTAAGAGATTTAATAATATTGTTGCATAGCTTGATAGATTTATTCTTCATGGTTTTTGAGATTAAGATGGAACAAAGCCAATATTGTTGGAGGATAAGATAGAGAGAAAGACAAAGTACAGAGTAAATGTGATGGTTGATGGATGTCTCTTCAAAATTTAAGTATTGTAGCATTCTTGGCCTAAAGTGTTACCTTTGTAAATTAACCTTTCCAATATTGCAGGTATGTGAATGTTGAATAACGAAGTGGCAAACATAAAAGATTATGTTTAAAAACCAAACCCATAGTCTATTAATAAATAAAAACCATAATTTAATTTATTTAAATGACAAAATGTTTATTCATAAATGATGTTGTAGCAACCTTACCTTAAAAGCTGAAAATGAAATAATTTCCAATGTACTTGAATCTTGGAAGATGAAACATTAAGCCACAGAAATACTAGGATTGAAACAAAAAAATTGTAGTCAATCTTGAAAAATGAAACAGGCCCAGCCACAAAAGAATGCATTTGAAACAAAAGACTGTAATCTATTACATATAATACAAGTTTTTCCATCCTCTATAATAGTATTAACTACAATTACCCATAAAACCATAGTTTTTGCTTAAATTATGTTTAAGTAAAATATGGTCTTTTATTATATTAGACTATGGTTTTTATATAGGATAATTATTCTATATACCACCAGTGGAGTTTTTTGACTCCACAAGTAGGGATAGGATGATAACACATGTCTTTTAAAATAGGATTAATATTCAATACACCGTTAATAGAGTTTTTGGACTCCATAAGCTAAGTTAGCATGATTAGACATGTCTTTTAAAAATATTAAGAAAATAAAAAAATAAAATAGAACATATGTAATCATTTTAACCTTGCTTCAAAAAACTCTACTGACGGTGTATTGAATAATTATCCTTTAAAAATTAACAAAGTAAAAAATAAATAAAATAAGACATGTGTCATCATCCTAACCCCACTTGTAGAGTAAAAAAACTCCACCGACGATGTATAGAATAATTATCCTTTTATATAAATGTAGTAAGAGTCATGATTTAATAAATATGAAAACACGAGTAAAATTTTAGAATTATAACTAAAGATATTAGATTATGTACACTTTCATTAACCGTAGTCAATATTTTTACGTAACCGTAGTTTATCATTTTGTTTTCTAAAACCGAATTAAGTTTCAAAGCCACTCTTTGATTAAACCCAAAATTTTTCAAGAAACTGTAAAAAAAAAAAAAAGAGATAAAAATTTTTGACAAAATAATTTATCCAAAAAAAGTGATAAAATAAAAATTTTTTTATTAAATTTAGAATTAAAATAATTTATTTAGTATTTGAGAGTATATAATACTGATTATACGCATTTTAAAAATAATTAGATGTCATTTTTTTATTAATACCTAAAATCACTCTTCTTAAGATCATACTAATAAAATTTAAATTTAAAATAGTCAATCCACTCAAACTCAAAAATTTTGTTTAAAGGTTACATGCATCTTTCATTAGAACAAATATTCATAAAAAAAATTCGGCTTTCCTCATAATTTTTCCTTAAAGATTCAAAATTTTAATTGATACACATCTAACATATTTTTTCATTCTTCTTGAGCTGATTTTTACATTTTCCACCTTCTACTTTTTTTTTTCTTTCGATAATTGAGGGCTAAAGATGAGGTTGGTTGTCTTCAAAAACAAATTTTATAATATTCTACAACCCTTCCTTTTAACCATACTGCCTAGAGGTGGCAAATGGGCGGGTCGGATCGGGTTTGGATCGGATCATTTTGGATCGGATCATTTCGGATTAAGAAAAAATCGGATCATTTTGGATTCGGATCATTTCGGGTTCGAATAAGGTCGGGTTTGGGTCAAGGAAAAATCGATCTATTTCGGGTTTGGATCATTTCGGGTTCGGATAAGGTCAGGTTTGGGTCAAGGAAAAATCGGTCTATTTCGGATTTGGATCATTTCGGGTTCGAATAAGGTCGGGTTTGGGTCGTTGACTTTTTTAGTTAATTCGGGTTGGTCGGATTTGGATTCGGGTTGGTCTGATTTGGATTCGGGTTGATTTGACAGATTTATTGGATTAAGCTTTGGTCATCTTGATGTAATTTATCTGGTATAAAAATCAACTAAAACCATATTTCTAAGAACTACAAAACTCATGAAAATAAAATTGTCTTTTTACATGACCTATAGTACAATTGGGATTGAAATAATCAAAATATTTAATAATCTGTATGATAGTATTCTTTATAATATATTTACCAATATTCATAAATTAATTACGTTTTTTTCATTTTATTTTTATTACTACAATAATTAATAACTTTTGAATCAAAGTGATTTAATAATCCATACTAAATATCATAAAACAATACTATATATCTCTTTAATTTAGTTTGATTTTTTATAGAATAATTAGAGACATTAGTGTAGATGATATAGCTTCTATACTCTATTATAGATTAATCATTAAATAATTATACATTATGTTCAAATGAATGTAATATAAAAGCGAATATTTAAATTTAACTATATTAAAAAAATATATAACACTCATATTATTGAAAAAAATTATATTTTTACTATATTAAAATACTTTGATATTTAATTTTAACATTTAAATATTTATTGGTAATATTAAATTTAAGTTTGAATATTTTCAGGTCTGGGTAAATTTGGATTCGAATCAATTTGGGTTCGGGTCAATTTGGGTTCGGATCAATTCAGGTTCGGGTTAATCTAAATTCGGATGAATTCGGGTTCGGATAAATTCGGGTTCGGATTCGGTCGGGTTTGGATCAATGTAAATTCGGATAAATTTGGTTTCGGATCAATTCGGATTCGGATCGGGTTGGATTTGGATTGTTGACTTTTTTAGTCAAATCGGATCGGTCGGATTTGGATTCGGGTTAATCGTGCGGATTTTTTGAATCGGATCAACTTTTGCCATCTCTAATACTGCCCATATATTGTTGGCACCTTCTCCCACTAACTCAACTCTTGGTTTAGTCTTCAAATTTTAATATTTTTGTATGGACAAGTTTTAATTTTTTTTGTGTATAGTTTATGTCTAGATTATACTGCCTCATACCACCATACCCTATATTAATTACGCGCCTCTTCCTTTTTCTGTCTGACTCTGTACAAATTCTCTGCCTACTCTTTCAGAAAAGCAGGTTTTACTTTTTTTATTCTCAAAGACTAAATTGTTCTTTTTTAGTTTCTCTTTCTTTCCTCTGGGATTCTGGGTTTCTGTGCTCCTCCTTTCGTAACTTGCGATCCGTTCCTGTTTCAAGGCTATGGGTTTGTATGAAGAAACTTGCACTAACTCTAGAACTACAAAAAATGGCTTGACTGCCCTACATGCAGCTACCTGTACATCACCTACAGATCACTGTAGTGACTACAATGAGTTGAAAATCAAATCTCTTTTAACAAAAATGATTTCGGATTTTGGTTTTGCTTGTATTCTTCCTAATAGTCAAAGGAAAGGTTCAGGAGAGAAACAGAAAAACAATGGTGAAAAGAAAGGCAACAATTTGGAGCATAACAAGGCTTGGTTGTTGGCTGAGTCAGGTGGAGGAGCTGATTTGACAAGTACTGAGCCACAATCAGTTCACTCATCTTTCAGGTTTAGTTTTTGTTCTCAAGTCGAACTAGAAGCTATGAATGCAAGTTCGTTGAGTTCAGCTACTGTTTTGATGGTGAACTTGGATAATAGGGTAAGTGAGGATAGGGCTAAGGAATTGAAATGGAGAAGGATTGAATCTCTGGAAAGAAGTATTTCACCAGTGGCTGATTCTTTGGTTAGATTCAGCTATAGCGAAATTGTTTCAGCTACTAGAAATTTTTCCAAAGGTATGATCTTTAATGAATTTAGTTTCTTGTTTTGAATTGGTTTGCTTTTGTTTTTGTGTGGGATTTTAATTGGTTGTTATTGGAATGGAGTAGGGAGAGTTTTGGGCAGAGGAGCATTAAGCTTTGTTTTCAGGGGGAGAGTTGGGCTATTGAAGACAGCTGTGGCTGTTAAGAGGTTGGATAAAGAAGATAAGGAGTCTGCAAAGGCCTTCTGCAGAGAACTGATGATTTCTAGTTCTTTGCATCATCCAAATATAGTCCCCCTTTTGGGATTTTGTATTGATCCTGAGGAAGGTTTGTATTTGGTGTATAAGTTTGTCTCTGGTGGAAGCTTAGAACGCCATCTTCATGGTATGATCTTGGTTGTTCTCTTATGGGATTTTTGTTTGGATTTATAATGGATTTTGAATGATTTTGGAGATGAATTTTTGCAGATAAGAAGAAGGCAGTAAAGGGACGGCGTCCTTCAACTCTTCCTTGGTCTGGGAGGTATAAGGTAGCCTTGGGAATTGCAGAGGCAGTGGCATATTTACACAATGGAACTGAAAGATGCGTTGTTCATAGAGACATTAAACCCTCCAATATTCTTCTTTCTTCCAAGAAAACACCCAAGGTAGGGAACATGATCTGAATTGTCAAGTGGAACAGGATCAAAGTGGTATGGTCTGTTTGCAATTGGTTATATGATTCTGTAATTGTGGTGGTTGCAGTTGTGTGATTTTGGATTAGCAACTTGGACTTCTGCACCCTCCATTCCCTTCCTTTGCAAAACTGTTAAGGGAACATTTGGGTAAGCTTTCAAGAACGTCTTCTTGGAGAAGCAAAAAGATTTCTTTTTTCTCCATGAAATGCTTAATAAAGATGAAATTTCCTCAGAGTCTGGTGAATCATATTTTGTGTGTAGGTATTTGGCTCCTGAGTATTTCCAACATGGCAAAGTGTCTGATAAAACTGATGTTTATGCTTTTGGGGTCGTCTTGTTGGAGCTGATAACCGGACGGAAACCAATCGAGGCAAGAAGGCCTCCAGGAGAAGAGAATTTGGTCCTGTGGGTAGGTTATTGCACTACTATCTCATAAAACTTACTATGCTTTGCATTGACTTTGTCAAAGATGAAAGAATGGTCCCCCATGACAGCTTCTCTTGGAAAAAAGAGAGTCCTATATATCTCTACATCGAAATTGACGGTACTGAAAATACTTGAACCAGTTATGGATGATGACCACTTGATAATGAAATTTCTCCTATGGTGGTTCACAGAGGCAAAATGACTATTTGCTCATTAATCTTTGATATGTGGCATTTAAACAACTGTTCTTGTGGTGAGACAGCTTTATCATGGAATTCCTTTTTTTTTTCTTCGACTTTACGGAATTTGTGGAAATTTTATGGCATAACATCTTCAATAGAAACTCTTCTACATTTCTACATTTTCCCATAGTTTCTTAACTCTATGTTAATTCACTGATATTATCAGATTTTTGTGATCCAAGGATTAAATGCTTTGGAACCTATGATTTGCACGTGGCCATTGTTTCCAACACATTATTTGTCTCACCTTTGGCATATACTAGCTTTGTATTAGGTGTAAAGTTGACATTTTAATCTTGAAATTCCTTTTCTTTTTCAGGCAAAACCTCTCTTGCATAGAGGAATGGCAGCTGTTGAAGAATTACTTGAGCCAAAATTCAAATGCACTTTGAAAAATTCAACCCAAATTGCACGGATGATACAAGCTGCAGCTGCCTGCATAAGCAATGAAGAATCACGAAGACCATCCATTGATGAAATTATTGCTATATTGAAAGGTGAAGAAGAACCGTTGTTCTCAGTTAGGAAGAAATCAAATTTCTCTGGAATTATTGATTGTTACCCTCAATTGCAACATTCAAAAAGTGATCAGATGAAGAGTCACATAGCTCTGGCAATGTTAGGAGTTTCAGAGTTTGAGGATGATAATCACGTTTATAGTCGTTGAAACTCACTAACTTTTTATTTGTCTGATTTTTCACTTCAACTTTGTTGATTGCTTGACTGGAAAGTTTTAGGCGTTAGAACAGAAAAAGGAAAAGTGTACGTTGAAGTGTAAATAGGAATAGGTGTCTGATGAAAGCTGGTTGTGTGTACATTCCCTGATTCCCTGCCTCTGTACTCGTGAGGAAATCTACTGATATTTCATTTCAAGCTACAGCCTTCGGAGTTCTATTAAGATTTTGATGGTATTGTTTTGAAATTATGCACTTTTGCATAATTTCGTTTGTTTTTTTTTCATTAAATAAAAATTTAGGAGTAAAAAATGTTACTCTATCTCTAAAGAAAGTGTAAATTGTCAATTTATTTTGAAATTTATGAATTCATTAAACATTTAGTTATGAATTTTTTAAATTTACAAATTATTTACCAAGAATCATGAAATTTGAACTTGGCATAATTTCATTTGCTGACTTGTATAATAACAAGACAAGCTCTGGCTTTTAATTTCTCGATGACAGGAAGTCCTGTCTTTTAAAGTAACCTATCTGAAAATGTGTGAATTTCGTTGACTGTGAGTAAACTTGTTGGATGCAATATTTCTTTACTTATAGATTAGCATTGCTTGTAAACCGTGGTTGATAGTTTAGTATGTTGAATCAGAAAGGAATCATCTGTGCTGTCACAACCAAGACTGGCCAAATTCAGGTCAACTTGGCAGGCAGCTTCTGTGATGGGAAAGCATGAACCTCGAATATTGTTTATTTATATGCGCGTGCTTTCACGCACGCAGACGCTGGCGCTTGTACAGACACACACATGCATGTGATGCGTGCCTACGTTTTGTTAAACAATATCTTTTTATTAACAAGTGATTGAAAAAAAAATATTTGAATATAATTTAAATTTTGAAATTGATATTGTTAAAAAAATTTATCATTTCAAGATTAATTTTAAGTCATAAAACAAATAAGACGAAAAAAACAATTTTCTCCGGCATATGAGCTCCTGAGGCAACTTTAGCGGCTATAAGTATATTTGGTGTATAGGATAAAAATAAGATAAGATAAAATAATATTATGAATAAGATAAGATTAGATGATAACATCTTATCTTATGTTTGGTATATGCAAGGATTAAACATAAGATAGGATCATTTTTTATCTTTTATCATATTTGTTATGTGCAAGATTAAATTTAGGATATGATGATATTTTCTTATTAGACAAAATTTAAAGATAAAATAGGAAATTCATTAATAAAAAATTTTGAAACATATCCTATCCTATGGATTAAAAATAATCCTCCACTTTTCTAAATGATTAAGTTATTCTCTTGATATAGGATGATTTATCCTCTCACTAATTCTATCATTTTGCTTAAATGAATAATAAACATGAGATAGAATGATAATCATCCTATTCTTTAAATAATCTAATGTGCCATACATGCACATAGTTTATTATATGATTAGTCAACAAACGATCGGTTGATTGTATTGTCTTGTCGTGAAGAAAATGATTTTCCGGAGCCTTCCCAAGTAAAAAATTGAGAAAAGAAAGAAAGTAGAAAGATTGAGGCCGATGAAAGGATCTTTCCGTTCTTACAATTGACAAGCAAGAAACCAAACACTGAAAGCAATTAAAAGACACGATGTTACAGTTTAACTACCAACAAGTTCTATCATGGAAAAAGAAAATCCAGTGGACCCTTGGGAGGATTGAACCTCTCATAATGAGGAAAATGAACGTTTCATAAACAAGCGAAGCATTGTAAAGATGGAAGATTAAAATATTTTAGCAGCATCTTTCATTAGGCCACGGTTGGCATTGGCGAAATCAGTGAACTCCTCATAGGAAATGAAGCCATCGCCATCGGTATCAATCTCAGACATCATCCTCGTAACTTCCTCCGCCGTGACAGAGCCCAGTGTCTTCAACTGATCTCCGAGCTCTGTCGCAGAGATTTTGCCATCCCCATTGGCATCAAAGCGTTTGAAAATGCGGTCATGCTCAGCCTTCTCTTCATCCGCCATTTCTTTTTACAGTTGTACGCACCGGTGTTTTGTTTATAGTTTATGGTTTTTATTTTTTTTTTATTATTTTGTGAATGGGATTGAGAGGACAAGACTTTTGGTTTATAAAGACATGTTATAGTAAGAGTTGAGGCTGCCCTTTGAAACAGGGAATCTGGCAATCGGATCGCCAGAAAAAATTCTTGTAATTCCCAACTGTTTTACTGAAAATAAGGTGAAAAAAGAATACATGTCTAGATCTTAGGTAAGGAAGTTTGGTTTGTAGAAGGACAAAGTTTAGCCAAGAGAATCAGTCAAGAAAATAAAAGAAAAAGTTCCCACAGGTCAATTAAAGAATGTGATCCTTCCAAGCTAATTTTTGTCTAATTTGGATGATAGCATGACATATTCAGACATAAATTTGTAGGATTAATATTCAATAAATCGTCAATAAAATTTTTTAACTCTATAAACACGATATTAGGATCATAATACATATCTTTAAAAAATATTAAAAAACAAATAAATAAAGTAGGACATGTGTTATCATCTTAACCCTACTTGTGGAGTTATAAAACTCTACCGAATGTGTATTGAATAATTATCTAACTTTGTATGAATATTTACAATGACTTGGAGTTTTATTGATTGGCAGGGTAACTTTAAGATGGGAAGTAATATCACAAAATATCAACTTTAGTGTAAGGTAAGATTTCATAAGATATTTAATATCTCATGAGAAATTGAATAATAATAAAAGTGAAAAAAATGTAAATAATGATTTAAAAGGTTAACAGATAATCTTTACTTTAATGAAATATATAATGTAAATTACATATTTATCCATTCAAAAAAAGTAACAAAATATTTAAATTCCATTTTTATACATTTATAAAATAACCATAATTACATTTTTATCCTTTCAAATTATTAAAAAAAATTATATTACATATTAAATATCAAAATTTTTTACATTAGATTATATGATATAATAAAGGCAATCTATTGTTATTTTCAAGCAGTCGACTGTCTTTCATTATATTTACTTTATAATATAAAAAATAAGGGTAGTTGACCAATATTTTGTATTAGTCGATTGCCCTGTACCGAGATAATTTTTAATTGATGGTAGTAACTGCCTACATATAGGAGTCAACTGCCCATTAAACAATAAACGTTTTTTATTAGTAACAATTGACTCTTTTATTAAAGCATATCACTATTATGTGTCTAGTAAATTTGATGCAGGCTTTGTAACAATACTTTTACGATAAAACTCATAAAATTTACTATTAATTGTCATAATTTTAGGCTTATGCTAGTGTTTCTAAGCTTATTATCATCAATTTTAATGTTAATTATTACAATTTTATGCTTATTATTATTGTATTTTTACATTTATTTTTGTCAATTTTAAGGTTAATTATTATAGTTTTATATTTATTATAATGCTTTTACGCTTATTGTAAAAAATTGCAGGGTAATTATCATAGTTTTATTATTTTTCTGATGTTTTTAGGCTTATTTTTATTCATTTTACAATGAATCTCATAAATTTTATGGTTAGTTTGTTGAGAAATTCTTTAAGTGGGCCTACGTATATTAATTACTTGTACATTACAGGCTATCTGATGTATTTAATCCATTTAAAAGTGATCATATAAATTTTGAGTTATTGGACTTTAGCGCATCTCATTTAGTACAGACTTTACAATGTGTAGAGGTCCAATATTTTATTTTATTTTATTTTTATAATGGCCAAACTAATATAAAATATACTACAGGTATAAATAGGTTATAGTTCTCAGTCTAAACATAACATAATTCTCATTCTTATATCCCATTAGTGAGTGAGATATAGATTCTCTAAAAGGTTTAAATGTTAAGGATTGTAACCGCAAGAAATCAATTCCAATGGATTCAGGTATGTTTCTGTATTATTCTTTCTTGATGATTGAACATGAGATCCTATCTGTATTTATTTATATGATTTTTCTACAAGTGATATCTAAGCGTCGGTTCATATTTGATCATTGAAAATTAAAATTGTTGTTTGAAACGTTAGGGCTTTTGTTCCCCATAGAATAAAATTTAAAATCATGTAAACAATTTTCTGAAATTTGTTTCATGTTTCATGTAATTTGTCTTTTCAATTTTTAAACCCAAATTTCAAAATCAACAAAAACATATATGTTTTATGTGTTTTGATTATAATTGTTGAATGATAACTGTTTTTTGTAATTTATACAGCTGAATCTAAGTTATAAATTTAAGGAATATTTGTTTTTTGGTTGAAAGAAATCAAGAAAACATAATTAGGTTATAAAGATAAGCTTGCACAACAATTGGGATATTTATGGTTAATCTCTTGAAAGTGCTAAATTTTGTTTTAGGCCAATTGTTGGAATATTAAGCTTTGGGTAAAAAAAAAAAAAGCCTAAGGTATTGGGGTATATGTGGTATATCATATTGAACCCCACATCTTTATTGTTAGGTTTTTATTGGGTTTATGTCTATTGGAATTGCATACCCTGAAATACTTATTATTTTATTATTTTAATAATTGGGGTTTTATTCCAATGACCGAGGATTTTAGGATATTCTTATTTTTTGGGATTATAGCCCTAGTATTGTTGATAAATTTGTATACTCTTAATATATACACATATGTGAATATTTGGTGCAAAATAAAAGTTCAAAATAAATTAAATTAATATCAAAAGCCACCAAAGTGACCTCTTTGATGTTAATTTATTTATTTTGAAAATTAAAGTTGTCATTAAATAATTTAAATGATTGTATTTTCAATCCCTACAAAAAATAATCGGCCTAAAGGAAGGTTATTTTATTTGCTAGATTACAAACATAATAAAGTAGTAAATATATGGGAAATATTTTTACCATGCATGCAATATGTTGATCCAAAGAAAGGCATATTGTTGGCAGGATTTGTTTATCAGTATTTACTAATTAAGTTTAAGAGTATCACTTATAAATTGATATTTTTGTTCAAAGCCCAAAATTTCAACGTTGTGCTTGATATTTTATATGGCCCAAAATTATTATTTTTTAATTGTGAGCTTATTATTATTATTATTATTATTATTATTATTATTATTTGCTTTCAATAAATGCTTTTCTAAATCTGCCAATTTGAATAACATTTTGGTGCTTAACAGCACTAACTTCATGAAATAGAAAAAGCACATTACCATTGTGTTTTGGTGTATGGATCAAGACTATGTAATCAAGTCAGACAAACCTCCCACCCTTGCTAATAATAGTATAACTATGGAAATGAAACTTTATGAAAAATGGGAGCGTTCAAATCACATGAATCTGATGATCATGAAGCATTCATTTTCGGATGCCAATAGGGGCACAATGCCTGAGGAAAAAAATGCTAAGAGTTTCCTACAGTAAATTACAAATAGATTCGTTGCAAATGAAAAGGTTGAAACAAGCACCATCATGTCTAAACTTGTTTCAATGCGATATACTGCACAAAAAACTTAAAGGAGTACATTATGGAAATGTCTAATCTTGTTACAAGACTAAAGGCACTAAAGTTAGAGTTGTCTGATAACATTCTCGTACATTTGGTGTTAATATCTCTTTCTACACAATTCAATCCTTTTAGGATAAGTTATAATGCTCAAAAGGAGAAATGGACTCTTAATGAGCTCATTACCCAGTGTGTACAAAAGGAAGAAAGGTTGAAACAAGAGAAAATAAAAAGTGCTGACTTAACATCTTCTTCTAAGGACAACGCTACCAAAGAAAAAGGAAAAAGAACAACATAAGAAAAGGCACTGCAAATAATGGAACTTCACAGCCTAAGGGACAACAAAAACAGGATAAGGTAATCACCTATTTCTTTTGTCGTAAAGATGGTTATGTGAGAAAGGACTATTCCAAGTATGAAAAATGGCTTGCCAAAAAGAGTAAACTTCTTAACTTTGTTTGTTTTGAAGTTAATTTGGCTTTAGTACCAAACCACACTTGGTGGAATGATACGGGTGCAACTACTCGCATAAGTGTGACAATGTAAGGCTATCTAAGAAGCCGAAAGCCAACTATGCTAAAAGATTTATTTATGTAGGAAATGGCGAAAGGGCTATTGTTGAGGCTATTGGTCTATTTAGATTAAAGTTAAAATTTGGTTGTTATTTAGATTTGAAAGAGACTTTTTATGTACCTTCATTTAGACGAAATTTGATTTTTGTCTCTTATTTGGACAAATCAAGATTTTTTTGTTCATTTGGAAATGAAAAGTTTAGTCTCTTTTAGTATTCAAATCTTATTGGTATAGGTTTCTTAGTGGATAATCTATATAAATTAGACCTTCATGCCTCACACACTAAAAAATCCTTGCATATAAGTAATTGTGGTACAAAGCGTAATTTAATTAATGAAAATTCCTTCATGTTATGGCACAAGTGTTTAGCACACATTTCTGAACAAAGAATAAAGAAGCTTATGTCAGAAGGAATTCTCGATTTCCTTGATTTTTCATATTTCAAAATTTGTGTTGAGTGTATTAAGGAAAAACAAACAAATATTA
This sequence comes from Heritiera littoralis, assembly GCA_031772115.1. Classification (NCBI taxonomy): domain Eukaryota; kingdom Viridiplantae; phylum Streptophyta; class Magnoliopsida; order Malvales; family Malvaceae; genus Heritiera; species Heritiera littoralis. The sequence continues at coordinate 7,881,909 of JAPDPK010000009.1, forward strand.
AAAAAATTGGTGCTAACAAGAGTTTAAACGTCTTGGATTTAATTCATACTGATATTTGTGGTCCATTCCCTATAACTTTTTGGAATGGTCAATAGTATTTTATTACTTTCATAGACGATTATTCTCGTTATGGGCATCTATAGTTGGATCATGAGAAGTCTCAATCGTTGGATGTTTTCGAGACCTATAAAGCTAAAGTTGAAAATCAACTTGGTAGGAAAATTAAAGTCTTTAAATTTAATCGTGCTAGTGAATATTATGGTAGATATGACGGATTAGGTGAATAACATCCAGGACCTTTTACAAGGTATTTAATAGAATATGGCATCGCTCTTCAATACACCATGCTGAGGACTCCAAGTAGAAATGGCGTAGCTAAAAGACGAAATCGGATCCTAAAAGATATAGTTAGAAGTATGATAAGTCATTCTTCTTTACCAGAGTCACTTTGGAGAAAAGCCTTAAAGACTATAGTGTATGTTCTTAATCGAATTCTTAGTAAAGCAATCGTTAAAACCCCATATGAGTTATGGACATGAAAGAAGCCTAGTATTAGGCATTTACATATTTGGGGTTGTCCAGTTGAAGCTAGGCCATGCAAGCCTATTGAAAGGAAATCAAACTCAAAAACAATAAGTTGCTACTTTGTTGAATACTCAGAAAGATCATGAGGTTTCAAGTTTTATGATCCCTCAAATAGATCCTTTTTCAAAACAGGAAATGCTAAGTTTATTTAGGATGTTGAATATGATGGGAGTGCCAAACTCAAGAACTTTGTCTTTGAGGAAGGACATGTTATAGTTCCTACAATTATATTGAAAATGATCAGACAATCATGTCTGACATTGTTCGAAATGCAAATCTAGATTATCAAGACATTCGCGAGTTACCTCTTACTCATATTGAAGAACCTACTCCTATTCAATTGGAGGAGCAACAACAACCTTAATTGAAATGCCATTAAGGAGATCATTTAGGGAGAGGAAATCGGTAATTTTAGATGATTATATCGGATATCTCCAAGAACACAAGCTTGATATAGGATTGGAAGATGATCCAAAATCTTATAGTCAAGCCAAACAAAGTGTTCACTCTCATAAATGGATAGAGGCCAAGAAAGATGAGATGAAATCAATGGAGGACAATGACGTTTGGGATCTTATTGAATGGCCTAAATGAGTAAAATTGATTAGTTGTAAATGGATTTTCAAAACCAAGCAGGATTCGAAAGGCAATTTCGAAAGATATAAAGTACATCTAGTTGCTAAAGGTTTCACTCAAAACGAAGGCATTGATTACAAAGAAACTTTCTCTCCAATTTCATCGAGAGACTCTTTTAGAATCATTATGGCACTTGCATCTAATTTTGATTTGGAGTTAGATCAAATGAATTTAAAGACAGTGTTTCACAATGGTGATATTAAAAAGACAATTTATATGGTGCAACTAGAAAATTTCGTGTCAAATGAATCGAAACATCTGGCGTGCAAGTTAAAGAATTCAATTTATAGTTTAAAGCAAGCATCACGTCAATGGTATAGAAAATTTGATCAAGTGATCACCTTTTTTGGTTTTAAGGAAAATATTGTTGATCAATGTATTTATCACAAGATCAGTGGGAGCAAGTTCATTCTTTTGGTATTATATATCGATGATATTTTGCTGGCAAGTAGCAATATAAGCCTATTGCATAAAATCAAAAGATTTCTTTTGAATAATTTTGAGATGAAAGATCTTAAGAATGCATTATTTGTGTTGGGCATGCAGATTTATCATTAGTGTTCTCGTGGTATACTTGGCTTATCATAAATGGCATATATTGATAAATTACTTAGCAGATTTGATATGAAGAATTGTGCCTCAAGAGACACTCCCATTGCTAAAGGTGATAAATTCAGTTTTCTTCAAGGCCCAGGGAATGGGATTGAAAAGGAAGAGATGCAGAAGATTCCTTATGCTTCAACAGTAAGGGGTTTAATGTATGCTCAAGTTTGTACGCGTCTGGATATTGCGTACATAGTTAGAATGCTTGGCAGATACTTAAGTAATCATAAAGTGGATCATCGGAAAGCAGTAAAGAGGGTTATGTATATATACAGAGAACTAAAGATTACGTGCTTACATATCGGAGGTCAAATCATTTAGAGACCATTGGTTATTCATATTCTAATTTTGTTGGTTGCCTTGATAGCAGAAGATCCACTTCTAGATATGTTCATGTTAGATGGAGGAGCTATATCTTGCAAAAGTGTAAGACAGTCACTCGTAGCTTTTTCCACCATGGATGCAAAGTTTATCGCTTGCTATGAGGCATCGAACTAGGTAATATAGTTGCAGAATTTTATCATTAGGCTATGCATTGTCGATGGTATTGAGAGACCATTGAAGATTTATTGTGATAATAAAGTCGCAGAGTTTTTATTCTAAGAACAACATAAGCTTGTCGAAATCAAACCATATTGACATTAAGTTTCTTGTTGTTAAGGAGAGAGTTCAGAGTCTTTAGATATCCATTGAATATATCAGCACAAACTCCATGATTGGAGATTCGCTTACTAAGGGCATACCACTTAAGGTATTTCATGAGCTTGTAGCTCATATAGGTGTGGTTCACTTTGATGATATGCTTGTATAGTAGGATTTTGTTTTATTTATATTCATTTGTTGTTAAGGCATTTTTCTAATCAGACTAAAGTATTGTTGTTATTATTGAAATTCTAAAATAAAGTTTTATTCTTTTAATTGCACTTGAGCATAAATTTTTGAAAGTTTGTTGTTTTAACTCTTTAAGTTATAAAGTAGGACCAGTTGGAAATAAACATGTTTAAGGGATCACGTTACATGTAATTTCCATGCTACACATCTATACTTGATCTATGTCATTGATTATATTAACATATGTGACCATTGATGGTTCTAGTTACAAAATATATGTAACAAAGATCTCTTTGATCTTATATTGGTATAATTGGTGGACCAGATTGTTCCTATGATGATAGTAAGTTTAGAACTCTTAAAGTTATTTTAAAATGTATAATTGTCAGGTGACATATGTGGCTCAAGTGAGAAATAGTTGGAAAATTCTTTAAATGGGCTTACATATATCAATTAATTGTACATTACAAGTTATCTAACGTGTTTAGTCCATTCAAAAGTGATCATATAAATTTTAAGTTATTAGACTTTAAGGCATCTCATTTAGTATGGGCTTTACAATATGTAGAGACCTAATATTTTATTTCTATTTTATTATATTTATTTTTTATGATGGGTTAAAATAAAATAGAATATACTACAGGCATAAATAGATTATGGTCCCCAGTCTAAACATAATGTAATTCTCATTCTTATATCCCATCAATAAGTGAGATATATGTTCTCTAAAAGGTTTAGACATGAAAGATTGCTAACCCAAGAAATCAATTCCAATGGATTCAGGTATGCTTCCGTAATATTCTTTTTTGAGGATTGAACATGAGATCCTATGTGTATTTATTTATATGATTTTTCTACATAGTGTAAGATCAACATTCCTTATTACTGTTAAAATCCACTATTCAGATAAGAACAAAAGACACATGCCAACACATGGAGGACACATGGCCTTGCCACCTTGCATGCTTATATGGACTAGAAGACAAAGAGGAAGGTGCTAGAAAGAGAGAGGTGTCTATGGCTGATGTGGGCACTTAGGTGACATGGAAATATCTATTTTGAAGAGCCAAGGACATGAAGACAAGTGGCAATTAATGCCAACTCATCTAGGATAGGAATTACCATTGTATCCCTAGGTTAAGCGACTATATAAGCAACTTTATGAGACCTAACCTAATGGGGGCTACCTAGGGTTTCTTAGATTTACTTTTCCAGCAGATTTTTATGTCTTTACAAGTTTAGAGCAGCCACCATTTTTATTTCCTTAATGTTCTTTACATTTTTGCAAGTTAAATACAAGTTTTCATGATGTTTTCCTTTACTCTTTACTACATTCTTGCACTCTTTACTTAAGCTTTTTGTTTCTTTAAATTTCCAGCAACTATATTCATCTTCTACTCTTTCTTTTTCTTTTATTTTGGTTCATGATTGAGTCCCATGATCATGGGAGCTTAAGAGGTTGAAAAACTACCTCCATAGTTCTTGTGAGGGAGCTTGGTCCATAGTTTCCTTTTGCAATTTTTATTTTATGCTTTTAAACGTCTAATCTATTTTTTTAGTATTTTTATTCTGCTGTTTTAGGGGTCTAGTTTAATGGGTTAAAGCAGTTTTTAAAAATCTTTTGAAACAAAAATACAAAAAATGATCAAAGTAGGATAGGTTAACTTAGGCATTACTTGTGACTGTTTTTGGTTCTTCATTTTATAGCTGCTGTTTGGTTCGGTTTTAGGGTCCCTTTAGGTTCTGTTTTTGGTCCTTTTCAGTGTCTTTTAATTTTTATATTGGTTGGTATTAATTTCATGCAATTAGGTTAGGGTTTACTAAGTGTTTGATATATGTTCTAGGCACTAGTTTAGGTGTTTCATGCATTTTTTTTAAATCTGTCCAACAAAGTGACGTTTTTTATAGCAATTTTTTAGGTCTGTATTTGCTTCATTTTAAGGTCCATTTATGTGTCTTAGGGTCATATCTAGGTTATATTTTAATTTGGGAATTTTAGGATTTCATTTAGATTAGGTTCCATGGCATTTTCTTAGACATAGTCATATTAGAACACTTTTTTTTTTCCTGATCAGTTTTTATGGACTGTTTACATTTTTTTGACTATTGTTTTATGACATCTTAAGGTGCATTTAGGTAGTATTAGATCATATTAGGACCATACATTCATTAGATAATTTTTTTAGGCTAGCTTAAGTTGCATTTTCATGCCATTTCCATAGCATTTGCATAACATTTTTTGCATTAATTCCATGTTAGGCATCCTTGCATTATAAATTCTGTCCAGATTTTCAGCTGCTGTTTTAGGAGTCTTCTAGGGGTAGTTTCATCATATTTAGTCCATTTTAGGTTCATATAATTAGTGGTCTAAGTGTAGGTTAAGTTAGATAATTTTTTCATAAGCATTTAGTTGCATTTTTAGGTTCATTTAGCATTAAATTTCAATTCTGTCCAGGCTTTATATTCACATTAGTTCTATGCATTTAGGTATTGTTTTAGGTACATTTTAGGTGTCATAGGGTAGTATTCATATAGTTCTTTGATTAGGTAAAGTTTAATTTAATTTCAAGTTCATTCACTTAGGCATTTCCATGCATTAGTTTAGGAACTTCATGCATTAATTCATTTTTCTTTCAATTGCATTAGTTTTGATTTTTTTTTTTTACATGTTCATGCATTTTTATTGTCATTTTAGGATTTCATGCATATTTTCATTATTTGCATTTTAGATCGTTATAGTTAGGAAATTACATTTTTACCCTTCCATTTTACTTATTTGCATTTTTGTTTCTTTTCTTTTGCAGTTATTTTATTTTCATCATTTCTACTGTAAGTATTTCTTATTTGCTTTTTAATTTCAATTATTTTTATTTTATTTTATTTTGCTTTGTTAGCCTTTGTAGATCACACCCAAGTAAACAAACTTTCATAATTTGCTAGGATATACCATAGATAATAGTATCCAGTATTTAGCTAAGCTTCGCACTACAAGTCTCTGTGGGACGATATTTTCGGACTCACCTCCATATTACTTGAGACCACGTGCACTTGCGTGTAGATACCTTTTAGGGTCAACAAGTTTTTGGCGCCGTTGCCGGAGACTGGGCGTAAATTTAGTTAATATTGGAGAATTTATGCTTAGGTATAATCTTAGCTTGTACATACTTAGTTTGTAAATACTTAGAGCCTTAAAAGCCTTAGGCTTTTCTTTTCTTCTCTTTTATTTTCTTTCTAGAGACACCATTAGGACTCTGTTGATATTTGCATGCGTAGAGCGAAGAGCTGTGAATTTTTTCCCTTAGATCTTGAAATTGAGAAAACACGTAGGAAAATTAGAAGGGAATCCAGAAAACAAATTGCTCCATTGCAATATCCAATGGCAGATAATAGAGAGCTTAGGACAATAGGGGATTATGCTGTCCCAACTATAGGGGGATATTACACTGGTATTAGGAGGCCAGCAATTCCTGCGAATAACTTGGAGATCAAGCCAACCATCATTCAGATGATCCTCGGTGCAGTTCAGTGGGTTGCCACATGATGATCCACATGCACACTTGGGCAATTTCCTTGAGATATGTGACACCTTCAAGCACAATGGAGTTTCTGAAGATGCGATTAGGCTTAGGTTATTTCCCTTTTCTCTTAGGGATAGAGCGAAGAGTTGGTTAACCTCCTTATCCCCAGGATCTATCACTACATGGGATGAGCTAGCCCAACAGTTCCTAGCCAAATTCTTTCCTCCTTCTAAGATGGCCAAACTTAGGAATGATATCTCCTCCTTTACCCAATTCGACACTGAGTCCTTATATGATGCTTGGGAGAGATACAAGGACCTACTTAGGAAGTGTCCTCACCATGGCCTACCCCTATGGCTTCAAGTGCAGACCTTCTACAACAGTCTAACTAGCCAGAATAGGACGATCATCGATGCTGTGGCAGGAGGAGCACTTATGTGCAAAATGGAGGAGGAAGCTTATAATCTTTTGGACAAGATGGCCACTAATAATTATCAGTGGTCAGCTGAGCAACATGCACCTAGGAAAACAGCTGGTATCTATGAGCTTGATGCTCTTTCTACCTTGACTTCACAAATTACCACATTAACAAAAAAGGTAGAGTCCCTTAGTACCCAGTCCTCTCCTAGACCTAATCTTGTCCTTTCAGTACAAAGTCCTTTCAATCTGTGTAATCTATGTGGTGGCACGCATTCGATAGATAAGTGCCCACTAAATCTAGAGTTTGTTCAGTATGTTGCCCCACCCCAGAGGCAGCAGAACAACCCTTTTTCGAGCACTTATAATCCAGGTTGGAGGAATCACCCTAATTACTCTTGGAGTGAAAATCAGGGGCAATCATCCACTTCCAAACCTTTAGGACCCCTAGGTTTTCAACCTCCACCCACTCATATGCCACCACACCAGCATCAGTTACCACATCATGCTTCTCATCCACCTTATCAGTCTCACCATCAACCACCACCACCACCACCAATTCAGCCCCAGCACATTCCTGCACCTGCAATTGAGAAGAAACCCTCACTCGAGGAGATGTTTACGACTATCCTGCAAAATCAAGCTGCTTCCATCAAGAACTTGGAAGTCCAGGTTGGACAGATAGCTAATGCTCTCAACCAACGTCCACAAGGAACCCTTCCTAGTAACACTGAAGCTAATCCTGTACGAAGGGAAGGTAAAGAGCATGTTAAGGCAGTGACCTTAAGGAGTGGTAGAGAGTTAGTTGATTCACATGCTAGGTCCACTCCTGTTGAGCCTGTAGTGGCAGAGCCCCGAGGTTCTAGTGAGGCAGCTAGGAAAGAGTAGGTAAAGGATGATACAATTGCAGGGAAGCTTCAAGCTGACACTTCTTCTTCTTCATCTAGTTCTTCACCCTCCAGTTCTACACCTGTTAGCACTCCTCCTCTTGTTATGCCACCGATACCTTTTCCTCAGCGCTTTCAAAATCAAAAGTTAGATAAGCAATTCTCCAAATTCCTTGAGGTGTTTAAGAAGCTTCACATTAACATCCCATTTGCTGATGCTTTGGGGCAGATGCCTAGCTATGTGAAATTCATGAAGGATATCCTTTCGAAGAAGCAGAGATTGGAGGATTATGAGACTGTAGCATTGACAGATGGATGTAGTGCCATTATTCAGAGGAGATTACCCCCTAAGCTCAAAGATCCAGGTAGCTTTACCATTCCTTGCACCATAGGTGATCAGTTCTTTAGTAGAGCCTTATGTGATCTAGGAGCTAGTATTAACTTGATGCCATGGTCTATATACCAAAAGCTAGGAGTAGGTGCTGCAAAGCCTACTACAGTGACCCTACAGTTAGCAAACAGATCCATTAAGTATCCAAAAGGGATCATTGAGGATGTCTTAGTGAAGGTGGATAAGTTTATCTTCCCTGCTGATTTTATAGTGCTTGACATGGAGGAAGATAAGGAAGTTCCTATCATTCTAGGCAGACCTTTTCTAGCTACTGGTAGGACCTTTATTGATATGCAAAAGGGGAGCTTACTATGAGAGTTCAGGATCAGGAGGTTACATTTAATGTCTTTAAATCTATGAAGTATCCTGATGACTCTCAAGATTGTTTCTGTATGGATGTAGTGGACAGAGACATTATTAAGGAGTTTTCTAGATCACACCCTGTGAACCCTTTAGAGGCTTCCTTAGTTAAGTCTGTTCATTTAGAGGAGTATGACGAGGAGGAGGATCATGTAGTTAAGGCTTTGCAATTATTAGAGGCTTCCCCACTGATGGAGTTAGCTCAATTTGAGGCTATTGACATAGCATCCTCCCCAGCTTTAGATATTCATCCATCTATTAGTGACCCTTCAGCTTTAGAGCTGAAACCTTTACCTCCACACCTTAGATATGCTTATCTAGGTGAGTCCTCTACTCGACCAGTCATTATTTCTGCTGATCTCACTTCTGATCAGGAGGAGAAGTTGTTAAAGGTATTGAGAGAGCATCAGAAGGCCATAGGATGGTCCATTTCTAATATAAAGGGTATTAGTCCCTCAATTTATATGCACAAGATACTTCTAGAGGAGGGGTATAGGTCTTCCATAGAGCACCAGCGTAGACTGAATCCGGTAATGAAAGAAGTGGTCAAGAAAGAGATAATTAAGTGGTTAGATGCAGGAATTATATACCCCATCTCAGACAGTGCCTGGGTGAGTCCAATTCAGTGTGTCCCTAAAAAAGGAGGGATGACCGTTATAGAAAATGAGAACAATGAACTCATCCCCACTAGGACTGTCACTGGTTGGGGAGTATGTATGGATTATAGGAAGTTAAACAAAGCCACCAGAAAAGACCACTTCCCTTTGCCTTTCATTGACCAAATGTTGGATAGGCTAGCTGGTCATGAGTTTTATTGCTTGCTGGATGGGTACTCAGGATACAATCAGATAGCTATAGCCCTAGAGGACCAAGAAAAGACCACTTTCACCTGTCCCTATGGGACCTTTGCTTTTAGGAGAATGCCATTTGGACTATGTAATGCACCTGCTACTTTTCAGAGATGTATGATGGCTATTTTCTCCGATATGGTGGAGAATTTTCTTGAGGTTTTTATGGATGATTTTTCAGTATTTGGGGATAGCTTTGATTTATGTTTACATAATCTTTCTTTGGTGTTGAAAAGGTGTGAAGAGACTAACCTAGTGCTTAATTGGGAGAAGTGCCATTTTATGGTAAAAGAAGGAATAGTGCTAGGGCATAAGATCTCTTCTAAAGGGATTGAGGTAGATAAAGCTAAGATTGAGGCCATTAAGAAACTACCTCCCCCTTCTTCTGTTAAGGGCATCCGAAGCTTCTTAGGACATGCAGGCTTCTATAGGAGATTCATTAAGGACTTCTCTCAGATCTCTAAGCCTTTATGTAATCTTCTTGAGAAGGATGCAAAGTTTAATTTTGATGAGCATTGTTTAGAGGCATTTAAGACCTTAAAAGAAAAGTTAGTGACTGCCCCAGTTATTGTCGCCCCGGATTGGAATCTTTCATTTGAGCTTATGTGTGATGCAAGCGATTATGCTGTGGGTGCAGTCCTTGGACAGAGGAAAGGAAAGGTCTTCCATGCCATCTATTATGCAAGTAAGACTCTGACTGATGCTCAGCTAAACTATGCCACCACTGAGAAGGAGTTGCTAGCAGTAGTGTTTGCATTTGATAAGTTTCGGTCCTATCTCATAGGGACTAAAGTGGTGGTATTCACTGATCACTCTGCTATTAAATACCTTATTGCTAAGAAAGATGCTAAGCCTAGGTTAATTAGATGGATCCTCCTTCTTCAGGAGTTTGATTTAGAGATTAGGGATAAGAAAGGCACAGAAAACCAGGTGGCTGATCATCTTTCAAGGTTAGAGAGTAGAGCAGTGGAGGATAGGACAGAGATTAATGAATCCTTCCCAAATGAGCAGTTATTTGCTTATGGTCATTTGAGTTTACCATGGTATGCTGACTACGTTAATTTCCTGGTTAGTAATGTGTTACCACCTGATTTGTCTACCCAACAAAAGAAGAAGTTTTTTAATGATGTCAAGAGTTATGTTTGGGAGGAGCCTTATTTGTACAAGCAGTGTAAAGATCACATTTTGAGGAGGTGTGTCCCCAGTGAGGAGATAGAAAGTATACTTAGACATTGTCATTCTTCAGAGTATGGGGGACATTTTGGTGGTAGTAGGACAGTTGCCAAGGTACTTCAGTGTGGATACTATTGGCCTACCCTATTTAAGGATGCCCACTTATTTGCTTCAAGGTGTGATAGGTGTCAAAGGACAGGCAATATATCTAGAAGAAATGAGATGCCTCTGACAAACATTTTAGAAGTGGAACTATTTGATGTGTGGGGCATTGACTTTATGGAACCCTTTATTCCTTCTTATGGGAATCTGTACATTCTGCTGGCAGTAGATTATGTTTCTAAGTGGGTTGAAGCAATAGCAGTACCTACTAATGATTCTCGGGTAGTGATGAAGTTTCTTAGGAAAAATATCTTTTCTAGATTTGGTACACCTAGGCCAATCATTAGTGATGAAGGATCCCATTTTTGCAATAGAACTCTAGAGGCACTTTTAAAGAAGTATGGGGTCAAGCATAAGGTAGCTACTGCTTATAACCCTCAGACTAGTGGCCAAGCAGAGATTTCCAATAGGGAGATTAAGGGAATTTTGGAAAAGACTGTGAATCCCAATAGGAAAGATTGGTCTCTTAGGCTAGACGATGCATTATGGGCCTATAGGACTTCATTCAAAACACCTATAGGGATGTCACCATATAAATTGGTCTATGGAAAGGCTTGCCATTTACCTGTAGAGTTAGAACATAGAGCTTACTGGGCTATTAAGAACCTGAACTTTGATCTTAAAGTAGCTGGTGAGAAGAGGCTACTGCAGTTAAATGAGTTAGATGAATTTAGGTTACAAGCATATGAGAATGCCAAGCTCTATAAGGAAAAGACTAAGCTGTGGCATGATAGAAAGCTCAAGGAGAAACATTTCGAGCCAGGGCAGCAGGTTCTGTTATTTAATTCACGCTTGAAGTTGTTTCCAGGCAAGCTTAAGTCTAGGTGGTCAGGGCCTTTCACCATTACACAAGTCTTTCCACACGGGGCAGTAGAGATCATGGATGAGACCATTAGGCAGCCCTTTAAGGTTAATGGGCAGAGGCTTAAGTTGTATTTTGGGGGAGGATATGATAGGCAAGATTCGGTCACTGTATTAGCTAATCCTAGTCCCCTTACTATTGCTCCAGATCCAGATTGATGCAGAGTGATTGAAAGTCTTGCTGAGGACTATAAACTTAGCCCAGCTTCATGATTTCATTGTTATTTTCTTTTCTTTTCTTTTCATTTTTGTACAGTTCTTTTTTCTGAGTGATGCTTGTTTTTCTTTGTTTGCTTTTATAGGTACTCTCTATAGCAGCAACCTTCTTTGAGCTTCACAGTGATCATCCATGGGATATTTAGGGAGTTTCCTATTCTGTTCTTCATTTCTTCATTTTATTTGCACAGTGAGGACACTATGCACTTTAGTTTAGGGGAGGGGAATTAACTTGAGCATTTTCAAAAAAAAAATTGCAAAAATTGAAAAATATTTCAAAAATTTTGAAAATTTGGGCTTAAATGAATTGTTTTGAGATGATTTCAATACTTAGCATGTTGTTTTCTCATAATCCTATGATATTACCGCATGATTTGGTCTAATTCTGATTGACTAAGAAGCATGATTGTGGTGAAAGCATGAAGTTGAATTCTTGAATTTGTCTTGATTCTGATTGTGATATCCTCACTTTTATGCACATGTCATAATCATGGAAGTGTATGCATATTTAGAGAAGGCTTATGTGGACATAGGATCGCATTGGTTCATTTGATTTTGTGTATCATATTCTAGAATTTCCTTAATCTTCTCTTGAGGCAAAATTATTATATCACACTTGATTAGGAAAGTGATTTAGGCCATCCTTGGATCGTTTGAGCCTTTTAACTAACCTTGTACATATTTTATCCTTAGTCACCCCTTTGAGCCAAATTAGCTTTTCTTTGTATATACACCTACATAATTACTATCCCTTAGCCAAAAATATATATATTCTCCTACCCTTTTACCCCAAAAGCATGTGACTAACTAGGAAATCATTAGAGCTATGTACACATGGGTATAGAAAAAAAAAATAAAAAAAAAGAAGAAGAAAATAAAAAAATTCAAAAAAAAAAGAGAAGAAAGTAAAAAAAATAAAAAAAAAAGAAAAAGAAAATAAAGTGCATAGCAAAGGAACTAAGTTTGGGGGGTTTGGTTAGAGCTCTAAACATCATAGATCCTAGTGAGTAATGCATGATTAGGGGTTGAGCCTAAATTCCCTTTATCATACCTTAGCCCTAGCCTTACATTACAAGCTTAATAAGACCTATTGATTCTTGGTTAAGTGTGACTACATTAGTGGAGAGAGAAGTGAAAAGCAAACATATGGAAGTGATCACTTGTCATTGACTTTGCATCTTTATGTTTGCACAAACTAATCCGAATTGTGTACATTGAAGTGAGATTGACATTACACACACACACATACGAGGATTCCAATTTGGGTTAAGACTTATGATTGAATGATACCTAGTGTTTGATCTATGATTGTGAGTCTTTGAGATTGGAATTTGTACTTTATCTTTGAGGATGATTAAGAAAATAAAATATGCTTCGTACTTGTCATCTCCTACTTATGTTTTGTTTTGCTTGAGGACAAGCAAAAGCTCAAGTTTGGGGGTGTGATAACTCTATGAAAATAGAGTTATTTTAGTATTTTATTGATTAATAATTATTTAAATCCTCCATGATTTTATTAATTATTCCCCTAATTTTATTAAATTCCTCATATTGTGCAGAAAAATAAATTCTAGATGAATTTCAGTCTTTTCGGTAGAAAATAGACTGAAAATGAGCAAGAAAGGAGACTTGACCACTACAAGACAAGGGAGCATGACTCCTCATTTTCTCTCTCATCTTTTGACATCTAGCATGCCACATGTCATCATCCTACTCACTCTTAGTAGATAAGAACAAAAGACACATGCCAACACATGGAGAACACATGCCCTTGCCACCTTGCATGCTTCTATGGACTAGAAGACAAAGAGGAAGGTGCTAGAAAGAGAGAGGTGTCTATGGCTGATGTGGGCACTTAGGTGACATGGAAATATCTATTTTGAAGAGCTAAGGACATGAAGACAAGTGGCAATTAATGCCAACTCATCTAGGATAGGAATTACCATTGTATCCCTAGGTTAAGTGACTATATAAGCAACTTTATGAGACCTAACCTAAGGGGGGCTACCTAGGGTTTCTTAGATTTACTTTTCCAGCAGATTTTTATGTCTTTACAAGTTTAGAGCAGCCACCATTTTTATTTCCTTAATGTTCTTTACATTTTTGCAAGTTAAATACAAGTTTTCATGATGTTTTCCTTTACTCTTTACTACATTCTTGCACTCTTTACTTAAGCTTTTTGTTTCTTTAAATTTCCAGCAACTATATTCATCTTCTACTCTTTCTTTTTCTTTTATTTTGGTTCATGATTGAGTCCCATGATCATGGGAGCTTAAGAGGTTGAAAAACTACCTCCATAGTTCTTGCGAGGGAGCTTGGTCCATAGTTTCCTTTTGCAATTTTTATTTTATACTTTTAAACATCTAATCTATTTTTTTAGTATTTTTATTCTGCTGTTTTAGGGGTCTAGTTTAATGGGTTAAAGCAGTTTTTAAAAATCTTTTGAAACAAAAATACAAAAAATGATCAAAGTAGGATAGGTTAACTTAGGCATTACTTGTGACTGTTTTTGGTTCTTCACTTTATAGCTGCTGTTTGGTTCGGTTTTAGGGTCCCTTTAGGTTCTGTTTTTGGTCCTTTTCAGTGTCTTTTAAGTTTTATATTGGTTGGTATTAATTTCATGCAATTAGGTTAGGGTTTACTAAGTGTTTGATATATGTTCTAGGCACTAGTTTAGGTGTTTCATGCATTTTTTTTAAATCTGTCCAACAAAGTGACGTTTTTTATAGCAATTTTTTAGGTCTGTATTTGCTTCATTTTAAGGTCCATTTATGTGTCTTAGGGTCATATCTAGGTTATATTTTAATTTGGGAATTTTAGGATTTCATTTAGATTAGGTTCCATGGCATTTTCTTAGACATAGTCATATTAGAACACTGTTTTTTTTTCCTGATCAGTTTTTATGGACTGTTTACATTTTTTTGACTATTGTTTTATGACATCTTAAGGTGCATTTAGGTAGTATTAGATCATATTAGGACCATACATTCATTAGATAATTTTTTTAGGCTGGCTTAAGTTGCATTTTCATGCCATTTCCATAGCATTTGCATAACATTTTTTGCATTAATTCCATGTTAGGCATCCTTGCATTATAAATTCTGTCCAGATTTTCAGCTGCTGTTTTAGGAGTCTTCTAGGGGTAGTTTCATCATATTTAGTCCATTTTAGGTTCATATAATTAGTGGTCTAAGTGTAGGTTAAGTTAGATAATTTTTTCATAAGCATTTAGTTGCATTTTTAGGTTCATTTAGCATTAAATTTCAATTCTGTCCAGGCTTTATATTCACATTAGTTCTATGCATTTAGGTATTGTTTTAGGTACATTTTAGGTGTCATAGGGTAGTATTCATATAGTTCTTTGATTAGGTAAAGTTTAATTTAATTTCAAGTTCATTCACTTAGGCATTTCTATGCATTAGTTTAGGAACTTCATGCATTAATTCATTTTTCTTTCAATTGCATTAGTTTTGATTTTTTTTTTTTACATGTTCATGCATTTTTATTGTCATTTTAGGATTTTCATGCATATTTTCATTATTTGCATTTTAGATCGATATAGTTAGGAAATTACATTTTTACCCTTCCATTTTACTTATTTGCATTTTTGTTTCTTTTATTTTCTTTTGCAGTTATTTTATTTTCATCATTTCTACTGTAAGTATTTCTTATTTGCTTTTTAATTTCAATTATTTTTATTTTATTTTATTTTGCTTTGTTAGCCTTTGTAGATCACACCCAAGTAAACAAACTTTCATAATTTGCTAGGATATACCATAGATAATAGTATCTAGTATTTAGCTAAGCTTCGCACTACCAGTATCTGTGGGACGATATTTTCGGACTCACCTCCGTATTACTTGAGACCACGTGCACTTGCGTGTAGATACCTTTTAGGGTCGACATCTATGTAACAGTCCAAATGTACAGTATAACACTCATTTTACATATACATTATGGTTGGGGCGTCTGCAATGCCTTTAACATTTGAATTGTAACAGTGATAAACAATAAACTTTAATTAATTTATAAAATTGGAATATGAAATTTAAACATTATTCCATACACTTTACGTCCCCTGTTCCTTGCTTACAATTTAAGTAGTATTGTACAATACATCTGAATATATAAAAGAAAAATACAGATACCTCCCGGATTAACACGATACAGTTTGAAGTAACCCAAAACGCAGTTGATATCCCCAAAATGTATACCTCTTAATCACTTATACTATTATGTGGAGTGGAAAATAAAGGGGTGAGCGAAACGTGCTTAGTAAAGGAATCATATGCAAGACTGATATAACGAAATCTATATGCTACAGTTCATTAGGCACAGTAATGGGAAGGATACTATAGTCAGCCAGGTAGTCGGATGGAGCATGGAAGGTATTCTGAAATATCTATCTTGTCTCGGAAGCCTAAAAGTGACTATAGGGAGTAATTATTAAATTGTTGATATAAAAACAATTTAATATATTCTCAGTAAATAAATGATAAGAAAACCATTCAATAAACACTTCAGTATTATTTAAAATCATATGACAGTAAACAGTAATAATGACAGTATGGTAAATAATTTCGATGAACAATAATAACAGTACAGTGATAATACTGAAAACAATGGAAACAAAATTTAACACAATAAACACTTCGGAAAAACAATGAATAATCGATTCAATAAACAGTTTCACTTTAACAATTAGTTTGGTAAGCACATTCAGTTGTAACAATTCAATAAACCGTTGCAGTTTCAATTAACAGTAACAGTTCAATTCCCAATTCAATAAACATCACAGTAAAGTGAGCAGATTTAGTAAACCTTAATAAATTTAAAGACAGTAAAAATGTTCATTTCAAAATATTAATAGTTCAGTAAAACACTTTTAGTAACAGTTCGGTAACAATAACCTTTTCAGTAACAGTAAAACAATTTAATAATGGTGTGATAAACAGTTCAGTAAACAGTGCGGAAACAGTTCAGTACAGTAAACACTTGAATTTCACAACACAGTAATAGTTTCAATAAACATTTCTTAACTAGTAATAATTCCATAAACATTTTCAATTCAGTAAACAGTAATAATTTGGTACAGTCCAGTAAACAGGAATTCACAGTTTAATAAACAGTTAACAGTAAATCACAGTTCAGTAAACAGTTAACAATAGGTGGAGACTAGGCAACACCCTAGGTATATCATGCTATAATAATCCCCAAAAGGAAACAATAACACGTGAATCTATGGCCATAGACTATAAGGTGTCTTCAGAGTACACTTGCCAGGTGTCCTTAGTACTGTTGATGACTAGGCAAGCCTATTAGCTACAGTAACAGTACAGTAAACAGTGAGCATGATATAGGGCCTAACAGTCTCAAAACGTTTTATTTACAGTGAAAATACCTTTAAGGAAATTAAATAAATATCTTTTAAATTAATAAAATTCCAAAAAGGTATTTAATTTCACGTTTAACAGTACAGTTAAAACAGTCAATAAAATATTTATGCTTTAGTGAGAAATTTTATAAACGTTCTAGTTTATTATAAAACATTTTAAAGAACGTATCGATAGTCTCACTTTGATAAAATTTAATTACATGAATATTTAAATATGATATTTCGATAAAATGCCAATTTATGGAAAATATTGGAAATATTTTCCACAATACACTATTTCACACAATTTATGCACATAAAATATTTCATGATATTTTAGAAAATTTTTGAAGAAATTCTCGCAGCATAACAGCTACGAATAGCTTAACCTCCTTGCACTTAAATATAGTTTTCATACCAGCCATAAACCACAAATTTGCATGATTTCAAAAACAATTAAATGCCAAATAATTTCATAAAATTATATCCATAAAAATCATGCATTCAATATATCCTTACGGCTTCCATACTCATCCCTTACCTATCTCATGTTACCAATCTTTTCAATAGCCCCACACGAAATCCAATTATCTCAATTGCAAAACAATTTCACCAAAATTTTTCATTAATTTCCCTCTAATTTTTGAACCATTATTCATCACTAATTGCAGCCACATTGTACACTGCTCATGTCTAACTAGTGTAATTTATACCGATAGTAAAACACAACTTCACTGTTTTCACTCCGATTTCAGATCCGATTGCACCATTGATTTTCTCTTAATTTCTACATTATTTTGGCATATTAAACTTATGAAATGCATCATATTGACCTGCCCAAAACACCATGGCCGAAACCTCCATTATGCCAACGTTATTGATTTTCAACAGTCTAAGTTTACCAAGCTATAAATCCATACTCATTAAGCTTTTTGACACCATTTTCATGCAAGTTTCAACCTTTTTTCATGGTGTTCTTCCTCTAGCTGAAACCCTTCTTTCATGGCAACATTTTATTTACCTCAAATAAATCAATTCTAAGGCTAGAAACATGTTCTACACACTTAGATCTATCTTTTCTTACCTTTAAAATGAAATTAAATACTAAGTATAAAGAACCATACCTCTTGACCGAAACTTCCCTTCCTCTTTTCTCTTTGTTTTGTCACTTTCTCAATAAGATTTTGGTATGGTTTGATAGAGCATAAGGAGAAGAACAATTTTGCTAGAAATAGGTTTGTTGAAATAAGGTTGTTTTAAGGTAGTTTTTGCTTAGTTTTTATTTTCTTCTCTTTTCCTTCTTTAATGCTGGCATGAATGGGGAGGTTGAAGAACCTCAATAGTGGCCGGCTGATGTTGGTGGTATATTTTAGAATATTCTAGATTAGGGCAAAATTATCAAAATGCCCTTGGTTATGTAAATTTCAGATAATTTTGCCTTTAAGCATCCGTAATCGTAAAAACTATGTAATTGCACTCCAAAATTTCAGATTTCATCACCAAATACTCATATTGGATGTATTTTGATGAATAAAGGTGGTTTCGTCGCCGTGCAGTACACTGAAAATGAGAAATTATGAAATTACCCCTAACAGACCGTCAGTGAAATTTTTCGAGTAAACCATCGATTTGATAAATCTAATGACACTATCATAACCTACTTTTCATGTAGAATATTATGATATTTTTACTTCGTCCCAATTCATTTTAGTTTGGGTGCAATTTATGAAAATACCCTCATTACGTAACTGTCATTTTTCAATTTGTTCACCACACTTCACAAAATAATACAAAATAATATAATAAATGATTTTAAACATCAAAATCATCATATTATATTTATTACACCCACTGTACACTGTATTATCACTCTCAAGCCCATCAAAACACATCAAAAATAAGTGGGGCCCACATTACACTTTCACTTATAATTTACATAATACACAAAATTTCTCTTAATAAATAAATGCATAACACATGTACAGTGCAGTAGAAACGAGTCTCACAATCTACCTTCCTAAGGTTTCAACCATCCCTCACAATGCATGAATATGATGCCATTTAATGTAAATTTGATGTAGAGTTAGTATAAAACAAGAATTTAAGATTGAATTAAAGAAAACACAAGTGTAGGAGAGAGAATAAGATTAGGCCAAGTGAAGGGGAAGTAGAAAGAGAGCTCAATTCAATGTATTTTGAGTCCTAGAATAATGTATAAACTCATACGAGACTGCTGGCGAAATCAAAATTGAAAACGGAGCTATTTTATCTGTAGTTGCAGTGTTAGCACCGGTAAGAAGTAGACTAGATTTAGAGCTGCAATAGGCAAATTCTTTGTAACTAAAGTGTGATAGATTGACCACTTTTATATGGTGAATTGCAGCTTAAAAGCCAAGAGACGATACTGGTGCTAGTGAACAGCACTGCAGAAATTTAAGTGATAAGAGATATATGTATGAAGCGTAGGGATACTGCATTGCATTGATTTGATAAAATTTACCTTTTATGAGATTGAAATTGTTGGCTTGATTTGAAATTGTGAAACTAGGTTGTGCTTTAAGCTGTATTTTCATGTTGGAAGATTAGGGTAGAAAGTACCGTTATGCTATTGAAATTTTCTTAAACGAACTTAAATCCTCAATTTTATTGCTTGGTGTGGTTTTAGAAGCGAAAGAAGTGCGAATACATGTTTTGGAGTTAATGCTTCCAAAATGCTGCATTTGTGTACCAAAATTGAAACTCAGTTTTTGAAGGAATTTTCACTAATTTTTACATGTTTCATGATGCATTCATGTTTTCATGATTTTGTTATGTGCAAATAAAATATTTTGAACATTGGTTGTCGAAGTGAGAATATTTGATGAATTTTTATATTTCAAGTATAATGACTTTCTAAAATTGATGCTTTATGGATATACTAAAGATATGAATTACTAAATTAATCTCCGTAAACAATCTGGAAATGGTTTATGATTTTTTTGAGACTGTTGGCCCCGCAGCTACCTACGGGTACATGCTTTTTCGTTATGTTTCTTTCCGATGCTGTTAGACCTTAGCCTAATCTTCAGCTCCCTCAGTTGTCACGCAGCTAAAGTACACTGTGGCCCCTTGACTATGGCCATATGTATACTATATAGCATGAGTCTATTGGGTGAAACCTAGTCTCCACTATATTGTTTTACTGGGGTGGTAAATCCTTGGTTAACATAGATCTAGGCACTCCTAGACTTTATTAGTTTCTGATTCCATTATACTTGGTAAATATGTTTTATGATTTGTAATCTCAGCCTTATTTGTTTGAAAGTGATTTATATTGTTTACGAAGTGTTTTAGAACTAACTTTCTGAATGTTTTATGAAATTGCATGATGGAAGCTATTAGAAATGTTTATAGAACTCTGTGAATAAATCAAATATTACTGAACTCCCTATAATTGGAGTTAGATGTTAGGACAAGTGAGGTGCTTCAAAGCATCCTTCTGTACTCAGCCTGGTTATCTAACCCACTATAGTATCTTTTCCGATATCGTGCACAAACGATTAATGTTCTCTTTGTGAAAGAGCATAATTTTAGATACTGCATATAGTTATGCGTAATATTTGCTCTTGTATATGTATTTCTTACTGCATAAGCTCACCTCCTTATTTTCCTTCCAGATTATCTACAGTAAATTTCTAGTTTGCTGAAGAGGATTTACTTTCGGTATTCCTCAGGCAATTTTCTAGTTCCATTGAGATATACCAGTTATCTTTTATATGTTCAGACTATTCATATATAGTGCTACTTATATGTATATTAATACTTGGGATGTAAATTTGGAAGTAGTATATTTAATAGAATTTTGAGCTTATATATATGTTTTAGTACGCAAGTATCCGGATCTTGGGTAAGTTATGATTAAAGAATAATAATTAATTATTTTAAATATATATGGACAATGCAGATAGCCTAACTAAAATGTAATTAGGATATAAGAAAACAATACAAATATCCGATATTCAATACGTGACCCAGAGTAATCATATTACCTGCGGCAAGAAAAAGAACTCTTCTGTCCTAGCCTCTGTACCCTATTCCTAGCCTAGCCTCTTACCCCGAGATGTGAGAATGAGCTCAAGTAGCCTTCGTCCACATCTCCCTAGAAAGGGGAGAAAGAAGGAAGACTCCCGAACACAGATGATAGAAATAGTTCTACCGATGATGTATCTCAAATTTCCGAATAGAATCACATGAAAAGAAAGGAAGGAGTTATGCTTCTCTAAAATTGGGCCACTACGCACGTCTATATTTAATTCTTTCTGGTGATGGGGTTTTGATGAGGGGTGCACGACCGGAGCTAGGGGAATCTTACGTCTATGGTGAATCATACTTTTCTTCTTTCTACCAAGATTGCTAAGCGGGCTTATAGGGAAACTGATCTTAAAGCTTTGCATTGACCTTGTTTGTCTTGTTGAAACAAGGGTCAACAAATACCATAACATAAAGTGCCTTCTATAGTTCCTTTAGTTTTTCCAAACTGGTCCTTCTTGTAAAATTCTAATTCCTCTTACCTTGGTAGAATTTGGAAGAATTTCACACGCGGCCACCAGCTTTCCCAAAATAAAGGGGGATTCGCTGCTTACTGCTCACGTAAACATCCGACCTATACTATAGTAAAGTCGTCCGCATATCTTTTCTATCTCTTTTCCTTCTATTCATCAGATTTTTGGCTTTGCCTATCCAATTGAGGCATTTTTTATTAGAAATTTTGTCTTTCAAAAATCTAACCCCTAAAAAAAGAAAGAAAGAAAGAGAAAGCGAGTCCTTCCTTCATGTAGGACTAGTGAATAACTAAACGAGAACAAATGTGAAGTGTTGAGATATCTGGGCTGTTAAGCCAAGGACCTCCAAGAGTTTTGAAACCACCTATTCAAGAGTTTTTCTTCTACCTCTTGCAAACCCAGCCCCTAGCCTGGAGATGAAAGCAGCAAAGGATCTCGGTTTTTCTTAACAGCGATGGCTATTTATTTAAGTCTTCGGGTAGCACCACTAGATCTTCAACAAGGTGGAAATTCACGTATTCCGTGTGTACATGTTCCTGCGACTCGGATGAGTATTCTTGTTTATATCCAGTAAGTCAATGGGTAGTGCTCGTAACTCAGACAGCCCCGCTAAGTAAGACAAGAAAGCACTTCGTTTGGTTGTTAGGTCAGGCAACTAAGGTTGTAGTGTAGAATGCTAAACTATACAAGACATTTCAATTTCAAGTTTTTCTTTCAGCCCATGGGCTAAACAACTAACAAAGCAAGCATGGAAAGACGCTTACCCCGTGCATTCACCCTAAGGGAAAGTTTCTAAGTTAGTCAAAATGACAGTACATAGCTAGCGTTCCTTCTGAGCCAGGATCAAACTCTTCTTTTGAGTATGATTGGGCCCTGCAGTGGTAGAACCTGGTGAAGCGGGCGTACTACTTTTCAACCTTCTGTGGACCTTTCTTCTCTTACGATTTTTTCTACTTTCTTTAGAAAAGTGATTGATATCAAAGAGAGTCTCAGTCTAGTCACTCAACTAATCCACTTGTGGAGTGCTAGTGGTATAGTAGTAGTGTGGTAGTTGAGACTCCGCCCCTATCACTTAAAGGCAGGCCCGCCCAAGGAAGAAAGAACAACCAGGGCTATATTCGTGCAAGAGCGCTTACAGCAATGAGAGGGAGAATGCCCAGGTAGTCTTAATGGAGCCAGAATTGTCAATACCCGGATAAAGGCATTTTTCGCTACGCTGCTGTCTACTGATTTCTTTTTTTACTGAATGACAGAGGGTTGACTTATTGCTTGGATTCCTCATAAACTGCCTTTCAGTAAGCTCCCGTCTAACTAGTTTCTTCTTGCTTCCCTATCAACTGACCGGGCAAGGCACACAATCTCAGACGTCAGAATCTCTTCTTATTTGATATTCGAAGCAAGGACATGTTGATCTGTCTTCATCTACCAGAAGTGGGACAGGAACAAACCAGTAGCAATAAAAAGGGTACCAAGCATTCCGGGTATTCCTATTATTAAAGGAATCGGTGAGTGAAGACAAGATCGGATCTTTAAAGCTGAAGTGTTCAAGTTCATCAAGAGTGAGAGATCCGTCTAAGAACAATAGAGAAAAAAGCACATTCTATGCCATATTCCTTATACTTTAGATTCAACCAAGCGATTCGTGTTCAATTGCACAAGCCAGTCTAAGGAAGACTAGGGACTGGCATCTGCCTACGCGGAAGCCTATCTCCCTACCTAGCTAATTAGTACAGGGATAAACCATCTATCAAGTCAGCCCTACGCTCTAACCAGTGAGTCAATCAAGGTAAGGGATTTTTTTTTCAAAGGCTAGAGGAAGCAAGGTGATAGTAACTCGTACTATAATCTCTTTTGCTATAGCTCACTTCGTTCCTCAGGTCTCCAAGCCTTTCTTTTTTGTCGCACTTCTGAACTCTCGCTCTTCAGCGCCCCGGTCGAATACATAGATGATTCATCAATAGCAGCATCTCTTTTATTCTTTCTTGCGACTAGCTATTTTCTTCCTAGAGAAAGATTATACTTCATAGCTAGAGAGCGATCATCTTCTGACTGTATCATGGAACTTCTTTTTCGATCCCTTCCCGCCGTTTAGGATTCGAGTAGTTTAGTTGGATAGTCTTGATGAGGTTAGGCTCTGTCTGGTAGTAAGAGACAAAGTAAAGTCTTTAGATTGAAAGCCTGTATCCGTAGATAGCCTTACTTGCTCTCGTGTAACCTTCTTTTACTCTTCTTTTCTTACTTATACTTAAGATAAGAAACTACTAACACGACATCAAATGGAAAACAAATGCATGAAATAGACTCCTCAAAATAGAAGAGGGTTGGGAAAGATCATTAAATGGAAAACAAACCGCATTTGACAATAGCCTATAGGTGTTTGGATTTGTGTTAATAAGCTTCTCTCGCCTGAATCCCTGCTGTTGCAAGTAATAGCTAAGTGTGCAATTCTAAGCCATTCTAAGAGTCATTGGACCCCATCGTATGAATGCGCATACAAATAGGGTCACTATTCGCCTACTACTAATAAGGGCAAAGAGTAGATTCTAAATTATATTAATCGGGTAGGCTAGATTGGGAGGTAGAATGAATGAATTGATTAGCAGTTCAGCCAATCATGAGTACGGGAAGGATGTTACTGTTAGAGTATGCCCTACAGTTAATTGGATTTGGATTAAGTAATTTTAAAGGGCCCAAAAGACCTAATTTAGTTGGACTAAGGCTAAGGCCTTTTTAGGGTTTTGTTAAGAGACACTATAAAAACAACATTAAGTCTAAAAGTTAAACAGAGGAACAGAATTTTTTTATAGCCGTTCTGCCTCTTGGAGCTAGCACTCTCAGAAAACAATTCCCTTCCTCCTCCCTTTGATTCTAATCACATCTTGTCTCAGGCAAAGGTCTTGTTTTGCGTCCTACTCGTGTGGATACCGTTAGAGGGCTTCTCTCAGCTAGGAATCTTGAGTTAACGATAAATCAAGGGCTGTTCATGGGCTGCCATATTCAAAAGTCTAACATTCCTACATGAGTACACCAAAAGGTTAGATTTTATCCCGAAATTAATCTTGTTGCATGATTCTGGTGATTTTGGTTTTGTTGATTTTTAATCCGCTGCTTATTTTCGTGTATGACATGATAAACCGAGACAACGAAACCCTACAGTGGTATCCGAGCCAGTGTGCAAACGGCTTTCGAGATAGTGAATTCGATTCATCGTGATGCTGTTTTATTGTAAGTTGTTACAGATTTGATTTTAATTTTCAAAATTCATTTGGGCGACCTAAAATAATTGTAAGACAATTATAGATTTTAAAAAAAAACCTTGTAAGCAATCCTGTAGTTGCCACCCTTGCAAAAAAAAAAATTTAATACTTGTTATTATTTTATTTAAAATATATAAAATAAATTAGGATAAAAGTTAGCCTGATAAGTGTTTTAAAATAAAATATATCCTTTCTTAAATTGGATAAGAGCTATCCAACACTTTTGATATTTTAATGAGATTAAAATTTCAAAAGGAGTTATCTTTATAAATTTTTTTTAAAATAAAATATTTTAAAATGGATAAGAGTTATCCAATGGTTTTGAGATTTTAATAAGATTAAAATTTCAATTAAGCCCAAATTGAATTTTAAGAATTAAAATTAAATTAAAACAGCTCTTGATACCCATAATGAATTAAAATTAGATTTTAATTAGGAAGTATGCAAACTAATATGTGATATTGCTATGTATGCTTGATGCTTGATGCTTGATTCTTATGCAATATGGATGATTGCATGGTGCATGGTTATGGGCCTAAGTTTACATGGGTTGTAATTTATTTAAATAAATTTAAATTGGGCATGTGAGCCTTGATTTATTTGTAATTTAGTTATGTAATAATTACATAGATAAATTAAGATTATCTTGTAAAATGTACAACATTTGGAGCCAAGATGATTCGGAGCCAAGGTGAACCGAGGTGACGCTTGAAGGGAAATCGAGGAGAAGGCATTTAGAAAAATAATGTATCCCTAGGTTCTTTTGTAATAGAAAGGCCATAACCATGTCACGTTTAATTTTACGCTTTTACTTATATATGTTGATATATATGTTAGAAAAGCATGCTAGGTGAGATGGTAAAATTAAAAATCCCTCAAAATAAATATTAAGTCAAAGCTAACAAATAAAGATGCCTTCCAATACGATGCATGTGAAAGAGACTTTGTTTGGTATTGTGCTACTTTGGCTCAGTCAAGGCCATACCTACCTTAGGAATTCATATTGCATGAGATAATAGTTATCTTCAAGTGTATTGGGTCAAACTTAACTAAATTAAATTAGGGCATTGGCTTAGTCAAACCTAATAAGATTTAGAGGCATAGGTTGGGCTTTAACCCATATGATGAGTTAGAACAAGAGTTGTTCACCCAACTATCCAGGAGTTGTATGAGATGCAATTGACAAGAGTTGTCTACCTAAATAATCTCATTGGACACATTAGCTCAACTAAAGTCATAATGGGACCAAATATGGATCCTGGCCCACTAGGAAGTCTAGGCGAAAAGGCTTCCCGAGTTGATAGTGAGGGCTATTAGCTTGAGGAAAATAGTGGGAGTAATTCATTTAATTAAAAGACCATAATTAATGATTTTAATCACAATGTTACTTACTTGCATATTTTATGATTGTAGAATTATCATGGCAAACAACAATTTATCCCTTCGTTCTATCCTTGAGAAGGATAACAAGTTGGTTGGGGCAAACTTCTTAGACTGGTACAGAAATTTGAGGATAGTCCTCATGCAAGAAAAGAAGTTATATGTTCTAGAGCATGCGATCCCTGCTCAACCTCGACAGAATGCTTCCGCTACTGATAAGCAAGCTTATCAAAAGCATTTGGATGATGCCATTGATGTACAGTGCCTGATGTTAGCTTCCATGAGTTCTGAACTCCAGAAGCAACTTGAGAATAAGAAATCGTTTGATATGATCGAACATCTCAAGGAAATGTTCCAAGAGCAAGCACGGCATGAACGTTATGAGGTGTCTAAGGCTCTCTTCCAAAGCAAGATGGCTGAGGGAGCTCCGGTGCACACTCATGTACTTAATATGATTAGGTACATTGAGAGGCTGGAAGCACTGGGCTTCACCATGCATAAAGAGTTGTCAGTTGATCTCATCCTCCAATCCTTACCGGATAGCTATAGTTCGTTTGTGTTGCACTACAACATGAACAGTATGGATAAGACACTGGCAGAATTGCTCAATATGTTGAGAACTGCTGAGCAGGACTTGAAGAAGTCAAGGCCTACTTCTGTTATTGTGATTGACAAGACCAAATCCAAAGGCAAAGGCAAGCTTAAGGGTAAGCCCAAGCCCAATGGTAACAAGAAGGAAAAGGCCAAGAAACTCAAGCCATCTGGTGGAGTTGCTAAGACAGGAAAATGCTTCCATTGCAGTAAGACTGGTCATTGGAAGCGAAATTGCACTGTGTACCTTGAGGAGCTGAAGAAAAAGAAAGGAAGTGAGACTTCCATCTCAGGTATAGATGTGATTGAGATAAATTTGTCTACTTCTTCATCTTGGGTATTAGATACTAGATATGGCTCTCACATTTGCATGAATGTGCAGGGACTAACAAGGAGTAGAAAACTTCCTAAAGGCGAGGTGGTCCTATGAGTTGGAAATGGAGCAACGGTTGCTGCGTTAGCTGTAGGAACATTTAATTTATCGTTGCCTTCGGGCCTAATTCTAGAACTTGATAATTGTTATTATGTTCCAGCAATTGCCAAGAACATTATTTCTGTTTCTTGTTTGGATAAGAAAGGTTTTTCTTTTAAACTAATGAACAATAGTTGTTCAATTTACTTTAATGATATTTTCTATGGCAATGCTTCCATTATGAATGGATTGTATGTTCTAGATTTAGATAATCACATATACAATGTTGATTCCAAGAGGTCAAAGGGTAATGAGATTAACCCTACATTCCTTTGGCATTGTAGACTTGGTCACATAAACGAGAAACGCATATCTAGGCTCCACAAAGAGGGACACTTAGATTCATTTGATTTTAAATCATATGATGTATGCGAATCTTGTTTGCTTGGTAAAATGACCAAGGCCCCTTTTACAGGAACAAGTGAAAGGGCTAGTGGTTTATTAGAGCTCATACATACAGATGTATATGGTCCATTAACCATACAAGCTAGAGGAGGGTTCCAATACTTCATCACATTTACTGATGACTACAGTAGATATGGCTATGTTTATTTGATGAGACATAAGTCAGAATCCTTTGAAAAGTTCAAAGAATTCAAGAATGAAGTACAAAACTAGCTAGGCAAGAATATCAAGACACTCCGATCAGATCGCGGTGGAGAGTATTTGAGCTTAGAATTTATAGATCATCTAAAGGAGTGTGGAACGGTGTATCTGAGAGGAGGAATCGGACATTGTTAGACATGGTTCGATCCATGATGAGTCTATCTGACCTCCCTGTCTTCTTTTGGGGTTATGCTTTAGAGACAGCAGCATTTACACTAAATCGTGTTCCTACTAAAGCTGTTGAAAAGACACCACATGAGACGTGGACTGGAAAAAAGCCTAATCTGTCTTTTCTAAAGATTTGGGGTTGTGAGGCTTATGTCAAAAGACAAGTCTTAGACAAATTAGGACCCAAATCTGATAAATGCATATTTGTGGGGTATCCTAAAGAGACAAAAGGATACTATTTCTATAATCCCACAGAGCACAAAGTGTTTTAGAAGAACTAGTGGGAAGAAAATAAAGCTTTAAGAGGTTCAACAACCACAAAATATCATTGAACCTTTAGTGGAATAGGAGCAAGTCCCACAAAATGTTGTGGAACAGGAAGTAGCTCCAGAAACACAAGGCCCGCATAGGTCTAATAGGATACGTCAAGAGCCTAAGAAGCTTAACCTTCTCACCACTCAGCATAATGACGTATTACTCATGGATAATGATGAGCCTACAACCTATGAAGAAGCAATTACGGGCCCAGATTCTGAGAAATGGCTTGAAGCCATGAAATTCGAAATGGACTCCATGTCTACAAACCAAGTATGGACCTTGGTTGATCCACCTAAAGGGGTAAAACCCATAAGGTGCAAATGGGTCTTCAAAAAGAAGATTGACATGGATGGTAACGTGCATACCTATAAAGGCCGATTGGTGGCCAAAGGTTTCAAACAAAGGCATGGTATAGACTATGATGAAACCTTTTCACCAGTTGCAATGCTCAAGTCCATTCGAATTTTGCTTGCTATCGCTGCATACCATGATTATGAGATATGGCAGATGGATGTTAAAACCGCGTTTCTGAATGGAAACTTGTCGGAAGATGTGTATATGACACAACCTGACGGTTTTATCACTCCTGAGAATGCCAATAAGGTATGCAAACTTCAGAAATCCATTTATGGATTGAAGCAAGCTTCTCAGAGCTGGAACATTCGTTTTGATGAGACAGTCAAAGAGTTTGGCTTCATCAAGAACGAAGATGAACCTTGTGTTTACAAAAAGGTTAGTGGGAGTGCTGTCATATTCCTAGTGTTATATGTGGATGACATACTACTCATAGGAAATAACATTCTTGCCCTAAAATCTGTCAAAACTTGGCTAGGGAATTGCTTCTCCATGAAAGACTTAGGAGAAGTAGCCTATATCCTTGGAATAAAGATCTATAGAGATAGATCGAGTAGGCTGCTAGGTCTAAGTCAAAGTACATATATTGACAAAGTGTTGAAAAGGTTCAACATGAAAGAATCCAAGAAAGGATTTTTACCTATGTCTATGGCATTTATCTCTCAAAGGACATGTGTCCTAAAACACAAGATGAGAGAGATAAAATGGCTAGGATTCCATATGCTTCAGCTATTGGATCTATCATGTACGCCATGTTATGTACGAGGCTTGATGTCTTGCATGCTTTAAGCATGGTGAGTAGGTATCAAGCTTACCCAGGTGAGCGTCACTGGATAGTAGTTAAGAACATCCTTAAGTACTTAAGAAGGACTATGGATGCTTTCTTAGTCTATGGAGGAGAGAATGAGCTCATTATAAATGGTTACACTGATGCTAGTTTCCAGTCAGATAAGGATGACTTTAAGTCACAATCTGGCTATGTGTTTTGCCTGAATGGTGGCGCTGTAAGTTGGAAGAGTTCAAAACAAGAGACAATGGCCGATTCTACGACCGAGGCTGAGTATATAGCGGCTTCGGATGCAGCTAAGGAAGCTGTTTAGATCAAAACGTTCATCACAGAACTTGGAGTAGTCCCTAGCATTGCTGATCCAGTGGCACTCTATTGTGACAACAATGGAGCCATTGCACAAGCTAAGGAACCCAGGTCTCACCAGCGGTCCAAACATATACTCAGGCGCTTCCATCTGATCAGGGAGATCATACAAAGAGGCGAGGTGAAGATATGCAAAATACACACTAATGATAATGTTGTTGACTCGCTTACGAAGGCACTATCACAGCAAAAGCATGATACACATGTTAGGTCATTTGGTATTAGATACATGATCGATTGGTTGTAGTGCAAGTGAGAGATTATTAGTGTGTGTGCCCTAAGAGCCAATTAGATTTCGATTTTTATCACACTTATGACATTGTGATTGTTTATGTTATTTAATAATACATGGCAGCTATTTGTCATTATTGACTGTATTTAATTTGATCAAGTCATAATCAAATGATAAAGTCCCTAGAATAGTGGATTCGTATCAAAGGAATCAAAGTAGTGACTTTGATAATGAGATCCCTATAATACAAAGAATACTATTCTTAAATATCCTTAGTCGTAGTATCACTGATAAGGGACGTCAGTGATACAATAAGACTAACATGTGTTAGATTCCTTTGGGTGACTGATCTCATAAGTCATGGATATGGTGATATCCAGATCAACACATGGGTGATCATTATGAATGAATACACTGGATTGACCCATCTTGAGAACTTTATGTGGATCGTTACATTGAGTGTCATTAGATGTTCTCAAATGGCAATGGTATATGTGATCCTTAGACTTGAGATCACCATGGTATCCTATGTGTGGATTGGTATACTTTGATGCTGGTAAACGTAGCTCAGTAAGGGTTGCAAGTAAGACAATAATTGGGTACATCATGAATCATATGAGGGTTGTGAGTGATCAAGATAGGATTTGTCCCTCTTGGTAACAAGAGTCTATATTTCAAGGACTCTCAATAGAGATTAACGATTGAAAATCTGTGGCCACAGTACAAATGAGCTTTAAGATGAGATCTTGAATTCATTTGATTAAATCATTTATCTTAAGATTGAGAAACAATGGAGTTGAACTTTAATAGAGATGACACGTTCCATACTCTATGTTCAACTGAGATATTAGGTGACAAAAGGATCGAATTATATGATAATTGCTCATTGAAAGGTTGTCGTCAACTCACCGACATTTTCATTACTTGGGTAGCCATGATGCATTGCTAAATGCCAATCTTAGCTTGTGATTTATGAATGAGATTCTGAATCACTGCCAACGTAATGAAAACCTAAAGGGTCACACACAATAAGAGTATGACTAAGACAAGGTAATTGGAGTTGGATCCATGTGATGAATCCTAGTACAAAAAGGATTCCTAGTGAGATTAGAATCCTGTTCCAACTACAATTCGGGATTTAATTAATAGTAATTTTAGCCCGAGATTACTAAAGGGTATTTTGGTCTTTTCAATTATAATGAGATTATAATTATGAATTATTAATATAATAATTCATGGGCAAACCAAATTATTAATCCAAATGCATAACCAATTGGTTGTAGTGCAAGTGGGAGATTGTTAGAGTATGCCCTACAGTTAATTGGATTTGGATTAAGTAATTTTAAAGGGCCCAAAAGACCTAATTTAGTTGGACTAAGGCTAAGGCCTTTTTAGGATTTTGTTAAGAGGCACTATAAAAACAACATTAAGTCTAAAAGTTAGACAGAGGAATAGAATTTTTTTATAGCTGTTCTGCCTCTTGGAGCTAGCACTCTCAGAAAATAATTCCCTTCTTCCTCCCTTTGCTTCTGATCACATCTTGTCTCAAGCAAAGGTCTTGTTTTGCATCCTACTCATGTGGATACCGTTAGAGGGCTTCTCTCAGCTAGGAGTCTTGAGTTAACGATAAATCAAGGGCTATTGGTGGGTTGCCATATTCAAAAGTCGAACATTCCTACACGAGTACACCAAAAGGTCAGATTTTATCCCGAAATTAATCTTGTTGCATGATCCTGGTGATTTTGGTTTTGTTGATTTTTAATCCGCTGCTTATTTTCGTGAATGACATGATAAACCGAGACAACGAAACCTTACAGTTACCAAACACCAAATTCTCTGGGATAGATCTGGCTAAAGTTTTAGTTCTGTTAGCTAGCTCGACTTCCTGTCCAATCTGCCTTTGAAGCCTAGTTCCCATTTCCTTCGTGTAAGTGAAATCGGTCTTAGTTGGATGAATAATCGAGTTCTTACTACGGTTAAGCAATGCTCTTCACTACGGGAAGAACAGTAAACCAAGCCTAAGCAGCTTAGCCGTTGAAGCGACTCTAAGCCAAAGAGCCTTCTTCTAACTAGCTATGGTGGTCTTTGTCCTCGAGAGAAGGAAGCGTAAGCCAAGCCAGCACTGTGACATCCTTGTCACTATCAATTAACATATAATTCTTTACTTCACATAGGGATGGTTAAGCTGTTCGTCGGAGTCATCATCCTCTCATTCTTATACTTCACATTTAAAATCACTTTACCTAGTGAGATAAATGAAAATATAAAAACTCCTTGTGTACATGCAGAATCGTCATTTCACATATCTTCTAAACTTTCATATAAGTATTTATTTTGATTTTTATCAGATATCATGTACATCAGAAATCAAATCTTATAACTCATTTTCATGTAAGCAATTAAATCAAGTACCGGGTATTTGGATAAATCAAATAATAGCATATGCATCATCATGTAAATCTCTTACATATATTCAAATAATTCAAATACTTTACATATACCATTAATTTTCTTTTAATCACATATACAAATATCTTTCACATCGGATGGAGACTATTAACATTTCAACGGAATCATGCATTAGATAATGTCCCATGAGGGCAGGTGGCGTACCCATGTAAGGGCCAGGAATCCTCCCTTAGCCAAACGTATAACACAGACAATTGGCCAATGTTATAGACCACAGTGAACACTAGTCAGGTGACATTTGTGGCTCTGAGGACCGGACTAGGGTTCCTCAGTCAAGTATAGATACATATACCGAGGACTTGATTCGAGTCTCTCAGATAGATACAGAAATGCATGATCATCAAGTAGTCCATAGTCTCAAAACATTTGTCATTTATCTTATAAATAACACAATTACACTTTTATAAAATAGGCTTCAAAACCTCATTGTCAAACATGGCAGTCGACTGGCTTCATGAGGCAGTCGGCTACTATCATATATTTTGATATATCAAAATTTAACTTCTTTTAAATTCTCGATATTTGAAAAATATGAAAATACATGGGGCAGTCGACCGATCATATAGGGCAGTCGATTGGTTTTGAAACAGAATGCTTTCCGAAAAAATGCAGTCAATTGGTCATATAGCAGTCGATTGTTTTCGTAAACAGAATGCTTCTAAAAATAGGGCAGTCGACTGGTCATATAGCAGTCGACTGGTTTCTCAAACAGAATACTTTTCAAGTAAATAGCAGTCGACTGGTCATATAGCAATCGATTGTTTTTGAAACAAAATACTTTCTGGAAAATAGCAATCGACTATCTTATATAGCAGTCGATTGGTTTGCATCGATTTTTTTTGGAAAATCTACGCTTTGGTTGTCTCTAGGCAGTCGGTTGCTACTTCAGGTGGTCGACTGCTCCTAGCAAATTGGTAACTAGGAGGAAAACTCGAATTTAACACTTCCTGCATTTAAATCAACTTGTATTTCATCCCAAAACATTCAAAACATGAGGACATAGTCACCCTACATCCATTACATATATTCCTTACCTCAAATCGATATAATTCCAATAGCTTGTTTGCACCAATAAATTTCCTTTCACTTCTTCAGTGCTGCACTAACCATGGAAATCATCAACACTTGATCTTCATTTATTTTAAACGCCACAAACATATTATACCCACATAACACAACTCTAAATCATGAACATAATCAAATGAAATCCCTTCTTCTCTTACCTTTGTTAGTCACCAAAATGATAGAAATCATATCTCCTCAATTCCTTTGATTCAGCCTCTCTTATTACACATGTAACTAGAGCTAGTGCTGAGGAGTAAATTTCGTTACTAAGGTTCAACAATTCATTGGAGGGATGTGATAGTTTGTCAGGATGAGTATGGTAGAAACTTAAGAGAAATTGAGGGAGAGTAAATGGCTACCGACTTTTCTGATGAAGAAGATGGTGACAAGGCAACTTCATTTAATGCATATTAATCCATACACATCATCTTTGACCCTTTCACTTTTGGACCATTTAATTTCTCTTCTTCCATTCATATGCCATATTTCACTTTAATTACTATAAAAATCTTATATTTATTTTCTCATAC
The DNA here is from genome assembly GCA_031772115.1 of Heritiera littoralis. Classification (NCBI taxonomy): domain Eukaryota; kingdom Viridiplantae; phylum Streptophyta; class Magnoliopsida; order Malvales; family Malvaceae; genus Heritiera; species Heritiera littoralis. The sequence continues at coordinate 7,915,907 of JAPDPK010000009.1, forward strand.
TCTAGATATTCTCACAATAAAAGAATTCATTCCTTGGCCATTTGATTGTCAGTTACTCTTATTCCATCTATGTCCCATATATCATTCATACATCAAAATTTCATGTTTATTTACTTTTTTCAACTTGTAATACTTTACAATTATGGGAAATTACAGAAAATTGGGGATTTCACAGGCACAGGCACTATAAGATGGGTTTAACCCTGGATTAGTTGGTTGAGGAGTGAAGGTGTTAATAGAAATGACAGTAGATATATCCTTTATCCCGGACTAGTGGAGGTGTGGGGAAAGAATGGGGAGACTTTTGTGTCAGCATTCGCGAGTGGCGGAAAAGGTGATTCTTGCTAGTCCTTTAGAATATCCTCTTCCTCTCCTTCATAAAGTAATGGGTTTATCTTTTCTTTTTATTGAGTTCAGTTGCTCAGTCACTTGAGGCTATCAATTCGATTTCTTTTCTTGTCTTGTAAGGATTCGAAGTAGCGTGTGAGTCGGCGGCAATGGCTTTTGAGCCTGTGTACCTTATCCCGTCAAACTTTCTTCCTCCTATCCCGCCTCAAGTCTTTCTTGTTCCGACCCTACAACGAGGATGCTGCCCTTCCACAGTCGTGGAAGGACTTCAGCCTGTGGTGTGGTTCAACCCATGGGTGGAGTCGCCCTCACCCCCCCATTGTTCAGTGCTCCCTGCTGCTTCGCTGGGCTTTACCCGTCCCCGGCGTGGACGCGGGCTTCTATAATATAAGAAAATGAGAAGCTCTCAACACAAGAAAACGCGAACCGCGCGGAGCCCGCCTAAGGCTTTGTTCTGGTAACTTGGGAGGGATTTCTATATTTCATATCAAAACGTTAAGGTTAAGCTTCAGTGTGATCCTTGTTTTATGTGTTGTATCAAAGTCAAAGTTATATTATAGCATATCATTCCAATAGAAAAAAGTGTGTTTTTTGTTTGATAGAAAAAAAATTCCTCATGATTTGATTGGTTTCAAAGTGGTTCATTTATTCCAAAAAAAAAAAACTATCTTCAATGCACAGTGCAACTAGATTATCTTGATGGATCTCTCCCAGCTCCTCTGTAGCCTAGTCTCTGTGTGGGGATATATATGACTATGAAAAGAGCGCATTCGAGGCATGAATCCTTTTCAACTTCCAAGGGAAATCCCCCGATATTCCTCTTATTGCAAGGGCTTAGACAAGTAGGTTGTAAGCTAGAAGGTGCTACTAAATGGTCTAAGTCAAATCCGTTCCTTGAATAAGTAAATGGGACAGCTTTTATCTAATGCCTTTGTTCGGACCGAACTCTTGACTTGTCAACTTCAGCCAATTGAAGGTGTTAGAAGATTTTGGAGTTAAAAAAGACTATTGACATATTTGATCTGATCTGTTCTTCCCTCTTCACTAGGTTATAGGGCAAGATCCCTTATCTATTGGATGTGGAACCTTATACAAAAATGCTTTCTATGCAATGCTTCCTTCAATACTGGAACTGGGCCTTTACGGTCTTAGGCTGACCAGCATTGTATTGATCTAGTTCTAAGTGTTGTCAAGATCGGACGTTACTCCGGTTCGTCTCCACTTTTGTGAAACTATTCCTCAAGTAATTAAAAAAAGTCTAAAAAGATTGTTTTTGGAGAAGCCAAGTGAGAAACAAGCACCTCAAACCTTTAACCATTCAGCCATGGATGCAAAAAGACTCAAAAGTGAACTAGGTTTTGGTATTCCTTCTTGAGCTTCTATTTCTTCTATTAGGGAAACACGTCCTAGTTCCTTACCACAAATTACCCGACGTCACTCCTTACCCCAACCAATACCATGAAAGCCCTACCTTACCATACACAATTACCATAATATCAAATCTGACCTTCCCCCCAGAATAGGAATTGGCAGACTGCCTCTATCCAGATAGATTCTATGGATGTTGATCTGTCTCTTTATTAGACCATAGAGTGGCTCCCCGCAGAGTTCGTTCCGATGCCTGTCGTGCACTCCACTCGCCGCCAATGCAGAAAAATGCTGCCAAAAAGAATGAAACGCTGCTTTGCTCTGCTGGATGTGTCGAATTAGGGGATGCTACTTCTACAAAGGTATCAGGTTCTTTGACAGATTTGATAGAAGAAAGAAAAACACGATGACTTCTAAAAAAAAGAATCATAAGAAATTAACCTTTGAATTGGAAATTTAGTGTAAAAATTGACCCTATTTTTTAGAAGGGACTTACTGATGGAGCAAAGCTTTCTCTTTAGGTTGCACGGATACACAGAACAGAGCAGAGAAAGGAAGGTGGTAAGGTAGGAAGCAAAGAGGCTAAAAAAGAGCTGTGGTGGCAAGAGTAGAGGCTACAGGATGAAAAAGTGCTGGATTTCGAGATTCATTTTCATCTTGATCCACTATGGAATTTTTGAAATCTACAAAAACATTCTGAGAGAGGGCTTAGTACCATTCTACGATCTCTTTGCTTGAGTTCCTTTCCAGAGTTCACGACTTCTTTTATATGTCTGAATTTTGAGTCGACAGCAGCTTCTAAAGTGGCCAATGAAAGTGTTTGAAGGGCCTTTCTCATACATTGATTGACCTATCCGAATGCTACTTTGGGTGAGAAAGAAAGAGAATATTGAAGGCATCTCGAAGGGCTACTTATGGATCAAGAAATGATTTAGGCACAGAAAGCAAAAGTGATGTATCCATAGCCAGTTTCCTGTGATACAGAGTTTGTTGCCAGGCCAGTGACACCATTAACAAACGATGAAGAAGTAGGCAGACAGGGGTAGGACTTTAACGTCAGCGATGTCGTGCTGGTGAAGCAAACCGTAACCCGTGGTGCCGAGGGGAAAGAAAGGGCGGTAGATGATAATGAAAAAGGGCGCCGCGTCCGGACGAGCGGGCGGAATGGATGAGCGAAAGGTGCCATGCCATGGAGTGAGGAATATCCCGAGTCTCATGTAAGACAACTACCCAATCTATCTTAACCGAGATGCCAAGCTGACCTATATTGATGAAAGAGGACTCTTATACAATACGCATAGCCTTTTTTTTTTCTTATGTGTCATTTGTAAAAAGAATTAGATTTCCTTTGTAGTTCACTAAGAGGGAGTTCACATCAGTACTTCGCAGGAAGGGTAAAAAAACCTCTTTTAGTCTTTGTTAGTAGGGTGGCTAAGAAGTCCTCGCTGGGAAATAAAGAGAAATAAGTTAATAGCCATTGATCTACTGGTCTTGTCTTGTTAAGAAAGTGAAGGAAGTTTAGATAAACTCGAAGCTAGTCTTTTTCATTGTGATGGATTGGATTCTGCAAGAAAAGCTCTTATTGCCCGCTCTGCTACCTTTGGCCAGTTGTCTCTAATATTACTTTTGTGCTAAGGCATCGGTTTTAAGAAGATGGGTACATGCTATTATATTAAAAGGGCGAAGTGCTAGTTAGTGGGAAGAGTCCTATACACCCTCTCAGCAGCTATCCACACAAGCGTATGATGTGTAAGTGTGAATAGAGGCCAAGAACTAAAAAAATTGAGGGTTGACCCTTCGTGAACATCACAACCGCTGACCTATACCTTGATTATCTAAACTTCCGAGTGTAAAACAAGAATAGTAAGATGAAAGTAAGGGGAAGAAAGTCCACCTCGGAAAGATTCACTTTATCGCCCTGTCTACCCTATTTAGCTTGCCTATCTTTTGTGAATCCCACCAGATCATGAGTAAGTAGAAAATCAAAAACATACATAGCTCGACCAAAATATGACACCCGAAGGGCCCGGCATGTACAACCTATCCTATCTGAGTTTACCCCTTACATGCACTTTAGACAGCCGATTAAAGCCCCCCACTCATTCAATCACTTGCTTGTGATCGTAGCCATTCCTCGAAAAGGGAATTGTCCACTCCCGTTCATGGGACGAATCAAACATTGTTAGATCTCGAATTCTGCGAACCACTAGCTTACCCTATGATTTCAACTGGATATGACTTCAATCGAAGGGATTTTATTCATTCGCCTTCTACTAATCTCTCCTATCCGAATCTATTTTACCCTCTTTTTGGCCCACTGCTAAGAGATTAAGCAAGAAACAAAAGAAAATGATTGTCCAACAGAAAGAAAGGCCAATGCCGCTACGGCTGCTGTGGGACCCAATCATAGTGCTACTACTACTACTGTGATATAAGCGCTTCAACCTCCCACTCTTCCTCTCCTGGATCCAATGAGCTAGCATCAACCTGAGTTGCTTCTGCTGGTCTCGACTCAACTCCCTTCCTGAATCCCGATCTGAACACCACTCGATGAAACTACAAGCAACTCCGCTAACTAGCCCTAGAAAACAGAGGAACATTCAACGGAATTCCCATTTTCGTATATTCAGACTGACACCTCCTTAGCTACACCGATGCTAGCGCTTTGCGAAAGAATCGTATGGCACATTACTGAATACACCTGATGAATAGCACATCCCCATTGCCATTAAGCTCAACTTTGAAGGAACTAACAATACCACAGAATATGAAGCAAGTATCCATGGACTAGAGGTTGCCTTGACCCATCTTATGCAATCCTCACCTCTTCAGTACTGCTTGCCTTAATGCGCGATTTGTCTTACATCTATCACGGCTTACTGCTCTCGTTTTCTGTCTCTCTTCTAACTCAATAACTCAGAAATAAGGAAGGCATCTCCTTTAACTTAAACTCAATTCAACGTACCCTTCTATAAAGTGTTCTTCTAGCATCCAATTGTGGGCATATTCCTTATACTAGGGATGTCACTTCCTTTATTAAATAAAAATGCAACATCTGACTCAAAAATCCCCTATTTATGTCCATCCGACCCTCTTTCGTCATAAGGCGTGGAATTAGACCAAGAGGAATCCCCATAGGAACTAATCCCTCAGATTTCACACGTAAGAGGTCAAGATAGTTTCCTATAAGGCATTAGGAGTTCTCTTTCTGAATCCAGTGGCAGTTTCTTTCTTGGAATGAAAGCTTTAACCTTTAAGGAGTCCTCCTTTGCACCTCGTAAAAAGGAGGCCTCTCCAACTTGCTCACACGCTTTTCTCTTTTCATTTAAGAAGATAATCATGATTGACTTCACAAACTGGTTGGCATTTAAGTTTACTTACTGACTTCAAGGAAGAAAGAGAATGAGCCTGAGTTAAATTATAGTGGTGCCTTGCCCGCAGAGTGACCGCCCATCCTCTCTTCCTAGATGCTTAGAAATTCTCTACCTTGCCCAGTGAACTTCTAACCAAGAATAGCTTCGTACTCATTTGAAGGAATTGCCTCTGCTTTCTTTTCCCCGAGTTAGACTTTTTAAGAGATGGGTGAATAGACATCTATGGAATACCTTAAAAGAAAGCCAAAGGAAGGAAGAGAACTAGAGAGCTGGAGGGAGGGACATATCGAACCAAAATACGATCTCAGATTGAGATCTTGATACACTGATTTACCATAATAATAAATAGAGCTTATAAGAGTCAGAATTTTCCTTTAAGCTAACCACTCGACTAACGAAGGAGGGAAAGGGAATAGCAGCACTCCCAAAGCAAAACATTTTCCACTTGCAAGAATTACTTCAGGTCCAGTTAGAAAGCAGAGGAAGAAATTAAAGGGAGGCAACCTGTTCGATGTCAAAACTGATCTTTATTCTCCTGCTCGCATTTACAAGTATGCTGACCGCTGACTAACTATAGCACCAACAGCTAGCTCGCTGTCACTTGAGATCGGATCTTTCCTGAGGTTCGGATTGCATCTCCCATTCTATTCCTTTTTAATTCACACAGGAATGACTCCACTCTGAATCCCAATGTGGCTTAGACTAGTAGAAGGTGTTGGGATGCTAGACCACTACTCAATACTTTATAATCCATGCTCATAGGTCTGCAGCAAGCACTAACTTTTAGGGGACGGCCTTGCAAATCTTTGAAATTCTTTGCAAAGTAGTGCTGCTAAAGCTAAAGATAAGCTTGATATTTTCTAAAGTGGGCTTCCGCTAGATTCCGATAACTCTGAACTTGCCTTTCTTTTAAAAAAAATGAGCTAATTTAATCTTATGCTTCATTAGCTGCCAACAAGGAGTTTTTCATAAGACAATAAGTAGGCTATAATTATTTGCCTGTGAGGAAAGAGTTGTGTTTTATGAAAAAAAAAAGTCAAAAAGTGCAAGTGGTTGATTGACAAATAATTCTGGTAAGCACAGGTTCTTATTATTCCTAAAGCTCTGGACCTCGAAGCTCCTATCACGTAAGGCATTTGATCACGCACTTAATTGAGAGGGTTGTGCTGAGTTTTCACTTGGATAAAGCCCCTGGCCTGGACGGATTCAATGCCCACGTTTTTTAGGTATGTTGGGGAATCATCAAACATGATGTGTGCAAAGCTGTATCAAACTTCTTTCAAAGTGGAAAGTTGTTAAAACAGGTTAACTTTACTTTCCTTGAGCTGATCCCTAAGGTGTAAATAATCATACAGACTTAAACATGCTTTTACACAATGTGAAACATGTTAAAATAATTAAAAGTGGAAACAATAGTTTCTAACCTCCAGCCATTGCAACTCTTTTGTTGTTGATCTGTTCTGTGGTTGGACAATCTACTCTAATCAATCACAAGGCTTCCAAGCACTCGAATGCTCACAAGATGGTGTATAATAGAGCAGGTGATGCTTGGGGATCGGATTTGCTCTCTGTTTGTAAACTTATAGCCTCAAATCTACTGACCAAACTTAATCACGTTCAAACCATCACAGAACTAAGTTTTATATACATGGTCAGAAAATCAGTGAAATAATGGACCATATATTTGGCATTGATTATCACAGGTTATATATGGCAATAACCAGATTTTGTCAACCTGTGATCAAAGGATATGCCAACATTCTCCCACTTGTTCCATGTATTTCACTCACAGAAGAAACAAATCACATGAATCATGGCGATAGTTCCTCTAATGGCGAGTATTATCTTCCATGTATTACTATGTAAAATGCTTCTAATCAACCCATTTTCACTTAATGAATAAACCTTATGTTTTATTCTCGGTCCAAACAACAGGATATTTCTCAAACACAAACTAAAGTGTACACAAATCAAAATGAGAAATATCATATCATTAACAAGACTTTCAATTACAATCACAATGTGAGGCCAAGTCCCATCCTCTCTACATGATCCTTAAATTTAAATGATGGCATACCCTTAGTCAAAGGATCAACTAACATCAATTCAATGTTAACGTGTTCAATGACCACTTTTTTTTATCTCTAACACGTTCTGTAATGGCTAAGTACTTAATGTCGATGTGCTTACTTTGACTTCCACTCTTATTGTTCTTAGCCATGAATACCGCAGCTGAATTGTCACAATAAATCTTCAATGGCTTAGATATGGAGTCAACAACTCTAAGCCCACCAATGAAACTTTTAAGCCATATACTATGTGAAGTAGACTCAAAACAGGAAATGAACTCGGCCTCCATAGTGGAAGTGGCAGTCAATGTCTACTTAGCACTCTTCCAAGAAACAGCTCTGCCGTCAAGCATGAAGATGTAACCGGATGTTGATTTCCAAGAATCAACATAGCCAGTAAAGTCTAAGTAGTCAATCACCTCCAACTCATCAGTCCGTCTATACATAAGCATGTAGTCCTTGGTGCCTTGTTGATATCTAAGCACCTTCTTCGCAGCTCTCCAGTGGTCCATCCCTAGGTTACTTTGGTATTTACCCAACATTCCTACAACAAAAGCAATATCAAGCCTGGTACAGACCTGTGCATACATAATGCTTCCAACAACTAAGGCATATGGAATGTTCTTCATCTGTTTTCGCTCAAAATCATTTTTCAGGCACTGGTTCAAATTGAACCTGTCACCCTTCACAATGGATGTTGGGCTTGGTGAACAATCTTTCATTCTAAACATTTACAAGACTTTATTGATATAGGCTTCCTGTGACAGACTTAATAGACCTCTATGTCTGTCTTTATGGATCTTAATGCCAATGACATAAGATGCATCGCCCATATCCTTCATATCAAAGTTCTTAGAAAGAAATTGTTTCACCTCACGTAGCATCCCCTTATCATTGGTTGCAAGAAAAATATCATCCACAAATAGCACAAGTAAACAAATCTTGCTCCCACTGACTTTCTGGTATATACATTGATCCATGACGTTCTCAACGAAACCAAATGAAGAGATTACTTCATGGAATTTTAGATACCACTGGCGGGAAGCTTGTTTCAACCCATATATGGATTTCTTGAGCTTACAGACCAAATGCTCACCATTACTAGAGGAAAAACCTTCAAGTTGTTTCATGTAAACCTCTTCCTCTAGATCACCAATGAAAAATGTCGTTTTCACATCCATTTGTTGCAACTCTAAGTCAAAATGTGCAACAAGCGACATTATTATGCGGAAAGAATCTTTCTTAGATACAGGAGAGAAAGTCTCCTTGTAATCGATTCCCTCATTTTGAGTGAATCCTTTGGCTATAAGTCTTGCCTTATAATGCTCAACGTTGCCTAATGATTCACTCTTGGTCTTAAAGACCTATTCACAGCCTATAGCCCTGGCCCTATTAGGTAAATCGACAAGATCCCATACTCCATTAGATGCCATTGAATCCATCTCATCCTTCATAGCATCGAACCACAGTTTTGATTCTTCGCTATTTATGGCTTGTGAAAACGTCTTTGGATCATTAACAGGCCCAACATTGACATTAAACTCTTGTAAATACACAATGGAATCACTAGGAATAGCTGACTTCCTTTCTCTAGTATACCTTCTTAATGTTGGTTCAACATTCTTCGAAGGACATGTTGTTCAACCGATTGCTCATTCAATTCTGGTGTATCTAAAGAAGCCTCATCTACTAGTAAGTTATCAGCTACTTATGGATTCTCAATGATTGGTTGTTCAATATCTAGCTATACTGAAGGGACATTGTTCATGATAACCAATCCTTGACTCGAGCTAGAAGGTTGATCTCTCATAGAAACTAGGTCTTGAGATTGATTGCTCCTACTAACAAAGTCATTTTCAAGAAATTTGGTGTTCCTTGATTCCACAATTCTAGTGCTATGAGATGGACAATAGAATCTGTAGCCTTTGGACCGTTCGGCTTATCCGATGAAATACCCACTTATGGTCCTAGGATCCAGTTTCTTTTCCTGTGGGTTGTAAACTCTTATCTCATAAAGGCATCCCCAAACACGCATATGACGCAAACTCGGTTTCTAACCTTTGAATAATTCGAAAGGCATCTTTGGAACAGCCTTGGTTGGAACCCGGCTTAATATATACACTGTCGTTTTAAGAGCTTCAATCCACAGAGACTTAGGCAACTTCGAGTTGCTAAGCATACTACGCACCATTTCCATCAAAGTTCGGTTCCTTCTTTCTGCAACACCATTCTGATCCGGTGAACCAGGCATGGTATATTGGTCAACAATCCTATTTTCTTGAAGGAACTTCGCAAATGTTCCAGGTGCTTGTTCATCTTCAGTGTATCTACTGTAATACTCCCCATCTCTATCAGTTCTTACTATCTTTATGGGTTTTCCACATTGTTTCTCTACTTCAGCCTTAAAGATTTTAAAGGCGTCTAATGCTTTGTTCTTGTTATAAAGCATGTAGAGATACATAAATCTCGAGTAATCGTCGATAAAGGTGATGAAGTATTTCTGACCATATGCATCAATGTCTGGACAGCATATGTCAGAATGTATGATTTCTAATATGGTTGAACTCCTATTGGCACCCTTCTTAGACTTGTTGGTTTGCTTACCCTTAATGCAATCCACACAAGTGTCGAAATCAATAAAGTCGAGAGTACTAAGTATTCTATCATTTACTAATCTCTTAATTCTATCTATGGAGATAACTAATCTCTGATGCCATAATGTGGAGGAATCCTCATTCATAACACATCTTTTAGTGCCAGTTTAGACATGCAAGGCGTTATGAGTAGTGTCATTTTGCAAATCAGTAGAGAAAAAACCATCACATAAGGTACCATTCCCAACAATATCAAACTTAAAATATATCAATACTGATTTATTTGAAAATTGAAAGGAATATCCATAAGGTACCAGCCTAGAAACAAAGATTAAATTTCTTAAGAAACTAGGAATATTAAAGGTCTTTTCCAGTTGCAAAACAAAACTACTCCTAAGAACTAAAGTGCATGTTCCAACTCCTTCAACACGTGAGCGCATCTTGTTTCCTAAATAGATGCTCTCCTCATTTCCCACTGGCTTCCTTAGGTTTGTCATACCTTGTAAGGAAGTCGAAATGTGAATTGTAGATCCAAAATCAATCCACCATGTGTTATGACTAACCTCAACTATATTTGATTCAAAACAAATGCAAAAGAGTGGATTACCTTTTTTGACAAGAAATTGCTGAAGCTTGGCATAGTACTTCTTCATGTGTCCATTCTTTTTACAGAAGAAACACTTGGACTCTTTCTTAATGTCAGCTTGGGCAATGATTTTCCCTTTTCCCTTGTTCTTGGCTCGATCCTTGTTCTTTCCTTGGCTTGCCAGAAATGCACTTTCACCTGATTCCATAAGCAGTCTTCCCTCCTCTTGAACACACATGGTCATCAATTCATTGATGGTCCACTTATCCTTATGTGTGTTGTAGGATATCTTAAATGGTCCGTATTGCTTTGGAAAAGTGTTCAATATATAGTGCACTAAGAAAGATTCAGACATCTCCACCTCTAGTTTCTTGAGTTGGGCCGCTATATCTCTCATGGCCATTATGTGCTCGTGCACTCCTTTCACACTGGTGAGCCTTATTGATGAGAATTTCATTATTAGGGTGTTGGCCAACGCTTTGTCGAAGTGACAAATTGATCATCTATGGCCTTCAACAAGGTCCTAACGTTGGTATGCTATTCAACAGAACCACATATCCCAGCAAATATCTTTGTCTTAATATACATGACACTAAGGCGATTGGATTGCTCCCAACGTTCATGTAAAGTTACTTAAGTAGGAGTGCTGGTTTCAGTCAATATGGGCTCATCTTTCCTTATAACATAGTCTATATCCATGCACCCTAATTGGAGGAGAACTCTCTTTCCAAACCTTGTAGTTCTCTCCATCCAGTTCGGGAACTTTTAGGTTAATACTAGCCTGAGGAAACATTGCATATAGAAAAACAACATGCTTATGTATCTAGAATTTTTAAGGCAAACTTAATTATGTCTACCAATGTAAACATATTTTATTAATCAATTATGAATCTCAAACATAAAACTTGCATGTGGGCTAAAGTTCTAATTATATTAGATTTATATTATAATGATAAAACTATCAAATTATATCATTTCCTAATCCCTGTGGGTAAATTAAGAAACTAATTTGATATTTTTATCCTAATTAGTTATAAAATTATAATAAAAATTCTTGTGGGATAAAATTTATTATAACTTTATAACTAATCACAATTTATGTCTAATTCCATTATGTGATTTTTTCCAAATATAATTTTATTTAATTAAGGTTACTGCAGCTTGCCCTAATTAAATAAATTATAAATCACTTAAACACATTGGCAAAATTCTAAGTTTATTCATATTTTTTAAAAATTGCAATTAACATAAGGCAATTTTAATTCTTAATAATATTAATAACTTAGCTACATGTGCTTCTAGTATAAAATAACAAAATTATACATATTCAAAATAAGCACATATACACTTTCAAAATCGAATTTTTATAATTTAATCATAATTTTATGATAATTTTCACAAAATTATTCAATTTAAAATTACAGCATTTATAAAAATTCTAAATTTATGAAAAATCCTCATAAAATCCAAAATAATGAGAAGTTTTAATGATTATACTAATTTTGTGAAAATAATCTAATTATTCATAAAATTATGAAAAATTACAGAACTGAAAATTTGATATAAAACTGCCCAAAATATAATTATTTGGCCTAAATTAATTAATTTTAATTGCCTAAATTAAATAAATCCTTAAGGGCTAATTAAAATAAATCAAATGGCCCAAATAATTAGACCAAAACAGCCCAAAAAACTGGCCCAAAACAAATTTAAAAACTAGCCCAATAGAAAAGACAAAAACGGGCTCCTTTTCCTTTTTTTTATTAATTAATTTTCTAGGCGAGTCTTTATGGCGAACAGCGATCGCGAACCTAATGGCGATCGATCATGCCCGCCTTTCCCTTTACGCGGAACAATGCCCGCCTTCTCCCTTTATGGCGAAAGGCAATCGAGGAAGCAAAACTTAATGGCGAAAGCGCCCGGCTTTTCCTTTATCGCAAATGGCGCCCGGCTTTTCCCTTTGTGGCGAACGGCGATCAAGGAAGCAAAACTTAATGGCTAACGCACCTACCTTTTTCTTTACGGCGAACGGCGATCAACGTCATATGCCCCTTCCTTCTTCAACGAAAACACCATCTTCTTTGCCTGAACGCCTGGTTTTCAACCCAATTTGCCACCCGTTTGAAAAACGACCTTCCACATTTCCAAGAAAAATCACGTTTTCGGCTGACTATATAAGGACCATTCAATACTGTTTTGTTCATTTTTTTTATTGCTAAATGGCTAGAAAACTAATTTCAAATCATTCCCTAACCTTATTATAACTAGAAACATACAGATATACAAGTACCAGTTTTGGCAGAACAACAAGTTACAGAGTACATTTTTTTCATGCAAGACAGAAGTTATTCAAGCTCTGATGCTAAATTTAAATAATCATATAGACTTAAACATGCTTCTACACAATATGAAACATGTTAAAATAATCAAAAGCGAAAGCAGCAGTATCTAACCTCCAGCCATTGCAACTTGTCACGACCCAAAGGCCGTAACTTACACTTGATACTTATACTTTTTCTTCTTACAAATTTATGGACTAAATTTTTCCTTTTCATTTTACGGTTTGTATTCAGTGTCAGTGTAGTGACTAAACTAATTTCACTAATCCTTTCTTTATACTTTAGCCTTGATAACTTAAACATTAATTTGTGAGCGTATTTACTCAACTATCTAGGTGAACTATAGTCATTTCACTTAAATAAAATATTAAACTAGCAAGGAAACGATTCTAAGTTACATCCTAACTTATTTAACAAAATATGTACTGTGCATCAATTGAAGTCTTACATATAAACAAGCGTTTTATAGAGAGCGTATACCTCAAAAGGCTGGTACCAAGCCTAGATACCGTATCTGGAGGCCCACTCAAAAGCTCTCATGGCAAAATTTAACTCAAATAGTCTGAAAAGAGATGAAATGAAGAAGGGTGAGCAAATCCACTGCTTAGTAAGATACTAATATAAATGTAGGAGTAGAATTATATTGTCTTAACTGCAATGCATAAAACCTGCAAGTTTGCAATTACAATTCACCATTTCAATCGATAACATCTCATATTTATAACAAGATCATGTCCTAAGGACCTTAAGTGAGCGAGGCATTTGGAGTACTGATGTAAGAGAATTTAAAATACCTCATTATCTCCATTCCCGACATCTGTCCATCACTCAAACCTTTAAATAAAGCAATTTAATCACTTTTAATCTTTTTGTCCTTATACTACAATGCATCGTACAACAATACATCATGTATAACTTGAATATCATATACTATTAATCCACGCTCACATCAATGTCATAGTATATTATGTTCAATTGAGATATCATATCAAGTCACTTTACATTTAACAATTATACTCCTGTATTATATCAACTCATATCACTTTTCATATGGAAAATCATGATCACGGTAGTGTAAAATCATAATTCTCTTCGTACAAATCTTATATTCATGTACAGTGTAATATCATGACATCATATAGATAGAATATCATTATGTCATGACTCAACGTGCAAAACTTATGCAAGCTTTACTGTATAAGATGACTATTATTTCAAATCATATTACATATACTTTTAGAGCATGTTTAAAACATGTAAAATCTCAATTCATTTCATGTTTACTTTTAAGACATGTTAAAGTATATGCAATTTGCAAATCATATTAGTTGCACTTTTAAGGCATGTTTAATAAAAAACATGTAATGTCATAAACATTTCATATTCAGTTTTAGAGCGTGTCTAAAACATGTACAGTCTCAAAACATTTCTCATATACTATAAAACCATGTCAAGTCTAAAGTTCATATCAAATAAAACTATACTCTAGACAACATATCATATCACGTTTGAGACTAGGCTGAATCCCTAATATTCTATCAATAAAGACTTAGTTCACTGAAACTAGCAGTGAGAAATCATCTCATCGTCCCCTGGAAATCAACTAGGGCGCTATCTATGGCCATAGACCTCATCTCTCTCAGCCGCACTGATCAGGTGTGACTGAGCCCTGTCCACGACTATTGTCGAACAAGCATCTCTACCTAATAAGTAATCTCTAATTAGGCAGTTTCCACTATGCTTTATTTAATTTAACTCTTTTAGGGTGTCTATAGTCTCATAAAACATTTAAACATTTCATTTCTTATGAAAATAGTGTAAAGTATGCAACACATTTCTTTAAGATCATTTACATATGTAAATACATACACTTACACTATATATTCAGTCCTTTCAAAATGATTCAAACATTTATTCATATAAGTATCGCATGAATAAATCCTTTCAAAATCTCAAGTTATAAACAAAGCATGCTTAAAAGCAATGTAATTTAAAACCTGAGTTAAAGACAATTTGCTATCATGCTCATGAAATATATCAATGTAGTATCATTCGGTATAGCATTAACTATAATCCCAATTCCTCATTTCCATCCTTTTGATTTCAATCGAATCATACTTAATAGGTAAATTCAATATTCTCTATGGTTCCTCAATATTCAATATCATTTCTCAATAATTATCGACTATAACAATCACTTGTACATTTCATCATCAATACTAGGACCCCCTCACCGTCAGTGTGAGTCCTCTTAGTATTTATGAATATTTAAATATCACATTTTTATATAACCATCAAGATACTGCAATTATGCAATTACCGATATCATCATTCAAGACCTATTCCAGAGTCAACATTGAGGATATAAAATCACAAGATCAATAGTCACCTATCCAATCCATCTATGGTTTAACATATTGACACTCGATCATAATTCTGACTTGATGTCCAATTTCATTCACTATCACAAAATCAATCACAGTTTTCAAATCAATTTCTATTTATATGGCTTGTATGATATAATACTATGATAGAATTCTCTATAAAGGTATTATCGAATCAATTTTAGGTTAGCCGTTTACCCATTTCAGAGATTTGGCCAAATTCCACTATCAAACAATGTTCCAATACATTTTATATCAGAATACCGAACTTATACAATTGTCGATCTTATTATTCAAGACCTATTCCAAAGTTATAATCGAAACCATATAATCACATGTTTGACACTCATTTATTTGAATCTATCAATGATTAGATTATATCGAAATTCAACCTCAATTTCAATAAGATTATGTATGCACAAGTCATACATTTGTTATAACTCGATATCACAACTATCCATCGTATACCACAATATTGATACTAAGACCCCTACCACAAGTGTAGGTCCGCTTATTATCTCACTTATATTCGACAATATAATGTAATATAATAAAACCATCTCAACATTGACCTCTTGCAATGTCCATGTTATCACGTTCGAAACAACTCCAAAATCAAGAAATCGAAATTAATTAATTCTAAAATCATCACTCCGTCTATAATTCCACAATTCAATCGTTCAACCATCTAAATTACAACCTCGATATTCTCTTCCAAGCTATATCATATAATCATCATTAATTTTATCAATGATTCGACTATATCGATATTCAACCTCAATTTCAATTTGATAACCAATTCGTAATATTAAGATAAATCAATTTATCGATTCTATAAGGCTTACACAATATAATTCATCAAGTTATCATACTTAACCATTTACCTTCTCAAACTATTCCAAAAATCAAATTTTCTGGAAATACGATAAAGTCCTTTCAAAGCTTATCTTTCGATAATTCTTTCCAAAGTTCCATTTATACAAGAAAACATTAACCTTTTTCATCAAACATTTTCATATAAATTTCGGCAACATAACATTTCAGGAACTCAAACCTCCTGCAACAATTCCAAATAAACACAGTGGTATTCCACAATCATTTTATTGCAATATCAAGATCATTACTAAGACACCTACCACCAATTGTAGGTCCTCTTAGCATTTTAAAATCATTTCATTAATAATTCATCCTCAAGATCACAAGTCCAAACTATACAATATAACACTACTACTACTTTATAAAAGTATCTTACCTAGTATCAAAGTTGATGATGTAATCTCTCCCAAATTTGTTCATGCTCCAATCGTTCTTGTATAATTTCTACAAGTTCAAGCCCATACTCACATTTAGAAATCTATAAAATTATTCAACAAAATAATAATAATAAAATTGTAGTAAATTTTTCCTACCCTTCTTCTACTTCTTCTTCTTCTTCTTCTTCTTCTTCTTCTTCTTCTTCTTCTTTTTCTTCTTCTTCCTTTTTTCTTTTTCTTTTTTTTGTTTTCCTTTTCCTTTTCCTTTTCCTTTTCCTTTTCCTTCTTTTTTTTCTTTTTTCTTTTTTTGGTCTGAACCAGTTCGGCCGGTTCACCCTTTGCTGGCCGGTTCAGCCACCGTTGGCCTTCATCACTGCCGATTCAGTCCCTCCACAATTGGCTGAGGTTGCGACGAAGCCGTTTCTGGCCTCTATTTCCCCCCAATCAACGGTGACGAATCTAGAACGGTGGTTTCGATCCTCTTTTCTTCTCTTTTCTCCCTCTCTTTTCTCTTTTCCCTTCATCGCCAGCCATCCCTTTCTCACGGTCTCCCTTCACTGGCGACGCAGATGGCGATTGCGGCGCCCAAATCGGCTAACACTGCCTTTTTCCTTTTTCTTTTTTTCTCTTTTTTCTCTTTTCTTTCTTTCCTGTTTTCGATTTCTTTCTCCTTTTTCGCTTCTTGCCATCGCTGGTCGCTTCTTCTCTCCCTCTTCTTGCCAGCGATGTCCCTCGCCCCCCTCTCTCTCTCTCATTTCCTCTCACCGATAGGGTCGGCTCCATTCTCTGTTTGTAACAGAGAAGAAACGGGGAATCGGGATACCCAATTCCCATTTCTTCATTTTGTTGTTTTTTTTATAAATATATAAATATTTTCTTTTACATTTATATATATAATTATATTATATTAATGTATATAGATATATTTTGTATATTATTTTATATACATATCTATGCACTTTAATATAAAATAATATTTATATTTCATATGTATATTTATATAATATTTATAATATACTTATATAAATATATAAATATACACATTTTTATTTCTTTCATTTTAGATTTCTTAATATCCAAATTAAATTCCTTTGTACGACTTTTCAGATCCGTCACTTCATCAATTACTGAAATTCCAACAATATTTGGATCTCGTAAATAAATTTATTTATTTACTTTCGCTTTTCTGTTTACATTAAAATAAAATTTCTAGTTATTTAATACCAAAAATAGGAAATTCGCAGTTATCACATCAGACAATTGGTTAGGAGTGACTTGACCTTTAATGAAGCTAAGGGTTCAAGTTGCTCCAGACGCGAAAGAAATCCGTGAGGGGTGGTGGCTTGTGTGGTGCACCCCAAAGCGGACAATACGGATGAGTGACTCGCTCGGGGTGATGGCTTGGGTCGGTGACCTGCAAGTGCACCCTAGCGCGTTACAAAAAAAAACGCACGTTTTTTTAAGGACTGCATGGCACTTTGTTCCCGCAAGACCGAAAAGGTGGCCCCCGCATCCCACTCATTTGTACTGTCCTCTTTGGGCCCACTGGCCCTCAAGGTTTTATTTCGCGTTCAGAGCGACTTAAACCCTTGACACTTGCAAGAGGTCAAGGGTTCAAGTCGCTCCGAACGCGAAATAAAACCTTCAGGGCCGATAGGCCCAGAGAGGACAGTACGGATGAGTGGGATGCGGGGGCCACCTCTTGGATCTTACGGGAACAAAGTGCCACGCAGTCCTTACACAACTCCTTCGCTGTTGATCTGTTCCATGGTTGGACAATCTATTATGATCAATCACAAGCCTTCTAAGCACTCGAATGCTCACAAGATGGTGTATAATAGAACAGGTGATGCTTGGGGGCCGGACTTGCTCTTTATTTGTAAACTTAGAGCCTCAAATCCACTAACCAACTTAATCATGTTCAAACCATCATAGAACTGTTTTATATACATGGTCAGAGAATCAGTGAAATAATGGACCATATATTTGGCATTGATTATTACAGGTTATATATGGCAGTAACTAGATTTTGTCAACCTGTGATCAAGGGATATGCCAAAATAAGGTGGATAACCAAAAATTAGATAGGGGTCAAGACGTAGTCGGGCGTTGGTTACTGACTCAAGTGCCCCCTGAGCGCGAAATGGTCACCTATTACACAGCTCACGTGAGGCGAGTCTAAGACAACATATGGAACTCCCTTCCTAAGTGTGTTAGCAGCATCTTAAAGGAAGTGCCCGAAAGCATGAGATTCAAGGAAGAAAGAATGAAAAGGAAAGAAGAGAAGCAAACTATTAGCCGATCGGATAATCGTCTGATCTTCAAGCGATCATTGCGCCATGCCCTAGTCCGATGCCGCTGCTATCTCTGTAAACTGTTTTTGGTCGCATATCAGCTGCTGAGAGGATAAGGACTCCTCTTAGTCACAGATCTGCTGTCTTCCTTTCCTTAGCCGGAGCAGTGAGCCATCCTCCTCAGATAGGGAAACTGGTTGAAGGGTTGACTCTTCTCCCGAAGCTTTTACTAGCTAGTCTGACTTCGATGGGTAGGCTAGCTATGACAGTAGAAAGAGAAAGACCTGGTAGTAATGGGCGGAAGAAGGGAGGGATAGAGGAAAAGAGAAGTAAGGTTACACGATCAAATACATCAACTGAGGAAAGAAAAAGGATTCCTTTCGACAGTAAAGCTATTAACAAGCAGATGATTTTGGTCCTACCCATACCTAGTTCCATTTCTGGTATTTTGAACGTGTTTATCAACGATTCCCCCATCGATCTGAGAGTAGGTAGGCTCACTCGGATGGGCATATGGTTTCACAAAGTGCCCTGAAGGAACTCGCGCCCTTCTCTTGTGACTTCAGGCGCTTAAGTTTGCGTCATTCCTCTAGTGCTAACGAGTGCGTCACACTGTTCTCGTCCCAATTCTCGAGCAACCCATGATGCCGGATCACACGAGAAGGATGGAACTATTCGACCACTTAGCAATGCATTTTGTCGGGAGACACCACAAGGTGTCAGCATTTTTTAGTGTTATGGAAAAGCGGATGTTGCCAAGCCAGTAACACCATTAAAAAGATTAAAAAGCAAGAGAAATAGGCAAGAAATGAGTTTGAAAGAAGTGAAGTTCACTCTACTGTATTTATTCTTATTCTCATTTATTTTACAATGAATCTCACAAAATTTATGGTTAGTTATCATAATTTTTATATTTATTTTAGTGTTTTTATGCTTATTATCAATCATTTTATGATGAATTTTATAAATTTTATTATTAGTTATCATATTTTTTGCTTATTCTAGTGTATTTATGCTTATTTTCATTCATTTTACAATGAATCTCACAAATTTTATCATTAATTATCATAATTTTTATGTTTATTCTAATGTTTTTACGCTTATTTTTATCAATTTTATGGTTAGTTATTGTATTTTTATTTTTATTTTAATATTTTTACACTTATTCTTATCAATTTTATGATAAATGTCATAAATTTTACAATAAATTTTATAAAATCTATGATAAATAAAATACCTTTTATAAAATGCCATAAATTTTAAAATAAATCATGTAAATTTTACTATGAATGCAATAAAATTTATGATAAATCTCATAAATTTTATTTAGATATATTATGAGCGATTGCTTACCTTTTATGAGCAATGAACTACCCTCTACCGTCAAATATTCTATTTAAAATTTCAACCAAAGCAATCGAATGCCTATCATAAACATTCGAAGGCTCATTACATTGCAAGAAAACATAATTGTGGTTCATAAAATTGAAGCTATCACCACACCCAAAGACATAATTGTGGTTCATAAAACATTTTTGTACAATTCTAATAAAATGTTATAAAATAACTGCTAATGATATGATACCTGCCAACTCATCTGATGCTATCACCACACCAGAAACCAAGTCAACACATACAACATAAAAAAATATATATCTTGTGGTAGAATATGGTCTAGAAATACTTAGAGGAGGCAGATCAAAAGCAACTTAAAATATTCTTTTATATATAATTACACATTATTTTTTTTATCATAATGTAGATGAATTTTATTTATGAAGAAGCTGAATCTGGATTACAAAAACCTATCGGGAAAGAGTTAAACCAGATATACTTTTCCTCAATAAAGTCAACTGACTTAATAAGATCATGAGCACATTGGTTCTGTGCTCTGTAGATGTGCTCCACTTTGCATGAAGGGATCTGCTGCATGAGAGCCCTGATCTCTGTCATTATATTGCCGCCCTCCCAGAAACAAGGTGAACCAGAATTAATAACCTTCACGATCTGTAAACAGTCACTTTCTAGGAGAACCTGTTCCACCTGATTTTGTAAAGCAAGATTTAAGCCACAACTAATTGCTAGGCATTCCCCTTGAAGTGAATCAACACCATTGCTCGTCTTCTCCACATAACACCAGCAAATTGCATCGTTGCAATCACGAGCCACCACCCCAATCCTTGACTCACCCCCCTTAACTCCGAAATCAACAGTGATTTTTATAATTTCGTTGGATGGAGGTAACTAAGTCTGTTGGGAGTCTGGATTCCTATTCCCTAACAAGGGAGTATTCTCTGTGTCAGTGGCAACAGAATTACCAGGTAGGAGTTGATCTCTGGTTCTTTGAAGGTGGTTAGGGGATGAACAAAGCTGATCATGAAGACAACTATTACGATTTTTCCATAACACCAGTAGCCAATCAACAGTGTACTTAAGTTGTCTTTCTGTATAGCTGTCTCTATAGTGAAGTCCCAAAATTCAACCCAGTTCTTTGATCATTACCAAACTCTGCCACCCATGCATAATCAATACCCCAAAATTGTAAGCTCAAAGCACAGTGGAAAAATATATGCCTCCAATCCTCATTTTCTTCACAACACACTGGGCACGATGACTGGCAAGGCACTCCTCGATACTGGAGGTTGTTTGCTGTAAGGAGGAGATTCCAGGCAACTCTCCAAAGGAAGAATTTAATCTTGGGAATCACCTCAGCTTTCCAAAGGGATCTCCATAGCGGCTTTCTATTCCTTATGTCTTCTACTGCAAAGCCCAAAATATGCCTGGCATAAAAGTAAGCTGACTTTACTGTAAAATCTCCAAACTGAGTACCATTCCATATCAGCAGATCCTGTTGACTAAATTTGGATAGTGGTATTTGTAGGATTAATTCTTGATCGTGGCTAGAGAAACAGTTCTGTGAGTAAACTGGTTTTCCAAGTAGAAGTCACATTATCAATAAGTGTAAAGACCTGCATAGGGGTAGGATACACAGATTCAGAATAAGTAGGCTTAAACACCGGTGGTTTTTTAACCCAGCGGTCCCTCCATATATCAATAAGTTCCCCGTTCCCAACTCTCCATCTCGAGCCCTTTTCGACAATATTTTTTCCTTCTAGCAAACTTCTCCAAAGAAATGAATCTTTATAGCTCTGTTCAACGTTGAAGATGATTCCGTTCGGGAAATATTTGGCTTTTAGAATTTCGAAAGCTAGAGAGTGTGGATTTTGTATGAGATTCCACCACTATTTTGCTAGTAGTGCAAGATTCATTGCTTCTAGATCCCTAAAACCCAAACCTCCATCTTGTTTGGAGAGGCACAATATGCTCCACGATCTCCAGTGAATCTTACGTACGCCCAATTTGCCACCCCACCAGAACTTTGCAGCCATCATGTTAAGTTCCCTGGTGAAAGATTTAGGCAGTAAAAAACAATTCATATAATAACATGGAACCGCTTGAGCCACAGATTGAATGAGGACTGCTCTGCCAGCATAAGATAAAAACCTCCTTTGCCACCCTTGAATTTTTTGGTGAAGTCTCTCTTTTATATTTGAGAACTCTTTTCTCCTCAATCTACTAAACAACAAAGGAATGCCCAGATATCTGTCTCCAGTATTAAACCTACGCATTCCAAGCTCATCTACAATTCTGCACCTGTCATCTTCCACCACGTTGGAACTGAAAAATACCGAGGACTTGCAGTAGTTGATACTTTGGTCCAATAACAATTCATAGTTAGACAGTAAGCATTTCAAGTTATCTGTATCAACCAACGAAGCTCGTGAGAACAACAAACTGTCATCTGCGAAAAGTAGATGCGTTAGACTGGGGCCTCCTCTTCTCACTCGAAGACCATACAAATCACTCTTCATATGAGCTTGCTTAAGAAGATGGGATAGACCTTCTGCACAAAGAAGAAAGCGATAAGGAGATAAAGGGTCTCCTTGTCTCAATCCTCTGGTTGGGGTAAGATCACCATAAAGGATCCCGTTAATCTTCACCGAATAAGAGACACTAGACACACATGTCTTAATTATATGAATCCATGAAGCATCAAATCCCAACTTCTGAAGCATAAACTCCAAAAAATCCCATTCTATACGATCATAGGCCTTACTCATGTCCAGCTTGACTGCCATTGTGCCTTCTGAGCCATTTCTATTAGCTTTCATGCTGTGGAAAGCTTCAAACGCTACCATCACGTTGTCAAAAATGTTTCTACCTTCTACGAAAGCACTTTGATTGGCTCCAATGACATCTGGCATCACCGTTTTTAATCTATTAACCAACACTGTAGAAAGGATTTTGTAAATCACGTTGCAGAGACTAATAGGTCTATAATCTTTTATGCTGGTGGGATGATGACATTTGGGAATGAGGACAATAATAGTTTGATTAATAGCCGAAATATCCATCCCATCATTCAAGCAATTCAGGATTGTTTGTGTTACCTCTCTGCCAACAATGTGCCAGTATTTCTGAAAAAAGCATGAAGTCAAGCCGTCCGGGCCTAGGACCTTACTTGGATTCATCCTCGTCAAAGCTAACTCAACTTCTTCTGCTGTAAAAGGTTTACACAGGTTATGATTGGATTCCTCTGAAAGTCTCCTTTCTAAGTTCTGAACTAACTGCCACGGTTTCTCCTTGCTCTCCGCCTGGAAAATTCCTTGGAAATAATTCAGAATCTCTTCCACAATGAGCTGTTCTGAATCCAATAATTGCCCTGAATCTCACAGTAATTTATGAATACTGTTAATTCCTTTGCGTCGAGATGCCATAGAGTGGAAGTACTTTGTGTTGTGATCCCCTGCTTTCAACCACAGCTCTTCGGAACGTTATCTCCACATAGTTTCCTCCATGTACAGCCATCGACCCAGTTCTGATTTTTTTCTGAATTAGCTCTTCCTCTTGCATGGCATTTTGACTAAGGCTAAGAGCGCCTTCGATCTCCCGATTAAGTTGCTGAATTCTCCTTCCCACATGGCCAAATTCAGACCTATTCCATTTCAACAATGCATTACCGCACTTTTTAATTTTTTCTGCCATTTACGAACAAGTGTCTGCCACTGATCTACTCCAAAACTCTCTCACCACCTGCTCACATTTGTTGTTGGTTGTCCACATATTTTCAAAATGAAACCTGGTGCTATGTTTTTTAGTCGAGTGATCATTGCTTAATTTGAACAACAAAAACAAGTGATCTGACGTAGAAGCATACAAATGATGCTCTTACGAGTTTGGAAAGAGATTAAGCCACTCCATATTGCATAAGCCTCTGTCTAGTCTCTCAGAAATTTCGCTTCTGCCTAAACCTCTACTCCACGTCATTATTAGGCCAACAATTGGAATTTCCATGAATGCGCAGTAATCTACAACTTCGTGAAAGGTAGACATCTGCCATTGTGGTCTGATAGCTCCCCCAAACTTCTCACTATCATACAAAATCTCGTTGTAGTCCCTAGCACACAGCCATGGCCCTGTCCATTTATCCCTCAGTCCCCTCAATAGCTCCCATGATATGTTACGTAAACTTGTCTCTGGATTTTCGTAGTACCCTGTAAATCTCCAAAGAAAGTTTTCTGCTTTCACCAAACAGTCTATATGGTTCTATGAGAAAGAGAGTAAATCAAGTTGGATTTCTTCCAGCCATAACACTGCCAAACCGCCACTCCTCCCCCTACTCTCCACTGTAAAACAACCACTGAAACCCCACCTCTGGCTCAGAATTAACATTTCATTCTTTTTCCTTTTAGTTTCACTAAGAAAAAGAATGTGGGGTCTATAGTTCCTGACCATTCTGGTCAACTCGTGAACTGCTCAAGGGGACCCCAACCCTCGACAGTTCCAGCTTATAAGATTCATTGTTCCCGGCAGAGATGGAGGTTGTCTCCATCTCCCGCCGTTGGTGCTTCAAGCAAATCAGTACTTCCTCCTCCATCAGCTAGATCCTTCAAAGAGTTCAATAGGGTTGCTGTGTACACAGTCCCAATTTTTTTACCTCCCAGTTTCTTCCTTGTTTGAGTGCATAATTTTGAAAGCGCATTGCTTTTCCGTGGCCTAACTCGACTCCTTTTACATGTGGATAAATGAATAGGCTTACAACTATCCACCTTGGTAGAATTGACCTCTCCTTGCCGTTGGAGATCAGACGAAATGACATTCGTATTAAACTCCTTTGACCTGTCCCTCTCATTCTCATTGTCCCGTGATTGTTGGAAATTAGAAGCCCCAAAAATCTGGGACTGAGGATTCTCCTCGAATCTATGTCCATTATTTTGAATTTCCAAACATATCTCAAACTTATCTCTCTGGTTGTTATGCGAATTTGAACAACTACTGGTATCCAATCTCCTAGATTTGGGCTTATTCAAAAAGGTGGAGTTCTTGCCGTGTCGTTCCGATCGACCGCCATGTTCAGTTATCGGAGGGGATGATTCTCCACTAATGTTACGATAAGTCGATGAGGAAACTTCTTTTCCTGACCCAGTACCGATTAAAACCCCACCAAACCAGTTTACTACTCCCTTTGGACTTTCTCCTTTCAACCATGACCCATATTCTCAAGCGATGCATCCTTTCTCCTTTATCATTTTCACCACAATATTGCATTTTGATTCCTGATGATTTAAGCAGCCGCAAACAAAGCACAAGTCAAGAAGTCGTTCATATAAGAACTTGATAGGGCGAGATTCTCCTCCCGGCACAAGGATGCGAGAGCCTCTCCTGAGTGGCTTGGTGACGTCAATGTTCACTCTTACTCGTAAGAACTTGCCCCATGCTAATTGACCATCACCTTTATCTACCATGTCAAGTTCCCCCAGTGTCTCACCCAGTGCTATGCCCACCTTCTCACTCATCATGCCTAAAGGCAAGCCATGGATTTGGATCCAGAAAGGGCATCGGTTGAACACCATGTCTGTTACTAGAGTAGATTCATCAAAATCAGGCAGCACCATTAGGGACTTATTGAAAGCCCAAGGTTGATTAATAAGCACTCTTTCTTTAGCCAGCATCTCCTCAAAATGAAATAAATACAAGTGATCACCAACCTCATTAACCAGCAGATCTCCATTTGGTTTCCAGAGCCTACAAAAGACTGTGCGAAAAGCTTCCAGATTTAATGTTTTCCTGGTCATGATACATCCCACAAGACAGAATCTGCCTTCTCTTTTATTCTCTTCAATCCATTCATTTTCAAAAATAACATCTTCCCGCTCCTCCTCTGTAAGCGATAGTTTTGCCCATAGTTCCTCTAAACCCTCCGCCATAACAGAAACTTGTAAATAAAACAGTCTCGTTCAATGGAACAGTAGTGACGTGAAAAAAAGGAAACGAATATTATAAAGTAGTATGACTTTTTGGAGAAGAAGACAAACCAGAAAAAAGATTAGAATTAGACAAAAGACAAAAGACGAAAGAAAAAAGAGGGAAGAAAAGAGAAAAGAGAAAAACCTTTAGCAAGAGTTGCAAGGGACAAAGCTCTCACATTTCCGGAGAGAAAAAAATTCTCAATTACACACTATTACACACACGCGTGTGTGTGTGTGTATATATATATTTGTGTGTTTATATTAAAAAAATTAAATTGAATCATTCAAATTAAAATTGAGTGGTTAAAATTATATTGATATATATATATATATTTATTTATTTATTTATTTATTTATTTTATCCATGAATCGTTCATCACTCAAATACTTAAAAATACTTAAAATTAATTGATTTGTCACAAGTAGTAAGTCAAAATTATATAAATTAAAAGAAAAATTAATTTAACTTTCTAAACACTTACAGTCAATTGGTTCGCCACAATTATAAAGATTTTATTTCTTTGAAAAAGAACTTTGCTCATAATTTTAAATAAGAATTATATGTTTGATGTATTTTGTTTTTGTACACTTTTGTTTATGAATTAATAAAATATATGATGTTATAAACTTTTTTTTTTTTATTAGTATATTAGTTGCATATATGTTTTATGTTAGTAGAATATAAATGATAAAACCAAATAAACATTTACTCCAAAACAAAAATAAGTCCCTATTTTTTTTATTGCACGAGATTAAATCATAATAAACTTTATTTGAATGTAATTTACCTAAATAATACAATTATAAATGCTAGTATTTTAAATTAATGCATTTTTAAATACCCTTATTTTGAAATGTTAAAATTTCAATAATTCCCATCCAAATGCACTCTTGATTTCATTTGTGAAACTAATCAAAAAAATTATTATTAAACATCAAAAACGAATTCATATTTATTATATTATTATGTATTCAAACCTTATTTGTAATGAAATATCTAATATCCCATACTCAATTTAATTTGGAAAACTTGCTCATATATTAAGAAATGAGATAGATATCCAAATGAATATCATATGCAATTGAATAGCACGGTCAATATGGGCCAATGCCCTTTAGGCCGGCTCGGCCTTAACCCAAATTATTAGGATTTGGGCCTTGCTTTTGCAACCCATATAGAGAAAATGGCTTTTTAGCTCGACCCATTTAAGCTCGGGCCTAAATAGATTTGGTCCGAACATAAATGAGCCAGCTGTTTATTTCAATTTATAATTATATTTAAAATTTATTTATACTTTTATTTATTTACATATAATTAATCTCATTTAATTAAATAAATTTTAAAAATAAATGAAAAAACAAGGTAAGCTAATTAAATAATTAATCAAACCAAGGCATAAGCATAAGATTATTAATATAGCATATAAGATATAGAGTTGTGATAACTGTAAATTTCAAACTCCCGGTAAATAGAAATCAATATATTAATTTAGGGTAAATGATTATTTTGGAATTTTTAGAAGAATTAAGTAAAGTAATGGAGTTAAGATTTTTGAAAATGGGATTTAGATTAAACTATTTTGATAAATCACATGGGGATTGTGAGAACCCTAATTTTCTTATATTCGACATAAGCTATAGAGTGTAGGAATTTAAAAAGAAAATATAAATTATTAAAATATTTAAATAAATGGTCTGTTCAATAATGTTTAAAAAGGTACTGGATGAGGGTTCCACCAGAACTTTCTCTGTCCAGATCGAAGTGAGACCCTAGAATGATTATATTAGATGATGAAATTAGTGTATTTGTAAGTACAAAATACATGTATCATAAATATATTACGTGAGTAGAAATAACTCCTAAGTAAAGTTGAGAAGAGGAAAAAAAATTGATGTAATTGCTAATATTTGTTAATTACGGAATTAAAGTAAATAATGAATAAAGATAGATTGTGAAATTAAAATTGAAAAGGAAAACGATTTATTGTAATTATATTTTAGTATTATGTAATAAGAAATAAAATAAATTAATTATAAGAATTAATAAAACAGAAGATAAGAAATTTAAAAAAAAAAAAGAAATTACTAAGATTATAGTATAGAAATTGCAATATAATTTGAAAAAAAAAATAATCTAATGGTAATTATGTTTTAAACAATTAATAAAAAATAAAATTAGTTAATTATTGAAATTAACAATATATATAATAAGAATATAGATTAAAATCTAAAAAAACAATCACAGCAGACTTATCGTGGAAGCTTGCTGCACTGCTGCAGACCCATTAAGACAGAAAAAAAAAAGAAAAAAAAAAGAAAAGAGAGAAAATTTGATTAACTATCTAGGTGGCAAAATTCTATTGGATAAAACATAAATAAGAGAAGACCAATACTCGGCCAAAATTGAGCCTTTCCACTGACTTCCTTTGCAGTTTTTCTGCTCTTCGTATTGCTTCACGCTTTCGTTAATTTTCCTTAGAAAATTTACCATTTTTCATCACCAAAGCACCGATCATCCTTTACAAAACCTATCCCCCACCTTAAAAACATCTTAAATCCAGAAATAAAGAGCTGAATTGGGGAAGAACGGGACTGGTTTGGCTGCATGTACAGTTCGGTTTGTGCTTAAAGTAAGAAAAGAAATGGGTTTCACTTAGTTTCATCTAGTAATTATGGTTGAATGAAGTTAGTAAAACATAATTATGGTTGTTGATTTAATTAAAACTGATTGGAGATGGCCATGATGTAATCTGCCATGGAAGGAAAAAATGGAGAAAACTTGATGATTTTCATGTACTTTGAGTAGGAATTTGAAGAAAAAGATGAATAGAATTTGTTTGGAACTTGAATTGAGAGATGGCTTGCTACACATAAGAAATAGCGTGATGTTGGTAAACGGCCAAGCTAAATTGAAGGAATGAAAATGAATTTTAATGAATGAAATATGTTTGATAGAAATTCTAAGTGAAAATAGAAGATATTTCTAAATTAGATTGAGAAAAAGGAATAGACGGAAACTATGAGAATAAGCCATAGAGGAGTTCGGTCATGGCTGCCAGATGAGAAGTGCTGGCAGTGAAAAGAAAACCAGGAAAGAAAAGAAAGAAAGGAAAAGAAAACAGAAAAAAAAATAATAATGAAAATGAGTCTTAAGGTGTTGTTCAGCCATGGTGGATAATTGGTGATATTAAGGTGTTTTAAATTTATGAAAGGAATATGTTAAAATTAAATGAATTTATGTGTCAATGTCAAGAGTAGGTTCTGCCAAGAAAGAAATGAAAGAAATACGTGGATTATGGAATGAATATAGTGAAGAATAAAGATTAATTATAAGATTAAAATGGGAAAGGAATAAAATTTGGACAAATATGAAAGTTGGTGAAGGAAATTGCTAGATGAATTACATAGAAGATGATTAAAAGAATAATTATAAAGATAATAAGATTATTAGTGAAATTAGATTCAGAAAAGATTGGTAATTTAAGAGTATCACTATTGTAGCATTTGGTAAGAAAATAGAATAAATTAATTTTGGGAAATTATTAAGGTAGAAGATAAGAACTTGAAAGAAAATTATTAAAATCCATGATATGGAATTAAATTTAGAAAAGAATATAAAATTTAATTGTGAACATATGTTAGTATTTAATAAGAGATAAAATAAAATAGTCATGGAAATTAATAAAATGAAAGTAATTTTGATTTAAACAAATGATGGAATTAATATTGATAGTGAACAAAGAATTATTTGAAAATTCTCAATTGGAAGAAAATAATAAGTATAATACAAGAATGAATATTTGACTATAATAGGAATTAATATATGAAGGGACATGATAAATGTTAAACAAGAGAAGCTATTTCGGTTAGGGCATTTTTCAATGGAACTTCATAAAAATTTTATGAAATAAGGGTTAATGAAAAATAAATAAAGATAATAAGATTTTGATGAAATTAAAGTTAGGAGAAGAATGTAAATTAATGATAATTATGCTTTGGTATTTAATAGGAAAATAAAGTAAGTTAATGGTTGAAGTTAATAAAGGGAATGAGAATTATAGGAAATTCAAGAATGGTAATTTGATTATAATAAACATTTCATGAATATTGATGGAGTGAATTAAAATAAGAGAATATAATTTAATTTTAATTATACAGTGATAATTAATAGAAAATAAAATAAATTGATTATGGGAGTTAATATTAATAAAAGATGAAGATTATTTGTGAAATTTGAATTGAGAAATAATAGACATAATGTAAGAGTAAAATGTTTAGCTTTAGTAAATTATTAAAGATAATAGAATTTTAATGAAGTTTAAATTGAAAAGAATAAATCAATTTAATTACAGCTCAATTTTAGTACTTAATAAGAAATAAAATAATTTACCATAAAAAGTGATAAAATAGAAAGTAAGAATTGATAGAAAAATTATTAGACTTGAAATATGAAATTATTAGTGGAATTATAGGTTAATTGTTGAAAATAATAAATAGAAAATAGAAATCAATGGAATATTTATTAGAACTATCATATGGAATCTTGACTATATTTTAGAATTATTGTACAGTGTGTAATACGAGAAATAAGGAAGCGTAAAGAGTGCTACTAGATTTTATTCTGCACGGAAGTAGAGGTAAGAAATATGTATAGGAGTTGCATAAGAAATGTTTTACTTACATTTGGAAATTTTTAGGAAACTAAATCCTACCTGTTTACTTGTTTAAACTTTCCTAAATGAAAATAAAAATTTATCTTAAATTCTTACAAGTCTAAATATTACCTTACATGAAAAGATTTACATAACTCGATTTAAATGAAATGATTTACACAAATTGATCTACATGAAATGATTTTCATGAATTGCATTATATAAAATGATTTACATGAATTATACTATCTGAAATGAATTACATGGATTGCATTATATGAAATGATTTACATGAATTGAATTACAAGAAACAATTTATATGAATTGAGTTACGTGAAACGATTTACATGATTTGAATTACATGAAATGATTTACATGAAATGAATTTCATAGAACAATTTACATGAATTGATTTATATGAAGTGATTTTACTAAATTGATGTCTCCTTGATGATCATGCATACGAAACAGTGATGATTAGGTTGGGAGACGTCCCAAACCTTCCCTTTACATGATATGACTGTGGGAATTATGATCAAATCCACAAGTTTACGCAATGAGCACCTGAACAGTGTGAACTATAAGTGATCAATGATGGCCATTCGTTATAGTGTTTCGTAGGAGGCTAAGGAGTTTCGGATCCCTGGCCTTTCTATACAGGTCCTTTACGAGATATAGTGCCGGCATGAATCTCTGGGAGATTATTTTTCTACTGATATGAGATAGTTAATGGATGATTGATTAATTGAATGATTTGAATTAAAAGGGTAATACATGATTTGATTAAAAAGTAACAAAAGAAGTGATACAAGTTTTACAGTATATGTTTTCTTGATACAAGTGCATTCATTCTATTTTAATGGTTTTAAATGAATTGCTTTACTGTACTGAACGAAATTACTGAAATTATTGCATTATCTCATAATCTTGAAATTGTTACCATACTATTTACTGAAATTGCATCATGGAATTGTTTAAAATAAAAAATTTTTGTATATTGTTATTGACTGAAAACTACACGAAATTATTTATGTTTTATACTTCATAATTATTTCATTGACAATTGTTTATTTCCTATAGTCACTTCTAGGGACCGAAACACAACAAGTACTTCAAAGTACCTCCCATACTCCACTCGGTTTCCTAGCCAACTATAGTAATCTTCCTATAGTGTACCCTAGTGAGCCGTTAGGAAATAAATATTCCCATTGCATTTTAATATTTATATTTAATACATCTATTTCATGATTAGTAAAATAAATTATTTATTTATCTATACATAGTGCGCACTTTTATATGTGTTTTTTACTGGGCTTTTTCCAAAGTTCACAACCTTCTCACCATCCTAGATAGCTCACCAGTGTACGCATCATTCGTTGCGTAGGACAATTGAAGAAAATTTATAAAAGTTTAAAGTACTCAGTTACCAAGTACATGTAAAGTTTTATATTTATATTCAGACTTCTAAATGCACAATAGATGTATTTGTGATGGAATGTAAATACTATAATTATGAAATTTATGAAAGTACTTGAAATAGTGAGATGTAAATTTGTCACATCCTGTATATATAGTATTACACACTTTTTCACACACTTTATATGGTTAGGCTATCTGCAATGCCTTACTTTCCTTTTTCTTTACACCGTAATCATTTAAAAATCGTAATTTATAATTAAGGAAATATTTACATATCGAGAATTTATTCATCATTTAGATCCCTTGTTTAATTCACAATACTGTAGTCCTATAAAACATGTCTGAACATATAAAATAAGTGATTATACCTCCAAGATATAAGCTCGCTGCCTTGGGCACTAAATACGCAGCCAACAATCCCTGGATGCTAATCACACAATCACTGGAAGTACTCTGTAGATGTTAAAGTAAAAAGATGAGCAACCACAGCTCAATAAGAGAATTGTATGTAAAACTAGATATTCCGAAATCTATATGCAATAAAAATCCTTGTTTTCCTATAAATGCTCTAAGAACCGAAATCGGAAGAATACTATAGTTGGTAGGGATCCAGATGGAGTAAGGAAGGTATTTTGAAATACCTTTCTTGTCTCGAAGCCTAGAAGCAATTATAAGGAGTAAATATTGTTATTGAGATCAATCGTTTTCCATATCATTTCATATCCTTTTCAAAATAATGCTTTTATAAAATAAAACATTTAAATAAAATAAACTGATATTCATATATTCTTTAAAAAGAATATTAGTTTAAATATCTCATAATTCTCCTTTAACTCATTTCACATGTCACTGTATAAATCATAACCAGTACAGTACTCTATGTAGTACAGTAAACTGTTTGAAATCATTTTTCTTTTTTCTGTAAAAACATATTCATATGCTTTTGCATTTAAACACTCTTTTCATATCACATATCATTTCATATCTCATAAAAGTTGAGAATAGGACATCACCCAGAATATATCATGCTAGAGAGAAAGTACTCCGTAGGGCAATAATAATCATATTAGATCTATAACCATAGTCTAGGGTAGTCCTCAGTCAAACATTGATCAAGTGTTGATGGGGACTAAATACATGTCACATATCACGTATCGCATATCACATATCAGCATGATATGAGGGCCTAGCAGTCTCCAAACAGTATTTTCATAATCATATCACCTTTATGGAAATAAATATGGTTGTAATTCTTCAACAGTCCATAAAGGATTTTATTAAATCATAAGGTGAATATTTATGGAAAATAATTTATAAAATATTCACTTTTCATCTTTTCATTTCATAAACCATATCATATGATGTAAAACATGTAAGAGAATTATTCTGTATTCTCACTTTCAGTAAAATTAGTAACATGAATATTTAAACAATATTTTTTTAGGTATATTCATGTTTTGTGAAAGATAATAAATTTCTCATTTTCAAGGCTAGGAAATTAGCAAATCATGTAATTAAATATTTTCTAATATTTTTAGAAAATATTCTAAAAATTTTCAACCGTATAACGACTACTATTATCTTAGCCATCCTGCAATTTAAACACAATTCCAATTTTTACCTATAGCCTCAATTCCACAGATTTCCATGCAACTCATTTCGAGAATATTCATAATAAATTATTTGCATAATAAATATGCATTTGAAATATCGCTACAGCTTACATACGCATCCCTTACTTATATAGCGTAACCGAACTCTTCGAATGCACCACTTGCAATTTGTTATTCTTGAGCTGCAGATAATTCCACTAAAATTATTAGCTTAATAAATACTTATTTTTAAGCTATTACTTATGTCTTTATGCAGCTATATTAGACATTGCAATTATTTTTGCCGTATAAATTCTACTGGTAGTATAACGTAACCTCTTCGTTTTGCATCGAATTTTAAATCCGAGCATACCGACAGACTCCTTGTAATTCCTACAGTCTAAATCTACTCTCAAATTATCAAAACCAGCCATGGATTCTAGTCCCCTTCATTGGGCTGAATCCTCTCTTAAAATTCATTCTTTTCAAATTTATTTCCACAAACACTCTTATTAATTTTGCTATATTATTTCTTTATTCATCAACCATCAAATTCAATATTTCATATTATGAAATATAGTCCAATTGATTTCAAAATTAATTCATTCTTCTCCCACTTCCAATTTCATTAATAATTTAATTAACTTATGTGCTTTATTTATTAACTATTAACTTATAAAATTCTACATGAAAATCTCATGAATTGGGCTTTAACCAAATTTTACACTTGCCCAATCACCATTTATCAAATTTCCTTAATCATTTTTCTTTTTTTTTTCTCTTTAGCTTCATTCCTTTTCTTTTTACCGTTTTCTTTTCTATTTTCTTTTCCTGGTTTTCCCTTTCTCTGTCGACAGGTTCCCCCATATATATATATATATATGGCCGACAGCGTCTTCCCACTAATTCTATTGTTTCTTTCATTTTTCCTCAATTCTTGTTTCATGGTATATCCTTCTCATTCAAGACTTTCATCAAACACATTTAGTTCATTAGAAATTCATCATCAACATTTAATTTCCTCAAGGCCGACTACCTCCCCTGCATAAGAGCTCATCATCATCTCTTAAAATTTCAACCATGGCCAAATGGCCTTTCTCTTGCCATACTAATAAATTTCACAAGATTAATATAAGTCATCAATATAACTAATTTAACTTATCATTGACCCCTATCATCTACCCATCATCAATTAAAACCACTAAAAATTTTCTTCACTTTTCTGCCAGCCGAACCTGTATTCTTTTCCTATCCTCAAATTTAATTCAATTCAAGGTTATAAGCAAGCTTCCCGTACTTAAATCAATCCTAACCCCATAACTAGAATTGAGTAAAGCATCACTAAACCAATTTACCTTGAATTTTCGAACAGTACTGCTCCAAAAACAGTCCCTATTTCCTTCATTTCTGCACTCCCACGTCTTGTTTTATGGTGTTCTTGGGGTGAAGGATGGATTTTGTAAAGATGATTAGATGAATTAATAAGGAAAAATTGGACTTTAGCAAGGTAAACGTGAGAAAACATTTAAGAGAATGGAGGCAGAAACGGGCAGCAACAACAGGGGATGAAGTCGGTGGAGGAAGATAGAAAAATGGCTGAGTTTAGCGGATTATCGTCTTCTTTATTTATATTTTGTCCAATAACATTTCACCGCATGGTCCACTTGCAAAATTTCCCTTTTATATTTCTATATATTTACAATTCTACCTTAATAATATTTTATTAATCTCAAATCAGATTTTTAAATTTATTTATATTTAATCTTAGTTATTTTGGATCAATTTAAGTCAAAAGGGTTGACTAATTTGACTATCTACTTGAGTAAAGATTAAAATACTCTTTTAAAAATCACTTATTTAGACTTATGCCATCAAAATATCTTATTATTTCCAAATTTCTGATTTAAATTTTCATTTAATTAAATTTAATTTATTTAAGTCAATTCTGATCAACATTGACTAATTTGTTCAACCCCTAGGTAAAATGACCATATTACTCTTATAAAATCTCATTAGTTTTGTTTATGTCCTGTCATTAATTTAATAATTTTAATTTCAAATTTCAAATTTAATATTTTATTTTTATTATTTTATATATATTTGGATCAAACATAATCAATTATTGATTTCTCAAGGGGTTTACTCAATCTTGGGTAATAAAATTAGCGTATTATCTTTAACCAAAAAATCGCGTAAATTTCTATTTTTACACTTGATTACTTTTATTAATCCGCATAATTTAAAACCTTATTACATATAAAATTATTCACCTTAGGTATTATCATTCTAGGGTCTCACTTTTCCATAATATCACTATTACACCATTTATACCCTGTTTCATTAGTCATACACACATCTGAGCTCGAAATCCCAAGTGGGGCTTACATCACTATTTACTACAATTTCACAAAATATTCCAAAATTAAATTAAAAATTGATTAATTTCACATGTACAGTATTATAAAACCAGTTCTCACAAAATTAATCCTAGATTAATAAATATTATTTAATAGATTTTATTTTTATTTCTTATTTATTATTTATAGTTTAATAAATTTTATGATATAAAAGTTAATTGTAACGGAAATGGTAAAAGAAATCTTACATCGACACTGAATGCAAACCGACTGATACTGAATAGTTGAATAAGAAATATAGAAGTGAAAAATAAAAATTTAGTTTGGAATTTTCTAATTCCGAACGTTACATGAATTTATTTAATTAAGTGATTGCTAAATTCTAAGAGATTGACTATGTTAAGCACTAGGGAAATTAAAATTTAAGTAAATAAGCTTATATATATAAATTAAGATGTATAAATAATTAATGTGTGTGTGTGTATAAAAGTGAAAAAATACATATAAGTGAATATATATATATATATATATTTATATAAGTGATTATATAAATATAAGAAAAATATATAAGTGAGTGTGTGTGTGTGTATATATATATATATATATATATATATATATATATATATATATATGATGCATTATCGGTGTATAGTTTCTATATACTATCACTGTATCAGAAATTGACACTTTATCAATTAATAAATTAAAAAATATGTTAGGCCTTTAAAAGTAAATATAAATAAAATTTTTTAATTTGCTTATAAAAATTTATTAATGACGTGTCAACTTTTGATGTATTAACAGTGTATAGATATTATATACTATCTGTGCATCATATGTAAGAAATAAAAGTATACAAGTGGATAATGTATTTAAATTAAATGAATAAATATGAATAAATATACAAGTGGATAATGTATTTAAGTTAGATGAATAAAAAAAAGGAAAAATATTTAAAATCTGTTTGGTGGGAAAAAAATCCCACCAAACTAGCAGTGTGGCAGAGCACTACAATCCTACCCCTACCCATACTCTCTCTCGTGAACTCACCAGCCTTGCCATTCCCAGGAAAACAAGTAAGTTAGGAAAGAAAAAGGAAGCAGAGGACGCATGGTCCTCTGCAAATGCTGAACGGACAAGAAAGAGTGAAGCGAGAGAGAGACCAGTGGGGAGAGCAGCGAAGGTGAAGCGTGAGAGAAAAACCAGATCGAGGTTGAAGCAGCTCACGTGAGGAAGTGCTTGAAAATAGGGGAAGAGGAGATGCATTTGGGGCTGATTCTCGGCAGGAACAGGAGAGCGCTAAAGGCCGGTTCAAGCTGCTGAGCAGGGCTAAGAAAAAGCTTCAGACAGAGGGTAGTACAGGGATTGAAAGGTGGCTGTGTGGAGCTGTAAGAGTGGCTGAAGTGAAGCTTAAAACAAGGCTGCTGTAACTGAGGTTGAAGAAAGCAATTAAGGGCTGATCGTGGCTATTGAAGGCTGGCCACTACAGGGTTTTTCAAGGACACTTTGTAGCTATGTAGGCTGGAAAAGGGATGGAAGACCGGTGCTTGGTGCTGCCATTGGAGCTCAAATACTGAAATGAGAAGAAGCTAAAAGCAGCAACATTCGAGACTGCTCAAAAAAAAAAAAACTGAAGCGGTTGGCATAGGAAAAAGGAGGCTCGGCAAGGTTGGGTTTCTTTGGCCTACTGTTGAAGTTGTTCAAGGCAGCTGTGGTGGTTATCGGTGGCCTCAACGGTGGGTTAAGGAGACTGAAATGAAGTTGTGAAAATAAAGGCCAAAGAAAAGGTCAAAAGGGTGGCAGTTCGGGATGGTCTGTGAGCTGAGTTTTGGTGGTTGTTTTGTGCATGAAAACAAAGTGTTTTTAAGGCTGTTAGTGTAGCTGAAGAGGGGCCAAAACAGAGCACATGTAGATGGTGAGAAACTCTCTAAACTCTAATTTAAGATATTTTTATATATATATATATAATATATATATATATATATATATATATATATATATATATATGTGTGTGTGTGTGTGTGTGAGAGAGAGAGAGAGAGAGAGAATGATTTAAGTGTAATTGCATAAATACACACACATATATATTTACATATATGTGTATGTTCATATATATATATATATATATATATATATATATATATATATATAATATAGGTTTATTTAGTAAAATAATGAAAATTGAGTTATTGGCGGAGGGTTTGATTTAGAATCTTGAGAAAAATAGTGATACGAGATTCGATTAAGAAAGGCTCATCAAGGTGAGAAAACTATACTTTAGTTTTAGATTTTGGTATATATATTATACCTACATAAATATTTATATATATATATAGTGGTATAAATAGATACATATATATATATATATATATATATATATATATATATCAATTGTACGGTAGTGAAGGAGTCTTAACATAGAAGTGGCCTCAATTTAATTATGGTTACAAGATAAACGTTTTAAATAAGTGATTAAGCATAGTATGGATATGTTGATGTGATGGTAATGAAATTGGTTCGTAATGGCTAGGAGTGACGTAAAGACTTAAGTACGAGTTTGGAAGCTTGAAGAAGAAAATTTGCTAAGCCTCGAGGTGAGTGGATTAAGTAATATTCGTTAGTATCATTTCGAGGGAGATGTTTAATTTTTATAAATAAATTACCTAGTTTTTGAATTTAAGTGTCGCAATACAATTGCTTGGGTTATTGACGTGAGATATAATGTATGACAAAACTATGAATTCTGGATGATGCTTGGGCCAGGTTTAAAAACTGTGTTTCATGAGTTGTGTTTTGTGGCTAGTCAAGCTTACTTCTTGTGTGAAATAAATGTTCAGGTGTTAAGTTATTGCATAAATTTTGTCTATTTAGTTTGTTTAGACTAAGAGGACATATGCATGATTCGCATTTAAAATCTCACTAGGTAACCATGCAAAGTACGTAAAGGTACTCTATTGATGTATAAGTGAATTGACGGACAACATTTTTTGGCTCAAACTATAATATGCATAAGCTTTGCAATACTCAGCACTACACTTTGGTTTGCAAAGCATAGTTTTGGACTAACTCTGTAACAAAGAACTTTTATGCATATTTGGAATCCTTAAAGCTGTTTTGATTGGTGTTTTAAAAGCCATGCACTCAATAGGCATAATGGTGTACCTTTGAATTTTAACAATACATTTTGTCTTACTAAGTTAAATTTTGATCAGTGCTCCGTTTTTGAACTAAAAGAATTTCGATCAGTATTTAGTAATCTGTTTTTTGAACTTAAGGATTTCAATTAGTATTTAGTAATCCGTTTTTTTTTTAACTAAAGGATTTTGATCAATAATTAGTAATCGGTTTTCTAAATTATAAAAATTTCCATGAATACTCAGTTTTCTTTTCTATATTTGATTTTGGGCAAATCCATTGGCCTTCAAGTCACTCAGAGCCTATCGAGCCTTGCTCTAGGTTCTTTTACCTATCTATCAAGCTTTGTGTTCTAGACCTTCAGTATCAGTATCTGCGCTTTACGAGTCTCGTGCCCTAGGCATTATCAAGATTGTTTGGAAAACCAATCACGTACTGAAATACAGATTCCAATACCATTTTTAAGCTTTACTTATTATCAGTTGGGTTGTCTACAGTGCCCTCACTAATAATTAATATTAAATTAGTTATTTATTTTTCGCAAACAATAGCCCAAGACCTACACTGTTCAATCTACATTATACGAAATATAGAAATTCTCAAACTTCCATAACAAATTTTTTGCTTCGATTTACATCCCAAGTATATGCATACATACAAAATATACTGTACATATAAGTCCGAACATATAAACATAGACTCGTATACCTTTACGAAAACCAAGACTCACCCGAGGGATACCAAAAGTGAAACTCCTTCAAATTGAGACCGAGAGATCACTAAAAATAATTTGAAAGGAGAAGAAAGGGGGTGAGCTAATGCCCAGTAAGAAATTCTTATAAAAGAACTAATACTTTGTATACCATATGCAAGTATCAAAATCATACTTTTTATGTAAAAGCATGAAGTATATAAATTAGGCACGATGTAAGGAAAAGATACTATAATCGGTTAGATAAACAAACTAAGTACAAAAGGATGCTTTGGATCATGTGTCCTAGAATCTAAATCCAATTATAGAGATTTCTATTGGAATTAAGTAGTCCAATAAACACGCATAATTCAATAAACATTCATAAACAACCTCTAATAGTAATTTCATTCATTAAATAAACAATATAATTGTTTCTCCGTAAACAATACAAAAATCAGTTCAATAAACAATCATAGAATTTAGAAAGCATGTTCGATGAATATAAACGATTCTAAAATCTGTAATATATATATTTCTGGAAGTGTCCAAGATGTTCAGAAATTTGTCACCTCAAATAAAATATTGGAGACAAGGTAACACCCAATAGACTCATGCATAACAACATATGGCCATAGTCAAAAGGTTATCCATAGACGTACACAGGCCAAGTGTAAATCTGGGATACTACATGATGGGATCAAGATCACTCAGCTACAGTAGCAGTAACAAGAAGTGTGCATGTGCTAATAAGCAGTTATGGGGCCAATAGTCTCAAAACAGTATATAAATAATTTATAACAGTTTACGGAGATAAATTCAATAGCATGTATCTTCAGTCAGTCCATAAAGTATTTAAATCTATAAATAATGCAGTTGAAGAATAAAATTTTATTAAATATTTTCAATTCAAAATTAATTGTCCAAAATATTTTATTTATACTTAACAATAGCATAAAAACATGGATATAGCAATTTACAGTGTGAAAATCATTAAAATCACTACAAGAATAAAACTATAAAAATCTACGCACGTATATGAACCTTTTTGAATTTTAACCTTCCCAAAATATTTTTCTTTTATTTTAAATAAAATTACACTACTAGATAGTGATTAAAAAGGTTTTATTTCATTTTACAAAATTTCAGCAGTATTACGGTATAGTTTTTCCCTAACCTGCCTACACAAAAACGCAGTTTATAATCTCAACACTAGTTCTCATTTTCACACCAAAATCAACATTTCAAGCTCAAGAAAGGCACATTTTATTAAAACATGCACCACAATATCCCTACATCTTCTATACTCATCCCTTACCTCTTAATTTGCTACCGTTACCTTCGTCAGCACCAGTATTATTTCTTGACTTCCAAGTTATAACACACCATACAAACTCTGTCAAATCATCATGCTTCAATTATAAAGAATTATTAGCTCTCCATAATCTATCACATTACCTACAGTAACTCCTATTTCAGTCTTTTCCATACCGGTGCTAACATTGCAACTACAGCTAAAATACCTTTGATTTCAGTTTTGATTTCGCCTACAGTCTTGTATTAATTTGCACATTTTTCTAGGACCAAAATTACATTAAAATGAGCATAAATTCTACCTCCCTTTCACCTAGGCTGAATATGTTCAAGCATAATACCTTAGTGTTTTCTTCAATTTAAGCTCAAATTCATGTTTCATGCCATTTGCACATCATTTCTACATTATTTTCCTATCAAGCCACACCATTATCATGCACATGGAAGCTTGTATGAAACCCTTGGATGATGAATTTCATGATTTAATTCCAATTCAAGTTTAAACATATAGCTAAACATCTTAAACACCTAGTAAAAAGCCATGAAAGTATGAAAATTTAATATTTTCTTTACCTTTCCTACTTGGCCGAATGCTTCAAGGAACACTTCTATTTCGGATATTTTAACTAATGATTTTGGTATATGAAGATAGAGGGAGTTGAGAGGAACAAGTTTGGTGAAAACAGTTTTCAGTTTCAGTGCGATTTCGGTATAGTTTTCTAAGCTTTCTCTCTCTTACTAAGGTCACGTTAATGAAGGAAAGGAGAGGGGTCTGGTTGCTACCAAAAATGAAGGTGGAAGATACTGGAAATTTCATTTAAATTGATATTTTAATGTGAAAATTACCATTTTACCTTTACACTTAAGTAATCTTCCAATTTTGACTTTTTCGGTTTGACTTTGGTTTAAACAATCAGTCTAATCTTCAAAATATTTTATTTCATCATGAAATATATCTATTTAACTTGCTCTCACTCTCGGTTGAGCTTTTTTTGGAGTTTAACTAATCGTTTGGGCAAAATTACTAAAATATCCTTGACCATTAAATCACGTAAATTTCTGTTTTTACATATGATTTATGCCATCAGTCCTTATGGCCTAGAACTTTATTTTATGAGAAATTTTCTACCACTAATAGTGGGTCCAAAGTCAACTCAATTTGACTGTTATTCATGAAAATTCTATCGACCTATGGACTAATCGTAATTTCTTAATTTGTTTGCACACTTCTAAAAAATGTACAAACAATTAAATCTAAGTTGTAGATTCTTACTATATCTTTATTTGGCTCCAAATATCATGTTCGCCAAGTTTCACCTGCTCTAGGACACTAGAAGGCTTGTGTGGCACACCATCTGTTACCCTTTATTCCTGCAATGTATCAGTCGATTAAATAATTATATGATATCTATTAATATGTATGGATAGTAGATATATGAATATCATAGGTTCTAGTTTCATATTGCGTAGCGAGGCAGGAGTAACTTTGTGGCCATAGGTATTGTGTTGCCTGCGACACGCATCGATCACTAGCTAGGATGGACATCAGTATCAGTACCAGTTATCAGGGATCTTTTCCTACACTTTATCAGTATCTGTTTTCACTGATTTGAGGCTTTATACCTAAACTTTATCAGTAGACGTTCCGATTTCAAATTTTAGTTTAGTATTTGAGGCTTTATGCCGAACTTCAACATTATCTGTTTTGATTTTAGTTTCATTTCAGTATTTGAGGCTTTATACCAAACTTCATTAGTATCTATTTTGATTTTAGTTTCAGTTCAATATTTGAGGCTTTATGCCAAACTTTAGTGATCTATTTTGATTTCAGTTTCAGTTCACTATCTGAGGCTATATGCCAAACTTCAACAGTACCTATTTTGATTTCAATTTTAGTTCAGTATTTGAGGTTTTATGCAAAACTTCAACAACATCAGTTTTCAAAAATTCGAGGCATTTTGCCTAACTCCATCGAGTATCTATTTTCATAAGATTATTTATTTTGAACTCGAGTATAATTACCATGTTTTGAACTCGTGCATAGTCACTATGTTTTGAACTCGTGTACATAGTGATCGTGTTTTGAAACTCCTCTACATAGTCATTGTGTTTTGAACTCTTGCACATAGTGACCATGTTTTGAACTCTTGTGTATAGTGATCATATTTTGAACTCGGTGCACAATGGTTGTGTCTTAAACTAAATTATTATAAATTTGTTTCGTTATTTATATCAGTTTTCAGCGTTTTGCATCTTTATTTCTATAGTTAGTGTTTTTTCAGTTTTAGTACGATTATTGTTTTGGACTAAATGCATCAGAAAATCTGTTTTTATTATTAGTATTTGGTTTTAGCATTCAAAGGCTTTAGGCCTAATTGTATCAGTTATCAGCTCAGTACATTTATCTATTTTGAACCATATGTTTAAGAAATTTGTTTTGTTATCAGTATCAATTTCAGTATTTCAAGGCTCACGCATGAAATGATC
Source organism: Heritiera littoralis (assembly GCA_031772115.1). Taxonomy (NCBI): domain Eukaryota; kingdom Viridiplantae; phylum Streptophyta; class Magnoliopsida; order Malvales; family Malvaceae; genus Heritiera; species Heritiera littoralis. Next base: position 7,959,473 of record JAPDPK010000009.1, read on the forward strand.
AAAAAATCTATTTTGTACAAGTCCATAGTGATTCTTATTTGAACTAAGTACATTGTGAATCTATTTTGAAGTACGTGCATAAGGAATCGGCTTTGAACTAAGCATGTTGCACATTGTAGTATTATGACAGTAATCATGTCTTATCAGTATCGAGTTAAGGCTCGAGGAAATGAGGTACTTAGCGTATCCTTCTAACTAATACCCCGTAAAGCCTCAACATTGAAGTATGAGTCCAGATAGATCCGGCATCAGGACATAGTATCGTGCATATATGTCACTTTATTTCTTGTTCATGCATACATGTGCATGTAGATCAACATGAGCCTAGCATGCATTTACTTAAACTACTTACTGAGTCGTGGTTTGCTCACCCCTTTCTAATATCCTTGCAGATCGTATGAGCTAAACTACACGCTTGGAGTTTCTGTGCGAGCCCTTAGGTTCGATACTTACTAATGGTACCTATCTAGTCGTCCGAGTGTTGCTTTTGCTACTTTTGAGATATATGAACCTTGTATAGATGTTGGTTATCATGTGCAGACATTATGCAATGCATAGTATACGTTTATTTGCAATGTATTGGGATGTAACTTAAGGTCGTTCTAGATCATTATAGGAGTGTTATAGTTATTGAGTGCGATCCAGGATCTGATTTATGGGGTGACATAATTTGATTCGATGAATGTGAAATGATGTGGATACGATATGTACTTGATATTAGATGTGGATATAAGGACTGTTAATATGATATCATTTGATGATTAATGGTACGATGTGAACGTCTTCGATATGATTAGTGACTTAATTAGTAGTAGTGGACAATGGGAATTGATTGATATGATTTAGTGATAATAAATGAAAATGATTTGCAAGTAACTTATATGAGGAACATTGAATAAATATAAGGGGATATTTTCAATTTGTTTTCTAAGCAGGATTATGTTATAGATTAAAAATTGATTATTAAATATCCTAGAGAATTATTTAACTTATCTTTATATCAAAGAAGAAGTTAGTAAAGTTGAATCCAAATGAAAAGGATAAGTGAAAATCGTTTAGTGACTACATTGGCACCAATACAAACCATAGTTTGAAAAAGAAAATTTAGTTCATAAATTTGATAAGTGGTACAAGTGTTAAGCATACGTCACAACCTTTGGGTCGTGACAGATTTAATGGTATCAAAGCAATGTTTGTCTAATACGTGTCAGTATGGTTGAGATCGTGATAGTGTTACATCCCATGTACTGTGTAATATTTGCATGTAAACTCAATTTTATCGATCTATACCAAAGGTTGTCTATTTTTTATATAGGTTTCTATTTGATTCGATTCGAAAATGAGGGAGACTGGGCATAGAAGTAGGCTCAGGAGATCGGCTTGGAGATAGTCGATTTTACCTTCAACTCCATCACTCTCATCAACTACACCTGTAATAGACTGCATATAGAGTCAAAACCTCTAAGTTATCTGTTGCATAATTAGCACTTCTTTCAAGGAATCTCAAATGAATGAATGCATGTATCGTCAGTGTAAAATGAAGGTGAGAGATAGGGACCTAGTAATAGATTTGATATGGTTGCACGTCTTAGACCTTACTGTTATTTTGGGTATGGACTAGTTAATCACCCATTGTGCTAGCATATACTGTTATAGGAAAACCATAACTTTCTCCCTACCTAATTCATAGGTGATATGACTTGAAAAGTAATGAAGTGATAAGCTCTTATTTGTTTTGTGCCAGACATATTAAAGTGTGTGTTTCTTAAGAAAGTTAAATAGCATCTATGCAAAAATTCAAATGTGACACGTCCACAGCAAACCAATATACCCATCGTCAAGGATTTTTTTTCGATATGTTTCTGAATGAGTTACTGGGGTTACCTTCGAAAAGAGAGATGGAATTTACTATAGAGTTACTCCTAAGCGCTCAACCAATATCAAACATCTGTATCAAATAACCTTGGTTGAGTTTGACAAAGATAATTGCTCTAGAATTAGTAGAGAAAGCTTCCTAGAATATAAAAATTAATATGCGACCAATTAAGAACAGTTCAAAGCAGACAGAAGAGTTATGCCGATGATCGGAGGAGACATTAGAATTTCAAGTTGGAGTTAAAGTATATATTTAAAAAAAAAACACTATCGGAATTAGAAATTATGATTTCAGATTATAGAATTTTGATTTTTAAGCTATTACGCGTTCATAATAAGTTTCAACAAAGTAATATTTGACTTGGCCTATTAGATTGACTAGTAGGAGTTTAGGCTGTCCACTATAATAATAGGACATTACCAGAACTTGTCCACCATGTGTGGTAGGAAGTGGACCTTATTGTTTTGCCTTAAAGAGGGATTAAGAGCTGATCTCCCCTTGAATTTGAATAGCGTATCGAATTATATATATTTGGAAAAGCATTTTCAACAGCCCATATACTTTGAAAATTATGGGACTTCAAAGACCATACGGAATAGAAAGTATTTGATTTAGAAATCATATATACTTTTGTGACGTCCCCGTCACTACATCTTACCATTTAATTTATTCCTCTTTCACTTAACTTGATTAGATTTGCTTGTCAATGTCAATCATACCTTTCTTTCTTAAGCTTAATATCTAACGGCTCAATATGAATAATTTAATTTCAATAAAACAGACTAATGATACATGTATATATGTATCATCCGTTTCCACAGGATCTCATATATCATCTTAACTTAAATCCCCGACATCTCATATACATTAATGTTAATTGTACTGTACTATAGTTGAATTACAATTTACTTTGCATAATTACATAAGTATACCTTCTATATTACTTGGGAAGCGTCTTTCAAAGGTAAACTTTCAAGATCCACTCGTAGGCTCTTCTATTGAGAGCGAGGGATTACCTCAGATAGTCTGTATGAAAAATGTTCGTAAAAGGGTGAGTTTACGCTCAGTAAGAAAGATATGTAAAAGAGCGTACTATGCCTCTATATGCATTTTTCCTACTTGGCTCTATAATGTCATGTAAAGCATTATAAAGCATGCATCATAAACCTCTTTCATGCATTGTTTGCAACCATGCATATTTATTTCAAATGGTGTAGGCAAACATACTTTCTTGAAATCATCAAACTTCTTTACTTCGAAACATACTTCATCTTCTATCTTTAAAACATACTTTACATGCTTTTATAACATAGCATGTTTCGTATACTTCTTCAAAACTTATTTTAAGTACTTCTTTGAAATATCATTTACATACATACATACATACTTTCCTTAAAACATCTTATACTTCTTTTGAAACTTCTTGTACAAGTAAACCAAGTACTTTCGATTTCTTTATTCTTTGAAATCGCATATACATATAGTTTTTGATACTATAAAAACTATTCATACTTTTGTGGAGTTATGCACTGCATCATCATCATCATCATCATGTGGCGTACCCCATAGGGCCAGGAATCCTCCCTTAGCTGAACATGAAATATAAACAGATTGGCCAACTGCGGGTGGCTACAGTTAACACTAGTCAGGTGTCCTTCTGTAGCGACTGAGGCCTGACTTATGGTTCCTCAGCCCATAACATACATTACATCATTTCAGGACTTGATCAGAGCCCCTACTATAAACATGATAGTGCATAATCTCAAAACATATGCCATATAGCTTTAAGCCATGACATTTCATACTTTCTGAAAATAGGTTTGAAAACCTCGTTTCAAAACAGGGCAGTCGACTGGCTCAACAGGGCAGTCGGCTGCTGCTTCATACTTTCATTTATCGAAATTATTTTCATTTAAAATTTCGATATTTTTCATTTTGAAAACGCATGAGGGCAGTCGACTGGTCCATATAGCAGTCGACTAGTTTTCAAACAGAATGCTTCTTAAGAAATAGCAGTCGACTGGTACATATAGCAGTCGACTGTTTTTGAAACAGAATGCAATTTAGCAAATAGCAGTCGACTGTCCCATATAGCAGTCGACTGGTTTGAAACAGAATGCTTCTGGGAAAATAGCAGTCGACTGGCTTACATAGCAGTCGACTGGTTTGCATCGGTTTTCGGAAAATGACGTTTTGGTTGTCTCTAGGCAGTCGACTTCCTTTTATGGCAGTCGGCTGCCCCTAGCCTAATTGGTACTAGGAACCAAGTCCGAAAATGCATCTTTTCCTGCACAAAATCAACTGGTGCTTCTCTCCAAAACATGTAAAAACATCATAAAACATGCGGACATAGCCGCCTTACGTCCGTTACATAAATTCCTTACCTTAATTCCTTCGGAAACGTGAAATCACTTGGCGCGTAACCCTAGCTTTTACTCCTTCAAATCTGAAATCATCATACCAAATCAAACCTTAAATTAAACAACATACACATATCATATCAACTCAATACAACTCCATATCATGAACGAAATTGCAAGAATCATCTTCTTCTCTTACCTTCACTAGAGATCAAAATCTCAAATGTTGAGATCTCCTCCAATACTTGGAATCAATCCACCAAACTTCGGATATAGCCTCGTCTAGTGACTATGATCGTTTTTCGTCTAATAAACTTAACGATTTGGTTACTAAACAAGGGTGTTTGTCAAGGTGACTATGGAAGAAGACTTGGAAGCTTGGAGAAATGGAGAGAACGAGAGGGAGAGGGCTGGAAGAGGAGGCTGACGTTGGGTGATGATGATGAGGATGGTGAGTCATGCAACTTCATTAATTGCTTCTTATCCCATCATCAATCTCAGCCATGCTTTTCCTTGACCCCTTTGACCCATTAATTCTCTTCTTCCATTCTTCCATTCATGCATAAGCCACATATGTTTAATTAACCAATCAAAAATCTGATTTTGTTTCTTGTCTCATACTCTTAATATTTTTCTGATATCATCATTAAATCATTTGACTAATTGACATTCACTTTCTTATTTCTTCCATACATCATGTATACATCACTCATAAATTAAACTTCATATTCATTAAATTATGAAAATCTGATATTAATTCTTTTCTCATACCTCAATTATTTTCCTGATGTCCATTAAATTCCTTGACTATTTGACTTTCCATTTCATTACTTCTTCCATGTTCCATACATCCTTCATACTTCATAATTCTCATATCTACTTATTTTCATTTAAGCTAACATACTTTATAATTATGGAGGAATTTCCTGAAATTGGGGATTTCACATTCTCCCCACCTTAGAGAATTTGGTCCTCCAAATTCAAATCAGGTCATGTCTCAAATGGTTCCGGATACTCTTCCTTCATTAGGCTATTTAGCTTCATGTATCTTTTTCCATGATGTGGTATTTTCAATAATCTTTAACTAATGGGATCATCATAGACTTCTATACCTTATCTTTTCTGTCTAAAATCCCAAATGGCTTTTTCACATGACTTATGTCTTTCTGAACTTCTAAGGTTTCATCTTTTATGACATAAGATGAATTCTGGATTATACCTTCGAAGTATTGACATATACAAACATTACGTATCCTCAATAACTCTGAAGGTAACATCCATTTATTGGTGATATCTCCAATTTGATCTAAGACTTCAATTAAATTGATATAATGAGGGCTCAACTTACCTCGTCGACCACATCTTATAATTTCTTTTGGATGGAAAATTTTCAATTTACCGAGTCTCCAACCAAAACATCAATTAGTCTTTGTCAAGCATTTGTATAACCTTTTTGTCTATTCTGAGCTATCTTATGTCTTGGATCACTCACTTTACCTCTTTAAATGCTTGCTCGACTAAATCAAAAACTAATAACTTTCACTCACCTACTTCTTCCCACCAATTCGGAAATTGACACTTTCCATTTTTTATAACATTTCATACAGTGTCATCTAGATACTTGTATAATAGCTATTATCATAAATAAACTCAGTCAATGGCAGATGGTCGTCCCATGAGCCTTTAAAATACATAGCACCAGCTTTTTACATATCCTCGAGCGTCTAAACAATGTGCTCGGACTGCTCATCAGTCTGCGGATAAAAAGCTGTGCAAAATTTTCAACTGAGATCCCATGGTTCCTTGCTAATCTCCTTAAAGTGAGAATTGAACCTGAAATCTCTATCACATGAAATTGCTCATTGGAACTCCACTTAGTCTAACGACATTCTTTCACTTACATTTCTGCCAAAACGCTAAGTGCGTCTATAGACTTCTTAGGTAGGAAGTGGGCTGACTTAGTAGATCCGTTCATCAATTCTGGCTTAATCATTATACTAGTCATCATTCCCAATTTACTTTGAAGGCACAACATTTAGCTTAAGGCTTGTAAATTACTCAAGTACTTTATACTTTCTTTTCATCGTACCAACCATTATTACTTCATGCTTTCGGCTCAGAGCATTTACCACAACAATGGTTTTCCCTAGGTGATATAATCTCACCTTCTCAATCCTTTGAAAACTCGACTCATCTCTTCTATCTTAATCAGAATTATAGCCATGATTTATTCACAATGGCTATCCATAATTTCTTACTTTTTGCTCTCTTAATACCCATATACTAATCACATTTTAAACTATTAGCATAGTTCTTTTAACTCGTATCCAAAATATTTTCTTCCCATAACATCAAACATGCCAAATGAATGAATGTCTTCATTTCCCTATGGAACTCTAGGGATCAACCAGGAAGGATACTATAGTCGGCTAGGGATTCGGATGGAGTAAGGAAGGTACTTTGAAATACCTGTCTTGTTCCGAAACCTAGAAGCGACTATAGGGAATAATTACCGTTGTTGAGATAACTCATCTTTCATATTAATTCATATTCTTTTCAGAGTAATGCTTTTATAGCATAAAGCATTTAAGTAAAATAAATCGATATAAATATCAATTTAAGTCCATCATCAGTGTCACTTAAGCTGATTTCACATATCACTATATATATATCATAAAACTTCATACCAATGAGTAGTTCAGAAACTTAACTATCGTTTCTTGTCAATTATTGTATGTCACACTCTACTTCTCAACAAAAGTGCAATAAATAAGAAATCAAATTTATGAATATTCATTAAAACTCCAACTTATATTAAATCACACCATAGTAACTTCAGTCACAAACATTATCTCATGACAACTCTTGAAATTACTTTTCAAGTTCTTCAAATTTTATTAATGCCATTTGATATGGTAGTCTTAAAATGAGCTCATTCTTGGCACCAAATCAATAGTAACATCTATTTTCCTTATCCATAAAGAGTCTTGGAAGATCATTCGAAATCATATCAAAATTTTCCATGATTACCGTAATTTCATTAAGTGTAGGACTTTTCTTTACTCCTTCCATAACGTAAACTAAAAATCCTTCCCATAACCATACTACCTTCTATTAACTTTCTTTACAATTTAGTAAGATAATACACCATACTTTTGTATTATACATCTTCAACATTCACATCATAGTTAACAAGTGTCTTTCCCTTCTCTTCAACAGTGGCCTTGCGCTGTGGTTGAGGGGTCTCCTCAGATTCCTCAGGTGTCCTCAAGTCCCTCTTGGGACAATCCCTGATCATATGTCCCTGTTCACCACATCTGAAGCATGCGCCACTTACCAACCGGCATGGTTGTGATCCGTGGAACTTTTTGCAATGTTCACACCTTTGTCTTGTACTCTTAGGTGAGCTAACGGTACTACTAGCTGAATGTCGGAATCTCTCATCATTGATCTTAATCTCGGTAGCTCTCGGAGTCCCTATACCATAATCATCATAATACTCCCAATTTAATATATATTCCCATATAACCATTTAATTTAAACAGTTATCATTTTCTTATACTTTACTTGCTTACCTATCGAAGCTCTTCCATATGGCCTACATCTCCCAGATGAGCATCCATCTCTCGAGGTTTTCCTTTTTGACTTCCGCTTCATCGGTCCTTTGTCTTTACTTTGGGTTCGAAAATCGTCATGATGAAACTCATAGTCCTGCTCACACAACTGAGCCTTACGGACTGTCTCATTATAAGTAGTGATACCCATAGTATACAACTTGGATTTGATAGGAGACTTCAGTCCTTCTATAAATCTGTATATCTTATATCCTTCACTCCTGATGGTCTCTCGATCGAATCCGCTTAGAGAAATAAACTTCGACTCATATTGATTAACTGACATTGTCCCTTGAGTCAATTTCAAAAATTCAATCTTTAATCTAGTCTGATCGGTGCATGGGATGTACTGCTCAGTAAAGGCCTCTAAAAATCTATCCCACGTAACCACAACAGGTTGAGCCTCCAAAATGGCCCGAGTGGACTGCCACCAATACTCTGCATCATCCACTAACAGATACGCAGCCAAACCCACCTTTTCCTTTTCGGAACATAACATATACTCGAAGGATCTAGTGACCGCCTTCACCCAATTCACTGCGGCCAACGTGTCCTTATCCCCCTTAAACTTAGGCGGATCCAGCTTCTTATATTTCTTAATTAAGGTCATACTGCAATAAGCTGTGAGATCCCGCCTTTCAATAACTGGGAATGGTGGGGGTAACTCTGTCTGTACTGGTGGTGGCTGTACTATAGGAATAGCGAATGGTACACTTGTGACCATGTTTGGAAAGTTCGCTATAAACTGCGTAAACATAGTGGTCATATTCTCCACATGCTTCTCCATCTTCGCTAACCTAGTGTTCGGGCTATGCGGTGGAGATGGGAAAGGAGACTGTGTTGGTGACGGTTCTACATAATCCCTTCCTCTTCCTTCACCAACACCCCTTCTATCTGAGCTCATTCTGTCGATAAAATCACAAAATTGAGCTATTTAGTATAACTTCAAACAGTTATACATCGTATATGTATTCAGACAAGTACAATACAATTGGGGATATACTCTACTTCTAACTCATCGACACTGGCAAACCTCAATCTAATTGCTCTGATACCACTCTGTGACGTCCCCGTCACTACATCTTACCATTTAATTTATTCCTCTTTCACTTAACTTGATTAGATTTGCTTGTCAATGTCAATCATACCTTTCTTTCTTAAGCTTAATATCTAACAGCTCAATATGAATAATTTAATTTCAATAAAACAGACTAATGATACATGTATATATGTATCATCCGTTTCCACAGGATCTCATATATCATCTTAACTTAAATCCCCGACATCTCATATACATTATTGTTAATTGTACTGTACTATAGTTGAATTACAATTTACTTTGCATAATTACATAAGTATACCTTCTATATTACTTGGGAAGCGTCTTTCGAAGGTAAACTTTCAAGATCCACTTGTAGGCTCTTCTATTGAGAGCGAGGGATTACCTCAAATAGTCTGTATGAAAAATGTTCGTAAAAGGGTGAGTTTACGCTCAGTAAGAAAAATATGTAAAAGAGCGTACTATGCCTCTATATGCATTTTTCCTACTTGGCTCTATAATGTCATGTAAAGCATTATAAAGCATGCATCATAAACCTCTTTCATGCATTGTTTGCAACCATGCATATTTATTTCAAATGGTGTAGGCAAACATACTTTCTTGAAATCATCAAACTTCTTTACTTCGAAACATACTTCATCTTCTATCTTTAAAACATACTTTACATGCTTTTATAACATAGCATGTTTCGTATACTTCTTCAAAACTTATTTTAAGTACTTTTTTGAAATATCATTTACATACATACATACATACTTTCCTTAAAACATCTTATACTTCTTTTGAAACTTCTTGTACAAGTAAACCAAGTACTTTCGATTTCTTTATTCTTTGAAATCGCATATACATATAGTTTTTGATACTATAAAAACTATTCATACTTTTGTGGAGTTATGCACTGCATCATCATCATCATGTGGCGTACCCCATAGGGCCAGGAATCCTCCCTTAGCTGAACATGAAATATAAACAGATTGGCCAACTGCGGGTGGCTACAGTTAACACTAGTCAGGTGTCCTTCTGTAGCGACTGAGGCCTGACTTATGGTTCCTCAGCCCATAACATACATTACATCATTTCAGGACTTGATCAGAGCCCCTACTATAACCATGATAGTGCATAATCTCAAAACATATGCCATATAGCTTCAAGCCATGACATTTCATACTTTCTGAAAATAGGTTTGAAAACCTCGTTTCAAAACAGGGCAGTCGACTGGCTCAACAGGGCAGTCGGCTGCTGCTTCATACTTTCATTTATCGAAATTATTTTCATTTAAAATTTCGATATTTTTCATTTTGAAAACGCATGAGGGCAGTCGACTGGTCCATATAGCAGTCGACTAGTTTTCAAACAGAATGCTTCTTAAGAAATAGCAGTCGACTGGTACATATAGCAGTCGACTGTTTTTGAAACAGAATGCAATTTAGCAAATAGCAGTCGACTGTCCCATATAGCAGTCGACTGGTTTGAAACAGAATGCTTCTGGGAAAATAGCAGTCGACTGGCTTACATAGCAGTCGACTGGTTTGCATCGGTTTTCGGAAAACGACGTTTTGGTTGTCTCTAGGCAGTCGACTTCCCTTTATGGCAGTCGGCTGCCCCTAGCCTAATTGGTACTAGGAACCAAGTCCGAAAATGCATCTTTTCCTGCACAAAATCAACTGGTGCTTCTCTCCAAAACATGTAAAAACATCATAAAACATGCGGACATAGCCACCTTACGTCCGTTACATAAATTCCTTACCTTAATTCCTTCGGAAACGTGAAATCACTTGGCGCGTAACCCTAGCTTTTACTCCTTCAAATCTGAAATCATCATACCAAATCAAACCTTAAATTAAACAACATACACATATCATATCAACTCAATACAACTCCATATCATGAACGAAATTGCAAGAATCATCTTCTTCTCTTACCTTCACTAGAGATCAAAATCTCAAATGTTGAGATCTCCTCCAATACTTGGAATCAATCCACCAAACTTCGGATATAGCCTCGTCTAGTGACTATGATCGTTTTTCGTCTAATAAACTTAACGATTTGGTTACTAAACAAGGGTGTTTGTCAAGGTGACTATGGAAGAAGACTTGGAAGCTTGGAGAAATGGAGAGAACGAGAGGGAGAGGGCTGGAAGAGGAGGCTGACGTTGGGTGATGATGATGAGGATGGTGAGTCATGCAACTTCATTAATTGCTTCTTATCCCATCATCAATCTCAGCCATGCTTTTCCTTGACCCCTTTGACCCATTAATTCTCTTCTTCCATTCTTCCATTCATGCATAAGCCACATATGTTTAATTAACCAATCAAAAATCTGATTTTGTTTCTTGTCTCATACTCTTAATATTTTTTTGATATCATCATTAAATCATTTGACTAATTGACATTCACTTTCTTATTTCTTCCATACATCATGCATACATCACTCATATATTAAACTTCATATTCATTAAATTATGAAAATCTGATATTAATTCTTTTCTCATACCTCAATTATTTTCCTGATGTCCATTAAATTCCTTGACTATTTGACTTTCCATTTCATTACTTCTTCCATGTTCCATACATCCTTCATACTTCATAATTCTCATATCTACTTATTTTCATTTAAGCTAACATACTTTATAATTATGGAGGAATTTCCTGAAATTGGGGATTTCACAACTTTAGAATCATTTGACTTTTGACATGACACGTTTGAACTACAATGATTTTGAAAGCTCAACGATCTAAAATATATGACGTTGAACTATGGTAATCATAAACATGTGAAATCTAAAAACTAAAAAACTCTTTCAATTTTTCCTTTCATAAAGTTGAGATTAAACATGATTGGCTATAAAAAGCTAATCTTGAAAAGAAATTTTTTGAGACTATTTGGACATAACAAAAGGATGTAGAAGTTAAAGTTTTACGAAATAAGACACTCAAGATTGTCTTATTGCAACAATTATTGTTCACTTAGAATAATAATTTCCAAATGTAAGTGAATGTAGGTTGTAAAATGTGGAATGACAAGATGTATCTGGATTGTAGATTGATTGAAGAGTTGAATTTTGAAGATAGTATGAATTAAATATAATTTTTAGGACAAGTGGTGATGTGTCAAGTAGATCGTAAGATATTATAAGACTTTGAGATTTTGTGGATATAGTGAATATGATAATGAAAAGCATCACCACATGTGGAGATGACATTGTTCAATTTGGAAGACCAAATTTCTTAAGGTGGGAAGGATGTGATAACTGTAAATTTCAAACTCCCAGTAAATAGAAATCAATATATTAATTTGGGGTAAGTGATTATTTTGGAATTTTTAGAAGAATTAAGTAAAGTAATGGAGTTAAGATTTTTGGAAATAGGATTTAGATTAAAGTACTTTGATAAATCACATGGGGATTTATTTAATTAAGTGATTGCTAAATTCTAAGAAATTGACTATATTAAGTGCTAGAGAAATTAAAATTTAAGCAAACATACATACATACATATATATATATATATAAGTGAAGAAATACATACAAGTGAATATAAATATATATATATATATATAAGAAATAGATATCTAAGTAAATATATAAGTGAGTATATATATTTATATAATAATTTTATATATATATATATGAATAAATATACAAGTGGATAATGCATTCAAATTAAATGAATAAAAAAAGGAAAAATATTTAAAATCTGTTTGGTGGGAAAAAAATCCCACCAAACTAGCAGTGGCAGAGCACTATAATCCCACCCATAGCCTTCCCTCTCTTGTGAACTCACTAGCCCTGCCATTCCTATAGAAAACAAGTTAGGAAAGAAAAAGCAAGCAGAGGACACATCGTCCTTTGCGAATGCTGAACGAACAAGAAAGAGTGAAGCGAGAGAGAGACTAGTAAGAAGAGCAGTGAAGGAGAAGCATGAGAGAGAAACCAGATTGAGATTAAAGCTGCTCACGTGAGAAAGTGAAACTCGAGAACTAAAGGCTCAAGGCAGAAGCTACTAGGGTTGGTTTTTAGGGCCCCTGGTACTATTGGAGTGCTTGAAAACAGGGGAAGATGTTATAGTCCGGAATACTATATATTTCAACAATTTCACATATATAAATCACATACATAGGTTGGGCTCGTCTACAGTGCCCATACATTCAAAATGAATTTTTTTTTTTTATACAAAACCCAAGATCTCAAAATTCAATTACATAACGAAAAAAATAATATTTACATCCCAAGTATTCATATACATAAAAGTAGGTCTGCACAAAGAATCTGAATACATAAAACATACCAAGTATACCTCGACAAATCCGAAAAATCACCAAAGGAATATTGGAATCAAGTCCTCTTGTAAAGCAGACCTGAACTCACTACAAATAATCTGGGAGTGGAAAAATAAAGGGGGTGAGCGAAACGTGTTCAGTAAAAGACATCTATACGAAAGCTGATATAACGTATCCTATATGCAAATTTTATAAAACAGATATTTATACAAAAAAATGAATTTAAAACATGAAATAAAACTAGCATGATCTATTAAGAAGGATACTATAATAGGTTGGGTAATCAGGTATAGTATGGGAGGTACTTCGGAGTACTTATTGTGTTCCGGTATCCAAAGCCACTATAGGAAATTTATTTGATTGAATTAAATCAAAACTCAAATATAAATTCCAATATTTTGAGAAATGAAACAAAATCATAACAGAAATTAAATAATTTCTCCGTATACAAAATAAATCAGATTTATAGAAATTTTCAACAAATAAATCAAATAATTAAATTCACAAAATATCATATTTATATCACAGAACATCAAATACGAATAAATCAAAATCATAAATATATCAAAACTGGGAGTCCCTGGATCTGAGTTAACCAGGGATTTACCACCCCCAGTATACTTTTAGTAGAGACTAGGCTACACCCAATAGATACATGCACTATAATAGACATATGGCCATAGTCAGGGGGCCACAATGTGAGCACTAGCGAGGGACTAGGCTAAAGTCAATAGCAATCAGAACAGAACGGAAATGCATATAAACAGTCTCTAAAACCATGTAAAACAATTTAAAGTCGTTTACGGAGATAAATTCAGAAACCTAAATCATTAGTCAGTCCATAAATATTTAACATTGAAAATATAATTAGTTCAAAGCAAAAATTCATAAAATATTCACAAAGCAATATTTAGTTCTAGAAACATTCTATTTAACTGTAAATAAGTTAAAGAAGTATATAAATACTTTAAATTATGTCAAATTCAATGACATGAATTTTTAAATATAGAATTTGTGATTTAATGCATTTAGATCATACTTAAGGACTTAAATCTTCAACATTCTAAAATTCATTTCCTTTAATTTAAATAACATGCTAAATAATATTTGGGAGGAATTTAGGCTATTTTTGAGAATTTCGACAGCATAACGATATATTTTTGCCTAACCCTTCTGAATGAAAACCAGCTTCAAAACCACAATTTTCAGTGTCCAAATTCAATCCAAAGCATCAAATCCAACTTCATCAAATCACAATCTAATCAAAATCATGCAACGAAATATCCCTATACTTCATACAAATATCTCTTACCCCTAATTATCTCGATATCCGAATCTCCTACACCGATAGTACCTCGAACTTAGAGGCTGTAAATAATTATTCAAATTTGATAAATTCACAATTCTTTAATTAAAAGAATGTTTGATAATTTAAATGCTAATGAATTGTCAATATAATCTACTAAATGCAGTCTAATTTCTACCGGTGCAAAACTCTAACTTTTGCTACATAATAATTATTCAAATATTTATTGTTCTTTAATTAAAAGAATATTTGATAATTTAAATGCTAATGAATTGTCAGTATAATTACTAAATGCAGTCTAATTTCTACCGGTGCAAAATTCTAACTTTTGCTACATAATTTCGGTTTCGATTTCAATTGCGTCTAAATTCTCAGAATAATTTGTACATTATTTTAAGATCCAATTTACATTAAAATGGCCATGAATTGATCCTCCCCTTCATTGGTCAAAATTCTTCTTTCTTCCATATATATTGAATTTCCAAACTTTAAACTTCCATATTAAATCCAATCATATTCTAATAATTTTCTATACTACTTCTACATGAATTACACATTGAATGGCATCAAAATCTACTCTGCCTAGCCATGGCTAAACCTTCCTTAATAGCCAACAAATTGAATGTCTTCAATTTAATCACAACTAAGCTCAATTAGGCTAAATTTCATGTTTTTCATAATTTCTATAATTTGTCTACATCAAATTTCCATCAAAATTCATCATATTCATGGAGGATGAATAGTGATTGAAACCCTCATGTGTTCATATGTATGATTCTAATATGATTCAACCTTAATTAAGCATGAAAACAATTTAATCATATGGAAATTAGTAAGAAAAACCATGAAAATTCAAGCTTCCAATATTATCTCACCTTGGTCGAATGGTGTGAAAGGGCTTGGGTTCTGATTTTGGCCACTATAGGATGAGATATTGATGCCAAAAGGAGCATAAAAAGATAGACAGGGTTTGTTAAGGAATTTTTCGGTTTTAGCTTAGTTTCCTTAGGTTTTCGGATGGTTTTCTTTCCTTGGAAGCTCACGTTAATGGAGGCTGAGTGTGGGTTCAATTTTCAGCTGAAAAGTGACGAGGAAGCTGCTGGATAAGATGAGAAAAATCAGATTCTATGGCCATTTTGCCTTTATACATAAAGTTTTCTTCCAAAATTGCGCTTAAATTCTGACTTGGTTGAAAACAGTCTGTCTAACCTCTAAAATATTTTATTTAATCATAAATCAACTCTATTTAGCTTGCTCTAATGTTTGGTAAAGCTTTTATTGAAGTTTAGTTACCGGTTTGGGTGAAATTACCAAAATACCTATAATCGTAAAATCGCATAAATTTTTATTTTTACCCCTAGTTTCTTCCATCTATCTAGATATTCCAAAACTATATTTTGTAAGAAATTATTTGGTATAGTCCATAGGTCAAATGTCCTTTTAGTTTAATCGTTATTTCTGAAAATTCCGATGGCTTATGGACTAAACTGTCATTTTTCAAATTTGTTGCACATTTTTCAAAATATGCAAAAATAATCGAGATTGAGGCTAAGATTCTTACCATAATATTTTTTGACTCCAAATATCGAATCCTTGAAGTTTCACCTTCATTTAGACCTACGAGAATTGACAGGGCCTACTTACTGTTTAATCGTAAACCTAAAATAAAATCAATTATTTATTAATTATAATTATTCCATAATTCTCAATTATAGAATTATAATTAAACCGTACTATAAATTACAAGGTATCACAGAAGAGGAGGCGCATTTGGGGTTGATTCCCAGCAGGAACAAGAGAGCGGTAAATCCAGTTCAAGCTATTAAACAGGGCTAAGAAAAAGCTTTAGACAGAGGATAGTACAGGGATTGAAAGGTGGCTGTGTAGAGTTGTAAGAGTGGCTGAAGTGAAGCTTAAAACAAGGCTGTTGTAACTGAGATTGAAGAAAAGAATTAAGGGCTGATTGTGGCTCTTAGAGGCTGGCCACTACAGGGTTTTTCAAGGACACTTTGTGGCTATATAGACACTGCTTTGTAGGCTAGAAATGGGATGGAAGACCAGTGCTTGGTGCTGCCATTAGAGCTCAAATATTGAAATGAGAAAAAGCTAAAAGCAACAATATTAGAGACTGCTATAAAAATAAACTGAAGTGGTTGGCGTGGGAAAAATAAGGCTTGGCAAGGTTGGATTTCTTTGGCTTGCTATTGAATTTAAGTTGTCCAAGGCAACTATGGTGGTTATCAGTAGTTTGAACATTGGGTTAAAGAGATTGAAATGAAGTTGTGAAAACAAAGGCCAAAGAAGAGGTCAAAAGGTAGGCAGGTCGGGTTGGAATGGGAGCTGAGTTTTGGTGGTTGTTTTGTGCATGAAAACAAAGTGTTTTTAAGGTTGTTAGTGTAGCTGAAGAGGGGCCAAAACATAGCACATGTAAAAGGTGAGAACCTCTCTAAACTCTAATTTAAGATATATTATATATATGTATATGAAAATATATGTGAGAATGATTTAAGTGTAATTGCACAAACACACACATATATGTATGTATGTATGTATGTGTGTGTGTGTGTGTGTGTGTGTGTATGTATGTATGTATGTATGTATGTATAATATAGGTTTATTTAGTAAAATAATGAAAGATGAATTCTTGGTGTAGGGTTTGATTTGGAATCTTAAGAAAAATAGTGATATGAAATTCAACTAAGAACGGCTCATCAAGGTGAGAAAACTATACTTCGATTTTAGATTTTTGTATATATAAGATACCTCATAAATATATATAGGTATAAATAGATACATATATATCAGTTATACAATAGTGAAGGATTTAGTCTTAACGTAGAAGTGGCATCGATTTAATTATGGTTACAAGATAAATGTTTTAAATAAGTGATTAAGCATAGTATGGATATGTTGATGTGATGGTAATGAAATTGGTTCGTAATGACTAGGAGTGACGTGAAGGCTTAAGTACGAGTTTGGAAGCTCGAGGGGGAAAATTTGCTAAGCCTCGAGGTAAGTGGATCAAGTAAAGTTTCGTTAGTATTATCTTGTAGGAGATGTTAATTTTTATAAATAAGTTACCTAGTTTTTGAATTTAAGCACCATGATACAATTGCTTGGGTTATTAAGGTGAGATATAAGGTATAACCAAACTATGAATTCTGGATGATGCTTGGGCCGAGTTTGAAAACTGTGTTTCATGAGTTGTGTGTTGTGGCTAACCAAGCTTACCTATTGTGTGAAATAGATGTTCAGGTATTAAGTTACTGCATAAATCTCTTCTGTTTAGTTTGTTTAGACTAAGATTACATATGCCTAATTCGTATTTAAAATCTCATTGGGTAACCATGCAAAGTATGTAGAGGTACTCCATTAATGCATAAGTGAATTGATGCACAGCATGTTTGGGCTTGAACTATAGTATGCATAAGCTTTGTAATATTTAGCACTACACTTTGGTTTGGAAAGCATTAATTTTGGACTAACTCTTTAGCAAAGAGCTTTTATGCATATTTGGAATCCTTAAGGCTATTTTGATTGGAGTTTTAAAAGCCATGCACTCATTAGGCATAATGGTGTACCTTTGAATTTTGACAATACATTCTATCTTGCTAAGTTAAATTTTGATCAGTTCTTAGTTTCTGAACTAAAAGAATTTCAATCAGTATTCAGTAATCCATTTTTTGAACTTAAGGATTTCGATCAGTATTTAGTAATCCGTTTTTTTGAACTAAATGATTTTGATCAATAATCAGTAACCGGTTTTTTAAATTAAAAAATTTTCCATCAGTACTCAGTTTTTTGTTCTATATTTGATTTTTGGCAAATTCATTGACCTTCGGGTCACTCACACCCTATCAAGCTTTGCTCGAGGTTCCTTTACCCGTCTATCGAGCTTTGTGCTCTAGACCTTAAGTATTAGTATCTGCGCCTTACAAGTCTCGTGCTCTAGGCATTATCATGCTTGTCTAGAAAACTAGCAAATAGGTTCCAGTTCCCAACTACGTAGTGGGGCTGGAGTAACTCTATGGCCATAGGTACTGTGTTGCTTGTGACACTCATCCATCACTAGCTAGGATGGACATTAGTATCATTACTATCAAGGATCTTTGCCTACACTTTATTAGTATCGGTTTTCTCAGATTTGAGGCTTTATGCCTAAACTTTACCAGTATACATTTCAATTTCAGTTTTCTGTTCAATATTTGAGGCTTTATGCCAAACTTCAGCAATACCTGTTTTGATTTCAATTTCAGTTCAGTATTTGAGGCTTTATGCCAAAATTTTAGCAATACCTGTTTTGATTTCAATTTCAGTTCAATATTTGAGGCTTTATGTCAAACTTCACAACAACTATTTTGATTTCAACATCAATTTTCAGTAATTCGAGGCATTGTGCCTAACTCCATCGAGTATCTATTTTCATAAGATTATTTATTTTGAACTCGTGCATAGTTACCATGTTTTGAACCTATGCGTAATCACCATGTTTTGAATTTGTGCATAGTCACTATGTTTTGAACTCATATGCATAGTGATCGTGTTTTGAAACTCCTTTGCATAGTCATCGTGCTTTGAACTCTTGCACATAGTGACCATGTTTTGAACTCTCGTGCATAGTGTTTGTATTTTGAACTCAGTGCATAGTGGTTGTGTTTTAAACTAAGTTATTGGAAATCTGTTTCATTATTTGTATCAGTTTTTAGCGTTTTGCAACTTTATTTCTAAACTTATTGATTTTTCAGTTTTAGTACGATCATCATTTTGAACTAAATGCATAAGAAAATCTATATTTATTATTAGTATTTGGTTTTGAACCACGTGTTTAGGAAATCTATTTTGTTATCAGTATCGATTTCAATATTTCGAGGCTCACGCCTAAAGTGATCAGAAAATCTGTTTTGTACAAGTGCATAGTGATTTTGATTTGAAATAAGTACATTGTGAATCTATTTTGAACTACGTGCATAAGGAATCGGCTTTGAACTAAGCACGTTGCACATTGTAGTATTGTGATGAGTAATCGTGGCTTATCAATATTATGTTAAGGCATGAAGAAATGAAGTACCTAGCGTATCCTTCTGACTAATAGCCTATAAAGCCTTAACATTGAAGTATGAGTCCAGATAGATCCAACATCAGGACATAGTATCGTGCATATATGTCACTTTATTTCCTGTTTATGCATACACGTGCATGTAGATCAACATGAGCCTAGCATGCATTTACTTAAACTACTTATTGAGCCGTGGTTTGCTCACCCCTTTCTAATATCCTTGTAGATCATACAAACTAGACTCCACTCTTGTAGTTTTTGTGCAAGCCCTTGGGTTTGGTACCTACTAGTGGTACCTGTCTAGTCCTCCCAGTGTTGCTTTTGCTACTTTTGAGGTATATGAACCTTGTATAAATGTTGGTTATCATGTGCAAACATTATGCAATGCACATTACACTTTTATTGGCAATGTATTAGGATGTAACTTAAGGTCGTTCTAGATCATTATAGGAGTGTTATAGTAATTGAGTGCGATTCAGGATCTGATTTATGTCGTGACATAATTTGATCTGATGAATGCAAAATGATGTGGATACGATATGTATTTGATATTAGATGTGGATATGATGATTGTTAATATGATATCATTTGATGATTAGTGATACAATGTGAATGTTTTCGATATGATTAGTGACTTAATTAATACATAGTGGATAGTGGGAATTGATTGATATGATTGAGTGATTATAAATGAAAATGATTTGCAGGTAGTGACAGGAGTATTGTTAATTTGTTATATAACTTATATTGACTAATTATATGTGATTAATTATATAATTATATACTATGTAGCATATTAGGCTACACTACAAACTTTGAAGGCATTACACCATATTAGATATTTATTTATTTTATTATTGCAATTTGCAACGCCATTACACCAACAATTTGGCAACATGCACAAAGTGCACATGAATGATGTAGGAATTTAGTTAAAATATAAACAATTAATATGTTAAAATAATGTTGAAGACTTGAAGTTATAGATTTGATAAGTTTATTTGATGTTCATTTAATATTTATTTCAAAATTTTAGTTTTTATTTACTAAAAATGAGTTCAAATAAATTTTAATTTTTCAAATTTTAAAATATGGGCCTACTCATTTAGGCCTGTTAACCCTGAAAGCAGCATATAGTCTTACATTTTAGAGCCATAAGGACTTTTTGACACCGTTCATATTTGGCCTAGCTCGTTAGGGCCAGTCTGGACCGGCCATATTGACATGGTACAATTGAACTTGAAATAAAATTTAAATAAAATAAAATTTATGCAATTATTTTAATTAAATTCAAGACAGAAAACTAAAATCAAAGTTAAACAATCTATTCTAGGAGAGAATAAGAATTCACTACTGAAAGCAATTTACAATCAATTCCTTCTTAAAAAGTAAGCATGTAAAAATGATTTTCTATAATACACAAATGAATATAATTATGATTTGGTTGGTCTATAATTATTAATATAAAATTAATGCTAATATGTAAGAGTCCCATATTCTCCACTTGTTGGTCCACATTTTAATGATCGGTGCATTAAAAAAAATGTCAACTTTGATGGATTTAATTGATTGTGCTTAATCATTGGTATATAACTTTTTGTTACTTTATCCTTGACTAAAACACACAACAGCAATAGCAATGGGAGCTTAAACATTAAAGTTCATTTACTTTTGGATATGACTTTAACAAATGGAGATACGAAAAATTAGATGGATTAATATATCAAGATAGTGTGAGTGCAAAAAGAAGTTACGTATAGCAAGTTTTTTAGTAAGATCAAAAAGAACACTTTAGATTTTGTTATGGATTTATTTTATTTGTTTTCAACTTACTTAAATCGAATCCATCAATTAGAATTTCACAATGACAAACATACTCTTCTCAAATAAATCACAAGTTTCATTAAATGGTGATTATAATTATAAGCAAATACTGAGCATGCTACAATGTTACAGTTCCCATTAGGACCGGGCAAAAGAAATATCAGCATTTTTTAGAACCACATTTGAGAGTTAGAGACAGGTCTATTAGAGTCGAAGCAATCTAGTATCATGATTGAAACTCGACTTGAACTCAATCAATTTTGGTTTTTGAACTTCAAGTTTAACTTGACAAAATACTTGAACCGCTCGAATTTAACTCAATAAATTCAATTTGTTAATTTTTTTTTTTGCTATCATCTATTTATCAATTTTTAACTATATATTATTAGAGTAAAATAATAAACTAATAATAAAATATTAAAAAATATATTTTTAAAAAAAACTCAATAAGGCTCAAGAGCTACTCGAGCCAAGTAATAAGAAGTTCAAACTCGACTCAACTTGTTATTAGAGTAACTCAAGCTCAGCTCGAAAATAAATGAGTCAAACTCCAATAATTATCGAAACGAACTCAAATAGCTCATGAGTAACTTAACTCGTCTATACCCCTAAGGTCAACAAAATAAAATCTCAAGTTTGACTCCGTTTATAAAACCCAAAGCTCATCTAAGTTTAATTTATCAAACTTGAATCGAAGTCAAAAGAAAAATGAATAAAACAACCAAACTACGAAGGCATCGACTAGCCTTGATAATCATGCTCGAATGTGAATCTTCAAACATAGCAGTGAATGAGTTGATTTCAGATATTGTTCAGATCGGATTTGAGACTTCAGGAATTGCCTCTATCCTTTAAAATGGAGGGGTAGAAAAGCCTCTCATCATCCTCTCACTAAACCAATTCCTGTATCATATATATTTCATAGTTCAGACTGCTTTAAACAAGCACTGAACGTAGACAAAGTTGGACAGAGAATAAAAAAATAACAAACCATTGAGTAAAGTCACTGATATTGTTCCTCAGCACAATTGTATACAGATTTATTATCTAATGCCAGAGGCTTGCATAATCGGAAGATTGACTCAATTTTAAGATCATGGATTAAAGGTGACAGTGATCATAGAATATTAAAGGGCACGTGCAGATCATTTTACTAACCTCCTTCCGATTGAGTCCTAGCAGCCAAAAGAGATACAGGAACAGAAATTGAAATACATGATTGCAGAGTCTGGGTAGAAAACTTATGCTACAGATTTGAGAATAGCATCAAGAACAGTTTCTCTAGTTGGCAAGGCAGGAATGGCACCTCTTTCCGTCACAGTTAATGCACCACAAGCATTAGCAAAATTAAGAGCGTCTCTCAATCGATCCTCATCCTGCAGGATTAAAGCGATACCTTACAACATGATTTATATTTTATACAGCTGTTATGAGCAGAGAATAACTCAATATCTATACTTTGACTCGTGAATCATTCAAGGAAACGTTATGCGTGGAAATAAAATGGAAACTATCAGACAAAGACAGGCAGCAATATTAAAGTTGTAAACTCTTTACCACCAATAGAACTAGGTATTTGATGCTGTAAGCTATGTGAGTAACATATTAACAATTTTGAATCTCTTCTTAGGCTGATCTTACTATATGTTCAAAAGGCCTATCATGAAGTGAGTAACATACACTGGAAGCAACTTTCAAGCTTATAGGTCGACACTACTAAGTATAAACGTGTTTCAACATTTTCTTCAACAAATATAATGCAATATTGACATTTGATGTATGCTTTATCCTTCATGGCACCAAGCTCATTTATCCTTCATGGCACCAAGCTCAAATCAAATGTATCCTTCCATTTCTTCTACCTTCACAACCCCTTTAAACCAAAAGCCCCATTATTTGTTTGTTGAATATAAATTTGATATTTATGTTTGTAGTTGTAGCTCTTGATCCTAAAAGAGATGATAGCTTTCAATTACATCTGTGTTTTTCAAAGCAATTCTGCCCAAAAAAATTGAAAGAGGAAGAAGTACTTCGATGCCGTATGTTTCTAGCATTTGTTATCGACACATTGTTGATAGTAGAGTGCTTATAGTTCAGTTATTAAGAATTTATAATTGCATTTGATATGTGAAATCATGAAGTTCTTTGTTCTTAAATGGCTTAATAGCCAAATAAGCCCCCAACCTTTAGCCCAAAATGGAATTCAGCCATCAACGTTTTATCGCGTGACATTCAGTCCATAAACTTTTATTTCGATGGAAATAAACCCTCAACCTTTCAAAATTATGCAATTAAGTCCAAATCTGTTAAATGACACTAACTGTCGTTAGTATATCTAACGTAATTTCACGTTAGATATACTAATGGCAGTTAGTGTCATTTAACAGATTTAGATTTAATTGCATAATTTTAAAATGTTGAGTGTTTATTTCCATTAAAATAAAAGTTTATGGACTGAGTTTCACGCGATAAAACGTTGAGGGCTGAATTCCATTTTGGGCTAAAGGTTGAGAGCTTATTTGGCTATTAAGCCTTCTTAAAATTATTTCAAACAAACTAGTCCTTGCGAACTTTAAATTCATAAATCATTGAAACTTAGTTCACAATTTTTTTTCTTTTTGACTCAACACAAGAAGAGAGGGGGACAACAGCTTCTGCAGATCATAGAAATCCAGGCATAGACTAGGATACATAATTAGTGGGTTTGGGTATTACAAACTAGGTCGAGTGAAGACAAGCTATTTAAGGAAAATTTTTATAAGAAATTGAGGGGAGGGAAGAGAGAACACTAGCGCAGACATGCATCGCCATTGGTATGCTTAATGGCCAAAGATACATATGGACAAAAAAGGAGTACATGGGTTTACAGTATTGATTCACTAATGAGACATAGGTTTACAGTATTGATTCACTAATGAGACATTAATCAACATCAGCTTCGGTTATTAACATCCTGCTGAGACAAATTTTGGATGAAAATATATCTAAAAAAAACATAGAATAAGAGGAGATTCTACAAGTATTTTATTCCACAAAATAGAGTTTGAAGACCAAATTGCGCAAACCCTGTACCAAATGTGGACCTAAACTAAGACGACCAAATTGGTATCACAGGGAGCAAATTCAAAGCACAAATGGCTGATTGAGAAACATAAAAAAGAACAACTTTTTCATTAGGATAGGTAGGTTATTATCAATAATAACAACATAGTGCTCGCTGAATTTATTATCAATAATAACAACATAGTGCTCGCTAAATTTATTATCAATAATAACAACATAGTGCTCGCTAAATTTAAGTATTCCTACTTGAAAGAGCAATACCTGAAGCAAGGAAAGATCAGAAGCTAGTTGTGCTAACGTTCCAGCAACAAAAGCATCCCCAGCACCAGTGGTGTCTACTGTCTCTACCTTCAAGCCCTTGACTCTTCCACTGAATTCCTGGAAAATATTATCCATTTCTCATTTTCAAGTTCACCAATAAATAGAGCACTTGTTTCATAGCTTGTACTTTGTATAGAAATTATATAAGCCGAACCCAAAGAACACCAGATAATAATATTAACATCATGGACTTGCTTTTAACTTTTGTGAATGCTTTTAAGTATAGCCGACTAACATACTGAAGATACTTAAGGTCCTCAAAATGCAAAATGAAAGTAGAGAAAATGCAAAAGAATAGTTCTTTTGCAGCTTTCAAAGCTTTATAAGCCTCAAATACCAGATTCTGGAAAGTGTTGGAACAAGTATTCCATGAGTCTATGGCTATTAAGCAACATAAGAAATATTGCCGCATATATCCAACTCCAAGTTAAATGCTGGAAATTAACAAATGAGTAAATCTCTTTGTAAGAAATTCAATTATGAAATGAAGAGTGCTTGATCATCAAACTCTTTTTTATTGTGCTCAAAGCTTCAAAACTCTGCATCATCAGGCCACAGATATCCAAGCATACTCTTAGCATGTTCGAAGTAAATATCTTTTACATCAAAGTAAATCTACTTGCTTTTTGTCCACTCCCAAAAGGCAAGAATCTAAAATAGGGATGGGCATAAAGTGTGTCCCTGACAAATATTTCCCCCCTGCCTGATTAGTCAGTTTCTTTTGTTTGAAAGAAGGGTCAAGGCAGGGGTAAGGAGGCTTTTCCAAATGTAAAATCAGGTTGATTGGGGTGCGTTTAGGTTGTAGTTTCTATCAGAAGTATAAATTATTTCATGAATAAAAAATTAAAATGAAAAATATATATTTCAGGATGACACAAGCTGCCTTTTTCTTTCAAACCATGGATGGATTTGGAAAATGATAACCTAATCTTGGGGGTTTGGTTTAGGTTCATGGACCCATTGTCCAGGCATCAGGTTAGGTCTGAGGCAGGCAAAAAACTGTCAATCCTCACCCCACTGTCATCGCTTGTCTAAAATGGCAATTCCAGCCATCACTTTTCCTGATGAGCCTGCAGATCCAAATAACCTACATGCAGAAGGGGGAAAAATGTCATAAAAAAAAATTTAGAGAGCTTACCTTAGTGTAATAACGGCAACCATCTGGACCCTCTGTAACTAGAAGCAATTTCAGATTTGGGTGGAATAATTTACGGACAACAGCATCATCGTATGGATCTTCTCCTTGCGTTAGAAAAGAAATCTCTTCTTCACTTACCTGAAATTCACTCAACTCATTAATTGAGATCACCAATACAGATAGAGTACTTCCTTGACTTTGTGCATCGCACTCTACCTCTGTTTAAATCATCTGCTTTGATAAGATCACTACCTTTATAATATCAGCAGTATCCCAAATGCTCAGAATTCCTTCCCTGGCACTCTCTGCAGAGGGCCACAATGGAAGTCTAAGATTGGGGTCAAAGGACAGAAGAACACCTGCATCCTTTGCAGCTTTTGCTGCAGCAATGTGAGCTGACTTGCACGGTTCTGTAATAAGACTTATAGAACCATAATGAAAAATTGTTGCCTGTCAAAAGATGAAGATATATATATAAATTCAAACCGTAAAAACAGAAGCTTATGAAAGGAAACAAAAGAAGAAAAAGAGAAACCAATTTGCTGAAAAGGATGGGACCTATAGAAATTATACAGGAATCAACACCTTGACAATGCAGCAGTGCCTAACAAAAACAATAAGAGCCTGACACGATGATTTTTAAAGCTGAAAAAATGATAAGGAAAATGAAAGGAAGATGCAATAGTACTGACAACCAGAGTACTCTTTGAAATGAAAACATATTTCACAAAAAAGCATGTTGACTGATCTGACATAATAAAAAGCTTTAAAATTGAGCATCCTTTTGAAAGTTTGTATACTTTAACTAACAACTAAGCAACAGCATGAAAGTAACTCCCAAACTCATACCGTTATATATTAAATTTCTCACTCCATAACTATTATATTTAGACGATCTTTGCTACTATTTAATTGCTTATATCTTGTCACGGCGTGTTTTACTTTTGTTTAATTAACAGTCATGGAGGTATCATACCTTCCTAATTAAATCAAAATCCAATTCGCTTTCTTGGAGCAACATATCAGCACTAGGATTACGATAAAACATAAACTCACGTTCCCCATCACTCCTTAGTGTTACAAATGCCAAAGCAGTTCGTGCACCAGGATCAAAACGCATCCCTTCATTGTTGACATTATTTTCCTTTAATATGTTAGCAAGCATGTATCCAAATTCATCTTCACCAACCTGTCCACATCACATAATACATCAAAGCTAAGAAAAAATATAGCTGAATAAACAAATTTCATTTTTTATTTTCATCTGTTTAGATAAATACATAACAGCATATCTAAATGTACCCATACTAAATGACTTGAGAATGTTGTCAAATTTAGAATCCACATAATTATCAATTGTTTTGCAAGAAAAAGATTAAGTACAAGGAATGTGGTAATTGTTAAGGTGAAAGAATATGAAATTATGGTCATAACTTCAAAGCTCAAAGCTGGTTTTGTGCCACTGGATTGGAGATTTAACCACCACTCAGAAAAAGAAAAAAGTCCTTACTTAACTTTATAGAGATGATGGCATCCATAGTCATCATTTATTTTTGTGATTGCTGTGCAACTTTTACATGTCTGAACTACAGATATTCTCAAACCTTCATATTAACATTTTTATCAGAAAGGATTTGATGGATGACAACTACAAGAGCTTAATGTTGGAGAAGATAATCTTGTTAAAGACTAAAAACTCATTGCAAAAGGAGTTAGTGTAACAAACATCCCCTATAAATTATTAAAATTTACAAGTATAAATTTCTAAAGTGGCATTAACCTTTCTCAAGGCTATGCTCTCCAACTTGATGATGAATCAGAAAACTCATAGGGGAGTATGATGTTAACAAAGTAGGACGGCCAAATTTCACAGTGTGAGAGGTAATATTAATAAGCTGAGGACACTCATGATTAGAAATTTCGATACTGACCTAGGAAATGAATGCGTGAATGAGATATGTTGCTATCAAACTTGAAAAACAAGAACAATACATATATATGAGATATTTTATGCAGAGACCAACACCAAAAGGTTTTTGAACAGAATCCTATAATACTGATAATATAAATTCACATTGCTATCGTTCTTGATGATGAAGATTCTTTAGAAAGAAAAAGAATGTTATAAAACTAAAAATCCAACAGCCAGAACTGAGCGCCATCTCAATCTTTATAAGCTATATAACAAACAAAAATGAATGAATACATTTAAAAATGGTACCTTCCCAATAAAAGCTGATGAGCCACCAAGACGAGCTATGCCAACAGCAACATTAGCAGGTGCACCTCCAGGAGCCTTTTTAAATGCAGGAGCATCTGCCAATGAAAGCCCACTGGTAGTTGGGACAAAATCTATCAGCATTTCCCCAAAACAGACCACAAGGGAAGAATCCTTTATTTCAGGTAATCCATCACCAGGAAAGGCTTTTCCTAAAATAAATAATGTGGCAAAGAAAAAGATTAGTTGCAAAAAGGTGTAAGGAAAAATATATACAGAGCTATTTCAATCCGAAGGTCAAAAGGAGAAAACAATGATTTTCTTAATATATAAAGTTTCACATCAATTATCATTGGTCCAGCTTTATTTCTTAGTCAAGAGTTTGTTCAAGTCCAAACTTCAGCGTTTGACAGCTGCTGGCATAAACCTGACTAACAGAGTCAAGATGCTCTAGTTATAGCACTATTTTTCTATAGAAAATAATATTCATCAAGAAACTGCAAATTATAATGATCTCCCATTATTATTATTAATAATAGAATAAAAGGATCAGCTATTGAAACTACGAAAAGCTTCATTTGATTTTTTTTTCTGTTATCACAATGATATTTCCATGTATAATCAATTCAATCCATTACAAAGCAACTTCCAAACTTTATCAGTAAAGATTTCATGGTAATCACTGAAATAGTAGAGGCTAGAGGAAATGGGACTCTGCATGCGGTTCTATTACCAACTGATAGAGACATTTGAATACATAAAATGAGCAAGATCAGTGAAAGAAAACAAGGCATTGCTAATGTGAAGATCAAAGACGCCATCCAGACGTGACAGGTGTGTAGAAGTCAGTAGATTCAGGATTTTTTTATGAACTTTATTGGATTGGTTCCTCAGAAATTGCTATAAAGGGGTGGGGTGGGGGAGAAGTGGGGGGAGCAGCTTTAGCTCTCCAATGGGATCTCTATGCTAAGTATGTTGAACCTAGCTGTCTTGCTTTACTGATGGGGTATGTCAGGGTGATCTTGTCAAGCTTCACCCCTCGGAATTCAGAAGGGTTAAGCAATTACTCCCGACAAGTTCTGTATTATTAATGAAGAGTCAATGGTAATGGTACCAGCTTCCAAAAGAGAACTGCAGAATAGCTTTACTTAATGTACTTGTAATATGGATAGCATCCATGAGTTTGTAATGTAGCTAATAACACTCCTTCCCCTTAAGCTGCATTGTTTACCACATCTGCTCATTTTCTTTGGGCTACATCAGTCTTATTACCATACTGTGAATTTATAAAAACTTACTACCCTTGCCTTGCAGATGTGAATTGTGATCTATAGTTCAAATATTATCCTTCTTTTCCTTTTTTCTGTAGGTAATTCATATCTTGGTTCTAAACCAATAAAAGTTGCAAAATATTTAGTACAATTTCCTTGCTTCTAAATCCTCACAGGGAAAAGCAATTTGCAAAAGTCTGCAGCAAGACTGACTATGATCATATCTATCCATAAGCAGAAAATATATGTATAAAATATGCGTCTAAAGGCACCTGTATTCCCATTGAAATAATTCAAAAGATGATTCCAATGGTTCGCATTTATAACTAAAATTTATAAATAAACTTTTAAACATTTAAGGAATATCCAGATACTTTCATACATTGAATCTCAAAATAATTTTGCATAAAAAAGCACAAAAAAGAGTATCATAAAAGTTTTAGCTTATTTACGATGAGAAATATTCATGAAAACTAATCTCGGATGACCACATAATGATGTAGCATTTTAGAAAACAATTAAAGTTAATGCAACAAAATCAATTTTATTAACTATGACATTTTATTCTGTCCTATCTTTTCAGGAATCACCCCAGTGCCACATCCACAATTAATTGGATATGCATTCATGCTTCAAAGTATTAAATTAAAGAGATCCTCATACACTAAGATTTGTAGCAACTTGATTAGCTGAAACTAAGACTTTGCTAAATTTTGAGGTTTAATGACAAGTGACCACAAACTTGACATATATGGTTACTTGCTTCATTTGAATCCCAAATTACCATACTCATCATCCATGGTCTTTTGCACTATGGTTTCTGCTGTTAGCCAGTTATAACACATTTAATGTTTGTTGACGAGCTTAAAGATCAAATTGAGGCATATACATTAAAAGTGTAGCAGGCACCAACATTCTTCCTTCATTCATGGTTCAAGATATCTATTACCAAAGAAAAGAGTTCAAGATATACATATCTTTCTTTCTCATTCAATAAATTTGCACAAGAGCAAGGATAAATTCAACAAAGAACTAGTTTACAAGTTCTTTCTTTTCCAAGGTATTCAGCATGTGCTTTATTTAATTATTTATTGATTTGGTCCTCTTTTTAGAGACTTAATGATGCAGAATACTAATAACTAATAAGCTAAACCCTTAAGCTTTTCTGTGTAACTTGAACTGTGTTCTCCATACTTCCTCTTTTCCCTCTAAATTTAACAAATTTTCAGGACAAAAGTTTCCATAAAAATGGCATCCACCAAGTCATAATAAACAGGTAAATGTTATTTTGGAAAAGAACATACCAATAGTGGGCAAATGGCCTGTGAAAGAAAAGAATAACATGGTGCCAAAAACAATCAAATGCATTTTGCCTATCCCAAAAAGAATCACCATTCACACAAATAAAAATAGAGTGAAAGTTTTACGACTTCAATCATTCTAAAATGGTTCGCCTAACCCAAAACCAATTATTTGTACATTAAAGGCCCACAATGGGACACTTTAATAGTGTAGGATTACTTTAACATTTGTGGAGTTTTTAAAATCTACTAGTTTTGTATGAAACAATAATACCTTAACATTTAAAACGACTAAACAAACTCCTAATTATCTTTGCATCAGTCAAATTGATCCTTTTTTAACTAACCAAATGGCAATAGCCATTTTTCATGATAACTTTCATTCCTCTTCCTTATAAATATATATTTTTTCTATATATGCACGTTACGCTTATTTCTAAATCAACATTTACTCTATACCATCATCATCGTATCTAGAGTTTTATCCCAACACTGGGGTAAGCTACATAAACTAATATATGAACTCATGCTAAGTTGTCAATATAAATTCTTCTCCTTCACTCATTCCTATCCAAGACAATGTCTTCTTCTAATTTTTGCACTGCCATATATATTTGAATGGCTTCATTCCAAGTCTTTCTGTTTTCCCCTAAACATGACCCTTTTTCATCATTCATAGCCTCCACTCTCTTAGCTGGAGCATCCATAGGTTTACAACATACACGTCCAAATCAATTTAAACGAGTTTCACTCATCTTGTCTTCAATAGTACCGTTTCAACTTTCTAATGAATGTCTTCATTTCTCATTCTATCCTTTTTCGTATATCAGCACATCTATCACAGCATTCGCACATCTACTACACCTATATTTTGTTTCTGTGTCTCTTAATCGCCTAACCTTCACTTAGAGCAATGTTGATCTATAACAACTGTCCTATAAAACATACCCTTCAACTATATAGGAGTTTCTTTATAGCACAACAAACCTGTAATGCTTTTTCACTTGCTCCAACCAACCTAGATCATATAGATCACATTGCTATCAATCTCTCCATCCATCAATACAATTGACTCCAAATATCGAAAATGATCTTACTTAGCAATCGCCTCCACATCTAGTGTGACTATGCTTTGATCTTCATCTAACTTTAACTCTATATATGATACAACCAAGTTTGAAAACCTTACCGTGCGTGGATGAGGAATTTTGAAATTCTAAAGAATTTCAAAATGAATGTATTTTGAAATTCATCAATTCAAAATACTAGCATTGACTATTATAATTTGATGAAATTAAAAAATATAATTATAAAATAAAAATAATGATATTAAATATTAGAAAAAGAAATTATAAAATAAAATATGCAATTTGAGTATAAATTGATTTGTAAAAATGTATAGATATTATTAATAATATGAAATATATATTGTTTTAAAAATAAAATGATATTTTTTTTAGTTTTGTATTTAATGATGAGTTACGTGTACTAAAGTAAGGATAGTTTCAGAAGAATTTTGAAAAACAACTTCTTTATGTGAATCTTCAAGAAGAAATTTAAATATCTCAAATTCCCTTTTGAAATTCTTCACTCTTTTTTTTTTTTGCCAAATAAGAAAATTGGATTTTAGAATTTTAAATATATTTGATTGAAATGAATTAACTAGGAGACTATTTTAAATCGTTTACAGCTATCTTAATTAAGACTGGAAATCCATGTTTTTTCACTTTTCAAAATTTAGCTAATTATTTTATTTCTTTGATCATATTTAGAATAAAAATGAAGATAGTAAATGGAATACGGTTTCCAAAACTGAATGGCTCGTAAACTACTGCAACAGAAAAAACAATAAAAAGTAAAATTCACATGACTCAAAGCAAACCAAGATTATCCCTAGCATTGCATACCAAAAACAAAGCTAATCATGTAATATAAAAATAAAATTGAATTAAAAAACCGCATTTTAGCTCTACTACATGAAACTTCAATATAAACAAAATTAAAAAAAAATAAAATAAAACTTAAGTACCTTGGACATGCAACTTATGAAAAAGTCGAGGGAAAGAAAACCCAGAAGCTCTAACCTTGGCACGACCGAACGTTACGGAATCATGAAGAGGAAAAGAAGCCAAACTAGCTGAAATGCAAAAGGAAGTTGAGTAAAGAGTAGCCATCAAAAATTATAAAAATGTTGGATGTAAATTGTGGATAGTTAAATAGAAGGTGATTGAATTGGGGTGAATAAAGGGTGGGTGAGAAATGGAATTGGCATTGGATTCAACCAAAAACAAAGTATTAGGAATATGCTTCTTTGTTGAGGGAAAAGATAAACAGAGGAAGTGAGAATGAGAGCAAGTAATGGAGAAAACAAAGCAAGGATTTTGTCTCTTTTTGCCTTCGCTGTTGTTTCGAGTTGCTGTTTCCGCTTTCTTCATTTGGACTTAAAGCCCAGATTTTCTTTGGCGACCAACCCAATTCCTTTCTCTTAAAAAATATTTTTTTAACAATTAAACAAACGGTTCGGAAATCACCTTGATAGTAAACATTTATCAAAAGGACAAAAAGTAACCCGTTGAAAAAAATTCTACGAGTGGCACGATGCAAATGCAACTTGAGATTTTTTTTTTAATTAAAAAGATTCAAATTTATTTTTTTAATAAAAATAAAAATGATTTACTTATAATAGTGTAAAATAAACTATTTTTTACGATTTTTATAATTTCATTTAGGATTTATAGTTTTGCAAACCAACTGTTAGGTTTAACAACTTACTCGTATTTATCATACATGTAAATTTTTGAATTAATACATATTTTTATCATTTTAATTAAGAATAACAATACATATTTTTATCATTTTAATCAAGAATAACATTCTTCTTCTTTTTTTGGTTATAAGAATAACATTTTTCAATATATATTAATGGTTAAAATTTTATTGTTATAGAACAAATAGTTAGACATTTTTTATGAACTTGAAATTTGGCATGCATGATTTATGTAAATAGAACATAAAATTTAACGGTCGAATTAAAAAAATATAAATAGTATAAAAAATATTCAAATGTGTAAAATTAAATTAGTTTTACACCAATATAAGTAAATCTTTTACGTGCTGTTGTTGCTCAAAACAACAATAAATGCTTGCTGACGTAAATATCTGTCTTTTCTATCTACGTGTCTTCCGGAAGCTTCTGTAAAAACAAAAAAAAGTCAAAAGAACGCAAGGGGTGATTCCCTACATAGGCACTCCCATGCTTAACTCAGCCAAAATGTTCTTAAATATTGGGAAACGTAAAAGCCAGTAGTCAAAAATTAGAGAATAAGATTGTACCTGAGGCCTATTTATAGGCGAATATTCTAAAGTAATTATCTGGGGATAATCACGTCTTTTTGGTGAGAGTTTATTTCCAAGTATAATTCAAATTCCGTCAATCTCGGGAATAATGGAGGTTTGTCATCGGCAGGAGACTACAAAACAGATGCGGCACATAATGGTAAGAGACGTCTTCCCCTCAAATGAGAGGCTAGTTATGCGCCATGTGTACAAGCGACAGACTAGGGAAGATAGATACTCGAGCCTTATTCGGTGCAACAGAGGTCCTGTTGCAGGCAATAGGGATCTCCCGCTGCCTTGTGCTACCTCTCACCGATCGCCACGTGGTCCTATGAGCTTACGTCATGTGGCGAAGTTTCTGGCATTTGGGCTTAGCCCAGCTCAAATGGACTTTGCCATATCAATTGCTCCCCACTCTCTTATTGGATTTTTCCAATTAAGAGAGTACAAATTCTTGAGCCCGGGACATTACAGTCTTTTCTTGATTTTTTTGTTGTTTTTCTGATTTTTTTGCAGGTGAAAAAGTCCATCTTTGTGGGAGGTTTTGCCTGGCGCGACGTTTGGCATTCCCTGTCGCGACTATATAAGCAGCAAGAGTTTGACGAAATCGAGTAAGAAAACCTCTGAACCAGCACTCTGCCGCACGTTTTTAACTCTCTCGCCATACACAGTCTGCCGCATCATATAGTCTCTCGCCCTCACATAGAAGCCTCTCGCTTGTCATTGTCACAGTAAGTGCGTACCTGTCACTTCATTTTGTTATCTGTCGTACTTGGCTTATGTCTCTCGCAAGTGCCTAGTCTCTTGCATAGTACTTAGGTCTCCCGCACACTTTAGGTCTTCCGCCTAACACTCGAGTCTCCCGCGCGCCTAGGTCTCTCGCACCCTTAGGTCTTTTGCCTGCCACCTGTTTACTTGTTTCATCTCACAGTTGACCCTTGATCATGTCTTCTCAATGCCCAGGCAAAACACTGAGAAGGGGCGGTATTGAATGCACGTTATCAAACGCGGATTTAGAAGATATCAATACTCGTTTTCCCCTTCCTTCCGGTTACCAATATAGACTCTCATCCGATAGGGAATTTACACCTGACCTAGTTAGAAGCGGCGTAGTTGTACATAAAGTGTCTTTAGTTTTCGGTTTTCGTTTTCCATTACCGAAATTTGGTCTTGCATTCCTTAGGTATAAAGGCATAGTCCCATGTCAACTTCATCCTCATGCTTGGGCTCAATTATTAGGTTTTTCGATAGTATGCCATAGCTTAGGCATCATTCCTACCGTCCCTCTTCTGAGTGCCTTTTTCAGAGTTCACGGGCTAAAAAGGCTAGTTACATTTTCCCTTCAGAGGTTGAAAGTCGACGGGTTTCACAATAAAATCATTTCTAACCTTCCTAATAAATTGCACAATTTTGAGAGTGAGTGGGTCGTTGTTGAGATCCCTAGTGATTTAAGAATATGCATTAGGTGGAACGGTGATACTGGCGACCACTTGAAGCGTTCGGAAAGATTCAGTCTAGATTCTCTAAAGGACCATTTTGGCGAGCCCATTCGGCTTATCTGTTCCATCAGGGAACGGAATTTGTTCTCTCTTTTGACCCTTGAGAATATTGCAGCAACTGGTTGGGGAGTTAGTAGTGTGATCCCTAGGACTTCCACTATTCCATCAGACCTCCCTACAACCTCGTGTGTGTGCGATGCTAGTTCTAGCTAGCCACCCGCAGTTCCTGTAGCCGAAACATCTAACCCCTTAGGTCATCTTGTAGATGAATCTTCTCTTGATTTGGGGGACGAAACACCTGAGGCCGCAGGTGCTGGTGATCCATTCAAGGAGGATCTTGAATGGAATCAAGGTGACGCCTTTGAGAGTCCTTTCTATGACTTTCCATCGGATGCAAACTTGGCTAACTTAGAGGATTTTGGTGATATTATAGGTTTTCAATTCTCTTTACTTTTGCATGTGTGTGTAGTACTTTTAGACTTGATTGGCTAACTCATTGTCCTTATGTTATGTAGATATGAACTTTCAAGTGGCTATGCGTAGGAGGGATACCACTGTGTCTTCTAGAATGGCTCCTCCTTCTCAACAACAGCCTCGGGTTGAGGTATCCACTTCCGGACACCCTCACACTCCTACTCCCCCTCCTCGGCCATTGGCGAACCTAGTTGCCCTACGCAAGGGGTCGAAAGAAACAAACGAAAGAGGCATTGTATCCGTGATCATGGCTCAAACGATCATGAGAGCTCGAGGTCGCAAAGGAGTGGGTCCACCCGCTAAGAAGGTGATCCTAGTGCCGCTGAGAATAGGTCAGCTCCTTCTAGGCCTCATCGTAAATACCGAAAGAGACTAATCATTGAAAACTCGATGCCTGTGAGGCCAATTTTGCCTAAGACGGTCGATCCTACCCTGAGGTGATACCCAATAGACGTGCGGGTCATTGTCAATGGGGATGACTTTCAGACCTTCCCCGACGTCAATGATAATGATAGCATCAAAGAGCCTGGGATAGCTTCTCACCTAGCCTGGAGTACCATCCTTCCTCGCAACGAGATAAGACTCTTCAAAGGCCTTCCAAAGGCCGAAAACAACTCTAATTACCTCATAATGAAGGTGAGAGCATCGCTTTTCTTCGATAATGATACTCTCTTTCTAACTTCTTTTGTCAGGTCTCTGATCTATTTTTTCTTTTTATTTTGTCAGGCGGCTCAACAGACGATGGTCGTTAATGCGCAGCACAGGGCTCTTAGGGAACAGGCTGAGAAAGATCTACGTGAGCTCCAAGAGAAAAACATGGAGCTTCAGAATGAGGTTAACCAACTTCGCCCGTATACCAGCAGGGTAGAAGAGCTGAAGAAGCAAAACGCAGATCTTGATCAGAAGTTGAAAGAAGAACAGGCGAAAGTGGTCTCCCTTCATGGATATCAGGAGGCTTACAATAAGGCAACCAACGATCTGGAAGCCATGAGGACGTAGCGGGATGAGGCCATCGATGAGCTGCTGTCACGACCCGAAAGCCAATGACGTCCACTTAACACTTACTTTATTGCTTATGAAAATTACAAACCAAATTTTTCCTTTTCTACTTACGGTTTGTATTCGGTATTAGTGTAGTATCTAAATCAAATCCTATCTTACTAATATTATTTCTCGAGCTATGTCACATTTCTCAAGGTGATTTTTTTTTATGATTTTAGCCTTATTTTACTATTCCTAAAAGAAGTGGGTCGAAAACCTCCCATTTGTATTTTATTAATTTCCCCAGGTAAAATTTCCAGCATTAAAACACATTTTTAATCTTCACAATATAGGCAACTGTTGTTTCCCATAATTCACACAATCATGCATCTCAAGAATTAACCATTAATAAGCCCACATCTAACAGTTTATACATCATTCAAAATGTACATCTGAACTCGGATCGAACTCGAAAATCGCCTAGACTCACATAATAATCTAGCGCGATCCAAAACTACATCCCATATACTTTCCTAGTACTATGAAATTAAAGTACATATAACTATCAAACTAATATACAAGTAGTATACCTAAAAAATGCAAAAGCTAGGCCCGGAGAACGCAGACGAGTACCACTACTAGGTACAATTCCCAAGAGCCTATATGAAGCCTGAGCTGGCTATCAACTCGTAAGATCTGTAGATGTTTAAATTTAAGGGGTGAGCAAATCCACGGCTCAGTAAGTAGTTTAAATAAGTACATACTAGGCTCATACCGTAAAACACGATCATACATGCATGAATTCTATAAGATAGCATGTATGCATTATATTAGAGTTAGCTACCAATTTGTATGTGCACAGATTTCATAAGCTCATTTATGCTTTCCTTCCTTTCTTAAGCTCATGAAGTATCATTCTTTTTATCCCCTTTTTATCGGTATGTTTAAGTCTGAAGGAAAACAAACATTCAAATAGCACATAATTCTATAGCATAATGTAAATATAATTCAATCATTATTCACATTCTCTGTCTTATGTATAAGATCATATAATTCAATCATTATTCACAATCATATAATTCAATCATTATTCACAATCATTTATTTATTGTCACAATAACCTATGATTCCTCATATTTCATCAAAACACGTGTAGCACTTAGCTCTCAAAGGATTCTAGAGGTGGCTCCCATAGTTTTCGAAGATTCTATGTAGCACTTAGGTCCCTTGAGTTCTCTAGAGGTGGCTCACACGGTACAAAAATCGAGTCTTTACTCGGGTTGGCCTTTATGACACAGACTTTCTACTATCACATCGGAACTCATGTAGCACTCAGCTCTCAAAGGATTCTAGGGGTGGCTCCCATAGTTTCCGAAGATTCTATGTAGCACTTAGGTCCCTTGAGTTCTCTAGAGGTGGCTCACACGGCACAAAGATCGAGTCTTTACTCGGGTTGGCCTTTATGACACATACATTCTACTATCTTATCGGAACTCGTGTAGCACTTAGCTCTCAAAGGATTCTAGAGGTGGCTCCCATAGTTTCCGAAGATTCTATATAGCACTTAGGTCCCTTGAGTTCTCTAGAGGTGACTTACACGGTACAAAGGTCGAGTCTTTACTCGGGTTGCCCCTTTTCCTAGTTTTCGACAAACATGACTAGGTACTAATTGAGGTCTATGAACTCAACATCGGGAGCTATATGTATATATTGTACACAAATCACATATACATTCTCAAAGTATCACTATATATTAACATTCTCACTTAGTGCGACTTAATGAATTCACATGCATATTTCATAATACAGACACCAAAATTTATACGACTTTATATGCTTAGTAATCACAAGTAAACCATAACACATAACACATCACACAAGTCACAACAAGATTGCTTTTCAGATAAGTATTATTCACGATCACATCATGTTCGATTTATAATCTTACCATACTTACTC
This sequence comes from Heritiera littoralis, assembly GCA_031772115.1. Lineage (NCBI taxonomy): Eukaryota > Viridiplantae > Streptophyta > Magnoliopsida > Malvales > Malvaceae > Heritiera > Heritiera littoralis. The sequence continues at coordinate 7,998,409 of JAPDPK010000009.1, forward strand.
TATTAGTCCTATCCGTAATGTCCAACCAAAACTTTATATGAATTTAATTAAGTATTTAATGAGAATTCTTTCATCTCTTACGAGATGATACTAGTAAGATTTATTTAACTCACTTACCTCGAGACTTAGTAATTATCCTCTTCGCGCTTCCGAGTCTGTACTCAAATCTTTGCACCGTTCCGTTTCGCTACATATAACCCATTAACATTTCGATAAGTTTACATCATCGTGCTTGATTACGTACTTAAAATAAGAACCTTAAAGAAATGCTATTAATTTTGAGTAACTGTTAATCTAAAGCTACCACCTTATCGTTAATTACGACGTACCCATGGTACGAGTCCTTATATATATATATGTTTTAAGCATCTTTGTGTTTATATCTATATGTATATTCCAATATATATAAATATATATATATATATATATTATAGATATATACTTGTTTATCTATGCTCATCCCATTTTTTTCTTTCTTCGTACAAATATACATTATGCATGAGCATATGCATTTAGACAAATATATATATATATATATATGTACTTAGACTTTAAACAAAACATTACAAAGCCTTGTTAGCTTTTTGTAAAAATTTCGGAATCTAATTGTCAAGCCGTAAATTTTACATTAATTCTAACTCAGTTCCCTATTCAGAAGTATAAGGCTTACTTCTTAATTCATCTTGTTCCATTTCCAATAATTTTCCAAACTTTGGTCCAAATCTGGCACATCAGGTAAGATAATTTCCTGACCTCTGTTCATTAAAATTTAGATTACTAATTGTAGGGATATGCAATTTGTACAAAGTCAAAACCATATCAATCCTGACTCATTTACCTTTCTGAAAATGTAAAGTTTGAAATCAAACTCCATCTGAATTATTTTCTAGAAATTTTTGAAGTTGACACTAGGTTGTTTGTACCTTGCAGTGAGTATCCTGCATTCATATGTACATAGCTTAAGCTACATAATTCCAAATCCACAAATTCCAAAACTAAATGAAAGCTAACTCATTTCCCTATCTATAAATGTAAGGTTCATGATTTAATTCTGCCTAGATCAACATTAGCAATTTTCCAAAGTTGCACTATCCTCTAGTAGTATTCAAGCACAGGGTTACACTAACCTACTTGCACAAAATACTTCATATATAATTATACACATATCCAATTGGTGCAAACCCAGAACCATCACAATCCTAACTTAATTACCTTTCTATAAATGTAAGGCTTGCAACCTAATTCATTGTAGGCTGCTTTCTACAATTTTTCAAAGTCAGACGCATGATTCACGTTTCTGGACAGAGTATCCTGTACTCATTTGTACATATCTCAAGTTACAGAAATCCAAATCAAGAAATTCCAAAACCGAATTTCCTGTAACTTAAAGGGCTATTAATCATAATTTTTCCAAAATTTTTCTCCTTGTATAACAATTAAACTGAATGTTTTAATTGCAACCCAAAACAAAACATAGATTTCCAGATTTGAACAGCAAACCAAAATCCAATCATGCCAAGCCAACCTCATAGCAATTCAACTCAAATCATTATAGTTTCATATTCATAATCAACAATTAGGGATTATAAAGTCAGAATCTTACCCCCACTTATCAATTTTCTTGATTTTTCAATCCTTTCTTCAAACTATTGTTTCTATGTTACTTAAACCTTTTTCAGCTTTCATTTCCTACCAATTTCATGCAACAAAATGCATGCATTCATCATGAACCATGGCTGGGCAAAACCCATAAAAACCCAATTTCACCTTGTTTTGTTTATACACCCCTTTTACCACCAAAACTGCTCTTAATCCTCACACTTAGTTTTATTTGATCCTAATGTCAAGATCGCACTTAGCCCATTTTATATTTTCATTTTCTATTCTATAGGAATTAAAAACACAATAATATTATCAATTACCAGCCACTGCCGAACCATTCTGTTTCCTCTATTTCCATTACTGCCAGTAGTACCATACTCCCTAGTTCATATTTTGATTAAATAAATCCTATAATCACATTTAGTTTAGCTCATGGTCAGCTTTTCATCTTCACAAAATCAACCAACACAAAAATCAGCCCCTGTTTTTCCTATTATTAACGCCACAATAGCCAACATTTAAATTTCTCAAACACCATGACTGATCAGCCTAGAGAGCTATCTATATGTTTTTGTCCTAAACTATAATCATATCTATCATTTATACCTCCAATTAAACCACAAACAAGAGGAGAAAATGAATAAAATGAAGGCTAGGATTTTACCTGTGCAAAGACGTTACAGCAGCAGCAAGGGAGATTTATTTGGCTGATTTGAGCTAAGTTTTTGGGATGGTTAGGGAGCTATATAGATGAGGATTAATTTATGTGAAGAAATCTAGGTGAATTTCTGATGAAAAGGTGGTGATTCAAGGCTGGAACGTGAGGAACGGTGGAGAAGGAGAAGAAAAATCGTGAACTGCAGCAGAAATGGTTGAGGCGGTGAGATCAGCTGAAGAAAATAGAAGATGATGGCTTGTTGTCTCATTTCTATTGGTGGATTTCTATGTTTTTAATTAATGAAATTTAATAGGTGTCTAAATAACCTAATTACCCATTTAAAACTCAATTATTTACAAGGGTCGCCACTGCACAGTGTATTTTTCTGTCCAAGTCAAAAATTTTTTATTTTATTTTATGTTATTTTATTTTTGATAACCACAGCACATAGGAAAAATTAATTTCCATAACTCTACTCAATATTTTAATTTAGCACTTTTAATAAGTATAGGAAGAATAGAGAAATTTGGGATCTCACAGCTGCAGAATGTGTTAGATCGACAAAGGGAGGTTCGAGCCAAGGCCGTTCGCGAACATTGCCTATCTAAACACTGCTTTGAAAAGAAGTAGGAACTTACAATGGGATTCGTCAAATATAGCTTCTACCTTGCTCGGGCTTAGCCGGAAAAGCAGAGGCCTAACGAGACCTTTCTCGAGCTTCTTTTTACTTAAGAGGCCCAGTACCATGATGCTCCCTTTTGGACTAAGTATGAGCCCGACTCACAAGGTCCGGATGATTATTTAGAGGAAGAGGCCATAGATGACCTAGACAACCTCGAAGGTCCGTGGCCTCCTTGACAGCCGCATAATCAGGTCGAGTCTACTGAGGTGCGTGACCAGCCTAGGCCTCTCGAGGTGTGTGATCAGCCTAAACTTGCTGAGGCAGGCGACCAACCCGAGCCTATCCAGGCATGGCAAGGGTTGGACGGCGACGAGCTCCGATTCTCTAATTCTACAGTCGTTGAACCCATGCCAAACTCTGCAACTATTGATAGGCCTCCAAGCAATGTTCCCTTATCCGACATTATTCCTCTAGCTTCCCAAGATCTAGGTGCCGATACAACGCCTTCTCTACCGACTGATTCCATTGTCTCCATAGATTAACTAGGGACTTTATCTTTTTCATTTCGTTTTTCATCTCAATTGTAATCGGTATAAGCGATAGCTGTAAATGATTCATTTACTTTTAATGGAAATTACAATTCCCTTTTGTGCTTTGCTTTTCCTTTCTTTGTATGCTTGTGACAGAATGTATGCTATGTTGTATCATCATATTCATTCAAACTTTCCAACATGTTGTAGTCGTGACACTATAAGTACGTTAAAGTGCTGTAGCATAACAGTATTTTTATTGATAAAGCAATTATGTGCTTTCAAAAAGTTGTACATGCAAATAAAGCAATTATGTGCTTTCAAAAAGTTGTAGATGCATACCTTTTATCTTTCATATGGTACCGCTCCCCAAGTTCTTCTTTGAGACAACGTTACTTTTCTTGTTCGAAGAAGAACTTTTTGCTTGAGCGTTATGCCTATCTCGCGCTTTTTTTGCTTAAGGACTTGTATTTGCCCGTCTCGCACCTTCGCTTAGGGACTTATGTTTTGCCCGTCTTGCACCCGTCTCGCACCCTTTTGTGCTTAGGGACTTATGTTTGCCCGTCTCGCACCCTTTTGTGCTTAGGGGCTTATGTTTGCCCATCTCGCACCCTTTTGTGCTTAGGAGCTTTATGTTTGCCCGTCCCGCACCCTTTTGTGCTTAGGGACTTTATGTTTGCCCATCTCACACCCTTTTGTGCTTAGGGACTTATGTTTGGCCAGATTTTGCCTTAGTCATTTTTGTTCCTGTAACACATAAACCATCTAATGTATTGCATTAGAAAATGTAGAATATGAATACTTGGCTTTTGTTCGTAAATCAGATGATAACAAAACAAGGATAATATTATCAGAACAGATGGAGAAATAAGAATAACAATAATAAGAAAATATAATGCTTTTACTACCAGGACAACTTAAGGTGATTAGTGTTCCAGGTCTTTGAGATCTCTTTGCTCTGTAAAGTTTTCAAAGCGCATGTGCTCGGTCCGATCATCCTTCTAATTCTATAAGGTCCTTCTTTGGTCTCCCGTCACTTGTCCAACACCGTAGGGAGTTGGGAACTTCATTAATAGATAACAAGGGTGTACTACCACCCTCATGTCGTTCAATAGTGGTCGCCCAAAGATCATATTATAAGCCACCGATGTTGACTTCACCACCATAAACAATACTTGGCGGATGACACTTCTCGGGCTCTCCCCTAACGTGACAGGTAGCTGAACTGCACCTAATACCTTCACCTTTTCTCCAGAGAAGCCATATAATGGTATGGGCATTGGCTTTAGCCTATCCTCCTTGATGTTCATATTCTCAAAGCAATTCCAGTAAACTAAGTTTACCGAGCTCCCATTGTCGATTAGGATTCGACTGATCGGGCGCTTTGCTACAACTGTCGAAATCACCATCGAGTCATCATGAGGGATTGTTAAATCTCCTTTGTCAGCCGATGTAAAAGTGATGGGCTCTTCACCTTGCCTTTCTTCCATCACTGAGTTAACTTGATAGGCCTGCCGAGTGTAGGACTTTCGGGACAAGGAGGATGTACCAGCCAACGATTCTCCTCCAAATATAACGTTGATTGCTGGTCCCGTGGGCTCGTTATCTTCCTCAGGGTTCCTCCTTTCTATCCTCCTATCATTATTTCTCCTATCACCTTCATTTCTTCCTACATTCCTCCTGTTCTCATCTCTTCTATCCCTTGGGTAATTTCCCCTATTTCGCATGGGATAATTGTTTTTGTCACTCCTTCACACAAACTGATTTATCTTTTCTTCCAGTGCTAGCCTTTCTAACTGATTCATCAACTCCTTACATTTCTTTGTCGAATGTCCATGTGCCGAGTGATAGTTACAGTATGAGTCGAGGTTATGACCAAGATTCCCAAAAGTCTTCTTTGGAAACCATATAAGACCTGACCCCTCAATAGCTGCCAGCACCGAAGTCCGAGGTTCAGTGAGCGGGGTGTAGGCGTTGTATTTTAATACAGGGGCTTTATCAAATTTTCTCGGTTGGCTAGAAGATGCTTCAATGACTTCCCTTCCTCATTTCCTTCCTTCCTTGGGCTCCCCATTGGCCACCATTTTCATCACTTCTTTTTGAGTGATATACTTATTTGCTTGAGAAAGTAGGTCTGAGATTGTGGTTGGCTAGTCTAGTGACAGGGATTCCTGCAATTTTTCAGACCTTATTCCCTGTAACATAGCTACTACAGCTATACCAACTTGCAGATTGCGTACCTCCAGAGTTGCGTCTCTAAATCGATCCACATAACTCTTTAACGACTCTTTGTTTAAGAGTGAGCAAATAAGTTGGCTCCTTCTTCCTTTGGCTATTTACAGTAAACGCCTTAAGGAATTCACTTCGTAGTTGATCAAAAGAGGCAATAGACCCTTCGGGCAAATTATTAAATCACTTCATCGCATGCTCGGTCAAAGTTAGTGAAAAGGCCCTGCACATTATCTCGTCCTTCCATCCATGTAATAACATCAAGGCCTTATAGTTTTGCATATGGTCGTAGGGGTCCGTCTTTCTTGTGTACGCAGTCATTTGTGGCATTTTGAACTTTGGAGGCAGTGGTTTTTGCAGGATAGCTATGCAGAATGGCACTCTTCTCCTTTGGCTCTCTTTTGCGAACACCAACTTCTTCTCTTCCAACACTTGTTCTATCATTTTTTTTATTTCCACTAGGGGAGCGGGTTGATTTCTATTCCTTTCAGCATGGGACGAATCAGGCAAGTCTTCAACCACTATTGCCTTACCCTTCCTTCGAGGTGCATCTCCTTGCGCCATTTGTTTGCACCAAGTGGGGTTAAACTCTAACCTGGCTCCCCAAGTGCTTTGGTCGTCACCACCATTCTTTCCAGCACCTCCGACACCATGTTCTAAGTCAGTACCAACAAAGTTCGACACACTCTGGCAATGGACAAAAGACCCTGCCGTAGCTTCTGCACCCTGTCTCCCTGCCTCAGGGGCTTGTTACCTAAAACCTATCGTCGACCCATGGTCTGTAGTCGCCTGATGCTCACGCAGGGACCATGTGGCAGGGTTCCTATATCCAAGCCCTGTTACATCTTGCCGATTATAGACATCTTCCTCATAAGGCACTTCTTGTGCTGGCGAACGGTCTGTCACCACATGATTAGCCTGTCGCCTAGCCGCTTGCTGAGGCACCCCGTCGCTCCTCTCTCCTACGAGGTTGTGTACGACCGGCGGCAGATTCATCTGCGGAAGAACTCTCTTAAACATGTCTACCATGGCTTTAAGCGCCTAAGTAGTCTCCTCGCTCTGTCGCCTCAAAACTTCAAACTCTGCAATGGTTACAGTTGTTCTTTCTTCTTCCCTATTCTCTTGGGCTTTCTGGCGAATCGGTTGTTCGGGAGAACTCACGGAATTCTCATCACTTCCAGCTCTCATATTGGTTGATCTTGTTCTCACCATTTTAATAGTTTTGATTGGCTTTTAGTACGATTTCCCACAGACGGCACCAATTGTTGTTGCTCAAAACAATAATAAATGTTTGCTGACGTAAATATCTATCTTTTCTCTCCATGTGTCTCCAGAAAGCTTCCGTAAAAACAAGAAAAGTCAGAGGAACACAAGGGGTGGTTCCCTGCGTAGACACTCCGATGCTTAAGTCAACCAAAAGTTCTTGAATATTAGGAAACGTAAAAGCCAGTGGTCAAAAATTAGAGAATAAGATTGTACCTGATGTCTATTTATAGGCGAATATTCCAAGGTAATTACCTGGGAATAATCACGTCTTTTTGGTGAGAGTTTGGTTCGAAGTATAACACAAACTCCGTCAATCTCGGGAATAATGGAGGTCTGTCGCCGGCGGGAGACTACAGAACAGATGCGACATGTAATGGTGAGAGACATCTTCGCCTCAAATGAGAGGCTAGATATGCACCACGTGTACAGGCGACAGACTAGGGAAGATAGATACTCGAACCTTATTCGGTGCGACAGAGGTCCTGTCGCAGGCAATAAGGATCTCCCGCAGGCAATAAGGATCTCCCGCTGCCTCATGCTACCTCTCATCGATCGCCACATGGTCCTATGAGCTTACGTCACGTGGCGAAGTTTCTAGCGTCTGGGCTTAGCCCAGCTCAAATGGACTTTGCCATATCACGTGCGAATACAATGTATATGTAAAGAGGAAAGAAGAGTTTTACATACTTTTCTAAATACTAGATCAAAATTAAGAGCTCAGGTCTCATTAAAACACCTTTTTTAGTATCGAGTATTCTTTCACGTTTTCACACTTCCGTCTCTGTTTCCCTTTCTCACACTTCTGACTCTGTTTCCCTCCCTCACACAATGTACTGATCACTGATCAGAAAAAGCAGCTAGCGCGATATGGAAAAAAAAATCTGTAATTAGTTTTTTCTTCCATTTCCTCCATTTACTCTCATCTAATATCATCTCTTTTTTTCTTTTTACAAGTTTTGTTTTTTACTTTACAAAAAGTTGCCATCTCATCTCACTACACTCTAGGTTCTTTTTTTCTTTTCTTTTTTTTCTTTGTTAATTTTACCTTTCTAATTGCTAGCCACACATTTGGTTTTGATTATATTTTGTTACTAATTCATTGAGGTGTATGTTTTTGTGATATTAGACTTGGCTTTTTTAATTGATATGAAAATGTTGAGACTTATCTGAAACTATATGTTTGCTTGATAAAAAATTTTTAATAAATTATTAGATGGAATTTTGATTAAATTAGCTATATGTCTAAAGCTAAATTTTGCTTGATCAAAATAACTATTGTAAAAAATCTTCAAATTACAAATTATTTGATAGTTGGATTTGTCCCAGTATGGCAAGCTGAATTTTGTTTAGGGTCACTCGATTTTACTACTATTCAAGGTCAATTTGGTTAGCAGCAAAGTAATACTCAATTTATGTAATGCAATTGTTTTCTCTTTCCAACTAACATGATGAATTTTTTCTTTTTTTTTTAATTTTTATTTTTATATTCTGTTTTTCTAGGTTACATGCAAAATAAGTAATTATGAAGGGTTCATCGCTTAAGGATATCCAACTTATTGGTGATATTCAAAATATAGCGGTAAGTGAGCTAAGTGCAATAATTGATGAATGTAATAGTTTACAAGCTAATTCAAAGAATGTGGTAGTGATTACATTGGCTTTCAAGGAATCTGAACTATTTATTAGAATGCAATTTGACTCCTTGGATGAGGCAGAAAGCTTTTATAAAATCTTTGCTAAGGAACAAGGCTTTGGTATTCGCATTCGATCAAGTAGAATAGGCTCCCAAACTGATGAAATAGTAAGTCACATTTATGTTTGTTGTAATAAAGGTCAGGATAAACAAAAAGTTATAGAGAATAATGGCACTACAAATGATGTCAAAATAACTAAAAAGAGATTCAGCGCACCAACTAGATGCTTGAGGAATGGAGGAAAAATGCTTTGGTACCACTCCATAAAAACAAGGGGGATATTCAAAGTTGCTTCAACTACTGAGACATAAAACTAATGATTCACACGATAAAATTATGGGAAAGAGTGATAGAGCGGAGATTAAGAAAGAATGTAGAGATATCGAATAATCAATTTGGTTTTATGCTTGGTCGATCAACTATGGAGGCAGTATACATACTTAGACATAATGTGGAATGTTCTTGAGTACATGGTAAACATCTTCATATGATCTTTATAGACTTGGAGAAAGTATATGATAAAACACCTAAAGAGGTGTTATGGTGGTCCTTAGATGAAGAAAAAAGTCCTCATGCAATATATTTTAATAATTAAGGGCATCTATGGAGATGCAAGGACATAGGTGAGGACATGTGGAGAGCATAGAAGCAAATTTCCTATCACAATAAGGCTACATCCAGGGTCAGCATTAAGCTTATTCTTGTTTGCTACAATAATAGATGAACTGAAAAAATCCATCTAGGATAATATGCCTTGGTGTATAATGTTTGCAAATGATATTGTCTTGTGTGTTAAAATTAAAGCAGATGTTAGTGTGAAGTTAAAACTATAGAGATAGACGCTAGAAGCGTGTTTAAACTAAGTAGAGTAAAGATTCAATACATAGAATTTATATTCAGTTCAAATAAAGAGGAAGATCAAAACATAGTAATGGTAAGTGGGGCGGTAATCCCTAAGCAATATCACTTTAGATATTTGACCAGATGAATAGAGAAAGTCATGGCGATGTGACTCATAGGATTTATGCTGGATGGAGCAAGTGGAGAAGCATTAAAGTGTGCTATGCGATAAAGAAATTCTCATATGATTAAAAAGCAAGTTTTACAGGACAATTGTTATACGAACAATGCTCTATAATAGTGAATGTTAGGTGACTAAAAGACTACATAAACAAAAGATGAGTGTAGCACAAATAGAAATGCTACGATAGATGTGCAAATATACGAGAAAGGATAGAATGAGAAATAAGAACATTCACAATAAGGTTGGAGTGGCATTATTGGAGAGAAGATAAGTGAAATTCATTTATGTTGGTTTGGGCACATACGATGTAGACCAATGGATGCTCCAATTAGGAGAGTGAAGGCTATAATTGATGAGAAAATGGTTAAGGTTAGGGGAAGGTTAAAAAGACTTGAAAGAAAGTTATTTAGAAAGATATGACGGAACAAAAGTTGAAAGAACAAATTGTCTTAGATAAGAATAAGTAGAAAAGGAGAATTCATGTTAATGACTTAGCATGGGTTTATATATTCGTTCATGTAGTCTACCTCAATATTGGGATAAAGACTTTTATCATCATCATCATCATCATCATCATCATCATCAGAGCCTTTATCCGAATAGATTAGGGTAGGCTATATGAACCAATATCTAAAATCATGTTAGATCGTCCATATGTATTCTCTGCCTCCATAGATTCCTATTCAAGGCCATTTGCTCATCTAATTCTAAAACCTCCATATCTTTCCAAACTACTTCCTTCCAAGTCTTTTTCGGTCTTCCTCTAGTCTTAACCCTTCTCTCAACATCCATAGCCTCTATTCTCCTAACTGGAGCATCTACAGGTCTACGTCTTACATGTCCAAACCAACGTAAACAATTTTCACACATTTTGTCTTCGATAGGTATCACTTCAATCATCTTGCGAATATCATCATTTCTCATTCTATCCTTTCTTGTATATCCACATATCCACCGTAACATTCTTATTTCTGTTACACTCATCTTTTGTGTATGTAGCCTCTTAGTCGCCCAACATTCACTACCATATAACAATGTTGGTCTAACAACTGTCCTATAAAACTTGCCTTTCAACCATGTAGGAATTCCTTTATCGCACAACACACCTGTAGCACTTCTTCACTTACTCCATCCAGCTTGGATCCTATAGGTCACATCACCATCAATCTCTCCATCCATCTGTATTATTGATCCCAAGTATCGAAAATGATCTCGCTTTGGTATCACCACCCCATCTAACTTCACTACATCATGCTCTTCCAGTCGGTTAGAACTAAATTTACACTCCATGTATTCAGTCTTCACTCTGCTTAGTTTAAATCCTTTTGATTCCAACGTTTGTCTCCATAATTCCAACTTTGTATTGATCTCCGCTCTAGTTTCCGCACATAAGACAATATCATCTGCAAGCATCATACACCAAGGCACCTTATCCTGGATGGATTTTGTCAATTCGTCCATAACTACCGCAAACAAGAATGGACTCAACGCTGACCCTTGGTGTAATCCCACCGTGATAGGAAACTCACTTGTTTGCCCCCCACCTGTCCTCACATGTGTCCTTGCGCCTCTATACATGTCCTTAATTAGTTTAATATATTTCAAAGGAACTCTTTTCTTCATTAAGGACCACCAGAGTACCTCCCTAGGCACTTTATCATATGCTTTCTCCAAATCTATAAAGACCATATGAAGATCTTTACCCATTACTCGAAAGCACTCCATAAGTTGTCTAAGCAAATATATTGCCTCCATAGTTGATCGACCCGGCATAAAACCAAATTGATTCTCCGATATCTCTACATTCTTTCTTAATCTCCGTTCTATCACTATCTCTCATAGTTTCATCGTGTGACTCATCAATTTTATGCCTCGGTAGTTGGCGCAACTTTGAATATCTCCCTTGTTCTTGTATAAAGGTACTAAGACACTCTTCCTCCATTCCTTTGGCATTTTGTTAGTGTGCCAAATCTTATTAAATAGATTTGTCAACCACCTAACTCCTACATCTCCAAGGCATTTCCAAACTTCAATTGGGATGTCATCAGGTCCAACAGCTTTTCCATTCTTCATCAGCTTTAGTGCCTCTTTTACCTCTGTCTCTTAGATTCTACGCATAAAACACCGATTTAAATCCTTAAGAGGCACCGAAATAACTTTATTTTGTCCGTCATTAAATAATTTGTTAAAATAATCTCGCCACCTGTTCTTAATGTCATTATCTTTAACGAGAGTTCTTTGATGCTCATCCTTAATACATTTCACGACTCCTAGGTCGCGACTCCTCCTTTCTCTTGCTCGCTCCAATCTTTATATCCTTTTCTCTCTCTCCTTTGTGTTCAACTTGTCGTAAATCTCTTTCGCAACCTTCGTCTTAGCTTCTGCCACAGCCTTCTTTGCCTCCTTTCTTACTACCTTATATTCCGAAAAACTCTTTTCTGTATTGTTCTTCTTTAAAGCCTTGTAACACTCTCGCTTAGTCTTTATAGCATCGTTTACTACTACAGTCCACCATGTTGCGTCCTTTCTAGTCGGCACTCTTTCGTTTGATACTCCTAATGTCTTTTTGCCTACCTCCCGAATGCATTTTGCCATCTTATTCCACATTACATTTGGGTTCTCTTCTATTGTCCAAGCCTCTTTTTGAATCCAACTATCTCTACATGTTGTATGACAATCTTCTTTTAGCTTCCACCATCGAATCCGTTCAATTCCTTTTTGTTGGTTCCTTCGATGTCGTCTATCTATCTTCATATCTAGAACTAAGAGTCTATGTTGCGCGGTACACTCTCACCTGGGATAACCTTACAATCCAAACATCTATGTCTATCCTTACTCCTAGTTAAAAAGAAATCTATCTGACTTGCTCTTGGTCCACTTCTAAAGGTTATAAGATGAGAATCTCTCTTCTTAAACAATGTATTTGCTAGGATTAGGTCATAAGATAAAGCAAAATTTAAGATAGCATCTCCTCCCTCGTTTCTTACACCATAACTAAACCCCCCATGTACTCTCTCAAAACCCTCTCTACTTGTACCTACATGTCCATTAAGATCACCGTCAATAAAAAGGTTTTCTCGTATGGGTATTTCTTGTACTACCTTATCTAAATCCTCCTAAAACTGTCATTTACTAACCTCATCAAGTCCTATCTAGGGTGCATACACGCTAATGACATTCAACACCTCTTCTCCTAAAACTAGTTTAACCAAAATAATCCTATCCCCTTGTCTCTTAATCTGTACAACATCCTTATGGTACTCTTTATCTATAATGATATCTACTCCATTTCGGTCTCTATCTTTCCCTGTGTACCAAAGCTTATATTGCCAAGGTGCTATCTCTCTAGCCTTTTCCCCAACCCATTTGGTCTCTTGGAGACACAAGATGTTAACCCTCCTCCTACTCATAACCTCACAAATCTCACCTAACTTACCATTAAGCGTACCTATATTCCAAGATCCTAATCTAAGCTTATGGTTATGGACTAACTTCTTTACCCACCCCTGTCCATTGTGTTGTGGGAACCTTTGCCTATTTAACACCACATCCAGGCGTCGATGTGGAGCGTCACTTCCGGGCGACGACCTAGCAACCCTTGCCCACTTTTCACTACACCCGGGCTCCGATGCAGCGCGTCGCTGTGTAGGGGACGCCCTATCGATGTTTTGATATTGGTTCATTTCATGAGATTGGACTAGTTTTTAAGGCTATCCAAACCTACCGCCACCCTCCTCCTTTACCCGAGCTTGGGATCGGCTGCGTTAACTCACACAGGCAGAGTTGGGATAAAGGCTTTGATAATGATAATTATGATAATGATGATTATGATGATGATGAGTTGATTAAATTCCTTGATTTTCTTACTACCCATACGATTTAAATTGTTTTCTGCCTTGTTTGGTTTCTGCACACTTTTCTGAATTCGTTTCTGGTTTGTCTTAGTGGCTTGCTGTTACCGGCGGTTTGGGGTTGTTGTGGAGGTTGTTTGAAGGTAAATTACACCGTTGCTCGTCGTTAGTGGCTGTTGCAGGGCTTTTGATTTTCCCATTGCTGCAACACCAAAAATCCTCATTTATGCACTTCTCACTGTTGCTATTGGAGGCATTGCTGAGGAGGAAGCACTGGCTGTTAGTAGGATGTGGCATGCAGCTGTTTGCTGCCTGGGCTATGAAGTGTGTCGCTGTAAAGGCAGAACTTGGAATTTGCTGGGCTGGAGGTGGCAAGAAGAAGTAGGAGTTGGCCTGGATGCACATGTGGATCTGGGCGTCTATTGGTTGTGATTGTAGAACGGTGCAGCGCTGCTCGTCTGCACTTGCTGTAGCGATGATGGTTGGACAAATAAAGTTAGTGTGCGACATGATGCTTGGCTGTGCTAGGAATGTTTGTTTTGGTTGTAGGGTTTAAGCATTCATTTTAGTTTAATTAGTTAGTTAACATTTAGTTTAGTTATTTTATAATGTTTTGTAATAAATTACCTAGTAAGTTCAAGTTTTTTTGTTTTAAGTTAATAATTTACCTTAGTATTTGGTTATTTAGTATACTATTTATAGTTGCATTCTAGCTAAATTTAGTTTAAATAATTTAAATTTTAGTTTTAGGTAATTTTATTTTATGTTTATCATTTTAATTTTATTTTTTTATTTTCATGCAATTTTAACTTTATTTTTCTATTTAAATTTTTTGTTCTTTTAATTTTCCTATTTAAAATTTATGTTCTTTTAATTTAGTTATATTTTAATTTTAATTTTTTTAATTTAATTTGCACTTTTATTTTAATTATTTTAGTATTTAATTTAATTTAAGATACTTTCGTTTGTTTGAATAAATCTAGGATGACAAATTTTAGTACTTAGCTAAAACAATTTTAATCAATTCTAATGGGAATGATACTTTTCTTACTCTATATTATTTGAATGTGATCCGTGCACTTGTGATAAAGGTTTAGATCCAATAACCTCACAAGTTAAGCTTGAGTCTCTCCACAAATGGTAGAGCGAATTACTAGCTGAAACGATGTTAAATGCTACACAAAGAAAGCAACCTGTTAACTCCTGTGAGACTTAAGTGTTACATGAGACCTACTTCTAAAAGTGGCGTTGGCGTAGCCAAAAATTTATGCCAGTGGGGTCAATATATGTAATAATATATTTTTATATAATATTTAAAAAATAAATATAAAAGAAAATATCCCACAATGCAATTAAATTTAAAAAATAAACATTTTCTTACAATTTTTTATAATAAAAATTTATTTCAATAATTACATTAACTGTGTTACATTCTTTTTTCATTTTTCTCTCATGCCAATAAAAATGTTAAAAAATAATACAAGCAGATAGATGATATCATTTTTTTTATTTCTTTTATAACAAGATTGTATTTGTACTATCAAATAATCAATTACGTATAAAATAATTATTACATCAAGTACAACAAATCTATTAGTTATAAATTGGATCAAACTCATATCATATATTTATAAATTACATCAAACTCATATATAATATGCATTACATCGATAATTAAGAGAAAAACCATAAACTAAAGTGTGACAAGAAAGTGAAGAGAAAATGTCAATAAGAATAATAAACAAATCAAAATTTAAATAAGAATAAAAGTATAGGGATTAATATCCAATACTTCGTAAATATAGTTTTTTTCCTCCACAAATAGGTTAGGATGATACACATGTCTTTTAAAAATATTTAAAAAATAAAAAACTAAATAAAAGTCATCATCTTAACGTTGTTTGTGGAGACTCAGAAGTTAAATTTATACTCGTAACGAATAAAAATTAGTAAATTTTTAAATTAAAATGAAAATCAAAATAAAGACGAATTTATTTTTTAACCCTTTTCTTTACAAATATTAATGGTGTTAATATAGAAAATTTACTAAATTTTTATACTAATTACATACATATATTTATATTATATATTTTCAAAATTTGAGTGAGGTCAATTGACCTTACTCAAACCAAAGTGACTACACCAATACCTCTAGAATCTCAATATTTGATGTGATCTTTATTTTGCTTTGTGTTAAATTTGACAAAGATATTAAAGTTTAATAGGCAGTGTTTGTAACGTCTTAATCCCACGTACGAAATTATGAGATTTTGTTATCTTAAATACAGAGATCTAAACTTCAAGTTATGCTTGTGAGATACCATTTATGAAGCAAAATAAGAGAAATTCAAATTAAAACAGATAATACATTGTAGTTTAGGTGCAGGCTCCACATAATGAGCTTGACAACTAACCTAAGACATGGACATGGACATGGACGCCTCTTACTTAGCTTGGTCCCTAGTCAAAAGTGGGTGTCAACTAGTAGGGTGGATAGAAGTTCAATTTCTGCCCTAAATATTTTTTTTTTTTGTTCATAACTGACCTAAATATTTATTGTTTGGACGGAAGGTGCAAGTTGAAATTGCAATACAGAGATCGCAAAATTTGATCGAGACATGGATTGATCGAAAGTATTCTAATTCAATAAAAATTCAAATTCAGGCCAAAAATAAAAATAAAAATTCAAATTAAAAGTAATTTGAACGTGAAATGAATTCACATTAAAGATTATTAGAATTTGAAATATATGAATACAAAGTGATTCAGATACAAAATATTTTGAAAGAGCCCACTATATTGAGTAATGTGCTCAAATTCATTATGCTAACCTTGCTTATCTTTTAATTTCTTTCATAGAAAAAAAAATAGATAAAACCTTAGTGATACCACACTGTTTTTTTGTAAAGGGAAATAGAAAAAATCTGAAGTATTCAAGTGAGAAAAGAGTTTTAAGATTATGACAATATTTTTATAAATAAACTAACTTTTACTTGTGCGATGTGCAAATTAGTTTTAACTATTTAAATTTGTAAACATATAAAATAATATTATTTAATTAATTTATTTAAAGTATATATAAAATACATATATATATAATATAATCAAGATATCTAATCATAAAAGAATTAAATATTTAATTAAAAATTAAAATATTTAAAACATAAGATAAACAAATATTAAAAAGAATAAAAAATAAAAACATATTATAAATAATATTATTGAGCACATCAACAAAATGTTAAAATAGAAATTAAAAGTATATTTTAACAATTTCAAGCGTTAGAGTAACATTTTGATATATATTTTTATTATTGACATAAATAATCATTATTATAAATATGCATTTTATATGCATTATACATATATATATATATATATATATATATATATATAAAAGAATGATTATAATATAGAAGTATTTATATTTATATCTGAAAGCACAGTAATTTGTGCAATGCATGAATTAATTTTATCTATTTAAATATATGTAGCATATATATTTATAAATTTAGATGTTTTATACATGAATTTTATTTATTTAGAAAAATAACAAGGTTAAATATTTAAATAACATACATGATATTGATAGCTTATTTTTATACTTTTCAATTCTATTAATAAAATGTTTTTTAAATAAATTAAAATTATTTATTTTATAATATAAATAGATATCAATAAATATTTTATTTAGTTTTCCAAATAGATAATATTAAAATGGATAATTATTTCATACATCGCCGGTGGAGTTTTTTTTATTTTACAAGTGGAGTTACGATCATGACGAATGTCCTACTTTATTTATTTTTATTTTTTTAATATTTTTATAAGACATGTGTCATGATCTTAACACCGTTTGCATACACCGTCGGTAGAGTTTTTTTTTTTTACTCCACAAGCAGTGTTAGGATCATGACACATATTTTAAAAAATATTTAAAAAATAAAAATAAATAAAATAAGACATGTGTTATAATCCTACTCCTGCTTTTAAATATTTTTTATTATAAAAGTTAGCATTTTAAACTATTTAGAGTTTTTTTTACTCCACAAGCAGTGTTACAATCATGACACATATCTTAAAAAATATTTAAAAAATAAAAATAAATAAAATAAAATATGTGTTATGATCCTACTCTTGCTTTTAAATATTTTTTATTATAAAAGTTAGTATTGTAAACTATTTTAAGATATATATATATATATATATATATAATATATTTTAAGATTGAGAGATTTTAGAACTAGAAAAATTTTTAAAAAATGAAGAAGTTAGTACTTATTATTCTTTTTGACTTAGGTAGGCATGAAATTAATAAATGTTTACGTATCATTAAAAAAGAATGTTCATATAAATATCTATATAAACATCTTATCAAAATTGTTATGTACCTTGTATATATATATTAGATTGGGTACACAACATTTGACTTACCTGGATCTCTGGTATTAATTAGAATAACTCCGACATCAAAACTTGGGACGTTAGAGGCCGGCCTCGGGCTTGATAGTAATCATAGGAATGATGCCGAGAGCAAAACTTTCGGAAATGAAACGTCATAATAAGTTTGCTTTCAGCTTCAACATTACTTATCAAATTTCTTTCACAAAATCCATGCATTTATCAACCAAATATTGGAATGCATTAAATTATTCATGTAAGATAAGTTTTTACAAATGAAATTAGAAAAAAAATTAAGAAGCTAAACAAATTAATAAAATCATACTAAATTCATTTGATAAGATTAAAAAATCAAACCTCAAAATTATATGAAATTTTCTTACCATTAAGACAAAACTTGACATTATAAAAGATAAGTTGACAAAAAGCTTACGTTGTCTCTCACCGGTGAACCAATCGTGAGGCATGACAAATATGACAACAATTGTGGATAAAAGACAAAGATCAAATTGTGAGACTCATGTTAGTCAATCAATTGGACGGGTCTTGTCAAGAATTGAAAAAACATGTGAAATTAATCTTTGGAAACCATCTGAATTATTTATACAACTACTTGTATGCTATGCCTATTAAAATGTCATCATCAACCATGATTAACTCTCCTATTTCCTTTTAACTTTTTTTGTATGCTGGTGTCCTATCCTCTGAGTTTGAAATAACATAATCACGATGACTTGACTTGGCAAAAAAGTACAATTGTTTCTTGGTAAATAAAATTTTAAAATGATAAAAATAAAAACTAGGAAATAAGAGTCTAAATCTAATGTGTAGTTAAAGAGCAAAAACCTCCATAGTCACAGTCAGTCATCTGAGTTTGAATCTTTTCCTTTCCGAATCCTTTGACCAATAACAGAAAAATGAGTATCGAATCTGAGGCTGGAAATGACAAACCAGGCACTCAATTGTCCAGAAAATCACGATTCAGATGCAACTCACCACTTGTCCAAGTAGCCCTGATAGGCGTCGTATGTTTCTGCTGCCCTGGAATGTTCAACGCCTTGACTGGCATGGGCGGAGGAGGCCAGGTCGACCCAACCGCAGCCAACAACGCCAACACCGCCCTTTACACAACTTTCGCCGTATTTGGCATCCTGGGAGGCGGCATTTACAACATCCTTGGACCCCATCTCACCCTCGCCGCTGGTTGCAGCACTTATGTCCTTTACGCAGGCTCTTTCCTCTACTACAACCACCATAAACACCAGGCTTTTGCAATTGCTGCCGGTGGCCTTCTCGGCCTCGGCGCTGGCCTTCTTTGGGCCGGCGAAGGCGCCATTATGACTTCTTACCCTCCAGCAAAGCGAAAGGGTACTTATATCTCCATGTTCTGGAGCATTTTCAACATGGGTGGAGTCATCGGTGGACTCATTCCATTTATTCTCAATTACAACAGAAACGAGGCAGTTTCTCTGAATGATGCCACCTATATTGGCTTCATGTGTTTCATGTCAGCAGGAACTCTTCTTTCCTTCGCCATTTTGCCACCAAGCCAAGTTGTTCGAGATGATGGCACACGTTGCACAAATATTAGCTACTCAAGTGTTCCCACGGAGGCAGCCGAGATTCTCAAATTGTTTCTGAATTGGAAAATGCTCCTTATTGCCCCTGCTGCTTGGGCCAGCAATTTCATCCACACTTATCAGTTCAATAATGTCAATGGTGTTCTTTTTAATCTGAGGACCAGAGGGTTGAACAATGTGTTCTATTGGGGGGCTCAGATGTTGGGCTCTATTGGGATTGGCTATGTCTTGGATTTTAGTTTTCAGAGCAGGAGGTTGAGGGGTTTTGCTGGGATTGGTGTTGTTGCTTTGCTTGGCAGTGCAATTTGGGGTGGTGGTTTCGCCAATCAACTTACTTATTCCCATGATCATCCACCTGAGAAGTTGGATTTCAAAGAAGCTGCTTTTGCTGGCCCCTTTATTTTATACTTCAGCTATGGATTGCTGGATGCCATGTTTCAAAGCACGGTTTATTGGGTCATAGGTGCCTTGGCTGATGATTCGGAGACCCTCAGTAGGTAATGTCTTCTTGTTCTTAAACTTTTTTTTTTGGATAAAATGATAAATACTTATGTGTCGTCGTAATTATCAGAGCTTTTATCTCAATCTAAATTGAAGTAGACTACACGAACCAATTTCTGAAATTATATTAAATCGTCCGCATGAATTCTACACATTATTATCCAAAACAATATCTTCATCCAACTCTAATACCTCTTATTTTTATGAATTATTACCTTCCAAATCTTTTTCTAGTCTTAATCCTCCTTTCATCCTATAAATATTTATGTGAATAATTAAATATTTCAGATATAGTGGATTTTACAAGGGAGTGCAAAGCGCAGGAGCAGCGGTTGCTTGGCAGGTTGATAGGCGCAAGGTTCCATTGCTTTCCCAGTTGATTGTCAATTGGTCACAAACCACCGTAAGTTATCCATGTCTGGTGCTTCTAGTCATGCTAGCTGTAACGGATGACAACAAGACTGAAGTCGAAACTGTAAAGGAGGCTGCTGTTACATCATCCAATGAAGATATCATCACTGCTAAGTCCACTTAGCTGTTTTTTCCGTTGTCTTTTCTCCCATATTCCTGCCAAAGTGACATCTTTTTCTTTTACGAGTTTAGACAACTCTTATGATGTATATGTTACTACGCCATCGTTACCTTCCTTAAAAGGAAATCAAAATTTAAATGCTGTTGTGTGGAACTTTCTTCACTCCTAGAATTCTTCCACCTTGGTTTTGCCTGCTCAGAGTGCATTCTCTTGCCCTTTCTTAATTGCAATCTACGAAGATAACCACTGGTTTCTATATTCCAATAATGACATACAGCTGTGGAAAAACTTTTACTTGCTGACGATTCAATGAAGAAAGAAATAAATCTTGGAGAAGCGAAAAAACTATACTTTTTACAAGTAAAACTATATCGTCGACTGCTACTTTTCATTATTGTTGATGCAGTGAACAATGTAGATCAAATACATGGGATATAAAGATTTACGTGGTTCAATAATAGTGTTTATGTATTGTAAGCATCATTTTTGTCCGAATTATTTTCGAGTTTCTTGAAATAGATTTTTAACTTGGCCCAAAAGTTTAAATTTCGAAACCAATTTAATTAAATCAAAATTCAATTGGGTTTCAAAATGATGATATAAGCTTGATGGGAAAATTTGTGCATATTTTTTATTTGGGCCTCAAGCCCATGAAAATGTTCCTATTTCTTTTTGTTTTCATTTATTATTTATTTTTTCTTCTCATTTATTATTATTTCTAGGGTTATCATTATTTTTTTTTGGGTATATTATTATTATTTCATTTTTACTTAAAAAAGAGAAAAAAATTTTGATGGAAAAAATGAGAGAATCTGTAAAAATTTTTGAAAATATGCTAAAGCCAAAAAGGAAATTTCAAGCCGCGAAATCAGTGGCATTAAAGCCAATGAGGACAAATCGAGAATTGAACTTGAAGGTCAAGCAAAATCAAAGTTGAAAAAATTAAATTAGAATTCAAGATCTGAAATTGTTTTCGTTAATTAATTAGACAAAAATAATAATGTTAGCTTATTTATTTGACATGTTTATGTTGATTAGATTCCAAATTTATTGATTAAATTAGATAATGGAATGTAATTAATTTATGCATTAAATTATTTAGGTTAATTGGTATGATTACTAGATTAAATATTTGGTTGATTAATTAATTCATTTAATTATATGGGTAAATTATTCAATATAAAAGATGCAAAAATTTACGTGATTAAGTAAGAATGCCTATATTCAATAAATGGGTAATTAATTCATTTAATTATGGTTACTTTGTTTTAGTAGTACATTTTCATTATAAGTTATAATCATAATCAGCATATAACATTCCATGAACAGGTAAATATGAAAATCACATTACTCAAACTAGGTAAACTAGTAAATAACTATAACAAACTAAACAAACTTGTAAATAATTAGATTAACTCAAGCTCACACTTAATGAGACTCGAACCTGAGACCTCAAAATCTCAGAGCCTCCTTATTGCCACTAAGCTAAGGCTTCATTGGCTACTTTTCATTATTGTTGAAGGTGTGAACAGTACAAATTAAATATAAAAGATGCATAGATTTACATGATTCAATAAGAATGCCTATAAGCTTGGTCCAAAATTTTAACTCTCGGAACTAACTTAATTCAGTCAAAATTCAATTGGGTTTCAAAATGACGATGTGGATTTGATAATGAAAATTGCGAATATTTTGGATTTGAGCCTTAAGCCGATGATGCATGTTTCTATTTTGTTATTATTTATTATTTATTTGTTTTTTCATTAATTATTATTGTTAGTGTTATCAGTATTATTATTTTTTGGTAAATTATTATTATTATTATTATTATTATTATTATTATTATCTAAAAAAAGGGAAACAAATTTGAAAATTATTATTATTATTATTATTATTATTATTATATAAAAAAAGGGAAACAAATTTGATGGAAAACCGAAAATGAGAGAATCTGCAAAAATCTTTGAAAATCCGCTGACGCAAAAAGGAAGTTGCAAGCCGAGAAATCAATGGTTTTAAAGCAAATATGGAGAAATCGAGAATTGGACTTGAAGGTCAAGCAACATCAAAATTGAAAATAATTATGAAATTAAAATTCAAGATCTGAACTTGTTTTCGTTAATTAATTAGACAAAAAAAATAAAAAAGTTAGCTTATTTATTTGACATGTTTATGTTGATTAGATTCAAAATTTATTGATTTAATTAGATAATGGAATGTAATTAATTTATGAATTTAATTATTTAAGTTAATTAGTATGATTATTAAATTAAATATTTGGTTGACAAAATAATTCATCTAATTATATCGGTAAATTATTCAACACAATCAATGTTAAAATTCTATACTTGTAGATTTATGAGTAGGTGTATAAAAGTAAGAATAAAAACATTCATTAGGAAAGTAATTAAGTTATGATACAATCAATGTTAAAATTCTATACTTGTAGATTTAAGAGTAGGTGTATAAAAGTAAAAGAAAAAAATCATCAGGAAAGTAAATTAAGTTAGGATTCTTTAAAATAAAGTATAATTGTAAATTATTTAAATTACATAATATGAAAGTAAATAGAGGTTATTCCCATGATTAAATTTTTAAGTCGCCACGAATTGTTGACATTTGAAAATTTTTTTGTGAGAATAATTTATACTAAAGTTTGCCAAAATGATGGTTCAATATCAGTAACCCATATTTATTTTCAAAATAATAAGTATGGTGATAAGTTATTAATAATAAATTCTAAAAAGAAAAGACTATTCCAATGATTAAATTCCAAAAATTCATAAATGATTGATATTTGAAATTTTCTAAATGAGATGTTTTCCTTGAATTTCACCAAAATTATGGAAGATTTAAGGAAAATTTTCAATATCAATAATCGATATTTATTTTTAAAATATAAAAAAATTACTAATAATAAATTGAGAATAAATAAAGATTATTCTAGACCAACGTCTGTTAGGCTAAGTGGAAGGAGTTCAGTGCCCCTTAAGTAAGGTCTTGTAAGGACCTGGCATACCTACACTTTTTGTGGGCCAAGGATCCACCTTTAGTGGCCAGATCTTACTCACAACGTACTGTCCGCTTTAGAAGCACCCACAGGCCCCTCATGGTTTCGTCAGGACGTGCCGAGAATATCAGAAATTTGTCACTCTTAATTCGCTTGTCGGGACGTGCCGAGAATATAAGAAATTTGTCACTCTTAATTCGCATCCAGAGTGACTCAAACTTTTAACTTCATTAAAGTTCAAGTCACTTCTAGGCCAAATGGTGAGGAATGACTTGAACTTTAATGAAGTTAAGGGTTCCAATCGTTCCGGACGTGAATTGGGAGTGGCAAATTCAGGGTATTCTCGGCACATCTCGACAAAACTGTAAAGGGCTTGTGGGGGCTTCCAAAGCAGACAGTACGTTGTGAGTAAGGTTTGGCTACTAGGGATGGATCTCTAGCCCAAAAAAGTGTGGCTATGCCAGGTCCTTACAAGTCTCGAGTTCAAGCCTTGTGAATGGAGAAAACAACATTGAGAGAGATCTTTCCATTTGAGGTTCGACAATAGCTTGACTCCGGATTAGTCGGGGACCAAAGTGGCCTTCAGATACCGGAGGGTTTCAACAAAAAAAAAAGATTATTCTAAGGATGAGATTCCAAAAAGTCAAGAATGGTTGACAGTTAAAAATCTTTAGATAAGAATTTTTCTATAAGTCTCACCAGAATGATGGAAGACTTAAAAGAAATTTTCAATATTAATAATCTAAATTTATTCTTCAGAAATTAAATAAATAAAAAAAAAAGATAGGAAAAGGAAGTTAAGAATGGAACATAATAAAGGAAAATTTAAGGACTTTTTATAAAAGATTTAATGAATCCGATAATGGAGTTTCTCCAAGAAAGTCGAATGGTAATACTTGGTTGCTTTTGAGAGGAGGATAAATTTTTAAGAATGTTCGCCAAAATGATAGAGAGTTTCTTAGAAAATTTTCAATACGTAAATATTAGGATAAAATAAAGAACATTTAAATTCAAGACCATTAATTAAGATAATCTTTAAGATAACACAAGATTATTAGATACTATTTTAGGATGGCATTGTGAGGATGCTAATACTTTTCTCACATGTAACCGTACCCCTAAACCCTAAATATGAGATGTAGACCAATCCTTATCTTTAATATGAATAGGTGACCAATTATACCTAGGTTTGGTTGGTGGCAACTCCATAAAATTATATCTAGTTATTAGGTTTTCTAAAACAGAATACATTATGATAGCTTGGCGACTCCACTGGGAATAAATAGATGGTCAAGCCAATAATTACTCTTGATATTATTTTAGGTTTTATTTGAATGGTCTTAATTTGATGTTTAATTGATTTAATTTATTTTGTTGTATATTTTGTCATTTATTGTGGGACATTTTAAAGGGTTGTTCCTACACACACTATCACGTGCATGTCATAACATGGGCTCTAGACTTACGTTTTGTCCTTTTTAGGAGGGAATATAATACCTATGCTCTCATGATGTTTTAACCTCCCAATGACTAGCAAAATACTCCTACTTAAATTGAACAATGCCAAAATGACATTTGTAGTACGTATCAATGGCTGACCTGTTTACTGGCCACCTATTGATGGGTTTGGATGGTCTCTGGCTGAGCCCTTCACTAAAGATGGTGTTCATGATCTGGGTTTAAGATGTGTGAGTAAGGTGTAGCTCTCTAATTGCTCCTGGGGGGCTGGCCACCCCTTTTCCCTTGCTTGGTATTGATGAGGTGACCTCAGATTTAGGTATCTTTTTAGCTTTGTTCATTTTGATTGCCTTTCTTCTTTGAAAGGATGATCGAGTTTTACTTCTTAATTCACTCTTATGCTCTCTTTTTCTAACAGTTTAATTTCTTTTTTCTTTTTTTTTTGTTTATTTATAGGCCCATTTTTAAAGCTCATAAAGATTCATTGTCCAATTATCACTAAGTGAGTATTGAAGGTTCTCATAATTAATACCAGAGATGAAATCCTGGATGGCCCTTTATGTGTTAAGATCTTTGATTTCCAAGGCAATTACGCTAAAACGAGTCATAAACCCCCTTAGAGTCTCGTTTGGCTTTTATTTGATTGCTGTTAGGTTGAAAAATGTTTTGGTTACAACTCTATTTGTCAAAAAATGCACTATAAATTCCCCATTAAGGATAAACTCGGCCACAAAGGAATAAAACCATAACCTTGCATGTGCTTTAAGACTTGTACGAAAGATCCGGCAGTTTTGAATATTTACAGTGTTTTACAGTTTCATAACTGGTTAAAAATGTTTTAGATGGTTTTTAAGGTCCCTAATGCCATCATATACTTCCTTCGACATTTTGACCTAGATTGATGAACAAACTGACAGATTTCTCTAGATAATAGGTTGTGCTAATCGTCCAGCTAATTTAGACTTGTGTTTTTAGTTTTTTTAGAGGTCTTAAATTGTTTGTTTAAGGTTTTCTGTTTGCTTTACCTTGTTTTTTAGTGGCTTCATTTGTGTCAGCTGTTCTTTTGGAGTCTATATTTATTAAGGGATTTCTTGTAGCACATTAGGTTGTGGGTCAAGGTCTTGGGCTATTGCTTGGTTAGGTTCGAGCAGGAGGCTGTTTTGTTCGTTGGGCTAGTCTAGCCATTTTGGAGTAAGCTGCTAAGGTAGGTGCTTTGGATGATGTTAGGCTTTAAAGGCGACAGGGTCTTTGGGTTTGTTAGTAGGTAAGGGCTTAAGATGCTTGTTGTAGGGCTTTTCATTATGCTGCTACTTGTCCTTGTATTAGGGCTTTTTGGGAGATTAGTTGTTGCTAGTGCTCAAAAAATTGGTTTTGTGGCCACTGCAAAAGCTGGTAGGGGTGGTAACGAGTGATATGGATACATTAATTATTGTAGTTGTTAGGTGTGCCTTTGTTGTAAGAAGTAGAATGACTATAAGTGATTGAGTGTGTAAATCCACTAGCGGGGCGATTACTAAAGTCAAGGTTGTTTGTGTAATGTGGGGGGTGATGGTATTATGGTTGGGTTTAGGTGATCTCTCTAGGACATTATGGTGGTTGGGTTGAGAGGTGATGTATTGTTTGCACACGGTGAACAAAAGAAAAGATTGGAGCGAATGCACTAATAAGGTATTGGAAATAACTCGACTGTTTCATTCCCCATTCTGTAGAAAGTTTTATTTGCTACATATAGGGTGAGTTATATTCGTAGGTTTGTTGTATTGGTGGTATGGTTAGGGGGATATTGAAATATGGGGGAATGTTTCCTTATAATGGAAATGTCTAAGTGAGTGGTAGAAGTTGGGGTATTTGGCTTGTTGTAAGGAGTTTTGACTGGTGGTCGAAGTGATTATAGGTGTGTTTGTTGTTGAAAGAGACATGGCTTCAGTCTTTTCCATAGACGAGGCAATTGCTAATGTCTTAAACAATAGAAGTTGTGATTTCTTGAGGGTTCTAGTCCCCCATAGGTGAGTCTGTCCAAACCTGCAAGATTAGAACATAAGGAATGACATCAGAGTTGTGCCTTTAACTCTTAAGTCAGTGAGGGATAATGAATCAATATATGAAGGTAGCAAAAGAGAAAGAGAGAAAAGCTTGAGAACTCTTGATGAGTGTTGGATTGTTGCCTTGTTGAGGGAGAAATTAGATGATCTTTTCTGCTCAAAGTTTAGCCCTTATTCGTCTGACTAGTATGATGTTGCTTGCCATAAATGTCCTTTCTCATGGGGCTTCATGTGTTCGCCAAGAGGCTCATGTTGTTGTCAAGCTATTACAGCTTTGCCAGATGTCAACTCTCAAGTAGATTTGTAAGTGGGCAACCAAGCCCGAGTTTGTGGCGATTGGGTTGATTGTTTGACTAGTAGCTTAAGCTTAGTGATGTAAGTTTAGGTTTCGAGGTTTGGCTTGTGGTCTTATCTTTGTGTTTGGATTTTTGAACTTATAAACTTATAGGTTATAACAATTATGATGGTATTATAAGGAGTTCTTCTTGTTACACTATTTTATTATAATAATCAAGCAAGTTTCTATCACATCCTAAAATGAATTAATTCTTAAAATTAAATAGAAAAAAAAATCTAAAATGGTAGTGCACCAAACAAGCTTTGTTAGTGATGCTAATGTAGGAAAATCATACAGATAAATATACACAGGATCTCATGTTCAATTATCAAGAAAAGATTAATTTGAAAGCGTACCTGAATACATTGGAATTGATTTCTTGGGGTTAGAGTCTTTCACATCTAAACTTTTTGAGAAAATCTGTATCTCACTCAATGATGGGATTTGAGAATGAGAAGTATCTTATGTTAAGACTGGAGGCCAAAACCTGTTTATACTTAAAGTATATTTTATATATTTTGGCCCATCATAAAAATAAAATAAAATATTAGGTCTCTACACATTGCAAAGCCCATACTAAATAAGATGCCCTAAAATCTAATAACTTAAACTTTATTGATCACTTTTAAATGGACTAAACAAATAAGATATCCTGTAATGTATAATTAATTGATATATGTAAGTCCACTTAAAGAATTTCCCAACAATCTTCCACTTGGGCCGTGTATGTCACTTGACAATTGTATATTTAAGATAACTTTAAGAGCTCTAAACTTGCTATCTTCACAAGGCAATATCTCTAAAAATTTGGTCCATCAATTATACTAACATAGAATTAAAGCGATTTTCGTTACATATTTTTGTAACTAGACCCATCAAGAGTCATGTATGCTAATGTAATCAACGACATAGATCAAGTATGGATATGTAGCATGGAAATCACATGCAACGTGACCCTTCAAGCATGCCTATTTCCAACTAGTTCTACTTCTAAAAACTTTATGCTCAACTGCAATTTGAAAGAATAAAACTTTATTTCAATGTTTTAGCAATAACAATAATACTTTATTCTGATTAGAAAAATGTCTCAATAACTAATGAATATAAATAAAATAAACTCAACTATACAAACATATCATCAAAGTGAACCACACCTATATGAGCTACATGCTCATGAAACACCTTAGGTGGTACACCCCTAGTAAGTGGATTCACAATCATAGAGTTGTACTTATATATTTAATACATATCTGAAGACTCTGAACTCTCTCAACAACAAGAAATTTAATGTCAATATGCTTTGCTTTCGACGAGCTTTTATTGTTCTTAGAGTTTAACTCTACGGCTTTATTATGACAATAAATTTTCAATGGTCTTTCAATACCATCAATAACGCACAGCCCAATGATAAAATTCTATAACCATATTACTTGGTTTGATGCCTTGTAGCAAGCTACAAACTCTGCTTACATGGTGAAAGAAGCTATGAGTAACTGCTTTAAACTCTTCCAATATATAGCTCCTCTAACCAACATAAAAACATAACCAAAAGTGGATCTTCTTCTATCAAGGCAACTAGCAAAATTGGAGTCTGGATACCTAACGATCTCTAAATGATATGATCTTAGATATGTGAGCATGTAATCTTTAGCTCTCTGTAGATACCGCATAACCCTCTTTACTGCATTCAATGATCCATTCAAGGTTGCTTAAATATTTGCCAAGCATACCAAATATGTATGCAATATCCGGACGCATACAAACTTGAGCATACATGAGACTCCCTACTACTGAAGCATAAGGAATCTTCTACATCTCTTTCTTTTCAATCTTATTTCTTGGGCATTGAAGCAAATTGAATTTATCACCCTTAGCAATGGGCGTGTCTCCTGATGTACAATTTTTAATATCAAATCTACTAGGCACCTTATCGATATATGCTTTTTGTGATAAGCCAAGTACACCACAAGAACTATATTGATGGATATGTATGCCCAACACAAAGGATGTATTCTCAAGATCTTTTATCTCAAATTTATTCGAAAAAAATCTCTTGGTTTCTTGCAACAGGCCGTATCGCTGCTTACCAGCAAGATACCATTGACATATAACACTAGAAGAATGAACTTACTCCCATTGATCTTGTGATAAATACATTGATCAACAGTATTCTTGTTGAAACCAAAAGAGGTGATCACTTGATCAAATTTTTTATACCATTGATGGGATGCTTGCTTTAAACCATAGATGGTTTTTTGTAATTTGCACACCGGTGTTTTGATTCATCCGATACAAAATTTTCTGATTGCACCATATAAATTGTTTCTTCAATGTCACCTTTGAGAAATGCTATTTTTACATCCATTTGATGTAGCTCTAAATCATAATAAGCTACAAATGCCATGATCATTCTAAAAGAGTCTTTCAATGAAACCAGAGAGAAAGTCTCTAGATAATCGATGCCTTCCTTTTAAGTGAAACATTTGGCAACTAGATGTGATTAATATCCTTCAATATTGTCTTTCAAATCCCGCTTGGTTTTGAAAATCCATTTACAACCAATTGTTTTGCTCCATTAGCCAATTTGACAAGATCCCAAATGTCATTGTCCTCCAATTATTTCATCTCATCTTTCATGACCTCTATCCATTGATGAGAGTTAACACTTTGTTTGGCTTGACAAAAAAATTTTGGATCATCATCCAGTCCTATATCAAACTCGTGTTCTTGAAATACACGATATAATCATATGGAATCGCTAATCTCCTCTCTCTAGAGGATCTCTTTAATAGCACTTCCAATTGAGATTGTTGTTACTCCTCCAATTGAATAGGAGCAAGCTCTTCAATATGAGTAGGAGGTAACCCAGGAGTGTCTTGATAATCCAAATTTGCATCTTGAACAATTTTAGACATAATTGTTTGATCATTTTCACTTGAAACTGTAGGAATTGTAACACGGTCTTTCTCAAAGATGAAGTTACTGAGTTTGGCACTCTCATCATATTTAACATCCTCAATAAACTTAGCATTCCCCATTTCGAAAAAGGATTTATTTGAGGGATCATAAAACTTGAAACCCTTTGATCTTTCTGAGTATCGAACAAAGTAGCAACTTATTGTTCTTGAGTTCAATTTCCTTTCATTAGACTTGTATGGCCGAGCCTCAATTGGACAACCCTAAATATGTAAATGCCTAATACTAGGCTTCTTTCTTATCCATAACTCATATGAGGTTTTAGCTACTGCTTTGCTTGGAACTCGATCAAGAATGTACATTACAGTCTTTAAGACTTCTCGCTAAAGTGATTCTGGCAAAAAAGAATGACTTATCCTACTTTAAAACACATCCTTTAGGTTTCGATTTCGTCTCTCAGCTACACCATTTTGATTTGAAGTCCCAGGCATGGTGTATTAAGGAACGATGCTACATTCTACTAAATACCTTGCAAAAAGGCCTCGATGTTATTCACCTAATCCATCATATCTGCCATAATATTCACCTCCACAGTTAGTTTTAACAGCTTTAATTTCCCTACCAAGCTGATTTTCAACTTCAACTTTATAGATCTTGAAAACATCCAATGATTGAGACTTCTCATGAATCAAGTATGGGTACCCATAACGAGAATAATCGTTTATGAAAGTGATAAAATAATGTTGATCGTTCCAATAAGCTATAAGGAACGGACCACAAATATTAGTATGAATTAAATCCAAGACATTTAAACTCTTGTTAGCTCAGTTTTCTTGATATTTGTTTGTTTTCCCTTAATACACTCATCACATATTTTGAAATCTGAAAAATCAAGAAAATCGAGAATTCCCTTTGACACCAGCCTCTTGATTCTTTGTTCAAAAATATGTGCTAAACACCTATGCCATAACATGGAAGAATTCTTATTAATTAATTTGCCCTTTGTACCACAATTACTTATATGCAAGGATTCATTAATGTGTGAGGCATAAAGGTCCAATTTATATAGATTATCAACTAAAGAACTTGTACTAATAAGATCTAAATATTGAAAGAGACTAAACTTTCCATTTCCAAATGAACAACAGTATCCTGAGTTATCCAAATAAAAACATAAATTAAATTCTATCTAAATGACGGTACATAAAAAGTCTCATTTAAATCTAAATAGTAACTAGTTCCTAATTTTAATCTAAATAGATAAATAGCCTCAACATGAGCCCTTTCGCCATTTCTTACATAGATTAATCTTTCAGCATCAGTTGGTTTTTTGTTCCTTGACAACCCTACATAGTCACACTTATGTGAGTAGTTGCACCGATATCTATCCACCAAGTGTGATCGGGTACTAAAGCCAAATTAAGTTTAGAACAAACAATGTTGAGAAGCTTATCCTTTTTGGCAAGCCATTTTTCATACTTAGAACAATCTTTCCTCACATGACCACTTTTACGACAAAAGAAACAGGTAATCACCTTATCTTGTTTCTGCTACCCCTTAGACTGTGAAGTTCTAGTGTTTGCAATGCCTTTTCCTGTATTGTTCCTTTTCCTTTTTCTGTTGATAGCATTGTCATTAGCAGAAGATGCTAAGTTTTCTTTTGTTTCAACCTCTCTTCTTCTTGCACACACTTAGCAATGAGCTCATTAAGAGTCCATTTCTCTTTTTGGGTGTTATAACTTATCTTAAAAGGATCGAATTGTGCAGGGAGAGTTATTAAGACCAAGTGCACGAGAATGTCTTCAAACAACTTAACTTTAGTGCCTTTAGTCTTGTAATAAGATTAGACATTTCCATGATGTACTCCCTTATGTTTCCTTTGCCACTATACCACATGAAACAAGCTAAGACAGGATGGTGCTTGTTTTGACCTTTTCAATGAATCTATCTGCAATCTGTTGTAGAAAACTTTTAGCATTTTCTTCCTCAGACATTGCGCCCTTGATGGTATCCAGAATTGAGTGCTTCATGATCATCAGACTCATGCTATTTGAACACTCCCATTTCTCATGAAGTGCCCTTCCATAGCTGTACTATTATTAACAGGGGTGGGAGGTTTGTCAAACCTGATCACAGAGTCTAAATCCATACACACAAGCACAATGGTAGCATGCTCCTTCCATTTCTTGAAGTTAGTGCCATTAAGCATTGGCCAATATTGTTGAAATTGAAAGAAATAGAATAAACATTTACTGTAAGCAGAAAAATAACAATAATAAGTTCACAATTAACAAACAATAATTTTGGACAATATAAGATACCAAGCACAACATTGAAATTTAGTCTTTGGACACAAATTTTAATTTGTAAGTGGTACTCTTAAACTTGATTAATAAATATTGATAATCAAATCTTGCCAACAACATGCCTTTCTTTGGACTGACATAATGCATGCATAACAAAAATAATTTTATCACATATTTACTACCTTATTGTGTTTGTAATAGGGCAAAAAAAAAAACCTTCCTTTAGGCCAATTATTTTTCACAGGGATTAAAAACACAGTCATTTAAATTCTTAAATGACAATCTTAATTTTCAAAATAAATAAATTAATAAAAAAAAGGTAACTTTGGTGGCATTTTATATCAATTTAGTTTATTTTGAACTTTAATTTGCACCAAATATGCCTCTGTGTATATACTAATAGACTAATAGTACACAAATTTATTAGTAATACTATGACTATAATCCCAAAAAATAAAATATCCTAAAATCCCCAAGATTAAAACCCCCAATATTAAAATAATAAAATAATAAGTATATCATGCATGCAATCCCAGCAGATATAAGCACAAAAACCTAACAATAAAGATATGAGGTTTAATACAATGTTTCAAACAAAGTTTTAACACCCCGAGCTTTTTTATTTTTGCCTAAAGTTCAAGATTACAATAATTGGATAAAACATGACATACTAAATATACCTTAATGCCCTAGGCTTTTGCCCAAAGCTCAAAGTTTCAACAATTGGCCTAAAACAAGTTTAGCACTTTCAAAAGATTAACAAAAAAAAAACCCCAATTATTGTACAAGCTTATTTTTGTTACTCAATTATGATTTCTTAATTTCTTTCAACCAAAAAACAAATATTCTTTAAATTTGTAACTTAGATTTAACCATATAAGTTGCAAAAAGCAATTATCATTCAAAAATTATAATCAAAACATAAAACATATATATTTTTTTGTTGATTTTTGAAATTTGGGTTTAAAAATTAAAAGGCAAATTACTTGAAACATGAAACAAATTTTTAGAAAATTGTTTACATGATTCTAATCTTTATTGTATAGGGAATAAAAGCCTTGAGGTTTTAAACAAAAAAAAATTAGTCCTCAATAATCAAACATGAACATGCTCTTGATATCACTTGTAGGAAAATTATATAGATAAATATACACAGGATCTCATGTTCAATCATCAAGAAAAGATTAATTCGAAAATGTACTTGGATCCATTGGAATTGATTTCTTGGGTTTAGAGTCTCCCACATCTAAAATTTTTAAGAAAATCTGTATCTCACTTAATGATTAAATTTGAAAATGAGAATTATCTTATGTTTAGACTGGAAACCATGACCTATTTATACTTGAAGTATATTTTTTTTGTGTAAATCACAAATATCATCATCCGTTTTAACAGTCTGAGATTAATCTTGTTCGGGGTTTAGTCACAGTTAAAGCTCTTCACCCCTTCCCAAAGATGTGTTTAGTGGGAGTCGAACCCAAGAGCTCTTCCCACAAACTCAGTCTGCGTTGCCAACTGAGCCACAACCCATGGGTAAAGTATATTTTATTTTATTTTGACCCATCACTAAAATGGAATAAAATATTGGATCTCTATACATTGCAAAGCTCATACTAAGTAAGATGCCATAAAATCCGATAACTTAAACTTTATTTCATTACTTTTAAATGGATTAAACAAATAAAACAACTTATAATGTACAATTAATTGATATATAAACCCATTTAAAAAATTTCTCTGACAGCTAAGGCTTCCAGAAACATGTGCTATTGGTCCTTTGACGCATAAATACTAGGAATGTAAACGGGTCGGGTACCCGCTAATTTTAAGATACCCTAACCCGAACTCGATTAGAATATATAAAACCCGAACCCGATTAACTACCCGTTTATTTTGATTTGTGTTACCCTAACCCTAACCCTATAAAATAAAAAATACTCGTTTAACTATCCGAACCCGTTAAATACCCATTTATTAAGTCAAAGTATGACTTTCAAATTTAAATTTAAAATCAATTTTGGAATAATTTATTTAAAAAAATTAAGTTAATAAATTTAATTTAACTAATAAATATAAATTAAAGTTAAAAGTCATAATTATGATATTTGATGAATTAATTTAATTAAATACAATATTAATAATAAATAATTTATACATAAAAAATATAAATATCATATTAATTAATTATTATTTCTAATTGGGTTCGGGTTGCGGGTACCCTGAGGTAACTATCCGAACCCTACCCTAATCCGTGACGGGTAATAATACTACCCGAATCCGATTATATACTACTCTAATTCTACTTAATCGGGACGAATAGTACCAAATATCCGTTTACAAGGTACCCATTGTCATTTCTAATAAATACAACTAAAGTTTGTTGGTATTTAAGTTAGAGGCAGCCCGGGATACATTAAACTTCTGGCAAAAAACAAAAGGAAACATTAAACTTCATTGATGAATTAAACAATTATAAAAAGTTGAACTGAAGTCATGTCATTTTCAACGGGTTTGGCTTGCTTTTCTGTCCTACGCGCTTTCCAGCAGACAATAAATTTAATACGATCACACGTTTCAGTGTGACGACAGATTTGCATAATTGCATATCTTATATTGCAATTTTATATTAAGCATTATTTTATGGCGGACAAGTTTTAAAAGGATTGGTGCCCAATGCAACTGGACAAAAAAAAAGAACTGTTTTCTTCTAAAAGTTGTATTTGACCCTCTTGTTCCAATTATTCAAGGGGTATTTGGATGAAAAAAATATATAAATATTGTAATATATGTTTTGTAGGATGACAGTATCAAGTAACAAAATGTTCCTTTTTTTTTTCATATAAAGATTGTGAATTATACATGAGATATAATCTTTTTTGTCTCATGGAAACTTAATACTACAAGAGAAATGACTTTCTGCGACTAAAATTTTTTTGTCTCTAAAAGATAGTATTAGTGACGGAAACAATTTTATATTTAGTGATGGAATTCCATCAGTAATTTGCGATAGAGCATTTTTCATCACTAAATGTGGTGAAAAAATACTGTGCATTTGGCGCTTAAATTAGCGACGAAAATTTCTGTCGCTAAAACTTAAACATAAGGAATTTATGGTTTAGAATCAGCGATTAAAAAATCCGTCGCTGATTCCAATGGATCCAAATTTATTTATTTTTTGTTTATTTTTTATTTTTTATAATTTGAAGCATCAGCGATGGAATTTTTCGTTGCTAATTCCATCGCTGATGCTTTTTAACGATGGAATTAGCGACAGAAAATTTCGTCGCTGATGCTTAATGAAGAAAATTTATTTATTTATGTATTTTTTATTTTTTTCATAATTTAAGGCATCAGCGATAAAATTTTCCATCGTTAATTTCGTTGTTGATGTTTTTCAGTGACGAGAATTTTCATCTCTGATGCTTAATAAGAAAATTTATTTATTTATTTATTTATTTTTATTATTTTCATAATTTAAGTCATCGGCAACGGAATTAGCGACGAAAAATTTTGTCGCTGATGCTTTTCAGTGATGGAATTAGAGACGAAAAATTTTGTCACTAATTGTTTAATAAAAAAATAAAAATTGGAATTAGTGACAAAAATTTCCATTGCTAATTTCGTCGCTAATTCCAATTTTTTTTAATTTTTCCCGCCTTCGCAGTAGCTGGAAATATTTTGAAATAGTATTAGTGACGGAGCCTTTATAATTTTCCTATTCTCCATTTTCTCTCATCTTTACTCCTCCCTATCTTCTTTGCTTGTCTGTCCTTTCATTTTTTTTTTTTCAATTTTTCTTCTTTATCGTTTTCTCCTTCTATTTTTTTTTCCTTTTTTTTTGTATATATACTATGTCTATTTTTCTTTTATATTTATACAGTTAATTATTTTTTTATACAATGAACTTTAATGCCTTTTTTTTTATACTTACAGATGATGATGATGATGATGATGATGATGATGATGATGATGAGGTGGTGGTGATGATGATTTTAACATTAGTGAAGGTCTTTTAGTTAATTTATTTTTAAGACAATGTTTATGTATCTTTAATAACTTAATTACTTTCATAGATATTGGTAGATTTTATTCAATTACGTGTGTTTTATGGATTTATGTATAAATATTGTGTTTATTTTAGATGTTTTATATAAATGGATTTGAATGTTTTAAGTGTTCTTCTCTCTTTCTTTATATAAAAATATATAGTTTGTTCCAGAAATTCCAAAATACATTTCTTTGACGAAGTTCATATGAATTAGCAACAATATCTATCAAAGTAATAAAAAAATTCATCAAATTAACGACGACATTCATAACATTAGTGGCGGAATTCATCACATTAGCTACAGAATTCATCATATTAGCAACGGAATTTTCGTTGTTGTTGCCCTTTGATGACGGAATATTTATTGAATTAACAAAAATAACAAACTATTAGCGATGAAAATTCCATCGTTGATGCCCTTTAGCGACAGATTTTTTATAAAACAAAAAATAATAAACTATATGCGACAAAAATTTCTATTGCTGATGTCTTTTAGTGACAGATTTTTTAAAAATAAAAAATAAACTATCAACAACAGAAATTTTTGTTGTTGATGCCCTTTAGCGACAAATTTTTTATAAAATAAAAAAAAACTATTAGTGATGGAAATTTTTCATTGTTGATGATATAAAATCCGTCGCTAATGTAAAAAAAATTCCGTTGCTAAATAAAAATTAAGTTTTTAGCAACAAAGTGAGCATCAATGACTTCAATTTTTTCAACAAAAGATTTCTATCGCTAATTCGTCATTGAAGACAATTAGCGACGGAAATTCCATCGCTGAAGATTATTTTTTTTAGTGTAAATAATTTATCTTAAAATTCAGAGTAAAATTAATTGATGATCCATATTTTCAGTCATAACTAATAACTTATATATGCTTATCAACCGACCCACGATGATTAAAAAAAAAAAAATACCAGTCATCATTCTATTAATTATAAACAGTCATAACAAACGAAAGTAGTCACCTAAGTACCTGTCTACTATTTTTTTGTGGCTTGATGCAAACATGTGACATGTGACACAGCCTGTCGAAGTATAAGGTATGTTTGGATAGTAAAACTCCTACCGAATAAAGGTAAAATGTGTGGCTAGCTAACTAATTTGTTGGGTCGCTTCAAAATAAAATAAAACTTATTTGTTGGGCAAATAATTTTGTGTTTCGCGTAACATTTGTTGTGAATCACATGTATTTGCATTAAATCGTATAGGGATTAATAGATGACACATGAATAATTTTGTTAATTGTTTAACAGTTGATCACTAGCAAAAGGATGGATGATGAAATATTTGAAAAAGATTAAGATATGGTTAATGAAATGAGATCATTACAAAAGGATTAATATCTAAAAATATAAGGGTTTATATATGATACACTGATAATATATAATCTCTATACATTGTTAATACATCAGAGGATGACATTACATCAATATGCAAACTAAAAATATGTCAAGCCATTAAAATTAAATATAAATAAATATTTTTCAATTTGCTAATAAGGGCTTATTCATAATATGTCAATCTCTTATACATTGACAGTGTATAGAAACTATACACTATCAGTACAACAAATATAAATCCAAAATATAAATAAAAAATAAATAAAATAAGATATATGTAATCATTTTAACATCGCTTATGGAATTATAAAACTTCATTGATGGTATATTGGATAATTATCCATTATAAAAACTTGTGGATTATCAATGAATTTTACTCTACAATCCAAATGCCATATTTGGTGCATAAGATGATGGATAAGATAGGATGGGATAATAGTCATCTTATCTTATATTTGGTGCATACATTAAGGGGAGGATTGAATTGCAACGAGGATTAGTCATCCTCTTAGTATAAGATGATTCAATCATCTTCAAAAGATAAGGATTATTTCTAATCATAAGATTAGAAAATAAATATTCATATTTTTTTTCATTTCATTCTTAAAATTTGTATTTAAAAATTAACTTAAATATTTAATAAAATAATAAGGATATTTGTTTAATTAATTAATTAATCCAAAATTTTCCTTCTTTTTCTTTTTTTTTTCTTGTTTTTATTCAAGAAAAACTATAATTTTGATTAAATAATATTTTCTTGAATAATTTTTTAAATTATTTTTTGTAAATAATTAAAAATTTTAAATCATTTTTTAGAAAATAAATTCTTAAACATAAAATTATTACAAAATATATTTTTTAATTAGTTTTTTCTTACGTTTAAATTTTTATTTTTTTTTTCTTAATTTTTTTTCTTTTTTACTGTCAAAAAAAAAAGAAAGATAACTATTAACCATGAAATTATTAAAAATTATATTTTTTTGATTTATAAAATTAAATTATTAAATTTAACTCGCATTTTTTCTTTTTCTTTTATTTTCTATATTTCCTTCTAATTGAAAAAAAAAAGAAATAAGATAAAGAAACCATAAAAATAAAGAAAAATATTAAAGAATTGTCTTTTGGAAAAATCAATGTAATTAAAAAATAAATTTATTTCCTAGAAAAACTCAATTTTCTGAAAATAAATATATTTAATTTACAACAAAAAAATTAAATTTAAATCATATAAAAGAAAAAAAAACAAAAAGGAAAGAAAAGAAAAAAAGTGAAAAAGTGTAGAGAATTTTTTTATAAAAGTTAATTTTTAACAAAATAATTTTTTTAAAAACGTAATAAAAATTTTTAAAAGTAATTTTTTATTAAAAAATCATCTAATACATTTAACTATTAATTATAATATTATATATAATATTTAAATTAATTTTTATTTATATTAATAACAAAAAATTTATAAATTTAAATTATGCTACTTTAAAAAAGAGTACTAAAAAAATAATTTTATATTACTTTTAATTTTACACATAACAAATATAGTGAAAGACAAAAAAAAATCATCCTATTATATTCTTAATCTTTGTCCACACCAAACATAAAATAGATAATTTTGATAATCTAATCTTATCATATTCATAATCTTATATTAACTTATAATATCTTCATCTTATGTATCAAATATGACTAAAATATTTAAGATGAAAACTCAGTTAAAAGTATTGATTGTTGAATCGAAACCTTTTATTGCTTATAATCAATTGTAGTTATCGAGTCTTGCTTGTAGAATTCCTCAATTTATTCGATTTGATATTGTGATCCTTCCAGGCATGGAAGAAACTTAAATAGCAATATTAAAGACATTATTTTTGTAAATCTTTCTTATCACATAAAAATCGTGATCCATTATTAAATTTTCTAAATCCTTTTAATTACAATATCATTTAACCTAATAAATCGAGATATATATATTTTTGTTTAGAGATGGAACACACAACTAACTCTAAAATTAATTTTTGAGTTGGTGTGGAATCTTATATAAACAACACACACCCTTATATCCTACCGATGTGGGATAGCCTTTTTTTTTTTTTTTAAAGAAACAAAAAGTCAAAATCAGAATTCTAAATCCTAACATTTTATAAGTAAAAAAAAAAACCCTTTCTGAGTGATTGTTATTTTAAACTTTTTCATATGAAATATCTTAATATATTTTCTATTAGTTAAACTTTCTTAATTGCATCTCCAAACAAAATAAAATAAACGTCTTTTAAATAAAAAAAATTAATACACTTTCCGTAAATATTTCAAATTTCAAAAATTAATTAATATAATAATTAATGATACATGTAAACATATTTTAATAATAATTGCAGAGTTTAAAAAATTTTAGGGTTTTATAAAACTAATTTAAAATTAAATAACATTTTTTTGTTTATGTAAATCAATTTTAATTTTGTCAAGTAAGGGTCTGTTTGATTCGCGTATTTCATTTTTTCGAAAATATTTTTCACATTTTTCAGTGTTTGATACGTGTAAAACATTTTTGGTCAATAAAAAATAAAATTCGGTCAATAAAAAATCTTTAAAGATTTTAAGAAATTATCTTTCCATTTTCAAAAAAGAAAGATAATTTCTAAACTTATACCACTTTTAAGAAAAAAGTTCACACTAAAACTCAATCTAATTTATATTAGATTAAAACAACAAATAATAAAAAATATTTTTTAGTATATTAATTAAATAATAAAAAATATTAATTTTTTTTAAAAATCAAAATTTTCAAAATTATTTATAAAAATCATTTTACTCGAAAGCTTAAAAGTCACGATCACGCGGCAGCGAACAAGAAATACTGTCTCCCCAATATCTTTCCTTTAAGACACACAATGTTCCACTACTGGCAATAAACACGCGTCATTTTTCTATTAGTTCCTTCAACGGAAAACCACCCTAGACCTGTCGTACATTCACGCGGAAAAAAACGCGGTTGTAGACTTCACAACTCCCCACTATAAATACGCCTCCAAAATAGATGAAAAATAGAACACTAAACACTTCTCTAATTTCTATAACCAAAAAAAAAGAAACACTTCTCTAATTTCTGTTTCCCTCTTCAATGGCGAATTTCTTAGGTTCAATGGAAGAGCTGAAGAAAGTGTTTAGCAAGTTCGACAAAAACGGCGACGGGAAAATCTCTCGCGACGAACTGATATCGATCCTAAGTGCCTTAGGTTCCGCGCCTTCTTCTGACGAAATTGATCGGATAATGTCGGAGATGGACAAAGATGGCGATGGCTATGTCGATCTAGACGAGTTCATTGCTTTCCATGGAACGAACAGCAATGGCGAAGAAAGCCAGTGTGGGAACAAAGAACTGAAAGATGCGTTCGACATGTACGATCTGGACAAGAATGGTTTGATTTCGGCAAAAGAATTGCATGAGGTGTTGAAAAGGCTGGGAGAGAAGTGTTCGTTGAGTGATTGCCGAAGAATGATCAGTCAAGTCGACAAAGATGGCGACGGAAACGTTAACTTCGAAGAGTTTAAGAAGATGATGACCAATGCTTGACAAAAAGCTTCGAAAAATGCCAGGTTAGGTTATGTGTTAGGGTTTTTCTTTTTAGGTTATCTGACATTGTTTAGTTTAGATTAGCAACGTTAATGGAATAGTGGTAGATTTCACTTGCTTTTATTTTTATTCTGGAGTGTTGATTGTGGATATTGTTAGTATTTACTTTCCATGGTTTTTTTTTAATGGTACTTTGTCTTTGCAATGAATTTTTTGTTAACACAAAAAACTAATTTGTAGGTTTATATTTATTTTATAAAAATTATACAGGTATGATATATTAAAAGACCATTTTTTAGATGAAAATTTAATAAAATTAGAATACAATTATATTATTTTATTTTTTGATAGAGTATTTTAAATTTTTTAAATGTCTTTGAGAAATTAGGATTGGTTGATTTCATGGAAAACTTGTGAAGGGTTTTTACTTTTGTAGGTTGTGTAAACGTGTGAATTTAATGCTTTTCCCCCTTTACAAGTTTGACTCATTTTTTTAAAAAACTTAGAATTCGATTAAATTGGGCCGTTGGATTTGGTCCACGTATATACGGGCTCTCTTTTTTTTTTTTTTTTAATTTTTGTGATTCGTGTGGAGTGTGGAGTAATGGACACGGAAAAATTGATGGGGGAAATGCTGAGCTCAACACGGTATTGGTTGGTTGTTTTGCTGACTTGCTTTACATGGAAGTCTTTTTCTTTATCTTCTTTCTAGATATTTCATTAAATAATTTTCTACGAGGGATTTGAAATGATATTAAAAAATTTCTTTCTAATCTTTACCTTGTTTAAGGTTTATTATTTTGGATTTGATATTTAAGTTTATCAAAGAAAAAGAAAAGAAAGGTAAGTAAAACAAGATAGAAAAAACTTGTTGTTAAGGAAAGAAAGAGAGGAGAGAGTGAGCATTTTTGCTTTTCTTTAATTTAGTTTTCTAATACTCTAATTTGGGTAAACAAGAAAAAAAAAGAAATTTAAAAAAATTTTAACAAGTAAAATATTAAATTTAATTTTTAGGGTATTATAAAATTTAAAATAAAAGATATTATAATTGAAAAAAATTATAATCAATTATTTACTTTTTACTGTTTAACCAAATAAAAATAGTTAAAATTACTTTCCTTTTTTTTATTAATTTTAAGTATTCAAAAAAAGATACATGTATCATTTTCTCTCCAAACATAGTGTAAGTGATCAAAAAAGAATTATAATATGTTATAAAATTTAAGATTGAATCTAAGCACTTTTATCTTCAATTATAAAAAAAATGCTCCAATATTCAATGGATACGAATTAAAAGAATAAAATTATCATATTTAATAAAAATTAGTAAATAAAGAAATAATATTAACACTCATAATTCACATTTAATGTTTTCTTATAGAGCTAAAATTAAAAGATTCAGATTTTAAAAATTTATTTAGAAGCTTATAATATTTTCTTTTCAAACCGTTTTTTAATCGAGAGAAGAGAAATATAAGTAAGAATCAAAATAAGCTTGAATTATATGGATGGTGAATCTTCAATATAAGTTGAAAAATAACAAATTTGATTTTAGGAAATTAGCAAATGTTTCAAGTTATTTCTAATGATTGGCCAAAGGAAAAAGATGAAAATTGTTCTTTTTAGTGAATTCTAAAGATCGTCTTGCATCAAAAATTGACTTCTATACTGATTTTCATCTTATTGGTTGGTCAAACTGAATTCATAAAATAAAATATTCAAAATCTTGCCGGCAGAATCAGAATTAGATTTGGCAGTAGTACTCTTGATTGCTTCTGCTAATTCTTGGAAACCTGCAAAAGAAAAGTATTGCTTTGGATACAAGAAAAGAACAAATTTGAACTTTTTAATATAAAAATAAAGTAGGTATGTTTTTTTGTTCTATGAAATATTGAAAGAGAAGTTTAGGATAAAGAGTGCGCATGCACGTAGACACAGTAAAGCACCCTATTTTTCTTTTGGCTGAATTTTCAAATAAGGATATAAAATTTTCAGAAATATTCAATTCAGGATTTAAATTTTTATTTTGCTCAATTCAGGATAAAACTTTTTCGATATTGCTCAAATAAGGATTTTTTAACGCGTGTGAGTTACATGCGCCGTTAATAGAGTGATTGACGATGAAATGATAATTATTGCTACGTGTCACACTCACACTCTGTCACGTGTCACAATTACACTCCGCCACGTGTCAATTTATTTTTACCTATTAAAAGAAAATAATTATAAAATCACTGCCACGTGTCCCACTCATAGGTTGCCACGTGTCTCACTCACACGCTGTCACGTGTCCACATATTTTTTTACTTTTT
This sequence comes from Heritiera littoralis, assembly GCA_031772115.1. NCBI lineage: Eukaryota > Viridiplantae > Streptophyta > Magnoliopsida > Malvales > Malvaceae > Heritiera > Heritiera littoralis. Next base: position 8,042,239 of record JAPDPK010000009.1, read on the forward strand.
TTTTCTTTCCTTTTTTTATTCAAGAAAAACTATATAGTTTGATAAAATAATATTTTCTTGAATAAATTTTTTAAAATTATTTTTTGAAATAATTAAAAATTAAAAATTTTGTTTTAGAAAATAAATTCTCAAAGATAAAAATTATTATAAAACTTTTTTGTAACTAGTATAATTATTATTTTTTCTTTCGTAATTTTTTTTCATTTTTACCATAAAAAAGGAAAAAAACTATTAGCCATAAAATTATTAGAAATTATATATTTTTTAAAGAATAAATTTTAAATTACTAAATTTAATTTGTATTTTTCTTCTTTTTTTGTTTTCTATATTTTCTTCTAATTGACAAAAAAAGAAAGAAGATAAAGAAACTATAAAAATAAAGAAAAATATGTAAGAATTGTCTTTTTAGAAAAATTAATGTAATTAAAAAAATAAACGTATTTCCTAGAAAAATTCAATTTTCTAAAAATAAATATATTTAATTTACAATAAAAAATTATTTTAAATTTAAATCATGTAAAAGAAATAAAAACAGAAAGGAATGAAAAGAAAAACAAAGTGAAAAAAATACAGAAATATTTTTTATAAAAATTTATTTTTTAACAAATTTTCTTTTTGAAAATGTAATATAAATTTTTAAAAGTTATTTTTTATTAAAAAATCAACTAACAAAATTAACTACTAATTATAATATTATAAATAATATTTAAATTTTTAATTTTTTATTAATATTTATAACAAAAAAATTTGGCTGAATGCTCAAATAAGGATCTAACATTTTCGAAAATGTTCAATTCAGGATCTAAACTTTGCCACGCGTCCCACTCACACGCTGCCACGTGTCAATCTTGCCATGTGTTCCACTAATACGCTGCCACGTGTCAATGTATTTTTTACCTATTAAAAGAAAATTAATTATATGTCACTGCGACGTGTCCCACCCTTATGCTGCCATGTGCCCACTTCTGCCACGTGGGCCAATCACATGCTGCCACGTGTCTTTTATAAACGCCGTTATTATTTTAACGGCGCGTGTAACTCACGCGCTTTAAAAAGTCTTTATTTGAGCAATATCGAAAACGTTTTATCTTGAATTGAGCAAAATAAAAGTTTAGATCCTGAATTGAATATTTCCGAAAATTTTATATCTTTATTTGAGCATTCAACCTTTTCTTTTTTGCTTTGAAACAATTGAAACACAAGAAATGTATCTTCAAAATATTCGTAGTTACTATACAAGCAAATTTCGAGGCAAAGATGAGATTTGAAAATTTTGAAAACAAATAATAATTTTATTGATTAAATGCGAAATTTACAATTTCAAGATTTTTAAAATAAAAAAATTCTCTAATTTTTTAACGAAAATTCACTTCAAGTGTTTTGTATATGAGTTCTTTAGTGAGAAAAAGAAATGCTAAAAATTAGTAAAATAAGATGTGTAGAGAGATAATAGAAAGAAAAACTAAAGCATACTCTAAAGTATTGAGATTATGTTTGGTATCGTGGAAATGGGCATTTTGCATTGCAATTTATATGATTACAAAGTGATTGCAGTGTTTGGGGTAAAAATAACTTTACAATTACTTTACATTTGCAATCATTTTATATTCAATAGATGCAAAGTGACTGCATCCAATTTTAGTTTCCAAGTAAAATAAGTCACCCAAAATACCCTTCTAATCCAAAACATTCCTTTCCTAAAAAAATCAAACTCTTATTTTAATTACTTAGTAATATAATTACATTTTAAATTAATAATAATGTATCAAATTTTATATTACAATTTATTAACATATTAATAATTAGGCTTAATAGCAAAATGTACTTTCAAACTTTTGTATAAAATAGATATAAGCTCTTATCGTTTTATTGTATGAAAATCAATTTTTAAGCCTTTATTTTTACTGTAAATAAATCATCAACCTTTCAAAAACATATAATTAAGTCCAAAACTGTTAAATAATACTAACTTTCATTAGTATTACTCACATGGCATGCCACCTGGTGACAAATTAAGCTATCCACATAAGCTTTCACGTAGGATATTCAAATAACAGTTAGTGTCATTTAACAGATTTAGATTTAATTGTATGATTTTGAGTGGTTAAAAGTTTATTTACAGTAAAATAAAAGTTTATGGACTGATTTTCATTAAATAAAACGTTGACAGTTTATATCTATTTTATGCAAAAGGTTGATAGTACATTTGACAACTAAGCCTAGCTTTATATTATTTACATTTTAAAATAATAATTTGAAAATTGCCGATGCTTCGCTATGGAATTATTCTTTTATAATTAATGGCCCAATATTGTGTTTGTCTATAGTAAAGTCGTAAAATATTGACCTTACTGTAAGATCATGAGATCTCATGAGATTTTCAATATCTCATAAGAAATTGAATAAATAATAAAAGTTAAAAAAATATATAAGTAATGGTTTAATAGGTCAATAGGTAAACTTTAATTTAAGAAAGTATAATTTAAATTATATTAAAAGGCAACAAGATGTCTAAATTACATATTTATCCATTCATAAAACAATCAAATTACATTTTTATCCTTTCAAAGTATGAAAGCAAATTATCTAATATATTAAATTTCATAATTTTTTTAACCTTAGATTATACAATAGAATAAGGGAGGTCCATAATAATTTAGAGAGAGAAAATTAAGAAGAGAATGTTTTAGAGAGAGTATTTAGGGTTCATCTATAGTCTAAATACCTTAGGGTAGTCGAATGCCCTTGTATGACATTTGATTGCACCATTTCATTTTTAAGTTGGAATGCTTCTTGCTTTGGGGCAGTCTACTACCTCTATAAGCGTAGTCAACTACCTTAGTACTAGTAGCATTCTAGCACTGAATTTTAATGAGATAGTCAAATGTCATGCATAGACATTTGATTGTCCTATTTAATTTTAATATAATTTACATTTATTGTCATAAATTTTACTGTTAATTATCATAGATTTATACTTTTTACAGTGTTTTTATACTTATTCTCATCAATTTTATGATTATTATCACGTAAATTTTATTGTTAATTATAATAGATTTATGCTTTTATAGTTTTCTATGCTTATTATCATCGATTTCACAATGAATTACATTAAATTTACAGTTAATTATTATAGATTTATTCTTTTTTTTAATGTTTTTACGCTTACTCTCATCAATTTTATGATGAATTTCATGAATTTTATGATTAGTTATTATATTTTTATGGTTTTCCTAGTGTTTTTATGTTTTCATTAATTTTACGATGAATCTCATAAATTTTATAGTTAATTATTATAGATTTATGTTTTTCTATTTTTTTTATACTTATTCTCATAAATTTTACGATAAATTTCATAAATTTTATAATAAATTTCATAAATTTTACGATGACTCCTATGGTTAATTATTATAGACTTATGTTTTTCTATTGCTTTTATACTTATTCTCATAAATTTTCTCATAAATTTTCTTATAAGTTTTATGGTTAATTATCATATTTTTGTGGTTATTCTAATATTTTTACGCTCATTCTAATTCATTTTACGATGAATATAATAAATTTTATAATTAGTTATCATTTTTTATATTTATTTTAATATTTTTATGATTATTCTCATTCATTTCGAGCATTTGACTTTTTTTATTGTTTTATAAAATAAATTGAAAGATGTTATACAGTCAAATGCCTATACATAGCAGTCAACTACCATTTGCTTTTTTCGTTTAAATTTATATCTAAAGTAGTTGAATCATGAATGTAGAGGTGATATTGGGCCGGTTTGGGCTGGGCTAAACTGGTTCCAGCCCAATATAATTATGAATCGGTTCGAACCGATTCACAAACGAGCCGAGTCGGGCCGGATTAAAAGTGAAAATGTTTTGAACCGGCTCGGCTCGGTAGCCCCGTTTAAGTGTTACCGAGTCGGGTTGGGCCAGGCTAGCTTATTTTTTTCAATTTTTAAAAAAATTATTTATTTTTTAAAAATTTATATATTATTTTTATCAAAATAAATATTGACTTATTTAGTTATTTAATATATATTTACTAGTTAATCTAATAAATTTATTTTTATAATAAATAAAGTTATTAATTACTATAATAAATAAAGTTATTATAATTTATTTAATAAAATAATTGAAATAAAGATGAAATTATTATAATATTATCCAATAAGTTTATTTTCATAATAAATAATAATATTATTATAAAAGTATTATAACTTATTTAATAAAATTATTAATTTAAAAAAATTATAACACTTTTAAAATGTTTTAATTTTTTATTAAAAATGAAAAAAATTTAAAAATAAAAAAAGTAGGGAGCCACGTGCTCCCTCTCCCTAGAGCAACTCTGCTGCTGCTAAGCATTTAGCAGCAGCAGAGTGCCTGCGCTTTAAAGGCTGGACCGGTTCCAACCGGAACCGGTTCGGCTCGGCTGGGACCGGTTGATCCCGGACTCTTACGGGCCGGACCCATTAAAAATTTTTTTAACCGGCCCAATTCGGTTTTGATAACCAATTGGGCCGGTTCTGAAACCGTATTTGTTGATTCCGGTCACGGGCCGGATTGGACCGGATCTGTTTTGAGCTGGGTTCGGACCAATCCGGCCCGTTAATCACCTGTACATTTCTAGCATTCGGCTACCATCCTTTTCCTTTTTATTGTTGTCCTGAAGGGTTCTCGATTTTTCAAATGCACTATCATTCTTTCCACTATGTAGACAACACAAAGAAGGTCCCATATCAGACCAAGTCGTAAGCGGCAAGGTGCCCAATCATAGCCGACTTATTTATACAGCCCACAAGTGCTTGAGTCTCCAACCAAGACTTGTTTTTCGCTTGCCAATTGCATCACCATCAGAAAATGGCTCATCAAACTTGGACAAATTCAACACCTGCTCAATCACCATCGCCATTTTCAAATCATTAAAAGCTTTTTGAAATAAAAAAATATTATTATAAATATATATTTATGATAAATTTGTTGTCATTAATTTATTTTATTTATACTATTCAATAAATAATTTTACAAAATTTCAAAATAAAAAATATATATTTATCATAAAATATATTTATCATAAACTTGTGATCATTAATTTATTTTATTTTTGCTCCTTAACAAATATTTTAGAAAATTTTTAAAAAATATATATTTATCATATATAAAAATATAAAAGTTTAATTTTACGATGATTTTCATTAATTTTTTATTAATTTAATAATATACAACTATATTTTTCATTGATATAGGAAGGTTAATTTAGTAATATACTACTATTTCTTTATTAATATTTAATGATAATTTGAAAAATTAATTTAAGAAGTTAACAGGTTTAAATTTTCTTACCTTTAAACTTTAATCAATGATTTAAATTAAATATTATTAATCTAAAAGCTATTATTTACTGACCTTATAATAAAATCAAAATTTGTAAACTTGTTATAGAATTGCCCTCCCAATACATCGATTTCAACTCTGAGACTTTTGTGTAACAAAAAAAAAAGAACTTTGAGACTTTTGGACTCAAGTCAGCTACTAGCTTACTTCGATCCGGCCTATAATATATCAGATTTTTCCACTATAGTTTGTTTTGCCATTATATATATTCAATATATATTACGAGTAACACTATGTTAATACAAAAATACATGCATATATTAAGTCTACCAAAATTTTCATTAAGAAGAAAAATGAAATTCAATTTTCCAAGCACAACAACATCAGGGATTAGTTGATCTTTGAAAAGTATATTTGCCATGATTAGAACCAACTTTAACATTACAATTTAAAGTTAACATTACAACTTAAGACTTTCTAGAAGAAAGAGCTCACTAAATCCATCCAAGGAAGCAAGAACGATTGTCTCCAACATCTGGAGAATTTCCAATCCTTGTTGTGTTTTCTCATCAACATCTTGTAAAAAACCATTTCCATTGCTACCGTCAGCAAAATATTAAATGGGACCATCTTGTGGCTAATATTGTTTTTATAGCTATGAAAGCTAACTGTAATGTTTCTATTGCTATAACTGTAAGTCATGTCAAACCTCAACTATTTTTAATCATTAAAATGTAATTTAATTGGCTGAAACGAAGTGAACAATATTTTGGAAACATGGGCGACTTTAAAATATTCTGTTCAAAGACAAAGAAACTTTGTGACTTGTCTGCTGGTTTGATTGAGCTTCAAATCTATGTGCCTTTGATCTCAGTTTCTCTGCTTGATCGTACAAATCTTAATGGAGGTAATTGTGAAGTAGCAAGTTGAGAATTGTCTCCTACATGAGAGAAATATCAATTATTAGTGAAATTGATTTCATAAATGGTGATTCTACTGGATATACACTGTTTTGAGACTGTTAGGCTCCGTATCATGCTCACGTGTCACGTGTACTGTTACTGATATTACTATTACTGTGCTGATAGACCTGCCAAGTCTTCAGCCTCCACAAGTGTCACATGGCAAGTTTACATTCTGGACCCTATAGACTATGGCCATATGTCTCATGTGTTTACTGTTTCCCTTTTTGGGATATATTATAGCATGATATACTTTGGGTGTTGCCTAGTCTCTATTATACTGTTACTATTTACTAAACTGTTTGCTAATACTGAATTCTTTATAGATATTGAGCTGTTTACATAATGTTTATTGAACTGCTTACAGTATTGTGTTTATCAATATCGAAATGGTTATTATCACTAAAAGAAAATGTTTACTGCAGTGTATCCAGAAAATGGTTTATAACGGTTTATTTATCAAAATATTTGCTATATGATTTTAATAGCATTTTTATACTGTTTTGATATTAAAGTCAATTGATTACTCCCTATAGTCGTTTCTAGGGGGCCAGGACATGACAGGTATTCCAACATACCTTCCATACTCCATCCAGTTTCCTAGCCGACTATAGTATCCATCCTAATTTATACTTTAGTGCACTGTTAGGAGCTGAATGTTTTTAGCATATAGATTTCATAGTATTAGTTCTTGCATACGAATTTCTTACTGGGCTTTATAGCTTACCCCCCCTTACTCATCATCTCAGATAGCTCATTGGTACACATGGTGACTGCTGCTATAAGGTTGAATGAAGAAATTTCTAGAAGTTAAAGTGATCAAGTGAACAGGTATATTTTAATGTTATGCTTTTATATTCAGATATATATATATATATATATATATTTATATATATGCATAGCAATTGTATTTATAGTACGGGATGTAAATCGTATAGTGTAAGGTCAAGAATATTAAAGAACTAGTTGAAATCTACTTACAATAGATTGATATTAATAAAAGTATAAATTTTTACATCGTCGTTTATACTCTGAATTTGTATTTAATATTATTCTAATGGTATAAAGTTAATAGATATCGAAAGTTATAGGGTGAATTTACATTGACACCGAATGCAAATCGAATGGTAATAAGTATTTGAATGAGAAAGATAGTATCAAAAAGAAAAAAGTTAGTTCAAAATTTCATAATTTTGAACGTTATAAAGTTACATTTTTATCTTTTCAAAGTATGAAAGCAAATTATCTAATATATTAAATTTCATAATTTTTTTTACCTTAGATTATACAATAGAATAAGGGCAATCCATGATAATTTAGAGAGAGAAAATTAAGAAGAGAATGTTTTAGAGAGAGTATTTAGGGTTCATCTATAATCTAAATACCTTAGGGCAATCGAATGCCCTTGTATGACATTTGATTGCCCCATTTCATTTTTAAGCTAGAATGCTTCTTGCTTTGGGGTAGTCTACTACCTTTATAAGGGCAGTCGACTATCCTAGTGCTAGTAGCATTCTGGCATTGAATTTTAATGAGATAGTCAAATGTCATGCATGGACATTTGATTGTCCTATTTAATTTTAATATCATTTACATTTATTGTCATAAATTTTACTGTTAATTATCATAGATTTATACTTTTTATAGTGTTTTTATACTTATGTTCATCAATTCTATGATTATTATCACGTTAATTTTACTGTTAATTATAATAGATTTATGCCTTTTATAGTTTTTTATGCTTATTCTCATCGATTTTATGATGAATTACATTAAATTTAAGGTTAATTATTATAGATTTATTCTTTTTTTAAATGTTTTTACCCTTACTCTCATCAATTTTATGATGAATCTCATGAATTTTATGATAGTTATTATATTTTTATGGTTGTTCTAGTGGTTTTACGTTTTCATTAATTTTACGATGAATCTCATAAATTTTAAAGTTAATTATTGTAGATTCATGTTTTTCTATAGTTTTTATACTTATTCTCATAAATTTTAGCATAAATCTTATAAATTTTACGATGACTCCTATAAATTTTACGATGAGTCTCATAAATTTTACGATTACTTTCATAAATTTTATGATAAATTTTATAAATTTTACGATAAATGTCATAAAATTTACGGTTAATTATAATATTTTTATGATTATTCTAACGTTTTTACGCTTATTTTAATTCATTTTACGATAAATGTAATAAATTTTATAATTAGTTATCATTTTTTATATTTATTTTAGTATTTTTATGATTATTCTCATTCATTTCGAGTATTTGACTTTCTTTATTGTTTTATAAAAAAAAAATTAAAGAGGTTAGAGAATCAAATGCCTATTCATAGCAGTCGACTGCTATTTGTTTTTTCCGTTTAAATTTATAACTAATGCAGTTGAATGCACATTTCGAGCATTCGGCTACCATCCTTTTCCTTTATATCACTATCCTGAAGGGTTCTCAAACGCACTATCATTCTTTCCATTAAGTATCCCGGTGTTCTCTTGAGTAGACAACACAAAGGTCCCATATCAGACCAAGTCGTGAAGGGCAAGTTGCCCAATCATAGCCGACTTATATATACAGCCCACAAGTGCTTGAGTCTCCAACCAAGACTTGTTTTTCGCTTGCCAATTGCATCATCATCAGAAAATGGCTTATCAAACTTGGACAAATTCAATACCTGCTCAATCACCATCGCCAGTTTCAAACCTTTAAAGCTTTTTGAAATAAAATATATTATTATAAATATATATATATTTATGATAAATTTGTTGCATTAATTTATTTTATTTATACTATTCAATAAATAATTTTACAAAATTTCAAAATAAAAAATATATTTATCATAAATTTGTGATCATTAATTTATTTTATTTTTACTCCTTAACAAATATTTTAAAAAATTTTAAAATAAAAACATATATTTATCATATATATAAATATAAAAGTTTAATTTTACGATGATTCTCATTATTTTTATTAATATAATAATATACAACTATATTTTTTATTGATATAGGAAGGTTAATTTAGTAATACACTACTATATTTTTTTATAAATATTTAATGTATAATGATAATTTGAAAAACTAGTTTAAGAAGTAACTTTTAAAATTTTTTTTTACCTTTAAAATTTAATCAATGATTTAGATTAAATATTATTAATCTAAAGGTTATTATTTACTAACCTTATAATAAGGTCAAAATTTGTAAACTTGCTATAGAATTGCTCGTTCAATACTTCTCGATTTCAACTCTTGAGACTTTTGTGTAACAAAAAAAAAACTCGGAAACTTTTGGACTCAAGTCGGCTACTAGCTTACTTCGATCACTACAGCAAAATGTACTTTTAGCAGTGTTTATAAATGCCGCTAAAAGGTCGCGGCATTAGCATAAAACGCCGCAAAGAAACGTCGGCTTTTCTAGTGTCGAAAAAAATAGCGGTGTTTTCTATGAAAAACGCTGCTAAGTTTGCGGCGATTTGAAACCAATTAGCGGCATTTTCTTGAATAAATGCCGCTAATTTACAACTTAGCGGTGTTTTTATTGTAAAACGCCGCTAAGTTAGTCCAGAAATTTTTTTTTTGATATCTGAAATCTTAGATTTTTTTAAGTTATAAATTTCATTTATATCTTTTCAATTTGAATATATTTAATGATTTTTTAATTATATTTTTAGAAATTATTTTTATTTTTTTATGCTAAGCCAAATAATTTATATATATTAAAAAGATCCAATACAATTAAATTTACAAGTCATTTTTAATAAAAAAAACCCAAAAGGAAAGACAACTTGTTCTTCTAGTCATATGAGAGTCATAAACTATATTGGTTAGCTTGTTCATATATAAAATAAGTGTAATGTAAAAATATATTTACATATAAAATACGTCTCTCAACATCTAAATAAGAAAAACATATGTAAGAAAAAAGAAAGAACAAAGATTTACAGTATATTTAAGCTTTTACATCCAAAAGTTGCTCTTTCTTTCTTTAACGGTTCCCATATAACAAATACCACAACATTCGCTCTGCATCCATAAAACAGTAATGTCACATCCTGTGACTACATTATTTCACCTTTTTCCACACATCTTATATGATTGGGCTGTCTGTGATGTCTTTATATACTGTTCGTTTACTACTGTAAACACATTAAACAATATATATTAATTGGAAATTAATATTCACAGTTGTAAAAGTTAGTTTACATCCCCTGAATTTAAATTTACAGCTAGTAGTACCGTATAAACGAGTCTGAATATACAAATGTAAACACAATACCTCGGGAATCCAATATATGACGCTTGGAGCTTCTCAAGCGTAGTTAAGTCATGGTTTGGTACTTTTGCTATTCTTTATCTCAAATCTATGATAATAAAAGTAAAGGAGTGAGCAAACCATGGCTCAGTAAGAGAATTGTATGCAAATTTTGATATCACGAAAATTATATGCAGTAAAATCCTTAATTTTTTATTTGTATGCTAAGCATACTAAAAAGGAAAGGATACTATAGTCGGCCGGGAAATCCAGATAGAGCAAGGAAGGTATTTTGAAATACCTGTCTTGTCCCGAATACCCAGAGCGACTATAGGGAGTAGGAATTTATTTTTAATATCAACTCACTAAAATATTTACTGCATATATAAAATATCACATGTTTAATTAAGAAAATCTATTAAACCATGTGAAAAACACTTGAATCATATTTAGAATTCTCACCATTAAAATCATTTCCTTTAAATCACATGTACACATGTACCAGTAAAATACATTGTTCATATACTTCACAAATCAGTGATAAAATACCCAGAGCAACTATAGGAAGTAGGAATTTATTTTTAATATCAACTCACTAAAATATTTACTGCATATATAAAATATCACATGTTTAATTAAGAAAATCTATTAAACCATGTGAAAAACACTTGAATCATATTTAGAATTCTCACCATTAAAATAATTTCCTTTAAATCACATGTACACATGTAGCAGTAAAATAAAAATACATTGTTCCTATACTTCACAAATCAGTGATAAAATACCCAGAGCAACTATAGGAAGTAGGAATTTATTTTTAATATCAACTCACTAAAATATTTACTGCATATATAAAATATCACATGTTTAATTAAGAAAATCTATTAAACCATGTGAAAAACATTTGAATCACATTTAGAATTCTCACCATTAAAATCATTTCCTTTAAATCACATGTACACATGTACCAGTAAAATACATTGTTCATATACTTCACAAATCAGTGATAAAATATCACAATAAACAGTATATTTTTAAATTCTCATCAAAATCAATCATAACACGTGGAATAATAGTGGAGACCAGGCAACACCCAAATGATATCATGCTATAAGTCCCGTAGGGATAGGGTACACGTGAGATCCCTGTGGGGACAGTATAATAAACACATGAGATCTATGGCCATAGTCTATAAGTGTCCTCCGTTGTACACTGAGCGGGTGACGTTGGGACAACTAAAGACGGCTCAATGTCAACAGCACAACACATGAGAAGGTACACATGAACATGTGAGCATGATATTGGGCCTAACAGTCTCAAAACAGTATATGTGAAATCTCATTACCTTTATGGAATTAAGTAAAATCAATAACATCTTTCAAAAAATCCATAAAGGTATAAATCACAGTATCGTATGGTGAAAACAGTTTATAAAATAATTTTACTGTGAAATACAATTCTCATAAATGTACCTTTTCACCGTAGTACACATATACACATGTTTCCACACTTTCCTCTTTAACATTCGAAATTCAAAATTATTGGAAATCAAATTTCCAATATTTTCATAATTTATGGAAAAATAAAAATATTTATTTTTCAAATTTAATAATAATTTCACCAACACATTTCATGCTATAAAACACGTGCAAAGATATTTTAGTCTCAAAACAATAATTTCACAGTGATGAAGCCTTTATGGAAATCATTACACGTGATGGAATTTATTTTATCCATAAAGGAAAACCATAAATAGAATAGTGAATATCATACTGAAAATAATTATAAATTATTCATTATTCACCATTTTACTTCACAAATCACATCTTTCACTATAAAACATATGGAATAAATTTTCAGTAGTAAAATCTTTACCAAGATCGGTATAATAAATATTTACTCACTACTTTTCGGTAATTTCACCGTTTATGAAAAATAATTAATTTATCACTTTTAAGGCTAGGAAAAATGCCAATAATGCACCAAAATATTTTATAATATTTTTAGAAATATTTTTAAATAAATTTCGGCAGCATAACGTCTGCCCGAGTCTTAGCCTCCCTGCACTTGTAAACACAGCCTCAACAACCAGAAATCCACAATTTCATTGCAATTCGAGGCAAATTGATATTCCACAATTCTTATAAAATTCATAGCATGTAAATCATGCATCCGGATATCCCTACAAATTCACACACATATCCCTTACCTGTACGGTGTCATTTCATTCAAACCGTACACTTTGTAGCCTTGAACCAATGATTAGGTCCTTATTTGTCTCCTTTCCCATTTTGTGGATTTAGCTTCGGAGCTGTAGAAGATAAGTCATACAAGTTCAATTCCGAAACATACATATACACTAAGCATTCTTAGAAATCCTACTCATTAAGGTAGAATTATTCTTTATAAGAACTTCGGACCTATCAACGCCTTTCTATTCATAACAGAAAATATTGAATTCCAATTAATGCACCGTCAATTTTATTTGTAATCTGACTCAATTCCCTATCCAGAAGTATAAGGCCCAGTTTCTAGTTCATTCTATATTGTTCCTCACAATTTTCCAAAGTTCAATCAAATTCTGACCCATATGGCAGGATGGTTTTTTGACCTTTGTGCATTAAAATTTATATTACTAATTATAGGGATATCCAAAATTATGAATCCTAAAACCATATGAATCTTAATCCAATTCCCTATTTAGAATAGCAAGTTTCACAATTTTATCATTTCAGAATTATTTTCAATAATTCCTTATAGTTACCATGTTTCCGATGCATTTCGGCAGATTGTCTACTGACCTCTATGCACAAATTGGGTCATATCTCAAGATAGGTTTGTCCAAATTGTGCAAACTCAGAACCATATTACTCTCAACTCATTTAACTTTCTAGAAACATAAAGCTTACAGCCAAATTCAATATGTACTATTTTCTATTTTTCAAAGTTTCCACATAGCATCTCGCCTACTGCACTGAGTGCCCTGTGTTCAGCTGCCTATATCTCAGGCTATACAACTCCAAATTAGGTAATTCCAAAACTGACTTTTTCCTAACTCATGAGGCTACCTATTATAATTTTCCAGAATTTATTTCTTTCTAAAACCCCCAAACTGAATTTTTCAACTTGGGCTAGGACAGGACAGTTTTTCCAGCAGAATTGTAATCTACACTTAGCACTTTGTTTCTTTTCTTTCCTCAAGTCTAACCTTATGAACATTTTCTATTCACTTAGTATATTTATCAAACACCTTCCACACATTAAGAATTCATCATTATCATCTACTTCACACCACAGCCAAATGGCCCTTGTCATGCCACAGACATGAATTTGAAAAACTATCACCATGGCCAAGTTCTACTCATCATTTGCTACCTAATTCAACCCAACAAGCATTGAAATCACCACAATTCCTTTATGTCCTCTTCATGGCTGAAACCCTCACTTCTTCTTATACATAATTTTAATTCAACCTAAGGTCATAAACATGTTTCCCATGCATTAGATCATCCAAAAGTATGGCTAGAATTAAAAGAAAACATCAACACTTGTAAGCTTACCTAGAACAGAAAATTTCAGCAGCAAGATCAGTCCCCAAATGTTGGAATTAATCCACCAAATCCCAAGTTTTGAGAGCTCTTAAGATGAGGAATAAAGTTTGTTGAAGGAACTTGGTCATTTGATGAAAAAGGATAAGGCTTGGCAAGCACACGTGAAAGATTTTGGAGGAATTCTTGGGCAAAACGTGAACAGTAGAAAGAGAGGGGAGGAATGTCAGTTTTGCTGGATAAAATGATTGAGTATTATCTCCTTTATCTATGTTTTAGCCAATAGGAAATAGCCACATGGTCCAATAGTAAAATTCCCCCTCTTTTCTTTCTCCTTTTTCTTTTCTTTTCTTTTCTTTTCTTTATTTTTTTTACCTTCATTTGGCTGCAGCAAGCTTCCACAAGAATGCTTGCTACGTTCTTTTTTTTTGTTGACTTATTGATTTTCTTTTATTTCTTATTACATTGTACATATCCAGTACCAATAAAATCGGATTTTACAAGTAAAGAAAGCAAAATTATTAGAATTAGTCTTATCCTGAGATATAGAAGAGCATATAGCACAACACAGACCAAATGAACATCATGTTTTCTAATTTATTTTTCCTAGCAAAAAAGTTGGAATCTCCAGCCTCATACAAACTTTCTACACAAAAATCTCAAATGAACACATATTGCAAAAGATCAGATCATCATCCATATCATCATCCATATTGCATAAGCAACACAAAAATCTCAAATGAACACATACTGCAAAAGATCAGATCATCGTCCATATCATCCAAGACTTTTGAGGTGATTATTTCAAGCATCAACAAGTTAAAACAAAAGCATCGACAAGTTAAAACAAAAGCACCATGTGCAAGATAAAACACCTGAACAGCTTACACATTGCTGAGGTGAAGCTTACACCTAAACAGCTTACACATGATAACAATCCTGAAAAGATGAAGAAAACAAATCACCAAAAATCTCTATAGACATAGTGACATCCAAGAACATTTCCTCCCCATGAATAGTTTCAAAGAAAAAAAGAATGATCTAATACAATATTGCTGACAGAAATATGTATTGTTTGTTAACATGAATGAAGAAAATCATACTTGAAATATGTATTGTTTGCTAACATGAACAGCACAGACTAGTGCAGAGCCATTGGTTCACAAATGTAAATAACTTGGAAAGGGAGCCCAAATCCAAGCTTGACATTATAACAAAATTGTAAAATTATTAACAAATTCCACTACGATACTACTGAAAATGATTTGCTGCGTAACATGTTTCCCCCTTACACCTGGGTGTTTCATCATTCATGAGTGGATATCAATTATCAGCTATTACATGGCCCTCCATGTTCATTGCTCACTTATTTGTTGCACAGTTATTAATTTAGTTCATTTTCTATGCTCTCTCTCAACCTTTTACAAACTATTATTAGGTGTTTGTTTTTATTTTAGTGGAGTGATTAAAAAAATTGTGATTTAATATAAAATAAGAATAACAACTTAAACCCAGCTCCAATAATGGAAAAAATGAAAAAGTGAAGGAAGAAAACTTATACTGAAACTCAAATTCTAGTGTCAAAATAAGTAATATTAGCGAAGTTGACTAACTAAATGCATGAATGTAACCAAGTGCACAAATCAAATCAATATACCTTTGCTACTAAAAAACGAATCTATTTGTGACAATGTTGAACTTGGGCTACTAGGAATACAACTCTATTCTTAGGGTTCCGTGTGATCTTTTATGATTTATTTTTATAGATCCTCTTGTTGCCCCATTAGTTAAAAAAACTTAAAAATCATTGCAAGTCATATTCATCCCTAATTATTTTAATGCAACTACATCTCAAATCTCAAGGCTTTGTACTATAACAAAATTCTAAAATTATTAACAAATTCCACTACCATACTACTGAAAATGATTTGCTGCATAACATGTTTCCCACTTACACTTGGGTGTTTCATCATTCATGAGTGGATATCAATTATTAGCTATTACATGGCCCTCCATGTTTATTGCTCACTTATTTGCTGCACATTTATTAATTTTGTTCACTTTCGGAGAAAAGACAAATGAAAGGTCTAGAGTTTAATGAGAAATCCAGTTATGTAGAAGCAGAGCATTTATACCTGCGATGGCTGAGATGGCTGATTTGATGAAGTTTCTGGTATTTGTTGCTGCATAAGGCTCATCATATGGTAGAACTGCTCTTGCATTTGCTGAAATTGAGCTTGCTGAGTTTCTGTCTTGCTTTTCAATTCCTTAACACGTGTTTCCATAGTTTGTAATCTTTCTCTTAGTGTAAAAACCTCTTGTTGTGTGTTACTTTGAGAGAATTGACGAGTTTTGCGTCCATAATAACTAGAAGGTGTAGGACCCATCCTAAGTTCTCGAACTCGTCCATTTCTCTCTTTTCCAACAACTTCAATAAAAGCTCGATCTTTGAAATCTTCCTTGCTAACAAAAGCATTAGCTAATGCTTCAAACTCAACCATCTTCTCTTTTGTTGCCTCCTATAAATAAATTAAACAACATAAGTTAATAAATTCATCATATTATATTAAAATATGACATTATTTTTTCAAATAAGTAGATAAAAAATTACCATAATTCTTTAAGATGTTTCATTTAAATAAGATCCATCTATTTTTGTGTAAGTTATTTAAAACAACTCAACACGTCTAATTTTTGCACCACGTATTTTCTCCTAATAATTAATAGAAAATGCAAAGTATAGTGTATCCAAACGAAACACATTGCCAGTGGATATCAATATATGTAGCAGGAAAGAGTTGAAAAATAAAAGATGCTAAAGAATGGTTTTACAATGCTTCTTCTCTTGGCAACAATGCTAAAGAACCAATAGAAAAATCAGATTATTCATTAAATTATAATTTTTCCTTCCATTTTCTCTTGAACCAAACAAATTATTCATTAACCATTTTCCTTCCATTTTCAGCTTCCATAAGGATTCACACACATCCATCATGGTTTATTAATATCTTCATCATCTTCACGGACCCACTTAAGCATCAGGGACATTTTCATCCAAATTTTGATTAGTAAAAGGCAACATTGAGTTTGGGGTTCAACTTCATCTATGGATTTTTCACCCATATCAAACAAGTCTCTAGGTGTATTATGAAGAATAACAAACCAACCCACATCTTTGGGATCCTCATAATAAAAGACTTAAAGACTTGTTTCACTTGAGAGGAAAAAACATATGGCTCATCAACGACTTGTTGTCCAATGTGGATTAATAGAGAAAAATTCACCATTGTAAATCCAAAATGATCTTTCCTAATACCTCTGGCACTAGTCACATCAGCCCAATCACATTAAAATAAGACAATCTTCCACTTGCCATAATAATCCAACTCAATGATATCATTAATAATGCCATAGTAATCAACATTTCCTTCCAAAGGGTTAGTGTCTCTAGCACTAGCATAACTACTAGTTGAAGAAGTAACAGCAACACCACTATTTTGTAATCTCCTATATCTCTCACGAGATTTAGTGTGAAACCAAAATCCAGTTATGATGAAACCTTGGTATCTTTTCACAATCTTGTTCGGGCCTTGTGAAAGTATCTTAACTTCTTCACTAATATCTTTGCCATTCCAAACCTACAAATATTGAATGAAATATATGTTGTTAATTATATTCATACCTTAAACATAAACACAAATATTGAACGAAATTGCATTACTTACAATTTAGCCAAACCATTCATGGAAATTCTGCATGAATAACTTATCAAGCTCGCGAGGATTCAATCCTCGAGAACGTGCATGAGCTCTCAAGTTGTTTCTAAATTCACTATACACATTAACATGAAGTATTAAAATAAGAAAAAAATAATAATGATTATATCTTAAATAATGAACATTAACTTACGTGCGTAATGATTCAATTGGCTTTTGGTGGAGAAGCACATATCGATGCACTTGTGCCCAAAATTTATCATCCAAGCCCACTACTTCAACTTTGCCTATTGGTTGTCCAAAACTTCCAAACATATATGTGTCAGCAAAGTCACTATAAGGGAGCCCAAAATTCCTCGATGGGCGGTTATATCTTATTTCAACATCTTCCAAATATCTTGAACAAAATGTCATACTCTCCTTAGCCAAATATCCTTCAGCAATGGAACCTTTCGGATATTGTTTGTTTCGATAATAAGATTTTAATCGCCCCAAAAACCTAAGGATTAAGAAAATGTTATATATATCCCGTACACTAAAAAGAATGATAAATGCAAACTTTTGCTTCGTATGGAAGGTGAATAACGAGATGCACCATTATAGTGAAGAAGTTAGGAGGAAAATTTTTTTCCAAATGGCATAAAGTTGTCGCTGCCCGATCTTGAAGTTTTTCAAGCTCTTTTACTCTAGGAACTTTGCCACAAATAGCTTTGAATATGTTACTAAGTTCAATTATCACTGAAGTTACTTGCTTTGACATGGATGAATGTAAGGCAAGTGGAAGTAAAACTTGCATCAATATGTGGTGATCATGTTACTTTAAACCGTAAAGTCTGTGCTCTTTGAGATTCACACATCTTGATATATTTGAGGCATAAGCATCCAAGACCTTTGCATCTTTCAAAACCTTACAAAACACAACTTTTTCTTTTTTAGACACCCTAAAATAAGCAGATGGCAACCGTATTTTCCCATTAGGAAGCATTTCAGGATGAAGTCCAAGGCGAATTCCCATGTTAACTAAGTTAAGTCGACTCTTTAAGTTGTCTTTTGATCTTCTATCCACATTAAGAATTGTACCGATAATATTCTCACAAACATTCTTCTCTATATGCATTACGTCAAGGTTATGACAAAATATATTATATTCCCAATAAGGTAACTCAAAGAAAATGCTCCTTTTTTTTTCACAATTTAGCCTTATTAGGGTCATCTTCGCCATCTTCATCCTCATCACTTTGAGGATCAACATCATCAACTTCAAATGTGGAAGGATCACCTTCAAACATCTCCCTCACTCTTTTTCTTGATTTGGTACCACTCGAATTATTCTTTTTCCATAAGTAAAATTGATATCTTTTAACATTGACAAGATATTGGACCCAAGATGAAGTGTAGGTGCTTTCCTAAGCTCTTCAATGCCATCAAAAAGATGTTTTTGGAATCTAAATAGACGATTTTCAGGTAACCACCAACGACGGGCCATATAACAGAACTTCTTACCATTATATAACCACTTTGAACATGTCTGTATAGCACAACAAGGACAAGCATGATGACCTTTGGTGCTCTATCTCAATAGACTTGCATAGGCAGGGAAATCATTAATGGTCCACAATAAAGTAGCACGCATACAAAAGTTCTCCTTCTTTGAGGCATCATAAGTCTCAACTCCTTCCCATAACTTCTTTAGCTTTTCAATGAGAGGGTATAAGTAGATGTCTATATCATTTCCAGGACCTTTTTCACCAGGAAGTATCATGGACAAGATAAAGAAGATTGTTTCATGCAAATCCATGGTGGCAAATTGTAAGGAATTAGAACAACTGGCTCAGTACTATAAGAAGTACTCATCACTTTGAATGGATTAAAACCGTCAGATGCAAGTCCAAGCCTCACATTTCGAGGATCAGAAACAAAGCCTAGAAACTTGGAATTAAATGATTTCCATGCCAAAGAATCAATAGGATGCCTCAATAAGCCATCATTTGTCCACCCCTCATGATGCCACCTCATAGAATCCGATATTTTGGAAGACAGGAAAAGTCTTTGAAGTTTTGGTATTAAAGGAAAATACCACAAGACTTTTGCAGGTTTCTTTTTCACATGTACCTCATCGTCATCCTCATTCAAGCTATCTTCGGAGCTTGTGTCTAACCAACGAGAATTACCACACACATAACAAGATTGTTGATTTTTTTGGTCGCCCCAATACAACATGCAATCATTTGTACAACTATGAATTTTCTTATATCCAAGACCTAAATCCTTGATCATCTTCTTACAATCCTTACATGTCACGACCCGTGACCACATTTTTCATCTTCTTATACACAACTTAACCGGTTGGGCTATCTGCGATACTTCACTTGTACTGACTGTTAAACAATTTTACATAATATTGTTTATATTATACACATCCCCTATCGTAACTAATCAGATAAGTAGTACTGTTGACATGTCTAAATACAGAGAATAAATGATCATACCTCAAATAATCAGTCGGTCTGACACATTGTCCTTCGTGTACAGCCAGGATCCACAATCCACTGAACTCACATTCATCAAAACCTGAAATGTTGAAAATTAAGGGGTGAGCAAAACCACGGCTCAGTAAGAGAATTATATGCCTCACTTGATACTCAGCTTCCTATATGCTGAAAATCTTTTTCATTTTTCCTATGGGCTCTAGGCTCGCATGTAGGAAGGATACTACAGTCGGCTAGGGATCCGAATAGAGTAAGGTAGGTATTTTAGAATACCATACTTGATACGGAACCTAGAAGCAACTGTAGAGAGAAATTTTCATTTCCTTTTGAATTAATAAATCCTCTTCTTTTTTTTCAAAACTTTCATAACCTTTTTCATATTCTTTTTAAAATAATGCTTCTACGAAATAAAGCATTTAAATAAAATAATTAATATTCGTATATTCCTTGAAAAGAATATTAGTTAAATCATCATCTTATTTCTTTAAAACTCATTCCATGTTTTAATGTACTCTCTTAATTAGTACCGTACTTTAAAGAGCAAAATAAGCTATTAAAGTCTATTCCCATATAACCGATTATTTAATCACTTTAGGCGTAAGCCCCAATCCACTACTTCAGTTACGACGTCCATTCTAACTAGCAATGGAGTTAAGTGTCATATCCAGGAACTTGTGTAGCACTTAGTGCTCAAAGGATTCTAGAGGTGGCTCCCCATAGTTCACAAAGAATCTATGTAGCATTTAGGTTCCTTGAGTCTTCTAGAGGTGGCTCACACGGTACAGAAACTCCTTATTCACACATCGAAACTCATGTAGCACTTAGTTCCCGAAGGATTCTAGAGGTGGCTCACACGGTACAATCATCGAGTCTTTGCTCGGTTTGGCCTTTACTAACACATCAGAACACGTGTAGCACTTAGTTCCCGAAGGATTCTAGAGGTGGCTCACACGGTACAATCATCGAGTCTTTGCTCGGTTTGGCCTTTACTAACACATCGAAACTCGTGTAGCACTTAGTTCCCGAAGGATTCTAGAGGTGGCTCACACGGTACAATCATCGAGTCTTTGCTCGGTTTGGCCTTTACTAACACATCGAAACTCGTGTAGCACTTAGTTCCCGAAGGATTCTAGAGGTGGCTCACACGGTACAATCGTCGAGTCTTTGCTCGATTTGGCCTTTACTAACACATCAGAACACGTGTAGCACTTAGTTCCCGAAGGATTCTAGAGGTGGCTCACACAGTACAATCATCGAGTCTTTGCTCGGTTTGGCCTTTACTAACACATCGAAACTCGTGTAGCACTTAGTTCCCGAAGGATTCTAGAGGTGGCTCACACGGTACAATCATCGAGTCTTTGCTCGGTTTGGCCTTGACTAACACATCAGAACACGTGTAGCGCTTAGTTCCCGAAGGATTCTAGAGGTGGCTCACATGGTACAATCATCGAGTCTTTGCTCGGTTTGGCCTTTACTAACACATCGAAACTCGTGTAGCGCTTAGTTCCCGAAGGATTCTAGAGGTGGCTCACACGGTACAATCATCGAGTCTTTGCTCGGTTTGGCCTTTACTAACACATCAGAACACATGTAGCACTTAGTTCGGCTCACACGGTACAATCATCGAGTCTTTGCTCGGTCTGGCCTTTACTAACACATCGAAACTCGTGTAGCACTTAGTTCCCGAAGGATTCTAGAGGTGGCTCACACGGTACAATCATCGAGTCTTTGCTCGGTTTGGCCTTTACTAACACATCAGAACACGTGTAGCACTTAGTTCCCAAAGGATTCTAGAGGTGGCTCACACGATACAATCATCGAGTCTTTGCTCGGTTTGGCCTTTACTAACACATCGAAACTCGTGTAGCACTTAGTTCCCGAAGGATTCTAGAGGTGGCTCCCATGGTTCGGAATTCGAGTCTTTGCTCGGTTAGGCCTTTAGTTTTCCTAGCTTTCGACAAATATAACTAGGTGTTGATTAGGGTCCATTGACTCAACATCGGGAGCGATATGTATATTTAGTACTCAAATCACATGTCTTAGGAAAGTCATCCCACAGTACTATAATCAGTACCGAAACGAGCATTTTGTAAAAATGCTATAAATCAATTGATTTTCTCCTCATATCATATAAACATATTCTTTTCACATGTCACACATCATATTTCACATTTTCCATTTGACATATTCCACATCATGTAAAACGCTTTCCTTTTTAAAATGTCACCTATCATTTATGGAGTCTAAGATAGACATAAATCTTATCATACTATAACCCCGGAGAGTAAAGAAATAAACCGGTCAAATCTATGACCATAATCTATATTGTCCTCGGTGGGTCACTGATCAAGTGTCGACCGGGACTAAACATATCACATATCATGCATCAGCATGATAGGAATGCCAACCAATCTCAAAACCGTAGTTTTCATCATAAAATAAACTTATATGGAATTTATATAAATATAAAATTCCATAATTTAAAACCATAAGGGTTAAAATCCTTTAGTGAATATTTATAAAAATATTCACTATATTTCACTTCATCTTTCGTCTCGTATTTCGTGTAATTTATTTATTTCGAGAATTTTCGGTGATTTCGTTGTCACCATTCTCAAATACATGAATATTTTAAAATTCCATCTCATTATATTCATGTTTTATGAAATTTAATAATTTCCTCATGTTTCGTGATTTACTATCGAAATTCGGAAATAAAATCACATAATATGATTTTATAAAGTTTTTCTAAAATTTTCGGCAGCATAACGGCTGCCGATTTACTAACTTCCTGCACGAAAAATACAGTTTTAAATCTTTCAGCCAGTACTTCTTCCCAAATTATTTTCAGCAAATCATGCATCATAATAATTTTCATAAAATATTTGCATAAAATATTTCAATTTAAAATATGCAGACTGAGTATCCTTACAGTGCTGCACATGCATCCCTTACCTTTTTCCGGGTCGGCGACTTCCTCTTATCGATCGCGCCGCACTCCATTTCTCTCGATTCCTTATCCCGATCGCTAAAAATAATTTCTGGAAATAAAAATTCTAATTTTTAGAATTTTTCCATAATTTAATTTTTCTGAAATTAAATCTCCAGGAAATTTCTTACCTAATTTTCGTAAATTTCCAAGTCGTCGAATTTCCGGGAATTTTCCAAATTCCCAAAATTCTCCTTTTTTTTTCTTTTTCTTCCTTTTTCCTTTTTCCTCTTTTCTTTTTCTTTCCTTTCTTTTTCTTTTCTTTCTCTTTCTTTTTCTTTTCTTTTTCTTTTTCTTTTTCCTTTTTCTTTTCTTTTTTCTTTTCTTTTTTCTTCCTTTCCCGGTCAGGCCGGTTCAGACTGGTCCAGTGCCCTTCCTCGCCGGTTCCTCACCGGCGGTCGGTTCTCCGGCGGTTCAGGCGTCCCTCAGCTGGCCGGCTGCACGACGAACTTACCGGTGCCCTCCGTTTGCCCTGGATCGGCGGCACGGCGGCGGATCGAGGCGGTTTTACCTCGGTTTCTTCTTCCTCTTCGCCGGCCTTCCTCCGCCGTCCATTGCTCCTCGGGTGACCTCCATCGTGTTCCTCTCCCTCCGGCGGTGCTTCGGTGGCAGTGGCGGCCACCGATTTGGCCGGCACCGCCGTCGGCATTTTCTTTTTCCTTCCCAGTTTTCCTTCGTTTTCTGCCTCTGTTTCCTTCTTTTATTCCGCCGCCGACAGCTTCCTCCCTCTCTTCCTTTGCCGGCGACGTCGTCTGCACCTTTTTCTCTCACCGGCAGTGGCATCTCCGCCACCGACGGCCTGACTGGGAGGGTCGGGATCCCTCCCAGATTTCCCTCCTTTTATTTTCTTTCCTCTTTTAGTTTTATTAGCTTTCCCTTTTTAGTATACTATATACTATATATTATACACTATAATTTAGATTTTATACATATAATTTATACTACATATTATTCATATATTATCTCATATATATTGTAAAACATTATATATTATATATAAATTATATATCTTGTATATTACAAAACATATATTTAGTATACATATGTATATTTACATACTTTAAAATAAATGACATGTATATATAGAATTATATAAATGTTATAATACAACATATATACCTATAAACTTTAATATAAAATAACATTTACATTTTCTATATGTATGTATATATATATGTATATATTTATATATACATGAAATATTATGTTTATATACATATGTATTATTTAAATTCATGAAATATTATATATTTCTATATATATACCAACGTATATTAAAATATACTATATAGTATTTTTAAATACATATGTATTTATATAAAATACATTTATATAATTTGTAATTATATAAATATATTTCATTTTATTCTCTTATTTTCTTAATTAGATTTGGATTTTAATTTATCCAATTTAATTCTTTTCCTCTCTCTATTATTTTTATCTTCACTTCCAATTTAATTTCTTTTATACGAATTTCCCAATTCTTTAACTTCCTTACTTCTCGGGATTTTCACTCATATCCCATTCTCGCAAAATTTTATTTATTTCCTCTGATTTAATTTCTCCAATATTTATTTTCAATATTTATAATTTCCAATAAAGGGAAAAATTTACGGTTATCACATTACAAGATTCAGGGATTTTAGCAAAAGGGAACATTTCTTTCATAAACTCTAACAACGAGGTTAAAAAGTTTCATGTCCACCCATATATGCATTTCAAGTGAAAAATACACACACAGAAAGACAACCTTGAATGCTTTAATCCCTCATAAAGTTCTTCATTCATATCCTCAAGCAACTTATAAAACTTAGATGCTTCTCCACTAGGCTATTGGTCACCAAAATCATTTGTTTCACCAAAGTCACTTTGAGGTGATGAATTTTGGAAATGTTGCTCATAGATGTTAAAAGCATCCCATAACATGCCTTTCATGTCATCTTGTCTAATAGGAAGGTCACGTTGGATTTTGGGAGTTGCACTTAGAAGAACTCTTGATGATGACCTAGAAGGTGTAAGCTCTCATGAAAATACCAATTAATGTATCCCAGGAGAAATCCTATACAAATTAAATGTTCGAACACAAGTTCACGCATATGCCAAGAGATATTACCACACCTTAAACATAGACATAGTATCGTATTATCCTCACTTGCATTCTTAAATGCAAAATTAAGAAACTGTTCTACTCTCTCTTGGTACTGTTGACTTAACCTCGACTTTTCCATCCAACTCTTATCCATTTATAACTTGCTACATTATACACCAATAAAAAAAAATTAGATGTCTATACACTATACATCAATAGCATTTATCTTTGGGAATTTGCCTATTTGAGAAAACTAATCTAACTTGAGAATGAAAATAAAGTATGATAATAAAGCAAACAACTCTGTCCATCTATTGCAAATCCTAATATAAAAGTGCATTCAATCACTATATTCAAGATTCACTTATTCATTTGCCTAAAGATAAGCAAGCTTATAAAATATGTACAAAATTAGAAAAAGAGGAAAACAAATATAAACTTCAAATCAAAATGACTTTTCATATATTATGTTGCAATAAAGTAGTAGAACTTTCCACTCTTTTTTGTACATTGGACTAGAGTGAATCCTTGTCCATCCAGAAACGGGAATGTACTCAAAATTAATAAGAGATTCTGACTTGTATTACATCTGCACCTTAAGCTGATAGATGCTAAAGTTAGGGACAGATGTTTGAAGAAGTGGTCATTTATTAGTATAACCTGATCTTTTGAAACTAGTATTGTGTATACAAGGAAGCAAAATCAATGCCTCACCTATCTCATTACTCTCCAAGCCCAAAGTATAGCAAACCTTGAGTCTTCCTAATTTTGTCTGTTAATGTAGAAAAAAGGCTACGTACAATGACCCTCCTCAGACCCCGCAAAGTGGAAGCCTTATGCAACAAGTTGCCCTTTATTTTCAAAGACACACAAGAAGCCAAAGTAATATAATTTCAAGAGCAGTAGGAGTTCTGCACCAAACACCATTAAAGTGTAGACTAAGAATAGAAGACTTTGAGAACAGAAAGCTACCAATTATAGAAGGGTGATTGTGTAGTCACTCTTTAGTCGCTGTTAACAAGATTATTAGTCCCTTGCAAGAGAAAAAATCCACTCAAGTCATTCTACAATGCAGGCAATTTCTATCAAAAGATTGGCAATGCAGTGTCACAAAAATCTATAGGGATGCAAGTAGGTGTGTAGACCACTTGCCCCATTGGCAAAGCCAAATAGTTGGGGACTCAACATAGTGGAGCAGTCTCCTATCCAGGTTGTGAATTGTATGCATGAGGCTTGTTGGGGTATCACAAGAGCTAGATCATGTGTGACTTAGCAAGCATTGCTCCATTGTACCAAAAAAAAAGAAAAATATTAAAGGAAAATAAGTGCCTAGTGTCTTAAAAATCAGTTTAAATTATTTTTTTAATTTACAATATTTAAAGATTAAAAAATAAAATAAAAATCAAAGAAAAAGATCTTTAAAACATTTTAATTCATAAGGGATAATTTAATAATTTTAAGAATTATCCCTTAAAAATTAAAAATTTAGTCATGACCAACAACTAATTATTATTTTTAATTCATCTCCCAAACTGTAATTATTTGGACACATGTAGCTTTCTTGAGAATTGCTTTTACATAAAGTTATAGAATATCCATTTACAATTTAAGAAAGCAAAGAATCTTTTTTGATGAAAAGGGGCGTAATGCACATGTCATTAGACACGGCCAATTCACGAAAGGGAGTTTCAACGGATTGTGTCCATTCATATAAATTGGAAATCATATCTTTAGAAAGATTTGATTCTTACGAGATCCCTAGAAAGTGTGATATCCAGCTAAGTTACTTTGTTGCTTTAACTGTGAGAATTACAATGGAAAATATAAAACCCAAACAATGCCATTTTATGACCAGATGTAGAGGACCAAAGCTTTAAAAATATACCTTTTTGGCCTTTATTTTCCTTTTTTCTTTAAGAAAAAGGTTTATTCTGACATCTACTACTAATTTTCCCCTTTGGTGTTGCAATTTGTGTAGGAAAGCTTCAACAATGGTTTCAAGCATGTAACATCCCAAGTACATAGTATTATACACTTTTTACACTTTTTCACAACACATGGATAGGTTGGGCTGTCTGCGATATCTTATTTTCTACATTTACTTCACTGAAAACACATAATATCCGTGACTCAATATAGTTAAAGGAATAAATATTTACAATTTGTATTTTAAATCAACACATACATCCTCTAAATTAATACAATATCGTAGTATTGTAAATCATAAGTCTAAACATATAAAATATAATAATTATACCTCCGGGATCTATAAGCGTTGTCTTAGAGTGCTCAATACGCAGCCTCTAATCCTCAGATGACATACCTCAAATGGTCACTGAAATTAATCTGGAGAGATAAAATATTGGAGTGAGCAAACCACGGCTCAGTAAGAGATTTGTATACACAACTTGATACCTTGAAGACTATATGTAGTAAAATCTTTTGATTCCTATGTATAAGCTAGCACACTACCAGGAAAATGATACTATAGTCAGCCGGGAAGTCCAAATGGAGCATGGAAGGTATTTTGAAATACCTATCTTGTCCCGAAAACCCATAGCGACGATAGGGAGTAATTTATAAATTATCTTGATAAAACAATTTAATACCCATTTTTTTCATAATTATAAATGGAATAAACCCTTTATTTCTCTTCACTTCAGTACAGTTTAAAACACGTGACAGTACAATGGTAAAACAGTAATTACAGTAAACAGTCTTTTCAGTACAGTAGTTTGTAAATATCCAAAATCATTGGATAAGCAGTTTAGTAATTATTTTTATATTAGAAATAATTTTCATAATATCCTTTTCTTTTTCTTTTTGGTCTTTGACCCTCCGATATCCGCTTTATGCGACTATTCCAGAGTCGGGGAACTGTCAGGCCACATGGAAGTGGGGCTCCCCTCCCAGCACGGTTTGTTCCATACGCATGACTCGAACCCGGGTCATGCTTAAGGAGGAATGAGTTCCTTACCATTCAATCCCAACCAATGTTGATATAATATCCTTTTCCAATAAACAATGATTCTCAGCACAGTTCAGTAAGCAGTAATCAGTATGATACAATTCATTAAACAATATTCCTTAGAACAGTATAGTTCGGTAAACAGTATTCAGTAAAATCCATTTCAGTAAACAATATTCAATAAAAATCCATTTCGGTAAATAATATCAGTAAAATCCATTTCATGCTATCATCATCCCCTAAGGAACACAGTAATCATCCCCGAAGGGACACAATAATAGTATATAGTTAGATCTATGGCCATAATATATAGGTGGTCCTCGGCGTACACTTGTCAGGTGACTCCGGGACCGCTGATGACTGGCGGGTCAATCAGTCACGTGACAGAAACAGTAATCAGTAAGTATGAAATCGAGGCCTAAGTCTCAAAACAATATAAAAACTATATCGTAGCTTTATGGATCTTATTCAAAATAATTTGACATATTTCATATCTATCCATAAGGCCCACAATTTCATATCTTTCCTCTTTTTATGATTTTCCAACATTTTCACATTTTTCCCAAAATCATCTCAAGATTGTATATGTGAAATCTCATTACCTTTATGGAAATTAGTAAAATTAATAGCATCTTCCAGAAAATCCATAAAGGTATAAATCACAGTATCTCGTACGGTGAAAACAGTTTATAAGATAATCACACTGTAGAAATGAAATTTCATAACTGTTCCTTTTCACCGTAGAACACATACACACGTGTTTCCATGCTTTCTTTCTAAAACATGAATTTCAAAGTTATTGGAAAACTATTCCAATATTTTTCATGATTTATGAAAAAATAAAATATTTTATTTTCCAAATTCAATAATTCCAACAACACATTTTCCACCATAAACACGTGTAGAGACATTCTAGTCTCAAAACAATATTTACACAGTAATAAAGCCTTTATGGAAATCCTTACATGTGATAAAAGTTTGTTTAGTCCATAAAGGAAAATCATAGATAAAATAGTGAATATCATATTGAAAATAATTATAAAATATTCACTATTCACTGTTTCACTTCACCCATCACACATTTCACTGTAAAACACGAAAGATGAATTTTCAGAAATGATACCTTCATCGAAATCGGTGTAAAGAATATTTAATAAATATTTTTCGATATAATAACCCCTTTTTGAAAAATATTTAATTTATCCATTTCGAGGCTAGAAAAAATATCAATAATGCACCAAAATATTTTCTAACATTTTTAGAAATATTTTGAATAATTTTTAGCAGCATGATGACTGCCCGTGTCTTAGCCTCCATGTACTTTCAAACACTGTTCATCAACCAAACCACAGATTTTTATGCCATTTCAATATCAAACCATATTCAAAATTCATATAAAATTTATAACACTTGAATCATGCATTCGGTTATCCTTACAAATCTACATACGCATCTCTTACCTGTTTATCGAGATCGCGTTATCTTGTGCACCACATGAACGTCGAACTTCCGACTGCAATTTAATTCACCAAAATCATTAGCTTTATTTTCCTTAAATTTTCAAGCTATGCCTTATATCAAAAATTAAATGTAATTAATTTCTCATAGCTAAAAATGACTATTCTTCATGCCATTCTTCCTCTCTTTTCCATTATGGCCAAATTGCCTTTAAATAATTAAATTCATTGTTTTCATTTTCTTAGTCAATGTACCACATAATTGTGCTGCCATCTTCCTTGTAAATTTCCATCATTTAAGAAATAAATTACAATATTTTATTCCTTTATTTATTCCATAATCGGTAGCAGCACACACACCTATTAGTTTTATTTATCTTTTGTGATTTTATTTTTTGCTCTACTAGCCCTCATTGTTGACCACTTTCACTTGGTCCTTTCTCATCAATTCAGCCCATGTTATTCCTCCTTATTCACGGCAACACATCCTCTTTTCTTTCTCATTTCCACGCCATTTCAGCCCTTTTTATTTACTTTTATTCCAGCCTTTATCATATTCGGTCAACCACACTTAATCAAACAAAATTTCCATTCAGTTTTCCAGCCAACATTTGTTTCCTTTTTCTGTTCAGTTGTCAGCCATTATTTTCTATTTTCACACCTTCAAGATACCATGTTTTTGTCTCTTTGAAACTCTCATGGCTAGCCTTAGTACTATGGCTTCATGAATATATATTATTAATTTATTTTGATGTTAAAGCTCTCTTTACTGCCATTCACGCCGCATATATACACATCAGAAATTTTTCTGCTTCATTTATTCACGCCATACACGCACACAATAACAAGTTCTTTGTTCAGCCACTAACACCATTTTATACTTCCTAACTGCTAATGCTGACCGTCAACATAGTCCCCTGTTTATACATCATTTTCTTTTCCACGTTTACTCTTGTTTTTCATGTCAGCCACGCCACACGACAACTACACAGCTTCAGTTTTTATTTTCCGTTGTTTACGCCTTATACATGCAGACATGTTTCAACCTTTCAGCTTTATTTCTCCAAGGATTTACTTCATAGACAACTATCTAAATTGCACTTTAACAAATTCCCTTCAAAATATCAATCATATACATCGTCTACTTAACCAACATCAGCATAAACCAAGGATTAAATACATAAACGTTGGCCGAAGGATTCTTTACCTGAATCTACGGCACTATCTAGCTGCAGGGGATCTCTTTTGAGTAGTTTTTGGCTGAAGTCCTTTGATTATTGAAGAGCTATAGAGGTGAGGATATGATTATATGAAGAAATCTACTGATTTAGTAAGGAGAAGATGATAATTCAAGGCTGAAGCATGAAGATCAGTGGAGGAGAAGAAGAACAGAAACGTGGGCTGTATTCTAAGAATGATTGAGGCAGTGCAACAAGGCTGAAGAAATAAATGAAATCAGCCTTGTTGCCTTAATTTAATTGGCTCTAAATAAATTTTAATTTGTAAAATTCTGATATTATTTATTTAAAGTCCACATTACCCTCCAAAGTCACTTTTTTTACTTCTCTTTGCCACTACACAGTCCATATTCTGTCCAGCCCATTTTGATTTTATTTTTCATTTATTTTATTTATTTCTTAAGCCAAATAAATCACAAATTTGATCAACTTTGATCAACCCTTGAGAAAAATCAACTTTACCCTTGTACAACTTCGAAATTTTCGATTCTATCCCACCTAAATTTTGATATATAGAAAATATCAAAATTAATTTATTTATTCATTTAAAATTTATTATTCCATACATATACAATACAAAATAATGAGTTCTCACATTCTCCCCACCTTAAGAAATTCAGCCCTCAGAATTTTTCACTCGAACCATTCACTAAAACAGCTCTGGATAGTTTTCCCTCATTAAATTTTCTAATTTCCATGTTGCCTCTTCTTTGGAGTGGTACTGTCAGAGCACTTTCCTAAAATAATCGTCTTAGATCGTAACACTTTATCCTTCCGAACCAGAATCCTGATAGGTCATTCCATGTAACTCATATTTTCCCGTATCTTTAATTGTTCATACTGAATTACGTGGAATGGATCTGGATGGTATTTATGAAGCATCGAAACATGGAATACATTGTGCACACATGCTAGCTCGGGTGGTAATGCCAATTGGTACGCCATGTTCCCTACACGATCCAAGATCTCATATAGTCTGATGTAATGAGGACTAAATTTTTTTTCTTGCCCAACCTCGTTATGTCTTTCGATGGGGAAACTTTCAAAAATACGTAATCACCTGGTGAGAACTAAGTGGTCATCGTCTCATGTCCGCATAGTTCTTCTGTCGACTCTTTGCTGTACGAAGTCTCTCACATATCAGCTGTATATCTTGTAAATCTCGCTCTACCAATTCAGGAGCTAATAGCTTTCGGTCTCCCACTTCTTCCCATGCGATCGGAGATCTACATTATCTACCATAAAACACCTCGTATGGTGCCATGCCGATACTAGTTTGATAACTGTTATTATATATAAACTTGATTAACGACCAATGATAGACCCAGGAGCCTTTAAAATCCAACGCACACGCCTGTAACATATCCTCGAGCGTCTGTATCACTTGCTCGGACTGCCCATCAGTCTGCGAATGAAAGGCGGTGCTAAAGTTCAACCGAGACCCATGGCCTCCTAAAATCTCTCCCAAACTAGGGTGTGAACCGAGAATCCCTATCTGATGTAATGCTCGCTGGAACTCTGTATAGCCTCACTATGTCCCACACATATAGATCGGCAAGGCATTGAGAGGATCGGTAGATTTGATAGCTAGGAAGTGGATGGACTTCGTCAACCTGTTAACTATCACCCAAATTATATCATGCTATCTACGGTCCTTCGTAAACCCATAATGAAGTCCATCGTGATGTGTTCCCATTTCCAATTAGGAATTGGTAGAGGTTGTAATAATCCTACAGGTTTTGATGCTCAATCTTTATTTGCTGACACGTGAGACATTTAGCTACAAACTCCGCGATGTCTCTTTTCATCTTTGGCCACTAATAAATCCTTCGTAAATTCTGGTACATTTTAGTACTGTCAGGATGCAGAGTGTACCTGGAGGCATGGGCCTTAGTCAAAATCAAGTCTCTGAGTTGCTTATTATTAGAAACACAAAATCTGCCTCGGAACCTCAGAATCCTATCAGTGCCAATCTTGTAATCTGATTGTACTCCCCCTGTACCTTACTGGCAACCGATATACAGTAGTCATCTGTCCTCTGAGCTTCAGTGATTTGACTTATCAAGTCAGGCTCGATTCTGAAGCTAACAGTAAATCCATAACTCTCGAAGGATACCACACTTATGCTGAGGTTCGAGAACTGCTCTAGTAGTTCATGTTCCCTAACCATCATATAGAACACCATCGCTACATGCTTTCGGCTCAGAGTATCTGTTCACTCTAAATTCACATCCTTTCACACATGACATACACAGTCACTTTTATTATTACTTATCATAAAGCTTTACAATATCTTTCTTGGGTTGGGAGAAGGTTACAAATTTAGTGTAACAATCTATAGTTACATGGTTCGCACCTAACTAGTCTATACCCAATATCACATCAAAATCATACATCACCATTAAAATTAGGTTAGCTGTAATTTCGTTCTCACCTATTGCTATCTTTACAGTTTCCATTTACAATATCAGTAACTGAGATTCTTTAAAAGGAGTATTTACGTGTAATGTACACCTTAACTGCTCCGGCTCTACTGGAACCCTCTAATAACGTCCACGGATACATTAGCAATCTCCTGATCCAATGCGTACACCCATCCTTGAACCATGGACTTCTTACCCTTTTCCATTGCTGTCGCCCACTTAGGCTGAGAGGGTGTTACTCTCTCCGATTCTGTCGGAGTTGCTGGTGCCGAAACTGGTAATGGAAGTACTGGGGCTGGTGTGGTAGATGCAGCTGTCTCTTGGAGCATAAGGCAGTCTCTCACCAATTGTCCTATTTGCCCTCATCTAAAATAAGCCCTGGTCAACATATGGCAAGGTCAGGTACCATGCGACCGTCCACACCGATCACATTTGGCTGTAGTACCTCTTGGCATAAAAGCAGGACCAGTAGTAGTGGTGCTACAGCAGTCGATCTCGTGGATCGCCCTCTGAGCTCTGAATACCAGATGATCTAGCTCTCTTATGCTGCTCTCTACCAGATCTATCATCTGTGCCTCGCTTCGCTTTATCCTTACCCTTACCGGCAGTCTCTGTATGGTATTGCTCGAAATCTTGCTCACAGAGCTGAGCACGTCGGGCCACCTCATCATACGTCCAAATATCGAAAAGAGCCAACTTAGACCGAATAGACGATCTCAACCCAACCTTAAACTTGTAAAGCTTATGCCGCTTGTCAATCAGAGTCAGTAGATCAAACCAACTCAGTATGGAAATCGATACTCATACTTGTCCACTGACATGCTCCCTTGAGTCAAATCCATAAACTCCTGCTGAAGCTTCTTCTGGGTTGTATCGGGGATGTACTTATGGCGAAAAAACCTTAACAAATATATCCCATATAATCACTGGATGCTAGGCGAAGAGTATCGTCTGAGTGGACTTCCACCAGTGTTCTGCATCATCATTCATCTGGAACACCGTTAGTCCAACTCGCTCTGTATATGAACATCTCATAACCTTGAACAGTTTCTCTACCGCTATAATCCACTACTCTGCCACTAGTGAATCTCTGTCACCTTTAAACCTCGACGGATTTAGCTTAATGAACTGTTGCACTAAAGTCAGATCACAATAGGACTCAACATCATGTGGCAGCTGTGCTGGTAGCGGTGGGACAGGCTAAGCCTGTGGTATTAGCTGCACTAGAGATGGTAGAGGTGGTGCAACAGGTGGAACTGCTGGAGCTACAGGTGGAACCGCTGGAGCTGCACGCTCTCTCTCTGCTTGGTTGACAGCTCTATCAGCATGATACATGGCGATAAAATCAGCCAACATGTGGTCTATCCTGGACATCCGGGTATTTAGACTCTCGAACTGAAAAGGGTGAACCGGTCCTGGGGCAGGCTCCGGTCTAGGCTCTTGTGTCTAAGGCTCCAGAATCTGCTTCGCCCTACCTCGGCCTTGACCCTTATATGCATGAGTCACCCGTCGTCTACTCATATCTACACCACACAACGATTTATCAAACTTTGGTCAATGTCCCATTTATATATCCAGACTGTACAGTACTACGGGGATGTAATCACTTTACTTATCAATTTACTTTATAATTAAGACATTGACAAACATTAGGCTAACTTCGCTTTAATACCATTAAATACTGTAACATCTCAAGTACATAATATTATACACTTTTTACACTTTTTCACAACACATGGATAGGTTGGGCTGTCTGCGATATCTTATTTTCTACATTTACTTCACTGAAAACACATAATATCCGTAACTCAATATAGTTAACGGAATAAATATTTACAATTTGTATTTTAAATCAACACTTACATCCCCTAAATTAATACAATATCGTAGTACCGAAAATCATAAGTCTGGACATATAAAATAAAATAATTATACCTCCGGGATCTATAAGCGTTGTCTCGGAGTGCTCAATACGCAGCCTCTAATCCTCGGATGACATACCTCAAATGGTCACTGAAATTAATCTGGAGAGATAAAATATTGGAGTGAGCAAACCACGGCTCAGTAAGAGATTTGTATGCAAATCTTGATACCTCGAAGACTATATGTAGTAAAATCTTTTTATTCCTATGTATAAGCTGGCACACTACCAGGGAAATGATACTATAGTCGACCGGGAAGTCCAGATGGAGCATGGAAGGTATTTTGAAATACCTGTCTTGTCCCGAAAACCCAGAGCGACTATAGGGAGTAATTTATAAATTGTCCTGATAAAATAATTTAATACTCATTTTTTTTCATAATTATAAATGGAATAAACCATTTATTTCTCTTCACTTTAGTACAATTTAAAACATGTGACAGTACAGTGGTAAAACAGTAATTACAGTAAACAATCCTTTCAGTATAGTAGTTTGTAAATATCCAAAATCGTCGGATAAACAGTTCAGTAATTATTTCTATATTAGAAATAATTTTCATAATATCCTTTTCCAATGAACAATGATTCTCAGCATAGTTCAGTAAGCAGTAATCAATACGATATAGTTCATTAAACAATATTCCTCAGTATAGTACAGTTCGGTAAACAGTATACAGTAAAATCCACTTTAGTAAACAGTATTCAATAAAAATCCATTTCGGTAAACAGTATCAGTAAAATCCATTTCAGTAAACAATATCAGTGGGTTGAGAGTAGGCATCACCCTAAATCATATCATGCTATCATCATCCCCTAAGGGACACAGTAATCATCCCCGAAGGGATATAGTAATAGTATATAGTTAGATCTATGGCCATAATCTATAAGTGGTCCTCGGCATACACTTCCCAGGTGACTCCGGAACCGCTGATGATTGGCGGATCAATCAGCCACGTGACAGTAACAGTAATCAGTAAGTATAAAATCGGGGCCTAAGTCTCAAAACAGTATAAAAACTGTATCGTAGCCTTTATGGATCTTATTCAAAATAATTTGCAATATTTCATATCTATTCATAAGGCTCACAATTTCATATCTTTCCTCTTTTTATGAATTTCCATCATTTTCACATTTTTCCTAAAATCATCTCAAGACAGTATATGTGAAATCTCATTACCTTTATGAAAATTAATAAAATTAATAGCATCTTTCAGAAAATCCATAAAGGTATAAATCACAATATCTCGTATGGTGAAAACAATTTATAAGATAATCACACTGTAGAAATGAAATTTCATAATTGTTCCTTTTCACCATAGAG
Organism: Heritiera littoralis; assembly: GCA_031772115.1. NCBI lineage: Eukaryota > Viridiplantae > Streptophyta > Magnoliopsida > Malvales > Malvaceae > Heritiera > Heritiera littoralis. Next base: position 8,078,961 of record JAPDPK010000009.1, read on the forward strand.
CACATACACACATGTTTCCATGCTTTCTTTCTAAAATATGAATTTCAAAGTTATTGGAAAACTATTCCAATATTTTCATGATTTATGGAAAAATAAAATATTTTATTTTCCAAATTCAATAATTCCACCAACACATTTTCCACCATAAACACGTGTAGAGACATTCTAGTCTCAAAACAATATTTACACAGTGATAAAGCCTTTATGGAAATCCTTACATGTGATAAAAATTTGTTTATTCCATAAAAGAAAATCATAGATAAAATAGTGAATACCATATTGAAAATAATTATAAAATATTCCTTATTCACCGTTTCACTTCACCCATCACACATTTCACTGTAAAACACAGATGATGAATTTTTAGTAATGACACCTTCACCGAAATCGGTGTCAAGAATATTTAATAAATATTTTTTGGAATAATAACTCCTTTTTGAAAAATATTTAATTTATCCATTTCAAGGTTAGGAAAAATATCAATAATGCACCAAAATATTTTCTAACATTTTAGAAATATTTTGAATAATTTTCGGCAGCATGATGACTGCTCGTGTCCTAGCCTCCATGCACTTTCAAACACTGTTCATCAACCAAACCACAGATTTTTATGCCTTTTCAATATCAAACCATATTCAAAATTCGTATAAAATTAATAGCACTTGAATCATGCATTCGGTTAACCTTGCAAATCTACACACGCATCTTTTACCTGTTTATCGAGATCGCGTTATCTCGTGTACCACACGAACGTCAAACTTCCGACTGCAATTTAATTTACCACAATCATTAGTTTCATTTCCTTAAATTTTTAAGCTATGCCTTATATCAAAATTTAAATGTAAGCAATTTCTCATAGCTAAAAATGGCTATTCTTCATCCCATTCTTCCTCTCTTTTCCATTATGGCCAAATGGCTTTTAAATAATTAAATTCATTGTTTTCATTTTCTTAATCAATGTATCACATAATTGTGCTGCTATCTTCCTTGTAAATTTTCATCATTTAAGAAATAAAATATAATATTTTATTCCTTTATTTATTCTATAATCGGCAGCAGCACACACACCCATTAGTTTTATTTATCTTTTGTGATTTTATTTTCTGCTCTACCAGCTCTCATTGTTGACCACTTTCACTTGGTCCTTTCTCATCAATTCAGCCCATGTTTTTCCTCCTTATTCACGGCAACACATCCTCTTTTCTTTCTCATTTCCACGCCATTTCAGCCCTTTTTATTGACTTTTATTCCGGCCTTAATCACATTCGGTCAACCACACTTAATCAAACAAAATTTCCATTGGGTTTTCCAGCCAACATTTGTTTCCTTTTTCTGTTCGGTTGTCAGCCATTATTTTCTGTTTTCACACCTTCAAGATACCACGTTTTTGTCTCTTTGAAACTCTCATGGCTAGCCTTAGTGCTATGGCTTCATGAATATATATTATTATTAATTTATTTTGATGTTAAAGCTCTCTTTACTGCCATTCACGCCACATATATACACATCAGAAATTTTTCTGCTTCATTTATTCACGCCAGAGACGCACACAATAACAAGTTCTTTGTTCAGCCACTAACACCATTTTATACTTCCTAACTGCTATGGCTGACCGTCAACATAGTCCCCTGTTTATACATCATTTTCTTTTCCACGTTTACTCTTGTTTTTCATGTCAGCCACACCATACAACAACTACACAGCTTCAGTTTTTATTTTCTGTTGTTTACGCGTTATACATGCAGACATGTTTCAACCTTTCAGCTTTATTTCTTCAAGGATTTACTTCATAGACAACTATCTAAATTACACTTTAACAAATTCCCTTCAAAATATCAATCATATACATCATCTACTTAACCAACATCACCATAAACCAAGGATTAAATACATAAACGTTGGTTGAAGGATTCTTTACCTGAATCTACGCCACTATCCAACTGCAAGGGATCTCTTTTGAGTAGTTTTTGGCTGAAGTCCTTTGATTATTGAAGAGCTATAGAGGTGAGGATATGATTATATGAAGAAATCTATTGATTTAGTAAGGAGAAGATGATAATTCAGGGCTGAAGCATGAAGATCAGTGGAGGAGAGGAAGAACAGAAACGTGGGCTGTGTACTAAGAGTGATGGAGCCGTGGCAACAAGGCTGAAGCAATAAATGAAATCAGCCTTGTTGCCTTAATTTAATTGGCTCTAAATAAATTTTAATTTATAAAATTCTGATATTATTTATTTAAAGTCCACATTACCCCCCAAAATCACTTTATTACTTTTTTTTGTCACTGCACAGTTAATATTCTGTCCAGCCCATTTTGATTTTATTTTTCATTTATTTTATTTATTTCTTAAGCCAAATAAATCACAAATTTGATCAACTTTGATCAACCCTTGAGAAAAATCAACTTTATCTTTGTACAACTTTGAAATTTTCGATTCTATCCCATCTAAATTTTGATATTTAGAAAATATCAAAATTAATTTATTTATTCATTTAAAATTTATTATTCCGTACATATACAGTACAAAATAACGAGTTCTCACAAAGCAACACAGTCTGTTTTGCTGAAACCAAATAAGAAAGATTCAGAGGACTTAACGAGATCGTTATGGAAGGTTGCATATACAGATACGACTGTTATGGAACAGCAACAGTACCTTGGCAAAGAGAATTGATTAATCAAAGTTAAGTTTAACATGCACTTGAAGTAAACTTTGGAGGGGATATCGTATGGTTGATCGAAGATTTTCTTTTACTTTTTCAAAATTTGGATAAAGCAGTCGATCAAGGCGATCTCAATTTCAAATTAACTCAATCTCAAACACTTTAGTATCTCCTTTTTAATTGGACGATTTAACTAGGCCACAATGCTTGACTAACTGGCAGTTCTCCATTATATTCTATTGTTTTAGACTTTTTACAAATTTCCAGCTATAATCCATTCATATGAAAAAATAATAATAATAAATGCTATGATTTATTTCATGCATATTGTTGATGGTATTAGAGAATTGTAGAGAAATTATCTAATTAGGATGACAAGAAACTATCAAAGAACAGAGAATAATCAAAGGGAGGCAGAATTTAAGGATGTATGTATATAATCTTAACCACAATCTTTCCAAGCTACAACTTGAAAATAATGTAGCTTGTTCTACTTCTTATCAAGCTGCCTGCATTCTTCAATTCTTAGTTCACAATAGTTTTACTATATATATTTTTGATTGAAGCAACAAATGTTCTTCCCAAAACATTAATTAAGACATGAGTTGTTTCATATGATGTTTGTAATGGAAAATCAGTTGAAGATGTGGAAATAGAAGAGATCAATTTAGAAATAAATCAATCAATATACAAATATTGATTGAAGCAACAAATGTTCTTCCCAAAACATTAATCAAACATATATATAGTTAAATATGTATTGGGAAGAACATTTGTTACTTCTTATCAAGCTTCCTGCATTCTTCACCATTTTTATTAATTAAATGACTCAAATAATATGAAAAACCTAGTGCAGCAAACCTAGTCCAGCAACTGCCACTTATTAAATAATCAAGAAATATGAAAACAAAAAAAAAAGCCAAAGGACATTAAGAAATAGAGTCCTTAGGAAATATAAGATAAATTATATAATTATTTCAAAGTCATTAATATACTAATGGACATGGCTAGAGGTGGCAAATGGGTAGGTCGGATCGGATCGGGTTTGGGTTGGGTCATTTTGGATCGGATCATTTTGGGTTCGGATCATTTCGGGTTCGGATAAGATCGGGTTTGGATCAGTTTGAATTTGTATTAATTTGGGTTTGGATTAGATCGGGTTTAGGTCGTTGACTTTTTTAGTCAATTTGGGTTGGTCAGATTTGGATTTGGGTCGATTGGACATATTTATTGGGTTAAGCCTTGGTCATCTCGATGTAATTTATTTGGTATGAAAATCAATTGAAAGCCATATTTCTAAGAATTACAAAACACATGAAAATAAAATTTGCTTCTTACATGACCTATAGTACAGTTAGGATTGAAATAACAAAATATTCTATATGATAGTTTTCTTTATAATATATTTATCAATATTCATAAATTAATTACATTTTTTTCATTTTATTTTTATTATCTATAATAATTAATAATTTTATGAATCAAAGTGATTTAATAATCCCTACTAAATATCATAAAACAGTACTATATATCTCTTTAATTTATCTTGATTTTTTATAGAATAATTGGAGACATTAAGTGTAGATGATATAGCTTTTGTACTCTATTATAGATTAGCCATTAAATAATTATACATTAGGTTCAAATGAATGCAATATAAAAGTGAATATTTAAGTTTAACTAGATTAAAAAAAATATATAACACTCATATTATTGAAAAAAATTATATTTTTACTATATTAAAATATTTTGATAATTAATTTTAACATTTAAATATTTATTGATAATATTATATTTAAATTTGAATATTTTCATGTTTGGGTAAATTTGGAATCAGATCAATTTGAATTTGGGTCAATTTGGGTTTGAATCAATTCGGGTTCAGGTTAATCTAAATTCGGATGAATTTGGGTTCGGATCAATTCGGGTTCAGATATGGTCGGATTTGGATCAATGTAAATTCGGATAAATTTGGTTTCGAATCAATTCAGATTCGGATCGGGTTAGATTTGGGTTGTTGACTTTTTTAATCAAATTGGATCGGTCGGGTTTGGATTCGGGTTATTTGGGCAGATTTTTTGGGTGGGGTCAACATTTGCCACCTCTAGACATGGCAAATTAAGTAAATCAGGTAAACCCTAATGCTTCCAAATTAAATATCCATGAAAAAGAATATCAAAATTAACACATTCCATCGAATATAAATATCCAGTTGCAATGACATGCCATGAATTCCAAAAACATAAACGAAATTGAAAAAAGAAAGGATAAATCTGAAATGATAGCAATAAATGGAAATACCTTGAGGTACTTGAGCTGCTCCATAAACAAGCCCAAAAGAGAAGGCAAGTGCGTGACCCACCTATTAAATAAATGACAATTTACAGTTTTTTTAAAAAATAAAAAATTGATTAGATGATTTTCCCGTGAGAAGGAAATTGAGAGAAAGTAAATTACGAGTGCCAGAGTGCCGGTGCCTGAGAGAGAGAGCTTCACAGATCAGGAAAAATGGAGAAATGTGAGAGAATCAGGGCAATGGGGATTTTGTGAGAGAGAGCTTCACAGTTTCACAAATCGCACAAAATGGAGAAAAAAAATGCATAAATGCTTTTTTTATGCAGCTAAGAGTCGGGGCAATGGGGATTTTGAAGAGCATAGCATTTCATTTCTAAGAAAAATGGGTTTGTGAAGTCCGAGAAAATGGGTAAGGATGGCGGGTAAAGAGGACATAGTGGCTTTTTGTAAGAAAAATCGCCACTATGTGATATAAATTAAAAAAATAAAAACAAATATTTGTTAAATATTTTTATTTTATTTTAAAATATAGTGGCGTTTCTTTGTAAGAAACACCAGGTACCTACTCAACTTAGTGGTGTTTAATTATATAAACGCCACTATTCACAAAACTTTGCGGCATTTCTAACTGAAAAACGCCTTGAGTTAATAAAAACACGACATCTAGCGGCATTTTATAAAAAAAATGCCGCTAAAAACACATTTTGATGTAGTGAATCAAGCCTATAATATATCAAATTTTTCCACTAGAGTTTGTTTTGCCATTATATATATTCAATATATATTACGAGTAACACTATGTTAATACAAAAATACATGCATATATTATATCTACCAAAATTTTCATTAAGAAGAAAAATGAAATTCAATTATCCAAGCATAACAACATCAGGGACTAGTTGATCTTTGAAAAGTATATCTGCCATGATTAAAACCAACTTTAACATTACAGTTTAAACTTAACATTACAGCTTAAACTTTCTAGAAGAAAGAGCTCACTAAATCCATCCAAGGAAGCAAGAACGATTGTCTCCAACATCTGGAGAATTTCCAATCCTTGTTGTGTTTTCTCATCAGCATCTTGTAAAAAACCATTTCCATTGCTACCGTCAGCAAAATATTAAATGGGACCATCTTGTGGCTAATATTGTTTTTATAGCTATGAAAGCAAACTGTAATTTTTCTATTGCTATAATTGTAAGTCATGTCAAACCTCAACTATTTTTAATCATTAAAATGTAATTTAATTGGCTGAAACGAAGTGAGCAATATTTTGGAAACATGGGTGACTTTAAAATATTCTGTTCAAAGACAAAGAAACTTTGTGACTTGCCTGCTGGTTTGATTGAGCTTCAAATCTATGTGCCTTTGATCTCAGTTTCTCTACTTGATCGTACAAATCTTAATGGAGGTAATTGCGAAGTAGCAAGTTGAGAAGTGTCTCCTACATGAGAGCAATATCAAAATATAAAAGCCAAACATCTAAGATTAATTGCTCAAATATTTGAAACTTTATCTAAACCAGCTGTCATAGAGCAATGTTGCAATATGATGTAGGGCTAGGGGGTTACTGTTAATGAAAGATCATCCTCATTAGACCAAGAATGTCATACTATACTTCTGATAATGTATGCTAGAAAATAGTTAAGTATGAAAAACACAACCATTTCAAGTAACATATGGTTCTATAGCACAATGTAAGCAAAGTTTAATAATTATTTCAATTCTCAATCATATGTATAGTATCTATCTTATCTAATGATAGTTGTCGCATTCGCAGTTCACAATCGTTTATCCATTATCTCATTGGCATATGATTTCTCATGATTCATCGATACACGTGTAGCACTTAGCTCTCAAAGGATTCTAGAGGTGGCTCTCACAGTTTTGAAGAATCCATGTAGCACGTAGGTCCTTGAGTTCTCTAGAGGTGGCTCACACGGTATAAAAGATTGAGTTTTACTCGGGTTTGCCCCTATGGCACATGATTTTTAATGTTTCATTAGAACTCGTGTAGCACTTAGCTCTCAAAGGACTCTAAAGGTGGCTCCCACAGTTTCGAAGAATCTATGTAGCACGTAGTTCCTTTGAGTTCTCTAGAGGTGGCTCACACGATACGAAAGATTGAGTTTTACTCGGGTTTGCCCCTATGGCACATGCTTTCTAATGTTTCATCTGAACTCATGTAGCACTTAGCTCTCAAAGGACTTTAGAGGTGGCTCCCACAGTTCCGAAGAATCTATGTAACATGTAGTTCCTTTGAGTTCTCTAGAGGTGGCTCACACGGTACGAAAGATTGAGTTTTACTCGGGTTTGCCCTTATGGCACATGCTTTCTAATGTTTCATCAGAACTCGTGTAGCACTTAGCTCTCAAAGGACTCTAGAGGTGGCTCCCACAGTTCCGAAGAATCTATGATGCACGTAGTTCCTTTGAGTTCTCTAGAGGTGGCTCACACGGTACGACATATGAGTTTTATTAGGGTTTGCCCTTATGGCACATGCTTTCTAATGTTTCATCAGAACTTGTGTAGCACTGAGCTCTTAAAGGACTCTAGAGGTGGCTCCTACAGTTCCGAAGAATCTATGTAGCATGTAGTTCCTTTGAGTTCTCTAGAGGTGGCTCACATGGTACGAAAGATTGAGTTTTACTCGGATGACCTCTATGGCTTATATTTTTCTAATGATTCACCGACACACGTGTAGCACTTAGCTCTCAAAGGACTCTAGAGGTGGCTCCCACAGTTCTGAAGAATCTATGTAGCACGTAGTTCCTTTGAGTTCTCTAGAGGTGGCTCACACGATACAAAAGATCAAGTATTGTTTAGTTGCCATTTTCCTAGTTTTCGACAAACACGACTAAGTACTAATCGAGGTCCATGAATTTAACATCGGGAGCTATGTATATTGCACATAAATCACATATATCTTTTCAAAGTATCACAATATATTAACATGCTCACTTGGTGTTCGGTGTTAGTGTAGTATCTAAATCAAATCTTATCTTATTAATATTGTTTCTCGAGCTATGTCACACTTCTCAAGGTGATTTTTTTATGATTATAGCCTTATTTTTACTATTCCAAAAGAAACAGGTCAAAAACCTCCCCTTTATATTTTATCAATTTCCCCAGTAAAATCACTTGCATTTAGACACATTCAAATCTACACAATATAGCCAGCTTTTGTTTCCCACAATTCACACAATCATGCATCTTATATTTCTCAAGGATTTGACCAGTAATAAATCCATATCTTGCAGTTTATACATAATTCAAAATATACATCTTAACCCGGATCGTACTCGATAATCATCTAGACTCACATAATAATCTAGTGCGATCCAAAGCTACATCCCATATTCTTTCCTAGTACTGTGAAATTTGAAGTTCGTATAACTATCAAAATGATATACAATTAGTATACCTCAAAAGCACAAAAGCTAGGCCCGGAGAATTTAGACGAGTACCACTACTAGGTTCAGTTCCCGGGAGCCTATACGAAGCATGAGAAATTTTATGCCAATGAGATAGTGGATAAAAGATTGTGAACTGTGAATGTGCTGAATATTATTAGATGAAATAGATCCTACACATAAGACAGAGAATGTGTATAATTGTTGAATTATACTTATATGATGCTATAGAAACATGTGCTATTTGAATGTTTGTTTTCCTTCACATTAACCAAACCGATAAAAAGGGATTAAAAGAATGATATTTTGTGAGTTTAAGATGGAAGAAAAGCATGAATGAGTTTATGCAATCTGTGTACATACAAATTAGTAGCTAATCTTGATATAATGCATACATGGTATTTTATAGAATTCATGCATGTATGATCGTGTTTTACGACATGAGCCTAGTATGTACTTATTTTAGCTACTTACTGAGCCGTGGATTTGCTCACCATTTAAATTTCACATCTGCAGATCATACGAGTTGATATCCGGCTCAGGCTTCGTATAGGCTTCCGAAAATTGTACCTAGTAGTGGTACTCGTCTACGTTCTCCAGGCCTAGCTTTTGTGCTTTTGAGGTATACTAATTGTATATCATTTTGATAGTTATACGAACTTTAAATTTCACAGTACTAGGAAAGAATATGGGATGTAGCTTTGGATCGCACTAGATTATTATATGAGTTTAGATGATTATCGAGTACGATTCGGGTTAAGATGTGTATTTTGAATTATGTAAAAACTGCAAGATGTGGATTTATTACTGGTTAAATCCTTAAGAAATATAAGATGCATGATTGTGTGAATTATGGGAAACAAAAGCTGGCTATATTGTGTAGATTTGAATGTGTTCAAATGCAAGTGATTTTACTGGAGAAATTGATAAAATATAAAGGGGAGGTTTTCGACCCGTTTTTTTTTGGAATAGTAAAAATAAGGCTATAATCATAAAAAAATCACCTTGAGAAGTGTGACATAGCTTGAGAAACAATATTAGTAAGATAAGATTTGATTTAGATACTACGCTAACACCGAATACAAACCGTAAGTAGAAAAAGAAAAATTTGGTTTGTAATTTTTCAAAGGCATAAAGTAAGTGTTAAGTGGACGTCATTGGCCTTCGGGTCGTGACAGATTTAATGGTATCAGTGTGGATGAAAAAAACACAGTACGTTTTGAGAGAGAGCAAGGACCTGTTTTAATTTACTTAAAAAACTACCACACCCAATCATGTCCATCATGTGAGTGGATGTGGTTCCTAAAGTTTAGGAATAGTGGCCTATTAAGAAATAACTTCTTTTAGATTTTAACTGAGTCACAACTATAAACGTGGGTTTATCTTACATTCTCCCACTTGGCTTGATTAAAATCTTTATAATGGAAGTTAATTTATTATCTCCCATCATAATACCATAATATAAAAACTATTCGATATGAGTTATGGCGGTCATGTTCTAATTTGTAAAACACTCCCTTCCATATACTGCAACACCTACAATTTATTATATTAGGTCCTTAGATTATCATTATACTATAATTTCATAATGGTCCACAGTAATGACTTGTTAAGTCTCTTACTATCAACATCAAACAATTATGTATACATAGCATTATAGAACAGGAAAACATAATAGTGTCAGAAGCATATCATTGAACTCAAAGTGTCACTACAAAACAACATTACAACCAAGACCCATCCTAAGAGCATGTTCCTTAAATAACTTGGGTTGTAAACCCTTCGTTAATGGGTCAGCAATTATAAGATCAGTACTAATATGCTGAATGGACATTGTTTGTTTCTGAACCTCCTCCTTAATGGCAAAATACTTCAATTCCATATGTTTGGCACCTTTAGAGTATTTGTTGTTCCTGGAGAAGAATTGATGGAGACCCATCAAGCTCACACAGCTCAAGTCATGTTCGTGATGTTCGTGATCCTTTGAGTTTTTCTTCAAGTGTTCTTCATGTTCTTCATTGAACCTCATCTTCTTTCGGTGAGGTTCATATCAAGAATACTGTTGAGGAGTTATCACAATAAATTTTCAGCGGCTTGGTAATGATGTCGACAACCTCAAGTTCTGAAATAAAGTTCCGCATCCATAATGCATGAATTGTAGCTTCAAAGCAAGCCACAAATTTTGCTTCCATTGTGGATGAAGCAGTGACAGTCTGTTTTGCACTTGTCCATGAAACTGCTCCTTTAGCTAAAAGAAATAGATAACCAAAAGTGGACTTCTTGCTATCAAGACATCTGGCAAAATCTGAATCCGTGTATCCGACTACCTCCAGTTGATCGGATCTCTTATATGTGAGCATGTAATTCTTTGTTCCTTGCTAGTACCTCAAAACTTTCTTTGCAGCCTTCCAGTGATCAATTCCAAGATTACTTTGATACCTGCCTAACATTCCGACAGCAAAACTTATATCCGGTCTAGTACAGGTCTGCAGGTACATTAAGCTTCCAACAACAGAGGCATAAGGAATTGATTCCATTTCCTTTCGTTCCAATTCATTCTTTGGACACTGCATGAGACTAAATTTATCACCCATTTGAATGGGAACCTCGGGTGAACATTTGCTCATATTAAACTTTTCGAGAATTTTGTTGATATATACTTTCTGAGATAGGCCTAGTATTCCTTCTGATCTTTTCTGGAATATTTCTATTCCACTCACATAAGAAGCCTCTCCCATGTCTTTCATTTCAAAATTCTCAAAGAGAAAATCTTTAGTTTCACACAATATACTTAAATCATTTGCTGCAAGCAAAATATCAGCAACATATAAGACTAAAAATATAAATTTACTCCCACTGATCTTTTGGTATATACAACGATCTACAATATTTTCCTTAAAACCAAAAGACGTAATAATGGTATTAAACTTAATATACCATTGTCGGGAAGCCTGTTTTAGTCCATATATTGACTTCTTAAGTTTACACAATATTTGACCTTTACTTCCTATGGAAAAACCTTCAGGTTGATCCATATAAACTTCCTCCTCTAAATCTCCATTCAGAAAGGTAGTTTTCACATCCATTTGGTGTAACTCCAGATCATATTGAGCCACCATTGCCATAATTATTCTTAATGAATCTTTCTTAGGTACAGGAGAGAATGTTTCTGTATAATCAATGCCATCTTTCTGAGTATAACCCTTTGCAACCAGTCTGGCTTTATAACGTTTCACCTTACCTTTTGAGTCGCGTTTGGTCTTGAAGACCCATTTACAACCGACTCTTTTACATCCTTCAGACAATTGAACGAGATCCCAAACTTTATTTTGTTCCATGGATTTTAGCTCTTCCTTCATGGCATCAATCCATTTAGCAGATTCTGAACTTTCTATGGCTTGTGAAAAAGTAACTGGATCTTTATTAATGCCAAGATCAAAGTCTAATTTCTGTAGATAAATCACATAATCATCTAGAATAGCTGATCTCTTTTCCCTTTGAGATCTTCTTAACGTTATTCCTTGTGATTCATTTGTATTCGATGTTCCTTCATTAGATCGAATATTAGATACTTGATCATTATAGGGTCCAACATCAGTCTGTGGAGGTATTTCATCATCCAAATGTTGATCAACATTGTTGTCCCTTTCCACAAATGTTGGATCAACATTAATGTCAATTGTGGATTTGGATTAATGGTGGATAAAGTAACATTTACCCTTATCTCGTTTATTTCCAGAACTTGACGTTCTACACTCCCACTGACTTCAGCATTCTCCAGGAATTTGGCATTATCAGTTTCAATTATTCTCAGACTATGGGTTGGATAATAGAACACATATCCTTTGGATTTCTCAGGATAACCAATAAAGTATCCGCTTACAGTTCGAGAATCCAACTTTTTCTCTTGTGGATTATACACTCTTGCTTCCACTGGGCAACCCCAAACATGCAGGTGCCTTAAACTTGGTTTCCTTCCCATCCACAATTCAAAAGGTGTCTGTTAAACCGCTTTGGATGGAACTCTATTCAATAAATAAGCTGCGATTTTTAGTGCATGTATCCACAAGGATTTAGGTAAGGAGGAGTTACTCATCATACTCCTAACCATGTCCATTAAGGTTCGATTTCACCTTTCTGCTACACCATTTTGTTCAGGTGCATCGGGCATAGTATACTGTGCACATATGCGACGTTTTTCGAGGAATTTAGCAAATGGACCAAGACATTGTCTTGATTCATCATATTTCCCAAAGTATTCACCACCTCTATCAGATCTTATGACTTTCACTTTTCTATCCAATTGTTTCTCAACCTCATTTAGGAATTTTTCTAGAACATCTACAGATTGAGATTTTTCCTTAAGTAGATAGATATATCCATAACGTGAATAATCATCAATGAAAGTGATGAAATACTTTTCTCCATTAAAGGATGGAACATCAAAAGGCCCACATATATCAGTGTGTATTATTTCAAGAAGCTGTGTGCTTCTTGTGGCTCTTTTCTTTGTATGTTTGGTTTGCTTTCCCTTTATGCAATCCAAACAAGTTCCAAGATCAGTAAAATTCAAATTTTGTAAAATCCCATTCTTTACCAATCTTTCTATCCTTTCTTTGGATTATGACCCAAACGTTTATGCCACAAATAAGTAGACTTTCATTAAACATGCTACATTTTGAACCAACACTATTATGTGTGACATGCAAAGATTCAGCAAAAGCATTATCAAGTTTTATTCTATATAAACCATCAATAAGAAAACCCTATCCATAAAGAATAGAGTCCTTATATAGATTAAAACTACCAGAACAGAAATTAACATAAAACCACAATTGTCCAATTTTCCTAAAGAAATAAGGTTTCTAGAAATTGAAGGTACATAGAGTGTATCATAAAGGTCCAACTGATATCTAGTGTCTAAGACCAATTTGTAAGTCCCTATGCCTTCAATAGGAGCCTTCATGCGGTTCCCCATAAACAGAAAATCATTTCTTGGATTTGTGGTTCGGATCATAAGGAATCCCTGCATAGTGTTGGTAACATGAGTTGTAGCACCAGAATCAAGTCATCAAGTATTGTTAGGAACTTCACTTAAATTTGATTCAAAACATACAAAAGTATTGAAAATACCTTTCTTTTTGAACCAAGCTTTTCGTTTATGACAGTCTCTCTGATAGTGCCCAGCTTTCTTACAAAAGTGGCACTTTTTTGTCTTCTGTTCCTTCTTTTCAGTCTGAGAATCATTAGCAGACCATTTCTTCTTAAAATTTTTGGCTTTGAATCCTTTCACAGCTCCCTTTCCTACTAGGTTAGCAAAGTGACTCTTTTAACTCTTGAGTCTTGCTTCCTCTTGTACAAGCCTACTGGCCAATTCATTAACATTCCACTTATCCTTTATAGTGTTGTAGTTAATTTGAAAAGGCCCATATTTAGCAGGCAAGGAGTTCAGAATAAATTGAACTAAAAAGGAGTCCTCTACTGCCAAACCTAAAGTCTTAAGCCTTGCAGCAATGTTCGTCATCTCGATGATATGTTGTTGCATGCTTATTCACCCATTGAACTTCATGGCCGTAAGCTCAACCATTAAAGTACCAGCGAGTGACTTGTCCATAGAACGGAACCTTTCTTCCACAAAACTTATATATTCCTTAGCATTCTCAGTTTGTGGAATCGTAGTCTTAACGTTGTTAGCAATTGTCATTCGCAAAAACTTTAAGCATAATCTATTGCTTCTTTCCCATGCAGCATAATGTGACTTCTCTGCCTCACTGCTTGTATCCTTAATAGCAGCAGGTTTTTCACGAATGAGAGCTAAGTTAAAATCCAAAACCCCTAAGTGGAAATCAACTTGCTCTCGTCATTCTGAGAAGTTCATGCCATTAAACACAATAACAGATGATGCATGCGAATTAATTGCGATAACTGCAAACATAACAAATAAAGATCACATTTAATTATAATGAATTCAGTAAAATAAACAATAAGATATATAGTAGTTCTTTGGGTAGATACTACAATATACATGCATTAATAAACATAACATAAATATAAAGCAAAATACCTTTGGGTAAATTTTACAATATATTTTTCTTTAAATGAGTTAAATTTATGAACTTTAATGGGTAAATAAATATTTAAAAATTGAACATATCTTTTATCTTTGGATAATTAACATATTCAACCAAAATATTAATTTACCTTCCGTAATGTCATTAATTTATTGAATAAGAATTTACCTTTGGGTAAATTTCTTAAGTTTTAGTAATTAATGAAAACTTATTTTTTTTAACTCATTATTTTTTTTAGATCGAAACTTTAGGATCTAATTGAATATATTTTTCATATATATTAAACTTTAATTTTTTGGTAAATACTTAAATATACAAAATTGTATATATTACCGAAAATTTAATATAGCAACGAAACAAATATGGATAATCATAAGATATTATTGACTTTCATTTAATTGCTCATAATAATAAATCATATTATATATGAGATCATTCAACAAAATTAATTTTCACACATAATCTTAAAATTGTTCAAACATGATATCATCCTCGTTAATTCATCACCATTATCAATCACAATCGGCAAATGTATAAATTGTTTCAAACAGTTGCAAATACATATAATATATATTATTGCAATCAATTATTCTCTTCTTCCTCAAGAGATCATGTTTGAAAAGATAAATTGGCATGTACAGTTCTTGCACTTTACTGTTTGAATTATTGTTATTATTGTATACTCACATTAGTGCTTCCTACCACTTACACACCTCTCGTATATTTAATAAAACAAAGATAATCATAAGAGTCACTTAATAGCATTTTACACTTGCATTGTTGAGCTTACATGCACCGGATGATCACAAATATAAATGAAAACTTTTAATTGATGTCGTCATTTATTTATTTATTTGTTTGTTTATTATCATTATTTTATAACAATCATCACATCATCATTAGATCATCATCATAATGTTATTCATAATGTAAAATGTTTATTGTTACTGCTTATATTTATATGACAACATTATGACAACATTAAAGCCTTATATGTATTATGCCAAAACATGATCTAATTAATGGGATTTGCATCCAACAGTAACAGAATTTCTTTTCTGCAAATTGTGTGCTCATGTTCTTGACGTAATTAATCCACATAATTAATTATGATAATTATCTAATTATTATATTATCCAATAGGCAAACAAATAAACAATAGTTTATGATCATTAAATTGTGCCTTTAAAATTGAATAGAAATTTATGCATACTTTTAAGCTTTAATTCTTAATTTTTCAGAGAAATCAAAAGGAGGACAGAAAACTTTCACAGAATATATTTAGTTTAGAACAACTAGGCTCGAATACTACATGTTAAATTTAATCGTATACATAAACACACATCCAGGAACTCTAAAACTAGATATCTCATGCTTTCTACGCAATGTAAAATTATTTGCATACCTCTATCCGCTGTAGGCGTGAATGAAGAAGAAGAGGAAGCCATCATTTCAATCTCTGTAGCAGTAAACAGATTTCTCTCTCTTGCTCTGTTTTCTTACATTTACAGTGTGGATGGAAAAAACACCGTACGTTCTGAGAGAGAGAGAGGACCTGTTTTAATTTAATTAAAAAACTACCACACCCAATCATATCCATCATGTGAGTGGATGTGGTTCCTAAAGTTTAGAGATAGTGGCCTATTAAGAAATAACTTCCTTTAGATTTTAACTGAGCCACAACTATAAACGTGGGTTTATCTTACACGAAACTCTTAGAAAGACAATAGAATTAAGCCTGCAGAGAGAATTTTTCAAATGAATGTATGTAATGTTGGAAAAATTTATACAAATAATCTCATATTTTGCTAACTTATAACACTTAGCAGAGTTTTTTGCCAAAAAAAAAATACCATATAGTGGTGCTAATAAAGTCATAATTATTTTTTTAATGTATTTATATATTGTTGAAATAAATGATGTTTTGATATATTTGATCCTCCATATAATGGTTGTCCTCCAAAGTTCTGTCTCCATGTCTGGAAAGCCATAGCACAATTTAGTCTCAAGGATAAGATGTATTCGTGCACAGAAATTAAGTACCCGACATTTGCTTGCAGAAGATCAGAAAAAACTTGCTTTGTCAGTTCACCAAGGAATCAAACAGCAGAGATACAATAGTCTCACTACAATTAACAATAACAACTGCCAGGGAGAAAAGATTCTTTTATAGCAATAAATCAATAAAAAAAAAGTCGTGGAATCATGTTCATAGTAAAAGAATCAGAACAACACCTTATAATATGTAATAATGCATAGATATGGAGAAGAGACACTGATGGTTCATTCAAATAAAGATTGGAAGGACTATAGCATAGTAGATTCAGTACCGTTTTTGAATCTTAATACATATTTCAAACAAACCCTCACCTTAACCAATTAATGTAAACTAATCGCTTATTTTCAATGAAATCTTAAAGCGACGCTCCTGTGTCCTCAAAATCAAGCAAATATAAAGGATACACCTTAGATAAGATTATCCTGCTTTAGGATTATACTTAAGATTAGATTTATCAAAGCGATGAAAGCTAATATTGTCTGCATGAACATCAAGAAGGTCCACATTTAAATCATACCTGCTCAAATGAAAGCAAAAATGAATTAATTAGTTGCACAATCACTCCCTTCCTTTTTAATTATCATATACGTCATTAGTAGAGTGTTTTAACTCCACATACGATGTTAAGATGATGACACGTATTTTATTTTTTTTTATTTTTTAAATATTTTTAAATGACATGTACCTTAATCGCAACCCCACTTTTGGAATAAAAAAAAAACTCTATTGACCATGCATAGGATATTAATCCAAAGAAAAAAAATTCAATACCCAGTTAAATCCAATCTTTCAAAAACTTCTCTCAAGGTCAAAGGCGTGTCATCTCGAAATATTACAACCTGAACAAAGAAAAAATATGGTAAACACAACTTTTGGGCAAAAATGTTTCTTCACATGCACTATTTTCACACCTTTTGCTCATTCAAGGTCTAGTACAATTATTCAAACCCACTTGGCAGTCAACCTTTTGCACATTTTCAAATCACCTTCTTTTGCTTCATTTTTGTCATGGATATTGTCCTAACTTCAACTTTCAATCTCTCTTTTTCAAATGTTTGATTTTTCATATGATCAATTCATAGATTTTTTTTTTCTTTCCTGAATTTGAATCTTTGAACATTGTTGTTGTTTTTATGTTTATTATGGTAACATTTTATCATAAATGAAATTCCTTTTTTTTTGGCTTTGTTTATTCATGAGAAGTGTTATTGTTTTATGTAATTGCTTTTAAGGGCAAGTAAAATATTTGCTCTTTATAAATATTAACTAATATTAACTAAGTTGGCTCTAACTTGAAAGTAAGATGTTTTTGTTTAATAACAATATTATCATATTGGAGATTTGTATGTTGAGTAATTTTCTTCTATGATTATGAGTTTATATAATTATTGCTTTCAAGTTTATAATAATAATCATTAATTTTATATATAATATATAATTTCTTTTATGATAAAAATAAATAAATTAATTATCATGTTAAATACGTAAATAATTTAACATTTTAAATAAATAAATAATTTAAATATAATTGTTTCTTGCTTGTTATTCATTTATATCACCTAATAATATAACTAAAGTAGTATAGTAAAAGATATCATTTCATGATCTTATATTCTTCTAACTAAACACAAAAACTTTCCTTTTTTTTTTTCGGCTAAATCAAACGTAAGAAACTAATATTTCGAATATTATCAAATGTATATATTTTGACCATAATAAGATTTTAAAAAATAATTTAATTTTTCGTGAACTAAATAAACAAATACCTCCTAAAGTTTTTTTTTTTTTTTTAATGTTAAACAAGATCGAAGGCTCTATTGTGTTCATGCATATTTCTAATTATTGATTGTCGCAAGGGATGATCTGCCTGTAGAAACAAGGTGAGCAAGTTAAAGATCTCGTATCAATGGGAAGACAGAGATCCTATCCTGCTTGATTAGTTATGTTAAATCAAGAGAGTCAAGTGTGTCATAGTACCCTTTTCTTTTAGTACATTAATTTTATAATTTCAAGCTTTTGATAAAGAGAGTCAAGTGTTGAATATGTATAATTCAAAGTGGTTAGAGATTACTATTTGAATTTTTATTTCATCCATCCTTAATGAAAATAAAAAATTCTACGAGTGAATTTCTTTACATGCCATATGTCATTTTAAATAGAAAGTTAATAAGTTAGTAATTAAAATGACACATAGTATGTAAAGAGACCCATTTGTATAAATTTTTTTATTTCCATTTATAGTGGATGAAATAATAATCTTTAATACTTTATCAATAATTAATTACATCATGTTGAAATGTTTTAACCTTATACAATATTTTAAAAGTTAAAAAAAAAAATTGAAAGCTTCCTTTATGACAAGGTTTTTTTTTGTAATCACAGGTATTTTCATCCGTTTACGGTTTGAGATTAATCATGTTCAGGCTGAGAGTGGTAAACTGTAAAACCTTTCCAACAATGATAACTCCAAGATTCAAACCATGTTCAAATGTCTGAGGAAGAAATCCACTTTTACTTCTTCCAATCACTTGCTAGTGGTAATTTTTTTTAATTTAAGAATTTGTATATATATTTATATTTGTGTTATATCAAATTGTCTTTGAAACAAGTAAAACATCAAAATTATTATATAAAATTTATGTTGACACAGTAAATACAGAACATTTTTTCCTTTTTTTTTAAATTCATAAATATTTTTTTATTAAACTTTAACATATGATACTTTCGTGTTTCATTTTCATATCATAAGTGTTTAAAATTATAACATCTATTGTTAATGTACACCTAGTTGTTAAAAACTTGAGGTTTAATCTAGAGTTTCATGTCCGAATGTTAGAAAGGACGAATAACTACTTTCTATTGCCACATAGGAGAAAGTAAATCTTTTGATTCGTACCGAATCAAAGGTTAAGAAAGAATCTGCAATCAGAAAATAATTCTTCGAATCTTAGGAAGCAGAAAAGCTTCATCGATTATTTTTGGCTTATTGAACTTTATTTTCTTTTTTTACATTTATTTTCTTTATTTACATACTTTTGTTGAGCAAAATTCTCATAATCAACACATTCAAAATCAAAATTGGTGAATTTGAATACCATGCAGACAATATAACCGACACAACCTGCACAGAATTTCTCTATTTCCAGACAAAAGACATGTCGGTCAGCTTGGTTTGCTGGCTGTATGCATTATAGAATCTTCTGTCGGATTTTCCTTGTCTTCTGCCAGATTAATGCTATTTTCTTCCGTCTTTGGAATTTCCTGCAACCTTGCTGCTTCCATCATTTTTAATTTCATTGAATCAATTTTATCGTTCATTCAAACTGGTCTTTATTAACAAACCACTAATAGAGCAAATCATCATATCCTATATGATAAAACAGAAACATTACCTGAGGCAAGAGGAAAACTCTTTTTCCGCAGTCAGAGATGAGGACATTGAAAGGGATGTTGTTATATTGCAGGCAAATGCAAGAATTGGGGACAACATCAGACAGATGCTGCACTGACTTTCCACCCTCGAAAACAAGGCCTCTAACCAGATAATCCAAAAGCTGTGAAACAATGACTCCGCTATCTTGCAATCCTTTCTCTCTGAATATTTTTCGGGTTGGAGCTTCTCAATTGGGAAGGGCACTTCTAAATAATATGCCTGAAAGTTATTCAGCCAAGTTTACCATCTTGTTAGCACTAAGTCGGTTAATCTAACTGATGTGGGTCAGGTTAAAGATTACTGGATTTTTCAATAAGTCAAGCTGAAGATCATTGAGCCAAATGATAATCTAACCCAAGAGAAAAGAGGACTCAGAAGGCCCATAAATGGCCCACTGGGTTATTATTTAAGCTATGGGGTTTAAAGGTAATTACGCGCAAAACAACTCCTATAAATAGGTCACAAGTATCATTCTTAAACCCTAAGTTCTATTTGCCTACTGAAACCCTACCAAAACCCTGTCTGACTTAAGCATCGGAGTGCGCACGCAGGGGTCCCTCTGACCTTTTCTATTTTGCAGAACTTATTTGGAGACACGTGGAGAAAGAAGACAAGATCGACGTGGGTACGTATTTATTGTTGTTTTGTGCAACAACAATTGGCGTCGTCTGTGGGAAACAAACAAAAAGCCGAGTATAGAATTCTGCGATAGGGCGCAGGAGACCTAACACCTGCGGGAGACCTATTACCTGCGGAAGACCTGTTAAAAAATAATAAAACATACATACACGCGACAGACTACTATCGCACAGAAGGTTTCACGCAACAGAGCGATTCGCTCGCCCACATACATGTGACAGACACTCTGTCACAAGCTAGAAGGAGGCTCACACGGAAAAGCAATTAGACGAGAGAGTGGCTTCCGCACGAGATAGCATTGGGTGAGAGAGTGGATAGCCTGTCGCACAAGTCTGTCGTCACAAGTCTGTCGCACAGCCTCACATAGCCTGTCGCACAAAAGCCTGGCGAAACAAAAGTGGAAGTTAGCCTGTCGCACAAAAAGCTTGCGAGAGAGGCATGGAGAGAGATTGCCTCTCGCACCTGACAAGTTTTGGCGAGAGAGGAATGGGCGAGAGACAGCATTGGGCGAGAGACTGGTTCTCGCGCCCAGCATGCTAGGCGACAGAGGCTTGGTCGATAGAGTGGATCTCATGCGTCGACAGACCCGGGCGATAGAGTGGCTTTCGTTTTGAACCAAAATATGCCACCCGTTTTCATTTTAATCATTACAATCATTAATAGCAAAAAACCCTTATCTATATCTATATACATATATATAGATTTTTAATTTACAATTTCCAAAGCTTTAACGTGGCAAATTACTTTCTTTATTCTAATAACCTTTCCTGTAGAGTGTGACCACCGGAAACTTACTGAATCAACTTTCTTCTTTGGCATAGCTCCCCAAGACACTGAGCCTTGATAAAAAAAACTTCTACCAAACCTGCCCTGATCGAAGCCTTCTTCATCATCATCCCCACTGCTTGTCATTGTCGAGTCATCCCCTGGCTCCGCACTTCACCTTGTTGTTTTAGCGTTCAATCATCATCACCATCATTTTTGTTACTCTTGAACGCCATTGCTGGGTTGCATCGTTACCCGCCATTCTTCATCGCGTCTCTGCATCACTGCAACCGGCCCTGTCATCTCCAAGACTGACTACCCCGCTGCCGCTTTGCTTAAGGCCTTTTCTGCCCATGTCCAAATTGTTGACATCGTTCCTAGCAGTTGCTGCGTCTGCTAATTCATCTTTGTTGTAGCATCTATTCGAGCTTCTCTGTTTGCTAATCCCACGCCTCATCATGACATGACTGCTGTTCGATCTCTGTCCCTCTGCACATTCATACCATCAGTTGCTGCGTGAGGGGAAAGTAAAAAGGATAGGAAAGTTGAAGAACGACATTGAAATTGGATTTTGTGCACGTCTTGGATAAAATTAGTGACTCGTCTTGGTCACAAACGGGAGTAATCTAAAGTTCTTTAATTCATCTCCAGCTGTAGCTTCCGTCTAATTTTACGACATTAAGCTAGAAAGTGCTCATCAGGTCCACTCAGCTGTATAGTCCACTCCCCTCTCGATTGATGCCGACCCAAAAATAAAAGGATTTAGTAAGGAAAAAAGGTATGGTGCGGATCTCGCTCCACGTAATGATAACCGTCAGCTAGAAGGTGCACAACTAGCTCTTCTGCCTAGTCTCGAAGCCGATGCACAGTCCCGCCTACCCAAGATCAACAATCAGGAAATGTGACAGAAAAGGAAGTCGGTAGCGACTAGCCTTGATGAGGTGGATCGGACATGTAGGTGTCTTTTTGCTGCGCCGTGAACTCCTTGTCTCAGCTTTATACTCAGGCTATGAACCAGCAGAAACTCTCTTTCCAAGCTGGCAAAGCCTTGAAAAACTTTATTAGTGGATTTGGAGATAACAAGAGGGAGGATCAAGAGTAACGACAATGGATATCTTCAATTACCTTCAGGCCAATCGGGAACTACTCCTTTAACTGCATATTGCTGCCTACGTGAACTACTGCAATGTGAAGAGAACCGTGAGGAAGAGAGAACGTGAAGAAAGAGTAAAGATAAAGCTGAGAAAAGTAGAATAGGAAGAAAGATCAAAAGAAAAGATAATAAATTGAAGACGTGACAGCTGAAACATATTATCAAGACAAGAGATCATATTAAGAATCGACTGAAGACATGGAAGAAACAGTATGAGATTTTAAAGGGGCTGCTACATCACTGTGAATTTGAATGAGATAACACAAACCATGGAAGTAGCAGACGACTCTGCATGGAATCGATATATTAAGAGAAATCCTGATGCTAGGTCCTTTCGAGGACGCATCATCCGAATCTACAATGAGCTGTGCGCCATCTTTGGCTGTGATGATCAGCCTGAAAGTTTGCTAAATAGTACTAATAATGTAAAGTTGATAAGAATGATAATGTTACCACCAATGTGCTGGTTACTACGGAGGAAGCCAATGGTCATGAAAAAAATTCTTCTGCATTACCTGCATCAGGTTTCTCTGAAACTGAGATGTTAGTGCCAGGTTGTTGTGTTCATACGACAGGTCACGTACGAAATCAAGGTGATGAAGGTAGCCAACATGATGTTTCTGAAACAGTTCAAAGTTCTTGGCTAATCAGAAATTGTTCATTAATGATTTTCTTGGAAATACTTTTATGGTTAAATCCTAAAATCTATCAATGGATATTGATGGGAAGGATTCAATCAAATAAAATGCAAAAAGACAATATCAACGTCAGTAATCAATCATTGTTGTTTTGGGCAAAAATCCCGTACGCGACATGCTTTTAGCGAGAGCACCTCCCATGTGCGACATGCTTTTGGCGAGAGCACCTCCCGTACGTGACATGTTTTGGCGAGAGCACCTCTGTGCGTGATAGGCTTAGGCGAGAGCACCTCCCGTGCGCGACAGGCTTAGGCGAGAGCACCTCCCACGCACAACAGGCTTAGGCGAGAGCACTTCCCGTATGCGACATGCTTTTGGCGAGAGCACCTCCCGTGCGCGACATGCTTTTGGCGAGAGCACCTCCCGTGCGCGACATGCTTAGGCGAGAGCACGTCCCAACTCGTCTCAGATATAGGTTAACTTCATCTGGGCGGAAAAGAAATGGGAAATCACCTCCTGTTTTCAGATAAGCTCGCCTTGCACCTGGGTACCTCTCAGTCAGCTGATCTTTGAGTTGTTGAGGAATTGCAGTGTAGTCGTTTGACTTCAAGGCGTGTATGAAAACCATGCCAAATATAAAGCTATCAGCGAAAGCTCATCTTTCTCCTTCAAGTATTAAGAAGTAAAAAAAAATTTCATAAAAAGAATACAAATGTTGCAGGAAGGAAATCGTCTTGTACTTTAAAACATTTCTATAGCCATGCAGCAGGCGGTGACATATCGACACCGGTATTTTTTCTTCCTCCTCATAGACTAAATTGGATGCTTTAGACAAAGACTCTGTCTACCCTACTTTTTACTAAGCATATGGATCTGTGGTAGTGAGGGAACGATAATCTTTTCTGTTTTCCTTATCTCTCGTGCCTTTGAACTGCCCTAAAAAGGATTCGAAATACGTATGATATCATTCATAATCATGTAGATTAAGAAAGAAGTAAGGTGCTTTCAAGCTTGTTGAAGGGGCCCACCTCACCACTACCTACTAGTAAGCTCTGGCAAGACCTCCAACAACGGGGCGAGTGCCGACTTCAAGACCTCTTATGCTTATGCTGACTCAGATCTTTCCTTTGCTTCTCTTGAGCCGAATGTGGCCTTCTAGGGTGTCGCAAATTCGGCCAAGGACGGATTCGAAAAAACGATCTCAGAGGCCATGATTGATAGATACGGAATGGGAGATAGAGACCATCTTTTCTACTTCTTCTTGTTGAGCTTAGTAAAAAAACTTAGCTTCCTAAAAATAAAAAAAAATAATAATAATAATAAAAAAACTACCAGAAGATGAGGAGATTACAGTTTTGGCCATAAAGTCTGTCGCAATCAAGGTTTCACGCGATAGGCAACACGACAAGCTTCATGGCGAGAGTGTGGCTCGCCCGTGCGACAGCTAAACCGGGCAAGCAATGATTCCCGCACGCAAACGGCAAAAGAGGGGCTCTCGGACGCAAATGGCGAGAAAGGGTCTCCCGCACATGAACAGCAAGAGAAGGGGCTCTCGCTCTCGGCATCCCTTTTGTCGAAAGTGATACGCGCAGCAGGTGCCCCAGTAGAACAACTCATGCATACAAACAAAGCCTAACTAGAAATGCTTGTTTGACGATGGCGAACAAATGACTGTTACGTTAGCTTGCGCCAGGAGTGGAATGTGGGCGAGCAGGACCATGCGGCAGGACTCTTTGGCGAGAGTTAGCAACTCGCGCATGCAAGGGAGATAGCGTGTCACATGAAGAGCACACGTAGTGTCATGTGACGAGCATGCACACGTAGTGTCATATGACGAGCATGTTGCATCGCAGGCCTTCGATGAGAGATTGTGGATCGCTTATCGACAACCAGAACAGGTGAGCACAGTTAAACACAGCACGAGTTTTGGCAAAAGAGTAAGCCACGATGGCGAGCACCGCACACACACGATAATCTTGGGCAGTAAAAACACAATGGCAAGCACAGCCTGTAGAGTAAAAGATCGAAAAAACAGCTAACGTACGGCAGGCACCGCCGCAACAAACGGCTCCTGCCACAATAGGTCAATTCACCGTACGCAAGGCGGTAGTGCAAATACACGAGCACTAATCCCTAGTTGCATGCTTGCCCAATAGGTAAAAGGTAATGGTGAGCACATTCGATAGGATGTATTGCGATAAAGCGGTTCGTCCTATGCAATAACCATGCGGGCAAGAAAAGTCACACAACAGGCATTCTAGGGGAGCGAACGGCTCCCGTGAGCCCAGCGTCTCGCACACAAGGCGTGAAGCAATGCTGACGAGTGCAGTGTCATGTGGCGAGCACAAGACCACTGCGGTAGGCACTTTCGACGATTGAGAGGCATGTGGCGATTGCATGACCAACGCCACAGCCCAGCTTCCGTAGCAAGGCCCGCTTGGTAAAACACGTGCCAAGGCGCGAGGAACGATCTAGATGGGCAAGCAGGGAACAAGCTGAAGGGTTTAGCTGAGGTGTGCCCATAATGTTAGATAAGCTCGCCAAGGAAAGGAAAAAGTTGAACGAATAGCTCAAAATGAGCGAGCTCAAAACGAGCAAGCGTAAGTCCAATGGAGCTTTAACAAAAACCTCAAGGAACACACCAAAACCTCAAAGGCCAGCTCGTGTTCGCCCAGGTGCGTATGAACATAGATAAGCAACGGAAACCAAGCAATGCACAAAAGGTCAAACGAGCCGGCAACCATCACGCGAGTATGATTGTGGGTGGCAAGCAAGAATACAACCATCCTAAGACCCAGGCGAGCAAGCCCTTGTCGACAGAGACAGGAACTCACCTAAGAAAGAGATCTCTATGGGCGAGCCATTTAGAGTGACCAAAGTGAGAAAAAGGATTAGGCGACTCTGTACATCATCAGGTGCACGCTCATGTAATGAAGGATTGAGCGAAGACGCGCTCTACCAGACAATGTGAACTCTGGTTTGCAAACAAGACTTTGGCGAGCCCAGTCGCAAAAAGCTCTCCATGAACACAACAGAGCTCGATAGGTGATCTAGCTGAATGCCCAGCAAATAAGAAATCAGGATGGTGAGCATATTTCAAATGCGACAAGCTCTCCACTTTGATAAAATGACAGCGAAGAAAATTAGGTGAACACAGCACCTATAGGCAAGATTCCCCCATTAGCACAATGCAGGCAAGTAAATAACACCCGAGTCATGCCTTTCGACAATGGCTAGCAACGCTAGCGAGCACGGAATCCAAACTACTGGTTCGCCCATTAGAAAAAACTTTGGCAAGCACATTTAAATTTGACGATCCAAGCACACGCCCAAGTGCGGGATCTGAGCAGAATGATCTAAAATCTTCTAGACCTGGTGCGCGCACTAATCCGACAGAATGTCCAAAAGCTTCCTTCAGCCCATCTGTCGATCGTCTGATATAGAAGCTTTCAAGAACTGCTCTAGCAACCATCTAGAAGTGGCTTAAGAGCCACACACTTGGCCTATTGACAACCACACATGTGAAAGAGGGTTTGTCCATATAAAGGGTGTGTCAGCTTCGTGAATCCTTTAAGCAAGACAAGGATGTGCCAGCTTAGGGTGTCGAGATCAAGGCTGTGTCTCCCTTGTAAGCCCTTATACATAGCATTTTTGAGTTTCAATACAACTGAGTGCTTGGCACAACGGAAATTGCAAAACACACTTAAGTAGAGACATACGAGTGGTAACCAGATTTGAGGTACTCTCATACGATGTTTTCGATTTTCTTGTCTACTCTAACAATTGTGATTGAATTAGGCAGGTGTCCGAGGCAGGCACTAGCCACTGTTGTGTAAGGCAGCAAGCCAGGGAGAGCTCGGTTCAATCAAAAACAACTTGTGGTAAGCTCGTAAAGGCAGATTGCTGGTACTGAGGCACGACTTAACGCACGATCCATGGTTGATAGCATAACATCCTAGCACTCATACTTTACAGATTTTACAAAGACAAGGACTTGGAATTGTACGAGTGGTAAACATTTGCTATTTATTGTTTTAACATTTGCTGCAATTATATTGCTACTTACTCCATTTAATTGAAAATACTATATTATGAAACGAAAGGCCAATTATTTTTATTTGTACTATGATAATCCTCCATGTTTGATAGACATATTGTAGGAATAGAAGAAGAAAAAACGGAAACTAGCCAAAGAGACGCGAGACGAGCACAAATAAGTCCCTAAGCGAAAAATGCGCGAGACGGGCAAAAATAAGTCCCTAAGCGAGAAGATATACAAGACGGGCACAAATAAGTCCCTAAGCAAGAAAATTCAAAAGTCCCTAAGCGAAAAATGCACGAGACTGGCAAATCAAAAGTCCCTAAGCTAAAAGTGCGTGAGACGGGCAAACAAAAAGTCCCTAAGCGAAAAATGAGCGAGACGGGCAAATCAAAAGTCCCTAAGCGAAAAGTGCGCGAGACGGGCAAACAAAAAGTCCCTAAGCGAAAAGTGCGCGAGATGGGCAAACAAAAGTCCTTAAGCGAAAAGTGCGCGAGACGGGCAAACAAAAGTCCCTAAGTGAAAAATACGAGAGACAGGCAAATCAAAAGTCCTTAAGCACAAAAGGGTGCTAGACGGGCAAAAATAAGTCTCTAAATGAGGTATGTTACAATTTTATCAGATTATATTTAATGTATTATGTTGGCATTTCGGATATAAATGATATTATATTCTAACAAGTCCTTAAGCGGATAGTACGCAAGACAGGACCAATACTCCAGTAAAAGTTCTTCTTTGAACACAAAAAGTCGCAAAGAAAAACTTGGGAAGCACACAGTATACAGGCGAGGAGATATGTTACGAGGACAATTTTATCATATTTTATGTTGGCATTTCGAAAATGTTATATTCTTATGATGTTCAATTCTATAAAGTCCCTAAGCACAAGAGGGTGCAAGACGGGCAAATCTAAAGTCCCTAAGCACAAAAGGGTGCAAGACGGGCAAACCAAAAGCCTACAGCGAAAAATGCGCGATGTAGGCTACGCATGTACTTGAAGTGAAAAGTGCGCGATGTAAGTCATGCATAAAGTGTAAGGGCTTGAAGCGGTAATTAGGTGGCATAAGCCACATATGTAAAAGAACTTGAAACAAAAAGTACACGAGGAAAGTCTGATTACTACGTAATATTAATACAAGGCAAATGTGTAGTTGCCTTTGTAGATGAGTTTAAAAATATGTGGATCAGTTTGTAAAAGACTAAGCTCTTTCACAAAAAACTGGGGAGCACCCTAGATTAACTTCTGAATCAAAAGGAGCATCGATACTAACAGGCACCCAAGCATGTATGCCCTGAGGTACTATAATTATTTAAATCATCTTCGTCCAAGCCTGTGAGAACCCTGACCATCTCGGGTCGACGAAAAGGCTTAGGGGTTGGTAAGATCAGATAGATCTTTATAAATGTCTATCCTCAGAAAAGGTTCCAAATCCTCAGCATCTGGATCAAGCTTCAAGCAATCAAGAGCATGCCAAGCACAAATCGCATTTGATGAAACCAACTAAGAACATATGTATCCCCTTGTGGCATTTCTTGATGATGCGCCCCCATGGCCTTAACCCAGATTTGGTTTTCTTCCTCTTGGCTAATAGAAGGCTTTGGTGGCTCAGCAATCTTGTAATTTCTCCTTGTAACTCTTGGTTTCGGTCAGCTAAGGCCTTGAATTTGAAAAGAAGGATGGTATATTCCACTTGAGAAGCATTTAGCTCAGAGGAGAAAAACATATCCCGGTAATGTCCTTAAAAAGGCACTTGACAACAGCAATGATGACACAATGTCATTTCTGTTACAAATAATGATGAAGTCTACTAGTTGAGCCCTCAAATGAAGATAAAAAGACTCTTGTGATAATCCCAGGAAGAGGGTAGCAAAAGAATTTGAAAAGCCCATTCTTTATATACTCTTTCACAGGATAAACCCCACAAAAGAGTGGGGAGCAATTGATGTGGGTCAGGTTAAAGATTACTGGGCTTTTCAATAAGTCAAGCTGAAGACCATTGAGCCAAATGATAATCTAACCCAAGAGAAAAGAGGACTCAGAAGGCTCATAAATGGCCCACTGGGTTATTATTTAAGCTGTGGGGCTTAAAGGTAATTACGCACAAAACAACTCCTATAAATAGGTCACAGGTATCATTCTTAAACCCTAAGTTCTATTTGCCTACTGAAACCCTGCCAAAACCCTGTCTGACTTAAGCATCGGAGTGCGCACGCAAGGGAAAACCCCTGCGCCCTCTGACCTTTCCTATTTTGCAGAACTTATTTGGAGACACGTGGAGAAAGAAGACAAGATCGACGTGGGTACATATTTATTGTTGTTTTGTGCAACAACACTAACTAAGGGTGTAAATGAATCAAGCTATTCGTGAACTATTCAAGCTCAACTCAATGATTGCTCTAATTTGACTTGTTTATTTTTGAGCTGAGCTCGAGCTACTCTAATAATGAGTTAAGTCAAGTTTGATAATTCTATACATGGCTCAAGGGACTCGTGAGCCTTATTGAGCTTTTTTTAATATATATTTTTTTTATATTTTATTATTAATTTACTATTTTATCCTTATAATATATAATTAAAAATTGACAAATCGAGCATATCGAATCAAGTTCGAGCCTATAAAATCAAATTCGAGTAGTTTAAGTATTTTGTTGAGTCGAAATCATACTTCAAAAACTAAACTCAATTAAACTCGCATCTACCTTCAAACCTTGTGTTTTAAAGTTAAGCCGAACTTGAGAATGGATTTACACCCTTAAGTCTGACAAAAAGGAAAATCCCATGGATTTCTAAGTCTAAATGGACAAATGGAAATCAGTACCTAGAAGTGCAGGTGATTAATAGTAGCGAAAGCGCCTACGCTATTGTAACTAACTCTAAATACGGGATTCGCTGCTTCTTTAGCCATGTGCATACTGTTGGATAAGTAATGTATTTCTAAAAGACTTTTGTCCCACATTGCTTAGATAAATGGTTTCAAAAGCCTTTATATATCAACGTTGTTTTATGAGCTTGTAAAGGGCAAGCAAAAAGGAGAGTCTTGTGCGCACACGAGAAATGGGCTGAAAGCCCATTCACAGTTAAAATATGACAATTTGCCCCTGCATGCAAAGTAGAAGAGTCGAAACCTAGTTTTTACTTTTTTTATTTTTAGTTATTTTCAATATTTAATCCTTATCTGGAAACTTGTGTTTTACTTTATCCAAAATTCTATAAGCTGCTCTAGAATTGTTTTTAACGTTACTTTTAGAAGATGCAGTCAAATGCTTCTAATTTCTTTCTGTTTTTAGATTTTATTCAAATTTGATGTTATTCAAATTTTATCTTGATTTTTTGCCTACATAATATTCATAATTTTTCTTTATAAATAGTGCATTACAAAACACTTCCAGACTCATTCCTCGCTTTTCTTCTTCACTCATTCTTCTTTGCTAGGTTAAAAATTCTTCTATCTTCTTTGCTGTATCTACTTCACAGGCATTCCAGAAGAGCCTATTAAATCTTGGGGGATTACACCTGCTGGTGAAATAATCATTAAGGACAGTGCGACTGCAGCATGCCTCAGGTTATTCTTATTTTTCAGTTTTCTTCTTTAGGCTACAACAATCTTAAGGATTATCATCTCATCAATGGAAAATGCCAACAACAACGTTGTTGCTGCCAATGCCGATCCTCCTATTACTGCTAACACTGGTCTTTCCATGCTTGTTGGTGCTCCCTTTGTTGTGTCCATGCACTATACGAAGCCCTTTCCAGACATCAGTAAGATTGAAATCTTTGATAGCCAGAACTACAAAAAATGGAAGAACGTATTTTCTCGATGCTTGATATGCATGGAGTAGCTACTGCCTTGATAGATCCAAAGCTTGATCAAACTATGATACCAAACAATTGGAATTTTGGACGCATGCTAATAAGGTTTGTAGACATACAATTATTAGTACTCTTTCTAATGATCTTTTCGATGTCTACTGTTCTTATAAGGAAGCCAAACAACTTTGGGACTCCATGAACCTCAAATACACTACTGAAGACGTTGGCAAACAAAAGTTCATGATTGGCAACTTCTATAAGTGGGAGATAATGGATGAAAATGATATCAAAGTGCAGATTAATGAGTATCACAAGTTGTTAGAAGATTTGAGAGCTGAAAACATCAATATGCAAGAAGAATTTATTGTTGGTCTCTTGATTAAGAAGCTACCTGAATCATGGAAGGATTACAAGCAACAATTAAAACACAAGCACAAACAACTTTCTCTGGCAGACTTGATCACTCACATCATTATTGAAGACACTAATCGAAGGGAACTCAGGGCTACCAAAGCAAAAGAGATGACCTCAAAGGCCAACTTGGTGCAAGGGAAATTCAACAATAAGAGGTCGATAATAAGAAACCTGATTACAAGCCTAAAGTACATAACCCTTCCTTTAAGAAAAAAGGCAATTGTTTTGTCTATGGAAAGCCAGGTCATCATGCTCCTCAAGGTAGGAAAAGAGTGAGAAATGACAAACCTCTTAAGCCAAAAGCCAACTTGGTTGAAGGAGATAACATTGTCGCTGCGATTATTTCTCAAGCCAATCTTATGGCCAATATGAAAGAATGGGTGGTAAACTCTGGTGCTACCAGGCATATTTGTGTTAACAAATATACTTTTACCTCCTACAATTCTGTAGGGGATGGAGAAGAACAAGTTTACCTTGGAGATTCTAGAGCTACAAATGTTCTTGGAAAAGGAAAAGTTTTTTTTCAAGCTCACATCTGGCAAGACCTTAGCTTTAAATGATGTATTACATGTGCCAACATTAAAGCAAATCTAATTTCTGTGGCTCTATTAGGCATTTGAATTTGATCAGATTGTTATGATAAAGAATAATGTTCTAGTTGGGAAAGGTAATTGTAATTAGGGACTTTTTTTACTCAATGTTTTTGAAATTATAAATAAGAATGCATCATCTTCTGCTTACTTGATGGACTCTGTTGATTTGTGGCATGCTAGATTAGGACATGTTAATATTAACTATCTTAATAAAATGCAGTTTATTGGTTTAATTTCTAGTATTAATAAGACAGAATTTGATAAATGTGGAATATGTGCTGAAACTAAAATAACAAAGAAACCCTGCACATCTGTTCAAAGGGAAACTGAATTATTAAGCTTAGTTCATACTGAATTATTAAGCTTAGTTCATACTGATTTAGGAGACTTAAAACAAACCATGACTAGAGGAGGTAAAAAGTATTATGTAACTTTTATTGATGATTATTCTAGAATACTAAAGTTGATTTGCTTAGACAGAAAGATGAAGCCTTTGACATGTTCTTAGCATATAAAGTTGAAGTAGAAAATCAATTAAATAAAAGGACTAAAAGGGTTAGATTAGATAGAGGTAGTGAATATACTTTGTGTCACATCCTGTAATGTACAGTATTTACCACATATTCACACTTACAGTAACAGTTGGGTTGTCTGTGATGTCTTTACCTCACACTTTTTAAAATAGTAATCACTATTATAATGAAATTAAATCAATATTTGATAAAAATATTTACTGCAAAATATTAATACAGTATTTACACGTGTTCTACGTCTCCTGTACATGAAATATACAATCGTAATACTGTATAAATATGTCTGAACATGTAAAGGAAAATAATACCTCCAAGATCCACTGAATCCTGCCTAGGGGCAAACGATAGTGCTGCCGAATCTGTGGAACGATATCACTGAAGATAATTTGTGGAGTGGAAAATAAAGGAGTGAGCTAACCTGCTCAGTAAGATAATTGTATGTAAAACTGATACTATAAAATCTGTATGCTAAAAACATTTAATTCCTTATAGTTCACTAACGCACACTTCAAGATGGATACTATAGTCAGCTAAGAAATCGGATGGAGTAAGGAAGGTATTTTAGAATACCTGTCTTCTCTCGGCTCCTAGAAGCAACTATAGGGAGTAAACAATTGAATTTAATATTCAATCATTATGAAAACTATTAAATTTGCATAGCAAATAATTTACTTAATTAAGTAAATCAAATAACATTTCTTTTCAATAGCAAATATTCAATTTAAATCTGATAAGCACCGTACAGTCAATGGTTCAGTAATTGGTATACAAAATGCTTTGTAACTGTAAACAGTTTAGTACCAGCCAATGCTTCAATAAAATAGTACCATAAACAGTACGGTATAATGGAGACTAGGCAACACCCTAAGTATATCATGCTATGATAATTTCCTGAATAGGGAGAATAATAACTGTCACAGCCCGTGACCACAATTTTTTTTTCGTTTTTTAGACATCTTATACAGTTAGGCTATCTGTGATACTTTACTTTTCATTTTCATTTAAACTATTTTATATTAAAATTATAATGTCGTTTACATCCTCTATTTTAATTCACAATAAAGTAGTACTGTAGATGAGTCTAAATACAGTAAATAAATTATTGTACCTCATATTTCAATCGAGCTATCACATTGTCCCCGATGCGCAGTCGAGATGCTCAGATGTCAGATCTCTTAGTCATAAAAATCTGAAATGTTTAAAAGTAGGGGAGTGAGCAAACCACGGCTCAGTAAGAGAATTGCATGTAAAACTGATACTATAAAATCTATATGCTAAAAACATTTGCATCCTAACAGTTCAATAAATAGGATGGATACTATAGCCGGCTAGGAATACCAGATAGA
This sequence comes from Heritiera littoralis, assembly GCA_031772115.1. NCBI lineage: Eukaryota > Viridiplantae > Streptophyta > Magnoliopsida > Malvales > Malvaceae > Heritiera > Heritiera littoralis. The sequence goes on from JAPDPK010000009.1 coordinate 8,112,827, forward strand.
GTATGGGAGGTATTTTAGAATACAGTACGTGTCCCAGCTCCTAGAAGCGACTATAGGGAGTAATCGTTTTCTTTTGATATTCAAATCTCAGTAAAACATTAAATATTCACGTGATAAAACACTTAAGTAAATAAATAAGGAATTAATATTCCTTTCACAAATACTCATTTCCACACTTTTAAAACACCGTATAATATTTAGTTCAACACGTAATATATCAAAAGCTCAGTAGCTGTAAATAATTTAGTACCAGCAAAAGGTTCAGTGAAAAGTACAATCATCAATACAGTATCATGGAGACCAGGCAACACCCTAAATATATCATGCTATAATAATATCCCGAATAGGGAAAATAATAACACATGAGATCTATGGCCATAGTCTATGGGGTCCACAGTGTGCACTAATCAGGTGTCCACTGGAACGCTGATAATAGGATCATATCCATCAGCACTAACACATGACACGTGAGCATGATATGGGGCCTAACAGTCTCAAAACAGTAAACACGTGATATAAACACCATTTATGTAATCAATTTCATTGAATATATCTTCAAATCAATCCATAAATATTCATAAGGAAAATATTGTCATCTTATGAATAACAATTTATAAAATATTCATACTGTAATAATCGTTCCAGAAAATGTTCTAAATATTTATAGAACAGTATAAATCACATGTTGGTACTTTCACATAATTAAAATATCCTTAACAAGAATCTTTAAATATAGTTTTCGGTAACTATAAAATTATGCAATTTAATTAATTTCATGGAAATTTCCCAAAATTCCACTTATTTCCACTTTAGAAAAATACTAGAAATATTTTTTAGATATTTCTATAATTTTCGACAGAATGACGGCTATTTCTAACCTAGCCTTCTTGCACGAAAATTACAGTTTATAATTTCAACAGCGGCCACAATTTCACCAAATTTCACCACTTTCAAAGGCAATTTATATCCAAATTTTTTATAAAAATAGTGTGAACCCAACTATGCATTTACAGTATCCCTACGGTTCACACACGCATCCCTTACCTGTTCCGGGTCGGCGACTTCTTCGCTATCGGTCGCACCCATACTCCATCTCTTCCGATTTCATCATCTCATTCGTTGAGAATAATTTCTGGAATTAAAATTCTAAAATTTAGAATTTTTTCATAATTTATTTAATTAAATAATCGAAAATAATTTCCGTAATTCTTACCGAATTATCGGGATTTTCATAATTTTCGAAATTTTCGAATTCTCGAAAATTTCCTTTTTTTCTCCTTTTTTCTCTTTTCTTTTCTTTCTCTTTCTTTCCTTTCTTCCTTTTTCTTTTTCTTTTCTTTTTCCTTTTTTTTTCTTTTTCCTTTTTCCTTTTCTTTTTTGGCCAGACCGATTCAGACCGGTCAACCTCCCCTCATCGTCGGTTCTTCTCCGACGGTCGGTTCTCCTCCGACGGTCGGTTCTCCGACAGTTCGACGGCTCCACAGCTGGCCGACTTCACGATGAACTTGCTGGTGGCCTTCGTTCAGCCCAGATCGGTGGCACGTTAGCGGATCTGGCGGCGGAAGGTTCGACTTTTCTCTTCCTCTTTCCTCCTTCCTCGGCCGTCGTCGTCCTCACCAGTGGCTTTCTTCTTCTTCTTCCCCTCACTTCCGTCGAGGTCAGGGTTGAGGTGGTGGTGCCTGGACCGGCTGGCACCGTCGATTTCTTCTTTCCTTTCTCTTTTCAGCTTCGCCGATTCTTCCCTTCTCTTTCCGTTTTTCTTTCTCGTTTCGGGCCATCGTCGGTCGTACTCCTGTTCCTCCTCTCGCCGGCGACACCCTTCTCTCTCGCTCCTTTTCCTTCTCTTCGGCCGACTAGGTCGGTCGGCTTCAATGGAGGGAAGGAGTCGGGGTCCTTCCTTCCCGATTCCTTCTGTTTTTTTGTTTCTTTTTTTTTTAATTTATTTACATATATTTATATTTATAAACTATATATTATACATATAATATTATTATTATATATATATAGTATTGTACTATATATATTATATAAAGATATATATTGTGTATTAACAAAATATATATCTAATATATATGTATATTTATATACTTTAAATTAAATAACATTTATATAAATTTATATAAATGTAATAATAAAATATATATACTAACTTTTATGTAAAATGATATTTACATTTCTTATATATATATACACAAAAGATATTATATTCATATACATATGTACTTCATTACTAATGTATAATACTATATATATATCAATGTATATCGTATACTAATATATATATATATATATATATATATATATATATAATATGCATACTTCCCATATATGTACATATGTATTTATATCTAAATATATTTATATAATATAATTCTATAAATATTTATATATATTTATACACCTTTTTATCTCTTATTTAATTTGGATTCCTCAATCCAAATTTAGATTCCTCCCTTCATTATTTTCTATAATTCCAACCTTATTCTTATTTTTAATTTAATTTTCCTTCACACGAAATTTCTAATTCGTCACTTCATCAATTCACAAAATTTTTTTCACTAATATTCCGATCTCATAATTATATTTATTTATTTCAACTTATATTTCTTTAATATTAATTTCCAATATTAAACAGTGAAAATTTTATGGTTATCACATTCGCCCCACCTTAAGAAATTCGGTCCTTCGAATTTAACTTAAGTCAAAAGGTAATACATTCCATATACTTACGATTTTCGTCCTTTAGATCAACCTTTACATAATACTGCCAGCATATTCTTAACATCAAAATCACTTTTTGACCATTACATATCGTCTTTCATCATACATTTATACTTCCTAAGTTCATTTATCAAATTAGGAGTTATTCATTTCATTTCTCTTTTGACATAAAAGTCTATTCACACTATTTTTCATATCACAGCTAATTTATACTATTCATCATCCGTTTTCTTATTTAGTGCCAAGTCGTTATAGTTTGACAACTATTATGTACACAATTTAATCAGTAGGATGTAATTGTCCCAATAGCTTTCACATCTCGTGCACACGCTGTCTCAATATATTCTCAAGCGTCCACATATCACGCTCAAGTATTTACATCAGTACGGAGTGGTGCTGTCTATAAATTTGGAATCTCAAGGCCTTTTTCTATTTCCCATAAACATATAGCTACTCATAGATTCCCATCACATACAGGGCTCACAGGAACTTCACATACATTCTCATCATTTCATCATTATATTTCAACTATGGCACTATAGACTTTAAGAGCCTGAAAATGGATAAGTGATTCCATCTAGACTATTAGTCTATAATCACTTCCATATCATCACATCTCTTTTGGGTTCCTCATTATCCACAATACTCATTTTTCACATTTACTTTAACAAATGGTGCAGCTCATTTGCAGACTTTACTGTTAATCATCTCTTATAGTAATAAAGCATGAGACCATCATTTTCTCTTCATGTCTCTTTTCATGTAGTATGATCATTATATCTCTTATTCTTATGGTATATTCAATATCACTTAAATTTAGGATATACCTGGGAATATACTCTTTTCATAATTTAGATTCTACGATTGAATCCCCAAATTATCTATTTAATCACCCCATTATCTATACAATCCACCATTTCTATCATTTCGAGGTGGTTATGTGCATATATAATACTTTTCTATTTATATACTCGCAGTAAAATAATACCTGTCATTCATCTTACTCCTTTGAGTATCATTAATTTCACTTGTTGAGTTCGACTTGATTTTTCATCTAGCCACAGTCATGTGATAACCAACATGAAATCTCTTTCCGTCTTAATTTCGGGAACTGTCTCATATTTGTATTCCCTACTCATCATATAACTTACTTTCTTATTACGTTTTCATATTTTCACTCTCATCAATTTAGTCGGTTCTCTCAAGTGGTATGGTACTTTACTGTTAAAATCTTTTAACATTTTGCATACCATCTTTTTTTTTCTTCACACTTATTCATTTACCGAGTTGAACTTCTTTAATTATATCCCATTAGTAGAGCAGCTAGTCCCATAACTTTTTTATAGACTGGCAGTCGTATCTAGCTAGACTCATTAATTTCGTATCTCAATCATTATTTTTCTATCATAGACAGATTTACTGTCATTCTGTCATTTCGAGATCATCTATCCCTCAGAAAGAGACACTGTCTAGCCAAATCTCCTATTTGCCAATCTTAACCTATAGATCACAGTCTTTGAGACTTGAAGGGTCATACCACATGCTGCTCATGTTCCATTTGTATTTTTAATTATTTCGATACCTCATCACTTTATTCTCGTATGGATGCCTCATTCATTAGGCTTATATACCTCCATAGGAATTCGTAATATTTTATCGAGTTCTAATCATTATTTCATGGACCTTAGTCTCCAACTTTTATCTAATGACACTTTATACAAAGGCTAGTCTTATGAACTCCTCATATATCTTTGATTATATCCATAAAACGTCCATTTTTATGTAGATGAATACTTGTTCTCCACAAGAACTTTATTAATAATACGAATTTCATACATCATTTTAATTCATCTACGTCTCAATGTCATCTGTGTTTCTTCCATTTACACTTATACAGATAACCTCATTATCCTCAATTTACATTATCTGTATTTCCATCAATCACACCTTTACAAGTGAATTTCATTATTCACACATTTTCTAGATATTTCTATAATTTTCGGCAGAATGACGGCTATTTCTAACCTAGCCTTCCTGCACGAAAATTACAGTTTATAATTTCAACAACAGCCATAATTTCACCAAATTTCACCACTTTCAAAGGCAATTTATATTCAAATTATTTTATAAAAATAGTGTGAACCCAACTATGCATTTACAGTATCCCTACGGTTCACACACGCATGCCTTACTTGTTTCGGGTCAGTGACTTCCTCGCTATCAGTTGCGCCCATACTCCATCTCTTCCGATTCCATCATCTTGTTCGTCGAGAATAATTTCTGGAATTAAAATTTTAAATTTAGAATTTTTTCATAATTTATTTAATTAAATAATCGAAAATAATTTTCGTAATTCTTACCGAATTTTCGGGATTTTCGTAATTTACGAAATTTTCGAATTCTCGAAAATTTCCTTTTTTTCTCCTTTTTTCTCTTTTCTTTTCTCTCTTTCTTTTCTTTCTTCCTTTTCCTTTTTCTTTTCTTTTTCCCTTTCTTTTTCTTTTTCCTTTTCTTTTCTGGCCAGACCGGTTCAGACCGGTTAGCCTCCCCTCATCGCCGGTTCTTCTCAGACGGTCGATTTTTCGGCAGTTCGGCGGCTCCACAACTGGCTGACTTCATGATGAACTTGCTAATGGCCTCCGTTCAGCCCAGATAGGCGGCACGACGGCGGATTTGGCGGTGAAAGGTTTGGCTTTTCTCTTCCTCTTTCCTCCTTCCTTGGCCGTCGTCGTCCTCACCAGTGGTTTTTTTCTTCTTCCCCTCACTTCCGCCGAGGTCGGGGTTGAGGTGGTGGCCTGGACCGGCCAGCACTGCCGATTTCTTCTGTCTTTTCTCTTTTCGACTTCGCCAATTCTTCCCTTCTCTTTCCGTTTTCCTTTCCCGTTTCGAGCCGTCGTCGGTCGTTCTCCTCTTCCTCCTCTCGCCGGCGACACTTTTCTCTCTCCCTCCTCTTCCTTCTCTTCTGCCGACTAGGTCGACCGGCTTCGATGGAGGGAAAGAGTCGAGGCCTTTCCTTCCCGAGAGTCGAGGCCCTTCCTTCCCGATTCCTTCTATTTTTCTGTTTCTTTTTGTTGGCTCTATAGGCTATACCGAGAGGGGGGTGAATCGGTTCTTCACTAACCTTATGCCCGTTTTTCGGTTTCTCTAAATTCTCTAGCCTATTTGAGTGTTTTCTAAGTTCTCTAAGCTAGGCAATTATACAATATAAATTCAATACAATAAACACAAATATAATTGCAAGAAAGTAAAGAGAGAAAGGATAGAGAAATGTACACAAGTGATTTATAGAGGTTCGGTAACCTTGCCTATGTCCTCTACCTCGAGACGCTCCCAAGGATTTTTCCCAAATTCACTATACTTGAATTTGTTACACTCCCTCTTTTCAAGGCTCAAGAGAAACCTCTCTCTTTTTCTAGGCTCAAGAGAAACCTCTTCTCCCTCTTTTTCAAGGCTAAAGAGAAACCTCCCTCTTTTTCTAAGGCTAAAGAGAAACCTCCCCTTTTACAAGGCTTGAATGTGTTTACAAGAGAAGTAATCAAAGAAGGCCTCTAGATAGGCAAGTGATTACAAAGATTAAGCACAAATAAAAGCCTATACAAGATTTTTGCTAAGCAATACAAGGAATAAGAGAATGATAGATGATGAAGACTTTGGAGCTCTTGATTTATTGTTTGAGGCTTGAGGATTTGAGGAATATGTGTTATGGAGTTGCTGAGTAGTTCCTCTTGCTTCCTTTAGCTTCTAAGCCTCTATTTATACTCCCTTGGATGTATTCTAGCCGTTGGGTGGAGCCAAGATTGAATATGACCGTTGTATCTCACAAAACTAGCCGTTATAAGCTATTTTCGGGCAAAGGGATCGATCCTGCTACAGTGGGGATCGATCCCTTTTGTCCAGAATCTTGATTCTGGGCTTCAGGGACCTTGGGAAGACTTTCTGCCAAAATGGGATCTATCCTGCTACAGTGGGGATCGATCCTTTTCTTCCAGAGGGCATTTTTCCTGCACTTTTGGGTTAGAAATGATATGACCTTTGATCCTAATTCAACCCAAAACATTTATAAGCTTTAAGGGAGTTTTTCTTGACTTTCTCAGATAAAAACATGGTCTAAACATTCATCAAGTGTTTTTCTAAAATATTCAAAACATTTATAAAGTATTAAGACCAATAAGAGTATGCATCATTAAATCATGGTCTTAATGTTTGACATAAACACTTGAAATGTATTGAGAAAATCATGTGTGATAAGGCAAATTTACAATATGAATTAAAACATTAAAGCTTACTTAAGTTTTTGTCATTTCAAAATATATATGGCAATTTAAAGCTAACAATCTCCCCCTTTTTGATATGACAAAACTTAATGTAAATTTGCTTTGAAAATTCTTTGATAAAGTACTCCCCCTCAAATAAAGTAGGATTTTATAAAGCTCCCCCTTAATATAAGCATGGGTTTTGAAAATGAATATCCCCCTTAATATAAGCATGGGTTTTGAAAATGAATATCCCCCTCATTATCTCTCCCCCTTAATATCTCTCCCTATATCTATCTCTCCCTTTATCTATCTCTCCCCCTTTTTGTCATAGCAAAAAGAAGGAAAAATAATAAAAAATATGCTCCCCCAAAAATCATGGCTATGTGAGAACAAATAAAAAATGCTCCATCCAACAAGAAACATGTTAGTACATGGGACTCATAGCACAAATTAATAAGTCAATATTCACAAAGAGTATGAAATATTTATGCAATGAATATGACTTATGATCCTATACCAATTGTTTATAAATAATTTTGATACCAATTGTTGATAAGTAATTTTGCAAGAAGGTTCCAATTGTTAAGAAGTTAAGCAAGCACCTAAGTATATCAATTGTTCTCTACGGTCCAACTAAGGTGCATGATAATATATCATGATTATGAGTTGAATTAGATGACATATCATATGCATGAGCTCATAAATCATGTTCAAGCAAGAGTGTGCATAGAATCAAAACATATAGCAATTAACTTCAAATTCTAGCACACAAGCGTTTCATGTAAAAATATCCTAAGAGAATTCTTCTCTGTTTGTCATTTCAAACTAAAGACCACAAGAAGAATTGTCAATTTAAAGCTCATACCAATTGGCAATTTAGTTTTGGCCTACCAATTGTTGAAAATATGATTGCCAATGATACTAATTGTTATTTCAATCTAAATACTAATTGTTACTAATGGTTGACTTAGGCATTTTGCATGAATCCAATATCTATGTGTAGTGTGTTCATATCAAGAAAATAATCATTCCAAATATGCAAGAACACAACATATGTTATCAAATATGCATATGGATCAATTAATCATTAACACATTATCATAAAGTATTAATCCATATTCATATTCACAAATTTATACCATATGGAAGATTCATAAAATCAAGGTATTTAAGCAAACACATTTTCTCCCATGGTTTCAAGCACATAAATCCTATGCTCATTTTCTAATTCAAGTCCTTAACCAATTATGAGCAAGGAAAGATTCAAATAATAAATGCATGGATATCAAGTTTGTTCAAGTTTGCATTTATCTTTGAGTGTTGGTGTTGTCATTAAGACCCTAGTTCTTTAAGTACAAGGATGATAAAGTTTTATGCATTTTAATATTTAGGATCCATTTACCATCACAAATTATAGGCCAATGACTATTACCAATTGTTGAATTTACATTTGGAATCAATCCACTAGATGTAAAATTATCATGAAACCTAGTGTGGAATAGATAAGTCAAGCTAAGAGACATAATCCTATAAGCATGCTTGACTAAGATAAACAAAAAGAATGAGAAATATTCATTATGTACAAGTTCATCAAATTCTCAAATATATCCATAAATTCTTGAAATAATTCTCAAAATTATGGTTAAGCATTCATTGAAAGTATATTTCAAGATTATTTCAAGAGTTATGCAAATCATGAATGTTTGCAACAAGAAAAATGATTTTGCACTTGTGAGCTCAAGAAAAATGGTATTGATTGTTGAAAGTGATACCATTTGTTGGAAATGATATTAATTGATGAAGTTGAGGCATGATATCAATGAAGAATGAGTTTTCATATATTACCGATCATCAAAAAGAAGTTAAAACAATGAATTTTAAGTTGAGAAGAGAGAAAATATCAAAACAATGAAAAGTTCTTCTCAATTTCGGTTGAAAACATGCAGGAGTGCCTTTTCTGGCCTGGGGGGATCGATCCTGCTACAGTGGGGATCGATCCCTCATATGTTCCTGCAGATTCTGCAGTTGTTTTGACAGAAAATTGGACTTGTGAGGTACCAAAACTTCGTTTTTGAGTAATTTAAGTTCAAGTAAAGGTTTAAACATTTGTAAAACATGATTTTGGACTTGTATGAATGAAAAACAAGAATGAAAAACCATTTAACAAAAGATTTTGCAATTTTGGAAGAATTTCACAATAAAATGCATTTTTGGCCTCAAAGGAGGTCATTTTGAGAGTTATGCTTGTTTTGGCAAAACCAATGCATTGAATTTCATAAATATGTCAAACCAAACTTGTTCACATAGATTTTAAGCATATATATCATTAAAACATACATCTTGTGAACAACATGCCATGATTTCCAACATACATATTCTTCATTAAAGCTAATAACATGGTATTTTGCATGTATGACACATTTATCAGCTTTTGAGCAACTAAATATATTATCTAAGCATATCAAACTTGCTCAAACTACAGAAATTCAATAATCATTTCAAAATTGCTAGACATGCTTTTCATCCAATAATCCAATGCCTCAAGAACTATCCATCAACCAATCAACAATCATTCAACATGCCTTTTCTTTATTCATTCAACTCACAATGCACCAAAAATCATCAACTAAGTGTCTCATTAAATCAAATAATTTTAATATATATGAGTTTTGAAGAGATAGGATTTAAGCTTACAAAACTCCTTTGCTAGAGAATGCTTTGCCTTGAATAGTTGAATCCACCTTGTGCCATTCTTTGAAGAATTGTTGTGACCTTGCCAATGATGGATCCTCAAGCTTTTCCTTTTTCTCATTAGCACAAGCAAACTCCATGAGGATGTGTTGAGCATTTAAATTCCATTGTTCCATTGTATTCCCATGCTCTAACACTCCTACAACAACCAAATTCAAGCATGCTTTGGTACCCAAATTTTCTTGGGTCCATGAGAGTTAGTGCAAACAATTTTTGATCCTTTTGGGATCCATTTCAAACACAATTCATCATTGTTTATAGCATGCTTTGGCACCCACATTTTTCTAACAACTCTTCCTCTAAATGTGGTTTTTCTATATGTGCATGCTTGTGAAGAGTGTCCTATTCTATTGCATAGTGAGCATGTAAGAGATAAATCATGCATAGCATTTTTGCTCACTAGGAAATTCCTAAGATGAGTTTCTTTTTGTTTTTCATTATAACCTAACCCATCTTTATCAAAGAAAGCTCTTTGGGTCTCTAACATATGATCTAGCTTTTGTTGACCCATATAAAACCTAGTAAATGAGTTATGCAAATTTGTATTCTTTTCATTTAACTCATTTATCTCTAAGTTAGCCTTTTCTAATTTCTTTTCAAATTCTAGCTTAGCATTTGTCAAGGCTTCATTCTCTATTTTTAATTTAGCAATGATTTTCTTATATTTGGAGTTCATGCATTGAAAATTATTAGCTAATTCATTAAAAGCATTTTGTAGTTCATCAAATGTATAATCATTATCTTCACTAGAACTACAACTAGCCTCATCATCACTAATAGCCATAAAGCATGAGTAAGCTGCCTCTTCATCTACGTTTTCCTCATCGGAGCTATCACTATCGCTCCATGCAGCCACAAATGCTTTCTTCTTAGGCTTTCTATCCTTTTGTCTCCTAAGTAAGGGGCAATCTAACTTAGTATGACCCGGTTCATTACACTCATAACATACTAAGGGGTCCTTTTCTCTTCTACTTGACTCCCCTCTTTGATGTCTCCTATTATTTTCTTTTTCTTTCATCCTCATGAATCTATTAAATCTTTTGGCAAACATTGCCATTTCTTTTCTTCCTCATTTCCACTCTCATCACTATCATCTTCAATGGCCTCATGAGTGGAAGACTTAAGTGCTACCCCTACTTTCTTTGAAGGCACTTCATTTCTTTTCAATTTCATCTCATATGTAAGTAGGGAGCCCATAAGTTCATCTAGAGACAAGGTATTTGGATCTTTAGACTCTTCTATTGCGGTTACCTTTGTCTCCCAAGACTTAGGCAAGCTATTCAAAATTTTCTGTACCGTTTCAACATTGGAATAAGCCTTGCCTAGAGCTTTAAGTCCATTAATTATATCATTAAACCTAGTGAACATTTCGCTAATGGACTCATTTTCTTTCATCCTAAAAAGCTCATAATCATGTGTGAGCATTCCTACTTTGGTTTCCCTAACTTGATTGGTCCCTTCATGTGTGATGGCCAATTTGTCCCATATTTGTTTAGCATTCTCACATAGAGAGACACTATTATACTCATTGGGACCTAATGCACAAAAGAGAGTGTGCATAGCCTTGGCATTCAATTGTGCTAATCTCATATCATTTGTGTCCCACTCATCCTCACTTTTAGGGACATCTTTTCCATCAACTTTCTTCATTGGAATTTTGGGACCATTAACAATCACTCTCCACACTTCATAATCATTAGATTGTACAAAGAACATCATCCTAATTTTCCAATATGAATAATTCTCATCATTGAAGAGTGGAGGTCTAACTAACGATTGTCCCTCTTCTCCTAGGGGTGTGCCTACATTCAAGTGAGCCATTTAAGATCGTTTTGCTCGATAGAGGTTAATCTAATTCAATCTCGAGCCCAAGCTCTGATACCAATTGTTGGCTCTATAGGCTATCCGAGAGGGGGGGTGAATCGGTTCTTCACTAACCTTATGCCCGTTTTTCGGTTTCTCTAAATTCTCTAGCCTATTTGAGTTTTTTCTAAGTTCTCTAAGCTAGGCAATTATACAATATAAATTCAATACAATAAACACAAATATAATTGCAAGAAAGTAAAGAGAGAAAGGATAGAGAAATGTACACAAGTGATTTATAGAGGTTCGGCAACCTTGCCTACGTCCTCTACCTTGAGACGCTCCCAAGGATTTTCCCCAAATTCACTATACTTGAATTTGTTACACTCCCTCTTTTCAAGGCTCAAGAGAAACCTCTCTCTTTTTCTAGGCTCAAGAGAAACCTCTTCTCCCTCTTTTTCAAGGCTAAAGAGAAACCTCCCTCTTTTTCTAAGGCTAAAGAGAAACCTCCCCTTTTACAAGGCTTGAATGTGTTTACAAGAGAAGTAATCAAAGAAGGCCTCTAGATAAGCAAGTGATTACAAAGATTAAGCACAAATAAAAGCCTATACAAGATTTTTGCTAAGCAATACAAGGAATAAGAGAATGATAGATGATGAAGACTTTGGAGCTCTTGATTTGTTGTTTGAGGGTTGAGGATTTGAGGAATATGTGTTATGGAGTTGCTGAGTAGTTCCTCTTGCTTCCTTTAGCTTCTAAGCCTCTATTTATAGTCCCTTGGATGTATTCTAGCCGTTGGGTGGAGCCAAGATTGAATATGACCGTTGTATCTCACAAAACTAGCCGTTATAGGCTATTTTCGGGCAAAGGGATCGATCCTGCTACAGTGGGGATCGATCCCTTTTGTCCAGAATCTTGATTATGGGCTTCAGGGACCTTGGGAAGACTTTCTGCCAAAATGGGATCGATCCTGCTACAGTGGGGATCGATCCTGCTACAGTGGGGATCGATCCTTTTCTTCCATAGGGCATTTTTCCTGCACTTTTGGGTTAGAAATGATATGACCTTTGATCCTAATTCAACCCAAAACATTTATAAGCTTTAAGGGAGTTTTTCTTGACTTTCTCAGATAAAAACATGGTCTAAACATTCATCAAGTGTTTTTCTAAAATATTCAAAACATTTATAAAGTATTAAGACCAATAAGAGTATGCATCATTAAATCATGGTCTTAATGTTTGACATAAACACTTGAAATGTATTGAGAAAATCATGTGTGATAAGGTAAATTTACAATATGAATTAAAACATTAAAGCTTACTTAAGTTTTTGTCATTTCAAAATATATATGGCAATTTAAAGCTAACACTTTTTTTTTAATTTATTTACATATATTTATATTTATAAACTATATATTATACATATAATATTATTATTTTATATAGATAGTATTGTACTATATATATTATATAAAGATATATATATTGTGTATTAAAAAATATATATATCTAATATATATGTATATTTATATACTTTAAATTAAATAACATTTATATATATTTATATAAATGTAATAATAAAATATATATATACTAACTTTTATGTAATATAATATTTACATTTCTTTTATATATATAAATATATATATATATATAATATATACATACTTCCCATATATGTACATATGTATTTATATCTAAATATATTTATATAATATAATTATATAAATATATATTTATACACCTTTTTATCTCTTATTTAATTTGGATTTCTCAATATCCAAATTTAGATTCCTTCCTTTATTATTTTCTATAATTCTAACCTTATTCTTATTTCCAATTTAATTTTCCTTCACACGAATTTCCTAATTCGTCACTTCCTCAATTCACGAAATTTTTTTCACTAATATTCCGATCTCATAATTATATTTATTTATTTCAACTTATCTATTTTCTTTAATATTAATTTCCAATATTAAACAGTGAAAATTTTACGGTTATCACAATAACACATGAGATCTATGGCCATAGTCTATGAGGTCCACAACGTGCACTGATCAGGTGCCAACTGGGAAACTGATAATAGGATCAGTATCTATCAGCACAGCACAATAATAATAACACGTGACACATGAGCATGATACGAGACCTAACAGTCTCAAAATAGTGAATACACAGTATAAACACCATTTGTTAAATCACTTTCACTAATAGAATCTTCAATCAGTCCATAAATAATCAAAATGAAAATATATTCATTTTATGAATAAAAATTCATAAAATATTCATACTTTAGTATTCTTTCTAGAAAATGTTCTAGTTATCTATAGAACAATATAAAGTACATGCTAGTACTTTCATGTAATTAAAATTCCTTAACAAGAATATTTAAATATTATTTTTCGATAAATTATAAAATCATGGAATTTTTAATAAAAACCATGGAAATCACTTGAAATTTCACTCATTTCAATCCTTATAAATATTAGGAATAATTTCATAGAATTTTTATAATTTTCCGATAGAATGATGGCTATTGTAACCTAGCCTTCCTGCACTAAAAACACAATTGATAATTCAAACAGTAGCCAAAATTTCACCAATTCCCAAAGCCATTTATTTCCAAATCACTTCATAAAAATAATGTGAACCAAAATATGAATTTATAGTATCCTTACGGTTTACATACGCATCCCTTACCTATCCGATTAAGTCGGGTTTCCCGATAGCACCATGCGTAAATCAAGACTCCCGGGCTGGACGATATTACACCAAACATCATTATTCACCATAATTAAAATTCTATTAATTTTTATTTCACTAATTTCTATGAATTTATCAATAGAAAATAATTATTTGATATAATTTATACCGATATTAAAACCTAACTTCTCCAAATTAACTCCGAATTGAAATCCGACTTCACCAATAGTCTCCTAATAATTTCTACAGTCTCAAGGCATCCTAAATTCATCAAAATGTAGCACCAAACCATTTCCCCTTTCAATGGCCGAATGCTCCCTTAAGGCATTTCCAAAGAATTTCAACAATATAATTTTATATTCATGCGTAGCCTTGTTTACCCTTGAATTTGGCATCCTTTTAAGCACAAACCACAAAATTTTCCCTAATTCCATGCATGGTCGAACCCTCCTTAAATGGCATAAATTTATTTTGTTCAATTTAATCAAAACTAATGTCATAAACAAAGTCAACAAGCTTAGATCTATCATCCTACACCATTAGCATTAAATAAACTACAAGCGTAGTGAAGAGATACCTTTGGCCGAATTCCTTGGGCTGTTTTTCCTCTTGATTTTGCCACTCATTCAAAGGGCTATGGGTATAGGTGAAGAGAGGAAGATGAGTGGAAGGTGTTTGTAGAAGAAATTTAATCAAAAAGTGAGTAATTAATGACTTGTAGAAAATTTCCTTTTCTTTTTTTTTTCTTTCTTGTTTGGCTATGGTTGACAAGAATGAGAGGGGTAGATGGGTGAATAGTGCCGGTTGCAGCTGGTGGAATTATTTAGTGTTTTCTAGACATATGAAAAATGACGAAAATGCCCTTATGAGATTTTCAGACGAAAATGACTTTAAGCTTCCGTAATTTTTATAACAACGTAATTGCACTTCAAAAATTCATATTCCATCGCCAAAAATTATTATTAAGCATATTTTGATAAATGGTGCTGGTTTGGTTTGGGTTTGGACCTATCGTGAAGGTGAAATTACAAAAATACCCTTATCGAGGTAAATCGCATAAATTTTTTATTTAACTATCGATTCA
This sequence comes from Heritiera littoralis, assembly GCA_031772115.1. Classification (NCBI taxonomy): domain Eukaryota; kingdom Viridiplantae; phylum Streptophyta; class Magnoliopsida; order Malvales; family Malvaceae; genus Heritiera; species Heritiera littoralis. The sequence continues at coordinate 8,128,144 of JAPDPK010000009.1, forward strand.
ATCTATCTATTAACATAGCCCAAGACTTATTTTCACGTAGAATCATAGCCCAGGACTTATTTTCATGTAGAATATCATGCTATTTTTACTTGGTCCAAATTCATTTTAGATTGGGCACAATTTACGAAAATGCCATCGAGCTCTGTACTTAATCGTCATTTTCGAATTTGTTTTCATGCTTCTCAAAAATAATCTAAATGGGGAATTTTAAGTTTGAAATTCTTACTGTAGGCTTATTGGCCTCTTTAAATATTATCTGTCCAGTCTCATGTCCATCCGAGCACTATAGAGCCTGTGGGGCTCACCTTACTGTACTAGCTCGTACCTGCGAAATACACAGGAATGGACAATGGTGAATATCCCTACATGTTCCACAGTACTAGAATATATGGTTCTCACACTTTGCTTAATGAATTTAGCGAAAGAGAGGGAATCATTCACGAAATAACTCCTCATTATTCACCAAAACTAATAGAGTAGCTAAAAAGAAAAATAAGACCTTAAAAGAAATAATAAATGCTTTACTTGTTAGTCATGGTGCACTTGATAATCTTTGGGGTAAAACAATCATAATTGTATGTCACTTACAAAATAGGATTCCTCATAAGAAAACAGGTACGACACCTTATGAATTATGGAAAGGCTATTCACCTAATCTCAAATATTTGAAAGTGTAAGGATGTCTTGCTAAGGTAATACTCCTTCATCCTAAGAAAAGGAAAATAGGTGCTAAAACTTCTAATTCCATGTTTATTGGTTATGTTGAACATAGTGCAGCTTATAGCTTTATTGTGTTGAAAAGTGATGTGCTTGATTGTAGTACTATTGTTGAAACTAAAAATGCTGCATTCTTTGAACATATTTATCCATTAAAATTTGAAAATATTTCTCATGTCCCTATGGTTCAAAAAATAGGTGAAAATAATGTTGAGGTTTTGAGAAGGAGTAAAAGGCAAAGAAAAGGAAACTCTTTTGGAAAGGACTTTTATACATATCTTGTTAAAAATGACCTTGTTACTTTTTCTGAAGCTATTTCTTCTGCTGATGCACCTTTTTGGAAAGAAGCTATAAAAACTGAAGTTGATTCTATTAATAACAAAAAAAAATTGGATTTTAGTTGATTTACGTCCAGGAGCAAAACCTATTAGTTGTAATTAGATTTTCTAAAGAAAATACAATCTTGATGGTTCTATTGAAAAATACAAAGCTAAATTGGTAGCTAAGGGTTTCACTCAAAAACAAAATATTAATTATTTTGATACCTTTGCTCCTGTAACAAGAATTGCTTCTATTCGAGTTTTGATTGCTTTAGCCTCAATTCATAAACTTTTTTTTCACCAAATGGATGTTAAAATTGCTTTTCTAAATGACGATTTGTATGAAGAGATTTAAATGGTCCAACCTGAAGGCTGTGTGATTTCAGGACAAGAAAATAAAGTTTGTAAATTGCTAAAATCTTTATATGACCTTAAACAAGCACTTAAACAATGGCATGAGAAATTTGAACAAGTTCTGTTATGAGATGGTCTATTAGCGCAAAACGGCGTCAAATAGTAAAGAATTTTGAAAATATAGTGTCAGTAATAAGACCTCTATTTTACCATAGTGAGTCATTGGTTCAAGAAGCTAAAACCTTCACCAATTACTCAGTAAAATAAGTTTTATTATTCTAGGTCTGGTTCAAATACAAAAGATACCAGATGCGAAGCATTATACTTTTAATTAAATTAACCCAGCAAAATATTTTCTTGTTCTTTTAAAAGCCTTTTTGAAATATGTGGGGGATTGTTGGATAAGTAGTATATTTCTAAAAGACTTTTGTCCCACATTGCTTAGATAAATGGGTTCAAAAGGCTTTATCTATCAAAATTGTTTTATGAGCTTGTAAAAGGCAAGCAAAAAGGAGAGCCTCGTGCACACACGAGAAATGAGCCGAAAGCCCATTTGTAGTTAAAATCTGACAATTTGTCCCCTTGCGTGCAAAGTAAAAGAGCCCAAGCCTAGTTTTTTACTTTTTTTTATTTTCAGTAGTTAATCTTTATCTAGAAACTTGTGTTTTACTTTGTCCAAAATTCTATAGGCTACTCCAGAATTGTTTTTAACGTTGCTTTTAGAATATGCAGTCAAATGCTGCTGATTTGATATAAATTTCTGATTCAGATTTTATACATATTTTATTCAGATTTGATTTTATTCAAATTTTATCCTGATTTCTTGCCTACCTAACATTCATATTTTTTTTTCTCTGCAAATAGTGCATTACAGAACACTCCAGACTGATTCCTCACTTCTCTTCTTCACTCATTCTTCTTTGCTAGGTGAAAAATTCTTCTCTCTTCTTTGTTGTTCCTGCTTCCTAGGCATTCCAAAACAGCCAATTGAATCCTAGGGATTACATCTACCGGTGAAATAATATTTAAGGACAGTACAATCACAGCACATTTCAGGTTGTTCTTGTTTTTCAGTTTTCTTCTTCAAGCTACAACACATAGCAAGCAAGAAGCTGTCATGATCAATCCTTTGACGGGAGCAGTCAAGAACATGCGGTATCAACAGAACATGCCCATATTCAATTGGGCTCACCTGATCATCCAAAACCATAAGCCTATTAGCCGAAGAAAACAGCCAAAACTAAAACATACATATTAGAAAAACATAAGTGAAGGAAACCTACATTGATTGCAATAACATTAGGGGAATACTTGGGCTCGGCAGTGACAGGTACTCTGGCCAGGAAATGACTCTTGCAGTCATTGCTTTGTGCAAACCAGAAAAGAACTTCTTGTCCAACTTTCGTTAAGTTAGAATTATCGAAGGGCTGAGGGACTTGATCGATCCGAAACTCGGTCGTTTGTTGAAGTGGCGTTCCTTGTTGAGCTGCGCCATAAAACCATAATTCTCCGGTATGATCTTTGTCTTGCAACTCATTACATTGTAACCAAACAAGCCTCGTCTCATTCGATCCTCCCATTGTCTGAGCAACAGATTCAGAAATGATGATTGAGGTTTCTCATTGGATGAATTTATCACCTCTGAATCCTCTTGGTCCTTCTTGAATGGATATAGAGGCAGAGTCGAAGCTGCAACCATCAATAACATTATTAAGGAAACCAGTAATCTAATAGAAACATTAAAAATAAATTCCACTATCATCACGAGGAATTTGACGTTTAGCAATACAATGGTAATTTTTTGTTAGTAGCCAAATCTTAAACCCGCTTTTGCTCCAGGATTATGAATCAAAAGTTCATTGAATATCATATTCAAAATCTTAAATAGCAAACACAATGCTTTACGAATAATCTATTAAATATCAAATAAAAAAAATATATTATGGTTCATGCAAGCAAGGCTTTTTTAGAGTTACAATTAAAATGAACAAAAAATAAATAAAAAGCCAACCGACCATAATCAAATAAAAAGATCAAAGAATAGGGAAGTTTAATGATACATACCACGTAAACAACACTCTCCAAGGCAATTCCGACCACACCCAACTTCTTGTTCTTCGTAAGCATCGTCTTGGTAATTCGAAAGAACCGTAGCAACCCTCTTAATAGTCAGCATATTCAATAGCTTGACCTATCAATATCAATATCAATGGATAAAAAAGATGTTAGAAGAAAATGAAATTGTATCGGTGATTAATGTTGAAAAGCTGTTTTGGGGTTTTTGAAGGGAGATTTTCAATGATTTTTCTAGCTTTCTGAGGAGGGTTTTTTATTTTTATTTTTTTTAATGGGGTGAGGATTGAAGCGGTGCTTATGTCTGTGCTCGATATTGATAGCCTTTGTTTATATAGTAATTGGAAGTTGAAGCCTGAAAGGAATTTATATTTATATTTATATTTATATATAGATAATTGATAAAAATTTCAGAAAGATCATGTTTTATCATAAGGAAGAAACAAAATAAGATAATTATCCAAAACATATATTCCTTTAAAAAGTATTTAAAAAATTTAAAAATAAATAAAATGAATTATGTGTCGTTATCCTAACTAAACTTATAAAGTTTAAAAATTTTATTAACAAAGTACTGAATAAAAATTCAACATAATAAAGGACTTTTAAGAAATCAATGATTGGTTTGAAGTTCGAAACCCGTTGAGACTTAACTCGTTTCCATGTAATTTGGACAGTAAATCCCAAACATGTTACTTAAGGGCGCGTAACAACATAATACAATATGATCAAGACTTTGTCACTCTTTCAACGAAATACAATTATAATATATATATAATCCAATACATTGAAAGTTAGTTTAGAGGGATGGTGAGATTAGTTTCGATAAGATTAAAATAAATAAAATAATCATTGAGTATACATGTTTTTTAATAAAATCATAAAAAAATTAAAAATAAAGATAAAATACTAATTAACCTTTCAAAAAAATTTGTCATTTAGCAAAATTTTCCACTGCATTGGTGCTAATCACACCGTGTAGCGCTCCCTAGCCGAACCTGAATAAAAAACAAAGCAACCACACCGAAATCAATAATCAAGATTTCTATCCTCACTAGTTTGCAACAAATTCACGCAGGATGCACATGCAATATAGAACTCGAATAAAATACAGCTCAGAAGAAACATATACAAACATATGCAACAGCAATCGTGAATCCAATGTAAATGGATGTTTAATTAGTTGTTACTGATTTTAATGATTTTAAACATTCGTTGCCAAGTTTATTCCGAGCATGTTTTATATGGAAGATTTTGGAAAACAACTTTTTATAAAAGTTGTCTAAACTAGAGATGTTCATTTGGGAGTTTAGATAAGTTCAATTGACATCCTTAAGAGTCAAGTTCAAATTCAAAATGAATGGCGGATTTTGACATTCAAATTTGAGGGGGTCAAATGCAAACAAATCAAGTTACTCATACGCTATTCAAGTTCCACTCGATAATTATTCAAGTTTGATTTGTTTATTTTCGAACTGAGCTCAAGTTTCTAGCTACTTGAGTAAAGAGTTGAGTCAAGTTCAAGTATTTTAGTACTCGACTCGAGCAGCTCACAAATTTAATCTAGTTTTATATATATATATATATATATATATATATGAATTTTTCATATCAATGGGTAGAGAAAGAGAGAGAGTGTGTGAGAGAGAACTTGCGATAAAGAGTCATCCAAACAATAGGGAGATTTCCTACAATTCCAGTAATCGGGTTTGGGATCAATGGCGCAGAAGACTTGTTTCGGTGTATGTTGGTAACATCAATCCCAGAGGGAAAGAAATCGAGCTGCTAGAGTTAATAATGAAGCATGGTAGAGTGGTGGATTTCTACATTCCACTGATTTGGCATAACTCTTCGAGGAGCAAATTTGGATTCTTCCGATTTAAAGACCTTAGGGAAGCCTTAAGAGTGATTAAAGCACTGGATGGTTTTGTATGGAATAGTTGGCGTCTTCGAGTGAGCATGGCTAAACATGGTTTGGAAAGCAGAAAGAAAAATAGTGCTGGTAAGACTTATCATAAACCCGTGGAGCCCAACATGCAACCTTCATTCAAAGTGGGTGAGAATCGAACGACTGGAAACAGCAAAATGTCATACGCAGAAGCATGGTTTCAAATAGCGGCCGCATCTCGGAATAGCGGCCGCTATGTCACGGTAGCGGTGGTGGCCGCTACCGCTATTGGACAAAAAGCGGGGGAGAAAGAAATTCACGTTAGTAACGGCCGCTATTGGCCGTTACAAAACACTATAACGGAGGATAGCGGCGATAACGGGCCGTTATCGCCGCTATCCTCCGTTCTGTTCAACATTGAGTATAAAAAAAAAAATTCCTCAGCAGAGGAAAGAGGCAGAAATTGAAACTCTAAAAATCCTAATTTCTTATGATCAAAACAAACACTAACTTCACCAAATCACCATCTCCCCGAATCACCAACAACAATTAACAAAATTTCAACATCAAATCAAAACTTTAGTCTGTAAGTTCAAAACTTACAAAACTTTTAGTCTGTAACAAAGCAAATACCTAAGTTTAAAACTTTTAACCTTTGGAGTAGATTTAGATCTGTGAGGGGACTAGGTTTAGATTGGACAGTCAGCAGCGGACTGGTGGGCAATTGGTGGCGTGGCCGTGGGCATCGGGTTGCTTGAGGCGCTATCCATTGTCGCAGCACCAGTAGCCTCTGTTTGTTGTCGGTTTGCAAGTGCACTGGCTTCTTTGATTTGTATAACAGGGAGGGAGTGAATGAGGCAGTGATGATGAGCGATTGAGGGGTGGGCCGGTGGGGGATGGTTTTGGTTGGGATTGCATGAGTGAAAGTGAAAGGAATTTTGTGATTTGTGAATCGTGAGTGTGTGAAGGTGAGAGACAGAGTATGTTTAGGGAAAGTGATGAATTGGGTGGGTCAAGGTATGGGTATGGGTCGCTTGGCTGGAACCTTGGGTAGTTTTTTTCTTTTAGTTTTAATTGTTTACAAATTAATATTAGATAATGGTTTTTTTAAGTACTATTAGATAATATTGAATTTAGACTATTTAAGTAATTTTTCATTAAAATTTGTAATGTAATTAAATAGATGATATTAAATATTATTACAACTTAAGAAAAAATTATTGATAATTCGATAATATAAATGTGATTGTTTAAGTTAATTGATAGTGGCATATTAATATTAAATTTTGAATATAACAAAACATTATTGTAATTCAAGAGAATATTGATAATGTAAATGTAATTAATTAAATTATGTTTGAATATCTTATTATAATTTAAAAAATTATGAATAATTTTTTTTACATAAATAATAGACTTAAAGTATCATAAATTACTGTAAAAATTATAAAATAAGACTTTAAATAATTATAATTAAGATTATTACATTTTATACACGATTGTGCGAAATTAAAAAAAATTCACGACCGCGATTACCGCAATGACCGCGATGATCGCAATGACCGCGATGGTCTCCGTTATGTCTGCAACCACGATAAACGCAACGCGACCGAAAACGTGACCGCGATCGCAATTTGAATCCTTGCACAGAAGTGGTCAAAGCTCCTTGTCTTTTAGCTAGAAACAACAAATTCCAGGCTTGGGAAGTCAAAGAAAAGGGAAAGCAGGTTTGTGTTGATTCTTTTGACATGCATTCGGAAAGTGCTCAAGAGAACGTCAATCATGATAAGGTTTCTTTGTCGGAGACTATCATTTTGAATAATGAAGATTTAGATACTGTTTGGTTGGAAAAATCTGGGGTTGCTAAGTTTATTAATCCACAAGCTATTCAAACATTTCAGCAAAGATTGTTATCAGCTGGAATTTCCCACTTTTCAGTTTCCTTGTTGGGTGGTAGCTGGGTGCTCCTTTCTTTCGATTCCAAAGAAGAAATGTTGGGAATTCTGGATGACGAAATGGTTTGGTTAAGCAAATGGTTTGCTTGGGTTAAACCCTGGTCAACTGCTCTCATCAGTGAGGACAAATTTGTTTGGCTAAAAATAGAAAACTTCCCTATCCACGTGTGGTGTTCTGCATTCTTTAAGAAAATTGGTGATCAATGGGGGGAGTTTGTTTCAATTGATGACAGCACTTTAAGGAAGAAAAGACTGGATAATGCTAGAGTTCTTTCGTTAATTAAAAAGGACTGTGTTATCCCCAATTCTGTTTCTGTCTCACTGTACGTTGAATCTTTTAACATTAAAGTCACAGTCAAAGAAAGTGGTGATTTTCTTTGTAATCAATATGTCAAGTGCATTAATAAAGAAGTGACTACTTCCAAAAGCTCTTCTGAAGCCTTCCAGTTCAAAGGAATGGGTTAGATCTTCAACTCCTGTCCATGGTGAGAATTATTTGTCTCGTTTGTCAGAGGTTGACAGGGAAGATGAACAGATTGATGCTCAGGAAGGTGATTCTGACAGGCAAAGTTTTAATGAGCAGTCTTCGGAAGGTGGTCAGCGCCCATAAAGAAATCATAAGGAGCTAGACTTCTTTTTTCCCAACCAATCACCAAGAAAAGCTGTTGGGGAAGATCATTCCTGTCTAGATGATATCTTAAAAAATGAGAACACTGCATTCAATTTTTCTCAGCTCGAAAAACAACTCCAAATTGTAGTCTACAATGCAAACGCTCCAGTCATTAATGAAGAGTCGACACTTGATAATCCTCATTTGGTGAACGTAGTAGATGTTTCAGAGAATCAAGTCAACCCATCGATATCTCAATTGAATTGCAATCGGGTTGAGGGCCAACTTTATGATGCGGACAGGGACCTTTCAAGCCCAAAAGATTCTACATCAGTTGAAAAAAGACATTACAATATCCCTTCAAAATCTGTCTTAGATTGGCCCAGTAAAATCTCAACAGCCCTTTTAAAGAATTAGATGAAATCAATCAGGAGCAGCCCATTTGTAGAAAGAAAAGAAATACAAAATTCATATCCATTTCTTCAGCAGAGCTAGTAAAGACGTTGGGCAAGTCTTTAAAGAAGAAAGGATTTTCCTCAAAAAAAAAAAGATGCTTTGATGAATCCGATCTTAAAAGATGCTGTCCTCTCCGATGAAGATATCAAGAATCGAAACACTGCCATCAGAAAGGAAGCAAAGAAAACAATGGAGGTTGGTCTTCTTCTGGGGCTCTCTCCAATTGTTGACAAAGAGTTGATTATTGAGAAAATTATGGAGTTGGAAGAGGAAGATAGGAATGCTATCTAACTTTTTCTCTCTGTTTTTCATTGCTGTTTGATTCTTCATGAAGATAATTTCAATTAATATCAGGGGGATTGGTATCAAGGTGTAAGATCCGATTCTACACTACTGTGAGTCTAATTTCATAAAAGTGAGAATGGAAATTTAAGAAATAAAGAACATTGATTTCCACTTAGGTGAAAAGCTCCTTAAATTGAATAGTGAATGGAACAATTATGGTGAAATAATGTATGGGTGAGAATACAAAATAGCTCGCCAACGAGTGAGCAAGAATGGTGTTCACCAATGGGCGAGCAGATCGCCAATGGTGATGGCCAGTTGGACGATGGCGTGGGTGAATAGATGAGTTCGCCAGCTAGTTGTGTGAGCTGATCGCCCAATGTGACGAGGGAGCTGATCGCCCAAGGAATAAGTAATGCGAGTTGATTGGTTGCCTCTTTGGTTTGGCGAATAGGTAAGTTCGCCAAGTTTAGTTGCTTAAGATGATAACCGAATTGGTCGAGGATTGGTGATCGCCCATATGATAGCAAGTGGGCGAGTAGAGCTATAAATTATGATCGCCAAACCTGTATGTGATCGCCATTAAGAGGGAAATCCTCCAAATTGTCAAATCTTGAGTTGGCAAGCTTGAGGGTTGGCGAACTGAAAGTGAATTGATGAACTGATGTCTTGAGATGAAGGGGCGAACTGGAATCAACACTTGTGGACAAAATGAAAATAGATTCAAAACATGCTTGCAGCCAAAATTGACTTGGCAAGTCGGACGGTTGGAGACAATAAATAGAGGAAAGCTAAAGTCAATAAGGGAATTAGTCTCATTGGTTGAGGAACAAAAAGCAAAGTCAATTGAAGCAGAAAAAGGAGTGTGTAAGGAGGACTTTCACGCCACTTATGCTTCAGTTTTCTTCATGCATTAAATGCATGATAGACGTGAAATAAATGCTGGAAATGAGATAAGACCAAGTAGTGAATTCTGATTGGATAGTGTGGCTATAAAAGGAGAAACAAATGAGGATAACAGAGTTAGCAAACCCCAGCTTCTTCACGAAAACCATTTCACTGCAAATTATGCTCTGTTTCTTCCATTTCTCTGCCATGTTTGATCTATTAAGCTTCACCTTAAGTTGGCCAAACAAGTAAACCAGCTTGCAAACCTTTCCTCCTTAGTTTGATGAGTTAAGGGAGTAAGCAAAGGAAGGCCAACATGAGATGGAAAGCAACCTGTTCTGGAAGTGCAATGGTTGAGGTGAGTTTCATATTTTCTGAGGAGTTCTTGATGCTCAATGATAGATTTCTATGTTTTATGAAGTAATAAACATAGATACAGTCTTGTTTTTAGTTAGATCCTTAGAGAATATGAAAACAAGGAAAATAATGGAATAAGTGACGGGAATGGCGACTACTGTGATCGCCCACGTTGAAATTTAGTGAACGCCAATGGGCGAGTAGGCAATATAAACTCGCCATAGTTGTTGTTGAATGGGCGAGGTCGCCCAATTTAGTATAATTCATGGGCGAACTAATAAAGGACGGGCGAGCCCATCTCCGAGTTGAAAGCCGTATGGCAAACTCACATGCATAAAGCATTGGACGAGTAGAAATGTGGGCGAACTCCCGCAATTAAGTAAATGTAAACCTGGCGAGTTGAATATTGGGCGATCTCACAAATATATAGCGAGTACTGGCGGGCGAGCTCCCACGTGTAGCCATTTGGTGAATGTCGGGCAAGCTAGTTAGAGCTCTGTTGGGCGAGTAGTCATTTGATTTATGTCAATCTCGCCAAGTAATATGAAATGAAAATATTAATAGAATTTATAAATTATTTGCAGCCGGGAATTATGAACTCGGTAAATGCGATTTGGAAGGCGAGAAGGAAGCGAGGCTTCGTTGGACTAGGTAAGGGAGATGTGTGTGAAGTGAATGCATGTCCTGTGGAGTAAATTTCTTAGAAATTATTGAGAAATTGTTTTGTTTTATGACATGCATTATTTTGATAATTGTGTTGATTTGGGCGAGCCCTTGTGTATTGGCGGGCGAGCTAATCTTTTTGTCATTTGGGCCAACGATCCCTTTAATGTTTTCTGGGCGAAGACCCATGTTTTAAATAAATGGTGGGCGAGCCAAAGGTTTATAAGATTTGGCGAACTGGTGTTGGCGGGCGAGCCAAACTTTATAATTTTGGGGCGGGCGACCCTTTTTGTTAAGAAAGCTATGAGCGAGCCGAAATGGGCGAGCCAGCGTTTTGTTTTAAATGTAGAGGGTGGCGGGCGAGTACTTGTCCACCCCTTTAGACTTGACCACGGGCGAGCCGGATTGGCGAGCTGACCATGGCGAACCGATATCGATGATATTTTCTTAAGGAAAATGAGCTATTTTAATATCTTTGAAAATAGAAAATATAAACCCTTTTGGGCGAACTGAATAATGGGCGAGCCACTAAGGGTGAGCCAGTTTTGGTTGTTGTTTTAAAAGCAAAGGTTGGCGGGCGAGCACATGTTCACCGCACTGGGTGAGCTGCCATGGGCGAGCCGTACTGGCGAGTTGACCATGGGCGAGCAGGTTTTGAACGTTGAGATTTTGGAATGTTTTTAAGTTGTTTTGTAAACAGAAAGCCTAAACCTTTTTGGGAATTAAATCATTTGAGTAAATGATAATATGGGTGAGAGAATCCCTTAAAGGTTTTCATGAAATATAAAGTGATTTTTGAGACTTTAGGGCTGCATTATATGCATTATTATTCATGTAGTTGCGTGACCCACCTGGGGCGGTGGCTCGGTCGATGGACCAACGAGTGCACCTCACGGCATCACAGGGCTGATGGACCCGCCAAGTCATCAGCGGTCTCGAGGTCACTTGGCAAGTGGACCCGAGGACCATCTATAGATTATGGCCATTGATCTAGTTGAGATAGCCGTGAGGGGCGGTGGCCTATGGGTGCACCCCAAAAGCAGACTTGTGTTCATGGGGGAACAATGATAGCATGATCTATTTATGGCCTAGTCTCAACTTGTTGAATTCTGTTTACTAAGAGGATTTGTTAAATCCTAATTACTGTTTACTACATTTTAAAGTAAACTGATTAGCCGGTGATTTGAATGCTGTTTTGAGAGTGTTGTTTACTATATCCAATGTTTTCCTATTTGATTTAATGGTATATAGTTTGGTTTTATAAAGCAGCATATGTTTCCTTTACTGAGCGTATGAATCACTCACCCCTTTGTTTTAACTCCACAGATAAAAGACACGGAGTTGAGAGAATTAGCTCTCAGATGGGTATAGCTATGTTTAAAAGCGCTGAGGCATGTTATGGTAAACGTGACAGGTACAGTCTCTTCTCTTTTACATTTCAGACATAAGCATATAGTACTACTTTAGCACGAGTTATTCAATAGGGGATGTTGGATGTAAGAAATCATGAAAAGAATTTTCATATTCAGTATTTGATAAATAAATGTTTATCATTTATTACGGTCATTGTTGAATGTTAATGGCATCGCAGATAGCCCAACCGGTAAAGTTGTATAGAAATACGTGCAAGAAGTGGTAACGGGACGTTACACATGGCAAAGAAAAGTGCTCTGAGAAAGCTCATTCTCACAGAAAAACCTTCAGTTGTTTTCATTCAGGAAACAAAATTTTCAAGGGTTAGTAATCGTATAATTAACCAACTTTGGAGAAACAATGGAGTGAAATCTGTTCATTGCAATGCGATTGGAGCTGCTGGGGGTCCCATTTCTATATGGGTAGAGAGTGATTTCAATCTTGTTTCAGTGGTCACCAACAATAGGTTCTTACGGATTAAAGGGACAATCCCAAATTGTTCTCAAAAGGTAAATCTTATCAATATTTAGGCCCCTAATTTTGCAAATGATAGGAAAGTTTTCTTTAAAGAGTTAGCTAGTATCAAAGATAATAATTTAGAATTATGGTGCTTCGCGGGTGATTTCAATGCCACTCTTAGTGATGATGAAAGAAGGGGTCGATCTGAGGTTTTCCCAGCTTTTGAAGATTTTATCAATTTTGTGTTCTTCTCATCTCTGTTGGATCTTCCTTTAATGGGGAGAAACTTCACATGGTATGGCAGAAACTCCGTGAGCATGATTGATAGGTTCCTTATTTCTCAGAATTGGTTTTCTATTTTTTCATCAATTAACCAATGCTGCATTGAGTCTTCGAATTCTGATCACATACCAATCTGTCTGGGTTTTGACATTAAAGATTGGGGACCGAAACCATTTAGATTCTTTAATCAATGGTTGGACAACCCTTATTTTAATGTTATGGTTGAAGAGAAATGGAGAAGTTACAACATTCAAGGCTTCTCTGGTTTTCGTTTAATGCAAAAAATGAAGAGGTTGAAGAACGACATTAGATCTTGGAAGGGTTACCAGAATAAATTAGCTGCAGATATAGAATCATTGAATAAAGGAATTGTTTCTCTGGAAAAGGATCATGAAAATAGTTCTCTTGACAACGATTCCTTCAATCTTATTGTTTCAAAAAAAAGGGAATTATGGAAAATGCAGAATATTGAAGAAAGAAGTTGGAGACAAAGATCAAGATTGAAATGGATTCAAGAAGGAGACAACAATACAAAATTCTTCCACATGATTGCCAATAGAAGATGGAGAAATAACTTTCCGGGTCACCATCATTCAAAGGTAAACAACTGCAAACACCTAAAGAAATTAGACAAGCAGTTGAAATTCATTTTAATGAGTTGTACTCTGATTCTCTTGTTTCATGTTTTTCCTTTGATCCATCTGACTTTGGTAAGCTTTCGCCTGAGCAAGTTTCCCTCCTTGAGGCTTCTTTCACTAAAGATGAGATTTGGGCTACTACTGAAAATTGTAATGGAGACAAAGCTTCGAGTCTAGAAGGTTTCAACTTCAATTTTATCAAGAAAAATTGGCATTTACTTAAATCCGCGTTCATGAATTTCATGGCTGAGTTTCACAGCAATGGCATTATGCCAAAAGGGATGAACTGCTCCTTCATCACTCTCATCACTAAGAAGCAGACTGCAGAATCTCTCTCTAATTTCAGACCCATTTCTTTTATTGGCAGCCTTTATAAGATACTTGCAAAAACTCTCGCCAATCGCCCTAGACAGGTTTTGAACTCTATTATTTGCAACACTCAATTTGCTTTCATTGAAGGAAGACAGATCGTGGATAGTTATGTTATAGCCAATGAAGTTATTGATAGTTTGAAGAAGTCTAGAAATAGTGGTTTGCTAATCAAACTTGATTTTGAAAAGGCTTTTGACAAAGTTTGGTCATTTCTATTGCAAATCATGGAAAATATGGGGTTTGGCTCAAAATGGATAAATTGGATTAATAGTTGTTGTACCTCAGCTTTTGTCTCTGTTCTAGTAAATGGGTCGCCAACATCACCTATCAACATGAAAAGGGTATTGAGGCAGGGAGATCCTTTTTCTCCATTCATTTTTGTTCTTGTTACTGAAGGCCTTAGTTTGCTTCTCAAAAAAGCTTCTCTTCTGGGCATTTTCAAGGGTGTCAAGATTGGTAAAAATGATTTAGAAATCTTTCATCTGCAATATGCTGATGATACAATAATCTTCTGTCAAGCTAACTTGGATCAATTACTCAGCATTAAAAGGATTTTAAGATGCTTCCATTTGTCCTCAGGTTTGAAGGTAAATTCTTCAAAAACTGCTCTTTTTGGTATCAATTCTGATGATAGTTGTCTTAATTACTGGGCAAGTCTCATCCATTGTAAGAAAGGTTCTCTTCCATATTCTTATCTCGGTCTTTCTTTGGGGGCCAATCCGAGATTGAAATCTACATGGCAAAATGTTATTAATTCATTTAAAAACAAGCTGAGCTTATGGAAGAATAAAATGTTATTAATGAGTGGTCGTATTGCCTTGATTAAATCCACTCTCTCTAATCTCCCTATATATTATTTATCTATTTTCAAGATGCCGAAAGGAGTTCTACAAGAATTAAACAAAATTCAGAGGCAATTCCTCTGGAGAGATGATGATGAGAAAAGAAAGCTTAGATTAATTGATTGATCTTCCATCTGTAGAAGTAAAAGATTTGGTGGATTGGGTCTCATGAATTTGGATGCTTGCAATCAGGCATTACTTCTTAAATGGCCATGGAGGTTTGGCCTTAATTCCTCGAAAAATATTCCATTCTTGATTTAGTGTTGTGGCCATCTCCCTGTTCGTCGGGTTCTCTTTCTTGTGTTTAAAGAGACATTCAGACAAATAAGGTGGGGGGTTTTAATGCTAACCTTTTCCAATCTCATTTCTTTTGTTGTGCAGGTCATAGCTCAAAAATCAGATTTTGGCACGACAAATGGATTCCAAATATCATTATGAAGGTTTCTTTTAGAAGAATTTTTGCTTTAGCTATCATTAAAGATGGATTTATCTCAGATTATGGCCACTGGAATGGTTCCACCTTTCATTGGATATCATGTTAAGAAGAAAGTTGCTCGACTGGGAAATTGATCAATGGGATAACTTGATGAACATTCTTCATGCAATTTCATTACATCCCAATAGCAAGGACAGATTGGTTTGGATCCACACAACTGATGGCTCTTACAAAACAAGCTGCTTCCGCAGAGAATTGGAAAAATCATCTTCACTTCCCTGCAACTCTGAAGCTTTTGTTTGGAAAGGTGTAGCACCGCCTAAAGTAGAGCTCTTTTGCTGGAAAGCTTTGAAGGATTGTTTACCTGTTTTGGATTTTCTCCACCGAAGGGGCTGCTTCATAAACCATGAAAATTAATGCCCTTTCTGTTCAGAAGTAGAAACTCTCAACCATTTCCTTTTGCTATGTCCTTTCTCGTGGAACATTTGGAACCGTTGTGTGCGTGGTGGAATATTTCCTGGGCTATTCCTAACTCTTTTAATTGCCTTTTCACCTCTTGGAGTCAATTGAATCTGTGGGATAATAAGAAAATTGTCTGGGATTCTCTTCTCTTTGCAATTCCTTAGTCCATTTGATTAGCACTTAATGACTTAAGGTTCAACAAGAAATCTTTGACTGCGAATCAAATTTATCACCTTATCAAAGTTAGAGTTTGCTGGTGGTTAAAAGCTAAATTCCCGAAAGAAGATATGCTACTCCTCTCCATGAATCTTCAAGACATCAGCTTCAAACCTAAAGAAAATATGCAGGAATAACATCTTTTGGATTCCACCTCTGACTAGCTCATGGAAATTCAATGTGGACGGATCCTCTTTGGGTAAGCCAGGTCCGACAGGTATTGGTGGCGTGTTGAGGAACTCTAATGGTATCATTATTCATATTTTCTCTAAGAACATTGGTGTGGCTGATTCTAACCTTGCAAAACTTCTTGCTATTGTTGAAGCTCTCTCCATCATCAGTAAATCAAGTTTTGCACTCCCCCAGCATCTAATCATTGAAAGTGACTTAAAAGTCATCATATCCTAGCTGAACAAACTCTGTAATAGTCCATGGAAGTACAACAACCTCATTAATAAGTTGCGAAATCTATATTCCTGCTTAAGCTCAGTTTCTTTCATTCATGTCTTTAGAGAAGCAAATCATTTTGCTGACTCCTTGGCTAAAGCTGGAGTCCACAGATCAGTCAATTTAGAAGCTTGGTTGTAATCTTCAGCTGTTTTTCACATTATAAATAAATAATCCTCTTTACTTTTCAAAAAAAAAGTTTTTTTTATATATAGTTTTAATACATTTATTATTAATTTACATTTTACCCTTATTATATATAATTAAAAATTAACAAATCGCACATTCTAGTCAAGCTCAAGCAACTCGAGTATTTTGTTAAGTTGAGCTCGAATTTCAAAAACCAAACTCAATTAAGCTCAAACCTAATATTGGATCATCTCGATTACACCTCTAGGGCCAACAAAAAATTTAAATTACATCAATTTTATTTGAGTTATGTTAATATATTTTACTAATATAAACACATATAAAAGTAGTATACTAATTATAAAAAATAACAAGTTTATAAAATTATAATTTTTATCAATTTATAAACAAAAATACAAGAAAACAAATACAGCAAATAAATTATAATTTCATCTAAAATTATAAGCGACATTTAAAAATAATTAAAATTAAATATATATATCTAAAATTAAATTATACTTTTAATCAAACAAATTAAAAATATAATATATCTTTAAAATTATAAAATGGAATGTGTTTTTCTTACATTTTATAAAGTGATCACAATTTAACTTTGGTATAGAAAAAAATTGTAAAACTTTTTAAAAATAATTCTTCGTAAGTAATCAAGACAAGTGAACGTAATATTATATTATAAGAAAATTAACAAAAACTTAATTCTTCCAATTTTTTGACTAAATAAAAATAATTTAAATGTGACCCACGAATATAATTACAAGTATTAAAAAAGATAAAATGACAAACAAACCTTAAATTAAAAAAAGTTTCAAAAGTTTGGAAGGGCCGAAATTATTTTTTATAAATAAATTTATTTATTAATTAATAATATATATTATATATAAAAAAATTTTCAAAAGTTTGGGTGAGCTTACCATCCGCCTCTGTTCAGAATAGATTTCTTGAGCCTATCCATTTAGGTCCATTATTATTTTAAAATATTAACTTATTTAATATTTTAGTACCATTTTAAATATATTTTAAAATTTAAATTAAGAAAATTTATTTTTATTAATTAAATATTACCTGAAGTCGGCAGAATCGAGTTTTTATCCAAGCTACGACTTAAATTGAGCCCATCCTGTGGAGATATTTAAATGGAAACAGTCACATAAGAAATGAAGTAGTAATTCCCCAGCTTTCAATAACAAAAAAATTTGAAGGCTTTTATCAAGACTAATTGAACATCAATAAAGTTTTTGCTTATGCAGTACCGATCATGGTTTCATAGATGTTTTTACTATTTGCATTTCACATTTTGAAAATTTAACGTAAAGAAAAGCGGAAAAAAATATAATAATTAATATGAAATAAATAAGTAAAATGTAATACTAACTATAACATAATCTATATATCTATACGTACCCATGGATTAATATACACCGTAAATAAAGTTTTTTGATTCCATAAGTGAAGTTAAAATGATGACATATGTTTTTTGAAAATGTTTAAAAAATACAAAATAAATAAAATAGGATATGCGTCACCATCCTAACTTTGCTTGTGGAGTCAAAAAACTCTACTAACGATGTATTAGATAATTATCCATATACTTATATATATTAAAAACTAGATACAAACCCGCACGATGCTGTAGGTCTGTTTTTATTTAGCAATTCTTAAAATTAGTAAAATTGATTATCAGATAAAAGTTGTTGCTCATAAAAATATTTATCTCTTTCATATTGTTTAGTACAAAAGAAAAACTTGTTTACTAAGGATAGAGTTTATATATCAAACAAAATATCCAAAAATAATTTTTTGAGAAATTTGGATTAGCTTGGATTAAAAAAATACACAATACTTAAGTTAAATAGTATGACAAACAGATAATCTTTCTAAAAACAAACAAATTAAGATAATGATGCAACTACAATAATAAGTAAAAGCACCAATATAAATATATATGGCATAGTGGTTCAAACAATTTAACAAAGAAGTAAGAAAAATTAGCTAAGAATGCTTTGCTCATATTATTAATCAAATATAAGGTTTTAAATCCATCTGTAAGCATTTTTATTTTAAAAATAACTAATTAAACATTTATATTTACTCCAAAGTATAATATGCAAAGTAAAATTATTATTTTTTTAAAAAGTTAAGAGGTAAAAAAACTCTTTCATATAATAATTTTCATTCGAAAGCAAAATATATGCAAGTAAAAGAAGTAAATAAATAAAAATATAAAGCAATACCATAAAACAATAATAGAGGATTGGATTAAAAAGAGTTAAAGAGCTATGTAAAAAACATGTTAAGGATTTAATTAAAAAAATTGTTGAGAAAAAAAAAAAACCTAAGTAAAAAAAAAGTTGTTGAGGGAAAAAAAATGGATATGTGTCAAATAATGAAGAGGTGGAGACAAAAATATATGATGGTATAGATAAGCTCAGGAAAAAAAAGTAAATTATTCTTTTTTGGACACGTAATCAGAATTTTATTGTAATTTTAAGATCAATTTTGCCCTTTTTTTCTCTTTTTAACACGTTAGCAAATTTCACTCATAAGTGAAAAGTATTTCTGTTGACCAATTTTGACTCAGGGGGACCTATTCCTTCTTTTCCCTTGTTCCTTTTAGTCTATTTCTTCAACGACTCTTTGTTCCTTTTACTCTCTCTAGCTCTCTCCCTTTTACACTTTGTTAGATAACTGTTGAAATGCATGTGATACCCGGGAGTTAAGACAATTATTTCACTTCTTGTGCCCTCATCTTCTCATGAATGTAACTGTCGTAACGTTTCCTAGACCTAGACCGCTAGATATTAAATATATGGAGTCGCCACTAATATTTTTAAACCTAAATGTGATTGGTCATCTAAATAATTCTAAGGACCAGTTTACATTTTAAGTTTAGGGTTCAAGAGTTCAGTTACACATAGGGAAAGATTAGCACCCCCATGATGCTCGTCTTAAACGGTACCAATTAATTTTGTGATTTTTAGAATTTTGGATTTAATGGTCTTTATTAGGTTTATTACTTAAATATTAGGCAAACTCTTAAGTACTCTCCATTATTCTGGCAGAACCCTTAAGAATTATTCCCTCACCTTAGGACTATCCAAGAAATCTCATTCGTCTTTCAGGAGAGGCTTCGTTATCCGATTCATTAAATATTTCTTTCAAGATTTATTTTTGTTAGCTATATTTTCCTAAGCTTTATTATTGTATTTTATATTTCTTATATAGTGTAATTTAATTTAACCTAATTTTATTTTTATTTTTATTATTATATTTGTTATAAATATATTGAACAACCACCTTTAGATTTTCCATCATTCTGGCAAAAACAAAAGAAGTCATTCTCACCTAGGAATTTCTAAAATGTTAACCATTCGTGATACTTTGAATTCCATTATCGAAATAATTTTAATTTATCAAAAAATAAAAATTATAATTTTATAATAATTTAATTTTAGAAATTTATATTCTAATAAGATAATTTTTAATATTGAACAATCCCCATGAATTTTTCATCATTCTGGCGAAACTCATGGAAAATATTCTCACATAGAAAATCTAAAATGTCAACCATTCATGACACCTCAGAGTTTTATCATTGGAATAATTTTAATTTTTTAAATAATTATAATTTTATAATACTTAAATTTTTAGATTTATTTTAATATTTTTTAAATATTGAACATCTTCCATGAATTTTTCATCATTCTAGCGAAACTCATGGAAAACATATTCACCTAGAAAATATAAAATGTCAATCATTCATGACACTTGAAAATTCCCTTATTAGAATTATTTATATTTGATTTTTAATATTCATTGAAAGATTTATTCTAATTTTTTTCTATTTATTTATTTTTTATCCTACATTTTAATTCCAATTCTAAACCTTATTTGTCATTATCCCTATATTTATACTAATTTATTGCTATTCTTATTAAACACTATTTTTATTATTTTATTTTCCTAAAAAAATATTAAAACACAAGTACTAACTAACAAAGAAAACATATTCATATATATATATAATAAAACAATTTAAAAACATACCTATTTTGTCAGTAAATGCTGACCAAGCATTTGCTTTGAACTTTGACTTCACGTGGATCTAATTGGCCTACGAGAAATAGCTGAATGCAAGCTTCCAAGTAAGCTCCGCGTGGGTCCTGAAAGTGGACCTCAATTATAGCTTGTATATGAACAATTAAAAACCAAAAAATTCCCGACTCTCTTGTATTGCCTGATAATACTTCAACTAGTTCACCAAAAAACAATAATACTTCAACTATCAGCCTCTAATTTTCTTTTCGGATCACTGCTTTCGGTCCAAGCCTGTCGTCCACAGGTGCTATCAAAAGCTATCGCCGCTCCACTGCTTTGGTTTCTGCTGGAACCCACCCACTACCTCACCAACGCCTGCTGTAAGTACTGCTGCCTGTCCAAGAGTTGCTGCTGGAAATGCCGAAAGGTCTAGTGCCATCGTTGCCCTTTGCTGTCGTGGGTTGTTGTGAGTATGGCCGCCTGAAAAGTGCCTCACCGGTATCACCACTGCCTTTGTCGGTTTGCCACAAATGCTGCCATTGCTGGTTGGAGACGTAGAAGAATGCCACCGGTTTCCTGAGGTGCTGCTGCTGTGATCTTGGATACCAAGAAGCTCCTTGTCGTTGCTGGTGCTGCTGCCTTGTATATTTTTTTATTTATTTCTCCGAGAATTGTTGTGTTCTTGCTCTAGCTTGATAGCACCAATGCTGTGTACTCACTCTCCCCATTTATAATTTTTAAATTGTGTTAATCCCATTTTGTTTTGAATTTTGATTTATCAGATTAGGCTTGAGTTGATTTGCTCTTTATCTCTTATTATCCCTTCCTAATTTATCATCACTATTTCCCCTTTCATAATTATAACAAATATAAACAGATAAAATAATAATAAATAAATTGAAGATGAATAAAAAGAAAATAATAGGCAAATCATTAAACCTTTAAGTCCAAGGAGTTTTAAACTCATCATTCAAAATCCAATTTTAATTATGGCTCAATTCCAATTCAAGTCCATTTACGGCGGTTCAGTTACATTTCGATTTGACTAGCCTTTAAGCCCCAACTATTAAATAACTTCAGGATGACTCGAATAAAATATAGTGTCTACAGTTGCTCCTCTTGGCACATTTTCTGAGAACCAGAAATTGTGTTAAGACAATAGATAACTATTTTGTCTAGATTCATTTATTTTCTCTTCTTTTTTGTTTTTTTTTATTTTTTTTACAAAATATTTATAATTTTTAAGAAACATTTAGCTCCTCTTACCAGAGGCATTAGGACTTAAAAAGATAACATGTGCTCCTCTTAGTTGAGGCGTTGGACTTTGAAAAATAACATATGCTCCTCTCACCAAAGGCATTGGGACTTTAGAAAATTAACATATGCTCCTCTCACCAGAGGTATTGGAACTTAGAAAACATAACCTATACTCCTTTCACCAAAGGTATTAGGACTTTGAAAAATTAACCTATGCTTCTCTCATCAGAGGTATTGGGACTTCGAAAAATTAACTTGTGTCCAGAGGACTTAAAAGTTTACCCGGAGGTTTTTTTGAAATCATACTTATAAGATTTTTGAAATTTTACCCAAAGGCTTTTGAAATTGTGCTCGGATGTTGTTGAGACTGTACCTAGAGGATCGTACTCATAGGCTTTTGAAATTTTACCCGGAGGCTTTTAAAATTTTACCTAAAGGATTTCGAAATTTTACTCTGTGAAAACTTCATAATCTCTTCTCTTTGGAGACCATAAAAGACTTTACCTTTTGTGAAAATTTTATAATCTCTTCCTTTTGGAGACCATGAAAAACTTTACCTTTTATGAAAATACAATAATCTCTTCCTTCTGGAGACCATGAAGGACTTTACCTTCTGTGAAAATTCCATAATCTTTTCCTTCTAGAGACTATGAAAGACTTTACCTTCTGTGAAAATACCATAATCTCTTCCCTCTGGAGACTATGAAAGACTTTACCTTTTGTGAAAATTTCATAATCTCTTCCTTCTTGAGCCTACTAAAGACTTTACTTTCTATAAAAATACCATAATCTCTTCCTTTTGGAGACTATGAAAGGCTCTACCTTGAGTATCATGATCTTGGATGAAACCAAATGTTGGAATGATATGACCTTGGCGAAAACAAAGGTCAGAATCAAACGACAAAACCAAAGATCAAGAATGGAATGATTTGGACGAAACTAAAGGTTGGAAACAAAATGATCTAGACGGGACCAAAGATCGAGAATGTGATGACCTAGACAAAACCAAAGGTCAGAAACAAAATGATCTGGATAAAACTAAAGATAGAGAATGGGATTAGCTAGATGAAACCAAAGGTTGGAAACAAAATGATCTGGATAGAACCAAAGTGTGAGAATGGAAAGACCTGGACAAAATCGAAGGTCGAAAACAAAATGATCTGGACGAAACCAAAGATCGAAGATAGAATGACCTAGATGAAACTAAAGAATCTCTACCGATCTATAAAACCTTGCATAATTATTTGCCAATTTAACTGGTCTTAACACTGCACAACAATGCCAGCTACTTAAGATTTAAAATCTTTTTCTAATTTTACTAGGCTTAAAACCACACAATGATGCTAGCAATATCAAGCTTATAAACTACCTTTTGCAACTCTCAAATTTAATCTCACCTTAATCATCTTTTAAAAATTCTATCATTATCTTTAGTTCCAAGAAAATCTCATCATTTAAATCTTATTTTTGAAATCTTTCGAAATCTAATCTCATATCTTTTCTCATCCTTTTCTTAAAATTTTTTCTCATCTAAATATCTTATCATTCTTTCAAAATATTACTCAACAGGGGATTTACAAATTCAAAAAATTACCTCACAATTTGAATTTCTTTCTTTCTTATTCAAATGTTGCAATGAATGCCATGTATGCCATGCATGTAATGCAAATTGTTACTAAGATTTATGCCATGCCATTTGAAAGATTCTCAAAATCATAAAAGTCTATAGATTGCCCCATAGATCACATTTTCTATCTCCTTATCTTTTCCCTTTTTTTTTCAACCTTAAAATCTTGACATTATTCATTCAATCTTCTCTTTTGCCCCTTTAAGATTACTCTTTTCAAATTCACCAAAAAAATCATTTTAGTCAATATAATTGCCCCAAGAAAATCATTCAATTTTCATTCATTACAAAATACTCATATTCTCATAACTACAAAAACTTGCCCCAATAATTTTTTCATCACTTTAATTTTCAAAAGGTCTCGCGGGAACATTTGAAACTACTTTGATGTATATACTCACCGCCTCGATCAGTTCTCAACTTTATATAATAGCCACTTTGCTTTTTTACTAGGCTTTTAAATTCTTTAAACTTGGAAAAAACTTTTTTCTTTTCTTTCATCAAGTATACCCATGTCCTGCCACTGTAGTCATCGGTGAAGGTAAGGATATACCTATTTCCACATTTTGATGTTGGATTGATGGCTCCACAAACTTCTAAATGAACTAGCTCCAGTCACTTCGCTGCTTTTCTTAAAGTTCTTCCAGTGAATGTCTTTCTTGCTTGTTTGTTCATCACACAAGTCTCACATAGCCTGCTCAGGTGCTTAATTTGCTGCATTCCTTTCACCATGCGATTTTTTTCTAGCAACTTTAAAACTTCAAATTTTAGGTGGCCATACTTTAGGTGCCAAATGATTGAATCATCTCCAATTGTGGCCTTGAAACAATTTCATTGTGTGGTGGACTAGGTCAAAGGAAACATTCTATTCTTCGTTATTTTCACTGAAGTGATCAGTGTACCAAATTTATGTCTTATATTGAGAGACAAATTTTTCATATGCATATCAAATCCTTTTTCTAACCGTTAGCCTAAGCCGAGAACATTGTTCTTCATGTCTAGAGCATAATAGACATTAGTAATGGAGCAAGTATTGCCATCTTGCATTTGAAGAGCAATCTTCCCTTTTCCTTTGACTGGAATCTTTGAATTATAAGCAAATGTGATTTTGTCATAATCTTGTTCATCGAGCTGCGAAAGAATTATTTTCTCCCACACATGTGATTTGATGCACCAATGTTAAGAAACCAAGTATCAGGATTACGAGTCTCTTGATTGTTGACTACAAGTAAAGACACATCATTGTCTTCTTCCTTCTCGGCAAAATTTGCTCTTTCTCCATCATTTTTATGGTAGCACTCGTTGGCATAATGGCTAAACTTTTTACAAATTTGTATTAAATTTAAGATTTATCATATCTTTGAAAATTTTCGCCTTGACCTCTTCCTCAACCAAAACCTCTACCCTAACTGCAACTGCGACCACATCCTCTGAATGGTGTATTGTTATCTCCTTGGTTTTAAGTTTCATGAAATGGTTGTGATCTGCCAGCTCCTCTTCCTCTATAGCCATGTCTCTTTGGAATCTTCCTTTGTTGAAAGTGGGCTTCTGTTCCTTAAAGTTAAGTTTAGTTTGTAAAGCTTGTTCAACAATAATTTCTTCGGATGAATTGAACAGCCACTGCTCGTATGCTACCAATGTGCCTTAGAGTTCTTCTATTGAAATTTTCTTCAAGTCATTTGAAGCCTCCAGGGTCACATCTACATAATTGAATTTTGGATCTACAGATCTTAGAATTTTCTGCAACACACGAACATCTTCAAGATTTTCTCTGGTCATCTTCATTTGATGCATAATATTGATCACTCTATTTACAAAGCCTATCACAAATTCTATTGACTTCATTTTTAAATTCTCAAACTCTGTCCTCATGGTTTGAAGGCGAATCTCTTTTACTTTCTCTCTTCTTCCAAATGCCTTCTCCAACAGTTCTCATCCTTCTTTTGATGTTTTTGCCAGTGTAACATTTTTAAAATTATAGTCTCCAATTGATTGATAAATGATGTAAAGTGCCTTCTTTTCTTTTTTTCCTGACTCTCACAGCTCCTCATTTTGCTCCTAGTTTAATCCTGCTTCTTCTTTTGGATTCTTATCATGAAATCCTTGCTCCACAAGCTCCCACACATCTAGTAAACCCAAAAGGGCTTTCATTTGGATACACTAAATATCATAATTTTCTTTATTTAAGATGGGTGCTTGGGGTTAAAAGCTACCACTAATAGAAGGCAAATTTTAAAACGAACAAAACAGTAGAATCAACCAAATTTTACAATGAATGAGGCGGTAGAACCATCCAAATAAAAAAGGAAGATTTAATTTCGAAACCAAGCTTTGATACCAAAAATTGGAAAAATAGGTTGTGTGCGTGTTATTAACTTTGTGTAGAAATTGATTTTGAGGTCAAGAAAAAAAATAATGACACGCATGTGTTGGAGAATTCAACAACTTTATATTATAAATGCACTTAAATACATATATCAAATTTCACTTCAATATTTTTCACCTTATACTAAATTTCTCCTTTTTTTTCTCACTTGCACTCTTTACTACAACTCACAGCACACTTCCAAAACACTCTATTTATTTTCTTCTTTCACTACACTCTATTCTTAATCCACACACTACATGGTATTTATAGGCAAGTCATGCATGCCTTTATCAACCTTTGCATTAATGCCAACCTTCAAGTACAATATATTTTCCTTCATTTTGTCAAAGATTACATGCTACTAAATTGCATAAAATTTACTGACATAATTGTTGTAAAATAAGTCAAGATGCAATCAAAGTGAATCATGTTAAAGTCCATTTTTATTGCTCTAGGTGAAACAAATTTACGATTCAGCAGAAAGATAGGAAATTGGGATGCAAAGGAAGGAAGGGAAGCAGCAAATGAAGGGTAAAAGATTTGATTTCTTTCCAAAGGTTTTTTCATTTCAGCTCTTTTGTTTCTATAGAACTTACATTAAAGCTCACATTGTAGACACCGAATTTTGTCCGGATTTACAAATTGTTTTGATAAATTCAATACTTATTAATATTATTATTTTTATTTTTATTTTATTTTAATTTTATGTTAATTTTATTATTTTATTTTATTTTATTTTATTTGTTTTTGTTTTTATTTGGTTCCATCAGCATTGAATAGGGTTTTCTTTCCCCATAACCGCCGGCCTCCCTTCCTGCCATAGCCTCCCTCCCGAGGCTGTCCACCATCTGGTCACCCATCCATCACCCGGATCCGACCCGAGATCCGCGCGCCCGGCCGGCCAAAGGAGGGAAGATCCACGCGCGCCACCGACCCGACCTGATCCGAGCGCCCGACCCGCAACGACCAGCCGACCCGCGTACCAACCAGTCAACCAGACCGGATCCATGCGACCCGATCCGCTACCCGCATCTGTGCCAGCCCATTCCGTTTTTGGGCCCAACGGTTCGGCCCACTCTAGCTGCTTTTGGGCCCTATCGTTTGGGCTCTCTTTTGGGTCATTTGAAGGGGGTTTTCCTTGGGCTCTTAGCCCAAATTCATTTTGGTAATTGTTTTTTTTTGTTTATTTATTTATTTATTTATTTAGTGTTTATTTATTAAAAAAAAAAGAAAGAGAAAATTTTAATTAGAAAATTAAAAATTAAAAATTAAAAAAAATTAAAAAAAATTAAAAAATTAAAATTATAATATTATAATTATTATCATCATTTGTGTTTATTATTATTATTATTATTATTATTATTATTATTATTATTATTATTATTATTATTATTATTATTATTATTATTATTATTATTATTTGTGTTGTATTATTGTTGTTATTATTATTTTATTATTACTATTATTGTGATTATTATTATTATTATTATTATTATTATTATTATTATTATTATTATTATTATTATTATTATTATTATTATTATTATTATTATTGTTGTTGTTATTATTATTATTATTATTAT
The DNA here is from genome assembly GCA_031772115.1 of Heritiera littoralis. Lineage (NCBI taxonomy): Eukaryota > Viridiplantae > Streptophyta > Magnoliopsida > Malvales > Malvaceae > Heritiera > Heritiera littoralis. Next base: position 8,155,297 of record JAPDPK010000009.1, read on the forward strand.
TATTATTATTATTATTATTATTATTATTATTCTTATGGTTGTTGTTGTTATTATTATAATTATTATTATTATTTGTGTTTTATTACTATTATTATTATTGTTGTTGTTGTTGTTGTTGTTGTTGTTGTTGTTGTTGTTGTTATTATTATTATTATTAATGCATGCTACAAAATAAAAGTTTTGAAAAATTTTCTTTTACTTGTATTTTCATTAATTATTATTGATTAGAAAATGTGTAAAAAACAATATAAAAACAAAAGAACAAGAAATCAAAAACAAAGAAAAAATAAATGATGAAATTTAAATTCAATTAAATGAATGTCTGATGATTGGATGCTACGGAAGTCACAAGTAGTGATTCCTAGCTGATCCCTAGGTGCGAAGAGTTGTACTAAATGTTGCCAAAAGTATTGGAATATTTAGTATGATTTTTCAATAATTTAATTTTTTTGTTAAACATAAAAAATAAATAAGTTTTAAAAAGAAAATAGAAAAAGGAAATAAATAATAAAATTTAAATTTAAGTAAACAAATCGTCCGATGATGGGATGTTATGAAACTCACAAGTAGTGATTTCTTAACTGATCCCTAGGTGAGAAGAGTCGTGCTAAATGTTACCAGAGTATTGGGATATTTAGTATGATTTTTCAATAGTTTAAATTTTTATTAAAATAAAAATAAATGAGTTTTTAAAAAGAAAATAGAAAAAGGAAATAAATAATAAAATTTAAATTTAAGTAAACAAATCTCCCGATGATGGGATGTCATGAAACTCACAAGTAGTGATTTCTTGATTGATCCCTAGGTGAGAAGAGTTGTACTAAATGTTACCAGAGTATTGGGATATTTAGTATGATTTTTCAATAATTTAAATTTTTATTAAAATGAAAATGAAAAATTTATTTTTTGTAAAAAACAAAGAAAAATAAATAATAAAATTTAAGTTTAATTAAATATATGTCCGATGATGGGATGTTATGAAACTCACAAATAGTGATTTCTTAACTGATCCCTAGGTGAGAGAAGTTCACTAAGTGTTACCAGAGTATTGGGATACTTAGTGCAATTTTTCAATAATAAAAATTTTTATTTAAAATAAATAAAGAAATATTTACATAAAAAATTAAAAATTCACTTGCATCATTTTTTACCTGTTTGCATCATGTGCATTCATAATAATTTTTGAAGCAAGTGTGAATCTTCCGATGATGAGATTCTATAGAACTCACAAGTAGTGATTCTTAAGAAAATCTCTAGGTGAGTAAATTATCCGAAATGCTACCAGAGTATTGGGGTACTTCGGAATAATTTTCAATACAAAAGATTTTCACTTATTTCAAATAAAAAATAAAATTTAAATGTTTCAAAATTAAAAGAATAAAATTGATTACAATAAAATAGGAATTATTTTTAAATATTAAGTTAAGACCATTTCGTTAAAATCAAAGGATAACACATGATTACTATGGTACCGTTTTTTTAACGGGTATCGTGGGGGTGCTAATCTTTCCCCACACGTAACCGTACTCTCGAACTCGATTTTGTTTTCGCAGACCCAAATTGTCTTTTTAATAAAACTTAATTAATTTTGAGATTTTGTTAAAAAGATAAATATTTTTAGGTGGCCAATCACATCTTACAAAAAAAGATTAGTGGCGACTCCCTTTTGTTTTTAAATGTTTTGAAAATCGTCGAGGGCGAAACCGTTACGACAGCTTGGCGACTCCACTGGGGACCTTTTGAGAGTCAAGCCATTTATTAGTCATATGTCATCCTAAGTTTTAATTTAATGGTCTTAACCAATATTTAAATTTAATTTCCTTAATTTTAAAATAATTAGTTACATTTGTGTCTTAATTATGTTGATTATTTTATAGCATTCTTTATTTGTGTATATGTTATTGCTAATAAATTGTAGGGCATCTAGGATAGGGGTTATGGTTTGATGAATGTTTGATGTGTTCCCTTATGCACATACTTACACTTGCATTTTCATAACATGAGCTCTATACCCGGGTTCCGTCCTTCTTAGGAGGGAATAGAGTACCTTTGCTCTCGTGAGGTAATCACCTCCGCAATGGCAAGCGAAATACTCCCACTCAAATTAAATCTTACTAGTCCAGTGTGGACGACAGTGAGGTATAATTTGGGAACCTCTAGATCTTTATAAATCCCAACCCAGCATGTAAAGGAACCTAAGAGGCTAGCCTTATATAGAGCCATGCCAAATTTTAGTAGAAATTATCCAAAATTAGGACACGATGGAACAATTCAATCCATTTTCTCATGTTAATAATAAAGGTACAATCGATTTTGATTTGAATTGTATATAATTTAAGTTTTTGATTTTTTTCTAAAAAAGGGAATTTTGTAAAATAAAAATGAAAAAACTATATTTTCTTTATAAAAGATCTTGTAAAAAAAAACCACTTATTTTTGAAAAAATAAAGATGTGTGATAAAAATAATAGAACAAATATGTAACTTTTCTTTCAAAAATACAAATAATTCTTCATTCTTTTTTAGAAAAGGGGAATTTTTATTTTTTTCAAAATAGGTTCATTAAAATAGGAACTAATAAAAGTACATTCTCCAAAGCAAGAGGAAGAAAAAGAAGTTTTGTGTATATTTGGTTACAAGATGTTTTATATATAAAAATAAAAAAAGTTTTAATTTCTTTCACTTTTCTTTCCTTAAAAGAAAAATATAAAATAATAAAATGTCGACAAACTTCTGTTTTTACAATAAAAAATGAAAAATTTTTAAAAAAAGAAAAATGTCTCTTTCACTAAAAATAATAAAAAAAAATTCAATTAAGTTTTTTTAATTTTTTTAAAAAAAAAAACAAATTCTTTATTCTTTATTATTTTTGGAAAAATTTCTTAAGATAAAGGCATAAAAAAGGGAAAGTAAAGGGGTTTGAGTAGGAAATTAATTAATTTTTCTTGGAAAAAGAGTTAGAATAAAATGAGAGAATGAATGAAAAATAGTTTTTCTTTCTTTTTAAAGTCAAAATAAATATTGAAGGTTAAACAAACAAAAATGAATAATTGATTTTCCTGTATAAAAATTTTCAAAGAATAGTTTGATATGTAAAATATTTTTAGTCGCACAAGAAACTTAATAAAAATGTAAAAATGCTTGTGAAAAATAATTTGAAAAATGGTTTGAAAATAAAAACAAAAATTATTTTTAATCTTCTCATTGCAAGAAATTTTTTGAATAAAGGTAAACAAAAAGTCAACAAAAATTTTCCTTGAATTTGTTTGGTGTATAATTTCAAGAATAATTTGATATTGAAAAAGAATACAAAAGAAATAAATTTTTGGGTACAATAAAAGTCTCGTAGGAAATGTGAAAATGGGTAAATGCAAATGGTCAGGTAAAAGAAAAATTGAGAAAAAAAACTTTTGGTGGAAATTTTTTTAAAGGAGTTTCAATTTTCTTCTTTTCTCTTGGCGTATACATTTATGATAGAAACATTGCCTAAGCATTGTACATACAAAACTCGCTTCTTTTTCCAAACATCTTAATGTCTCATGTCATTCTTGCTTCTTATCATCCATGCATTTGTAGACTTGCCATATGCATCTTATCATCAAGGAAGTTAGGTAGTTATTAAAAAAAAATCAAGCTTCACTTTATTCGCATTGAGCATACATTGCATTTCATGCAAGCGTATTTTGTAATCCATCTCATTGTATCATATTTAATGCATTTTACATTGCATTTCAGGATGAAAAAATTATTTTTGATTCTTATAAAAAATTTTTGACAATTTTTGTGTGGGCATAAAATGATTCTTTGATTTTCTAACTTGTTATTTTTACATGTTTCATATTTGATTCTCCAAATTGATATGTGAAGTTGTCAAATAGGAGGGAATTTTCAACAAGAATTTTTGTATATTTTTACTTCGTTATACCATTAATTGTTGTAAATAGATTTTTTGAAAACATAGTAGAAAATGTTTCATGTACATTTTTTATTTTAATTTGTCATTGTATCTGATATATATATATATATATATATATATATATATATAAATGACATTGATTGATTCTTTTTATAAAGAAGTCGCATTTTTATTGATTCAAATAAAGCCCCACGTAACCAAACGATCAAAGAAGTTGAACAAAATGACAAAATAAAGAAACTTTGAAGAGAGTTTTGAAAAATTGGTGATCATTATCAGAAAAATTCATCCCATCAAACTACCTTCTCCAATTATTTCTATGCCCCAAACCTCCTAAAAGGCCTTCATGCATTAGAAGGGGATAAGTTCAAACTCCATGATCCATGTTCACCTGATCGCAACATGCCATTAAAGTGTAATGACCTTTACCTAGGCAATGAACAATGAAACGATCAATTTGATAAAATTCATTTTTGGATTCCTTGAAAAATCAAGAATGATACTCTTTTAAAATTTTAATTTTGGTAATTTGATATGTGTCAAAACTATGCTAGAAACCACTCCTTTCTATTAATGGCCACAGGGGCGTCATACTTGTCAGAATTACCCGAATCTGTTTGAAAAACAACAAACCATGAGATTCCTTATGTCATTTTTGAATCTTTGATTCATTCATGTGACTGAAACCAAAATTGAGGAGGACAAAGTACCATACCCTTAACTTGCCCAAATAATGCAATATCTTTTTCCTCTCTCGGTAAAAATACCATGAGCAACCCAAAGTTAAATATGACAATTCCAACAGTTTTCACTAGCTTGTGGGCATTTTGTAGCAATGTTTTGTTGCCGCATGAGTTGTAAAAAAAAGCAAAAAAAAAAAGAAAAAAAAGAGAAAAAAAATGAAACAAAAACAAAAGAAAAATTGATTGTGACATCATGCACTCAAGATATTCGAATGATTCCAAACAACAAAGAGAGAGAGAGAGAGAAAGAGCGAAAGAGAGAAGAAGAAGAAGAAGAAGATGGCAAAATATAAAAATATCCAAGAAATTCAATTCAGAAAAACAAAAAAAGCTAGAAAGACAAAATGTTTGACCCTTTTGGCTCAAGGAAATTTTTGTCAATTTAAGCGACCATGTTTGAAATGACAAATGGCCATCTTTCATCATCCTTTCACAAATCTGAAATTTATCCATTTGCTACCCTCTTCGAGTCTTATAAATTCTTTCTAAATAAACCTTAACCAAGGATCACCCACCACATTGGGGGCACATATACAAAAACCTTCTCCAAGAGTATGAATGGACAGCCCCAATTCTAGGTCAAAAAAGGTTTATCATGTTGAGGGGCAAATGTGAGATGAATTATTTTTACAAAGTTTTGACCTCACTCCATTTTAAGTAAAAAAAAATGCAAAATAAAAAAGGGGAAAAAGAAATTGCAAAAAGCAAAAAGAGAAAAGAAGAGAAAATAAAATGAAAGTGTGGTGAAATAAAAAAGATGAGGACATATGTCGAGTTAAGCCTTCAAATGATATTAAGTGATCCTTGGTTATCACCCTTAAACACGTTTTTGGGCCTTATTATCCATTCTTTCAGAACCCTGAAACCTGGCCTACATTGCATACCTTGAAAAGTCCATTTCGATCAAGCGTAGATACTTAAACTGAAGAGATTTTTCCTTGATGAATGATCATAACCAGTGAGGCACTTAGCTCATTTCTCAACTAAGATTATCCTTCAAGAATCTTCACAGCCAATTTTGGATGAATTTTGAATTCTTAAATGCATGATGAAACAATCACACAAAAAAAAAGAAGAAAAGAGAATGAGGCTTTAGGGTGAAAACCCCAGAAGGGGCAGTCTAGAGCAAAAGTGAAAACCTTTTGAGGTCATTCATGGTATTGTCAAGGTCTAACAAGAAGTGACTTTATGAAATAATTTCAATGAGACTCATGACCATCTATAACCCTTAAGAGAACCAAGAATGTCCACTTTGATGATCCATTAAAGGGATTGATATAAAATTTTGAACCTTCTCTCCATTCCCAAATAACTCAGCAAAAGCTTGAGCCTATTTTGGCTAGTCTTGACAACTATCAAAATACATAAATTGAAACTTAAAAGAGTGTCAAATTTTGTCTATATTTCAAGATAAACCTTTTCGCAAAACCATGATTTTCAAGGAATTCATTATTTTTGAAAAACTTGTGTTTTATTTGTGAGCCTAGATGAGGGAACATTCATCTCATTTTCTATCAGGTTGTAAGCCTTTCTTGGCAAACCAAAACATTGATGTGTGAAACCACTTGATTCATTTGATGAGAACAAATTACCTTCCCCCCACACCCACCTAAATAGTGATCACTGATCTTCAAGAAACTCAAATGTCATGATTCTTTATTGCATTTGTGTTTAACTTTCTTTGATCATTGTTGTGTTGAGCAATCTTGTGAAATTAAAAAGTGTTGGATAGGTAAACATTGTCAAAAATAAAAACCGTTTATCTTTTGAATTTGAAAATGGAAAGGATGCTTGAGGCAATTTTGTTTGAAAATTTTTCGATTGCCAATCAAAATCTTGATAGCGTTTCAAGCAGAAATGAGAGAGAATTCAATAATTATTGTGGCGCAAAGAATTTCTTATGCCATTTTTGGGGGAAAATTTTGCTAGGAAAAATTTTGTTTGTAAAATAAATTCTTAAGGTGTTTTTTTTTTTTAAAAAGGGTAAATAAAAATGTGATGATTGTCATGAGGCAACCCTTGTTGCACAGTAAAAAATGGCCTCAAATGGTGAGACAAATACTTTAAGGTAAGGTAGATGAGAAATCAGAAATGAAAAGTTTTCGTCAACAAGAAGAGAAAATTGAAAGAAAATTTTGGACAATTGCATTTGTATCTTTACAGTGCACATTCACATGAAACACTTGCATTTGCATTTTGATAGAATTCATTTGCATTTGCATCATGATAGATGTCGTCTGTATTTGCATCATAATAGTTGGTTATTCATTGATAAAGAAAATTGCATTCGTATTGTTGATATTGCATTTGCATTAGTGATCATTGCATCAGCCAAACATTGAAAAAGGTGAATATAGGAGATTTTGGATTGAAAAAAAATTGATTAAAAAAGGTAGGAAAATTTGTTCAAAAAGAAGAAGAAAAAGGAAAAGAAAGAAAGAAAAGAAAGAAGAGAAAGAAAAAGAGAAAAGGAAAAAAGAAAAAGAAAGAGGGAAATTTAAAGTTTCATCGCCTCTGCTGCAAGAGGAGCTTTTTATGAAGAAATT